>CM070649.1:14367166-19167166 GCA_036346575.1 Dendrocalamus sinicus | reverse complement strand
TGGGCACTTATCAGATAGCTCTTGTGGCTCATAGTATGAACAAACCTGTTTACGTGGCGGCCGAAAGTTACAAGGTATTGTGTGCCATGATACTGTACTTCCACAATATTGGTTTGCTGATGTTGTTGATCTGCAAGCTCTTCTTTGGTTACTTTTTGAAATAGAAATAAATAAATTTGTACCTAGACAGTCTCTGAGAAATCAAATATGTTAAATAATATTTAAGATCGGAAATATCTTGAAAGCATGTTTTATGGTGTGTGCTACTTGATATCAAGGTTATTAAGTTATAAAGTCGAGTCGAGTCGTCAAGGGGGCGACTTGGGCGATTAGTCAACTAGTCGACCGACTAGTCTCGACTAGTCCCCAGAGTCAAGTATACAATTGTCACAGTCATAATAAAGAAGCAAACTAGGATTATTATACTAATACTACAATCAAAATAGCGTGTGTGGTGTACAATGAGGATTTAGGGTTATTGAGTCACTGGTATTAAGTCTCGGTCTAGCCGAGCCTCTCTAGTGGGCCTCAAACTCACTGATCCAGTGGGTCGGCTCCTAGTCGTGCAGCTGGACATGGCCGACTAGTCGTGACTAGTCGCTCCAGTCGAGTCATCCTCCCTAGTCATCCGTCATGTACCGACTGGACGACTAGTCATGGATTAGTCGATGACTTAATAACACTGCTTGATATTTGCCATGAATCCTTAAATTGGCCAGTCATGCTCCTAGGAGGAATAAATTAAGAGAAATAACTTTAAATATGAATGACATGTCAAACTCAATGTTGTTCACCCATCCCCCATACCTTGCGACCAACTAGTTGCACTAGTCATTCATCACAGTTCTCACATTATAGGATTGATTGGCCAATATATCGTAGCGGGGGGTATTTGATAGCAGCAGATATAATTTCCGGTTGTTAGCCTGTTGCATATTGTGTTGATATCGAAACATTCTAATTGATGACTACATTAATTCATGTTGTGTGTGTGTATAGTATCCTAACATGAATTTAGGCCATGATATCTGCTTCTTTATATGCATATTTTTGGCCTGCTTACTTTTTGCATGCAATCAGTCTTTGATGGCGCTGCATATGGCTGTTTTACTTTTGCAGTTTGCTCGTCTATATCCGTTGGACCAGAAGGACATAACGCCAGCACACCGACCAATAGATTTTGGAGTCCCGATGCCGGCTGGTGTGGAAGTCGAGACATTGGCAAGAGACTACACTCCTCCTCAGTACCTCACGCTTCTTCTGACCGATCTTGGAGTTCTGACACCATCTGTTGTGAGCGATGAGCTCATCCAATTGTACCTATGATCACTGCCATGGAGTATGTTGTTGTACTGCAGCTGGATCCAAGGGTTTTGCCTGTCATTTTTTACTATGTTATATTTCCTTTTTACGCTACTGATGCAATGTTTAGATGGATTCTCAAAAAGGTTATGCGAGAGAAGATAATCCAGTTTGTCTGAGCATCTTTCTGAAGTATAGCAAATTAGCACTTATTTTGGTGTTGATTACGAAGGTAGTCTGAGTGACATCTTGCATCTTTTTTCCCTCTTACTGTCATTTTTTCCCTCTTACTGTCATGGGATTTAGTTAGTTTAAACTGACCTTGTGTGTTTCGGATTTATCAAGTGTACTGTACCTCTGCTATCACTAAATATTGAAAATTCTATCCATTTTGCCGGTCAATACAATGTGACGTTGGAATACGCAATTAATCTGCATGTGTAAAAATATAATTACATACGCTGAGAAAACAAGGATCAACAAAACCGGAATAGCTATAGATAGGATCAAGCATATGTTCATTTTAGTACGCAATGCATATGGCTTATGGTGGTGATCGGTTCGGCTGAAAGCCTCATGGCTTATGGCTGAAAACATCAGAATGGTGAAAAAGCACTTTGTGGTGTGAGAGCTTATTTAGCATAATTAAATTTAAAAAAATTTAAAAATATAAAAAATATGTTAACCCATTACGTATAATACAAACAAATACGGGAAAAAAAGAACCGGCAAAAAAACTCAATAAAAAGCCAAAAGTTCAGAAAAAGACAAAACTTATGAATAGTGAAAAATAAGCCAGAAGCCAGAAGCCGAAGCCGAGTTGATCAGGATCTATGACTCGGAACAACACAATGAAATCGGTTGACTGCTTGCTGCAATTGTTACACTACATCTACATTGGCAATGAAGAACAAGCTGAGAGAACAAGCCAAATTGTGGCTGACTGGCTGCGCAACATTTTCCCCTGAACACAAGCGAAGAGCGCTTTCAATCCTTAACGTCTGTGACTGTGACGCCTTCAGATGATATCTGAAACCTTGCTTCAGCTTCAGCCTGGCAGGGAGAGCTTACTACTTTACAGATTCGCTCCTCCCCTCTTCCCTTGCGAAGGAAGAACCTGATATACAACATCCACACATCAAAGGAAATGAGGAATTGAACAGAAGCAGCGATACAGAGATGTCAGGTTTCTCGATGATGCACCTCGTTGTGGAAGCATGAGCCATGATGTTTCCACAAAATGGGTTTGATCTGCGACCCAGCAAACATTGCAGCGCCATCCACTTGGGCCGCCACTTGATTAGTGATTACCGCTGCCACTCCAAACTAGAGGGAGAAGACAAAAATCAAATGAGTCATTGAGTGATTAGTGTATTTACCTAGAAACCATAGCAATACTTCTATCTCGGTGGTCCTTAAACCTCCCAGCACATCTGATTGCATAAATTGCAATATAAAAACATAGGATAAATTTAGCAAAGATCTATGATCTCAATTACATTTAGCAGTGCATCTCGGGCACAATTCGAGCTGCCATCTCATCGTTGCAAAAATTAGAGGGGGAGGTGAAATAGTCCCTTATTGCACCTCGGGAGATTCTCCCCTAGAGGCATGTCACCTTAGCACCTATGCGAAAAGGCCCTCCAGTTTTTGTATTACATATAGGTTCTCGATTTTTACAGAAAGGCATCTACCATGTCAGCTTTTTCACAGAAAACTCCTCCACTTTTTTAAAATTACATATGGGTCGTCGGCTTTTTGCAGAGGATCCTCTTTTTACGGGATAAAGCCCTACAATTTTTTCAAAATTACGTACGAGTTCTAGATTTTTTTATAGAAAAACTTTTGCTTTCTCTAGAATTACGTATATCTGTTCTTTTGCTTCAGTCCATTCGGTAGCTGAAACCATATCTAAAAGAAAAAATTGATCATATACCCTTCATTTAGATGGAAATTGAGGATTTACCCTCCTGGCCCACGCGTCAGTGATTTATGATAACCCCACGTGTCATTGAGATGTGGAGGGTAAATCTTCAATTTCTCAACTAAAGGGAGGGTATATGATCCAATCTCCCTATCTAAAATGGGAACACAACATAATCCTTGAAAAAAACCATTCGTAAAGATGGGAGGACTCCACTGCAGCATCGTCGAATCCACTTCGTGATCTTCTTGGGAGGAGAGAGCGCAGCGGCCGCATGTTGAAACCCTAGCTCGCACATACACTAGGCGGCTGCTGCTGCCGCAGTCTAGAAGCGCTGGGGGTAGGGGTGCCTGGCTGGAGCGGGAGGCCACACTACAACGGCCGGCGAGACTGGTATGGGAGGTAGAGGCGGAGGCGGTCAGCATCGGGGACGGGGACGGGAGCTCCCCATCTCGGCCCTCCTTCCTCATTGTCAAGGGGCATATACGTAATTTTATCATAATCCTAGGAAGCTAGGAGCATCTGAGACTGAGAGAGAGAGAGGTGAGAACCCTGGCTTCCTTGTGCAGGTCGGCAGCAGGTGGTTCATTCCAGTTCCCACACACCCAAACCCCCAATCACCACCCAAGAAACCGAACCAAGAAGAGGGAGCGATGCAGCAGCCCATGCCCATGCCGGCGCCGGCGATGCTTCCGGCGGCCGGAATCACCACCGAGCAGATCCAAAAGGTGCCCCCTTTCTCCCCCGTTCTTGCGGTTCTTGGTAGGGCTCGCGTGCCCCCCTTTCGCGGGCTTTTGGCCTTCTTTCCGGCTAAAGATTTGATCCATTTCCCGGTCCTTATCGAGAGGTGTTAGTTAGGTTTGTATGCGTTCAGCTCGATTAATGGTTGGTTTAGTCTGGTGGGTTAGTGAAGATGCTGTTTCTATTAAACCTTTCTTGATGTGATTTGGCCAGCTATGCTTCAAGTTAGTGATATGGTGCTGATTGAATAATTGGCATTTTCGTCGTCTGATTCAATAAGGGGCGACTCATTTGGGTACAGTGTTATGACCCTGCTATAAACATATGGTGATGCTGGTTATTTGATAAGAGACCCATCTATGTACTCTTGAGACTAAGGTTTACTGGATAAAATAGAGCAATGATATGTTCTGCAATTACGAAGATGTAAAGTAGGGAATAAGATGTATAGGCTATTACTTTTGGGACCAGGTTGTGAATGTAGTGTTGAATGCTTGCTTGTGGCATGTCCTTGTGTTATATTACTTGCAACACTGCATGCAACTATCCTTTACTGTTCCAACCAGAACCAAACCGATGTTTTTTTTTTCCTTTGTGTTTTGTAGCATTGACCTCATAACTTCTACTATCTGAATATCATAGACTGAAAATTGTTCCTCTATGTGTAGAGCATTTGCATGTTTTTGCAAACAGTTAGGTCCTTGTTCTAATATTGAAATCACTTTGGCATTGTGAAAGAAGATGCCATAGCTCATATACGTAGGCTCATCTGTATGGTACTCTTATGGATTATAAGTTCCATTTGTGTTTTGTGGGAGATGATTTTGTTAGCTTTACCTGGACTTGATATGCAACTTGCAAGTCCTGGTAAACTCCAGTCCTGACAGGTTTTGCTGAGGTTTAAAACTTATAATTGGGAGACAATTTTATTGGAAATATCCTAGTTGAGCCTTGTCTTTCAGACTTTCTTACTTCCGGTCTTCATTATGCCTTCTCTTAAAAGAAAAACTTCTTGCTTTGTTAAATTCTTCTTGTCTCATTTGTTCATTTCCAATCCTCAAGTGTCACTCTTTTCTTTTTAAGTTAGTAACTGATTTTTTGTTTGAGGGAAAACAGTAGGAGAGTCTCCTACTGTGATAAATTAATTACATGAAAAGATATCAAGTTACAATATGTACAAAGGAAAAAAGTTTTAGATTACAAGGACTCTAGCCAGCTAAAGATTTCAGCATGATATTCTTCTTTCACTCTGTGCATATGCAGAATGACTTCCTCCTTAGATTGTATACTGTCTCACTACATTCAGACATGCTTGTTTTTTGCTTAATGCTGGTGATGCATATATTGCTTACTGGCAATGGATATGATCTGCTTTGTTGTACTACAATAAACCCAGATTAGTACAATCAAGTTGCTTTATTTCAGAAAAATGTAGATAGATTCCTGGGGCTAGTCTTTTTGAACTATTGTTCATGTGCTCCAAGTTTGCAAGGGTTCTCATGTTTGTGCAGCACACGTAATGGACCAAACATTTCCACTCCAAATAATCTTTAGTTCTTTACATTTAAACTAACGCTTTGTGGTTCTAGCTTTGCAATGCGGGCATTCAAATGGTTCAAAAATCTTTTGTCGTGATTTATGGGCCTCATGTTTTCTCGCAAAACTATAGAACTTCCAATAGTGCAATACTTTTGTTTAATTTGTGGTTCATTTGGGTCTTTTGTTTCAATTTACCAATTCTGTGGATGCTCTGTTGCGAATATCCCTTTTCCGTTACTGACTTTATTCCTTTTGCAGTATCTGGATGAAAATAAGCAACTTATTTTGGCTATCTTGGAAAATCAGAACCTGGGAAAGCTGGCAGAGTGTGCTCAGTACGTAACTAACTGCAACTTTTATCCTGAAGATTTTACAATCTGATATGATCTTTCCTTTGGCTAAATGATGAGCCATGCTGCATAGTACATATTTCTGCATTAGTTGAGTTTCTCATGAGCAAAATGTGATTATCTTGTTTTTGTCGTCATCTTCCCCCGATATTAGCTAATTGTATACACTTATTGTTACTGACATGTCACGTCATGTAATAATGAAATTGGCATATATTGGTTTCCTTGTTGTTTCATGTAATGAATAAATATGCAGCTGAAAACTGCAGTGATGGTCAATAATATTTTGGCCAGGTATAATATGATTCTGGGTTGATAAGTATTTTTTAGCAGTACTACGTAGCTCCAGTAATGTATCGTCCTCATTGATAAAAGCATGATTTACTGGATGTTCACCTTGGCTGGCTTTGTGTGAAAGATGAGTTATTACCTACAGATGAGTTCTGGTTTAGTAACATCTTTACACATTATACCCAAAAAAAAATTCTTGGGAGAATCAACTGCCATATGCAAAGAAACATATATATCAAGAAAATAAATTTTCATGGCACCAAAAGAAGACAAGAAGTTATATTGAATATAAATCATACAGACTGCAAATAGAGTGATTGCTTAAGAACTCTCACAAAAATCTTTTGTTAAAATAGGGCCAGAGTCTGTACCATCATGAGACGTTGCAGTATGTGTAAGCCTACCCAAAAGACAACCACCAGAATGTTGACACATAGGCTTGATTGAGGATTTACATCAGTTTTATGGGGCTATTTATCGGAAGGAGGCATCACTATACTAGCTAGCGTCAGTTTCATATTTGATTAAATTTCTATTGCCACAAATTCAAGATGATACAGTAATTACCTAACAAGAATAATGTTGTGAACTTTAGGTACCGTTTTCCTAATTACTAAATAACATGTAGTCACGATTTTCTAGTGACATGTATTAATGTGGATTGTAATGACACACTATGGTCTACAAGGTTTTACTATGTTATATGGTGTGAGCATATATCAGCATATAACCACTAACACATCCAGATGGGTTCCCACATGACAAAATTATGTAGTGTTCAGTGTGATAGCACTTTTTAATGGGCGAAGTAACAAATCATGTACTGAAAGATCATGCATATTTTGAAGAACTAACAAGATGCTGCCATTGTTGGCACTAATATCTATGTTCTCAGCCAATATATCCCCTTTGCGAGATTTCCATCTCTCATGTCTCCTGTTCCTCAGAAGGATATTGGCAATGGTAGCATAGTAGCATCCCATGTTGTGATGGGTGAAACTTTTTTTATATATATAAAAGTATGGCTGCCACTCTTTATGCATTCATTTTATTTATTGTTTTACCTATAAAACAAAATTATCAGCATTTTATACATCTAGGAATTTCCACTCTGTAATGGCTGAGAGTGCCAGACATCATATTAAAATCTAATGAACTGTATATCAAATCATGTACATTTAATATTTCCATAACCGGTTAGGCAGTTACTCTCATGTGTTACATTGTGATAATAAATCCAGATCACCCTTCACAAGTGAGAACAAAATTCAAGTCATAACAACATCCCAACCGCAATAGCTTAATCTACTAGTTCTATGCAGCAGATGATTATTTTCCTCGCACGCATCAACTAAAAAACAGCAAATGCAATCATGTCAGCAAAATGGCTATATATGCCATGTGCAGTACATAACATCCAAAACTGTCAACACGTGCATTTGGCCATTTCAAATTCATGTAAATTAATATGCTCACTTTCTGACATACAGTACATTGTTCCAAAGTCCAAAATCCTAACTAACTAGGCTTTAGTCACTCCTTTCTTTCTTGGACTTCACATTGTAATCATGTCGGCTTTCGCCCCTAGGCCCCCTAGCACTGTCAAGTACCATATTGCTGTCAGCACACCCATGTCCAATCTTCGATTGTCATCGAGCTTTTTCCATGCATGTCTTTGCCCACGCAACCCATGCATCATGTGTGTTGCCTGTGCACTGATGGACAGTGTTGCTAACCCTTGCTAATTACCTCACATTTTTGCGCTTATGACTATTGGAAGTAACCTCCTCTCTATTAATCTATTATCTTGTTGGTTGCAGCATAATGTGATAGTTTTTCTAATCTACTTTCCATTACACAGTGCTTGTATTATATGAATTTAGTAGATAAATGTGATGAGCAAGTTTTCATATCCATAAAAATTTTCTTATGTGCATGTGAATGTGGTTTTCCGTCTGAAATGGATATGGAGAAACGCATGTATATTAATGGTAAATTTCTCTCCAATGAAACTTTCAGGTATCAAGCTCATCTTCAGAAGAACCTCTTGTATTTGGCTGCAATTGCGGATGCCCAACCACAGACCTCTGTAAGCCGCCCTCAGGTTTGTCATGTTCTAGACCTCTATCTATCCACATATCCTTTCTTCTGCATGCACTGATGTTATTTCTGCAAACAGATGGCGCCACCTGGTGCATCACCCGGGGCTGGGCATTACATGTCACAGGTGCCAGCGTTCGCTCCAAGGACCCTTCTAACACCGCAGCAGATGCAGGAGCAGCAGCTGCAACAGCAGCAAGCTCAGTTGCTTTCTTTGGCTGGACAAATGGTTGCGAGACCTGGTGGTGTTGTCAACGGCATGCCCCAGCCTCTGCAAGTTGAACTGCCCCGTGCAGCCGATCCCCAGCCAGCAGCAGCAGTCAGCCAGCAAGATGCAGGTGTGGCCACCTCGGAGCCTTCAGGCACTGAGAGCCACAGGAGCACCGGCGCTGATAATGGCGATGGAAGCGACTAGGCTGACAAATCCTAAGGAAGTTACGAATTAGCCTTTTAGGTTGCGAAATGCATGTATACTACCAGTGAACAAACAGAGGATCATTCCTGTGCCCTTCAACGATAAGTGGCAAACATGAGAAACTAGATTCGGTGATATGGTAGTTCGCTACATGGACCTTATTTTTTTATTTTTGAAATTTTATCGATGTATTTCTTACTTTGTGAGTTTTACCGACCCAATAGAATGGAGTAAAAAACCATTTGTAGAAGTGAATGTGTTGAAGTCCCTCAAAAGAGAAAAAAAAAACAAGTACATGTTCTCACTAGTGTTGGTTTCTCAATGCAATGCAATCTTTTAGCAAAAAAAATACTTAAAAGGGTACCTATGAATATTTAGGCCCCATTTGGCACGGCTCCACTTCACAAGTAGAGCTGTTTTTTTACTTCACAAGTGGAGTTGGGTGAAGCTACTTTTTTCAGCTCCACCCAAAGAGCTACTTTTGTCTCAGCAGGTTTTAAGGGACTCCTTGGGTGGAGCTATTTTGTTGTACCCCATTTGACATAAAACAGCTCCAGGAGCCGGTGGTGGAGCTGTGCCAAACGAGGCCTTAAAAGGATTCGTGGTTTTGGAGTTTAAAGACAAAGGTAAGGACTGAGGATTCTTGTTAGCCTACCTGTTCAAATGGGTTTTTAACAAATCAGATACTGATAAACCATTTTAAAAAGATAAATCATTTTAAAAAGACTGTTTCGATAACTATTTCAAAAAACAAACCATTTCAAAAAAGACTGTTTCGATAAGCGAATTCAACACGATAAAAAAAAATGTTCCCTTTATGTTAGTCGGCGTGAAGGGAACCAGCCATTTGATTGATTGGACGGCAGTCCATGGTGGCCACAGTAGCTGTACAGTAATACCTCTACATCACACGATCCGGTTCCACAGGGAAAAGAAACTTCTTCTACCTGGGAAAATTGGTTTTTTTTTTACCGCATCCCATCGTCCGCTTGGATCACAATATTGCTTGTGTTAATTTAAACAGATTGCTACTTGCGAGGTGGCAATATGTGCAAATTGAGGCGTATAGCTGGAAAAAATATACAAAAAGAACAAATTGCAATTTGTTTACATGAAAATGTACAGCTGACAAACTAAAACTTCCTGTATTTACTGAAAACCTATTTGTGAATATGTTAACTCTGGCCTTTGTGACAATTCTGTTTGCCTTCATTTCTGATCCTACTCCTGAATTGAATTCCATAATATTGATTGTTGTTCTAACAACATGTAACACTCCGCCCATCCTCTACGCTTAGAGTGCTACTATCATTGCAAATTTTTACCTTTTTCAGCAATTACTAGTAATTTTAAGTAAACACCAGTTTATTCGTGTTGTAAGGACTGAACATACATCATACCATTTTGACTCTAACTAACAAAGCATACCAGTAGAGTCTAAACATTCTAACAAAAGGTGGTACATGTAGTTCTGCCAGTACGTGAAGTTATTCAAGTGTTATTCCCGCCTATGCATGACGTCTTTACTGATCATCTAAAAAAACAACAAAAACAAGGGTGAGACCAAAGACTCAGTAAATACAAAGTAAAACAGAAAATAACAGGTACACGTATCAATCAATAACCATCACAGTCTCATTAACCACTTATTTTCATTTAATCTCTCTCCATTTTTCATCAACCACTCATTATGCATTTGCACATATTCTCTGTAATGCAATTGTGTATGCACATGCATTTCTCTCTTATCTCTTTAGTATATACCGGTATAGCAGAGTGAGCACCAGTCGATGCTCACCCAAGTCTGCCCTGTTTCCATGCGGAGATCACAAGCCCGTCCTTTTTTTTATACAGAGACCTCAATAGCCCGTCATTTTCATACGAGGACCTCGGTCTCCACTCCCGTAGAGCGTCCACACAAAGTGGACCAATGATACCACAAAACTATCTATTTTCATGACATGAATGTATGTAATGCATACTCTCCATTTAAGCATATCAACATATCATGCTTCAATAACTATTATTCTTAATTCCTTAACATGTATTTAGAAATAGTCAATTCACCATAGCATGGTAATTAATGCACCAATATTCATCTAATAGCAATCACTATCCAAATTTACCGCTTTACCATGCACTTGGCTGTTAACCGAGCGGAGCAGAGCGATATGCGGACAACGTCGATCCCGGACCTCCACCTGAACAGGCAGTTAACCTGACTCAGAATACTATAGCAATACATGCGCTTAAATGAACATCATCGATTCTATGCATAAGACCCGTCGCTGACATAAAAATACACAGGGTTAAGGACCCGACGCGTAGGTACCAAACCCTTTTTTTACTTTTTCTCTTATTTCCTTTTCTCTTCCTTTCTCTTTTCTTTTTTTCATTTAGTTCATCTCTTCTCTCTCTTTTCTTTCTTTCTTTCTCTCTCCCTCATTTCAGTTCGATCGAATGTCTTGGCTCCTCTCAGGTGATGCGGCGGTGCACAGCCGAGCTCACCGCCAGTCGGCTTACACACGACCCAACCTTTCCCTTCTCTCCCACTCTCTCTCTCCTCTAGATCCAACTGGCTCGAGCAAGATCTGGCCACCTCCCTTTCGGTCTTCCCTTAGGCTCGCCAGCCACAGCACGCCACCGGCCGGGAGCCCGGTGCTGCTCCTACCTCCAGCCACTCCACCTCCCCACTCCCTCTGGCCCAGGCCTCCGCCCCCCATGCTTATCGACTTTTTTCCTTGGTTCTACCCGGCCTCAGTTATGCTGCCGTCGGTGCGACTTGGCTTCAGCTGGCCCAGCCCGTCGCTGGTTGTCGACAACGCCGATGAGTTCCTCCTCCAATCCCCCGCGCGGCTCCCTCACTCGGCTCCTCTGCATGAATGCGGCCTGGCTCCCAATTGCACCGCCGGCCACTGATGTGGCACCGGTGAGCATCGTGCTGACTTCCCCCTACGCCTCCGGCTCCACTCAGCCCCTACTCGTGCACATGGTCGGCTCCTAGATCGACACCATGAGTCAGCCGGCCTCGGCCGTTGCTCGGCTTCTACGGCCTCCTACCCAGCTTACCTAAGGTACATCCTATCCCATTCTCCCTCTTTCTACCTACTGTGCAAGGTGTGACGTGCTGTGAACATGCTATGCCGAGATTGCGAGCTAAGGGTAAGGTGAGAGGACCTACACGGCTAGAAAAGGAAGTGATTGTTGAGGAAGGTCAGGGTTCCCAGTGGTCGTGGACAGTTTCCCCTAGTTGCTGCTGACGGCGTCGTCTTGATGTTGTGGTTAGCCTAGGGACGCCGTTCACGTTCCTCGCTCCTCGCCTTCGTCTTCCTCTTCCCCCGTTGCTTCTACTCCTCCAGTTTGCTCTTTCTCACCTTTCTTCTCTGTGTGGCTATGGGGTGGTGTGTTCTTTGGCTTAGGCCCTTGCCTTGGCCGATGGGGAAGGGCTACGGGTAAGGGTGGAAACGGATCGGATACGGTCGAATAGTCTCAAATACGAATACGAATACGAATATGAATTCGAATATTTTCAAATATGGATACGAATATTCTCAAATACGAATACGGATATTTTCGAATACGGATTTTCTTGGATACGAATATCGGATAAAACGGATTCCTAGCGGTTTTGCCGATTTTTCATCGGTTTTTGACCGGTTACCGATTTTAAACAGCCTAACTTCAAATTTTGAATCACAAATTTGTACGGATTTTTCATGGGTTCTAGAAACGGGTCGAATATGAATCGAATAGTCTCGAATACGAATACGGATACGAATATTCTCGAATACGAATGCGAATACGAATACTCTCAAATACGGATTCGAATATTCTCGAATACGAATACAAATATTTTCGAATACGGATTTTGCTTACCACATTCGTGTTTTCTCGAATACGAATATCGGATAAAACGAATAATCCGTTACCGTTTTCCACCCCTAGCTACGGGGTGCTGGCTCTTTTGCTGTCTTGATCGAGAGAAGTAAATGGGAATGGGGTGGGGTTTTAGCTTTAAAAGGGACATGGCTTGCCAGCCCTCTCTTTCCTGGTTTTGTGAAATACCATAATTACCCTTGCTTATCCTCTCTCATGTGGCTGTTAGCCTCAAGGACATTTTGATCCAAGGGTAGGCTCTGTACTGTTTAGTGGCTTTTCTACTGGTATTACACAACAGAACAAGATACAATTAGTTAAGAGGGCATGGTACAGTAGGAGTTGCTGCTAATGGTGTTTTTGCTCCATTATCCCCCACAATCGCAACAAATGGTACCTGATCAATTTTTTTTAACATCTGACAAAGATTCCGCATTAATATTTTACTCAAAATAAGTGTTTCGTAAACTGAGGAAAGCCTTACAAAGAGTTAGTGTTAATTTTAATTGGCAGGTCATATAATAAGGTTAAAATCATGCTCTCCTACTGCACATTTACTCTTGTGCTGCAAAATGGTTTCATGGCAAACTGAAACAGTAATATCCTGCAGATTGCAAATTCTTTGTTTGCCTTCTTGTTTTGGCATCCTTTGCAACTGCAATTGCAATGGAAGTAAACACCAACAGTAAGTTACAGGCGGCAGCAGCAGCTATTTTGTGGTGCATGCATCAATATCTATACATTACAGACGTGAGATATTTTTTGCTGATGACTTGTTCATTGGAACCTATTCCATCCAAGGTGGTTTATGGCAACACAAGAGTGCACTAAATACAGGTGCAGTTAAAAGTACATGACCAAATAATACTAATTTATACAGATCTACATGGTGTGATCACCTTAATCCCTTTCTGAATCTGAAAAATAGCACAAGACAACACTCTTTCTTGTTACATGCTGAAAAATTGTCATCAGTCCATCACTTCTTCAGCAAAGCTCGAGAGTAGATCCTCTTGCAGTATGGACTGGTTCTGAGTAGTTTCACATGAGGTCGGATTGCGTTTGTCAATGCAGAGTGGAGAGAACCCTGAAAATTTCATCACAATCACAAAAATTGGAAAATCAGTTACTGTCAAAATACTGTGGTTGCCACTCTTTTGATTCAGGTATTTACCTTGGAATTCTGAAGAGCTGAGTAGATCACATAGTTTGCGTAGGGGTGCTGAAGCAACTGCTCGAAGTGCGGCACGGCAAGGAGCTCCAGGATGATATTCGACCTGTCAGCTTCCTTGAAGACTTTCAGGCACTTCTCAACCACATTGCTGCTGAACTTCTGCATGGAGAGGTGGATGTACTTGCCTACAAACTGCTGTGCAAGACTTGCATTTGCAGTGGGGACCTTCAGTTCTATTACATACTGAACAACATAGTTTCTGTAACCATAGCAGATAATACTTATCAGTTCAACAAGTAAAGGGTACACAAAATATAGCAAACAGGTTCTACATATACAAGTTTGAAATATGCTGAAAGCATACATTCCTCTCAATGTGTCTACTGGAACTTATAGTACAAAAAGTTTGTAGAAATGGTTTTCAATTTACGCTATGGAGCCTGAAAACCTATTTTGGATAAGCCAGATGAAATTTTTGATTAAATTTACTCAGACTGATTTTACTGGCCTCTTCCATGGACAATTACAACTGAAGCTTAAGACAGAATTTTACCCATAGGCATCTTGTGCAAGTTCAAATCCATTGCAAGCAATTGCAGCAACAAGCTTCTCCCTGTGCTCGCCAGTCGAACGCGCAATGCACCGCTGCATGACGCAGCAACCATGGCATTGCATCCCAATATCGAGGCAATGAACTGCAGCAGCCTCGAAGATCGGCTGAAAGTGGTAAATCGTGAGTTTGTGTCTCATCAGGAAACAAAGTTATCAGTTCAGCACAGTTAAACCAATTAAATGCAATTCAGAGGTAAATAGTGAACAGCATTAGCCGCAAAATTCAGACATGTCGAAGTGGCCTAGAACAAACTTTTTCTCATTAGTGAGTATCCAAAGATTGCCAATTGCATACTCATTGTGTATTCCTTATCTTCCTTCTCTCATCAACTCTTTTCGGAACCTATCATTGTGGCCAAATTTTGCATGAAATGGAATAACTTCTCTGAACTCCATAGATTGAGCATTGGCGTCTAATTTAGCTAGAAGAAGTTCACATGCGTGCACATATACCTTGTTGTCATCGGCACCGAACGATTGCAAGCACTTCTGCACGACATGATTGCCATTAGGATCCTTGATGAGCTCCAAGAACCCGGGCCACAGCGCCTCGATGACGAGCTGGATCTCCTCCCTTGTCCTAAGGCTCTCAATCAGCTTCTGCACCGCCCTTGTCCTGATATTAACACCACCATCATACGCAATTAAGAACATTTTAACAGAAATCGTAAACTAGCAATGAATCAATCAATGATATGGCATTTTTGTCTTACCCATGAACATTCAGGGAGATCCTGACGAGCACGAGCGGCTCCTTGGTGAGGGTGCGCACGACGGCCATCCTCTGCACGTCGTCGCAGACGGCCAGCAGCTTCTGCATGAGGTAGTTCCCGAACGGGTTGACCATCAGCTCGACGGCGTGGCGCGCGACGCCGGCGAAGATGAAGTCGACCTCGCGCTTGCCGCCGTCGAGCCGCTGCTGTAGGAACCGGCACCCGTGCTGGTCCCTGGCGATGTGGTACATGAACCCGCGCAGCCCCCCCAGGCTCTCGTACTTGAACGCGCATTTCTTCGGGCTCGTGGCGACAGTGCTCGGCTTCCTCCTTGCACTCTTGCACCGGGCCCTCACCGCCGGCGCCGCCGGCGAGCATCGGACGTCCCAGCCGTTCACGGCGGCGGCGTAGAGGCAGGCGCTGGAGAAGGGGAAGGGATCGAACAGAGACGACGGCGCGTTCGCGCAGTGGTTGATCATGGAGAACGGGCGCGACGTCGCGAAATTCTCGGCATTCAAGAAATAGAGGTTGGAGGTAGGGGACGAGCTGGCCTTCCTGGGGCAAAGAAAGCCGGAGAACCCGAGCTCGTCGGCGGCGACTGGCGACGGCAGCATCTCCTCATCGTCTTCGTCGACGACGCCCATCGCGGCGAGTTCTTGGATGAGGTACGACAGGCCATCGTCGGCGTCGGTCTCGCGGCGGCCGAGGAGGTCGCCGTGGTGGAGGAGGGGGATCTCGTTGAGGAGCATCTCCATCTCCCTGTCAAGCTTCATCTCCTCCGATTTTGCCTCCCTGGGAGAATTGGATGAACTCTGATCAAATCTTGAATGGAGAAAAGCGCATGAAAAAATCAAGAATTCAGTGGGGATTGGATCGGATTGGTTCTTGGAGAGGATTGGACGGCGATGGGGGTTGGGGTTGGGATTGTGGATTGGGGTGAGGTGGTTTCTTGGAGACGGGTCGTTGAGGCATGCAGGAGCGGAAGGGAGGGGGAAGGTTTTATATATGAATAGCGCGAAAGGAGTGAGGAGTGATGCGGAGGTTCTTACCAAGTCGGATTTCCTTTTTCTCATTGTTTACCTAGAATGAACCATCACCAATCAAATGCTACGTATCTGTCACACCAATGCGTAGCATCTGATTGGTGTGGTGTTAGACGGTGTTGTAATTCTTCTTCAATGAAATTAAATATCGTTCTTCTACATTTAGTCAAAAATATATATTAAGAAATTAAATAAAATAAGGTCTTTCTTTGGGCCTTTAATTTGGCCTTTAGACCACCGCTGTATTGTTCTTCTTCTTAATGAATGAAACAACAACTCTCCTGCGTTTTTGAGAAAAATATGTATCACGCACCCTAGTTAGATAGTGAGCATGTTGCTCGTGCAATTTGAACAAAAGGCATAGATGGAGTCCAATCCTCCATCGTATTAAACTTAATGTGTGTGAAAGGCATACTTATTTCTATGGCCGAGACGGTGAAAGTGCAACCCTTGTGCCGATGTCAATAGATTAAATGAAAAAAATATGTAACTTCCAGTAAAAATAGTTCAACATGCGTGAGATGTATAGAGGCTGTTTGAAATGGCTTCCGACTAGCCAACGGTGCCGCACATGAGTTCTGCCTCCACGCCGACGGTGCCGCCATAAGCTCCGCATCTGCCCCGTCAGTGCCACCACATGCACCGTCTCCGCTAGTATTGCTTGGTGGACGATGAGCAGCGCCAGAGCTCTGGAAGTAGATAGTGAGGAGCTCCAGAGAAAGATGACGAAGTGGATGATGAGGGCTCGGTCACCATGGATCTGCCGGCCACCTTTGCTCGAGATCCGGAGGGGACGAAGCGAATCTAGGAGCATGCCATGGTGCTCCTTGTCGCCGTGAGAGAGAAGGGGTAGTAGACGGTGGTGGCATAGGGTCAGGGGATCCGACAACAACGGGCTTGGGGGTGAGCATATTGAACAGCGATGGGCTCAGAACGGGCGGATTCATCGGTGGCGGCCTCAGTAGGATGAGGAAGAGAGAGCGGGATGAAGGGGGGAGAGAGAGAGAGAGAGGGTGAGGGTGTGGGATTGGGTGGAGGATAAAGAGAGAAGGGGAAGGAGGTAGGAGGAAGAAGGAAGGGGCTATGATATGTGGGACCCATTTTAGACAAAGCAATATGGGACTAATTCCACGTGCTAGGCAGTAATGACAGCGACATTTGTTATGATTTTTTATTTCTTTTTACAACTTGTTGCACATTCTTGAAGATGAAAAGGTGAGAATGCAATAAAATAAAGTCGTGCCATTTTTCCCACTTTTAGCCACTTCTACTTCCTGCCGCTACTATTCCAAAACCAAAAGCTCTAGTCGAAAACCAGAAACTCCAGGCATTTAAAACGCCCTCATAATCAATGAAATCCTAATCATCGTATAAACCACAATGAAGTCGGAATGCTAGTTGAAATGCTATCTATTTTTGCTGAAATATTTTATCGTGTGGGCTTTTCCAGGCAATCATGCTGGTTTAGGACCAATGTGAGTCTAGCTGGTGCAGAGGCATTGAGTTAGTTAACGTGGAATCAGGTTTTTAGGATCTAGAGGTTGTTTGGATCGGCCTTAATTTGTGGCCAGTAATTAGTTTCTACAGCGTGTTTTTGGTTGAACCAAATTTTCTATTTATCCAAATGAAATGCACAAGTAAGCTCTTTATTAAACTATTTTCAATGAAAATTGCCCTCGAATTTTTTGAATAAATTACAATGTAGTAAGAATAACTTGCTAGATTTCTTATTTTACTCTGTGAACATAACAAAAAAGGTCTGGTGCTCCAATATTTGTACTCTACATAAGAAAATGAAAAATACCGAAGAGCTCCTTTTTTTTAAGGTGAAAACACTGAATATCTCTGCAAAACTCTTGGGGTTTACCGTTTTAAGCATATCTATTTTAAGGTTAACGGTTTCACGACGACTTGGCCCCCTCATCTCCACTCCAGTGACCTTTCCTACGCTATGGTCCAGGGGTGCCCAAATGTGCTTTGTTGGGACTCTCTTTAAGAAAAAGACATGAACTGGATGCATCTGGTGCACTTTAGGCCCCACCGTCAGTGGCCCAGGCCTGCTCCTTTTCTCACCAAAAAATCTCTCTTGTAGGATATTTCTTGCTTGGGTTTAGGTCCCCGGGGAGGGAGGAGATATTTGTGCTTGGGGTGCATGCACATGTAGGGTCCAAAGGATACATACATACAATCAAGAAGTGGATGTATGTATTGGGGGTTATCCATTGTGTGTGAACTCTGAGCCATACGGTTGGTTGGGCATGGTGGACCAAGGCTCGTGTACTTTTTTCGCTTCACAAGCTGTACTGTACTGTACTGTACTGTGTATCCTAGGCATCACATCAAGGTTTTATCAAATGAGGCAGATCTTTGCTCCTGAAGTTCAGAAAGGTCAACCAGAGTCTCAGTGATGGAGAATGGAGATATATATCACTTCGCCAGGTCATTGAGTTTCATGAGTTGGCACTTGATACACAAAGTTTGACATGGAGCAAGAACTGTCAAAACAATCAGTCTTACACGTGGAGGAAGACTTTCTACTCTTCTCAAAACAAACACACACGAGCCTCCAAAATTCTAAGTCCCAAACTCATTTTCACTGATGAAACTAATCAAAATAAGAACATACTAAAAAGCATCACCAAGACACCAACTTTTTATTGCAGATACATATGTAGGAGAGCACTCTCGCTAAGTTCCACCCATCACGCCGCTCATAGCAACGTCCTAACCAACAAAATCACCAAATCATGCAGTTGCCGTCACCCATCATCCCCTTTGCAATCGTATAATCATCCCCTATCTCTGACCCGGAGAACATACGAGAAAACTAGGGGAAAAACGATCTGCAGTTCACTAGTATGCGCCTCGACACACGTCAGGTCAACAACAATTCAAGGCACAATGTGTAACTCTGTCGCAGAATCAAAACAAAAAGCACATACTATCACTAGCATCTGGGCAAGCAGGACACCAAAGGAAAATTCATGATCCCAAGTGAAAAAGCCTCTTATAGCTACATGTACAAAGTTTCTCGAGTGCCTAGAAAGCTTGTGGTCCAGTGCAAGATATAAACACCTTCCTATAAACAACGTGCAACACATAATAGTTTAACTAAAAATCTGCACCAGTTTGCTCTAGATGCCAACCGGTGCAGCTAAACAGAAAGCTCCTCTTTCATCTCGAGTAGTCCCAAACACAACCTGGAAACAAGTTAGGAATTGGTTTTAGGCAAATAGCTTCTAGCTGAGTAATTTCCATTTTCCCAGAGATGCAAATGTAATCGTTGATAAGGTAAATATTTGAGCAGTTACAACAGCGAAAATTATTCCATGTTGATGCAGTTAAAATAAACTCTTCTTCCGGACCAGGTAGAATATGACCTATCACTTGTCAACAAAAGTTCCCGAGGAAATCTACTTTCAATAGTTCAATCGAAGGTAAACCCCCAAAATTAGTTTGCAGCTCTTCACAACAAAAGTTCCCGAGGAAATCTATTTTCAATAGTTCAATCGAATGTGAACCACCCCCCCCCCCCCCAAAAAAAGTTTGCAGCTCTTCATAGTTCACACTTTGCAGTCCAAGGAGACGTAGCTTTACCTTACTAAAAGCTGCACAGTTAAATCTTGGTGTTGAAGTAGTCAGGATCGAAATGATGCAGCCTAACATAACCATCTTCCCCACCACTCGAAAAGCTACAAACACATACAGAAACAGTAGTTAACAGAACTAGAATGTAATTCAAAAAAGAATGTAATCTGCAGTGCAAGAACAAAATTGCAACATAAAAGGCAGTAGCTGGGGTAAAACAAAATTATGCAAAACAAATGAAAATGGCTTGGGTAACATCGAAATTGAACAATGAAAGTATCATGTGATTGAAGTTAAAAATGCAAGTCAATTAATAGCATGTTTACATGATAAAGGCCATCTTCACATGAAATGTCATGCAGAACTGTATAACAACATAGTTAGCCATAGACAAAACTGATGTAGAATATGCAGAAACTGCAGGAAAGTGAATTCTACCTCCGCCCATCAGGATTGAATGCTAATGCATTTATTGGTCCAAAGTGTCCTTTCACACCACCGATTTCCTCTTGCAGAATCTACAAAGGACAAGACAATGATCACCATTTCTGAACAGTGAAATATAAATCTTATATCAATTATCATATAGGAAACTTACCTTGTGAAAGAACTTGGCCTCAAACTTGCCTGCACGGCGGTCAGTCATGGTCACATTCATTGCCTCCTGACCACCACCAATGACCACCTAGCAATATGGAAAGAATTATCACGCTAATCATGGCGTATAGTTGAACAGGATCAGAAGATGCAAATTTTAGAAAGGTCAAGCGATATTCACTTGTCAACCAAAAGTATTGCACACCATTTCATATGCATACAGAGAAGCAATCCATATTCAAAAATAGAGCAGGAGGTGAATATGCATGTGGGCCACTACATTATTACTACAACCCCAGAAGCAGTCATATGTAACAGAAACATGAAATAAATACTTGAACATCTGTTCAGATATAGCACACAGGAACTAGATACTTGATGAAGGGCAGAGATATCATTGTAGGCAATGATATAGGAACATACATATGAAGGATAGAGATAGAAGTGTAGACAGGACTATAGGGACATACATGATCAAGAAGGGGAGAGATGTCAACAGCGTTAACAGGTCGCTCGGTGACGTATGTCTTGATCAGAGTCAGCGTTCTTGTATCCCACAACTAGCCAAATAAGACAACATTATGTCAGAAAAGTCAAGATTATGGTGCACATTATTATAATGGTGACCTGAAATAAACTACAACCTTAGCAGTTTTATCCAAGGAACCAGTGAGAAAATGAGACCAATCAGCAGATTTTGCTAGTGAAGTAATTGTTTTCTGATGTCCAACATCCTTATCTGACTCCTTCAGGACTTTTCCAGTCTGCAGATCAACATAAAAAGCGGAAAATGTAAAAGCACTCAAATACCAAGCTAAAGTTAAGCAGTTGAATCGAATGAAGCCAGTCTCTTAGTCTGTGCGTAGTTGAATAATTCATAGAACACCACATTCTAGTGGCGGTAACTAGAAGTAAAAAAAATGGCAGCAAAGATCCAAGAAACCTCTGGAGCATTTTGTTATCTGTTAACAGGCAAAAATGTCCTCACAAGTGCAATGAGCCACAGCCCCTAAACCGATGCAGATTCCTAAGTAAATTGGAGGGTAAAATATTTATAATTTAATTATATCACTGACAACTACATTCTAGTCATGCTACATGCAAGTTTAAAACTGCTAACGGGCCAGTGGAGATGCTCAAACCTCCGAGTCCCATATGCGTACAGTGGCATCTTCACCAGCAGTGATTATAGTCTTGTTCAAAGGTCCCCAGACCGCCCTGTTGATTCTACCCTGAGGGCCAGTGATCACAAGCACTGACTCTTGTGTCTCTGCATGAACCACAGTAAAAGGCAACAACTGAAGTTTAGGTTTAAAACCAGAATAATAAAATTGCTACATGACTTACACACAGGTAAACAAATTGCACTATAATCAGTGGTGGAGCTATGTTAATTGCCGTTATACGTCCTGAAATTTACATATATATCCATATGAACTTGTAAAAATGAACCCACTAAAATACGAAGCTGTGATAATTGACCCCCATAGGGTAATGTTTCTGGATCGGCCACTTGACTATAATGACTAACTCGTGCATGTCTTAGCATGACAAGTTTCATGTAAGAGCCAAAGCTGCCGGTCGCGCTCATATATAAGACTGTTTTGGTTTTTTTTTCTGTGCTTCGCACTATAAATTGCAACAGGAACACAACACTCTTACAAACCTTAGAAAACCGATTCCTACATTTTCGAATTTCAATTTTATCTAAAAACACACTTGAGCTCTACCTTACTTGTCCAATTGTTTTTGCACAACAACATCATTTTACTGTTAATTTTGAGCAGCAGTGGCCCAAAGAAATTATTAGAACGACGGTAACATCCTCAAGAAAAATAGAACTTACTAAGATTGCTAGGCTATCGTTGAGTTTAATACTAATGCAGTTTCATGTCTTAATTGTCACATTTTTGTAACAAGAAATCCACCGAAGAAAGCAAAGAATGCAGCACAATAGCAGAAGCGTCAGAGCGGAGTGGAGCTGACACGTACGGTCCTCGATGTCCCTCGCGATGCGCTTGACCTGGACGCTGGAGGGGTGGCTCATGAAGGGATCGGCGCTGGTGACTGCGAGCCTGTCCCCGGCGGCGAACTCGACGGCGCGCGCGGGGGAGCTGAAGGCGAATGTGAAGAGCTCCTGGCCCGTCTGCACGTCCCAGAGCCTGACGGTCTGGTCGGCGCTGCCGGTGATGAGGCGGGCGGAGTCGCGGGAGACGTCGCAGGACCAGACGGCGCCGTTGTGGCCGCGGTAGGTGCCGAGGCGCTCGCCGTTGTCGGCGAACCAGACGGTGGGGGTGTGGTCCTTGGCGCAGGAGAAGAGCAGGTCGCCGTCGCGGTTGTAGCGGAGGAACGTCAGGGGACGCTCGTGCCCCTTCATCAGGATCGGCCGCATCGTGCCGCAGCCGCTTCTTGCGCTTCCTCTGCTTGCTCCGGCCGCCGGAGAGACCCTAGCTGCTCTGGCTGGAGTGGTTCGCGGTGGCGCGAGAGGAATCGGTGAGCTTCCACCGCGTTCGCGAGGGAGAGTTCTGGAAAGGCCTCTTTGGCATTTAGAACAGAATTCAATTAAATGCGCCAGCACGGGCACTACGTGGCGCGCGCCCGTTAAGTACAACCGTTTAGCCTTATCAGTCTAAATCGATTGTACCGTACCGGCCTATAGGCCCAAGGCAGCCCTGGCACAGCCCAATGAAAAGTCATGCTGGGCCGGGCCAACACGGCTAGCCCGTTTGAGTTAGAAAATTTTTAAGAATATAAAAAAATCCTAGAAGATATATAAAAATACACAATACAAAATAAATTTATTTATATTTATAAATACAAAATAAAATTATTTATACTTATAAAATTAACTATATAAAATTTAGAAAATATAAATAAAATTATATAAATCTTAAAAAATAAATAGGTCTAACGGACCGTGCTAAGCTAGATCGTGCCTAGGTCGGACTCGCCACTATTCGCGCTGGTTCGTGCTAGCCCAACATGATGGCCAAATGGGCCATGTCGCGCTTGAGCCGTGCCTATAGTGATGTGCCATGGACCAACTTGGCGGGCACAGCTCATTTAGCCACCTCTATCCTGATGCGACAACCAAGTCAGTAAGGGAATGCTATATCTCCTTCCTCACCACTCTCTCCCCCTCTCACTTTTCTAACACAGCTTTCCCTGTCGATGATCGCTCTCTCCCCTCTCTCACCGCTCCTCCTCCCCTCCCTCCCTCTTCTCCAATGTTGGCGTAGCTCCGCACCCCTTCTCGCCACCTCGCCGTGCTGCCGTCCCCCTCTGCCTAACCTAATATTCAATGCGCCGCCTCATTGTGCCTTCCTACGCTGCCACCCACTACCTCCTGGGCCTCCATCTACATCCGGAGGGCACAGTAAACCTATTGACGACAACAATGCACTTGTCAACGCAAGAGCGAGAGAGCATGACAGAACTGTAACTAGGAGAGAGAGAGAGTGAGAGAGGGAATGCTATACCGTTCAAATGGTATAGCGTTTTCTAGCTTTTCTCTTACAAAAATAGGTGGGTGATCTCTTACTAGGGTCATGTTCCGTTTGGAGCTCATAATGCCCAAATTTGACAGTGTTAACCGGATTTGATATTCTAGAATTTTATGTTTGAAACGTGGGAACTTTCACAATCCTATATAAAATGAGTTGATTTCTGTAAAGTTTCAAATAAAATCCCTGCGTTCGAAATATGCCCTGAAGTTTACTCTAAACGTGGAGTTATTCCTTCCTCTAAATCGCATGTTTGGAGTGTTACCGACCTAGTTTTTCCCTTCCGTTTTTTTTGGGTTCAATCCGTCGACGACTGATTTCATGACTAATTTTTGGAAAGACATTGGCAGGCATATTGGTAGAAACATACCTCTAAATAGTACATACTCCGTTACCCATAAGACATTAGTGCTAGTTTCGATGAGAACACACTGAATTATCATACCAGAAGCGTAGGACGTACGTTTGTACTTTGGTATTTTCCTTGCATACTCCCAAGAATTTTGAGCTGCCTAACCTAAAGAGGATGGAACGATGGGATTTATCTTATAACTTGGATTTTCCAGTAAAGTATCTACAGCATTACATACTCCCAATGCTCGTCTACTCTTGCCTCGAAAAATTTGTGCGAAACTTCTCATGCCATTTAAATGACGCTTAGGGGTGCTTTTCGAATTTTCCATAAGTTTTGAGGTGGATACGGAAGTACAACGACGAAACTACTTTAGAGCCAAGAATACTTGCATCATCACACCACAAATACATATTCCGAACTGCATACCAGTCAAGCCTCACTGGAACTTCTGAGCCAACAACCTTTTGCCATTGCCCACAATGTAAACCAATTCAGCGCAGTACAAAACGATCAGCTGTAGCCTCGTAGCACCAACGGATTCACATCAAGAAGTACCCATTAAACGAGCATTAAACGATACCAGAGATGATTTACAATGCACTGTACTACTAGCACCACAAAATTCATCCAGCACAATACTGCTCAATTTTCGACATAGTAAAGCAGCATAGCAAATGATACTAGTAAATCGTATAAAAGAAGGCCGGCCTAGTGATGCTTACATAACTGGTTAGCAGAAATATAAATGTTTGCATGAATTTCTTTTCACAAGTTCAATTTTAGATAGAAAATTGCACAAAGCAGGTTTATACCTTCCAAAGTTTGGGTCCAACAGAAATTTCGAATCCCCAACGAGAATTGACAAAATCAACATACAGCAGATCTAGTCTACATAGTTTGTTCACCAACAATGGATGCATCAAGCGGAGATAAAAGAAAGTCTTCAGTCTCCAGCTTTGAACATTCAATTTGCTTCTCCCATGGTTTCTGCCAACCTGGTCCTCCCTTTACACTTTTGAGAACGCATACAGACTGCACAATTTGCATTCAACACTCTGTTTTCTTTAAGATAGATCGCCTTCATTATCTTCTTTGTGCCAAGCTTCCAACCGCTGCAAATGAAGTACATGAAACGATATTTTATTCAGGGACTGCGTCATTCTCCTCTTTTGAGACATCTTGATTTGAAGATACATCGGCATTTCCTTCATTCATACTGGTACCAACAGATGCAAGTTCATTCTTTCCCTCTTCCTGACTACTAGCATCAACGGCCATGCTGCCATCAGTGTTATCCTGACCTCCTACTTTGGATGAATCGATCTTGTCACAAGCTTCATAATTTGTGGTAGCGTTATCACTACTCTGAGCGTTAGAGGTGTTCTGTCCAACAGAATCCTCATTATTATCCCCTTGAGTGTCTGGTGCTGGAGGAATAGGACCTACAAATTCCCCATCTGCATTTCTATTGTCCACGTCCATCTGATCCTCATTGATTTCTTTGCTTCCTGCAGCTTCTTCATCGGTAGCCCCATTCATCTGTCCTATTTCCTCTTCAACACTACAATTCTTCCTTTCATTTTCTTCCTCAGCAGCACGATTCTGTGCTGCGATTTCCTCCTCCCGAGCATGATTTTCTGCTTCTACTGCCTCCTGTATCTTAAGTTGCCTCTTGTGCTCCTCAAGTTGTTCTTGGATCCTTTGGTAACCAGACAACAGATCACCATAGCGGCTTTGGAGAGTCCGTTCTAATGCTTTCTGTTTATTCACTTCTTCGGTCAAATTTCTCACACGATAGGAAGCGGCCATTTGTTCCTGCTTCTGCAACTCTTGGAAGCATTCAAGTTCTGTTGCTGCAGTGCCCATCTGCTTGAATGTGTCTTGGACCTGCGACCACAATTTTCCAGCCCGCGCCTAACAAATCAAATAGCAAGTGAAGCAAAATGTCAGCATTACAGAAGGACATGAAAAGCAAGAAATAACATGCAATCAGTATTCAGTACAATTTTGTTTCAATAGAACAAATCCTGTATCAAGTGAAAAGTAAAACCCGATTATTTTGGGGGATATGGAACTGGGAAGAAACAATGGTTAAAGAGAAGTATCCCTCTGTAAAATGTGTAAGTTTAGTATGCGGCAGCCCAATAATCTTTCATATTTTTGGGGTGGTTTCCACACATAGTCCATTTTTGAATTACAGGCAACAAAACGATAGAGATGAAAGAGGTATCAGTAAACCAGATAAAGAGAGGCATTTTAACGTAGCTACACTGTATGACATATTGACGAAAGGTTCCAGTTATATAGATATACTCCAGTGAAGATGATGCATCATCCCAAGCTTACCTGGTATCCTTGTGTCAGCAGTTTGATCTTCTGCTCAAGCCGAGAAGCCTTCTTCGCTTCATCATCCATTCTTTTCTTCACAATTTCAAACTCATTTTGAAAAGCAGCAACCTTATCAGCATTTCCAGCAACACTGGCAAGACCATAGCTGTTGTTAGTAGGAAAAAACATAAGGTCCTCTTGGCATGCATCATGTGCTTTCACAAAATCCTCAAAAGATTCGTTTTCATGCCCCATGGCCACCCGAAGGTACTGGATCTCCTCCTCAACCATAGAACTAGCCTGCCAACAAAGAAATGAAGCCATATGAACAATTTCCACCATTACATAACTACACTAGCAAACAGGGCTGTTCAGAACTATAATGAAAATGAAGAAACAAATATTCAAAACAGCTTAAAAAAATAAACATCAAGACATATGAATATTTATTGGGGGAGAATGGGTAATACTTATAACATACTGCATTCTGGCATGGTATGCTAGACAGGGAGCAATCTTCAGGCTCAACGAAAAAGGTCAAATAATATATTTGTTTAACTGGATACTAAAATGTCAAACCAGTGCTGTTGAGCAAAAGTTTCAATAATTCAATACATATGTATACATGAGTTTTTATGCAAAACTGCATGCATAGCTGACAGGTGACAGCTCAAACTTGTCAATAAAATTACAAAGAAATACTACGGTGTTCTCTACAGCGTGTGAAGCCAAGCACATAACATAACAATTCTTACTCGCACATCACGGAATGATTCTTTTGTTGCGACTACCCATCTAAAGTTGATGAAAAAATATCCAAGAAAAACTATACTTCATACATACTAAACATTAAATGCACAAAAACTAGCACATTCTTCTATGAATCCTGCAGCTAGACAGTAATCTTTCTAGTAATATATACAGCTCCGGTTATATGCATTCATGCTATTCTTCCTTCCTTCCCCATCTCCAGAATTGCATTCAATGCCAATGGATAAATTAGCAAACCATGACAATCAGGAGTAAGATTATACAGGTTGGTACAGGAATGGTTTAGAACTGCTGCTCTAATACAAGTCCTATATATCACATTATTATGTTCCTCACTGAGGTAGAGACAATGATGAGCCCACAGGATTTCAAGTTATTATTGATCCACCTAATATTATAAGAAACTTTGGAGTACATGTTGTCAGGAAAATGGATATACAATTCATCATCAAATACCACTAATAATAGGAGGAAGGGAAATAAATATACCTCTTTTAGTTCATCCTCATCGAAATCTTCAATTTCAGGGACAAAAGCTGCCCCATTTGCTTGACGCTTATTCCCTTTCCTTTTCTCTTTTTGAGTGTTTTCATCAAGAGGATATTTAGCATTATCATGCTCAAGGAGCCTAACGAGTTCCTCATTTATTAGTTCATCAGCTTGTTCAAGTGATGTAGGAGGCACAAAAGTACTTCTGCTTCTGCTTTCACCACCTTTAATCAGAGATTGCCGGAGAATCTCCACTGAACCAGCAGGTGGCCTAGGCAAACTCCTCTGCAACACTTTGGACCTCTTCCTGAGTAATGCCTCCTCCCTTGCTTGTTCCTCAGCCCTCTCTCGTGCTAACATGTCTGACATATCCTCTTCAATTTTCTCTTCAGCTTCTTCCGTCTCCTCCTCTGTGATAGGTGGCATAACTATCTGGTACTCATTCGTAGGCTGTGGAATGGAAGCAAAACCAGATCGCAGGCTTTTTCTTAATTCAGCTTGCCTACGAAGGTCAAGCTGAACACTGTCCTGCATTTCCACATCTTCATTTATGCGGAGCTCATCCCGGAAAGGAGTACCTTTTGGAGTTAAGCCAAAGGAATTCCCATCTCTGGAGGGTGTCATACCAATCCTTGGGGTAACACCAGGGCCAGGGCTTGCCAAAGGTGTTGCCATGGGATTTGGAGTCTGTATCTCCTTCTTACGTGGTGTAACACCAGAGAAATCTGATGGATGGAGATCTGGGTTATCCCCACCTAAAAGAGGTGTTTGTGATTCCCTTAGACGTGCAAGATTCTCTGCCTCCATCATAATAGCATCACCCTTCCCAGCCGGAGTTCGTTGCGGAGTTCGCAATGGTGTCATACCAAGCCTTGGAGTCTGAGAATAGCTTGCCAGCAAAGTTCTTGTAGCAGTACTTCCTTCACCAAGCTCCTCAGCTAGAGCGGGATTACCGGCATTACCCATCTTTGCAATCTCCTCCAACTCATGATCAGAAATTTGGGGTGGTGGAAGCATTAGTTTGGACCTCTTTGTGACAGCTTCTGGGTCATTGAGTTTATTTGCTTGCATTATTGCAGCAGGGGCATCCTGCCTCAGCAGAATCTTGTTCCTGGCAATGTCTTGCTTTCTTAATTGTGCCTCTATGTCAACTCTTCTCTTCCCTTCGAGCTCCTCAATAGTAGTTGGAAACTGTACATGCTCAAGTGGCCTGTCCTCACCAACCGTATCATAAAAGCCTGGAGGAGGCCTCTTTTCAAAAGGGATCTCAGTATTATAGTCAATCCCCTTTCTCTTTCTTTTCCTCTGCCGTGTATCAATACCAGCAGCCTTCAATTCTCTCCTTTTTTGCAGTGAGGCAAGCCGCCTCGCCTCTTCAAGTTGTTTCTCTCTTGCCTTTCGTTTTGCCTTTTTACCCCTGGTGTTAGCCAAGCGAGCCCTTGCCTCAGAAAGCATTTCCTTTTCGTCTTCATCCATATCAACAGGATCAGGGCGTGCAGGTTTGGACTCGGGGTTTGGATCAATCTCACCAGGTCGCAACTTCCTCGGGTCATCATTAGGCTCATAATTCTCGTCCTTTGCACATGCAGCATCAAGCAGTTTTTCATAACGCTCAAGGCACTGAGATGGTGTCCGACCCACAATAGGTGCAATTGTCCTCCACTGAGTAGGCATGAGTTTAGCAAGATGGAGTAGCTTCTCATCCTCTTCCCTTGTCCACTCAGTCTGCAATCAACAGACATTAGTTAGTGCAGTGAAAATAAATGATAAGGTCATCCTTATTGCAATAGGCAACTGCAAACAGGACAGATCTACGCCATAATAGAGCAGACAGATCACCAGTTGAAAGAAGAATCATATGATAAGTGAAGATTGCAGGATATTTTGGCTACAAACCCCGTGAACTGAAAAGATTTCAGTTCAGTTCAGTTGAATTGTTTTTTTTTTTTACCAAACTAACACTAGATGATAAAGTTTAAGAATTAGATAATAGCATTCATGAATTAGTCATGAAACACCTTACATTACATGTTAATGACAAAGCATCAAACATTCATTTAGAGCCATCAACAAAGGCAATTAACAGCCTTACTATAATTTTAACAACTTAGGTCCATATCTCAATCACATGAAAGAAAAGGTATAACGGCTTAACATCATGTGAAGACATAATATTCATCACAGCAATATGAGTATATGATGACGACACAAAGATGGCATATGGTTTCCATTATGTCGCCTTTCCAAAAGAGAATATACACTGAATACAAATAATTAGCTAGCTTCGTTTAGTGGAAGTTTACCACATTCAGAAGCAGTGTATAGGCTTGTAGCATGGTATGGCATGAAGAGAGAGCATAACTTCAACGTGTATATAATCATCTAGCAGCATAAATAGGATGAAAGAAATGTATAGTCGCAAAATAATTGAGACATTTTAAAAAAAACAATTTACAGGGAAAAGGTATAAACACTAGACATTACAAGAACATAAAAGCTGCAGCAAATAGAGAAACTGACTGGACATATATAACAAGATACTAAGAGGAAACAAACATAGAGCCTTCTTTTACCTTTAAGCAGCATACTGTGCATAGTGACAAGAACAGATAAATATATAATGAACAGTTCTTCTAAACTGCACTGCTCCTAAACATAACCCATACTGGTTAGTACATTCCCCGCTATACCAATATGAGACCAAAAATACTACCATAGGCACACATGTACTGTTCTTTACCAGGCAACCTATTGACTGATATATTGGGCCATATATTCACCTCATCATTATTAAACCATGAAGCATTTTGAAAAAGAATAGCTCCCTTTGTTTACTAAGAAATTCCTAATGGTCTGCGAAGGTAACTATAGGCAAGGTCTGCAGCCAGTGATGTCATTTACATGGTAAAATCCAGAAATCTATGAATTATCAGATTTTCTAGAAACCAACCAGTTTTGCACCCAGACAATAGGGGTTTTTACACCTAGTAACTACATGTTATCAATGATCCAAATTAACAACTGCTAGTGCTTTACCCTGTTCTTACAGTTAAACACACTAAGTTGAGAACAGAGGAAATTTAGAACTCACTAAAATTTACCATGTTCCCCGCAGAATTAGCCAGTTTGGCTTGTTTCATGCAGAGTCAAAAGCTACCTAGGTGTCCTATGACACTTTCAGCAAATTCTGGACAGATTACGACCGATAAACATTATCTGGTTATTCATGCAACTGATCATGACCAATTAAATAGCTAGGGTGGCCCTTGGTTAAGTGTACCACTCTTAATAACCAAGTCTTCTTATGTTGTTGTCTTAATTCAGCACAAATTCAAAGAAAATCAGCGGACCAAATCTTCTAAGATCAAAATCAACTTTATGGAGCTAGACCATTTTAGCCATTATTCACGACCAACATATCATACTTCACTCGAAACAAAGCAAAATGCTCCCTATTTTGGCATCATGGTTGTCACGGCATCGCCTAGGCGACGCTAAGTCGTCCTGGCGGCCGAAGGGGGGCGTCAAGGCACGTCGCCTAGGGCTGAGGAGTTAGGTGGCCACCTGCAGTTGGATCCGGCCGCCTCTGGCTCTTCTCGCATAGATATGGCCACCACCGGGCCGCAACTGCCAGGCCGTCAGATCACGCCGGCTTGGATCTGGAGCCGGCTGCCTCTTCCCACGCTGTTGTTGCCCCTTCCAGCGCTCTTCCCGAGCCGCACCGCGCTGGCCCCTATGTTGAGCTCCATTTCTGCGTCGGCCCTCTCCGTCGCCGGCCTCTTCACCACCGGATCTGCTGTCCTTGAACCTTACCACCACTGGATCTGGCCTACGCTGCCTGGATCTAGCTGCCGCCGGCGCCTTCTCCGGTCGGCTTCCCCTCCTCTGGTCATGATGAGAGAGGGACAAGAGCAGAGAAGGAGAGACAGGAGGGAGTTGCGACCGTGGGGGACGCGAGGAGCGTTGCGATCGTGGGGGATGGGATTAGCTGTCAAACTAGGAGGGCTTGCTCCTTAGCAAGTTACCAGTTGCAGCTATTTTGCTCCATTTTTCCATGGAGAGGGTGAGGAGAAAGTATATTACAAGTTATTAGAGCCATAAATATTGACTGTTGTGAATTGTGATTGACATTTTGGTCATATAAGTTATTACTTGTATAGCTGTATTTATTACTATTGTCTAATTACTATTGTCTAATTGTCGCCATGGCGGGCGACCGGGCGCATAGTCGACTAGGCATCCAAGCACCCCGGTCTCGCCGTGACTCGCCGGAGCACCGTGACAACCTTGCTTCAGGTGCTTAATCTAATGATATTTAAAGAAGACTTGATTGTAAAAAAATCATTCAGTAGAAATTTATGTTTACATGAATGCTCGCTAGCTACTAGAAACAATAGCTACGGTGTGATCAGACCACTATCTCACAAAAAGTTGAAGGTTTGAAGAAACAGAGATCATAAAGTTTTAGTCAATCGCATAGCATGATAACATGGATGCCTATCAAAATAATATACACAATGTGATTACTAGTAACATATAACAAATTGCTATGTGATTCCAAAATGCACTGATTTGATGACCTACCAAAATAACCAGATTAATGTGATCATATTACTAACCAACATGTGTCTCAAAGTATTCAAGAGAAAAATATCATAATTTTTAATCTGATTCTAAAAGTTTGTCAGTTCAAATGCTTGTAAGAATAACATAGAATGATAGAAATTGTCACCATGACCACATTAGCATATTAAAGTTCAAGGTTTGGAAAGCGTGAATTTTATTGCGGTTTGATTGCAGAGAACAATCATCTAGCCAGGGATCATTAGTACAAAGGATTGCGAGTGTGCTGCTCAGCCAAAAGAGGACGGTAAGACAAATGGAGAATTGGAGAGCCAACTGGCTACTTTGCTTTATTACACTATGAACTAAGTTTATAACACTACGAACTAAGTCCAAATAGCAATTGCAGGCAGACAGGCTCTCATTTCTTTGACCTTGAGGAGGTTTCATTCATAACCTACCCCATGGTTATAAAACTACTAGGTCTTCTCGCCCGAGTACTCGGACTAGGTCCCCTCACCGAGTACGAATAGGCAAAAACAAGTAGTTAACCAGTTTAACCGGTATAACTGGGCGAGTACTCAGAGTAATCGGCTGACAGGCCGTGTACTCGCCAAGTGGCTAGTCCAGGGAACTGAAGCCCATGCTCAATTAAGCGCCCCACAGCCCAACAACGCAATTACCCCTACCCCTCCTGCTTTGACCGGATCAGATCTCCCCACATGCCTAAGGCTGTCTGGACTCCAGAGGGCGCAATTGCTGCAACACGCGTGGTAAACCTAGGTCGGGACTCAGGAGGGCGGCGGCGGCTGTTGTAGCTGCTGCATCTCCTCTAGTGCTACATCTCCTCCCTCCGGCGGTGGCATCCCCTGCTGCAACTCCTCCCTCCAGCAGTGGCGTCCCTTGCCGTGGCTCCTCCCTCCGGCGGTGGCCTCCCCTATTGCGGCCCCTCCCTCCGGCGGCAGCCTCCCCGGCTGCGGCTCCTCCCTCCGACGGCGGCCTTCCACCTCAAGTGAGCACTACCAACACGGCAGCACCGATAACTCCTTCCGTAGGATGAGGTTTGCACTTTGCAAGATTGGTAGATCTTGATATATGATTATCAATGAAAAAATTCATATTCTAAATTGATGTACATGAGCGGGAAAAAGGATATTTCATAAAAGATGAAGGAAATTAATGAAATGTTGTAGTAGCTATTATGCTGGATTTGTCCTTTTGTAGTTCTCCTTTGTTAGATATATCTAGAGTGTTTGTTCTGATAAGTAGAAGTGTAGAACATATTTTTGTGACAAGAAGCTAACATATTTTTGTGACAAGAAGTTAAGTACAACACTTCAGTCTCCACTAAAACATTTTCACCGATATCATTTGAGAACATGTTAATGCTATTTTGAACAAGTTTGAAAGCAAGACTACTTTGCAGTTTGCAGTAGAAATTAGAATGCATCTCACATCTGTTAATCGATTAATCTCAATTTTATTATTTGTGATGTGATGAGTGATGAAGATTTGGTTGATTCTGTTCTATAGCTTGTAGCTATATGAAAATAGAAGTTGTTCACTTATTCTTCCAATTTTCTGTTCGCTTATGCTTCCGATGTGTTGTTCACTTTTCTTCCTATTATGAAATTGTTGTAGGTAGTGGCTGTGCTGTGCATGACTGACCTTTTTAACCACCTATACACATCAAAACAATAACATCAAATGTGGCTTTGATTTTATATGAATACACATATATAAATTTGTTATTAAAATAGAAAAACCTATTACAAGGCCGATTACCATATAATCACTGCAAGGTGAAATGACCGAGTGAGTACCGGTTACCGAGTTCTAGAACCTTGGCCTACCCCAACTCGTTTGGGACAAAAGGCTTTGTTCTTGTTGTTGTATAATTTTTTGGTGGACGAAACTTGATGAGTTGCTGAAAATTCAAACAAACAAAACGGCAGTGTCATAACACCACACCACACCACAATTATGAGGCCTCTCACTCCTGCTCATTTCATAACACAATCCAACCGCAGTTCGCTCGCTAACAAAAGCAAGTGTCACAATACAACATCGCAAATCAACGGAACATGCACGCATTCGGCCGTTAGCGTGAGCAACGGAAGGTTCGGGGCTTCATTTACCTTCTTAATGGAGGGGTCTAGCCACTCGTACCAGCGGGCCTTGCACTGCTTGGCGGACTTGCGGACGAGCAGCGAGGAGATGCGCGCCCACTGGTTCTTGCCGTACTTCATCACCGCCGCCTTGAGGATCTCGTCCTCCGTGTTCTTCCACACGCCGCCCTTTATCATGATCCTCATCTTGCCCTCTCCTCTTCTTTGCTCGACCTCCTCCTAGCTCTTCTCCTCCGTAGAGGGCCTCCGGGTTCCGCCGCCGCCCACACCCCCGGGCAGGCGCCTTCGGCTTCGGCGAGGAGCGTCCCCGCCTGGTCCTTGCTAGGGTTCCGCCTCGGGGCGGCGGCGAGCGGGACGGGTGGCGCGGATCCTGCCTAGGGTTTGAGGGGGGAGGGGTCCTGTGGTTCAGGGCTGGGTGGGGAAGGGGATGGGTGCGGCGGCGGCGGCGGCGGCGGTGTTGTGCGGCGAGGAGTGGGGAGAAGCGGGAGGGGTGGAGGCCGTGTGGGGGGTTTTGGTTTTGATGCGGACGACGGTGGCAACGAACACTGGTTTTGCTTTGCTTTGGGTTTAGAACACGTCAACTTAGGGTGTGTTTGGTGGGAAATTTAACTTTTTGCCACTTTTAACATTGCCACCTACTCAAATGCCATCCTCTACATTGCAATTAATATTTTGCCACTCTCCAGCCTCCGTGGCGCCTACGTGGCCGCCATGTCACGCCGCGCGCCGCCGCGCCACGCCGCCTCTCACCGCCGCGCCCCCTTGCCGCCGCGCTGCGCCGCGCCTGCGCGCGGCGCGGCGCGAGGCGGCGGCGGCGGCGCAGCGGCGGCGCAGGCGCGCGCGGCGCACGGGCGTGACATGGCGCCACGAGGCTGAGAGTAGCAAAATATTAATTGCAATGTAGAGATGGCATTTGAGAGAGTGGCAATGTTAAGAGTGGCAAAAGTTAAATTTCCCGTGTTTGGTTGTCTGAATCTTCTTCGTTCTAGCTGGGTAGATTCGTATAATCTAAGAAAGAGTCTGTTTGGTTACCTGTATGAGTGGATGCACTGCATGAGCGGATGCAAAATACGCCTCATCCTGGATGGGTGAATACGCCAAAATGAGCTTCACCGCCATCTGGATGGGTTGATGCTGATGTATCTTATGCGGTCCCACGTGTCGACCTCTCGAGTTTGGTAGATCGCATCCACTCATACAGCAATCAAACAAAGATCTCGCTTTTTGCATCCGCTCATACAACCTCACCAAACATCTTCTTTTTCTGAAATACGATTCCACTTAGCCTGCATCCACTCAGTCAGGGATATACGATGCAACCTCCATCCACGAACCAAACACACCCTTACCGGATTAGGGGTGGTCGGATACGAACGGATATTATTCATACCGTATCTTAACTCATATTTTTTTCTCAAATTCAGGTTGGATATGGTAAAATCAGATACGAATACGAATTCGGAGTATTTGAAATTTTGAATACGGTGCCGCCGGAACGAATACTTGACGGTTTCAGATCGAAAACGGATAATGTAGACGGATAGTACGTGCATACGGAAAGGAACATATGTTAAACTATACCACCATCATTTCAAGCCTTAAACTGTTAGACATAATACATAATAGTAATTATAATTCATCAGCCGAAGATGGTGTGACGTTTCCCCCAAAATTGCCTATTGAGGTGTGGCGTTTCAAGATGAATCTTGATTCTTGACGGACAACATTTTCTTTCTCTAGGCTAAAGAAATTTTACTAAATTAAAGTAGAGACAGTAGACAATTAGAGATAATAGACTTTTGACAAATTTACATGTTCATTTACCGAATCATACCAAAGTTCATCGTTTAATAATACTCTGATTATATGTTTTTCATTCCATTACCTAGGAAGAGTGATCTTAATGAGCAAATTTAGGATTCCAATTGCACAAACAGTAGAATTAGAAATAAAACATTATTTTAGTATTTGTATATTTATAGTTGCTACAACTGAATGTCATATTTCTTTTTAAAGAACTTAAGCTTGTACGATCCAGAAAAACTTTCTATACACTGCACACCTCAACCAACCAATATAAAAAAACAAATATTAACAAAATAAAAGATGAATTCTTGACTCTTACCAGATATCCGATCGGATAATTATCTAGTATCCAAATACCGATACTATTCGGTCGGATAACAACTCTTCCAAATCCAACCGGACACCAAATTTCCTTCTCGAATCAGATCGGTCAAAATTATCCCAACCTATTTACACCCCTGTACCAGATAAGACCACTGCCACGGATGGGCGGTGTCCATGAATTGTCTAAGTGACCTCGTCCTTTCGTCGTCCCTTTCTTTTCCACGGAAATATTACGCTTACATGGATGGCTCTTGTAGCTTAATCTTCTTACTACTTATAGCTTTAACTGTTAATTTTTGATAAAAATTATATGATAATAGCTTTTTTTTTCGAATCATTTAATTAAAAATAGAAGAAAAAAAAATTAAAAACCGTTATACCGTTAACGAACAATGCAAATGAATAACAAAAAAATCAAAATAAATCGAAATTAGATAGCCAAGTTTCCGCCTAAAAAAACAAAAACTAAACCATTTGAAGTAGGCCTTAGTGTGAGCTAATTCACTTCCTAATGTAATCGTAGCTGCATGGGTTTACTTAAGGAGCGGTTCCACGGCTCAAATTTGACTCTAATGCTGCGCGGTGTTTACCTCGGCTGTGGCGGCGATATCGCAACTGCGGCAGGTTGTGCATATAAGATGCTAGAAAACGATACAGCTAGCTGACAGAATCTCAGGTTAAAGGTCCAAACCACATAAAACTGAATAGCTCCAAACATAGCTAAGTATAGGCTAATAACACAAGACAAAACGATAAACATCCTGCCTGGAGGAAAACACAAGACAAGAGCCAACTAGGGGCTTCGTCTCGAGCCTCTCAGCTAAGCACTCATGACACCAACATCCTTATGATGATTATATTAGATATATATTAGGTGATGATAGCTACTAGTTCCTTCTCACTCCTCATCCTCGTCACCACCACCGTCGCCAGCACCGCTCGCCTTCTTCAGGTTCTTCCTCTTCACTCTGCCTGGGGGGCCTCCACCGAATGGACTTGTCAGTGAAAAATCAATGTGCTTCTCAGATTCGACCCTCACCATGAACGATGGGACGTTGACAATTTGCCTGCCAACCCTGCAACGTAGTTTGCGAAAATCATCCATCGGTCAGTCACAATGTCAGTAACAGCTTAACAGAAACACTAATAGAAGCTACAACAACAACTGCACAGAACTATGTTCTCATTGCTGTATCAGATCAGAATTGAGACTAACTAAACAATAACAAGACCAGCCATGTAATGTAATCTCAGTTAAAGAGAAACAACATTTTGCCGGACTATTTGGTTATAGAAATATCGTGGAAAATATTTAAATAAAAAGCAATCAATGGATAACATAAAGTGTGGTCATCAATTCAATATTAAGATGGCACACAAATCATAGAATCACCTCCCGAGAGTTTAATTAAAAAATTGGAAGTACAATATGTGAAACTTCCAGTGTACTCAAATATTTAAAGAAAGACAAGTGGGCAACCAATAAAAATCATCTCGAGACAATTGATACATGCATGTAAATATGTAATCATTGTCTGGCCCATTAAGGTTAATATAACTCAGCACACACATTTTATGTTTCAACCAATCACCAAACCTCAGAAATGCTATCTATTTGGTTGTTAACCTTTGGCACCAAAAAAGGACAGCCACAAAACCATGCAAACATGGAATTAATTGCATCAAAAGTACTTTCTCTTCCAATTTCTAGACAAGGGAAATTAAGGGCTTCCAAGAATATTATCACATCAAAGAGTTCTCAGCATACTGTTGTGAGATGATTTATATATTAATATTCTCATCATCAGGGCCCATCAGTTCACCGATATGAACCAGCCAAAACATTGTATCTAGGTATTCAGATCAACATGTGAATTTAGAGCTATTAATAATGACCTTGGAAGCATGTGAATTTAGAGCTATTAATAAAGACCTTGGAAGCATAAGCGCCAAACCAATTTATTGCAAGAAAGGAACCACAGAAGCATACCTTATGTGACGCTGCCTGATCAAGACACGAGCATGGTGGATGGACTTCGCCATGCCAGCCTTGAAGACAAGAGTCTGAAGACGCCTTGCAAGGAAGTTCTCGGCAGTAAGAGCTAGCACGTAATCAAGCTTGTTCTGACCCTCGGCGAGAAGCCCATAGCGGTTCATGCGGCGGAGCAGAGCCTCACCCTCAAAGATACGGCGGGGGTTCTTCTCATCCAGTGTGAGTAAGTGCCTTGCAGCATTACGGATCCTACTCAATGCATACTGAACCCTCCACAGCTCACGCTTGCACCTCAGTCCATACTCACCCACCAGCTTCAGTTCTGCATCAAGACGCTCCTTCTCATAAGGACGACGTGGTTTCTTGAATGTCTTACCATCTGCAAGAAAAGACGTATTAGACTAACACGAGGCATGATACATATTTAGGACTCCAGAGATCTCAGCACTAACATGCTACACAAAGTTGGGCAATTAACAAGTTCCACGGAGCAAGTGAAATGCTCGATTATGGCATACACATCTACCAGTAGCATCTTACCCAATCAAGAGGCATCATTATGCAGTATTTGAGCACAAAAGTCATCATTCCCCCAAAGTTTCTACTACCATATTGTACACCAAGCAAGCTCCGAAATGAAGGTTAAAAAAGCATACAAAAATTCTAGCAGGTGACCTTCAAAGGCATTCCAGGGTTAACTAGATCTGCTGCTGTTGCACATATGGGTTACTAGAGAATCCTAGGCGAGCAACACTACCGGTAGTAATAAACCTGATGCAAATATCCATCTCAAACCAGGATTTGTTTCCAAAACCAATGGGACTCTAATGACAGAGGCTATCTCAAGAGCTAGCAGCAACCACATGATCAATGTTGGAAACGATTAAACTAAATCATACACTCCAAACAGGTATCAAATAGCACTCTCAATGAATTAGATCTAGAACTGCATCACGACTGTAAACAAGCTCTGCGCACCTCAAACCCACAAACACTCGGGACAAAAAGATAGGCTAAAATCTTACACAAACAAACTACTTATCCCACAAACAAACACCGCGCCAATCCAAATCTTTGCACTCGCTCATCGACACCTCACAACCACACCACTGGCAAGCCGTCATAGCAAGCAGCACAGAACTAACCAAGAGTAACCTCGCAGCGCTAAGCCTATGCACGCACCCTATGCGATCCCAGCAGATCGTGGCGCGCCGCGACCAAACCAAACCAAGGGCTGGATAAACTGGAACCCGGAGGACACGAGGAGAGGGGAAGGATCGTAGGGCGGCCTTACAATTGCGGTAGAAGCTGACGTGCACCATGGCTAGAGCTCTCCCTCGCGCCGCCGCCGCCTCTGTGGTGAAGTCGCTGGAAGAGGTGTGAGAAGGAGAGGATGCCTTTTATACGAGGTCGCAAAACCCTAGTGGGCCGGCATTATTGGGTATGGGCCGTATGATTGGGCCTGTTAGCGCAGCGACGGCTGAGGATACGGCCCGTAATGCTGCTCCTCTCTCGCTTCACAGGCATAGGACTGTGCAATCAGTTTTTTCGATTTAATCGGTTCGGTATATATGGTAAATACGGTGTTTGTAGTTCGGTAATATACGGTATTTTTAGAAGTACGGTTCGGTATCGGTAAATCCCAATTTATTTCGGTGTGGTATCGGTAAATACCATATTTACCAAAGTTGACGCGAATTACAAACGATATAACGAGTAGGCGATAATACATATACTATTGGCAATAGAATTAGAATTTTAGAAACACTCTAATGTAGTATGGAGATTCGATAACATATGCATAAAGAAATAAAGCATAATAATTAATGATGTTCTCTGCTCATTAGAAATATCTATCTCTTAGTTTTACTTTGTTTAAAATGAGCTATATAACTTAAAGTAGAGAAATACTCATCTCTCAAGCTCACATCTTCTCATGCAATGATGCAAACAGCACACGCTATAGGCTATAGCTATGCAAGAAGTCTCTTGCGGTCTTGATTGATTGCGGCCGGCCCGCATGATGTCACCATACGACATGGATTTCCGGAGAAGGGCCGGGCCCATCATCCGTGGGAACAGGGGACCGCGTCGGCAGTGCCGCTCCCATGACCGCCCCAGGAGTCGCATGTTTTTCGGTATTTAATCGGTTTTTCCCGAAAAAATCGAATACCAAAAAAATCGAAAATTTGAAAACCAAACCGAATACCAAAAACCGGTCAAACCGAGTTGACCGGTTCGGTTCGGTTTTTTCGGTTCGGTTGAAAAATGCACAGCCCGGCACATGCGTGATCCCCTCTAAAAAAAATGGCACGTGCGTGATCCAGTCGTCAAAAGGATTTCAACGGATTGGACTGCGAATGGCACGCCATTGCCGTTATTATTATAGGTGCGTTATTTTCAACTGTGACTTACTACAAAGAAAAATGCTTATCTCATGAGAAAAGAAAACCACGGAAAATATATACATCCAATTAGTCCTTGTTTGGTTTGGTCAAAATCCTGACTCATTCATATAGACGGCAAATCTCGGTTTTATGTATGTGAATAGGTCGGGATTTTGGTCAAGCTAAATAAGGTCTTAGTGTGTGTTATCATCTTAGAAAAAACTTATGTGTCAATAATTCCATATATTTATATACATATAAAAAATTGTGTTAATATAAGTAACATGCATGAAAAATGTGCTGAAACACACCAATTCGGCGAGAGAATGAAATGCTTATCGTGGACCGTCCAATCGTCTGCACAAACAAGGTCGTGTCCCAATCTTAGAATATGTTTGGTTTGCCCATCATTGCCTAGTTAGGAGTAATCTTCATCCATTGCTATAAAATTCATGAAGTTTTGTTTGAAAGAAGAACCAACACAAAGCTAAGCATTTACTTAGAAAAAAAAAAGCGAGCTAAGCATAAGAACAGACCTGGTTAGGATTATAAAAAGGAAAACATTAAAATTGCTTCTATGCTTCATCCAACACCCCTTAGGCCGTCCACAGCGTGCAGGGAAAACAATGCTAGAAAGCTTCTAACACCGATGCTATGGTACCCATTGTAGCTAGTGATGCTAAGAAGAAAAATGCTGACATCGATGCACCCAGGCCCGGTCCCGGGATTTTAGGGACCCTAGCAAAACTAGAAATAGAGGCCCTAGTATAAATATCAAATATAAATCTACACACACACACACACACACACATATATATATATATATATATATATATATATATATATATATATATATATATATATATATATATATATATATATATATATATATATATATATATATATATATATATATATATATATATATATATAGGAAAATTACATAAGGCACCATGGTGCCTAGGCACCAACATCCGATACACGTGTATGATTGATAATTTTTTGAGTTTGGGTATGAAAATGTTTAATACCCTTGATATATTTATGGTAAGTAAGTTTTGAACTCATTCAAACTAGTTTGAACTACTTTTGAGTTCAATGCAACTACAAAGAGTATATACCATAAAAATAGTTCAAACTAATTAAACAAGTTGAATTTAAATTTTTCTGAGTTTGACATCTCAAATATACTTTTATGGGTATATGAAGATACCCACATCAAACGTTATAATCTCAAGCAAATCAACTGTATTGATATTGATGCCTAGGCACCATGGTGCATGAAACACTCGTCCTATATATATATATATATATATATATATATATATATATATATATATATATCCAATTTTACCAACAAACACTTAAAATGCGTTATGTATTAAAGAAAATTCATATCAAAGAGTTTATAGATATTACCTTAAAATTTTCTTCCGACATTTCTAGATGCGAAGTCATTGATGATGGTATTGATATCAATCTTATCCAATAATTTCTTCTCAATATATAAATTGTGTTAGCTCAATGAATAAGTGAAATAGTTTGCTTGTTGTAGCATTGGTTATTCTGAAACTATAGAAGGTAGCAGTGTCAGAGAAAAGTTCATTTCAAAACGTAAAATGACATATCTTTCCTTTTGCAATTGTTGATTTGAACTCCTGTAGTAGTATATATTCATCTTCTTATGCGTGTATGCAGAGCATGAGATGGCCAAAGCTTTTCGGATTTCACTTGTGCTCCTTGGCATCTGTCATCATCTCCACCACGCTTGTTTTCTGTTCAAAGCGCAGAACCATGGCATTAGCATTGTAAGAAATCAACACCACTGGAAAAAATTGTAAATTTACTACTCGTGCTTGCAACGTGATGGAAATCGAGAAGCATGTATATACTCACTATGGGGGGCCCCTGGATTTTGGAGGCCCGGCGCCGCCCGCTCGCCCCTCGTGGCCCCTCATGCACCTAGTTGCTCCGGTTCCAAAGTTTGTAAAAGAATTGTTGATCCATTTGCTGGTGAAATGGGGAAGGGAGAGAGCGAGTGAGATGGGAGAGAAAGACGTGGTATTTAGTTTAGTTGCGAGTCGTGTCTTAGAGAGTGAAGGTATGCAAACACTAAAAGAGAAACATAAATTTAGGGCCTTTTTGAAATGGTAGTGAGGTGGAGAACCGCCCACACTGTAGTCTTCGAAGAGTTGCACAAATTTTCTGTTTAGAATGACGGGCACCTAAGAGTATTAGCCTTGAGCTAGTAAGAGTTAGGCTCTCAAACTTCTAACCTCGGTCCTAACTAAGACCGTAAAAAAAGCTTGAGTTAGACAAACCATTCGAGCTTGGCTCGCTCTAGGTTCGAATCGAGCTCGAGCTTGAACTCAAGCTTATGAGTCTAACAAGCTTGAATGGTGTGATTAAGACTTGACTTCCCTTTCCTTGTTTTTCGCACACATTCGTTCAATATTAAAATCTAGTTGTCGAGTTTTTTCGAACCGAGCTCGAGCTTTTTGTAAAAGATATTATGTTAAAGTGTAGTTCCTGAGCTTTTTCGAGCCCAGCACAAACTTACTTGAGCTCTGGTTGATATTTTATAAAAGATATTATGTCAAAATGTATTTATAGAGCCTTTTCGAGCCGAGCTCGAGCTTACTCAAATCTCAATCTAGGCTCGCTTGAGCTCAGCTCGTTTACGCATGATGCCCACCAAACAACTAGGCCTCCTGCCGGTACGCTACGTCCTACTCTTTCATCTGTACCAATAGCTCCATCCCTCCAGGCCTACCCCTTGCCCCTGGTGAGGTCTGTACAATCCTCTTTAACGATGAGCGTTACTGAAACAGCCCCAAAAATTCAAAATGCATTTGAATTGCTTTGAATTTTTATCCTAACTGAAACCTTACCCAATTCAATGTCTCTTTCACCCCCATTGGCAACTCCTTTCTCTGATCTCACCGTCCCCTTCACCATTTGTTCGAAGGACAACCGATAATTACTATTTGCAGTTCGACAAAACCACTGCCAAACACATCTGCCATCACACGCCACGCCTCGTTCTCTGCCAACTTGCTCGTTATGACTTCAGGCTTTCCTCCTGCTGCCCATTGATGAAGTCTTCCATATTCTGGCTCCTCCAGATCGCTCTTCTCACAAACCGATCTACAAGTTTTCAAGGGAATTTTGTACAACCGATTTGGAGACCTCTTCGCCTACATCACTAAATCTCTATTCTTGTCAAACACTCGCAAGAACTCATCCTGCAGCACCACCTTACACCCTCTCTCCGTCATCTGCCCGAGACTTAGTATGTTGTTGCATAAACTTGGTATATAATATATTCCTGTCAACAACTTCTTATCCCAGTTCCTGCATTGCAACATTATTGTCCCTTTGCCTTTTATCTCCACCGTGGAGCCGTCGCCAAACTTGACCTTGCTCCAAACCTTCTCGTCGAGCTTGTGAAACATGGAGCAATCTCCCGTCACATGGTTGCTTGCTCCATTATCCAAATAACATTGATACGTGTGATCATAACTTCCTTCCTTCGTGCGTAGTTTTAGAACTATGTTATCCTCATTCAGTTCCACCATGACTGACTCCTTTTCAACATATGAGTAGAGAAGTGCTAGCTCTCCATCATCTTCTTCTTCGTCTTTGGCAATGTTCATTTTCCCATCTTTCTTCTTGCTCTTGCAATCCAAAGCAAGGTGCCCAAACTCGTTACAGTTGAAGCACTTTTTATTGCTACGACATTTTATCGCGTAGTGCCCGTATTCGCCACATTTAAAGCACTTGACATGTGACATATCATGGGGTCTCACCACCTCATTGCCCAGCCTTGTCTCCATGACCACCCCTGCTGCCTCGACCACTCTGGCCACCACGATCGCGCCACCTCCCACGGTTGTATGATGAGCCACGACCATCTCTCGGTTCTCCTCTAACTAGTAATGCCTGCTCGTTGTGAGATCCCTACTCCTTGCACGACTGAAACCCCTTCAGTAACTCCTCATGCGCCTTGAGATATCTAGTGATCTCCTCTATCTTCTCTTGTTCAGATCGGGGAAGTACATAAGTGTTGTGACAACAGGTATGTACTTCTCCGGAAGCATGCGCAGGTACTTGTTTACTGCTACAGATTCCTCCATCTTATCGCCGAGAGAGTTAATCCGATTATATAACGAACTCAACTTGCCCGCGAACTAGTCCACCGACTGTGTCTCTTCCATCTTCAGGTTCTCGAACTCGCTCTGCAAATTCTAGAGCCGCACCTCCTTGACATGATCAACACCTTCGTACATCGTCTAAAGCGCCTCCCATGCTTCCCGTGCCGTCTCCTTGCCGATAAGCTGATGCATCATCGCGCCTGGCACCGCCTGGTAGATGAGGGCCAAAGCCGCCTGATCTGCTTTGTCATCCACTTCCTTGTCCTTCCCCTTTGGATCGACTGCGCCCCAGACTCCCTGGGCGCGCATGTTCGCCTTCATCTTTATTGTCCACACCAGATAGTTGTCGATCGTCAGGAGAGGGCACTTGAGGGAGATTAGCTCACCCTGAGCCTTCGTCTTGTCACCCATGCTCTGATACCACTTGTTACAGCCTCTACGACTGTGCCCAAGATCTTACGACCACGTTCTAGCCGCTACGACCACCACCTGTAGCCGTACAACCACGTTGTAGTGGCTACGACCACCTCCTGTGTTGGTACAGCCACTCTGTTGGTTCTTCGACCACACAAACATCGGTTACGAGTCTTACGACCACACTGTGATCTCTCCAATCACGCCTCGCTGCTCCGATAACTTAGTCGTAAACTTCAGCAAAAGTTACGACCACGTTCACCGCCTCTCGCTGCATCTCCTTCGACCACGGCCGATCACTATAGTCGTAACTCCTTACAACCACGCAATGATTCTATTAACCACGTCGAAGGCTATGTCACTGCTGCAGTCGTAACGCCTTACGACCACAGCTTCAGCTCCACGACCGTGGTCGTAACTCCTTACGACCACGTCTACCTGCGGACACCTCCACTCATCACCATGGTCATAACTCTTTACGACCACAGCTTCAGTTCCACGACCATGGTTGTAACTCCTTACAACCACGTCTACCTGCGGACACCTCTGCTTGTCACCGTGGTCGTAACTCCTTACGACCATGTATGCTGCTCTTGCGCACTCTGCCGCTCAATCGTCGTGGTCGTAACTCCTTTATGACCATGCATGCAATCCCATGCTCACAGTGGTCGTAAGTCGTTTACGACCACATCTGAAAACACAATAAACTCGATAGATTTCCAGAGCCAAACCGCTCTTCTCCTCTTTATTTCTCTCTCGATCACACAAATCTCTAGGATCACCCAAATCTCTACGATCACCCTGATTGTCCTCTCTCTCTCTTGCCTTTCGATCACACCGAACACCTTGGCCTCTCTCGCCCTTCTTACTTTTTCTCTCGCTACATGGCTCTATCTTTTATACCCTACTCTACGACTCCGGTTCGGTTAAAACCATGACTACTATTCGAACTCGGCTATGACTATGAAACAGACTCGAACTCGACTACGACTATAGAGCGGACTCGTATACGACCACGATCCGAACTTGTATATGACCACGATCGGAAAAAAATAAGATTACAACTCTGTTAGAGACCATGTAACTCAAATGGAAACCATGTAACCGAGAGGCCATGTAACTCATGTGGAAACTGTGTAACGGTTGATTAGGCCCATGGACTCGGGTGAGTGCTGGTGTGTATATAAACCAGCGTTGTGTGGCGTGTAAGACTTGAACAATTATGTTGAACTAAGTTTCCATCGCTCCTCCTGATGAGAGCTTCTTCCTTGCTTTTCCTCTCCAATATGAGTCTATCTACCTCGATCCCTACCCAAATTTCCCATGTACCAAGTAGGAACGTTACATCTAGTTGGTGGCACGAATCCCAGGTTGTGCTGTGCTAAGGCAGGTTCTTTAGTTTACACAACATATATAGCCACTCATATAGGATCAGCAATATGAAAAACCAAACACTTTTCAGCAGGGATATATACTGTACTTGTACACAAGGGATCAAGTACATCATCAGATAAGATACTTTTTTATATATATATATAAAAGGGAAAGATACATCAGAAATATGAATCAGCAGCATAAGCATTGAGCTAGAAAGGAACCCATCCTATGTATCACACAAAAAAATAAAAATAAAAAGTTGAGAAACCATATAATCAAGATAGCATCAACACGTACAATTAACACGAAGGGACAAAAGTTGAGAACAAAATAATGTATCTTGTTGGCAGACATACACAATCGATGTATGTATGTGTGTGGTCTATCGTCGATCACCGGAAGTTGTTGGAGCCCTGGTAGCAGAGCCCAGTGGCCCATCCTGCGGGGATGGCGTCGCCGACGATGATGGTATGCTGCGGCGAGCTGTAGCTGGTCATCTGGACGGCGAGGCCCTGCGCGTTGCCCAGCGCGGCGAACACCTGGTACGTGATCCCCCAGTTGTGTGCCGCGAGGATCCAGTCGCCGCCGCCAGCCGTCTTAACGGCGAGGCTGTAGACGTCGCCGCTGCCGGCGACGTTCATGACGTAGACGAGCAGCCAGTAGGGGTTCCCCTGCAGGCAGAACCTGACACCCCCGGTCCTCTGGCACGGGACCCTGCGGAACTGGACGGGGATGATGCCCGCGACACTGGCGGCGAGCTTGACGAAGGACGGGGTGGCCATGTCGAAGTGCTGGCGCGGCGGGTTGCACCAGCCGCCGTTGTCGGAGGGGAGGTACCAGTTGGGCGGGCAGAGGTTGGTGCCGGTGACGACGACGGTGGGCGAGCCCGGGTTGCACCAGGGCGACTTGACGCAGCGTAGCTCGTAGCACTGGCCGCAGCCGTTGCCGTCGGCGAAGAGCGGCGTGCTCAGCGCCGCCGTGTTGGTGGAGTAGAGCGACAGGATGTCGTTGGCGCAGTAGCCGCACGCGCCTCCTGCGTGTGCATATGCATGAGTTGTATACGCTCATCACGTATATGTACGTACGTACGTACAAGATGCATGTACAGTAACGTACCGAAGTCTGCGCCGAGGCCGGAGGGGTCGCCGTAGAAGGTGGCGCTGCCGTCGTGCCAGCCGGAGGTCTTGAAGGCGCCGCCGGGTGCAGCCGCAGCAGGACGCTGCGTTTGGTAGTAGTAGTAGTTGTACTCCGCGCTCACCACCTGAGCCACCACCATCACCATCACCGCCGCCGGGACGATGGCCGGGATCCTCGCCATGATCGGTATATCGCTGCGCAAGCTAAGCTAGCAATTAAGCCGCAACTAATTGATCTTTCGAGCGAGCTCGATCGCCGGCCGGCGCCAATGCCCTCGATGGATCGATCGCGCGCCGTGCCGTTGCACCGCCGTCGCAACGCAACGAATGGATCGACGTTTATATATAGCTAAATGGAGTTGCCATGAGTTGCTACCACGTCTCTCTTTGTTTCGACGAGCGTCGACAGCTTGCCACGAACTCTGTCATCTGCGTGTACGAGTTGGTCGCACGATTACTCTCTATTTTTCTTCTCTCTCTCTCTCTCTCTCTCTCTCTCTCTCTCGCCCGCCGCCGCACCGCCGCCGCGTCCGCGTCGCGCGCCGCGCACTGCGCGAAAAATGGAAAATTGCATGCCCTCCAGTCCCATGGTACATGCTATAAGATCTATTCTTCATTCCATAATACTCACCTCTTCCAGGTGAAAAAGAACTCTCAAACAAATGAGGTAGCACGAAAACGGGAGAAATAAGAAAGTTGATCATAAAATTCTATATGTACATAGCATGCCGAAAGGCAACATTTTTGGGCATCCTTTAAACTCTCAAACCATCGGCCATGATGAGTAATTAACCTTGCATAGAAATTCTCTTACATATATTAGACTCAACAAATTGATGCCTACATATCTATGCTGAGATACACAATTTGAGAAATTTGATTGTTGTTTAGAGAGCATGCAAAAGAGCAATACATATATATACCTTGATCAACCTGTATAGCTGCAAATTGAATACCTGAACAAAACATGACAAAACAGCATGATCAACATGTAAGGAGTATTCCGAGCTGCAGTTTTATGAAATGATATAAAATTCGTCTAGATGATCAGTTCAGGAAGTAAAACTGCAGCCAAAATAACCAAGAAATGATTTACGTGATTTAGGACAATAATGCAACCCTACATATAATAGATCATTAGATTTCTGACAAAACAATAATAGTAAATAATTAAATGATCAAACAATAGTTACATTGATGACACATTTGTATTTGTTGGAAAAGGTACAACCACAACAATAATATCTTCTCATCAGGCGACTTAGAAGTCAAAAGGAACATGATGAAACGTTGGCCAAGAGGAAGAGAGAGATATGTCAGAAATTCAGAAAGATTGACCATGCAACAGCATAGGTTACGCTTAGCAAAAAAAAATCACCATCTGGATAAAAAAAGAGTGATAATGTACACTATCAGTTGAGGATCTCATTAACCATGTAAAAAATTTTATACCCTGCACTCCTAAACAAAGATAGAATTGCTAGCACAGCAGGAGACAAACCATAAAAAGTAGCACCTACTGACCAGAATGATTGAAATATACATGTATAAGAATGAGAAATCATGAGGACATAATAGGAGAAGTGGTAAAAGGAATGCTAAGGTATCTACTGCAAACATATCTATGGAATAGACACATAAATATGTGTGTATTGCTTTATATAGTAACTGATTATAACAATAAACATCTAACTGCTGATAGCAACATAACACATTAAAGTAAGTAACACAGGAAAACGACAACTTCCTTTACTCCAAAGAACGAAATTTTGAAAGTTAGCAGCATTGCTGGAAACAAATTATTTAGATGTATAAAAATCCTAAAAACCTACAGGATGTTGCAGAGCAGGTAATAAAGTATTCAACATTGAAAGAGCTGAAGGAAACGTGCACAATCTATGCTTTTGCGCATTAAACAAATGAAGGCTACTTTGGACAATTGTACAATGCAGAAAAAGTTTTTCACGCAAAAGGTTTGTATTAAATAATCAAAGGATCTAAACATATATATCTTAGAAACAATGTCTGCCATGTCTGCTATGATGGCAGGTGGAATCCTGACACACCTCGTCCAAGCACCCTCAGTGGACTTGAATACTTAAGCTGACCAAAGACACAATAGGTTGATACTTAAATAACCTCACGTGGCTGATCTGCAAGGAGCAATGTGATTCATCGGCTGCTTATCCTCATCCAAACACCCTCAATGGAACTGAATACTAAAATCTAATCAATGACAGAATAGCTTGATGGTTATTTGACCTCTGTGTGGTAGAACTGCAAGTTAGCTTTCCATTAGCGATGTGATTCATTGGCAGTTCATTTGGCCACACGTGAACACAACTTCTAATTTAGGAGCGAATCTGTAGCGTGAACACCCAAAACTAATCACTGTCTATTGTTGTCCCATACCGTGTGCTCCAGTTTACAATTGAACCTAAAACACTGAACAATTACCCACTAACACAACAAATCATACGAACCTTAAACATTAAAACAGTGGGGAATAGTCTGGGAGCACCATTCAAGAGATATTTTTTGCTAATAGCAAAACAAAGCAGATGGCGCCATAATTGTTGGAGCAGCTGGGTGTACAAACTGTTAAACCAAACTTGAACTGAAGCACCATATCTTGAGGTTTTATCTGAATATTCATTTGAATATAAAATAAAAAATTGCATATATCGTACGACCAGAAAGAACATTTTCTTTGCTCCATACTGGGCAAATTGTTGTTATAATAGATGTACCAAATAAGATTAACCAGGATATATCAAGTCAATTGAAGAACGTATATTGTAATGAACAGAGCAATGTTTGATTTTTCTTGCATCACACCTTAAATTATAGAGACCACCAGCTAGCAGGGTTGAGGAACCTATCGACCACCCTGAAGAGATCGAACTGACGATGAACGACCAAGTAAACAAAGCTGAGTAGTGGTAAACAAAGGAAGCACCAAAAGCACAAATCATAGGACGACCGCAGATTCGCATCATGCCACCCGGTGTCCTAGGCTGTGGAAGGCATCGAGGCACAGAAGAAAAGTGTGAAGGGGCGCCGAGTAGAAACTACCCTGAAAACAGCGAAGTCCTAGATTAAACAACTCGAGTAATGGCACGCGGTGTAAGCACCAGCACTACATTGAATTACACGAAGAGTAAGCATCAGCAATATATCGAACTTACCTCAAATCAAAAGCATGGAAAGAGCGGTGTAGCAAAATAAATCAATCACTGGATGACCGAGGGATCCTACCTTGTTACTCAGAGTCTGAGGTTGTGGACGGGGTGGAGACGGCTGGGGATGCGAGGGCACCATTGCGCCGGCGGTGGGAAAGGGGAGATGCGGCAGCGGGGGAGCGGGGATGGTGGCGATAGGGCACGACAGCAAGGGAGTGGCGGCGGCGGTGCTGCTCGGCGATGGCAGCTGGCACGCTGGGGTCCGCGCGGTGGCAGCGCTCCTCCGGTGGCTTCAGCACCACCCCACCCCGGCGCCGGAGCCCATCTACCTCCTCGTCACCCTCAAGCGCGCCCCCGTCCGCCGCTTCGAGCACTGCCTCCGCCTCCCGCGCTCCCCCTTCCCCTCCATCTCCCTCGTCTCCGACTGCCTCCCCGCCGACCTCCCCAACGACATCGAGCCTCTCCCCGACTCCGCGCTCCGCTCCCTCCCCGCCGCCGCGCGCCGCGGCCTGGTCCTCGTCGACCGCCGCCTCAGGATCCCCAATAACGGCAAGGGGGGCAAGGGCCGTGGCAGGGTCGTGCCCGTCGACTTCGCCGACCCGGAGTGGGCGGAGTCTGCGAGGGAGACGGCGCGCTGCGTGGAGCTGCGGGTGGAGGCGCGGGGTGGGGAGGAGGAGGAGGCGGCCGCAGAGCGAAGGGGTGGGGGGAGGAGGAGGCGGCGGCGGAGCGGAGCGGAGGAGCGGGGGAGGAGGCAGCGGAGAAATCAGAGGGGAGGAGGCGCACGGGTTCGGTGGGGGAGGCCGGCGGCGGCGGAGGAGGAGGGAGGGGAGGAGGGGTGGGGAGGAGGAGGCGACGGGGAGGGGGCGGCGGAGGAGGCGACGGGGAGGAGGCAGAGGAGGAGGAGGCGGTGGGGAGGTAGGCGGCGGCGAAATCCAAGGGAGAGGAGCGCACGGTTCAGGAGAGAAATTTCGATATTTGACACTGAATACGTGCGCATCTCAACTTTCTTACGATCGCGTCGCTGGAAATTTAACTTGTCATTGCGAATTCTTTTGATTCAGTATTCTCTTCATTTTCGCAGTGACAAGTGTCAAAATAGGAAAGGAGAGAAAATGAGGGAAAATGAGGAGAATCCTTGAATCAAAAGAATTCGCAGCGTGACAGGTTAAATTTTCAAAGGCGTGCGAATCTGGGGTTAAAAGTTGAGAGCGCATATATTCAGTGTCAAATATCGAAATTCTCTTCGTGAGAAGTGGGGAGGCGGTTCGGGAGGAGGGAAGGGTACTGCAGATCCATTGAAGGATGACCGCTTGATATGGTTGGGTAAGGAGAGAGAATGAAGGAGAGTTAATCCAGTGCGGACGTTTTTAGGATGGTGTAATTATGGGTGCATATTGCGGTGTGAACGTAGCTAGTCAGGACCTTATTGGGGTCACGTCTTATTAATCCACTAATACAAATATTTATTATTTAAAAAAGATAGTTAATGGTGATAGTTCACCTGATCCTCTCAACTCTCCCTTACACTTCCCAAAAAATTATCTAAAAACAGAAAAAATAATCTACTAAAAAATTACAAATTTCACTACCCTAACAAGAAAACACCAACAGAGCTCTACCATGTGTATGACAAAACCGAGAATGCAGAGGTACGACGTAGTCGAGCGTGCGGGCTGGGCAGGCCGATCCCGACAATTTCGACTACTGTGTTAAGATAATATGATTTTTTATATGTAACAAAGCACGGGTATTCGACTGGTTTCAATTTGTAGTTATTAACAGACTAAATTAGGCCTGCATGTACACACACTAACTAGTACGCATGTGTAAAATAAGCACACACCCCTAACTGACCTAACCAACCAACCGTTCTATCATCCCACCCTATGCTCAGTTACTAGTGTTTGTTAATTATGATAAAGTTACTATCGAATGTATATCAAGTTATCATCTGCAATGCATGAAGTTATTTACAGTTATCACTATAAAATTGTCAGTAACTTCACTCATACATGATAGTAACTTTTCTGACATAATTTTTGCAACATCAAAACATATTCAACATATATCTTGCTTTGTTAAGCTTGTAATTTCAAACACAATGGTGAAAACGGCTCATAGATTGCATTTTTTATGAAAGAGTTATTGTATTTTTAGCTTATAAACAAGATTAAAAATTACAAATCAAGTGCATTTATTCTCTTCTCTCTCTTACTGCATACATGTATGCAAGCCAAGTTACTACCTGCTGTGAGCAAAGTTACAACCTGTTGTGAGGAAAGTTACCACCGGCTGTATACTATAAGCGTTCGACAGTAGCTTCACTCGCTACTGATGGTAACTTACTTCAGAAGCGACAATAACTTTCTGCCACTGTAAAGGTTTGGCAATAATTCCATTCAGAACCGATGATAACTTTATTCAGAAACATCAGTAGCTTTCCAACGCGCTGGTTATCATCAATTCATGAACTGGTTATCATCAATTCATGCGTTCAACAATAACTTCACTCGCTAGCATGGTAACTTAATTCAGAAACGTCAGTAACTTTTCCGGTACTGTGAAGGTTTGGTAATAACTTCATTCAGAACCGATGGTCTTCATTCAAAAACATCAGTAACTTTTCGACACGCTGGTTATCATTAATTCATGAACTGGTTATCATCAATTCGTGCGTGCAGTCAGCGCCCCACGCGTACCGTGCGCGCAGGCACTGAATAGTGCTATCATATATGGTGTGGCCATGCCGAGACGAGCTAGGGGCGAGCCAGCTGAGCACGTGAGAGGCCAGTTAAGGCAGCACCATTGCTAGCGGTGGCGGATGCTAATCGGCTTGAGAGGTGATCGACGGCTGCCGTAGGCCGCGCTCCAAACGGCTTCAGGTTCTGATTTTTTTTTGCTTTCGACTTATTTAAGCCATAAGTCACTTAGAACACATCGCCTTTTAATTTTAGTTTATTTTGGATTTTTTGCACTTTCTTTTTTCACCTTATTCCTTTGTATTGTCCGTGACAATATAATAGTTTTTTTTCTTTTTTTCCTCAGAGAAAGCTAATAGTCGATATAGTGTAATTTCAGCCATAAGCTTAAAGGTCTGGCTCCAAATGGCTTTAGTTTATGGCTTTTTTTGCTTTTAGTTTATTTAAGTCAGAAGACACTTGGAACACAACAGATTCTAATTTCAGCTTATTTTGTTTTTTTGTTCTTTTTGTCTTTTTTTCTCTTATTTTTTTTCTGTGACGATATGACAGTTTTTTATTTTTTAAGAGAAAGTTAACAGCCCATATAATACAATTTTAATAAAAAAAATCATAGCTATGAGCTTAAGGTAGTTAGAGCACCACGTAGCAGTGACGTGAATAATCTGACACCACTCAACACCGTGGATGGGCTACGAGATCTGAACTCGCAACCATCCTTTGACAGAGTGGGTACATGCTCTGGATGTCGGGTTTGATGCATGTGTGACGAGTGACGACGGCAAGGCATGCAGGTCTGGGCACGTTTGCTGAAGTCCTGTCGGTGCAGGATGAAGTACAGGCGAGTCCACGGACCATGCGTGGTGGAGGACATCTGGTCAGGTACTCGTTTTATCAAGTGTTTTAAAAATTAATATAATATAATATAATAATATTTTATTAATAGTTTAGAAGTATTTTTTATAATCAAGGCAATGAGCCAAGTTGAGCTAAAACAAAATTTAACTTTGTTCAAAATCAACACATTCAAAATTTAACCAATTAACAAATGTAATTAAAGTAATTTCGAATTGAGCCGTGGATCCACTAACAAGCTTTTTTCTACCCCTAAGCGTGCGTATAGCTCCGTGTATGCCACCACCCACCCACCACCCATGGCAAAAAAACATATTTGACACTATTTGCATCTGTATTTATAAAAATAGCAGTATGCGTGACATATTGATAGAAATAGCGTTTTTGCCGCCGGTGGCCGGGCGACGACGCCACAAAAGCCAACATGTAGGCATGTTGTCGTGCCACCAGATGGCAGGTAGCCTGTCGCACTACCTGCAAACGGCAGGCAACCTATCACCCCATGGGTAGACGGCAAGCCGGCTTAATTACATGCCTTAATTTTTTGTATACTACTGTTTTAATTTTTACATATAGCAAATGAGCTTATAAAATTATGAAATTTTATGTGCAATCTCTTGACACAACGTACTTAATTTTTTGAGCAATATTCACAGCAAATAAAATTGCCAAAAAATTACACAATTAAGTATGTTTGTGTCGAGAGGCTGCACATAAATTTTGTAATTTTTTGAGCTTGTTTGTATATTTAAAAATTAAAATAAATAGTATGCAAAAAATTAAGGCAGGTAATTAAGCCTGCAGGTCGCTGCCTTTTGGTGGTGGGGCTACAGGCTGCCTGCCATTTGGTGGCGGGGCGGCAGGTTGCCTACCTCTGATGATACGTCCACACGTCAGCTTTGTGGCATAGTCGCCCGGCCACTGGACGAAAAAATACTATTTTTGCAAATATTATATGTATACTGCCATTTTCATAACTATGAATGAAAATAGTGCCATATATGTACGCGTGCTCCTTGATGCTTGGACACCATAGTCTAAAATTGGTATGTATCGTGTGCGAAAAATTTTAAAATTTGTTGGATGTCAAGTTTAACTAGTTCAAACAAGTTTGAACTAAATTTCAAATTATATTTATCTTTTTTGAAGATAGTTTGATTGTAGGTATATGTTGATTATATATATAAATCAGCAAAGCATGTGATGTAAATTCGTTCAAAAATTTAAATTTTAGTTTATTTTTTAAACTTATAAATTTTATTTGAATTATTATAGATGAGTATATACTTAAAATTGACATTTTTAAAAAATATATCCGAATTTTGATAAAATTGATGCATCGCGCCCCCAAAAGCTCGCCTTGGCCGTGGAGTCCTCGCGATGGATGGCCGACAAGACGTACCAGCCGTGCAGGTAAACCTTCACATCAGGCCCCAACCCTCGCTTCCTGCGGGGCCACACAGCATACCAAGCTAGTAAGATCGATCTCTCCGGCCGGCCTGACACAGAAGATCCCTCGTAGCTTGTCCTTGCAACCACCGTACGTACGCAGCACTATACAATATGTGTTATGCTGAGAGAGAGAGAGAGAGAGAGAGAGAGAGAGAGAGCGAGACCTGGGATCAAACGTGGGCGGATTAAGGCCTCTTGCCGTCTAGATAAAGAGCTAGCTAAAGCACTGGACTTTTTCGATGCATAGCAAATGCGTGCATGATCAATGGGATCGATCCTTCCTCAACAGACTGATATGATTATATCACTCTAAGGCCTAAGCTCGGTCGACCTTGAATTATGCTAGCTGATCCTAGGTTATATCTGTTCGACGATTGACTGATTGATTGATTGGGCTTGATGACTATATATCACTCGATCGGAGCCCATCCGGAATCGATGTGTTGTGCTGTGCTCTACAGTCTAGTTGATTAATTCACTACTAAAAAAAGACATATACTAAACATTTCATTATTCATGGTTCATTAAAACTGTCAATATTACATACAATCGCAGACAATTTAGGTTTAAAGACCGTCTGTGTTGCTGTCAGCACTAAAAACCGTCTACGAAGAGATAATATCACAAACGGTTCTTACCAAGAACCGTCTCTGACATTGCTAAATATCAGATGGTTATTTATTTAAATTGTCTGTGATACTTCACAGACAGTTTGTATTACAAACCGTCTATGAAAATGAAGTTATCACAGACAATTTGTATTAAAAATCATCTGTGACATGTTTTCCGCCTCGTAATTCCGTAAAATTTCAAAATCTTCCGTCTGAGTCCGAGTAGAATTCTGTTCCGAGACACCTGTGGTAAAACGGGCATAACTTTTGCATTCAATGTCCGTTTTCGACGTTCTTGTACTCGCTTGTGCCAGTTGCCCTCTAAGGACCTGTTTGGGACTGCTCTACTCCAGCTTTTTCAACTCTGTTTCAAACTTGTCTAGCCAAACGGGTCCAACTCCAAGAACTCTGCTCCAAGAAAAAGGTGGAGTTGAAGGCCTACTCCACGTTTTTTCTGGAGCTCCTCAACGGGTACTCCAGAAACTGAAGTTTTGTATCTCCTCATGGAGTTGAGGGAAAATTACCCACCACTATCATTACACAATTCCTCTCATCCGTACCGATTCGATTTCTTTTCCTTCTCCTCCCCACCCACCCGGCGCGACTCCTCTCCTCCGCCTGCAGCAATCCCACGCGCCCATCCGCGTCTACCTCCACAACCCCACCGGCGCTCTCCTCGCCGCTGCCGCGCGCGCCCCGCCCACAGCGCGCGGCGCGCCAAAGCCTTGTCTCCACGCTCCACCGGAGTGAGGCGCTGTCCCAGACGCTGTCCGGGCGGGCGTATAAGGCAGCCGCCGCGACGAGTCGGTGGAGGAAGCCGAGACTGTGGCGCGCGGCGAGGGAGCGTGGCGGCGGCGTGGCGTCGGCGCGGCGGCGCCGGAGCGTGGTGGGCGGGCTCGGCGCGGCGTGATGACGAGTGCGAGATGCGGGGAAGGCGGCGAGCATGGTGGTGGCGTGGTGGGCGAGCGCGAGGCCGGAGTTCGGGGTCATCGTCGCATGGCGCGAGCTTCAGCGTCGACCCCGCGGCGGCGTAGCGCGAGGTCTCCAATGGGCGAGTGGATGCACTCTATACTTGAGTTGTTGTCCCATTACTTATCCGCTCTCTTGGTTCGTTAGTTGTGTTGTTGAGTGGTATCATGAATTGTGCATTTGAGAAGGAAGTTGGAGACAATTTTAAATCTGAGTAAAAAAATACTAAATCTGAGATATGTCGATTCGGGAGATGATTTGTGTTTAGGGCAATCTGCTGTAAGAATTCTTGGTATGCAAAGCAACTAGTTACTAATACTTCGTTTGATTGTGTCGTTTCTGCATTTATGTTGTTAATAGTATTTGTAAGCACACCGCATAACCATGTTGTGATAGCCGACCCGAGTCCCAGGAGGAACTAGGATGTTACAAGCAGTTTTTGTTACATTCAAATTCGAAATTTTAAATCCTAAATTGCATTTCTAGTGCCTGGCCGGTTTCGCACTAGCAACCGGCGAGACGTTTGGATTTGACAATAAAAAAAAGATGTTTCTGTGTGCGCAGCTTCCAGCAAACACACATAAAAAAGAACCAAGGTTCATAAATTTTTCCATGACCGGTATATGCAACCTTCACCCCTACAAACTTTTCTCTAGAACAAAAAAAAACAAAAACCAAAGCAATGCTAAGGGCCTGTTTGGGACTGCTAATGACCGGTATATATCTCTAAATTTTATAATTTCTACTATTACTCGATGCACTGATGTTTGCGATTCTTATTTTTACAGGAAATTCCTGGGAGTGGCAAGTTTAGGAAAAAGGCTATCCAAAATATTTGTTTTTTGGTTTTCTCGAATAAATTAATTGCGATTATAATATTTTACATCATATTTCAATTGGCAACAAAAAAATTCAATTACATATGCTCATGATTATCAAAACATACACCAAACATCATTTAGGGCACATTGGACCTTTCTCGGAAACCTCACATTATTGGGCTGGAGCTAGTCACGTGCCAAGCAGACCACTGCCCAGAACTCCACAGTAGAGCTGCTCCATGGTGGAGTTGGTGGAGCAGAGCTGGGGAAAAACTGGAGCAGAGCAGTCCCAAACAGGCCCTAAGACCCCCAAAATCGACCATCTTTAGACTCAAATTTGCATCTCAAGTTTTCGGTTTCTATTTTTGCCAAATTTTTTTTTATCTTTCCTTAAAAATTCAGGGTTCACCTCAACTGCAAAATTGTAGATCTCGTCAAAATCTTTCAAACGATCATATATAAGCCATATAGAACATTACTATTTCATCTTTTGAGACTAGTTGTTTACATTGCATCGATACACACACATATGTTGTCTTTGATAATTATGTATCACAGGCGGTTTATAGTTCAAATCGTCTTTAATAATTATGTCCTGACCACTAGACCTGTCGATTCTCCTAACCCAATCCCAGCAAATAGAAACCCACCAATTCGTACCCCTATGGATCGTAGCTCCACCTCTCCGTCCCCGCGCCAAAAATTTTCCAACTCCCGCCTCTCCCTCTCCCATAAATACTCACCCGAACCCATCCCCTAACTACTAAATGCGCTCAAAATCTCTTCAGCCTCCTCATCGTCCTCCTCCTCGACTCCAAACCCATCCCCTAACTATTGAATGCGCTCAAAATCTCTCCAGCCTCCTCATCGTCTTCTTCCTTGACTCCGACCCCAATGGCCCTTACAAATTAGACTGCACGTAAGTCTTTAGGTGGCAAGGCACTGCGGAAGCAACTGGCTACCAAGACGGCGCTCAAGTCGACGCCTGTGGTAGTGGGCGTCAAGGACATCCAGCCCGCGCGTTGCTAGGATCTCTACTTCTTCCATGTTCTTGTCATGTTCAAGAATTGGGTTCGTATGGTTAGGAGATGTGTTTTTGCCATGTTTAATAATTGGGTTCATAGGATTAGGAGATATGTTCTCGTCATATTTTTGCTGTGTTAGATGGGTAACCTGCTCGTTATCTTGTGATCCTGCAATGGTGGATTCTAATGTTAATGGAAATAGAATGTACTGTTGTGTTTGCTGCTGTATTTACTTGTTTTCAAAGGGCGTAACTAACATTTCCTGAGGCTAGCCAAGAAACAATAAAAAATAGGTGTAGAATGAACTATCACGGACGGTTTTGTGGTATAAACCGATTGTGAAGGACTATCACAGACAGCTCGAACAAAAAACTGTCTGTGCTACTCGCACATCACAAATGGTTCTAACTACCAATCATATGTGATAAAGGAGTATCACAGACGGTTCTGGCTACCAACCGTCTGTGATGGGCGAGTATCACAACCCTCTGTGATGGGCGAGCATCACAGATGGTTTTTGGTTAGAGCCGTCTGTGATAGTATCCATCACAGATGGTTCTTCATGCAAATTGTCTATGTTGTGGCGTATCACAGACGGTTTGAAAGCTGTCTGTGATGACTTGATATTATTATTGATCGTAAACTCAGACAGCTCACGAAACCGTCTGTGGCGATGTTTTTGAACAGTCTGTGATGATCTATTCTGTACTAGTGATTAGTTCCAAAGAATCTTTATCAATTTTAGTAATAAAAGTGTCTCTGTTGTTGCTCTAAAAGAGATTATATTGGAGTTTGTATAAAACCAAAAGTTTATAGTATGTAGCAATAGTAAAGGTAAAGCGCTTTTGAAAAGCCACTGCCATGTCAAAATGACACAAACTCTCGAGCAGCACTCAGAATTAGTCAGTGCAGAAACATGTGGTCCGTTATCTTTCTTAAAAAAACATAAACATCATTGCCTTTATGCCCTGGTGCTTGCCTTTTCTGTCATATATATACACAGGACTAGGAGTAGTACTCATGCATCAAACAAGGATGGTTCAGCTTTTTTCTTCGGTTATATCTTTACTCATGCATCAAACAAGGATGGTTCTGCTTTTATCTTCGGTTATATCTTCTAGCCGTGTTTTATAGTTTTTAAACTGTTTATAAAAGAGTACATACTAATAAAAATTTATCTACAGTTTTAACCGATATAAATAAAGTCGCTACTATATATACTACAATCAACTTATAGATCCAGCCGTTAAAAGATATTTCGCTTAAAAATAAGCTACTATAAAAAATAAAAAAAATAGTTTTTAAAAACTAAAAAAATATCCGATATCAGGTGCTGCCATGTGCGGATTACCAGGGACCTAGCTGCCCAGGAATAAGTGGTCTACAAATTAATATTTATGTGATCATGCATGGTACAGAACAAAGTTACAAGGTTTCAATTAAAGCCACGCTCGGTTGGGCTAAAAATAGTGGCTTATAGCTGAAATCACACTGTAGCTGAAGATGGATTATTTGACGTAATTAAATTTAAAAAAATTAAAATAGAAAAAATATGTTAGCTCATCACAAACAACGCAAACGAATACAGAAAAATAACAAAAAAGCTAAAAAATCAAAAGTAAAAAAATAAAATTTATAAATAGTAAAAAATAAGTGAGAAACTCAAACCGAAATAAACGGATCTTAAGTTTTTTTTTTGGGTAGAATCCATATAATTAAGGTCCAGATCGCGGGTGGTTGCACCTAGCTGCAGCTACAGAGTGTATTAACCAACACATGTCCTGACCGTGACGATACGTCACAGTATGTGCCGGTGTGCCTAGTACTGTGTAATGTGACGCTTGGAGCAGGTGCGCGTGTGTGAGCACCCAATTTCGCCGCATGCCAAACCCTATTGGCAGGCAGGTCTTTTCACCTGTACCGATCATAGTACAACCATGGGGCCATTGATATGTATCCCAGCTCCAACCAACTTGTGGCCGTCTCCAAATGAGAATTATTCACCCGGTCCAAGCACAAGGAGAGAACCTAGGGTGGTTATCCTTTCCAAGTGTGCGCACGAAATTCACGTTGAGCCTAATTACTGTATGAATACCTGTGCAATTAGGGCTGTGATCAATTGGATTTCAGCTTCTGACTTCCAGCTTATTTTTCACTATTCATAAATTACTGTATGAATACCTGCGCAATTAGGTCTTGTTCGTTTCGCCTCAACTTCTCGTTTTTTATTTCTAGTTTATTATTTTTAAATTTCATCTTTTTCTGACTTTTGATTTTTTTATTTTTTTCGTGTTCGTTTATATTATCCATGATGTGTTAATTTGTTTTTTTAAATTTTTTTAAATTTAATTACAACAAAAAACGATCAGTAGTTAGTCGGACTTAAAACTAAAAGACCGAGAAAAAACACTCTCTTAAAAGGTGAAAATATGTGTTTCTTGGCTCAGCCTTCTCAGTCAATCACTCTCCCTCACACGTGCGCACCTCTGGTACACACGCATATATAATCCATCCGCCAACAAATAGGAAAAATTAACTGGGGCTTAAGTAGATCGAAACTTAATTCCATTAAATTTGATAGCCATTTGACCAGTAAATTATTTGTTAGAATTAATGGTGTACAATGAAATGCCAACTGGTTTCACTATTCCTTTTGGGCACAAGTGCTGATGTTGACATGCTCGAAATTTTGCCGCACGTTTTCCATTGCTCTAGCGCTACGCAGAGAACTGATGGGGGCAGTGCGACGCTGTTTGGTGAAACTAATGCCCAATTTCTTCTTCTCAGCTAATTCAATTAATGACAGAGTATTAATGTATGCTTGAGGAAATGGGGAATATGACGTACTATTTTCAACGATTCACATTTTTTTGTCCATGCATATGTGTTGTTTTACTTCTTCCAATACGAACAAAGTAAAACAGGGGCACCATGGTGCCCAGGATTCATAAGTGAGACTTTCCATCTATGAGTGAGATTTTTCATCCATGATTAAGACTTTCCATCCATGTTAATGACTTACTAACACGCATCTAAAAGCAATCAAAAGGCAGAGAGGCTTGGTGCCCGAACACCATAGTGCCCCATTTATCATATATATATATATATATATATATATATATATATATATATATATATATATATATATATATATATATATATATATATATATATATATATATATATATATATATATATATATATATATATATATATATATATATATATATATATATATATATATATATATATATATATATATATATATATATATATATATATATAGAGAGAGAGAGAGAGAGAGAGAGAGAGAGAATAACCAGTGTTCCTTGGTGCCCCGGCATCATAGTCTAAAATAGGTATATATCGTGTGCGAAAAAATTTAACATTTTTTGCATGCCATGTTTAACTAGTTTACTAACTAGTTCAAATATGTTTGAATTAAATACACACACACATAAAGTATAAATAATAGGGGCGCCATGGTGCTTAGGCTCCATGATTAAGACTTTCAATCATGCTAAATCAATAATTTTCTTTCCAAATCGATGTCTTTTTGAATTAATGAATATTAGCGGATTTGCCTGATATATTATATACCATTGCACTAGCACGTATCTAAAAGCAATCCAAAGGCAGGGAGATATGATGTTGAAATGGGGCACCATGGTGTCTGGGCACCAAGCCTCCTGCCTTTGGATTGCTTTTAGATACGTGCTAGTGCAATGGTATATAATATATCAGGCAAATCCGTTAATATTCATTAATTCGAAAAGGCATCAATTTGAAAAGGAAGTCATTAATTTAGCATGCTGAATTAATCAAGGATGGAAAATCTTAATCATGGATGGAAAGTCTCAATCATGGAGCTTGGGAACCATGGTGCCCCTGTTATTTATACTATATATACTGTAGAAAACAATCAGCTAGTCTGGTGAGGACTTACCACAATATATGGAGACTAACCTAGTAGCTTGGTGTTAATTAAATTATTTAAGTGCATCAACATTTAAGCAGTGCGCATCAATTTGCACTTATTATTAGTTACATGTACGACTGTAAATGAGCTGAGCTCAAGTGAGCCTAGCCGAACTTGGCTCGAGTCGAGCTCAAGTGAACCAGAGTTGGCGGTTAAGCTTTAAACTGAGCTTGGACAAGGCTCGAGATCGTCTCGCTAAGCCTTGGTAACACAGGAGAGGCGGCGGCTAACAGGGAGGAGGAGAGGTGACCTCCACTGCCACTGTAGCCATCACTGGTGCTGCCGCTGTCACCATCGTAGCCGCTACCGTCGTCTTTGTTGCCATCGTTGCCACCTAGCCGCCACTGTCGCTTTTGCTAAGGCTCGGTCCTTATCTGGATGAAAGAGGCCTAGATCTAGATGCAGACGACGAAGGAGGCCCAGATCTTAGGGAACGGGAGTGTGGATTATAGCCGACGGAGAACTGGAGTGCAGCTTACGGCCTCATGGGAGGAGTGCCTGGAGGGAGTGGAGACTTGGTCAACTGGTTTCACTATTCTGCACAAGTACTGATGTTGATTTGCTCAAAATTTTGCCACACATTTTCCAATGCTCTAGTGTTGGAAATCGACCACTCAACTGTTGGAAAATGACCACTCCAATCGTTTACAACCACGTTGTGGTTTATGACCACTCAGCTGGTTACGACCACTCCTTGCTGCTATGCAAGTACTCGTAACCAAGTAACGACCACTCTGGCTTACGACTGCATCTTCCTGATTGGCTCATACTTGTAGCCTTGTTACGACTAGCATGTCCTCGTAACAACCACGCCTTCTCTGCTGCGTACGTGCTCACGCAATGAGAAGTTATGATTTCTCAATGTCTAATGGATATGACCACTTTAACACATGCTCATAGCTTCAACTGATTAGCCCTCGAACGCTTTGACTTCTTTGCTCTGACTATTCAACCACTTTGCTCTCGGAGTCTTCGACTGCTCTACACTCGGAAGTCTTCGACTACTCCACCGCGGAAGCTTCCAACCGATAGCACTCGGATGTTTTGACCACATAGCGCTTTCGATCGCGTAGTGCTTTCAACCACGTAGTGCCTTCAACCACACTCAGCTCCAACTTATGACCATGACCAATCTGCCGCCTCTTCAAGTACTCAAGTCTCCTCTGGTCCTATCGTCTTCAAGTATGACAGCAACAACTCGAAATGCAATACGCAAACACAATTGCTTTTCCTAGGAGTGAAGCACTCTGCTTTTCTCTTTATTTCTCTCCCTCTTAGCTGATCACCCTCGATCACAATCGATCGCTTCTTCTTCACTTGTCTCTGATTACACAACTAGACTGCACCTTATAAAGGCTAATTACAGGACTCGTAAACAGACTCGACAACACAACTTCTACTATGGACTCATACACGGACTCGACTCAAACGCTGTTACAGACTTGGATATGACTAAATAAAAAACAAGATTAATTCCCACATTCACCCCCTTAATCTACTGCTGCCGCACTGGCATCCACACCTACCAATTCTACCTCTGCTGGCGCCATATGCTCCTCTTGGACCTCTTCCTCTGTGTGAGACCACTTTCGACCGCCACTTTGGCCTTGCTGCCATTGCGCTCTGTTGCAATCTGCTGAGCGTGTTCCGAGCCATCTACTCGCCATGACCCGTAGTAGGGGTGGGCACTTTAAACCCGAAAACCGAAAACCGAACCGAACCGGACCCGAATAGACCGAATTGTCGGTCTATTCGGGTTTCGGGGTTCGGGTTCGGTCAATATTTTCATTTAATTCGGTTTCGGGTTCGGGTTCGGTTTTGGCCTACAAAACCGAATAGACCAAATAACCCAATTATTTGATATGTCTCTTGTCTCTTGAATTCATGAACTTAATATGTGATGTATGTACTTATTTGATATGTCTATCATCTATTTACTAGCTGACTACTCATTGCTTTATGCATGAATATTATTTGTTTTGTTTAGCTCATTACAATTTACAAAGATTTTGAGGGGTGACAAGGGTCCCCATCTTATTTCGGTCAATTCGGTGGACCGAATAGACCGAACAAAAAATTCGGTCTATTTGGGTTCGGTCCTTGTTTTTTTTCTGAGAAATTCGGTCCTCATTTTTTAGAACCCGAATTTTCCAAAGACCGAATAGACCGAACCGAATAGACCGAATAGACCGAATGCCCAGCCCTAACCCGTAGAGCGCCTGCATCCCATGCCTACATGTGCATGCGATCCAACTTGACCTCCCGCGCTGCTGGCTTCTGCTTCTTCCTTTTTACCTACACTCCCATGCGCCGTTCCTTGCTGGGCCGTCACTGCCCTACTATCCATGCTTGCTCCATCCCAAGCCACGCACAAACCAACAATTGCCATACTTTGCATCTGGACCGATCTCGTCCTTCCTTGTACGCCTATCTGGGCTGTAGCACCTGCTCCCATAGCCGTCTTGGCTTTGCCGTTACCCGAGCCTTTCGCTCTCTTCTGTTGGCTTTGACCACACAACCTCTGACCACTCCATGCTCTAGAACCTCCAACCGTTGCATATTCTGATCCTTTGATCGCACCACTCGGAGCTTTCGACTAGTACTACTCGAACTCGAAGTTTGACCGTACACTTCTGACTTCGCACTCGAAAGCTTCTGGTTACTCAAAACTCCTCTGATACTCGTATGTTCTTTGGATGCCTAGGACAGCTGGGATGCCTCCTACGCACTGCATGGTCAAAACCTTCCGAGCATCTACGTACCCCCTATGCGTCTGACCTGCTCTCCATGCGCACCCCCTGTGCATGGAATCCACGGCCTTGACCCGAAGCGCTGACTTCCGTGCTTGGCGCAGTTATTCCTTGGGACTTGTCATGCTGACCACCCTCTCGAGCTTGCTCTTTGCTGCCTCCTGGCTCCTCCAGGATGCTCTTTAGATAAGGCAATTTACAAGTTTTCAAGGAATTCTTGTACAACCAGTTCGGAGATCTTTTCACCTTCATTAAGATATCAGCGTTCTTGTTGTAAACACGCAAGAAGTCATCCTGCAACACTACCCTGCACCCTTCTTCTGTCATATGTCCAAAATTGAGTATGTTACTACACAGACTTGGTATAAAATAAATCTCATATATCAACTTTTGATCTTCATTTTTGTATTGCAACAACATCGATCATTTGCCTTTTATCTCCACCGTGGAGCCATCACCAAACTTAACTTTGCTTGAAATCTTCTCGTCGAGCTCATGGAACATGGAGCGATCTCCCGTTATGTGATTACAGGCTCTATTATCCAGGTACCACCAATCAGTGTGATCGATGCTACCTTCCTTCGTGCATAGTTTAGGAACTACATTCTTTTCGTTTAACATCATCATGCTTGGCGTCTCTTCAACACATAAGGAAAGAAGTAGTGCCGGCTCAACATTATCCTCAGCACAGGTGAGGTTCACCTCCTCATCCTTCTTCATGCTTGGGCAATCCGAAGTGTAGCCTGTACTTCTCGTAGTTGAAACACTTTATGTGGCTCCAACACTCTGACGTGTAGTACCCATATTCACTACATTCAAAGCACTTGATATATGATGTGTCACGGGTTCTTTCACCACTGCCTTGCCCATCTCCACGGCCACCTCTGCCGCCTCGACCACTTTGAATGCCTCGCCCGTGCCATCGCTTGTGACGCCCTCCTGTCCGTCTTTGAGTTCCTTACTTCCCATTCGGTTTAGGAGAACATGAGTTGCCCGTATGCATTGTTATTAGTTCACCGATTGAGTCATTCTACATATGCTTTTAGCCGTCGTATTGCTTCCTCAAATTGCATCACTTCAAGATCTGAATACTGCTCAATTGATGCCACCAATTGTAGAAACTTATCAAACACTGAGTCAAGAAGCTTCTTAACTAATGTGATGTCCTCCAAGGTAGCGTCGAGGGCGTTGTACTTGGTTGCCATAGCAGTCAATTTCCCAGTGAACTCATCGATCATCTCTCCTTTCTTCATATGAATCGAGTCAAATTTGCTCTTTAGTGTTTGCAGCTAGGCCTTCTTCACACGAACAGTGCCTAGATATCGAGTCTTCAGTCCATCCCACACCTCCTTTCCCAATTTCTTCTTTGCGATCTGCAAAAGGATGTCTTCCGGGATGGCTTGGAAGATGAACGCACGTGCCACTTTCTTCTTCTTCTCGTCTACGACTACTCCGACCGTAGGTTCTACTGCCTCCCAGCCTCCTTGTGCATCCATAATCGCCTCCATCTTGATGGCTCATGTGGTATAATTCTTCGCCACCAACATCGGGAATTGATGTGGCACCCCGTCACCATCCCTTGCCGCTTACTATCCGAAAAACGCCATCGTTGGCAACCACAAGGTCTTAGGTGTGCTGAAGCTCTGATACTACTATTGGAAAATGACTACTCCAAGTCAATTACGACCACGTTGTGGTTTACGATCACTCAGCTGGTTACAACCATTCCTTGCTACAGTGCACGTACTCGTAATCGAGTAACGACCACTTCAGCTTGCGACTATGTTCCCGATCGGCTCGTACTCGTAGCCTTGTTACAATCAGCATGTCCTCGTAACGAGTGTTTCATGCACCTTGGTGCCTAGGCACCCATATTAATACCCGTTGATTTGCTTTGAGATTCGCAACGTTTGATGTGGGTATCTTAATATACCCATAAAAAAGTATATTTGAGATGTCAAACTCCGAAATAAATTAAATTCAACTTCAGTTTAATTAGTTTGAACTATTTTTATGGTATATACTCACTGTAGTCGGATTGAACTCAAAAGTAGTTCAAACTAGTTTGAACTGAGTTCAAAACTTACTTACTATAAATATATCAAGGGTATAAAACATTTCCATACCCAAACTCAAAAAAATTATCAATCATATACGTGTATCGGACGGTTCTTGATGTGGGTGCCTAGGTAATTTTCCTATATATATATATATATATATATATATATATATATATATATATATATATATATATATATATATATATATATATATATATATATATATATATATATATATATATATATATATATATATGTATGTGTGTGTGTGTGTATATATATATACACTAACTAAATAGCTTATGTCAATTAAATTATTTAAGTGCATCAATATTTACACAGTGCGACATCAATTTGCACTATCATTAGTTACATGTAGAGCTGTAAATGAGCCGAGCTCAAGCGAGCCTGGCTCAAGCTCAGTATAGGCTTGAGTTGAGCTCGAGCGAACTGGAGTTGACAGTTGAGTTTTAAACTGGGCTCGAGCTTAGCTCGCTAAGCCTTGGTAACATAGGAGAGGCAGTGGTCGGCGGGGAGTGGGAGCAGAGGCGGTAGGCGGTCAAGCGGGTGGGGTGGGAGGAGGTGACCTCTACTACCATTGCAGGCATTGCTAGCATCGTCGCCGTCGTAGCCGCCTCCACCTGCCCATCGCGATCGCCGTCGCTAAGGCTTAGTCCTTATCTAGACGAAGGAGGCCTAGATATAGATGCCGATGACGAAGGAGGCCCAGATCCCGGGGAGTAGGAGTGCGGGTTACGGCCAGTGGGGAGCTGGTGTATGGGTAATGGCCTTGCGGGAGGAGTGGCTGGATGGAGTGGAGACTTAAACTATGGAGAGTCTGTGCCAGAGGGGGGGATTTTGGGTTGGGCTGCACTTGGGTCTATATATATGTAGACACACATTTGCAGGACAAATTTCCTGTTGCGAGCTTACAGAAAATGTTGACATTATTTCACTAGTGTTGCAAGTTCTTCCTTGTGTAGGCCATACATATGTATATATCCTTTGGAAGTTGGAACGACAACCAATCAAGAGAGAAAAATGGTGTCACACTCCAAGCTTGGACCACAAGAGCCAAGTAGCTGGAAGAGAACAAGTCCACTGAGAGATCGATGTAGAAAGCGAATAAATTCAGTGATATATATATATATATATATATATATATATATATATATATATATATATATATATATATATATATATATATATATATATATATATATATATATATATATATATATGTATAGATGTATCATACATACATACATACATACATACATACATATGTATGTATGAGAGAGGGGGGAGAGTATAATTAGCTGGGACATCATGATCTAAATTATGTATTTCACCTGTCTACCGAGTGCAAAATTTTTTTAGATTTTTTGAAAGTTGAGTTTATCTAGTTTACTAATTAGTTCAAACAAGTTTCAACTAAAATTCAAATTACATATGCCTTTTTTTATGATATTTTGATTGTAGGTATATATCAGCAAAAACATGTGATCTAAATTTGTTCAAAATCTTTGAATTCAAGTATATTTCTTCAAAGGTATGTATTTCATTTGAATTATTATAGATCTCACCAAAAAAAACTGTAAGTACCTTGCAATACACTTCCAATATGCAATTAATGGTAAGCTAGGCTTCCTTTCAAGTCTTTGTTTTTCATAGGTAATGTAAGGGCTTCATCTTTGCAGTTGCTGTGACTTTTTGACTAACCAACCTTTTATTCTAAATTTAGCTTAGGATGTTGGAAATGTACCATATGCCATAACTGTTTGCATCTTACCTGTTTGTATGCTAATATGCAAGCATAGGTGTGTTAAGTAGCATGTGTATCTCACATACATACATACATACATACATACATACATACATACATACATACATACATACATACATACATACATACATACATACATACATACATACATACATACATACATACATACATACATACATACATACATACATTAATTACGTACATTACGTACGTGCGTACGTACGTAAGAAGATATGTATCATGTGTGCGCGCGCCTATGTATTGAGTGTTGGTATCTATGAGCATGCATCACGGATGTGTATATACATGCTGTCTGTCTTGCTGTGAACAATAGCGTGGCTGGTCATTAGTTGGAGGCTTGGAGCAACTAATCTCTTCCTGCTGCCTTCACTCTCCCCTTAATTACTCCACCTCATGATGGAGATTCGTTCTATAGAGAGAGAAAGAGAGGGACCACCATGCCCTCTACCTCTCCATTTCTTGCCGTCAGCCCATACTTTTCGGAGTATTTACTCTCTCTCTCTCTCTCTCTCTCTCTCTCTCTCTCTCTCTCTGCCTCCCTAGCCATTCTCAAAAGGCACAGCAGTGACAACAACTAAACCTGCCACGAGATCCAAGTAATAGGATTTCTTGGCAAAGCTAGCAACAAGGAGTAGAAGGTAGCTCATTTCTATTGTTGGGAAGAGAGAGCTAGCTAGCAGTGTACACAGGCATGAAGATGATGTTGATGCATATCCATACTTAATCCTAGGAGATCTGACTTAAGTGCAGCAGCATAAAGCAAAGGCCAACCCCAAAATGGGGGCAGCAAATAGCTAGCAATAAGGGTGTGGATTCCTACCAATATTGTAAGCCCCCACATATCCAATTAGCTGGCCAGCCTCCCCTCTCCCGAAACCCTACCTTGAAATTCTTCTCGCTGCTTTTCTTGCTCTTGCTGCTGCCGTCGCCTTGCACGCACACATACCATTCATGCATCCCGATCCTCTGAGCACTCCAATTGCCACGCAAAAAGCTATGAGATGATATAGATACCTGTACCTCTATCTTGCACGTACGACGCAAACATATATAGTAGCATCTTTGCAAGTAGCTAGCTACTTCGTTGGGAGGTGGTCGATCTACAAAGCAAGGGGAAGCATCTCTCTCTGTCTCTCGCTCGCCACTTTCACTAGTCTGTATACCATGATATGATATGATGCACCTCTAGAGGGGACGCCCATCAAATTGGTGAGAGCTAGCGCGTCGATGATGGCCCATCAGCCCCACCTCCTCGACTTCTCGTCGCCTCCGAACCCCGCGATGGCGATGGAGGCGCCCATGCCCTTCGACCACGGCTTCCTCGCCCTCCACGACGCCGGCACCGACATGCGAGGAGGAGGAGGCGTCCCCCACCGTGTCCTTGCCGACACCACGTCGTCGTGGCCACAGGTCTCCCTCTCCCTGTACAACACGGCCGGCGGATCGTTGGTCGGCCATCAGCAGCAACCGTTCACGGCGCCTCCGTCGGTGGCGCTGGCGCATAACCTGCCGTCGACGACCATGCAGCCCTTCCAGCTAAGGAGCTCCAAGTTCCTGGGCCCTGTGAAGGAGCTGCTCGGTGAGTTTTGCAGCCTTGAAGGGGACTTGCACGCCATGAACAGCACAAAGAGAGTCGGCAAGTGGGACGACGTGGAGGCTTCGTCTTCGTCTAGCCCATGGGCCAATCCATCTCTAAGCTCCATGGATCTCCTGGAGCTTGAGAGGAGGAAGGCCAGGCTCTTGTCCATGGTTGAAGAGGTAGGTACGCATGTGTTGTTTTCTCCTACTTTTCACTTGTTCTTCCAATTTCTTGGCTAACTAATTGTTACTCTATTACTAGTTTACCATAATTAGTTACTATCTACTCGATCTCAGTTTGCAACCTCTCCTTTTCATGAAACCTTTTCTCTTGCAACTTTTGAGTTAGTAGTCCTTTGTGAATTATCACCCGTTGAGTTTCTGGTGAGAACTCGTGTGACGTTTCATGGAAGGAATCCATACATGTCGACATTGGCAACAGTGGAGAGCTAGTGACACCACCATTATGTGCTTTCGGAAGCTTCTATTCTAGCTCACTCCTATTCACCTTTTCACCCTAACTTAGAAGCATCTTTTGGGCCAGTTCTTTTCAGTTGCGGCTTATGGCTTTTGGCTAAAGTTTTTGAATTTTGGCTGTTTACGGTACAGATTACGGAGACAGATACTCACTTGCGATTTTGGCTGATACAGATGTTGGGCTTTTAATGTGTAGATCGTTTAACCTGTAGACCCCGTCTTGAGAAAATACTATGTTTGAAAGTTAGGTACTGTAGCAAAAGCCAAAAGCCGTCAGCTTTTGGCTTAAAGAACATGCCTTTGCCTCATCTTAATTACCTGGATATATTTCTGATTCCCCTTGCTTTTTTACTGTATTACACACTAACCTACGCAAATTTTGTTGTTTTATCTTGGATATTGATAAACATCACCTGGATGTTTTCTTCCTAACTATCATCCAGATTTGTGACATCCAATGGCCACGAATTCTCTCCCCTCTTCCAAAAAAATCTCCTCTCTCCAAAAAAAGGGTTATTGGATCTCTAATCCAACGGTCCCAAATTTAGATGATTGTTAGGAAGAAAACATCCAGGTGATACCTAGACACACTATCTTTGTCACTTGTGCCAAACACAGTGCACCCTTTTCTATGCAAGTCCAATGATTATATACTCATGTAATACATGCAAGAAAGATGCCATTTTCCCCTGGTTTGTATGGTAAGAAAGTACTTATGCATGTATTCACCGCGCGTTCCAAATTGATGTACGCAAGGTAAACCGTACCTAGAACTGAAGTATATATGAACTAATTAACGTGCGCTTGTATATGCTTAAATCAAGGGGAGAATTGTGTATACGTTAACCGCACCGCTCAAAATAAGAGCAAAATACTACAACTTATTATTAGAACTTAGTATTCTTCTTCTTGTCGCCTAGCATGACGCGCTTCAACTTAATCTGTGCTGTGTATGAATGAAGGTGGATAGGCGTTACCGGCGATACCGCGAGCAAATGAGGGGGGTGGAGCTGTCGTTCGAGGCGGTGGCCGGCGCCGGGGCGGCGCAGGCGTACACGAAGCTGGCGCTGCGGGCCATGTCGCGGCACTTCCGGTGCCTCAGGGACGCGCTGCTGGGGCAGATACGCGCGCTGAGGAAGGCGAGGGGGGAGATGGACGGCGGCGTGGCGGCGGCGCCGGGCGCGACCAAGGGGGACACGCCGAGGCTGAGGGTGCTGGACCAGTGCCTGAGGCAGCACAGGGCGTTCCAGCAGTCCGGCGCCATCGAGAGCTACCCGTGGCGGCCGCAGCGAGGCCTGCCGGAGCGCGCCGTCGCCATCCTCCGCGCCTGGCTCTTCGAGCACTTCCTCCACCCGTATGAACAGAATCACTGATAAAAATTAATTATACATATGCATGTTCCAATCCCATATTTCCATGTTCTAGCGCTAATTACAATGAACAAGTTAAGCAGTACTGCTTATCAGAAATTAAATAGTTGTTATATATTAGGACCGGCCGGGGCAAACAAATTTACACAAAATTGATGAAATTGACAGGTATCCAAATGATGTAGACAAGCACATTTTGGCGCGCCAAACCGGTTTATCAAGAAGCCAGGTACGCATGCAGTTTCAAATCCACATCCAACCCTGATCTTTATATGCAACAGTGCATAAGTACAAACGTGAGCCAAATATATGCTACCTTGTTCTCTTTTAATGAAAAATCAATTTTCTCCCAATATCCATGGGCGCATGCATACATACAAAGAACCTCTCCAATTTTTTTTTAAAAAAAGTAAGTTCATACAAGATTTCCTTTTCCAGGTTTCCAATTGGTTTATCAATGCAAGGGTGAGGCTGTGGAAGCCAATGATAGAGGACATGTACACGGAAGAAACGAAGCAATCAGATGGCAACCAAAACCCTAGCGGCGGCGGAGGCAAACCTGATCAAAAGAACTTAGCAGCGTCGACAGCAACCCTAGGAGAAAGCCACCTTCGCACTGGAAACCCTAACTCCCTGCTTCCATCCATCGTGACCAACGGCGACGGCCATTTCCATAGTTATCCAAGCTTACATGGCGGTGGCGGCGCAGTGTCGCTTACTCTAGGTCTCCAGCAGCAACCGTTTGCATCGTCGATGATGCAGCAGCAATCGCTCATGCTGGAAGGAGAGGAGGAAGAGGCAGTGCTACCTTATAAGAACCTAATGGGATCTCCGTTGCTGCATGATTTGGCCGAGTAGGAGTGTGTATGTGTACGTAATTAAGGAGAGGTAAACATTATTTCATGACTAGAAGGTATGTAGACGAATAAAGACGTACGTACTAGTTGATTTGCTTATATTGTAAAACCATTAATTAATTTGAATTGGTTTCAGAACTGTATCCCTAGGGTTTGTCATTTAAATGCCTATGTTAAGTTACCTTCACTCGATCCTTGATGCAATTGAAGGTGTTGACAATATATATACGCTCTAATTTATCATGCATCTCACTGTGTTGTTATCACTCGATCAAAATTGAGTTGATTTTTGGACGAGAAAGCACTAAAGGGGTGAAATTGTACTGCAAACATGCGCAAGCCACTTTTCAAATTAAGAAGATACGCATCTATCTGGACGTAAACTCTATTTCTGGTATATAATTTTGTCTTTTGGCTATGTCTTGTGATATGCATTGATTCATATTCTTTTAGTTATATTTTGTTATGTTTAGCTAATTGTACGTGTTTGAGTACATAACTTACCTAAGATTTTTAGTATTCATTTGGTGAGTAAGTCTTGAATGAATGGTGAACATGACACGATTTGCATATATAATTGGTGGGGGAATTAAATATTGAACTAATAAAAACATGATTCATTATTTGTTTTTGTTTCTTTTGGGAAAAGAAGGATTTCTGTTAGAGTTCGTAATCTTGTTCTCAGTTTAGTGGTCGTAGTCGTGTACGAGTTGGTGATCGTAGTCATGTACGAGTCACCGGTCGTAGTCGTGTTCGAGTTCATATATGAGTATGATTTAGTTCTTTGAGTTCGTGTCACAGTCGAGTCCGTTTTTTAGTCTTAGATTCAGGTATAAAAGAGAGTATTGTAATGAGAGAATAGAGAGAGAAAGCGATCGGTGTGATCAATTAGAGAGAAATAAAGAAGAGAAGAAGGAGCGGTTTTGGCTCCAGGAAATCTATCGAGTATCGAGTTTGACGTGGTTCACAGACGTAGTCGTAAATGAGTTACGACCACAGCAATCAAGCGGAGGTGTCCGCAGGAGTTGAAGACGTGGTCGTAAACGAGTTATGACCACAGTCGTAGTGCTAAAGACATGATCGTAAACGGGATACGACCACGGCAATCAAGTCTTCAATGTGGTCATAAGCTTAACGATCACGACAATAGATAGAGTCACATCGTGGTCGTAACTCTGCCGAATGTGCAGCAGAGCTGAGGGTGTGGACACACGACACGACCGAGCACGTGAGACGAGCAAGCCAATCTCGACGATATTAACTGAATATGCTGAGATAATATGATTTTTTTTCTGTAGTAAAGCATGGGCATTGACTATTTACATGTAAGCTAGCTAGGAGGGCCCAATTTAGTTAGCAAGTGGCCCGGGCTGCAAAGGCCCAATATGGCCAGTTAATTATCAACAAGCTAACGACAAGACTCAAATAGGAAACACATAGACAAGGTGAAATTCTGTGTAGATGAAGATACTTAGGAGCATATGCTACTGGACAACGTACATGTGTTACCATATGCCTTTTTGAAAAATTACCACACAAGATGAAATTTCATTTACACCTATTGGTGACTAATGCATGTTGAATCAGTGAAAAAGGGATGGGTGGTGGATGGATGGGCCCCACATTTGACTAACCCCACTATATCAATTTGCATGTGCACTAGCAAAGTTTGCATTTGTCTCTATGTAAAGTGGTCCTATTATATATGGTCCCACTTGTCATAGGGACAATGTCCACTTACGCTGTGTCTAAGCTGGAAAGGTTGAACAATTCCCTCACACCTGTGACACGACAACAATTTATATCCCTGCATTTCGCTCGATCCCACATGCCTGATACCACATCGCTTGATGGGACAGCTAATAGCTCGACACACCGTAAGACTATTGTGCTAATAGTAGCGCGCTAGATTTCTCGTTCTTATTGTGTTGCAAGTTCTCCTTATGATCATATCGCTTGTTTAAGGGAAGTTATATACCATAAACTAACAAGAACTGGTAGCTCCAGTTAGCTCTACAACACTGAGACGAGAGAGATGGACATGAGAAAAGAAGGGGAATCCATGAACTAAGGATCGAACAGAGATGGCAAGGTAGATGGTTTGTTCTGGACTCTGGTTAATTAATAGATAGGCCCACTGATTTTGATGGTTTCACATTTGGACTCCCATCACTCGTGCGAGGCATCCGATGGCTACACATGTGGTAGCGCAAAGATGCTAACGCGCTAGTAGTAGCACAATAGAATTTGCGTTAAAATTACTATCTGTTTACGAATTTGAGAAATGTTTAGGAATTACCATCATTTAAACTCTAAGTTATCATTATAGTTTTAAAAAATTATCACCCTAAGTTCAAAATTATCACAATTTCTATAAATTTGAAATATTTTAAAATTTACCATCAGTTACACTAAAGTTACCATCAGCTGCATCCTAAGATGTCATCTACATTTTTAACAAATTACCGCCTTATTTTCTCGTTTTACCATCATTTTATGGTATCATCACTCGTAATCCAAAAATAAACACAAACCTTCAAAACTTACCACCAATTTGGCGGCATTATCAGCTGCAGTTTTAACAAACTGCCACCCTAAGTTCAGAAATTATCATTATTTTTAATTTAAAAGAAATTTAAAAAATTACCATCCGTTACTATCTAAGCTACCATCTACATTTTTAATAAATTATCAACCTAAAAACCGTTTCTCTACTATTGGGTCAAGATGGATTATTTTTAAGAAGCGAAAAATGCAATTCACTTCTCTATATTCATATTTTTTTATCATCAGTTGCACTCTAAGTTATCATTTGTAGTTTAAAAAATTATTAGCCTGAGTTCAATTTATGGGCTTTTACATTAAAAAATCATAAGTTAGCATATGCTTTAAAAAATACCACCCAATATTCTTTAAGTTTTTGTTTACTATTATTGGTGACTAATGCATATGTATGTGGTCATGCACGACCAACTCACGAGTTGTTCGTGACTCTAGTTGAATAGTCTTTATGACTAGTCGAACTGCTTCTTACAATAAGCTAAACTATATATACTTTGAAATTTTCTAGGGAAGAGCCTCATAGATTGGCCATTTTCTAACACCATACATTACTTAAGTTTAAAGATCAGATCTTACATGAGATAAGTAGTACTATTAGTCAATTCTGGTCTAGTCCTGTTTTGAGTGGGGACTGCATGATGATTCCGTACGAGGCGTCAATGGAGTACACTAACTAAAAGATACACACGAGAGATGTTGTCTCGGCACTGCACACCAGCACCAATGCACTCTATATTCCCCACACCTTTCAAGCAATCTGGTTACATGCTTATATAGCCCACTCATGTACTAGAAAAGCAACGGCTCAACTGAACACTGCTATGTTCCGGCCGCACGGCACTACGTTACTTCCTACATGCAAGCCACAACTAACTATACATGCATGCACTTGATCCTATAAGCAAGGTAACAACTCAGAACGTGCATACACATGCACCCACTAACAGCAGCTCATGCAATTAACTCCTAATCTCATGTGCAGCCTTTCCACTTTACAATGACTCACGCACTCACTTAAATTAAATACACTACTATGACAAGATTATTTCCAACATTCTCCCCCCTAATCTTGACATGACTTACTCACTGTTGCGGATCGCCCGCAACCTCTTACCGCATGCAGTGACCTTTCTATTATAGCGGCATCGCACCGCTACCATTGTCGGTCTCACACCGACTTCTCCTGATGGCCTTACACCGTCGTTCATGCACGTCTGCTGACGACCACACGTCGCCGCCGTACACAACTTCAAGCGTGAGCGAGACACCGTTGTGGCCTCACGCCACCAACAGATTCCTCCTCCGCGTTGTGCCGCCTCCACGCGGCTCTTACGCATAGCCACCTCCTCATGGCCATACACAACACCATCGGCATCGCGCCGACTATCTTTTCATAGCGGCCTCGCAAGGCCACCTCCACGAACGCGGCCTCCCACCACCGTTCATGGTCTCCACCACATCAACGCAGCACCTTGACGCCTCGCGGCCTCTCGCCGCAAGCCTCGATGTCGCCATGTTGTCGGTGTCGCCTACGTGCACCAACACCCCTGCGCAACGCTGCACCGCAAGCTGGCCCTCGCACGCGCACACCCGCGTACTCTCTCTTGCCTACGCACAAAGCCGCGCTGCTCCACCAGCGCCGCTATCGAGGCCGAGCCCACCGTGCGCCACCGCACCACCATCTGCCGCGGTATTTGCACCAGCCGTCGCGGCGCCGCTGCGCCATTGTCGGCGAGCCATCACTGATCGGGTAACATCACCTCACGTTGAACCTCGCTCTGATACCAATTGTTGGCCCAGATTCTCTTGATCACACACACTTGCACAATGGAGTACACTAACTAAAAGATACACACGAGAGATGTTGTCTCGGCACTGCACACCAGCACCAATGCACTCTATATTCCCCACACCTTTCAAGCAATCTGGTTACATGCTTATATAGCCCACTCATGTACTAGAAAAGCAACGGCTCAATTGAACACTGCTATGTTCCGGCCGCACGGCGCTACGTTACTTCCTACATGCAGGCCACAACTAACTATACATGCATGCACTTGATCCTATAAGCAAGGTAACAACTCAGAACGTGCATACACATGCACCCACTAACAGCAGCTCATGCAATTAACTCCTAATCTCATGTGCAGCCTTTCCACTTTACAATGACTCACGCACTCACTTAAATTAAATACACTACTATGACAAGATTATTTCCAACATTGTTGGGCCCAAATCGTCGTCCATCGCTAGGCCCATTAAGGTATTTGAGTCAGATCAGACGTACGAGCCACTTGGCTACGAGACGCAGTGAAGAAGATAAGGCAATCCATGGCTACGACGCGTGTGGGAGTGACGACGCGCGCACCGAGGTCCTGCTCGCGGACGCCGACGATGCGGTGGGCCTCGAAGGCACACCCCAGCCCACGCAGAAGCGTGCGCCGGTCCACGCCGCCGCCCTTGTCGTCCGACGACACCAGCCAGCGAACGCGGCGTCCACACTCCTCGGCGTCGCGCCACCCCGGCACGCGCCCTCGTCCACGTTCCCCTCGCTCTGCCCGTGGGGCAGCATGCGCCTGCCTTGGTCGGGGAGGCGGCGCCGGAGGATGGTAGCGGTAGTACGGCCAGAGCTCCGGGAAGTGCTGCGCCTGCGCGTCATCAGAATGTTAGAGGCAGACGGCGGCGTCCAGCGGCACCTCAGGCAGGCAAGCGGCCGCGGACATGCAGGCGCCGGGCAATTGGTCGCCGCCATCAATTTTGGCTTTATTCTCCTCCTGCTCCTGGTCACTTCTCTCTACCTTAATTAGCTCGCGTTCTAATTTTTGCGATGAGTCTTTCTTGCAGACATGCTTCACCGCTCATACGGGCATGCGTGGCTTGCGACGTGTACGAGCGAAAAGCTGACACGAGATTTTCTGTTAACTATAAGCTTATTGTCCATCTATTCTTATCTGCTCAAACTTTTAAGTAAAATGATTAGTACGTAAAACTTATAAATTAGATATGAAAGATATCGAGCTCAAGATCCACTTGACACGATAAAAAAATTAATTACGGCTCATTTGTATTCACCTCTTAGATTTGGAAGAGTCTACATATAAGAGGAGTATTTAAGTCTATTCCACGTCTTAGATTTGATAAGCATATATAAAGAGATTATTTAAGTATGTGAATTCCTATCTCTTCTTATCAGCTTGAGGGAACTGTTTAACGCCAAGCTCTTAATTTTCTAGACTCGTTTGTCCGGTACGATGCTCCACCCAATTGCCTGCTTAGTCGTGGCAATGTGAATAGTCTATTCTCCCTGGAATATCCCATTTCAGTTCAGCCCAGAGTTCGCCTCACCCCGCGAGGAAGACGCTAACATTTCGGCGGTTGGACTGCTCATCGTTTGGCTTGGAAAGTATCGTATAGAAAAGAGTAAAACGATTACCGGTTTTTAAACTTTTTATGCTGTGTTATCTTGGGCCATAAACTTTTAAAATATGTTATCCCGGTCCTTCAACTTTCAAAGTATGTCAATTTCTTTTGAAAGTCTATGGACCGAGATGACACAGCATAAAAAGTTCACTGCTACAACTACATAGGATATTGTCACACTTTGAAAGTTTAAGGACCAGGATGACATACTTTAAAAGTTTATGGACCAGGATGACACAGCATAAAAAGTTTAAAGATCGTTAATGGACTTTACTCTATAGAAAACTTATAGCAACCAGTACAATTTCTTTCGAATTTCATTCCAAGAGAGAAATAAGCAGCAAAGAGGGGAAAAGGGGGGGTAAAATTTAGCAACAAAAAGGAAAAGAAAATGAGCAGAGCAACATCTTTTCTCAGATCGCTCTACATATATTCGTTCCTCTATCTACTTCCCCTATTCTAAACCTGTTCTTATCGTCGTCGTCGTCGTCTTCTTTTTTTTTGTCGATTTTCTTTTGGAGAGCACCCCCGGACTTGCCTCAAAATCACACGCATGCCATGGGAGATCGGAGGCGCCCTGCAGCATGGAGCGTTTCTTAATAACGGCTCGGAGCAGGGGGGTAATCAGAAACCTCCTCGCCTAGGTCTCCTTCCGAAATCCACCGGGCTTCTCGCCGGTTGTTTCCCGAAACCCCCAAGAGGAAGCAACAAATTGGAAGAAACCCTCTCCTTAGGATTTTGTAGACGGAAGCATCAAGCATCGCCGAATTATGCAAACAAGACCCGGACCTTTGGCCTTATCGCCGCTGCAAGCATCCTTACGGCTTTGTTTTTGTGGGAGTGATATATGCAAACAGCACCCCGAGTTTGCTCGAAATAGGCCGGCCGCTACGACGCCGGGAGCGGCAGGGGCAGGAGCAGGGGCGACGCAGCCGCCGGCGGAGGTGGGAAGAGCGGCGTCCGGCAGATCGGGCACGTTCGCTGTCCGTGCTCGGCCCAGCGGTCAAGGCAGGAGCGGTGGAAGACGTGGCGGCACCCCCGCGGGCGCCGCACCTCGGCCGCGCCGTGGAAGTCGCCGAGGCAGACCGCGCAGCCCTCCGGCAGCGGGTCCCCGGCTCCGCCGTCGGAGAGCGCGTCGAAGCGCACCGCGGGGGAGTGCTCCTCCAGCCCCCTTTCAGAGCCGCAGGGGTCGTGGCAGCAGTACTGGTGGTGGTCGGCGTCGGGCCAGACGTCGGCGACGGAGTCGACGTCGGCGCCGGTGAGGCGGAGCAGCCACGACGCAACGCGGCGCAGGTGGCCGAGGAGGAAGAGGAGGTGAAGCACGAGCTTGGGCATCTCCGAGTAGCCGACGGGGAAGCCCATTATAGGTAGAGCGCGCAGGAAGCTGGCCAGAGAAAGAACTGGAGTACCCTAATAATAATAATAATACCAGAAAAGTAGCAATTCTTTTCTTTTGGTGATGTGGTGCTCTCTTGTATCTTCACTCTCCTCTCTTGTGAAAAGAAAACAGAGGAGAGGAGAAAGCAAGCAAACTAGAGAGAGAGAGACAGGAGTGTCTCACATGACTCTGCTGCAACTCTGGCCTTTAAATGGAAAGCAGCAGCAGCAAAACAGCTCACTAAGTGATGGGGGTTGCAGGATGGTGACAGAGATCAACCCACATTTATTTATAATACTAGCGTTATATCATAATAGTAATACACTGTATACATGTACATGTACAAAGGGTATATATATACGTGGACGTGGATGTGCTGCGGTCTAACGACTGTTGATTTCTTGATCGGACGGCTCTCGGTTCTTGCGCACGGCGAGGAGAGGAGAGTACCACTCTCTGTAGCACGTACGCGTACGTGGAGTACGTACTAGCTCGTATTTTGAATTGCGTGTGTGTGTAGTGGTATTTGAGTGTGGCGTTGGGGGTGCAGCGCGGTGCATGATTGATTGGGCGGGTGGAGGAGTTGCTGTCAGTGTCAGTGTGTGTCTCCATGTGGGGCAGGCAGGTCAGGTGCGCTTGTCCGCCTCCACGCACTAATCCATGCATGTGTGGTCCATGACTCAAGGCTCGATGGAATCAGCTCAGCTGCTACCTGCCTCTCAAGGGTCGACATTTTTATGCTAAAACTAAAATACCAAACCGAACTTGAACCAAAAAATTAAAAATTACAGTTTATTCAATGTATAGTATTCGATGCGCTTTATATTTTCATGCTATCCAGTTTTCGGTGTGGTTTTTAAGGCATGAAAACCGAATTAACCGAAATACCTAAATATTGTTTTCCCTTATGTGAATTTTTAGTAAACAAAAGCTATTCTCTTTTAATTTTATAGGTATTTTTTAACATCTCAAAAGGAAGAACATTAGTACCTTCTAGAGATATTATTTGCTCAAAAATAAATTCGATATGATAACACTAGACTAAAGAATGTTATTATACATTAAAGCGTTGCGCATATTTTGGTTAACCGAATTAACCGAGTTGAAATAATTCGGTCAACTAGGTTCGGTTTTTCTATTTTATTTTAGTCAATTCGGTTGTCAACTTTCTAAAACCAAAATATTTTTTACCGAATAAACTGAATGCCCACCCTGCCTCTCATGCTCGCTCGCTCCTCTACCACCCCTCTCTCTCGTTTCTAGAGCCTTTATTTCTATTCTACAAAAAAAATGCATATGGCCTTTTCTCCTGGTTCTTCGGTATCTCTGAAACTCAAAGTAAACTTAGAATAGATTGTTCAAATAACTTTTTGAGCTAAAAAATATGTGCGTCGTCCACGTCAACATCTCCATTGCTTACTGTATTATCGAACAAGCACAGATAAAAACCATCAGGCAAAAGCGATATCAGCTACAACCCAAAAAATAGAGTATTGCTTCTTGCAGACCGAGCTAAAAATCTCACTCACTCTAGTCAGGCAAAAAAAATTATTTGACCATTTTGCTATATATATATATATATATATATATATATATATATATATATATATATATATATATATATATATATATATATATATATATATATATATATATATATATATATATATAGGAAAATTACGTAATGCACCATGGTGCCTAGGCACCAACATCCGATACACGTGTATGATTGATAATTTTTTTGAGTTTGGGTATGAAAATATTTTATACCCTTGATATATTTATGGTAAGTTAGTTTTGAACTCAGTTCAAACTAGTTTGAACTACTTTTGAGTTCAATGCAACTACAGTGAGTATATACCATAAAAATAGTTCAAACTAATTAAACTGAAGTTGAATTTAAATTTTTTCGGAGTTTGATATCTCAAATATACTTTTTATGGGTATATGAAGATACCCACATCAAGCGTTATGAATCTCAAGCAAATCAATCGGTATTGATATTGGTGCCTAGGCACCATGGTGCATGAAACACTCGTCCTATATATATATATATATATATATATATATATATATATATATATATATATATATATATATATATATATATATATATATATATATATATATATATATATATATATATATATATATATCAAAATGAGTTTCATGAAAAATTTCATCGAAATTCACTTTCTATAGCATAATTTATGTTTATACTCTTTTTACATATGGAAAAGAGTATATAGCAAAAATAAAAAGCTCCAATGAAATTTTTTTAACTATGTCACATTGGAGTATCTTAGAATTAGTATTTAAATATACCAAAAAGATAAGGATGTATAATATGTTCATTTAAGTGGTATATTAAAAGTGATAGCATGCACTCTAATAGTATAGAAAAGGCTTTATATATATATATATATATATATATATATATATATATATATATATATATATATATATATATATATATATATATATATATATATATATATATATATATATATATATATATATATATATATATATATATATATATATATATGTATGTATGTATGTATGTATGTATGTATGTATATGTGTGTGTATCTTAGAATTAGTATTTAAATATACCAAAAAGATAAGGATGTATAATATGTTCATTTAAGTGGTATATTAAAAGTGATAGCATGCACTCCCGGGTGTAATTACACCCACCTCTAATATACCACCTAAATAAATTTGAAATACTCCTTTATCACTTTAGGTATACTCATATACTAATTATAAGATATTCTAATATGAACCACATGAAAAAAATTGCAAGGGAGTCCATAGTTTTTAGCGTATTTTGTAAATACCTTTATATACATACATAAAAAGGAGTATGTTGAAAAAATGTACATACCACCTCTAAAAAATTGTTCATACCACCTATATAGTCTTAAATACTTGTATACTACATGTACATACTCCTCGTTACACGAGATACTCCCTACGTTGTGAGATATGACATAGGGTGTAATTACACCCGGTGTAGAAAAGAGGTCTCCTATATATATATATATATATATATATATATATATATATATATATATATATATATATATATATATATATATATATATATATATATATATATATATATATATATATATATATATATATATATATATATATATATATATATATAGTGGTGTCTAGAGAGAACTTGAGTGTTTTGACCATTTTACATATGTTTATCCTAAGTTAAACCAATTAATAGATTTAACCAGTATCTCTTATTTGATGAAGAGATGATACTGGTATCTCCTGCTACCCCGGCCTCAAGGATGTAAAAAAGCTGTCTCTGTAGTATGTATGAAAGTAATACACCAGCTGCTGTGCAGATGGATGGATTAAAGAATCTCGAGCCTTTTTGACAGCATGCACTAGGTGGAACAGGCACGCTAAAAGCAAGCAACACATAACGTGATGATGCATCACAGGAGGAGGCCGCCCGGCTGCATGCGCGCGTGGCTATTGTACGAAAATATTCCCCCGTCACGGCCTCACCTAGCTGTTTCTGCTTGTACAACGCCACCGCCACCACCCCTAGCATGCATGCAATGCATGCAGCTGCTGCCATCTCACGTGCCTCTGCCTCTCTCTCTCTCTCTCTCTCTCTCTCTCTCTCTCTCTCTCTCTCAGCTAGTGAAAAAGGCCACTAAGCGCCCAGTTTACTTCCTCATTGATCCTCTTGGATTGTAGTAGTCCAAGTACTGCTCTCTCTCTCTCTCTCTCTCTCTCTCTCTCTCTCTCTCTGTGTCTGTGCACACAAGAGGACACAACACAAGCTGCACTCTGCTGGCTTGTTGCTGCGGCATGCACGCACAACGGTAGTGCAGTGCTCCAAGGCGGAAGCTAACTACCAGAGCTTCAGTACTGAAAAACCGTGGCTGGTGGCGCCCAAGGTGGGCTGGTCTGGTGCGCAAGACAGGTAGTACAGGGGAGTCACGCATTCACTTGCTGTGCCATGGGATTTGGGGGGACACAACATGTGGATCATCTAATCAGCAAACCCTAAATTATGTTTATGTCTGGTGTAGGACCGTAGTGGTAACACAGGTGAATAGCGTCTCATAAATTTTTCCAAACTTATTCTCAAATTTTTCACTCCAATAAATACAGAGTTATGAAGATCATAATTAAAAGCCAAGAACAACACAGCAATTTCAAAACCAAATAGTCTAGCTCTTGTGCACTTGGACGGTCTCACCGGCCACAAAACCGCGGTCTGACTGGCAACTCCATTGTGGTTTGAGCAGCAGTGCCCTTGTGGTCTGATCGACGACAAGCTAGTGGTCTACCCGGCGATCGGTATGATTGAGCCAAGGAATGATAGGTTTAATTCTTAGGATCTCCTAGGTTAGATCTAGCGGGGTTCTTCTCTTAGGGGTTTCGGGTTCTTGAGAGATACCGAAAGGGAGAGGAGTACTAACCGTCCGAGGTAGAGGAAGAAGAGGTGGCCATCACGGGTACGCTTGGTGACGTCTGCGCACGGGCAGCGACGGTCGGGGAAGAGGTGCGGGGCTCCTTGGCGGCGGCGTGTCCCGGGCGACGGCGGCTCCTGGTGGTGGATGGCGGTCTGGAGAAGAAGCAGAGGAGCCGGTGGTGCTTCCCGTCGCTAGAGCGCCCCCTCTTAGATCGGTCTAGGGTTTGTCGGTGGAGTGCGCGGCGACGGTGAACCTCGTCGTGCGTCGCCCGACCTACCTCTGCTTTATATGGCGCCGCGGCGAGGGCCCACCCTATTGGGTTGGGCGCCCGATCGCATGCGGTCAAGGAGAGAGGGCATTTGGCCGTTGGGCCAAATGCCCTGAGATCACATTCTAACATTCTCCCCCTTGATCTCAATCTATGCTTTATCTTTAATTACTTTTGCCTTTACACATTCCATCACAGTTAGTGCATAGAACATGTCTCATCGTCACGGTCAATCGCCCATAGATTCATGACTACAATACACCTCTCTTACGAAATAGTTACTTTAATCTTTTGGGCCATCTTTTAGTCCAGAATCATAGGCTTTCCCTTAAACCCATGCTGGCTACATGTTCTCTGAACACGTTGGGTGGTAAGCCTTTAGTAAGCGGATCCGCTAACATCTTTGCTGTACTTATGTGCTCAAGACTTATAATTTGATCCCGAACTTTATCTTTCACAACATAGTACTTTATGTCAATGTGTTTGGCAGCACCACTTGACTTATTGTTGTGGGCATACGTTCTGCGGGTTCATTATCGCGATACAACTTAAGTGGTCTATTGATGTCGTCAACCACTTTTAAACCGGGTATGAACTTCTTTAGCGATTCACCTGCCCCGTAGCCTCATAACATGCTACAAACTCGGCATACATTGTGGGCGATGTAGTGACGGTTTGCTTTGAGCTTTTCCACGATATAGCTCCTCCAATGAGAGTGAATACATATCCGGATGTAGACTTTCTATCATCTCCATAAAATCGAATCTGTATACCCCACTATATGGAGTAAATATGATCTTCAGTATGTCATCATGAGGCCTTTTGTTCTTTGCAAATAACGCAAGACCTTCTTTATCAATTTCAATGTTCTATTCGAGATTGCTCGAATCGCCAAGTAACCCAGAACAAATGCTAAGTCGGGCGTGTGCACACTTGAGCATCTTGTAAGCTTCCGACAGTGAAGCATATGGAACCGCTTTCATTTGATCGATCTCATATCGGTTCCTAGGGCATTGAAAATCCCCATATCTGCCGCCCTTGACTATAGGTGCGGTGAAGGACTACTTTATGCATACCAAATTTCTTTAATACTTTCTCTATGTATGCCTTTTGTGACAGTCCTAATGTCCCCTTATTTCTATCCCTGAATTTCGATCCTAAAACGAACGAAGCTTCACCAAGATCTTTCATATCAAAGTTTGAGGACAAAAACTTCTTTGTCTCTAGTGTGATGACATCACTACTAGCTAGCGGATATCATCCACATACGAGGATTAGGAAGATAAACTTCCCATCTTTAAACTTTGCATAAACACAGTTGTCCTCTACATTCTCTTTAAACCCAAATTTTCTTATTGTATTGTCAAACTTCAAGTACCACTGTCTTGAAGCTTGCTTTAATCCATAAATCGATTTCTTTAGGCGATCCCATTCTTTCATTTCCTTCCACGATAAAACCTTTCGGTTGTGCCATGTAAACGTTTTCCTCCAAATCCCCATTAAGAAATGCCGTCTTTACATCCATCTGATGTAACTCTAAATCATAATGTGCTACTAATGCCATTATGATTCTGAAAGAATCTTTACATGAGGCGGAGAAAAGTCTCATTGTAATCAATCCTTCTCTTTGCATAAAGCCTTTTGCCACAAGTCGCGCTTTGTATCTTTCTACATTCCCTTGGGAGTCAAGTTTTATCTTGTAGACCTATTTACCCTCTTTGTTTTGGCTCCTTTAGGAATAATTTCCAAGTCCCAGGACTTTATTAGCCTTCATTGACCTCATTTCCTCTTCCATGGCCTCAAGCCATTTTGAGAATTTTAAGCTTCTCATGGCTTCTTCAAATGAGGTGGGATCATCCTCCATTTGAAATTCCTCTGTATGATGAATCGATAATCATCGAAAATAGTGATCTTCTTACTCTTTGAGACCTCCTAGGGCCTCCTCATTTGGTACATCTTCTGTTTGAGGTTGCTTTGCTCCCCTCATCTGTGGCAATAGGTTCTATAGGATCTGAAAAACAGGTTCCTCATTATCATTCATTGTTGCCACGGGAGGAACAATAACAGTCTTTGGCACCAGCGTCTTGCACCGTCGGTGCAGCGGCAGCGGTAGTGTGAAGAATGGCTCTTGAATCATCGGAGTGGGCACATACACCGCTTCTCTTCAAGATCAATCTCACGAGCTACCATACTTCCTCTCATCATTTCATCCTCTAAGAAGACAGCGTGTCTCATTTCTACAAACTTTGTATATCTATCTGGGCGAGAAACGAAACCCTTTTGACTTTTCGGTAGCCAATGAAATGGCAACTTCATTTTGGGATCAAGTTTCCCAAGGTTTGGGTTAAATACTTTAGCCTCAGTGGGGACTCCCCACACACGTAAGTGGTTTAGTGAGGAACTCTTCTGTCCACATCTCGCACGGTGTTTTGTGCACCGACTTACTAGGCACTCTGTTGAGAATATGAATGGCGGTTTTCAACGCCTCCATTCATAAACTCAATGGTAGTGTGGAGTAGCTCATCATGCTTCGCACCATATCCATCGAGTGCAGTTTGCGTCTTTCGACTACTCCATTTCTTGAGGTTCGCCGGTGTAGAATCTTGGGCCACTATGCCTTTTCTGTAAAAACCTTGCAAAAGGTCCAGAACTTGTCCATATGGGGTATGTCGATCGTAGTACTCCCCACGATCGATCGGACTATCTTAATCTTTAAATCGTGTTGGTTTTCAACTTCACCTTAAATATCTTGAATTTATCCAAGGCTTCATTTCTTTGTTTGATTGGATAAATATATCCAAAAGCGGAGTAATCATCTGTGAATGTTATGAACGCGAGTCATAACCATCCACACTTTTCACAGAAAAAGACCACAAATGTGCAGTGTGAACAATTTGTAGAACTCTGTGCTTCTTTTGGCATCTTTCTTAATTTTCTTTACATATTTTCCTTTAATGCATTCTCTGCATTGTTCTAAGTCTGAGAACTCTAATAGAGGAAAAATTTCATTCTTAACAAGTCTTTCTATTTTCCCTCGAAATATGACCTAAACGACAGTGCCATAATTTCGACGATTCATTATGAGTTCTCTTTCGTTTTACTTGCATTCACAAAGCGAGGATATACGCTCATTCACATCACATACTAATTCACATTTTCACGAAGTGACAACAAATAAAGCTCATTACGTAAGATGGCAAGACCAACACATTCTTTATTAAACATTATTTCACACTTGCCATTTCCAAAATTACAATCATAACCATCTTTGTCCAAATTTGAAACACTAATCAAATTCCTCTGTAAAGAGGAACAAAAGGACATCTCTAAGTAAAGATTGGAGCCATTAGTTAACTCTAATGAAAGATTGCCAACGGCTTTAACTTCAGCTTGGACTCCATTTGCAACTTTAATGCATCTTTCGTTTCTTTGCGTAGTCCTCGTCGAACGGAATCCCTGTAAAGAATTAGCAACATGAATAGTTGCTCCTGAGTCAATCCACCAAGTGGATTTCAAATATTGCACATACAAGGATTCATTTATAAAGGTAATAATGTTCTCACCTTTCTTTGCCATTATCATCTTTAAGTAATCGTGATGCTTCTTCTTGTAGTGTCCCGTCTTCTTGCAGTTGAAGACAACGATCTTTGTCTCTGACAAATTTATTCAGTAAGGTGATGGACAGATGCTTTTCCCTTGTTCTTTGAAGAAGGAGGTACTGTTGAAGTTCTTTTTCTTGTTATCCTTCACATAGTTGATGGATCCACCATGTGAGGATTTAATTCTTTCCTCCTCTTGCACACACATAGCTATGCATTTTTCCAAATCCCATTTCTCGGGTTGCATATTGTAGTTGACAACAAATGTGTCAAACTCTTTGGGCAAGGAAGCAAAAACCAAATGAATGAGGGACTCATCCTTGAGAGCTAAATCCATTGGTTTAAGCTTGGATGCCAAGTTGCTCATCCTCAGTATGTGCTCTCTTATGCCACTGCCACCACCAGAGTACCTTTCTGTCACAAGCTGTTTAATCAGCTGTGTTGCATAAGTCTTTGAAGAGCCAGTAAACTGACTCTTTATCTTATCAAGGTATTCTGTGACAGTGTCACACTCTGCAATTGAGCCCACAATCACAGGCTCAATTGTGTTCTTTCACAGCCATACATTTCTTGTTGGCTGTGGTCCATTTCTTATGATCAAGGTCATAAGACATTTGTAAGGGAGCATGATCCCTCTGTCTTTTCTGCCATGCAGTATCATCCTCATTTTATTCCCTCACTGGTGCCAAAGGCTCAGTGGGACGTGCTGTAGTGAGGACCCAGTCCACCTCAGCCAAGATAAATGCTAAGTCTATCTTTTTCTTCCACTCTCCATAATTATTACCTTTGAGAGTGGATATCTCTCTGATACAACTCATCAAGTTGTATCCGCCTGAAAAATATTTCAAATAAAGTGAGAACGTAACAGCAAAATCATATGCCTTATTTCCAACGTTGGTCAAAAATACGACATACAATTTAAATCATTTTATCTATACATTAAATCTACATCACCGTTGGGCAGAAATAGAAATAATGCATAAAAAACATCAATTAAAAATTATAACATTGTTATTATCAACGTTGGCCAGAAAATAACAATATCATAATTATCTGGGATTTATATCTATTTTTTCCAAAATTAAATTCTCCCGTTGGTTCAATTTAATAATGAAAAATCAATCAATATTATCTTTTATAGTGAAACTGTAATTATTCTAAAAATAATTCAATATTCAAGCATTATTCAGTACACATTTAATCTCTGAAAAATATACACGTTGGTGCAAAAATTTCTGAGATTTGAATCAAATTTCATTGAAATTCATCAACAAATGCTTCAAATTAATCAAATATCAATTTTCGGTTTTCTTCGTTCAAACCGGCCATTTGGCCGGCTGCTGCCGCGCCCACGCCACGGCGGCTGGCTCACCGCGCCTCGCGCTCGCCGCGCGCCTCCTCACGCCGCGCGACGGCCCACTGCGCAGACGCTCTCGCCGCGCCTCACGCGCTGCCCGCCGGCCGGCTCCCACGCTTCGCCGCGCCTCGCCGCGCTCGTGTGCGTCGCACCGCGCCCGGCGCAACCTGGCCTGGCCGGAAAGCCAACGCCCGCTGGGCGAATCCGCCGCGCGCTGGCGCTATCTCGGCCGTCGGATCGCATCGACGGCCGCGCGCGTTCTCGGCGGATCAAAATGGCGCGCGGCGTGCGAAACCTAACCCTAACCCATTCTCGCTCTCCTCTCTCTCTCTCGCACTTGAAGCGAAGCGGCGGCGGCGGCGGAGATTTCATCCACGCCAGGAGAGGAGAAGACGACGGCGCAGCCATGACCTATCGCCGGCGTCGCGCTCTCGAGAGGAGCGCGCGCCGTCAGCGGCTTTCCGTGTCGGCGCCCCTCCGCGCAAGCGCTCGGATCTATCCCTTCGTCGCCGGTGGCGGTACATGGAGCGCCGGCGAGCCCAAGGCTCGCCGATCTCCGTCACGCCAAGAACGGCGGCGGCGGTAAGATCTTTTCGGATCTAGGGTTAGGGTTTAGACCCGTTCCCCTTCTCTGTTCTTTTAGGGTTAGGGGTTTTCGTTCTCTTTTCCTTTTCTTTCCTTTTCCTCCGTCTAGATCTAAACCTAGGTGCTCTGATACCATTGATAGGTTTAATTCTTAGGATCTCCTAGGTTAGATCTAGCGGGGTTCTTCTCTTAGGGGTTTCGGGTTCTTGAGAGATACCGAAAGGGAGAGGAGTACTAACCGTCCGAGGTAGAGGAAGAAGAGGTGGCCATCACGATGCGCTCGGTGACGTCTGCGCACGCGAGCGGCGGCGGTCGGGGAAGAGGTGCGGGCTCATGGCGGCGGCGTGTCCCGTGCGACGGCAGCTCCTGGTGGTGGATGGCGGTCTGGAGAAGAAGCAGAGGAGCCGGTGGTGCTTCCCGTCGCTAGAGCGCCCCCTCTTAGATCGGTCTAGGGTTTGTCGGTGGGTCTGGCGGCGGCATGGTGAACCTCGTCGTGCGTGCCACCCCGGCCCCCACCTCTGTTTTATATGGCGCTGGCGATAGGGGCCCACCAGCCTATTGGGCTGGGCGCCCCCGATCAGGGCGCGGTCAAGGGGAGAGGGGGGCATTTGGCCGTTGAGCCAAATGCCCTGAGATCACATTCTAACAAGGAACAGCCTAACCACTCCTCTGTTCCTAGAATAGAAATTTAGTCCGAGTTCAAATCACTTTTAGTGCAACTCCGAGATGAAACTTTGCATATACCTTGCTTAGGATCTCATAAACCTATTTCATTCAAGGATCGCATGAATCCTTGTCAAAGTTCCTATCTTTCCCGAAGATAAGCAAAGTTGCACTAAAACCGGATAAAAAACCTAAAACTTGGGATATGACTTACTCGTAGGTAAAAGATAACCAAGATATCTCTAGGTGTATTCACACACATTACAGCAGGCAAAATCTCCCAAACATTCAAAGCACAAAACTTAGAATCAAGAAACTTCAAGAATAGGCCAAAACTAAGCAAAATGGACAACTTCGAAATCCTTCAAGATTTGGTGACTTGATGAATGAGATTTGATCTCCATGAGTTATCTCCATCACTTACACATTTTTGGCACATGCAAAATCAAGAAGGGGAGAGAAGAGATCAAAACCAATACGAATAAGAGCAAATCAATCAAAACAAGGAACATCACGAGTGATGAACAAAGTTGATATATTGCTACTTGAGAATGAATATTTTACAATCATTCTACCTGGAGGACAAGAGAGTACACCACATCACTCACTCTTCTCTAACCCTAACCCTAGAACACAAGGTTAGAATCTTGGATGGTTGAATGATTAGCTTGCAAGCATTCATCTCAACCCATTAAATAGATGAGCCAACTAGTCCGTTCGCCTCCTCTTTCTAAAAGCTACTTGGTTCAGCCATTACTATTTATTTTTAATCAAAAACTATCTACCAAACCGGCTCAAGCCTCCTCGCAAGCCGAGCCGAGTATAGTTTCTGACTCATTTACTAAACGAGACCCCTAGTCATGGGCTCAACACGCATACGAATACCCCTATATAGTATTAGTCTTAGATGGATGAACAACAAATCCGGACTACACATTTTGTTCGCTGTGTATAAGCGACAACGAGGTACATGAAATGGATGTAAAGTTAGTTTTATTCATGCAGTTAATTAATATATATAGCTAGCTAGCTGATCATGAACAATGAACAATGTGTTCGATCAATCGATGGAGACAATACACCTGTGCATAGATAGGTGCACGAGAGGTTTGATGCATTGGATCGCCACCTGGACACTGAGCCGGCCGGCACACCATGTGGATCCGATTAGTTAATTAATCAGCTTAATTAGGCCTATTAAACAAAGCCACCATGCATGGATATCTTGGCCTTGCACGATCGTCAGCAGGCTCGAGGACCAACGAGTCCTTCCCGAATCTTGATCGATCTACATAGTATTATTTCGATTATTTAACTATAGTTAGTTGTTAAGTTAATAGGGCATGTGCCGTGGAAATAGAAAAGTGCAGTGCCGTACAGAGCCACGTACCAGTGGTGCCCTCTCCCTGCCTGTAAAGCTGAATTAATTTACACTGAAAATCAAATAACGAAAGAGATCTAGTCGTGCGTACTTTAAGAAAATAGCGCGCAGAGGCAATTTACAAGGCATTGCATGCATGCATACTTGGGATACTTGACAGTATGCACTCCTACTAGCTAGAGTTAATTACATGCATGCATGCATGCCAAACTAACTAGTAGATTAATTATTTCTCCATAACATTGGTCTAGCTTCTCTGAATTTTCTTGTGAGTGTTCTACTTTTGCTGTAGTACATGCAAGCATGACAGCATGCGTTGTACTTGACAATTCATAAGTCATTGCATGCTCGATCTACTCCTGATCGAATGTTATATTCTACGAAGCAAAGTAATGTACTACGTACGAAGCAGTTGAACTTCGTTAGTAAACCAATCATATTAATCACTTGCATAGTTGTATGCATTTGATCCGTACGTGCACTTTACGGATCCAACCGCGGAGCTTGTTCCACCGAGGCCACAGCTAGCGTGCGCTAGCCACCGGATCTACGAATTAATGTGAGAGACCTTGTGAAGGTCTAGAATTTAGTCATTATGAACCATTGTTATTTTGGTTGAGTTGAATTTAAATTTTATAAAAGTTTTAGAAAATTTAGATTTCAGAGTTGCTGTTAGTCAAGGGCGGTCTGACTAGCCAGGGTTGGCGGTCTGACCACAAATTCAGTATGACCGAACTCTGGTTGGAGGTTGGATCACCGGTGTGGTGTAATCGGATTCTAATTGACGACTGCTTTTTCCAGAGAGTATGTTTTGAAATTAGGCACGCGCAATCCGGCCAGCCGGTGTTGGCGGTTGGACCAAAATCAGGTTGAGCGATGTGACCGGTATTGAAGGTGCGATCATACTGGTGGGCCGGTCAAACCATCTATTGGCTAGAGGTCTAACCAGTATGATCCAACCGTCATGGAGAGTGCGGTCAGACAAGTGGGTGTGGCCAGAGGACATTGAAAATGGTTCTTAAGTTGGATGAGTGTGTTCACGATATGGGTGCCTTTGGTTGGCATGTTGTGATGCATGATTTTGACTAACGTGAGTCAAAGTGCATAGAACTTGTGTTCGAGATGGTTGCTTGGTCTTTTGATGTGCAAGTGGCTTGGAGAACATTAGCAGTCAACGGCAATAGACCGGGACTAGATGGGAAGCCGAGGTCTGAGCGGTCGTGTAAGTCCGGGTGATGCTACGTGGCTCAAGTAGGAATCACAAAAAGTCAAGGATCGTGAAGAGGCTAGTTCATGCATGTTGTGTGCCAAGTGACGAGAATGATTCACGTAGAGGTGTTCAGGGGGAGATCGAATGTGTGCGGACGTGACGGCTAGTCATTGGGTACTACGGGCTACGTGTCAAAGCATATGGAGATGTTTTGAAATGAAGATGAACACTGAGTTAACGGAAGGTGCTTGAAAGTTTCGTCAAGGGTATTTTGGTAGTTGGTCAAATACCGGGTTGGTGACTTAATCAAAACCACACTGCGGAGAGGCACAAAGGCAAAGTGGTTTAGGTTAAATAGAGCTAGAATTTACAAGTGGATCACTCGCTAAAGGGTTAGCTGGTTGAGTTTTTGAATGCTTTGAGAAGCAAGCGTGAATGTGTAAAACTCGTGTTAGTAGGGTTAACGGGTTTCTCTGATAGGCTCAATGGGTTAGACCCATTAAGATTGTTGCTAGTTATTAAATGGGGAGAGGAGATAGTATATCCAAGGATTCTAGTGTTTAGGTTTTTATTCTATCACCTTGTCTCCTTCTATGGTTGTGTGAGAGAAAATTGAGAGAGGAAAGTGTAGTGCTTTGGTTGCACTTGTAATCCACCATTCTCCCTCTATGATTGAGAGAGAAATTGAGAGAGAAAAGAGTAATACTTTGGTTGCACCTTTTAATCATCCATGAGTATATAAACTTTATCTTTCACTAGAAATAGATAAAAACTTTATCACAATCATACTCTTGTTTGCATTCTTGCTTGGTATTGCTCGTTTTTGAGCTAGATTTGTTATTTCGTATTCGTGGGAGTTCTAGGTCGATCTCTTGTTTAAATTACCTTGTTAGGACATGCAAGAATAGATCTAGAAGACCCCATGCTTTATATTCTCACGAGCGAGAAGTTAATTAAGTTTAAGAGTTTTTAGTGTTATTGAGACCTAGATTCAATTCTCTTCAAGTGAACTCGAGCCTAAAAACCTTGTGATTCTTTATTGGTTTAGGTTCCTAATGCCTTAAACAAGTCTCATGCAAAATTTGAAAGTGTTTAGATGAGATTTGAACAAATTCTTAATATTTGAGTTTTATTCCAAGAGGCTTTCATGTCTGCGAATAGGGAACCGGTCGGACTGGTCATGAACTTGCGGTTAGATCACCCCATAGGTCCGACCGACCTTGTGCCTACGGTTTGACCGATCTTATGTTTCTAGCCTTGTTTTGTAAAGTATAGTTAATACAATCCTAATTAGGTGACGCTCCTAGTCATTTGAGTGAAAAATTTAAATACCATTAAAGAAAGATTTCAAACAATCATTTGCCCCCTCTTGTTGCCAGCATCAGTCCTACCTAATTCCGCTGTGCATCTACGTCTACTTGTCTTGTCCTAGCTCAATTCCGATTAATTCATTAATTAATTCTTCTTCCTACTTGCTTAGTCACTTAACCATCGGTGGCACGTGGCACGACGTCTACACACACACACACACACACACACACACACACACACACACACACATACACACACACATATATATATATATATATATATATATATATATATATATATATATATATATATATATATATATATATATATCTGTGTGTGTAGTGTCCTAGCTCAATTCGATTAATTCATAATTGAGACTTTTCATCCATGATTGATTCATCATGCTAAACACCTACCACAACACACACACATCACACACACTACTTGTCACACACACAGCACAATTCACACACACAATTCATTAATTAATTCTTCTTCCTACTTGCTTAGTCATAACCATATATATATATATATATATATATATATATATATATATATATATATATATATATATAATATATGTGTGTGTATAGTGTCCAGACTCCATAATTGAGACTTTTCATCCATGATTGATTCATCATGCTAAATCAATAACTTACTTTCTAAATTGATGCCTTTTTGAGTTAATGAATGTTAACGGGTTTGCCTGATATATTATATATCATTACACTTACACGTATCTAAAAGCAATCCAAAGGCAGGACGACTTGGTGCCCAGACACTATGGTGCCTTATTTCATCGTTATACACACACATACATATATATACCCGGGTGTAATTACATCTTATATCATATCTCACAACGTACAAAGTATCTCACGCATTGAAGGGTATGTACGTGTAGTATACAAGTATTTAAAACTATCTAGGTGGTATGAACCATTTTTCAGATGTGTTATGTACATTTTTCGATATACTGCTTTTTATGTGTGTGTGTGTATGAAGATATTTATAAAATACACTAAAAACTATAGACTTCTTTGCAATTTTTTCGTGTTGTTCACGTTGGAGTATCTTATAATTAGTATGCGAGTATACCTAAAGTGATAAATAAATATCTCATGTTCGTTTAAGTAATATATTAGAGATAGGTGTAATTACACACATATTACATATATATAACACTGCTCATTATTTTATACACACACACTCGTTGCTTGCATGATGAGTAACACCGTGAGAGTATCTTGCACGTGAGAGTATCTTGCATGGCGGATCCAAAGAGAGGAGAGAGGCCCAGCCGCCACTCAATTCGCAGAACCTGTATATAGCCTAAGATTTAATGCTAGTGCCCTTCTAACTAAAAGGCCTCACTCATGCTAAAATTATGAATGAGAACAATCCATGCTATGTGTATTGTTGTGCGAGTCCCCGATTTCCTTTTACAAAAGAACAAAAACAGATTTGCTGTACGATATCTTACTAAGGCCATGTGTTGCATCCTATGGTCTAAACTTTAGTTGTCTAAAGTTTTGGACTAAACTTTAGTTCGCTAAACTTTAGCCACTAAACTTTAGTCGAAGGTCCTGTTTGGATCCTGTACTAATGGATAAGACTAAAGTTTTAAAAAGACCATATTACCTCTCCTCGTTTCGTGCGTCAGCCATTAAATGGGAGGTGAGAGACCAATATGCATGAGTAAACACGTCTTTGTGCCTAAAAACCCAAAACTTTAGACCACTTTAGTTCACTTTGGTGGACTAATGGTCTAAATTGTTTTTTAGGGGTTAACTAAAGTTTAGATCTAACTTTAGACCATCTGTTTGGAGACTTTAGACCTAAACTTTAGTAACTAAACTTTAGATGAAGGGATCCAAACAGGATCTAAAACATTTAGGGATTTCAGTCGCGTCTTCGCGTTTTTTTAGACCCGTACACCGCCGCCAGATGGGCTTCACTCCGACGCCTCATTTTGTTCTAGATTAAAAGGCTTTTATGGCTCCACAAAAGATTATTCCAATTAACTAATTTCGTACCTGAAAGTAGAGGAAAAAAAGTTGTTTTTTAGAAAAGCCAGAGCTAGCATTCAAGTAGAATTCGCTAGACTACGGGTATGTTTGTATTAGCTTCTATTGATGTTTTTTACTGTAGTTGATAACTTTTGATGAAAATAAATATTGGCGGTTAAAAGAAATAAGTTTTATAAAGAGATGACAAATTGTGCAAATATATAAATAAATAAATTGTCGATTTGTCGTTTACAGTGGCTGTTACTGGTCCTGTGTACCGACGTGGATAGATAAGCGAGGCCTAGTGAGCGCGATCGAGATGGACAATGCACAGCACAGCGACGTGCATGTGGCCGGCATGGAAAGCACAAGAAAGAGATCTCATCCCGCACATACGACTGCACAAAATTTATCGATAAATAAATATTTTTAGAGGCCGTAAGGTCATATTTTTTGAGGCTACGGCTGAAAGTTTTTTGCTACTTTTTAAATATAAAAACCATGATATAAATAATTTTAAACTCAAGAAACTGTTAGCTTTAAAAAAAATCATCCAACTTATACTAACTTTCAAAGAAAGACAGAAAGACTAAAAACGGTGAAGAGAAAGAGACACGGGCATGGATGGTGCGTGCAAGGTGAAGGTTCGAATGAAATGCTGGGCCCCACGGCCCGGCAAGCGGTGGATGGGCCTGTACCTGCTAACCGACAGGGCAGCAGACAGAATGGGACGGTCAGTGGGCCCGGCCCGCGGTGGAGCTATCGCCTGGGCCAGGCCACTGTCTCTCGGGCCCACCTGGCGCCACCCATCTCCATCGCACGTCCCTCTCACGCGCGTGCAACTTGTCCGGCGGTTACTTCTATCTGCGTGTAAACTTTTTTCACCGAAAAGAAAAACACCCATCTCCCCTCTCTCTCTCTCTACGAGAATGACAGCTCTCCCTGTCTCACCGCCCCACGTCTTTGTGTTCTTCTTGTTACATAGCCGCGCTCCCTCAAAAAGAAAAAAAAGGGGATTCAATGGGCCGGTTTGTTACTCATACGGCCCATGTAAATCAATCTCTCGTGCTTATCTTCTTTCTCTGGCCGTTACTGAAACTTCTTCCAAGTGAAGGCCCAGGATCCATCCACCGCAACAAGAGTTGTCAAATTGGGAACTGCCTCTGCAAGCCTCATTTTAGCCAGACTCATTTGGCCCAGGTTGGTAGGCTTTTTTCGGCGGTAGCTTATGTCTTATAGTTATAGCTGATAATTTTTAGTTCTAACATGAATGTTTGTGCGAACATATCGAATACTGATAAGTTACTCCAAAAATACTGTCTTGATAAGTCGCTTTGAAAAAACGGTGGAGAAACTAATCCGTTTATTTATTTGAGAGAAATTATAAATTATAAGTTATAAACTAAAAAGAAGAAGGTGTCATCGACTCCTTCCTCTCTCCATATCAGCTTTACAGTTACTAGCTACTTTACTACTTTACAGAGTCTAAAGTCTTCTCCAAAGGATACACTAAGCAGCAAAGATCCAATGTAGGTTACAGTTAGCATGTCGCACGAGCCACGAATCTGACAGGCACCTACCTACCTAGGCCTTTCAAAGGGCCTTAACGTGTGATTGATTATAATGTGTACTACGTTCGTTAATCATACCGCTAAAGGCTGCGTTTCTTTTGTAAGATGCTTTGACAACGGCAGCAGCCCGGATATATACTAGCATCGTTTTTTCTCTCTCTCCTCTCCAAAAGCCACCGGTGACAGTGCAAATGCAAAAGACAAAACTTTTGTGGCAAACTAAAGATCAGCTTTTATCAGTATGGAGAGTCAGCACTTTGCTGACCATAGGCCACACCAAAAGCCAATGCTTTCCTTTTTCCTTTTCTTCTATCTCCTTCCTTTACTTCCATTCCATGTGCTTTGCTTGCTCTCTGCGAGCTAGCTCTCGTGATTGGAACAACACCTTACTGTTTCACTTAACTGTCACTGAGAGCGGCTAAAGAAGATGGCTACAGGATGTGATGGGTGAGGCTGCAATCTGCAAAAGCAGTGATCAATTTAGGTCACACAGCTACAAAGTCCTTTGCTTGTGCTTTCATTATCATCATCCTGATTCCTAAGTAGTACTGGATAGTATGTGCCTTGACCTGTATACGCATGTTACTTCGATTCAGCAACGCGCGCACAATTCAGCATCATGTCTGAATCCTGTCCTGCCGTAGAGGCAAGTGGTTACATTGTTACTGCTGACGTTGACGACTCGGCCGGCGCTCACTACACAATGTGCTACCTGACTGCGTAGACGAAATTTCAACGAAATTTCTGTCACCGCACCGATCTAGATCTACTAGCAGTTGTCGGAGACGAAGATTTTTGCCTGTTGCATCCGGGAGCTGGCCGCCCACGAATGCAGTTGCAGCCAAGTGCAGTACCAACATGGCATGCCGCATCGCGACAACTGCTTTCGCCATTAATTCAATTCCTCTTTGCAATTGGGAGTTGCTCGTCTCTCGGTTTCATCTTTATGCATGACGCGATATCGGATCGTATTGAAGCATGTTCGTCCATGATATGTTGGTATGTGCCAATGCCATCCTCACTAGCACTGGCCAGTGATACCGATACCGATGCACTACCAGTGCAACTAGCAGAGAGGGAAAGGGAAGTATATACAGGTGATCAAAGTGATCATCTAAGGTGGTGGATGAGGCAGAGAGCTTTCATACGAGGTGAGCACTCCTCACTACCTCCCCATCCTGCTTTCCTTTGGATTGGAATTGGATAGTGCCGCCTTTTTTTGGCAACTGAATAGGACTGCATGCTCACCACCATGATATGAATGGAGTCAGGCTTGTCTGCCAAACTGTTAGTGATGTGCTCAAGAGGTGTTCATGAAGATAATTGTATCACTCGTATGTTTATGATCTTCTGAATAATATGTTATTTTGTCCCCTGAATAAATGTTTTTTTATACTAATCAACAAATATAAGATTTATTTATGAAACTCTTTATTCACATTTTGGTATTATTCTAATGTATCTCTGATCTTATATCATTACTTGGGACAATTATGATTTATATACCAGCACATATATTGATTGATGATCATATTTCACAGATCCTAGATATAGAGATATTAAATCAATAATATAGACACATGTTAGAGAACTTAGTGTTGGATTGACCTATCAGGAGACACTGCGAAAATTGTTATATTCTTAAACGTCATCAGTTGGTCTCATGTATAGTGTATGTTTTATCCTTATACCTGAAACTTTCATAGTTTCTTACATGTGTAATAAACCCTAGCCACCACCTCTCAAAACCCTTACTATGCACGCTGGTGCTAGCACACTGATGCACGACGTTCCAACCCTGGATATGTGGACTTTAGTAAAGACGCTGCTACGACTGCGGCGCTGATCGGGATGATCACGAGGAGGAGATAGTTGGCCAGAGTATGATCGATTACTTTTATTACATCGACGTGCGCTACGTTGAACTGGCCACTTAAACTCTAATTCCATTGCACTGCACGTCTAGTGATAACAATCTATGATCTTTTATTCATATGATTTCCTGGTTTACTAGGTATAAAATTTTAACATATGCATGTAGCATATCTGTGTCCCAACACAAACAAGACCTGCCCACACTCACCAACTTGTGCAAACAATTGGCTCTTTTCGATTGATGCTTCCATAAGCTTCGTTTAGGAGCACTGACTGCTCGTCCTCCCTAATTTTTTCTCGGTTTCTTGGTCTTTCCTCATTACCTTCCATCTCCACCGTCGGCTTGGCGACAAAGGAAATATTTGCACCGGTCAAAATATCTCGGCAATTATATATGGCATCTCAGTAACTTTTGGCACTGAAGAAGAAAAAAAAATCATGTCAAGATGGACTGTTTCAGGATTCTTACTTTCACACTTCGACGCCAATTTGATCCTAAATGTCACGTAATGTGCTTTTTTCAGTCGAACATATGTGTTGTTTCAGGATTCTTACTTTCACTCTTTGACGCCAATTTGATTCTAAATGTCACGTAATGTGCTTTTTTCAGTCGAACATATGTGTTATCAGCAGCACCTTTGTTGGGGTAAAAGGGTCATTGCGTATACACTGTGACATTTTTCTTTCAGAAGGATCACTAGTAAAAGGTCTATAAATAGTCCATGGCAAGAGCATTGCTATGACAATGTAGGTGAAGGGGGTCAAAGATTTAGCATCTGAAACAACACAATGTGGGGGGTGGCGCGCATCGACGAGTGGAAACCGGTGATCGCAATGCTGGTCTTTGACCTCATCTCTGCTGTGACAACAGCCTTGATCAAGAAGGCGCTCGAGGAGGGGCTCGACCGTCTGGTACTCATCACGCTGCGACAGCTGGTGGCCACGGTCTTCCTCGCTCCGATTGCCTTTTTTAAAGAACGGTACATAGATTTAACTCGCAGCAAATGATTCGAGTTCAGAACTTAAGCTATAATGTGACACTACTGTTGGTTCTGCCGCTTTTTTTCAGGGGCACAAGGCCTCAGCTCACGCTGGAGATCCTTGTGTACCTCTTCTTCAGTGCAGCGTTTGGGTACAGCTACAAACATAGCATCACAATCACTTGCTCATATTAGTGTGACCTGGCTAATCTTTTGTTAAAAATGATTCTGGTTGACTCATTCATTGCCTTTTGTTTTCTCCCTTCAGCGCTGCGCTCTCTCAATACACCTTCTTCTACGGGTTGCAGTACACGACTGCAACATTTGCCATAACTTTCACCAACATGTCTCCTGTGCTCACTTTCCTCATTGCCGTCTTGCTAAGGTGTTTCCAGTTCTCAAGCCTGGTACTTCTATGTACTTCACTGCTTTGTTTTTCCTATGTCTGAAACCTTGGAATACTATTTCTGCGATCAGGGTGGAGTCACTGAACATGAAGAGCAAGGCAGGAGCCGCAAAGATCATGGGAACACTCATGTCGTTCGCCGGTGTCATGCTCCTTACCCTCTACAAGGGTGTGGCATTGACCCACCAAGTTGTGCCTTCAGTGAGCCCAGATCACCATGCAGCAACTGCAGAATCTGGCAAGAAGAGCTGGACACTGGGCACTATAGCATTACTGGCGAACTGCTTGTGCTTCTCCTTTTGGCTTCTGCTGCAGTCCAAGCTCACCAAGAAGTACCCAGCACTCTACTCCAGTACTGCATACATGTTCCTCATAAGTTCCCTGCAAGGCGGGGGCCTGACAGCGGCGATACAAAGGCGAGCATCAGTGTGGGCTTTGACAAGGACAACTGAGATTGTCACAGTGCTATACACAGTAAGATGGCCTCATTTTCCATGTCACTTTCTCTTGCTATCGTTACTGCTTTTGTTCCTGTTAATAAAAGTTATTTTCCCTATTTAGTGAAGCTCTGATAGGCAAGGCAACAACAGTACTTTGATAAATTGCAAAGTGGTTTCAGATAAAGACTGATTTGGTAAAGAACCAGTCCAAACCTGTTAAACAAGCAAGTAAGCCCACCATTTTTGGCATAAGCAGGAAGAATCATACAGCCAACAAAAAAACTGTAGCACTGTAGCACTTCATCAACAAAAAGCAGAAAGATAAGTCAGCACAGAATTGATTGAATCAAATATATGTTCCAGGGAATTATGGGGTCTGGAGTGGGCTACGTACTGATGACATGGTGCGTCGAGAAGAGAGGGCCAGTGTTCACTTCAGCCTTCATTCCTATCATCCAGATCATGGTTGCCATGATTGATTTCTTTTTTCTCCATGAGAACATCTACCTTGGAAGGTAATCATTGCCTCAATATTAAACCAAGACAAGCAATCTCATGCTTGCTCCTTCATTCCTCTTCCTGAAATATTGCATAGTCTTTCAGTAATAGCTGCTGATGGTCAGAATTTTCTTCATGTCATATAAAAAAGGGCACATATTAAGGGTGCAATAGTACATATATACACCACAGCCAAGTTATGAGTGAGTTTTTGGAGTGCTAGAATTGCAATGGCTGGTCCAAATGGCATCACTTTTGTATTTTGTTTTATCCTTGCAGTGTGTTGGGATCCATACTGATGATTCTGGGCCTCTATATTCTGCTGTGGGGAAAGAACAGGGATGCCTCAGTAGCATCTGCCAAAGAAGAGGAAGAGGACAAGGAAAAGCAAGTCAAATCATGAGGACCAAACTACACAATGCTTGGGCTGTAAAACTTGGCATAGCTTCCTCCTAGTTTCCTAGTACTACATGGAAAAACTAAGGGGGGTATTATAGTACTACTAGTATTGGTGTTGTAGTATGTGTTTTTGTTCGTACAATATGATATATTGCCCTAATTTCCACAGTTATGCCTAACCGTGCGACACTATCAATCTTTACTCTCCAGTATTTAGCACAAAATCTGAAGTCGTTAGAGAACGGCGGCATAAGTTGCTCATATTTCAACACGTAAGAACATCACTATCAGTCACATTGAACATGAAAAGAAAAGAAAAGAAATGTTCTTTGCACGATGTTCGTACCGCCCACGCTCCTGTGAGGGCGGCGAATCAATGCTTTGGGATTTGATTTGGACTTAAAGCAATCTTTTGCTTATCAAAGCAGAGACAGTGGGGATTGGATCTTAGGACTTTCTCATGGAAAGATGTTTCTTACATGCTCTTAATAGGCCCTAAAACGGACTCATGCCAGTGTTTCAGTGCTAAAACAGCATCAAATGCCCTACAGTATTTGCTTGCTAAAACTGGAAAAGGGGGAAGAACTTTAAATTGTTCCACTGCACTATGTACAGAGAGCTATTCCATTCAGTTGGTTGCGCAATTTGCTCGATGCAAATTGTAGGACCGAGAAGGCGACTGAGGAGAAAGACATGAACGAAATTTTGGAATACTTGGAGATGACTGTTTATAGCCACTCCCTGGCTACTTACAAAGTCTAAGGATGACAACAAGCTCACACACAAGAGCAACAATGCATCTCTTTAAAAGTTCTCTTCAAGAACTCTAACTCTCCTCAAATGCTTCACAAGGCTTACCTCCTAAGCCACCTCCTATCCACCCTTTTATAGTAGAGGCACACAAGAAACTCTTTTCACTAGCCCCCTTAGTTGGGTTTCATTCACTTACATATGCTTACTAGACATGTATAGCTTGTAGTGTTATCACATTGTATAGGGAGCTCATTGCATATTGTCTCTCATGTATATATATGGCCTTTTGGCCCATTGGAATACAAGCCCACTTCACAACATAGTATCAGCCCAGGAGAGGGCTAGGGTTAGGATTTCCCAAGCCTAGCCGCTGCACCACCTCCCCCCGCCCCTGTGCACGTGCCATCGCCTCTCGGCCGCCACACCGCACCCCTGTGCATGCGCCGCCGCCTCCGGGCCGTCGCGTCGCGCCGAGCTCTCCATGCAGCTCTACGCTTTTGGCCACTGTTGCCTGACTTCCTTCCTCCCAGCGCCGCCCCGGTCTGCCCGACGCCGCCTCAACCTGCCTCCTCCTAGCCGCTGCCCGACTATCTCCTGGCTCCGCCCGGCTAGAGCCCGACGCCACTCGGCCAGATCCGGCTCGATGATGCGCACTAGCTTCTCTCGCCGCCAACTAGCGGATCCGGCCGCCGATCCCGCTTGTCACCCCGCGGCTTTGGTCGCTGCCTTGGCTAAAGCTGGTCGCTATTCCTTAGTCGCTACCTCTATCAGATCTGTGCCCATGTCAGGTCGGCCATCTCCCGCATATGATTGCCACCCATACTGCTATCCGCTTCCGAAGATCATTTTCGATGGGTTGAACTATCATGAGTGGACCATGCACATACGGATTCACATGAGGAGTCAATGTCTTTGGAGCCATCTTACTGGTGAGAGGCCGTGTCCGCCTTGCTCTTAGCTGTCGGCTGCCCCAGATCCTTGCAACTACTGATGAAGTAATCCAGAAAGCTGCGATCATTGCTTTTCAGGAGGCCATGGAGGTGTACCAGGCTCAGCTTCACCCCTACAAGAGGTGGTAGGACGATGAGGTTCGTGCTTCTACCATCCTGGTGGGTAGCATGACTGTTACTATCTCCATGGATGTGGTAAAACTGCTAACATCTTAGCTGATGTGGGAGCACCTTCATGCCCACTATGAGCCAATGAGTAATGCTATGTACCTTTTGGTCATACATCATGCGCACTCTCTTCAGCAACATGATGCCACTGTGGACGACTTCTACCAGCAGATGTCCGCGGTGTGGTGTTAGCTTGACTAACTGGGCCGGACATCTGTCGGACCTGTCCCTGCTGTGTGCATCAGTGTGCTCACCTAGAGACTCACCGTCTCTACAAATTCTTGACACATCTTCGGTCAGAGTTTGAGCTTGTCCATGCTCACCTCCTGACTCTTCGGGCGCGTCCGTTCGTGCTAGAGGCTCTCACCGCTGTTTGTGCTGAGAAGACTTGTCTTTGCAGTGTGGGCCAATTGCAACCCACCTCTATTCTGGCTGCTTGAGCATCTTCTCCAGCACCTACTCCCACTGCACCAGTGGCTCCAACTGCACCGGTGGTAGCAGTCTCTACTACGGGTCTTCACTACACCTTCTATGATCACGTTGGACACATGTTTCAGTAGTGTTACAAGCAAAAGAACCAGAGCCGCAAGGATGGTCACCCTCTGTTAGACCATGTGGATGGTTATAAATAAAGTGATGATGAATAATTAACGTTTGGATTCCTTTGGATTTTTGTGTTTGTGAAAATTTTGGTCGATCGCAATTGAAGGTTTTAAGTTCGAGTGGTTTTTTCTCGTCCGAGTGGTTTTGCTCTGCTCCGAGTGGTTTCAGTCGGCTCCGAGTGGTTTTGGTCGCCCGAGTTGTTTGCTTGAGCTCGAGTGGTTCTGCTTTGCTCCGAGTGGTTTTGGTCTGCTCTGAGTGCCGTCGAACGGGTCCGAGTGACATCAGGAAATCGGGCGATGTTCGAGTGCCATCGGAGTATCTGACGGTGTCCGAGTAACATTGGAGGATCAGACAAGTCCAAGTAACATTAGAGCATCAGACGACATTCGAGTGGAACTAGAGCATCGGATGGCTTTCGAGTAGTAATGGATGATCGGATGGTGTTCAAGTGCCACCAGATAATCGGACGACTTCCGAGTGGCACAGATGCATCGGACGACGTTCGAGTACCACCGGAAGATCGGATGGCCGTCAAGCGGTGTGATCAAAGATTCAAAGCATGTACCGATCAAAGCTACAAGTTTTTTTGTACGGCCGAAGCTATAGTGATCTGGTCAAAATTGTACAGTCGAAAGAACAGTACTCAAAGGTGGACAGTGATTCAGCTGGTACTCGAAAAAGTACTGTAGCAGAGCTCGGCTTTACGACCACGTCCAACTTCGACCATGACTAACTTCAACCATGTCTGAGTGACCACGACATTTCGACTAATTTGGCTTCGACCACGGCAACTCGACTACAGCATTCCGACCACGACAGACTTCGACCATGTCCGGCTTCAACCATGTTTGACTTCGACCACGACAGAACAACCATTGAAGGTAATTGTAGCTACAATACATTTTCATGGTCATAGCTACAGTGCTTTTCCATTGTCGTAGCTACAGTGCTCGATAGTCATAAATTTTATTGGTCGGTGCTCGATACTCGATAGTCATAAGTTGTCTAGAGCTGTTTTTCAGAAAGCTATGGAATGTGTGGTCGTGGACGACCTGGGTTGATGATCATGGATAGTTTTGTTTTTGTCTATGGATGGACAAGGGTGGTGTGAGTGTGTGTGTTGATGACGTAAAATTGTGGAGAACTTGTGTCGGGAGAAAGTTTCTTTGGTCTTTGCATGTGCAGGTGAGCATGGAGACGATCATGGTTAGTGATGAAGAGAACTGGGACTAGGAGGGGGTAATTTGAGGTCCATGCAGTCGGGATATCACGCGAGGTGGTCGGGTTCATGCTGGAGCACATGGAGATCGAAGGTGGATTATGCATGGAGGCGTGGAGATGGTAACGGTTGGTGACGAGGAGGATCGGGACTAGGAAGGGGTAATCTGAGGTCCAGGTGGTCGAGATGTCATGCGAGGTGATCGGGCTCACGCTAGAGCACGTGATGATGCGTGGAGAAGCTATAGGGGGTACGATCCTGGAGGCTTCGACGTGAGAGTTGGTGATGCGTGATGGAGATATAGGAGGTGCGTCCTAGAGGCTTCATCGCGTGGTGAGATTGAAGATATTATGGAAGGAGTCCGTAATGAGAAGGTTTAGAGATATAGTAAAACCCATGTTAGAAAGAATTTTGGGTCCCTTGGTTTAAGGAAGAGATAGAGTTGTGTGTTCGTCTTTGAGGCGGACACGATTTGAATGTTAGCCTATAAAGAAAGGAAAGGCTATGGGCTAACGTGTCACGTGTGGGGTTTTAGAGGGCTTTCGTCGAGAGACCTTTTAGGGGTGCCATGAGGGCACTTTGTGATCACATCCATGATACAGAAATAATAGATCAGATCTATTCCAAAAAAAAGTTTGCTAGCATCGGCGAGCATCGTTTTCCTTCTGTCTCCAACGTGTACTCTTTCGAGCGATCGAAGCGTTCATCGAGCACGTGCGAGCGAACCAGCATCTTGCGGTCGTATTAATTTAGATCTTTTCTTCTGCTTTTTAGTTTTGGTTTCAGGTTCCAAAAAGCGAAGACAATCATTCACCCCCTCTGATTTCAGCATACGATCCTACACCCTCCCAAGGGCACTAGTGGCTCTTCCCAGTCTGGTGACTCTTCTTAGTCAAGTTCTCGTCAGAGCTCTACTATTGAGGTTTAGTAGGAGATGCTCACTCTGCTTCGGTGCCTTACTACCTCCGCTTCATTCAGTTATGGTAGTTTTGCTGCTCAGTCTTCTTGTGCTCCACCACCTCCTTCCTCGGGTATCTCATTTCCTTGTATTCTGGATTCTAGTGCTTTGTTTCATATGACACCAGATTATACTCACCACACCTCTATGAGGTCTCTCATTCTTCCTCACATAGTTACGACTGCAGATGGTACCTCCCTTCCTATTGCATGATGAGGCACTCTTTCTACTTCTTCCTTTTTTGTTCCTGCAGCCTCTCATATTCCCAAACTAGCTATGCAGTTTATGTCTGCTGGTCAGATCACTGATCATGGTTATCGTATCATTCTTGACTCTGACTTGTGTTATGTTTAGGATCATCGCATCAGAACTTTGGTTAGAACTAGCCCTAGGAGTTGTGTCTTGCAGTGTCTTTGGGAGCTCGACTAGCTGCATGTTCCTTCCGCTACCTCCACCAGCCAGTCGGTCCTCTCCATCGCCTATGCTTTAGTTGCTTCCTCTACTGCCACCTTCGTCCACTGGTATTATCATTTGGGTCACATCATAGGTTCATGTCTGTCTTCCTTAGTTCAGAGTGGTGTTCTTAGCTCTATTTCTAATGACACTTCCTTACACTATACAGGTTGCAAGCTTGGCAAACAGTTGCAGCTCCCATACCCCTCTAGTGATTCTGTCTCTCCGTCCTTTTGATCTTATTCATTCTGATGTATGGGGTCTGACCCTCTTCGTTTAAAAAGGGAGTCATTACTACTATGTCATTTTTATTGATGACTATTCTCGATATACTTGGATCTATTTTATAACTTCTCGTAGTTAGGTACTCTCTATTTATCAATCATTTGCCACTATGGTTTGTACTCAGGTTGATTCAGCCATTCGTGTTCTTCGTGCTGACTCTGCTGCTGAGTACCTATCTGCTGCCCTTTGTCACTTTCTTATTGACCAGGGTACTCTTCCTCAGTACTCCTGTCCTGGTGCTCATGCTCAGAATGGTATTTTTAAGTGTAAGCATCGCCACTTACTTTAGATCGCTCGTGCTTTGATGCTTGCTCTCATGTTCTGCCTCATTTCTGGGCTGAGGTAGTTTCTACGGCTACTTAACTTGTCAATCTGCAGCCTTCATTTACTCTTCAGGATTGCACTCCGGTTGAGTGTCTTTCTAGTAGGCCTCCTTAGTATAATCATCTCCATTGTTTTGGTTGTCTGTTTTGTTATTCTTCCCCCTCGCGAGCGCACCAAGCTGACTGCTTAGTCAGTTGAGTGTATTTTTCTTGGCTACAGTTCTGAGCATAAGTGTTATCTCTGTTATGATCTTGTTGAATAGGATGAGAATATCCCGAGATGTCACTTTTGATGAGTCTCATCCTTACTACCCTCGATCTTCCTCCACCAGTTCAGCATCTTCTGACCCGCTTTCTTTTTTTATTTTTCCTGACTCTTCGCTTCCTCCTCTGATTTTACCTTTGTCACCCTCATCTATTTCACCTCCATCTGTTCCTTCCTCTTCAGACTCAGTTGTTCCTACTTCCACTACCTCTTCTGTTGAGGTAGTCCCCCCTTTTCGCTACACTACTCTTGCCGTCCTCACCCTAATACACACTCAGTTGTGCCTCCTTCCCTTCTTCCCTCCCTACTAGGTACTGCTCCAGTCTCTACTCCCCGGTACGTCTTCATGATCGTCATTTAGTTAGGCCTCCTGAGTGCTACGGTTTTGCAACCACTACTCTTGCTGAGCCTATGACTTACCGTAAGGCTATTGCTCATCCGGAGTGGCAGCATCCAATTAATTCAACACCATACGAAGTTTCACTCACACAAGCATGTTTCTCAAAGCACACACACCTATTAACCTATTAATGGATCAACGCTTGATCTACTTAGCATTTTTAGCACATCCATGACCTAAATCACTTAGGCTACAGCCGCAGTTTCGCATACCGCCACTTTTTCGGTATTTGACAATTTACCAAAATACCTCTATACCATCCTTCCACGAAGCTTTGCACTTCCTTTGCCTTGAAGCAACCCCGTGTTTTGTCTTCAACTCCATGTGGTTTCAATGACTTGCCACCAAGTCACTCACACGCCCGAATCCCATTGAACCGTCCTCACTTGCAAATGGGCCTAAGTCAATTTGGCGCATCACATGCTTTTTCTCGCACCATGGCGGCACCTAGACTTACCGGACCGCACAGACCTCAGCTCCTCCCTGAGCTTAGTCCCAGTCCCTTGTCGTTGTCCATCATATCCACCACTAGTAGTTCCCGCTTCGTCTCCTTATCATCTCAGCTTGTAACCACTCCGCTAGTCTCGGTCATCTTTCGTCAGCATCTTGATCGCTTGGACATTAGCTCCCCTAGTTTAGTCCTGATCCCTTGACCACTCTCGACCTAAACTCTTTTAGCTTAGTCCCAATTCCATCCGCTTTCATCATGACTTAGCTCCGAAGTCCTACAACCAATAACAATAAGCAAGCCGTTACATAGCACTGCATCATACACAAAATCATCAATTGATACAATTGATGAGACAAGACCACTTACCTTCAAACTTTTTCTTCTAGAAGCATCACCAACCCACATAGCCATCTTATGGTTCACAAAGCATCATGTGCATCTCTTTACTCAAGGATCATTGCTCAAACTCTATCTTCAATGGTTTGTATCCATCTTGCACCTTGCTTGAGTCCAACCATCTCATCCAGTATCACCGTTCTAGACCTTGATTCTCTAACCAAGTTCTGATCCTCCTCATCATTGACCATAGTTGATTCTAAACCATCTGCATAACAATAGACCAAGAAACTATTTTCGGGCACAAGTTCTTCATAACCTGACCCATATTAGTAAAAAAACAATGCATCGTGCAACACATACCCTCATCCTAACCCCTAGGAGCAAACCTCGAATCAAAACGCATAATTTTATCACCAATTCACCAAAAAACTGGTTTGACCGCCATTACCAGACCAGTTGGACCACTGTGGCCAATCTAACTGCTGGCACTATGCCAGTCAGATTGCAAGTGTTTGGCCGGTTTGACCGTTTATGGGTACTAGAAAATATCATATCTAGAATTTTGGTTAAACTCTATCTAATTTCAACTCATAACTCCAAATTGAGTGACATCTATTACAAAAACATCCTCAAATATACCTACATACGTTTTTGGTGTCCAATTTTCAAAAAGCATATGGTTGGTCTAACCGCTCCATAGCCGCCGGTCATACCACTGTTGCTAGGCCGGTCGACTAATTAAAACCTGACAACAACTCTGAAAATTACAAACTCCCAAAATCAAACTCAAACTTTGACAATACTTGCATAACAAGGTCAAATACTCATCATACACTATAGGATGTTCACATGGTCTCACACAAAGCTTCGAGAATGCATATATTCTGAAGTTAGAAAATAAGAATCAGGCAATGTTTTGCTTGTCCTCTCTCTCAACTCTTGTTTAACTCTTTGGCACGTGTTGCGAAAACGAAACGAAATCGGAAACATGCTTGCAGATGCCATCAGCACCTCACCTCCCTATAAAACTATGACATAACCAAAACAAATTGCTCAGACAAGGCTATCAAATCAAAGTTAGTTCAGAGCCCGCCCTCTGGCTGCCTGAAATGTGGAGGGCAGGATGCATGGAGCAGTGGATGCCAGCGGTGGCAATGGTCACCACCAACGTTGTGATCGCCATCATGACCGCCCTGATCAAGCAGGCACTGAACCAGGGGATGAACCGGCTGGTCCTCATCACTTTCTGGCAAATGGTGGCCACTGTATTCCTTGGTCCCATTGCCTACTTCAAGGAAAGGTAGTGTCAAAAGCAAAGAAAATTTTTATAATAATAATAAAGCAACTACTAGTCGCTGGTATTTCACTGTTGCTGATCACTGCTGTTTCAGGAAGACAAGACCAAAGTTCACAACTGAAATTTTTGTGTACATGTTCCTGAGTGCAATTCTTGGGTAAACACATGGCACATACTTACACCCAGTTCAGTTTGATTTAATCAGTAATCCTAAATTATTTTTTTTCTTTGGCTTGCATGCTGCAGGCCGGTGCTACTTCAGTACACTCTGTTTGTCGGATTGGAGTACACAGCAGCAACATTTGCTGCGACTTTCTCCAATATGCTTCCAGTAGTTACTTTCTTGGTATCACTCGCTTTCAGGTAACACCAATTTCTTTCAGCAACCTAAACTCTTTTTACTGCGAAGTCCATTTCTTAAATCTTTTTTTCATGTAGGTCAAGTAAGGTGCTACGTATGCTACTATCTATCATATGTTTGATTTGATTATGCGTAATACTTTTCTAACTTATTCATAATTAATGTAGCATTTCATTTAAAGAGTACAAGAGTACCTTAAAATGAACTAAGATCCTAAAGCACCTAAAAGAAAACTTCAACTTTGTTCCCGTAGAGAAAGTAAACTGCGTGGATCCTACAATTTTTTAGCTCAACTCCTATGGAGCATAAAGTGTTTTTTATATGTAGCATAAAGCACTTTTAATGAATTAGTTCCAGTTATTAACACAAAGCACAAAATTCTTTAAAGGTTTGAAGCACTAGATGTGAGGAGCAAGTCAGGGAGTGCCAAGATTTCAGGAACACTGATCTCCCTCAGTGGAGCAATGATGCTCACCTTCTACAAGGGCTCAGCACTGACCCATACACCATCATCCAGTAGTCCGGCGTCCAGCAGTGACCACAGGCAAGCCGGAGAGCATGGCACGGTCCGGTGGGTGCTCGGTTCTGTTGCGATGCTCTCGAATGTAGTCGGGTTCGCATTGTGGCTGCTTCTGCAGAGGAAATTCACCAGGAATTACCCGGCAGTTTACTCAGCTACAGCATTCATGTCATTGTTCAGCTTCATCCAAGCAGGAGCCCTCGCCTTGTCCATACAAAGGAGCAGCATTTCAATGTGGGTTCTCAAGGGGACAATAGAGATCGTCACAGTTATATATTGTGTAAAATATCCTGCAGAGCTCAACCTTCTTTCATATGTCAATTCGTATTAAGGAGAGATCGTATTTGTATATTTTATCTCTTTTGTTTGGTATAGCTTCTCTCCAATAGCTAGCTTCTTATCTACAAAGGATCCGTTCAGGAAAAATGAAATGAAAAAGGAAGAAAAGCAAGGAAGAATATGTTCATTGGACCAAAGTTTTTTAACAAAAAAGGGGATAGATCTCACTTGCAGCATGGACCATTTCATATTATAGACCAAAGCTTTTAGGATGACATATTGAGTACTCCATAAAATTATGGATCAAAGATTAGCATGCTAGCCAGATTTCTCATAAAATTGCTAACTTTGGTACCTAAAATCTTAAAATGAGTGATTAGTCTGCGGTATGTTGACTTAAAGAATATGCCTTTCACTGGTACATGTTTATTATTACATATCATATAATGTTGTTATTTGTATGATTTAATATTCCTTTTTCTGTCTAAAGAATGATTTAGCATTCCTTAGCCACTGATGCAAGATTTTGCAACACATCGAATAGTAATGTAGCATCTGTTCCATTTTCAGGGTGTAGTGGCATGGCATCTGGCATCGGGTACCTGATGCTCACATACTGTGTGGAGAAGAGAGGCCCTGTGTTCACCGCTGCCTTCAGCCCTCTCTCTCAAATATTTGTCGCCGCCATCGATCTGTTCATTCTCCATGAGCCACTCTACCTTGGAAGGTTTTTTTTTTTTTTTACCTTTTTGAGCAGACAAACTCCAACCATTCACTGAAATTATATATGACAGTCAAAATCTCTTCTTTTTTATGTTCTTTTTTGTCAGATTAATTATTGTTTATTTCAGGCAATGTTTAAGCTCACTGTTCTTTGGTATTTTATCTTGCAGCGTGCTAGGGTCAGTCCTTGTGATTCTAGGGCTCTACGTTCTATGGGGCAAGAAAGAGGAAGCTGTCAGTAGTACTGCCATTGCTTCGGCAAAGCCAGTGCAAGCAGGAGCAGCTGAAGTAGAACAGCAGCAAGACAAAGTGTGATTCTTCTTCACCTGCAGTTACGTTGTACATCATTAGTATGCATGACAGTATGACACATCAATTAGAAATCTGAAACAACCATGTATGTTCTTCCAAGCTCTGACATACTAACATGGAAGGAAAGATGCGCTGAAATATTGATTGTACCAGTCTGTGCTAACCTGCTGAAAAGAAGTTGTTTCAACTTTTCCTTTTATTCCGTAGTGTTGTTGCAATTGATATTGAAAAAGGGCCCTGATTAAGACTACTCATACTAACATTCAGACTTACTCTAATCATACTCAGACTTACCCTGATTAAATTGAATGCTAGCTAATCGTCAAATCTCCACACATTAATCTTGTTCTCTTTTTCTTAGTGGCGAGCAGGGTTCATCATTTTGTCTGAAATTTCGTGAAATGAACAAAGTTTCGCCCTTTCGGTACCCTCCAAAACAAGTTTGATTTGGCCAAAATTTGGCCGAATTTGGCCTTATTTGAAAATTGTTCAAATTTCATCCAAAATTTGGTTAAATTTCATCAAAATTCAAATGATATTTGAAATTTCGTCCGAATTTTCGAATGAGTGAACGAAATTTCGTTCTTTTGTTCCTCTCGGCGACCTCCCAAAATTTTCTCAAACCGAATGATTTAACCCTGGTGATGAGCGGTGACATGCATTGCTTCAGAGAACACTACTCTGCTCCGGTTCCAAATTGACTAAAGATCCTCAAAGATAGGGCCCTAACTTTCGTCAGAGTCGACATGATCAGGTCAGCAACAACCAGCATCCATCCATTAATTAATCGATGTCTAAATTTAGCCATGAGCTCGTGAATCATTCAACAAGCCCTCTCATGGCAGGACACTTGTATCATCCCCCTGATAACAAATCCTAACCTCAAAACTCATAAATACCATGCATCACACACGCTACGGCCTGCATGATTAGTTAAAGATCGAGCGCATACAGATACAATTAACCAAGAGCGTCGAGCAGCAATGCAAGAAGGCAACACCATCGTCATGGAGCGCGCGCTGGTGCCACTATGCGTCGTCGCCGTCCTCCTCCTCGCCACCGCTGTCGCGCCCTGCAGCGCGCAGGCGAGCGCGACGACCATCGAGGAGGCGTGCCGGAATGCGGCGATCAGCCACTCGGGCATCACCTACGAGCACTGCGTGTCGTCGCTGGCGTCAGACCACCGAAGCCGCGAGGCCCTGGACCTGCACACGCTGGCGGTGGTGGCCACCAAGATCGCCATCGAGCACGCGGCCAGCACGGAGGCTAAGATCGACGACCTCAACGAGGTGGAGGACTCGCCGCACGCGCGCGCCCGCCTCAACCACTGCCTCGAGCTCTACAACGCAGCCGCGGACGTCCTGCGCGACGCCCTCGACAACCTCCAAGCGCGCATCTACGGCAAGGCCACCGAGCAGCTCGCCGCCGCGCTCGGCGCCTCCGAGAGCTGCGAGGACGTCTGGAAGGGCGAGGAGCGCGTCCCCGTCGCCGGCCACGACAGGGAGTACGGGCGCATGGCCTTGGTCGCCCTCGGCCTCACCAGCGGCATCGCCTGATCATCCCATGCACCTCGATCGATCCCGCACGCCATGGTCGTCATAATTAAGCTAGCTATATATAATATAGTCTCCTCTCTCACATTATCCATGTGATTCGATCATCTTGCGTGAATGCATGGCCTCTCCTCTAATGGTTTTGGCGCCATGCATGGTGTTGTTTGATCGATTATTTTTCTACTTCTTGTCGTTTTTCTTTCTGGTTTTGATGTCTTGAGGTGTTAGGAAGCAAGTGAGACGGGATAAATCGAGGAAAAGGAAAGAACCGGAAGAGATCAGATCACAATTTGTTTTCTATTGTTATGTATGTGGAGTTTTGAGTTTGCGTAGGTTACGGGACTATATATGTTGCATGGTTTTGCATGCCCTCCCTACTCTATATATGTGTGTGTACGCACGTGCGCCGAAATGGAATACCATGACGTCAGGGCATCATAATTTCAAATACATAAATTCAACTCAAATTCGAGTTTTTTTAATATTAGTTTTATGTTATATACCCATCTATAATAATTCAAATGAAATATATGTCTTTGACAAAGTATACTCGAATTCAAATATTTTTCAACATTGTTTATCACACACACACACACACACACACACACACATATATATATATATATAACTACAGAACAAACTATCATAAAAAGGCAACTCTAGTTTGAATTTTGGTTCAAACTTGTTTGAGTTAGTTTAAACTAGTTAAACTTGATATCCAAAAAATTTTCAAATTTTTTTCCATGTGATACATATGGGAAATATCTAGTTTAAATCATTGTGTCAAGAAACCATGGTGTCTTAGTTAATCATACTCCCACTTCTTATATACCGCTTAAATAATGTTGTTGTACCTCTTTGTCCTTTTAAGTATATTCTAATAATGATTATAAAATACTCCAAAGTGAGTTGTATGAAAATTTTCATCTAAGTCCACTTTTATAGCATAATATATGTATATATACACTTCTTTTATGTATGAAAAATTGTATATAACAAAAATAAAGGAATACGATGAAATTTTTTCAACCAAATTACATTGGAGTATCTTAAAATTAGTATTTAAATGTACCAACAGTGATAAATAAATATAACATATTCGTTTAAGTGGTACATTGAAAGTATGAGCATGTACTTCCGAGAGTATGAAAAAGACTTTCTATATATATGTATATATGTGTATACACCCACATATATACATATAAATATATATGTGTATATGTCTCTCTCTCACACACACACACATCAAGTTGATTAAGATCACGAATGAATACAGCTTGCTGGAATCTTGGCCGGGGCAACAGCGTGCCATGACGTGTACTTTGAAAGTTTTTTTTTTAACTTTGAATGTACTAACTTAATACCTAAATGAGAGACATAATGAAGTACATGTAAATTAGAAATACAGGTATATTAGACGCCACATCTAGAGTATCTCATACACACACAGCTCCATGGATGGGGAATTAGTAGTATATTAGTAATAAACTATGAAGTTTGTTCCACTTACCCACTTACAGTGAAAAAATATGTCTCAAAGAGAAGTATATGTCCTATATAAAAGTAGTATGTTTACAGAAGTATGTCCCACTTATGGTTTACAGAGTGAAAAAAAAAAGGTTTCTAAGAGATTACTAGAACACCTGATAAGTAACGGGCAATCCATAATGGTCTTGATAGTTGATATAGCCTCAGCATGGAAGTGTTTCAACAAGCAGTACTATTCCTTGCTCATATAAGATGAGAAATATACATTGGTGAAAAAAATGAATTAAGTATAATACAAAAGAGTTTATTTTGCATCCAAACTGATAATTCATGGACGTGCTTGGTCGGCTTCAGAAAAGCAATCACTTGCCAGCGTTAATCCTCTGCAGACCACATGCTGCTTGCCTTGCCGTGGAGCAAAGATGCAAATTTGCCATCAGGCAATGAGAGACCAGACACAAGTATACTCCTGGAACTACATGCAAATGTAACTCATTAGTTTTCAGTAGCGAGTACGTAGTTTGCACAAAAAATTTTGGCCAACAGCGGTATGTATATTTTGCAGAATAGCAGAAGTATGTCGTATGTAAACTGATGATTTACATTTGAAAAGTGGCATGGAGTATTTAAAAAAAGTAATACGAATACTTTGAGAGTGGTATGTGTTAGAGATATATGTATAGTTGTTATTCCCCATTGTTCTGAGGGGTTCTTTGCATATTTACCACCTGTACTTTGTGTATATATACCGGCCCATTGGCCTCATATGAATACAAGCGCTATTCATAACATGGTATCAGAGCCAAAACTAGGGTTTTTGCTTACCTAGGGTTCCGCGCGCCGTTGACTCCGCTCGAGCCCGGCCGCTCGAGCCCGCCGCCGTGGGCTCCGCTGACTCCGCGTCGTCCGCCGCCGCGACTCCCCGTCGGCCCGCCGACTCCGCCGCGCGCCGTCGCCCGCCTCGGTGCCTCCGCTTCCGCCGGCCTCGGCTCCTCCGCCTCCGCGCGCGACTCTGTACCGCCGTCGCGCCACCGCCGCCGTACGTCGTCGTCGCGAGGCCGCCGCGCCGCCGTCGCGCGTCGTTCGCATCCGCTCGAGGGTCGCCGTCGCGGCCGCCGCCGCTGGCTGCTCGAGGCCGCCGGGCCGCCGCCGGGTCGCCGCTCGAGACCCCGCCCGAGGCCGCAGACGCCGTCGCGGCTCCGCTGAAGACCTCGCCGTCGGCGACCGCCGTCGCCGACCCGCCCGACGCCCGCCGTCGCCGCTACCCCGCCGACCGCCCCGTCGTCGTCGCCTCCTCTTTTGCTTCGGTCAGGTTGGAGAGTTGTGACCGAATCGGTCACAACTAGCTACTTGTAATCCGACCGGTAAAAAAACGTTGTTCTAACCGCCGCGCCGTCCAGCGCCGCCTGTTAGACTTCGTTGCCTTGGTCGCCGCGCCGTCCAGCACCGCCTACCAATGGGCACCGTTTCCCTCCCTCGCTGCCCGGTGATCTTTGATGGTGTTAATTACACCGACTTCGTGTCTCACATGCGCATTCACATGTGTGGTCTTCGTCTCTGGGGCGTCCTCTCTGGCGATGTCACCTGCCCGCCTTGCCCTATTCCTCCGACGGAGCCTACGCCTGTTGCATTGCCCTCGACAGCCGATAAGGCTGCTGCTGATGATGAAGCTGCCTCTGCCTACCAGGAGGCTCTAGATTCCTACAAGGATTGTCTGACCGTCTACACTTAGTGGTACGATGGCGGCGCTCGGCCGCTGCTTTGTCTTCATCGCCGATGTCCACCTCGATTTTCTTAGAGGTTGTGGGACTCCTTCGGCTTTCGGATGTGGACTCATCTTCGTCGCGCTACGAGCCCTCCGGTGATGCCTCGCACTGTCCCGTGGTCCGCCAGAGCACTCTCTTCAGCAGGTGATGCTACGTTGGCGCTTTTACGCTCGAGTTCTGCTGTCAGCGTCGGTTGGACTCACTTCGCTTCGGTCGGGCCGTGACTCGTCCGTCTTTGCTGGATGTACGTCTTGACACGAGTTTCAGCCGGTTTACGAGTTCCTTACTCGCCGTCCCGAGTTCGAGCAAAGGCGTGCCCGGCTCCTGCACGCCACCTCGTGTCACTCTCTTGGAGGCTCTTACCGAGATACGCGCAGAGAGACTCGTTTGAGTGGTGCTGGTCCGATGCCACTCCCCTGCGTGCTCGCCGCTCGTCCGCTGCTACATCGCCTCCTCCGGCTAGCTACCACAGTGGTGGTGGCGTCCTCCGTCTAGAGGTGGCCGTCCTCACTGCTTCCTCTGCGACAAGGATGGCCACACCGAGTCCCAGTGCTACAAGAAGAAGCGGCATCTTTCACGCCATTCTTCTCGGCACTAGTGCTTCTACGACGACGTCTACCTCGACTTCTTCAGCAGCTTCTCTTACCGAGCGGGAGATAGCCGACTTCGACGCCTACTTGCCGCCTGTGTTCTCCTCGATAGGTTCTGCGGTTCGCGCATCGACTCTTCGGCACCGAGAGACCACCTCCTACACGTCAGTACCTCCCGTGGATTCTTGATTCGGAGCATCTTTTCACATGACTCCGATCCTTCCACTGCCTTCTATTACACCTCTTGATTCTCCTGTCGGTGTTCTTACTGATGATACATCTCTTTCGTCTCTCGGTCGAGGATCTCTTAGCAACTCATCTTTTCATGTTCCTTCATTGCTCATGTTCCTCGCCTTACCTTGCACTTCTTTCTGCTGGCGACATCGACCTTGGTTATCGGGTCATTCTCGACTCGACTCTTGTTGTGTTCGGGATCGCCACACGGAGCTCGGTTGGTTCGGCCCTCGGCGCGTGACTCACAGCGTCTCTAGGAGCTTGACTGCTTCACCTTCCTTCCGCGCCACCATCGCCGTCGGTCTCTCCGCCGCCACTTCGTCTACCGGCTCTTTCCAGCGGTGGCATCACCGTCTTGGCCATCTATGTGGATCCGTCCTGCCGTACTTAGTTCGTCGTGGTCTTCTGGGGTCTGTCTCAGGAGACGTGTCTTTAGATTATCAGGGCTGTAAGTTAGGTAAACAGATTCAGCTTCCTTATCCTCATAGTGAGTCTGTGTCTCAGCGCCCTTTTGATCTTGTTCATTCGGATGTTTGGGGTCCGGCTCCCTTCGTTTGAAAGGGGTCATCGATATTATATCATTTTTATAGATGATTTTTCTCGCCTCACTTGGATATATTTCATGTCTTCTCGTAGTGAGGCCTTGCCTATCTATAAACAATTTGCCACTATGGTTCACACACAGTTCTCCACTCCTATTCGTGTCTTTCGTGTTGATTCTGCTGGCGAGTACCTCTCTCGTCACCTGCGCGACTTCCTTGTTGAGCGAGGCACACTCGCCGATTCTCTTGTCCCGGTGCTCATGCTCGAATGGTGTCGCCGGCGCAAGCATCGTCACCTCCTTGAGATCGCTCGTGCTCGATGATCGCCGCCTCTATTCCACCTCACTTTTGGGCCGGATGTTTCCATCGCCACCTATCTCGTCAACATCCAGCCCTCTTCGCTCTTGGTGCGATCCTGTTGAGCGTCTCGTGGTCGTCTTCGACTACTCGCCTTCATCTGTTTGGCTGCGTTTGCTACGTTCTCCTCGCCGAGAACGCACCAAACCGACCGCCATCTGTTGAGTGTGTCTTTCGGGATCAGCGATGCCGAGCACAAGGGCTATCGGTCTTTGGGATCTGTTGGTCGTCGGATACGGGTTTCTCGGGATGTGACTTTCGACGAGTCTCGTCCATTCTACCCACGTCCTGCCTCTACTTCGGCTTCCTCTGTGGAGTCTCTGTCTTTCTTGACCTTTCCAGATACACCTATATCTGTTTTGCCCTCGTCCACCTGTCCCACTGAGTCTCCACATATTCCCCCTGTGGCCTCTCCGCCGTTGTCGCCTCCTGTGTCATCTCCTACGACTCCGCAGGCTCCTCCCACTACAGTACCTTCTCCCCTTATCTTCTACACTCGTCGACCTCGTATTGAGGATCTTCCAGATGAGTCATCTTCTCCTGATGTTCCATCTTCTTCGATGCTCCATCTTCCCCGATGGGTCATCTTCTCTCGCTACGCTCTCGCGATCGCGATCGATTCGGCCTCCCGCCTGTTTGCCTTTCTTTGGCGCAGCTACTCGTGAGCTTTGTCTCCTCCGGGATCTTTGTTACTCACCCCGAGTGGCAGCTTGCCATGGCCGAGGAGATTGCTGCCCTCGAGCGTACTAGTACTTGGGATCTTGTTCCTTTTCCATCTCATTCTCATCCCATCACGTGTAAGTGAGTCTATAAGATTAAGACTCGCTCTGATGGCTCTCTTGAGCGCTATAAGGCGCGTCTTGTTGCTCGTGGTTTCCAGCAGAAGCATGGTGTTGACTACGACGAGACTTTTGCTCCTGTGGTCCACATGACCACCGTTTGCACTCTTCTTTCGGTGGCGTCATGCTCGCCATCGATGCTTTCTCGGCTTGATGTCAAGAATGCCTTTCTTAATGGCGAGTTGCGTGAGGAGGTCTACATGCATCCGCCACCTGGGTATTCTGTTCCTGAGGGCATGGTCTGTCGCCTTCGTCGCTCTCTCTATGGCCTTAAGCAAGCCCCTCGTGCTTGGTTTGAGCGCTTCTCCTCTGTGGTCACTGCTGCTGGCTTTTCAGCTAGTGATCATGACCCTGCGCTCTTTGTCCACACTTCGTCTCGTGGTCGGACTTTTCTTCTTCTGTATGTTGATGATATGATCATTACGGGAGATGATTCTGAGTACATTGCCTTTGTCAAGGCTCGTCTTAGTGAGCAGTTCCTTTTGTCGGATCTTGGTTCTCTTCGTTACTTCCTTGGGATTGAGGTTACTTCCACTCCAGACGGTTTCTTTATGTCCCAAGAGAAATATATTCAGATCTTCTTGATCGCGCCTCTCATCGATCAGTAGATTGTTGAGACTCCCATGGAGCTCAATGTTCACCTCCGACTCTCGATGGCGAGCCTCTTTACGATCCGACTCGCTATCGTCATCTTGTTGGGAGTCTTGTCTACCTTGTCATACTCGTCCGGATATCACTTATCCGGTTCATATTCGAGTCGGTTTGTTTCAGCTCCTACTCGAGTCCACTACACCACCTTCTTCGAGTTCTGCGATACCTTCGCGGGACTATCTCTCGCCGTCTCTTCTTTCCACGTTCCACTCATTACTGACTTGAGGCCTATTCGGATGCTACTTGGGCCAGCGATCCCTCCGATCGCGGTCTATCTCTCGCTTCTTGTGTTTTCTTGGTGGTTCTCTTATTGCACGGAAGACGAAGAAACAGATCGCAATGTCCTTCGATCGCAGAGGTGAGTTGCGAGCTATGGCTCTCTTGATGCAGAAATTACTTGCTACGGTGGTTACTTGAGGATTTTGGTGTTTCGTCACTACACCGACTTCTCTCTTGTCGATGGGCAGCGCTATCGGTATTGCTCGTGATCCCGTGAAGCATGAGCTCACCAAGCATATTGGTGTTGATGCTTCTTTCATGAGGTCTTGTGTGCATGATCGGTGATTACTCTTGATATGTGCCTTGAGCTTGGATAGCGGATTTCTTCACGAAGGCCCAGACTCGAGCACAGCACAACTTCTACCTCTCCAAACTCAGTGTTGTTGATCCACCATGAGTTTGAGGGGGGTGTTAGAGATATATGTATAGTTGTTATTCCCCATTGTTCTGAGGGGTTCTTTGATTAAAAAAAATAGTATGCACGCATAGGAAAGTCAGCAATTTCAAAAAATTATGGTGAACAGTAGTATGTATATTTTGCAGAATGACATAAGTATGTATAATGTAAACTACGTTCAAACCAAATTTTTTTATAGATATGAGTAATCTCATTGCCTGATGGCAAACTTGAATCTTTGTTCCATGCATGTTGGGATGCTCTCATCTCGTCTTGGCCTGGCAGTGATGGTGATCGAGTTGTGTTGTAGTGTTTTCCAGTTGATTCATCAGAGCTGAAACATGACGGTAGGCCGTGAGATCGTCCGCGCCGCCTGTCTACGACATGGCCACCCTCGTCCCACTGGCGTCGTCCGTCGCCGCGGAGATATTCCTCTGGCTATGGCGTTGCCAGCGCCGCCCTCGTCCTACCTCATCCATGTGCTGCTCTCGTCTGGATGCATCCACCCGTCACTGTAGAGATACTCCTTCGGCCGCTGCCAGATAGCCCTGAGAGGGAGAGAGGCGGAGAAATCACTTGAAAGAGATGGAGAAATCTCGAACAGGATCTTGAAATGTACAAAAATAACGAGTTTGTCTAATAAAAAACCTGCACTCTCACGCCCACAACCTAGTTTTATATATATATATATATATATATATATATATATATATATATATATATATATATATATATATATATATATATATATATATATGTGTGTGTGTGTGTGTGTGTGTGTGTGTGTGTGTGTGTGTGAGAGAGAGAGAGAGAGAGAGAGAGCGATATTACAAGTATTTCTTGTTTATAATTTTGTTGATTTTGGACCTATATTTTGTTATGTTTGAGAGATTCATAAGAAAATGATTGAATAAGACTGCCGAATCATTACACTTTTGATTTTGCCGGTGTCGTTGAACCAAAGTTATGTGAGGTTGCATTACAATAAATACAATACATGTGGTGTGCAAATTTCCTCTGTGTATTGTTTTAAGCCATGTTAACAAAGTTGCATGTGCAATTGATCGTTTGCAAGTACTCTCTCTGTTTTTTACTTGATATTTTAGAATCCGTATCATCAAACTTTTTAAAGTTTGATCACCAATAAATTCAAAACTATCTAGATTGACTATACGAAAATTATATCATTAGATTTATTATTAAAAATATTTTCATAATATTATAATTTTATTAGTATATCTTAATTTAAGTTATAAAAAATAGTGGTTAAAGTCGTATCTTGAAGACCGTAAAAAATCAAAAATATCAGATAAAAAAGAACGGAGGGAGTACAAGATTATACCTTTTTCTCTGGATACAAATAGAGTTTCTCGTGGCTTCTATAAATCGAATCAAAATGTATCTTCCAACAAAAATAAAATCCTTTTGGACTTCTCGGTTTTCGGACACCTTACGCTTGATGCCTTCTCGGTTCTCGCCTAGCATGCATGCTCTGTGTCTCGACGCAAAACCAAAAGGAATGCTTTGTTCGTATTGATTTTTAAAAGTTACTCTTTTTATAATAAATAGTTTTTTATAACACCTAACTGTCAAATAGAATGTTTTTTAAAATATGATATACGTAGACACTATAATAACTTAGTATATAAATAGTAATATTTGTAGAGAAACTTATAATTGTTCAAATCTCGCATACTAATAATATATAATACTACCCCAAAACCTAAGCCCTGCCCCTAGCCTAACCCCGTCTTCCTCCGCCTCACCGGTGTCGCCTCCGATGCCAGCGAGTCCTGCCGCCTATCACCTCCTCCTGCCCTGTCCTCTCCTCCCCTCGAATCCTTCTCCCCCACTGCTAGCATCTTCCCCGTCGCCCTACCGGCCTCCAATGCCCCTCCACGCCGTTCTTCCCCGTCTCCAGAGGCTACTGTCATCGGATCCGCCGCGACCACCCCCCGCCTTCTAACAGTCAGTTTGATCCTCACCCCTACCACCGACGTTGCCCACCGCCACCTCACCACCCCGCCGCAGCTGCCTCCTAGTCTCCCACCATAGGTCCATCGTCTCCCTGGTCTCGCCCTAAGCTCGAAGGGCTCGGGTGAATTTTAGTTCTAATTCTATGGGTCGCTGGCAGCGAAGATGGAAATATCGTCGAAAAGATAAAGTCACCGGTAGAGAAGACATACATAAATCTATATGTACATCCAACGTATATCTTTCCCTCAAAAACAGAACAATGGCATAGTAGTATAGCACTTCCATATAAACTAAAGCAAAAAGCCACAGCCTCCGTTTTTTCCTTGTTAATGTGAAAGCGCGACAAGCTACGGGCCTGTTTGGCAACAGCTGCGGCTTATAGTTTTTGGCTGTTTATGGTACAGATTATAGAGAGATACTCACTTGTGATTTTAGCTGGTACATATGTTGGGCTTTTAACATGTACATCGTTTAACTTGTAGATCTCGTCTTAAAAAATATTTTATTTAAAAGTTAGATACTATAGCAAAAATTAAAAACCGCCAGTTTCGGAGGAAAATAACATGCCTACGATACAACCAATTCCTCGGCCCAAAATCCTAGCCGCCGCCTATGGGGAAGCGCCCGCGCCACGGCGGGTCCAGCCTGGCTCTCTCGGGGGTCTTCGAGTCCTACCTCCGCCGCCTCATATCGGAGGCCGGCCTCGCCGTCCCCGGCTCCTCCGCCGATGACGTCGCCAACACCCTCCGCTCCCGCCACCGCAAGCTCCGCCGCTACAAGCTCGACCCCTTCACCTCCGCCGTCCGCCGGGCCCTCTCCTCCCTACCTTCTCCTTCCTCACCCGGCGCCTTCGACTCCAACGACGATTCCTTCCCGTCCCGCCGCCGCCGCCGCCTCCACGATGCCCACACCACCACTTCCTCCTCCACCTCCCTCTCAGACGATGCCTCCCATCCGCCGCCGCCCCCCGCCTTCGATGTCACCAAGTCCATGCTCCGCTTCCACTACGCCTCCCAAACGCCCAAACGGAACCCCAGCACTAACAAGCAGCTGGAGATCGAGGTGACGGAAGAGAAGGCCCGTCACCTCATCACGTCCGATGGCGGCGGCGGAGGCGACGCCAAGCCGGAGGCTGCGGCTGCGCCGGCTAATGGAGGAGGTGACAGAGGGGAGAAGGGGCCGAGGTTCGCTGACCTCGGGGGAATGGAGGCGGTGATAGAGGAGCTGATGATGGAGGTGGTGGTTCCACTGTGCCATCCGGAGGTGCCTCAGCGGCTTGGGGTTAGGCCTGTGGCCGGGTTGCTGCTGCACGGGCCACCTGGATGCGGGAAGACCACGCTCGCTCACGCCATCGCTAATGAGACTGGTGTGCCATTCTACAAGATCTCGGCGCCAGAGGTCGTGTCCGGTGTCTCTGGTATACTATCTGATTCTTTGCACCAAAATTTGCAAAAAGTTGGAGCGAAACCATTTGTGTATGTATGGGCAAATTAATTTGATTGCTTATCATGTTTCATGCCAGAAACAAGTAAAATATGGTAATAGTCAAGGAACGATAAGTTTGCAAATGTTAATGTGTTCTTTTCTGGGTTTCAAAGTTGGCAACTTTTTATGTGTACCAATGTCTGCAAATTCAGGTAGCTTGTTGTGTGCCAATCCTTGGTTGCCGAATGGAATTTCATGTGTTCATGATGAACTCTGTAGCTGTTAGTGTTCAATAGGTGCATTATAAGCTCCGTGATCTATTCTATTAAAAACCTAACACTGCTGCAGCATGAATAGGTGGTGCTCGAGATCAATATCACATCAAACTAATCCATTATTCAATTGGATATCCTAAGTTCTATTGTCAAATTAATACTTGCTGCCTTGCATGACTAAACTTAGTTGTGGAAGGTTGGTATTGCTAAAAGGTGCTACAATGAAGCACATGACCAATATGCATTGCCAATATTTGATATATCTTTTTTCTAATAACATGACGAATAGCTTCAGATACAATGAATAGTTGAAAACTATTGGTGTGGATCCAGCTTTCCACCCGCACCTAAACGAAGGATAATTTGTTGGGAGGTCTCCTATTTGCCTTTTGTGGTTTTATATTCATTTGCACTCCTAGATTTTTTTTTCTGTCAGGAGTATTGCGGAAGTTCACCTCATAATCCTTGTGTTCTTGCAGGAGCTTCTGAGGAAAACATCAGAAGCTTGTTTAAGAACGCTTACAGGACTGCTCCCTCAATTGTATTTATAGATGAGATAGATGCAATTGCATCCAAGAGGGAGAACCTGCAACGGGAAATGGAACAACGGATAGTTACACAATTAATGACATGCATGGATGAATTCCACCAGAATATTGGATCGGATGGTGGTGACTTGGTTTCACAATCATCTGAAAAGAAACCTGGCTATGTTATTGTCATTGGAGCTACGAATAGACCTGATGCTGTCGACCAAGCGCTTCGAAGGCCAGGAAGGTTTGATCGAGAGATATCTCTTGGTGTTCCCGATGAGAATGCACGGAAACAGATGCTGAAGATGCTTACTCAGAACCTTCGACTGGAAGGGCAATTTGACTTATTCAAGATAGCGAGGGCCACACCAGGTTTTGTTGGTGCGGACTTGAAGGCATTGGTGGATAAAGCAGGGAATCTCGCAATGAAGAGAGTAATTGATAAAAGAAGAGTTCAGTATTGTCGTGAGAATGACGGAAACAGCAAGCAAGACTGGTGGAGACAACCTTGGGATGAAGGCGAGATGGAGAGCCTTAGTATTACCATGGCCGACTTTGAGGTAAGCTTTCCACCTTTTACATCTATAATACAAGCCCAAGAAATCCTGTATTAATATCATCTAGTGTAAGCTGGATTTGGACTACAGCATGATCCTTTTTTTTCTAATTGCCTGTGTGTTGTTCTAATTTGTTTTAGAGTACATGAATGTGAGTATTAATTTCATGGTGTGTAAGCTGATATGGATTATAGCATGGTCATTTTTTTATTCTTTCCTTACCACTTGTATGTTCGTATCATATTGTTTTCCTTTTGTGTCATGTGTCATGTCTGTTTTCTACTGTCATTAGCTTTCTAGTAGCGGATCCCATTTAATATACATTGTAACTTTATTCACTGAAGGAAGCAACCAAAATGGTTCAGCCATCTTTGAGAAGAGAAGGATTTTCTTCTGTCCCAGATGTCACATGGGATGATGTTGGAGGTCTTGATTCATTAAGGAAAGAGTTTGACCGCTGCATTGTTCGATGTATCAAGCACCCTGAAATTTATGAGGTGAATCACACTTGTATCCGAACAAGCTGTGTTCTGCGCTACTTTCATCTGTTTGTTATCTGGTTTTCCTTAGTGATTGGCAGCTTAAAGTTAACACTTCAGGAATTTTACCAAAGTTCATAGACATCTGTGGTTTTTATTTGCAATATGTTTTAAAGTCTAGCACTCTTTTAAGTATTATATTATACTCTCTCTCTTTTTTTCATGTCCTCTTTGTTGTCTGCCTTTCAAGGTATTTGGAGTGAATCTGCAAGCTGGCTTTTTGCTGTTTGGACCCCCAGGCTGTGGGAAAACACTAATAGCAAAAGCAGTTGCACATGAGGCAGGGGCTAATTTTATTCACATTAAGGTAATTGATGTTGAGATTTCCACATTTTACTACACTTCTTTCAAATTTGTACAAACTATTGCTAAGATATTTCTTTTTCGGGAACTTTAGGGCCCTGAGCTATTGAACAAGTATGTTGGGGAGAGTGAAGCAGAAGTAAGGAAAATATTCACTCGCGCACTAACTAACTCACCGTGCATCCTATTTTTTGACGAGGTAAAAGTTTGTGTTTAGCTGCCCGTATAATCTGTTCTGTTGAGGAAAACTTGGATCAATTACTCAGAACACGTTTGAGTGTTTGATACATTTGTACTACTGGAAGTGTTCAAGCAACTTGTCTGTGTTGGGTGCGAAGGTGTTTTTCCAAGTATATGATGCTCAAGTGTTTATTTCATGTGATGTGGCAGGTAGATGCTTTGACAACAAAAAGAGGGAAAGAGGGGGCATGGGTTGTCGAACGTCTCCTAAACCAGGTCTGAAAATTTTACTAGTCACCTACTCACCTGTATATTCACAACACAGATTCTCTAACATATTATTTTCTTTCTTTTTTTGTTATTCTATTTTATTTGTTGTAATCGCAGTTACTTATTGAACTCGATGGTGCTGGTCAACGTCGAGGTGTTTATGTTATTGGAGCTACAAACAGGTATTGTCAACTGCTGATTGGTCCTTTTTTACATATTTGTCCCTGAACGGAAGGTTGATATCTGCAGCATCTTTCTGGTGCAGAATTGATGTGATAGATGAAGCTGCTTTACGGCCTGGTAGATTTGGAAAGAAGCATTATGTACCTTTACCTGGTGCTGATGAGCGGGTTGCAATATTGAAGGCACACGCTCGAAACAAACCTATCTCATCTGGTTTTGATTTGGATGCACTGGCACGTCGAGAGGAGTGCAACAATTTCACTGGTGCTGACCTAGCATCACTGGTAATTCCTGTGATTTTTTGTCAAACAGTTGTCCTTTTTTACTTTGTTCGAAGTGAGCGCTAGTGCTTTTGTTTGGACAACATAGAATTTTTTTAGCTTTGGGGGATAGTTATTTAATGAATGTATAAACCGAGTTCAATCATATATCTGGATTAATGGCAGTGTTCTTTTGTGTGAATATCAAATTGGTGTGGTTCAAGAACAAAAACAGAACTAACATGCTTCTTTCATCAGGTGAATGAAGCAGCTATGGCAGCATTGGAGGAGAGGTGGAATTCCTGAAAAACGGGACATCATCAATGAGTTCGTCTTGTTTGATTGAACTATCGCACTTTGAACAGGCTCTATCAAAAGTAAAGCCATCACTATCAGAACAGGTATGGGAAAGTGCAAACTATGCACAAACATCTTATTTTGCCTCTGCATCAGATTGACATCCTGTTACCGTGATAATCTTTCATTTTTGTTCACCCCTGTAACTGTCACCTGTTTTACCTACTCTTTATTTTTCTTTTTACCGTTCTTGGTCACAGCAAAGGAAACACTATGAGACCCTCTCAAAGAAATACTCGTCAAACTGATCTATCACTATGCGTCCATCTTCGTGTCTATGAGAAGCTTGGTGCAAATGTATGCACATACCATTTTTTTGCGGCTTTTTCGGGACACGAGAGATGCCATCATTCACGAAGATGGCTTTGCAGGCGTGCAGCCCCAGCATTTCCATTTTTTGTTTTGCTTATAGTGATAGATCACTATAAGAAAGAGAGCTCTGCTTCCCTCGCTGTCAAATTTTGTTTTGCTTATTATACCGGCAGGCCTAGTGGCAATTTTGTACGTTCTCAATATAGACTAAGTAATACTATTACGCATGGAATATATAAGCCTTTTTTTTGCCTTCCGGGAGTAGTTACTCTCTGTACCGTATCTTATGATATAAAGAGTATTTCACGTAATAGAGTACTCATATATAGTATATGAGTACCACCTACGTGGTATGTGCACTTTTTCAGGGTAGTATATAATTTTTTTAGATATACTCTTTTTTTAGGTGTGAATATGAAGGTATTTATAAAATACGGAAAAACTATGGACCTTTGTAAATTTTTCATGTGGTTCATGTTGAATTATCTTATAATTAGTATAGTACATCCAAAATGATGAAGTAGTATATTAAATTTGTTTAGGTGGTACTGTATAACAGATGTGGGAGGAACTATATATATCTCTACTATTATATAAAGAGGAGTTGGTGGTCGTCGGTGCATTCTCCTCTCCCCTCACTATAGCCATTCGATTTGATCTGGACCATTCGTCTCTCTCCTCCTCTCTCTCAGGATACAACCGCCCACCCCTTCCACTTTCCCCATCTCCTCGAGCATTCTGGCCACCTTTCTCTCTCTGTCGCTTACTATCCAATGTTTGATGTGTGAAGTTGGCCAGGCAGTAAGTTCCATCTCACCATTTTTATGACTCCTGTTCGCATCTGTCTCTAACTAGTATATATATATATATATATATATATATATATATATATATATATATATATATATATATATATATATATATATATATATAGGAAAATTACATATAGGCACCATGGTGCCTAGGCACCAGATAATTTTTTGAGTTTGGGTATGAAAATGTTTTATACCATATATTTATGGTAAGTAAGTTTTGAACTCAGTTCAAATTAGTTTGAACTACTTTTGAGTTCAATGCAACTCTCTAACTAGTATATATATATATATATATATATATATATATATATATATATATATATATATATATATATATATATATATATATATATATATATATATATATATATATGTGTGTGTGTGTGTGTGTGTGTGTGTGTGTGTGTGTGTGTGTGTGTGTGTGTGTGTGTGTGTGTGTGTGTGTGTGACATGTGGCACCATGATTTTAAATGCATTAATTTCATCTAAATTCGGGTATATTTTTTTTGAAAATATCAATTTTATGGTATATACTCATCTATAACAATTTAAATGAAACGTATAAGTTTGAAAAAATATACTTAAATTCAAAGTTTTGAATGGTGTTTGGGTACTAAGGAGCACTCGTTATTTTTACTATATATAGAGAGAGAGAGAGGAAGTCTTTTCTGTACTCTCAATAGTATATACTTCCGGTGCTAATATTTCACTTAAATGAGTATGTTATACTTATTTATCACTTTTAGTATACTTAAATATTAATTCTAAGATACACAAATACAATTTGGTTAAAAAAATTCATCCGAGTCATTTATTTTTGTTATATAACCCTTTTCATATATAAAAGAATTATATATACAAATTATGCTAAAAAGAAAAATTTCATGTAGTTCACTTTGGAGTATCTTATAATTATTTTTAAAGTATACTTAAAAGGATAAATAACTATAACAATATCATTTAAGTGGTATATAACAAGTGGAAGTATATATACTCAGGAGTAGGAAATCATTTTTCTCTAGTCACACACAAATACATATATGTGTACATGTACGTATATATATGTACACATAGATGCATATATATATATATATATATATATATATATATATATATATATATATATATATATATATATATATATATATATATATATATATATATATATATATATATATATATATATACACACACACATATAGACATGTGTGCGCACACACGCACATGTAGGAAGCCTATTCTGTACTCCTGGGAGTATATACTCCTACTTCCAATGTATCACTTAAATAAATATTTTATACATCTTTATCATTTTCAGTATATTTAAATACTAATTCTAAGATACTCCAATACGATTTGGTTGAAAGTTTTTTTATTGGAACTCTTTATTTTTGCTATATATTCTTTTCCATGCATAAAGAGAATATATATGTTAATTATGCTATAAAAAGTAGATTTTATAAAAATTGTCGTGAAACTCACTTTGAGTATATTATAATCATTATTAGAGTGTTCTCAAATAGATAATGAGGTATAACAATACTATTAAAGCAGTATATACGAAGTGTGAGTACATACTTCCAGGAATATGGAACCATTTATATACATTTTACTCTCAGGTGAAATTACACATGCCTCTAATATACTACTTAAACAAATATGAAATACTTTTTTTTATCACTTTATGTATACTCGTATACTAATTATAAGATACTCCAATGTAAACCACAAGAAAAAATTGTAAGGGAGTCTATAATTTTTAGCGTATTTTGTAAATACCTTCATATACGCACATAAAAATGAGTATATCGAAAAAATGTACATACCACACCTGAAAAATTGTTCATACTCCTAGATGGTCTTAAATACTTGTATACTACATGTGTATATTCTCTGTTATACGAGATACTTTACATGTGTATATTCTCTGTTATACGAGATACTTTTTACGTTGTGAGATGAAAAAAGGGTGTAATTACACCCAGAGTATAGGAGAGAGAGAGAGAGCGCGCGCAGAATTTGCCAAATCCAATGAAGCCTCGTCCTTGCAAGTGCTACTCCGTTGACCAGAGCAGCTTCAGCTGCGCCGGCTGCACTGTCGAGTTTGTCCAACGCCGCCCAGAGCTTGGCGTCTTGGTAGTCCCTGATGACGAGCGACCCACCGGTGCCGACAACCTTTGTCTCCCTGCTCTCCGCGAGCACGATCACCTGCATGGCTGCATCCCGGCGGTGACACTGCACCCCCGACCACGGAATCCTCCGAGACGAAGGTGTGATGTGGCGAGGCGCCGAGCCGGGAGCGGCAGTCGTCGCCGGTGACGATGAGCTGGAAGAAGTCAGAGGCCGAGGATGGAGATCATGAGCTGGGCGTTGGCCCTCGGTGCGTTGGTCACCGCAGCGCGCTTCAGCCCGCGCTCGCTGGCCCACCACCACAGCCTTCTCAGGCCGGCGATCTCCCTGAGCCCCTCGCCGGCGTACCTTGCGAACAGCGCCTCCTCCTCCGTGAAGAAGCCGTCGAGCTTGGCCTGGTCCCAGTCCAGGAACAGGAAGCGGCCGATCTGCTCGTTGCTCCTGCCGGCCATGTGCTTCATCCCGCACTCGGTCGTGATCTAGATGCCATTGTTGTAGCCAACCTTCTGCAGCAGCTTGAGAAGGCCCTGTGGTGGAAAGGATCGGAGACGCACATTGTTCCATCGGTGTCGAACAGCACGACCTCCAACGGAGCCACCTTACAAATTGCACTGCACAAACAACGCATTTCAGCGCCGGATTGTTGCTGAGCACGAACAAGTTTCTTCTGAAGAATGGAATGTATGACATGCAGATGACTTTCTCGAATTCTTGCAGCAAATTAATGGAGCATGTGTTGTGAGTGTTGAGATAATCTTATTGCCTCTTCAGCTTACATATTCATTAGATGACTGCATGGCTGTATGAGTGGTAGTCGAAATGGAGCATTTGTGTTTTTATTGAGATAGCTGTGTTTCCATTGATAATTAGTATTCACATGTGTTTCATTGATGATTAGTATTCACATGTGAGAGTGTTTTCACTCATGTACTCATATATAAATGGATTATCAATAGAAGGGAAGGATATCTAGTTGCAAATCGTTCTAGTATTCGTGTGTGTTAGGAGTAGGCACGCCTAATAATTGGTATTAGATCTTCATTGCCCTCGAACCTTGGAGATGTCGCGTAAAGGCTCGAAGTCGCTCTAAGGGCATCCACAATGTTTAGAGGCTATATAGCCTCTATACTAGGACTCATAGACAGTCTCTAACCTTAGCATAATTTTCTACAATGTATGGAGGCTACTACTGCCTCTAAGCCACCATTCCCTTTCCCATTAGCCTCTCTCATAGCAGGTGGGCCTTGCAAAATTTTTCATTGCTTGGAGGAGAGGTAGCCTCCAGGGCTAGAGGCAGCGCCTAGCAAAATTGCTTGGAAGCTATTATTTGCAGTGCTTAGAGGAAGCCTCTAAAGTACTCTCTCTCTCTCTCATCTTAGAGGCCAAAATTCGAGTACACCGTGGGTGCTCTAAAGATCTCGGTCCCCACCGCGTCCCAAGATGTGCGACATTGGCTATGGAAGCGGTAGCAATGGCTGCGAGCTGGTGGTACAGCGGGTGGTGAAGGAGTCGGGGGGCTCGACAGTATATCCGACACTAACACAAACCAACTACAGAGATTGGGCCCTCATGATGAGGGTCATTAGGGTTGGACAATTGGCTTGAGGCTTGCGAGCCGGCTCGGCTCGGGCTCGGGATGTGTCAAGCCAAGCCGAGCCCAGTGTCTAGCTCGTGAGAAAAACGAGCCAAGCTCGAGCCGCTCGTTTGGCTCGTGCGAGCTCGGTCCGAGTCGGCCCAATGACGCAGTCGGCCCAGACCTAGTGGCCCAGTCCGATCGGCGATCGATGTACTGCGGAGTCCGGATCCGATCGATGTGATGAGAGTCGCCACTGGCCAACCCTAACCCTTCCTGTCGGGTGGCACTCCCCAGTTGCGCAGCAGACGACCGTCCCTGATCGGCGATCGCCGTCCTTCCCCACGTGCTCGGCCGCCGTCCTTCCCCAATTCCCTTCCTTCCCCATACACGTGGCTGTCGTCCTTCCTCGATCGTCGTCCTTCCCCACGCGCCCGACCGCCGTCCTTCTCCGATCCCCTTCCTTCCCCACGCGCGCGAGCGGCGTCCTTCCCCAATCCCTATCCTCCCCGACCCCTTCCTTCCCGATCCCCTTCCTTCCCGATCCACCACGCGGCCTCCTCCAACCGACGCGCATGGGCCGCGAACGGAGCATGGAGTCTCGTGCTCGAGGGAAGAAGGCGGCCGACGTCGGGGCCTCTCCGTCGGCAAGAGGGGGCGAGCTTGCAACTGCAATCGGTCGACACCTCGTCAGCTCCCAGCCGCCTCCTGACCTCGCCGAACTAGCAACCTCAGTGAGTAACTGTACATGCTGAAAACAGGAGTTCATGCTTCATGGTTAAAGTTTGATTGTTGTATTATTTGCTGGGGTTCATTGAATGCAAAGGGCTGACATATTCAGTTAGCTAGTCGGTTGAGAAAATATTGCTTGAAGTTCGGATCTGAATCTGGTTAGGGTTAGCAGTTGCTACGTGTACTAGCACTATGAAGTTTCTGTGTGTGTTAGGAAGGACAGTAGCCTGACTGAAAAATACAGAGAAATGCAGAGTTCATGGTGGGGGAGGGTTAGGTTCTCTGTTTTGCTCCTACGACTGATCCTTTGTGTGAAGTTGCTGTGTGTGTTAGGACTGTAGCCCAACTGAAAAATACAGAGAAATGCAGAGTTCATGGTGGGGGGTTAGGGTTCTCTGTTTTGCTCTCGCGACTGATCCTTTGTGTGAGCGATAGTGTCCACTGTGTCACGTGTGCCTCCACTGATTCTTGTGGCTAACATTGTACAATGTTTTATTACAGTCATCGAGTGAAGATGTGGATTGGGATGCTTTGGGTGGTGATGTTCATGGTGGTTAGCATCTGATGAGGACATGGATGATATTGACGTGGACTCTTCAAGTTCAAATGGTGCTGAAGAAGCCGTTGTGGCATTGACAACAGAAGAGGGTATAGTGTCTCAGAAGAGGGGGGCAAAAAGGAGGAAAGGATCTCCAAAGGCAGCTGGTAGACAGAAACAGAGATCAGATTGTTGGAAGATCTTTAAGGTGGTGAATGTTCCATCGAAGACAAAAGGAGAGGTTGATACTAAGGCAACGTGTAGGTTCTGCTACAAACTCATGTCTTACAAACAAGGGGGTGCAACTTCACATCTTATGAGGTATATACCGAAGTGCACGCCATATATGAACTGCTGCTGGTGTTGTTTGTTTGTGATTTCCTACTGCTGCTGCTACTGTTGTGAACTGCTGCCTGCTACTAATTTTCATGTCAAATTGTTAATTTTCACGTGTGCTACTGCTATTTGTGATTTGCTACTGCTGCTGTTGTTGTGAACTGCTGGTGTTGTTGCCTGCTACTGTTGCCTTCTCTGTGACTATGAGTCGCTACTCGAATCGAATCGCTTCTCGTGAGCTCTTGCTCAATCGAATCGCTTGCTGCTGCTATTGCTCGTGTGAGTTGTTCGCTTATGCGCCGCTCGAGCCGCATTTTGAGCCGAGCTGAGCCGAGCCTCGCTCGTAACTCGTTTCTGAAACGAGCTGAGCCGAGCCTACTGTTCACACGAGCCGACACGAGCTTGGCTCGAACCAGCTTGGCTCGGCTCGTTTCCACCCCTAAGGGTCATGCTGCAGGCACGAGGCCCATGGGACACGGTCGACAGTGGTGATGCCGATTACCAGAAGGACCACATGGCGCTAGAGGCCATCCACCGCGCTGTTCCACCGGAGATGCTCTCCATACTTGCTATCAAAGAAAGTGCCACGGAGGCATAGGATGCTATCAAGACCATGCGCATAGGAGTGGATCGTCTGCGAAAGTCCAAGGCTCAATCACTCCGTAAGGAGTTTGAGGCCATTATGTTCCATGATGGCGAGACGATGGATGACTTTGCCATGAGGATCATTGGCCTCGTCAACAACCTCCACATCCTCGGCGATAAGCTCGAAGAGGTAAGGGTCCTGGAGAAGTTCCTACAGGTTGTGCCCCATCAGTATTCACAGATAGCTTTCTCGATCAAAACGCTGGTCGATCTTGATACGTTGTCTGTGGAGGAGCTGACAGAGTGGCTCAAGGCCACCGAGGAACGGTATGAATTTGACGGCGCCAACGGGACTGGCGGTCACCTGCTCCTCATAGAGTAAGAGTGGGTTGCTCCAATTTTTCGCAACCTCAAAATTCAGGATGTTACAACATATCATTGAACTAACAAGTGGAATGAAGAAGTGATACAGGTGTGATGAGTTACAGGCCCCACTCATTTCAGCTTCAGCTTCTAACCTCTGGCTTATTTTTTACTATTCATAAATTTCGTCTTTTTCCGAACTTTTGGCTTTTTTAGCTTTTTGCCAGTTCTTTTTTCATATTCGTTTGTGTTGTCCGTGTTGAGCTAGCATATTTTTTTTCTATTTTTAAATTTTTTAGATTTAATTACACCAAATAAGGCATCTTCAGTTACAGTAAAATTTCAGCTGCTACAGTGTAATTTCAGCTTAAATAAGGCATCTTCAGTTACAGTAAAATTTCAGCTGCTACAGTGCAATTTCAGCCATAAACCACAGCTTTTCAGCCCAACCGAGCGGGGCCACAGCTTTTCAGTTGTCTTGTTGTTTTGAAACCATTGCCATAGTTCTTTGAGATTAACAAAAGAAATTCAAACAAATAGAGTGATCTGAAGGTTGAACAAGCCAGATTCAGAGATGGTAGGCAACCCAACCCAACAACTTTGTCATTTTCACAAGTCCCATCCACAAAACAATCAAAACTCATGGGAGATTTGGAGCTTTTTTATTTCGTTGTCCCAACTCGTCACTCTCTGAGTAGCAATCAAGAGAAAAAAAAAAGTATACCAAACTAGAGGCTCAAAATACCCAGATGAGCTCTGTACCATTACTTTAGGCTGCAGCATAACTTAAAACTTAAAAGGGGGTAAATTTGCAATGAATCTAATCAATTTTCCATCATCATCTCATGCTCCACCCTTCTTTAGCTTTGCTTCCTCTCTGTCTATCTCTTCAAGTGCACTCCAGAGCTTGGGGTCTTCATAATCCTTGATCAGGAATGTGGCTCCTGCATCCAGTAGGGACTTCTCTGGGTTCCTGGTCGCCAAACCGACGACAGGCATTCCTGCGGCAACGCCTGCACGTATGCCAGAAGCAGAATCCTGCAATGAAAGCGCACATTAGCACGTATCTGCAAGTCCATTCAGATGGCAAGTTCAATAGATGCAAATAGAACTATAGACATGCCTCAAAGACAAAGGTGTGTGCTGCAGACGCTTGAAGCTCCGTGAGGGCCTTCAGATACGGGTATGGGGCAGGTTTTGGCTTCTCGCATTCACCTCCAACGATCACGGCCTGGAAGAAGTCTGACAGCCCAAGAAGGGAGATCATGAGCTCTGCGTTAATCCTGGGGGCATTGGTCACTGCTGCGCGCTTATAGCCGCGATCTTTGACCCACTGAACCACTTTGGCAAGGCCTTTCACAGGTTCCAAGCGCTCCTTCGCCAAACTGTGACAACGGAACAGCCATAAATATTCAGCCCGGGAAGTCATACCAACTAGCAGTTCTCAAAAGCAATAATAAAAAGGGGGATGAAAAAGTTAGCGGCGAACGGATCTCATAAGAAACCACTAGCCCCTCAACAATCTTACATGACACCCAATGCTGGTGTCACTCCCTTATCAGATGTCTTGATGATTTTCTATGCTCAGTAAGTACTGCAAACTCAAAGCGCGCTGTGAATTACACAAGTATCTTGAAACAATACGATACCATGCACAGTTATGTACCTTCTATATTTAGCTTCCTTGTCCTCTAGGAATTTCAGCCCCTTCTCGAGCTCCCAATCCGGAAATAAGTTCTGAGCAGCTTCAATATCACTCCTTCCAGCAATATTTTTGATGAAGAACTCGTCATCTATCGGCACACCATTGTTGTACCCAATCTGCGTAGTCACTTGCTCAATCAGCTTTTCAGTAAAAGTAAAGAACAAATGCCCCTGCAGGGTAAAAACCCATACCTCAAGAAGCAGCTCTTGGAAAGCCACATGATGAAGAGGGTCTGAATCACACAGGGTCCCATCAATGTCAAATAGAACTGCCTCAACCGGAACAGTTGTTGCGAGAAACCTGTGAAGAATTGGCAGTACTGATCATTCAGCACTCACAAACTTCTAAGTGCTGAGTAATAAATCTTAAAGCTCAAATAATTGCCATTATTCAATGCTACTCAGGCAACTCAACAGTGCACGGTCTGGAAACAGCAGCGAAAACCGAACACACAGCTTTCAGCTCACCCCAGCCCCAAATGAGCGTTCAAAATAAACCTGGTTATGCTGTCTGACTACCATTTTTTTTTTGGTTTCACAGATAGGCAGAAAAAAAGAATAGCCATGGATACGTATACTTTCTGAACCAAATCAAATTGGCAAGTGCATGCAGAGATCTGCCAACAGTCAACAATACATGCAAATTCCTGTACCGAGTGGCCCATCTTATAATTTTATCAAGATGACGAGTTACAAAGCTTGCGAACAAATGAGCATAGATAATGAGCCATGGGCCATCGTTTGCAAAGGTTCTACCCTGATCTACACACGCGCAAACATCAGTTGCCTAACGATTTGTCTTCCTCTGCCTTTTCTATTGGGTCGCTTGTCAACCAAGAGCCTTGCTCATGGCTACAGGTAAGTACTTATGTCCAATCCATACGAATATTCCCTAAGACCTACGACTATTCCCTTTAGGAGCACTGTTCGATTTACCACATCGAATAAAATCCGCCTTCCGTGAGCCCACGATGGATCACGAAACAAGAAGAGCAGATTACGAGCGAGAAGAACGAACCGAACGGACGCAAGGATCAAACTGCTCCGCTCCGCTAAAAGAACCGAACGGAAAAACAAAAGAAACGGAGGGTACCTGACAGCGGAATTGCCATTGGGGGTGGTAGCCGCCATAAGGAGGACCCGGAGATGCTGCGGCGATGGGGACGACGAGATCAGCGAACTATCGTGGAGGGGGAGAGGAGAAGGGATACACTACTCTCGCAACACCGAACGGCTTTACGGCTTTACCAATCTCAGGCCTTCCTTTTTCGCGATGCATCTGTGCTCTGGTTTTAAAGGCTCACGGATCTGGGTCCGCCTGATTTTGTGGTTCGTTTGGCCTCTCCTCCTTTCATGCCCACTCTATTGGGGGGCCCCATCGGCAGTGATTCTCCTACACTTGTCACGCCTCTTCGCCCTCCTCCGCCTCGAATCCGAGCCTTTTTCTTTCCGGTTTTTAAAAATTATTTTTTCAATAACTAACTTTTAAATAAATTATTTTTAAAAAATAGAATCTATAAGTTAACTATAGTACATACTGTAGCGATTTTATTTATATCAGAAAAAAACACACATGAATTTCTGTTACTCTGTACTCTCTCACGAATAATTCAAAAGCAATAAACCAAGGCAAAAAAGAACAGGCCCATAAGTTTGGGCCCCTATGACTCTGCTATTAATTAATGAGTAAATTTATTCAGCACCATCGCAAATACTCACGACTTGAAAAATACCATCGCAAAAATAAGAGGCTGCAAAATACCATGCAAAGAAAAAAATATTAAAAATATCATCGATGTGACATTTTTCATCTAAACACTATGAAATAACCATTTTACCCCTTTGTTCTTCCTTCTTTTCTTTCTATTTCTATTGTCTTACCTTATCATCAGCCATGCATACCTTCGCTCCCACCAAACACTCCTAGTCTCATATGCATGCCTTCAACCTCCCTTCTCCCACCAAAAATTTTCTCTCTTCAAATCAGGGGCAACAGCATCATTTCTAATTTTTTTTCTCTCTCCAAATTGGATGTCAATTGTGGCCATGGACGGAAAAGCTAACGGCAATATTATTTCCAAAAATTTTTGTCTTTGTGATAGTATTTTGTAGTCTATCTTTTGCTATGGTATTATCAAAGTTACAAATCTTTACAATGATACTGAACAAATTTGCTCTTAATTAATTTACAGAAGACTGATTTTTTAATCTTTTTGTACTGAGTTATAATTCTTGAAAGCAAAACAAAGAGAGAAAAAAAAAGTCAAATAAATTCTACCACTGTGTAGTCTTCTATTGCAAGATGTTCAACATTATCATTTCTCCCCCTGTTTCTTCGAAGAACTATCTATGCTTTTCTGTTGCAAGGGAATCTCCTTTTGGGGGGGGGGGGGGGGGGCAGAGAACTGTAATGTAATCTTTTACGGCGAATGCAATTATAAACTGTTGCAAAACCATCATATTTGCCAATTTCGGCGGCCTCAGCACAGCTATATGTGGATGGAGCCCAATTCCCACAAGCCCCAGTATGCTTTGCACTTGTGCTGTTCTTTTCCCCTTGTTCCAGATCCAAATGCCAATTCGACACCAGATTCCAGGTTCCATTCCCACAAAGCAAAGACTAGCAGCATCTTGCTATGGCGACCAGTGCATCTCATCTCAAAGAATAAATACCTCTTGAAGCTTGCAACAGACGGCATCTGAAACACCTCAACAATTCAAACGAATTTTCCCCCTTTTTGTTTTTCTTTTGAATTTGAATTCTTGCCTTTTATGGAAACCCTAGACCAAAAGCCGCTTTCCCTTTTTTGGCAAAGCCACTTCCACTCCTTGGTTGGTGCCTTCTTTCCCTTCCCTCCCTTCTTCTAATGCCGCCCAGCCATCTGGCCCTTGCTCCGCCCCTTCCTCTCAGTGTTCATACCGAGCGACCGGTTTTGCCAGCTCGCCCCACCCGTACCACCCTCATCACTTCTCTGCAAGCTCTGCCAGGCTGTAGTACTACCCAGCACCACCTCGCCTGCATGCATATCTTACTTGCAATGCCCCTCGCCACCTCTCCTCACCACACGTCGGCATTGTCTAATTCGGCCTCCTGCTCACACCACCTTACAACGGCTTTAAAGCCCAATCAGCCACACAGAAACCTCCATGCCACTCTCAATTACACAACCAAGCTACTCACTTGACCTCTCCCGCACCACAGCTCCACCGGCGAACACCCCTGAGCCGGTAAGCCATTCAGCCAATCTTTCGCTTCCGGCCATAATAACCCGATTCCTCGCAACCGTAGCTTCCCTAGACTGCCATGAACCCTAAGCCCCTACCGCCGGACCTTCTCGTGCCCTTATCAGCCCTAGCACCCATGAGCTTTCACCAGCCATTTAGCCTCCACAGTGGATAGCCCGAACCAAGCCTCTCTAGCCAAATCCTCCACCACCTCGGTGTTTCTTGTGCACCATAGATGGTTAAATTGACCTTGAAATTGCTAGAAGTCAACCGAAGAAGCTCTGTGCCTTGGAAGAACCCGTGAACTTTTCTCTTGCCGTCGGCCTATATCTTTTGCTTTCCCACCCTCCAAGCCCCAAAAATGGATTCCCCACCTTTAAAAGAACCCATCAATGTCACCTTTTGGTTGCCGGTGAACTTCGCTAGAGCTAGACCGGAGAGTCGACAGTGCCCTATTTTTGTACTGGTGAGAAGCAGCCAAAGGTAGAAGAAAGGAGTTGGGAGAGGCATCGTGGCGCAATCCGAGACATCCGCGTGTCTCCCATCAGTGGTCCTTGCACGAGCGTGGCTGGGATGTTTCGGCTGCACGTCTTGGCCCGAGCAGGTTGACCTAGCAGGCCGAATCCGGTTCCAACCGCTCGGGGCGAACACTATGCTACATTATTTCAGTTGGGTCGGCCAAGCACTGCAAATTACTCTACTAGCCCATTTACTATTGATTCTAAAATCCATCCAACATATTTATAGCCATTTCAATCGTTTCGAACCCGCTAGCCTATTTCAACTCCGTTCAGCCAACCCAAGCACTACTAAAACTCCTACCACCCGAACCCAAGCTTATATTGAGTAAAGGACATAGTAATCGCTCAACCACAAGTATTAACTTGTTAATCCTGATCTAGTAGCTAATCAACTCGATAGAATATCTACAGGAGGTATGTGTAATGGGGCGTTGGTATGGGAATGGTAAAACCATACCTAACAACGGTATGTACCACTCAGGACGAGCGGAAGTGTTTAGACTTGGCCAGTAAATGCATGGGTCTGAGTGGGTGATCTATCAGGTAAAGACTATATAAAGAATTGAGCAGTGAAAAGCCTCATTTTCTCAACTCAGTCGCACGCAAGCTGAAGTGTCTATTGCATGATATTAGCAGTGAAAAAATCTTGTGGGTAAAATTGGGCAACTCTGCAAAGTAAATTAAACGGTATTCGAATACGCCGTGTTTCCGGTAAATGAAGCTGTGTTTAATAGGTAATTCCAACATCAAGATATAAGTAGATTTATTTATTTTTAATCTGAGTAAACTGAGTAATCAAGTGTTGAAACCCTCTTATTCTTAGGAAGTTATTATTTTATGATTTCTTGTTTACAAACGTTTACAAATAAAATTGCATCCATTCCTCCATCCATTGACAATCCTGGCAAGTAGATAAATTAGGATTTACCTATATGGCTTGCTGAGTACCTAGTGTACTCAATCTTGCTTAATTTCAACAGAACAGATATGGAATAGAAAAGGACACTTCGAGTTTTTGTGTTAGGGTTACAACCGCACTCAAGCGTTCCTGTGAAAATTTCTTTGATTCTTCTAAATATAAGTTAAATTTTAGGTTCGGATGCCTATATTGTTACTAAAGTTGACTATTAGATCTTATTTTAATCAAATTAACTTCTTTTAAATGTTCGTAAGCATGAATGATACTCTTTTTGTCCGCAATAGAACTTTTGAGCTGTTGCGGGATGTTCGACGGCACTATTTCCAAAAATAGGGTTGTTTCATCGTCATTGCACACCAACCAATTCTCTAAACTTGACGAAAGTATACGTGACGATGTGACTCCTCCGTTCATGTAATCTTACAGTTGTGACATAACCTGATCAATTGAGAAATGAGAATAATAAGCCAATAATGTAAGCTGGGTGGCAACATTTGTGCATTCTTTGATCCTCCATTACCATTTACCCAGGACACCACCTTTGATTTTGATTGCTTGCTCGCAACTAGCTCCAAACTACTGGACAGCGCTAGCGCCCACGGTGGTCCAAGCAAACTTCTTTTGGCTCTGTTGCTGCAACTGCAATGTTGGTCCTGGCACGAGAAAAATACCAATCCGAACGTGAAACCCAAGTATCAGCAACGACGAGGCGTAACCATCCCCTCTTTGTGTGCTTCTTCGCCATTCGCGTAGCAAAATATCCCCCTATTTTGACGGTTTCATGGAACAGCTAATAAGCTTCCTTGCCTGCGGTTAAACTCCTCGGATGGTAGCTTCATACGCACACCCATCTCGCTAGTGGCGGAGCTAGGATTTGGTTATACCCCGGGTTCAGTAATAAAATGATCTAAACTATCTGGGCTGGAGCATGAAAATGTTACTTAGGCTGGATTGAATTTACCCGGTCTGTACACTAGATATTTTTTCCACACCTCAGGCTGAAGCCTACTCTGCCCGGGGTGTGGCTCCGCCCCTGCATCTCGCCCAGCGTCGACAGCATCACACCATTCTGTCGAACTGAAATGCAAATGCCATCTTCAGTAACATGACGAAGCTCTGACTCACTTGATCCAACCAGGTTCAACCCCATGTCCTTTCCCACCCTGTTCTCCTTCATCATCTCCCTTAGTTTCTCAACATCATCCCATCTTCCTTCCGCGGCATAAATGTTCGACGGGAACACATACGGGCCGACCTCTGTTGGCTTCATTTCGATCAACTTCTTTCCAACAAACTCTCCAAGTTTGGAGTTGTTCTGAGTTCGAGAAGCAGACATCAGGGTGTCCCACAATGCCGGGCGACACCTTCCCTTGCAAATTGTTGATGAGGTTCTCCGAGTCTTTGACAAGTCCGGCACGACCAAGGAGGTCCATCATACGGCCAAAATGCTCAGCCTTGGGCTCAACACCGTGGAAGCTGAACATCCTGTCGAAACACCACCAGCCTTCAAGCACCAAGACACCATGAGCACATGAGCTCAAGACACAGATGAAAGTCGTCTCATTTGGCCTAGGCCCACTCCTCTCCATCTCCAAGAACAACTCAAGAGCCTTCTCGTTCTGTCCATAAACAAACCATAACATATCACGAGCCGCCGGTGAAAAAAAAGGGAGTGTAATCTGGATGATAGTTAGGAAGAAAACATCCGGAAATAAAATAAAATAAAACCTTCCCTCACAGAACCATTTGAGCAATACATCCATTTCAGTTCTTATAGAATGCACATCACCTGTATAACAACACAACAGACAGAAATCCAAAGCTGGAGTACTGCTTCAAACGAAGAGGCTCAACTGCCATACGTGATGCATTTAAATATATTGGAAAGCTTACTGTGAAGGCACTAACAATATTAAATGGTAAGTTTCACCTTTGCATTTCTACACGATCTTCAGCTGGATCAATCACACAAAATAACTGCTGGAATTCTAGCACAATATCAGCAGCTAATACTTAAATTAGTAAAGGCACAATTGGTATATCTCAGGTAACTGTCGAGTTGTGAACAAAATGGACTGGTTTAGATCAATCTTATTCGCATCAAACCACATGGAATTCGCATGTAAAATGCCAGTAGTAAAAGCTATACCTGTCGATTAACAGTGTCGAGGTAAGGGCAGTCTCGCCGCAGCTCCACCTACCTGGCCTCCTGACCTGAGCCCTCCTCACGTTGTCGTCGTCCTCATCCTCAGACCGTGTTGGAGTGAGCGCGAGAGGCTTTGTGGAGACTTCTCGAAGTGATGCCGTTTTGCTATAAACGAACTGAGCTCGAGCAAGCCTCACCTGAGGTTGTGATGCTCATCGGCGCGGCGGGGCGGGGCTGGCGGAGGAGGCTAGGCGGCGCCGCACTCGTGTCTTTTTGAGAGAGAGAGAGAGAGAGAGAGAGAGTTGTTCTTGGAATGAGGACCCTGGGAAGTCGGGTTGGGCTGCCTATTGGCTCGGGGGAAGGAGTGGAGGCTGCGTATTTGTTCCAGCTTTTTTATCGAGTAGCTCGATCTCGGCTCGTGGAGGGGCCTGAGCTTTAGGGGAAAATGTACGTTGAGGGCTCTAAACCCCACTCATCAAGGCCCTACATCATATTTACTAGTCTCATAGGCGCGGCGCCACGCCGCGCCAGCCACCGTGTATACCGAAGTAAAAGAGGCGATAATCCGTGAGGAGTTTGTAAAAAAAATTAAAAAAAATCGAGGGCACATGTGTATTTTTGAAAAGTCAAAGGTCTTTTTTTGTAAAAAACTGAGGGCCTGTACGTAATAAATAAGAAAGTCAAAGGTCTTTTTCGTAAAAAACCGAGGGCCTGTACGTAATAAACGAGGACTCATACGTAATTTAGAAAACGCGGGGCGCTATCCTGCAAAGTGGAGGGGCTTAAAAAAATTGACAGGGACCTTTTCGCGAGGAAAAAGGACCTCTACATAATTTCCGGAAAGTACAGGGAAAAGACCTCACCTAGCCGTACAGAAATTTGCCCCGCCACGCGCCGGCGCGAGCGCGCGCAGGGGCGACGTGGCGGGGCTCTCCTCGCGCGAACTCCCCCGGGAGTAATAGGGTGACGATACCATATATCTTATCACTGATCTCAAAGCTCCTTTTTCCATGACCTATCCCCCTTCCCTTACATTTACTTTCCCATGCCCACCATGGCAGAGGCCAAGCTCACAGAGCGGACCGCTGCAGCGCAAGGCATATGCTCACGGCCATTGCCCCGACTGCGCCCCGTGCCGCCTTCGTGTCCGCCATGGCCGTGGGTGAGATCACCGGTTGGGTGGCTACAGGGCAAGGGCTACCCTCAAGCCCATTGGGCCCACTACACCCCATGGCACCTCGCAGCCACAACACCGCCACCGCGTCGACCCAGATTTAGCGTGGTCGCCTCCCTGCCTGCCATGGCAGAGGCCGAGGTCGCCAAGCGGCCGCAGGGCAAGGCCTGCGCTCGCTGCCCCCTGTGCTTGGACCCACTCCGATAACCATCTCCCATCACGATTCACTCCACCAAATCACACCGTCGACCACATTGTTGAGATGAAGCACTGCTGCCTCCGCCCATCCTCCTGGTCCTACTCTCCCTCCTCTCCCTCTCCTTTCATCGCCGCCTCCTTCTCTCCCAACCCCCAGCTTGTCCTGCCGCCTGCCGAGACACTCCCCTCCAACTAGGGGGGCAGGCATCAGTTTATTTGGTAAAAAAATATTTTGGTTTTCAAAAGTTGACAACCAAATTAAGTAAACTAAAATAGAATTGATTCGGTTAATTTAGTTTTTGGTTAACTGAAATATGTACAACGCTTTAACGTATAATAACATTCTTTGGTCTAGTGTTATTATACCGGCATTATTTTTGAGCTAATGATATCTCTAGAAGCTACTAATGTTCTTCTTTTTGAGATGTTGAAAAATACCTACAAAATTAAATGAGAATAGACTTTGTTTACTACAAATTCACATAAGGGAAAAACAATATTTTGGCATTTTGGTTAATTCGGCTTTCGTGACTTAAAAACCGCACCGAAAACCGAATAGTATGAAAATATAAACCGCACCGAAAAACTATACACCGAATAAGCCGCAATTTTTGGTTTTTCGATTCGGTTCAGTTCAATATTTCGGATTTAGTATAAAAATGCCCACCCCTACCTCCAACAACTCTTGCCAGCCTCATCGCGATTGCCAAACCACAATGCCACCGCCATGGCTAATGCCTAGGACTAGACCCTGCTGCCTAGGACCATCGCCTCGACCAGCTCTGTCCATAGTGCCACCTCGCCGTCGATGACCAGCTTAGTCTCATTGGCAGTGAGCTGCACCACCTACCATTGGTGTCATAGTTGTTGTTGGGGTTGGCGGTGGCGGAAGGAGAGACGGAGAGCAGCAACAAGATGAGAAGGATGGACGGGAGGCAGCGACGCTTCATCTTGGATTCGTGGTTGCTGATGAAATCTAGTAGAGTGTGTCGAGATGGGAGCTGGTCAGCGATGCATGGTGTGGGGAGAATGGGAGATAGGAAAGAGATGGGGAAGGGGCTAGGTAGAAGAATACCTTTAGATTCGTGCTATGTGCCACACAGTTAAATCTAGAGGAGGGCCTGTAATGGAGGTATTTAGGGCCTGTCTTATATAATTTTTTCTCCAAAGCTTTGGTGCAGACTCGAGCCCAACTCTCTTGTGCATATTAGCCCCTTATATATAATTCTAGTATTACATCCTATCTTTTGTTGGGAGAACTGCAGATGCGCTCTTACAGAGATCCTACATCATCCTGTATTATGCCCGGGGGCATTCCGGCCGGAGGCAGCCCACGTCACCCCGCCCGCGCGCTCTGGCCGGCGCGTGGCGGGGGATTTTCGGTACGGCCGGAGGAGGCAAATTCCCTGTATTTTTTGAAAATTACGTAAAGATCCTTTTTCCTCACGAAAAGGTCCCTGCAAGTTTTGTTTTTTAAAAAAAAATTTGGATAGCGCCCCATGAGTTCCCGAAATTACATATAGGTCCTTATTTACTTACGGACAGGTCCTTACAAGTCCTCGATTTTTTACAACAAAGACCTTTGGTTTTTCCGGAATTACGCATGTGCCCTCGATTTTTTTTATGTAACTCCCTGCGAATTATCGTCTCTTTTATTTTGTTCCACACGATAGCTAGCGCGGCGTGCGCGGCACTTATGCAGCTAGTTTCATTAATGCCACAGCCAAGGGCAAGGCAAAAGAGATGTCTCTCCAAAAACCAATGGATAAGCTCGAAGTTATACCCAACACTAGCATATTAGCTAAATCTAATGAAGTTTCTACTCGGTACTTCTTCCATAAAATTCCTTTATATCCTATGACTAGAGTACATGATAGTTTTGCTCCAGGTATGTTATTGGCACTTCATCGCCTGCTTGTTTGCACCGGCGACATCATCGCTATGAAATCATTATCACATTGGACATTCGTCAACCTGAATCCAGATACTAGGTTTATTTATGTGACATTTAGGGGGTGTTTGGGACTGCTCCACTCCACGTTTTTCAGCTCCGCTCTATGTTTTTAGCCAAACAGGTTCAGCTCCACGCACTCTGTTCGAGGAAAAAAAGGTGGAGTTGTGAGAGCACCTAAAGGGGTGCTCCACAAACTCTAGATTTTTTGTGGAGCTGCTCCACGGTAGAATTCGTGGAGCAGAGTTTGTGGAGCAGTCCCAAACACCCCCTTAATGTAGCACTTAATAATCACTTTTGAACGAGCTTTTGATGTCTCTTTTTTCTTTAGATCATTGTTTCTTGTGATGTTATTTATAGGATCTGTTCTTTTTTGCTGCGACTTGTGATTTTTAGCTGTGGCTTATGGCTTTTGAGCTGTTTGTACGAGAGATTATAGAGTAACAGAAACTTACGTATGGTTTTTGCTGATATAATGAAGTCAGTACAGTATATACTACAATTAACTAGTAGACCCTGTCTTGAAAAAAATACTTTGTTTAAAAGCTAGTTACTGTAGAAAAGCTGAAAAGCAGCTTTTAAAAGTTAAAAAGAACATAGCCATATTTCCCTATCTTTAAAAGGAACTAATGAGCCTTTCAGATCTGAAGTTACAAAGTCAAAGCGGTGAGCATGCGTTTGGTGACTTGTAGCCACTCTCCCTAACCAAATTGATACGTCCTAAAAAAAACTTTCATGAACAACATGATTTCTTTCAATTTATCTAGGTTGAAGTATATACTTCTATTACACCTGGCGATATCATGAATAAGACTATCTCGATAAGCCCCATGAGCAAGCTGGAGGTATAGAAACATGTTGTATGCTAAAAAAAAAGTTTCAACTAATGGCACATTTTTCCGCTTAGTGATTTTACTATCTTGCCAGGGAGAAATTTCGATATTTGACATTGAATACGTGCGCCTCTCAATTTTTAACCCTCAATTCGCACGCCTTTGGAAATTTAACCCTGTCACTGCGAATTCTTTTGATTAAAGGGATTCTCTTCATTTTCGCAGTGACAAGTGTCAAAATAGAAAAGGAGAGAAAATGAGGAGAATCCTTTGAATCAAAAGAATTCACAGTGACAGGGTTAAATTTTCAAAGACGTGCGAATTGGGGGTTAAAAGTTGAGAGGCATACGTATTCAGTGTCAAATATCGAAATTTCTCCTTGCGAGGAGTATATTGTGGAATAATTACTGATCACGATTGGCAGGGGTGAATGCTAAAGAAGAAATTTTCAGGGGTTCATATGCAAATATTCCTCCTAAGCTCTCTTGTTTTGGGGCCCACCTGTCATTTAGAGAGCACCCATCTCGTTTAGAAGCTAGTCTAGTGATCGAGTCGTATCGCTCGCTCGCTGCCTGCGGTGTGTCTCCCCCGACAAATCCACCACCGAGCTGTGGGAGCTCGCGCATGGCGATCACCCAGATCTGACGCCCGCGCCCCCACAGATCCGCCGCGCGCGCCACCCCTCGGAAGCTTCCTGATGGAGTGGGCCACGGTGCAGCACCTAGATCTCCGCCACGCCGGCGGCCGCCGGGGCGCCTCCGCCCGCCCGCTGCAGCCGCACGCCGCCGCCTTCCGCGCCTCCCAGGCCATCGTCGCCGTCGCCATCGGCACGCAGGTCATCGGTACGTACACGGCGCAACCTCCTGTGCTGTGCTGCCTGAGTTCGCATCGAGTCGTGCGGCGCTGATCTGCCTGAGTAGGACACTGGAATTGGATTCGCTCGGGGTGATGGAAATGGAGGGAAGTTCGAATTCTGGACTCGTGTGGCTGGCGTGTTAAGTTCAAACGATCTCAGTAGCCGATCAAATAGTGCCCAAGTGCCCGAGTTCGTTTGTAAAAAAGCTGTATCACTCTGGTTGAGCACACGTCCACCTCTCATTACGAGTAACTTAAACCTGTAGTAGCGGTTAGTTAGTCCACACATCACTTGCGTAGCTTGATGTGCTTTGGGTGATGTTTTCAGTAGTCGAACACCAGCGATTTGGCCTGAAATGCTGTAGAACAGTGGGTATTTGATTCAGTTCCTGTACTATGTAACCACAATTATCTACGGAGTAATAGCTTCTCTGTGGCTTAGGATGTTCGAAAACATACTTATCGTTAGAATAAGTTACATTGGTATCACACACACACATCTGCAGAGTAACATTATATTTGGGATGTTACAGTAATGAGTGCATCGGTTCATTTAAATTTTTTATACACTGTTTGTTGGGGGAACCCGCTGTTTGCTACTTTGAGATAATCAGACCGCTTATTCTTATAAAAGATGACTGTGTCACATACTATTATCACAATAAATACTACCGTAGTTTGTGTAAGAACTCAAGAGAGTGCTTTAATTCTTATCTGGCTTGTATGTGATGCATTAGGCTCTTCTTAACTGCCTCGATTTTCTTATTTGTTTGCAGAATTTGATGCTTTGACGGGAAGCAAGATAGCTTCAATTGACCTTGGAGCTCGTGTTGTTCGTATGGCATATAGCCCTACTGCTAGCCATGTTGTCATTGCTATTCTTGAGGTTTGATTCAATGCTTCATTATTTGGAAGAAATTATTTCATCCACTTAGAACTACAAAGAACTTTTTATCATCTAACTCCAAATGAATGGCCTAATGTCTTTAATACCATGGGCAGAAAAGTTATCATAGTTCAATCTTGTCACTAGGCATGTTTTTGTGGCTTTTTTCATTACTCGTCTTCCAATATATATATTTATAGTGTAAAATATTACTTTCTAGCAGGTCCTGAATTTGCATGATGCCAGTTTTGCATATTATATTATTATCTAATACAATTTCTGTTCCTCTATGTATCTCTCCATCTGTAGGATGCTACTATCAGATCCTGTGATTTCGCCACCGAGCAGACGCTTGTGCTACACTCACCCGAGAAAAAAACAGATCATGTTTCAATAGACACGGAAGTTCATATCGCATTGACACCTCTCGAGCCTATTGTTTTTTTCGGTTTTCACAAAAGAAGTGTGACAGGTTATTCTCTTTGCTTAGATTGGCCCTCCAGTTAATTTCATTTTTGAAAAATTCCACCTGTTTTTGTTAACTGTAATGCCTTTTGGTCTCTTCTAGTTGTTGGGACTGTTGAAGGTGGGAAACCGCCAACAAAAATAAAGACTGATCTTAAAAAACCTGTTGTTAACCTGGCTTGCCACCCTCGCCTTCCTGTCTTTGTAAGTACAAAAATCTCTTTACTTTCTTCTTGTTGGCGATTGCACGCATCAATGATTGCTGTTGTCGTTTATTCTTTGTTTTTCGTATTCTGACATACAGACTTATAATTTCAGTATGTAGCTTATGGTGAAGGCTTGATACGCGCCTATCACCTCCAGACATATGATGTTCACTACACCTTACAACGTAAGATGCGGTTCATTACTTCATACATTTAATATATTTAGCCGCAGTAGGCTTCTTAATTTGTTCAGTTTGCAGTTCCTGTTGACAGTACAATTAAGCTCATGGGAGCTAGTGCTTTTGGATTTCACCCGACTCTAGAGTGGATATTTATTGGTGATAGAGGTGGCACTCTCCTGGCATGGGATGTATCAACCGAAAGGCCAAGTATGATCGGAATGTAAGTATGTTTTTACCTTATATACTGTTTAGATTGGAAAAACATGACCTCTCTGTCCCTTTTTTCTTTCCTTTCCAATATACAGTACTACTTTCTTTATATTTGTTATCTGGACAATGCTAATAAGATGTTAATTGTTGGAAGTAATTTTAAGGTCAAATGTTGAGTTGCTTGAAACACCAATGGATTTCCACAGGGCTCCTTGCACAAATATTGGAGTGGTGTCCCACTTTTTTCATTACAATAGTGTATTAGTGTTGTTTTGGATTTATATGCTGCTATGCTATATCTAATGGTCACCCTTCTTTTGGCAAAAAGTTTCAGTGGGGTCATGTGGCCCCATTGGGTAACACTTCCATTCACATATGATTTAATGTATCTTTCCATACAAGTTCAATTTAAAGTTCTAATATTATGCTTCCAGTTCCATGACATATATTTCATTAGGAAAAGTGTAACAATGTGTTCTTTGCCCAGTCAATCCTCTGCATGCACTTCTCTGTTATTTGGATGGCATGTTGTTTCGTCTACTTTAGATGCTTCCAAATGTACTGTTTATTCTTTTTTCCTTTTACATCTTCATCTCTCTTGTCAATTTTTTAATCTGATTGTTGCCCTTGATTTTTTTACTTAGTACACAGGCTGGTTCCCAGCCTATCACATCAGTTTCCTGGCTTCCTACACTGCGGTTGCTTGTTACGATTTCAAAGGGTGGAGCGCTTCAAACATGGAAGACACGAGTTATAATTAATCCTAATAGACAACCTATGGAAACTCATTTCTTTGAGCATGCAGGTTAGTTTTTGTTCTCCTACCTTTTTGAGAAATTCAAATAATATCTTAATTATTCTACTTTTCCTGTCAAGCTATCTTTTTTCCCTTTACACTTCAGGGTTCAGTTGTTCTGATGCATGATTAGTGGTATACATGGGCAGATTCATCTCTCAAGCTATCTTTTTTCCCTTTACACTTCAGGGTTCAGTTGTTCTGATGCATGATTAGTGGTATACATGGGCGGTCATGAATCTGTGTTCTAGGCTAGTAGGATATTGCTTTTAAGCCATTTTATTGTTCTCAAGCTGTTCAGATATAATCGCAATAATTTTATTTGTGAACATGTCACTTGCTGATTGCAGATTTAGTCAATTTTTTTTTGCTTCTGAGAATGAATTCTACAACCATTTTCTTTGTTAACTATGCAGCTATTGAAACAATGGATATCACAAAGATACTCACTCTTCAAGGTGGAGAAGCAGTGTACCCTTTACCCCGAATAAAAAACTTGGCAGTGCACCCCAAGTTCAATTTGGCTGCAGTAATTTTTGCAGTTAGGCCGCAACTCTCTGAACCCCAAAAGTTCATTACTTAATGCCAAGAGTTTCAGAAACATGTTACGTCTTTGATTTGCAGGATATGTCTGGGACAGAAGCTGCAAAGAATAAGGCTGCATACACAAGAGAAGGGAGGAGGCAACTTTTTGCTGTTCTTCAGGGAGCTAGGGGATCAACTGGTAAGCATATGAATGCGTGCTTTCTTCTTCTTTTTGCTGTAATTATTCAAAATATTCAAATGTGCCCCTTGGTTGGAAATTGCAGAAGATCTTTATTTGCTTTTCCTTTGTGTGTACAGGCAAAAATACTGCACAGAATCAGTCTATTTATGTCACGCTAATATTATTTCCCCCCTTGGCTTTTGACTCCCTACTGCATAATTGACACATATGTTTATAAACTATAAGATTTTTCTAGCAGTTCGTGCATGTTTTAAGTATGATATGATCTGCTCTGGTATTACAGCTGCTGTTTTAAAGGAGAAACTTTTAGCCCTGGGTTCATCCGGAATTTTAGCAGAGCACCAACTCCAGGCGCAGCTGCAAGAGCAGCACTTGAGGGGGTAAACATTGTAGAAACATTGTTGTATGAATTCGATTTTTTTAGGTTCTGAATATTTTCTTGATTGATGTCTTGCAATAGTTATTGATGGTTTGATTTCACTTGTTTTCTTTTTGTCAGCCAGAGCCAGCTAACTATTTCAGATATTGCACGGAAGGCGTTCCTTCACAGTGTATGTGCCCTTTTTGTTAGCAGTGGTTGCATAATGTTTCCTTTTAGTGACTTTAACTTGAACTGGTACCATATCCACAGTTCCACACATTTATTGAAGCCTTGTAGGTTGCAAAATATGATATCAGACCCAAAATTTTTCTGTACAGTCTTACCGCTATTAAAAAAAATTAACAACCTCTTTGAAAGCTTCAATCCTAAAAGAATTTTGTTTTTAGCCTATGTTGATGCTGTCATGCTGCAACCTGCAGTGCTCTCACATTCTGGCATGGGCTCATGGCATAGGTTTGCTGGCTTGTACCAGCAAAGTTTTCCATTTCAGCCTTCTTTTTTTATATTTCATACCCTATCAAGTTTAGCCCTTATCATTGGTTAATTCTACCAACTTAATCTAAGTTGTGCTTGCATTTCGTTCCAAATTTCTGATTTTTCTCCCATACAATCTGTGCAGCATTTCATGGAGGGACATGCTAAAAGTGGTCCAATCTCTCGTTTACCCCTTATTACAATTTCAGATTCTAGCAACCTTTTGTGCGATGTTCCTGTTTGTCAGGTAACTGCTAGAACAATTGGTATTTTCACCTATTTACTTCTTTTCACTCTCTAACGAGTTTGCGTGTTTTGTAACTCCAGCCATTCCACCTGGAGTTGAATTTCTTCAACCAGGAGAACCGTGTGGTTCAGTATCCAGTTAGAGCTTTCTATTTGGATGGATTTAACCTGATGGCCCATAACCTATCAGCAGGAGGTGATAATCTCTATAAGAAGCTTTACTCAACGGTATTGATTGCCCATTAGCACAACTTTTTCTTGTTCATTTTGTTTGCTCCTTGTTTTCAAATTTTCATGCACCCATTCTCAGATTCCCTCAAATATGGAATGTCATCCCAAGAATATGTCATACAGTCCAAAGCAGCATATGTTCCTTGTGGTGTTTCAATTAAGTGGTCCAAATGGAGTGGTGCATGAAGTTGTTCTTTACTGGGAGCAGACTGATCTACAGACAGTAAAGAGCAGAGGAAGTTCAATAAGAGGTTTCCCTCTTCCTGACATACTTCATACTATTCTATCTAATTGTGATAATAGGGAATTTCTGCCTGATTAGCTGACCACTGCATTATGTTGCTCTTTGTTAGGTCGAGATGCTACGTTTTTGGGCCCGGATGATAATCAATATGCTATTCTGGAGGAAGATAAAACTATCCTTAATCTTTTTAATCTCAAAGCAGTAGCCACAAAGGAAGCTCTCGAAAATAATGCTGCTGTGCTTGAAGAAAACACATTTGCTGATAATGCTGCTAATCCAACTCAACGGCAAGGTCCCATGCAGTTTACCTTTGAATCAGAAGTTGATCGCATATTTTCATCTCCACTAGGTAGGTTGAGTTGACTATTGTCCTGTCATCTTGCTTCTGGCTCCTGTCTTCTCCTTGTCAACAAAAGAAAGTGAAAGGAAATTAGGATTCCCTTATTTGGAAATTTAATTTAGTGGAACTCTGGTGAATTACTGCTGACTAATGCATTGCTCTTTTCCTGTAGAATCAACCTTGTTATATGTGATTTCGGGAAAGCATATTGGATTAGCAAAGCTCCTGCAGGGTTATAGGTTATCTACAATCAATGGGCTATCCATTACCACAAAAACTGATGGGAAGAAGTTTATTAAGTTGAAGCCCAACGAGACCGTTCTCCAGGTGCTTTATCCTTATTGATTCTCTGATTCTCTCCTTGGGTTCCATAACCAATGTTTCAAAATTAAGTTGATGACCATCCTTGATCATGGGGTTCACAAAATTATATATCCATGTTCCAAATATATTCTCTGAAGGGTTGCATTCCTTAGAACTTTAGCTCGATCCTTATCACTCAAATAGAAATGAGACTTATTTTGGTGATGCAACCAATCTCCCTATGATGCATTGCATTCATTGCATATCTAAAATTTTGTAGTTTAGCGGCATTCTTTCAATTTGTAAATATGCCATGAAAAGCACATATTCTTGCATTTGCCCTTTGCTTTTCAAATTAGACATCCTTACTGCACGCAGACAGATATGGTTCAAGTAGACAAATATGTTATGTAATAGTTTGATGCCAAAAAAAAAAACTTGAAATGCAAGATTGCTACAGGGAAATATGTTGGCTTTTAAAAGTCATATAAAATAAGCATCCAGTTTCTTATCACAACCAGAATCATAGGTGCAACCGCACAGGTATTCACCTCACTGCACTTGCCTGCCATACTGAATTTAATTCCCTATGCAGGTCCACTGGCAAACAACTCTAAGAGGTCCTGTTGTCGGAATTCTGACAAACCAGAGGGTACTAATCGCTTCAGCTGATCTTGACATATTGTCAAGCAGCTCAACAAAATTTGATTGTGGTCTCCCATCAATATCCTTTGATCTATCTAGTTGTCCCATACTCTTCCTTCCTATGTTGTTATTCAAACTTGGGTAGCATATTTATTCTGTTCTGAACTGTTATTATATTTTGTTGAGCACTTAACTACTTTGTACTATCGTTCAATGTTGTGGGTTGGACCAGCACTCCTCTTCTCAAGTGCAACTGCAATAAGTATGCTTGGATGGGACAACAAAGTTCGATCGATCCTTTCTACAAGCTTCCCTCGTTCTGGTAAAATCCAGTTGCACCCAGATCAGTTGTTTTGGTTATAATGAGATAAATTGCTTTTTTATTTAAAATGATCAACCTGGCTTTTGTCTGATGCTCCCAGTTTTGTTACCATGCTATTGTTTCCTGCTCTTTCTATTGAGTTTGTGCTGGACTAACTGTATACACCTTTATGCCTGCAGTGTTGCTTGGTGCCTTGAACGACCATCTACTGCTTGTAAATCCAACAGATATAAATCCAAGGCAGAAAAAGGGTGTGGAAATAAGGAGCTGTCTGGTTGGTCTTCTTGAACCTCTTCTTATTGGATTTGCTACCATGCAGCAACACTTTGAGCAAAAAATTGATCTTTCAGAGGTTCTATACCAAATAACATCGAGGTATTGTTTTTGCTTGATTGCTTTCATCACTTCTCAATATGCAAGTGAGTTACTTTAGTTGAAGCATTTAGCACCCACAGGTATCGTTATGTGATTGTTTTGTTAATGTTCTATGTATTTGATTAGCATAATTTTCTCTATAGTTTTACCATTGGTTGGATTTCTATGCTTTGATTACTTAGTTAACCATTCATATTATTATTTCCCTGCAGGTTTGATAGCTTGCGCATTACTCCAAGGTCACTAGACATATTAGCTGAAGGACCCCCTGTTTGTGGAGATCTTGCTGTATCATTATCTCAAGCAGGCCCTCAGTTTACTCAAGTGAGCTTAATCACTGCTCTTATTTACAACCTTTTGTTTTCTTTTCCTTGAGCTAATACTTTCCCCCAATTGTTTTAGATCATGCGCTGCACTTATGCAATCAAGGCTCTCCGGTTCTCTACTGCTTTATCGATTTTGAAAGATGAGTTCCTGCGTTCCAGAGATTATCCTCAATGCCCTCCCACATCTCATCTGTTCCAGCGTTTCCGAGATTTGGGATACGCATGCATAAAGTACGGTCAGCTATCATCTCGAGGCCAAAAGAGATGCTTTTCTTCTTTGTGTAGAGCTTCTTGTTTAGTTTTGTCTTTAGTTTGTTTTTCTTCCTTTTAGCCTCTCTAGTCCTGCTCTTGCTGTTTGGCCTCTTGTCAAACATGTTTGTTTGATCCTTTTGCTTTAATAAAATCTCTACAGTGGGGGCCTCCCCTGCTGTATTTATTGCTAAAAAAAAAAGCTATCATCTCGACTTGATCTAAAGAAAGGATATCATCTCGACTTGTATGACCGAATTGCAAATCATTGTTTCAAATAATTTTTATTAAAAAAATTTCTGTTTCACAAAGATGTCAATATGTCATGACTCTTCCAGTGTAACACTTTAACCTCAACCATTTACCGAACTAAGTAAGTGACATTTCAACGTTTATCCATGGTTATATTTTATACCAATCAAATTCCAAAGTATTTTGGACTCCAGACATGCTCTAGAAATTTTGAACTTTCAGAATGAGTGTCCAACAAACACTGTTGGTCCAGCTCCTGGAGAGAACTCGCACATTGTTTTCTCTCTAGAACACACGCGAGACAATGGATCTTAACACTAGTTTTGGTGCTGCAAAAGACTGCAAATCTGCAGCATTTTCTTCTCCCTTTTATAATGCAAAACAAGTAAAGACTCTAGTACTAATGACCAAGAAAAACTGCAAACACTAAAGACCAAAAACTGCAAACACTCACTCACTAGAAACTGCAATCACTAACTCACTAGAAACTGCAAGCACTTACTCAAAGCAAATACTAAATCAAGATTAATTTCCAACAATCTCCCCCTAATCTTGATTTGCTAAACCTCACAAGATGAAGTTCGATCTCCTGACGCATCTTTAAGGAGTTTTGTCTTCTTCTTGTTGATCATGCCGCCAGTGACACAACTTACTGGCGTCTTTCACTTCTTCACCGTCGGTGACACACTTTACCGATGACTTTGACTTCAGCTCCAATTGTCTTTCGCCGATGACGCAACTTGACGACGACAGAGACTCTCATCAGAGCATACACACATGAGAACTTGGACACAACTACAAGGACTCACACACATATTACATCATGCACTGACACATTTACATGCACGAGCACGACACGACTATGCACACGTATGTAACACACCTCCTACGTTCACGACCAAATAAACGACACATGCAAATGCACATGTATGTAACACACCTCCTACGTGCACGACCAAATAAATAACACATGCAACACTCCTACTGTGCCAAATGACTCAAAATGCAATCGTGCACTCATATTCGTACACGGACTCAACTACATGCACCACAACACTTAGACGATGCCGCCGCCGATTTAGACATCGCCGTGTTCGCGACACCTTACACCATGACGCTGTTGATGGTGGAATAACGTCATTCGCCGTCGACGTCGCTTATGCCTTGCAGCCCCGCTCGTCGTCGCCACACCACAGCGATCACGTCGTCACCCCCAGTGTGTACGTCACGTGCGATTATGGCACACCGCCCTGACCTCGCCATGGCTGCACGAACCTTCGCCGCCGTGCTGCAATCGACTCGTCGCCAGCACCTGTGCACCTCCACCTGACACGCGCCGCTGTGCACGCCATCACGCCGATCAGCGAGTCATCGCTAGGGAGCTTCTCCTCGCACCTCGCTCTGATACCAATTGTTGGCCCAGCTCCTGGAGAGAACTCGCACATTGTTTTCTCTCTAGAACACACGCGAGACAATGGATCTTAACACAAGTTTTGGTGCTGCAAAAGACTGCAAATCTGCAGCATTTTCTTCTCCCTTTTATAATGCAAAACAAGTAAAGACTCTAGTACTAATGACCAAGAAAAACTGCAAACACTCACTCACTAGAAACTGCAATCACCAACTCACTAGAAACTGCAAGCACTTACTCAAAGCAAATACTAAATCAAGATTAACTGAATTGATGTTGTGATATTCCATTTCCAGGGTAACATTTAATCCCTACCAAAGCCTTTCCTAGTTTGATATTCTATATTGCTACTCCATACAGAATCCATGCTAGTTGATTTCGCTTGGAAACTTCTGACTGATGGACATGCTGCTCCAATGGCAAATCCAACATGTAGAATTTCTGTACTCAATGCAAAGTGATCTGTTGTGTACGGTTGATGGTTTAGGCAGCATTCAAACGTTATGCGTACCCTGTGCTAATGAACATAATCTTTCCTGTGAGCCATGACTAAATGATTGCCTCTTTGGCCCTTAAATATCATTGGGCAAATTACTGCTGTGTATAAATTGTTCTTTTTTTCTTTCTAATTTGCTAGTAGTAGAAAATCTCTCTACTGGTCTCGCTGTTTGTTAAAAGATGTGCTCTTACAAGAACCATAACATAATCGTTTGATACTATTTTTTCAGGTATGGTCAGTTCGACAGTGCAAAAGAAACATTTGAGGTTATCGCAGATCATGAGAGCATGTTGGATCTGTTTATATGTCACCTGAACCCTAGTGCCCTACGACGCCTTGCACAAAAGTTGGAGGAATCCGGTACAGATTCTGAGCTGAGGCGATACCTTGAAAGAATTCTAAGGGTTCGTTCAACTGGATGGACGCAAGGTGTCTTTGCCAATTTTGCTGCTGAAAGTATGGTGCCTAAAGGTCCGGAATGGGCAGGAGGAAACTGGGAGATCAAAACACCTACCAGCATGAAGAGTATACCTCAGTGGGAACTTGCAGGAGAGGTCATGCCCTACATGAAAACAGCTGATGCTGCTATCCCATCCGTTATTGCAGATCATATTGGTGTTTACTTGGGTGTGATGAAAGGCCGGGGTAATGTAGTGGAAGTAAGTGAAAAGAGTTTGGTTAAAGCTATAGCAGCAGCAAGTAGTGAGAATGCGCAACCAGCATCTTCTGAATTGGCAGAGAAAAACAAAGCAAAAGCTGGTGGTGATTCAGTTGGTAATACTCTGGCCAGGCAGTTAGGGGTCCCAATTGCTTCTGCAGATGAACAGGCAAAAGCAGCAGAGGAGTTTAAAAAGACTTTATATGGTGTTGTTGATGGTGGAAGTAGTGATGAAGATGAGTCAACATCGAAGACTAAAAAGATACACATCAGGATACGTGATAAGCCGGCTGCATCTACTGTGAATGTTAACAAATTGAAAGAAGCCACTAAACAGCTAGGTTTGGTGGCTCCTCCAATAAGTAGGACAAGATCGTTGTCAGGAACTCCACAAGAATTTAGTCAGGCTCCTCAGCCAGCAGGTCCAGCACCACCTGCTGCTCCAGCAATGCTGAATGCCACGGTTGATTTGTTTGGAACCAATGCTTTAGTGGAACCACAAGCACCCACTGGTGCCACAGGTCCTGTAATTTTAGGCATTGGAGTGACGGCTGGACCTATTCCTGAGGACTTCTTCCAGAATACTATTCCATCGCAGCAACTTGCGGCTACACTGCCCCCTCCAGGAATAATCCTGTCACAAATTGCTCAACCTGCTTCTGGAATGAATGTAGGCAGACCAGTACCTAATCAAAACATGATGGCTAATGTTGGTCTTCCGGATGGTGGGATGCCGCCACAAGAACCACAACAAACCCAGTTTCCTCGGCAACCAGGCATTCCTATGGACTCTATTGGTCTACCTGATGGTGGCGTACCCCCACAGAGCCAGCCTCTTCCTTCACAACACCAAGCTCTTCCTTCACAGCCACAGGGCTTTCAACCTGCTGTTCCTGCTGCATCGCAACCAATTGATCTCAGCGCTCTTGAGGGTCCAGGATCAGCAAAGCAAGCTGCTCGCCACCCAGCACCTACTGCTGTGCGCGCTGGCCAGGTACTCTAGTTTTTTTCTTTTTTTGGAAAAAAAATCTGATAGGTTTTGATAGCTTTGATTGACACCCTCATCCATGATTACAATTTACAGGTACCACGTGGTGCTCCTGCTGCAGAGTGCTACAAGACGGGTCTTGCTCATCTTGAGCAGAACCAGCTTACAGATGCACTATCTTGTTTGGATGAAGCATTCTTGGCCCTTGCAAAGGACCAATCACGTGAAGCTGATATCAAAGCGCAGGCCACCATTTGTGCGCAGTATAAGATTGCAGTTGCTTTGCTACAGGTAATATATATTTTTTCATATGGCATACAACAATCAGCTTACCTCAATACGGCAATCAGCTTACCTGACTAAATTCTTGCTACAGGTAATGTTAGTTGTAAAATAAGGTTTTTGAAGTGAAATAATTTAACCCAGGATTTTAACCACATTTATTCTTCGAGAGATTTGGTTATTGAACTTTATTGTTCTATATGGGCGATTAAAGTGCTTTAGTTACTTTTACGGTTTTTCCACTTAGGGAACAAACGCTGCTTGTTCACTTCAGGCCTTCCAGGCAAAGAAGTCTGTTCAGGACCTTGATAGCACCACCTCTTACCAATTTGATGAAACATACATTGGCTGATGGGGGAAACCGGAAAAATTTTATTTTCTGACGTTGATAATAAAAGAAACCATCTCCATATTTGGAGGAATGCCATCACTCGTGCGTAAAGTTGATAGTCAGTGAGCATGCATGGAACTAGTTTCAGATTGTCTCTGTTGCTTAGTTTCCTTGGTTTCTCTGCAGGAAATTGCTCGCCTCCAAAGGGTCCAGGGAGCTGGTGCTCTCAGTGCGAAGGAGGAAATGGCCAGGCTATCTCGCCACCTTGCTTCCCTGCCCATCCAAGCCAAGCACCGGATCAACTGCATCAGAACTGCCATCAAGCGGAACATGGAGGTCCAGAACTACGCCTACGCCAAGCAAATGCTCGATCTCTTGTATTCCAAGGCACCCCCATCGAAGCAGGATGAGCTCAAGAGCCTCATCGATATGTGCGTCCAGAGGGGACTGACGAACAAATCCATCGACCCATTCGAAGACCCCTCGCAGTTCTGCGCCGTCACCCTGAGCCGCCTCTCAACCATCGGCCACGACGTTTGCGATCTCTGTGGCGCCAAGTTCTCCGCCCTTTCTGCGCTGGGTTGCGTCATCTGTGGCATGGGAAGCATCAAGAGATCCGACGCCCTCGCCGGACCTGTGCCGTCGCCATTTGGCTAAACGGCCGGCGTTCCCGTCCCCCTCCGTCGCCAAGGGTAACACTGCCTAAACTCTAGTGTGCAGTTGACATCCTTTGCATTTATTTGGTTGCTGTAGCTATTGTAGCCTTTGAGATGTTGCACGTCTGGGGTGCATGAGCCATACCATCATTTTCATTTTTGGTGTGATCTGTACACGCGCGCGCGGTGTAGCTTAGCGCTTCCTCCTCCTTCTTCTTCTTCTTCTTCTTCTTCTTCTTCTGCTGCTGCTGCTGCTGCTTCTTCTTCTTCTTCTTCTTCTTTGTGTTGGGTTAACTGAATGTCGTACGTGGGGCTTCTTGCCTGCAGCTTGCCCAAAACAAATAGCAGAACACATGCGTTTCGATCAACACTCGCGACTTTACCCTTGAGCATTTGGCATGAAAACAGCTATCAAACTATTCGAAACTGACCGCACTGCTTGCCACATATGAGACTAACATAATATGAGTAATTAAATCCATTCTTCTTACTTCTGATTGAGATAGACTCTTCTTCAGAGAGGCCTGGAACTGGCTTTTGAATAAGATATTGGTTTTTGTCCATAATTGGCTTGCAGGCGGAAGTCGAATCTCTTTGATTAGGATTAGGAGAAGAAATTCTAGGAAGAATCTTGTCAGATCGACAGCTCAGTGTCTTTTCCAGGGAGAAATTGCGAGGACTTGAACCCTCACGGCTTATAAAGTCGACGGATTTTCCTTTTATTAGAAATTTCATTGTTATCAGTATTGACATGTAGAATGAGACTCTCTCTTTATCCTCGTCCGATTAATCCACTTTTTAAAAGATCTCGAAAACTATGAATTGAAGGATTCGAAGCTGAAAATTAGTACTCACTGGTGACAAACCAAAGTGTATTTTCGTACAAGTCGAGATAATGCTACAAGTCGATGGAGAATCATGCATGCATGATCTAGCTATGTGGCGATGAAGCCACGACAATTAATATATGTTACAGTACTAGTTAAGCGGTGTTCGTATTGATTATGGTTTATGACTTTAAAAAAAATAAATAGTAGTGTTTGAAAGAATAGGCTTTTAGAATGAGGAAACGAGCGGTGAAAAAAAAATAAGAGAGATGTGTGCGCGTGACGAAAGTGAGAGGAGTGAGGTTCGTGATGCACCCGTGATTCCCTACCTTATCCCGGAGCAAGACGATAATGAAAGAAGTGGAGAAGTAGCTTCGAGAATTTGAGTGTTTATATTGATTTTTGTCTTTTCTAAATAGAAGTTAAAAAGTAGAAACTAGTATGAACAAGATCTTAATCACTTGTGATATATCAATCATATACAAGTGGGTCTGTTTTTTTTGCTGCGTCTTATGACTTTTTGGTTGTTTATAAGAGAGTACGAAGTAACATAACGTGTAATTTTGGCCTATATAAATAAATCCATTATAATATGTATTATAATCAATCGGTAAATTTTGTCTTAAAAGATATTTTGTTTAAAAATTAATTACCATAAAAAAACTAAAAAGCAGCTCGTAGAAGTTAAAAAGAAGATGCCACTAGTACTACTGAGTAGACAGAGATAGAAGAATAATGCAGCAAGATGGGAATGCCTGCCGGCCTCCTAGCTAGCTAGGCAACCAGGTCGTCGTCGGCGTCCCTGTCGTCTCTGAAGAGGGACAGGGCGCCCACGATGCCGAGGAGAAACCGGAAGAAGAGCGGCACGCCGAGCGGCCCCAGAAGTAGGAATCCACTCAGCGACGATGACGACAGTGGGGACCACCGGTCACACACGCTCACATCACAGGAACAAGATGGAGCACGCATTCAACATCAGCACCTAACTATTTTACAGTTTCCTTTTTTTTGCAAAAACTAAGAATACCAAGCTAGGATTCGCAGCGAGTGCTCACGTACTTGAATGCTTGATGCAAACCATGGGAGGCTACGCCTACGCTCTTGGGCCTGTATTTTCCGGCTCTTCTTATGAAAAGAAGAGGTTTGGCCTCTGTCGCCGCCTTTTTCCTTGCAATTGATTCGAGTTGCCTCCCCAATCCCGTCCCGTCCCGTTCCCTTCCCTTCGTGTGGAATCAGAACGCGACCGCCTTTCCCCGTGTCCTTTTTTTGGGATAATTGATACTGCTTTTTTACTTTACCATTTATTTTTTTTGTCGGTTGATATTCTGCCTATTTTAATTCGTTTTTTTATTCTATATGGCCGATACCTCATGTAAAATGATGAGATTGCCCTCATGTCTAATTTAGCCACCGCCTCCATCTCCCTATCTCTGACTCTCCACACCAAGCAAGCTAGTTGTCAGGCTCACCGTCGACGACTGCAGCCACAGCAACTGCCGCCTTGCTCTCTCGGAACTCCGTTCGCTGTCCCTTCACTCGTCTTCCCTAGCTCAGGTCGTGCGCCGCCGCCACCCGATTTCACTGCACAGGGTTGTTGCCCTAATCGGGACCGTAGCAGCAGCGGCAGTAGGGAGGTAGACATGGGGGAGGAAGAAGATAGTCCTGACTGGCTCCGCGCATTCCAAGTACCCATCCCATCTCACACTACTCAACCTCTGCCTAAATCGGGGGAAATGCCGACAAAATAAGTTTTTCTTCCCCGTAATCTGGGTGCAAATGAGGCTTTTTTCCCCGGGACAAACCTGCACGTAGATTTCTTGCAAAATAGATCTTGGGCAGGTAGGTGCAGATGCAATTTGCATCACTAACTCCCAGTGGATGGCAAAATTTCCCTCTTTCAAGTGCTAGGTTCTTGGTTAATTCTGTTATGTACGCATCCATTGCTGTTCTGTGGATTAAAATTGGGAGTTGAACTCTACAGTACGTGCTTAAACTGGTTGTGCCCTAGCAATTGATCGGCATCGCGTTGCAATGGCACCATTTCTAGCATGTATTACTCTCATATGCTTCGTGATGTTCTTAATAACCTCTTGCTCTTTATACTCCTTCATAAGTCTAATATAGAATTTGTGCATTTGTATCAGAACTTGTTTATACTCTTGTTTTTTGTTAAACAGTGGTTGAATACATGTGCTATCATCTATTCATATCTTGAACGATAGCTTCTTATTTGGTGCCAATGGGCTAGGGCATAAGCCGGCACGTTGTTCTTGCTCTACTTATGCACTACTCATTCATTTCTCTTTACAAAAAACTTCGGCTTTCCATAATTGTGACGTGTTCTCTCCAAGATCAGTGTTTTGTATAAGTGGATAGCTATTGTTTGAAAATTACATGTTTACTACTTCATGGATTTGAATGTCACTTATTTTTTGGTATAGGCACCAAGTATGGCACCGATGATGCTCTCTTCTGGTTCTGATTCTTCTTGTGAAAACAGTCCTACAAGAACTGCTCCATCTAGAGAAGAAGGAAAAGGAGCAAAGAAGGCTAATTTAGATTGTGCAGGTAGTATGGATGCTACTGCACAAAATAAGGGTAAACCGCCTGAAGCTACTCAGGCCCTGTTTGGCAGGGCTCCTCTTCACAAGTGGAGCTGTTTTTTTTTTTGCTTCACAAGTGGAGCCAAGTGAAGCTACTTTTTTCAGCTCCTTGGGTGGAGCTATTTTTGTCTCAACAGATTTTAAGGAGCTCCTTGGGTGGAGCTATTTTGCTTTACCCCGTTTGGCACAAAACAGCTCCAAATAGCTCCAAGGAGCTGATGGTGGAGCTGTGCCAAACGGGGCCTCAAATGTCCCTTGAAAATACCAACATAGAATAAAATGGTGTTTAGACATGAGGGCAATCTTGTCATTTAGCATGAGGTACCGGACACATAGAATAGAAAATAAAGTAAAACAGGGTACAAAATAAAATAATAATCGTTAAGAAAACTTTAAGATAAAATAATAATTGGTAATAGCACTTATCGATTACCCCCTTTTCTTGCGCTTTCTGCTCTGCTCTGCATTAATTGATTTGCTTCTTCTCGAGGCCATCGCCGAATTCCACCTTGACTGGCACAGGCCAGGCCAATAGAAATGGCTGATCTACCTGAAAGCTCTACGGTGCGGCAGAGACAGACATCCATCTCGACTCTTCTTTTACCATTTTAGTAAGGCGATAAGTGAAGCCGGTTGACCTGGAATCTGTTCCAGTTCCAGTTCCAATTCCTCCCCGTCCCACCACCATTGCCAAGAACCGCAAGCTCTCTCCGGTACGCTTCCTGCTTTCGTCTCCTCTTATCTATTATCGTCTCTGCGTTCATCTTGGATGGAAATTCACATGCGCGTCGCAATAATCTTCCCTTCTCTCTCTCTCTCTCTCTCTCTCTCTCTCTCTCTCTCTCTCTCTCTCTCTCTCCTATAGCGCGACTGCCCGACTTTTCGATGGCTAAGATATTTCTTGTTTTTCTCAAAAAAATTATATATGATTTGCCGGGACCTTTGATACTGGGCGCTGTTCTTGGGTAGATAGGCTCGCAAAACCTGTAGCCTTGGTGCGATTAATCCTCACAGATATATGCTTCTTGTTGCAGCTCGTTAATTTCTTGGATGTTCTAAGAGGAATCCTGCAGTGAACTGTGTTACTTACTAGTCATAATATTCTCCTGTACTTCGCCAAAGCTCGTCCTTTTCGGTGTCTCTGGTTTGTACTTGATCGTTGCGAGGGGTTGGTCGGGGTGATGTGACTGTTTCTTGTTCTTCTCGTCAATATATTTCTTGTTCTTCTCGTCAATCATATTCGGCCTCTCACGGACACTGAAGCTACATATAACCTCTTATGCTTGACCGACCCTTCACGGTAGCCAGACCACGTCCACAGCGTGTCATGCACACAAGAGTAGTAGCTTCATTTCACAACATCACATAATTGTAGCTGTCACATGGTTCCTATCCAATCCTTGTGGTATTGTGATGAAATTTCTAGATGAACCTGAGGTGTCACTTCTTGAGCCTTGATAAGCTGGAGTCTCCAGAGGGACCATGCTCATCGCTGTCAATTCTTCATTTTTTTGGGAAGTAATTGCGTGGTCAAATAGTGGGAACGGAGGCTCACTATAGAATGTGCTACTTGCATTGCGTGTGGCTTTGGCAGTGGCATGTGAATCTCTGGGTGTTTGTTTGTTTCTTTTTTAAAAAAATAAACGAGGCAGGAGCCCTGCCATTCAATTGAGCTGAGCGGCAACACCACAACTGAGCAGGAACTAGAGCGAAATTACAGTGACAAAACAGAGACAACAAAACAAAACAAAAGGAGGAGATTTGTTGGGTTTATTTGTGTTATGCGTTTGGAACTTTGAATATGCGGTATGTTTACTTATACGGTCACACCTGCAGTACACTTTTGCATTTCTTCGCAGAGTTGGATTGGTGTTGCTGATCCGTTTCCAGGGCCCGGATGGCAGATGCAAACAAGGTAACTCTGCTGAATGGTAGTTCCGGAACTTCAGTACCATCTCCATTGTTCCATCTATTCCTATGTGCTGTGCAACTCCGTGTTCACATGATCATAACTTCCCAAATCCCAATATTGCTACAAGTGTACCTGTGGTCATTTTTCATAAGCGCTAATTCTAAAAAGAAATGGAAATTGTAAACACTAAACACATGAGTGTAGACGTCAAGGGATTAGTACATAGTAGTGATGGTATGCTTCAGAAGTAAATAACCTGTATGTTGAATTCATTTCTTTGATTTTGCAACTATATGCTGTGATGCCATTGTGGAGGTAGCACGCTAGCAGAGTTCTATGTGGGTAGGAATGGCAAATTTTCAATATCACCAAGGTTGTGAGTTGTGACCTATTGTTCATCGCAAAATTGTGACGTCTTCACAAATTTCTTGATTTATTTATTTTAAAAAAATTCTTGATTTATTACATAATCTTTATTCTCGGTTTTGCTCACAAAATTTCCTCCATTTGTATTGTCCATTTTGCTCTGTCAAACTATATATTTCTCAAGTGCTATATATATATTTTTGTGACTTACTGTTTACTGGTTTGGTTTTCCAGAATTATGTTGGCTCATTCCCTCCCGGGAAAAAAATAACAGTTGTGCCTGTCATAGGTATAATTTCTTTTATACTTAATACTGAACAGATAGTGTGCGCACTACTACATGCTTGGCCTATGATATGTCCTGCATAACTCTTTGAGCTGATCAGCCCATTGCTGAACTGCTGATGCAGGCGGGCCTGGTAGTGGCAAAGGCACTCAGTGTGCTAAGATTGTGGATCAGTTTGGGTTTACTCATCTGAGTGCTGGCGATCTTCTTCGCGAGGAAGCTAAATCTGACACCGAACAAGGGTAACAGTCTACTCCGGTTTCTTATAAATAAATTGGAATATTTCCATCTTCTGCTGATCTGAATAGCTCCTGTATTCTAAGCATCGTCTTGGTGTCTTTCTAATGTATTTCCGTTTCAATCAGTACAATGATCAAGAATCTCATGCATGAAGGAAAGCTAGTGCCATCTGAGCTCATCGTTAAGCTATTGTTAAAGGCCATGCTTGCAAGTGGAAATGATAAGTTTCTTATTGATGGATTTCCGCGAAATGAAGAGAACATCCAAGCTTATGAGAGTGTTGTAAGACTGCTTATCTGTATCTATTAGTACTGAAAACAGTACAATCTTTTTGTTGTGTGTTTCACAACAACTATTGTTTTTGTATCAGATTAACATTGAACCTGAGTTCATACTATTCATTGACTGCCCAAAGGAAGAGATGGAGCGGCGCATTCTAAATCGGAATCAGGTTTTGTGCTTGTGATTGTTTAGACCCAGCTTGTTGTTGCATTTGATTAATTTTGGCACTCAATTTGGTGGTCTGCAGGGAAGAGATGATGACAACATCAACACCATTAGGAGCCGGTTTGAAGTTTTTCAGCAGTCAACTTTGCCTGTAATTCAGTATTATGAGAAAAGTGGGAAGCTTCGAAGGGTAATTTAGAATACTCTGAATTTATGGCCAACATATGATATGCTAAAATTATAGTTCCATACAGAATATAATAGAAAAAAATTAAGAACTATATATAATACATGGGGATTAAAACTTATTCATACCTTTTTATTTTACATCATCATAAAAGCATAAAAGTAGAAATTCCCTTGCAAATAAATAAATAAAAGTAGGAATTGACCATTTTCATCTCTACTCATCTCTACACATGAATTGGTCTCACAGTTCCTTATTTGATGATTAGTTGATTGTACAGCAAAATCCCATGATGTTTTCCATCACTTTAAATTGCACTTACAGTTGTCATACATAGGTCTCTATACTGTGAATGATTTGCTATCCTAGATACTATAGTGAGAAATGCTTTTGTTCTGGTGAAATGAATTATAGCTGGTTGTGCCCAATCTTCAGGTTGATGGTGCCAAGCCACCAGACGCAGTTTTCGAAGATGTGAAAGCCATTTTCGCTCAGTTGAACACTCAGGTAACGATTCATGTTTCATCTTTTGAGTGCTTAGTTTGAAAGGTATAATACAAGTAATATTAGTATCTCATCCCATTGGATGATACCATAAAAAGTGAGTGAAGGTTTACTTTGGCTTTTCTATAGGCAAACCATGCTGGCCACCAAGCTAGTGGTTTGAGCAGAGCACAAACTAAGACATTCAAGCGTTGGTTCCTTGACTTATGCTGTGGTAAGCAACTGCCGTCAGCTGCTTTAGCCTTTAGCATTTGATTGTTTCAGTTGGATTGTTTCAAACTTGACCAATAACCATGCGTCATTTTTATGTTTTGTGGTAACGACTGCATTTCTGATTATCAGGTTGCTTTGGGACGCAAGAAACAAGAAACTGATAGTAGAAATGTAAATGGCATGATTGTTGTGTGAGTGGTATCCTTCAGTCCTGGAGGTTGTAGCAACTTAGGTACAGAAAACAATTGGTGTTTCAATATGTATATTTGTTGTGTGTGTTGTGACATTGTGCTAACTTAGTTTATTACCGTGGTTAAGCTGTGTGAATCTTGTAACCTCTTAACAAAAATCTTGCATGTCCAGCTGCAGTTTGTTAACCATGTGTCTGTCTATCCATCGCTCCTTCAGAAATACATATCTGACATGACAAACAATGCACCTTAATCTTTGTCAGAGAAGCTTGATTTCAGACTTCAGACTTTCAGAGGCAGTTGTTTGTGTCCTTCTCATGTGGCGTGCTATGCTGTGAACATCTAGGCTTGCTTGGACTTTGCAAATATGATGATGGGCCATATCTTCTGGTTGGGCTGGTCTCAGGCTGAAGTTGTATAGGACCCAAAACCTCAGCCTGATGACCCTGGCTCATAATCAACTTCAGTTACTACAAATTCACGTGCATTAACAAGAGGAATCCAAATTACACATCAAGATATATATGATAGTAGCGAATAATTAATTCCATATATCCTGCCAACACTTTTCTCTCTCGTCGTGGTTGTTTCAATGTCGTTATTTTGGTTTTCTCTTTGAGATTCATTTTCTTCGTTCTTCGTACTGAACACGCTCGTACCGTATCTCATAAACTATGATCCGATTCAGAGACTATTGCATGTAAAAAGAGGTATCAGAGTATAACAGGTGGTATCATAGGTAAGGCCAGATTAATCTGATTTGTGAGAATATCGGTAAAACGTTAGGTGGCACAAAATCAAGATCGATGTCAATGATGTGAAATCAAGTAGAGAAATTTGACGGTGGAGAAAATTTCAGCATGTGGCAATGTGTGACGAAGAATGTCCTTGTTCAACAGGAGCTAATCGATACTCTTGATGGGGACAAATCGAAAAAGACGTCCGATGAAAACTAGAAGGTGGTGGAGTGAAAGGCTGTCGGTACAATCCATCTATATATCTCCGATGAGGTAAAGTACTCAGTGATCAAGGAGAATTCGTCAAAAAATTATGAAAGAACTTAGAATAATTGTGTATGGCAAAATTACCGACAAACCGGTGGGTGCTGAAGTGACAACTATATAGGTTATGCATAGAGGAAGGGACACGGTTTATTGACTATTTCAATATCTTTAATAAGCTTATTGCACTGGTTGTCATACTAGTATCTATCTACGGAAGGGAATTCCTTTTGATTTCTAGGGAATCTTCATGCGATGATCTTCTTCTGATGCAAGCCAGTGTGTATCGCTTGTATGTTGTGAAAATGGTGGATATGTTCAACGAAAATGCTGATACCAGAATGTAATGTAATAAACTGGTTTTGTTCAATAAAAAAAATGCTAATTTCTGATTATGATCCAGCAGCAACCATGAATTGGCTTCTCTAGTTTTGTACTGCAAACTCCTCTTCTTGTTCCTCTTCTTCTTTTTATTTGAAGCTTATATGAGGGATGTGGATTAGTGGATGGGCGTCGGAGTTGAGAGTGGTACTAAGTGTTAGAGGAGAGGGCAGGGGCACCGGGCACCATAATTGAGGGTGGCGGTGCTCCTGGGGTTTGTGGAGGGAGGCGTCGGCACCGTCGCCTTTAACCGTAGGGGCACACTTGGTTAGTCTCGCATGAACGAGTTGAGGACAGGGGAGAGGAGATTTAATTGGGGATGTTTTTGCAAAGACTTCACCGTGTGGGGGGTTTTCTGTGAAACAACTCAAGGGCTCGTTTGGATCGGCCAGGATTCTGGCCCAGTCCACGTGAACCAAACCCCCGTGGAAATCTTGTCGGCCGAACTCACAGACGAGATTGGATGAGCCTAAGGGATGAAATCTTTCGGCCCGTTCCACCCCTTTCCACGGGGAAAACGGCCCACACCTCCCACGCAAGTTTTTTTTTGTCCCGAGCGAGGCTTCGCCTCTCGTCGAGACTCGCAATGCCCTTCGGTTCCTGATTCAATGCTGCCTCCTCCTGTCTCGCGGTTCGATGATGCTACCTCCTCCTGTCTCATAGTTTGATGATGATGCCACCTCCTCCTCCTCCTCCTGTCTTGTGATTTGACACTATTGCAGACGCCTCTCCTGTTTGCCATCGAGGGTGCCATTGCCAATGCACAGGCACTTGGCCGCATCGTCATTCTTGGCCTTGATTGTGGGCACGCACGCAGCCACATGAAGGTAGATCTGGCCGCACGATGCTGAGCTAGCCCCTCCTCTATCTTCCTCAAAGGCCAACCCAATCTGATCCAATCCAGTCCAATCTAAGAAGTGCTAGCTTCTGAAGAGAAAGCATAAGAAGAGGAAATTCAATTCCAAATTTGCACTCGATGCTTACCTCGTCGGAGCTGCACTAGAGGCCGGATTGGTGGCAGAGTAGTCGAGGTGGAAGAAGAGAGGAGATATGCCAACGCTAATGCGACGACCTCCGCAAATCCACATATGCATGATATACTAACTAGCACATTTAATCTGAAAAAAAGAATGTATAGAATGAAAAACCACCCATGTAAGATATAGCTACCATAGTTAATCTAGGAAGAAAATGAACCTATAAATGAAAACACACTCATGCAAGATATAGCTAGCACATATAATCTGGAAAAAAAAATGATTGTATACATGAAAATGCACCCATGCAAGATATAGATATCATATTTAACCTGGAAAAAATATTGACTCTATAAATGAAAACATGTACACCCATGCAAGACATAGCTAGCGAATTTAATCTAGAAAAAATTGAATGTATAAATGGAAACACACCGATACAAGATATAGCTAGCACATTTAATTTGGAAATAATTAATCTATACATGAAAATACACCTAGCTAGCACTGAATGTATAAATGGAAACACACCGATACAAGATATAGCTAGCACATTTAATTTGGAAATGATTAATCTATACATGAAAATACACCTAGCTAGCACATTTAATCTGGAAAATTTGAATGTATTAATGAAAACGCAATCATGCAAGATATAGCTAGCACATTTAATCTGGAAAATATTTGAATGTATAAATGTGTTTGACGCGAGAAATCGCTCCCGGATTTCTTGCCTCGGGGTATAAGGGTGCGGGCATGCCAGTGTACTAAAGTACACAAAAATGCATAAACACAAGAAAGATAGGAAAAATATGTATTTTATTCATTCATTTGAGAGTAATAAAATTACATATTCTTTTTATTTAAATAAATTTTAGAACAACATAGATTAAATGACAAGAGTAATATTAAAATAATTACAAGATCATAAATCCCTTCCAATTCATTTAAGCATGAAATCAAGCTTAACAGGGCTACTGAAAATAGAAGAACAATTGTCAACAACTCATATACTAGTAGAATATTCCTAAATTATCATCGCAATCTCAAATGGACCACAACTCCTCATCAAGCAATCAATTATCCAACATATTGTCATGCAATTGTCTCTCAAAACTAGTGAATAATATTATCAAATATTATACGGCACTAGAATGGCTCACAATTGCAAAAGAGTTACAAGAAATAAAGGCAACTTATGAGGAGACGGTAATCTAAGCCTTTTTGAACATAGTAAATACACAGCTAGGCACGTCATTGACGGTGTTGTCCTAGAAAATCTATTGTCACCGTTGCACCACGGCGTGGTTTTCTGGGATACAAAGCCTCCCAAACAAACTAACTAGTGCCACAATGGTGAGGTCAAGGGTCGAAGAATGCCACACAAGACTAAGAAACTAGCACCGACCAAGTGCTAGGCAAGCAAAGCACCACACAAAGACACGTTAAAACCTCCACTGTCATGGCCTAGCCACAAAACCACCACCGTAGAACTGGCACCCGGATCGGCACCGATGTGGCTCACCCGCGCCACTGCCTAGACATCGTGCATCGCCAGTGCCACCACAGCCTTGACCCGACCCAAAGTCGGAGTCATTGTCGCCTAGATCTGGCTCCCACGATCCACCCTCACCGAAGCATGGCTCGGCTAAGCCGAGGTTGAGGCTTCAGGTTGCTGGAGATAGAGTGCCGAATCGCGTCACCACTGTCGGAGCTCAAAACCTTAGGGCTTTCACTTGATGAAGGTGGAAGAGGAAAAAAGATAGGAAGAGCTCGATTTAGATAGCAAATCGTCGGAGGATGATCACGAGCATAGGGATCAGGATCAACCCCCACGAGCCCCTACGCCGTGCGCTCCCCTCTCTCTTTTTTTAATTCTACAAAACAAACTGAGAAACCCTCAAAATGGCCTTATGTTGATCAACACGCGTCACCAATGACTGATGCATGTCGACCCTCTGGTCGAACAGGCACAGCGTCGAGGCCAAGGACTACCGCGGCCTGGCGTTTGTCGCCATGGGCCTCGTGGTCGAGCACCGGACCAACGAGACCACGGCCAAGGCCGACAGTATCCTCCACGTCTCCAATTCCGCCGGGTGGGCTACGATCGAGGTCTTTTTGCGCACCCTCCCCATGTCCCGCGCCTTGCTCCAACAAAACGGCAATGCGAAGGATGACGGCGACGCCCCCGACCGACGGCTTCTTGGTGGCTATGTGCATGGACAGGGTGGAAGCCGCGGCCAAGCACAGCGGAGAGGAGCCGCGGTGGTTGCAGTGGGCCATGAAGATTTCGGACGAAAACGGAGGCGACAGCGAGCTCACCAACCTCGTCGATGCCCTGGCCATGGAGGACGAGGAGCTCGTCAGGCTCAACAAACCCTTGGTAGATCATGAACCTAGCTTTAAATCTTTCGCACACATGAGCCTCAGAAATTTGTACGGATATATAGCATAGGATCTGGTGAATGCCACTGTGGAATCAATGAAACTTGTAACGCCCCCGTTTCCAGGGACGCGTACGGACACGGCATTCCGCAACTATTCACGCATGAACAGTTATGGAGTGTCGCGCAAGAGTATACCATTGCATGCTTACAACAAAAGTCCAGCATATATTTCACATACGGATTAACATCTATTTCTGACAGCGAGGCGTGCAAGCCCAAAGTACTTACATTACAAAAGATTCCAAGATCCGCTTGAGCGCGGCGAAGACCTAAAGCCACGGGTCCTCGTCGAAGAAGAGATCCTTCGGGACGTCCTCGACGGGGAGACCTTCTAAACACGAAATCTTGAATTGCCTTCTTTTCCTTCCGGTATCTGTGGCATTTTGCAAGCCTGAGTACTCCGACCCCGTACTCAGCAAATCACAAGGGTAACCCTAACTTACTACTTGCACGGATCAACAAAGGAAGGGAGTACACTTGGTTTATTAACTTTGAGTGGATGCAGTTTTATTTGCAAACATTTTTACAAAAGAACCCAAAACTACTCCTTAAGATCTCAGGGGTTTTTCATGAAACTTCAATTAACCAACTAATCAAGTTAAAACATGTACAAAACTACTTAAGCTTTGCGTCTGGAATCACCCCAGTGACACAGCTCCATTAACCGGGAGCACGGCGTATTCGAATACCATTTATTTGACTCTGCAGAGTTTGCTCAGCTTTACCCACACGATCCTTTAACTCCCGCGACAGAGTTAAGAAAGCCAGGTCGTTTCACTGCTCAACTCTTTATATAGGCTCTACCCGGTAGAATTCACTCGGGTCTGGCTCACACACACACACAAGAGAAAACGGTGCCGCTTCGAGTGAACTCTACCGTTGTTAGGCACCCACAACACGGCTTGCCTAACCTCACTGCTAAACCTCCCGTAGAGTTTCAATCGAGTTGAGCAGCTACTAGACAAGTGTTGACAAATCAACTCCTGTGGTTGAGCGATCACTATGACATTTGCTCAGCGCAAGGGTTTCAGTCCTTATATTTTCACATGGTCCGCAACCTCGCCAGGCCCGCGACCCAACCTAAGGTAAGCGGTGGGCGTAGACCGTCTCGCGGTTTCCCACTCACCCTTACCCTACCTTGTGCACGCCGGCACTCTCCGCTCTAAGATACGGTGTCCTATACCACCCTACCTTAGAGTCGGGTTTTTCAAATTCTATTGGCCCACAGCCACAACCTTATTAGTGTAAGAACTTTGCATGGTAATAATAACCTACAGTTATCTAGATTAACAGATAATTATTTCTAGGGTTACAAAGGTATGGCTACAAATTTAACAGGCATTTGTGATGGTAGGATTAACTACATAACATGTCATTCTAAACATTTTATTTTACTTTCGAACTAACATTTCAGAATTAGCTTAATGCAAATAACATAATAGCATAATTAAATAGCATGGGATTTCAACATGGTCAAGGACTTGTGACTTGCCGTGAATCGGGACGAACTCGGCTAGCTCGAACGTAGAAGCTCCTGGATCCTGCGACTGCACTTGAGCTTCCGGGATCTCCGACACTAGCGCAAACACTGAAAATAATATAAATCCGGCTTGAGACTAATCAAGCGAGGAAAAATAAACTATTTAAAAAGGAATAAAATGCATAAATCTCCAAATTAGAATTTTAGGAATTTATCTGGGACGAATCTGGAGAAATGGAGGCCAAAAATGGGTTCAGGGCATTATTTGGAGCAAAGTGGTGAAATTTGAGAATTTTTGGGATTTTCTATGATTTTCTAGGAATTATTTGGATTTTCTGGGATTTTAGAAAAGAATAAAACCGGGAAAATCATTTGGAACAGTAGTGGGCCGGCCTCGGTGCAACAGTGCGGCCCGGCCGGATTTCAAACGCGTGGCCCACGCGGTCTTCGCGCGCGCGGGAGAGGGAGATGGGCCGAGGGGAGGCGGCCCAGCGCGAACGCGCCCGCACGGGTCGGATGGCCGCCGCGTGGCTCGGGGCGGACGGCAGCTGGGCAAGGCGGGGCGAACGGACGAGATGGGAGGTGCGGGGAGATCGTGCGGTGGGGGTATAAGCGGGCGACCGAAACGGTACGGAGAGGTGGACGGTTGAGATCACAAGGTGACCGAGGGATCCGACGGCGGGGAAGGGGCCACGCCTTATTCTTCTTCTTCGCGCCCGCACGCTCAACCCAGCGAGGCAGAGGGGCGGAGCCGCTGCGTTCCGGCGACGGCGATGGCCCCCGACGGCCGGGAAGAAATCCACTCAGAGCTACTCGACTTGGGGAACCCATTTTAGGGTTTAGGAGGGGGAGGAGATCAATGGCGACGGCAGGAGGGAGAGAGGGAAGCTTCGGCTATTTGGTGGCGGAGGGGGTCACCGGCGGCGAATGGGTCCAATCGGCGGCGGCCACACGCTCAAGGGGACCCGAAGCTTACAATGGCAGTGCTGATTTCGGCGGGGAAGCTCCGGGGTAGGCTGGCCACGGAGAGGGTGCGGCGGCCGGAAGGAAGTCTCGACGGCGGCGCTCCACAGGGCTTCACCTGGCCAGAGGAAAACGGCAACGTGATTAGGGGTGGGTGAAGGTGCTCTGGGCGAATGCAATTGAAGAATGAAGGAGAAGAGAGGGAGATCGGCTCCGGGGTGTTGCCGGCTCACAAGGCGCAATGGCGGAGCTCCAGGCGGCTGGGCTTCAATCCACTGCTCGGGGAGGTGCACGGGAGTGGTGGAAGGGGATTGAAGGTGGTAGGGAAGCTCGGGAAGTAAAGGAGCGTGCGGGAGCCGGTTGGGGTGTTTTATACCAAGCGGAGAGGAGAGGGAATCCGAGGGAGAGGAGAGGGAGCCTTCGGGGAGAAGGAACGGGCGCGGCTGGGGAGTCAACAGGAGGGGACGGGGAGTTGCTCGGGCATCTCCTCCGCACAGGGATGACGCTCGGCTCTGCACCACAGTAAAGGCGACGCGACGGGACGGGAGTAGGTGGTCGGGGCGGCATGGGCGCACGCGAGCTCGCGCGGAGGAGAGACGAGACAGCGGCAGCAGGGGGCCGAGCGAGGCGGGCGACGCGGCGCGCGGCGCCCACCCATTCGGCAGAGGTCGCCGGGGCGGCGCCGGTGCGGGAGAATCCGAGGCGCGCGCAGCGGTCCGGCAGCGCAGCGCGCGAGAGAGAAGGAGGAGGGAGCAGGCGCCAGGCGGGAAGATTGGAAGAACGGGAGGGCGCCGGGGAAAGAGAGAGACGGGGAGGGAGGCGGCTCCTCCTTCGGACCAGCGGGGCGGCGGGGTGCACGGCGGTCCGAGGCAGGGGGGGCGGTGCGGAGGGGGGGCGCTGGTGCGGCTCGGGCGTCAGCGCGTCCGCGCGGGCGAAGGCGAAGGTGGGGAGAGCGCTGGGGAGGTTGGGCGCGGGCGCCAGGGGGAGGGGAAAAGCGGGAAGAGGCGGGAAGAGGCGGGGCGCCAAGCAAGGGAGGAGGTGGCACTGCCCAAAAGGGAAAGCGGGGAGAGGGACGACTTTCCCGAAACGAAAAGTTTCAGGTTTTCACTCAAAAATCGCAGAAATTCAAGAAAATTCATTTTGAAATTTTCCAGGGCTTTTCAAAACTAACTACTGATCCATGTGTGATACGGACAGTAGATCTTGGGCATATGCGGTGCAGGCGGTATCATCAACTGATCCAACACATATATTAGTGTAACCAAGGTGTGCGTGCTAGTTATGTGGAATAGGTTAATAAAATAACCTTATCGTATGCATAAGTCATTGCAACTGCACTGCATCACATGTAAGTCGTTCCCTTGTCACCTAGCCAAAATTAAATTGATGAGTACAGTACTAAAGGTAGTAATTAAATCGATAAAAATAGTTTGATATATAATTATACCGCAAGATCGATACTGAGACTAGAAGAAGTACGTTTTTTCAACAAAAAAAAAAATCGAGGCTAGAAGTTTGCAGATTGCGTTACAGAAGATTTATTTTGTACAGATAATTTCCTCTGAAAATCGAAGTATATAGCTAGCTAGCTAGCCTGCCGTCTTGTCAATTCAAAAAACAAAACATACATATGACCTTTAGATAGATAGATAGAAATTAACCCAGTGAATGTATGTAGCTTTTTTCAGGACAATTAAGTAGCATCGATCTGGAATATTGTCTTTGCAAATCCATCAAATGCAAACGATCAAGAGAGATCGCCTTCCATGCCCCCCGCGGGCTAGAAGTCTCCACGTCGCCAAGGTTGGTGATGGATAGATCTGTTTCTGCAGCACATGCATGCATGCTGCTTTCTTCCTCCTCCGATCCTGACTAATTAAGCTAGCTAGCTATAGGGACGTGCATTTCGCAATCATGCATGCGCAAGAAAAGCAAACATGTGCATGTTACCAGAAGGAGGCCAGTGCCGCGCGCAGTGTATCTATTATCTAAGCTTCACCTCTCATCGAGATTTTGCTGTGCGATCGTGTCTTAATTGATCACGACCCATCGATGACCAATCCCCTCATTGGAATGGACGGTGATCGATGCATCGATCAAGTTGATTCCTCTTTCTTTCTTGATTAGGCTCGGCCCCATCTATGCTTGTTATCCAATAAGCAATGTTCAGTGTTCTTGCTTGCTGGTCCATGGCTATCTAGGCCTACAACTATATATGGCTCAGTATAGGTTGGATTCTGTTTTTGTACCAGTTAACCGACCGGTTTTCAGCTCCATATATAGCCAGGTCTCGAATTCAGGATCTTTAGTCTCTGATATTGTGTTAAGTTTCATGCACCAATTGAAATGGCACTATTGCCCATCTGCATCTTATGTTTTGTGGTGCCTATCTTAATGACTGTCACGCTACTATGCATCAATCAGTTTACCAAAAACTTAAGCTATTGAGATGAAGTAGGCAATATGCTCAAGCTTAAGAAAGCAAGATGAATGCTCACCTCATATATATGCTGCTGGACGAGATTGATGACCTCATATACAACTCACCCTATATGTGTGTATATGTAACTATGCATGCAAGGGTGCTTGTTTTGATGCACGAGTGAATGATGGAATTAAGATGGAACCAGCATGCTCGAAGTAAGTGGTCAGGTCGGCGGTTACTAAGTTTTGCTTTGCTATAATAGTAGCTGTCAAGCTGGGGGACCAAGTTAGCGATGCCCACGTATGGTGCACCCCATTTGGATGAGAAGGTGACAAGACAGCTAGCCCAAAGCAGCAGGCCAGAAAAAAGAAAGAGGAGAAAGATACCTGATCCAATTCGCCTCTTCTAATTCCACTCTCTCTCTCTATAGGAAGCATCTTTTCTACACCTAGGTGTAATTACACCCTATATCGTATCTCACAACGTAAGAAGTATCTCGCGTAACGGAGGGTATGTACATGTAGTATACGAGTATTTAAGACCATTTAGGTGGTATGAACAATTTTTCAAAGGTGGCATGTACATTTTTTAGACATACTCCTTTTTATGCGTATATATGAAGGTATTTACAAAATATGCTAAAAACTATTGTCTCCCTTGTAATTTTTTCGTATGGTTCACATTGAAGTATCTTATAATTAGTATACAAGTATACCTAAAGTGATAAATGAGTATTTTAAGTTTTTTAGGTGGTATATGAGGGGTGGGAGTAATTACACCCGGTGTAAAAGGTATTTTTCCTATATAGGAAGCATCTTTTCTACACCCGGGTGTGTGTGTATGTATGTGTGTGTGTGTGTGTGTATATATATATATGTGTGTGTGTGTGTGTATGTATGTATATATATGTATATATGTATATATATATATGTATGTATGTATATATATATATATATGTATATATATATATATATGTATATATATATATGTATATATATATATGTATATATATATATGTATATATATATATATATATATATATATATGTATATATATATGGGAACATATCCAGTGCTAACAGACTGTTCAGTGCTAACATGCTAAAACTTATCCAGAGCCGTCCGACCTGCCCCTAACGGCCCAGATTCTTGAGGGTGGGATTCCCCAACTCACTTATGCAATTTTTCATAAAACCCCCTGCCAGTTCTGTCTTTTTTTCATCCCCGCGCCTATTCCCTCAGCTCCCCTCTGAGTCGCCTCTTCATCTCCCCGAATCGCTATGTCTCTCCCAATCCGCTCCCCGCCCTCTCACCTCTCGCCGCACTCCTCCACCGACACCCTCCTCGCCCCTCGGCGCCGCCCTCTGGCCCTCGGCGACGCCCTCCAGGCCCCGGCGCCGCTCCACCTTCTCGCCCCCGCACCGCCTCTGCCCCAGACCCAACTAGGGCTTGGGCCGACGGTGCCGCCTCCGGCTCCCTCCTCGGCCCTCGGCGACGCCCTCCGGGCCCCGGCACCGCCGCCTCCCTCCACCACCGCCGCCACCTCACTCCCGAAGACCAGCGGCCGGTGCCGCCCCGTCCTTCCCCCGCCTCCCTGGCCGCGACGAGGCGACCTAGGGATAAACCAGGCGGCGGCGCCCCCTCCACCACCGCCGCCCTCCTCCCGAGCTGCGCAGAGGAATAACATGGAAGCCGGTGCCGCCCCGTCCTTTCCTCCGCCTCCCCGAGCGTCGACGACCTCCGAGCCGGCCGCCTCCCCGAGCGCCACCGCCCCCAGAATGTTGAATGTTATTCTGAATGTTGTGTATGCTATTCTGAATGTTGAATGAATTTGAATGTTGTGTATGCTATTCTGAATGTTGAATGAATTTGCGATTGATGAGTATCAGGCCTGTGAACCTGAGTTGCGATTGATTCTGGTTGTTTGTTGAATGAATTTGCGATTGAGATTCTGTCAACCTGAGAATGCTTTGGTGTGAGAATGTTGCGAAACCTGAGAATTTACATAGGCTGTTTTGATCAGTGATGTGAAACCTAAGAATGTTGTGTGTGTGTGTGTGCAATGCTTATTTGATCAGAGGAACAAACAAAAGTTGTTTCACTTGACTGATCAGAGAAAAGATCAGAGGAACCTGTTTCACTTGATTGATCTGAGAAAAGATCAGAGGAACCTGTTTCACTTGATTGGTCATGTATTTGTCTGGCATGTTGTTTTGACTGGGCAATGGTCATGGAGTAACAATAGCAGCAACTTACAAGAAGTTTCTTTATGTATGTAATGCAGTGTGCTTGTTTATGTGAAATTGAGGGCTATTGCTTGAAAAGTTAACCTGGCACTGTTGAGGGTTAGAGACATGCATGTGCGTCCTAGAACTGCATTGATGGGTGTCGACAAAAGATGCTACCGATGAGTTAACTTTGTATCTCAGGGAAGGAGAAAGCATCTAGACCAGCATGGTTAACTTTGTATCGGCTACTGATGAGTTCATAATTAAAAGGATGCATGGTTAACTTTGTATTTGTGCTAAATATAAGTTTGAAATTTTACTTCTGAAATAAGTCTAGATTGCTGAGTTTGGGTGTAATAACTTTTCAGGTAAGCCCAGCCAGTACTTAACCTGACACTATTGAGGGTTATACAAGGGATCCAAATATGCAGAATCCAGCAGCAGCAGTTGGATCCAGCAGATGGAATAAAACTCAAATCACCTGGACTGCATTATGCAGACATTGAATCCATTCAAATTTTGCAGCTAGCTGAAGCATGACACAGAGACCATGACAAACATAATAACAAACATAACAATACTAGAAAATAACTGAATCCATTCAAATTGAAACAATGGTACATAATAACATATTTGCTAAATCCACCGTTGCCATTTCCTGACATAATAACACAGAGAGTATGACTGGAGTGTCAGATAACATAATAACATATTTGCTAGCACAAGCAAACTCATGATAAACAAAAGTTCCAGCTGAGAATGGTGATTTCTCCACGGCTTCCTTGCATTCCAGTATCTTCATCGGTTATGATGAGCCTAGGTGCAACTCCTCCCATTGCTTTCAAAAAAGTACGAAACAACCATATATATGTCTCAGTCTTCTCATTACTTAGTAGTGCAGCCCCAAGTAAGACACATGCCTTATGGTGATTTACTCCAGTGAATGGTGTGAAGATCATGTTATAATGGTTGGTGTTATATGTAGAATCAAACGACACAAGATCTCCAAAATGGACACAATTCTTTCGACATGTACTATCCGCCCAAAATGCATGTACCAATCTACCCTTATCATCAACAACATAATCAAAGTAGAATGAATGATTTATGTCATTCTTCTTACTCAGGTTGTCAATAAACATCTGAGCATCCGATGACTTAATACAACTTCTCAACTCTTTATGATAATTCTGCAAGTCTCTCCTCGTGCATCGTACATTCTCAAATCCACCCTCACTAATACGGAGATATCTATATGCCCCGCTTGTGCCGATGCCTCCTTTATGACATGTGATTAATGTACGCTTGGCATTCTCATTTACTTTCCTATTAGACCTTATCAGATGTTGTTTGCTAGGTGATACCAACTCATGTGTATGGGATTCAATAAATGTTTCCACCCTAAACTTGTTGTCGATAGTGCGTTTGACAGCTAGAATTGCCTCACATCCACACCTACTTAGCTTCCTAACATATTTCCTTTTCTTTGACTCCGTGGTATTGTTCTTACATTTCTCTGATCGGAAACCTTGTCTAGAACACATCCATCGCTTCCATCTGATAACACCATTGATAATCGTATGTGGACCAATACGGACTCCAAATCCGGCTGAATGTGCATATGTCTTGTAGATTTCCTCTGCAGCTTTCAAGTCATCAAAAACCATCCCTTCAGATGGCTTGATAGTTGCGTCAACACAAGGTGTATAAGAAGAACTCTGCAATGCAAAGATTAAGTGTGAAGCATGATGGATTGACATATGGAGTAAAACACATGCATACAACATGATACTTACTACGAATGGAGTGATGTCGCTTTTTTTCGGGGTACCACAATGAATTAACTGGTGGGGAGGTGAACTAATTTGAGCGATAGATTGTGTATCAATATTTTCTTCTCTTGGCAGTCCCAGTGCCACGCTCTCATCGGCCACGGATTCCATGCCTCCTACAACGCTCTCATCGGCCATATATTCCATGCCACGTACAACGGCAAAGAAATAGTAAACAGGTATGTGGTGATCGACAAAGTACAAACATGTACATTCCAATACCTCTTTGCTGTATCCTGCTTTGTATCTATGAGTAATGTGAGTTTTTTTAACGTTGGCAGTGCGCCCTTTTTAGTGTCAGTGAGTAAGGAACTAAGCTATGAACATAACATAATAGCAAAGAGAAGTTCGAAATCCTGACAAGTTGAAAAGAAGTCTAAGCTGTGTGTATAATTGTAAACACGGAAACATGTAACTGTATAATTACCATCCTCTTTTGTCTTTGTCTTACTGAAACATGTGACTGTATACGAACACTGAAACACGTGATTGACTACCTACCAGGGTTACCCACGACGCGGGATGACGGAGCGCGCAGGGAGAAGTCTAGGGACGACTACGCGCGCGGGGGCGCAGGACGACGGAGCGCGCAGGGAGAAGTCCAGGGACGACGGCGCGCGTGGGTAGAACCCCGCCGGATGATCACGGCGATTCGGGGAGATGAAGAGGCGACTCGGAGGGGAGCTGAGGGAATAGGTGCGGGGATGAAAAAAAGACGGAACCGGCAGGGGGTTTTGTGAAAAATTGCATAAGTGAGTTGGGGAGTCCCACCCTCAAGAATCTGGGCCGTTAGGGGCAGATCGGACGGCTCTGGATAAGTTTTAGCATGTTAGCACTGAATAGTCTGTTAGCACTGGATATGTTCCCTATATATATAGCATATATATTGATAATAACAAAATATTTATTGGCAAGTTGGCAAACCTCTAGATCATTCGTCTTAGCGTCCATGATTTTCTGCATATGGCGGCAAACGTAGAATCCACATACATTGCCCTGTAGCTGCTGGTGGCACTGCAAAAATGGAATTACATACATAGATATTGCCAATTCTAGAGGCATTATTATGAAGTGTGATATAGCAGGAAAATCGCATCCTGTGTCTCATTGTGGCATTGGATTACTTATATCTCCCTCCCTAGGCAACATAAGCGCTGAACAATCTACGTGATTCCAAAAAGTTAGCATTGGCCATTGCAAACGAAGGAAAAACTACAATAGAGTTATATATTGAGGAGATGAGTTTACATGTTAATTATTTGTTACACACGGGTAAAGTCGTGGTTGCTCCTAAGTAAGGAATCTAAGTATATTATCTTGCTCCACTTTGGAATAATCACAATTAGAATCCAGTGAGACCTAGTCATGTGTGTCACCATAGTGATTAATACTAAGTTAATGCTACGTATAAAGTACAAATGAAACTTGTATGGTTGAAGGGTACCATGATTTATTCCTTGTCAGTGTGAGCAAGCAAACCCATCGTTATGTATTCTTCGGCGAAGGATGTGTTTGCATTGATGGATTGCTTAGAGACCAAGTGTGGGTCGAGAAACCCACCGGTTGTCACGTTGCCGGACTCGTTGCATCATGGATCTATGATAAGCAATGAGTTATGACATTTATCGGTATTACATAAATGTAGAACTTTATTGTATAGTACACTTACAGTGTTCAGCACCGTAGAAGTGAGACGTCGAGTTCGTCAAGGTTGAATAGTAAAAATAAGTCTTCGAAGGTTGTGACGATGTAGCCCGAGTCGTGGAGGAAATGTGCCTTCGTGTATCTCAAGGTGAATCCACTTTGCTGGTTTGTCATCCTGTTGGACATCTGCATGTACCAAGTATGCAAAGATCTGCAAGCTTGTCCAAGGCTGGGTAATTGTGACTCAGGGACTAACGACGGTCCGAGCTGATACTTCCAGGATTCGAGAGGTAGCTTAGTCTTCTTTGGTTGGGCCTTAGCACTTTACTTGTGATACATCTTAAGTGTCGTCTCTATGGGAGCAAATGCGATGGACTTATGAAGCGGAGCTTGAGGTGGAGTCATAGAGGGTTCTGATTGATAGGCATGGTCGTGTGGAGATCACTGTATGGAAGGGTTTGAGGTGATGTCCATCTTGGGCCATTGGATAAATGTGTGGACGATATCTCCTAGTGTCATGATTTTTTTCGTTTGGGTCTCTCCAGTGGGACGGTCCTGAAAACGTTTTTAATCCACCTACCTGAACCTTCACGAAACCGGTCCCTAGTTGGGCACCATGCACCAACGTTCCTGACAGGCATGGATACGCCAACCCCCACCCAGTGTCAGTGGGAATGGAGCCAACAAAAGATTCGATAGTCTCTCCCTGACTACTTGGAAGGAGCCTTCAGAAGATTCGGTAGTCAATATTTTCTACAAGAGGCAATCATGTTATTTTAGACCCCATGGAGTTATAGATCTATTAACAACTAGGTAGGAGAGGCATCCTGGGAGGAGAGAACTCATGAATACACATTAACAAATATGGATAGATCTATAACACATACCTTTAGGAGGAGAGGCGATAGCTAGGGAGGAGAGGCAGCGTCGGGACGAGAGGTGACGGGAAGAAGAGGCGGCGCTGGGAGGAGAGGCGGTGTCGGAAGAAAGGATGACAGGGACACCACGCTAGGTGAGGAAGGAGAGGACGGAAACGTTAGGTTCTCCAACGGCGGCGGTGGCTGTGGGGGGGCGAGGAGATGAAGGGGTGCGCACACGAGTGAGGAGTAAGAGCGCAAAACCTAGCAGGGGCCATATTTATAGAAGAACTATCACAGACGGTTGTGTAGCATATCATAGACTGTTCTATATGGAACCGTCTGTGATGTTATTCCTTATCACAGATGGTTCTATTATAAAACCATCTGTTATGTTGATCCTTATCACAGACAATTCTATTATGGAACCGTATGTGATGTTAACATTATCACATATGGTTATATTATGGAACCGTCTGTGATACATATATCACAGACAATTTATGCCATCAAACCGCTTGTGATGGTTCCTTCTGTACATAACATATCAGGTTTTTCAGCTAGCCTCAGGAAATGCTAGCCATACCCTTTAAAAACAAGCAAGCAGATACAATCGCAGATGTAATTATTTCTAAATTATTGAATCAATTATAATGGAATAATTCCTTAATTACATGCCAAGTTTATTAATTACATTAGAATTATTTCCAAATAGGTGTTCGCCATGTGGGATCATTCCACTTGGCTATTTTACTTTTAAATAAAGCCCTTCATAATGATCGACACACATATAGTTTGCTTCATCCCTTGGTTCTCCTCGAGCCTGATGTTGTCTCCAAATGGAGGTAACTCGTCAAATTGATTGTATTCTCCTCACCCACAACATTCTAAACTTCGACAATCCTTCTTTTTCCGTGAAGAACTACATAGCACTTCTTATTTGTCAGGTCGGATACATAAAAAACTAAAACAACTTGTCTCGCGAGTACGAATGGTTCATCTTTGTATTCTACATGTTCGAGATCCACAGTAGTGACGTTGTACTTATCGACCTTTACACCCTGTGGGAGTTAGACCCAACTGCACCTAAGGAGAGGGATCTTGAAAATTATGTGGTCGAGCTCTCAAATCTCCTTTACAAGGACGAAGTAGGAGCTTAGGGCAGCAATACTAAACTACTCATGAAATGTACCTATGTAGACATCTGAGTTCTGGACTGTGCTCTTTCAATCTAGATCTGTTGTATAAAATATGTACCCATTAATGTTGTATCATTGCCATGTCATAATTGTAAATTCTGACCCTCTTGCCAACCATTACAACATTTCACTTGACGACCTCCCAGTGAATCCCACCCTTAACCATTTGTTGAACTGACGGTTGTACTGTTTGGTGATCCAATCCTTCGACCAGCCTAGATTCTCTTGGTATAGCATACCCTTGTGCTCTTCAATACACGAGGACACTTCAGTCATGTGTTGTAAGACCGTAAAATGGGCTTGAGTGTACATATCCAGAACAGGAGTTATTGCTTTCCTTTTGATGGCCTCGATACCCTCTAGCCTCCTCTCATGATAAGATAGAGGCACACATATCAGTTCAACCTAAACCATGTAATCGATGCAAAACTCAATGACCTCTTCGGTTGCATAATCTTCGATGATGTTGCCCTTCGGTCGGGATCGATTGCATACATACGACTTGAGAATTCCCATATACCACTCGAACGGGTACATATGACATAGAAATACGGGGCTGCATATCTTTATCTCTTTCACAAGGTGGACAATGAGATGTACTGTGATATCAAAAAATAACGAAAGGAAATACATCTCAAGATGACATAGAATTGCCACCACCTCGGTCTGTAGAGTATCTAGTCCATCAGAATTGATGTCCTTCTGAGCAGTTGCGTTAAAGAAATAACACAGCCTCATGATTGTCACTTGAACCTTATTTGGCAAAATACTTCTAATTGCAACAGGAAGCAATTGTGTCGTTAGCACATGGCAGTCATGAGACTTTATGCCAATTAATTTGAAATCTTCCATGAAAACTAGTTTCTTCATGCTGGCAGAGTGACCGGATGGAACATTCACACCATGCAAGTACCGACACAGTTCAGTTCTCTCAGACTTAGACAGAGTGTAGCAAGTTGAGGTAAGCTACATGTGGTCTTTATCGATCTCTACCAGTGCTAACTCGGTCCTAATATTCATAGCGACTAAGTCACACCGTGCATTGATATCATTCTTTCTTTTGTCATGAATGTTCAGTAAGAGACCAATCAAGCTATCACATACATTCTTTTCTACGTGTATGATATCGATGCAATTGTGAACTTCTAGGTGCTCCCAATAAGGCAAGTCTCAAAATACTAACCTCTTCTTCCATATTTTCTTATAATGGGTCATCAACTTACGTCCCTTTTCAAGCATAACATCGATATCATTGATCATATCATAGACCTCTTTATTTTCATCCACTAAAAGGCCTTGATGCTGAGTCATCCTCTTTATTTTCGTCAAATTGATTCTTCATCTCGCGGTATGGGTGATACCTTGGAAAAAACCTATGGTGACGTATGTACACAGTTTTGCACGAGTTGTTCAACCACACACTCTCGATATAATCTAAGCAGTGCGGACAACCTTTGGCTCTTTTCATACTCAACCCTGATGAGTTACTAAGAGCAACAAAATCATTGATGGTGCAGAACAACATGGCGCACAGAGTGAAATTCTCTCGTTTGTCCTCATCCCATACCTATACCCCTTCGTTCCACAGTGTCACAAGATCTTCTACCAATGGTACTAGGTACACATTAATATCATTCCCAAGTTACTTCAGCCCTTCGATAAGTAGTGACATCAAAATATACTTTCGCTTCATACACAACCAAGGAAGAAGGTTGTACTAGGTGCTATGTCGATTGCTCATGTTATCGAAAGGATTCATTTCATCTGTACTCAACCTAACCTTATATTCCTCAATTCCACATCGAAGTCTGCAACATTGTGTCGATGTTCCTCCGTTGGGTGGAATGAGCAACATGTCTTATCATTCCATCTTTCTTATGTGCCTCCGAGTGCCAACGCAACAATCTTGCATCCTTTTGATTCGCAAATAAACGCTTCAAACAGGAAATTACAGGCAAATACCACAACATCTTAACAGGAGGTCCTTGCTTCACCTCTATACCCTCGTCATCATTGAAGTCATTCTTACGCTTGTATTGGGATGCTTTGCACACCGGACAAATATGTAATTTTGCATACTCTTTACGGTAAAGGATATAATTATTTGGATATACATGTATTCTTTCTTCTTTCATTCCCAATAGACAAAGAACCTTCTTGGCTTGGTAGGCGGTTCTCGATAACACATTTCCCTCTCAAAGGATATTCACTAGGAGACCTAACAACACCATTGTTGTAGGGGTGGTCCAACCCCCCGTGACTGGGCCGTGCAACTAATCCAACATGTAATAGGCCCAATAGTGTAGAAGATTATAACAGTGTAAATATACCAATGTACCCTCATCCCTTGTAAGCACTAAGGGGTAGGATGGGGATTTCCCATTCTACCCCACTCATATATAAAAACCCCCAGGTGGGGCAAAGGGAAGGGGAATCCTCTCATTCTCACCGCCTCTCCACAGATCTGGCTCTCCTCTTTCTCTCCTACTAGTCCCCTCTTTCTCTGTTTAGCCCGTAGCTATAACAGATGGCGCCGTCCGTGGGGACGACTAGAAGCTGCATATGGAAGAGATTCCTCCGATATTCAGCAGAAGCAGCAGCTATGCGGAGATAAGTAGTTCGCTTGCTTTGTTCTGTAGATGCAGTAGTGGATAGATCTAATCGAATCACCTACTTCTACACTCCTACTATCTCTGCTCTGCTGGGAGGCGATTAGGCAGGGAAGCAAGGTCTTGGTTGGTTTGGTGGCGTGACCTTTTCTGGCCAGGGTGATACGCGTGTCTTCGGCTTGTCCACGCCGGAATCCGCACGGGCCCGTCGCGCAGTCCACGAAGGTGCGGGGCGCAAAGCCGGCGGCCGCGCGACGTTGCATGGCGCGGAGATGGGCGCAGAGCCGGTGGAGTCTCGCGCTCGCGAAGTCTCCAGGCATGCAGAGTTCCGCCTAGGCGTCGAAGCGGATGCGGAGGTGGAAGGAATGGGCGAGGCGCGCGGCGAAGTCTCCGAAGTCGGCCATGTCACATGCATGGCCCATGCATGTGCCTGGGGCATGCGCTTCATCTTCACGATGTCAAGCCAAGCGTCACACGCAGCCACAACTAGAGCAGTTGAGAAGGCGTCGGCCCTACATCTCACGATGAGGCCTCCGCTAGCTTCGGGCAGCCAGGGTCTCCGCACCTACGGAGTATACTCCGCGTCGTCACCGTCCAACCCGGTACGCACTGCATATGACTACATGTGAGGTTTCAATAGTCCTCACTGCATTTCTTAGATGCATGGCATTAAGAAGCAGATTGGTCATCATATCATTTATTGCGGGTGCAGTTCCATTCTGAGAGCATTTGATTTGGCCGTGCTTGCTTCTCCGGTTTTGACCTGTTTTGGGCTACCGTAGTATTTCATGCTCCTCCGGTACTGCATTCCGGAGCGTTTTGCCGTCGCAAGTCTTCGGCCTTTTCTCTGGTGCCTCGGTTTTGGTCCTAGTTTTTTATTTTAAATCGCACGACGGCCTGGCGCCTCGACGTAGTCTACGGACTCTAAATAAGACGTAGCGTTGAGCTTGCCTCCGCACGCACCAATCTACGGACTTTAAATAAGACGTAGCGTCGAGGTTCGCCTCCGCACGCGCGAGTCTACGGACTATAAATTAAGACGTAGCGTTGAGGTACGCCTCCGCACGCACCAGTCTACGGACTTTAAATAAGACACAGCAGGGGGACGCCTCCGCGCGCACTCTACGGAGTATAAATAAGACGTAGCGTCGAGGTACGCCTCCGCACGCACCAGTCTACGGACTTTAAATAAGACGTAGCGTCGAGGTTCGCCTCCGCACGCGCGAGTCTACGGACTATAAATTAAGACGTAGCGTCGAGGTACGCCTCCGCACGCACCAGTCTACGGACTTTAAATAAGATGTAGCGTCAAGGTCCGCCTCCGCACGCGCGAGTCTACGGACTATAAATTAAGACGTAGCGTCGAGGTCCGCCTCCGCACGCACCAGTCCACGGACTCTAAAAAAGACGTAGCGTTGAGGTCCGCCTCCGCACGCACTCTACGGAGTATAAATAAGACGCGGATGTTGTCCCTGCGCACTCTACTGAGTATAAACAAGACGCGGATGTTCCGCGCACGTGTGGGCGTCGCTCCCGCACGTACTCTCCGAAGTTTAAATAAGATGTGGATGTTATTCCCATGCACTCTACGGAGTATAAAAATTGCGACCGGCCGAGACGCGAGGGAGTGCATCGCTTTAAGCGGCGCACCACTTGGATATCGCGCACTCGTGCGCGTTGCACCAGGGAGTGCACCGTGACTTTGTCAAAGGTAGGGGAACAGCGGCGACGCCTCCCTACCTCAGCGTGCGTAGCGCCCTCGGCCTACGCCGCAAGCGCCCGGTCTGCGCGGGCAGCGTTTTTCAAGGTAGGGGAACGGCGGCGACGCCTCCCTACCTCAGCGTGCGTAGCACCCTAGGCCTACGCCGCAAGCGCCCGCTCTGCGCGGGCACCGTTTTTCAAGGGTAGGGGAATGGCGACGACGCCTCCCTACCTCAGTGTGCGTAGCACTCTCGGCCTACGCCGCAAGCGCCCGATCTTCGCGGGCACCCTTCTTCAAGGTAGGGGAACGGCGGCGACGCCTCCCTACCTCAGCGTGCGTAGCGCCCTCGGCCTACGCCGCAAGCGCCCGCTCTGCGTGGGCACCGTTTTTTGAGGTAGGGGAACGGCGGCGACGCCTCCCTACCTCAGCGTGCGTAGCGTCCTCGGCCTATGCCACAAGCGCTGCTCTGAACGGGCACCGTTTTTCGAGGTAGGGGCGGCGCGACGCCTCCTACCTCGGCGTGCGTAGTGCCCTCGGCCGCGCGCAGCGCTGCTCTTCGCGGGCACCCTTCTTCAAGGTAGGGGAACGGCGGCGACGCCTCCTACCTCGCGCGCGCGCCCGGCGCGCAAGCGCCGCTTCGCGCACTTTCAGGTAGGGGAACGGCGACGCCTCCCCACCTCTGCGCGCCCGCCACGCCGCAGCGCCCGGTCTCACCTTCTTCAAGGTAGGGGAACGGCGGCGACGCCTCCCTACATCGGCGTCGTGTGCGCGCGCCTCGCCGCAGCGCGCCGCGGCAGCGCCGGTAGGGAACGGGCGACGCCTTCTTCAAGGTAGCGCCTTGGCCTACGCGGCGCCTCACTACATCGCACCGCGAGGTAGCGTGGCGGCGACGCCTCTACCTCGCGCGCGCGCCTCGCGCCGCAGTGCGCTGGGCACCGCGGCGCGCCTTCCTCGAGGTAGGGGCGACGCGGCGCGCCTCCCTACCTCGGCGTGTGTAGCGCCGCCCCTACCTCGCTACGCCGCAGCGCCGCAAGCGCCGCTCGCGGGCACCGCTTTCAAGGGGAACGGCGGCGACGCCTCCCTACCTCGGCGTGCGTCGCGCCCTCGGCCTACGCCGCAAGTGCCGCGCTGCGCGGCACCGCTTTTGAGGTAGGGGCGGCGGCGGCGCCTCGCCTACCTCGGCGTCGCGTAGCACCCTCGGCCCACGCCGCGCAGCGCCGCTCTTCGCGGGCACCATTTTTCAAGGTAGGGGCGGCGCGACGCCTCCTACCTCGGCGCGTGGCGCCTCGGCCTCGCCGCAGCGCCGCTCTGCGCGGCACCGCTTTTCAAGGTAGGGGAACGGCCGCGACGCCTCCCTACCTCGGCGTGCGTAGCGCCCTCGGCCTACGCCGCAAGCGCCTCGAGCGGCTTTTTCGGTAGGGACCGCGCCGCCCTAGGTAGGGCGAACGGCGCGCAGCGCCGCCTACCTCGGCGTAGCGCGCGCCGGCATCGCCGCAAGTGCGAGCGCTTCGCCGCAGCACCCTTTTTGAGCACCGCTAGGTAGGGAACGGCGCGACGCCTCCTACCTCGGCGTCGCGTAGCGCCCTCGGTCGCGCACGCCGCAGGTAGGGGCGCGGCGCCTTCCCACCTCGTGCGCGCACCGTTTTTTTCGAGGTAGGGGAACGGCGCGGCGGCGGCGCCTCGCCCACGCCGCAGCGCCGCTTGTGCGCACCGCTGAGGTAGCGCCGGCGCGACGCCTCCTACCTCGCGCGCGCGCCTCGCTTACGCCGCAGGCCCGCTCTTCGCGGGCACCCTTTTGAAGGTAGGGGCGGCGGTCGCCTCCTTGCCTCCGCGTGCGTGGCGCCCTCGGCCTCGCCGCAGCGTCGCTCTTCGCGGGCACTCTTTTGAAGGTAGGGAACGGCGGTCGCGCCTCCTTGCCTCGCGTGCGTAGCGCCCTCGGCCTCGCGCCGCAGCGCCGCTCTTCGCGGGCACTCTTTTTGAAGGTAGGGGAACGGCGGTCTCGCCTCCTTGCCTCCGCTTGCGTAGTGCCCTCGGCCTGCGCCGTAAGCGTCCGCTCTTCGCGGGCACTCTTTTGAAAGGTAGGGGAACGGCGGTCTCGCCTCCTTGCCTCCGCGTGCGTGGTGCCCTCGGCCTACGCCGCAAGTGTCTGCCCTTCGCGAGCACTCTTTTTGAAGGGTCGGCGCTCGACTCCGCCGTCCGCCTCGTAGGCATCGCCTCGGCGGGACGGCACGTCTCCGGCACGCGACGACACGTCTTCGGCGCGCGACTCCGCCGTCCGCCTCATAGGCATCGCCTCGGCGGGACGGCACGTCTTCGGCGCTCGACGGCACGTCTTCGGCGCGCGACTCCGCCGTCTGCCTCGTAGGCATCGCCTCGGTGGGACGGCACGTCTTCGGCGCGCGACGACACGTCTTCGGCGCTCGACTCCGCCGTCCGCCTCGTAGGCATCACCTCGGGGAGACGGCAAGTCTTCGGCGCTCGACGACACGTCTTCGGTGCCCGACTCCGCCGACCATCTCCTAGGCATCGCCCCGGCGGGACGGCACGTCTTCGGCGCCCGACTCCGCCGTCCGCCTCGTAGGCATCGCCTCGGCGGGAACGGCACGTCTTCGGCGCTCGACTCCGCCGTCCGCCTCGTAGGCATCGCCTCGGCGGGATGGCACGTCTTCGGCGCGCGACGACACGTCTTCGGCGCTCGACTCCGCCGTCCGTCTCGTAGGCATCGCCTCGGCGGGACGGCACGTCTTCGGCGCTCGACGACACGTCTTCGGCGCGCGACTCCGCCGTCCGCCTCGAAGGCATCGCCTCGGCGGGACGGCACGTCTTCGGCGCTCGACGGCACGTCTTCGGCGCCCGACTCCGCCGTCCGCCTCGTAGGCATCGGCTCGGCGAGACGGCACGGCTTCGGCGCTCGACCACGCCTTCGGCGCTTCACGGATTTCTTCATAGGCATTGCCTCTAGGGTCTGCGAGCTACCAGTTGCATCGGCACCCTCGCGCTTGCTGTCAGGGAATGGGGGGCTGGGGTGGTTGATCACGTCAGCTCGCCCATCGGGACCTCGCCGCTTCTTTGCCGAGGAGTATCATTGTAGGGGTAGCCCAACCCCCCGTGACTGGGCCGTGCAACTAATCCAACATGTAATAGGTCCAATAGTGTAGAAGATTATTACAGTGTAAATATACCAATGTACCCTCATCCCTTGTAAGCACTAAGGGGTAGGATGGGGATTTCCCATTCTACCCCACTCATATATAAAAACCCCCAGGAGGGGCAAAGGGAAGGGGAATCCTCTCATTCTCACCACCTCTCCACAAATCTGGCTCTCCTCTTCATCTCCTACTAGTCCCCTCTTTCTCTGTTTAGCCCGTAGCTATAACAACCATGAAACTCTTATCAGACCAACCATTGCTTGCCTTCAATTTTAGTAATTCAAGAACAGATGACAACCTTGTGTATTGTGTCTTACAGCCCCAGAACAAAAGTTTCTCTGAGTCCTCCATCAAGCTCTTGAATTTACCAAACTCTCTCTCACAATTGTTCCCTTCTGCATCACGTAGCATCTGATCTAGATTGTCATCATGCGACCTATCCTTATCAAAAACACAATCCAAAACCGGTATATCGTTGTCTCCATCAATGATGTTATAATTACCTTCCTGTACAATATTCTTCTTTTCACCGTGACTGGTCCAACATTTATACCCCTTTTTGAAACCCCTTCAAATCAAGTGAGTTTCGATCTGCGATGAGTTGGTAAACATTTTCATATTATCACAATTAATGCATGGATAGTATACATCCATTCCCTTCTTCAACATATCCTACTAAGCCGCTCTTCTAAAAGTAGACCCGCCATTAATGTACTCTTCACTCACAAGGTTCTCAATGTGCAGCCAGCTTCGGTTCATCTATGCTATACATGTAACAAATTAATGTTAAATTAGATTATTAATGCTACTATAGCTAGCCAGCCTAATACTTACACATAATTGGCATTCACCTTATAATAGATTGTCCATATGTAAGTTAAATAGCTAGCTATGTACCATTCATGAAGCAATGTATATATCAAGTAAGAATATATTGAAATAAACTAGGAGTAATGATCCATTCTTAAATTGGAGCAAACTACCAATTAAGCTAAATCTAAACCTAGCTATTACATCTCTTTATTACAAGGCATATAATTAGAATCAAATACTAACCTCTAATCACCAAGAATAAAAAGATCTAATACAAGCTAAATCTGCAAGCAATATGCTTTCAACAAACTCCCCAAAGTTGGCCGCCTCCTATAATGCAGCACAATGAAAATAGATCTGTCAAGACCCCACTAGCTAGACATTTAATAACACAGCGTATCCCAGACATGTCCAACCATAAACCGTTTGTGGTGTCGCACTATCATAGATGGTTCTCATTAATAATCATTTGTGATAATTCACAAACGGTTCTTAACAAGATCTGTCTGTGATAATGGGAGATTTCAAAGACAATTATTATTATGAACTGTTTGTGATAATTACTTATCACAGATAGTTTGTATTAATAAACATCTGTGAATAAATATCACAGATGGTTTTAAAGTAGAACCGTCTATGATAAATATAGTTCTAAAATCTAAATTCATTTTCATACACATAAATGCAAATTTAGTAATGACTCAGGAGTAAATATGTATTACTTAGTTGCTTTTTGCTGGTCAGTAATGCCATCATGCCATTATATTGAGACCGTTTACATGTATAAAAGAGAGTAAATACAAATTCAATTTCTTGATTTTACATATGTATGGCACCCAAACAGCGTGGCTAGTCGTTTCTTATAAACGATAACAAAAAGTAGAAACCCAACTATTTCAATATTTTTCTAGTGGTGGAGGTAGCATGTAATCTCTATATTCAAAACTTCATAGGTGACATGGTCTGCATCGGATGGTTTGAGATCATCAGCGAACGAAGCTTGAAATGCGTCCACCCGATGACGCACTTGTTCGAGTGCCTCCCGAACACCCTCCAATTAAACAATTAAGTCGAATTGAGCCCATAGACTCTCTTTCCTTTCTTGAGGGGTCTTGGCAAGGTTGACTCGATCGCCTGCCGCCTCGACTAAGCACTCCAAGTGACGGCAAGCCTCTTGGAGACATACAACGTCGTTGTGGAGGACCACGTTGATGGCGAGGTTAGTTTGTCAGAAGCAGGAGACCAACTAAAAGACGCGGCAAAGGAGGATGTCAAGATAGTGGAAGGTGGCCTTCAACTTCTTTGGTAAATCCTTGGATATAGGAGGGAGGACATTATTGGCACAGTGTCCTTCCGCAGCATCCGCCAACATGCGATCAGCGAGGTGCTCGTCTAGAATAGCCAGGTTGGCCATCAATGCCGGCGACAAGAAAGAATATGGAGCTATTTATTTGTGCTTGAGAGACAAGGAAAACAAGGAAGATAGCTGGTCAGCGAGGTGCTCGTACAGTATTTATCTCCGGTGGCGGACAATCATTTTTATACAACAGGGAATACATTCGACTCGTGAGACGAAAAGATACATCTGGGAGCCGAAACGATCGAAGGCTCGCATCGGGTAGACGAAGCACACGGCGTGATACATATCACAGACGGTTCTAACCACAAGCCGTCTATAATACCAACTACCATAGACGGTTTACATTAATGACCGTCTGTGAACTATAACATACGGTTCTAATTAAAAATCATCTATGATAATCTGCAATTATCACGTACAGTTCATATTAAAAACAGATATCATACTATAACAGTTGACATGCATGATGATGCTATATCTCCATCGGGCATGCTGTGGCGCACATCACATGCACTGATGCACGTACGTGTGTCTCCCATTGTTGCCACACACGGCGTGTCTTGTGTTGCATGTGCGTTGTGTGAGCTATGGCCTATGGCTGTGCAACTACCGATCTGTCCATCTTATCTCTAGCTCCGATCGATAGCTCTAGCTTTGCTTTATCACATTCCTATAGGGTGATGGCCGACGACACATAAGAAGCTGACATGCCTCATATTTTGGGGTGGAGTTGCGATCCATTCCTATGTATGTAGTGGTCTAGTGTACCTAACTAGCTAGTGGCCATATAGTTACATTTCACCACAAAATTAAAGTAGCTGAAATGTACCGAAAAGTCAATGCCCATTTCAGCGATCATAACATAGCAACTTCATTGGCACACGCGCCCAGGAATGAAAAATCGGCGGTAACCTCCCAGCCCCTCCCCTCCCACTCTGGCCTCTGCTCCCCTCACGACCCCTGCTCCAAACCGCCACCTCCACCGGATTCTCAGCAGCAACCTATACCACCCGACCTCCCCTCCACTGACACCAACTTTGAACTCATGCAAGATCTGGTTGTTTCCCCCCATCTCACGTCGATCCACCGACAATCCAGATCTGGACTGTTCGAATCACCACCTCCCATTGCCGCAGCACCCTTGAGTAGCCACCTCCTCCGCCTAGATCTGCCCGACGTCCCCTTCTTGGACGGCGTCGGTGTCACTATCCACACCGCCCTCCTCAACCGCCGACTCATCCTCCTCCACCTCCACATCGGACGCCACCTCTCCCCTCTAGTCGGAGTCATCGTCGAACGTTCCTTCCTCCCCCGCTTTACAAAGCCACAGTGACGATGACTGTGCTGCTCCAGCCTCATCGGCTACCCAAGCGTTCAACGTTGTCTGCGCACATCACACCCGCCAAATGCCTCATCGAGGTCCATGTCTCGTTCACGCTCGTCGGTGACCTCCTCCCTTCACTTATGCATTTCCTACCGTTTCCAAAATTTTGTTGGCACGATGGTGCATTTATTGTGGTCTGTGTTTTTGACCGCAGTGTCATGGCCGGCGTTATATGCCCCATTTGCCCAAATGGACAAGGGACGCTCTCCCAATGCTATCTGGGATGAGGACACCCAAACTGCAGTGCTCAAAATATACTGGGAGGAGGTTGAGGCGCAAAACATGGCCATGGGGTGTCTAAACAGGTGTGGGTGTGCCAACCTTGGGAGAAAATTCAAGGATCGCACTGGGCGAAAATACACAAAAAAAAAAGTAATTCAAGAGCCGCTGGGATGTATTGAAGTGAGATTACACCATATGGAAAACCCTCAAATTGAATACGACAGGCTTGGGAATCAACTCATGGACTGGCTCGATCGACGCCACTGATGAATGGTGGGCGTAGCAAAACCAGATAACACAATTGTGTCATATAGTCCATCATCTGCTTCAGTAGTTGTTAGCTTCCTCAACCTGAGCACTTCTTATTGCCCATTCAACTGTACTGGTCATTGCTTGTCCTCCCACTGGTTCAATTGTATTGCAAGATCCTCCAGCACCTGCAATAGTTTGTGCATAGACAGCATGGAATGGAAAGCATGGAATTGTTGAGCCTCAAATGGTGTGTGACAACTCTTGGGAGCATATGCTTTGAATGGTTGTGCTGAATTCAGAAGTATTGTCTGCATACAAGGATGTCTTGCATACTCTGGCTACCGCGGTTCTGAAAATTAGTTTTCGCTTTCAATTTCGCTATTAAGAGATCAATCAAGCTAGCTTAGTGTTTTCTGAGAACCCTTCATTAGACATGTACTTTCTTATGACTGCTTTGCAGTTTTTTGTTTCCATAAATGTGCGAGGTATCGTTTTACATTGTTGTGTATCTTTTATCGTATTATGGTCTTATGATACCAGTTATTTATGATTATATTTGGTTCTTGGTTTAATTGTGTGGACTGTTATCGGTGGAAACTTGCTTGGTGAAGTGTAGGCTGTCGATATGTAAGATAGTTATTGGATTTGTACGTAGCTGCCCAATTCCATCCCAACACCTTGCCCAACATCTGTAATTGAGTTGAGCTATCTTGGTTGCTTTCTATTCGAAGTCCTGAGTATTTAGTTCAACATTGCATGAGAATTTCTTCTCAAGTCAATTGCACTGACTACATGCTTGTTTTCTGCTCCACTGACTGCATGCTTGTTTTCTTCCAGTGACTTGGTGCTTTGTAATTAGTTTCCAATCAAACTGACTGTGACTCCATGTCGCAGGCAATGAAAGGTGCCAGCAAGTTTACGAAAGGACCACTCTGGGACGAGGAAGTGATGGATGTCATATTCCGCGAGACGCCTTGCACAAACAAGCATGTGGATGTCTCTGGCGCAAGCAGGTAGCGCGGCGTTCCCCTGCGCAACGTCATTGGCATGTGTTAAAGAATAAATAGCGCATCTGGGACGCATTTTATGCCAAGTAGAGAAAGATAATTGTTGCTACTATAGCATAATTAACGTTAGACAGGGTGATGTGGATTTGACAGGATCCACATGGGCACGGATTATGGCTCCTCTAGAGTAGATGCCACTTCGGACACAAGTGATTTACACACAAATCAAGTATACAATGTGATAGTAGACGCTTTAGTCGCATGATTAGGGGTGGATATCGAGCCGGCTCGGCTCGTGAAAGCTCGTTAGGGAGGAGGCTCGTCTCGGTTCGGCTCAGCTCGTTAAACTAACGAGCTAAAAGAGAAGCTCGGCTCGGCTCGTTAGGCTCGTTAGGTGTAATATCAAATTGACTTTTCTAAAAAGCTCGAGCTCGGCTCGTTAGGTGGAATATGTAAATTGACTTTTCTGAAGAGCTCAAGCTTGACTCATTAGGCTTGTTTTGACTTTTGAATGTCGTTAACCTTTCTTTTTATGTTTTAGATTTGTTTTTCTGAATGATAAGTTCTATGGTTTCCTTTCCATATATGAAATTAACAGAGAAAGGAGTAGCATGTACTTTAATAATATCTCTCAGTGACAAAAGAGGTGTGAAAATTGGTATGCATACATATATACTACTACTGTCGTACTGAGTCGTTCACACGTGATGGGCCGGAGACACTGCCGAGCTGGGCCGACTGAGCCTAGCGAGCGGCTTGCGAGCCGGCTCGGCTCGTTAACGGACCGAGCTAAAACTCTGGCTCGACTCGGTTCGGCTCGTTTGTACCACGAGCCGAGCCGAGCCAAGCTAGCTCACGAGTCTTGAGCTTTTTTGCCACCTCTACGTATGATATATTTTCACTAATGTTCTACGTTCAAATGGGCGTATGCTTGTAAGATTATAAATGTCTCTGTATTGTGTATCTCTTATTTCGATCATCACCGATGTTGAACTTTGAAACTAAATACAGCCTGTGTGTGCACGGGATGCTTTCACGTGGTTCGTGTACTTGAGGTGCATACTCATGTTTTGTTATTTTAGCTTCAGCGTTCACTGCACTGCATAGGTTGTAAAAATAATTGTATGACAGACCACCCAAGGAAATGTACGAAAATAGTGTTAAAATATGCACTGTATGAAAATAGGGTTAAAATTTACACTTTGCAACAGAACTTCAGCCAACAGCCACTGGTATTCTCCTGCAAACTAATACAGAAAATATAGTATTATCTATTTCAAACGCATCAAATAGTCAACGATCATTTATACTTATGTCAGTTCTCATGCTTTCGATAGCATCAGCTAGGCTATTTCAGTTTAATCAGCAAAAACCATAAAAAAACAATAACCAGTTATTATTATTTATTAGTTGCAATTAAAAGATATAAGCATAGGTCAAAAAGGCATTTACCTATGTTTTGTTTTTCTTTTTTACACCTGAGGCAGGCAGGCAGGCAGTGTATGCAGCAGACAATGCATCTTTTTCATGTACTCTGAATCTCTGATTCATGTCGTGTCCTCCGTAAAAGAGTCTGTCTCGTCACTTGGTACAATCTGTGTCATTCGTAGACTCATGTTGCAGCTTTATGTTTCTCAAAAGAAATAACCTGCCCGTAGGCTGCAGCTAGCTTTATCTTTGTATCCTCCCAATTCTGATCGATCGTCTGCATGTTCATGATGCAGAATAGACCAGCTTCATGCGAGAGGACTAGCTATGTGTTAGATGGTGCTCGGTTCAGCTGAATTTTTATAATTTATAGTTAAATATTTATTATAGTGGTTAAAATTACACTATAGCTAGTGGTGGTTTATTTAAAATAATTAAATTTAAAAATTTAAAAATAGAAAAATAGGTTAGCCCAACACGTATAATATAAATGAATACCGGAAAAAGAACCGGTAAAAAAGCTTAAAAATCCAAAAAAATATAAAAAGACAAAAATTAGGAATAGTGAAAAATAAGCCAAAAGTCAGAAGTTTAAGCCCAAACGAGCGGGTCTTGCTAGCAAGCTGTCCCAATTAAGTCCTGCAAAAAATAAAAAGTAAATAGGTTGCATGACTCCTAAATTGGAAGGTAATAATGTTTGATTTGGTATCAATTTTAATAAAAAGTAAATAGGTTGCATGAGTCCTAAATTGGAAGGTAATAATATTTGGTTTGGTATCAATTTTAATAAAAAGTAAATAGGTTGCATGAGTCCTAATTTGGAAGGTACTAATATTTGATTTGGTACCAATTTTAAGACATGCCTCGACAAAATTGACAAACCCTATCCTACCAGCCCATTGTAGTTAATGGTGTAAACAGAATGAATAATTTTTATCTAATTAATCGACTGAAGGTTTATAAAACAAATATGGAAGAAGTAAATCGTTATTCATGTCTGACTCTAAAAATATATATATAATAGAATACACAATAAGTTATATATATCTTTATCCGCTTCGATTGCACCCTAATTATGGTATCAACATCAAACCTATGAATGATTCAGAAATTTAGTAAAGCGTGACAACCTATCAAATCTTATCCACCCATAGCAATGCAAGCAAGAATCACTCACTCGTCAATCCGTACTAATTAAAGACGCATCTATGCATGCATAGGCCGGATTATAAATGCTAGTAGTGCTACCAATCCAAAAAAAAAAAGCTAATTAAATAAGCAAATATTCATTGACGAGATAGATATATTATCATCCCAGCAAGATCAACAGCAGATGGTCATCATGTTGTAAAATATCATTTTTTAAAAAAAATGTTATAAAATAAAGAACAAGAGCACGCGTATGTACATACATACACACATATACACACACACTTTTTACTTCCAGTGTAATTACACCTACCTTTAATATGCCACCTAAACAAACTTGAAATACCCCTTTCAAACTTTAGGTATACTCGTATACTAATTATAAGATACTCCAATATGAATCACACGAAAAAATTGCAAGGGAGTTTATAGTTTTTAGCGTATTTTGTAAATACCTTCATATACGCACATAAAAAGGAGTATGTCGAAAAAATGTACATACCACCCCTGAAAAATTATTCATACCACCTAGATAGTCTTAAATACTCGTATACTACACGTACATACCCTCTGTTACACGAGATACTCCATACATTGTGAAATACGACATATGGTGTAATTATACATGGGAGTAGAAAAGAGGCCTCCTATATATACATACATATACATATATATGAGTGTGTGTATGTATGTGTATGTATATGCATATATCTAGTGTCAATGGCTATTTCAGTACTAAGATGCTAATGGCGATGTGGATCGTCCAATCTAAATTGTGTGGCTCGGATGGAGGTGTGTGAGAACGCATCCCACTTACATGCTTTTACAGAAAACCCCTGCGCTTTTCACAAAAACCCATCAATTGGGATGGGGTTTCCACCTACCTTCATCCGAGCCACACAATAGATCACCATTAGCACTAGATATGTTCATAACGCTATGCGCGGGTCACTGGCTGGATTCCTGGTGCGGTTGATGTGCAACTTCATGAATTATAGATACTAACTGTAGTAGGGGTGGCCCCCACCTGAGCCACAACACTAACTTTTACATGAGTTTTTAACTTTGCAAATGTAAGTAACTTGATGAATTATTGATGACAACTTTATATTTAGGAGATAGTGACTTTTCGTAGCATTGCAATGTGAAAGTTTTCGTATAAGAACTGTAAATAACTTCGTAAATTATAGATGATAAATTTTTATGTATGAGATAGTAACTTTGCTAAATGTAAGTAACTTGATGAATTAGCGATGATAACTTTATGTTCAGGAGATAGTAACTTTTCCATAACTAATAACCCCACTAAATCCCAGAAAAATGACATATGGTACCACTTGCAAATGGGAGAGGGGGCGCACACATCTAACACGCATAAGAATTGTAAGTAACTTCATGAATTACAGATGATAATTTGATATGCATATGTTAGTAACTTTACCATGATTAATAAATGCTAGTAATTGTTCTGTGGGGTGGGATGGTGGGGCGTTGGCTGATTGGGTCAGTCAGGGTCGCGTGCTTATTCTACGTGTAGCCATTGAATAGTACATATACATACATATATAGAGAGAGACTTCAGACGGCAAAAATAAAGACAGTTCATGCGTGCATATACAAGAGAACGCATGCATCCTAGCTAGGTAGAAAATAATATGAAAAAGTTTATATAACACTCTAAATTTTGCCCGAAGTCCGTCTAGCACCATAAACTATGAAATCAGACATTTGCCCCCTCCCCCCAAAATTTACAATCTAGTTCAAATAACACGCTAACCTAGTTTTGGATGGTGGTATTATCCGAGTTGCGCGATGAATAAGCGGTTTTACCACATAAGATGATACACTGATCAAGTTTAGATGAATGATATGTGAGTCTATCGGGCATTCTCTCCCAAATCAAGACAGAGAGAACTACAAGGGTGGTGGCCATGGAAGCGCGGCTAGGAGCTCCGTGAAGAGAAGCCCTTGTGGGTCCTATATGTTATTGATCTAACTTAGCCAACATATCATCTTATATGGTAAAACCGCTCATTCATCACATCACGCGGGTAATGCTATAATGTAAAATCGGGTCAGGGTGTTATTTGAACCAGATTGCAAAGTTTAGGGATCAAATATCTGATTTTATAGTTCAGAGTGTTGAACGAACTTTCAATCAAAATTTAGAGTATTATACAGATTTATTCCAAAATACTACAGTCAAGATGGAAATGGAGATCGAAATCCACCGCAGCCAGCGAGAAAAAGCAACCGACAATGCATTCATGGATGCGTCGCCCAACTCGGCTAGCTAAGAGCAAGTATAATAAGAGGTCATAGTAGGTCAGATCTTTGAGGTGGAGGAGAGAGAGAGAGAGAGAAGGGTGGTAAGTTTACAACCACCAAGCACAAGAATCAAGAAACTTTGTGAGAGAAAGAGGTGGGTCATCTGACCTTCACCGGTCAAACTACTATATGAATGGGCTGATAAGTGGGCTGTAAGTGTCTATACAGTCAGCTGAAGGCTGTATTATTAGCCTTCTCTAAGGCACAAGAAAATTAGGAGCCATGCACCGTGATAAAATCCAAACCACATGCACGCACCCGAACAGTCCAAGAACAATGTACAAAAAGGATTTTGGATTTTTTTCCCATGCATCGAGCTAGTGAACAATTTATGTTCTTTATTTGGTGAAAAGAATCCAAAAGATTTAGATGCAGCCTACACAAAGAAAATAATTACAGATAATATATCCGTAGATACATGATACAAGTGTACATCATTCTATATAGAAAGTAGTAATTTAGTTAATACCAACGGAAATAAATAGTTGGCCGCCCATCATTCTATATAGAAAGCAGTAATTTAGTTAATGCCAACAGAAATAAATAGCGCCTCCACCCTCCTTAGGCCGCATTTCTATCTAAATGGAGGGTATATGATCAATAAACCCCTATGTATATAAGCAACTCAAGGACGTGAGCGTTGATCCATCGTTCGTCTTCTCCCTCCGGCCTCCTCTGCCCTTCTCGACCGTGCGTTGCGTCGCTTTACGTTGGAGAGCGGATGGCTGAGGAGGGCATGGCGGGCCTGGTCCTGTGGGCGGTCGCCCTACTCGGCGCGGTCGTCGTCCTCGACGCCGTCGTCCGGAGGGCCCACGAGTGGGCCAGGGTGGCCTCGCTTGGCGCCGGCAGGAGGGCCAGGCTGCCGCCGGGGGACATGGGGTGGCCGGTCGTCGGCGGTATGTGGGCCTTCCTCCGGGATTTCAAGTCCGGCAAGCCGGACGCCTTCATCGGCTCATACATCCGACGGTGAGTGCCCCGCGGCAACCGCCTCCCTCCCTCCCTCTGTTAGGCACGTCCATGCGCCGGGCCCACGTCAGTGGCTGGTTACGTTGCTGTTGGGCCGGGCTTTGGGCTGGGCCTGGGCCTTGCACCTCCACCGAAGGGCGGGAACGGCTATGGCAACCGTCTGCCGACTTGCCCACAGATAGCAACACATGGAGTGACGAGGGGGTTCTGCACCTGTGCTCTTCGGTGGACTTGTTCTACCATGACTTGTGGGTCCACACAAAAAATTTGATTTTAATTTTTTGTTTGCGATATTGTCGATCTTTGGCCAAAATTGCCCCTTTTTTAGTAAGCGGAGTCCTACCTAACAAAATAAATAACCCATACAACGGATCCTGGTTTGCGCCTTGGAAGCAGTACGTCGAAAGAAATTTTGCTTTCAATGAATATAACCAATTTACCCTTCCAAGAGCCTCTTAAAAAAAAATTCAGTTGTTAGGGGCAACTTTGGTCGGTCCTGGAAAGCTAGGCCTGCTGTCCTTGGAGATTTGATCTGAATCAAATGGAGTTGCTTTTGGGTATGCATCAAAAGATGCTCCCCCTTTTGCATGATATCAGTGTTGCATGCATGATTCATCTAGTACTGCCTCTTCAGCCTTCACAGTGGGATGCTCTTTTCATCCCTAGCCTGGCCTCAGGCCAAAATCCATACGCTAGTTCTTGTTGAAACCTCAAATCATGTTTATCTTTTCTTCCTCTGGCAATTTGCGTGTCTTCTTCTGGTGCATTTGTTTCTGTTTCAGTTCTTTTGTGGGTCCCCTGTTCCCATCGCAATTAATCTGTGTCATCGATCAGACACCTGAAAAGAAATCACTAGCCAGCTTGATAAATCAATGCATCCAAAACCCCTTTTTTTTGTTGCTGTAAATACAAGCAACCAATGGCTTGATGATTCTATAATATCCTTTTTCCTAAGTACAGTCAGTTCAAGCACTTTTGGTTCAGGTCAAGATTTAGTCTACATACTGCTTTGTAATGTCAGCCAATGGCCTGGTTACAACCAGATTGCATAGAAGTATACATTAGTCATTAGCTGATGAAATGCATGCTAGTGTGGCACCCACTGCCTCCCAACATATTTCCACCACTCCCACTCTTTGCAACAGCATATTCCATCTTTGGAATGGAAGTCTCTGCACAAATCTTTGTTTCTACTTTGCTAATAGTTAATGCCCTGCTTGCTGATTTCTGTTAGAACAAATTTGGTGGGTATAAGAAGACAAGGTTTGTTTAACCTGGTGTGGAGTCATCTAGCTAAACAAGTATATATTCAGTGCCTTCCAAGTTTGTACCTGTTTTGCAAGCTTAAAAGTTTATTCCAGTGGCTAGTGTCCATATCCTGATGTTCAAAATGCCTATATTCTTCATAGACTGATATATGCTTTCTGTTTTTGCAAGCTGTATTGTCTTTTGCCAAGAAAGATCTAAGAAATAGAGTACATAATGCTGCCATAACATAGTGTAGTTGTACTATATTGTCTGCATCACTGCAAAATGCTTCTGTCTCTTCATTCACAAATCACAACTGATGCATGAGCACCTTTCTTTTGCAAAGTGGTAACAAGCTAGGCATCAGTATCAGTACATTTTGGTGCCTGTTAATTCAAGGCTGTGACTAAGTAGGAATTAGGATTCGTACAGTTAGTGTACATGACAACACATCATTGGCACATGAGCTGTTGCAGAAGGCAAACAAGATACTGTTGAAATGGGGGGAAATGAATCGTCCAAATTGATGTACTTTTCTGACAGGAAAAAAAGGGAAGCATTCATTGTTCTTCATGCTGAATATAATTCCATGGCATGCAGGTTCGGGCGCACCGGGCTGTACAAGACCTTCATGTTCAGCAGCCCGACGATCCTGGTGACGACCCCGGAGGCGTGCAAGCAGGTGCTCATGGACGACGAGAACTTCGTCACCGGGTGGCCCAAGGCGACCGTCACGCTCATCGGCAGCAAGTCCTTCGTAAGCATGCCATACGAGGAGCACAAGCGGCTGAGGAAGCTGACGGCGGCGCCGATCAACGGCTTCGAGGCGCTCAGCACCTACCTGGGCTTCATCGACCAGACCGTCGTGTCGACGCTGCGGCGCTGGTCGGAGATGGGCGAGATCGAGTTCCTGACGGAGCTGAGGCGGATGACCTTCAAGATCATCGTGCAGATCTTCATGAGCGGCGCCGACGACCGGACGATGGAGGCGCTCGAGAGGAGCTACACCAACCTCAACTACGGGATGAGAGCCATGGCAATCAACATCCCTGGCTTTGCCTATCGCAGGGCTCTCAAGGTATCAATCATTCAATCCTTTCGTCTGAAATTTTAGTTTTTTTTGTAGGATAGATTGCAGATCAGAAAAGGTGAATGCTCCTGTCTTTTTTTCTACTTCAACAAAATCAACCTCCTTGCAATGCAAAAGCTTCTTCACTACAAAGAGCTAAGAATATCATATACATAATTGAAACAACCCTCAAACAGAAACCAAATAGCCAATGTATAAGATGATGCAAATCGTTACTAAGCCGGTCTGCTCGCGGTCTTAAGATCAGTCTAACCGAGCTCGAGCAGTTTGACCGCTGAGACAACGACGGTCTAATCGGTCTACCAGTCTTACCATAGGTCCAACACCGGTCTGACCGATCGCCTATTCCTAGACTGAAAAAACTACTTGGGTTGAAACTCAAATCTTATCAAAACATCCCTAAATTTTGCATCAGACTTAGTTCAAGGCGTCAAAGACCTAAATCAATCAAGAATTACAAAGGTCTTAGGCTCAATTTCACTAATTTGAAAAAAAAATCAAGTTTATGTCTCAAAAACACCAAAAACCCTAAAATCTAAATTATTTCTTTCTCGATGAGTTTCTAATCAAGAGGATTATCCAGACCTACTTCTACATGTCATAGCAAACTAGTCTAGAAATGCATTCAGAATAAAACTACAGGATAAAATTATCTTGACTATAAAAACCCAAATTGGAGCCCAGAACCAGCAAGTCGAGCTTGTTCTCGAATCTCACTATATGAGTGATCTAGATGGATGAAGAATGATCGATAAACTTATCTCTACATCTTACTCATCATGGATCAAAGAGGGGTGAAGGAAACAACAAAAACAAAACCAATTCAAGATTTTCAGACTTGAACAAAAAGTAAAAAGAATTGAACAAATTTAGATATCTATTGATACTGGAAAATTAATATTTATAGCCACTCATAAAGCCTAAGGATAATAAAAAAAACCTCAAGACAAAGAGTCACACACATCTCCCAAAATTCTCTCCAATAACCCTAATATCCTCTACTTGGCTCAACACAAGTTTCTCCAAAAACTTAGCCCTAAGTCAATGCCTCTCCCTCCCTATATACTAAGGCTCATAAGAAATCATATCCAGCACCTCTAGTTGGGTTTCATTCACTTAAATAGGCTAACCTGTAAACCCAACAATATAACGGGTTTTACATTCATATATGCACGTTTCTCAAAGCGCACACAATTATTAACCCACAAGTGAATTAACACTTAATTCATTTAATATTTTCAGTATATTCTTGATCTAAACCTTCTCTCTTTCGCATCCTCACACCGTGGTTTGATCAAGTCTCAATTTTCCAACTTTGGGCAAAAAGACCGTTTTGCCCTCAAACCACCTTCCACGAAGTTTCATGCTTCTTTCGCCTTGAAGCAACCCTATGTTTCATCTTCGGCTCCATGTGGCTTCAATAACTTACTGCCAAGCCTTTCATGCATCCAGATCCCACCAAACTGTCCTCGGTTGCAAATAGCCTAAGTCATTTGGTACGCCACATGCCTCTCCATATACCATGACGGTATCCGACTTCCTTGACCATTTTGAATCTCAACTCCTCCTTGAACTTAGTCCTGATCCACCTTGCCGTTACTCATCATGTCCACCACTGACTCCTGCTCCGGTTTCTTGTCTTCCCGGCTTGTAATCATTCCGTTAGCCTTAGACATCTTTTGATGACATCTTGATTATTCTGGATTCCAGCTCCTCTAGCTTAGTCTCGATCCCTTAACCACTTTGGACCTAACCTAACTTAGTCCCAGTCCCGTCCGCCTCACCATAACCTAACTTCGGAGCCCTACACCAACAACAAGTAAACTGTCACGTAGCACCACACTAATACACAAAATCATCAATTGACAAATTGATAAGTCAAACACCCTTAACTTCATATTAAAACATCTCTGTATGCTTTGACACGTAGCCCATAGTATCCAATAACTAGCCGTCACGTCTTCATTCATTCGAACTCCCAGAACTATCTCTACATACATCAGCCTCGTCACTCAGCGCGCACATGCACCAACTCACTTTTTTATCATCCTTATCTTTTCCGTGCTTTTCATTTGAGCCATGTAGCATCAATTAGACTTACCTGACCACACGGACCTCAACTCTCCTGCCTAATCCCAATTTTTGCAGTTGATCGCTAACGTTTTTCAAGCCACCTGCACATCTAAAAATCAAGCAACCATATCAAGCACAAGTTCCATACACTTGACTCATGTTAGTCAAAAAATAATACATCACACAATACACCACAATCAAACAACGATACCTATGCCATATGCACACTCGAACCCCTCATAGCTATCAAGCCATGAGACAAAACCAAGAACATCATGGTTTGCCTAACCATGTTACACACAACCTTTACATGCACCTTACAACATGTGGGCACAATTCACTTGGCAACTCATGACAGACACACTCCCAACCATGTTTATATATTGATCCTAATATTTTAGGACCAAACCTCAAACAAAAAGGCATAATTTCAACATCAATTCATTAAAAGCTGGTCAGACCATCATTACCGGGCGGTCAAATTGACGGACTGCTGGCACTATACCTGCCAGACTGCCAGTGGCCAGTCTGGAAGCTTAAGAGCACCAGAAAATATTCTCTCTGAAATTTTAGTTAAATTTTATCTAGTTTCAGCTCAGAACTCTATTTTAAGTGACACCTAGTATAAATATATTCTAAATACATATATCTAAGTGTTTGGTGTGTAATTTTTAAAAGCCATATGGCCGGTCTAACCTCTTAACCCATGGACGATAGTCTGACCGTCTTATACCTAACAACAATTCTGAACATTGCATACTCCCAAAATCAAATTCAAACTTCAACAACATTTGCATAATAAAGTCAAATACTCGTCATATACCATGGGGTGATCTCCACCTGTTGTCACATTTTCCCCCCAAAATGGCATATGATTATCAGTGTTCATTTCTGATCGATGCAGACTTGATGGGCATTTTCAGGCTCGCAAGAAGCTGGTGTCAGTATTGCAAGGTGTCCTGAACGAGAGGAGGGCAGTGACGGCTAAGGGATTCACCAGGTGCAGCATGGACATGATGGACCGCCTAATGGAGGCGGAAGACGAGCACGGGAGGAGGCTGGATGACGAGGAGATCATCGACATCCTCATCATGTACCTGAATGCCGGACATGAGTCCTCTGGCCACATCACCATGTGGGCTACCGTGTTTCTGCAGGAGAACCTGGAGATCTTCGCAAAGGCAAAGGCACGTGTGTATTCCAAACGATTAATGCTTTCCATCAAATCCTTCTGAGTTCTTCATGGCTTTGTAATCAGTTGATCAACAGACAGTTCATCGACTTTCAGGCCGAGCAAGAGGAGATCATGAGAAGCATTCCACCAACACAGAAGGGACTGAACCTAAGGGATTTCAGGAAGATGGAGTACCTCTCACAGGTACACCCTTGAGCTTAACATGCTCTAAATGCTTCAAACAATACAATCAGTAATTAACTGTAATATTTGACATGGTAACTCTGAAGGTCATCGACGAGACACTGCGGTTTGTCAACATCTCATTCGTGTCGTTCCGTCAGGCGACCAAAGACGTCTTTGTGAACGGTGCGCTTTGGAATTATATCTTCTTTCGTTAGCGATCACATTGAGTGGTTATTTATGCCTGAATCTGACAATCAACAAGTCAACAGGCTATCTGATACCCAAGGGTTGGAAGGTTCAGCTGTGGTACAGAAGTGTGCACATGGATCCTGAAGTTTATCCTGATCCCAAGAAGTTCAACCCTTCAAGATGGGAGGTGGGAATGGCATTCTGAACAGAATTTCCTGAAAAGAATGGCATTCTGAATGAATGTATCAGTGTGTGTGTTTTCAGGGTCTCAAAAAAATCTACATTTCTTGACTAGTTTCAGTGTGTGTGTTTTCAGGGTCCTCCGCCGAGAGCCGGAACGTTCCTCCCTTTCGGACTGGGTGCGAGGCTGTGCCCTGGAAATGATCTTGCAAAGCTGGAGATCTCTGTCTTCCTCCATCATTTCCTCCTTGGTTACAAGTAAGTTTTTACAAGGTTCTTCTTGTATGAAATTAATTCCAAAGGAGATCGTGTATTACTTCTGAGCTGCAATGGTTAAGCGAGAACAGAAATAAGCCCAACTAGTTGCGTTTATTCTCCATTCTTGCATAGCTGAACAGTTCTAAAATTCACGGTCGATTTTGTCGGATGAAGAAGCAACTGTTACTAGTTTGTTCAAATGTTAATACTATTATGTATCTGAATGTTTAAAGGAAGATGCTGTTTGATGTGCGCATGCAGGCTGACAAGGACAAATGCGAAGTGCCCGACGAGATACCTGCCTCACCCCCGGCCTGTGGACAATTGCTTGGCGAAGATCACCAAAGTTTCCGATGTTTATACTAACTAAAAATTCAGGATCCTAAGTTAGCTGCTGGATCCGAAAAGGGTCAAACCCCTCTATTGTCTTGTCCGCAAACTAAATAAACAAGTAATAAATCATATCACATATTTCTAGGAAAACAATGCGTCTGTCTTATGTTGAATTGTTGTTACGTTCAGCTGTTCAATTGCTCGTTTGTTTTGTCCTAGTACGAGGCCTAAATATGATGAATCATGCCCCCTTCCTTTTAAAGTTTGCCTGAATTTAGATTGAGCATAGAAGAAGCGAGCCAAAAATCGATACGATACGGATTCGATTTCGATTTGTTAATGCGCCAAACTTGATTTTATGCACACAAAAAAACTTTGGTTGATGCGGCACGGAGATAGGAGGCAGTTGTTGAACGGAATTACGCAGTGACTGAGAAGTGACAATCGAAGAACGCATACGAGGATTATTCAGTTCAACGTATATAGGCCTGAGATGTCATGGGATGAGAAATCCTGGTTTCACTTTCACACCTTTGTGTGTGTGGACCTCTGGCAGCACGACGAACACGTAGGATAAGCACAGCTCATCTATCCAAGACCTCATGACGAAAGTTCTCGATGATACGTCGTGCTGCAACTTGCAAAAGAAGGGAGATTTTTCAGGGTTGTGATGAGCATCGATGCCTCGTTATCACACGTATCATTTTCATGTATTCAAACTAAATGTTTTAAACGATATCTTTGACCAGAATTAGTAAGGATTCGACTGAACGCATTCATTATAGGACGATGCTCTTTTACGAGTGGAGGAGGTAACTGTGAGCGGCGGAGCTAGGATTTAGTTATGCCCCGGACTCAGTGGTGGAATGATCTAGGTTATCTGAGAAAATTGCTATAATAGGACTCCAAACAACATGTTTCGCTATAATGGGACTTCTAACGTTGACATCGCTAAAATGACACCCGAAATATTGGTTTCTCGTAATACATGACATTTGACTCTTTTAATTCCAATGTTCGGGTATTTCGAAACATTAGCCAAATGTCATGTATTACGAGAAGCCAATGTTTCGGGTGTCATTTTAGCGATGTCAACGTTAGAAGTCCTATTATAGCGAAACACGTTGTTTGGAGTCCTATTATAGCAATTTTCTCAGGTTATCTGGGTTAGACCATGAAAATGTTAATCATACTAGACTGAATTTACCCAGATTGTACACTAGATATTTTTTTACACCTCAGACTAAAATTTACTCTGTCTAAGGTGTGGTTCCGCCTCTGGTAACAGTTAAGCATGCCCGTGATGGTCAGTTTTGCAAAAGTTGAAGGCTGTTTGGTTTGAGTCGCCATGTGTCGATTGGCGTACCTATGTGACTGAATTTTCGGAGAAAGAAGAATAATAAGCAAGGTAAGAAAGGTTGGTTTTGGGAAAGTTGCATACTCCAGTTGTGAGGATGGAGGGAGACACGGACGGAACTAGCCACGCATACCATCCGTTCCGTGCGTCTGCTTCCGCTTCTGCTTTGCGTTGCCCGAACAAACACAGCGCGCAGAGGACAGAACTATAGAGGAGGAGGGGGACATCATAGGGAGAAGGGGAGAGGCACCCAAACCCAAACCCTAGATTAGACCCACCTCCAGCTCCGATTCCCGACCCTCAGATCTCCAACTCCCGCCTCCGCCGCCGCCGATTCCAGCCCAACCTCATCTACAGCAGCTCGCCGGAGCCGCCCCCTCCTCGTTCCACCGAAGCTGCTGATTTCTTCTCTTGGTACGGACGCCCCAACGCAGCTTGCTTGGATTGTTCCTTCCTTGCTTGCTGTGAGCAATCGAATCGAAATCCAGGTCTTTCTTTCCTAGATACTCGGATCCATCCGGTTAGCTGCGTATTTGATTGGATTGTTGTTCCAATACCAGCTTCAGCTTAGTTTGTTTCCCCAAAATTTGATTCCGCCTCTGATCGGCTGAGGCTCTACAGGGAAGGAGGCAGTCCGCTCGGGGGCACTGCCTGTTGGGTAGGGGGAGTCAGTAGAGTAGGATCAGTTAGTGCTTGCCCACCAAGCCACTCATGTATGCTGTCATACAGGGCTAATCACATGGTGAGTCTTATGGTTGGCTAATCAGTTCTGTGCTAGATGTAGGATAAAAAGGATCCGTCTTGATTTAGCGTAGGCAGCACAGCAAGACAAGGGAAGAAGGAACCAGCACGGGAACAGGGGATATGGCAACCAAAAAAAGGAAATATTTTAGCACTATCATGGAATATATGTGGTTCATGTGTTGAGTTTCAGGGTTAGACGCCGTCTTGGCGACTTCTGTCCCATGTTCTAACAATAATGTGCCAGGCCACATATAGTAAATTTTGTATCCAGCGGCGCCTTTTGGTAGCATACCAACTTAATGTTACTTGATTCTAGTTCATCCATGCAAATTTGGATTCTAATGTGACTTAATACCGTGTTTCAGCAGGAGTGAAATGGACGAGGTTGTCTCCGCTTCAGCTAACAGCCAAGCTTCGACTGATGCCGTGGCAGATCAGCCTATGAAAGTGTACATCTGGGACATGGATGAAACACTTATTTTGCTCAAGTCACTGCTGGATGGGTCATATGCTGGGGCTTTTGATGGCCTCAAGGACCATGATAGAAGTATTGATATAGGGAAGCGGTGGGAGAACCTCATTCTCGAATTCTGCGATGAGCACTTCTTCTATGAGGAGGTCAGTCAGCACCTCAAATCATATCTGCTGGCTACTTACTAAGATCACTACATTTGTAAACACATTTTTGTATGTTTCATTGTTCTTTTCTCGATGCTATTTAAGCCATTTAGCTGCACATTTGTGGAACATGCGGTCTGTTTTATATGTCATCAACTGACCGTTTTGTTCTGCACCAAATGCAGATTGAGAACTACAATGAACCCTATCTCAATGCTTTGACTGAATATGATGATGGGAAAGACTTGACAAAATATGATTTTGAGGCCAACTGCTTTAGCTCTCCTTGTGATGATGTGAATAAAAGGAAGCTTGCTTATAGGCATCGTGCTATTGGAGACAAGTATGCAAAGGTGTCACAAGAATTACCTTATCTTACATTATTTCCCTTAAACTTTTGCTACATGAGATGAAACAGCTCTGTAGCATTTAAGAGTGAACCTTTTGAATATGGTGAAATGCAGTGCCAGATCACTCTTGTTGTGAAACTCTGATTTCATTTAATTTCTTAAGAATGAGTGGACAGCCTATGTTGCTACATGAGAATTCATATGGTAGCAGTCTCTGTTTGCTGGAGCAATAGCTTCTTTTTTGGTGTTTGATCAATTAGATCTAGTCTTTGTGATGTTTGGGCTTTGGCCTTAAGAGTATAGTAAAGAAACCAAACAAAGTTGCTGTCATTTTATAGGTGATGTGACTGATGTCTAGCAAGTCGTAGTGGGGTGTTAGCCAATTCAGTATGCTGCTTTTAATCTTCAATTGCTGGTTTTATATTTTAGAGATCTAACTGAGGAAGCTTTAGTTTGTGAAACTTTTTTTTAAAAAAAAAAATGCATATCCTGATCATGTAACATATGGAAGACAGTTTTAGTCAGACATGTGAGATCATCTTCATATGAGCTGTCATATGATGCAGAGTGGTCCAACCTTGATGCACTAATGCTGATATCTCTATTTCTCAACCTAGCATACATATGTGTGCGTAATTGAGCAAAGTAGGCTTGTAACAAGATCACTAGTATTGGCATCAGGGCAAACCAGACTGGAAATTTATGTTTGGACAGGTTTTGCTATTTCATTGCAAACTTTACATTGAGCACTGATCTATATTTTGTAAAAAAAATAGTTGAAAAATGGTTTTGACTTTAGAGAAATGTCCAAAAAAGTATGCCCGTTTTGTAGATTAGGATTAGGCAGCTGAACTACACTAGATGGAGGATTATAGGTGGATACCAAAGCCGTGGAAAGATGCCCCGTTCCACAGTGATTCACTGGGACTTCATGTTTCGATGCAGGCTCTTTTGTCCAGAGGTTTTGATCTTAGCAAAAACTTGGTTTAGAAATTAGAAACGGTAACTAATGGGGTCTCAAGAGTTCTGTACTGGAATTTTTTCTGAGCATCAGAATTAGATAAGCACTTTTCAGCTATCAATTTTTTGGGAGTTTTCCAGCTATAATTTTATTGCTATTATTTAGACCTATTATTCCTGCCATCATTAATGTCTAATATTTCCATTAGTGTCCTGTTTATGGTCAGTAAGCTGAACTGCTTTGGTGTTTTCAGGGTTTGGAAAAAATTCTGGACCACCACATGGTCAAAGTCTGCAATGATTTGTATAGTTTGACAGACAAATATACTGATGGTTGGCTTTCTTCAGGTATTCTGATTCTTACTACTTTTCCCCCTTAATATTTGGAAGAAATGTTCTTTCTTGATTATTTTTACTGCTGCGAGAATGACAATGGGAAAATATCAATATCGAAACAAGATCCTTCTGATTTTCTGTTTGTAGTCGGTGGAGAAAAGTTTGCTTTGGCCTTTCAGTTCTGTCAATGAAACAAATATGGGCAATCATTGACTAGGATAAAAAAAATCTCCGGTAACCAGCCAGTTCTGTCAATATAACCGGCCGGTATTGCCGGCCATACCGGCCCAGCTTGGTAAAAAAATATCGGTCTGGAAAGTTCTAACTTTAAAATTTGAATTTTGAATTTAAATTGATGAACAATAATTCCGGGCAGTAACCGGCCAGAAACCAATCAAACAGGCGGTAACCAGCCGAAAACTGGTCAAATTCAAATTTTGAATTTAAATTTTGTTTGATGAAATGTGGCCGGTTTAAAACTGGTAACCGCCGGTAATCGGTCTGTAACTGGCATGGTTGTCACGGCGGAGTCGACAACCACGTCGAGCGAGGGGCGCCTAGATGCCTAGGCGACGGGCACGGCGACGGATTCGAGTCTCTCGCGTATATACCGCCGATGCCGACTCTGTCGCTCGCGTATATACTGCCGATGCCGACTATCTCGCCTCTCTCGCGTCTCGCGACTCCCTCTCTCTCGCGTCGCGTCTCCCCCGACTCCGGTCTCCCCGACGGCCGACTCCCGCTCCCGGCGCCGATCTCCCCTCCCCAACGATTCCTTCCCCGCGCGCCACCTCCTCCCCCCCGGCGCCTCCCCTCCCTGCCGCCTCCCCCTGCCGCCACCTCCCCCCGTCGCCTCCCCTCCCCTCGGCGGCGGGAGCACGCCGGAGCACGGGAGAGAGACGGCAGCGGGAGGGAGGAAGGCGGCGCGGGTGGAGGGAGGGAGGCAGCGCGGGTGGAGGGAGGCGGCGGGGCCAGAGAGGAGAGGGGCGGACGGCGTACCTGGGCTGGCGGTGAAGCTAGGGTTCAGGTAAGGCGAGGTGACCCTCCCCGGCGCCAGGACGACTCCGTGACAACCATGGTAACCGGTATCGGAGGGGGTCCGATATTTTTCCCGTTTCCAGTTTTTGAATCCTTGATCATCAAAGCTATAAGAGTTTACAATCAAGAAGAATCTGCTAGAGACTAACATTGCTTAATGGACAATACACCAAAATATTAATATCTAAACAAGGTGCTTCTGAATATTCTACTCTCTGTCGTTGGAAAAAAAATGTTTTGTGCTTTCAGTTTTGTTAATTGTCGGTGACCTAAATGTCTGCTATCATCAAAGCTATAAGAGATTACAACCAAGAGGATCTGCGACAGCCTAACTTTACAAAATTGATAATACCCCCTCTGTTTCACAGTATGTGCCCAATTCATTGGAGGTTGTTGCCTCACAATATATGCCCATTGATGAAATCAAGAATTTTGTTTTCTGTTTTCCATGTGTACCCATGCTCTAAAACTTGGGAGAGAGAAAGTTAGTGTTGTTCTTATCCTTTGATGGCATTCTTGTTAGTCTTAAGGGCCTTTTTCTCCCCTGATTAAAAGGATGGTCTACTCAAAATTGAACTACAGGCTCAATCTGAGCTCACCATTGATCTGATTTCGTAAGCTTGCTGAATCTGTGAACTAGTACCTGCACGTTAAGCTACGTGAAAAACAAGAATTGGCCTTGGAAAGGAGCAAGCTTAATGTCTTAGCTTTCCTTTTCTTTTAGTCATCTTCAATCATCAGTTTTGCTGCTCGAATACTCAATACTGTTCCCCTGTTATGCAGCTCATAAGTTGTTGGAAGAAGCATTGGGAAAATCAACAGCTGAGCCTTCGGCCAAACCTTCAAGCATCAATTGCATAGTTACATCAGGGTCCCTGATTCCAAGTCTTGCCAAATGTTTGCTGTATCGCCTGGATGATGTGGTCTCTTCTGAGAATGGTACGCCTCCAATGTTGGAATAGTTCTTTGAGCACTTCATTTCTGTTGAATATGGCAAGCAATGAAGCTATCATTAGAAATGTACAAATGGAACAAGTTGGTTGTAAACTACACCTTGTTCTCTAATGATTAGTGATCTTATAAAATGTAATACATGGAAACAACTGTTATTAATCTATCTGCTATTTGAAGTACTTCCACCGGGAAGTACATCAAATCCATGAGGTTAGGTGTAAACAACATAGATGAAGTTAGTAATCATTTGCCTTTTGTTTTGCAGTTTACAGTTCATGGGAAGTGGGGAAGCTGCAGTGCTTCAAATGGATCAAGGAACGCTACGATGGTCCAAACATTCGCTTCTGTGCAATTGGGGATGGGCATGAAGAGTGCAGCGCAGCGCAGATAATGAAATGGCCATTTGTCAAGATTGAGTTCCGCCCTGACGCCCCTCATAAGTTCCCTGGCCTGAACCTGTCGACAATCCATACCTGCATGGATGCCGTATATGAGTCATCGAGCAAAGATGGTTGACCAGCATGCTTGTTGGTCCCAATTTTTCCTCTGACCTCCAATGCCTGTGGCGATATCTTTAGAGGTGTTCGCCATGGGGGTCATATTGAAGGAAATTGTGAGCAGAGAGATGTCGCTCATGGGAGGCATATTGCTATCCGTCTGGAGAATTAGGAGGCGGGTGTGTGGTAAATAAGCGTCCGACTAGTTGGATTTGTTCCGGCATGTTTTAGATTCTGCCTGTTGCCCCATTTTACTGTGATCCAGGCAATCGTGTGTGTTGTATCCGGTTGTGTGCATTGGCATTTTCAGATGATGCTGTACATATGCGTCTCACTCAGATTGTTGAATACTCTGGTTTAAAGTATACAGTGAGGTACATGGTTTGTTGGAATCTCAAGCTGAGAGCCTTGTGACGGGTGTTACAAGCACAATTTGTGCTCCATCCATGCAGGATCAATGCAGCTTGCAGTTTCTGGTTTGCTGATTGTAACTGCGTGCCGATTTCAACGCTGCTAGGTGAAGTGTTCAGCGGAAAACAGTTCGCGTGCTACTGCTATGTACTAGCTCAAGATTCACGAGATGGATGTTAGTATCGTGGAAAATTTCCAAAAAATCGTATCATGTCATTGTCTGGGTTTAGTACTGAAGGTGTGGTATACTGCTGCTCTGAACCATTCGGCCGAACGTGGAATCGCAGTCGCATGCAATTGCCAATGTTGTTATTCCGATTCCGACTTGGCCCAGCAAAATTCCCTATACATCGCATCCTCCAATTTTTTGTTGTTGTGTGATTTTTTTTACCTGTTCTTCCATCCAATCTGTATTTCGGTTTAGTGAGAATGTTTTTTGGCCTATTCTTCCATCTATTTTCCCCCTTCCTGGTACTATTTTGGTTCAACAATTTCTATGCCAACCCTTGTGAATTTCTGTTCCACTAGCTTCGGTAACTTGCAACTGGTGATCGTGAAGTTGGGAATAATACCCAATTGAGTTCACATTTTTTGTGTTGGATATACGTGCGTGTTTGGAAGCAGCTCTAGATCGCGTAGAAATTGATACTCATACATATATAGTGGGAACGTGTTGCAGTTACATATTCAGTCAGAATTTTGCCCCTGCTGGTGAAAGCAAGCGTCACCGGCGAGGATTGTGGCATGGAAGTACCATCATCCAGGTCTGGCCCAAGGCTCTGCTGCAACTTCACCATCTACCTCCTGTGAGTGAACTGGACGCACTGTTCTTGATTTTAGAAATCAACTCACTCGTGTGGATATTATTTGTAGGGACCGATGGTGACTGAATCATATATATCACTCGTCTGGCTCATTCCACATGACATTCTAGGCGACATACTGTCGCGACTAAGCTTCAAGGAAGCTGCGCGGATGAGCATACTGTCTGGTAAATGGAGGCGGCTCTGGAGATGCTACAGAAACCTCGTCTTCACCAGGGAGACAATGTTCAGCAGCACCACCAATGCCGTGCGAAACCGAACAAAGTTTAGCAGCAATGTCGGTAGCGTCCTGAGAAGTTCGTGGTCAAGTTCAAGCTCCGCAAACCACAGGCGCGCCATGTCGATAGACGGGCCGGTTAGCTTCTCTGCTATGTCGAGAACGATGCACGTTGTCTTTGATTTCTCTCTCCGGGGTCACGGGGCGATGACCACCACAACCGGTGCAGCTTCCCGCCGCGCCATTTCAGCGGTCGCAGTGGCTCTTAATCGCTGCGCCTCATGTTTGCCTGCTTGGAGCCGCCGCCGCCCGATTTCTCGAGTGGCTTGACAAACCTCAAGAAGCTTTATGTGCTTTATCGTTGCCTTTAGACAGTGTTGATGGTTGCGTACGTGACAGATGCAAGAATTTTCGGTCATATTCTTTTAGACTATAGACGATAGTTTCTATCTATATTTTTTGAGATGGTAGAAAATTATAGAGCATACGATTTTAAACTCGAGAAGACATGTAGAGAAATCGTTCTTTTCTTTAACCTCCGGAGAAACCAGAACAACAACAAGGCGCCTATAAATTAATACCCTAGTAGGTTCGTCAACCTGAGGCCAATACCAGAAAAATACGAAGTGCCTACGCTGTTTCCCAAGTGTGTGTTATTTAGGTCCTGTTTGGATCCCTTGACTAATTTTTAGTCATCTAAAGTTTAGGTCTAGTCCATCCAAACAGGTGAACTAATACCTGGACTAATTTTTAGTTCATCCCCAACTAGCTATTAGTTCATTAGTTGGCAAATGTGGACTAATTGTGGACTAAAAGGTGGTACCAAACAGCAAAAGACGAAAATACCCCCGCTACCCTTTCTCCACTACTCCACATGCAACACACTAACAAATATAGGGGTATAAATGTCTTTGCCCATGAAAGTCACCACATTTTAGTCCATGTATTCAAACAGCACTTGACTAATTTTTAGTCACCTAAAGTTTAGTCACCTAATTTTTAGTCCACCAACTAGTAAACTAATAATTAGTTCTAGGCGATCCAAACAGGCCCTAACTCTGGCTGAAATGTCTTCCGTGTGCTAGAATAACACACAGCGAAACTTCGATTCTCCGGAGCTCTCTCTAACACACGTATGATCCGTGGCTTTTGTCAAGCAAGATGACATCCTCACCGTCTTGTAAACGATCATCCAACCATTGATGTCGATGTCATCATACATCGGACGGACGGACACGTGGCTTTTGTCATGCAAGCTAGTCATCTTCCGGTGAGCATGCATGCATGCATGCTTTGTACGTGTCACCCAGACGTCCCGCATGGGTTCGTCCACGTGGAGAGCGGTGAATCCGTTTAAAAACACCAGGTAGCTAGCTAGCTCGTGTGGCTGCAAGCGCATACAGATCACAGCGAGATCGATCGATCAAAGCGCGTACAGGATGCAGGCTGTGAAGGAGAAGGTGAAGGACACGGTGAGCGCGGCGAAGGCGAAGGCTAAGGAGAAGCGTGCCAAGGCGGAGGAGAAGGCGGAGGCGGCGTCGGCGCGGTCGCGCGTGGAGCGGGAGCTGGCGCACGAGCGCGGCAAGGCCAAGGTGGCCGCCGCCAAGATGGAGCTGCACCAGGAGAAGGCCCTGCACCGCGAGGAGGCCGTCGAGCACCGCCTCCACAAGCATGGCGGCTATCGCCATCAGCACGGCCTCGGGCCCGGCTCCGCCACCGCCGTGCCTGGGATCAACGGCGCGGCGCCGGCGGCGACCGGGGCACCGCACCCTCCTGCCAACTACTAGCAGATGGCAACTCCTAGTTAAGTCGTATAAGTCGGTCAGAGAGTGAAACTTATGTGTATCTTCGTCTTCCTAGCTTTGCTGTTTGGACTTCCTAGATGAGTTGCATGCATGTTGCGTACGTTGTTGGTAGCCTGATATAAGTAACCAGAGGCGGAGGAGATGGTGGATGCACAGCGTTCATCGATGCATAAATGTTTTTGTTTTCTCAAGATGCATGCCGATGCAGTCCTGGTGCCTCTGTTGCTCATTTCTTAATTTGTTCCTTCACTTCTTGTGGGCAGTAGTAGTATTCTATCCTGATGCTGCTGATCGATACCTGAGAGGAGACCGCTTGTTCAGTGGACAAGATGCATCTACTCTTGGTTAATTGCGTCGTTCGTTTGTTCCTCACCTGGACAACACGCACTGTGTGGATTAATTTCTCTTCACAGGTTGTGGGACCGAAAAGCAATCGAGGTCTGAATAGTATCGATCAACTTTCCTTCGAGTATCTTTAATCCTTCACTCAAATAATTTCAGAATTACTGAGATAAGCATCAACAACCAAAAATCCAAATTGAACCGCTCAAGAAATCAAACTCTAGAGAATTGCTAACTTTACACAGTCTGACAGGCTACCCAGGTCTGGTCACACCTCCTAATGATTAGACCGCCGTACCAAGCCGGTCTGATCAGTGGTGACAAATATGACTTACTCGTAGGTAGAAGATGGTCAAAATGACTTTAAATGTATTTTCACATGTCATGGTAAGCAAGAACATCAAAAGAATCAAGACAAAAATAATCATATCAAGAAGCACTCGGAGGCCAAATCCAATAAAAAAACTAGGCAACTTCATGAACTTGCAACTTGATGCCTAGATAGATAAGGATTGATCTCGAGTACTGTCTATCATTTATATGTCCTTAGCACATCAAAATCAAGAAGAAGAGAGAGAGGCAAAATCAAACAAGTCAAGAGCAAATCAATTAGTACTAGATGAATACATAGAAGAGAAATAAAGATTGATGTATTGTTACTTGAGTATGAAGACTTTACAACCATTTCACCTGGAAGACAAGAGCACACCATATCACTCAACTTTTCTCACCCTAATCCTAGAATATTTGGCTTCAATAGCAGAGATTGTATGATTGGATGGTTAGCTAGCAAATCTCTATCATAACATATTAAATAGATAGAGCAATCAGTACGTATCTAATCTTAGTGGATATTATCCACTTAGTACAAACGAAAAAATCCATTAAATTCACACAACATGAGTTTTATGAGTTTTAATCACACACTACACTTATGCACGTTTTTCAAAGTGCATAAGCCCAAATCCGCTAAGTCCTTAGCCATGATCCAGCTTGATCTTTTCAAGTTCTCCTTGACCTAAATCGTTCTTCTAAATGCCACTCAAGCACCGCAGTTTTGATCCAATTTAGTTTCCAATATTTTAGTCAACTTACCAAAATATCCTTTTTTGATCCGATCTCCATCTTCATTGCAACCAATCGTCATGCTTACCACGTGTAGGTACACTACTAGCTTGCTACGCATTGGCAAGTTTCTCCCGTTCCAGTTCCACGGACCACGGCTCAATTGGACCGACCAAGCCATATAATGCAACCCGCCTTTCGAACTTCCCTTCAATATTGTCTGCATTTCCCATGCCATGCTTAGTACAACCATCTCACCCGCCATCCATAATCGTTCTGGGCATCAGCTCCTCTATGAGTGTAACTCCGATCCTCGTCGTTGACTATAGTTGATTCGAAACAATTCTACACATTCAAAGACAAGGGAAATCGTTTCTGGGCGTAAGTTTTTCACAACTTAACCCACGTTAGCTATAACATGCCTTATGCAACATGTAAGCAGTGATCTAGGTCAACCAAAACTTCCCACGACCAAAATCCCCAAATACCAAAACTAGTTGAGACAACACTAGCCAGTTGATCTGACCACAGAGCCATGCTAGTCAGACCACTGATGGGGCCGGTCAAACCGATTTTGGCCCACGGTCTAACTGTTGAGGAGATCTGGTCTGACCGTCCTCCTTTGGTTGGTTTGACCAGTTTTGTAGGCAGTTAAAAAATCTAACAAATTTGCAATTCAAAATTTCACTTTCTCAATTGATAATGGTTCATCACAATATTCTGAACCTTTTCACATGATCATTCACTAGCCGAGAGGAAGATTGCAAAGTGTAAACAGAATTTGTCCACGATGATTGCAAAGTGTAAACACGAGAATTTGTCCATGCGTATAAAATTCTAAACACAAGTTTTACACCAGTCACATTTAAGGAGCTGAAAGCATAATGGCTGTTGGCTCTTGTTATGCTAAGGGTCGTCTTCCGTGAACGGTTCCAGCCTTGTAACTTCGGTGTTAGGCCAACTCTCTCTTTCTCTCTCTCTCCCTCTCTCTGTGTGTGTGGATGTGTCTGTGTGTCCATTTTGCTATGTTAACCCTAGCTATCCGTGTAAGCCTGTGAGGATGAGGGGGTGGACATGAATTGGCCCTAAATCAGCTAAACAGGGAACACTAAGCTACTTACCAGCTACCATGCCCTCTGTTTAGGGCCTTGCTCTTTTTGGCTTTTAAGCATTTTTTTGACTTTTAGCTTCTCTTAATAATCAATATTTATTAGACTAATAAATTGTAGCCATAAGCCGGAGTCTAAAAGAACAGGTCCATTAATATACGATATTTTAAACATCAAACACGATCTCCATGCAACTTTGATTACTATTTTTTATATGAATACGACCATAAAAAGCTATAAACTATCATATTATAAAATATATTTTCATAAATAATTACCGGGACCCGGAATTGAAGAATTACAAATTTGCACATGTTTATTGGGCTAGTACTATGATCAATAATTAGCACACATATTCAACAATATTTATACCACATCCATACATGAGTAAATAAAAACATAGTAGTACAATATAATTAAACAACCAAATTTAAGTCATAGGTGATTAAGTTTACAACATAGGACCGTCTGACCAAATGTTTCACATGACATAAAGTTTTCAAGCGGAAATATAGAGGCATCGAAAACCAGCAAACATGCCTCGGCCCTCCCACAGACAACTGACTGGGTTAAATCTTAGTAGTTAGCATCATCATCGCTGAAACATATGGCATAAAAGTATCCGATCGACAGGTCATCTTCTACATCCTCTAAATTGGTTCAACAGGGAAATATGAGTACAAGTTTTTTACTCTGTAAGATTTTATAGCAAAGATAATGGGTGGATTTTTTTGGACTATGGCTTTTGAATTCTAGCTATTCGCGAGAGAGATTATGAAGAGGGAAACAGTCGCATATGATTTTGGCCGGCACAGTGTCTACTACAATCGACTTATAGACCCTACCTTGAAAAGACGCATCATTTGTAAGCTAGTGCTTTCTTTTATAATAAAGAGTAATAAATTATAAATGAAAAGTTGTAAGAGCATTTGACATTAATAAACAAACAATAGTACAGCATAAATAGAGTAAATAAACAAGTGGCTTGCTGCCATCAAACAAAACAAAAATAAGGTCCTTTATGCCAAACAAGGTATGCATGTATTACCTATCCATACATCACCTAAACCATTTTGCAAAAAATAAAACTACGTATTGTGGGATATAACCAAGTGATGTCCATAACTGGATATGTAGCTATTCAAATATATTTACACTATGTAGAGGTTGTACAACTTTACCCATATAATATAAACATCTCACCATGTCACACAATATTGAAAGTGCCCAATTTGAGAGTTCATAACAAAGCTTTTACATTATCGGTCCTAATATCAAACAACGCTATGATACCTTTCTAGGACATGGAGAGTTCTCCAAAATCTTAAGAACTCATACGTTGTGCTAATAAGCTTTGCCATCCTTGAAAGGCACCTATGCACATGGAGGTACTTTACCATTCCCGCACTAGCCCAAAACCTATCAATTACTACCTATTGTGTTATTGCTAGGACACAACAACTTATTATGCTAGGGCCTCCCATAACGCATATGTGGTTGTATGAATATACTTGAGTCTATGGCACAATATATTGATCTTTAGTGACTTGGGTGAGACAACCACAAAACAAAAGTCTCATGCACCTGTACCAGTCTCAACATACACTCGCCTAGGTTCAAAACAAGTTTGTAGTTTTCATTTGTTAACCAAAGTAACAAAGGTACCTCCTCTGGATATATATATATACCAGTGTTTCCCATAAGTGATCATCTAGAAAAGTCGTTCCAACATAGCAAAACTAGTATCGCAAAGTATGGCCAAGCATGACTATATCATACAATTCTAAAAGTCCAGAATTTCATTGTACTAATAGTGGATGGCATTACTATGATGACAATAGTGTGGTCAAACATTTATCAATGAAGGATTAATGCAATAATTAAGTATAACTAGTAACCTTAACAACATAGTAATTTTACCAAAATTACATGCATGCATAATAATCTTTGAAACTTAACATACATAATAGTGAAAATATAGGATCAAATATGATAAAAAGGAGGTGCCTTCCTTGCTTGTCGAACTCTTGGTCTTGCACGGGGTCGACTTTGAGGATTTCCTAAAGATCGGTATCTAATTGGTAAAAGCCAAGTGAAACTAATAAGAGCCAAATAAATATAAACAAATAAAAAAATGATAGGGGGCGAGTGCATGTGGACCGAGTCCATGGACGAGTCTACATGATGTGGACATCCCTATTACTACCATGTCGTCAACTTCTCCAAGTATCCATGAAGCACTAAAAGGACCAATGACTAGAGCGAGAGCCAAGTTTTTAAATAAACAAGTGAATTTGTTTCTTAATAAATTTCCTTGTATTGATGCGAACTTTATACTACCTCATGCGAGTTCTTTATGCATTCTCAAGCTTGAACGGATTGAAGACTTTGGAATCACTAGTACCCAATGAAGTCCAAGTATACAAGTAGAAGCAAGGAAGTAGCCACGTCGGCCAGCCTAATTCAACCGATCCAACCAACCAATTGTATTTTTTATTTTTATTAGTGATTAATTTGGTCCATCCAACCGAATAGAATAAGACTCGGTTTGAACCAATCCCGTGCGTGTGCGTACGAGGATGATGGTCGCCGTATAAATATCAAACCAACTAAAAAACGAGAGGAGGATGTGACGAGAAACAGAGAAAACAGGATGACTAGATAATGAGAGTTGCTTTGTACACATTTTTGATCTTTTGATATCCATCAAGAATTCAATAGAAGATTTGTGAGTTCTTACAAGTTGAGATCGTTTAACCTTTTAACTGGGAATTGGGAGCACGATGTGGCTTTTGCTTAGTGGTTGTGAAGTCCGGCGCGTGTGATCTTGCGAATTAAAGAACGTTTGTCCTTGCATTGGCAATAGAGGATCGCTACGATTCGAGAGGCTGCATGTGAGCATCCAATCCTACGTCGAGAAGATCGGGCGACCCTGTATCACTACAGACCATGGGTCCCACATGTCAACAACATAGATTTAAAAACATAGTTAAATTAAAATTTTGGTTAATGAGGACGGCGGCTCGAACTCGAGGACCTGCTGCAGTAGACATGTAACAACTTGAGGGTTTGTGCAAGAGGATGATGGGGCGCAAAGTGACGCGAGAGAAGAAAGGAGGTGCTCACCAGACAAGGGACAACATGACGATTAGGCATGAACGTACACCCTGGAGAGGAGGAAGACGGTGAAGACTCAGCTCCCAACGGCTCCAACTACGAAAACAAGTACGAAAGGGGGACATCAATGATGCTCCATAGGAGAGATGACATGTGTGTGGAGCAAGGAAGCTCACTAGACAAAGGAATGACGTGGTGGTGTGCTCGTCGGCATCAAGGAAGATGATGATGTTCCCAGCAATCCACAAGACCAAGGGCTCTTTTGAGAGGAACCTGGAGATGGTGAGCTAGAGGAGATGACACGAGCGGCTCAACTTAAATAGCAAAGAGAAGACTGGGAGAAGGTCGTGAGTTCCCATAGGCATGGTAAGAGAGAACAACAGAGCGAGCGTCTCTCATCCTCTCCTGTGCACACGACATACAGAGGGGGACAAAGAGGGGAGATACAATGCGACAATGGGATATGACAGCCGACGCCCATGCGCAACACATGCAGTTGACCTAGTTTGAACAGCTTGGTCGGGGTGGGACTGTCTATATGTGTGTATGTGTGTATACACACACAAACATGTGGAACTGTCTGTGCACTAACTAAAATCAGCTATAGTGCCTAGTGTTTAAAGAAGGGAAACTTTACTGATTCGTGCTACTATTCATCTTCTCAATGTAGCTTTCCTCCCGTCTTGCTAGGGTGGGTATTCGGTTTATTTGACTATATCATTGCGGTTTATTCAGTATAAAAATTTTGGTTTTTAAAAGATAGAAACCGAAATGTGCAGTGGAGAAATAAAACCACATCGAATTAACCAAGCTAATTTGATTCAGTTAATTTGGTATTCGGTTTCTACATAACATAACATCCAAAGGCACTAGAGGTACCTGAAGGGACCAGAAGGTAGAGGATTTTTAACCTCACATTGCATGGGAGTTTGAAATCAGGAGCATAAGATCATCTCAATGTGAAAGAATAGTTCGAAACATACGTTGCTATAAGTATAAGCAGGAATTTTTAAGCATAATGAAGTAAAACAGAAAATAAACATAACACACAGTTCTTGTCATGCCTTGCAAAGGGACTTGCAGGTTGCAGCAACTTATCTCAGCTGAGACCAAAGGTAGAAAATCTAAGCAATTTGTTCTATATGGATTTGGCACTGAAGAAACTGATAGCATACAGAATGGAAAACAGAGAAAAAGGGCAGGGTATCTTCAACATGTGTAACCACTGTATCCATCATTAGGGACCCAAGTTCCGAAGCATAACCTCTCCCAGCAGCCAAGCATCTAGGGACTTAGAGCATCTCCAGCAGGAGCCCTCAAATCAGAGCCCCTACTTTTGATTTGAGGGCTCCCCCTATTTTTGAGGGCTCAAATTTTTTGCATCCACTCCAACAGCAGCCCTCAAATCAGGGCTCCCAAATCTATCCCAACAGACAATGACACATAGGACCCACCCGTCATCCCGTCCTCGCGGGGACAAGAAGAGTCGTGTCGGGCGGGGGAACATCGGCGAGCGGAGAGGAGCCGCCGGGACGTCGCCGGAGGGGAGGAGCTGCGCTGGATCTAACCGGAGGGGGGAGCTGCGCCAGATCTCCCCGCGAGGAGAGGAACCGTCGGGCCAAGATCTCGCGCAGGGAGGGGTCGGCCACGCCGGGAGCCGGGGAGGAGCTGCGCCGGGACGTCCTCGCGAGCCGCCGCCGCCGCCTCGCCGCCTCGTCGCGCGCGGAGAGAAAGAAATCGCGCGGCGAGAAGAAGTCGCGCGGGAGCGCTGCGGGCGGGTGCGACGGGCGGGAGGGGAATCGCGCGCACGCGCGGGGAGGCGGCGGCGCGCGCGCGGCGCGGAAAAGAGGCGGGCGAGGAGAAACAGCGCGCGCGAGGAGGAAAAGACGCCGCGGGAAAGACGCGCACGAGGAGGGAACAGCGGTGCGCGAGGGGAAAGAAAGAGCGTGGCGGGATTTGGGGCTTGGCCTAGAGCCCCGTGAATGAGGGCGAGGGGATTTAAGGGGCCCCTCAAATTTGAGGGCTCTAGTAGGGGCCCTGCTGGAGCTCTATTTTTGTCTCAAGCCCCTAATTTTGGTTTTGGGGGCTCAAGTAGGGGCCCTGCTGGAGATGCTCTTAGGAAGGACCCGTGGCGGGTGGCGCCGACGAGCGGGTGCATAGGGCAATAGGCGGCATCGACGGGCGACGGCTACAGGTAGTGCCGATGGGACACAGTCGGAGGGCCGGAGGTGGCGCCGACGGGACACGAGCAAATGGTCAAAGGGGCGCCGACGGCACTTGTTGCCGCGCTTGCACCCTTGCTTCTTAGGGTTAGGGTGGAGTGCGGCTGTGTGGGATTGCGGCGACTCTCACATCTCGGCTGAGCCTACGAGGAAATGAGTTGAGCCTCATCGCTAGTTGGGCCTTGCTCTTGAGTCTTGATGGGCCTGGTGAGTGGTGAGTCCGAGTGAAGTTGAAAGTGCGGTATATGACTTACTCGGTTTCTGTGAGTCCAAAACCGCATCGAATATCGAATAGCAGCAAAATAAAAACCGAAAGCCAACTGAAAACCGAAAAAACCACAATATTCGGTTTGGTTCGATTCAGTTTTTCGGTTTCGGTAAAAAAGTGCCCACCCCTACGTCTTGCTGTCTATGGCCTCGTTTGCTGTCTATGGCTTCGATTTTTTAGCTTATAATTTCTCCTGGACATATAGATAAGACATCTTCTTAGTCGTCTTTTTTGAAGCGGTTTATTGGAATAACCTTTTTAAACAATTTATCAGCATTTAATTCATTTATACAAACACACACACGTAACGATAAAAATCTATCGGCCACAAGTCATAGGTGTTGCTCATTTCGGTTTTTTCACTATTTGAGATTTATTTTGCATTGTAACTACAGATAGGTTCTTTGGTGTAATTAAATTTAAAAAATAAAAAAGATTAACCCATTACAAATAATACAAATAAATATAGAAATAAAAAGAAATGACAAAAAACCAAAAAATAAAATTAAAAAAACTGGATGCTAAAAACCAAAAACTGAAACTCAAACAAACGGAGCCACTAAGCCATCAGCCGCGGAAAAAATAGAACGCACTGTACCACATTTACAAGCGACATCACCCGGCAGCGACACGTGACAGAGATCCAAAGCAGTAGTGCTAGAAACCAATAATAAAAACTTAGTAAGCAAGTCAGGTCGCACGATACCGCGTCGCTCTTCTGTGGTGTGTGTGCAGGCAGGCAGCGAGGCTAGCCCAAACGCGCCGCACCGTCGACAAAAGAGAAAAAAAAAATCCCAAATCGAAACCGAAAAAGTAAAATCGAAAAGTATCGATCCTTCCCCCATTTATTTACCAGGACCACGCTCCCCTGGCTTTTGAATCCCCACACGGCACGCAGCGCAGACCACGCTTCCACTAGCTCGCTCCGCGGACGCAGATCGCGCCTAGTGCTAGCGTGTCACCGCAACCTAGGGCTCCTCTCCTTTCCTCGCCGTGGAGGCGGCGATGGCGTCGTCGCGGCGGAGGGGCGGCGCCCGCGGGGGCGGCCCGGACAGGGTCACGGAGAACTGGGAGCGCCTCGTGCGGGCGGCGCTCAAGCGCGACCACCGCCGCGCCGGGGGCGCCGGGCCGTCCACGGCCGCGGGGGTCGGCCTGGCCGCCGCCGTGCCCCCCTCGCTCGGCAGGAGCACCAACATCGAGCAGATCCTGCAGGCCGCCGACGACATCGAGGGCGAGGACCCCAACGTCGCCCGGATCCGTACGCCCCCTCTCCCTTCCTCGCATCCCCTTCCTTATCTCCTCCTCTGTTTAGTCCGTACAACCCTCCGTGGTTGCTTCTCATGTCGCTGCCAGTGCCCGAGACGATTCAGAGCTTGCCGCGATGGTGCTGCTAACAGGACAATAATGTGATGTGTGCACAGCCTGTGGATGCGATGCGAAAAACGTGTGGGTAATTCGGTACCTACGCAGGGGGTTTAGGGTTTTTGGGTGCTATGAGATGCTTGGCAGCTGGGATTAGGTTCATAACCCGTAAGAATATGTGTGTCCTTTCGTGTTATTTTTCAATTTGTGCATCACGATGTCGTGAATTGTGGCTAATTGGGCCTTTTTGACTAGGGTTTTAAGGTTGTCAGCACTGAGGGTATGGTTGGATGGTTGTTTTTTCAAGCTCTAGCGCCTTGAGAATCTGTTGTTAATTGAGGGCGGGGGTGTCTCAGGTGCTGTGACAGTAATAAATCATAACCGGTGGGGTTTTTCGGGTTGGTGGCTTCTGTCTGATTTCGGATTGTGGGTGTTCTGCTTGGTTGATTCAAAGCACCAGTCAATCAAAGAGATGAGGACGAGAGGCAAACTAGGCAAATTGCCCCGGGAAAAATGCAATATAGGCTTTTTGAATAACACAGAGAAATCAGCGATAACTTTATCAATTCTATGTGTGATTACTCACAACCGAACACGTGGCCATTAGCAGCCTGAACTAGAGCAGATATCCTTAAACTATATAAATTAAACATGTGAGCTTGGCTGATACAGCTATGATGACTTGAGGAAAAAAAATTGAAACAAGACATAAAAAGGGAAGCATCACACGGGCCATGCGGATTGAATCGGATTGGTCGTGGATGCAGATGCCTGACTGCAAACAAATTTCGAAGCCGACCTGAAGAAACTTAATAGTACAACTCCATGGCAAATCCTTTCTAGATTAATATCTTTCAATCTGTAACTCTGATTGACAATCTTGATATTCAGACGATTGGAATGATGCCTCTTGCTCTTATCTTGTCTTTCCAGATATACTATAGCTAGCCCCCCTTTTTTAAGTCTTTAGTGCTTTGAATGATTAAGAGGAGAAGAACATGGGTGTGGAAATGTGCTTATGCATCCTCGCATCTGTTTATATGTTGAACTTTTCTCCCTGAGCTGAGGTAGTGGGAGCTGTCTCGCATACCACAGTTTCACTTGTGCAAGCTTCTTGCTGATAATATTCTTGAAAGTCATAATTTCTTTGGTTGCCCTACAGTTTGTGAACAAGCATATACTATGGCTCAAGATCTGGATCCCAGCAGTGAGGGGAGAGGTGTTCTACAGTTCAAGACGGGTTTAACGTCTGTGATCAAGGTTTGCTTGTTCTCACTCTGAACCGCATAACTACACATATTAATTACTTCTATTGCTGTTCAATCTCCTTTCGAATTAATGGTATCTAACTTCCTGTGGCTATCATGGCATTCTGCAGCAAAAGCTTGCTAAGAAGGATGGGGCTTCAATTGACCGACAGAATGACATTCAAGACCTGTGGAACTTCTATTTGGAATACAAGAGTCGGCGCCGGGTTGATGATATGCAGAGAGCGCAGGAGATGCTGAGGGAGTCAGGAACTTTTAGTACAGAGTATGCCCTCACTTTGTTCATGCATCATGGTGTTTGTTATTGCACAAACACTAGGTTCATAACATCTTGGCGCTGTGACCAGACTTTTGTCTGGCAAACTTCTTTGCCGGTATTTTTTTTCTTTTTGACTGAGGAATCCATCTATGTGTGTGATACACTGTGCACCGAGTAGATGCTGATGGAGAATCAATGCCCTAACAATAAATACCATCATGTTCTGTTCTGTACATACAAATTCTGCACCCAATTTCAATAGATTGTCATTTGTGTCATAGTATATCCTGGAGCAATGCCAAGCTGACTTCTACCACTTGTGCACGTTGTTGCACTAGAGACGAGGTCTATTTTACCACCCATTACTTGCAAAAAACATATTGCCGACTATCTCCATAAGTTTAAAAGGAGACCGTTGCCCATAAAATACTTATGTATGCTTGCATATTTTACCCTTTTTTATGAGGTGCTGTCACTGCCAACTTGCAGTTCTTTGTTGGTATATGTCACGTATCCATTTTCCATTCCATGATTGGAATAGAGCTAATGCTACCAAAAAAATCGACCAGCTGTTTTAGTAAGATGATATTGGGGCAGGTTCACATGAGCCATGTTCAGATGTGTAGCCTAGTTGGGGGTAGGGTGGGTCCTGGTCCTCCCTTTCAGTTTTGAATTCCTTAAGTATTATTTGTTGCTAGTTATACGCTAATTAAGTACAAAGTTGACCTCCTTTCTTAAGGTTTCCAAGCACAGTTTGTTTGATTTGCCTCTATACTTTTTATCAAGCTCTGTCTTCTACTGGACAGATTTTTAGCAATGTCAGAGCAATGAATTTGACCTTATGTAAAGGGTAGATTCATTTTTCAGTGTTCCAGAAGAGTTTTAAGTGCATGCCTATGCAGCGGCCCACTGATACTGTCCATCTTTCTCTGTGCTTTCTAATCCCTGATTATGTGCTTAAGTGACTGCATTTGTTGGTTGTTAGCAGTTTGTGTCTGGTATCCAGGAATATTTATTACATTATTTTACTTTTTAGTATAATGTATTTAAATGTAGCTATAATCCTAGAATTTACATGGAATATATACGTGACAATGACATAGATATTTGTGACTGTCTGCTTGTGTGCTCTCCCTACACATTTTAGTTTTGATGTGCACTAGGTAGCATATGTGCCTTCTTTTTGTTGAACCACTAAGCGCTGCAGTGGCCACTATACCGCTCACCACTTCTTAGAGCATTGTTCGTTAAAGTTAGTACTACATTATTATTCCTCTGTTGCGGTTACATTCCATTATGGTATGCATGGCAAAACGCCTAATGTACATTATGATATTGCTCATGAGTATTCAATATTATTCCTCTGTTGCGGTTACATTCCATTATGTTATGCATGGCAAAATGCCTAATTTACTTTATGATATTGCTCATGAGTATTCAATCTTGTGTGGTACGATCAGGATGGGAGCTAGGGCTGTGGAAATGAAAAAGATCTATGTTACTTTGAGGGCGTTGCTTGATGTTTTGGAAGTTCTTGTAGAAAAATCACCAACTGATAGACTTGGTAGGCAAATTCTAGAAGAGGTAATTTTTTTGATCATGGCAGAACTCCTGATCCTAGTCCTACTATCCTTTTTTTTGTTGTACTTTCGCAACAATTCTCAGTTTTTTCCTTGCTTCATATGTGATTTTATCCTAAATATACTAATCTATCTTTGAAAGCCTGCAACAGTCATATGGTTTGTTCGATACTTATGTCATATTGTAACGGCATTCTTTTTCACTGGCTTTTTTCAGATAAGGAGAATAAAACGATCTGATGCAGCCCTTAGAGGCGAACTTACGCCGTATAATATTGTACCCCTTGATGCACCATCAGTGGCAAATATTGTTGGGTTTTTCCCTGAGGTATTCATTTTTTTCATAAATTTCTGCAGTGAAATGGACAATGCAGTCAATGCATATGTATATGGCTATATTCTTCTTGTTTTTCACCAATTATATCATGTAGCATGCCATTTCTATTTTCAAATTTGTCACATTGGTGAGACGTGGATATACGATGGGGACTATCTTACCTCCTTGCCTGTTCATTAAAATGCTTTGGGGCTTTACTTGTTGCTAATACATAGTAGATAAGAGGTGGTACATATCACCATTTAGTTGTCTATTGTAGAACTCAAACTGCAAGGACTCTTTCATTATCTAATCATGCCTTGTCAAATCCAAAAATCCATATGGTGTTGACTACAATTTCATGCAACTCTATTAGGTCAGGGCTTCCATAGCCACAATTCAAAACTGTGAGGACCTGCCACGGTTTCCTTACGACACACCACAGCTAAGACAAAAAGACATTTTTGACCTCCTGCAATATGTATTTGGCTTCCAGGTTAGGAAACTTCCTATACCATATTCTTCTTTGATTTACTCACATTATGTTGGATCCTCTGTTAAATGTTTTTTAATGGTTTAATATTGTATCCTGTATGTTGACATATGTTAAAGCTCTGAAATCTGTAACATAGTTTTTTTTACTTGCGACGTAACATATTGCAATATTTAGCTAATATTGTTACAGTAGGAGGCATCCTGTGCCCAGATCTCGACATAAATGAAACCTTTGGGAAAAACCGGTAGGTTGCTTAGTGCTTGTACTTTCCAAGTGTCAAATAATAGATGGGTTCTTTTCGGCTGCGGCTGATGGCTTTTGGTCTTAGCGCGATGCGAACGAACCAAATGCTGTTAAGTCGCTTCGAAAAGGCTAAGCTAGAAGCCATAAGCCATAGGTCCCATTATTTTCGGCTTATGGCTTCCCCCGAACAAACAAACGGGATGGCTTCTTTGTCGTCTTTTTGAAGTGGCTTATCAGCATTTGGTTCGTTCGCACAAGTGCTCGTTCTAGGGGTAAAAATCATCAGCCGCAGCCGAAAAGAATATGCCTATAAGTTGAAAAGAAAGGGGCCAATAAGAGCAACAAATTGGCTTTGGCCTTTTAACAGATTTCCTATACTCGTCGACGAGGCATCTTGAGACAGTGGGTGACTCACTCTGTTATCTACAGTTTGGAGTTGGACAGTTCAATGTTATGAGGATGTTCTTACATGTTACATCATGAATCATTTAAGGACCTTTTTTCAAAAACAACTAAAGCCAAATTTTATGATTAGTCTTACATACTTTTGCTTTTTTGCATGCTGCTCCTGTTAATGCTGTCTCTAGCTGTCAAGCAGCTGATACTGCAAAAATATTGGGATGCCTTAGCTGGATTTGTTATAAGCCCAACTCTTGTTTGTGCATCCAACTATGTTTGCTGGTCTGGGTGCGGCTAATGTAGCAAACTGTCCAATCTCTGAACCCTAGCTGTTACATATGTGACTATGTGATTAGCCAATCTGGGAGGTAGGTTGTAATGTGTTGCTGCCCCTTTTCAGTTTTGCACCTGCCATCCAAATCCTTGTGCAGCTGTTTACACTTTATAATGTTTATTATCCCCATACTCCGTGTCCTCTCTCTGTAATCATCAACTGAACAACCTTACTCAGTTATCTGCTGCTATGGCCAGTTTTTTGTTTGGTTTATGATCTTAAACTAACACGCCCTTTAGCAGTCCCTTGCACAATCTATTGTCACTTTTGGAAGCTTAAGTTGGCATTTTATGCTCTAAATCCTTTGGGGATTTGAAATCACATCAACATTCTTGTTTTTGTTGGAACTTGTGTACAAGGTTACCAGCGTTGGGATCCTAGGCAGGCTTGTTATGTGTTCACTGGGTATGGATCATAGCGTGAAAATCGTGATTCTAACTGCTATAAGATCTAGAACACTATTTTTTACAGTCCTACGTAATTTATATCCTATGTAGGATCATGGTTGGAATTGTCTCACAGGATCATTAGGATCCATCTATTTGGATCAGGATCCTGATAACCTTGCTTGTGAAGAGCTGAAGGTTGTAAAAAAGAAATTAGATAAATGCACGAGTTTGTGTTTTGTTATGCTTGGCTTGATGATCTTATGCTATGTGACTTAGTTACTCATCGAGCAACTGTGTGGGCAGTTGTTTCTTTCTGTTTTGATGCTGATCCAGTCATCGATGTTATGATCCAATTTATGTTATTGCCTTTGAATTGAGTATCTAATTCAGTTGAATTATTGTTTCAGGACGATAATGTTCGGAATCAGCGTGAAAATGTTGTACTTACCTTAGCCAATGCTCAGTCCCGGCTCAGCCTGCACAGCCTGCACGGGACAGAACCGGTTAGATCTTCCCCTTTTAGGCAACTTACCATCCGGAATCTGGAATTTAATAAGATTTTTCCCCTGTTGATATAGTACTTCCTCCATTACTAGATAGATGTTGTTTTGGACATAGACACGGTTTCCAGTGCAGGACAGAATTTATGAGCATAATTAGTAAGGTGTTTACAGCAAGCTCGGTATTGAAACTGCCATCACCCCTTAGTTTGATGTTCGACATTGTCCTTGTGATCTAGTTTTCATAAATTGCCTGGTTGCCTGCATATAATTCATGAAAATTAAGATTTTTTTATAGAATGAAGAATATAAATATACATAATTAGGTTATTTTGTGTGTTTGTTAATTTATCTGTATACAATGTTAAAGGCCTATCTATCTAGATCTGCCAGTGTAATTGCCTCAGTTGAACTGAAGTTGCCAATTCTAAGTTGGAATCCAGAAGTAATGAATGAGGTATACATAACGCTTAATCGGTAATGCCTAGGCCGATTGCTGTTTTGTCTTCTGTTACCAGTAAACTTCAGGCAACTTCAGGCACTTGCCATGTTTGTAATTATTCTTTTGCCGCCATTTATTAGTAAATTCTTGTTGTATATATGGGTACTTTCTTACGTAAATGCACGATACAATAAACATGGGCATGGCTCTTGTAGAAAATCGATGAGAGGGCTGTCACTGAAGTTTTTTGCAAAGTTCTGGACAACTACATAAAATGGTGCAGGTACTTGGGCAAGCGTGTTGCTTGGACCAGGTAATATAAGTACTTGTGGGGAGATTTCTTTGTGCATGCTATTAATTCGCTGGATGCTTACCACCTATTTTTTGGTAGCCTTGAAGCAGTAAATAAGAACAGAAAAGTCATATTGGTTGCTCTCTACTTTCTTATTTGGGGTGAAGCTGCAAATGTTCGTTTTCTTCCAGAATGCATATGCTACATTTTCCACAATGTGAGTCCCTTCCTGTCCTACCAAGTGCAGTCCCTTTTCTTTTGATGTAGTGCCAGAGAGATGACATGCAGAAATCTGTTTAGCATAGGCTATACCTTTAATCCTTTATGTACATGGTCTGATCAGTTTGTGACGATGACCAACATGGTTAAATGCAATAATGCAGCAAACATTTGACTGCTAAATATCTTAGCTTTCTCCTTGGTAGTACTATCAGAATACCTGTTGCATCTTTGCACATTTCTAGCTAGTCAAATCATAATTCACAAAAATATTTGTGTAAATTGTTTATGATGGTGTAGTTTTCTACCTTTTTCTTGAGTTGCCTTTCTTTCAGGGATCGTTCATGTTTCCGGATAGTGATTATTGTGCTATAAGATTGATGGAATTATGCCAAAAAGGATAGTCAAATAGATTCTTTTTTTTGTAGTTCCTCTTTTTTCAGTAGGAAAGTAGACCATGAATTTGTTTTTGTTCATCCAATGGAACAAACACACTATGTCCTTGAGTAACAAACGTCGTGTTTATGTCAAACTTAAGTTGGGTCCTTTTTATATTGTGGTTGAAATAATGAGTATATCGCTATTAAGGGAATAGTTCTTCACTTCTGTATTTCTCTAGCAATGCGCTGTTGTACAAAGTATCGAGCTTACTCATGCTGTTGACATATTTTCAGATGGCAAAAGAGCTTGATGGGATTCTTGATTCATCTGAAGCTGAACCTGCAAAGAGCTGTGTTACTAGTGATAATTCGACCTCATATCTGGAGAAAATAATTACTCCGATATATCAAACCATGGAGGCGGTAGGTTCATCTATTAAAGTTCTATGTTGATTTGCTTTTGTGGTTGGCTGTTGCTTCTATTAGATCTAAATCAGTACTGTTTCCCCACTTGTATATCTTGCTGCATTTGGAATATGGTCCTATAGTCTGCTGGTACCGTTTGGTGCTTCAAGATCACTGCTTTACCCATTTTCTTTATTTGTTGAAATTGTGTACTCAATATTTTAGTTGGGTATATTTGGAATTGGATTGTTCTTGTTAGCCATGTGGTTCTTTGATCAAATTTGTTTACTCGTCATCTTCAAACTAAGCTTTTATAGGGTAAATTACTAACTTTAGCTAAGCGTATGCTTAACTGTCTTTTGGATCTTTTGCTGCTGTATCGAACGTTTTATGCATTTTATACCTTCTACAGGAGGCTAATAATAATAATAATGGACAAGCTGCACATTCTGCATGGCGGAATTATGATGACTTCAATGAATATTTCTGGTTACTTCTCCAAACCATTGCCTCTGTGCTGTTTCCCCTTATATTCTTCGCTTCGCCTTGTTTTACTTGATCTATTGCATATGTATAGGTCACGTTCATGCTTTGAGGTTGGTTGGCCACCTGCTGAGGTTTCCAAATTTTTGTGCAAGCCTGCTAAGAGTAAGAGGAAGCGTGTAAGTTAATCGCGTATATTTTTCTTAAGAGACTAGTAGTTTTGACAATATGTGAGGTGTAAACATATGAGATTCAGTCTGTAGAGTACTATCGTTTGAGATTCATACTTTTCTTTCAGCTAGTTTCAAGCTAGGATTTTTTAGTTGCGTAATTTGTCTTCCTACATTATTTTTAAGTCCTTGCAGTCTTGTTCAATCAAAAAAACATATCTAGAAAATTGAAAAAGTGTGTGTGTTGGGGGGTGGGGGGGGGGGGGGCTAGGTTTACTCCACCTTAGAAGACCTGGCAGCTTCAGGCTTCGAAATAATATGAATCTAATTTGAAATTGCGAATATTAAATCCTGTTGACTCTGGATGCTTTTGTGACGATCCACTTTCCGGGTGTTCTAGGATATCTGCAAAGAGGAAAGAGCTAGAGGATATGCTTACGTTTTCTTTAATATGGAACTACCATTCTCTCTTAAATTATTAAGTATTGTATAAAATAATATTAATAAGGGCATGGAGTCTCTTGAGCAAACATGTAGCATTCATCCTCACCTATCTTTATTATATGAAAATGGGTGGTACTGGTGACTCAGAGAGGCATTTTGACTTAAATTAAATATATGCACCTTTTAAATGAATATTGGGCGATGCCTTGTTTTGCATAATTATTGGTTGTTTTCTGCACTTATGATCTCTTTTTTTAATTCTTTATTTACAGACAGGAAAGACCAACTTTGTTGAGCATCGAACTTTTCTGCATTTATACCGAAGTTTTCATCGCCTGTGGATTTTTCTGATATTAATGTTTCAGGTTAGTGGTTTGAGATTGTCGTCAATCATGCACAAATATATCAAGAACTTATAGTGCTAAATATGTCTTTTTCTGGATGGTGATGCAGTGCTTAGCTATTATAGCCTTTCACCATGGGAAGATAAACCTTGATACCATTAAAATATTACTTAGTGCTGGACCAGCCTTTTTCATACTGAACTTCATTAAGTGTACGTTCTCTATTTTTCCCACGACTTTCTTTTTACAACTTCCCTAATTCATTCTTCATTTTCTTTATGTTACCTGGATTAGCATCTATATTTTCTATAATGCCTTTTTACGCTCCTTTCCTAATTCGTTCTACCTTTTGTTAAAACGTTTTTGGACTGGGGTCTAGTAACATTTTCTATGGTGGTTCTTCTGTGCTCCATGTTTTATGGCTGCTCTGTTCTTTTGTAGGTTGCTTGGATGTTGTACTCATGTTTGGTGCATATAAGACGGCTAAAGGCTTTGCTATCTCAAGACTAATTATCCGGTTCCTTTGGTTAACTGCAGTTTCAACATTTGTAACCTATCTTTATTTGTGAGTATTCAGTTGAATTTTGTTCGTATTTTCTCTTAATGTACACTAAGTTGCCTATTCACTTGAATGCCGAATGTTGAACAGGAAAGTCTTGGCCGAGAAAAATGCAAGGAATTCTGATTCAACTTATTTCCGGATTTATGTTCTTGTTCTTGGTGGTTATGCTGCTGTTCAGCTTGTGTTTGCATTAATGGCTAAGATCCCAGCTTGTCACAGGCTCTCCAGTTTTTCTGATCGGTCACAGTTTTTCCAATTTTTCAAGTGGATATACCAAGTATACATATCTTCATTCTACATCCTAGTTTAGGAACATATCTTCATTATGAAATTATGTACTCATCTTTTTTTACTTAGGAGCGATATTATGTTGGACGCGGACTTTATGAGAGTATAAGTGACTATGCCAGGTTCTTTCCTTTTACTTAGGATTTTTGTACAATGTGTAAGGCATCTTGAGTTTTTGTGATAATCACTCCAGATTAACATCTTGAGCATAACATTTCTTTCCTTTCTTTAATTTTATTATCATGGTACTAACATTCAGTTGCTGTCAATTCTTTTTTCCAATCATCATATTTCATACTGAATTGTTGTTGTGAACTTGCAATATTTGTTATGTTACTTGCTTTCTTTCTTTTTAAGGGCAGATCCATGTACACACTGAAATACATGAAGTCAGTTACTAGCAATAGCCTGAGATATACATGTGAGGGCATAATTACTGCCTGGCGTTAGCAATTGCACTTTGCTAGCAACAGCCTGAGATATACCCTCTGCTAGCTTCTTTACTAGTTGCTGGCCTGTGACATTGAATAATTCACCAGCAGTTCTCTCATAGCTAACTGGCTTTCACTGCTTGTATTCCTCGTGATGTGTTATTTACTTGTGACATTTTCTGATGCAGATACGTGGTGTTTTGGTTGGTCATATTGGCATGCAAATTTACTTTTGCTTATTTTCTTCAGGTGGTTATAATTGCGTCTTTCAGAGCTTTGATGTTTGCTCTACGTTTTCTGTGTGATCAAAATTTACTCTTGTTTATTGTGCAACTTTTGCAGATTCGGCCTTTAGTTGAGCCAACCACTATAATCGTGCAACTCCATAATTTGCAGTATGCCTGGCATGATCTTGTATCAAGGGGTTAGTAGATTTATACATATTACACTAAGACTCTAAGAGCATTGTTCATTAGCTGCCACATCATTACTAAGAAAACTATTCTCTTCATATTTATCTGGGTACATTGTAGCAATGCAACTACCAACCATGCTGATAGTGTATTTTTCTAGGAAATAAAAATGCTTTGACCATCCTGAGTCTATGGGCACCAGTGTTAGCTGTAAGTTTCCTGTGCTAAGCTGTAAATTTCTTGGAGATTAAAGAAAAAATGAACTCTGCAAATGATATATTACTGTCTTTTTTTTTTGCATTTTTAGATATACCTGATGGACATTCACATTTGGTACACTCTTTTATCTGCTCTTGTTGGTGGTGTTATGGGCGCTAGAGATCGCCTTGGGGAGGTACATTTTGCACTTCTCATGTTCTGGTGCTGCTCATGGATCCATGTGCTATCAACTGTTTGTACATTTCTTGTGATTTGCAAACTGGAGTATCATTCTGGCATGCGCTAATTTAATGCAGATTCGTTCAATAGAAATGCTTCATAAACGTTTCGAGAGTTTTCCGGAAGCTTTTGCAAAAAAGCTGTCCCCACTAAGGTCCTTAATCCTATTCTTTAAACTGTGTCATTTTGAGTGTTTATGACTAAGAACATCTTGTTGAAATTGATTTGAATATTTAGATCCATGTTTCTCATACTGTTTTTATTTGATACTGCAGGATAATTAACAGACCAGTTGCTCAGGTAAACAAACACCTGTTCATCACATATTGGTTTAATACTTACTTTAAAAAGATTGGTTCCTACATATTTCAGTTTCTAGATGTCTGGACAGGGTTGGGAACCTCTCGCTCTCTCTCTCTCTCTCTCACACACACACATACGCACATGCACGCACGCAAGCGTGTGCACACATGTAATTTCATCATTGAAGAAAGCTTACGATTAGTTTTTGTGATCCGATATGTTGCAAACAACTTTATTCAACTTTTGTTAACCAAACATGTCACTCTAGTTTAGCTTGTTGCCACACTAGCTACTAGATTCACTCTTTACTTTTGAAGCCATAATTCCTGTATTCTTATTTCATTCTTGTTTTTTGTGAAGTTTGGCGTTAAGGACCTCTGCTGTCCCTGCGTGTTAATATAGGGCTGAGCCCAGAGAACGGTTACAAAGGGAGCTGTGAGATTAGAGGTGGAGATCTGATCAATCTATACAAGGAAAGATCTAAACTTTCTATACCTAATCAGATCTCTATTCTATCTCACGGTTCAGTTACCAAATACAAGAGATTGGGGGAGATATCTCTAAGGATTACACCGGCTGGTACAGATCTGTTATAACAGATCTGGACGCCAACCTAACCAGGACTCTATCTCTAACATCCCCCCTCAATCACAACTTATCTAAGTTGAGATTGTATCTGAATTCCTCATGCTGTTTTACTGGAAGTGATTTGGTAAAGCCGTCTGCAACTTGATCCCCTGAAGAGACAAATTCTACCTCCAGCAACTTGCTCTTTACTCTTTCTCGGACAAAATGGTAATCAACCTCAATATGTTTTGTGCGGGCATGGAAAACAGGATTAGCTGACAAGTACATTGCACCAATATTATCACACCACAGTTTTGCAGTTGATGGACTATTGATACCAAGTTCTTTGAGGAGAGTCTGAACCCACATGATTTCGGCTGTAGCATTAGCAACTGCTTTATACTCGCTTCATACATCGGATCTTGACATCGTTGCTTGCTTTGAGCACTCCATGAAATAAGATTCTTTCCCGAAAGATCGCAAACCCTCCAGCTTGATCTTCGATCATCTAAACAACCGCCCAATCCGCATCGAGAAGGCCGAAACTAACATGGATGATGATGCACTTAATTTTAATCCAATGCCCGGTGTATATTTTAGATATCTCAATATCCTTTTGATCGCCATCCAGTGTAAAGCAGTTTGAGTATGTAAATACCGACAAACCTTATTTATCGAGAAAGAAATGTCGAGTCTAGTCAATGTTAAATCAAGAGCTCCAACAATGCTTCTATACTTGGTGCAGTCTTCTGCTCCAAGCTTTTCTCCTTGTGCTGTCAACTTGTCACTTGCTGACATAGGGGTGTTGACTGGCTTGCAATCATACATCTGCACCCTTTAAGCAAATCTGCAGATATATTTTTCTTGAGTTAGGAGAATACCATCCGTGTTTTCTTTACCTCAATACCTAAAATAGTGTAGCTCTCCCAAGTCTTTTAGAGGAAACTCGGACTTCAAATCTTTAAGAAGGGTGCAGAGCATCGAATCTGAACTAGCAACAATTATATCATCAACATAAATGAGCATGAAAATTACAGTACTTCCTTTTCTATAAAAGAACAAGGATGTATCAGCTTTGGAAGGAATAAAACCAAGTGTCTGCAGTTTTTCACTAAGTCTGGAGTACCATGCTCTTGGTGCCTGTTTGAGACCATATAAGGATCTGTCCAGCTTGCAAATATGGTTTTTAAAAGATTTTTCTTCATACCCAGGAGGTTGTCTCATATAAACATCTTCCTCAAGAACCCCATGGAGAAAAGCATTTTGCACATCAAGTTGGCGAAGACTCCAACCTTGTGAGACAGCAATGGACAAGATAATTCTAATACATGCTGCCTTGACTACCGGACTAAAAGTATCCTCATAGTCTATTCCATATCTTTGCTTAAAACCTTTTGCAACTAAACGAGCTTTGTATCTATCTATACTTCCATCAGCTTTTCTCTTAATTTTATAGACCCACTTACAGTCAATCAAGTTTATTCCATCCCTAGGTGGAACTAGATGCCAAGTTTTATTATTTTTTAATGCCATATACTCTGCATTCATTGCCTCTTTTCAATTTCTATCTTTCAAAGCTTCCTCTAAGGTATGAGGTTCTTCATTTGAGGTAAAGAAACTATACTTAACTCTGCCATCAGTATACTTGATTCTACCATCAGTAAAGGTTGCAGGTTGGATAATACCTCTTTGTAGCCTTGTTATTGGACGGTGCTGAGGTGACATTGATACAGAGGTTTGTGAAAATATGCTATTGCCAGATTCAGATGACACTGGATCATTAGTTGATGCGATTGGAGCAGTATTGTCACCTGAGAAGGAAGATGATGCATTGTTGTTATTTGAAGAAGATGATACCTTGCTGCTGCTTGAGTGAAGGTCAGTTGTTTCTTCATGGACAGAGAATGTTGAGACAGACTGAGCAGCCTCAGGTGTGGATTCCGGAGCTTGAACTCGCCGGCTGTACACTTGAGTGATAATCGGTTTCAGTTGCCGCAGTTGTGCGATCTCGATGCGACACCGAATTTTGGACAAATCTGCGCTCTTTGTAGACTTGAGTAACAATGGTTTACCGCAAAGTCAGATCTCGATACATCCGATGCGATTGCATTGAAGTCCACCAGCGATCCTGAAACTTTATCTGATTCAACAGAGATTAGCGATTTGGATGTATCGAAACAGACATATATCAGCAGATTGATCAATCACAGTGTCACCCCCTTGATCAACAGAATGAGTTGATGTATTGGGAAGAAGAAGTATCTCAGATCGAAGTCTAGCACTTGCATTTGGGTGAAGCTGAGCAAAAGGAAACACCGACTCATCAAAGATAACATCCCTGGAGATGTAAATGCGCCCAGTGGAGATGTCTAAGCATTTAAATCCCTTATGTAGGTTGCTATAGCCAAGGAAAGCGCATTGCTTGGAGCGGAATTGGAGTTTGTGGCTATTGTAAGGGCGAAGGTTAGGCCAACAAGCACATCCAAAAACACGGAGAGAGGAATAGTCAGGGGTAGTGTCATGAAGTTGCTCTAAAGGAGTGGACCAATTTAGAACTTTGCTTGGTGTGCGATTTATCAAGTAGGTGGCAACAATGAAGGCCTCGTCCCAAAATTTAAGAGGCATAGATGCATGTGAAAGAAGAGCAAGACCAACCTCAACTATATGCCTATGTTTTCTCTCCGCAGCACCATTTTGTTGATGGGTGTAAGGACATGAGACGCGATGAGAGATTCCAATCTTTTGAAAGAAATAATTGAGTTTCTCATATTCACCACCCCAATCTGTTTGAACATAGAGGATTTTCCTATTGAACAATCTCTCAACAAGAGTCTGGAAGTCATGAAACTTTTGGAACACTTCTGCTTTGTTCTTTAGCAAGTATATCCAAGTGAATTTGCTGAAATCGTCAATAAAACTAACATAATATTTATTTCTACCCACAGATTCTTGGGCTGGACCCCATACATCGGAGTAAATGAGTTCTAAAGGAACACTAGACTCACTAGAGGACCTGGAAAAAGGAAGTTGATGACTCTTTGCTTGTTGACAAGCATTACAAACTGAGTCTTTATTTGATTCTAGAGAACAAGGCAAATTATTGTGACTAATGACTTGTTGAACAACATGTAATGAAGGGTGACCTAGACGACTATGCCATTTTGACAAGGATGGCTTGGAGACTCCAAAGGCTTGTTTTCTTGCGCTAACAGAGGAGAGAGGATAAAGCCCTCCTCTACTCTTGCCCTCCAGAAGAACTTGCCCCGTTGTTTGATCCTTAATCAAGAAAAAATCAGGATGGAACTCAAAATAAGCATGATTATCAGCAGCAAATCGATGGACGGAAACAAGGTTCTTTGCAGATTTTGGAACATGAAGGATGTTTTTAAGATGAAGATTACGATTAGGGGTGTGAATATGTGAATGACCAATGTGCCTTATGTCCATACTCGCTCCATTTGTCGCATGAATCGATCATTGCCTCCATACTTGTCACGAGCAGATCGGTTTCTCGAGCTCACGGTGATGTGATCCAGCACCTGAATCGACATACCGATTAGTATCAATACCATAAGAGGAGGCTGCTGCACTGTCTTCTCGATTGGAGGCACAAAGTGCGCATCAAATCGTGCGCCGAGCTTCAACAAGATATGTCCTCTCTTCTTGCAGAGCTGACACTTCGGACGAGTGTCTTCACCATTGCTTGAGCGGTTGAAGGTGTTGTTGTAGGCATTGCGATTGCGCTGCAACGCGCGCACCTCGATTCTTCCGAAACCACCGCTACTGAATCCTCCACGCCGCGCATAGCGAAATTTGCGGAGGATTGCATCGAGCCGCTTTCTTTGAAGGAGTTGGACCCGCTGTTCAAAACTGAGAAGCTGAGAGTAAACTTCTCCGACTGAAATTGGTTCAGCACGGCCAACAATCGTTGAAACAATTGGATTGTAATCCATGTCAAGCCCGCTCAGAATGTAAGAGATCAACTCTTCATCTTCTAGGGCTTTCTGCGACGCCATCTCATCTGCTAGCATGCTCATCTTGCCAATGTATTCAGCCACGCTGGAGTTTCCCTTCTGGGTTGTGGCCAGTGCTATGCGCGTATTGACAGATCGCGCTCGCACTTGTGAGGCAAACATTGCCTCAAGGGTCTGCCAAGCTTCAGCGGCAGATCTCTTCACGGCGACATGGACAAGGATCTCTCTGGACAGAGATGACAGCAGGTAGCCAAGGATCTGCTGATCCTTAACCAACCACTGAGTGTACTCCGGATTCGGGATCTTGCCTGTCTTCTCGCCTAGTTTGGCTTCAATTTCTTCTGGCGGAGCTTTGGTAGTCCCATCCAGGAAACCCATCATCTGGGCGCCTCGCACCGTGGGAAGGATCTGCGACCTCCACAATGCATGATTGGTTCTGGTAAGCTTCTCAGTCACCGGGACGGCAAAGGGGAAGATAGAAGAGGAATTGGAGGCGCTCGCCATTTGATGGGAAGGCTCTGATACCATGTGAAGTTTGGCGTTAAGGACCTCTGCTGTCCCTGCGTGTTAATATAGGGTGAGCCCAGAGAACGGTTACAAAGGGAGCCGTGAGATTAGAGGTGGAGATCTGATCAATCTATACAAGGAAAGATCTAAACTTTCTATACCTAATCAGATCTCTATTCTATCTCACGGTTCAGTTACCAAATACAAGAGATTGGGGGAGATATCTCTAAGGATTACACCGGCTGGTACAGATCTGTTATAACAGATCTGGACGCCAACCTAACCAGGACTCTATCTCTAACAGTTTTTACCCCTCTATCAGGGTAATAACCTAACAACTTTGACGATGGCATGAACATATTGCTGTTTTAATGGTTCCGTTTTAATTCATTGTATAAAAGTCGGGCTAGCTGATTTGACATTCTTATTTTTGAAATTTTGATTAAGTGTATATCTGAATGTACTGATGCTTTGATCACTCTTAACATTAGGATTCAGATATTACTAAAATGTATGCCTCAATATTTTCCCCGTTCTGGAATGAGATTATCAAGAGCTTGCGTGAAGAGGACTATATCAGCAACAGGTACGGTAAACCTAGCTTATTATTTTATCTAGTTACCCCATTTGCTTCGATATCATGACAAATTTTCTCAGGGAAATGGATTTGCTTATGATGCCAAGCAACTGTGGAAATTTAAGACTTGTACAGTGGCCATTGTTTCTTCTGACTAGCAAGGTATCCTAATTGAGACTTAACAAAATTGTTTTTTTGCAAGAACAGATCTGTTACATATCAGGAAACCACTGATTTGGCTGCTATAAATCTGTTGGTTGCTTCTGTTGTAGATCATGTTGGCGAATGACTATGCTTCCAACAGTGAAGACACACAGGGTGAGCTATGGTACAGAATATCCAAAGATGAATACATGGCCTATGCTGTCAAGGAATGCTACTACAGCACCGAAAGAATTCTTATCTCTTTAGTTGATGGTGAAGGGCAGCGCTGGTATGCTTCCTTACTGAAAGATGAAGTATCTGATACTAACATCAACGTTATTCAATGTTTGCCCTAACTTATGTATTCACGTAATTGTAATGCATTCTCCAAATACATGTATAGGGTTGAAAGACTTTTCCGAGAGCTCAATGACAGTATAACTCAGGGTTCACTTTTAGTGACTATAAACCTCAAGAAGTTGCAATTAGTCCAGTCAAGGCTTACTGGTTTGACAGGACTTCTGGTAAGATTGTTACCCTTGATTTGGATCTGGACAAATAAACCAGACTAAAGAGATGTACTTGAATCATCCGCAACAGATGGACATTATGTCTTAGTTATTGTTGAAATATTTCATATTTCATCTACGCTTCATAAATTTTACCATAAAGGCATTTTATATGATAAACCAAATATATATTAGATACGCGATGAGACTGCTGATCGTGCAGCTGGTGTTAAAAAAGCTCTCCGTGAGCTTTATGAAGTTGTTACTCATGAGTTTCTTACATCGAACCTTAGGTATGCAAAATTGCTATTTCAATTAGTAAAAGATATCCATTCCACTTTATTTTCTGTTGTTAATATGCGCTTTCTTGCTGCAGGGAACAGTTTGATACATGGCAATTATTGTTAAAGGCTAGAAATGATGGGCGTCTATTCTCTAATATTTTCTGGCCAAAGGATCTGGAAATGGTACTTTTCTTAACCAACTAGTTTAAAATTGCTTAGATATTTTATGTACTTACTAAGTGATTTTTTATTTGTGCCTGCAGAAAGAACAGGTTAAGCGTCTGCACTTACTTTTGACTGTCAAAGATTCTGCTGCCAACATCCCTGGAAATTTGGAAGCTCAGAGAAGATTGCAATTTTTCACCAACTCTCTATTCATGGACATGCCAGCAGCAAGGCCTGTCTCTGAGATGATCCCCTTTAGGTACTATAAAGGCGTATGAACTTCATTCCATCTCAAGGAATTGGATCCTATTAACCCTAATTATCTTGTGCAACAGTGTATTTACCCCATACTACAGTGAAACTGTACTTTATAGCATGTCCGAGCTGTGCGTTGAGAACGAAGATGGCATTTCTATACTTTTCTACCTTCAAAAAATCTATCCTGGTACTATTATCACACTTAATTTTTCAAGTGCTTTTTTTCAACTTTGTATTATCCATTTAGCTTTTGAACAAAGCTATGTTTTGTTCCCTTGTTTTAACTTCAAGGGGCCATTTGCTCACCACAAGTAAAATAGTAAATTGATAACTTTGGGACTTGTGAATAGTTTTGCAGCTTCTGAATTCTGATTTATACAAATATCTGTTAATTGCGACACATCGAGATGTGCTAGCTAATTGGGGAAATGTGTGTTTTTTGTTATTCTGGCATGGGGCTGAGTAGAAAAACAATTGAGTCTTAGAGAATGGTAAAAAACGTGTCCATCTCTGATTTTTCTTTCCATCTATTTTCTCTTACAACTTGCTGGTAACATCCTAGTTCATTGGGGCTTGGTTCTATACTTCTATGTAGATATTATTATGGCTGTGTTGCAAGGTGAACCGTGCATTGCTATCATGTTTTTTGGGTGGAAATTAGAAGTATTTCATAGAAGTTTTTGAACCGTGCATTGCTATCAAGGTGAACCTTACTGTTTCATGTTCTTCATTTCTCCTGGCTCTAAGAGGGCTATACAGTATTGGAACAATTGCAGTTGTTCTGCAGAGGAAAGTGTTCTGTTACTTATGTTGCATACATTGTATTTCCTATTTTCTTTAAGCCACCTTCACTAGATCACTGTAAATACTAAATACAACTTCAATTACAACAAATTTCTGACATATCAGAAGCTAGGTTTGCTTAGTGAAATGTCCTGCGTTAGGTCAGTCATAAAAAAAGCAAGTGATAAATCTTTTTTTTATTTCATTGTACCCAGTTACTCAATAGTTGTACACTTGGCATGCATAAATTTCATTTGCATTATTAGTAATTGGTAATGTTAAGGGTATTTCTGGTATTGTACATGTAGTACAGGCCTCTAGGGTTTAGTATCTCTTGAGTCCTTGTATTATATATACACACATACACACACACATATATATGTGTATATTTACACATATATATTATGTGTATGTATCATTGTATACACACACACACACATATATATATATATATATGTGTGTGTGTGTGTGTGTGTGTGTGTGTGTGTGTGTGTGTACCGTACACACACATACATATATAGCCTCTTTGGGCTGTGCAATACAACTTACATTTATCCATCTCTTCTCCAAAGATAACATGGTATCAGAGCCTAAGTTCTCAACCTAGCTCCTTGACCAGCCGTCGCTGCCGCTGTTGTCCCCGGGAGGAGTGTGCTCCACTCCTGGGGGCGGCCACCTCCGTCCGCTGCCCATTGTCGCCGAGCCCATGCCGTCGTGCTCGCTTGAGCCGACGCCTATGCACCGTGGTTGCTCATGCGCGCCTAGGGGCCGCACTGCCACCTCGTCAGGACGCTGCTGCCTTAGATTTGGTCGCCAACTCCTCGGATCCGGCCACCACCGATCTTCCTCCGCCCGGATTTGGCCACCACCGACCTCAGCTTGTCGGATGCGACCACCTCCGTGTGAGATCCAACCGCCATCGCCACGACGTGCTCGGATCCAGCCACCTCTGCTCCAGATCCGGGCGTCCCCGGCCTGGGCTTCATCGGCCGCCTCCGCGCCAGGCCGCCGCGCTTCGTCACCGCTATATCCGGCGGCCGTCGCCTTGGATCCAGCCGCCACTGCCGCCTCGGATCTGTCTTCGCGCCATCTTCGGGCCACCTTCGGCTCTTCCCCGCCGTCTCAGCTCCACCAGGCTTCCTCCCCTTTCGGCCGACGCCACCGGCCTCGTGCCCGTGTCGGATCCTACCGCACTCGCACTGCCGCCGGCCCTGCGCCTGCGTCAGATCCGGCCGTCTTCGAGCTGGATCCAGCCCTCTCCGCCTCCCCTTAGGTCACCGCCGTCCAGGGCACCGTCGCCACCCGAGCCCGAGCCGGATCTGGGGTTCTCCGCGCTGGATCCCGTCGGATCCGTGCAGCTCGAGCCGTGCTGGATCCGACCCTTCCCGACCTCTTCTCGCGCCGCCGCCTCCGCCTCCCGGCCGCTGCTCTTCCTGCCGGATCCGACCCTCCACCGCGGCAGCTGCCCTCCACCGCCTCCTGCAGGGGCCCTACCGCCCTGGGTCCTGCGAGCGCGAGCCCTTAGCTCCTCATTGGCGGTAGTGCGCGCCTACAGGAAGGGGAGGGGAAGGTAGGAGAGGAAAAGAGATGGGAGGGACTGAATGGCTTGGTTTAGGAGAGTTTTGGATGGATTTAAAGTTGTTGGATCTGTGATCCAATGGCCGTGGTCTCTCTAGCCTTTGAGTGTTTTTTCTTTTGCATATTCCGTTGCGTCCGTCCAAGTCTGTTGCCACCTATCAGTTTTGTCAAAGCGTGCGAGTCCATAAGATCCTTGTCAATCAGCCGATTGCTTTTGTAGCTACGATTCATCCTCTTAGATGAATATGGCCCTCTCCTTTCTTTCACATGGTCGCAGCCGCTTCTCTTCTCCTTGAGCCGCTACAGATTGTAGAAGTCTTTATGATGCCACCGCTTCTCTTTGAGCCGCCGCCCTGAGATTCTCTTTGAGCCGCTGCCCCGAGATTCTAAGGCTGCTGCCCTTCTTCTGCACTGCGTCTTTGTTGCACTTCTTGTGCACAGCGTCGCCGCCATCTTGGGCTTTGATCTATCGTGTTATGCTTCTATCTCTTTCTTCGGTTTGGTTTGACAGCTTTCTCTACTTGTGTCATCTTCCACATCCTCTTCATCATGTTATCACGGTCGACTTTACTCCCGCTTACCTCTACCTTCTTGGCCCCTGCACTTTGTGCTTCATAGGTTGCCCTACGATTTTGTATAGGAGGCAATTTTTTTGGTACAATTTTCCAAGAGCTGCATGCTATGACGATACCTTCAAAACACGAATTTTGGATTTTTCCTATGTTACTGTCAACTCTTCCAAATGCAATGCTATTGCATATGCTTTGCGTTTGAGGGGGGTGTTAAGTGTATTTCTAGTATTGTACTTGTAGTTTAGGGTTTAGTATCTCTTGAGTCCTTGTACTATGTATGTATGTATGTTATGTATGCATGCATGCATGCATGCATGCATGCATGCATGCATGGGCTGTGCAATACAACTTACATTCATCCATCTCTTCTCCAAAGATAACAAGTGACTCATACTTTTGATGTGCTTCTTTTTAAAAAAGATTGCTATTTTCATATAAAGCATGCCTTTAGTTGTTACGGGCTAACGACACGGCTTTTCATTTGGTTTGCAGACGAGTGGGCAAACTTCTTAGAACGAATTGGCCATGGAGAATCATCAGAAGATGATTTCAAGGATAATCCAAGCGACACCCTAGAACTTCGGTTTTGGGTATCATATCGTGGCCAAACTTTGGCACGGACAGGTCAGTTTGTTGTTTCATTTCTTTCGCTTACAACTAAATGCTCAAGTTGTAGCAGAGTCTATCTGTAGTTAATACATGTTCCATACTACACTCATGCATAAGCTTTGTTCTGATGCCTAACTGCATGATGCCATGATGTTTGTTCTTTCTTTATTGCTAATTTGCTATATTCCTTGACTTTGTATTTTGCTGAAGCAGTACGTGGTATGATGTACTACAGAAGAGCCTTGATGTTGCAGAGTTACCTGGAGAAGAGATATCTTGGAGGTGTGAATATGGTTTCTCGTTGGTGGTAAATTAATTCAACATATCTCTTCGCTATCTCTTCATCATTTTGTTTGTTCTATCAGGCATTGAAGATGGCTATTCCGCAGCTGAATATATTGACACTCAAGGCTATGAGTTATCTCCTGATGCACAGGCCCAGGCAGATCTTAAATTTACTTATGTTGTTTCATGTCAAATATATGGACAGCAGAAGCAAAGGAAGGCTCCGGAGGCTGCGGATATTGCTCTCTTAATGCAAAGGTTAGTTGACTTTCTTGTATTCCTTGTTTACTGGATGGGTTGTGAATGGACTACTTACAATTACAAGGACAAAACAATCCTGAATTCTTTGCTTACCAGTTGTGTTCTTTTGTCTACTAGATGGGCTAGATATGTTTTTTGTTTTGTTTTCTTATTTGAAATTCCATAACATGGTTCTGATCTTGATCGTTGCTATACAACTTTTAAACTGTTCCACTGAATAATACTGATTGCATTTTGTTACAATTTGTAGAAATGAGGCCCTTCGGGTTGCTTTCATACATGAAGAGGATGGGCATGCTAGCGATGGGCATGCTGTAAAAGAGTATTATTCCAAGCTAGTAAAGGCTGATGTCCATGGAAAAGATCAAGTCAGTGTACTTCCGTAAATTTATTTGATTACTCTTTTACTAATGAATAGTGATGTGGTGCATTCTTCTTACCTGTTTGAAATCAATTATGAGCCTGTGCCCATCCACCCTTCCCATGAAGTTCTGCAGTATATGGACACTAGTTTGTTGAATTATCATCTATCTGAGCCTCTGGTTGTAAGGAATCAAGTGATAATTGCTACCTGATGTTCTACCCTTCCTTTTCCCTTTCTTGTGATCCCATAAACCGTTGTAAGCCCAAACTTTTTGTCATTATTCCTTTTAGATCACATGTTGTTCTGTCTAGTAAATTTTCCCGTTTAGAATAAAACTGACAATACAGTTTTCTCATGTTCATATGTTGAATAAGAGGTTAGGAAATCATAGCCGGTCTTCTCATCATTCCCCTTTTCTTGCTTCTGCACTACCTCTTCTAGTTGCGCCCCTTTACCATTGCCAAGTTACTGAACCAAGTCCACTGCTGTCAGCAACCACAAATGTTACTGTAAGCTTTAACTATCCTAATATCTTGCAACTCCATTGCTATCTGCCAACCTTGTCGTCTGCATTTTTGCAAAAGTCTTGCTGAGAGGCATTAACAAACTTTTGCACAGTTTATAGCAATGGTTTTTCACTATTATCTTTCAACAACTTACCTGTTCAATAGAAAAATAATTTTATATTATAATGGTACTAGTTACGTACCGTGCGTTGCAACGGAACTCATTAAATATATAGAGAATCGTGCTACAGAAGAAAGTTGCTTTGATCGGTTGAAAAGTGAAGAATGGTAAGAAGTTAAGATAATAGAGCGGTTAGAGGAGAATGGACATACAACCACCAACTCATTCTTTTATAATAGTAATGATTAGTCTCATGCTGGATAAAATTTTACTCATGGAGTTAAATATTGTACACTTTCAGTTGTATTATACTCTTTTAAGTTCTTGATATTATTCCATTGCGTTTATTGTAATTCAGATGTATGTGGTGCTACTGATTTATTGTATTTGCTATTTTGATGCAATTTAATTCCCCAAATTATAGAAGGAAGTTTCGTTTGCTGCAATCTTGTCAGGCATAATGTATTTTATTGATGTTGCTTTTGCTTGAACTCTTATGCTTTTTTTTTTGCCATTCTGTTGCACATATAGGAAATATACTCCATTAAACTGCCTGGGAACCCCAAGCTCGGTGAGGGTAAACCTGAAAATCAAAACCATGCTATAATCTTCACTCGAGGAGATGCGGTACAGACTATCGATATGAATCAGGTTTACTTTTTTTTACTTTAATGCTAACAGTATAGCCTTAAACCTTTTCATTTTTAGAGTCTCAATTCCTACAAAAATGTATTAATGATTAGAATCTTCTGTGTTGTTTTTTATGGGATAGTCTAGATTCTATAAAACATATCCTCATAAAACATATTGGTTGCATTTAGATCGTTCATTGTTCATGCCGTTCTTAAGAATATTTTCAATATAAGAATGGAGGTTCTGATGGTGTTAGAGCAACTCCAACAGTGGCCCTCAAAACAGGGCCCCTACTTTTCATTTGAGGGCTCCCCCTACTTTTGAGGGCCTAATTTTTTTACATCTACTCCAACAACAGCCCTCAAATCAGGGCTCTCAAATCCATCCCAACAGACAATGACACATAGGACCCACCCGTCATCCCCTCCTCACTCTTACCTACTGAGGCGGAGAGTGGAGGCGGCAGAGAGCGTCGGCGGCAAGCGGAGAGAGAGGAGGCGAGAGAGGAGGAGTCGAGCGACGGCGGCGGGCGTCGGCGGCAAGCGGAGAGAGCGGCGCGCGAGAGCGGGAGCGGCGGCAGAGCGGCGTCGGCGGCAAGCGGAGGAGAAGTCGGAGTCGGCGACGGCGAGGCGCGGCGACAAGCGAGAGGAGCGAGGCGGCGGAGAGCGGAGGAGTCGGGCGACGGCGGAGCGTCGCGGCGACGCGGAGAGCGGAGGAGCGGCGACGGCGCGGCGCGCGACGAGCGGAGGAGAGCGGAGGCGCGAGTCGGACGACGTCGCGAGGCGCCGGCGACGGCGAGGCGGCGAGCGGCGAGCGCCGGCGACGGCAGAGAGAGCGAGGCGACGGCGAGGCGGCGAGAGCTGGCACGGCGACTGGCAGCGAGCGAGCGGCAGCGGGCGGGATTCGGCGAGGCGGCGAAGCGCGCGGCGCGGAGGCGGGGATTCAGCGGCGCGGCGGGCGGCGGAGGCGGGATTCGCGACGGGAGGGAAGAGGCGGCGGTGGAGGAGGCACGCACGGGAGGGAAAGAGCCGGGCGGGAAAGAGCCGAGCAAGCGCGCGCAAAATCGCTCCAAGCGTGATTTGGGGCTTGGCCTAGAGCCCCGGGAATGAGGGCTGAGGGGGGGATTTGAGGGGCTCCTCAAATTTGAGGGCTCTAGTAGGGGCCTTGCTGGACCTCTATTTTTGCCTCAAGCCCTCAAATATGATGTTTGAGGGCTTAAGTAGGGGGCCCTGCTGGAGTTGCTCTTAGGTCCTGTGCATGCTTGGTAAACTTTCACAGAATTTCCCATCCAGATGGACATTCTACATTTCTACTTTTGGAACTTGTTTGTATCTAAAGGGCAAACACATCTCTTTTTAACAGGGGAAGTATCCAGGGAAAACACATATTTTCTCTTATTTTTCAACGAGAAACAGTAGGTGATGCCCCTACGGCATATTTTAAAATATATAAAAAGGAGTTCATGTACAAGCAAGTGGAAAGGGTGATTTATGCAACCTTGCTGAGTGAGGTTGGGCAAACACATCTTTAGGTTCTAACATGCTAACTCAACGGATGGATTAGATTCAAAGGGATGTGAGGATTGCTAATCCCCTCACAGATGGAGAAATAAACAAGGCATCCCACCTCCTCACACCCTTCTTAATCTGATCCGTCCGGCATATTTCATCCGGTAATCTTTGCAAGAGTTCATATCTTAGCACTTAAAGATGGGGTTGCCCTAGATGCTTCCCTTTTTTCATAGACATTTCATAGACATGCCAGACAGTAGAGAAGTTTAAGATGGCACTTAAAGATGAGGTTGCACTAGATGCGTCCCTTTTTTCATAGACATGCCAGACAGTAGAGAAATTTAAGATGTCCCTTTGTACTCAAAACAACATTGACTGATAAAAGTTCTTACATAGGATAACTACTTGGAGGAGGCAATGAAAATGCGGAATTTACTTGACGAATTTCGTGGTAATCACGGTATCCGGGATCCAACAATTCTGGGTGTGAGGGAACATGTGTTCACGGGAAGGTTATTTTTTTTTACTAATCTCTGGTATTTTTTCAGCTATTGACTTCTTTTTATTTTTCTATATCAACCTGTTCTATTTTATTTCTGCTACAGCGTGTCTTCGCTGGCATCATTTATGTCAAATCAGGAAACCAGTTTTGTTACTTTGGGGCAACGTGTTCTGGCTTACCTTAAGTGAGTAAATATTGTTATCAATACAATAGCTAGCTGTAGGAAATAATTTCTGCACTTGCTTGCTACATTTCCTCTTTTTTTTTAGCAAGGAACCTGTGTCAATAGTTTCAGACCCTGGCAACTTAATTGCACTTTATTATCCTTCTCAAGGGTTCGAATGCACTATGGACATCCTGATGTTTTTGATCGGATATTTCATATAACCAGAGGCGGCATAAGCAAGGCATCCCGGGTGATTAATATAAGTGAAGATATATACGCTGGTTGGTATTTTGTATTCTCTAGTGTTAAGTTACATCATGAACTTGACATGGTGGCTTCAGTGTTCATTGGCAACCATACATTGGCTCATGGCTGTCTAGGTTGCTTGTGATGCTTTGAACAGGGTCTTCCAGTCCTTGTAAAAATAAGAACCAGAACTAACATGGGAGCTTTTCCTTGCTGAGCCTTTTCTGTTCTTTCAATTTTTTGAGTTTTTTACTTTTTTTTAGAGATTTTGAGTTCGAGCTTTATGAGATAACCAATCATTGTTGCTAAAATTGGATGCCATTGTTCGAATGTACAAGATATGTACTTTTTTTGAATTACATAAAATGTTTGATAATACCATCGTCATTAATTTTAGCACACTAGATAGGATGCCTTGTAGATAACTTAAACATTAGTTTAGGATCATTTATGTATAACTATTAACTAGATTCTGACACTCTTTAAATATTGACTTGTTAGTTTTAACTAATCTGCAGGATTCAATTCAACTCTGCGCCAGGGAAATATCACACACCATGAATATATCCAGGTTATCTATTTAGTTCACTTGTAACAAAATTGTACAACATGGATAATATGCATTTTGGTACATTTGAACCTATTGTGGATGGAGCATGAGAATACTCCTGAAGATTCCAAACTATTCATGGCTGTTTGACATGATAGGACATGTGCACATGCAAAATTTTGTTCACCAAGATGTTAATGTGTGCATTATGGAGGATATTATTATGAGCATTATGGAATATGTTAATATGTGTATTATGGAAAAGACAAGTGAAACCAATGCATACAAGACATATACACCATTATATTTTCTTCTTTTGTATAGTGCACACATATCTAGTGTGCATGAGCTAACATGTCTTACATTCATTGATTTTTTGAGATTTCTTCTTTCGAGTGCACACGTGTGCGCATTTACCTAATGGGGCATATGCCATTATGTGTATATTTGCATTTTGCAATAAGTGTGTCTTTGCTATCTCTTTTTTCCAAAAAAAGTAATAAAAGTTTTTTGCTTCTGTCCAGGTTGGGAAAGGACGAGATGTTGGTTTGAACCAAATCGCACTTTTTGAGGGGAAGGTTGCTGGAGGTAATGGTGAGCAAGTTCTGAGTCGAGATGTGTACCGTCTGGGGCAGCTGTTTGACTTCTTTAGGATGCTAACCTTCTTTTTCACCACCGTCGGTTATTATGTCTGCACAATGGTATCCCCCATCTCTTTCTCTGCGCTCACGGGTTTACATTACTTTGTCATTGCTTGAGTGTGCCTGAAGCATCTTATATGGGTTTATACATGCTGAACCAGCTTATCGTGAATAGATGCACCCAAATGTGTTGTTTGATTGCGTGACTAAATATCCTGCTAGATGGGCTAAGATGGTGCCTGTTTGGCTTATTGAAGAGTTATTTTACATTTGCAAAGTGCTGTTTGTTGATCATACATCATAATTTGGTTTTGATTGCATCACACCATCCTAGATCCACCCCCAGTTGTTTGAGGCCGTACACAGGGTTCTAGATACCCGGTGGTGTAGGTTTTTTGGAAATACCAAATTCATTTTTTAAAAAAGATTTGAAGCATGGAACATCTATTAGAAGCCTAAAAACACCCACCCATATAACTCTCATAATCAAACCGCATAGCGAACTCTCATCATGCATCCACCCAATGTAGCATAATTGCATGCTGATCTTGAACCAGCCCTTTGTATGCATTAACAATTAGTGTTTACCTACTAACTTTATGGAACATATGATCCTGATATAAGCATTATCTTGAAAAATGGATATTGCACATTGTCATAGAGGTGGGCCTTGGGCCCAGCCGGTCCATTATTAGAAATAGAGATTAGATTCTATTTGAGTTAGAGATTAGTTTCCTTATGTTAGAGATATGATATTAGTTACTATATCTGTTAGAGATATGATTGGATTAGATTCTATCTGTTAGGGGGAGCCATCTATATAAGGGGGCTACCGCATGCTATTGTAATCAATAAGAGAAGTATCAAGTCTTCCTCGTCTAAATCTCTAGTCTCTCTCCCTCTCGTTCTACGCCGACGCCATCTGGCCATCTTCTTGGCGGTGTTTATCCCTCATGAACTAAGGTTCATGACAATTTGGTATCAGAGCAGTCGTCCCTTTCCCACTACTTCTGCTACCATGGTTTCTACAACCCGTCCTACTGCTGAGTCGTTGGCCATAATAAAGGCTAACGCCGACAAGATGGCGAAGCACGACAAGGCCACAGCGGACATCATCCTCAACATACATAAAATCTTCGAAAAGATGGTCGCAGATCGGGAGAAGGCGCAGCAAGAGGCCGCTTGCAGAGCAGAGGAGACGGCAAATATCGATCTGCCGGCTGTTAGCGACGAGGAGGACGAGGCTGCCCTCACCCCCTCACTTTGATCGCCGGCCACGGCGGGGATGCGTCCATCCTCTCCTCTCTCGACGGCGGGCCCCTCGCCTGCACCTCCTCCAGCGAACTCCCGCCGCAGCCTTGTCCTGTACCGGAGCAGTCAAACCGGCAAACTAGGGTTTGCAGCGGTCTGACCGACGAAGACGCAGCGGTCGGACCGAGGGATGAAGGTCTGACTGGCGAAGACGCAGCTGTCAGACCGGATGCAGGAGTTGCGCCGGAGGATACTTGGCTTTCAGATGGGAAGAAGAAGACCAGCGCCTCGTCCGAGACCTGGTCCCTGACGGCCACCGCCGCGCTAAGCCGACGTGACTCGCAGCCACTCCGCCGACCGCCTGCTCACCGGTTGCTCGATCATTGCCGCTACGCAGCCGTCACTTCTCGGCCGCCGCTCATTGCCGACGCTGTTCGTCGACACCTCCCGACCGCACATGCCAACTCCCCACCGCCGCGCGCTTCCCAACCCGTGCCACTCCACCCGTTGCAAGACGTCGTCTGGATCCACGGCCGTCGTCGTCGCCGGCTCCGCCGGTCGCTCCGTCGGCTGCCGCCGCCACCGTGCTTCCCTGCCGGCCGTCTCCATCTGTGCGCCAGCCGACCGATCGGGCCTCTCCGGCGCGCGCGCGCCGCCACCGCTGTCCGCCTCCGTCGGCCGTCGCCGCCGCTCCTCTCGGCCGACCGCTCCGTCGGCCGCCACCCTCGCCGAAGCTCTGCTTCGATTTCCGCCGCCCGCGGCGTTGCTACTCGCGCGCGCTCCGCGCCGCTCGTTGGCCGCCGCCGACCGCACTCGCCGGCCGCTCTCGCCGAAGGTCATCACCGACCGACGTGATTGGTTTCGTGTGTTCGGTCGGCTTTTGTAACATTGACCGACCGGTTAGTTAAGGCAAGCAAAAAAAAATTCAAAAAAAAATTAAAAAATTCAAAAAAATAAATCTAAAAAAATTTCCAAAATTTTTTTTAAAAAACAATTTATTTTGCAGGCATCGCTTAGCCTTGTTTTGCCTGGATCTGGCCGGCCGTCTCCATCCGCTGCAGGACCCTGCCACCGTTCGTCTTCCACATCGGCGTCAGAGGTCGTCCATTGGCGCCATGACCGCCGCCTAGCAGCTCGAGGACGAGCTGCATGTCCGGGAGGGGTGTAATGTCATAGAGGTGGGCCTTGGGCCCAGCCGGTCCATTATTAGAAATAGAGATTAGATTCTATTTGAGTTAGAGATTAGTTTCCTTTTGTTAGAGATATGATATTAGTTACTATATCTGTTAGAGATATGATTGGGATTAGATTCTATCTGTTAGGGGGAGCCATCTATATAAGGGGGCTACCGTATGCTATTGTAATCAATCAGAGAAGTATCAAGTCTTCCTTGTCTAAATCTCTAGTCTCTCTCCCTCTCGTTCTACGCTGATGCCATCCGACCATCTTCTTGGTGGTGTTTGTCCCTGATGAACTAAGGTTCATGGCACACATGTATTTAGTTGGCTTTCTGCATACAGGATTTTGGACACATACATATATATATGTAATTATGCATTTTATTTACAAAAATGCAAAACCACATGTGCGTGCGGGTACATGGACTATCTTAACCCTCAAAAGTGCCTCAAGATTCGTGCAAGGGGTATTGAATTATTACAAGATGGGATGGTGGTTTGAATTTTGAAAGTTTGCATCAATCTTGAGGCACATTTGACGGTGGTGATAGACTGATAGTATATGTACCCACATGTATATGCGGAAAAGGCACATTCTTTTATTTATCTGCCTGTTGCTCTCGTGTTATTGATTACCGTCAGTTGTCGACTTATTTATTTATGTCTTATGCAGTTGACTGTTCTAACTGTGTACATCTTCTTGTATGGGAGGGTGTATCTGGTAAGTATTTAAAGTTTGTAATGTGTTACGCTTCTGGTTGATGTAAATATTACCTATTAATGTTTCTTCTGTCGTGTTTTGTGTACTTCAATTGTGACTTGCTATTCTAATTTTCAGGCACTCTCTGGACTTGACTATTCAATTTCTCGCCAAGGTAGATATCTGGGAAGCACTGCACTTGACGCTGTTTTGAATGCTCAATTTTTGGTCCAGATTGGTATTTTTACAGCAGTACCAATGATAATGGGTTTTATTTTGGAACTAGGGCTAATGAAGGTGTGCTCTTTGTTTTCTAGAAAAAAAGATGTGCTTCGTTACACGGTTACTCGTAATCACATCATGATTTTAATCTTGTGCAGGCTGTTTTCAGTTTTATTACAATGCAACTACAGTTCTGCTCAGTATTTTTCACCTTTTCACTTGGTACTAGAACACATTATTTTGGGAGAACAATCCTTCATGGTGGTGCAAAGGTACAAAGGGCGTGCTATTTTTTATAATATTATTTGTTAGAATTCTGCTGACACATGATACTCTATGCAGTATCGTGCTACCGGAAGAGGTTTTGTTGTGCGTCACATAAAGTTCGCTGAAAATTATAGGCTCTATTCTCGAAGCCACTTTGTCAAAGCGTAAGTTGCTACTTTCTAAATCAGTCATGTGAATTCTTACAGGAAGTTCTGGTGTAGCGTAATGGTCACATAAAGCTACCATTATTTGGTGATCGAACTGAGACATTCTTATTGCAGGCTTGAGGTTGCTCTACTCCTTATTATCTACATTGCGTATGGCTACACGAAGGGCGGTTCATCTTCCTTTATTCTGATAACTATCAGTAGTTGGGTCCTTGTTGTTTCGTGGCTTTTCGCACCATACATTTTCAACCCTTCTGGTTTCGAGTGGCAAAAGTATGTTTAGACCAATCCTATATTTGTTTTTTCCCCTTTAAATTAGTTGGCATTCATACAAGATGACCACTGATTGAGGAAATTGATAGGTGGTTCAATTTTTCATTATGTACATACCTTGTCTAGAATTAAAGGGTAATAATATATGCACACTCTTCATGTTAGTTTCCGAAATATCCTGGTGCTTAAGGTTCCAAATCTCGGAACCGGGGGTTTTCCCGGTAACCAATTACCGGAAATCCTGGGAAAAAGTCAGACGAAATTTATATTTCAAATTTTGAATTTGGACGTTTGAAACCGGTAACCGGACAGGTTACTAGAATAAACCGGAAAACCTGCTCAAAAAACTGGCAAACCCACTAAAAACTGGGAAAAGCTTAGAGAAAACCTAGCATAAAATGTTGAGACTAGCATATTTATGTATATTTAGTTCATACAATAGGTAATTTAACATAAAAAAATGCCTAAACTAATTTAGAAAGTGCATTTGTAATCACCGGGATTTTTGGCTGGTTTTTCACCCTGGTTGTCATTGGTATTTCCGGTTACCGCCAGTTTTTGGAACCCTGCTGGTGCTTGCATGAATATAAGATACATGTATGATGGATAACTAAATATTCATAGTAATATTAATGCATTTGGTTAATGCACAATGTAATTGCTTGCATTTCTGATATCCCCCTCTTTTATCGACTTCCATTTTCAACGTCAGGACTGTTGAGGATTTCGATGATTGGACAAATTGGTTACTTTATAAAGGTGGAGTTGGTGTAAAGGGAGAAAATAGCTGGGAATCTTGGTGGGATGAGGAACAGGTCAGTAAGACAGCAACCATGACTTTGAACTCTATGTTTAACCTTGTGTGGTTTGTTCTTTTCCCTTATACACTTTTTTATTACATTTATAATCTGTTTATACAGGCTCATATCCATACATTAAGGGGACGTATCCTAGAGACTATCCTGAGCCTCAGGTTTCTTATTTTCCAGTATGGCATTGTGTACAAGCTTAAAATTACATCACATAATACGTCACTTGCGGTAAGCCAAGAGCTCTCTCAATTAGTAGTTCTGTACTGTATAATTTTCAATTGCTTTAGCTGACTATTCACTTGCATTAAATCTGTCATTTTTCAGTCTCTTTCATGCTGAATAGTTATCCATTCTTCTGTTAATGTTGGTTGCATAACTGACCAGTACGAGTAGATTGGTAGCTCTTATGTCTTGATCTAAAAAAGTTGCTTTGAGTTTTTGTTGATATGAAGCACATTATTTGATCTCATAATTGGTCATTGGACCTCGCCATTTTTTCCATATAATTTTGTAATGAGTTTTGATGTTCAAATGGAATCTACGATTTTGAACTTTGATATTGTAGACATTTAATGCCTTCAGTGTTCAAATTAAGCAACAATAATAATAGTATCTAATGCCTTTCTGCTGTTCTTGTTATCTGTTGAACATAATTTGAACAGGATGCACATTGTGCTTTTCTCAAGTTCCTACCGTCTGTCAAATCTAACTTCTGTTGTATCTAATTCCTTTTGTTACTGGTCAGGTCTATGGCTTCTCATGGATTGTACTTCTTGTTATGGTGCTCCTATTTAAGGTTTGTTATAATAAGTTTTAATATTTTAATATTTTCGTCTATTTCACGGTTTTACATTGTATGATCAACTTCGTGTAAGCAAAACTTTTGTTGTATTGTGTTTCAGCTTTTTACTGCAACACCAAAGAAGTCAACTGGCTTGCCGACTTTTGTTCGGTTTCTACAGGGCCTCCTTGCACTTGGGATTATTGCAGGAATTGTCCTACTTATTGTATTTAGAAAGTTTACAATTGCTGATTTATTTGCAAGTGCACTTGCTTTCATAGCAACTGGATGGATGGTTTTATGTGTAAGTACAACAAACTTGTTTCTTTCTCTAAAAGTGTTATATCAATCTGCTACATTATTACAGCAAAAATAGTATTCACCAGTTTTAGTTAAATTGCTAACTTGCCTGATGCAATATCAGTTGCCCTTTTTACTGCCACCAGAGTATATCACAATATTTTATTAGCTTCACCAATGTTCTTCTGGTCTTCCTTTGATTTTCCATTCGGCAGGTTTTCCAACATTTTTGAAACAGTAGAGTTGAAGCTATAAAAGTTTGCTCATGTTAGTGTTGTCTTACTAGTACCAAAAGATATCATTAACACTTGTATAGATAGCTTGATTGGTTATTCACATGCCTGTGAATTCTGAGGTCTATCATTAGACCAGATAGAAGGGACAAAACCTACCGAATAACATACATTTATAATTAGGAAAAGTGCAATCCTAGTATATGCAAGTACCTGTGCTTGAGTCTAGTTGTCACATTGTCTGTACTAAATTGTTACCTCTCATGGCAGCTGGCCGTCACATGGAAGCGTCTAGTGAAAACCCTTGGGCTATGGGACTCTGTCCGCGAGATTGCTCGGATGTACGACGCCGGAATGGGTGCCGTGATCTTTGTACCCATCGTGTTTCTCTCATGGTTCCCCTTTGTGTCTACCTTTCAGTCACGTATCCTGTTCAACCAAGCATTCAGCCGTGGTCTGGAGATCTCCCTCATCTTGGCTGGAAACAAGCCAAACCAGGAGACATGAAAAGCCCCATCTGCCCTCCGCCTGTGTGTTTTGTTGTACATTCTTGGGATTAATTAGGGATACTTGGTTTGAACAACACCCTATGTACATAACTGCCTCCATTATTTTGAGTATTAGACGCTAATTGTGGACAAAGAGCTATGCCAATTTATGTGTCAATATTCACCTCTTGTTGCTAGTTTGAGTAACGAGCTGTAATTTGGACAGCCTGGTAATTTGGATTTTTTTACACCGTAATTTGGATGAACGTTGTAGTTTGAGTAACGACTGCCATAATGAATCCTCCCTCTGAGCTCTTAAATCTTTGGTGCTGAAATGCTGCTCATTACTCCTATCTGTTACCTTGTAACTGACGCGTTACCTGCTGCCGTCTTTGGAGTTGGACGGCAAGCAGGATGTGAAACAGTTAAAATGACACTTTGCCGCCATTGTTGCACTTGTCGGAAGAACCCGTTCAGCTGATGGATCTGCCTGGAACGTTGTATGAAGACGGGAATCACTCGAGGCGATAACACTGGCAGGAGCTCATTTGTTATGATTGCATCGCAACTAAGGCTGAAAAAAAACTCGAGCCAACTCGGCTCGAACTTTAAATGAGTCAAACTCAAACTTGATCTCGAGCTTGTGAGTTTTACCGAGCTGAGTTTGAATAGTTCACGAGCCTCGATTTGAGTTTAAATAGTGAGAATTATTAATTCTTATTGAGTTTATCTGAGTTGAATTTGAGTTTGAACTTTTCTTATTGTTAAACATTGGTGTATATTTGAATTATTTTAACTGTTATCGGGTTTACTTGATTTATGTTTGAACTTAAATTTTTTTATTATTAAAAATTAGTATATAATAAATTATTTTAATTATTATCGAGTTTTAACGAACCAAACACACTAGTCTACTCGAGCTTACTGTAAAATTGAGGGTCACGACTCAGGGAGCCAAACGTCCGTAAGCTGTGTAATCATAAACAAATAACGTAGCTGACTGTTATACACCGTACGGTACGGTACTCATCCATGTAAAAATTAGGGAAAGCGGATCCAAGCCTACCTAGAAGGTCCCCTGGAGGTCTGCTTCAAAATCCGTGTCAAATCTATTCCTGACGCAGCCTACATATGTACGAATGATCTATCGGCTGTTTCGTACTGTCTCCATATCAGACACGTCGAGATCTGTCGACCAGATCGCAGCTGCCTATTTAATCGACCAGGAAACCCTGGACCACGAGGGAGGGGACTGCAAGAGGAGCACACGTGTCATGTGCCGACACTGACGAGGTCTGTGGACCATGAGCGTCCCTGTCACCTCTTACGGTTCACCGCTCCCACCATCCCAACGACACAAACCCGGTTGATAGCTTGGTGGATCTCTTTATGTAAAATGGTATTTAAGAGAGAGAGAGAACTTTGATTCTATTATCATTATCTTTCTAGTATGTATTCTTTCTTCTCTTAATACAAAGACATGTAATCCTTTTGCATGTTTCCTAAAAAATAATGCTTTCCCCAGCATCTAGACAGTCTTTATGCTTGCAGTGAGGCACAACCCCCGTTCTGTTCAGTTTGATGAGCTCATCACCCTGGACGAAGATTAAGCTATTGGGAGACTTAACATACTGATCTCAGCATGGTGCATTATGTATTCAGGATCAGGAAATTACCAAGAGCCAATTTTTAATCACATGTGCTGCCATGAAAAGTTAAGATGTTTTATCGTTAGCGTTTTCTAATTGCATTTCGACAGTTCTCAAAGAAATTACGACAAAAAGATTTGGGAGTCCATAAACGTCAGCTACATGTCATTGATTTGTCCCCAATCTGTCTCATCGTGCATGCAGGTAGGCCTTTCTCCCTATGCTCCCAGCAAGCTGTTAAACTGAATCACTGTAAGACAGCAACCGCCTAAATAGAAGCTGGTAAAGTGACAAGTTGATATGGTTCTGTCAGATCTCAGACATCCATCGTGTCACCATATACGCTGCGGAACGATGACGGTTCTCTGCAAGCAACACTTGCCGATAAGCAACAGCAAATCAACAGCAGTAGCACAACTGCATGTGATTAGAAACCACGACATTATGCTTGAATATATCAACTGTTTCGTCTTTGCCCCCACATGCGGCCATCTCAGTCTGTTTAGTAATGTTTCTGCTGAATTACGGCACCTTTTGATTAGGAACATAAAAGAAAAGATTTGGTGAATGCGCATGCATGAAACTGAATGTTTCACCTCGTGAAGGATCAAAACACCTTTTCATCAAAATGATGCACTGAATGGTGGCTATTGGTCATTATCAGTTACTATTTACCTGATCCATTTACCACGTGCGGAAACTAAAATACCTTTTCGTTCTCTGAGGACTACCAAGTACCAAGCTTAAGATGATTATGGTTGCTGTTCTGCTACTAGTGAAATGTTTGTAAAAGTAATGCATGATGCGATTTTATTAACGTAAATTCTTTTGCAAGAACAGGAACTACAAGCTAGGTGCGTGGTTCTATACTTCTCTTGAAGAAATCTGCTCATATTCTCAAACAAATAAGGGGATTCTGGATTTAGCTACACCAAATAAGAGTTGTGTGTTTGTCAGGACTTTCATGTAGTAACTGACTATCACATTTTTCCATGACTGATAATGTGTAGGAAAGTGCTGGAAATAATCCGTTTCAACAAAATAACATGCAGAGTGATGCACAAAAGAGTTTTATTACAAAACTGTTTACTGGGCTTACAAATATGGAAAATGTAAAAGATGGTAACTTGTAATTTCATCCATTGTTGGATGAATAGAGTGCATTTTCAAAGGTGGCATTTCCCCCTTTTCTTCATGGATGATGCAACGAGATTGAGATTGAGAGAGGGCTTTAGGTTGGAACACAGCATTATTCTCGCAAAAGTTAGGTATGTGGTTGTTCCTTTCTAGGTCCATGGTTTACCTACTAAATATCTTGCCATCCCTTGTGGGGCAAGGCTTTTTTGCTTTGTGCTTATACTGCCACTCTGTTATCCTCTCGAGCACTCATGCGCATTACATTTAATTGCATGCCAAATAAGATTCATATGAAGGTCAAACTTTATGATGTAGTAATAGCATGTGGATTAATTCATTTTTCAGGGTAACTGGTGAAGACGTCGCCATTGAGACGTAAGTTTCCTGGAATGACCGTGTGCTACCTTTCTTGGTAGATTTGCATATGTATTCATTCTAAGAGAGCAGTTGCAGAATATGAAATGACAAAACCAGAAGCAACTTCATAGAACTGGGGAACTTTAATGTGATATATTTCCAGGTCAAAGATTAGTTCGTGAATTGTTAAGCAGATCGTATGCTTAACAGGTCTTCTGAAATGCTTCAGATTGTGATTAAACAGAACAATCAATTATCCACATTTTCTTACTAATTTGACAACAGCAAAAAAAGGTGTCTTTAGAAAAGCCATGATTTGATCAAAGTAGCTCGTCAAAACAGTAAATCGTAACAATCACGTACGCGGGTAATCGCCTCTTTCTTGGTTAATGCAGGAGAGGAAGAGGATGTCACTACTGCTAACATACTGAGTAGACCAAATGATGCTTGGTGACTAGATTATATTGGTGGCATGCAAGGAACGGGAGTTCAATTCTAGTCCACTGTCATATCTGACTTTCAGGTAGAGCCAAAGAAAAGTTTGCTACTTCTTAACTATTCATGTGTTTGTCAGTTTGTCTGAAACGAAAATTGCAGAATCTGCAGTGACAAAGGCAAACCATACCATTTCTAAACTTCGAGATCACAGAGCAGTTCTCACTTTGATAGGTAGATTAGCCGGTCAAATCATGTATGGTTGGTTAGCCTATGTCACAAACGCACTGTTTCCTTATGAGTAGGAACTCAAGTCCTCCTTTCACAAATTTCAAAAGTTGCATAATTTCAGGAATCTTATATATTTTAAATTAAATTTCATTTTATACAGCAAAAGTCTCAATTTGACACATTGATAGTCAAAATGTCAAGTTGACCATGCACTCCAGTCATCATATGCATTTTCTATTATTCTTTTCATCGGGTAGGTAAATCTCTGCATGTCACCATACACTTGTGGACAGAATTGCATAGGTGGCATGCTAAGAATTCTTGGGATTCAGGTCTCCTGCCACACATATTTTCAGGTAGAAGCATAGAATTAGATACTATTTCTTTGCTTTTCTGTCTGCACGTTAATTTAGCATCGATGCAATGTCACCTGCATTCTAACTACACCATTAATTGCTTAGCTTGTCAGATTGCTCTATCTGGAATTCTGGATGCTATGATAAAAGAGACTTAAATTCATGTCTGAAATAGCAGGTTCCTTCTACTTCTGTACATGTACTTATATTTGTAACTTGGTTCTCTCTTGATTAAATTTTTGGTCAAATAAACAGTAACTAGAGTCAGAATTCTTTTTCTTTTCTTCTCTAAGTTGCCTAGAGACAAGCAAAAGTGTTGCATCTTTTCCTTACTCTTATTCTTCCTTAAAGTAGTCGGTAGATACACCCAGTACAACATATGAAAGTCACTGTGGACTTCGTGAAGCCGCCAAACACCTGGGCTATTTTGAATGTTAAAAAAAGGATAGGTCTTCCTGTTCAACAATTATCCGTAGTCCGTTTGTCCTTTGCCACAACATGGACATGCATGTCGAAATCTGACCGTACCTGACTTGAAAGCAAGAGGAGAAATTTCTGCACACGTCATATTAAAACTAATTGCACTAAAAATTTACACCACAGCTCTCTGAAGAAGGTCGCCCTGAGAGCAGTAAAAAGTGACAACTGAGAAAGTATTTATGGTAATTTTTGATGGATAAGTCTTTGTGTCAAGGACAACATCTTTGTGCTTTAGGACAGCTTTAGACTAGCATCTTAGACTAGCTTTAGGACAGATTTTGACTAGCATCTTAGACTAGCTTTAGGACAGCTTTTGACTAGCATCTAGGACTAGCATCTTGGCATATGTTTGGCTGATTAGCAGCCTATAAATATGTATCCCCAACCCCTCAGGTGGGTATGGCATTGTGTGAGAAATAAACAAGAAAAATTGCCCCATCCCCAAGTGTCATCCTCTCGATGAGAGTGAGGATCTTATTATCACCAACAAAGAAGAATCCAATGAGTAACAAGTGGTATCGAGCTATACTATCCTCAGTAGCTGAGCATCTCCCGCTCATCTCCTTCTCGGCCTCGCAGCAGCCCACCCGTGCGTGCGGCGGCTCGGCCGTCCCCGCTCCTCTCTCCGAGACGGCGGCGGCTCGTCGGCGAGCCTCTCCACGCACGCAATGCCCCGATGCGCGCCATGTCCGCAGGCGCTCTCGGCCTTCGGTTGCCTCGAGCACGCGGCGTCGTGACGGCCGAGATCGCCGCGCAGAGCAGCCAGCGGCAGCGGCGGCGAGAGACGCGCGCGCGCGCGAAAGGGCGTCAAGGCTAGCGGCGGCGGCGCGGCGGCAGGCGAGCGAGGCGGAAGCGGCGGCGGCGGCAGATGCAGCAGCGTCGCGGCAGCAGCGGGTCAAGGTTCTGCGCGGCAAGCAGCAGCTCCATCTCGCGGATGACAGCGCGACGCGGATCTTGAGCGGCTGAGAGGAGAGGCAGCGCGAGGGCGAAGCGGCGCGATGGCGCCGCGCGACGCCACGCGCGGGCGGCGGCCAGACAGCGCGACGCCGCGGTGGCGCTCTGGAGGAGGCGCGCGCGGCGGCGGCGTCGGGTCGACGGAGAGCGCGCCTTCACAGCGACGCGCTTCTCTCCCGGTTCGATACCGTGGTCACCACGAGTACCAGTCGCGTCGAGGACGCCGGCCCGGCGGCGGTGGCCTACCTCACCAAGACCAACTATGTCGAGTGGGCTGCGGTGATGAGGGTAAAGCTCAGTGCGGCATATGTGGGATGCGATCCGATGCGGCGACGCCGACTACGACCGGGATCGATGGGTGCTGGATGCTCTCATCGCCGCGATCCCGCCCGAGATGCGCTTCGCTACCAACAAGCGGATCGCCAAAGAGGCTTGGGACGCCATCGCCGCGACACGCATCGGCGGCGACCGCGCCGCGCTAGTCTACATTGCGAGCACTACGCGACGGAGTGGGAGAACCCGGCCTTCAAGCCGTGAGGACGTTGATGACTTTGCTCTCGTCTCAACACTCGCTGCGAAGTTGGTGCGCCGGTGGCGACACCTACGGCGAAGAGAGAGCTGTGGAGAAGCTCTTCCGCTGCGTCCCCGAGAAGTACAAGCAGATGGCTCGCTCGATCGAGTCTCTGCTGGACCTCTCCATGATGACGATCGAGGAGGCGTTGGGTCGCCTCAAGGTCGTTGACAGCGATGAGCCACAACGCCTCTCGGGACCCGTCACCATTGGCGGGAAGCTCCTCCTCACTCGGGAGCAGTGGGCTGCCGGCCAAGGTGACAGGAAGAAGGGGGAGTCTTCTTCCACGACAGGCGGCCGCAAGCGCGGCAAGCACGGCAAGCCGCGCAAAGACGCCCAGGCAGGGGCGCGAGGACGTGCCGAGGGTGATGACCGTGGAGGCGCCCAGGGCGGCGCCGCTGGCAAGCAAAAGCCGGCATGAGACGACTCTTGCCACAACTGCGGCAAGCTTGGTCATTGGGCGAGGATTGTCGATACCACGACGGCGTGGCGTGCCCACGCCGCGCAGCGAGGAGGAGGAGCGCGGCTCGCTCATTGCTCATGCGAGCATCGAACTACCTCCAGCGCACCGCCGCAGTGGCTCTCCTCCACCTTGACGAGCCAAAGCACACGCCCTCCTCGGCTCACGGCTCCGCAACGACAAGATCGACGGGTGGTGCCTCGACACCGCGCCACCCATCACATGACCGGTCGACGGAGTTCTTCGCCGAGTTTGACTCTAGCGTCCGAGGCTCCATCAAGTTTGGGGCGCCTCGGCGTGGAAATCAAGGGCGTCGGCTCCGTCATCTTCACCACCGTGTCCGGTGAGCACAGTCGCTCACCGACGCCTACTACATCCCCGACCTGCGGAACTCCATCATCGCCTTGGGACACTGGATGAGAACGGCTCGCGTGTCGAGATCGAGCACGGTGCTGCGATTTGGGATCTTCGCCGTCGCCTTCTTGCCAAGGTAACCAGAGGCGCAAATCAACTCTACATTCTTCACATGCAGGTGGCACAACCCCTCTGTCTCGCTGCTCGTCGGGACGACGAGGCGTGGCGTGGCACGAGCGCTTTGGGCACCTTCACTTCGAGGCCCTGAAGCGGCTCAATGCCACGGAAATGGTGCGAGGCCCGCCGTGCCTTGACCATGTGGAGCGATTCTGCGACGTCAGCGTGTTGACGGCGCAGGCGACTCCCTTTCCCGGGGCGAGTTTCGAGCCAAGGAGAGGCTCGAGCTCGTGCACGGGACTTGTGTGGCCCGGTGACACCGCCACACCGGAGGACGACGCTACTTCCTGCGATTGTCGACGACCTCTCCGCTACATGTGGGTGATGGTCCTCGGCAGCAAGGAGAGGCTGCGGACGCCATCGAGCGCCGCAGTCGCTGCGCGGAGGCGAGTGCGGCCGCAAAGCGCGCGTCTTGCGCATGCACAACGGCGGCGAATTCACGGCGGCTGAATCGCGTCATCGCTGCGGCGATGAGGGCATTCGCCGCCACTACTCGCGCCGTGCAGCCCGCAGCAGAGCGGCGTCGTCGAGCGGCGCAACCAGACGGGCGTGGGGATGGCTCGGGCCCTCCTCAGCGAGGGGATGCCGGTGTCTTCTCGGGAGAGCGGTGGTGACGGCCGCCTACATCCTCAATCGCCGCCTACCAAGGCGCCAACGGCGGACGCCGTGCGAGGCTTGGCATGGCGCAAGCCGGCGGTCTCCCACTTGCGGGCTTCGCCTCGCGTTCGCCAAGGAGCTTGGCCACATCGGTAAGCTCGACGGCAGAGCACTCGGGAGTGTTCATCGGCTACGCGAGGGCTCGAAGGCCTACCGCATCCTCGACCTGTCACACGCAGCGCCCGCATCTCGCGTGGCGTTGTGTTCGACGGCGGCGCAGGCGGGCGGGACAAGGCGGTGGGCGACGGTTCGACTTGGACTCGGGGACTTTGTTGTCGACTACGCCCATTTCGAGAGCCGGGAGCTAGCGGCTCGGCCTCACCGAGCTCGTCCACCTCGACACCTTGCTCGCCACCGCCCGGCGAGTGCTCCACCACCTTTGGCACCGGCCACGCCCACTCTTCACCACCGCCACTCCACGCTCTCCGCACCGGCTCACCACTCTCCCGCACCGCGCCACACCACCGGATCGCCCCAACGATTTCGGTCCACGACGAGCGGCGCATGGTGGAGTTCGCTACTCATTGTCTCACGACGAGGACCGCGTCGACGCCTACCACGACGACGAGCCTCGCGCTATCGTACCATGGACAACATCCTCGCGCGCCGCCGTCCCTCGGTGGCGCAGCACGACCGAGCGAGCTGCACTTGGCGTGCGGCGACGGCGAGCCCGCTCCTTCGCTGAGGCGGAGGGAGACGCGGCGTGGCATGTCGCGATGAAGCGAGAGATGGACGCCGTCGTGCGGAACCGGACGTGGGGCCGGCGGATCTTCTGCCGGCCACCGCGCGATCACCCTTCGATGGGTGTTCAAGCCGAAGCGGGATGAAGCCGGCGCCATCGTCAAGCACAAGGCTCGCTTGGTGGCACGAGGCTTCGTGCGGCAGAGGGGTCAACCGATGACGCCGCACCCGTCGCGCGCATGGAGTCCGTTCGTCTTCTCCTCGCACTTGCAGCCCAGGAGGATTGGCGCGTCCATCACATGGACGTCAAGTCCGCCTTCCTCAACGGCGACTTGAAGGAGGAGGTCTACGTCCGTCAGCCGCCGGGATTCGTCATCCCCGGCAAGGAGGGCAAGGTTCTCCGCCTGCGCAAGGCCCTCTACGGCTTGCGGCAGGCACCACGAGCCTGGAACGCTAAGCTGGACTCCACCCTCAAGCAAATGGGGTTCCAGCAGAGCGCACACGAGGCTGCGGTCTACCGGCGGGGCAAAGGCGGCAACGCCCTGCTGGTGGGCGTCTACGTCGACGACTTGGTGATCACCGGCTCCAAGGAGGCCGAGGTCGAGGCGTTCAAGGCGGAGATGAAGACCGCCTTCCAGATGAGCGACTTGGGGCTCCTCTCCTTCTACCTGGGGATCGAGGTCCACCAGGACAGCTCCGGTATCTCCCTTCGTCAGACTGCCTACGCCAAGCGCACCGTCGAGCTGGGCGGGCTCACCGACTGCAACCCAACCCACACTCCTATGGAGGAAAGGCTGAAGCTGAGCCGCGACAGCACGGCGGAGGAGGTGGACGCGACGCAATACCGGCGCATCGTGGGCAGCCTTCGCTACCTCGTCCACACGCGTCCGGTTTGGCGTTCGCCGTCGGCTCGTCGGTCGGTTCATGCAGCGGCCGACGACGAGCATCGCAGGCCGTGAAGAGGATCCTCCGCTACGCTGTGGGCACCTCCGACTACGGCTTGCACTACCCGAGGTGTCCGCCGCGCGCTTCATCGGTGCAGCGGCGGCGACCACGCAGCGACATCGACACCAGCAAGAGCACAAGCGGGATTCTCTTCTTCCTCGGCAAGTGCCTCGTTAGCTAGCGATCGATCAAGCGGCGGTGGTGGCCTGTCCACCGTGTGAGGCCGAGTACATAGCGGCTTCCACCGCTCGACTCAGCGCCTGCTCGCTCGATCGCTTGTGATCTCCTTGGCGAGACACCAAGCGGTGGCGCTCGGGTGGACAGCAAGTCCGCTCGCTCGCAAAGAACCCCGTTTCACGAACGAGCAAACACATCCGGTGAAGTACCACTTCATCCGAGGCTCATTGGATGAAGGCGACATCAAGGCGAGCTACATCAACACCACGGATCAGCTTGCAGACCTGCTCACCAAGCATCTTGGGAGGGTCAAATTCCTCGAGCTCTGCTCTAGGATCGGGCTGGTTCAATCTTCCTCACAAGGAGACACACAAGACTTAGGGGGAGAATGATGGATATGTCTTTGTGTCAAGGACAACATCTTTGTGCTTTAGGACAACTTTAGACTAGCATCTTAGACTAGATTTAGGACAGCTTTTGACTAGCATCTTAGACTAGCTTTAGGACAGCTTTTGACTAGCATCTAGGACTAGCATCTTGGCATATGCTTGGCTGATTAGCAGCCTATAAATATGTATCCCCAACCCCTCAGGTGGGTATGGCATTGTGTGAGAAATAAACAAGAAAAATTGCCCCATCCCCAAGTGTCATCCTCTCGATGAGAGTGAGGATCTTACTATCACCAACAGCAAGAATCCAGCGAGTAACAATTTTCACAATGTATTTTACATTTTATTCCCTTTGCTTTCCTTAACAAAACACTGTTACTGTTTACAAAAAGGATGCCAAATTGTTTACTAGCTGTGGATAAAAATATCGAACTCAAAATGTTTCACTGTAATCACTTTGTCAAGTCCAAAGCTTTTAAGCTTTGATCTCAAAATGGATCTGATAAGCATACGTAGGCTATATAGATAGGGCTGCTAAAGGATGCAAGAGCTTTTGAGCGTAGAGGCCAGATCAGAGCATATGCAAGGGCAAGGTGAGACAGTCAATGGCTTGTGGTGTCGGGAAACGAGGCCTACCTACTGTCTAACTAATTGTATGACTTCTGTTCCAGGGCTAGAGAAAAGAAAAGGAATTGCTAAGTCATGTAAAGCAAAGGCCAAGTAGCTGCCATTTGAACTAAAAGTACATTAAAGCAGCTAATGATATTTTCACTGCTATTTTAAAGGAATCTAGCTAGACAAGAATACAAGCACGATCAAACAAGACATGTCAAGCAGCCCTAACACATCGGAGAGACATGGATTCTTTTTTCGCTTGTGTGTGTGTGTGTGTTGATATATGAGCACAATATACCCACATCTTCTTAGGACTTAGGAGGAGAAATTAAATCTCTCTCTTATGGATCAAGCTGGATCACATTAATTACCACTATCTAGATTTGGAGCTTCATTTATTGAGGATTAGCTTAAGCTAGTTTAAATTATATATATGACCGCTTTCTCACCTGGTAGTGGTCAGTAAGTAATCAGGGGCATGCATGCATGCTACTTGGAGTTCTAGAAGATTAGGGTAACTTTCTCTCTCTGCTTTCACAAGCTACCCATCCTTCTCCAACTCCAACTAACTAATTTTTAAGTATTATACCGTTCGCATGTTATCATATGCATCTACCAAGGTTAGTGGTTGTTCTGCTTAGTCAATTCTCCTCAAACAAGTAACCTACCTCATTTTGAAAAGACCCAAGCTAGAGGCCGGAAGGGAAGTAACATATGCATGCAGGGTAGGGCTATCTGCAGGTGGGCCATGTTGATATATACTGTTCCTTTTCTTTATATATATATATATATATATATATATATATATATATATATATATATATATATATATATATATATATATATATATATATATATATATATATATATGTCTAAAACGTTATCGTAGAACATATGAACACATATAATCCACGTGTCCTACTGTGAAATGAAAGATGACAGTTTAGACTAAAACTGGTTTATTTAGCTAATTGTCGTTTATATGATACAAATTAGACTATCATATGGCCATATATTTTTTGTTGCAAAGTATATATGAGGAGATTGAAACGGTCTATGGAAGTGACTCTCGACAGCACTTTGAGATTTTTTTTAGAGAAAAATAATTTTGGACTGACAACAGCTCGTTCCAACAAAGCATCCAACGAAAGCAGGGCAATCTAAAATTATTTCAATACCGTGAGGACCTGAATTTAGCTTCATCACACAAGGAACATTAATAGTACTAAATCGTGTGTCAACAAGTACATATGAATAGTCACACTTGGGTTTGGAAAAGGTAAGTGCTTTTAATTTATGTCACAAGCTAATCATTACACATGTTTTCCTCCTTGTAAAGGCAAATTAAAAAGGAAACAACAAACAAAATAATAACCAAAAACTAAACATTGTAGTGAGTGTACATATCCTTTTGTTGTTCTTTCTTTGTACATAACTAAAAAGTGGACCAAACCACCTTTTCTCCTATCAACAAACAATTTTCACGTACACATCTTCGAAATGTGAGACCAATCCAGGAATTAACTCTCTTTTTAAATTTCCATTCTTCATTTAGTATGAAGAAATATCTCCCTTCTAGCTAGCTCCTCACGGCTCATGCGAGTTCAACCATGACATTTGCCTGCATCAAAATAATAATCATGTGAGATAAATAAGCACTAAGGGTTCTCTTTGTTTGTCAAATTTTGCAGGTTTTATTCCTGCCAGTGTTTAAATTAATCAATATTTTATATAACATACCTAGCTGGTATTATTTCTCTATAGCTTGAAATTCCTAAGACAAGTGGTGCATGTCTTAATATTATATCTTTACATGTCATTTAGAATTTGATTATCTGTGTTTTTATGCTACCCAAGTGAACTATAATCAGAAAGTCCAAAGAAAATAAAAACCAATCAAATTGGATGGAAACTTGCTATTTTTTTAGAAAGTTGATGGGAGAAAGTACTCACTCTAGCAAATCCTTCCAACCACCATCGGTGTTGAGGTCATCAAGGTTCAGGCTCTCCAGCCCCTCGAACGGGCTCGACGCCGGCGTCACCTCGCTCGACATGCCGCCGCCGCCACTGTTGCCACCGGCATTACACTCGTCTACCGCTACCAATGGTGGCGCCACCGCGGCCGTCATATTGCTCCCGCTCGCCCCGCCGTGCCCGAGCTCCGTCGAGCTCAGCCCGTCCCCGGCGAGGGCGCTCCCTCCACTGCCACCGCCGTAGCCGTTCAACAGCCCGGCGAGGGAGATGCCCGGTATGGCCGGCGGGCTGGTCAACGCCGGCAGGTTGAGCAAGCCTTCGTACTGGAGCCTGCTCTGGTCAATGCCGGCGCCGGCGTGTTGTCCGACTCCTCCATTGCTGGCGGCGAGGAGGGCCATCAGGTCCACGCTAGGCGCGGTGGCGGTGGTGAGCGCGCGGACGAGGCCCTGGAGGAGCTGGAACTTGGCGGCGTCGGCCTGGAGCCTGAGGGCGCTGATATCCCAGGTGTGCGCTGCGGCAAGGAGGTTCGGGAGGCCGGCGAGGAGGTTGAGGTCGGTGCGCGGGCGGTGCGTCACCGGGTCGATGCCCATGCCGAGGAGCTTCTTGCGGAGGTGCGTGTTCCAGTAGTTCTTGATCTCGTTGTCCGTCCGTCCAGGTAGCTTGGTCGCTATAGACGACCACCTGTGGTGGACATGGAGAAAAGCTTAACTGTCAGAGGAAGGTGGACGACAAGCATGTCGTTGCGCGCACACATATACAGTGGTTGGATACGAATATATAGTATAGCACGCACTTGTTACCGAGGATGGAGTGGAGGTGGATGATGAGCTTCTCCTCGTCGTCGGTGAAGCGGCCGCGCTTGATGTCGGGGCGGAGGTAGTTCGTCCACCGGAGGCGGCAGCTCTTGCCGCAGCGGTTGAGGCCGGCCAGCTTGGGTAGGCGGCGCCAGCTGCCGTGGCCGTTCTTCTGGATGTACTCGACCAGCAGCTTGTCCTCCTCCGGCGTCCAGGGACCCTTCTTCACCCCGGCCTCCTGGTCGCAGCACGGTGACCTCCCCATCGATCGATGCTGCTGCTGCTGCTGTATTCTTGCCTAGCTACCTAGCTAGCTAAGAGGAAGTACGAACGTACGTACGAAGGAAGAGGAGGCGATACGAGGGATCGAGAGCTGTGGATGCAGGTGATAGGACGGGGGTTTTATAGAGGTTTTGCGTGGTGGCATCCCGAGGTGACGACTGACGATGGATGCATGGCGGCATAGATAGCCTACAGGAGCGCCAACTGATCCAGCAAGCTACCCTTTGTGTGCGGGAGACGCAGCCTCTCCCTCTGCCCACCCCCTCTCTCTCTGTCTGACTTTTAGGGTTAAGTTAGTCCAAGGCGTACGTCGTTAATAGCCAATGCAGTGCATGCAGGCTTGGGCATAGTTAATTGACTGGCCGGGGCTTGCTTAAGCATGTTGTTTAGTTAGATATGCTAGCTGGTGTGTTTCTTGGTTGCGTTCCTCACTGTCCGTGCTTCCATTTTGATATTATTGCCTGGCCGCAAGTGGAGTGTATTATAATATAAGTACGTAGAGGCCAGCTAGTAGTAGTTAGTTCTCCGTCCAATTTTAGAAGACGTATTTTCTTTTGACATATAAATCAAAGGGTAGTAAAAATAGCTATATTATCTCTAATTATTACCTATAAGTACTGTATAGCAAATAAAATTACATATTTAGTAAGAATATAAAAGGAACATCACAATAATTTTATATTAGAATATACAATGCTTCTTATAGTTATGGATATAACTATTTAAAAAATATGTTTTATAAATTTGGATGTAGGGAGTATATAAGTAAAATTTAAGACCATGCGTAACGAAGCTTCCCATGCATGCAGAAGCAGTACTTGCTAGTGCTATTTTTGGTGCTAGCTACCTCTACGTACGTGCATATATACGTATGCCCCATGCACCCACACCTAAAGCGCGCGTACGTACGTTCTTACGTATGCACGTGATGGTATCTATATGTCTACTGTGAATTAATGTGAAAGCTGGTGTAAATAGGAATATAGGATTATTGGATCAGTACATACAGATATATATGTATACGCTGAAATAAGGCACCATGGTGTCTCAACACCATGATTTTAAATGCGTGAATTTAATCCAATTTTTGGTGTATTTTAAATATCAGTTTTAAGATATATCCATCTATAACAATTCAAATAAAATGTATATCTTGAAAAACTATATTTGATTTCAAAGTTTTGAACGAATTTAGATCACATGCTTTGCTAATTTACATATATAATTACCATATACCTATAACTATTATAAAAAAATATAACTACAATTCGAATTTCCATCTAAACTTGTTTGAACTAGCTAGTAAACTAATTAAACTCAACATCCAAAAAATTCCCTTTTTTCACATAATACATAAAGAAAATATCTATTTAGATCATGATATCTAAACACCATAGTGCGCCAGTTATATGTGTGTGTATGTATATATGTATGTATGTATGTATGTATGTATATGCATGAGATGCTATAACAATGCGTGTCGTCCATATATATGTGTGAGGGTGACATGTTGCTTTGACAACAGAGCAAAAACCTTTAATTTCCATGATACAGATCGACATGGACGCGCGTACGTACACAATATACTGTTGCCTGTTGGGACAGGGTTCACATTTTCGATGAGATTTTGCTTATTTTGTTTCTTTCCTTACTCTCCGAAAAAACGATTTAGTCAAATTTTGACCAAATTTATCCTTTTTAAAATTTTGTCCACATTTCGTTTAGATTTTTTTTGTTAAATTTCATCAAAAATTCAAATAGCATTTAAACATTTTAAGCGAATTTTTATTGAAAGGACGATAATTCGTTCCTTTCGTCCCTTTCATTACCCTCCGATTTGTTTTGCAAAACGAATATTTTTCCCTGTTGGGACTGAAGTCTGAAACTTGACGACCCAGTCCGGAAATTTGGCAAGAGAGAAAAAACATGTATACTAAGTATGTACTCCCTGTGTTATCCCATATATATGAGGGTGACATGTTACTTTGACAACAGAGCAAAAACATTAATTTTCACGATATAGATCGACATGGATGTACGTACAAAATATACTGTTGCCTGTTGATTTTTATAAAAGCCCACGTAATTTGAGATTTAAAGTTCGTAGACTTTGAGCGACAGTTAGTACAACAAATATATAGATTTTGTAGCACAGAAGTGATAGATTCTTATTTGAAATCACTTTCTTATACTTACAATTTTATAGCTATAAACAAAGTCGTGTAAAAAAAAATCACCGATCAAAATTCAACTGTAGAGACCGACCCTACCAAATCAAACCGTGTCTTATAAAAATCAGCGGAGGGATTATTGGTCGATTCATTCTACAGTACAGACATAAATATAGCCCGTATTTTGCACAGTTGATTTGATATATATGCAATTATGCACCAGTAATCGCTGCCTAATTAGGTGTTGAAATGACACATGAAAGAGCAGGCCCAGGGTGTGCGTGGCACGTGGGCAGGAGGCAGAGGAGGATTAGGTTCGTGTGATCTGACACGTGTCGAGCGGTTCAATTCCCTCTCAACAAGGAGCAAAGAAGAAGGAACTACCCGTTCGTTCCCTTGTGTCGCACGCACACGATATAATTTGGTCATCTCACTTTGATACGGGGACAGCCGGACAGGCACAGGATACGGCTAGGGGTTCGGGGGCTGGTGGGACCCACCTTGCTAGATGTGGGACCCACCCTGGATTGTGTGCTTGCCATTTGCCCAACTGGCCTCGCCAAGTGATGAGCAATGCTTTGCATGGGCATGTGTGTAGGAGTGGACATTCTAGTTAAGCTATATGAGCCTGTTTGACAAGCAACAAGTCGGTCGGCTTTTGACTTTTACTACAGTACCTAACTTTCAAACGGAGTATTTTTTCAAAACGGAGTCTACAAGTTAAACGTTGTACACGTTAAAAGCCCAACATCTGTACCAGCCAAAATTGTAAGTGAGTATCGGTCTCTCCGTAATCTGTACCGTAAACAGCCAAAATTCAAAAATTTCAGCCAAAAGCCATAAGCCGCAGCTAAAACAAACAGGCATAGCATGCTTATAAGGTAGATATCAAGCCAACTACTTGTTTTATCTAGCTTTTTTCTAAAAAAAATGAACATAATTTGATTAAATATTATTTTACATATAATTTAAAAGTATTTTTAGAAACGAGCTAATGAGCCGAGCCGAGTTAGAGCAAAATTGAAATTCATTTGAAATCAACTCATTTCAATGTTTAATCAATTAACAAGTACAATTGAACCAATTTTGAACTGAGCTAACGAGCTCTACTAATGAGATTTTTTTACCATCCCTACATGCATATCCACAACACATGGCAGAATGACTTTTGAAATAATTAGCTCAAATGTTGTTGACCCATTTTGTGAGAAAATCAAAGTTCCATATATGATTGATTTTTGAATATGGGAAAATAGTGCCTCAGTTGTCAGTGTTGACAAGTAGCATTGATCACTAGATGGGTTCATTGCAACATTTGTTGATCTGTGACCACAATTCTAATTATTTAGATGGAACGAAGGATTGTCTGTCTATCTCCTTAGCAATCTATGCATATGGTTTGTCCACCTATATATGTTGATCAACATGGGAATTGCATTTAGTTTGCATTTTATAGTGTTGCCAAGAAAGACTTGCTTATATGGAATGGTCTTGGAACTTACAAAATATGTGGTGTGGCGGAGTCAGGATTTGATTACGTCCCGAGCTCAGTGGTGGAATGATCTAGGCTGGATCATGAAAATGTTACCTAGGCTAGACTGAATTTACTCAGTCTATACACTAGATATTTTTTCACACCCTGGGCTGAAGCCTACCTTGCCCAGGGTGTGCTCCGCCCCTTACTCAGAGATGCCTTGATCCCATGCATCTTTTTGGTCCATTTTTTCACCCATGATGCGTCTGAAGTTTTTTTGCCAGAGTGTAATAGCATGAAACTCGTGATTTCAGAACGCAACTTTGCAAACTTGCTTAGCTATCTGATATTCACTTGTCAAATTATTTAGTTTGAAGCCTGTCACAAAGCTGATTAGACAATGCATATAAAACATGTAACAAAGGTCAAGTGCTGAATTATTTGCATACCATGATCTGAATCAGGGGTGTAGCTGAGGGGGGCTTTATTGGGCTCCACCCTTCGCCGGTGCTGGTAACCTTGCACGAGGTATCTTTGTAATACCACAAAATAGAAAAAAAGAGAGAGAGGAGGGAGTCTGGGATGGTTTCGGCCCAGCCCATGCCAAATCACCCCCTCATAAAAGGCAAGCCAAGAGGAGGAGAAATCGACGTACTCCTCCCCCGTGCCAACCACCCCAGCGCTATCTCTCCTTGATGCTGCGCACGTCGCCGCCCCACTCGCATGCGTCGCCATGGCCAAGCCGTGGCTACTCCCTCCGCTGGCTCTGCCTGGTCACGCCCTCATCAAGCATCGCCTCCGCCCTGCCGCCGGCGCATCGCCTTGCTCTCCGCACGCCCAAGCCACCGCCGTCGTTTGCTCTCCTCGTGTTGTCCCTCCGCCGATGCTTCCTAGTGAGAGCCACTCCTCTCTGCGCCTGCCCACTCGCCGTTGCCCCTAAGATGACGTCACTCCACCTGGCCACGGGCTGTTGCCGCTTGCGCCGCCCTTCTCCTGCCGGCCAAGAAGGGGAGAAGAAAGGAAGGTGTCGGCCGTGAGGAGAAGGGGAGCTCAGCCGGAAGAGAAGGGGGAAGAAAGAAAGAAGAAGAAGAAGGGAGGATTCAGCCGTGAGGGCCAGTCGAAGAAAAGAGGAGATGAGGCCAACTATGAGGGGCAAGAAAAGAAGAGGAAGGAGGAGAGCCAGCCAAAGGAAAAAGAAGAAAGGAGGAAACGAAAAGAAGAGAGGGAGAGAAGAAAAAGAGAAAAAAAAAGAAGAGGGAGGATTGATTTGGCGCCAGATCCGCCAGATCCAACCAAGACAAGGAAGAAGGAGCTCTGATCCAATTATTCGGAGCTAGGGTAACACCTCAAAACCATTTCCCCTACTTATTTATTGAGTTATGTAGAGCTTGAATTTTCGAACAACAAGATAGATGCATACGATGGTTAGAACATGGCTAGTAGATGGAATTCTTCTGCAATGCGGTGGTATTGTGGTCATGTGTGGAGAGCTAGTGAAGTGTGCTGGCCGTGTGGTGTTGTGTCGGTGCATGTGTGATCGACTAGTGTTCAGTGATTGATTAGTAAGTCGACAAGTAGTAGTGGGTACTCTGGTTGAGTGCATGAGAATCATGAGGTGAGTGAATGATTAGTATGGATTAAGTAGTATCAATTAATTAGTGTAGACTAATTAACATAAGTAACTTCTAAAGCTCTGTAGAATGCTGGCTTGCCACTTTTGGCACATCGGATTGGAAGTTTGGCATCTGAGTCGGATGCAGCTCGGTATAAGATAGCGCGGCCTTCGGGTTGAAATAGGAGTTTTAGATAGTGTAATATTTAAATTATGGTAACCAGGAATATGTGAGTAAAGTTATGCAGGTTTCAAATGCCGTCATAGTTGCTATGTTAGGTTTCGGGTTTGAACGACATGGTCATTTAAGCACCCGGAACAGCGAGAAGGCATCCGGTTCAAGAGTATGGTATGTGTGGGTGTTGCACATAGGGACGACTCCATTCGTATGTGAGCATGTATTGTTATAATGTGTTGAGGTGGGTTGACGCTTGTTTAGGTGGCGGCTTGGGTTTGATGCCATCCACGCATCGTCCACAGGGATAAACAAGCAAGTGTATGGTAGGATAGTGGATTGTCAAGAATTTGGTACTTGCTTTTCCATGCCATGCTTTATAGCATTTTATGAAATGATAACTCTGCTTGCCTGTTGATTGTACTATGACGAGAGATGCTTATGCTTATGATTGTCATATAGCGCACCTATACGAGAGACCTACTTCGTGTAAGCATCCCACAGGAGTGAGAAGATAAAGACATACTTCGGTAGGCATTCCACGGGAGTGAAATTTGAGTAAAGTTGGATGTTAATGATTGTAGAGTGTTCATCATGCATTGCACTCATACACAGGACCTACCTCGGGTAGGCATCCTACTGGAGTGGAAAGATAAAGACCTACTTCAATAGGTATTTCACGGGAGTGGAGGTTGAGACTCTGGATGAAAGAGGACAGGGCGAATAAGTGGTTTATCAATGGGTAAATACTCCGCTATACCAGTATAAGCTACAGTTACAGACACACCATATCGTATTGCATTGCATGAAAGTGGCAGAGAAAGGGATACAGTTACAGACGTATTGCATTGCATGAAAGTGACCGGGAACAATGATACATATACAGAGATTGTGTCTTACGGTTTACATATATGGGATTTATCGACATCAACAGAGATTGTGTTTTACGGTTCCCAGATATGGGGTTTATTGTGTTGTTTTGTTGTCACCGCTTTTTTATTATGTAATTACTGAGTTTTTGGACTCACATTTGTTTTGTTGTTTTTAGGTGATTTGAAGATGACATGCATGGGCGAGAATAGACCCTTATCTCACGTGTAAACAGTAATTCACGTATCACCTTTTGTCGGCATAATCAAACTTTAATGTCAGGCTTGGTAGTTAGTTTTAAGATTATGTATTATTGGAACTGTTTTATGTTGTATGGCTTATGCCTTTCTTTCAATAGTTGGTAAATTGTACAGTTTGGTAGTAGTGGTAACATTCCAGGCTCAGAGGTTGGGACATGGTGTTACAATCTTCATTGTATTTTTTTAAACTTTGTTTCTCTTCTATTCATGTATGATTTTGGATTACACAAGACTATGTTTGTTATGTTTGCCTCAATTTAGCTTAAGGGCATGTTCTTTTTCAGCTTTTGGTTTATGCTTTTGACTTTTCTACAGTAAATAGCTTTTAAATGGAGTGTCTTTTCAAGTTGAGATCTATTAGTTAATTTATTACATACTGTACCGACTTTATTTATATTGGCAAAAACCGTACGTGAGTTTCTGTTACTCTGTAATATCTCGTACGAATAACCCAAAAGCCATAAGCCTCAGCTAAAAAGAACAACCCTAATTCTCTTCGATTTTTGGTTAAAATAAATAGTTTAGCCTTCATCTTGGGCATGTTCTTTTTGGCTGCGGCTGGCTTTTGGCTGTGGCTTGTGGCTTTTGAGTTGTTTGTGTAAGAGATTACGGAGTAACAGAAACTCACGTGCGGTTTTTGCAGATATAAATGAAGTTGGTACAATATGTACTACAATTAATTAGTAGACTCTATTTTGAAAAAATACTTCATGTAAAAATTAATTACTGTAGAAAAGCCGAAAAGCAACTTTTAGAAGCTGAAAAGAGCATGGCCATAAATTCTTGAAATTTTTAGTGTTCTACGTTGAAAAGAAAAGCTGTAAACCATTAAGTACTAATCCTAGCTTATGATTAGTACATAATAGTTTAAACCATTAAGAAAAGTTGTAATAGCTGGGTTTGCTCACTCAATTTTTTGGCAGTGTCAAGGGGGACCTAGCTGTACTTGTACACTAATTAAAGCCTTTGAGAAAACTAATTGTGCAATTGGAATGATCCTGTTGCCCTAGGACTCTAGTGTACATGCATACTAGTTTGGTTGTGAGCAGTTGCCAGAAATAGAGAAGCAAAAAAGGAATATATTTTAGACTATGATATGTACACATCATAACACTATTTATCACTGCGTGATGCAGGCACGCATAAGCAATGAAGAGAATTTAAAGTGTAGGACATTGATTGCAGGAAAGTGATTTATGTTCTCCAATGGAGTCCTGTTCAAATTTCAGGCATGATCATGTAGCTCCGTGGCAAGTTAACCACAGGTAAATAGTTTGTCTAAAGAGTACTACACTGTACTCTGGTGGTTTAGTTGCAATGCATGAACAATACCTTGTCTGAGTCTTCTCTGTCTATATCAAATACTTGCTTTCTTCTTCCTTTTTTTTCTTGTGTCTTGGTAACTGAAGAACCAATAGAAACTAATGAGGTGGAATTCACACAGTTAGCTAGTCTTTTACCAAACACTTAACTACCTTCTCTCATATGAATGAGTGATGTTGAGGTAAAATTGCATACTCTGAAGTTTGAATTGTACATGTACATAACACACCTCATTGGAAGCTTCCTGTCTACCTTAATCGCTACTGTCATCCTTGACAAATACTGATACACAATCTAATATTTTTCCCAAAAGATTGAGTAGGTCCAGAAGTTGACTTCCAGTCAGATGGACAATATATACACTCTAATTGGCATGTGTCTTGAAGTTTGAACTGCAAGGAAGAGGAGATATCTAAACAGAATGCAGTTTTCATTTGATCTACTGCATATGGCCATATACTCCCATCCAATTTGCATGTACCTTCCCCTAACATGTCCTGAATCTACTAATCAAACAACCAACTCTTATATGTTGGGCTCAATATTGTAGTAGGCACCTGCTACAGCTTCACTTTGTACAAATTAGCATGCTTAAATCCTAACACAGATGATATATTGGGAGACACACTAATGTGGAGTACAATTGCTCCCTCTTATATGCGACTTCACCATCACGAGCCACCCAATATGGTTACAACCAAAACGGTTATGGTGGGTGGATCAGCATGCATACGTATGTACTTCTGTAGAAGTTTCAGGTCTTGTGCAGCTAGCCAGGTTCCGGTCAGTATGAACTTAGCATGCATACTATAGTGTGATCTATGCTTGAATAGTATATACATATATCAATAGATACTAGTCACTTGCTCATGCGTTGCAACAAAATTTATTAGATATATACAGAATCATGCTATGGAAGAGGGCTACTCTGATCAGTTGAAAAATACAGAGTGATAAGAAATTGAGAATAGGTCTGTTAGAGGAGAAGGGACGTACGGCCACCAACTTATTCTTTTATAATAGTAATGATTGTTTGATCTCGTCGTCGTTCATCGTCATGACAATCACTATCACTGTCGTCAAGAGGGCCTATTAAACTATGTGCATCTGTCCTAATTGCCATTAGCATTGCTGCATGAAACATCCTATTTGGTTAGACTTCCCTTCAACTGCTTGGTTGTTTTATAATTGCTACTCTTATTTAAACAAAATATGTATATATGATAGTGCAATTGCCAGCCTGAAACCGTGAAATTGGTAACTATTTCACTACGCACGGTTTCTTACGAAGGGGGCAAACTAGTATGTCCCCATGGGCCATTAACTTTGCAGCAAAACGAACACACATACAATAAGGTTCAGAAGTAGCACTTCAGTTTGCACAAAGTGAGACCCTAGTATTCTTGTACTCACATCATATGTTCATGTGCATATATATTTCGTTGCGTTCAATAATGTGAGTAGACGTGACGTGACAGGAAGAAACTTCGTTTTCATTTTGGTAGCTTCTTCAAGTAATCTAGTAAATGGATGAATTGACAAGCATGCCACAGTAGAATTCAGATATATATGTACCTAGCTAGACATCTAGCTACTAGGACAAAAGACACCAATGGTTGTCTTGCTGTTGTTACTTGTTAGTATCATGGAGACTCCAATATATCCTTTTCAGTAACTTATATTTGGAGAATATATGGCATAATACACTAACATTACTGAAAATTTGTGATAGATAATGACATGTGTCCTCCTACACAATGGTGATCAGTTCATACAAATTATGTTTCTACTAACCAGAGGAAAGATTGTAGTATCTAGAGATTCAGAACTGCAGGATAAACATTTCATCAGATCTTTCTTGTAATATTTTCTTTTATTTATATTCTTTGCCTGTTTGTGCAAGAGCTTGACAGTCTCGCTCGACTGAAGAGTAACTCGTTCTGATAATAAATCTGATATGGACATCTTGTATTGCCATATGTTTATTAGTGAAACAATCGTTTTCAGCCCATCATTAATGTGTATCGCTGGAAGCAACAACGTTGCAAATATGACAGAACAACTTGGCAACTATGTATATCATACACCAAGCTAATAATTCCTGCCTATGGCTGTTTTCTTCTGCTCCATCATTGGGCACACCAGTTTCTGGTTTGTTCAAATCATTACTAAAATTCCAAAAGTACATAGAAATATAGAGGAAGATACGTTCTTGCTGAATTTTGCTATCATCCTGTGGACAACATATATCCTATACATTGAGGAATGAGGAGTGAGGACTACTGGATCACACATGAAACTTGAAGATACCATAATAGGCATTTTGTGTCAACCTTTATTTCTTCAGTTACAATTGTTGTATTTGAGAGGGCATTTTGGGAATTTCCCAATTGATAAGAGTGGAAGGGAGCCCTAAAAGGTGGGACCCACCTGTCGGTCTCACGGGAAAGAGATAAGGGGGAGGAGACTTTGTCTCCTCCCCGATCCGGTTGGTGGCGGCGCCTCTCCCGTGCGTGCGATTTGGGCACGGCGGTTTCACCCAGATCCGGATGCTTCGGCGCCGTTTGGAGGGAGGCGGCGAGGGAGGCGAGAGATGGAGGCGCAGCAGGTCCGGGCTCCTCGGGGCCGACCGCACGCGCCACCCCTCGCAGACCCCGCTTCCTCTTCAAAAGGCCGAGGTCCTCCATGGGTGTAAAAGGAGCTTTTCCGATCTGGTTTTGCCATCTCTTGCATCTTCTTCTACCTCTCCGATTTTGGGTTGTGAGGAGGTTGGAGGTTTCAGTTCCATCTCCGATTGAGGGCTTCTTCCTTTGGTTTTTCGGCTGCCCTTTGCGGGGGAGTGATTCTGGAGGATTGAAGACTGACCCGAGGTGAGGGAAGAAGAGAGTGACAACTCTCTGCGGTTCTTGTCTTGCTCGGCCGGTCGCATATTGTAGTCTTGTGCGGCATCTCTGGACCTCGGCTTCTTCTTTGGTATTCGGCTAAAAGGAGGAGTACGGCATTGTATCTCCGTGAATCATCTACTCGCTTGCGACAGCGGGTTGATAGATTTTCTGGGACAGCGAGTTCTCCGTGCCTTGCCATATTAATTGTGTTTTTCTTCGGCTTGGTTACTTCTAGACAGTTTAGAGTACTGTCTGCCCAGTGAGTATTTGTGATCTTTTACTTTTACGGCAGTTGTCTTGATCTGTAAAGTTACTCAAGTATTGAAGAACTGCTGTGAATGATTGTGGGCTTCTTGTATTTGCTCTGTGATGAACTTGTAAGTCTGAAATTGATCTGGACTGGATTAGGACCTTGAGCTCTAGGGTTTAGTTTTCTACTGTCCACCTGTATGCTGCTTTCGTCTGGATAGGTTTGTTCACATTCCAGTATATGCTTGCTGTGCAGTAGCTATTTTGTATTAAGGAGAGTACCTTCCTGTCATTACTTTCGGTTCTCTTATATATTTATTGCATGGTATCGTGTCATTAGATGCTTTATAATCATTCTAGAACTGCTCATTAATTGTTGATTACTGTTTGATCGTGAACAATTTTATACCAAAGTATTGCATCATTATTATCTATGTTTGATCGGTGTGACAATGAAAACTTGATTGTGAGCTCAAATCCTGATTTTAGTTGTTAGATCATTTGTGATTAAATAGACATGTGCATGAGAAGGCCAAAATCTTTGATTTTGCGCAACTGCTTCGAGAGCAATCATAAAACAATTATTTTGTTCGTACTAGATTTAATTGTTTCATTGTTGCTATTGATATTTTGTTGTTTATTTTCAGCAGTAATCATGTTATATTCTTTAGATATATCTATGATTATGAATGGCAAGTTAGAATTTCATATTTATATGCAATTTATGTCATTCTTATTGTGCTGGAAATATGGTCATTTGATATGTTTGGCTGGAATTAAATATTCAAATATGCTTATACCGCAATATTTACAACAATCCAGAAAATCTATATTGAAAGAAATGGCTTCCTCATCTGATGTCGTGAAACCTGAAGTGTTTGACGGAGTCAATTTCAAGCGCTGGCAGGCAAAGGAAAAACTTTGGCTGACTAACCTTAAGCTCTTCTGGGTCATCTCAAATCCACCGGCGTTTCCGCTGGAGATCCCTGAGACGATGAAATGGGAAGATGCTAATAATGCAGTCTTAGCCCGTTTGCTGGCCATCCTATCTAATCGCTTGTTTGACGTCTATGTCAACTTCACTAATGCCAAACAATTTTGGGATGAGCTCGAGGAGAAATACTCCGAGGGAGATAATGGAAATGAGTCCTTTATTACAGCCAATTACTTGAACTACAAGATGGTTGAGGGCGGTCGGTGATGGAGCACTCCATGAGCTTCAACTCCATGTACGTGACTTATGTCGACGATCTGCGCTCTGCTGAGAAGTTTCAAGTCAATGTCATTTTGGCTAAGTTACGCTTTCGTGGCGTGACTTTGTTACCGCCGGAGGCATATAAAGGAGCGCTTGACGCTCAATGAGTCGTCACCGCTATTAATGTCGAGGAGTGCTAGAGCCGGTGATGGCTCGGAAAGGCTCAAGTTCGTGCTCATCAAGTTCAACTTAAGAATGGTGGAGGACCTGGGAAACCCAAGTTCAAGAGTCAGCCCCAAGTCAAGCTACAACCTAAGAAAATGAAGAAGAAAAAGGAGGACATCGTCTGCTTCGTTTGCGGTGAGGCTGGCCATAAGGCCAATCATTGCCGCAATCGAAAGGGCAGGGGTCCATCTCCGGGTCAGCACAAGAGCCGCAAGGCTGAGGTTCATGTCGCGTTGGCGAGTACCAGCTCAGATGAGTACGTACCTATGGCCTTTATGGCAAGTCCATCTATTGATTGGTGGATTGATACATGTGCTACTAGACATATATGTGCTGATCGATCTTGTTTTTCTTCATTTCAGGGTGAAGGTGGTGGATCCGTCCTAATGGGCAACGAAACCGCTGCAACAGTGCGTGGGATTGGACAGGTTTGCCTGAAGCTTACTTCGGGCAAAACACTCATCCTAAGAGACGTGTTGTACGTGCCTGCAATGACGCGCAATCTCCTTAGCGGGTCAATGTTATGTAGACAAGGAATAAAACTTGTGTTTGAGTCAAATAAGGTCATTTTGACCAAGTTTGGTAGTTTTGTGGGCAAAGGCTATGATAGCGGAGGCATGTTCCGCTTATCCATTCTTGATTTGAATAATGTAAACGTTTACAATGTTTCCCATTGCAATAAAGTTCATGATATTTGGCATTCACGGTTGTGTCATGTAAATTTTGAAGCCATTACGCGGTTAAGTAAGATGAGTTTAATTCCGAGCTATAATTATGAGAAGGGTTCAAAGTGCGAAGTGTGTGTGCAAGATAAGCAGCCCCGAAAACCTTTTCATAGCGTTGAAGGGCGGAGCACTTCTCCACTTGAACTAATCCACTCTGATCTTTGTGAGATGAATGGAATATTAACTAAAGGTGGCAAATGATATTTCTTAACTCTCATAGATAATGCGACTAAGTATTGCTATATTTATCTACTTAAGTCGAAAGATGAAGCAATTGAATACTTTAAAATCTACAAAGCTAAAGTTGAAAATCAACTAGAAAAGAAAATCAAACGGTTAAGATCGGACCGAGGCGGTGAGTACGTCTCACATGAGTTCTCCCAATTCTGTGAAGAAAGTGGAATAATTCACGAAGTTACTCCACCTTACTCACCCCAGTCTAATGGAATAGCCGAAAGGAAGAACCGAACTCTTGTGACTTGGTTAACGCCATGCTTCAGAGTTCAGGTATGTCGGACTATTGGTGGGGTGAGGCAATTCTCACAGCTAACTATGTCCTGAATAGGGTTCCACCTCGCAATCAGGAGGAAACACCCTATGAAGGATGGAAAGGGAGAAAACCCAACTTATCCTATTTTCGAACGTGGGGATGCCTTGCAAAAGTGCATGTGCCGTTGCCGAAGAAAAGGAAGTTGATCCTAAGACCGTTGATTGTGTCTTTCTAGGATATGCTATTAATAGCACGGCTTATAGATTTTTAGTGGTCAAATCTGAGGTGAGTGACATCGCTACTAATATAGTGATGGAATCTCGTGATGCGACATTCTTTGAGCATGTGTTTCCTATGAGACCGAATGATGACAAAGTGAACATATCGGTGAAGATGATCTCTATTCCTCCTAGTGTGGATAACACCACCCCATTTGGAGTTGAGGAGGAGTAAGAGACAGAGGACCGAGAAGTCACTTGGGGATGACTTTGTCACCTATGTCGTGGATGATGAACCACGAACCCTTTCAGAGGCATACGCATCTCCGGATGTAGAGTACTGGAAGGAGGCAGTCCGTAGCGAGATGGACTCCATCATTGCTAACGGAACTTGGGAAATTGCAGATCTCCACTGGTTGTAAGCCGAGGTTGCAAGTGGATCTTTAAAAGAAAGCGCAGACCTGATGGTACTATTGAAAAGTACAAGGCCCGATTAGTGGCTAAAGGTTTCACGCAAAAAGAAGGTGAAGACTATTTTGATACATACTCTCCTGTGGCCCGTTTACCCACAATTCGAGTGCTTTTAGCACTAGCCGCTGCATACAAACTCCTAGTACATCAAATGGATGTAAAGGCTGCTTTCCTAAACGGAGAGTTGGATGAGGAGATTTATATGCAGCAGCCTGAAGGATTTGTGGTTGAGGGGCAAGAAAGGAAAGTATTTCGATTGATTAAATCTTTGTATGGTCTAAAGCAAGCTCCCAAGCAATGGCATGAGAAATTTTATAGTACGTTGACGTCGGTCGGCTTTTGTGTAAATGAAGCCAATAAATGTGTCTACTATCGGTTTAATGGGGGCGAAGGTGTCATTCTGTGTCTTTATGTAGATGACATACTGCTATTTGGGACCAACATAGATGTGATCAATAGCACAAAGTCTTTCCTTTCCCAGAATTTTGATATGAAAGACATGGGTGAAGCTGATGTTATCTTGAACATTAAGCTTATAAATGGTGAGAATGGGATAACTCTTTCTCAATCCCATTATGTGGATAAAGTCCTAACCAGATTTGGGTTTAAGGACTGTAAGCCAGCAGCTACACCCTATGATCCAAATGCAAAGCTACATAAGAACACCGGACATGGGAAGGATCAACTTAAATATTCTCAGATCATAGGATCCCTGATGTACTTAACTAGTGCAACGAGGCCAGACATCTCATATGCTGTATGCAGATTGAGTCGTTATACGTCCAACCAGGAGATGATCATTGGATAGCACTAGAAAGAGTACTAAGATACTTGAAGGGAAATCCTAATTTGGGAATACACTATTCTGGTCATCCTGCAGTCTTGGAAGGATTCAGTGATTCTAACTGGATCAGTGACTCGGATGACATGAAGGCTACGAGTGGTTACGTTTTCACTCTAGCAGGTGGGGCCGTGTCGTGGAAGTCTTCTAAACAGACTATTCTTACACGGTCCACCATGGAGGCTGAATTGGTAGCGCTTGATTCAGTGGCTGTAGAGGCAGAATGGATTCGAGAACTCCTTTCTGACCTACCTGTGCTGGAAAAACCTATTCCAGCCATATTGACCTCCTGCGATAACCAAACCGTTCTAGTTAAGGCGAAGAGTAGGAAGGACAATATGAAGTCCTCAAAACATATAAAGCGCCGACTTAAGTCGGTAAGGCATGCCAGAGAGACGGGTGTTATTTCTGTGTAATACATCCAGTCTGAAAGGAACTTGGCAGATCCTTTCACTAAAGGATTGGCGCGAAAGGTCATCCAAGCAGCGTCACAGGGGATGGGGCTTATACCCGTATAAAGGCTCATATTGGTAGTAACCTATTCTAGGAGATCGGCGATCCCGTGAACTAGGCTCTAGGACAACAAACTGTGTGAGATTAAAGAGCACATCTAACGGGTCCCATTAGCTGCAGTGCTCTGTCTGTATGGAAGGTTGAGCTTTGGCTCTTAATGAACTCTAGGTCTATATGACTTATGGAATCGTCCTACAGGATTCCTAGAAGAGTCCACCTACGTGAGTGAGATCGTGAGGTCGCGATCGGAGAAAGATAAGGGTATACTTTCTTAAGCACTCATGAGCTAGATACAGGGACATGACCGTAACGTCCCAACCCGAGAGGGAAAGGGCAAGCTGCCTAGTACAGAATGTGATTTGGGCGAAAATTCTCACACCAAGGCAATGGATCAAGGCGTAGTCCTCCTTTGCCTGTGCAGAGTCGTAGTCCTTATCGCTAGACTTTGGGTTCAAACCCGCAAGGTACCCATAGTCAAACAACTGTATATCAAACAAGACTTTGAATATCTTTTATCAATTGATAAATTGGTGGGGACTGTTGTATTTGAGAGGGCATTTTGGGAATTTCCCAATTGATAAGAGTGGAAGGGAGCCCTAAAAGGTGGGGCCCACCTGTCGGTCTCACGGGAAAGAGATAAGGGGGAGGAGACTTTGTCTCCTCCCCGATCCGGTTGGTGGCGGCGCCTCTCCCGTGCGTGCGATTTGGGCGCGGCGGTTTCACCCAGATCCGGATGCTTCGGCGCCGTTTGGAGGGAGGCGGCGAGGGAGGCGAGAGATGGAGGCGCAGCAGGTCTGGGCTCCTCGGGGCCGACCGCACGCGCCACCCCTCGCAGACCCCGCTTCCTCTTCAAAAGGCCGAGGTCCTCCATGGGTGTAAAAGGAGCTTTTCCGATCTGGTTTTGCCATCTCTTGCATCTTCTTCTACCTCTCCAATTTTGGGTTGTGAGGAGGTTGGAGGTTTCAGTTCCATCTCCGATTGAGGGCTTCTTCCTTTGGTTTTTCGGCTGCCCTTTGCGGGGGAGTGATTCTGGAGGATTGAAGACTGACCCGAGGTGAGGGAAGAAGAGAGTGACAACTCTCTGCGGTTCTTGTGCGCGCTCGGCCAGTGCGCATATTGTAGTCTTGTGCGGCATCTCTGGACCTCGGCTTCTTCTTTGGTATTCGGCTAAAAGGAGGAGTACGGCAATGTATCTCCATGAATCATCTACTCGCTTGCGACAGCGGGTTGATAGATTTTCTGGGACAGCGAGTTCTTCGTGCCTTGCCATATTAATTGTGTTTTTCTTCGGCTTGGTTACTTCTAGACAGTTTAGAGTACTGTCTGCCCAGTGAGTATTTGTGATCTTTTACTTTTACGGCAGTTGTCTTGATCTGTAAAGTTACTCAAGTATTGAAGTGTTGGAAATATGCCCTAGAGGCAATCATAGAGATGATGATATTTCGTTGTATCCATGATTTAATAAATGTTCCTTGAATATTGCCTTTGTGTTGATTAACAAGTATGTGACTTGTTTGTGAAACTCTTTACTTATATGGTTATTCTAAAGTTGTCCCTGGTCGGAGTTCATGTGAGGACACACGTGAATAATGGATTAGCACATGTATCGGTTGATGACCATGTTTCACAGGTCATAGACATGGAGATGTCAAACCAATAATGTGGACACATGTTTAGAACATGGGGTTAGACCGACCCAACATGAGACATAACAATTTTACTTATGGTTCTCTCTCTACACAATGTGTACGCCTTGTCCTTAGACCTAAGATTGTCGCATGTACTTGAGATGTGAATCGACCTACTTAGGGGCTATCAAACGCTATTCCGTGAATCGGGTAGTTATAAAGATAGCTTTCGGGTTTGTCATGAAGCATGCTGCGAGGCATGGTCGGTCGAGATGGGATTTGCCCTCTCTACCGAGAGATATCTCTGGGCCCTCGAGTGATCGGATCCGAAATGCATGGCCATGCTACTTAAGGTTTAGAGTTAACCTAGTAAGGGATTTCAATCACGGGATCGAGAAAGAGTGGTCACTTGGAGCTCGACCAAATATCGTGAGGCAAAGGGATTGGCATGTACATAAAGTTGTGATGGTTCGTCCGATATGATCTTTGTGTATGTTTAGGAGTTGGCACGTCTTGCTAGAGGCCATCGCCAACTATTGACCAAGTATGTGTACTCGCGTCATGTCTAAACATACGTGAACCTATAGGTCACACACTTAAGGGTCAAGCCTAATTCGGATTGGATCCGGTTAGACTGGTATTGAGTCCTAATGGGCCTCCATTCGTAGAAGCCCATTGTGAGGACGTCTATAAAAGGAGGGCGAGGCGCACAAGAGAGGAGAGTTTTTCGTGACATCCTCAAACCCCGGCGCCACCCTCCCACGCCTCGGGCGCCGCACGGATCTAGTAATCCGGCGTGCGTCGCTTCCTCCCGTACGTGTGGATACCTTTTGGCGGCGCTGCATCTGTAGCGTTTGGACGAACCGCAATAGAGGAGTTGTACGTGGGACGCCGCGACGTGGACGAGGACGTAGTACGACTACTCGCCCGACGTCTTTGCATCGCCCTCACCGTGCGTCTAGTGGTAATTCCGTGATCTATAACTGCAGTGATCTTGGTTTACGGGTAGAATTTTTATTAATTTGCGCTAGCGTAGCCTGCCCGTAGCCCTTCATGAAGAACTGCTGTGAATGATTGTGGGCTTCTTGTATTTGCTCTGTGATGAACTTGTAAGTCTGAAATTGATCTGGACTGGATTAGGACCTTGAGCTCTAGGATTTAGTTTTCTACTGTCCACCTGTATGCTGCTTTCGTCTGGATAGGTTTGTTCACATTCCAGTATATGCTTGCTGTGCAGTAGCTATTTTGTATTAAGGAGAGTACCTTCCTGTCATTACTTTCGGTTCTCTTATATATTTATTGCATGGTATCAGGCTGTTAGATGCTTTATAATCATTCTGGAACTGCCTGTTAATTGTTGATTACTGTTTTGACTGTGAACAATTTTATACCGAAAGTATTGCACTGCTGTTATCTATGTTTGATCGGCTGTGACAGTAGAAAACTTGATTGTGAGCTCAAATCCTGATTTTAGTTGTTAGATCATTTGTGATTAAATAGACATGTGCATGAGAAGGCCAAAATCTTTGATTTTGCGCAACTCTGTTCTGAGAGCAATCATAAAACAATTATTTTGTTCTGTGCTAGATTTAATTGTTTCATTGTTGATATTGATATTTTGCTGTTTATTTTCAGCAGTAATCATGTTATATTATTTAGATATATCTATGATTATGAATGGCAAGTTAGAATTTCATATTTATATGCAATTTATGTCATTCTTATTGTGCTGGAAATATGGTCATTTGATATGTTTGGCTGGAATTAAATATACAAATATGCATTTACCGCAATATTTACAACAACAATAACATACACAACTGAAGGCGTCATCTTGCAAAGCCCAATCAAGTAATTAACTGACACAACATGTGATGAGTTGTGGAAGCAAACAAGGATATATCCAAACGGTTAAGTCAACCAATGGAAACACAAACGAGTTTTCCTTAAACAGTTGCACAGCCTTGGGGATCTTTTAAGTTAATTAGGATCTTAACTTAGTCTAATGCAACCTTAACATATATGAAGAGACTTGTTATCACGTCTTTCTTATGATGGCTGCATTGCGAATCAATCTGGATCAACAGGGAAGGGCTTAATTGACCGCAACATGCATCAGACTGCATCAATTATATAACAATGTAGTTGGTAAACAGAATCTGATAAAGAACTGCGACCAAATCTTTGCGTGATCCAATTACTCACCACATGTCACTGTTAGGCCGTAGTTGTTACAATTTGGTGTGCCTTGTATCCAAGTTTCTACGCTGATTTTAATTAGCACTTCACGTGTATCTCCACGCATATTGCATGCTAATCAATCCCAAATAGGCTGTACTTTGCCTTCTGTTGATGACAATTTGGGCATCGATCTAGGTCAAATCGATTAAGTTTGGTAGTTTACTTGCAAGACAGAGTTGGATTAAACAATGTTAGGCATACACTTCAATTAACGGTACACTGTTCTAGTGCAGACGTGTACAAAGTCACTAATATGATATGATAATATGAGTGAGTCAAAGTGTCAAACAAGGGCTGTTTCGAGACTGAATTCGCTGCTCCGGTCCTTGATCTGTTCCTCTTGTTTGCCATCATCAGTTACATGTAATGAAAATTTTGCTTCTTCAATTGGAACGGATCAGATGTCATATGACTCATATATAGCAGTAAAATCATATCTGTAATTATCGTGGGTCTCAAGTAAGAAATCAGATCAATAATTAAATATACATTATTTGATTTGGGTTAGACATAGATCTTGATGAATGGATATAAACTATATTTATCCATGTACAAATAGAACGGATTTGACCTAGGCCGTATGTTGTTCACTTCCTCTTCAGATATTCAACCTGCAATGCATAGGTGGTCTCCATGGTGTGTCATGGTGCATGTAATAAACCGACAAGTGCTGTGACGTGAAAATGTACTTCTGCAATCTTAGTATTTACAATTTGTTGCATAATCTAATCTAGTTAGATAGGAGAAAGCGGACTGTGTTGCATCCATGCATGTATCAGTTGACTTCACCTCCCTGAAACCGGGCGGCTGATGACGTTTGCCGCATCCAGTCACGGCCTGGTCCATGTTCATGCAAATCTAAGACTCGTACAAGGTTTGGATTTTTCATAGCCATTATCATACATCAATGTTAGGATTAAAGAGCAGGTACCTCTCTGTGGACAAATGAACACAACATATGCATCTAGTCAGATAAATCCTTGTAAATCGTCTTTGGCAACCTTTTTTCCTGTGCATGCCAAGTCAATTTGATGCTTCTGCGTGCAGATTAAGCAAAGCTGTGCTGCCGAGATTGACTATTTTCGAACTAATTTGGTTCAGAACATGTCTGTACTATTGGCAACAAGAGTTCTTTAGAAATAACATGGAAGGAATTCAACCTGCTGTAAGAAAATGTTTGAACCATGAACCTGTGTGTCTGTGTCTGCACCTGTAATGTTTAAGATACCAAAACAGTATACAACTTGTTTCACTTTGAGGCCGTTTAAGCCGGAAGCCGAATCAAACACTCGGCTTTTAGAAGTCCCTGCCTCTCTTCGCTGCGCCGCCATGCCACACAGTCCGCCGATCGATGGCGCCGCCACACGCTCTGCCGCCGGCTGAAAGCTCCGCCTCCACTCCTGAGGCGCTTTCAGATCTAGTTTTTTTTTTGTTGTCATTTTCTCTTTTTCCTCTTTTTTTTATCTAGTTTTTTTGTTAGCTCAGCCAAAAGCTAAATCTAGTCTTTTTCCTCATTTTCCCACTTTCAACCGGGACTATTCCAAAGTCAAAAGACATAAGCTCCGGCCGTTTCAAACGCCCCTTTATATGCTCCATTTGGCTTGTGTGCTCTAATTAAATGAATCATTTTCAATAATTTCATGTGTCATCTAATTGCTTATCAAATCTTAGTTCCTGTACTTGTAAGCACAAGATGTTAGAGTTGAAACTTGAAATGCCAGTAGTTTATGGTTGCTTGCTAGACTCAAATCACTGGAATCTGGTGAAGTGCTTCAGTGAGGCACTTATTTATTTCCTAACAAAATAACATCCCAAAATCTGCAACCAGAGAACACACTCTCAAAGAGCATCCTCCGTGGCTCAAGTTAGTAACTACTTTCCATGAAGAAGGGGCCATGGAATAAACTATTGTAGCAGCTGAAATGGCTCAAGGGATCATACATGCATTATAGTGCCAACCTGCAGGTAAGCTATTTGCTGCATTAATCTCATCACTATTTTCGTTACCTGTTTTTTTTTATTTCAGTTACAGAAATCTCAACGAAAATGCCTTGTTCTTATTACCAATAAAGTTTACATGTTCTTTCTTAGAAATCCATACATTCTTTTTTCTGAGATTAGAAATCCAAATGATTGGGAGGTTCTAGTTCTACAGTATTAAGGAAATCATTTTATCGATTGCATTTGTTACACTAGTGCCTCAGCAGAAGCACGCGTGCACGACACAGATGAGAAAACCGTTATTCACAAGTCACAATAGAAGGCTTGAATTAGCAAGTAGATAATGTTATCAAGTGAACTGCAGCCAATGAACAGTGTGGCTTCAGAATTTGATCCTTGAGATCATACACTCTTGCATGGATACATACAAATGGATGCAGCCAATTTAGCAAGCAGCAACTCACTTTTTTTTAGGCACAAGCCTTGGTCAAGGGCGTATAGTTGAGAAGCATGGGAAAGCCATAACAGTGGCATGACAATGATGTGCACCATGCATGACTAGCAACAGTGCTTGATTCCTATTGGGACACAAAAAGTTGTTCAAAACATCTCAGCTTGAGCAAACTGATTTAAGGGGGTCAATGAGGCAATTGGTTAATTTGTTGGATTAATTATTCTCTACTTGTGTTGTGGTTGACCACTCTTGAGTAGAAACATAGTTCAGTGGACTAAGTAGCTAGCTAGTTGATTGTGGATGAAGGCAATGGAAGAACAAGAGGCTTGTCCGCATCCAACACATGATGCTAATTTGGAGGGGACAAGCTAGCGTGGTAGCTTGCAACATGGTTAGGTGATGGCATTTGTGTTGCTTGGCAAGGGAAAAGCTTGAGCTGTGCTGATTTCACGGACAGTGACAGTGGTGGCAAGTCTCTTCTTGTGACCACAAACATCTTCTTTCTATGTCGCAGCTTGAGATTTTCTTTTCTTGTGATGCCACTTATTTGTTCTATGGCCAAGAATCTGCTAAACTGACAAATTTAGTCCTCGCAAAAAAGAGAGACAAATTTAGGCAAAAAAAAAAGAGACAGTTTTTCGCCGTTGCCGGGGATCGAACCCGGGTCGCCCGCGTGACAGGCGGGAATACTCACCACTATACTACAACGACCTCGGTTGTTCGTTCTGCCACCGTCTTCTCTAAAACCAAAAACTTCATAAACGCTGCAAAGCCGCATACGGATCTTGCAGATGGGGGTAAAATCACTACGAATAACAGCTTTCAGACAAGACTCGCTTAGTTGAGCCCAGCCAAGAACATGTCCACAGACAATTCCAGGAAACAAGACCAGCATATTATTAAAGCAACTTTCCACATCTTTACAAAGGTTCATGCAAATTCCAACCAGTACCAGTTTGAACATAGAGCCATATAAACCCCCAGAATACATTGTGATCACCAGCATATTTCCTGTTCTACCGAAAAACGAAATTCCTGCAATGCGAAAGTCCACAGATGGGAAGGTTGGACATATGGCAGGACGGTTTGATATGTTCTATATCTATGTTTTACATCCACCGACACAACACGTTGAGGCACATAAGAGCACGGCGACTAATCAATGGGTGGGTGTGTATGAGTGGCCCCCAGAAGGACTGGAACCCTTCTGCTGCTGCTCAGCTGCCATCTTCTCCTTTGTCATTGTCCCGACATCGGTGGCAGCCTTGGAAACTTTGTTGAATGCATTGGTGACCCACGACGCCCCGGTGAAGACATATCTGTTCTTCATGATAGCAGACCCAGCGTTGCTCACCTTCTGTTCAGCAGCAGCAAATGCAGACTTGGTCTTGTCAGACACCTGGAACCTCTGATCCATATCCTTGACCTTCTCGTTTACCATGGAAGTGCCCATAGTGATCTTCTCACTAAGCCCAATCTTCTTGTCAATGGAGGCCACCTTGGCACCAGCAGTGGATGTGAAGCCATGCTTCTCATCGAAAGCTTTTGCCTTGCCAACGGCGTCTTTGCCCAGGACAAAGCCCTTAGCAAGCATAGTGCTGACAACATCCTCAGCCTTGTGGACAGCATTGTCTCCACCGACTGGGACTCTGGTTCCCATCTGAGAACAGAATATAATATTCCATTTATATTATCCATAAGATTGAAACAAAATACTGCAACTGTGGTGCCTATGTTACTACTAAAACAAGGAATGCATTTTTCATTGCCAGTACACCTCTGGACAAACATAAACCTAGCTCAGGTGCATGAACACCAGTGCAACTCTAGCACTATATGACTCTCAAAAGAGCATTTGAAAGGCAAAGATAAACATGCAGTTGACCATAATATTTGGCATGAAGGATCTTAATTCTAAGCAGAATCCCAGTACATTCTAGTTTGACGCTAACAGGGCTGCCAAACTTCTTATTAAGTATGCCTTGAAAATTAGTTAATCAAGAAGACCACCTAATAATGGAACCTAAAGAAAATTGTCACAGGTTCTGCTTGTCATTTGTCAACTAGACTAGGCATGAACCTACATTGCAACTATCAATTTTTTATGGTTAAGAAACAGGACTATGCAAAAGTATATGATATCCAACAAAACCACAGTGGTATGGTTTCAATGTAAATAAACAAAGACGCATATTTCCCCATATCAACAAACATGCATGCAGAATTATCATACGTGCCATGTTCAATTCAGGATAAAACCCCACTTAAGCAACATACTAAAACAACTTAATAAGTAAACATACAAAATTGAGGCATCGCATACCATTGGTGGAGCAGAGGCAGTAGGAGGCGGTTCATATTCTGGAGCAGGTGCGATGATGACAGAAAGATCAACTATCGTTGCACCCTGTTACAATGAAATAGAATTCCATCTCAAGAGATATTTTTTTCTAGAACAAAACAATATTGCATGGTATGTCAAATCCCTATGAGAAATGGAAATGCTGCTAAAAAATTCTCAATTTTACTCTCTTTTTGGCAAAATCATCTAATAAAAGTTCCTAAGTGATCGACCATCATCAGCAAACATAACGAATAATAAGGGAATTACAAATTCACACAACTTGTAACAGAAGCTGGACTTTAGGAAACACCAACCATGTCAAAATGTAGATACTTCCATTGAGATGATAAGTATAGAAAGCAAGATATAACATCAGAAACATCAGACAGCAACACTTGACATATACATCAATACATGTGACAATGAAGGTGATTGAAGAATAGCGAACAACTGAAGGATCAAAGACCGGAACAACTCCACTGAATCATACAAAGGCCCTCAGCCACTCACCGAAAGAAGAAGTGCAGTCTCTGCTCCTTGCGCATCTTTAAAAGCCACATATGCAACTTGAGACCACTCATCACCACTGCCAAGAAAAAAGGGAATTGAACATGTGAGAATGCCAGTAAAAGGCATTCTTGGAAAAACAAAAAAGTGCAATCTTGTTGGGTACACATTGCAAATTTTATGAACCTTTGCATCTCCACATGTTCAATGTCTCCTGAAAAGGAAAAGAACTCCTTAATGTCTTGCACAGTTGCACTCAGGGAGACATTGGTGACCTTTACAGTCCTCACCTGTAATGAATGAAACATTATAAGCTTTGCAATGAATATATTAGGAAATAAAGCAGGAAAGCAAACATCCAAAGAAGTCAATTGCACACAATTACTGATATCAGTGCATATGGACACACATCAGCAAGCAAAAAACAAGTGGGGCTTCGCTTGACATCCTGACTGACCTTGTTCAAGCTTGGGCTTTTCACTCATATAAACGTAAACCATAGCCAAACAGGTACAATTAAATGAGAAGCAAACAACAACCCACTTATATGGAGAAACGTAAGCCATGTAAAGATGGTTTTCCTAGCATGCCAGTTAAGCTTATTGAATATGTAAAGTTTTTATCGCTAATAAACCAGGCTCATCAAGTAAGCCGGCTTATGGGGCTTACAGCACCCGCAAACTTACAAAGCTCTGTGAGCCACCCCAATCAGCTTGAGCTTCTATATGGAAGTAAAGCTTGTGCACGAATTAAGCCCAACAACAAACCAGCTATTCTGGCCTAACTTACACGTGCTTACGATGGGGAAAAAATCTAATGTTAACCTAAACCAGACAAGCACCAACTTTTGTCGAGAGAACAACACACAACCTATCTCATAAAGCGGGCTGTTACCATTAAACTCAACGAACTAGCTACGGAAAAAAGCATAAGGTAGCCCAAACTCTGAACAAAAACCAAGATTTCAAGGTACAAATCTTAGAGATTTCAAGTCAGAATCCCTAGTAAACAGCTTTCATAGCCTATCTTCTAAGCATGATTCTGCATTTCAGTCAAGAAAAAAGCATGATTTTGCACCACCTAATAAACACAATGTCCTACAACTAGTTGCAACCATGCACACATATCAACTGGTAGAAGCGTGTGTCTGTTCACGTGTACCCAGCAACCCTCTTCAACTATTCCACAACACTTGCCACCAACGAGTACGAGTTTAATCGGCTATGATCTCGAGTTGCAAAGAGAAACACGGACGCTTCCTTGCTTCCAGCTTTAAGTTCTAACGATTTGCGCATCAAGATCACAGCATACGAACGAGTATACCCTAATGATCCCCAGATCTAACCAAACCCTAACCCTAATCAGTATCAAAGCTTATCCCACAAACCGCAGCAAGCCACGAACTCACGAAGTGAAGGCGATTGACTATGCAAAATCGCACGGGCACTACGGCGTCGCGCCCGGGCATGGCCAGATCCAGTACCACCAACTACCCAAACAAAAAATTAGAGAGAGCGGAAGGGAGAGAAGGAAACGGGGGACTCACCGGCGCCGTCACTGGCACCTCCGCCGGAGCCGTCGCCGCCGCGGCCGACATCGCGCGAAACCCTGATCAGATTGTGATTAAGGAGAGGACTAACGCTAATAACTGGGTTAACAGCGGAGGAAGGGAAGTGAATGGCAAGGGAGGAAGACTAGTAGTACTAGGAAGGGTGTGGACTGTGGAGGGGGAGACTTCGGAGTTAAGGGAAGACGTATCTTATGCGAGAATCAAATTCACTTTTGACGCTATTTCGTACTATATTTATAAAAAAATAGTAGTATATAGATCATATTAATATAAATATCATTTTTGTTGTCAGGGCGCCGGACGGCAGCGTCTGTGAGGCGACACGTGATGCTACCACTGGCGGCAGGCGCTTGCCGTCCCATCACTGGATGACAAGCAGGTGGCAGGTTAGCCGGCCTAATTACCTGTCTATTTTTTCCATTTAGTGTTTGTTTGGATTTTTTTTAATATATCAAATGAGCTTAAAAAATTATAAAAATTTATGTATAGTCTCCCGACATAACGTTCCTTGTAGTGTAATTTTTGGAGAATTTTATCCATGGCGAATGTTGCTAAAAAAATTCATACGATTTCGATATTTTTATGAGTTTTTACATATAGCAAACGAGTTCCAAAAATTATGAAATTTTATGTGAAATCTCCCGATGCAGTAATAGTTATTATGTAATTTAACGATTATAATGCTTATTTTGAAGGGCCAGTGAGGGGGCGGCAGCGCCACGCGTCGCCTCGCGGGCACTGCCGCCCAGCCCCCCGACGGCAAAAACGACATTTTTGTCAATACGGTCGGCATACTGCTATTTTTGTAAATACGATGCAAAACAGCGCCAAAAGTGACTTTGATTCTGTAGCGTGCTCCATGTACTCATACACTCCGCAATTATCGCCCATCCAATCTTTATCCAACGGCTTAGGTCGACATGATGGTTCTTTTGCAAATAAACACTCGCAACTCACACATTTCGTTACAAATCAGTTCTCTCGTTTCCCTGATCCACCCCCTTCACATGCTTATGAGCAAATCATTTGGCATCATCTCCTCCACCCCAAGCCGTCGCCTCGCCCATCCCTTTCTCTGCCTCGAGCCGCCCCTTCTCTCCCCAAGCCACCGCCTGCCACCACCCCTCCTCTCCCCCAGCCCCCCACCGCCACTTTGGACCAAACCCTAGCCCTAGCCCACCGCCACCCGCCTCCGCCCTGAGCCACCCTGAGGCGCTGCCCCTCCTCTCCTCCTAGCCGCCGCTCGGCTCCACCCATTCTCGCGCCTTAGCCACCCGCCTCCGCCCCTTCTCTCCCCCCACCAGCCGTCCGCCTCCGCCCCTCTACCCCCAGCCGCCACCCTGAACAGCGCTCGACCTTGGGTAGCCGAATCTGGGTGAGGTGGCGTCGGCTTGAACCTGGCTGGGGGTGAACAAAAAGCTCGTTAGTAGGGCTCGTTGGCTCGGTTCAAAATTGCTTCAATTATACTTGTTAATTGGTTAAACATTAAAATGAGTTGATTTCAAATGAATTTGAATTTTGCTTTAGCTCGGCTCGTTAGCTCGTTTCTAAAAATACTTTTAAATTACTCGTAAAATGATATTAAATCAAACTATGTCAATTTTAAGAAAAGCTCGATAAGATGAGGAGTTGGCTCGATATCCACCCCTTACTTGGCTAGGTGCTGGTGGTGTAGACTTGGCGCAGACCTCCTCCAATAGCACTAAGCGGCGAATGGCGCACGGGCTGATTGCTTCCTACCGACGGCATTTTTCAATATTTTAAATGTTCTAAAAAAATATTCTAAATGTAACAGTTGTATTGGGATAGTTGGATGACAGTTTTCAATACTTCTCAAAATCATATGTAACAGATGTACTCAAAATCTTGTATATGTTGTCATTGTTGAATGCAATTGTTGAATGGTAAATGCAATTATTGTCAGGAGCCATATGGAACTTTTGCTTGTTGCTGCTTGTGCAATCCAGAATGCAGAAATTTTGCTTGTTGAATGCTTGTGCTGTCCAGAATGTAGAACTTTTGCTTGTTGAATGCGTGTGTAGTCTAGATGTAAAGAGGTTCTGCTTGTCAATATGTATGGTTGTCAGGAGTAGGATGTATATGTTGTCATTATGCAATCCAGATGCAGGATGTATATGTTGTCAGGAGCTATCTAGAACTTCTGCTTGTTGAATGGTTGAGTCCATTGGATGCAATTGAACAATATCAGGTTCTAGAGAATGTAGTTGTGAATGGTAAATGCAATTGAATGCTTCAGAATTGTGCATAGTATTAGGTAAGAAGTTTATTTGTACATGCAAAGAGGTTCATCAGTTTGTCGAATAAAATACCATGGGAGAAAAAACTTGTATGACAGAAAGGTCCATGAAACATACTTATGACCAAATATTTGTGAAGTTTGGACAGCATTAGACAAGATGACAATATCATATTCAACCTCTTGGAGAGAGCACAGTTTTGTTACAATGCTGAATTCCTGGTTACAAAAACTAAAAAACTACATGCATAGGTGGAGCAGGCTTGCAATTACCAAGATCATTGATCATAGTATACCAAAAATTATAACATGCCAAAAAACGCACTGAGAACATCGGGTAAACAAAAGGATGGCAATAGAAATGAACTTCAACTAATATCACTCCATGCGTCTTACTTGCTTGCCTCTATGCTTCCTCCCGGTTTAGTTGGACAATTGTGGGCATCGTGAAGTACCATTTGCTTGCAAATCTTGCACAAGCATGGCACATTTCCTCCTTGCTTCTCCTTGTTCTTTTGCTCCTCCCCCCTCGAATGACATATGAAGTGGTATGAAATAATGACCATTTAGTTAATGACAACTTTGTCAATCGACGAAGCTACTCATACTCGCAGAGAGGGGCATGCTAGCTCTCTTTTTGGGTATACTAAATCCACCGTCATGCCTCAGCAGAGACGTTATCTCAATCAACAAATGAGAATAGGTGCGTTCTTCCATTAGTGGATTTCGAGTTCAAAGGCAACGCTTTTACGCTAACTCTTCGTGCTTAGATCATATGACTACTGAGTATATATGCATGGCACTGTAGATTGAGCATGCCACTACATATGCTCGGGGGCCGGGCGGGCGACGGCTCAGGGGTAGAGAGGGGCGGGGCAGGTGGCGGCTCGGGGCAGAGAGGGGTAGGGGCGGGTGGCTACTCAGGGGCAAAGAGGGCCGAAGGCGGGCGGTGGCTTGGGGGAGGAGAGGGGCTGGGCGGTCGGCTGCTTAGGGCGGAGTGAGGCGGGGGTGAGCGGGAGGCGGTGGCATGAGGGTGGAGAGGGACAGGGGTGGGCGAGCGGCTTTGAGGAGGATAGGGGGAGGGCGGCTGATCACGGGAGGAGAGGGGCGGGGCAGGCGGCTGCTCGGGGGTGGAGTGGGGTGGGCGGTGGCTCCGGGGAGGCAAGGGTTGGGGCAAACGACTGATTGGGGAAGGAGAGGAGCAGGGGCGGCCGATGAGGTGCAGAGGCGGGCAGTGGCGAGCGGTGGCTCGAGGACGGAGAGGGGCGGGGGCGGGCGAGCGGCTCTATGGAGGATAGGGGCGGGGACGGGCGGTTGATCGCGGGAAGAGAGGGGGCGGGGCGGGTGGATGCTGGGGGCGAAGTGGGCCGGGGGCGGCGGCGGCTCCGGGGATGAGAGGGGCGGGGGACAGACGACTGATCGGGGGAAGAGAGGGGCGGGCGGCTGATGAGGGGCGGAGGCGGGTGAGTAGGGGTCAAGGCGGGTGGGAGTCTAGAGAGAGGAGGGAGGGGAAACAAGAGGACTGGTTTGCGACAAAATGTGTGAGTGGCGGGTGTTTATTTGCAAAAAAAACCATCACGTTGATTTGGACCGTTGGATGAAGATCGGACGGGCGAAAATTGCGAAGTGCATGAGTGCATGGAGCACGCTGAATGCATAGGATACGTCCTCGAGTTGAGGCAGACGACTGACAGATATGGCAAGTCAAGACCAAAAACAAGAAAAGCATGGGGTTTTTCCCTACGTGGATTTTTTAAAAAGATTTTCCTACGTGGAATTTGGTGCGGACTTAGGATGATGGCATATTCTTTCGTGTTTTTGGTTTCTTCGAAAGTCAGAACAAATGGGACAATTTCTTGAAACAGATTCTTCAAACGACTTCTCGAGTTCAAAACCGTTTGCACCATCCACCGTTCGCCACTATATCAAAAAATATAGATAAAAATCACTAGTTATAACTAAAAGCCATTAGTCTAAAAGAACATAGCCGATGACGTGTGATGAATTATCAAAGTGCACTCTAGATGGGAGGTTCTTATACGTGTTGTAGTGTGGGGTGGAATACTAGTTTAGAGTACACAATGCAGCTGAAACCTTCTCCAAAACCTGTGAACTTGTAAGTAGTATGTACATACATGCTTCTATTCATAATGCATCCAATTTGCTAGTTGCCAGAGTAACCGTTCCAGTCACAAAATTGACCCGAATAAGTTAACCACCCGGTGCATTCAGAGTTTAACAGCGTCCATCCAACTTGTAGTACTTCAAAACTGTACAGCTTGCCGTCCACATTGGACGCATGGATCATCGGATCAAAGAATGAGCACAGCATTGTACGGACACCAAAAGCTCCAGACGGCTTGTGCTGCAGATGGACAACCAGGGGTCTCCATCTCGCAAGATCAATGGCAGGGAGTTGCCCCCTGTAAATATGACCTCGATGCAAGTATTTTTTTTAGAGCTGTTGGTTTCCTTCAGAGAAATTCAGACGAAAAGATTGGTTGTACCCTAGAGAGAGAGAGAGAGAGATGATGTAGTGCAACTCTCTCCATTCTTATGTAAAGAAAAATCTGCAACTTATCCTCATTTCAGCAAAAACAAGAGTGAAAAGGAGAAGTGCGCTTGTTCCTCTTCACATGATTTCACCCCACAACGTCCTCCTCCTTCATAAAACTCTACCAATTGTTTTTTTCTTGCACAAATTGCAAGAATATGCATGATTTTTAAGAGCACGATTAGCATCAAACGTGCTTGACAAGATCGTAAGACGCAGGCCAAGAAAACCGCAGAGAAGCTGACCGAACAAAGGAGGAGATTGCTACCGAAAAGAATGGGGAAAGAAATAGGTCGCAAAATTTCGGTGAAATGTTTTTGGTGGAAGCAGTTCACCAGTACCTGAGCAGGCAAGGAAGAGGGCGAGCCTCCCAAATCTCAACTGAGGTTTAGGTCACTTGTGCATGTGCATCTGCCAATGGAAAGTTGGCAACGAGTCGGATCAATTTCTGAGATGCTATACTCCACTGCTCAGCGTAGTCTCCAGCCGACTTCAGTCCTCTGAATCTGTACCATGATAAAAGCAACAGAACCAACCAACCAACCCATCAGTACACGAGAATTAATTGGTTCACACACACACACACACACACACACACACACACACACACACACACACACACAGGGAGTTCCGAGTGGACTGGTTGACACTGAGAATCTGTATGCCATTAACTGGGCAGTTCAAGACTGCAACGATTCACTACTCACACACCCGGCCTACAATCAAAACTGAGCCATGAGACTCCGAATCTGTATACCATTAACATGCAGTCAAGCACTGTCAAGGTACACCAAACAATGATACAATCTTTTCCTCTGCTAATTTCATGGGAACTCCAGTGCAGATCATTTATTTTAGTTTAACAGGACATCATTTATTTTAGTTTAACAGTACATCACCTTATTTAGCTTCATTACACTGCACATTTTGCAAAATATTTCCACAAAATTCCATACTATGGCTCCAAGTAATTGCCAAGAAGTTTGTACATAGGGGATTAGGAGACTGGAAAATATCGTGCTCGAAGCCCCTTGGGGAAAAAAAATCACAACCAACAATGTAGTATATAGTGTAGTGTACTGAAGCAGGGGAACTTGGATTTCGATGAACATATTTAAGCTTCCTCCATTTGTCGAACCCGGAACAGCATGGCACACGGGTTTTTCAAAGATCAGTGATGCATTTCCCACTGATGAAGTTGACCACTTTGGTAACTGCCTGGTCCAGCGCTTCCGTCACGGCAATCAGATTTTGCAGAAACTCCTCTGCTGTTGGCTTCTCACCATCAACAATATCAGTCACAGCTTTGACAAAGATTGCTGGTGTTGAAAACATGTCGGCAGCATATGCCACTGCTGCTCCCTGGAAAGGTAAATGAGGAAAACGGAAAACCAGTTTGAGGTCTACAAATTACAATTCATTGTTAGCAAGTGAAAAGGAAGCAGGGCAGTAGATAAAGAGCAAAAAAGTTGCCTGCTAAACTTCATACCGAATACCAGTCTACATATTACATAAAACAATATCTCCTTAATGTTCAATTCAACTTGAACTCAAGTATTAACAACAAAAACTAAAGAGATCAGTAAACAACTAGTAGTTGCCTTCAATGGAACTACCCACAATTCTTCATCAACTTCAATGCAACAACCAACCACAAAATGCAAGATTTCTAAAAGTTGTCCTGGAGTTCACGAAGAATTGTTTCTTAGAGATGAGTCTAGGTTTGCAAACTCCATTTGCTTGCTATCTGCCTGTGTCCATAAGCTGAATGCTTGAGCAAACATATATACCTCCATATCCTTGACTGTAGCATCATTGTTCAGTATTGCTGACTCATCCTGAGGTGACATATCCAGAGAATCACCAGTTGACAGCTTCCCAACCTGAAACAAAGTGTAGTGACTTTTGAGAAGTGGGACGCTAAGATAATGTTGGGCCTCTATACAATGCGACAAATCACCCAATGAAAACCACAAATTCATTTCAGAAAAGACACCAACTAAAAGGAAATTGCAAGATATACACGTCTTCAAGCACTACACATAAGAAAATTATTCCAGAAGTTTGGCAACAACAAACATAGCCTTACAGCTTACCTTTAAATTGAGTTCCTTCAATATGTTAGGGGTTGCAAATGTTTTTCGTGCTCCAATTCCATACATGTCAAAGACCTACACCAAAACCAACAAAGTCAATGTTAATATCAGTCAAGTTTGAACAATGAATGACATGAGAAAATCAGAAAAATGTCTACAGAAGAACTAGCATAAATACAAAAGGAAATATCTAACCGCAAGCACAAGCAATACACACTGTAAGTCTAAATAAGTAGTTATGATGGTGCAGGAAGGCCAAGAAATCCTGATTAGTCAGAGCAAAATGGACTGGATTGTGAAATTAAATAAATAAAACTAGTTATTTATTGTTTGGAACATATATGACTTCCTATTTTTGAACAACAATGAAGCATATCAATGAAATCCTGTTACAAAAGAATGGATGTAATTCCACCACAAAACACAGACTAGAAATGTGAGACAAGACTCACAGGAATTGGTATTCTCCTGTCATGGAATGCAACATCTGACGCTAAGAAGACATCTCCAATACCTGCTCCTTTGGCCTATGATACAGGATGCAAACATAAGCAAAATTCGAGTATAGAGATAGCGGCATCAAACATGCAATACAGTCAAGCGCTACCTTGAAGCCACCAGCAGTGCCAGCATTGATGATAAGGTCTGGTTTCAATGCTTGTATGGAAGCATAAGTCACAAGAGCTGCCGATACTGTACCAACACTGTCAACTCCTGAAAGAAAGCAGTTATTGATAAGAAATAAAGTTGACTGATGAAGAATTTTCTCAGATAACATTAAATTGAGTGGATAAGAGAAAGAAAGATATTGTTCAGAGTAGTATGTACTCTAATCCACTGAGTATGTCTTGAAAACCAGCTGGTGAGATCAGCAGATGGATCAGAACTTACCAAGAACAGGATCTTTTCCAGGCCATACAAGGTCAATGTGAAGGCCTTTGTAGTTGCCGTGGAACCTAGTCCATGGGGCACCTTTAGGAAACCTGTTAGGTGTGTGCCATATTTCACAAAGAAAGGAATCAGCTTCAGAGTATCTGACAGGTTATTAGCAAAGCAAGCTAAGGAGAACAGGTTTGAGCTTACTTCATCTATGACAGACTCAGACATGAACTGTATAAAAAGTTGTGTGTCGACAATCACTGGGCAGAAATGCATAGTGTAAGAGAGCATAATTTATCATCTTCGAAGTTGCAACGGCGGTTTACATTCCCATTCCCACACAGAACAGCATGAATGGTAACTAATTATCGAACAGACCTGTCAAATGAAGACTGGCAGGTTGCCACTAAATTTGCCATTTCATTATCCATTTTGGCAACACAGCTAGTCTACGCACACGCAAACATTCCAATCACAAAAGAAGAAATTTCCGCATGCGCTTGTATCTTCACTCTATTATGCACCGAGCTATGTATATTACTACAGAACAACATCATCACCCACAAAAAAAAAGTTGGGATTTTTTTTTGGTGGAATGTAACTAACAGCCCTAACCACCAACTAGCTGGTATTTGTTTCGAAGTCCCAATCCTATGGATTTGTAGTTACCCACAATAAAAGGAAGGAACACTAACACGGATTCGTCGGCTGGCGCCTCGACGAGCTGGAACTTGCTGACGAGCGGGAGCGCCTCCGTCTGCATCGCTGAAGCGAAATCCCCAAAGCCAACAACAGAATGAGCAAAGCGAGAAAGCAGCCCTGAGAGATGGAGGGAAGGGGAGGGTACCTATGACGATGAGGACTTTGGAGATGGCGCCGGCTCCGGCTTCGGCTGGCTCGTCGGAAGGCGGCGCCATGGACGGAGGTGTGAAGCAAAACCCTAGGAGGCGGCGGCCGGATCGGATGTCGGGGGTGGTTGGCTCCCGACGAATTGTACTAGTACGCAGCGAGGGGACGTCGGCGAAATTACGAGAAAGCTGCGGTTCCCTTCCTCCCTACTCCAGCTTATACACTGCTGGCCGTCCATCCCGGTCCAGGTCCATCTGGCGTGGCGGCATGATTAGCGCCGGTTGTCACTCCTACAACCGTATTGGCTTGAGATATATAAGTATAAATGACAGACTACCACAGTACCCAGGTTTTTATAATTGAGAATTTTCATCCATAATTGATTCAGCATGTTAAATCAATGAATTCCTTTCCAAATCAATGCCTTTTCGGATTAATGAATGTTATCGAGTTTACGTGATATATTATATATCATTACACTTGTATGCATCTAAAAGCAATCCAAAGACAGAGAGGTTTGGTGCCCAAACACCATAGTGCCCCATTTCAGTGTCCTATATATATAGACACACTAGTTTGAGTGTCCGTGCGTTGCAACAGAATTCAAATAGCAGCATGACATATAATTTAAAATAAATTAATCCATAGTTCTAGCTTGGTTCGCAAAACTGAAAGAAATAGGATTATAGGACATGAAGTGGCAAAGAAGAAACAAGAAAGGGCATTGAAATGGGACACCATGGTGTCTGGGCATCAAGCCTCCTACCTTTGGATTGCTTTTAGATGCGTACAAGTGCAATGATATATAATATATCAGGATGAAAAGTCTTAATTATAGATAGAAAGTCTTAATCATGTATGAAAAATCTCAATCATGTATGAAAAATCTCAATCATGGAGTCTGGGCACCATAGTGCCCCTGTTATTTATACTATATATATGAAAAATTTTGAATAGGGCTAGGGCTGCTAATGGGTATAGACCTATCTAGGCTTTTGGGCCAGAATGGTCCAAAATTGTAAATAGATTAAATCAAATTTAGATCCTTCTTTATTGGGCTAGACTTGTGCTAGATTGGACCAAGCCTTGGGCCTCTTATTTTTATATTAATTACTAAAGGTAGATGAGAGCTAATCCTAATTAGACAATAAGAAGTTAGAGGTGCTTGATCCAAACTAAGACCTAGATCTGTTTTTAGGCATGGATTAGGCTTAGGCTTACATAATTTGGGCTAGGGTTGGACCAGATTCTTCTTAATTTTATTTGGATTTGGATTGGATTTGGACCAGATTTCTGCCTATTATGTGAGAAGGTCTAGAATTATATTGTGATAAACTATTGTTATTTTACAGGAGAGAAATTTTGGAATTTGAAAATTTACAGTTTTTCTAGACTAATTGTGGTTCTATCGATCTAATCAGCCTGAGGCAGCGATTAGGCCGCCATCGGTTAGACCAGTCCGCTCCAGTGGTCTAATCGACCGCCACTAGAGGTCAAACTGGCCGGAGGCAGTAGTCTGACTGATCGAAGATAGCGGTCTGACAGGCCAACTTGGTTCAATTCGGTTCGAAAGTGGATTTTTGGAAATTTTGGTCGTGGGTTGTTTTGGTTTGACTTAGGTCAGTGCATATGTGTGCATGATGCATGTCTTAGCTAACATGAATTTTTGGAAATTTTGGCTGTGAGTTGATTTGGTTTGACCTAGGTTTGTACATTTGTATTGCATGATGCATGTCTTAGCTAACGTGGGTCAAGTTGTGAAGAACTTGTGTCTAAAAATGATTTCTTTGTCTTTAGATGTGTAGAGAAACATAGAGTTAACTTTGGTCAATGACGAGGATCGGAGCTACGCTCATGGAGGAGCCGAGACCTAGAAGATCAAGAATGTCAGGTGAGATGGCTTGGCTCAAGCATGGCATGGGAAAGGTAGGAAATATTGAAGAAAAATTCGAGTGACAGGTTGCACCATGTGGCTTAGTCAGTTCAAGTGAGGTGTAGTGTGGTAGAACCAGAACATGAGAGACATGGCAATACGTGGCAAGCCAATGATACACCTACATGTGGCAAATGTGACGATTGCTTGCAAAGAAAAATGAAAACCAGGTTATTTTGGTAAGGTGACCAAAATACCAAAAACTATATTGCTTCAAAACCGCAGCGCTTGGGAGAGCAATTTAGGTCAAGGAGAACCTGAGAAGATCAAGCTAGATTAAAGATTTAGTGTGTTCGGGTTTATGTGCTTTGTAAAACGTTTATAAGTGTAGTATATGAGTAAAACCATATTGTATGAGGTTAACGGGTTTTCCTATATGTGCTAAGTAGATAATATCCATTAGGGTTAGATGGGGTTGATTGCCTTATCTATTTGACAGGTTAGGATGTAGACTTGCTAGTTGACCATCCAATCATCCTACCTTTACTAGTTGAAGCCAAATGTTCTAGGTGTTAGGGTTTGAGAAGGGTAAGTGTTGTGGTGTGTTCTCTTATCCTCCAGGCGGAGTGCCTATAAAACCTTCATTCTCAAGTAGCAATATATAAACTTTTGTTCATCTCTCTTAGATCCCTCTTGTTTTGGTTGATTTGCTTTTGATTTGCTTGGTTTTGATCTTATCTCTAGGCAAGGATGAGTAAATGATGAAGATGTATCATGAAAATCAATCTCTATTCATCTAGCCATCAGGTTTGGCAAGTTCATGAAGTTGCTCGGTTTTTCTTTGATTTGACCTCTCCGAGTGATCCAAGTTTTTTTCCTATAATCTTGGGAGTTCTTACTTACTGTGATATATGAGAATACATCAAGAGCCATCTTTGCCATGTTCTATCTATGAGCAAGTCATATTTCTTATTTTCGAGTTTTACTCGATTTTGGTGCAATCTTGCTTGATTTTGGGAAATGTCTAAACTTTGAGATGGACTCTTATGATTCTTAGTCGGAATAGGTTCTTGAGACTTTAAGTAAGGTGTGTGTAAAATTTTATGTTATTTGGACTTGTATTTTTGGAGTTGCACTGAATTTTGCATTGCTGCAGGCTGAAATTTCAGTTCTGGAATAGAGGAGGCTGGTCAGACCGCACCTCTCCCAGTCATATCGCTAGGACCGGTCAGACTGGCACCTAGCCAGCAGTCCGATAGCTAGGCATCGATTGAAAAGCCCCTGATAGCCGATCTAACCGCCTGAGCACCGTGTTTCTTGGATTTTTGTTCTTAAATTGCTAGCTTGTTTTGGCTTTTCATTTTAATCTTCATAGTTCTATAGCTATCGTATGAATGATTGGCAAATACTTGAAGAAAAATTAAAGACACCATTCATCTTTCTCTGTTGTCATATCGGCCCCATAAGTTCTTTATCACAAATTTAAGGTTGGTACACGTGGGTCGATTTATCATGCTTTTTTTGACACACTTATGCAAATTAACCAAACAACATCTTAACAAGAGTGACACATCGATGATGCGGGTTTCTAACTTTTTTGACAACTCGTAGCAACCATTAATGAAACATGTTGTGCCTAGATCTATCTATATTATGCTTACGACCTATATTATGCTTACAATTGACTTTTAATTCTCTAGCTACCTAGACGTTCCTCTCAAATTAATTCTAAAATATGTTATTTCACATGACGTTCGATATGTAAGAGTCACGTACACACGAAGCAATGCAAGCAAATAGAATTGATTTTTTAAGAAGGAATTATAGCAAGCGAGCAACTTGGGCTAGCCATAGTACAGTGACAAGACATGAATTGCCTGGCTCCAGCTATATGCTCCATGATCTTTAATTTTGCTACATTGCATTTACATGATATAGAATGCAGAGGACGGGGAAATGAATGGACAGCTTGGGGGACCAATTAAGCAAAAAGAAAGACACACACAGGAGAGAGAAGGCAACATCATGTGGGGAGAGAAGAAAAATGGCTGGAGGAGTCTGTGCTAGGGAACTAAACACTAAACAGATAGTCACGTTTCACTCTCAGAAAAATAAGTGTGACAGATGACTGAAAGCCCCCCAACCAAAGTGAGGTGATGTGTTGTGCAGTGTTTGCTCTCCCTGCAACTCTCTGTCTAGACCCCTCTCTTTGTTTCTCTCTCGTGTTCATCTTTAATTAATTTTGTACATGTGGGTGAGGATGAGCTCTTCAAACTTGATATATGATTTGAACGATAGCATTGAGTACGGTGACTAGAGAAGATGAATAGGAGTCTAAATTCAATTTAAGTCTTTCCAAAAAAATTCATTTGAGCGGAAGCAAAACTTTCCACTCTAGTAGCTATAAAATCTATGAAGATCAAAGACAAATAATCACAAGAAAAAAATATTCGATCAAAATCGAGCAAAACACGCTTTGACAATCCCAGGTGGTCTGATCTTCACAAAGGAGCTAGTCTGACATCTGTTCTAGCAGTTTGACCACTATGAACAATAAAATCTGGCAAAGGTACAGTAATTCTGGTCAGACTGTTGCTACAGTAATTTTAGGGTGACTAGTAATTTCAGCGCTATTTTAAATCCAAAAAATCCATGTAACTTGTGATCGATTGATCCAAACTATATGAAACTTTACATGCACATTCTCTAGGATGCCAGGAACCTATTCTAATCAACGATCAAGAAAATCGTTGCCAAAATTCTGACATTTTTGCGTTCGAAGGAAGGGTGCTATAAAACCGGTCAAAAGAGAGAAACTTTGATCTGCTCTTACTCGTGAATCCTAAATAGTCTAAATAACCTAGGATGGGCTCTCACATATCATAGCAAGCTAGAATACAACACGAATTCAATCCAAAGCCCCCACAAGAGCAAAACCCAAACATTACCTCTCTCTTCAAAAAAACTAAGCAAACTCAAGAATTTCCTCTAGATTATGCCTAGATGGATATGATCTTGTCTTCAAAAGGCATCTCCACCTTTTATATGTTCTTGGCACCAGAAAAGTTCAAGAGAAGAGAAATCCAAATAAAAAACCAAGAAAATCAAAAGCACATGAGGGGATTCATGGCACAACTCACTTGGACAAAATTTGGATGTTCATTTCACTTAGAGAGAAATATTTTACAGCCAATCCCTCAGGATAGCTGAACTCGAAGCCTAGTGCACACACACAAAAGGCTCTAATAAAAGAAAACCCTAACATCTCAAGTCTCTCCTAAGATTTAACTCACCACAAGACTTATATAGTGGAAGTTACCACCTCACACCAACAAGCTACTCCTTAGTGGATCACGCCACTTATATATAGGGAAACACGGCAATCCACACGCAAATGGGTTTTACACTTTCACACATTTGCACGCTTTTTAAAGCATGACTTCTAAAGGCTTCACATTCCCGATAAGACACTCCAACCACAAGATGTGACTTAAAGCACTTAGCTAGCGTTGTGGTTTTGCAAACGGCCACTTCACCCGGTTTTGGACAATTTCCCAAATTATCATCCACCAGTCTTCACGACAATGTGATGTCCATGACTTGTCACCAAGCTCGTACGCCTACATCGAGGCGTCACCATTTGAAACGCCCAAATCCCATGTCACACCAATATCACTCCATAGTCTGTGATGCCCAACACCTTGCTGTCAAGATCATATGCCTGCTCCGAGGAACGTCACCACTTGAAACACATAAGTTTTATTGGCACACCACATGCAAGTATTGCCTCTTCACGATCCTTGTCTTTCTCTCTGTTTGTCGGCTTGAGATATTGGTCCACTTAGATATACACGACACGCCATAGACTCAGGATTCCTTTCGTAGCCTCGGTCTTGCTATTGGCCACAATAATCATCAAAGCACCTACACATCAAAGAACAAAGCAATTGATACAAGCACAAATGACATGCACTTAACTCACTATTAGTAAATCATATGCATGGACACATGTCATGACTCACACATTATATGGATTCCCCCATGACTAACACTTGCACAGACTCACGTCGTGACTAACACCCAAACTCACAGAACCAACAGACCAACTCAGCAGGGCTGGTTTGATCATGTCTCCTACACTGGTCGGACCGCCCATAAGGCAACCAGTCTGACCATCTTCCCAGATCGGTCTGACCGCACAGTCCCCGCGGTCAGACCGCTTGGCCAGCCCGGTCTGATCGGGAATCCCAGAAATGCACATGTTGAAATTCAACTTCGCAAAAATTAAACTCACGCAATTAAATCATAACATGATCAATGTCAAATACTTATCATTCACGTGGGGTTGCTACCATATAGTCTTACACTAAGAACAAATGATTTTCATGCATGGAGTAATGAAGCAGTAGAGGAGAGAAAGCAAAGGACGGCAATCAAAATTATGTAAAGAATTATATATACAACAACCATATAAAGACGGGCAATAGAATTGGAAAGGCAAGAAAGTAAGAAGCATCCCCTTTCTCCCTCCCCTCTGATCTCTCTCTTTCACACACACACACAAGCAACACAAGCAAAGCACATTATTTCCCATTCCCAGCTCTCTCTCTCTCTCACACACACACACACGCGGCACAATAGTCTCACACTTTACCCACCTCACCAAGCCTCTCCCTTCATCCCTAGCTTGCATCCTGCGGCTGCACCTCCTCTATCATCAAACAAGCAAGATCCAGCAACAACAAAGAGAAGAAGAAACTACGTGCATCTTCTTCCACCTCGATCTCCTCTCATCTATCAAACAAGCAAGATCCCATATCTAGCTTGTTCTTCCAAGGGAATAATGAACTAACTTGTAGAGTAGAGGTGAGATCCATACATATAAGCACACATAATTATACACTGTACGCACACATGGAGTTGTTCCCACGGCAGCCGGACCTATCCCTCCATATCAGCACCCCCAGCTCCTCTTCCTCGTCGTCGCCGGCACCCACAACCGCTAGCTGGCCGTGGAGGAAGCGGCCGGATGCCACCGCCACAACATCCGCAAGTGCACCACCACCACTGCCCGCCGACACCGACGTCTCCTTACACCCCGCCGCCGCCTCGGCCATCAACCACGGCGGCGTCGTGAATTTGCATCATCATCATCACCACCACAACCAGCAGAAGCTCAAGGCGGCGATGCAGCTGCAGCCGATACATGGAGTCCAGGTGTACCAGCAACAGCAGTTGCATCCGTACACGGTGATGGCCCCACGAAGCAGCGGCGGCAGCGGTCGTCTCTTCTCCCATGTGGGGGCTGGGTTTGCTTCAAGGACGACGACGACGTCGTCGTCGAGGTTCTTGGCGAGGCTCCCGCCGGGGAGAAGGACCGTGCGGGCGCCGAGGATGCGGTGGACGACGACGCTGCACGCGCGCTTCGTCCACGCCGTCGAGCTTCTCGGCGGGCACGAGAGTAAGCAGTAGGATCAACCGATCGACCATGCGATTGACATATGCATTTGGTAAATTGATTACTTAATTCGGTGCCGGTCGATCGATATATGTATCATCGATTAGGAGCGACGCCCAAATCGGTGCTGGAGCTGATGGATGTGAAGGATCTCACGCTGGCTCATGTCAAGTCTCACCTGCAGGTCATAATTAAAACCATGATAATTGATTAATCATCTAGCCATTTCTCTCATTTTATTCTCATATCTGTTACAGTAAACATTGTGTTTAGCTAGCTTAGATGTGCGGCTATCTTCTTAGTCAATACTCATGCACGCTCGTACATTAATTTGTTTGTTTTTTTCATTTGGAATATATGTAACAGCAGCTTTCATAAAGGGAAAGCATAGGGCTTCAAAGTGCAGTACTGTTTCTCATGCCATTGAAGCAATTCTTGTGCCATGGTGAATGGCAGATAAAGAAATGGTAGAATGCAGTACTAGTTAATGACTTCAATTTTAGAAGTCTGGTCGCATTCGTACAGAAGCTATACAGATAATTAATTGTATTATTTTTACACAACGATGATTCCATTAGCAGAAAACACGTACGTATGGCTATATATACTTGATTTAATTCTTTGTCTGATCTATCTCCTAAGTGTTATATATCATTCATGCAGATGTACCGCACAATAAAAAACACTGATAAGCCGGTCTCATCTGGTATGATATCTCACTCTAAATATTCATATTAATTTCCTGACGCAAAGGAGAATTAAGTGGTCATGCATGACTTACAGTCTTGTTTCATCTCTATCTGCTTCATCTTTCCAAATTTAATTAGGACACAATGATGGATTTGCCAATGCATCGTCTGGTTCTGTGGGAGTACAAAATAAAAGTATAGCATCCGATCAGAATGGCACCAACTACAGTGGTTTATGGAGCAATAACTCTTCAAGGTAGTTCTAAAATCTTTCTTGCTCGATCATTGGCACATAACCCTGCCTGTTGCCACTTGCCAGAAGGCCCAGTTCTACAGTACTGATGAATCATGAACGCATGCATGGATGTTAAGATTTATGTACAACAAAGCTTGCATACCAGTACTACTAGTACAATGCAGAGGCGCTCTGCAAAGCTGCGTGCAATTCCCAAGGCCTTTAACCCTATCAAACCCAGGAACCATCTCTCCCTCTCTCTTTCTGAGTATCCATGCAAGTTACTATTGTGGCAAGAAAACACAAGGGGGATCGATGTAGATCTTGGCTTTGTTTCCATTTGTCTGGTGTAGGGTAGGCATGCGAAACCTCATGCATGATGATGCAATGATTTCATTGAGTTCTAAACTAGGGATACTCACTAGCTACTTGTATATATGGTCCATTTTATCTCTACATGAGCACACACGTTCCAAGAAAGGGCAAGTCCGGGTGTCGGGAAAAGGTAGATGTTAATTATTTAAAAACATTTTTTTGGATATGTGGAAAGGATAAAAAATAAAACAAGTCAATTGTTATATTATATATATATATATATATATATATATATATATATATATATATATATATATATATATATATATATATATATATATATATATATAATTCTGATACAAGGTAGATACAAAATAATACTTCCTCTATCCACAATATAGGTCGTCGTGGGTTTCGTGCGGTAAGCTTTTCAAATTTTAACCATAATACATGTTAAAGTATATAGATTAATTATATGAAAATACTACAAGTGGATTTGTCTTGCATATTTTTTCATTATATATATATAAAAATTTTGCTAGTACATATAATAATAAATCATAGTCAAAGTCTTGCATGGAAATCGTAAAAAGTAAAAAAACGATATACATTTTGTGGACGGAGGGAGTATAAACTAATGACAAAGTTCGTAGCTTCTTTGGAAATTGCTTTAGCTATAGTCTGTACTCGTTTCTTGGTCCCTAACATTAGCTGTTGCGAAATTGCACTGGTCCCTCAGTTGTGTTAACACACACCAAGCAAATTCAATCGTCAACATTGCCTGTAAGCATCTAGCTAAGTATCTATGTTCCATGTTCAGATGCTTTTAATTAATTAGATGGATATAAAATATGTTTTCACATATATTCTTTTGATATACTTCATTTCTCTGATTGGAATATTTTCATTTCCTTCTGATGGACTATTTGCAGCAAGGTAGACTGGCTTGATCTCGGCTTACCAAGTGAGCCAGCTAATGAAACCTGCAGGGAATATCTCAAGGTAACATACCTAAGAAATGTGTATCCTTCATTTCAGGGTTACACATACAGTGTCATTTATTTGTTCAACGTGGAAATAAACTCCCATTCTTCATGAAGAGTTGAAGACGTCACCAAGCCTCTCTACCTTTGTATTGCTTTTAGATGCGTGCTAGTACAATAGTATGGAAAGAGAGTCATTATCATGGATGGAAAATCTTAATCATGGATGGAAAATCTCACTCATAGATGGAAAGTCTTACTCATGGAGCCTGGGCACTATGGTGCCCCTGTTATTTATATATATATATATATATATATATATATATGAAAAATATCTTTTACTCCCATATAGCTCGTTATTTTAGTTGATCTTACCTAGTTTATATAATTGGGGCAGGATGTGGAACCGAAGATCGGCTTACAGACATCGATGTTGAGGTTACCGGGGCGGCCGAACCTTGAGTTTACGCTTGGGTCTGGGAGGGCTTCACAATGACCAGACTGTCAAGTCCAAGCATGCATAGTCCATGATTGATAGATTGACCCAATTAGTAGTGTCATTCACCCAACAAAGTGGCTGGCTAGCTAGAGGCCAAGACTGTGAAGGCATACAAAAAACTGCAACAAAAAAAGAGAAACCAATGTATTCTTCATGCATGATTCTGAACAAGGTGAGATGTGAAGAGATAGAGACAGATGTTATAGTGTGCAAGTAGTACCATATATACATGCATATGACATTCAGTGTGTGTGAAAGAGAGAGAAAGAGAGAGGTGTAGTACGTACCATATGATTTGGCTTTATAAAAAGTCATATGTTGTCTAAAGCATGTGCATGCATGCAGCGACGGCCACGAACAGGTTCATCTTTTACTGCCAACAGAGAAGGAAATGGTGCAGATTCTTAGCTAGGCATCACGCACGGGCAGTCGCCAATTAGAGTCAGCTTTTCAAAACCCACAAAAGCAAGAAAATTTGTGCATGAAGGATCCAGAGCGCATGCCTAGCTTGTTTTCATGCATGGAATGAACAGACAAATGTGTGTGATGGCATTTCCTGAAAATATGTCATATTTAGAGAAAGCTCAAAGATATAAATAGTGCAACTATAAGTCCATAATAGGTATAACCTAACTAATTAATTTGTATCCACTAGTGCAAGTTACACCATTAGAGTGATCCACGAGTCATGTAGCTGAATTTAAGTTTTTGTGGATACAGGTCATATCACTAGATTTAAGTCGTGGTGTGACGCAAGAGCGGGTCTTGGTGAGGGTGGATGTAACTCCATTACGATAAAATATTAGCGGGTGTAACTTTCATTGGGTGATACATTGTAAAGACCTTGTGGTGATATTCTTGATTCACATGTCCAAGAAAATGTGTGAAACATAATAAGTTGATTATCTCTTGTGGGTAAAGTGTACGACCTCTGTAGAGTGTAAACTGTTCGAACAGCTATGCCCACGGTCATGGGTGGGCATGGTAACTTATTCGAGTTAGTATCTATTTCTAAAACTTTGTAGGAGAGAAAAACTTGTCGGTGGACGTAACCTTGAATTTGAATTGTCTTGGGTGTATGTACCGCAGTGATGATAATGGATGGATGTAACACTAGTAACAAAAACTATCATATGGTGGATAGAACCATATAACAGAGGTGGATGGAACCTGAACTGCTATTAATATTGCACATTTTTACTCTCTTTAATAAAAATATGGTTTAGTTAAAATACTAAGTCATAGAAAGATTCCTAATTATTATAGCTTTTAATTAATGCCTTTAGCAAATAAAGTAACTCGAGCCTACATTTGTTGAACATTGCATTTATAATATTGCATTTTGTGTGTTAGCTTGCGGAACACAGTTGTTTATGCTTACTCTCGCTCACTAAATACCTTAGAACCTATGGATCAAGGTCACTATGCGTACCACAATTCCCGGGAGCTGATGGAGAGAAGACGCGCGGTGCAGATTAGGACATTCTCTAGTAGGATAATCCTTACCCCAGTTAGGAAGACTTTATTGGCAACTGTGTGCACATCTTGTCCAAATCCTTAGAAAGTAGTAAAACATCCTTTTATCCTCAGTCGCTTGCCCGTGGTGAGATATGCTCTTGCAGTCACTTCTGCTTTTATAATGTATTTATTTGGTATGTTATGTAAACTCTATCCAACATGGTATATTTAAACTCTATTATGTAATACTAATGAATGATATGGTTTCACATTATGTATGAAATGATTCAGAGATATATCTGTGAGGATGATATATCTGTAAACCTCATGATATAAGCAACGCATAACACAAGTTATCTACCTATGCAATACACCAAGAGCGTTTTGTGTGTGTGTGTGTGTGTGTGTCTATATATATATATATATATATATATATATATATATATATATATATATATATATATATATATATATATATATATATATATATATATATATATATAGAAAAATTACATAAGGCACCATGGTGCCTAGGCACCAACATCCGATACACGTGTATGATTGATAATTTTTTGAGTTTGGGTATGAAAATGTTTTATACTGTGGGTATATGAAGATACCCACATCAAATGTTGCGAATCTCAAGCAAATCAATGGTATTGATATTGGTGCCTAGGCACCATGGTGCATGAAACACTCGTCCTATATATATATATATATATATATATATATATATATATATATATATATATATATATATATATATATATATATATATATATATATATATATATATATATATATATATATATATGGGATGGAACGATCCAGTGCTAATGCGCTATTCAGTGCTAACATGTGAACTCTAGATTTGGACCATCGGATGTACCTCAAACTACTGAATCTTTGAAGGTGGAAGCACCCAATCCACTTATACATTTTTGCAAACGCCCGCCTGGTTCGCACTCTTTTTCCTCCCCGCTCTGTTCGCACTTCTCCTTTTTTTCCTCCCCGCTCTAAGCCTAGCTCTCTCGACTTCGATTGCTCACCGCGCAAAATCCCACGCCGCCTCCTCGCGCCCACGCGCCGCCTCCGCTCCGCTCCCCTCGCGCGCGCCCCTCCGCCGCCCTCTCGGCCCTCCACGCCGCCTCCTCTCGGCTCCACGCGCCTCCCTCGCGCGCGCGCCCCCGCCGCCGCCTCCTCGTCCCTCCACGCGCCTCCCTCCTCGTGGCGCCTCCACCGCTGCCTCCTCGGCCTCCACGCGCCTCCCTCCTCGTGGTGCCCTCGCGCCGCGCCTCGGCGCTCCTCCCCGGCCGGCTCCTCCCCGGCGCGCCTCCCCATCCCCACTGTCCCGGCAGCCTCCTCCCGACCCTCGGCTGCGCCTGCGTCCTCCCCCCCTCGGTGACTCCCTCTTCCTCCCTGGAGTGCCGACGCCGCGCTCCGCCTCCTGCTGCCCACTCCAACCCCGCGCCTCGCCTTCTCCACCGGACGGCGCCGCCTCGCATCCCGGACCACCACCCCGCCGCCTCCATCTCCACCAAGACCGGCGCTGCGCTCGCATCCCGCCACTGGACCACCCGCTACCCACGTCCTCTCCACCAAGGATTATTTACTAATTTAGGGAATAGTACGGTGGAAATCATAGAGGATTCTAGATTGACAAAATCTAGGTCCAACATGTTCCCAAAGCTATTTATATCTCCTGTAAACCTCATGATATAAGCAACGCATAATACAAGTTATCTACCTATGCAATACACCAAGAGCGTTTTGTAACTTCTCATATATATATAATGATTTCACTGATTGTGCGTCCGTGGATTTTTGCGGTAGGGATTTTCTACGTAATTTTTTTCATGTGATCCTAATTATTCTTTGTTGTTTTTATATCTCATCATGTGTTTTTATAATAGAAAAGGTATCAACGACTAGCTAGAACAAGGGGTGCGAGTGAATGGTAGAAGTGCTAAAGTGCTAGCTGCCCCCTCTCTTTTTTTTATATAAAAAATATAAGTGAGCTTTTAATTGGCACACATGGAGCGCTGCCATTGTTTGCCATCTTTGAGGGAAGGCTGCAGAACAAACCAAAAGAGCAGGTTGAGGTGATTTTCCTATTCACCTTTTACCGTGTGTCTGACATTGACCCAACCAGAAGTAAGAGTGCAAGAGTACTGTGTCTGTGATGCAGTAGGCAGAGAGAGAAGGATAGTAGCAAATAATAAAAGAATGATTACCTTATGATGGACTCATCACTCATAATCTCCCTGTTCTCCTTCCTCCTTCCCTGGTTGCTGTCTAGTGTACAAGGGAGATGCTGCAGCCTATGAAAGATGTGGCTTTGCTGCGTATGAGAGTGCGCTAGCTCAAGAAAAACGTAAGCCCAGACAAAACGAGCAAGCTAGGCACATCCATTGCGAGCTGTTAACCATGTAGTCACAGTACCATTGTAAGACCAGAGATGGAGTACACATTGTAGTACCGGCTAATTAATTAGATCCTGTGATTGGAGTAAAACATGTAGGGCCTGTTTGGTTGGTGCCTAAGCTTGCCATGCCTAAACTTAGGCAGACAAAACGAGCAAGCTAGGCACATCCATTGCCAGCTGTTAACCATGTAGTCATAGTATCATTGTAAGACCAGAGATGGAGTATACGTCGTAGTACCGGCTAATTAATTCGGTCCTGTGATTGGAGTAAAAACATGTAATTGCTTGTCGAGGCAGAGCCAGTCGTCGTCTTCAGCCCAGCACTACCATGATCTGACTGTTGCGCCAGTGGTAGTACAAGGACATGGCTAACAAGGATGTGCTTCTCTTTTCTTTTTTGGCTCATACTGCAAATCTCCAGTGTAACAGTGCCATTTTAATGATGAGAAGGGGGGGGTTTTACTTTGCGCCGAAAGCAGGGTCAACTTTTTAGCAGCAGCTAGCGGATCGAAAGCGACCCATCAGAGCGTCAAGGAGATATGTACGGACGTGTCTCTGCCATGTGGGGCCCGGTGCAGAACTGGACGAAGGAACACGACGAGCGGCGCGGAGAGGCTACAGCACACTGAAAAAATGTGGGAATGATGACTTGGCACTCCCCATTGGTCCATGATTGGATCAGGAGTGACTGGAGCATGCATGTAGCAGGTGCAATGTTGACAGGCCCCTCCCTCTGCAAATGGAGTATCCAATACCGACCCATCAGTCCATCCATCTACTCCGACAAGTCTACTACCACAGACTACAGTACCTGTCATCTCTTGCAGAGCTTACAGTTGTCGTACCGTCACTGTAAAACCTCAGATACCAAGAATTGCCGCAGGTAGCCCCAGCCCAGCTCGACATTCTGACCTCTGCTGGTAAATTAAGGCCCCGCTACTTTGGACTTTAGCTTCTGATTTCTGATTTATTTTTTATTATTCATAAATTTCGTTTTTTTTCTGAACTTTTGATTTTTTAAGTTTTCTTGCCGGTTCTTTTTTCTCGTACATATTTTTTCTATTTTTAAATTTTTTTTAAAATTTAATTACGCCAAATAAGCCACCTTCAGTTACAGTGAAATTTTAGCCACTACAGCGCAATTTCAGCCATAAACCACATCTTTTCAGCCCAACCGAGCGGGACCCACTTTGCTTACTCTTGCTGCTCAGCTCAAATGTGAGTGCTACCAAGAGAAAATGTTCACCACATGCATATATTAGACCCCAATTGTTTGGACTTAGGCTTCGATTTTCGGCTTATTTTTCATAATTTTTAATTTTTGGATTTTTTTAGCTTTTTTGCCATTTCTTTTTCCTTGTATTCGTTTGCATTATACATGCTAGACTAACCCTTTTTCATTTTTAAATTTAATTGTGCCAAATAAGCGACCATCAGCTATAGTGTAATTTTAACTAGTTACAATAAAAATTTAGCCATAAGTCATAAAAAATCAACCCAACCGAGCACCACCTTAATTCAGGTTGTGGAGTAGAACATTTCAGCTCAAGCACTTGCCGTGCAAGAAATTCTTTCTTGGCTTGTTCAGAAACTGATACGACTGCACATCCTTCTTCACCAGCTTAATTTCTGCTCGTAGGATCATCCAGAGAAGGTTTCTTCAGCCGATCGAGCCGACACCGATCGCAGACACCTAACCACGACCACTTGCAGCTCCTTGAAAACGTGCACCCCGAAACTTGTATAAAATTTGAGCACGCGAACCGCACTGTCCATGAAGCCAACCAACCCCCAGTCCCTTTCTGCAGCATACTTGCGCACTACACACATGCTTGCTATTTAATTCCTTGCTCCAAGGCTCAAATTGAAGCACAGAGAGACCCCCAATACATTCCAGCCATGGCCATGGAGCTCTCCAGTCTGACAAGGTGCTCAACACTGCAAGTGCTGCCGCTGCTCCTGCTCTGCTTGCTCGCAGGCTCCTCCATCGCCTTACCGGCGCTGCCTGCGATGGACCGGGTGCGTTGGCAGGTCGACAAGGCCAACCGGCGCGGTCCGTCCATTGGTCTCGTCATGTCGTACATCGATGAGGCCACCGCTCTCCAGTCCTCCGGCTACTTCAGGCCTTGGCCTGTCCTCCCCTTCGTTGACCTCTACGGTAAATCTAAGCCTTCCATTTCCAATCCACATGCTTATCTGTAGATTGTGAACATAAAGACTGGATAAGTTTGACTGTTCCTAGTTGACTTCCTTTGGCATTTCGAACAGCTAACTGCTGACAGAACCTAGTACTATACTGCTAACTGAACCCAGACGCCAACATGTACAGAACAGAAGGGGCAAAATGGACAAATAAATTTATAATACTATAGATGTCAAAGGATGTGATATCCACTTCACTACTTCAGTACCCAAGAGATGATATAGTGGTATTTCAACATTTAAGGATGAAGAATAAAAATTTTAGAGATGCCTGCAGCTGTGCATATGTGATGAAGCTTACTTGCTCTGCAAATTTGCACGATCTGCACTCGGTCAAGACCTGAATTCCCTTCAACATGAGATGTTTTCACCTATCAATTCACAACTACAAAATTTAGATTGTCCCATTCACTCGTGTTGAATAAAAGCTTTAAAAAGGGGGTCCAGAAAGTATAAACTAGAAGCCATATCAGCGTCATCTTTAGCCTTAAAACATGGTAATTGATAAACAAGAAAATATCATATTCCCTCATCAGAAAGAGAAGAAAATGAAAGATACCATCATAAACCAAGTTTTCTGCTGTAATCTCATATTTTTGTTACAGGTTTATTGATTTTTGTTATTTAGCTATCCCTCAAAAAAATGCTATTCTGCTGATAGATTGTATTCCCATTACAATTCAAGACAGAATGCTTCATATAGTACTTTAATGCATATCTTTTCCATCTTCATATGGCCTTTCAAGAATACAGTCTGACCTCATAGGATTTCAGGACGAAGGTTTCACATCGGGAGTATTCGAGGTGTGAATGTTATATATGCATTGACAGGACAGCGCAGGGTACTAAAACCATAACTTTCTGCATTTACATTCTATATTTTTTTTACTATATGGAGAAACTCCTTTTGATATATCATAAGTAATGCCAATAGAAACTACTGTGAGTCGCTGGAATCAACAAAGTAGGAATTTAAATATGAACTATGCTATGCTTACCCATTACCACTATTTCTTTGTTCTTCCAGTTGAACGCAGCTGTCACTGTACAGACTCTCCTCGACATCTTTAGCGTGTCTGGCATTGTCCATTATGGCACTGCAGGAAGTTCTAATGATTCAATGTCATTTGGCGATGTCAGTGTCCCCAAGCTTGTTGCTTACACAGGCGCTTGGACATGGAAGGTACCCTCCCACTGTAATTAGCTTTTATTTCCATCCTCAAGATGTAGTGCTGGCGAGTGCATATATGGATGCGAAGCTACTTGAATCTGGTCATTTGTAAATCCTGTATTCTAGTGAGAACAAAAATTAATTGTGCTATGTCAAAATATCCATTAATAAAGTTAGTTCCAAGTGGGAAAATGAAGCTAACAGTGCTTCTAATAATATATTTGGAGTTTCAAACTGTGTCGTACACTTAAAATTCAAATCCACTAGTAGTATGTTATGGTAGGGGATAGGCTAGGAAGGCTTAAAGATCGTCCTCCTTACAGAGACTCTGATCTAAAGATCAACTGATTTAAAACTTGACTGCTTCATTATTTCCTTATAAATAATACGGCTCCTCTCTTTATATAGATAAGGTTAGCCTCTAACAATATAAAAATTAACATAATCTAATGCAATCAATCAATTAAAGATAATATCATATCTATACTATCTAAATATAAAAATATGCATCTAACTATTCTTAATATAAAGATATATATTTAACTTTTCCTAATATGAAGTTAGGCTAAGATTATATTCTAAATAGCCGCTACAGTACCAGTGCTACAGTTCCGCGCCATAACATAGTAGGTAAACATTTTTGGACTGGAAACTGAAGATAATTTATAAGCGCAAGTGCGGGTGATTAGAACATAATTTAGCATCTACCATCCCACACTTCAAACTCTCCTTAACAAAACATCTGGTATCCTGATTATTTCAGAAGTTCAAATCATCAAAAGAGTCATCAACAGAACTAAGCTTTAGAGAATACAGTGTCCCGAATGGAGGAGAGAACCTGCTAGGATCTTTGAAATTCAGAAATGAGGAGCTATATTCAGTGGACAAGCCTATGGAAGAAGTTTTCTGGTTACCTGTAGATTCAGCATGGTACAAAATCGCAGAAGAACTTAAGGTGAGAGATAGCAAATACAAGTATGCATGACAAATCACAGCCTAAATTTTTATTAATTGTGAAATTTCTGTAGGTCAAACTTGAAAGATGTAATGACACTTTCTGCTTACCAACAACTCCACAAGTGGTCTACGGGCTCAAAGGATCATCGGCCGACATGTTTCTAGACAATGCAGCATATAGAAAATTCCTTTTCAAAGAATTTGGGGTGTCAACAGTAGATGAGGAGAGCGCGGCAGTGGTGATGGTGAGTTTTATATCTTATATCTCCTAGTTCATTTAAATCTCTGACAATATTTGCCCTACAATTAAGAGAACTTCCTTACTAATTCAACAGACAACAACATCTCCTGGCATACCTGTAATTGTATTCCGGGGAGTATCTGATTTGGCCGGAGGGGAACCAACATGGTCATCAACAAGCCTGATGAACCTGGCATCTATTAATGCACTCAAAGTGGCAGTGGAGTTCATTGCTAGAGTTGGCAAGCAGAAGTCAATAGCGTCAGCACAAAGTGCTAATAACTGAAGAAAAGATGGCTGCCATGCTCACCCATCAATGCTCTGGAATAATTTTACAATAATGATTGGAAACTACATTCAGAATGAGACACAATCCTGAGCTTCAAGTTACACGTAACACATCCTCTCCAATAAAAGGATATGAGTGTTCTAAATGTAGAGTTAATTGTAAGCATGACCATGCCAATCCTTTTTTTAATGGAATTTTGGGATAATCCTGGAACAAAATGGTGAATCAGATATTTCTTTTATATAAATAGAATACCAGATGCTGTTACATTCTTTGGTTTTCATTAAGAATACAAGATGTTGTTACATAATCAGCCTGCAATGCTCAAATACACTAAAAAGTAAAAACAAAGATTCTTTTATTCAGTTATCAACAGTTTGATTTCATCATGTACATTTAATCTCAGACAAAACAAGAATAGCAGTGTTTGCTATGGACAACAGCTTCCATATACACCACTTTTAAATGAAGGTAGAAACATTTTAAATTTTAAAATGTACTAAGATACCAAACCAAACCAAATGGGCTGAAATCTGCAGTATGTTCCCTGAAATGGTGAAGTGATCATAAGAGCTGCCAGGTACTTCACAAGCTTAGCCATGTAGCATCAATACAAAAGGCAGCTGCACAACCTATAACAAAACGTGGTACAAACTCGTTCAGATTTCAGAGGCAGTTTTAAAAGTCTGACCATCAAGAATAGAAAATCCTATATAGAATGCTATGATCACATGATGTCTGCCACAGATATAACTCAACAATTACCTTAAGGTCTGTGCCAAGTAGTTAAGTTCATCTGGTACTCTGATCTTATATTCTTATCTGTATGTCTGTATACCAGCTGTGTGAAGTTCCCTCATCTCAAAATGAATATTCAGACTGCCTTCAACACTTTCACTACCAGTAGTCTCCACACGAACATTTGCCGTCCTTAAAATGGTGAAATCGCTGAATATCTCTCATGACTATTTCCCGTCCTGTCACTAGAGATATTAACTTGGTTGCATTATGACAGTCGTTACAAACTCGGAGGTTCTTCTTTATCTGAATTGTTGTAGCAGGGGCCGTGCGAATGAGCCCATATGCAATGGCAAGCTTCTCACTGTGGGTGCTGAGCAGCTGTGCCTTGACATCATCTTCCACATCATGTATTGAATCAGTGTCTGGCACATATCCCACAGCTTTGATCTCTTCTATTAGCTTAGCCAACCTTGCATATATTTCCTTTGCCTGCTGATGATTTGTGCTTCCAGAATAGAAGGTATGGACCTCATTTTTGAGCTGAATAATACTCCATCCAGGAGTCTTTTGGAGGCCTTTCTTCTCCATAGCAGTTCTCACCCTTGCAACATCCTTCCACATTGAAGCATTTGCATAAATATTTGCCAGGAGGACATGATACACTCCCACTTCAGGCCCTAGCTCAAAGATTCTCCGTGCTGATTCTTCTGCCAATTCCACATTCTTGTGCAACTTGCAAGCGCCTAACATTGCACCATAAACACTAATGCCAGGCTCTGTAGGCATCTTTTGGATGAAAGACCATGCTTCATCTAGCTTCCCAGCTCGGCCAAGAAGATCCACCATGGTACCATAGTGCTCCATCCCAGGTTCAAGCCCATGGTCCTCCTTCATGCTCGTAAAATATTTCCGTCCTTCATCAACCAAACCAGCATGGCTGCATGCTGAGAAGACTGAGAGGAATGTTGTCTCGTTGGGCAGTCTGCCAGTGCTCTTCATCTCTTCAAAAAGCTCAACCGCGACCTTGCCAAAACCATGTGAGCCATACCCATGGATCATCGCATTCCATGTGATAACATGCCTCTCCCTTGCTGAATTGAATAGCCTTCTGGCTATACTAACGCGACCACATTTTGCGTACATGTCAACAAGGGCTGTCAGAACATATACGACCTGATCTAGGTGCTGCCTGATAGAATATCCATGTATCCATCTTGCCTGCAGTGGATTGGAAATGTCTGCAAGCGCAGGAATGACACTTACAAGAGTGAACGAATCAGGTGTCACATTTTCCAACAGCATCCTAGAGAAAAGCCTCACTGCATCCTCCGAACATCCATTCTGTGTGCACCCGAGTATCATGGCATTCCATGAGACCTGTGTCTTGTTGTCCAACTCATTGAACACCTGGGCAGCAAGGTCGGTCCTCTTGCACTTGGAGTACATGGTGATCAGGGCATTCATGATCGACACATTGGACTCCAACCCAATCGTCACAAGTAGCTCATGGACACGCCTCCCCTCATCAAGGTACCCAAGCTCCCCGCATGCATGCAACGCTGCCAATACGGACACATCTGCCACATCCACGCCCTCTCCCACCATCCGCTTGAATAGTGCGAGAGCCTCTGTAGCATCCCCATTCTCTGCATATCCATTGATCATGGCGTTCCAAGACACGGAGTTCTTGATTGGCATCCAATCAAAGACTGCCCTTGCTGCCTTGAGCGCCCCGCACTTGCAGTACACGTCAAGGATCGCTGTGGAGACATTCACAAGTCCATCGAGGTCAGCACGGACCGCAAAAGCGTGGACCTCACGGCAGGCAGAGAGCGTCCGGGCATGGGCGCAGGCTGGCAGCACCGACACGAGCGTGACAGAGTCGGGCCGCTTCCCCTCCTCCTGCATCCTGACGACCATCTCCATGGCCATCTCGGCGAGGCCGTTCCGCGTGTAGCCGGCGACGAGCGCGTTCCAGGCGACGCGGTCCCTGACGGGCATTCGGTCGAACACCCTGCGGGCGTCAGTGGGGCGGCGGCACTAGCGTACATGTTGGCGAGGGCGGTGGCGACGAGGGCCTCGGATGCGAGGCCCCGCGCGGTGAGCTGGGCGTGGACGGCGCGGCCGTTGGCAAGGTCGGCGCGGGCGGCGCAGAGCTTGAGGAGGGAGGTGAAGGAGCGGAGGACGGGGCGCGCGCCCGCGGAGGACATAGCGACGAAGGCGGCGAGCGCGCCCGGCAGGTCGGAGCACGCGGCCGCCGCCCTCAGGCGCGCGTGGTGGGAAGCCTCGGCGGCGGCATGCGAGGCGTTGCGGTTGCCTTTGGCGGGAGACGGGAGGGAGAGAGAGCACAGCATCGGGCTTTGCAAGGGAGTAGCGACTCGGCCAAGTCTGGCTGCAACTGTATGTGTGTGTTGCTATTCTCGTTTTTCTCCGCCCCTTTTACAGTGGATTTTGTTTTCCAAAACATGTAAAAACCCTCCGTGCCTTTGCATTTTTAGAACATGCAAAAGATCTGCACGCTATTGTATAAAAAGAAGAAACGTAAGAAAATAGTAGGAACTAGAAACCCCGAAAAAAGAAAGGGTCAAGCGGAAGCAAGAACAAAGGACAACGGAAAGGGAAAAAAACACAATTAGTAACTGTTGAGTAACCGTTGCTAGCGAGTTTAGTTCGATTGATTCTTTCTAGGCAAGAGAGATAGATCAAACACAGGTAATACAAGAAATAATAAATTGAACACAAAATATGAGAGAGGAACTCCATTCTTTATTGTTTTCTCTTTTCGACTACAAGAACAATAATTGAGACTCTCTATTTATAGACAAAGTGATGAGTTGTTCATTATAAGCTAAGGCCTCAAGTTCAAGTCCAGGTTTCCCAACACTCTCTATTGGGCACTCATTCGATACGTTTATGCCTCATCAAAACTCCATTAAAACTCAGTGATAAAAATTTGGAGAAACAATACATAATACATATTATGTTGTGTTGCATGAATTGCCTCGTTAAAAACTTGGTCGAGAAACTTCAAGAAAACTCGTCAAGAGAAAAAGAGTACAATCACCCAATTTCATTTCATCTACATGATTTATTCTTTAGGTATTCCATTTTCGTGATCAAGCTTTAATAGTGAGCTCGAGAAGAATCTTTCTCTAAATTCTGTACTTCTCTAAGTCTCATTATTCCAAATCCATGTGTACAACTTTTAAAGTTAGATACTGGAAGTGACTTAGTGAATAAATCTACAATATTTTCACACGACTTAGTATGCAGTATCTTAATTTTGTTCATCTTTTGCAATTTATGAGCATAGAGGAATCTGGGGTTGATCTGCTTTGTAAAATGATTCTTCACGTAACCTATCTGTACTTGTGCAACACAAGTTGTATTATCTTCATAGATAATTGTGGAAGCTTGCACGATGTTCAATCCACATGATTGCTGGATGTGGTGCATTATCCGTCGAAGCCAAGCACATTCTCGCGCGGCTTTGTACAGAGCTATGATTTTCGAGTGGTTCGTTGATCTCAATACAAGACTTTTCTTAGGTAATTTCCATAACAATTCTACCACACGAAATACATAACATGTTTATGACTTGGTTGCATGCGAGTCTGACAAGTACCCAGCACCTGCATAGCCAGTCATATTTAAGTCTTGTTCTTTCTATCGAATAGTCCAAAATATTTGCTTCGTTGGAGGTATCGAAAGATATCATTTATTCTCTGCCAATACCTTTTGGTAGATTCTGCACTATACCATGCTAATAGATTTATGATAAATGCAATGTTCGGTCTAGTGCACTGCTAAATATATAAGTGCTCTTATTACACATAAGTATATGAATTCTGGTCTCAGGACTTCCTTCCCCTCTTCTCTAGGTCGGTATGGATCCTTGTCTTGCTGTCCTGTTACTGATGATTGTTGTAAAGCTGCCAACATTCTTACTAATCGATTGAAAGAATTTTGTCTCTCTTAAGATGATATTCGTTGTACCGCTGTCAGCTAAACACACTTTCTCCATAGGGTACCACATGCGTTCTATTATAAATTACTTTATTAATATGTAGTAGAAGACAATCAACATATAAATAAAAAAACTTCAAATATCAGAACACATCATGAGAAAATAAAATTGTTTGAGTATCATCAATGCAAAATATAACTTATTCCTTCCACACATGAAATAAATGGCAATTAAAGACTAAATGTATACTGTGCATTAGACTGAATCTGCTAAGAAACCAGATACTTCAGTTGCTATCTTCTCAGGGGTGAGATGCTCTTCCTGGGAAATCATGGCGGCGACAGCTGCAATGTCGAGTGGGGGTGCTGCTGCAGAAGTGGAGTCAACCTCCATTGGTGCAGGCAACTGCTTTAGAATTCTCCCTATCAATAAAAGCAAAGTGGGTTTCATGCTGCTCTTTGCCACCCTTCTTCTTTTTGGCATGGAAGGCATCGACGACGTGTTGTGAATCTTTACAGATCCACGACTAGTACACCCACTTGTCACACTTATAACTGGTTTGATCTTGTTAACCATAGAGCTTATCGTCTAGTGGTACATAATACTTGTTGGAAGCTTTGGTTCTAACTAGCTACCACCGTTACAAGCTTAGCGATGCCGATTAAAATGACCGTAACTTTTACCACAATATTTCGATTGATTTATCGTCTGAAGATTCAGTAGTAGACTCAATAAGCTAACATGAGCAATGGAAGAAGTCACGTTTGGCGCCGAGTTGGACGCAAAGCAGGATTATTTGCGACGTAACGACCACGAACGTCCCCCTGCATCATAAAAGACGTTTGCCAGCCACTCGCAGGCTGACACCTGTCTCCAAGGAACCAGTCCACGCGTGCTCTTCCCCTTAACCCACTCACTGCCGGATCGGGCCCACGCCCATCCCCACGGCTCAGCCATATGTAGCAAGCCGATCGATCGATCGATGAATGAATCAACTATAATCCGTCGGCGCCGCCGTCGAACCGCCGTTGGCTGCGCGCCGCCGCCTCCCGCTCCGTCCAGGCGTCCTCCTCCACTTCATCACCTCCCCGTCCCTCCTCCTTGAGTGCAAACTCTCCCCTTCTCCGCCGGTCACCCGCTCCGGCGCCCGTTCCGAGTCCCTCGCCGGCGGCGTGGGACGGACAATGGATTCTAAGCTCTTCACCGTCTCGTCTATAATTGAACGGAGATGTTGCGGAGGGCAGGTCGGAGCGCGCGGCGGCATGCGACGAGTTGGCGTTGCGTTTGGCGGGAGCCACAGGATATGATAGTTTCTGAACTGCATGCTTGTGATGTTAATTATGATCCAGTTTCGATCATACGACGACGACGTGATCATCAGCTCAATTCACACATACTTATCTTCATGTCATTATCACGGCTGTAGGCAAAGGTGGAGGATGGATGGTTAAAATGCTCATTTCATCATTGGAAAATCATCATATATAATATGTCAAATCTCTATGAATTGGTGAAGTTACCAAAGATTACAAAGCTTCGTCTCTCGGAAGAACTGAACTGCAGCAGGTCCTCTCACCGGCCGCGCAGGCACATCAACAGCCTTCGTCAGTCTATGTGGTGCACACCCGATCTACAATTAATGCCAGTCCGTCAGTCTATGTGGTGCACACCCGATCTATAGTTGATGCCAGTTGGGCAGGATTTCAGAGGCATGTCTTACGCGTTCAGCATAGGACTCTTCCATAGGTTGCTAGCTCTGCGGAGCAACAGTTGTTTCTTTCCCAATGCCTCCTATTCCTATGTGTTCTTCACCTTGTCTCGGTTTTCGTCTCATCCTCTCCCATGTTTCCGTGGATTGCCACCTACTTGCTACGCTAGCATGTTCAAAGGAAAGAGCGGTGATACCAAAGCGTCAAAGTGGATGAATGAAAAATGATGGAGCTCGCTGCCTGTTCAGGTGAAGTTGGAGTAGTACATATATGTAGAGGAAAGGGAGATCATTATCTGCACTGGTGAAGATTGGTGGGCCATTCATTTGTATCAATTTCATGTTCTAACTTCTGAACACATATCTTGTACGGAAGATTTTACTCGTTTAGTGTTCATGTTGCGTGAGTAAATGATCTTTGGCGTTGTAGTAAGGGCAACAGATTTAGGAACTTCCTTTTTTCAATGATCCTAGCACAAACCATAGTTTTTCTCTTTTTGAGGTTACTACTAATTGGAATTTGCTTTTGTCATTTTGAGGCCATTTGCAACTACACTGCTAAAAGCACTCATTTTTTGGAGGGAATTTTTTAAGCATTTTATGAACAAAAACACTTGTACAACTTCCAATGGATCAATTACAATGTAAGGGCCAACATGGATACAATTAATCTTGTAACTACATTGCAGTCAGATCAAATTATGCATGGAGCTAGCATTGACTCCTATCGTGCACATCCTAGTCCTTTCAGCATGGCAAGCAACTCAACATTGACTCCTATTCTCAGTTCAGTCGAACTGGGAGTCCATAACGTGAGGACACCGATGGACACAGAGAACCAACGCCTCAAGTCCACATGAAGGCCGTGGGATCTGCCTGGAACAAATCATCTCTATCCCGATGCCTCCAATTCCCTAGAATTCCCCTCTTCGTTCTCTTCCGGTCCTCCTCCGTTCTTACTGAACTCAAGTGTAGAATAGGAAGTTAAGACAGATAACAAAGAATGGATGAAACGATCCCAGTATATAAACCACTGCACGAAGAAGGTTGGTAGCTAGGACCATTCATTCTTCGGTATCAGTACTTAATATTTCACACTAGAGCTTTTACTAGTAAGTCGTACTAGTAAAGATTTGAGTGTTTATGGGGTCTGGATGAACTAAGTAATACCTTCGTTTGTTCCCGATCCTATAGCTAATTCATGAAAAAACTGCCTGAATGTGTTTTCGTATAAGAGTCTGTAGAAGGAGATGGCAAAGCATAGGAGTACCAGTACTGAACTTCTGTTTGGCAATGAAGCTGATAATAGGAACAAAGAATCAGGAAGAGAAAAAAAAAGGTAAGACTGGCATTAATCTGCTGGACCAAAAAGCAGTAGGCATCGATCCTCTGTGCTACATGAAAATCGATTTCGAATTTCTTGGGTGAAAGCTGAAAACCGACGCTAGCTAGCGGTGCCGCGCTGGGTAATATCATACGCTGTTCTGCATTGCTACTTCTAACTAGCATAAACATATGGTGGTAACTCCCTTCCTTGTGCCCTCCGCTTCTCATCAAATACTCGATTCTCAATCCAACGCGCGCGCGAGGGTTCCATGCTCAGTCCAACGCTTGATTGGTGCAGTGAGCTATCAAGGTTCAGTCCAGGAGTATGTCGCTGAGGTGGAGACTAACCAAGTAGGAACATTGATCGGCGGTTCGGCAGTCACCAATGTTTCTTTCCTGGTGCCTCCCATTCCCCAATGTTACGCTTGTCGCGCAATATGCTATTTTTTAGTTGATTTTCTCCTTCCCCTAGTCTACTTTTGTTGACCATGAAGGTGCAGAATAGAAGATGATCATGGTTATATGAAAGCCTGACCGACGAACAAGCAGGTTTAATTGCTGCTCGCTCGCATATATAAAGTAGGAATTGCTCAATGTACCTAGGTGGTTGGGAGGGTATCCATTCTTGTCATAATTCTCGTTGCGACTCAGGTAACATCATATACCTCTCCTACGGTGGAACGCTGCGTTTGTAAGATGCTTAACTGAATGGATTTTCCTTCCGACAAGCTGCCCAGCTGGTGCATGCATGTACTTGATAAGAGTGTCTCAAGAATCCATGATCCTTTTGCTTGATTTGGACAGAACAAAGTCAATGCATCCCAGATTCCCAGTCTCTTTGATCATACTGCCTACTAGTACTAAGGACAACAGATTTTTAGTAACTTCATGTTATGACTCCTGAACACATATCTTGCACGGTTTACTGAGTAGAATTATGTACTACTCAGGTGAAGACTGAGTAGCATATGCAGGGAAAAGGGAAAGCATTATGTACACATGTGAAGGTTGCTGGGCCATCCTTTTGTATCAATGTCATGTTACAACTTCTGAACATGTATCTTGCATGGAGGATTGACTAGTTTAGGGTTCATGTTGCGTGGCCTATTGATCATAATGCAATGTAACTAGCACTATAATGGAAAGAGATGCAATATACGCATGTATGATCGCCAAAGTGCATTTCCTTCAAAGAAAAATAACGACGTACAGACATCAATTCGTCAAGCAGATGGATTATGCAACCGTAATCCATCTCAGCACTGTTAAAAACAGCCTCAGTACTTTTCCTGCTGAATCTGGACTGCGAAACACGGATCAGACGGCTCTCAGACGCTTCCCTGGTCTGGTGAACGGTTGATAGCCAGGAGGCGGCGGGGGAAGAGGTGAAGAGGAGTATTCCTCTTCTTGCTCCAAAAGATCCCAGGCATGGCATCAATTAACTGTCAAATTAAGCACTGGAGGAGATCAGAGCCCCCGACGAACAGGAGTATTCCTCTTCTTGCTCCAAAAAGATTTCAGATGAGCAGACCATTGGCTCGAGCTCTATGGTTTTATCAGAAATCAAATCGCTATTCCCGTAGTAAAAGCAGCCATAGATCACTTCGTACGATGATGAAACGCTGCTTTCGGCATTTTGTCGTCATCAGGCACAATGTATATATATATGTGGTTCGACCAGCCTCGACGGTCAAATCAGCCCACCATAGCGATTTGATCGGTGTTAAATTGAAGGTTGTTGATTTGTTTGTTTATATCTTTAGCCTTGTTTTATGAAGCATAATAGGTGTAATTTGAATTTGGTGACTCTAATAGTCATTTTAGTTAACATTTTGAATACCGTTGAAGAAAAAGGTTTTGAGAATTATTTACCCTTATAATTGGCTTCCAAAAATAAAAGGTTAAACTCGATCGGTGCGTGCTTTCGTGAAAATACATGACTCCAACAACAAAAAAATCTGATTAACTAGTAGTTGACGACTTGGTCTCGATCGTGACCGTCCGCGTCTAATTTTAATGCCGTGTGCTGTCTACACCAAGTCACTGACTAATTCGAACATGGCTTCTAGCTAGGGAGAAGATGTGAGGAACGCAGGCACATGTCAATGATTTATGCTCACCTAATATAGCTTCTGTTCTTGTTTGATTTATGACTGTGGTTTATGATTTTTTTATAAATTTTTTTAATTTTTCACTATTCGTGATAGAGATTATGGAGAGAGATATTTAATTATGTTTTGACTAGCGTATATATTAGACTTTTAATATGTATTATAATTATCTTATTGACCATATCTTTAAAAATACTCTATTTAAATGTTAAATAATATAACAAAAATCAAAAGACACTCTTAGAAGCTGCGAAGAACAGCATACTCCATATTTTTTTAGATAAAGGATATAAAATCCGGCCTCTATATCCACTTGGGATATATACAGCCAAAAATTACACGAGCTCTTAGGCTCAAAACCTCAACACTGAGGATCACACAACATCAACAAGAAAGAGAACTAAAGGACTATGAAAAGGCTAGAAAGACTACGCTTCAGAACTTCTTCTCCGTCCTTTCTTTCAACCAAGCCCCTAACCTCCTCCAACTGAGCCACTCAAACTCCGGTCTACTTTGCGTGAAGATGAACCTCTGAGGCAACGTCTCCATAGAGGCGACTATGGTCGCCGACGCCGCCCGCCTCACCGAGACAAAGCTTTCACCTAAAGAACAGAATACATGAGGGCTATGGAGTGCCATGACAACCCTCCAGGAAGGAAAATGGCATCCAAAGACGTCATAGTTGTCGAGACCGGTAGGAACACCGGCAAGGCTTTCGCCAGCACCTCCATAGCAACCCACGCACTACCTTCACACAAAAAAGACCGCCACCAGCACACCGGGGTCCTGCACGTCTCAAGGCCATAGCATAGCCACCCTTGAACTCCACGACGAACCGCTTCCCGCTCGAGCAACGTCGCGCCATGGTTCCCTGGACAAACCCAGCAGCCACAGCTCCTGCCACAACCCGGCCTTTGCCGCCAGCGCCGATCGGCCCCAGATTGGCCACTACTAGTACTCGAATTATCTGAAGGAGTGGAAGATGACTTCTTCGAGTCCTCCAGGTAGGACTTCAAAAGAGGAATTGGGGGGAACTTCTCCTGAAGACCAGCCTCATAAGCGAAATTCACAGCATCAAGCTGCTGCCCCTTAGCAATTAGTTCCTCAATGATATCAGCCATTTCTTCCTCAAGGCCGAGGGCGAGCGCGAGGCGGGGCATCTGCCAGCGCCAGGAGAAGCTGACCACAATCCTCCGGAACAGCGGCCGGTCCTCCCTCTCCGCCACGGCGAACGTCGCCACGAGCTGCAGGAAAGCGTGCGCATTAGGCGGCTTAGCCGGGTCGGCCAACGCCGGCACTGCCGCCTCCGGGATGAGCACGCACGCCCAGGACAGGTCAGCGGGTTCTTCACCTCCGCCGGTCCACGGGAACACGTCGGCGACGCGTCCATGATGAACTTGGCCGGATCCACGCAGCACTTGAGCGCGGCGGCACTTCCGCCGCAGCGCGTCGGCCTCCTTGCGCCGCGCGACCACGAACCCGAAGAACGCCGCGAGTCCATCTCGAGCGAGCGCCGACACCGCCGGCGTCGTCGTCATCGGGGGGCAACCCGCGAACGCCGCAGCGCCACTTGCCGAGGGACGCCAGATCTGGCCACTAGGCCACCGGATCCGCCGCCGGCGAGGGGAGCCGCAGCCGGGGATCTCACGACCAGCGCACCAATCCCCACCGAACCGAGCAGGGGAAGGGAAAAAAACTCCGCCGTCACCCTCTTTGCGCCCACCGGGGACCGGCGACGCGCTCCGGCGACGGCGAGGAGGAGGGATCCGGACGGGGGGTGGGAGGTGAAGGGACGGGGGGTTACTCCATATAGTAAGTAAGAACATCTCCTGCAAGCTTGTGATGCAATTAACAACTCCAATAAGCATTACCTACTGGGTCAAACACCACCTTTTTTCTGGCGGAAGGTTCTCCCCAATCCTTACGCTGAAACCAGCCAGCCTGGACGACCAGACCAGGGCAAACAAACCAAAGCATACACGCGTGATTGCGTATGCCAAACAGATCGATCGATCGCAACATCCATCGACCAAAACGCATGCCGTGTTGGCCACCCATCGACCGATGGCCACATGCATGACGTACCCCAGTGCCTGGTTAATTTATCGTCGAAAATAGAAATCGCACGCTAGCTGTAGCCTACATCTGATGATCCATGCACGCGCATGGGCATGGCGTAGTGCCATATGGTGGGAGCGGTGATTAAACTACTACATCTAAACTACAGCAAGCTAATATATATGCAACGCCGTGTGGATGCGATCGATGGTGACCTCGCCGCGCCGTGTCAGGAATTCTTCCAAAGAGTTGTTTATACTTGTGCTTTGCTACTGGTTTTAAATTCGAAGATCAGAAGCAAAGCAAGCAGCACCGAAGCCGATCCATCCGTGGCAAAATGGGGTTTATGGGTTTCCTCTGCAGTGGAGTATAATTAGCGTCTGCAGACCGTAGTTTTGAGTAGTAGTTTGTGCAGTATGTGTGTAGCACTTACTAATTTAGTTCTAAGTGCATGCATAATCTTTAATTGATCCAATGGCACAAGAACATGTTATTAAGTTTCTAGTTATAATTCTTCTTAATAGTGCGATATTAATCAATCGGTCTTTCTCCCTTTCTCCTAAGTCCGATAAAATTAAAAGGGATTATAGACTACTTATACATTTGTCTTGAACCACATTGATATTCGTGTTTACCCTTAAAATGCATCTCGTAATCATCATCAGGACTAACCTTTCAAATACTCAGTAAATATATTAGTCCCATATTTATATAATATCATTAATTATCAAAAGTATTTTTAGGGGCCTAGATACTTTCAACGGTTCTCAACGTACATCCAGCTTTGGTTTATCTATGCTACGCATGTAACAAATTAGTGTCAAAGCTAGCCAGTCTAAGACTTACACATAGTTGACATTCACCTTATAATAAATTGTCCATGTCTAAATTAAGTAGCTAGCTACGTACTATTTATGAAGCAATGTATATATCAAGCAAGAATATATTGAAGTAAATTAGGAGTAGTGACCAATTCTTAAATTGTAGCAAACTACTAATTAAGCTAGATATAAACCTAGCTATCACCTCTCTTTATTACAAGGCATATAATTAGAAGCAAATACTAACTATAATCACCAAGAAAAAATAGATCTGCAAATAGTATGCTTTCACCAAACTACCCAAAGTTGGTCACCTCCTTTAATGCAGCGCAATGAAGACAAATCTGTCAGGAACCCGCTGACTAGGCATTTAATAATGTGGAGCATCCCATACATGTCATTGTCACAGACGGTTCTTATTAATAACCATCTGTGATAATGGGAGATTTCACATACAGTTATTATTATGAACCGTCTGTAATAATTACGGTTTGTATTAATAACCATCTGTGATAAATACGGTTCTAAATTCATTCTTATATACATAAGTGCAAATTCAGTAATGATTCAATAGTAAATATGTATTACTTAATTGTTTTTACCAGCCAGTAATTCCATCATGTTATTATACTGAGACCGTTTACATATATAAAAGAAAGTAAATACAAATTCAACTGCTTGATTTTACATATGGCACCCGAACAGCGTGGCTAGTTGCTTCTTACAAAAGATAACAAAAAATAGAAATCTAATTGCTTTGAAGTTTTTTTAGTGGTGGAGGTAGCATGCAATCTTCGTCTTCAAAACTTCGTAGGCGATGTGGTCGGCATCGGATGGTTCAGGATCATCAACGAACGAAGCCCGAAATAAGTCCACCCGACGATTCGAGTGTCTCCCGAACACTCTCCGACTGAACAATCAAGTCGAATTGAGCTCATAGGCTCTCTTCTCTTCCTTGGGGGTCTCAGCAAGGTTGACTCAGTCGTCCGCCGCCTCGACTAAGCACTCCAAGCAACAACTAGCCTCCTAGAGACATGCAACATCATTGTGGAGAACCACATCGATGGTGAGGTTAGCTCGCTAGAAGCGAGAGACCAACCGGAAGACACGGTGGAGGAGGATGTCAAGATGATGGAAAGTGACCTTTAACTGCTTTAGCAAATCCTTAGATATAGGAGGGAGGATATTATTGGCACAGTGTCCGTCTGCAGCATCTGCCAGCGTATGGCCAGTGAGATGCTTGTCCAAGATAGCTAGGTTAGCCATCAATGCCGGCGATAGGGAAGAGTAAGGAGCTATTTATTTATGCTTGAGGGACAAGGAAGACAAAGAAAGATAGCCGGCCGGCGAGGTGCTCGTCCAAGATAGCCAAGTTAACCATCAATGCCGACGACAGGGAAGAGTAAGGAGCCATTTATTTATGCTTGAGAGACAAGGAAGACAAGAAAAGATAGCCGAGGCGTCAAGGTGCTCATATAGGATATATTAGTGATGTTGGGATTAATCTCCAGTGGCGGACGATTATTTTTATACAATAAGGAATACACTCGGCGCGTGAGACAAAGAGACGCATCAGGGAGTCGAAACGATCGAAAGGCGCGCATCGGGGAGACGAAGCGCGCGCCATTCACACGTACAAATACATATCACAAACGGTTAACTACAAGCCGTTTGTGATACGCAACTATCATAGACGAAACAAATTAATGACCGCATGTGAACTATCTCGTATGGTTCTAATTATAAACCATCTGTGATATATGCAATTATCATAAGTGGAAATTAATTGTCAAGTTTGTCTCTAAGTTTTGGAAAAGACTGCAGAGGGCCCTGGATATGAAACTATGGTTTAGTACTATTTTTCACTTATAGATGAATGGGCAATCCGAATACACCATTCAAACATGGAGATCATGTGTTCAGTCTTGAGGGGTAGTTGAAAGAACCAGTTGTCACTCACCAAATTTGCCCATAACAACGACTACGGGCAACGCTAGCCTCGGGTTTACAACAAAACTAGTAGAACTAGTCCGTCTTAGGTTCAGCAGTCGGGCCCACGGATGAACGGTATGAATCCTCCCGATTTACTCGGACTTAAGAACGACTTTGCAGCTTGTGCTGTAATTTATACGCGGATTTGGTCTGTGTGAAGGCTCAGAGAGAAGCTGGATTCATCAGCTCAGTCAAAAACGCTCATCACTGAGTGATACTCAACAGCTCCTTCGACTTCCTAGAGTTCTGTATTTATTTTTTTTCAAAGAAAAAGGAGAAAGGTAGAAATTTCAGCTTTGGAAATGGTAAAAATCTCCTAAATGCCCAAGGAAAAATACTCCATTGTACTTGTAGGACTAGTTGCTGAAACGACCATCTTGATGAAAACCCTTTTCTTCCTGTGTTCTCCATCTTGTAAATAACATGAGGTCATGAGCAAGCCTTTTCGATGATTCCTTTTCCTTACTCGGCCAATACAAGCTGCTGCACTTCTCCAAGATTACACTGATTTCATGTGATCAGACAAAAGACAGCCTTCCGACCCCGTTTGCATACGAGATTTTTTCCTTTCTAATTCGTATGGAAATTAAACTGCTTGCCTGATATCCTCGTGAAATTCCTGCATGTTCAAAAAAAAAGGCTTATTACCGTATGTTTTTGGAGGGCGTAGATCCATATCAGGAAAGAAATAACATACCCTTGGAAAAGACAGCTAACCTCATCCAGATCTCTGCAGTGAAATTTTAGATCACAGCGAGGTTGTTGTCGTTTGCCTTGCTGTTTGGTCATTTAAAGCATTTTTGAGTACTATTCATAAAGTTCGTTTTTTCAACCTTTCATGTATTTTTTTGTTGAGCTGGTTTTGCGGTACTTTTCTCGTATTTGTTTTCTATAATACATAATGGGATAACATATTTTTAAATTTAATTATGCTAAATAAGTCTCTCTGTAGTGAAATTTCAGATCATATGTTTTTTAAGTATTACCTAATCTCTACATAATCCACAAAAAACATTTTAAATGATCACCACCTAAATAACATTTTATCACACCGAGGAGAGTTTAAGTATTACCTAACCAAGGTCATTTCACAAAAGCTCATGGCTTATGGTGAAAACATACATTTTCAGCCTATACCGAGGAAGTTTCTGGATAATCACCACCAAATAATCCTAACATTTCATATGTTCTTTTGCAATTTCACCCTGTAAAAACAGGACTGTAAAACCAACCAAAGCGTGTTAAATGAAAGTTACTTGATGTGCTAGTGTATTACCAAACACGCAAATCCCTTTCTTTGTTTAACACAAAAAAGCAAGGAAAAAAACTCCTAGAACAAAGAAAGAAGCCAAGGACTCGGTGGCACGGGCAGGTGATCGTCACCACACCAGTCAGCAGCTGACTTGGACGCGCTTCCTTGTACAGCCTTTTTCCATGCAGAAAAAAAGAATCTTTAAGGAAAAGCCTTAAAAATAAACAATGAAATAATATTTATATTCCTTTAAGCTTGCTGTATGTGACTTTTAGACAATACTATACTAACTAGCTTTCAAACGATGTGCTTTTTTAAGACGAGACTTTTATAAGTCGATTGTAGTAGACACTGAACTGAATTCATCTATATCTGTCAAAATCATACGTAAGTATTTCTCTCTGTACTCTATTTTGTGAACAGTCAGAATTCAAATATTTAAACCAAAAGTTACAGTCTAAAAACACATAAGTCTATAACCCAAAAGCACCAAGCTACTAGTAGCAAATAAATAATCCCACAAAATAAATAAATAAAATTCCTCTCCCTCTGTTTGAATTTTTTTGGCACTCCTCGCTCTCCCGTGTGAATGATGCTTGCTGTGGCTTTACTGGATGTCTATTGCTCTTGTACTCTAATACCAGTTCTTTGCTTGCTGCCGCTCCATGTGGACTTCGTCTTCTCTTCCTCCACTCGGTGCTCACCAAACCCAAGCCCTCCAAATTCTGATCTCTACTAATACTAGTACTCGCCTCTACCTCTCCCAAAGCTTCCTTATTAGTACTAGCCTCTCCTCTCCTCTCTTCCCTTCCATTCATACTAGAACAAGTACGTATGCCATTACCCCAACCTGAGTGCTTCCCTTCCTGGGTCTGACCCGTCGTGGATTCGGAGTGGAATGGTAAGAAGAATCCACTAGTACTAGTTCTGAATCTATGGGCGCGTGGGGTGTGGGTGCTTCTTGATTTGGTGATCTGGGAGTGTGCGTTGCGGCGGCGTTGGGTTAGGGTAAATCGATGGGATTTTGATCTTAAAGGTGTGATTTTTTGGGTGTGCCAGGATGTTCTGGCACTTGTTTAGTTTTGAGTTCATGGTCTTTCTTGCTTCGGATTGTGGGGAAATGCGACGACCATTTCGGTGTGTCGTTTTCCGTGGTCATTTCGGTGTGTCGTGTTGCTCCCAATTGGACCCGGGATTTCAGGCTGATCTTTTGCTCGCTGTCTGATTTGCTTAAGGAAAGTGCTTCCCATTTGTAAAAGTTGCAATCTTTGAGCAGAAATCTGCCATTTTTAACTCATGTGAAAAATAGGATTCTGATTTGTTCTTGGATTTGCTCCGCAGATAAACCAGTGATCGATCCATAGCCCACAGCGCTACTGCCTTAGACGGACGCCATGGCTTCCAACGGCAGCGGCGGTGGCGGCGTCCTCCGCAACAGCAACAGCAACCGCCTCTCGCGCATGTCCTCCTCCGGTGAGGACGCCCGCGCCGCGGCCCCCGGCGGCGGCGGCGACCGACCTATGGTGACCTTCGCCCGCCGCACCCACTCCGGGCGCTACGTCAGCTACTCCCGCGACGACCTCGACAGCGAGGTCGGCAACAGCGGCGACTTCTCGCCGGACCGGCAGGAGTTCCTCAACTACCACGTCCACATCCCAGCCACCCCGGACAACCAGCCCATGGACCCGGCCATCTCCGCCCGGGTGGAGGAGCAGTACGTCTCCAACTCGCTCTTCACCGGCGGCTTCAACAGCGTCACGCGCGCCCACCTCATGGACAAGGTGATCGAGTCGGAGGCCACCCACCCTCAGATGGCCGGCGCCAAGGGCTCCTCCTGCGCCATCAACGGCTGCGACTGCAAGGTCATGAGCGACGAGCGCGGCGAGGACATACTGCCCTGCGAGTGCGACTTCAAGATCTGCGCCGAATGCTTCGGCGACGCCGTCAAGAACGGCGGCAGCGTGTGCCCTGGCTGCAAGGAGCCGTACAAGGCCACGGAGCTGGAGGATTTGGTCGGTGACGCCGCCGCCACGGGGGCGAGGCCAACATTGTCGCTGCCTCCGCCGCCCGGCGCCGCGTCGAGGATGGAGAGGCGGCTGTCGATAGTGCGGTCGCAAAAGGCCATGACCAGGAGCCAGACCAGCGACTGGGATCACAACCGGTGGTTGTTTGAGACCAAGGGCACTTATGGGTATGGGAATGCCATCTGGCCAAAGGAAAATGAGGTGGAAAGTGGTGGCGGCGGCGGCGGAGGTGGGTTGAGCGGAGCTGACGAGCAGCCGGCGGAGTTCACGAGCAAGCCATGGAGGCCGCTCACTCGGAAGCTGAAGATCCCTGCCGGCATCCTTAGCCCATACAGGTATATAACTTTACTTTCTTTAGAGACTTTTACGTCATTGTACTAGTAGCAAGGAGCGGCAGTAGAAATCAAATCTGATCGTCGATTTCTTGAGCGTATCGTAGACTTTTTTGCTCTAAATTACTGACAATTGATTTTTGAGGGTTAGTATAGACTTTTTGTGTGACTGTAAACTTTTTTTGCTTATATGTTTTCCTCTCTAACAAACGCTAATCTCAATCAAAGCACATGAAGAGGTAAGTAACATCCATCCACCATTCATCATGCTTTAAAAATTATGTAAATCACTGTTGAGAAAAGCATATAAGCACATTCCGGCTTCTGGTTTAACTTAACCTAATCTAAATTCCGATCAATTTCTTACGCCACCCAACAACGAATTCATTGTTGCCGCATTCAATTGAGGAAATCGATAGACCAAGTAATATGCCGTAATTATTATTCCCATGTTGCCGCACTCAATGAATCAATGCAATCAGTGAATCACGATCATCAATTGACATGGAGTAGTTACAAATCCCACATCGCCGTGAACAATCCTTTCAATGGAAGATTTTGCTTGTTCTATATTAATTTGAACTAATAATTTAGCAGAGATGCACACATTCGGCGGAAGGAATTAGTAACTATCGAGTTGTTGTCAAAGTTTGTTCATGGGTTAGGGCTATGTAACAATACAAAATTATTTATGTCTATAATTGTCCTTTAAAACAGTCATGAGTAGTTACAGTTTTACCCCTATTGTAACAATACTTCTTCATACTACGTGATGAAGTATAGATGAATTCTTGCTAATCTAATCCATTGGATTGAAAACAATGGATGGTCCATAGTAGTTGGTGGGTGCGGTAAAAGAGCTCTTTTTTAACTTCAAACAGGTATATGGCTTGCATTGCGTATGTGTTCAAATTCTGATTCATGTGCACATATTAGACTGGTTTGGTCCATTGATCACATAGGAAACATATTGTTTTGTGATGCATTTGATTTGATTAATCTTAGAATGCATTTGAAGTCAAACTTTGGTTCAACCTGGATTTGTAGATTAGTCCAAGTTGTTGTGATTTAGTCTCTGTTCACTAAACTAGTAGGTTTGGTGAGTTGGTAGGTCTGTGGTACTTATTCTGGTCTCTTCCTAACTTCCAAACAAATACGATGATATCATATTTATATGACAATGCACATCCTTTGCTGTTTATATGGCATCATTTGCTTTTAGCACAACTGCTACTTGCATTGGCACAAATGTTTTTTCATTCTCCTTTGAGTTTGGTGATAGAAGATCTGATTACACAATGTTTATAACAATGTCCTGTGCGCTGACCTTGGTTTCGGTGTTTCCCACAGGCTCCTCATTCTTATACGCATGGCTGTCCTTGGTCTGTTCCTCACGTGGAGAATTAAGCACAAGAACGAGGATGCTATGTGGCTATGGGGAATGTCTGTTGTTTGTGAACTCTGGTTTGGCTTTTCTTGGCTCCTGGACCAGCTGCCAAAGTTGTGCCCTGTTAACCGAGCAACTGACCTCGCTGTCCTGAAAGACAAGTTTGAGACCCCAACACCTTCAAATCCTACTGGAAGATCTGATTTGCCGGGGCTTGATATATTTGTGTCCACTGCTGATCCAGAGAAAGAACCTCCATTGGTCACAGCAAACACTATTCTGTCCATACTTGCTGCTGATTATCCTATTGAGAAGCTTTCTTGCTATGTTTCTGATGATGGAGGCGCTCTCCTGACATTTGAAGCAATGGCTGAAGCTGCTAGCTTCGCTAACATGTGGGTTCCTTTTTGTCGCAAACATGACATTGAGCCTCGCAATCCAGAGAGCTACTTTAATCTGAAGAAGGACCCATACAAGAACAAGGTCCGTCCGGATTTTGTGAAGGACAGAAGGAGGGTCAAGAGGGAGTATGACGAGTTCAAGGTCAGGATCAACGGGTTGCCTGACTCAATCCGCCGCCGCTCTGACGCATACCATGCCAGAGAGGAAATCAAGGCCATGAAGAGGCAGCGAGAGGCTGCACTTGATGACGTGGTGGAGCCTGTTAAAATTGCTAAAGCTACCTGGATGGCTGATGGCACGCATTGGCCTGGTACCTGGATTCAACCCTCTGCTGAGCATACTCGGGGTGACCATGCTGGAATAATTCAGGTAGACATCTTCATATCACCCTTCTTCTCCTTGCTCTTCTATATTTGTTGAAAGGTGGCCTCTATACCTAAAGAGAATGCATTATACTTGAGAGAGGTCAACCATCTTTGGTACAGAAGTATGATGCTTTAATACTGGTAAATGAACAAGATAGGTAGCTGCATATAGCCATTAGGACAAGTTTTCACAAGTAATTACAAATTTCCTTTTGAACAGAAACATACACATGGTTTTCAGTGTTTGTATGTTATATGTAACAATATGTATCTGTTGTGTCTCTATCCAGTAGTGAACAAGGAAAAGTGCACCCTTTTGATCACTGTTGTTCTGTGCTTCAGGTAATGCTGAAACCTCCTAGTGATGATCCCTTGTACGGCAGCAGCGGCGACGAAGGCAGACCTCTTGACTTCACTGATGTCGACATCCGTTTGCCAATGTTGGTCTATGTGTCCCGAGAGAAGCGCCCAGGCTATGACCACAACAAGAAGGCCGGTGCAATGAATGCCCTGGTCCGTTCATCTGCTGTCATGTCAAATGGACCTTTCATCCTCAACCTTGATTGTGACCACTATGTTTACAACTCGCAAGCTTTCCGTGAAGGCATGTGCTTCATGATGGACCGTGGTGGTGACCGTATTGGCTATGTCCAGTTCCCGCAACGATTTGAAGGCATTGATCCATCGGATCGCTATGCTAACCACAACACAGTCTTCTTTGATGTCAACATGCGCGCGCTGGATGGTATCATGGGACCGGTCTACGTCGGCACTGGCTGTCTGTTCCGCCGCATTGCTCTATATGGATTTGACCCTCCACGCTCCAAGGAACATAGTGGCTGCTGCAGCTGTTGCTTCCCCCAGAGGCGTAAGATCAAGACTACCTCAGTTGCATCCGAAGAGACACGGGCTCTACGAATGGCAGATTTTGATGAAGAGGAAATGAACCTGTCAACATTTCCGAAGAAGTTTGGTAACTCGAACGTCCTCATCAACTCTATTCCTATTGCTGAATTCCAAGGGCGCCCGCTTGCTGATCACCCTGGTGTCAAGAATGGCCGTCCTCCTGGTGCTCTCACTGTCCCTCGCGACCTTCTTGATGCTTCCACAGTTGCCGAGGCTATTAGCGTCATATCATGCTGGTACGAAGACAAGACTGAGTGGGGTCAGCGCGTTGGATGGATTTATGGTTCAGTCACAGAGGATGTTGTCACGGGTTACCGGATGCACAACCGTGGATGGAAGTCAGTCTACTGTGTCACCAAGCGTGATGCTTTCCGTGGCACTGCACCAATCAACCTTACTGATCGTCTCCACCAGGTGCTACGGTGGGCTACTGGTTCAGTGGAAATCTTCTTCTCCCGCAACAATGCTCTGCTCGCAAGCCGAAGGATGAAATTTCTTCAGAGGATTGCCTACCTGAATGTTGGCATCTACCCCTTCACATCGATCTTCCTCATCGTCTACTGCTTCCTGCCGGCGCTGTCCCTCTTTTCTGGGCAGTTCATTGTGCGGACACTCAATGTGGCCTTCCTCACCTATCTGCTCGTCATCACTCTAACGATGTGCATGCTTGCGGTGCTCGAGATCAAGTGGTCAGGCATCAGTTTGGAGGAATGGTGGAGGAATGAGCAGTTCTGGCTTATTGGAGGAACCAGTGCTCACCTTGCTGCCGTGCTTCAGGGTCTTCTCAAGGTGATTGCTGGTATTGAGATCTCCTTCACGCTGACATCCAAATCTGGTGGAGATGACACAGATGACGATTTTGCCGACCTCTACATTGTCAAGTGGACGTCGCTCATGATCCCACCGATCGTCATCATGATGGTGAACCTAATTGCCATTGCAGTCGGGTTCAGCCGGACAGTATACAGCGAGATCCCTCAGTGGAGCAAGCTCCTCGGTGGTGTGTTCTTCAGCTTCTGGGTGCTGGCTCACCTGTATCCGTTCGCCAAGGGGCTGATGGGAAGGAGAGGACGGACGCCGACCATCGTCTTCGTCTGGTCTGGCCTCCTCGCCATCACCATCTCGCTCCTGTGGGTGGCCATCAACCCGCCATCCCAGAACTCGCAAATTGGTGGATCCTTCACATTCCCATGAGCTTCTCTTCTGTCAGCTTATCATAGGAATTATATCATTGGTTCTATTAGCATTCATCCTCAGAGCTGATGGAGAGTAAATTCTGACTGTTCCCTATGGTTAGGTGTTTTTTTTGTCGAAAATTATACTATGATGGATCATATAATAGTTCTTTTGTTCGTTCGTTTTTGTTTCAAGATGAGAACTGGTTATGTTTGGACCTGAACATCAAGTACAAAAATTCAAAAGTTTTAGGAAGTTCTGAATTTGATTCTTGCAGCTGGTTGAGACGTGCATTCGCTTCTTGTTCTTCTGTGTGGAGCTGAGGTCATGTTCTAAATAGCGATGGCTCCTGTCTTTCAAAAGCTAAAAGCTGTTTAAAAACATGTTGCCTTTCGAACATTGTTTTTTTTCTTTTATATTATTTGTGAAGATATAATAATGTTTTTATTTTTAAGTGAAAAGCTAACAACTGAGACAGCATTATTTCAGTAAGAAAAAAAAACAAAAATCACAGCGCTTAAGACGGGCTCTCACTTGATCAGCTGCCGGCCGTTCCGCGTTTCGTTTTTACGTTGCATCGTCTCGTAAGTCCTAAAACAAAGCATGCCTTTTGTGCTATGCGTGTTGCGTTTAGCCATTATACTTCGCCTGTACGAACAGGTAAAAATTGCGCTGCTATACATACGATTGTATTATGACAAAACAAATCAGGTGAGCGCCTTACTGCGTGTGTCTGCGGCGATGTGCATGCCTTACTGCGCGTCCGCCGCCGCGGGGGCTAGCACCAAACGTGGTGACAACGGCGACCATCGTGGAAAGGCACGCCATGATCAGCCTAATTGGGCAACGACAAGGCGGCGTCAACGCAGGCTGAACAGCCGAGCGACACGGGCCGGCGAGCAGCAGCGTGGCCACGACCACCGCGACAAGTCCCGCCATGGCCGGCCATCTCCAGCGGCCTCTTGATGACCCAGTTTGGCCATATGTCAGTGAAATCAAAGGGGTCATACCCAATTTCTGTACCAGCGGATGCAAAAGTTCAACAGAACCAGCTCCTAGCTGCCGGCAAATTGAGAGTACATCAGAAAAATGGGTTCATTCACTCCGCTGCAATTGTCCATAGACATGCAGAGGAAGCTTGGCCCGGATGTGCCATGGTGACAGCACTTTGTTTCTAGTGACGCGACTCCGGCGAGGCGTTGCTTTGCTGATCATGGTTGCCGACATACCACATCACCGGCGAAGTCGGTTTCTGGCAAGGCGTCTCAGATGAGGCTGTGTTTGAGAAAGGACAGAAAGCAGAAGATGATGGCTCCATTCTTTTCAGTTTATGATTTATGATTTCTTCTCGAATAAACAAACAAAATGGCTTCTCCGTCGCATTTTCGAAGCAGCTTATCGATATTCGATTTATTCGCACAAACGATCGTGTTAGGATCAAAAACTATCAACTATAACCATAAACTAATAGTCACAACCGAAAAGAACAACCTAATATGTGCCCGAGAGAGGAGAAGAAAGCCATAGCCTGGTCATGTGACCTGTCATACTTGTGTCGCACAACCAAAAATCGTACATGGAGCATTTTCCTTTTCCACACGGATTACTCTGACCGCGTAGTAGTCGTGCACCAGCTTGGCATGACGCGGTCAGAGCTTGTGCTGTTGGCATGACCAATTCAGGCTTAGCGTTTGATGTATTAGTAACGACTCAGCGGTTTTGATCGTGGAATAATACAAGCAAACGACTAGCAAAGACAGGTTTGATGTACAAGTAACGACTCAGTGGTTTTGATTGTGAGATGATACAAGAGAGACTAGCGTCCGGACTTTTGATTAAGATACTAGCTTCGTACGCTCGCTTTCACTGTTCGATGATGCACCAACAGTTAGATGGACGACAACTCCTACCCACTTCTCTTTCGTTATGTAAAGTGTCTACTACTGAACGAGGCGACACATAGGTGATGGTGAGGAACTTGAGGTTTGGAGCTCAGCTCATCACAATGGCGCTACCAGAGGTTACGCCCAATGGCTACAGTGATCACGGAGGCCATGGCCGATATTAGTGACAGAGCTCGAGTGCCACTTGTGATGCCATGAGAGCTCGCAATGGGCACGTTGTCATGTTGCAGGAACTTATGAAGCAAGCTAAAAAAAAATCGAACATCCACAACAAAACAATTTTATATTGCAAGGAAATAACTCAACACCATCATTCAACACATAAGAATTCTGATGCAACATTAACAAATACTTATTGAACATAACAAATACCAACTGCAACAAAAGTAAAAATTTTCTAGTTGCAACAAATCGACGTAATTGATGTATCAACAAAAGGGAAAAGACAGTTGCAATAAATGGTAGATATGGTTAAAACAGTATTTTTTAAGAAAATTGATCTCAACCATTTAATCTGATGCAACAAAAATTGATGATGGTTAGCATTGAGTAACTTATTTGTAACAAAAACTCGCTCTATAACAAAAATAAAAAAGATAACATAATAATTTGTAACAAACAAATCAATAGCCATTACAAAACCTCAACATTAAAAAAACAATAGTTGCAATATTTCCCAACCTTAAATATAACAATGGAAAAATAAATCTGCAACAAAATAATGAAAGACTGCAACAACTGGGACAGATTTTGCAGGAAATAGAGAAAAGGTTGCAACAAATTCGAGAAATGCACGTAACGAAATAATGAAAGGCTGCAACAACCAGAAGACATTTTGCAACAAATGGAGAAAAGGGATGCAATAAATTCGAGAAATGCATGTAACAAATTCAAGAAATATATACAATAATCATACTAGATCTGAGCTCACGAAAGGAAAAGGTAGATGGCCATCCCACACCACCGTCTCATCGCTGGCCAACCCTAAATCTAGCGAGGTAAGGCAGACTTGTTGTCCTCTTACCTGTGCTGTCCTCCCTAGCTCTTCGACCTTGGTTCTTTTAAATCCGGTGACTCGGCGAACTCCAGTCAGTATTGAAAAGGGAGACACCCTTCACGAACTCCAATGCTCGGTAAATGGCCTTCCCTCGAAAGCGAGAGGTGGTAGAGCTCGCTGTTCAGTAGCTCGGAGAGGAAAGAGAGGCAGAGAGATTTATGGTGGGAAAGTGAGAATTGAGTCGATGACTAGATAAAACTTATAACTATAGTTAAAAATATACGAACGGAAAAGTATTAGACAGCTAGATATTAGAAGGAAGAGGCGTCCAATCCTTTTCTCGTGCGTAGGACGTACAAAGCAAAGCAATACCCATGATACAATTATACTTTATCTACCATGACGACCATTGACACCGATGGATGGACGGACAATTGTAGAGTGAGATGTGTTAGGGTGATCTCAGGGCTTTGGCCCAACGGCCAAAACCCACCCCTTGACCGCGCCCTGATCGGGGGCGCCTAGCCCATTGGCTGGTGGGCCCCTGTCGCCAGCGCTATATAAACAGAGGTGGGGGCCGGGCGGCACGTATCCCAAGGTTGACCGTGCCGCCGCCACCCCACCGACAAACCCTAAGACCCGACCGTTGAGGGGCGCTGCGACGGAAGCTCCACCGCTCCTCTGCGCCCACATCCGCGATCGCCGCCGAGAGCCGCCACCGCCCGGGACGCGCCGCCGCCAAGGAGCTCCACGCCCATCCCCGACCGTCGCTGCCCGTGCGCAGATCTTCACCGCCGAACCCGAGATGGCCTCCTCCTCCTCCACGCAATGGAAGGTTGGTACCCTCTCTCCTCTCGCAGCACTCAAGAACCCTAGAGAAAGGATAGCCCGATAGATCTAACCTAGAGATCCTAAAGAACCTAGAACTAACATTGGTATCGAGCACCTAGCGTTTAGATCTACACGGAAAGAAAGAAAAGAGGACGAAACCCCAACCCTAGAAAAAGAAAAAGAACAGAGAAGGGGTCGGGTCAAACCCTAACCCTAGATCTGAAAAGATACTCACTGCCGCCGCCGCCGGGTCGCCGCCGTCGCCGCTGGTGTGCGGAGATCGGCCGAGCCTCGTGCTCACGGCGCTCCACGTGACGGGCCACCGCCGACGACGCTTGAACGGCGCCGACACGGAGCCGCTGACGGCGGCGCGCTTCCTCTCGGGGAGCGCGCACGCCGGCGAGGGCCCGCGGTGGCGCCGTCTTCTCCTTCTCCGGCGGCGTGGGCGTAGTCGCCGCCGCCGCCGCCGCTTCTCTTCGGTCGGTGCGACGAGAGAGAGAAGAGAATGAAATGGATTAGGTTTTGAGTCCGCGCGCGCTTTGATCGGGCGAAATCACGCGCAGCCGTCGGATGCGATCCGACGGCCGAGATTGCGCCGAGCGCACGCGGCGGGTTTCGCCCAGCGGGCGAGGGAATTCCGCCAGCCCCAGTGTGGCGGCGGCGCGCGGCGACGCGCGTCACGCGCGCGAGGCGCGAGAGAGCCGGCCGAGCGGCCGCGAGGCGAGCGCCGCGCGCGAGGCGTGGCGAGCGCGCGCGTCGGCAGTCACGCGCGAGCCGGCCGAGCGGCGCAGCGAGCGCGGCGCGTGTGGCGCGCCGAGTGGGCGCGCGCGCGCAGCCCGCTTGCCATGGGCGCATGCTGCAGTCGCCGATTGGCGAATGAACAATGAAAATTGATTTTTGATATTTATTGATTTTCGAAGTATTTGTTGATGAATCAATGAAATTTTGATTTAAAATCTCTGTAATTTTTGCACCAACGTGTTAATTCTTTCAGAGATTAAAAGAGTACAGTTATAATGCTTCTGAATAATGAATTATTTTAGAATAATTACAGTTTCCGCTGCAAAAGTTAAGATTGAATGATTTTCATTATTAAATTCGAACCAACGGGAGAATTTAATTTTGGAAAAATAGATAAAATTTCCAGAGATTTATGATATTGTTATTTTCTGACCAACATTGTTAATAACAGTATTATAAATTTTTTAATGATGATTTTATGCATTATTTCTATTTTTGCCCAACGGTGATGTAGATTTAATGTATGATAGAATTGTTTTTAAATTGTATGTCGTATTTTTGACCAACGTTGGAAACAAGGCATATAATTTTCCTGTTATGTTCTCACTTTATTTGAAATATTTTCAGGAGGATACAACTTGATGAGTTGTATTAGAGAAATCCCCACTCTCAAAGGTGATAATTATGGAGAGTGGAAGAAAAAGATAGACTTAGCGTTTATCTTAGCCGAGGTGGACTGGGTCCTCACTACAAGACGGCCCACCGAGCCTTTGGCGCCAAGTGAGGAACAGAATGAGGATGACACTGCATGGCAGAAAAGACAGAGGGATCATGCTCCTCACGGATGTCTTATGACCTTGATCATAAGAATGGACCACACCAACAAGAAATGTATGGTGTGATAAAGAACACAATTGAGCCTCGCGATTCTAGGCTCAATTGCAGAGTGTGACACTGTCATCGAATATCTTGATAAAATAAAGAGTCGGTTCACTGGCTCTTCAAAGACTTATGCTACACAAACTGATTAAGCATTGCAATGTAAAGGTATTCGCAAAGGGCAATGGCATAAGAGAGCACATTCTTAGAATGAGCAACTTGGCATCTAAACTTAAACCGATGGATTTGGCTCTCAAGGATGAGTTCCTTATTCATTTGGTTTTGCTTCTTTGCCAAAAGAGTTTGACACTTTTGTTGTCAACTATAATATGCACCCGAGAAATGGGACATGGAAAAGTGCATAGCTATGTGCGTGCAAGAGGAGGAAAGAATCAAATCCTCACATGGTGGTTCTATCAACTATGTGAAGGATAACAAGAAAAGAATTACAACAGAACCCCTCTCAAAGAACAAGGGCAAAGCCTCAGACATCACCTCAACAGAATAAATTTGTCAGAGACAAAGACCGTTGTCTTCATCAAGAAGAAGACAGACACTACAAGAAGAACTGCCCGATTATTTAAAGATGATAATGGCAAAGAAAGGTGAGAACATTATTACCTTTATTAATGAATGCTCAGATGTGAAATATTCAAATCCACTTGGTGGATTGACTCAGAGCAACTGCTCATGTTGCTAATTCATTACAGGATTCCGTTCGACGAGGACTACGCAAAGAAAAGAAAGATGCATTAAAGTTGCAAATGGAGTCGGCTAAAGTTGAAGCCGTTGGCGATCTTTCATTAGAATTAACTAATGGCTCCACTCTTTTACTTAGAGATGTCCTTTTGTACCCTTTTACAGAGGAATTTGATTAGTGTGTCAAATTTGGACAAAGATGGTTATGATTGCAATTTTAGAAATGGCAAATGCGAAATAATGTTTAATAAAGAATGTGTTGGTATTGCCATATTACGAATGAGCTTTATTTGTTATCATTGTGTGATGATGTGAATGTCGTATGCGATAATGAGAACGCTATGCGAGAAAGTGATTGAATCTCGTCTATGAATGTAAACAGAAACGAAAGAGAACTCTAGATGAGTCGTCGAAATTATGGCAATCGCTGCTTAGGCCATATTTCGAGGGGAGAATAGAAAGACTAGTAAAGAATGATATTCTTCCCCATTAGAGTTCTCAGACTTAGAACAATGCAGAGAATGCATTAAAGGAAAATATGTAAAGAAAATAAAGAAAGACGCTAAAAGAAGCACAGAGTTCTACAAATTATTCACACGTATATTTGCGGTCCTTTTTCTCGTGAAAAGTGTGGATGGATATGACTCGCTCATAACATTCACAGATGATTACTCCGTTATGGATATATTTATCCAATCAAAGAAAGAAATGAAGTCTTGGATAAATTCAAGATATTTAAGGTGAAATTGAAAACCAACACGATTTAAAGATTAAGATAGTCCGATCGATCGTGGGGAGTACTACGATCGACATACCCCATATGGACAAGTTCCTGACCTTTGCAAGGTTTTACAGAAAATGGAATAGTGGCCCAAAGATTCGATGCCGCGGCGAACCTCAAAGAAATGGAGTAGTGAAAGACGCAACTGCACTCGATGGATATGGTGCGAAGCATGATGAGCCATTCCACACTGCCATTGAGCTTATGGATGGAGGTGTTGAAAACCGCCATTCATATTCTCAACAGAGTGCCTAGTAAGTCGGTGCCTAAAACACCATACGAGTTGTGGACAGGAAGAGTTCCCTCACTAAACCACTTGCGTGTGTGGGGGAGCCCTGCTGAGGCTAAAGTATTTAACCCAAATCTTGAGAAGCTTGACCCCAAAACAGTAAGTTGTCATTTCATTGGCTACCCTGAAAAGTCAAAAGGTTTTCGCTTCTCTTGTCTGCATGATATACAAAGTTTGTAGAAACGAGACACGCTGTCTTCTTAGAGGATGAAATGATGAGGGGGAGCATGGTAGCTCGTGAGATTGACCTTGAAGAGAAGCGGGTGTATGCGCCCACTCCGATGATTCAAGAGCCATTCTTCATACTACTGCATTGCCGCCGCACCGACGGGTGCAAGACATCGTGGTGCCAAGACTGTTATTGTTCCTCCCGTGGCAACAATGAATGAGAATGAAGAACCTGTTCTTCAGATCATATAGAACCTATTGCCACGATGAGGGGAGCAACAAAGACCTCAAACAAAGAAATGTACCAAATGAGGTGGCCCCGAGGAGGTCTCAAAGAGTAAGAAGATCAGCTATTTCGATGATTATCGATTTATCATACAGAGAAATTTCAAATGGAGGATGATCCCACCTCATTTGAAGAAGCCATGAGAAGCGAAAATTCTCAAAATGGCTTGAGGCCATGGAAGAGGAAATGAGGTCCATGAAGACTAATAAAGTCTGTGACTTGGAAATTATTCCTAAAGGAGCCAAAACAGAGAGGTCAGTAAATGGGTCTACAAGACAAAACATGACTCCCAAGGAATGTAGAAAGATACAAAGCGCGACTTGTGGCAAAAGGCTTTACGCAAAGAGAAGGAATTGATTACAATGAGACCTTTTCTCCAGTCTCATGTAAAGATTCTTCGTAATCATAATGGCATTAGTAGCACATTATGATTTAGAGTTACATCAGATGGATGTAAAGACGGCATTTCTTAATGGGGATTTGGAGGAAAACGTTTACATGGCACAACCGAAAGGCTTTGTCGTGGAAGGAAATGAAAGAATGGGATGCCGCCTAAAGAAATCGATTTATGGGTTAAAGCAAGCTTCAAGACAGTGGTACTTGAAGTTTGACAGTACAATAAGAAAATTTGGGTTTAAAGAGAATGTTGAGGACAACTGTGTTTATGCAAAGTTTAAAGATGGAAAGTTTATCTTCCTAATCCTGTATGTGGATGATATCCTACTAGCTAGTAGTGATGTCAGTCTGCTACTGGAAACAAAGAAGTTTTTGTCCTCAAACTTCGATATGAAAGATCTTGGTGAAGCTTCATTCGTTCTAGGGATCGAAATTCACCGAGATAGAAACAAAGGGGTATTGGGACTGTCACAAAAGGCATACATAGAGAAAGTATTAAAGAAATTTGGTATGCATAAAAGTAGTCCTTCACCTGCACCTATAGTCAAGGGCGACAGATATGGGGATTTTCAATGCCCCAGGAACCAGTATGAGATCGATCAAATGAAAGCGGTTCCATATGCTTCAGCTGTCGGAAGCTTACAATATGCTCAAGTGTGCACACGCCCTGACTTAGCATTTGTTACCGGGTTACTTGGCAGATTCCAGAGCAATCCTAAAATAGAACATTGGAAATTGATAAAGAAAGTCTTGCGTTATTTGCAAGGAACAAAAGGCCTCATGATGACATACAGAAGATCAGATTCTCTCCATATAGTGGGGTATATAGATTCTGATTTTGCGGGAGATGATAGAAAGTGTACATCCGGATATGTGTTCACTCTCGCTAAAGGAGCTATATCGTGGAAAAGCTCAAAACAAACCGTCACTACATCGTCCACAATGTATGTCGAGTTTGTAGCATGTTATGAGGCTACGGGCGGTGAACGGCTAAAGAAGTTCATACCGGTTTAAAAGTGGTTGACGACATCAACAGACCACTTAAGTTGTACTGCGATAATGAACCCGCAGTAACGTATGCCCACAACAATAAGTCAAGTAGTGCTGCCAAACACATTGACATAAAATACTATGTTGTGAAAGATAAAGTTCGGGATCAAATTATAAGTCTAGAGCATATAAGTACCGCAAAGATGTTAGCGGATCCGCTTACTAAAGGCTTACCACCCAACGTGTTCAGAGAACATGTAGCCGGCATGGGTTTAAGGGAAAGCCTATGATTCCTGGACTAAAAGATGGCCCAAAAGATTAAAGTAACTATTTCAGAACAGAGAGGTGCATTGTAGCTGTTGAATCTATCGGCGATTGACCGTGACGATGAGATATGTTCTATGCACTAATCTGTGATGGAATGTGTAAAGTCAAATGTAATTAAAGATAAAGCATAGATTGAGATCAAGGGGGAGAATGTTAGGGTGATCTCAGGGCTTTGGCCCAACGGCCAAAACCCACCCCTTGACCGCGCTACGATCGGGCGCCACCATTGGCTAGTGGGCCCCTGTCGCCAGCGCTATATAAACAGAGGTGGGGGCCGGGCGTCACGTATCCCAAGGTTGACCGTGCCACCGGCACCCCACCGACAAACCCTAAGACCCGATCTGTTGAGGGGGCGCTGAAGCGACGGGAAGCTCCACCGGCTCCTCTGCGTCCACATCTGACGATCGCCGCCGCCGAGAGCCGCCACCGCCCAGGACGCGCCGCCGCCAAGGAGCTCCACGCCCTTCCCCGACCGTCGCTGCCCGTGCGCAGATCTTCACCGCCGAACCCGAGATGGCCTCCTCCTCCTCCACGCAGTCGGAAGGTTGGTACCCCTCTCTCCCTTTCAGTGTAGCACTCAAGAACCCTAGAGAAAAGGATAGCCCGATAGATCTAACCTAGAGATCCTAAAGAACCTAGAACTAACAAGATGGACTAGAATTCCGAGCAGAAACAAACAAACATGCTCCCGGTTTAATACAAGGCAACAACAGCGATTGATTGAGAAAGATGCAATAGAAAGATATCTAGGACTTGGGAGGCTCCGACAACCGTTTGATGCTGGCCACGGATGGCTCAGATTAATCCAAGGACCTCAAGGCAACACAAATTTGGCCATATCATCTGTACTTTCATATGCACCGGAATTCAGTTTTGCTTCTCTCTACAGGCGTTTGGAATTCATGAATAGAAACGCTGAAAAAAGTTGAGTTACTGATCATTTCCCCCCCCCCCCCCTAGAGGTTACGTATTGATCATCCAGCGTGGAACAAAAAACTTTTCCGGACAGCGAACCAGTGGCCAAAACAGGAGGCTGCAAAAATTAGTGTCATAAGTGAGAAAAGATGGCAAGAACAAAGCTTCCCGTTCGACAAATGCCTCCCCGAAGTAGCTAATGGTGGTGATCGGTTTGGCTGAAAGCCTCGTGGCTTATGGCTGAAAACACTGTAGCTGACAGAGGCTTATTTACCATAATTAAATTTAAAAATTTTAAAAATAGAAAAAACATATTAGCCCATCACGTATAATGTAAACAAATACGAGGGAAAAAAAACCGGTAAAAAAATCAAAAAAAAAGCCAAAAATTTAGAAAAAGACGAAATTTATGAATAGTATAAAAATAAGTTGAAGCCATATTGATCAGGGCCAATATCTGGTCTTCGTCTCGGATGGACTAATGGATTCATCTGAGAAGCCGTACAAGGCAGCGATGAAAAAGGAGGTTATTTTTCATAGGAGGCGAAGAACAAACGAGGCATGGAGGGAGACGGCCGCGAGGGCCATGCCGTTTTTCTCCGGCGAGGACGCCGGCCGGCCGGAGGTGTGGCGTCGAGGAGGTCGTGGCCGCGGCGGAGGTGGCCAGCCCAAGAGAGAGCGGACACTGACTGGGTGGGCCCGCACTTTTGGGCCCAACACACAGGCCCAAGTACACAATAATACTACTACTAGCGTAGAGGAAATCCCCAAACCCAGAATAGAGCCGACGAAAACACAGGTGAGTCTTCCTTCTTCCCCTGTCATCTTCCACAAACCTCTCTCTAGGGTTTCATGTCGGTCTAGATCCTTCCGCATCCCGCACGGCCCCTCCTCCCCGTCGCGTCGTTGTTTGGCTCTCCCTCGGGGTGTGTTCCACGGTGCGGATCTGGTCCGTCTGTATCCTTCCAGAACCTCCTGGGAAGCACTGCTGTTAGTTCTATATCTGTTCCCCGTTTACTAGTTCGTACAACGTGTGTGGTGAGAGGTGATGGCCTTGTTTGCTCTTGTTTGGCTTAGATCCATGACCGATTTAGTGGTAATTTTGGGGTAGGGCGCCATCTTTGGTACGATGAGAGTGCGAATTTCAGCATTGTGCAAAAGAAAATTACTACGACTGTTGTTGTGTTTTTTTTTTTTTGCCTTAAGATAATTGTGCCTCGCCCAACTACCTTTTCGGTGTTAGGATTTGGAAGATCACCGGCAATGTTTCAAAATGTAAAATTTAACAATTTTCTAGTTAAAATCTAACACCCTATTCCGTGAAATTTGGTGATATATGTCATAATTTGAGAATAATGCATATTGAAGTGCACATTCTTGGTGCTATTATTCCTTTGGCAACTCAGATATTGCGTAGGACATGCAACATGGAAGCTGTACTGTTTGCCATGATCTAATATTCTAATACCTCCATGTTAGCTATTAGGGTTTTGCACATTTGATCCAGCTTGCTACAGTCCAGGCAATCTGATTATGCCTTGATTCCTTCCTGGTTAGCTTGAAGTAGAAGACACAAGTTTTTAAGGATGCCGAGGGCCACGAGCGATGCAAAGCTTCTGATCCAGTCCCTGAGCAAGGCCTATGCTGCCACACCAACAAATCTTAAGGTAAATCTGATTTGATCTTTTTCTCCTCTCCATTACCTAAGGTCATCAGCTATATTAGCCTTTTTCTGATCCTGTTCTCTTTGTGGTGATATTTCTGCAGATTGTCGACCTGTATGTGGTTTTTGCTGTGGCCACTGCCCTTATTCAGGCAAGTTTTAGCACTTTCCTCTTTGTTGAGGATATTTGTTTTAAGAGGAGTTTGAAGCCTCAAAATGGAAGTTGAAATTTTGCCTGAACAACTTGGAGCATATATTATCTTCAAGATGTTTCCTGTTGGGGATTTTCACTAAGCAAATGTAGAATAGGGTTGTGGTTTCTGTGGTATTATGAGTTGTTTTGTTCAGTATAACATGTGAAAAGGTATGCTGTACACACCATACATGGGGATTTCCTAAAGCTATCTACTGATTTGCTAGATGACAGATATTATATTTGTTTATGTTACTGCATTTCGCAGTTTTCAATAGGAACAGGCTATCAACTTGCAAAAATCTGCTCTACCTAGCCATCTGGCAACCAATTTGTGTAGGTGTAATTGCCATGGATTGCTATGAAACTGTAATGCCCCTCAATGTTTGATTTGACAGATGAAAGTATGAGCTGCGATTTTCTAAGATGGTGTGATATAGTGGGTTCAAGCCAGATTCTTAGGTTCAGTGCAATTTTTTTAAGCATTTGTTTTACTAGCTGAACGTTAGCCTTGTGTTCAACTCATAAATCTTCTCTTCTATCATTGTTGCAAAGTAGGCCTTGACCTGGTAGTACAGAGCCATTTGCAAACTACTGAAATGCTCTCTTATGTGCCAAAACAGGTTGTTTACATGGGAATAGTAGGGTCATTTCCTTTCAACTCTTTCCTCTCTGGTGTCCTTTCTTGCATAGGAACTGCAGTGCTTGCTGGTAGGAATTTCTTATCCCTTCTCAATCATGGTTTCCCTTCCTTGGTTGCATGATATATAACTGTCAATGACTCTGCAGTTTGCCTCCGTATTCAAGTCAACAAAGATAACAAGGAATTTAAGGTAACTCTACTTTCACTGTTATTTGCTTGGATCATTTATTCTTTGGATTCCAGCATAATGCTATACGACAAAACATTATTTGCAGGATCTTCCCCCGGAAAGGGCTTTTGCAGATTTTGTTCTGTGCAATCTGGTGCTCCACTTGGTGATCATGAACTTCCTCGGATAAGCAATTGTCCTACAAGTGATTAAGATTTGGTAGCCCCGGATTATGGTCACTGGTCAGTGCGGCCTAATGCTTGGGACTGTCATTATGTCAGATATTCATGTGATCTCTCACATTACCTATGTACTCTTTGAGAATTTTTCGAGGAACTATAAGAATTTATCTACCTGTTACTGCAGTTTATTTTACTTTGCTTGATTTAGCGTTAACAATGTAAGAACATGATTACTTACTTTTTCACCAATAGAGTGAAGATTGGCTAGATTACTTCAATATTGTCATTCTTTTTCAGCACCGAATAACTGTTGTTTGTCATGATTGCTATGCTGTTATTGAAAATTTTTATTGCCCTACTTGCAAATTGCAATGCATCTCTGATGGCCGCCGTGCGCTTTGATATAAACTGAAGAAGTTCAGATTCTAGCAGAAGGCTTGTAACTCATCGTAGGTACTCTGAATGGAGCATTTGCCCTTCTGGTTGTGCCGTCCGTTGCTCTTTTCTTTTCATTTAGTTCTTTCGATCGTTTTTTTGGTAGAGAAGAGCCATATCCTGTGTTTGTGTTTGTGTTGGAGGAAACGACAATGGAGATTATACATTGGGAAGTTAGGATCCTGCGAAGAATGACAGGAAAAGCATGATAGCATTAAGTACACATTCTAGTACTGTAATAGTCAATGGAACAACATTCATTAACTTTTGACCTTCCAAACTGGAGCGAATGAACCAGTTTCTCCTGCCCCTGGTATCTAGATGACAAATCAAGTTACACATTGGCATTCTCACAGCATTACTTGCAACCACCATTTGCTTTGGCTTCTTCCAGAGCTACTTGACAAGAAATAACTCTCTAATGCTACTCTCCTCATCATTTGCAGAAATCTTACCATAACAAATGCGGGTTTGATTGAACATCTTAGTGCAATATCATTTCCTAAAAATCATTCATATACCAGAGCAGTGTCCACAATCGATACATGAAGATCATTCATTTCATAGACTGCAAGCTGTGGGTAGTAGAACAGAACACCGAAACACCTACATGTATCCATGATTTATAAGGCATGTTCTTTTTGGCTGCGGCTTTTAGACTGTTTGTACGAGATATTACAAAGTAATAGAAATTCACGTGCGATTTTTGCCGATATAAATGAAGTCAGTAAAGTATGTACTACAATTAACTAGTAGATCTTATCTTAAAAAATTTCGTTTAAAAGCTAGTTACTGTAAAAAAAAGGCCAAAAAGCAGATTTTAGAAGCTGAAAATAACAGGGCCATAAATCTCTACTAGAAGAAGAATCATATGCATGAAGCAATGTCCATGATGGAGTCACAAGCATCATCAGATCATTTGACTCAGGACACCAAACCTATGACCTTCCCCTATTTCTATACTAGGTATGAGCACTCCTATCAGCTAAAATTGTTTCAACATTATCATTCCAAGTCATTTCTGCCGTTTTTCTTTGCAGCAACTCAGAAGGCAACGATGCAGGGTCAAGCTCCCAACAATCCCCAGGTGGCAGCGTCGAGCCTTCACCCTTGGGGACTTTCCTTGCCGGTAACTGATGCGAAAGCACCCCAACATCTCCCTTCTGAAGGGTCTGGACAGCATGGCTACCGACATCCCGGCGGGCAAAGATGCTCCTGAAACCTTCCACCTTCTCCAGGTAACCGAAGCTGGCACCATACAACTCACTGTACCGACTGAGGAACACCACAAATTCATACTTTGGCCTCCCAGAATCGCCGGCTTCACCACCGTGGAGTGCCCAAACTGATCCCTTCTTGGGGTAAATCCGGTACATCTTCCTCGCCGCCTTCTCATAGGTGACTAGGTGCGAGAAGACATTCACTGAATGCACGGTGACTGCTCTCCCAACCTTGAATTCCCCGCATTGCTTCCCTCCTCCCCGTCAGGCTGCAGCTCCAGCCACCGTATCTGTGCACGGAATCGGCTGCCTGGCACCGCCGCCTCCACCAGTGCGTAGTGCCGTGGCATGCCATCTTCGTCCCCGTACAATGCCCACACCTGGCCTTTCTTGAAGCATCTCTCGCCACGGTCGGCGTCGAAGTTATAGAAGTCGGAGTCCTCCACAGCCATGAGCCCAGAGTGATTGTTATCCGGCTCCTCCTCATCGTCCTCATCCGCCTCGCCTCTGGATGAGTTCTTGGGGGCCTTGTGATCCTTTGCTCTTCTCTTGGCGAGCTGGAGCTGCATCTCTGCGAGCGTCATCTCCGGCTTCTCGGTCTTGGGCTTCTTGGGCGGCGATGGGTCCACCTCCGGCGGAGGGGGAACCTCGGCGGCGAGGAACCTCCGGCGGCAAGAGGGGCAGATGAGGCGGTAGCCGACGTACTTGCGGTCGAACTCGTGGAGGAGGCGGCAGCCGGCGCAGGCCGTCCAGAAGGTCGGCGGGACGGGGACGGGCGCCTGCTCCGTGAGCGCGGCGTAGGCGTCGGCGGCGCGGCTGAGCGCTTCTTGGGCGGCGGCGGAGGCGGCGGGGGAAGAGCAGCCGGGGTCGGGGCGGAGGGATTTGGAGAGGGATTTGTAGTGGCGGCGGAGGGAGGAAGGCGATAGCGACGAGGCGGGTGAGGTGGGGAGGAGGAGGGTGGCGTGGTGGGAGGAGGCGTCGGCGAGGAGGACGGAGGTGGCGGTGAGGAGGAGCGAGGCGCTCGGGGAGTCGGGGCTGAGGCGGGCGGCGCGGCGGGCGTGCTTGTGCGCGGCGCGGACGTGTCCTGCCGAGAGCTCGGACTCGGCCAGGGCCAGGAGGCGCGAGGCCTCGTCCTCCACCTCCGCCGCCGCGGCTGTAGGTGAAGGGCCGCCGGGCATCGTCGGTGGTGGTGGTCGCCGGCGTGGGGTTTGGGTTGAGGTTCGGTTGGTTCAGTGAGAGTGGAAGAAGGCTATGGGCCTCGTGAGAGCGTGTGTTTGGTTTAGAGGCAGTGGGGATAGAATGACTCTATTCTTGTTTTTAAGGACGGGACTGTTTCCATTCTTTGTTTAGTTGTAAGGGATAAGATCGTCTATGTTTTTTGTTTGGTTCTGGGACATCAAAATATGGGATGAGTCATCCGACGTGTGGGCCCTTTTGTTATCCTCTTGTTTTTAAGAGGCGAGGAAGATGGACGAGCCTATCCCCTCGTTTTTGAGGGACGGGGCATCTTCGATTTAAGAGAATATTCTCAGGATATTCCCTAAAGAGGATGGACTCTGTTCCTACTGACTTCAAGTCTAAATCTAGGATCATCCTATCCTATCCCCTATTATCCCTAGAACCAAACAAGAGTCTGGTTTGAGTTTGGGCTGGGGAGCTTTAGGAGCTTTTTTATAAGGTGAGAGATCGTTGCATTTGTTCTGTTCGACGTGGTTAATAACAATCTAACCACATTATCTCAAAGAAAAAACAATATGACCACACAGCATTTCCTCAATTTTTTAGTGAAACTAGCGTTCCTTTTTGTGGCAAGTAAATGTCTTGGTTTGATTCGAAGATAGAAAGACGTGCACATGCATCCAAATATGTGAGTTCTAGAAGCATGCATGGGTACATTGTTGTGTTGAGGGGTTGCTTGAGCAACTCCAACCGGTTCTTTATTCTGTTGCTTAGTTAGATGATGATCCTAGCCTAGGCCATTGGAATGCTAACTCAAATAGAGAGCTGAAAATAATAGCTAGCCTTTTCATCCTAGGAAATAGAGAGGGAGAAATGACTAATGGGATGGAGTTGCTCAGATGATGATCCTAGCTTCTACTACATTTTTTTTACCATGGCGACTTGTTTGATAATTATGGTGCCTTTACCCAATCCAACTTTGCACTAAAATTTTAGGTGAGAGAGTACAACCCAATTCACCTGATGTGAGTAACTACCTAACAAGAACAGTTTGTTAGCCTTACATAAACCTCATTACAAATCCATTTGCATACTAAATTGAGAGATTTCTTTGGCATGTTTTGGTGGTTTTTAAACCAACCTCTCATTCTCTGTTATGTAAAGCAACTCCAGCATCAGCAGTACTGTTTTTGTTTAGTTCATCCCATCCAAGCAATCATAATTCCTCACCATCAATGGGTAAAGACTAAAGACAACACAATGCAAAGCTGATTTTGGATTGCAATATTGTGAGAGGAGAATCGGAAATGTAAACGCATTATGTAGTCCTATTTTTGCTTCCTTTGATACAGAGCTACTACCCAATCCAACGGGATAGCCTCTGGCCGCTCCCCTCCCCTCCTTTTCATCATCGATGTTCTCCCCACTGACCCCAGCCATTCCCCCACTGCCACTCCCCAGCAATTTCCCTGCTACCGCTCCCCCTCCCCTCTTCTCTCTAGTGTGGGCAGCTTCACCTCCCCCACCCCCTCCTCTACCATCGATGATCGGCGGCACCTCAATTTGCACCTCGTACAGGCTACACTTGAACTAGTGATGCCATAAATTCCTTATCATCTACTCCCACATAGTCATCATCCTCCATCGTTATGGATTGCTATTGAGAAAAACTCTTAGGAGCACTATCTATGGATTGCTGAGGAGAGGGATTCTCCAGAGTATTTTCTATGGATTGCTACTGATAGGGATTCTCACCAACATTTATGGGTTGTGAGTCTACTTGTGACAATATAGCAACTTCAATTGGTATGCCTAGCAATCTCTCTCCTAACCACATCGGCCCTATGTCCATGACCAAAACATTTATCTGGATTGTTTTCTCCACGAAGTATATCTCAAATATATCAAGAAGTTCAACATCAGAATTAATGGGACATGGCTCAGCAGCACATTTATCCCATAAAAAACATGAAAGATATTGCTTACTGCCCCACACGAACTCATCGCGTAAGTAGTCAGCAATAGTCAACAACGAGCTTTCTTCCTTATGTACCACCTTATTGATGATTCTTGCCTTCTTTTACTTACACTTACCACTATCTTCCTTGCACATATACAATCCCATCCTAATAGCTAATCTGAATGCCATGATAGGGTCCATCCTACCGCAACAAAATCAAAACACAATAGTGCCACCCTTCAAGGACCCTCGGTACGCTCGCCACCTCAGGAGATTTTGCAGGCAGGGTTGTCGGAAGAGTGCCGCCGTTCACGGCGGAGGCACTGCCCCAAAGTGTCGTGCCGCATCTCGGTAGCACACTGCCTCCTTGTACTGCACCACCGGGGACTTCGCAGGGCTAGCAGGTCCCGATTTTCCCAACTAGAGCTTGTCGTCATACTGGCCCTCATCTCTCATCTCATGCATGGCCAAGGGGTGGGGGATCTAGGGTTTTGATCTCTGTAGGGGAAATACGGCCGCAATAGAGGGGAAAATGGTGCATGGATTTACGGTTTCAAAGGAATAGTTGGGGCTACTTTTGTCGCCGTAGCCTAGGGGCATATTCAGGATTTATGTGCTTTGGATGCACCGGATCGTAGCCCTAACAGCATCCAGGGGTGGAACCCTCACGACAGTGGCATTTCGAAGCATTTTGGCCTTTGTGATGGTATTTGTCCACACGTTCAATTTGCGATGGTATTTTCCAACATGCTGAACTTTCCGATGGCACTGACGAAATTTGATCTTTTCTCAATTTTGTAGGTAAAAGCTAGGTGTAGGTCATACTTTTAGCAATGTGCTTCTAATAATTGCTCGTATATTAGATTATGAAAATTTTGACCTTTACACCAAGTTGCTAACTACTTTCGTGGTTGAAGAGCTGTTAGCTAGATGTAGTTTGTTAGGAGGTTGATATGCGAAAAGCCAAGGAACACGGTTTTAGTTATTATAAAAGTTTCATTATAATGCGAAACTATTACATTGGACAATGCTTCATGTAGGATCGTATGATATAATCAAAGATGGTGAATAATTGTCTTTGCTTTTTAAAACCTGAAACCAAAACTAAAAATAGAAGAAAAACAATCTAAATTACTGAATGTAGATTACGATCGCAAGATGCTGGTTTATTTGCATGTGCTTGATGAACGCTTTGATTGTCCGATCATCCGACCGTAGTTGTAATCTCCCTCCGCCGCTATGACCACTAGAAGAAAACAATGCTCATGATCACCGATGCATCTATTATTTATGTATCATGTAATCCTCACAACACCCCCTAAAAGCTCTCTCAATGAAAGCCCTCTAAAAACCCACATGTTAGCCCTTAGCCTCTCCCTGCTTTTATAAATTAATGTCCAAGTCGTGTCCGCCTCAAACATGAATACACAACTCTATCTTTTCCTCAAATAAAGGGACCCGAAACCCTTCCTAACTCGAGTTTTACCATATCTCTAAACCTTCTCATTACAGACTCCTTCCATAATATCTCCAATCTCACCACATGACAAAACCTCTAGGACGTATCTCCTGTATCTCCATTACGCATCACCAACTTCCGTGTCGAAGTCTCTAGAACTGCACATGCTGTAGCTTCTCCACGCATCATCACATGCTCTAGCGTGAACCTGATCACCTCGCATGATATCTCAACCGCCTGGACCTCAGATTACCCCCTTCTAGTCCCGGTCCTCCTAGTCACCAACCGCAACTATCTCCACTTCTTCACATATCATCTATCTTCGATCTCCATGTGCTCCAGCATGAGTCCGACCACCTTGCATGATATCCTAATCGCGTGGACATCAGATTACCCCCTCCTAGTCCTGGTCCTCCTCGTCATCGAACATGATCATCTCCACGCTCACCTGCACATGCAAAGTCCAAAGAAACTTTCTCCCAGCACAAGTTCTCCACAACTTGACCATCATCAACACACACACACTCACACCACCCTTGTTCATCCATAGACAAGAACAAAACTATCCACGATCATCAACCAGGTCGTTCACGACCACACATTCCATCACTTTCTACAAAAACAACTCTAGACAACTTCTTACAATCGCTAGCTCAATGAATGCTCGAAAACAATAAGTAATCAGGAATTACCTTCACTCCACTCAAAACACTCGGGCGTAACCACAAGCATCACTACCGGCTACCGAGAACCAAGTCCTTCCAACTACCCAGTACTCCCATCTTCCGAGTACCGAAACCTTCGAATATTATTCCTCCGAACACTATTCACCGATCACCAAGTACCTACCTGGTACTGTAGCACCGACCACCAATCACTGACCATCGAATACCGAGTCCTTCCGCCTACCGAATACCACGACCACCTGACCTCTAAGCACTAGCCAGTCATCCCACTAGTTAACACAAGTACTCGAATTACTTGAAGATCTACTCCAAAGAAACCAAACTTTTCCGTGAACATATATGTCTAAGAGACAACATGGTAATACACCATTTTGTACTATAATTTTTCTATTAACTCCATCTTAAAAAAATATTTAAACTCTAACTTAAAAACACATTTTAGCCATTTAAAAACTCGTTTTTACTACAATTTTTCTATTGACTCGCCTTTAAAAACACACCTTTTAAAAGCTAGTTACTGTAGACAGTACAATCATAAGCTAAATTTAAACCTAAAAGTACCCGGCCATAAGCAAGCCAAAATGCCTTTTATTCATATAAACTTAAAAAGATTATCATATGAGTTCCAATAAATATCGATGTTCTCCATCCAGGACTGCTTACATGAAAAGAATGGAGAGAATTTTGGACCTCCTTATACGAATTAAGCATTGCACATGAAACATCAAATTTAATAGCAGTTCCTCCCCTGCAAGGGTAGACTCAACACTCAGCAGCAACCAAATATACCGAAAATACGAAGCCATGCCATGCCGTGCCGTGCCGTCGTCAGCGGAGCAGCAGCACCTCAGTTCTTCCGCGCAATCTTGAACCACTCGGTGTGGAAGGAGCCCGGCATGTCGACCCTCTCGTAGGTGTGAGCCCCGAAGTAGTCCCTCTGCGCCTGCACCAGGTTCGCGGGCAGCCTGTCCCTCCTGTAGGAGTCGAAGTACGCCAGACTCGCCGACATGCCCGGGGTGCTGACGCCACTGTTGATGGCGAGGCAGACGACCCTGCGCCACGCGGCTTGCCTGTCCATGATCTCCTGTGCGAACTCAGGGTCCACGAGCAGGTTGGCGAGGTCGGAGTTCCTGTCATAGGCCTTCTTAATGCGGTCGAGGAAGATGGCGCGGATGATGCACCCTCCCTTCCAGATCCTCGCTAGCTCACCGAGGTTGAGGCCCCATCCTTTCTCCATGCTCTTGGCTTTGATGATGTTCATGCCCTGAGCGTAGCTGCAGATCTTTGAGGCATAGAGCGCTTGTCTCACGTCTTCAATCAGCTGTGCCTTGTCCACTGGTAGGTCACTGGAGTAGTCACCTTGGAAGATTTTGGAAGCCTCGACGCGCTCATCCTTCAGCCCGCTGAGGAACCTGGAATCCAAGGATGCCTCGATTGTAGGAGCGGCCACAGAGAGCTCAGCAGCCTGCTGCACAGTCCATTTCCCGGTTCCTTTCATCCCAGTCTTGTCCAGGACCTTGTCGACCAAGTAGCCCTCACCCTGCTCATCCTTGATGCCAAAAATGTCAGCAGTGATCTCGATCAAGAAACTGAGGAGCTCACCCTTGTTCCACTCGGAGAACACCTGCTGCAGCTCGCTGTTCGTGAGCTTACCGACCGATTTGAGAACATCATATGCCTCAGCAATCAGCTGCATGTCACCATACTCGATTCCATTGTGAACCATCTTGACAAAGTTGCCTGATCCACCTTTGCCAACATATGTGACGCATGGGCCACTATCAGGGACTTGGGCAGCCACCTTGAGAAGAATATCTTCAATGTACTTGTATGCTTCGAATGAGCCTCCAGGCATCAAGGACGGGCCATGGCGGGCACCCTCCTCTCCTCCTGAAACACCCATCCCAAGATACAAGAGGCCCCGCTCCTCCATTGCCTTCTCCCTCCTCTCTGTATTCTCATACCATTCGTTTCCTCCATCAATGATGCAGTCACCCTGCTCCAAGTGTGCTGCGAGCGTTGCAATGGTCTGGTCCACTGGTGCTCCAGCCTTGACAAGCATGATGACGACACGTGGCTTCTGAATGGAGTTCACAAAGGATGCAGGGTCATGGAAACCATACACAGGAAGGTTTCCTTCTGCCTTGGCGCGCTGAACAGTCTCGTCAACCTTGGAGGTTGTCCTGTTGTAGACAGAGATGGGGAACCCTTTCTCTGCAATGTTGAGGGCAAGGTTCTGCCCCATGACCGCAAGGCCAGCAAGACCAATTCTTGTGAGAGCCATCTCCTACCTAGAAAGGGATACACCAAACACATCATGTATGGATCAATATTAATCTATGCATCTCTCACCGAAAGGTCAAAAAAGATGCATGTAAACCTTTAGAAACCCACTGACATATGGATGGATGAGAAGCAAAGCACAAGCCTTATCCAAGTGATCGTTTGTTATGAACAAAAGATTCAGAAACTAATACAGAAACTGACTGGTGACTGATGGATGCAAGGGTTCAAATGCCAATTCCAAAAGAGGAAGCACGGAAGGCACCACTATATGCAATGTTAAGGTCCTAAGCACACTAACATATTATGCGGCCACATTTATGGTCTACAGCGATATATAAATTCAGGAGGAGCTCACCAAGGAGGATAACAACATCATTCATTTCAGTAAACTATATAGATTGTTTGATGGCAAGAGACCGCTAGAATCCTGAAAATAAATATATTCATGTACCAATCATCCATGCAGTCAACACTTACACAGGGAATCCTATGCTCACTATAGAGGCACAGGCTACATAGTACAGAACATTTCACAATTAACAACAAGCAGCGCGTAATGCCATTTTAGTTTTACTGATTGTGCAATGTAACAGAACTTATGGCATTTGAGAACTCAACTAGAACTACTAAATACATGATCCATGGTAACACCCAGGGGCAAGGGCCATACGTTACAATGACAGATCAAGTGCCTGTGTGTATTCAGGCAAGTGAAAGATGGCAGGGGAAGCGCATATTTACAACCACCTGATTCGCTAGACACCTGATTCGCATGCTATTAAACAAGTTAAAACATCGACGCTTCAACTACCTAGTAGTACCTATGCTGATTTATTTGAGAAGACACAGTAGTTTGCAACAGCAACTGGATTCTCCCATGGATCTGAACCACCACCTAACTCAGCTCATCCCCTAAATCGGTGATCCAAATTAGCAGCGCCTAGCTACAACTAGCAGCCAAATCCCATCCAAGAACACAACCGAACAGCACGTACCGCTACTGAAGATGGTTCATTTCACCCCAAAGATCGCCAGGAGGGGGCCGATTCTCGCACGAACTCAAGAACCGGTCGCCTCCTCCGATCCCACCCTAAAAACCCAAGCTTTGCAGGACGAAAAATAGGGGGGAGATTCTAAGCAAACCAGGGAGAGAATCTAGCAAGACTATGGACCAAACAAGCGACGGAAGAGATCGGGAAGGATGAGCCGTGTATCCCTCACCTGCCTTCGATCTGCCTCGATGTGTTGCCGGTGTGAACTGCGCTGCGCTGCGTGCTGCGACCACCTACCGCCCCGCACCATCTCCCTCCCCCGCTTAAATAGCCCGGAAATATCCCCGTCTCGCTTTCACACCCCGCACAACCAGCAGCCGCATTGACCCACCCCACCGACGAGTGGGCCCCACAAGGGTCGCGCCCGCCGCCGCGAGGGGTAGGCGAGTCAAAGAAGGCTGACACGTGGGTCCCACTCTCCACGGCGCACTGGCCCACATGCCATGGAGTTAGCGGAACAGAAACGTGAGCCGATGGCGGAGGCACAGCTACGGATCCGGACGTCCTACCACGATCCCGGCATCCCGAAGGCATCTTCCTGCTATCACATTCGTTCGGCCTATGATGTCCTCAGCACGAGGTCATGTTGACAAAATTGTGGAGAACGTATGGCATACTCGTTCCGGCTTCAAATTTCTGACATTTAATTTAATATTTTTTATTTCGATTTTTGGTTTTTATAGTTTTTAAGCTTTTTCTTTTTCTTTTTTTTCTCTCTCTATATTCCTTCGTATTATCTATGGTAGATTAATATATTTTCTATTTTAAAATTTTTTTAATTTAATTATGTTAAATAAGCCACCAACACTTACAGTAAACAATAAGTCAACGATAATTAAAAAAGTCACAAACGATCGTCAAATTGAGCATCGTTTCGGAGAACATGTAGGCTCAGATTTACCGCATGACAATGTAGTTGGTAGTCTCGTAACTACTCTGTTATGATCAAACCCATTTTTAATGAGAAATACGTGAACCCTTGATCAAACCCATGCAACCAGCTCCATTCATTATAAAGGGCACAATAAACTCTACCTTCCTAGTTCCTATGATCTCAATCAGAGAGCATGTACACTTCGTCCCCGCGCTAATTGAGCAGCTCAAATCGCAAGTTCACATATTCTATACTGAATTTTTTTTTACATAAGGCTTTGCATACATGGAAGTATTAAAATGTGTATTCCCGCTGCGGTTAACAAGTCTTTGCTCCACTTCTACGTTCTACCTACCTGACTTTTTATTTGTTAAGGACCTTTTCAATTCAACGCTGTTTGAATTCGCTTCTGAAGTCGTTGGTGGTACAAAGCAACGGGTCATATATTCAGATGATATCATTGAGAAGTTCATGTTGTTCTCCCTTGCAAAAACGGCATGCTTGCCTTTTGATGGCGTTTTTCTCATTGTTCAATGTACAATGCCTGCTACAGCTCGTCAACTTCGAGCTTTCGCTGACCAAAGCGGCCAGCCACCACACGTCACGTTTCCCATGAGATGTGTTGTTAGTCCTGCTTGACCTTTATTAGCTTGGCCAACACAGAATCCAAATATTCAGAGTAAGAGGACCTTCAGTTTCCCATGGTAAAATTCCTAGTATTTTACCCAGAGTGAAGGCTGCAGAAGGACGTAAAAGCCTCCCGCAATCTGTGGTCATGGGATTGAAGAAACTAGCCTCATAGGTGCGGCGCCATGCCGCGCCAGCCACCGTGTGTACCGAAGTAAAAGAGGCGATAATTCGTGAGGAGTTTTTTTAAAAAAAATCGAGGGCACATGTGTATTTTCAAAAAAAATCAAATGTTTTTTCCGTAAAAAACTGAGGACCTGTACGTAACTAAACGAGGACCCGTACGTAATTTAGAAAACCGCGGAACGCTATCCTGCAAAGTATACAAAATTTCGGTGAAGTGGAGGGGTGTTTTCAAAAAAAGTGTTTTAAAAAAACTGGCAGGGACCTTTTCGTGAGGATCAAGGACCTTTACGTAATTTCGGAAAAACGCAGGGACTTTTTCGCAAAAACGGTCTCCCGACCGTACCAAAATTCGGCCAGACACGCGGCGAACGGAGCGAGTGCGCGGAGGCAAAACGTCAATGTGGTGGGGCTCTCCGCGCGCGCATTCCCCCGGGCATAATAGGGGGAGTATGAGGCACTGTCATTTGGTTTGGGAGCACTGTTGCTGTTATAGTTTTACTATTACCACCGCTTACTACTCCGTAGTGCTTGCTCCGTGAACCTGTTACAGTGCTGGTGTGTTCCTGCTCCCTTACCTTTCTTTTCTTTTTGAGAGTACCACAGTAAACGCACACATGCACTCACTCCATAGGCACACTCTTACTCACAGGTACATCCATTAGCACATACTAAACTAGAGCAGACATCAACATCTCATAAAACATAAACACATATTTTAACCACTGAATGCATCTATATGGGTATACTCTAACTTCTCGGTAGTCCTAATTATTTCGGTGAAATACGCCGAGACTAATCTCTGAGATCGAATCCAGGCGGACGAGGTGTTCACTCATAGCAACGACCACATGAGCTACACTCGGTCCTCGCATTCTTAACTTTATGCTGTCTTATTAGGTGTGTTCTTTTCGACTACAGCCGATGGCTTTTGACTCTAGTACAAGCGTTTGTGCGAACAAATCGAATACCGATAAACTGATAAGCTGCTTCGAAAAGACTGTCTTGATAACTGCATCAAAAAGATAACGAAGAAATCATCTCATTTATTTATTTGAGAGAAGTCATAAACTGAAAATGATAACATCTCTTTTTCTGCTTGGAGCACAGCCCAAAAGTTCAGTGCAGAAGTGCCCTTCGCAACAAAGAAAGAAGCCATTTCCTTTTGCCTTTTTGCAGATACGCCATGGAGTGCACTTACAAAGATTCACTAGTGTAAATATGGGGGATTCTTTTCAATTACGGTTGATAGTTTACAACTATGGTCGATGACTTTTAATTTTAACATAAGCACTATGGTCCACAAGACAAAATTTTACTAAACAAGTGATTCAAGCCCAATTAATTGACACATAATAGAGACTCAAAATGCCTGAAATGACTTACTACACCAAGAGTACTCTATTACTGCTCGTCTCATGTACTATTATGATCTGCATACTAAAACATTTATGCTAGTGGGGGCGCTCGGGCCTCAGGGACTCTCAGGGGTTATGGAGTTATGTGAATAAATGCGATGCCCAAGATTTTTGGAGATTATTATATATGTTTTGAATTTTTTTAAGCCTCCAACAGCTAAACAGAGGAAAAAAATTAAAATTTCGATGCCCAAGCATGCCTTAACGGGCCTAATAGGGTATATTCATGCCATGCTAAACAGACCTAACAACACTACTAGAGCCGTTGCCGCACAGCATGCGGCAATGCAACAGTGGCAAGGCTGCAGGGGCAGGAAGGCAGGTCGGCAGAGGGCCAATAGGAAAGGGGTAACTTAGCAAAGACCAAGAGAGATATTGATAGTAAGTTTACTATTTATATGTAAATTTAAAAGTTATTAATAAAAACTAATATGAATGGACCAATTTGTATTCCGTACAAACTGAAGATATGGCTTCTGTCGTTCGTGGAAGCAAAACCACTGTAGAAAGGGAAAACAGGCAGAAGGGGTTGGTTACTCCATGGCTTGGTTTGCCTTGCCGTTGCTCTCAGCGGTGAAAAGCCGAAACGGTCATCTTCTGAAGTCTGAACCCTCGTCCTCTCGTCCTCTCCCCCTCCATTTCGCTCCCATTCCCAGTCAAAAATCAAGAAGAACCCTCCATTTCGCTCCCATTCCCAGTCAAAAATCAAGAAGAAAAATCACACCTTTACTACTACAAGGCCGCTCAAAGATTGGTACAGTAGGGGTGATATTTTTGGCATGGTTGGAGGTTGTTTTGTTGGTCCAATTACTCGTTCAAAGACTTGCTTTTGGGTTTCTGACTGATCGGGGAGTCGTTGGGGCTAGCAAGGTCTTCTTGGTAATGGTTGGTGGTGGAAAGATTGGATTTTGACCCGGCTTTTGGCCGTCGTCGATGCCAATCGAGGCGGCGGCGGCGAGAAACTTCTCTCATCTTGCGGTGAACAGATTGGCTTTTTCAAGTCCACGAGAGCTCAGTTCGGAGTAATTTTGGTTCCACTCCATGTTTATCCGATTTGGGAGATCGGAGGACTACTAGTCTTGCTGCTGATGAGGAAGTAGAAGAAGGATTCATTGGGCAGTAGGTGTTCGGCGGATTGCGTCGACGAGATGGCGCGGGCGGGGGGCGGGAGCAACTGGGAGGATACGCTGAGGAGGATGCTCCCTCCGGGGACTACAATCCCCGAGGCGCCGGCCAACCTTGACTACTCGATTGCGCTCGAGTACGACGGCCCGCCGGTGTCCTATGAGCTCCCGAGGATTGATCCGGTGGACATCCCGGCGATACCGACGGCGGAGCCAGTGTCCGGCCCCCAGGGGCTTGGGAACGGCGCGGTGCCGGTGGCGCCAGTCATCAGACCAGTGCATCTGCCAGCGTCCCGGGTGCATGCTCAAAGTGCAGAGCCGCCGTCTGCGCAGGTTAGGGGAAGCTCAGAGTCGGTCAATTTGGCTCTGCAGAATGAGGGGTTCTCTGATGATGACTCCTGCTCGGTGTCACATGAGTCTGCGCAGAGTTTTCAGGGGCAGAAGGCTAGCAGGCCTGCTGTGCCGGAGGGAAGAAGACCTCAGGTGGTGACCTTTGGGTTCATGGAGGATAGCAAGTATGAGAGCAAGGAGTTTGAGGAGGTGTCAGAGCAGTACGTGGCGGCGACTAGGAAGGAGAAGAGGGGGAGGACCTGCAACCGGTGCGGGAAGAGGAAGTGGGAGAGGAAGGAGTCATGCATTGTTTGCGATGCGAGGTATTGCAGCTACTGTGTGCTTAGGGCTATGGGCTCAATGCCAGAAGGCCGGAAGTGCATCACTTGCATTGGCCAGCCAATCGATGAGCGCAAGCGGTCGAAGCTAGGGAAGAGCTCGAGGATACTGTCACGGTTGGTCAGCCCATTGGAAGTAAGGCAAATCTTGAGAGCTGAGAAGGAGTGCCAGGCAAACAAGCTCCGGCCTAAGCAACTCATCATAAATGGCTGCCCTCTTAGTCCAGAAGAGATGGCAGACTTGCTTAGTTGCCAACGGCCTCCTCAAAAGTTGAGGCCTGGAAGATATTGGTATGACAAGGAGTCAGGCTTATGGGGAAAGGTAACGTCTATCGCTAGGAGAAGAACTTACCTTTCTATGTAATCTGAACTTGCGCTAATAACCTTTTGTTTTTGCTGATAGGAAGGGGAAAAGCCAGATAAGATTGTCAGCACTAACCTAAACTTCAACGGAAAGCTTCAGCCCAATGCAAGTAATGGCAACACTCAGGTTTATATCAATGGAAGGGAAATTACCAAGATTGAACTGAAAATTCTGAAGGTATTGATGTTCTATCATCATAGTTATCTGTTTGAAAGCGGGAGCATGGAAATGGAAATTTCATAAAATAAGCAATATTGTACCATAGACAGTCTTTGGTTACTATCTCCTCCATGATTGCTCTACTTTTATTAAGTAAATGATATAAAAAAGTTGCATGTAGTCTGATATATATTTGGATTTCACCAGAATAAAAAGAGTGCAACTAGGGATTATGTACATGCTTTTTAAGCAACCGAGAAAACAGTTTTATTAAAGTAAATGTTAGAATTCTTTTCCAGGTGCAGTTTATGCTACCTACAGTTGGGATTGCTTATTGACTGTATATTATGGCTCTACTGTGTCACCTTTCTAATTGAGTTTGCCACAATATTATCCGCATCATTCTTGCAGATTGCACAAGTTCAGTGTCCCCGTGATACTCACTTTTGGGTTTATCATGATGGCGGCTACGAAGAAGAAGGCCAAAATAATATCAAAGGGAAGATATGGGAGTCGGTATGTATCTTGCTCAAAGGAGTTTCAATTAATTCCTTTTCCTTTATAAAATTAATATGTGTCTTGTTGTTTCCTTCTTTTAACAAGATATTCTATATCCTCTTTTGAACAGCCTTTGACACGTTTTGCATGCGCCTTGTTTTCACTACCGGTGCCTCCTACAAACTCTGATCGACCAAAAGAGGAAGCTCCTTATTCGGCACGAACTGCCCCTGATTACTTGGACCACAAAATAATCCAAAAGCTTCTAATTCTTGGATCACCTGGAGCCGGCACAAGCACCATATTTAAGCAGGTATGACCAAATTTAACATTTAATAATGCATTAAGTTTTGTTATAATGTTATTTGCTTCTTTGGGGTGGACCCAACTTTACCAACAGGCCTGCAATGAAATAATACGGCTTGAAGTTGATTGCTAAAGTTTCTGCATTCAGTTAGGGCCTTGTTTTAGTGATGTAGAAACCCTTTCATTAATTATTGGGGGAATCAATTATTTGCCACTCCAAAGATTGCCACTGCAAAGATTGGCTTTGAGGATATGCCACCTAATTCATGGAAATAGTCGGGATTTGCCACGGTTTGCGTATTCTGGCATTTTTCAAAATTTTGGAGGCTGAAATTAACATGTGAAAAGACATTTTGCCCTTCTACCCCAACTTACATCCGGTTCTCCACCCGGTCATGGCTGCCACCACTGCCAACACCAAAAGCGAGCCCCGGCCACACACTACACTCCCAATTCCCAAACACACAAGCAAGAGACAGATATGCAAGACTAGAAACAGATCAAGTAAAAGTACTTGCAGCAGACCAATATGCTTGTTCATATTTTTGCAGTCCTTTCCTAATATTTTTCTTTTTTGTGCGGAGATCATGTACTCCAATCACATAATTAGTTAAATATTACCCCACTAATTAATTAACATGGTACTAACTTCAAGCAGGAACGTAATCAACTAGAGTACTGAAAGAGAGATCGAAGAAGTAGAGGTTGCAAATTACAGGACCCTTATGCATGGCCGGGTAGAGAAGAAGGGGATGAAAGTTGGGGAAGAAGACAACGAGGAAGAAGGGCAAAGATATCTTTTCACATGCTAATTTCCGCCCAAAAATAATTGAAAAATACTAAAATACGAAAAATGTGGCAAATCTTGACTATTTCCATGAATTGGGTGGAAAATCCTAGAAGGCATCCTTTAGAGTGCATTTTATAGTGGCAATCTTTGGGGTGGCAAATAATTAATTTCCCCTTCATTACTTTGGAGCATTGGTTAATAGTTGTAGATAACACTCGCGTACATACTGCGGCACAACCTTCTGCAAGCTAGCTTTGATCCATTTTTACACGTGTAGTCATCATAGGTATCTTGCTTTATTCAATAAAATGCCTGAAAGTTCTTATGGAGCAATTTCAGGCAGAACCACACAAGTTGTTCTTGTTCATTCTCATGAGTGGATGATACAGTTTCGAGTTGAGACTTGAGGAGTCAACTTTTCAAATGTTTCTTTATTTTGCATACACTTGCATGATATTAGGTTTTTATGAAACAGGCTAAGTTATTGTACGGCACTAGTTTTACCCAAGAAGAACTAGACAGTGTCAAATTAATGATCCAAAGCAACATGTTCAAGTACCTCGGGATTCTGCTTGAGGGCCGTGAGCGTTTTGAGGAAGAGGCTTTCGCTATCTCAAATAACCCAAGCTCAGAGGATGAGGATACTCAACAAGGTAGCAGTACAGCTAATAATGGGTTTGTTCCACTAGTATTTTTCAGGAGCATATTGCACAGCTAAAGTTGGTTTTTTTCCATGCAGATGAAAATAAATCTAGTGGTTCCAGTTCTTGCATATACACAATAAATGCAAGGCTGAAGAAGTTCTCAGATTGGCTTTTGGGCATCATAGCAATGGGAGACCTAGATGCATTCTTCCCTGCAGCTACACGTGAATATGCTCCAGTTGTTGATGAGATGTGGAAGGATCCTGCCATTCAAGCAACATATAAAAGAAAAGATGAATTGCATTTTCTCCCTGATGTTGCCGAGTATTTCCTGAGCAGGGTATTTAAATAAATGCTTTAAATTAAAATATTAAATTAACATAGTAAATTCCATTGGCGAAAAACTGCATTAAGACGGACTTATCCCTTAATTTAATCTGTTCACAACATGCATTTAAGATATTATGCTACACCAGCACTTCATATTATGGCTTCTACTTATTAGCAAACCCCTCTACATTCATTAATCATATTTGTTCCTAATAATGCTACAACAGCTTGAACTACTGAGCATTTTGTTTGTTAATCCCGTAAGGAGCCTTTGTGTTTTTGGACTTTGCCCGCCATCCTTCTGTGTCCGAGAATGATCTCCAGCAAAACACAATGTGCTGTCACTTGTTTTTGTGTGTACACTCTAGTTGGTATTTGAGTACCTAAACGGCTAAACTAACTAGTCTTCTTTATGACATCCTTGCAGGCCATCGAAATATCGAGTAATGAGTATGTACCTTCAGAGAAAGATGTAATATATGCTGAAGGAGTAACACAAGGGAATGGATTGGCCTTCATTGAGTTCACTCTGGACGACCGTAGCCCTATGTCCGAGATCTACAGTGACAATCATGAGGCACACTCTCAGACACAAACCAAGTAAACTCTTTCTTCATGGCTTTTGTCTGAACCGCATCTAAATCTTTTAGTACATATGTCTATATATCCATATAACCTAAACAGTGCTTTTCCTTTCACATCCTTTCTTTTTCTTTCTTTCTTGTAATTAAAATAGCCTTAGATATTAACACTGTTTGTTGGTATTGTGGAATGTACCTGTTGATTGTGGTAAAAGAAAAGCCATTGTAACTTTTTTTCTACTTTATTAGAGCAATACGCAGGTGTAGATTGCCTGCTATTTTCTTAGGCTAATGACTTCTTTCTCCTGCGAAACAAGTCCCAGAAAGCTTAATTGTCTCATCTGCTTTTATCCCCCTCAGATATCAGCTGATTAGAGTAAGCGCCAAGGGCATGAAAGAGGGCTGCAAATGGGTGGAAATGTTTGAGGATGTCCGCATGGTGATATTCTCCATATCTCTCAGCGACTATGACCTGGTGGGGGCCCCTTCAAGTGGTGGCAGCAGGGCCCTTCTTAATAAGATGATCCAAAGCAGGGACTTGTTTGAGGCTACAATCAGGTACTTTCGGCATTTGCATTTCGAAGCAGAACCCACCTACTGACCGCCGCATAATGAATACTCCATAAGACTGTTCACCTAACATTCCATCATCACATATTTGTTCCGTCGGCTGTGACAATCTGATAGTTTTCCTAAATTTAGTGTGTCTGAGTGAGGTTGGTATTGTTCCAACTGAAGTTTAATAACTTGGGAAACTGCATACTTCATATTACCGAATGCCATATATAGAAAATGAGAAACTTGTTACAGCTTTCTTCGATATAGCTAAGCTTAGTTCCAGGACCAAAGTTACTAACTTTATACTTTGGCCAGGCAACCATGTTTCCGCGACACACCATTCGTTCTTGTGCTCAACAAGTTTGACCTCTTTGAGGAGAAGATCAGCCGGGTACCCCTCTCCACATGCGAGTGGTTCACCGATTTCTGCCCACTCCGGACTCACCACAACAACCAGTCACTGGCTCACCAGGCGTTCTACTATGTCGCGATGAAGTTCAAGGACCTGTATGCCACCCATACGAACCAGAAGCTCTTTGTGTGGCAGGCGCGCGCCCGCGACAGGCCGACAGTCGACGAGGCCTTCAATTACATCAGGGAGGTTCTCAAGTGGCAGGACGAGAAGGATGAGACCTACCCGGAGGAGTCGTTCTACAGTACCACAGAGCTCAGCTCCTCCCGTCTGATCAGAGCAGAATGACACGGCCAGAGACCAGAGAATGAAGGGTGTTGACCCCCCAAGGATTTGAACCAATTTCGTCGTGTGCAGGGATCATTACTAAGTGTATAGTATTACTGTATTAGTTGATGTTTTTTTCAGCTTGTTCAGATGGAGATGGTTGTTATGCGTTTATCATAGATCATTGTTGCCATTGTTGTGTACTAATTTTCCAGACAAATACAGTAAATAAATTAAGTTAGCTGGTAAACACGTGCTTTTGAGCTTATGGTGATGGATCTGTTTGGTCTTATGTGGCTCCCTTGTCTTCAGAAATCAGAAACCTCTGTTTCTGATGTCAAGTGCTGTTTCCTTGAAGTGAAATGGCAGTACAGTACAGTCACATCTCTCTCTATTGAAGCTGAGTGTGAAACGAAGCACAAGAGAGTGCCACGTCATTACATTTGTCCGTTATCGTCCAATTTCAATCCAACGGACAAAAATGCACACTCAATGGAGCATACATCTAGAAAACTACCAAAGGCCTATTTGATTTCTACACTCAAGTTAGGAATGTCTACTAAAAGGTTTGACTGCTACTAAAGGCCAAGGAGGAAATATGGAGAAGGCTATTGAAATGTTTACTGCTGCACAAGAACTAGGCTTATCGATTGACGAGATGACATACAAAAACATGCTTAGCTTCTATGGAAAAGCAGGTTAACTTCCTCTGCCATGTAGACAGCTCAAAGAAAAACTTCATGTTGACCCATTATTCCCGCACTTAACCTCATTCTATTCAGTGCTAACTGCTAAGTCTCTGCATAGGCATCAGGAGGCGTCTTTACTATTCAATAGAATGAAGGAAGATGGTATCAGGCCTGGAAAAGGTACTTCTTTCGTTGGCCCTAACTTCTGAACTTGCTCTCATGAAGCATGAAATGGTATTAGTTCTGCCTTGAGATTAACCAATGTGGCTGATTTGAACCTAATTTGCAATATGCAGATCAGCTTCAATTCCATGATCGATGTCTAGGCCACTTCAGGACTGCATGATGAGGCAGACATTATATTCCAGGGGATGCAGGAAAGCAGTCGTGATACCGGCTCGCTTACCTATCTCGCACTGATCAGAGCATGCACAGAGGGTAGATGCTACGCCAAAGCTGAGGAAGCCGTCCATATCAACATAACCCCTTCATGCCCACATTTCAGCCCCCTCATTTTCGCCTTTCCGAAGGAAGGGCAGATCGATGAAGCCCAGAGGATCTTCAACCAAATGGAGATAGGTGTGGGTGCTGATTTGGCCTGTGGCCGGACCATGATGAGCTTTCAGACTGGGAGTCTGAAGCTGGGGATGCCCTGGACGCCATCAACCTACATGGTACCTCCTTCCTGAGGAATCTAAAGGTTGGATCAAAGTTGGGAGCAAGTTAAAGGAACTGACTGTACTGTACATATGCATCTTGAACAAGCAGGAAAAGTTAAGAGAGTCGTTTATCCTTTCAGAAGAAAACAAGCTAAAACATGCATCTTACTATTACTACAAGCAAAGAGCAAAGCACATAGCTGCTTGAGGATGCAGCCCCAACAAATCGAAGCTCAAGCAGCTCATGAAACGTTTTGCAGCTCATTTAAAACAATACTGACAACTGAACCGGACATGAGTAATTCTCCATTTCTCCCAACATGTAAATTACTTTTTTTTTCAAAAAAGGGCGAACGCTTATTTCTTTTATGGAAATAAAAGTAACAAAGAGCACATACAACAGCATTTTGCCTCCAGAAACCCAGAGAGCAAAAAAGTTACATGAAATTCCAGACATAGCCTTAGTCAAGAATCAAAAACTAAAAGGAACATAGCAATCGAACAGAAACATCAAGTCCTGCAAGCCATCGCAGTACGACAACCAGGTTCTAACATATTCCAGGTCTAGAGCAATTCCAAAAGATTAGCCAAAAAAAGTATCTAAATTTAATAATTTAGCTATTCTCTAAAATGAATCTCACCCAAAAAAACTAGAGTACTCCAACAGGCTATCTAAACTGGGATTCTCCATATTCAAACCTGCCATGTCATCAGGACCTTTCGTCTTTTCGGATCCATCGCGAAGACCTCGTCGTTCGCTCGGCCAGGCTTTCTCACGTCGTCCTGGCTGCTGGTTCCGGCCGCCGTAGACTCATCCAGCCACGTGGGTGTAGCCTCGTCCAGCCACGTTCGTCATCAGCACACGCAGGGGGCCGGCATAGCCTCGTCCAGCCGGCCGCACGGCTTGAGGGCACACTCGCAGAGGCCAGCCGGCAGCAGAGGCGCGCAGAAGAAGAACTAGAGGGCGCGCGGTGGGTCGCGTACGCGTGGGAATGGGGCGCAGCGCGCGGGAAGGAAACGCCGACCGCGCCAAAAGGCTGGATGGCGAGCGAGGCAGGCTATCCAAAAATAGAGAGCGAAGGAGGAGGGATGGAGAACTACTAAATTTGGAGAGTCATTTACAAAGTCTATTGAAGACGTTTTTTCTCTAATAATAACCAAATTTACCTTTAGAAAATGATTTAGCTTTCCTCATGGAGTTGCTCTAATGTCGCCACACCTTATTCATTCCAGCATGACGATCGTTAAGCATCGCTGGAGAGCATACTGGGGCAATTCAACTTTTCATGGGAACAAATGAGGCATGGAAGGAGGAGAAAAGAAGCTACGCCACGCCACTCCAATCATTAACAACGTAGGGTTCGGGTGAAACGAAGAGCGCGCGTGCAGGCCTGCGAGTGAAGGGATTCGTACGGTGGCGAGGACCACGCGGATGCAGCGGGCCCGCCTCCCTCTCCGGCGGTGTTGGCGGCTTCCCTCCTCTCCTCTGCTCTCCTGTCCCGTGCGTGGTTACACTGGGTTGTAATGAACAATTAGCACTTTGGTTAAGTTAAATTTAAATTTTACAAAAGTTTCAGAAATTTCAGATTTTAGAGTTATTGTCAGTCTAGGGCAATCTGATCAGCCAGGGTTGGCGGTCTGACCACAAGTCCGATGTGACTAGACTGCCAGTACAATTTGACTAGAATCTATTTGGTGTCTGCTTTTCCTGAGGAGCTTGTTTTGGAATTGGCCACATGCGGTCCAACCGATTGGTGTTGACGATTGGATCAGAATCAAGTTGGGCAGTGTGACTGGCATTGAAGATATGTTCACATCGGTGGGCTGGCCAGACCGACTATTGGCTGGCGATCTGGTCGGTACAGTCTAACCACCATGGGGAGTGTGGTCAGATCGATGGGTGCGGCCAGATAGCAGTGAAAATGAATTTTGCATTGGATGAGTGTATGCACAGCATGAGTGCCATTGGTTGATTATATTGAGTTGCATGGTGCATTATTTTGACTAACGTGAGTCAAGTGCATAAAACTTGTGATCAAGATGGTTGCTTAGTTTTTGGATGCGCAGGTGGCTTGGAGAACGTTAGCGGTCGACGGCAATGGATTGGGACTAGATGAAGGAGTTGAGGTCCGAACGGTCGTATAAGTCTGGGTGAGACTATTTGGCTTAAGCAGGAAGTATAAAGAAGACAAAGATCGTGAAGAGGCGAGTTGGCACATGTAGTGAGCCAGGTGATGAGGCCGATGTACGTAGAGACGGTTCGAAGGAGACCGAATATGTAAAGATGTAATGGCTAGTCATTGAGTGCTACGGGCTATATATCAAAGCATGCGGAGATACTTTAAGGTAAAGGTGAAGACGGAGTTAAGGGATGGTGCTCAGAAGCTTTGTTAAGGGTATTTTGGTAGTTAACCAAATATCGGATTGATGTCTTTATCAAAACTGTGGCATGGGGATGCGCAAAGGAGAAATGATTTAGGTCAAGGGGAGCTGAAATTGAAAGGAGGATCAACCGCTAAATGGTTAACGAGTTGAGTCCTGTAAATGCTTTAAGAAACATGCATGTGCGTAAAGCCTATGCTAGTAGGGTTGACTGGTTTCCCCAATAGAATTAATGGATTGGACTCATTAAGGTTATTTCTGGTTATTAAAGGGGAGGAGAGGTGATAAATCCAAGTATTTTAAGGTTTAGGTTTTTGTTCTACTACTTTATATACTTCTATGGTTGTGAGAGAGAAAATTAAGAGAGAAAAGAGTGGTGCTTTTGAAGCACCTTGTAATCATCCATAAATATGTAAATTTTCCACTGAAAATAAATCAAAATTTTGTTTCAATTATGCTTTTATTTACATTCTTACTTGGTTTTACTTGTCCTTAATCCAATCGACCTTGTGACCAAGCTGGGCTTTCTAGGATGGACTCGATGATATCTTGGGCTGATTCAGGTACAGGTTGGGGGGTGCTTATTTGAGCTTAAAGTTTAAGCTTTTAGCTTATTTGTCATTGATTAAGGTTTTTCTTACTATAGCTGTTATTAGCTTTTCAGCATAATTAAATTTGAAAAGAAAAAAAGTTACATCACAGGCAATGCAAAGTAATAAAGAGAAAGAAAAGGCAAAAAAGCCGAAAAAAAACTAAAAAAGAAGATACAATTAAGAAGCAAGTTGAAGCTCAAATGAGTACAGCCTAGAGAACCGGAAAAGCAAGCTTCCCTTTTTTTTCCAGCAGGCCGTGTGATTCTAATTTTGAGAGGCAGAATTCATTATACAAGTCCAGCTGATGATGTTTTCAAATTCATCATAAAGTCCAGCTGATGATGTTTTATTGTTGAATTTAATAAACTCAACTTAGTGGTTTGATAAATTTCAAACATTGAGCATTTCTGCTTCATATCTTGTATGCGTAAAGCCACCAAATCGATCCTCCTCAAAACATGTTGAGCAGGAGTAAACAAAGCATACTAAATCCCCCACATATTGTAGAGGAAGAGGAAAAACGAAAGCTCAAGCACAGTAGGAACATTATCTTCTCATTGAAATAGGAAAGACGCTGAACACTTCTCAGTTCCAGCACAAAAGCAACAAGTAGTTAAGCACAGACATCCATCCAGTGCAAGATGAAACTAACAGCAAAAGCTTAAGAGCACCCCTAACAAGTTCTAAAAACTGAACGACGAAACTGACTGCAAAAGGTTGAGTACTCCACCAAATTCTAAGAACTAATTGCCACCAAAAACATCTCCTAGACTCCAATCCAACCCGCAAAAGTCTCTGCTCTTTATTGGAAGGGCAAATTTCAGCAGCAGCTAATAGAGCAGCAAGCAGTAGTTGCATGTGACGATCACTGGCCATTGGAATAGAACATGCTTGGGTAAACCCAGAGGGCCTGCAGTTGACGGTACCAGTTTCTTTTGTACACAAGGTCAGGATCGGTGGATGGATCCCACACAGAATCTGCCTCATCACCCAACCCATGTAGACTAAAGGTTTGAGAGTAATGCGCGTAGTACAAGCAATTGCTCCTCCCTCCCCATTGTTCCGGGCTCATGCAAGAAAACGGTTGGCTCCTCACATCACCCCCAACAAAGAGTGCCCAATTCTCCAGCTTCTTCACCTCCACCCATTTTGCAGGCTTGGTTGACATGTCGAGGCGATATGGTTTATACATGACTGGTGCTCCAAATGAAAAGCTTATGTAATGGTCAACAATAAGAAGCATGTCACCACACACCACTAGCCATGGTCTTAAATATGGGCATTCAGTCATGTCGTCCCACCACACAGTTTCTATCTCCTGCAGGCCAATCTGGGGGGCCAACTGCAAAGTGTAGATCCTGTTATAAACCATAGCGATGAACTGACCATTGAAGTCCACAATCTGATCAACCCGTGCATCAGAAAGCTTGAGCTCTGACCAGGAGTCACTTCCAACCGGCCAATCAAACAGGGAGGTTTGAGTACCGACAAGGAGATGTGAGTTCGGTGATGCAAGGGGAGCAGTCAGCATGCCACAGTAGTAGAACTCCTCACAGTTGTCGCTGAATGGGAGACGTGGAGGTGAGACTTCGGCACCAGTGAAGACATCAACAACAAGACAATATCCGCGACGGCAGCAGATGAGATGACCATATGAAGAGCCTGCAAAATGCATCTTCTGCAGAGTTTCTTGAGGAATCTGGCAGCGAAGGGCAGTGTTTCGGTTGGCTAGATCAATGACCTGACATGTGCGTAGCTTGTGACACCCATTTTTAGAAGGGAGATGAGGAGCTTGGACACGGACATTGGGTCGGATGAGGAGAGGTGGGAACAAGGTGCAGAAGGTAGATTTGGATGGGTATGAAGAGAAGGCAGCTCGCCAAGAGCGGCAGGTACCAGCAAAGGCAAGAAGGTCGAGAAAGGAGCCCGACAGAGCGACAATGGAGTGAAGCAAGCCATTTGGGAGATCTGCCCAACCTTGGACCGCAGACAAGGCAGGGGGCGTGGAGACAGAGGCGTCAGAGATCTTGCTCTGGCTTTGCATGATAGCAGTCTCTGCAACACATAATGAATTCAAGAACAAATTAGAAGGGCTACCCGATTAAGGAATGAAAAAAATAATACAGATAACCTGCTTGAACCATAGATATCAATATATCATATGTTGTTCGTGAAATATATGCGGTAGTTATCTAAAACGTCATTATAAACTTAAGAAAAAAAAGGATTTTGATTCAATTAGGTGTATTCTTATGCTCAGGACGAGACAATAACATGCAGGAAAAAGTATAACTTCTCCAAATGCCTCCCTGAAGTTTAAATTCTTTGTGAAGCCCATCAGTATCTCCAAATCATGAGATAAAAGGTGCCTAGTTACCTGGTAGTTACATTATCGCCACATGAAAGAAAAAATGCTTTGAAATATTTACGGTTTAATGCTTCTTTACATTTGCAGATCATTTCGTGAGGTATGCAAAACATTCAAAATTCTTTTCAAAACCACGAACCCACATCAAGGTCCGAGTCTTTTATTCTAGCCAAACTAGTTGAGGCGCATGCTTCTGCTTCGTAAACCTATTTGATTAATCAAGTCCATCTAGGGTTCCTAGGTAGTATATCTCAAAACAAAATCCAGTAAAAATCTAAACCTACCAACGCGAACCGATCTCTTCCACAGGCATAAGGGCAATTGCACGACGCGCGTTTCTTGGTTAGGTTTGGATTTAGAGGCAAACTCAAGTGGTAAACATCAGACGCCGCATACATGAGAAATGAATCAAGTAAGAAGAAACTAGGGTTGAGGTGAGAGGGAGGGGAGAGAGTGCAGGCCTGGTAGAGGATACCGGCGTCGGCGACGACGATGCGAAGGCCGGTGCCGGCGTCTTCGCCGGCGATGTCGGGGGGTGGTTCGCTCTCCCTTCTGCTTCTGGAACCGTCAGTGGGAAGGCTCTATCTTCTCTCTTCCCCTCCCCATCTGTTCATTTTATACTGTTCTATCGTGGGCCCAATTTGGGCTTAATGGGCCCTCCTGGTCGCACTGGGAAGAAAAGAGAAACTTAATGGGCTGGTACCGAAGGAAGTTAAGAATGGAAACTTAGCACAAGCACAACAACTAACATTAGGCTCTATTTGGAAAGTGAGAATTTCTTCTATTTGTACAATACCTTGATTGAAATGCAGATATTTTTCTTGTTTGCCACGAGAATGAAATTGTTTCCTCTAAAATTCCTGTTTTCCAAACGGATCATCAGACTTTGGATTGTTCCTTTTTTAATTCTAAGCAACTATACTCTTTAGAAAATCCGTAAAACGCAACAGCAATAGCAATAAACTATCTTATGCCGCAATTGTAATGCTTTCGGATTACCGTTTTTCAATTTTCCCCTAATACTCATTTTTGCTTAAATGATCCCCTCCCTAAACTCGGAAGACGCAGCAGGCGACATGTGTCATCTGTCGCACCACCCTAGCTCGGCAGGAGGTGTGGCGTGCGGCTGGGTGAATTGGTGTGGTAGGCGAAGCCAAGGCACGAGAGCGGTGGGCTCGGCGGTTGCAGAGCCATGGTCGCCAAAGCGACCGCCGCACCACCACCGGCTCAGAGGTCATTGCCGAGCAGCGACCACGCTCTGTTTGCCGTGGTGCATAGTTTGGTTCGACAATAGGTTTGCGCCACTAGGTAACTAACGATTTCCATACGTACGTATGCTACATGGTTTACAGAAATATAATAATACACCAAACTCCATATAATAAGATGAGATGCAATACTTTTTCTTCGGTGAATTTGTCTTATGAAAATATGTATTTTAAAATGGCTCGCTAAAGAGTTGGCACCGAACGTAGTAGCAAGTCAAGGATTACCCATTGTCCACTTCCTCTGGCGTCGCATCTGGTCCTAAGGAAAGGTCAGCCTGTCGAGAGAGCATCGTACGTTGTGCAAGTCGTATTGCAATGGTGGTCGAGTGGGATTGAGTGCACCGTACAATTGACTGGCCCTAGCCTCTTGCGTGCTGAACATCTGGTGCACCTAGTCCTCTGCGTAATTGCTGGAGTCCTATAGAGGAAACACATTTTATCAAGCCAACATAGCATAGAATTGAAATTAAGCCTGTAATTGTAAGCTAGGGCAACATTTAGGCACTGGCCCTTCGTGCTAGTTCGACCAACACCGAGCGTCCATGGTGGCCCCGAGGCACTCGAAGCACCCATACACGATACCAAACACATATAGGGTAGATTTCACCATTGGCTTAAAAAATTAAGATAGTAGCTCGGATCAACATCATCACCACACAAATCATCTACGTGAAGGCCGAAATCACATGCCCCCTCACCAACACCAAATTGGTTCAATGCTCCCATCGAGAGAGAGACGCCCAACGAGGTTGCTTCTTTTTCTGCGACTTTTGGACCTCATTCTTTTTAGTTTATAGTTTATGTTTTCCCCTGAACAAACAAATAGAACGGTTTTTTCACCGTCGTTTTAAAACGGCTTATCGGCACAGTCGCGTTAGGGCCAAAAGCGTCATCAACCGCAGTTGAAAAAGAACACACAAGTATAACAAGTTCTTATTGATCCACACTGATAGGTAGCCCAACAAATATTATGAGAATTGCGAAGCAGGCACTTGTTGTATGAGAATGCCCTAGAAGCATCCAGAAGCTTGCTTTCCTTTCCTTCTTTCGCCCTTCCTTCCGTGACGAAGGGAAATAAATGGTTTAGCAACTTTGCATCACTGTCTGTCAGAAACGTACTCCATGTACAGAGCAACGTGAATTGCTTCTACTGTAGAAGTTCTACGAGACTAACTAGATGTGCTGGCGAAGTGCAAACCAGGATACGAAACAGAACATTGTTACAAGACCACAGGGAACTGTCCGTCCGAAATCTTTCGATATTTTTCTGCGTCATTTGAGAGCCGTTCCAATTACATCACAAATTTCATTAATGTTTCTCTGCTTATTTCGCCTCCAGTGGTACCACAAATCACACTTTTATCTCAAAACTACCTCTCTCTCTCTCTCTCCAAAACTCAGATTCATGCTACCAAAAGAGTGATGACCACCTTCCCAGAAAACAAGGCCACTGTAACTTGGTCGTCATTCATCAGTATCCATAGCCTGGTCATCGCAAAAGTAGCAGAAATTAGCAACATGTTTAACATGTAAGTGTAACGTTGGTTACTGGCACGCACTGAAATGAAGCGTAGAAACATTTTGCAAGCGTCATTTACCAGAATTGTCCATTGGGTTAGTGACAGGGGCCGCCTCGGGCTCCTTGATCTCGACGACGACGACGTCGGATGTGAGGAACGTCTTGGCCACTGACGCAGCGTGCTCCAGGCAACATCTCACCACCTGTTGTTCATCATCACGAACGTATGCCCTTTAGCTCATCGCAGTTTTGTCTCACCAATGAAGGTAGGGAAAAGAGAGGAAACAATCAGTGTCAACCACGTGCAAGGGCTAGTATTATGTTCTTATACTTCCGACCATTGTTGCTTCATTCATTTTCCTTTAGCAGTTCCCGAAGATTCTTTATACTGTTTTTTTCAGTTTTACTAAATTGAAGCTACATTAGGTTGGCTTATCCATTTCACTTGTCTTTCTATAAATACAACTCTACAAGCTTAGATCTGGACACTTTAGAAAGTAATGAAACCAAAAGAAAAAGGTGATTTGCATGGGAAACCAAGATGCAACCCGTTGGTAAAACAGAATAACTGATGTCTGAAGTTGCAGGATCACAAAACCGGTATTCGTTTCATATCAGTGCAAGCAAAAGTATAGGGAATCCACAGGGTCACACACCTTGGTGGGGTCAATGATACCAGCAGCCATCAAGTCCTCATACTGTCCGGTAGCAGCATTGTAGCCATACTTGAAGTTATCGTTAGCAAGAACCTGGTATAGTCGTACAGCAGCATTTTTCATGTTATTCAGACGCAATCTGCGAAATATATGAACTTTTGAGTGAACAGGTTCTAACCTTCTCAGTAACAACGCTGCCATTAACACCGGCATTCTTAGCAATCAATTTAAGTGGGTAGCTCAGGGCCCTCCTCACTATTTCAGCTCCGACCTAGAAAAGTTGGCAGTACAGCATGTCAACTTGAAATGCCCAATAGTTCAACATGATTTTTCTGACCCATATACAGTGAACTGCATTGGGTGCAAGTAAAAATAAGTAGACTTTTTTCTACAATGACATCTGTAAACCACTCAAATGAAAACAAAGTAGTTTGGTTTTCACCTTCTGCTCATCGTTCTCCAGGGTGTCCTTGATGGCATCGACTTTAGCTGCCAGTCTCAAAAGAGTGCACCCACCACCAACAACAATACCTTCCTCGACGGCAGCCTGTGAAGAGGAAGAAGCAATTTTAGAGATACAAGAAACAAATACGAATCTGTCAACTCAAAATGATTAATTACATCAATAGACTTACCTTAGTTGCATTTAGGGCATCCTCAACTCTCAACTTCTTCTCTTTCAGTTCAGTTTCTGTTTGTGCTCCCACCTATCAAGTAATAAGCCATGGATTACAATTACCCCATCGTCCGTCCTTCCAACTGAATCAAGGAAAAGAACAAAAACAGATATCATGGCATTTACATCCTTTGTTATACCTGAATGACAGCAACACCACCAGCGAGCTTTGCTATCCTCTCATTGAGCTTTTCCTTTTCGTATTCTTGTTCCGCTGCCTGAAAATTAGAGTAATAACAACGTAGTTTCAGACTTAAAAGACTGTGATGCTTCCTTTTACTACAACAAATAACGCAACTTCACAAATAGCACTCATAAGAACAAATTTCCATTCTACACCCAGGATGAAGCATGTAACCAGCCAGGCTACATTTTCAGAGCTGTACCACCCTATGTGCCCAGAATGAAGAAATGGGACCTTCCGGAAGCACACTATTGAGTCAAGTGAGCTATAGAGAAAAAGAAAAGGTCAGACCTCGATGAGATTCTTTATTTGTGCAACCCTCTTAGCTACTTCTTCTTGGGTGCTGCCATCACCAACTATTGTTGTCGACTCCTTGTTAAGGACAACCTTTGCAGCCATTCCTAGAACCGATTTGTCCGCCTTGTCAAGTGACAGTCCAACCTCATCTCTGATTACAGTTGCTGCAGAAACAAAGAATGCTTATAAATAAGAGGCATTAGTGATCACAAAAATATTTCCAGATGGTAAGTGTCATAGAGGTGGGCCTTGGGCCTAGTCGGTATTATTAGGAATTAGAGATTGATTTCTATTTGAGTTAGAGATTAGTTTCCTTATGTTAGAGATATAATTAGAGATATGATATTGTTAGAGATATGATTGAGATTAGATTCGATCTGTTAGGGGGAGCCCCTCTATATAGAGGGCTACCGCATGCTATTGGAATTAAGCAGAGCAACGTTTGGTTGCCGGCTTCCCTACGGAACCCCCGTACCCCTACTTCCTCCGAACCCCGGTTCATAACAATTTGGTATCAGAGCTGCCAGGCGAGGAAGGCGGCAAGTAGCCGAAGGAGACACCGCCGCCGCCGGCCCATCGCACGATGCCAGGCGAAGAAGGCGGCAAGCAGCCGAAGGAGATGCCGCCGCCGCCGACCGATCCCATCGCCAAAGCGCTGTCCGAGATCTCCCAGCAGATGGCATCTCTCTTGCGCTACCGAGGCCTTGGAGTCCCGAACACCGACGCCCGACACCGCCGCCTCCATCGCAAAACCCCCATCCACCCTCCCCATCTTCCGTCCATCACCTGCGGTGCCCCTGCTTCGTCCGTCGCCGCCGCGGCCGCCGTCGGTCGCGACCTCCGCCACCTCGCGCGCCATCGGGCCGCCGCCGCTGGCTGCTGCCGGCACGAGCTCTGCGCCATCGTCGCCGCGCCCTCCCCCGCTCCTCCGCCGGCGGCCGCGACCATCTCCATTGTCTGGCGCCGCGCCGCGGCCGGCCCATCTCTCTGCCGCCGCGCCAGCCGCCACCTCTGCCACGCCGCCGCCGCCGCCGAGACGCCTCGATCTCCCGAAGTCGCTCTGCTGCTCGCCGCCGCCGCCGGACCGTCGGCGCCGAGCCGCCCCGCCGCTCGTCGATGGCGCTGGGCCACCTCGCCAGCAGTAACCGCCGCCATCGCCGGGGCCACCTAGCGAATCCGCCGTCGTCACGGTCGTGGTCGCCTGCCGTGGCGGCTCCGCCGCCATCTCGGCCGCTGTCACCGATCCGCCCGCCATTGCCGGAGTCGTTGCTCCGGTTGCGGTTCGCCATCCCCGCTTGATCCGCGGTCATCGCCAGATCCGCTCGCCGGCGGCCGCCTGCCTGCCGCCGCAGCTCGCTTCCGCCACGGCCGCCTGCTCGTCGCCACCGCTTGCCGCTTCCGCCGCCGCCGCCGTCGCCGGCCGAACCGCCACCTCAGAGGCCGCCGAGCCGTCGCCGCCGATCCGCCGCCATCGAGCCGTCCCGGCCACCTTGTCCGGAACCGCCGCCGCGCGCCGCCGAAGTCGCCGGATCCGCGCCGCCGTTGCGCCTTCTGGCCGCCGAGACCGGATGAGTTGTGGCTTTGTGCGTCTCGGTCGGTTTAGAAACCGACCGATTGGTTATTAAAAAAACATCAGAAAAGTCAAAAAAAATTCAAAAAAAAACTTATTTTGCAGGTATTATATACCCAAGGCGCAACACTTTGACTAGCCTCGTTCCGCTTGGATCTGGCCGGTTGTCTCCATCCGCTTCAGGACCCCGTCACCGTTCATCTTCTACACTAGCGTCGGAGGTCTTCCATTGGCGCTATGATCACACCTAGCGACTCGAGGACGAGCCGCATGTCCGGAGGTGTAATGTCATAGAGGTGGGCCTTGGGCCTAGTCGGTATTATTAGGAATTAGAGATTGATTTCTATTTGAGTTAGAGATTAGTTTCCTTATGTTAGAGATATAATTAGAGATATGATATTGTTAGAAATATGATTGAGATTAGATTCGATCTGTTAGGGGGAGCCCCTCTATATAAAGAGGGCTACCGCATGCTATTGGAATTAAGCAGAGCAACGTTTGGTTGCCGGCTTCCCTACGGAACCCCCGTACCCCTACTTCCTCCGAACCCCGGTTCATAACAGTAAGTGCGCCTCACCTCCAGTTAAAATGGCAATATCATCCAAGTACTGGGTCTTGCGATCTCCAAAACCCGGGGCCTTGATAGCAGCAATCTTCAATGATCCTCTAAGCTTGTTGACAACAAGGGTAGCAAGAGCCTCCTGCTCAATATCCTCAGCAACTATCAGAATTGGGTATGCACCTCTAATGGCTTCCTCCAAAATATTGATAAGATCCCTTGCATTGGTGATTTTCTTGTCCACCAAAAGCAGCTGAAGAATGAAGATGAAAATATAATGAAATCAAAAATCTGAAACAGATAAAGGCAGTGAGCAGCAGAAAAAATCAAATTGATTGCTCAGATTCCATCCTACCTTGCAGTTCTCATACTCAGCAGACATTTTCTCACTGTCAGTTACAAAATAAGGAGAGATATAACCACGATCAAACTGCATTCCCTCCACCACATAGAGATTATTTTCAGAACTTCTCCCTTCTTCAAGGGTAACCACACCCTTCCGGCCGACCTTGCTCATTGCCTCTGCTATCATGTTACCAATTTCATAGTTGTTGCCAGCACTGACCGCAGCAACATCTGCAAGTTCACTATCTTCAACCTGGAGCAAGAAAATGCTCTTGTAAATAGAACTAATAACGCATAGTATGCACACCAATCATCTGAATCAACTCAGGTATTGGTTAGGTATCGTTAGTAAGGGACAGATTGCCAGAACTATAACATTTTGATGGCATAATAACCTAACGATTAGTTTTACCTCCTTTGACAACTTCCGTAGTTCTTCAACAAGTGCTTTCGCTGTTTTCTCAATACCCCGAGTAATTTGTACAGGATTAGCACCAGCTGCAACAACCTGAATAGAGCAGATGAGTCTTTAGGTCTACAAAATAAAGATTCCACATTCAAATCATACAAGTAACAACTAGTCTCAACTAGTAGCATACCTTAATGCCCTCAGCAATCAGCCCCTGAGCAAGGACCACAGAAGTAGTTGTCCCATCTCCAGCTAAATCATTGGTCTTTGCTGCAGCTTGCCTAACCAACTTAGCTCCAATATTTTCAACAGGATCCTCCAACTCAACCTGCAGTACAACAATTGTTACTTGAAAACTCTGTTGGGATTAAAGCTACTCATGAGTTGCATCATGAGTTGCATGACAACCCAGAAGCATCCAGTACAGACCGATCCAAAATCCATAATACTTCTTATGATGCTAACTAGTTAGGCTTCTGTTCATCTAGTCAGAAAGTAATGCATTAGAATGCAAGTAGATAAATTTATGATATAATATGGCGTGCAAAATCATGTGCAGCAAGAATGAAAAGAAATATACTTGGGTGTATAATGTACCAGCCATGCTGTTTCACTTTGCAAAACAAAGCAAGCTTTTCAGTGAAAGTGTAGGCGAACAGCTAACAAGTGCTGACCACTGAAAGATAATAGAGATGACAACATTTACATGTACCTCTTTTGCAACTGTAACACCATCATTTACAATCTTAGGGGACCCATACTTGCTCTCCAAAACAACATTCCTTCCTTTTGGTCCCAATGTAACTCCAACAAGGTCTGAGAGCTTATTGACTCCAGTCTGACATATAGAAACAACTAATTAGTGTTTGGTCACATCTCACCAGGCTCCAGCACATTGTCAGAAATCAAAATACAATGTCTGAGAACTGTGAAACTCACCTGGAGCTTCTTGATAGCTGAGCCATCCTTGTTGAAGTACAGCTCCTTAGCTGCTTTTATTCTGAAGTTGCACTTCCTCTGAAGGCGCACATTGCGTGGCCGGTTGGTAATGGAGACAAATGATACTGACGATAGAGAAGATGGTTTCTTGTCTGATACGATGCCAGTTGGAGCTGCCATGAGGCCAACAGTAGAAGTGGCACTGAATGTTGAAGCCATGTTTACCTATGCAGTAATGATCACATCAGCATGACAAAAGAATAGAAACATATACACAATCCATAATCTGGAGATCTTGCAAGCAGAAACAACCATAAGCATGCACTTCAGATAATGGAAGTGGTAGCGACCACATGCCACTAAGGCGCTAACCAAAAGTAAACGCTCAGATATACACCAAAGCAAATATATATCTGAGTGGGGATATTCCCTGTCTCCGTTGTAAACGGAAAGGGAACAAACACACTCGCGACCATTTTAGCACATTATTTTGTAAAAATGGCGGCGATAAACAAATTAAAGCGACTTTGTAGTGCTGATTTCTTATAGTAACCACAGGTATGGCCAAACAATAATGTTAACCACTTCACCTACAACCACAACTTCAATTTTAGTTATTATTCCCCCACCCTGACAACTTTGTCAGCTACAAATGGCTTAACGGCTGCCAACATACAGAAGAATACTGCCATTTCCACTACCGAATTGAACAAAGCATGTACCTTCTGCTTTGGTTAGCTGAATAAGAGTATCCCAAACCCAACAACCGCAACCACGATGCTAAGTACAAGCGTGCCACCAACAGATAGAGCGCCCCCATCTTTAGGAATCCACTGGGCAGACAAATCAAGCTGATGAATCCAAAACCCCCTATAAACAACCAATTCATTTACCGTTACAGCACTTCCTTAGGCACAATGCCACACCCTTCAAGCTTACTACAAAGGCGAGAGTATACCGTGTACGTGAACGAATTGAACAAGAAATTCACCATTTTACACCGGTGTGCCAATTACAGTGCTCAAATCCAAAACCCTGCGAGTAAACCAAAACCGCGCTCCGATTTAAACCGCCAAACGAAGTCTCTAGAACCCGAATTACCCGGCGAATTAGGGCGAAACGCGACGCGACCAGCCCATCTAATCGCCAAGCCACGGCTCGAAATGCTACGACTCGACACCAAATTAAGGGAGCGAGGGGAGCGGCGGAACCTCGAGTTGGGGTAGAGAGGAGGAGGAGGGCGTAGGGTTAGGGAATCACCTCACCTCGCGGGGGGAGTAGCGGGCGGGGGATGGAGGCCGGCGGAGAGGATAAGGCTGCGGCCTCGAGAGGGTTGAGCGCTGCGCGTGGGGGGGTTGGGGGCAGGGGAAGGGATGAGGTCTTAAATACACGCCAGGGTTTTGCAAGGGTGCTGCCAATTTTTGTATGCGGCCCTGGAAAAGTGCGTATTTCAGCAATAGCGCCATGCTACGGGGCATTGTTTTGGGCTATGGCTTACAACTTTTTTTTGTTACGATTTATTAGTCAAATAAATAACGATTACTAAGGAAACTCAAAGGCAATAGTGACTGAAAAACAAAAAAAAAGAATCGTAGTATGAGTCTTCCCCCACATAGGGCTTATTCTTTTTTGACTTATATCTGTGATTTATGACTTATGGTTGAAATTTTTTAATTTTGGGCTGTTCAAAACAGAGATTACGGAGAGAGATATGTGCCTGTGATTTTGGCTAGTACAGATGTTAAACTTTTAACATGTACTACAATCAACCTGTAGACCCCGTCTTGAGAAAATATTCCATTTGAAAGTTAGGTACTGTAACAAAAAACCAAAAGCCGCTTTTAAAAGCTGCAAAGAACATGACCATATTCTTGAGGGGAATGAGTTTTTCATTCCTCCATGTCTTAGCGAATTGGGCTTTTGTGGCTTATGGTTTATTTTTTATTGTAGCTGTTTTATTTTACACTGTAACTGTTAGTGACTTTTTTAGCGTAATTAAATTTTAAAAAGAAAAAGGTTATCCTATGACGGATAATGCAAAAAACAAATGTGAACAAAGAAAAAGGCAAAAAAAACCCAAAAAGGCTAAAAAAACCAGAAAAAGACAGAATTGGAAAATAGTAAACTAGAAGCTTAAAAGTCAGAAACTGAAACCAAAACAGCGGAGCCGATCACGGCTAATTGCATATACCATCTCAATCCATCAATAAAAATGCTTGAGGTTCCAATCAAGCGCTAGTATCAGGGAGTTCATAAGTTATGGTATAATAATTACGCTTACAAAGCAAGAGGTGGAGTATTTTGTTATGAGAGTCCTTATATGACACCGAATAATATGTCATCGAATAACTCTATCCTGCCATCACTATCAACACCCAATCAGTAAGCTGCCATCGAAGGCATGGAAATACCAGTCTTTTGCACGTATATTCAAAAGGGTAAAGAAAATTCATTCCCTTCAACTAGTGACATGGACAAATAGACTCGGGCCATAGATAAGATGCTTGAGATTCCTACTAACCAACCAGCTTGGGTGAGCTCATGAGCTACCTTGTTAAAATCACGCATGTAGTTGGTGAAAAAAATCAATCACGCATACAAAGCAAAAGTATACAACTACGAAATAGTAAGCAATGCTTTTTTGCTTTGCCTCGAATGAAAAGATGTTATGAACATTTGACAAATAGGTGGTTATCATATACAATTGTACATTGAGAACTTTTTTTTAGAATTGTCATATACCAAGGGCTACGAAATGTACTACCTCTATTCAAGAATATACGATGCTTTGGACAAGACTTTATCTCCAATAGATAAAAAATATTATATTCTGAAAAGTATCTCTCGTAACAAATTTAATAATACTCCATATGATCAATCAAGATAATTTTATACCGTATATTAGCTATCAAGTTTAAGAAAGTCTGACAACTCAAATTCGAAAACATCGTATGTTTCTGAACAAAGGGAGTAATAGCAATTTTGCTCACTATAGCACAAAACTGTTCTTTTTCTCAGATACTAAAATGTTAGGACCTAGCATACAATATGGTACAGCAACACATGCAACCAATTTCTTTAAAAAAAAACCACAATCTCAAGCAGAACAAGGTCTCAGCGGGGCACTAAAGTGAATAGTACATTTCTTCCGGGTGTATACAATAAAAGGTGCAGGATGGCCAGGGCGAGCAGCAGCTATTGGATCCAGCCCGCAGCCTGGACCGTTGTGGAAGTGTCTAGAAGCAGCAAGCGAGGAGTGGGCGTGTTTTTGTCGTGGGCGCTAAATGGGTTGTAAATGGGCCTAGGCTCATACGTAAAGCACTCAAATACGCATTGCTTAATGGGCCTCAGCCCGTGAGAGCCAGTGTTCAAGTATGTAAATGGGCTGAAAGCATAAGGTTAGGAAGAAAAAAAGAGGACCGCACCGCGATCTAACCCGGGTCGCGCACGTGACATGCAGGAATACTCCCAACTATATTAGGGATGTTTTTTCGGTTTATGATTTATAATTTTAAGCTGAAATTTTTTATTTTTGATTATTTACTAGAGAGAATGTAGAGAAATACACTTGTATATGATTTTGATCGATTTAGATGAAGTCGCTACAGTGTCTACTACAATAAAGCTGTATACATCATCTTGAAAAAATATTTTTAAAAACTAGTTATTATAGAAAAGTTAAAAAACAAAAGCCGAAAAGAAAATATCCCACAACATGCCAATTAGCTTGATGTGAACACTCATTGTTGTTCACAGTCCATTGAACTTACGAGTTTCCTCCCCATATCCTAGCTGTTACACCCTTGGTACTTGATAATACGTCACTTTGTTGGTCGCATTTCCGTCTTGTTAGTGAGTGGTAGGAGACGAGATACCGGGTAGAGCTAAATCTTTTATAATATATTATTTTTATTATTTTTACTTGTATATTATGATAATAAATTATACTCAAAATTTTGCATTGGAGATCTAAAAAAATTAAAAGTAATCTATATTTGCGAACGAAGTTAGTACAAACTAGTGCAAAGCTCGTCGGCCCACAGGACACTATGCAATACTGTCGGTGACTATGGGGGCCATCTGGTGAGCCTTGGTGCTTCCGGATCAACCTGCAAGCGCAGTAGCGCACTCAGAAAATTCTTCGCTCGTTGGTACAAGTCAAGCACCAACGCGTTGCAAAAAAACAAATGGCGGGGTGGCCTGCATGATCACCACCATGGCACCATCATCACCTCCAATGCCGCAGCAGTTCGCGTTCGTTAGATGACGCACGAAAACCAGCTCGACGGAAGCAATAAAAACCAGGAAACCAGAAGGAAATCCTGAAAGAGAAGCCAAGTTCTGGACACGGCAACACAAGAACAAAGAAGGAGAGCAGAAAGAAATCTGCAAGAAGGATATCCATGGGTCAGTCTCTGAGGAAGCTCTTCGACAACTTCTGCCAAAAGGAAATGAAGGTACTCGTACGTAATAACATCTCTTGATCAGGCCAGGCAGTGGCCGGATTAAGCTTTTTTATGGTGTTCGTTAGCTCTCTTTCAGCTGTTCCTCCTGTCCTGCAAACATAGGTTGTCATGCTTGGGTTGGACGCCGCTGGCAAAACCACGATACTGTACAGGCTGCACATTGGTGAAGTCTTGTCGTCCATACCAACAATCGGTACCCACTTTTACCTCACCAAACGGCTAATGTATTACTACACTCATTGTAGTATACCGTAAATTGTAGTACAAATATCTAGGTTTATTGTGGATGGCTGGGTGGTATTTGTGCAGGTTTCAACGTGGAGAAAGTTGAGTACAAGAATGTGACCTTCACGGTTTGGGATGTGGGAGGCCAGGACAAGGTGCGGCCTCTCTGGAGGCAATACTTCAACAACTCCGACGCTTTGGTATTCTTTTCCCTTTTCTTCTTCTTCTCCTCGAATGCTAGAATATGAAAATGTGAATACAGAATCTGTCTGTCATTGCTGCTTTCTGAAGAAGCGTGTTTGTTTCTAGATATATGTGGTTGATTCGCTGGACAGGGATAGGATTGGAGTTGCCAAGGAGGAGTTTCAGGTCAGATGAGATTATGACACAAGCATCCTTCGATTCCTTTGTTCCAAAGGCATATATAACATTCATGCAACGATGCTCAGTTTGTGCTAGCTCCTTTTTTTTTCCTCTCTCTCGCCGCAGGCCATTGTGAAGGACCCTCTTATGCTCAACAGCGTGATACTCGTACTCGCCAACAAGCAGGACCTGGTAAGCAACAACAATCCCAAACTGGCGTACGTGATGCACTAGCATGCATGCATCGAGCGAAACAATGGCTACCTGACTATGAATTGTGCAGAAAGGGGCGATGAGCCCGTCTGAAGTGTGCCAAGGCCTGGGGCTGTACGAGCTCAAGAACAGAAAGTGGCATGCGCAGGGAGCCTGCGCGCTCACCGGCAAGGGCCTGCACGACGGCCTGGACTGGCTGGAGGCCACCCTCAGGGACGTCCAGACATGGGGAAGCTCCGTCCGCTTCTAACAAGTCACTGCCGAGCCGATCGACATTCTACATACAGCGTGTATAAATTTCTTGCGGCAATCCATCATCCATTTTGTATTCGATTCGATCCCTTGCTTGATCATGAAATTCTAAAGCGCCTGCATCAGTACAAGTACGATGAGACCGCGTGATGAGAGAGGCGGCTGATGATGCAAACTGCAGTTCTGCTGCGCTTGTGTAATAACTAATCAACCGGAGACTCGTCCATTCAATGAAGTGTATCCGGGAGTGCTGGTTGGAAATATGTATTTGCTGTCGATTTATTCACGCTGTTAATCAGTTTTGCTATTGTATAGTCGGCTAAAATTTTTTTATCTCCGGTCATCTAAAGTTGCACTCTCAGTCATTTAAAGTTGCAATGTACTAATTCACCCCACCTGAAGTTACACTCTCAGTCACCTAAAGTTGCAGTATAAAAAAGTGACTAAACATGAAGGGAAAAAACAGTCGCTGTGCAATAGTCACTCCCAAACACATTTTTACAAGTCTACATCAAACTCTAGACACAGAGTCCGATGGTAGCCCTCTCTAACGTCTTTCCTTGCGCGAGTCCACACGGATGACGCCATCTGTTGTAACTTTGCTACAACAGGGAGTACATGGTACCCTTTTCTCCATGGGAGGAGGTAGAGTTAGAGAAAGCTAGAGACATGAGAAAAAAAGCTTGTGTGTAAAATGAATGGATCCCCCTCTCATACCCCTCTTGGGGTTTATATACTCGAATGAGATAGGATGAAAAATTATCATCATATCATTTGATAATTACAAAATGTGATAGTATATTGATATATTTCTCTATATTATTGGGCTTATTACCTATTGGGCTAGTTGTAAGGCCCAATCACAGAGGTTGAGCCACCCCTACAAAAATATTGTTGCTTCGGAGGCTGCCTCCTTCTCCAGTAGTGTCGGTGGCTTCCCTCATCTGTACCCTCCCGTCCCCCTCATGGTATTAGGAGTATATTGAAATGTGAGAGGTAGATGGATGCGGTAGGAGAGGCGAGGGAGTTGGGCGGTAATGAAGAGGAGGAGGAGGGCCATGGCGAGGACCATGCCGATGTGGCGAGCCCACCTCCTTCAACAGTGGTGTGAGCGGCTTCCCTCCTCCATGCTCTCTTGTCCCCTTGTGGTACTGGGACTGCGAGAGATGACAGGCGAGATGAGGGAGTTGGGCGGTGATAGAGGAGGAGGAGGATGGCGAGGTGGCCGATCGCGGCAAAGGTGGCCACGAAGGAGAGATCGGTCAGGGTAGGGCCCACGAACGATACGCTCCGGATCGCACATTTCGAAATGGGCTGTAATGGATCGACCATTTTATGTGTGATCCAATTTTTTGATTGGCTGGATCGGATTCGCTGATGAAGCCCCACTACCTTACGAATGATCGGGCCCATCAGTTCGATGATGGACAGTTAGTATCCCTTACAAACTAATGGGTCGTGTCGTTGAAATTACGCCACAGCCTTTGCCACCGCCCTACCCGCCTCCAAGCGCCAATCCCATCGTCTTCTCCGACTACGGCCACCGCCAGCTCGAGACCATAAGGAGGAGGAGGGGATAGCGACAAATTAACAGGGGATTGCCTATTGCACGGCGCTTGTTTTTTCCATCATTTTCAGTCACTTTTTGTACTGCAACTTTAGGTGACTAAGAGTGTAACTTCAGGAGAGGTGAATTAGTACACTGCAACTTTAGATGACTGAGAGATAAAAATTTTAGTTGAAAACTGTGACTATTGCACAGGCGACTGTATTTTCCCTTCATCTTCAGTCATTTTTTTATACTGCAACTTTAGGTGACTGAGGGTGTAACTTTAGGAGAGATGAATTAGTTCACTGTAATTTTAGATGCCTGAGAGATAAAAAAATTCAATCGACTGTGTAATAGCAAAACTGAAATGGGGAGCGCCTATTACTCTCTGGGATTCTGGAGGTAAAGTGCTGCTGTTTGTTACTCTTTGAACCTTGTTACTTTCATTTCCGTAAAAGAATTCCAGAAAATAGGTTGAATCCCGGAAGAAATGGAGAATTACTCGTATCTCCAGTTCAGTTTTCAGTATTGAATGCATATATCGGCAATGTGCTTCGTTGATTGAGTGATTGAACTGAGTGTCGCAACTGTTTCAAAATGCGCTGCAACACGTTTGATGGGGCGTCATGTGCTTTTGTTCCATGCATGTGTACCTTGTTGAAGATGCATACGTACAATACAATATTTGTTCCTTGATGTTTCACCCTACTTTGATTGATCCATGCATGGGCCATGTAGATAGATTGATTGATCACATCCAGGGCATCTCCTGCCTGTCTTAGTGAGTGCTCATGAAGATGTCAGGGTTCGACGATCCACAACTAGTTTTTGCTACGTTCCTGTTACCCCTCAGAATGAATTGAACAGCACTCGAGATGAACATGAAATGCCTGACGCAAACGCTGTCTGTAGAATGGAGTCTTTATGTTGGTATAGCTATCACATCAGTCTGATCAGAAACCTAAACCCTTTTTTTATAGGATAGACTATGCACAGGCGATTAAATTTTTTATCTTTCAACCAAAGTTGCACTTAATCACGAGTGTGCCATATAGAAAGAAATTTTAGAAGATGTCCACGCACTCGAGTGTGCCTCTTTAGCAGCACATGCTAGAAAGATAGGGATTAGGTATAAATTCGTGATCTCATAAAATTCTTATCAAAAACGTATTCGCGTGTACATATAGATGACAATAGAATTTGAACTCGACGACTCTACACCGACTGAAAGGTGGTTCGCTGTCAGAAATAAAACCTGAAGAGCTCGAGCTGATCACCCCACACGCTCACAGAGAGAGCTACTAATTCAGTGCGTACGGATGGACCGGGCCTAGCAGGCTGAAGAGAGCCCAATTACAGTTGGGCCCTGCAAGGCCAGCCCAGGTTGCTCCCGGACACTCACGAGTCCACCATGCCTGTCCTGTCAGTTAGGGTTTCTTCCTCTTCCTCCTCCCCTCTATATGAGATGGCGGCGCATCCGCTCGCTCGATTCCACTCCATTACTTGCTCTCGCTACTCCGCTGCATCTATTTCTTTCTTTCTTTCTCGCTGCTTGTGTCAATTCTTTCTCGCTGTTTGTGTCATTCTACGATGCAAAATTACGAATCATGTTATGGCGGTGAGGAGAAATTGAAAGGCCGGTCTTACAGCTGCCTCCCAATCTCCCAAGATGTGATGATTGATTCTCTCATCTTCTGGGAATGAGATTGGGACGGTAGTAGCGTGATGCGATTCGGCGAAAGGTGTTTCTCTGAGCCATGCTTTCTTTTCTCCAGATTTCTGTTCGCGTAGCTCAAAATTTTTTCTTCGTCAGCCACCGGTGTTTCTTTTTTTTCTTTGACCGGCTAAACACTTGTCTAGTTGTCTGGATGATTTGTTTGTTATCTTGAGCGGTTTTTTTGCAATCCGAACTCTCTTGATACTGATTTTCGGGAGGATAATGAACCGAGAAGACGTTGTTAGACAGACCTAGGCCGTGCGGCGTCGGCGGAGACCGTCGCCGGAGAAGACGACGGCGAACAGTTCGTCCCTTTGTGGAGTCGGAGAGCACGTGTTTTTATATTTTAACCCGTTGGGAGCACCCATCTAGCCCGTACATCCTCGAACAGACGGCCCAGCGTTTTCAGATCCGCGTAAATTTTGGCCCGAAATGGATCGCGATGAAGCATCGCGATCCATTTTGGGCCCGTCCTAGCCGTCCATGATCATTTATGGGCCCATCCTGGCCGTCCATTATCAAATAAGAGAACCAGCCCGAGTGAATTCCAGCCCACGTGCGTTACCCAGTCGCCGGCCCCACATCTCAGCCACCCAATTCTCTCCCAAACAGAGACGACGATATTTTCCTCTCCGCTTCCCACGAGCTCTACTGCTCAAGACGACGACGCACTGCAGTGCAGCTCAGTGAGCTCCCACCCATGGCGCCTTATCCACCTGCGCGTCAACCATTACCACAACCGCAGAAGCAGCAGCAGCAGCTCCATCCCGCACACAGCAGCCGGCCCACGCCTCTGTTCCACTCGCTACACGCGGCGTCGCTCCGGCGCGGCGGCGCACCTCACGACACCCGTGGTCTCCGGGCCCTTATAAAGACCTTGGCTGCGTCAGCCGCGCTCGACGAGGGCGCAGCCGTGCACGCCCATGCCGCCAAGCTTGGACTGGACCGCCACCGTGCCGTCCGCGACGGCCTCATCGCGCTCTACCTAGCGTGCGGCCAGCGCGCCAGAGCGCGAGCCCTGTTCGACGGGTTTCCGGACGGCCGGGACGTCGTTTCTTGGACGGCCATGGTCACCGGGCACGCAAGGCTCGGGTTCTTGGACGAGGCCTTGTCGCTGTTCTTTGACATGGTGGAAGACCGCAGCGTGGCTGTCGACGCCGTGGCGGCCGCCGCGGCGTTCGCGGCCTGCGCGGAGGTAGGGGACCTCGCTCTGGGCAGGAAGGCGCACCAGCGCGTCCTGGACAGGAAGGTAGCTCTCGATGTCGTCGCGTGGAACGCGCTGGTTGACATGTACGCCAAGTGCGGGGACGCGGCGGCCGCGCAACGGTGCTTCAGGAGGATGCCCGTGAAGAAGAACGTTGTCTCTTGGAACACGATGATCTCCGCGTTCGTGCGCGCCGGGGAGCTCGGCCAGGCGCTGGCATTGTTCCGGAAGATGCAGGGCGCGGGGTTCCTCCGGACGACGCGACGTTCGTCGCCATCCTCGGCGCGTGCGCTCAGCTCGGCGCGCTCGACACCGGAAGGTGGTTGCACGCCTACATGGGCAGGCTGGGGCGCAAGGCCGACGGCGTCGTCGGCAACGCTCTGCTCGACATGTACGCCAAGTGCGGCGCGGTCGACCTGGCCACGGAGGTGTTCGACGGCATAGCGCGGCGAGACGTGTACACCTACACGTCCATGATCCTGGGGCTCGCGATGCACGGCCACGGCGAGGAGGGCCTGGCACTGTTCGCCGATATGCGGCGAGCCGGTGTGAGGCCGAACGAGGTGACGTTCCTCGGTGTCCTCTCCGCGTGCTGCCACGCCGGGCTCGTCGAGGAGGGTCTCCGGCATTTCAATGCCATGCCGGGGTCCTACGGCGTGACGCCTGGCATCGAGCACTACGGCTGCGTCGTCGACATGCTCGGTCGCGCCGGGAGGCTGGACGAGGCAGAGGAGCTCGTCGCGGCAATGCCGGTCCAGCCCGACGCGCTCGTCTGGAGCTCGCTCCTCGCGTCATGCCGGGCGCACGGCGATGTCGTGCGAGCCGAGCGCTTGATGCGGCGGATGGCCAATGAGCTCGACGGCTACGCGGGCGCGGACGCCGGGGAATACGTGCTCATGTCGAACATGTACGCGTCCAGAGGCCGGCACGGCAAGGCAGTGCAGGTGAGGAGGCAGATGAGGAGAAGCAAGATCGACAAGGTCCCCGGCTGCAGCCTCATCGAGATCGACGGCGTCGTGCACGAGTTCCGAGCGATTCCGGCGAACTCCATTTGATGAAGTGAACTCTATTGAACTCTCTCATGGTATGCACATACATACTGACGCAGTCACATACTGAATTTGAGAGTTAAAGTCACTTTTGACACAGATTGATTTTGACAGATTTACAAAACATAGTAGTATGACAAGCGTATTTAACAAAAGAAAGAAAGCTTATTGGTTATTGCTACTACAGCAGAAAACTACAAGCCTGAGCTACTAGTTCACATGCCCAAGGCATGCTTATTTGGCGTTGTCGTTGGCATTGGCCATGTCAATGGCAGGCCTCTCGACGTGCTCCATGTCCTCCTCCCGGACGAACATCGTCTGGTCCAGCACCGACGCCGAGCCGCCCGCCGCGGTGCCTGGCGGGTGCGGCGGACTAGTAGGCGCGCCGCAGTTCACGTTGTCGGTGTCGGCCGCCTCGTCGGCGGGGAGAAAGACGCCCGTCTCCTGGTCGGGCACCCACGCATCCTCGCTGGCCTCGCCCTCCAGCGCGTCGACCGTCTCGTCCGGCAGCACCGTCGCGGTGCGCTCCTCGTGGAGCACCACCACGTTCTTGCGGTTCAGCGCGCGGTGATCGTCGGCGAGGCGCGGTCGTCGCGGTCGGCGTTTTGCTCCTCCGGCTGGGCGCTACTCGAATGATTCTGAGCTCCTCTCCTGTGAACAGACCACAGACGTTGTACACATCAGTTTCTCAAATGCGTGTGAATTTGTACTCCGTGCTACTCAAACCGCAAGGTTATTTACCCAAGAATGAACAGATTGTTCATTGAAATGATGGCATCTACAATAATACATGTATGCTACTTCTGAATTCAGAATGGAATCAACAGCCATATAAACTTTAGCCTTTAGGAGTGACTATTGCTCAGGCGACTATTTTTCTCTTCATTTTTAACTTTTTTACACTGCAACTTTAGGTAATTGAGAGTGCAACTTTAGGATAGGGAAATTAGTACACTGCAATTTTAGATGACTGTGAGTGCAACTTCACGTGACTAAGAGATAAAAAAATTTCAATTAACTGTGCAATAGCAAAACCGTTCTCACAATCACCAACATAATCACAAAAACGATAGACATCAGAATTTGATTAATCATCCGAAAAATGAGAGCAATTTTTATAAGGGTGAAATTAATCAAACCCAAGAAATTCATTACCGCCCTCGTATCCATTGCATGCAAGTCGGTTGCTACAGTAATTCCACTGCACAGTAGTACTAACTCATTACTTACATTAGTCAGTGCTTGTGAGAATGCATTTTGGACTAACAAATTATAGTTACCGTATGTACACAAAAGCAATGTGAATGATGATATTCTATCAAGGCATCTGTGTTTCTATCTGGCAAAAAATACAGCAAGCAGCACAGCGGCGGCGTCTCAGATCACCCCTTGACCAAAAATACCAATGAGCATTCCTGCCAGCCAGCTATGCTTATTGTGTCACAACTCATTACCGGGGTTAACCAACGAGAAATGCATAACGGGGTTAAGCAACGAGAAATGCATGAGGCGTCATCAGCTTCGGCATCACTGAAGAAGCCTCTCGAAAACTATTAGATGGTAGCAACAGAAGACTAAAGTACAATAACTTCACAATGAGAGGCCATCCGGATTCTTGAGAAAAATGGCCTAAAGGCCTGTTCGGCAAGTCAAAAACCGATCGGCTTTTGACTTTTGCTACAATACCTAACTTTCAAATGGAGTATTTTCTCAAGACGAGATCTACAAGTTAAACGATCTACACGTTAAAAGCCCAACATCTGTATCAGCCAAAATCACAAGTGAGTATCTGTTTCTCCGTAATCTGTACCGTAAACAGCTAAAATTCAAAATTTTCAGCCAAAAACCACAAGCCATAGCCAAAAAGAACAGACCCTTAAATCTTTTGCATCAGTACACAAGGCACATATTCCAGTGTGACAAACCACTCCACAATACAGAGCACAAGCACAAACTAGAGGTCACTGCATAAGAACAATCATATTCATGCCAAGGTGGCAATGTCTAAAGCAAATATGCTTCAGGTTCTGTTCTTCAGAAGAAACCAGACTGCACTAGACAAAAGTACTGTTTTATTGAGACCAAGTACTGATTTAGGAGTACGGCATAGTTAGCTTGCAGCTACAGCCATCATCATATTAGTCCGGTGCAGCCTTCAGCATATGCTTCCATCACAACCTGAAACAGGAAGTGAAACTTCAGAATCTGCACTTTCATTCCGAGATGAAATAAGCACGAATGGACTTCTGTTCAATTGAGTAGTGCGACGGAACATCTTGGTTTTCTTTACATCAGGGATTGAGATCCTTCACAATGAAGTTCTGGCGGCTGATGGGGTTCATGACAACTGGCGGCCCAGCTGTGCGAGGCCAGGCTTGGAACTTCTTGTCCGTCGCATCCCACCACTCCTTGTCAGACACAGTCCTTGGTGTCGTACCTGGTCAAGAAGAAACATGATCATTAACAAAGGGAGATGGTATTGCATATATTCTTTGCATAAGTATTAAGACTGTATGTTAGTTGTTGACTCTGCTGTGAATTGACAACAGGAACTTGAGATAAGACACCCCACCTCCAAATATCTTCTTCTCAGCAACTAAGTAGTCGCAAGCATACGAGATGGCAAAGGAGCCAATGATACCAGCGACGATGTACTTGGCAGCCATTGAAACTACACAATTTAGTACACAGGAGTTACCAACAGAGGACCTTTTTTTTTGGGAAAGGGCATGAGGTTATATAGACTGCATATGTAAATAATGGAAGTACCATAATGCCATACGTGTAATGGAAGATCAAGAAAGGAAACTACATAGTAAGAATCACAAATAAGAGCCATGATTTACAAGGAGACATTTAAGTACATTATCAATTGCACAGGTCAGCAAAACCTTTTTGCTACATTCTGAAGGTATTCAGTTGAACATTTGAATGTAACACTGCAAACCTGAACCAAGTGATGCTTCAAAGTACCAGTATTTACTGTACATTATAGGAGAGGTAAAGTTGAGTACTTTATGGATATGTCCACGTCCCGTTATCTACACACACAATCTGTTGTGATCAGGTTTCATTTAGTTCGATAGGCTGTTCTTTAAGCCCCCAATAAAGAAAATCAAGGTCTGGCTGGTTCAAACACTAGATATGATTTTATCAAATGAGTAGCTGATCCAATTTTGCTTACGAAAAATTTTGTTGGCTTCATCTCTTGAACTATTTATTAGCAAAAAGTAAATTCAAACACACATAATTCCCGGGCCAGTATGCAAATTATCTTACTCATAACAACTCCAATAGCTATGCTTACTTACAGATAACACAGGCTCTGGTTTGTGACAAATATGACCTAATCTAAAATAGGCTCATACAATTGCAGCCCTCACGCAAAAGTAAACGCATGGCAAACCAACTAACATCAGCAAGACGGCAACTACTAATCTTTTCTTGAAGATGGGATCCACTTCAGGCCACTTTCCGCAAAATTGGAAACGCATTCCATATTCTGAACGGCAGAGGGGACTGAGGGAGAAACATTTCAGTTTATCTATCAGCATTGAAACTGTGGAGCCATGCAGGTGAATGTTTCACACAAAGATTTCTGGATTGTGCCCCTTATACAGTAAGAACAAGACATCATCAGATCTGCCTTATCTTTTCTTTCCCCGCTTACTGTTTGCTCATATGTTGGTACTTAGGGCTTCAGTTCTGAGCTAGGTTAAACAATAGTACTGAATAGTGCAAACAATTTTCCAATTTGGGTAAGGAAACCTCATAATTTCTGGCTCTTGCTGAATTACTTGACCACAAGTAGCAGTTTAAACCACAGCTATAGTACAGGCTACATTCACACAGATCAAATGTGCGATTTTCCCCTCGACAAGACGACACACTTCAGACAAAAATTTCTGTTCGCGGACAGCACAAGAGTAAAATCATACGAAAGTAAACTGCTTTTCAGCTTGCTGCACTCTCCTGTCTTAGTTCTAACTCGTCAAAACCAAGGGGGGGGGGGGGGATCAAGAAAACCAGGAAACGCAGAGGGGAAAGAAACTTGCTAATAACAGCAATTCAAGGATGTAAATTTCACGCAGGCAAGGAACCACCGAAAGGGAAAGGGATGATTTTGATTGCTTTATTATACCTTTCGTATCCCTTTCTTACGCTTGACCCGGTAATGGATTTTCGCTCGGTGTTCCTTCTTCAGTTGGTGTTCTTGCTATCTTTGCTTTTGGTTTTCGTGGAGGGAGTGAGAGAGGCTTCCAGAATGCAGCAGAGGTGAGGTGAGGTGGGGAGGTGGTGAGCTGTCTCGGTCTCGGGCCCCAACTCCCAACAATCCGACGCCGAGCACCAACGTCCGTGAGTGAATCGGTGAAACTACATTAAAAATGGAGTTTTTTTTAAAAAAATACTGGTTCTATTGTACAAGACGGAATTGGTTATTGCTACGTTCAGTCAGACTTTTAGTTCTTTAAAAGTGAAATTTTGGTTTTTTTAAATTAATTTTTAAACGGTTTTTCGAGTTTAAAATCGTACACGACGTTCGCTACCGTCTCAACCATCTGTTGTCATCTTAAAAAAATAAAAAATAGACAAAAGCTATTAATTGTAGCTGAAAAAAAGTATATAGGGTTGTGCGATTCTGCTTTTGATCAGAATTTCCAGATGTTACTGCATGTAATTACTGAGTAGCAACATTTTTTGTTTTTGTTTTGCTCTAAAAACATTTCTTTTTCACAGAAGGTTGCAACATGGAGGGAGAAAGGATAAGGATAAATTGCAGCGCCACCTAACACTACTAGCTCGTGAATTCTGACAGTACAAACTGGGAGGCCCCATGTAATAATGCTCCACTCCAAAGTTTCAGTTTCTGGCTTTGGTCTCTTAATTTTGTTATTTTTTTGGTTTTTTATTTTTATTATTTATGATAATATTTTTTATTTTTAAATTTAATTATTTAGAAAAGACTAATAACCAGTATAATATATTTTCAATCGTTATAGTATAAAAAGGTTCAAAGTTCTAACTTATAAACTACATTGAGCAGCCAAGTAAGCCACACGTGGGCTGTCTCACTATAAGCACTGTAGGAAGGACCGGTTTAGGACAGAGATATTTTTGTGTGAATTTATATAGAAATTGAACTGTTTGTTGCGTTTTAGGTCATACTTTAAACGGTTTCAGCTTTTAACCTTTTCTGATTTCGGTTTTATTAAACCAAAAGTCATTTGAAACATGCTAGTTTCTAATTTCAGATTTTTACTTTTCTTTCGCCTTTTTTTTTTTCCCTTTTTTCTTTTGTATTATTTGTGAAGATATAATAGTGTTTATTTATTTAAATTATTTAGAAAAATTAATGTGTACTATAATACAATTTCAGCCAACAGTTAGAAACCGTAGCTAAAAACTGGATACAGCAGCCCCTAAACTGGTTCTAGACTTCTTTCCCCTCCTCGCCTCTTTCTTGTGTTTAGCTCGTTAACACACTTAACACTGCATTTAACTGTTAGCATTCATCATTTCCTAGATAATGGCATCGAGATATATTCCAATGTTTTCTTTGCTCCTTTTGAAATCGTTTTCATTTTGGGAGTAAAACGGCGAGGCACTACAGGCCCAGTGGACTAGCACAAGAATTATTGAGAAGGTAAACAAACGTAGAACGCAAACTAAACCCGGCCCAGTGTAGGCCCAAATGGATATGTACCTGGGCCACCTCGGACTAACTAGCTCCATGAAAGCCTCAGCCTCCGCGAGACAAAAAGCCCAAGTGCGGAGAACCCACGCCCACTCCGGCACCGCACCACGCGACACCACGCCGTGATGGCCGCCGGACCGCCGACGCTCGCCGGTGTTGGTGACCGGGCCTCCTCCTCCTCCCACCCTCCTCCCCGCCGCCCCCCAAGATCCTCCTCGCCAAGCCGCCGCTGCCGCCCCCCTCGTCCTCCGGCGCAGACGACGACGGCGTCGCGGCCCGGGCGCGCCAGGCGCCGCAGCCTGGCTCGCTCAGCCTCGTCTCCGACGCATGGGAGGCCCACACCGACAAGATCCTCCCGGTGCGTGCCACTGCGGCCCCCTCCTTGTCACGGCTAGTGTGTGCAAAAGCTTCGTCTTTTTACTGCGTTCGATACGTGAAGGAGCCTTTTTTTTGGGCTGTTCACTGTTCAGGGTTTATACTGGTTAACGCAATAGCGGTGATGATTTGTGTGAGGTGTAGCTAGATTTAGTGCTTAAAGTAGGCTGCGTTTTTGGTGAATGGTTAGTGCAAGAGTGATCATATGTCTCATTGCTCAATGTATTTGCGACCTTCCTACATTTAGTTGTATTGTTTACTTCATGGTTTCGTAGGTGCTCTTAAGATGTGTTGTGATGAGAGTCGAGACCTTGTGCATTGATCCTTCACATGTAGTTGTATTGTGAATTTTTGAACATCATAGCAGAGTTAGAAGAAGAAACAAGCTTTGAAATTGAATATTGAAGTGAAAGTATTCGTAGAGTTGTTCCTCAAAAGTCATAACAGACAAGAAGCTATCAAAAGCATTTGTGTGCAATAAGATTTCTGGAACTCCTCAATGAAGAATTATCGGTTGCTAAGTAGCATGCACGCAAATCTAAAAGTAACATTCATGTTTTGATTTTTTTTTGTGCAGTATTTGACAGAGAACAATGATTTTATGGTTATTGGGATAATCGGTCCACCCGGTGTTGGCAAGTCAACCATCATGAATGAGCTTTATGGATATGATGGAAGCTCACCTGGTACAATATTTGTGTACTTATATTATGGTTTCTTTAATGGTGCAGAGCAAACATTCAGTCTTACATTGGTTGTTATCGTGGTTTCAATTGAGTTCTTTGTTCTACTCACACATGAAGTCAAATGGCATGCACTTATAAACATTATTTTGTAGGTGCACTTTGCAATTGACAATGTGCACACTATTGCTGATGTTTCTGCATTGTAATATCTAATCTGTCCTCGAGCTTCTATGCTTCTTCCATACATCAAAATTTCCAAAACCTCTTCCATGTCAATAGGACTGCTGACAAGCATAGCAAATATTTGTTTAGCAGTTTGTTCCATATTAAACTTGATAAAACCAAATTTCATTTTGGTGAGTATTGCTTGTAGGAATGCTTCCTCCTTTTGCTACACAAACTGAGGAAATCAAAGCAATGGCAAAGCACTGTACTGCTGGTATTGACTTCAGGATATCTAATGAACGAGTTATACTCCTTGACACTCAGGTGAGACGAAGTTATTTTACTCTGTTTGTGCAATGCAATGTTTCAAATACTAGAACAGTTAAGGTAAACATCTTGCTGGTAGAGTTAAACATCTTGCTGGTAGTATTCTCAAATACAATCCTTTGTCCTGCAGCCAGTATACAGTCCCTCCATCCTAATCGATATGATGAGGCCAGATGGTTCATCCACAATTCCTTTTCTTAGCGGTGATCCATTATCAGCAGACCTGGCCCATGAGCTAATGGGAATACAGGTAAATGCTATACTTTAATTCTTACACTTGATTGTTCTACTGCTAGCTTAGCTTGGCAATACCCAATAATTGATCAGTATTTTCTGTTGTTCTGCAAGGAATTGCTGTAGCTTGGTGTTTTCTTGGCATCTGTTTGTAATATTTTGTTGGTTGTGTCGGAAGGGATCAATGATTTCACCATGTGGGAGCTTATGCTTACAGTAAGTTGTCTGGCTATAATTTGTCTACACCTTTGATTTTTTCTTCTGCATACAACTTGTGAAACTTCACAATAAACGGATAAAATAGTCCTCACAACCCTTCTTTTTTCAAGACTTAAAATTGTCCGTTCACCTGGTAGTGTCCACTTTGTACCGAAAACCATGTTTTGTTGAGCCTATTCTAGTATTCTAGTAGTCTATCTAGAAGAATAGAACAAATTAATTTCACAGGTTCATAATTGAGTATTAGTTCTCATCTAATTTTAAGAAAACTAACCAGCAGTACTAACCTTCCAATTTTACTGGAACATGTTGATTTTTTGCAAGACTAATCTTCTCTTCTGCATTTGGTTCATCTGTGCCCCCAACCGGGGTACTCCCTGAGTCCCTCCTGTACCAAATATAAGTTGTTTAGCCTTATCAACTTTCTCTAAATACCGGTCATTCTACAACTTCGATGTACAGTTATCTCATTTTATTATACCCTCATTGAATGAGTGCTCATATTCTCATCGTTAAGTGAGTTCTGTCTATCAACCTTTCTTTCATTCCCAACATACTTAAGAGAGGAACCATTAAAGTATATGAATAAATGAAGGGCACCAATGTCATTTTCTCTTACTCCTTAATTCGTGTGCCCAAAGCTAAAACAACTTATATTTGGTATCGGGGGTAGTTGACACTAAAGAAAGAAGGAAAACTTGCTTAGCCGATATCTCTTGACACTAAAGAAGGAAAGAAGGCTTGCTTACTTTGCTTACATACTACCACACAGCTTCTGATCATGCCAATTTGATTCAAAATTTTAAACTTCACTACCATATAATGATTCTATCTCATTGTACTTGTTTCTTCCATCACACTTTTGTGCATATCATGAATAGTTCAGAATAACACGACTTTTCTTATCCAGCATATTAGAGAGAGGAATCTTTGTATGTGGTATCTGATGAAAACTTTTGTGGTTACGCTGTGTTGATGTAATTAAGACATGCTGACCGTCTAAATGATGACCGTAAGCTACAAGTTAGATTTGCCAATACTGCAGAAGATTGAAATGGTTTTTGTAATATATTTTTGCAGGTTGATTTACTGAAACACAACATACCTGATCCATCATTGTTGACCTCATCATCTTCTCAAGACAAGGAAAACAAAAACGATAACCAATCAGGCAGTGAAGATTACATGGCTGATCTCTGTTTTGTTCATACTAGGTGAGCATTGTGTTAAGGGTATTAGTGATATTTCCTATTGTATTAGTGTTTAGTATTATGCCCCTTTTGTACCCTATATATATTACCTATTGGGTTTCTTGAATACACACACAATATTCATAATATGGTATCAGAGTTTAGGTTAGGGTTTACTATAGCCGCCGCCGCTGCCTTCTAGCTTTTGATCCTCTTCCGCTGCCCCTGCCCCCAGGAGGCGCGATCTTCACTCCCGGGGGAGGCCACCTCTTTTCGGTCGCGCTGGATCCTACCGTCACCGTACTGCCCCAGGCCGCTGCGTCCATGCACGCCGCGCGCGCGCGCCTACCGGATCGCCACTTCGGCCGCTGCTCGCCACAAATCCAGCAATCGCCGCCACGGCCGAATCGCGCCGCTCTTGGATCCGTTCTGACGCTGCCTGATTTCGCTGCGGCGCGCCCGGTGCTCCGCGAGCCTCTCCGTCAGCGTAACCTCCCCCGAATATGGGCTTCCCTTCAGCCGCACTCAACACCGCCGGATGCTGCCGCCGCTCCCGTGGCCGCCGCCGTCGGATCCCACCGTCCTGCGTCACCTCGCAGCCGGATTCGGGCTCCCCAGCCGCCCCTCAATGGCGCCAACTCCCTCGACGCACCAGGCCGCCGCCATTGCCTCTTCGCCGGTTGCTGCTCCCCCCTCGCCCTCTCGCTCCTCCTCGCTCTCACCATCACCCAAGAAAAGAAGGGGGTGGGGGGAAGTGCGTTCGAGGGGAAGAAGGGGGAAGTGTGAGAGAAGGGGTGGCTGCATTGATGCTGAGGATGATAGTTCCGCTGTCTTTTGAGTCAGTTTTTAAGTCATTTGCTAATTGTTTAGTTTTCTATTGTGTCCATCCAAGTCAGTATCCTCTATCTTTCAGTTCGTCTAAGTCATACGAGTCCATAAATTTATTGTTAGTCATAGAAGTATAGGAATTTTCTTTATGCATGGCAGCAACCGCCGCTATTCTCTTTGAGCCACGTGCAGATCATAGAAGTCGTTATGATGCCACCGCTCTCTGAGCCGCCGCCCCAAACTTCTAAGGCCGCCACACTTCTGTTGCGCTTCTTGTGTACTGCGCCGTTGCTGTCTTAGGCTTTCATCTGCGCCACCATGCTTCTATCTATTCGTTTTCGGCTTGATTTGACAATTTTTTCAAAAGCTACACACTACGACGACATTATCAAGACTCATACTTCGGATTTTTCCTATATTAGTGGCAACCCTTCTTAAATACCATGCTATTGCATACGTCTTGCATTTGAGAGATGTTAAGGCTATTAGTGGTATTTCCTATTGTTCTAGGGTTTAGTCTTGTGTCCCTGTTGTATCCTATATATATTGCCTATTGGGTCTCTTAAATACACACACAATATTCATAACACATTGCTCATTTTTGTTATTAGATGCTCATTTCTTTTTTGGTGGACAAAGAGATCTTTTGCATTTTCTATTTTTGTAAAAAAAATATTTCTGCGATATGAGCACATAACACTTCCACACTTTAATTCAGCCTTCTACTCGTTTAATCTAAGTAATTTGAGAATCTTAGACTGGTGTGGTTTTCTATTTGAACAGATTGCAGGAACAGGACTTTTCTCCTTCAAAGCTCATGCTTCTAAGGAAGGCTCTTGAAAAACACTTCAACTCGTCCTCGTTTAGCATTGGTAGCTCTAGTGTGACACCTCAAGTTTCTGATTCCTCAGTTCCTTTAAGCATGAAAGTTGAAGATTTGACCTCCAGTCGACAGGACGTATTTCTTCTTCCCTTAAGAGCACATGATAACTCAACAAAGTTTGAGTATGGGACATACTCATCCATGTTAGGCATGCTTCGTGATCAGGTATGTTTGCTACTCTACTTGTTGGTTGCAGCTGCTAGACAAGTTGATCTCTTGCATATTTTAATGGACTTAGTAGTTTGCATGATAGAAAGGAAATGCTACATTTTAAATTGACTTGCAAATCCTACAATTTTTTGTCAGGTAACAAACAGGGATACTTAAGAAAATAAAAAAAGAGTAAAATCCTGAACGCTACAATTGTCTTATGTTACACTTGTCCAGTTGTCCCAATTCAATGTAAAGTCGGAAGAAGCCATTCTTTTCAAACCATTATGTTCCATCCTTCACTTTCATATTCTGGCAAATCATGGGAGCATTACTTGCTCACAGCTGAACTTGTTCAATCAATTTTTCGTTGAACAATTTGTTCAATCAATTTGAGAACCTGAGATTACATCTAGATTCATACACTTGAAGTCATTAAAAGGGAAAAAATGTCAGATGTGTCCAATCTTTACTTTTAGCATTGTTCTATATTTACTTCGAACATTTATTCTAGACCCAGTTAAGGCCCCGTTTGGCACAGCTCCACCACCGGCTCCTGGAGCTGTTTGGAGCCGTTTTGTGCCAAACGAGGTAAAACAAAATAGCTTCACCCAAGGAGTCCCTTAAAACCTGCTGAGACAAAAGTAGCTCCTTGGGTGGAGCTGAAAAAAGTAGCTTCACCCAGCTCCACTTGTGAAGTCAAAAAAAAAAACAGCTCCACTTGTGAAGTGGAGCCGTGCCAAATAGGGCCTAAGTCAGTCTTTTGTGGATATTTCTGTCGTTGCAGATCCTGTCAAGGCCGCCAAGGTCGTTCTCAAAGAATCTCTCGGAGCGCGACTGGTTGAGAAGCTCAGCAAAGATATGGGAAATGGTGAAGAAATCTTCCGTCATCTCAGAATATTGCAAAGCACTTCAGAGTTCAGGATTGTTCAGAAAGTAGCCATAGTCAAGTAGCTGTTTGTTGTCCTCACTTCGACTGACTTAAAAACAAAGAATTACTGTTAGATCAGATGAACTTGATATGGGACGATGTACGTTTTGGAATCTTTTTAATTTGTTAGCATTATAATGTATCGTTGCTCTCTCCCGCGGCAACAATTTTCTAGCTACCGGTATATGTTTGTGCAGGATACCAGGCCGCATAGCTGAAAGATTCAGGGAAAAAGGTCATGTACAATCTTCACGTTCTGTTTATTTTCCCCATAATCCATTTTCCTCGTTCTTTAAACCCCCTGGCCTTGTCCACCTAAATAGATATAATGTTTGATTCACATGAAAGAGACCCGTGCGGGTCATTAATGTTAATTTATAAAAACTTATAATTTCTAATTTAGAAAAATATTTAGGTTTTTGATAAACATCATCCAGATGTTTTCTTTCAAACAATTATCCAAATTTTCAACCTTTGGATGTGCATGAAGATTCGTGTACCGCCACCTCCACTGTCTTCGACGACCCCTTCTTCCTCCTTTTCGGCGATCCCTTCTTCCTCCTCGTCGGCGAGCCTGAGGGGAGAATCCGCCCTTCGTGCCTAGGGTTCACCATTCTCCTGGACAAAGAGGGAGGTCAGGAGCAGTGGCCCAGCGGTGGGGCGACGGACGGGGTAGGAGGGTGGTGGGCGGTGGCGGAGATTGGCGACGACGGAAAATACTAGCTATTAGCTGGGCGGGGAGGGGTAGGGGCGGCGCGGCGAGGCGGCGTGGGCGCCTTCGACCGCTGGTGGTGGAGGAGAGAGCAGGGGTGGAAGTGGGAGACGCATGGAGCTGCTCTGGTGAGAAAGGAGGAGGCCATAGGAGGGGGCAGCACGGAGGGAGCGATGCGAAGTGGGAGGGGCGCGGAGGGGGCAGCCGGAGGGAGCGGCATGGGTGGGAGGTGACGGGGTTGGGGGCGCGAGGTGAGAGGCGACAGGGTCAGGGGATATGATTAGGGTTAGATGGATTATATAGTAGAGGAAAAGAATAAGAGTCTTTGGTTTTTAATATAAGAATTATAAATTTTGGACGATTGTTTGAAAAAAATATCCAGATGATTACTAGATACACCCAAAAAGATTTTACATAGATTCAACATTTCTTACTTCCATATGTTCGCACACCAACTTACGTTATACTTTGCTTCTTTGAATATAAATCTTTCTTCCATTTTCGTTAATTTTCACACCTTTATAGCCCACAAATCTAGAAATTAAGGAGGACAACAATAGCTCATTAACGGTTATATCCAAAATAAAAAATCACAAATACGCCATAGTAGATAGTTGCACACATCCTCACCATTTTACACACAGCTGCTAGACCCAAACTTCACCGACACGTGGGCCCATGCCTCACCTGTCATACTAGAATTTCATTGACAAGTGAGCCTAGACCCCACTTGTTATGATCACCCACCAACACTACGGCTAGGTTCTTCTGGTCTTGTTCTTTATGACTTTTAACCTTTGCTACAGAAAATAACTATCAAATAGTGCGTCTTTTCAAAGCGGAATCTACTAGTCGATTGTAGTAGACACTGTACTAACTTCAGCTATCCCGACCAAAATCGCATGTGAATATCTCTCTCTTTGTACTCTCTCGCACGAACAGTTAGAATTCAAAAATCAAAAGTCACAATAAAAAACCCCACCCTACAATTTTAGTTACTTGCGGAAAGCAAGCAAAGTACCCCTTGTCCCTATTTTTTCGTTGCATCCCATAGACCGAAAGCCCACTTATCATCCACATCCACTCACCACATTTAAAACTAGAGAATTAATGTTGGTCTCATGTATAGAACAAATTTGTGCATTTTCCTCATTTCTTAAACCCTTCTCCACCTAAATACATACTGTTGTGGGTTATTAATGTAAATTTATGAAAACTTACCACTTGTCATTTAGAAAAGATTTTACATAGATTCAAAACAGTTTACCTTGAAAAGTTTATACACAAACTGCGGTATACTTTTCTTCTTTGAATGTAAATCTTTATTCCATTGTCATTAATTCTAACCTCTTTATCCAATATTGAGAATCCTAGTTACGCCACAGTGGACACTTCCACCCGTTCTCACCATTCCACATTGACAAGTGAACTCAGACCTCACTTGTCATACTCTGCCACCAGACCTATAAATTATAGGGATAATTAATTATTTGCCACTTCAAAGATATGGTATTCATAAAATGCATCATACACATTGTAATAGATTATATGCCACTCCAAATATTTGGTATTCATAAAGTGAATCATACGCACACGAATATCAAATCTTTAGAGTGACAAATAATTAATTATCCCTAATTTATATTGCTAGGTAACCCAAGTATCCGCACCCCTTGTTTTTCTCTGCAGCCCCTTCTCATACTCAGCTACCAGCACTATAAATTATAGGGATAATTAATTATTTACCACTCCAAAGATATGGTATTCATAAAATACATCATACATATTGTAATAGATTTTATGCCACTCCAAAAATATGGTATTCATAAAATGCATCATATACATTGTAATAGATTACATGCCACTCCAAAGATTGGTGACATGTTACGAATACCAAATCTTTGGAATGGTAATTAATTAATAGGAGGGTAGAGGATACCCTGATCAAGAAGAGAAAAGAACTCTAAGCTATGAATAATAGGAGGGTAGATGGTGCCCTGGTCAGGAAGAGAAAATAGCAGGTTGGGGTCATCTATATATGGTTATAATGTAATGATTAAATGACTTTCACTCAGGCAGGGAGCCATATTTTTAGTGTCAAACATTTTCTCATCTTATGACGAGCAAAAAATTCTACAATGCTACGTCATTATTATCTCCACATATCTAAGTAGGATAACTAGGTGGAGAAAACCAGAATAAGTATAGAGCCCAAAAGTGGTGGATCCAAAGCAGGCAGAGTTAGGACCGATATAGAATTAGAAAGTGGCAAGCCTAGGTGCATATATTAGTGCAAGTGGAGTATTGGGTGAGAGTTAGACTACCCCAACCAACGATTACTTCACAGTCGGGTGAGAGGTAAACAACCTTTGGCTCTTTTCAATTTTAATAAAATCAACATTCTTTGACTTCTTCACTCAATTAGCTATGAGAAGTTAATTAGATCATATGCACAGTGAAAATAGGGACAAAATAGAAGTCAACAAGCCAAGGGAACAAAAGAAACAATGAGCAGGCCAAAACCTCACTGGGCCGGTCTAACCGCAAGCTTAGACCAATCTGTCCGAGCTTGGGCGGTCTGACCGCAGTTCTAGGGCCAGTCTGACCGGTCCCCTATTCCCACACTAAATTGACTTCTTGAGTCAAAATTCAAATCTCATCCAAATATCCCTAAATTTGTCAAGAGACTTGTTCAATGTATTGGAAACTTAAACTAATGAAGAATCACAAGCTTCATGGACTCAGTTTCACTAATTTGAGAAAAATCAAATCTAGATCTCAAAAATACCCAAAACCATAAAATCCAATTAGTTCTTGCTCGAGGAGTTTCTAATCAAGATAATGATGCAGATCTACTTCTACTTGTCATAACAAGCTAATATAGGCATGGATTCGAGATAAAACTATCTTGACAACGAAAACCCAAATTTAAGTCAAGAACAAGTAAAACCGGGCTTGATCTCAAATCTTGTTATATGAGTGATCTAGATGGATGGAGATCGATCAATAGATTTCTCTTGTACTTCGTACTCATCATGGACCATAATAAAATCAAGAGGTGAGAAGAAAACACTAAAAATCAAGCCAAATCAAGATTTCAACACTTAGGCAACGAGGAGAAAGACTATGATAAATTTTGATATCTATTGATAATTAGATATGAATATTTACAGTTACTCACAAAGTCTAAGGATGATAAAAATCTCAAGACAAAGAGTCACAACTCATCTCCCAAAAAGTTCTCTCCAAGAACCCAAATCTCCTCAAGTTAGCTTAGCGCAACTTTTCCAAAACTTAGCCCTAAGTCAACACCTCTCCCTCCTTATATATGGAGGCTCAAAGAAACCCTAACTAGCCATCTAGTTGGGTTTCATCTACTTACATAGACTAACTTGTTAATCCATCATCATATCGGATTTTACACTTACATATGCATACTTTTCAAAGCGCACACAATCATTAACCCATTAGTAAATCAATACTTGATCCACTTAATATTTTCAGTACATACTTGATCTAAACTACCTCTTTGGTGTCTGCTCACATCGTGGTTTGATCAAGTCTCACCTTTCTGGTTTTGGGGTAAAAATATCGTTTTGCCTCCAAATCACCTTTCATGAAGTTTCACGCTTCCTTCATTTTGAAGTAGCACCGTGCTTCATCTTCAACTCCATATGATCAATGACTTGCCGTCAAGCCTCTCATACATCCAGATCTCACTCAACTGTTATGAGTTGCAAATGAGTCTAAGTTACTTAGCGCGCCACATGCCTCTCTATGCACCATGACGGCACCAAGCTTTCCTAACCGTTCTGGGCCTCACCTCCTCACTGAGCTTAGCCTTGATCCACCTTATTGTTGTCCATCATGTCCACCACTAGTAGCTTCCACTTCAGTTCCTTGTCTTTCCGTCTTGTAATCACTCTGCTGGCCTTAGTCATTCTCTAGTGGCACCTTAATCATTCTGAACTTTAGCTCCCAAACTTAGTCCTGATCTCTTGACTGCTCTGAACGTAAGCTCTCCTAGCTTTGTCCTAATCTTGTCTATCTCACCATAACCTAGCTATGGAGTTCTACAAGCAACAACATGTAAACTATCACGTAGCACCATACAATACACAAAATTATCAATTGACACAAGTGATAAGCCAAGAGTCCTTACCTGCACCTTAAAGCATCTTCACATGATTTGACATATAGCCTGTAGTGCACAATAACTAACTGTTACGTCTTCACGCATTCAAACTCCTCTGAATCATCTCTACGCGCATTGTTTTCATCACTTGGCTTCGTATGCACCAACTCGCCTCTTTACGATCCTTGTATTCTTTGTGCTTCCTGCTTAAATCACGTAACCTCATCTAGACTTACTTAATCGTACAAACTTTAGCTTCCGTGCACTCGGGTATGCCCTTACCATGGCCTACCTGAACAAGACCGGAGATGAGACCTTCATGGAGCTACCACAAAATTTTGCTTTCTCACATGACACAAGGGATCTCCCTGGTCCATCTACCACTGACTGACAAAGCCGCTCTCTGCGGTTGATTTGTGCTCCTGAATTTACACCTTTGGCGCATGCTTGTTTATCTAGGGGTATCTAGGGGATCAAGTGACGGAATCTGTTTTTGTTATAGATCTTGATTGATTCATATGTGTTACGTACATTCATCTTGATTCATAACATTCATTGCTCTAGTTCATCAGAAACAAACTTCCATGGGGAGTTTTGACTTGAGGAGTTGATATTGGTGTCGTTCTCAATTTTCATCCTCTCAGTTTTATTTTTGTAAATTACTTACAAAAAACAAAACAAAAATCTGTTTAATCGTCTTTTTTATGGATCTTTTTAATAAAATATAGTCTTTGAAAGAAAGATCCTTTTGTTGATACAGTGTTCCCTGTGGATAAGGATGTGTGGTAAGCTATGACTCAGCGACAGAGCCGACAGTAGGTACATGAATGAACTGAGTCTTTGAAAAAAATGATCGGATGATCTAACTGTGAACAGACCTGACTTGAAAGGCGAGCAGGTCTATCCATGAACTGAAGAATAATTAAGGTGATAAGTTGCTTTCGTGTACGTCTCATCCTACTCTTAAGTCACCAAACGCCAATTTTTGTTTCTGCTGCTTCTCTTGGCCGCCCAATTGCAGGCTGCAGAAGTCGTGACTTCACCTAGGAGTTCTCTGAATGGATCGACAAAGTGGTTGTCACATCAAATTGCCGGGTTTTTCACAAGTTCATTGCAAATTTTATCTCCTTCCATGTTCACAAATCTCTTAGAAGAAATTCACGCAAAAAGAAAACTTTTTGAGATAATGATCTAACCTGGAAGCTATCTCAGCTGCCTAAATACAGAGAAGAAATTAAGAAAAGATATGTGTCCCGGGTCCAGAAATGGACCCGTCAACCCGGAGAAATGGAACCGACCAACAATCCGCAGCAGCAGCATAGTACAGTACAGTTGCCTATGGTCGTCATCCTCCTTATTTATTTGCCGCTTTTGTGTACTCTTCTTATTCTCCTTATTTGTAGTACTTTACATACCAATATAAGATAATACTATGAAACAACAGCCAAAGTAAAAAATAAATAAGAGCAATGTTGAAAATCACAAGAAAATTAAAACTTTATTCGCGCTTTAATGGAAAACTAACAAAAGTTGAAATAGCTGTTTGAAATATAGAACCGATCTACTTCTAACCAAATAAATAGTAAAAGATAACACAAATAGTAGCAAGCCACGATGCTGAAAACTCGAGTGCTCCCACCTATACATGTTGTTATCACTCCACTGACTTTTTACCTCTTTAATGTTCTAAGGAATAGCTCAGAAGTCAGAACAGAGCAGATTCAGTGCTGAATTGCTGGTTTCTTCTAGTGCTAAGGTTTCGATCTGAGCTGATCTGCAGTGTCTGTTTAATTTAAGGAATAGCCAAGGATAGCATCAGTAGTTCAGTACTAGTACTAACTAGCAGTGTTTGGTAATTTATCTTATTGAGCATTTGAGATTGCAGGATTGGCAGTTGTGATCATGGGAGTCAGTGGCTGCGGCAAATTGTAAGATTATTGTTCTCTTTCAGACTGATTACTTTGTGAAGAACGTGGGTTGTGTTGGTTTAGGGAATAGGAACTAGGGTCTACCTGATACTGATAACCTGAACTATGTTCATGCTTCATAGTTAATAATGGCTAAATCTAGGCGTATTAAAGATAAACGCAAATTGTCCAGTGAGAAAAGAACACGCAAGGAGGGGGACATCATCAGTAGATTACGATAAAAGATGCACTGTGTCAACATTGTGATGTTGATGCAAATGTTTTCTGCGTGCTCTTTCTTGGCATTGACAAGAAAAAGTAGAAAAGCAAAGCGGTGCAGAACTGAAGTATGATAGGACAATATCTCGAGAATGAAACAGGAGATTCGACAATGACAGTTCCTATGAAGGAACCATTTCTCTGTGAATTCGCAGGACCGTCGCGGCACTGCTTGCTGAAGCCTTGGGTTGCAGCTTCGTCGAAGCAGACGATTACCATTCTCAGGCAAACAAAGGTACATCACCCTGTGAGACGTTTCCGAAAAATTATATCTTCTGCGATTTACCATCTCTGAATTTCACCTGAAAACCAATCGGCCTATTCTGAACTCTACTCTTTCCTGTCCATGAAAACAGCGAAGATGAGAAAGGGCATCCCGCTTACTGACGCCGACCGCATCCCGTGGCTCGAGTCCCTGCGTGACGCCATCAGGGAACGGCTGGATCGCGGTGAGGACGTGGCCGTCAGCTGCTCCGCATTGCAGCACAGGTACAGGGAAATCCTCCGGGTAGAAGACTGCAGCTACAAAGCAGGGAGCTACGCCAGCTGCAGGGTGAAGTTTGTGTTATGTGCCTAGAGGCATCAGCAGAAGTGATTGCTGAAAGGATGAGGAGGTCAATGGACGGGAAGCACTTCATGCCGGCAAGCTAGCTGCAGAGCCAGCTCGACCTGCTGCAGATCGACGAGGCGGAGGGAATCACCGAGGTCGGTGCGACGGTGCGCCCCGACACCATCGTCCATGACACCATTGCTCAGTTCAGGGAGGAGCTAGCATCGACTGTGTGCTGACTGCTGAGCGTTTGAGTTGTTTCTCATTTCTGAACCCAATTTCATCATTGTACAAGAGAGCTTATTACTCCACATCCATCCACCATGTAGAACTTCAACAGCAAGATATCAAGGTATCTTCAACATTACCCAGTTCATTTAAAATCAAAGATCCATAGTGATGAAACATGCATCCGGCAACAGTGCTCAATAAAGAAAAAGGAAAGAAAAACCTGAATCTAGCTAACAACAATGGAGACTGCTATTGTTCTAACCTGCAAGCCTATACAAAGCACCCATACGAGCGTAACGTATCAGAGTGGCCCTCAAAATGGCTTAGATAGATCGTAATCTATGGGAATTGCTGCCGATTGTAAGTGTCCTCATGGACAAACACTGGTTCACTGCTCTGTGGAGGGATCACAGGTTGACCCATTGCAATTCCTTGGTTCTGCTGGGGGCCCCAGTTTGGTGGACTTTTTGACGATGACAAGGCAACATAGTAAACTATCGCCAGCGCCACGCTGGCAAGGGAGAGCACTGATCCTCCTGAGAAGACCCCTGGCTTGACGACATAGCAGAAACTGCCAAAGTACATGTTCTCCTCGCCTCTTTGATCATTTAGTGCAGCTCCAGTCAGCAGGAGAAGGAATGCGATTATGAAAGTGACCCTGCAGAATGTAACAATCTCCAGGATGATGCTATGACAAATAGTTGCTCAAGTGCTAGTAAGTAGTAACTAGCAACAAGAAGTTTGCACATTGATGAAATGTAGCATTCAAGAATCAGTTCTTTTGCAAAAACAAGCAGCAGCATTCTGCAGAGGTGCCCCTACCTTAGAATATGTCACAACTCGTAAGCATCAATTGGACAATAAATATTCTGAGGGAAAGGCAGAATAGCATAGCACATTGTTACTTGCACTTGAGATCTATGCAAAAGTTATTGTTCTATCGAGCCAGCTGTCATCATGTGAACCACTCATATGTGTTCCTTCCTAGGAATACAATGAACATGAGCCTAATACCGATGTGCTAATTCCTCGATAAATGCATGGGTTTAAATTAAATTTGCAGATATAAGGCATCAACCGTACACAATTTCTTTCTAATGAGTGTATTACTAACATAAAATCAAGAAGAGCAAAAGGACAGTTGAGAACTCAAGATGGATAATATCCTGAACATTAGACATCAGCACGAACAGTGCAAATAGGATTGAAAGAAGTGACTGGAATCCAATGTGTAGGCCAATTAAGATCCCCTATCTGTATTAACATCGTTACAACAAATTATTAAGGCTAAGATTGAGGTTCAACATAATATAACAATATTCGGAATTCTCTAATGATTGTTAAGCTGAATTAATACAAAGCTACGTTGAATTCTTCAAAACATGGGAAAAGGAAAGTAAAATAGATAATAAACTTCTAGGGCAGAATTTTACCAAGATACAATGAATGAGATCAGAGCTACACCCCAGTTAGTGTCTGATGGAACCGGGTGCCTCTTACAACAGATGCAACCAGCAACTGTATTTATAATAGACTGGGCGACCGTAAGAGCGACAGCAGATATTAACCCTAGAGCTAAGGCTGGGCTTCTTGGGTATATGCATTCACCTGGACCTGTTGTTGTCACATCCGAAACCTGCATGGATCAAGCAATGCACATTAAACTTGGGCATCATAGTAAGGTAATGCTTTAACAATGCTATGACTGTCATTGCAAGAACCTCTGTCTAGACCACATACAGTGAAACAGCCAATTTGTAATGCCTAACATGCTCACCATTTGCTGGTATAAGGTCATGTATAGTAAAGTTAACTTCAAGACAGAAGAGCTTTGCTGCCTATACTCTTTGCAAGTTACGGGAAAATTAAATTGACATCCTTGACACTTTGAATATATAGAGCTATAGATATGTATCATATGTTCCTGTGTAATAGAAATGAGTTTAAATGCATTTCAGTGTATAATAGTGTGTGCTCAAGCCCCAAAGAGGCATAAATCTGCAATGTGCGTATAAGCAGTAGGATTTATATTGAGGTGACAACAATTAAACCTGAAGCTAGTGATTCCTTCTTGTGCTTTTCGAGTTGTCTTAGTAAAAATGAAAGAATAATGGATTAAAATCATTGTATTAAGCAAAAGGGTCACGACATAGTAGTATAGTACTACCCAGCCAAACAGATAAGTAACAAGCCTTTTGGCTAAATGAGGCTATAAGCTCAAAGGTTAACACTACTAAAGGAAATAACTTCGACAAATTCTGATTCAATCCTAACTGATTCAATCAGATTAAACCACACATCCACTCCGCCTCACATGTTCACAGTCCATGCACTTGAACAAATCACCAGAAGCATAGTAGCATAAGCTCAAAGATTTCACCTTCAACAAAGATCTAAAAAAGTTCAGTCCTTGCAGTAGCACGTTCACCTAGCACATCACCGCGGAGGAGCTACACCTAGTACCATCAGGGCCAAATCCCCAATGCGCAAATGTACAAAAAGAAGATCCAAAGCTCCGAGATACCAATTTGCCATCTTTCCATCACACAAACAGGAACTACGGACAAAGGAAAAACTGCAAGTAGCTAAGCATTCGACAAGAACACGCCCAATCTATAGTCCTCTACTAGCGTTTCTTCACCAAGAGAACTCCCCAGAGAACGAGATCTAACGCAAGAAAGTTCATTCAAGAAAGTAACAGCACAAGGAACATCAAGAACCGGCCGATGATATGACAGGGCGGTGTTCTCGGCGAGAGATGGATCGGACCTTGACGCGGGTGGCCTCCGCCGCGAAGCCGAGCGCCGCCGAGAGGACGCCGAGGAAGCCAACCACCGCGCACACAACCACCACCTTCCTCTCCATCTCCAGCTAGCCGCCACCCAACTCTCCTCTACCTGCCTACCCGACTGCTCGATCTCTCCTCTATATTATTTTTCTCTGAATTTTTCTGGTGATTTCTCACGATCTATCACCACTGCTCTGTCTACTGCAGCTCTGAGCAAAGCAATGAAGAAACTTTCGCCGTACTTTGCTTCGATAGAAGGAATTTCGCCGAACTTTTTTTTTAGCTTTTTTTTTCTTTTTTTGTGGTGCTAGCTTTTATTCTGCGGCTTTGGCCTGCTCAAAAGAGCTTTTTTTTAGTGGCTTATGGCTGTAAGACATTATAGCTGGCTGAAAAATACTGTAGTTGACAGATATTTATTTAGCATAATTAAATTTAAAAAAATTAAAAATAGAAAAACATGTTACCCCATCATGTATAATGCAAACAAATACGAGAAAAAAGAACTGGCAAAAAAAGCTCAAAAAAGCCAAAAGTATATAAAAAGACAATTTATAAATAGTGCAAAATAAGTCAAAAGCCAGAAGTTCAAGCCGAAACGAGCAGGGCAGCTCGCCCTTTCTTTGGTCCTATTGCTTTGCGAGCTCCACCACGGTGTGCCGCTGCATGTGGGGCCATGATATGTGTGGGCCCACTTGTCGGTGAGCGTCAAGTGGGGGAGAAGGCGATGAGGCGTGCTCGCGGAGAGGGACGGTCTAGATCTGGTGCGGTCTACGGCGCACTATGGATCGGTACAGATAACCTAGTGTGGGGCCACCGATGCGCCTTGGGCGATGTGCCCTGGACGTGGTGTAGGCCGCTTTGTATTTTCTTTTGGTTTTTTTTCCACCTAGGGCCATGTACAACGCGATGCTCGTACCAAGCACTTGGACAAAAAGCTACATCTCTTGTTTGGTGGGCAACATCGCATGCTACAGGCGTACGAAGCACAACCAAGCTTTGAGGCCGATGTTTTGAGCGGATCACACCCATGAAATTATACTCCGGGAGGAGAGGCGCTTGGGCTAGCAGCTAGTACAGGTGAGTAGTTAAGCTGATTAGTTAAATCATCAATTGTGCATGGCGCGCTTGCTATTACCAGTTGATTACTTGAATCGGTAAGCATGCGGACTTAGTATTCGGTGTTGACTAGTATTCCGTGGTGATTAATTAAGGCATGCAGGCTTAGTATACTGTGCTTGGGCCAGCAGTTTTCTTGTTTTCCGTGGTGATTTCTTGTTTTCGCGTTGTACATGAACAAAATCATAACATTTTGCAATAACACTCCAAATGGATCCTCCGCCAAATGGCTTTGTAAATTGGTTAACTTCCCCGGTTTCCTGTACGAAAATCCAGAAAAGTGCTCACATTCACAGTATCCAATGAACTTATCTCAGCCCCAAATATCTAAAGACCATCAATTATCATAGAGTTTCTATTCTGATGGTTACATTCCATGCTATGAGAGTCCATCAAATCCCAAATCCATCCCAAGAAACAACATACTTACATGTTGTATAGGTACTACATCCAAAACTCCACTCACCGCTAGCGATGGGCAAGGAGACGGTGGTGATGACGACTGTAGGACCGAAATGGCAACAGAGGGGGGGTGAATGGTGCCTTCAAAACTCCCCAAGTACTCACACAGCAAATCGAGTGAAAGAACTAGTTTCTCCAATCGAACACACGTGGTCGTAAGCCAATTGATGGTCGAACACCACGTGGTCGAACACTTGCCCAAGCCGACAAAAGAAATCAAACAGAGAATACTGCGCGGATAAAACAAGAACGGAGAAGGACTCGTTTGCCAGATTTCCGAGTAACTAAGACCCTCTGGTCATTTGATCCTCAAATTTGAGACACTAAAAGAATCCAACCTCTGGAAAAGAAATTACCAAGAAAAAAAACAAAGTCTTAGCTATGCTCGGGTAGAGAGACATGGTCGAACTCGAAACAGAGGACTTGATGCGCACGACCATTCGATTAAGAGAACTTCTCGATTCGACTCTGCTCTCGGGAATGAACGGCCAAGTGGCCTTGAGATAGATTCGATTACGAGCCAATCAAAGCACACAAAAGAATGCGAAACACGAAGAAGAGAAGAGAGAAAAGATCGCATGAAGAACAAGCTCTCAAAACAGATCGCAAACAAAACAATCATAACATCTCATAACGAGAAATTAACTTGAGGAAGAGAGATGAATGATTGATCATGGAGGTTTCTACACCACTCCATCGGAGGTATAAGAGCAACCGTGCTCTACCCAGAGAAAACTCACACAAATAGAGACGAAAAATTCAGAGTGACTCAGAACAACCTCACCGAGCACTCGAGCTCTACCTCCTATTTATAGCCTTCACACTGGGGAACCCGTGAACTCCCACCTAATACCGGGTTTACCACTCTCTTTACCCACTAGCGAAAATAAGCTTCCGGTGCTTTACAGTTAAGCCCAACGGTTCCACCGCTTTGCCCGTTAGCGCCAACAACTCCTGTGCATTGGCGAGACACGCCTTCCTTTGCGACTTTCCGCATTTCTCCAAAATGCCACTCCGCGCCTTCTGGAAGCTTCCTCCGCCTTGCCAATCACGCTTGCAACCACCTCACGACTTCGTCGTCTTTGGCATCTCCCAGCCGATCACGACCTCAGCACCCCCGTGCCTAGTCTCGACCATCCACGCCTCACCACGACTAGTCTCAAAGTCCTGCAAACCATCATAGACAAGCAAACCATTACATAGCACCGCTCACAGTAGTATCCAATCACTTGAGCCAAAAAACAGAACTTAAATCATACTCTTACCAAGTCGTATACCACATACGACCAGTCGGAAAAAGAGAACAATGAATGCACACGACATACGACCACAAAATCAAGCCATACGACCAGATACGATGAGTCTACGATCATCGCTAACTTGCTACGACCACCCACAACTCGCTACGGCTTTAACGCTCAAAGTCTACGACTTCAACCAAAGTCGTTACGACCAATCGAAAAGATAAACCAACAAATGCACAAGGTCCCTGACTTCATCACAAAGCCCTACGACCAATTTCCACTCAAATGGTCAAGTCGGCAGTCATACGATCGATTCCAATCTGCGTGCGAGCACGTCCGACCACGACCAATCGTTCTCGCCCTCGGTAGACCGCATACGACCACGTCCAACCGAGCGACCCGTCGAGCTCGAACCGACCACGATGATCGGTATCGACCTCCGACTACCTCTCGCGAACGTGGTCGTAACGCCGACTCCTCAACGTGATCGTTCATTCGAGCGCCGACTTCCGACCACGGCGATCGTCACACGACTTGCGACCACGCACCACGATCAACGTGGTTGTAGCCGAGTCGGAGACTTCCGACCACGCACAAAGTGGTCGTAAACTTGCCGACCACGCCAACGTGGTCGTGCGTCTTCGACCACGGCCAAACGTGGTCGTGACTGCTGAGCACGCCAACGTGGTCGTCGGCCGCCTTCGAGCACGCCAACGTGGTCGTCGCCGCCTTCGACCACGCCAACGTGGTCGTCGCCGCCGGTGCCCTTCGACCATGGCCAAAGTGGTCGTGACCCCTCGGGTGACCTTCGACCACGCCCAAAGTGGTCGAAACCGATCGCGCCGACTTTCGACCACGACCAACGTGGTCGTAATAGCCGCAGAACACTTCGCCAGGGCTACGACAATGCAGAACTAGCATAAACCTCAAAAACTAAACTCAATCTTCCTAGAACAAGCGTCAATTACTCATCACAACCATGGGTTGACCTACACATGGTCTCTCAACGACGACGAACACGACAATGAAAACTGAGAGTGACACCTGTCCTGGACACAAGAGGACAACATCAGACTGGTTTGCACTTCTTTTATGTAATAAATTTTGCTATTGCTTAGTTTAAGAAATTTGTACAAATATAGTTGTTTTTTGCATGCAGATTCGTGCTTGGTTAATTAATTCAATTGATCCTATTGATGAGAACAACAAGAAGGGAGAAGTCTACTAGAGGAACATACTGTAGAGTGTAGGCTACAACAAGAATGGTCCGCTCAATTGAAGAAGACTAGCCAAACATTACAAAGACCATTGGGTAAAGGCCAACAAAAAGTTTGTATATTTTAATGGCATTTGGTGCAGGTTGAAAGAGGTGTATGTCAGTAGGCAATCCGATGAACAACTCATGGACAAAGCCTATGAAATATACAAGAAGGAAACAAAGCAATACTTCACACTTGTCTACTGGTGGAGAGGTCCAGAACCAACCTAGGTGAACTAGGAACTACGAAGAGGCCAAGACCAAAGGGAAGTAGTCAGTCCAAAGGCATATCGCAGAGGAAACTCATCCACCAGGTACAAAGCTGCGAAAGCAAAAAAAGAAAGGGAAAAACATAGAGGACTCCTCTTCTGGTAGTATATCACATGATGATATTCAGCTGTACTACGATAGGCAAGCTTTATGAGCTTCAACATCAAACAAGATGGCAGACGTGCAGCTTAGACTCTCAAAAGAGAAGCTTGAAGCACCACACACAAAGGAGAGAACGGCAACAGCAAAGAACTACAAGGAACTCTTAATGGGCGATACTACTTGCTTCACTAAATTTTAAAGGATAGAGCATGAGAGAGCGATAAATTATTTGGAGCAAGTAACACCAATTAATAATGAGTTTAGCACTTTAGCTTTCACATTGCTTTTATTTTGCTTAAATAAATAGTATTAGCATAACAAATTAGCATTCAACAAATTAAATTGTGATTTTGTACTCCTAGGTTAATGTTTACGTTCCAAAATAAAAGTGCTCTTTTGTACATCATGGTTATTGCTTTTATTCATAAGCATGTTGTGCCTTATGTTTCTGTTCCATAGAGATTGGAGCAGCATAGGCTTTTCCATTGCATTCAATTTTGTGGTGAAAAAAATAAAGAAAAGAAAGAGACAAAGATAAAGATAAGTACTAGCAACCAGAGGCAGACCCACCGGGAGGTCAGGTAGGGCTGGCGCCCCCCTACCGCTGGCCTCCCCCTCTCCGATGGCGCACGCTGCTGACTCATTGAGTGTCGAGAAGCGGCCGTCTCTGGCAGGCACACGCCACTGATGCTGTGGATGGGAGTTACAACCACTACATAGTACTAGATTTAGATGTATGGCACTGAGCAACAAACGAGTAGTAAAGTTAAAAATGTTGAAGTATGTAGGTCGAACTGACTTGAAATTCACCTTAATGCTGAGAGACTGCAATAATTCCTTTGGTGTTTTGAATGATATAAAAACGAGACTGCAATAATTCCTTTGGTGTTTTGAATGATATAAAAACTACCATTGTCAAGTATTATAGATAGTTACAAGCATGTATAAACTATTCCCTACCATTCAGATATTCATTGTGATAGTAATTTAGGTCTGCTAAGCTGTTGTATCATGATCATATCCAAATGTTGTCCAAGAAGTTTATTAGGGCAGTTCCCACATCATGCCTTGGAATGGTCGATGGCCGCTGAGACCAAGAATAGCGTGTTGGCCCCGACGAGCAATCGAGACCAACGACGCCATCACGCCGATTGTATGTGGTGTGCCCACACCGTCCCAGCAAAGGTCCGCCACGACGACGTCCACGAGTGGCGCTAGCCTCTGTTGCACGCGCCTCTGCATGCCATGCATTCGTACATGTAAGAATGCTGAGATTTCACTTTCTTTTATTCTTCAACAATTTGTGATAGTTTTATTATTTGCTGTTGCTGATGATAGATGTTGTCTTTCTTCCATTAATTCCCTAAAATTTTATTCTGGGTCCACCATTGCTAGCAACAAAACGTGCTGAGATTGCTTGTTGGTTGCTTCCGTTACATGATCTGTTGCTTCTATTACGTAATCTGTTGCTTTGGTTGGTGACACATAGCACTATGTATATTCAATGCAGCACACAGAGCACTGTGTACGCGCAGATCAAGTTAAACGCGTGGTTTAGAAGAGAAGCAAAGCCTATTTCTACATCCGACAAATTCACATTTGGTCAAGCACGGAACAAACTTCTTGCCTTTCTTCCCTCTGGAAGGAAAAAAAAAACATTTCTGGTGACCTTCTGGTCTTTCTTTTCTCTGAGAGAGAAAAGGAGTATTTCTCGTCTGACTAATTTGGTAATTAGGCAAAGATAGTAGGTAAGATAAGACACCACTAGTTCAACCTTGTGGGCAGGCAGGCAGGCAGGAAGAGAGAAGTTAATTACCTCTCACTTTGTTCACTTTCTCTCTCTAGTGCTTCGAGTTTCATGTTACTACTAATACTAATACAACTGAAAGACTTGTGGATTAAGAAACCAAAACTGGCATGAGCAGAGTTTCCCTAAGTGCTCTATGTTCTTTTTTTTACTTACGTCATAATCCATATATATAAATTCGATCACTGATAGAATTAAAGCGACCTATATTGATTATATAAAATTATTTCATTAGATTTATTATTAAAAATATTTTATAGTATTATAGTTTTACTAGTATATCTTAATATAAAGTTATAGAAAATAATAGTCAAAGTCAAGTCTTAGAGATTATGAAAAAGTAAAAAAGAAACGGAGGGACTGCCAAAGCGCTAACCATCACGCGTTCACCCTATTTTTTTCACTCAACAGAAAAAAGAATATAATCATTTTGAAAAAGAAAAAAAAAAGGATGCGCTCAAAGCGTTCTAAAGCGGTTCACGGTGATAAGAAATAAGTGGGCCGCCATGGTCAACGAACGGCCCAAAAGACACCGCCCCGTGAGGAGAAGGGAAGCTGTCAAAGGCTCGAAGCGTCCTCGATTCCAACGCGTTCGCTCCCCCCCTCTCGTTCGCTCTCCCGACGCGTCCCATCTCTCCTCTCCCTCACCGGGCGGCGGCGGGCGAATCCGATTCCGAGGTACCCACCAACCGCCCCCATCTCTCTCAGAACGTTTGCTGCGGATCGCGTGCGTATGCGCGTGCTCCGGCGAGATTTGCCGCTCTTTTCATGGCTAGGGTTAGGAGGCAGATTCTTGACGAAACCGTGGATCCATAAGGCGCGCCGAACAGAGTTTACTAGTCGAGTAGATCTATCTATGTCTCCTACGATCTATGGATAATACTGTGTGTTTGTGTTTGGCATGTCAAAGATTGTTTGTTTCTCTCGGCATAGGATGAGAGCATTACCGTGAGAATATTAGTGGCGTCGCTGGATTGATTATTGTTAGGTGTAATAATCGTCGTCGTTTGGATTTGTACTGTGCATTTGTTTCTGTCACTGCTAGTCTAGTCAGATTCATAATATCACCTGTTTCATGAGGACAAATGTTAGATCCAATCTAGCACGAACGTAAGCCGGTAAAGGTAACTGCAGACTCAGTCCTCTGTTGTGCAACCATAGATGATCTATCTGTGCACATTCGCATGTCCTTCCCTTCTATGTGTATCGGATTTTGCTCTGCTTTGATGTCTCTTGGTGTCTACCTCAATGTATTTGTGAGATAGAAGCTGATCTTATAGTTTGGTTGGACAATGGCTTGCACACTTTGTGGGGGGAGTTCTTTCAGGCCTGCCATGCTCTCCAGCGCTTTCACGCATGTGAATACTTTCTGTATCGCCCATTGTTCATGATACTTGACAATTCGTATCCCAATTCATGGCTGTGCAGCAACAATGACGACTGGATACATCGTCGGCTCACTGGTTGGATCCTTTGCCATTGCATATCTGTGCGACACGTTTGTTTCTGACATGAAGGCATTTGGAGGTGAGTGTCATCTTACATAAGATGCTTGTAGGATGCATGTGCTCAACTTCTTGCAAGTTTGCATCTAAAGCTGCTTCATTCTTTGGAAACAGGTAGCATTCCTAAGACTGTTTCTGACAAGGAGTGGTGGAAAGCCACGGACACCAAGTTCCAGGCCTGGCCTCGCACCGCTGGACCACCGGTCATCATGAACCCCATCAGCCGCCAGAACTTCATTGTCAAGTCCACGGAATAGGCGAGAGAAGCTGGTTCAGCGTCTTATTTCCAATATGAAGCTAAAGTTTATTTTCTAGGTCTTAAAACTGTAATAAGATGCACTACAGTCAGGATATTTTTGCAATTTTCACTTTGTCTGTGAGCAAACTTTGGGGCTTACAGCTTACTTGTCTTTCGATTTACTTGCATTGTTTTACTATCATCATACGGTGTTCTTTCGCTGACTTGCTGGTTCCAGTTTATGCTTGTGATGTTCTCCAGCCTTTTATTTCTGCAGTCCGCGGCAGTGCATTGCTTGTGCTTAGTTTATGTTGCCTCCCTAGCAGTTTGTGCTGTTATGCGTTCTATTGGTTATAACTGTTCATTAGCTTACGGGAGCAGGGCGATCTTATTGGTTTATGCTGATGGGTTTTTACTACAGTTGATTATTTTTAGCTAACAATAAACAGTAACGACCGAAAAAATGACTTTAAGAGGAGATGAGTGATGCAAAAAATGAGAAAGAGATACGTGCGTGAGATAGAAGCGAGAGAAATGAGGTACGTGATGTACTCGTAACCCTTGACTGTTCTTGGAGCGAGAGTAGTGGAGAAGCTATTTTAAAATTTTAGGTATTTATATTGATTTTTTATTTCTCTAAACAGAAGCTAATGTGAACAGGGCTATGCATTTGTGATGTCCTGTGGGCTATATGGTTGTGATGTCCTGTTGCGAATGAGTCTTGCGATGCATCAACGCCCACTGAAGTGCTAGAAATTGAGTAAATTATGGTTCAACGCCACAACTGTGCGCCTGCGTATGTTGATCTGTATGAAGCCTTTTTTTTTGTTGCGACAGCTGTACGAAGCCTTAGCCACAAAATTCAGATCAATCAAACAGGATTGATTGACACAGGTAACACAAACCATATTTGGGAGTCAGTTCAACTGAAACATTTTAAGTTTTTTTTAGGGGCTGAAACTTCGTAGTGCAGAGGCCTGTGTTAACTCGATTAATACCATAGAACAACAACTGATGTTAACTCGATTAATACCATAGAACAACGAAAATGATGCCTCCAACATGAAGGAAATGCAAGCTCATTTGGCGCAACGTAACAAAACTGTAGGTAAAACGTAGCAGATTGAGATCCACGCTCAAACATGCCATTCATACTTATCTGAACCCCGCCAGAATGATTTACATGTCATTTAGTCATTTGCATATATCAGACTAGTCCCATAGTCCAACATGAATCGTTACCATCAGGTCCTTGTAACAAATTTTTTCTGTAAAACTGGTAGTATACATGCATGAAAAAGATTCAATGATGATAAGATAAATCTCAGATCTGTAAATTTGTTATCATGCTGATGAGAAGCTGATCAAAGGAGCCACAAGTGATGTGAAAAAAACAAAAAATTAGACAACTAGAGGCTACAATTGTAGCCCCATGTCAATGTCAACAACTTAAGATGATGTAGCACTATCAAACACTGGCAACATATCTTCAATGAAAGTGAGTAGGTCCTCCTTATCTTGATGCAGAAAGGATAGCATAGGGATTAGATAGTGATAGAAAATGCAAGTTCAATGTTAGCACGTGACATATTGAACTTTAAGGTGTGCAAATTGTGTCACCCATAACCGCAGCGAGTTTTGAGAAGGAAAAAAAAATCTTCTCTCTGCTGCTTCACATCATCATTTCAACATATGGCCTATGGCTACTACGATGCTAATGCAAATGCCTGAATCTACTGGTTCTTCCTACCTTAAATGCTGGGGCAATTCTTCACATGCAACTAGGACACCTATACCGCTCCTTAGAAACCACTTCAGAATTAGAGCAATTTCTTTCATCCTAGCACAGTTAGAGATTATTAAAACTTGAGAGCAATTTTCATACATCATTAAAGTTGCAAAGCGTATCAAACATGACTGAAGACATCCTTATAGATATTTTTACGAAGTACAAAATGCACAAATGCAACCATAATTTTCATGTTATTTCATCATTTGCAGCATCTTATCTTAAATGGTCGGAATGTACTCATACAGTACAACATTTTTCAAGTTACAACTTACAACAACACACATGTGGATCACTGGCATCCCTCATAGGTGTGGGATCTTCAAAACCAGATCAAAATTTAGGGGGCTGTCTACACCGACTAGTGAAACCCTCAATCAACATGGTCATCTACTGCAGCCTGATTGTTCGAGAACAATGCATCTCTTTTCTTGGGGAAACCAGGGGGTTCCATACCTGGGCCTCGATACTTCAGCTCTGGGGTGGCTCTAAGCCCAGGCTCGGTTGAAACAGGTCGATATGGAATCCCTGCTGCCCCTGCATATCTAGTAGGGGACACATACCTTCTCGGAGCACTTCTTAACGCCCCACACCGCAGGTCTGTGGCCCTGGTAACCTCAGCATAGCCTCGGTCAGTAGCTCTGGTAGTGGCATCCACATAGCTTCTATCACTGGCTCTTGTTGTGCCATCCACATATCCTCGATCACCAGCTCTTGTTGTGCTATCTGCGAAGCCTCGGTCACTAGTTGGATGATTCAAAAGGCTCCCTGTAGGAGCTGTGACCGAGGTGTTAAATGTCTCCTCCGGAGTCCACCCCAATGAATCCTTCTTCTTCACGTACACTTGCCAAATGCCAATCAAGAACAGGAGGAAAAGCAGCGCCGGACCACTCCACACCACAGCATTGCTCTCAGGCTTGTACACTGGGAAGTTGGACCGATAGATAGCAACGTAGCCATCTCCAAGCCCCAAGATCACAAGCTTCTCCCGGTCCGCGGCAATAAGAGGTTTCCCAGCTGGTGTAGCAGACATCACGCCACCAGAACCCGCAAACACAGACTTGATATCCTTAATGGTTGTGGCGAACAGCGGTCGGGGCGCCCCAACCCTCCCATAGTACTGAGACGAGGTGTTGTACACAAGAATCTTATCTTGGCTGGCCACCAAGAGGTAACCTTTGATCGTCTGTATCGCGACGGGGCTGTCGATCTCAGACTTCTTGACTGCCCGGACTCGGCACTTGAGGCTGGCAACATCACCGAGCAGCAGGACGTGCACGAGGTCGCCGGCATCAGTGAAGCCATAAGCCTTGAAGCGCTCGGAAGGGTCGAAGGAGTAGGCCTTGGGGCGGGAGCCATTGAGCGCTTCAGTAAGGCCCTCGCAGGGCGTCTCGCGGACGGCCATGGAGCGGAGGTCGAGGGATGCGGCGCCAGCCTCGGTGAGGAAGAGGAGCCGCTGCTTTACAAAGGCAAGAGGCGTGGACGAGGCAATGGCTGTGCCGTAGAGCGTGCCGTTCTCGGTGAAGACGCGGATGCGGCCGCCGGCATCGCAGGATAGCACGTAGCGGGCGCGCCCGGCGTGGTGGGCCTCGAGGTGGAGCACGGGGGCGGCGTCGAGGCCGCGGACGAGGAGGCGGGAGGACGCGGCGGTGAGGGTGAGCCAGTCGTCGCCGTGCGGGGACGACTCGGTGAGCCTGTGCGCGGCGATGGAGCCGTCGGCGTGGCCGGCGAAGAGGAGGCAGTCGGTGCGGCGCGGGGAGAGGTACGCGAGGAGGGCAGTGATCGGGGACTCGCCGGACGCGCCGGACTCCAGCTCGAGCAGCGCGTCGCCGGCGGCGGAGAAAACGAAGACGCGGCCGCGTGAGTCGCCGACAGCGAAGTACTTGGTGATCCCATCCGCGTCCTCGTAGGGCAGCGCAGCCGCCGCCGCGGCGTACGCGCCGTCCCCCAGCCGTGCGGCCGCGGCGAAGTGGAAGCGCTCGGACCAGAGCGGCCGGCGCTTGGTGACCGCCACCCCTTGCGAGGCCCGGCGGTCCCCAGGCGCCACCGTCGCGGCGGCGGGCGGCGGGGGGTCCTGCTCGGCAGATCTGGCGAGCGCGGACTCCAACGCGTGGACGGACTTGGCGAGCGACTCCGTGAGCTCCTCGAGCCTGGCGAGCTGGGCCTTGTGCCTCACGAACAACCCGGCCTCAACCTCCGCCAGATTCTCCGCCGCCTCGTCCGACTCGGCGGCAGCGGCGACAAGTGGGAGGAGGAGGAAGAGGAGGAGGGCGGCGACGCGGTGGGGCATGGCTGTCAGTGACTGCGGAGCGGGGGGGGGGGGGCAGGGTTTAGAGTTGTCTGGTTCTGGAGGTTGGGATTAGCAGCTCGCAGAGGGAGGAGAGGGATCTAGCCTGGCCGGGGAGGAGGAGGCACGGCACCGGGACACGGCATGCGCGGTGGGCCCCACCCATCAGCGGGTGGGTACACGCCGGTGGCGTGCAGGAAGAATGGCCCGTCGACTGGGGCTACGGTGGGGCCAGGGTGTCAGGTGGACGCGGCAGTACTACGCCTCGCAAGAGGTTCATTCATTGCATCGTCACTGGAAACAGGGCAGATGGATATGGGGACAAGCCCTCGTTTATTAATTTTTTTAAATTTTTTTTGATATAATATAATTTAATATTATTTTATATAATTTAAAAGTATTTTTAGAAACAAACCGAGCTAAAGCAAATTTAAATTCATTTGAAATTAACTTATTTTAATGTGTAACTAATTAATAAGTATAATTAAAATAATTTTAAATTAAGCCAACGTGCCTCACTATCTAGACTTTTGCCACCCCTAGTTTTCCCGTACAACAATCGTATGGTTACTGAAAGAAAAAAAAAATCACATTCACCTTCCTTTTTATCATCTTTGGGTGCGTTTGGTAGCAGTAATCTTGGTTAGACTCCCAGTAATCATGGGGTAATCTGATGTAATTACTCAGTTTGGCACAACCACTTTGAAATCTAAGGTAGGAATAGAATATTACGGATGTAACTAGATTCCGGTAGTTTATGTTATTAGGTTTATCTTTGAAACAGGTAGCTATCTTGTATTCGAAGCGATTTTTTTCTCGCACGAAACCCTCTGGCTAGTGCGATTTCCTCACGAGTCACGATCTGTTTCTCGTTGATTGTACGTTTGTACTAGTGTTATATTCCCATTCATGTTACACCCAAACGCAACAATCTAATATTCCTCGGAATTCTCTAGTAAATGAACAAACTCTATCAAACAAGGTAATGCTATATTAGCAGTAATCTATTTCCTGAAGATAAGATTACTACTAGGAATGTTAGGATTCCCAATAATATTCAATTCTGTAAAACAAACGCATCCTTTACTCTTTACATGTTTTAGGGCATGTTCTTTTCAGCTTCTAAAAACTACTTTTCGGTTTTTTAATAGTAATTAGCTTTTAAACAGAGTATTTTTTAAGATAGAGTCTACTAGTTAATTATAGTACATACTGTACCGACTTCATTTATATCAGCAAAAACCGCACGTAAATCTCTGTTACTCTGTAATCTCTCGTACGAACAGCCCAAAAGCCACAAGCCGCAGCCAAAAACTATTAAACTTCAGCAAAAAAAAAACAGGCCCTTAATTACTGTCCAGTAGTACAAACGCTCGCAAAAAAAAAAAAATACTGGTAACAGCATGGCGAGTCACACTAGTTTCAGTCCAGCTAGATGCTCAAAAAAAAAATCAGCTGCCACAAGTATGTAGCATTCTTGGACATCTGCAGGTGCTGAAAAAATCAGGTCCTCATGAATAGCTATCCAGACCCGCTGTCAGTGCAAACTGGTACTGGTACCCATGAAAAGAAAAGATAAATTCGGAGAAGATGGACGTGACTTCATCAGGGATGATTAATATAGGGGTGAACTGAGATTGCTTCCATGTTTCACAAATCTTACAGCCTTAAACGACGATGACAAATACTGATGACGATAAACTATTACATGTATAGAGAAGGTCACAAGGTGCCTGACGAATAAAAGTGTCTGACGAATGACAATGGGACAATATTTATTGGCATATATGCAGCACCATTGATGGTGATTTTGTAGCCTAAGAAGTGGATGCGGCAGCCTCCTCCAGCAGCTGCTTCACCTTGGTGATGTAATCTGTCATCGCCTCCTCCTTGGATTTCCCTGTTCGTACCAAATTTACCAGAATTGTAAGCATCAGTTTGAAGGAGGGAATATAGTTACATGAATTTGCAGACTAGAAGGAATCAAGAATAATACCTTCAACAGCCTTCCAAGCATCCCATTTGGCTCTGTCTTTCAGGTTGAAAATGCCAGGCCGACCTGAAAGATGATATTGGAGTGGTTAGTATCTCTTATAGCACTAGTACTTTTTGGCAAAGAAAAGGCTGTCCATGAAATTGATGGAGTGGTTAGGGAAGATTGCAATAAAAGAGAGAGAAGTACAACAACTTGTAAGCTTAGTCCCCTTAAATTGGGGAAGAGTTGTAAATATCATCTCTCTTTGTTCCTCGGAGATTGAAGGATTACACATTAAGAAAACCAAAAGGTTACTTAGAATGCATGCTTGATCATAGGGATATGTATCACTATTGTGTGCTCCTACAATCTAGAAGCGGTTTCATCATCATGACAGTCTATTGCTTATGCAACACATAATCTGTGGCTGAACTTGGGAGCACATGAAAACTTGTAATACTCCAACGGCGAGCAAGTTTGGTCATCATTAGCATACATACCGGTGTTGACCGGGCCCACAGTTGCCTGCTTGTAGAGGCTATAGAGGATCAGCTTGTTCTCGTTTGAGGTTGTGTCAGGCAAGGTCTTGGCCTTCTCGGCGTACTCCTCAAACTCCTCCTACAGGACAAGCATGGTGAGAACTGACAATTGTTTGGCTCACCAGTCTGTTTCAGACAGTACCAGTCCTAAATTTGCAGGTATCACAAGAAATTTTTGTCTAACAAGAAATTTCCAATATTTGCGAAGATTTCTATCCACCTAGACACTAGAACTTAAAATTAAGGACACTGATCTGCATAATACATGAGGCTTCAGATAGAACTAAGAAATGACATATGCACTATAAATGAGGCTTCAGAGTTCAGATAGCAAGGCTATAGCAATTTTGCATGGCTCTGAAATCTGAAGCACAAAAATCGATCAGTATTGTATATATCAATCATGAGCTGATCCAGCATACTGTCAATCCTAAATCAACCAACAACAGGTAGATCGATTGGTTACATACTGGCTACCAGGCTACACAACACAGTCCAAACTAGATTGCAAATCTAACGCCAAATCTGGCAAATAAAGATCCCTACCTATACAAGACAACTAATCGCTAAACAAATATTCAGCAAATCCACACTAGATGAGATTTCAAGAAACTCCTTCAAGACGGCAAATTTGTTTAATTTATACGCGAAGATCGTTTCTTGGAAATAAGCGAAACTACTCTTCAAGTTAAATCACGAGGAGGAGAGACAAATATACATCTCGATAGAAAAATTTTACCTGCAAACCCATGTCGACGTTGTGATGCAGCTGGTCTCGTTTCTTTCTTGTCGATTTCTTCGAGAGGAGGACGGGAGGTCAGGGAGGAGGATTCCGGATATGTCTATGCGCCAAGGCCAAAGGCTTGACTTCACGCGTTTATACGGGCACGGGGGCATGTACGAGGCGGAGCTCAGGCTTGGTCTAATTTATCGAGCAGTTCCAGGATTCGTGTCACGATCCAAGCCGTTGATGGATGGGATCGGGGTGTTGTCGGACGCGTGGACGGCGGCGCGGACGAGGCCGTCGGTCATGGCGTGTGTGGCGGCGATAACTTCTACTTCTCGGCTTGGACTTTATCAGGAAAAAATGTCTTTTTTTTGCGGCTTGCTTTGTTTCTGCTTGGATTTTATCACGCACGCGCACAGGTTCGATTGCTGTCGAAAGATGGCAAGAGTCCAAGGCATGGAGTTCGGACTTTGGAGCGAGCAACATGTGCATGCCGCTTACGATTCCAATATTTATCTGGACATTATTTACTGAGACTATATCAAACCTCTGTCCAAACATAACATGTCCCGAATTTGCATCGAGTTCCTTGGACAAGAACAAGCAGAGAGAAGACTCCCACAAGACGAGAAAGCTTAGGGGTACATAAATAAAGAAAGGAAAATACTAGAGAAATATTCCATGACAAAACGGAACATTCTCACCGGTCACCACCCACCAGTCCACCATCGAAAGAGTCTGTCCGAAACGAACCAAGACAGATACTAGTAACGATGTATTTCTTCAGAGGAGCTTCTGAAGAAAGAAAGTGTTACTTTGGTTTGTCAATCAGAACTCATCACTCATCGACATACCTTCCATTGTCACAACAACAGCAAGCAACACAAACCAATTTCACATGGACAGAACACGGTACCAATCGTGTTAGTTCTCCCTGAGTCCACAAGCAAATCATCGTCTACTCTATCCCTATACCAACAGAAAAGAGCTGCCTACACTATGTGCACACAATCCTTAAGGGCTGCCATCCAAGAAGATTTGATCGGCTGCTCTAGCTGCCTATGCTACGAGTCACCATCCTCACGGCTCAATTCAGCTACATGAACTGCCTACTGCACCTCACTTGCGGGCTCCATTGTCACGCCTCCAGGGGTCTGCTGATTCTGACTTCTTGGTCGCCTTCTCGCCTGACTTCTGGCCTGCTCTCTTGCATCTCCATTGGCCTGCTGAGGCCTACCTCTGATCCGGCTTTTTGCCCGAGCTAAATGTTGCTTCCTTAGCTGCTTTCTGTTGATATGCCCGTCTCTTTCTATTGCTCGTACCACGGCCTTCTTGAGCCTGGACTCGACCATTTCCCATGACACAAGCTTCTCTAGAAATGTCGAGACATAATCAGCCCTCCGATTCTGCAAGGGCATAACCAGAAACAAACTAAGTCAACGAATACGCTTTAGTTGACCACTGAGGAAATTATGAGCATTGCTGGCCATCTAACCTCATAATCCAGGTAGTACGCATGCTGGTTGCCAAAATAAGATGATTCGTTAGTAAAGTTACTTTTTGTGGAAAACGAAAGGAAAAGAAAAGGGAACCTCAATGCATCAGTCGTACCTCCCAAACATCAATCGCAAGGAGTGGCTGCCAAAAGAAATAGCCAAATCGGAATATAAGATCCCTATGGAATGTAGTACGGGGGAGAAAAGAGCAGACGTATAACAGTGTGAGATAGAACAGGTTTTACATTTAGGCTTTAGCTACTAGCTATTGCATGTTATATGGCACCTTCAAAATAAATCATAGTGAGAAGACTGAGCTGGGATTCCTGATACTTGGTTGCAAGATACACATCACAATACAGGTGAAATACTATGTAGAAACTTGTGCAGAAATAGTATCTCGCAGATAGTTAAGATATAAGAGAAACAACATATTCATGGTCCTTCTGGTCAAAATAAAAACAGTAAGTTCTACTGAAGGAAAAACAACAAAAACTTTTGCAAGTTTGCGTAATGAAGTTCACGGTATTCATGACACGACAATGTAGGGGGAAAAACATGTGCAGGCAAATACTCACAGAGTGACCCCAGACAAGAGGATTGACAGCATTCGGAGTCTTTGAGATGACCAGCCTACCATAATTGTCAGATGGGATTGGGCTTCTTGAATTCACGTGAGGCAACTTGCTCCCTTTGTCTACAAACGGTTATAGGAAAGTGTTCAGTTCATCACGCCAACATGTGCAAGTTTGAAACTGCTACAACGGAGCTAACAAGTATGGTATTTAGCGTCACTTACAACAAAGCCAAACCCACCCAGAACCAAATTGAGTTAATGCAGCATCCATGAATTGTTGGATCATGCCGTCATAGGATCCAAAGTCCCTGTTAATAAACTTCAGAAGACGCTCTGGGGGCTTGCCCCCACCGCCAGGTTTCATGGATCGCCAAAAGAAATCATGGTTCCATATCTAAAAACATGGCCCAGAATCAGGCATTTGGAGGAAATGCAAGGTAGCACATATCTAAAAACATGGCCAAAATAATAGGCATTTGGAGGCTATACAAATCAGCACAGAAGTATAGTACGGAATGGTACCTGTGCAGCATGGAAGAAGGGAGGATGGGGTGGCTCCCTGCCCTCGTTGAAGGAGGAGAGCATCATCTGCCCCAGTGGCATCCCCTCCCACTCACTGCCACCGATCATACCGTTGACCCTCTCCACGTACGTGTGCTGGTGAACTCCCCAGTGCTGCTCCACCGTCTCCTTGCTCATGTATGGCTCCAGAGCATCCTACATTACCATCCCCTATCCATCATTCTCACTACTAATCTTTGCAAATCGATAATTCTGTACTTACCGAAGGATAAGGAAGGGGCTGTTGCTTTATCCAGGCAACAGAAGCAACATCATCAGGAGATGAGGACTCCAGCTGATCTGCGCAATCACCATCGGTCTCAACAGTGTCATCCGTATCAGCATCAGAAGCGGTTTCATTATCAGTAGCATCGTTCACAGCATCGTCCTCAGTCACCACATTCGCCTCACTGGCCGAATGAAGTACAAGGCAATTCCACCTTCTCGACCTCTCCCCCTAATCACAAAAATTACTTCTACCGCATCAGATAAAGCATCTATTCAAGTGGGAGAAGATTCTTTTAATCTACAAATGATACATCTTGCATACACAAGTGTTGCAACTTGCAAGTCCTAATTATTCCAACCCAAAAATGTTAGACAATCTACTTGCTTGGGAGTTGAGATGGATTCAACACGAGGTCCAAAGCCCTACTCGGTTAATAGTTGATATGAACATCACAAGAGGTCGTGAGCTGATTTGTTTCTGCATCAATTAATCAGTATAAAAGTAAATGCTGTTGCACAGACAAGAACCATCCCATTCCCATCCGGACACTGATCCAGCAATAAATGAGAAACCAGAGACGCCCAAGCACAACCTAACTCCCCAAGTGTAGGTGCGAACTGGTGAATGCCAAGAGGAGGAGGGGGGAGGGAAAGAGGAAGAAGTGGGTGGCTTGGAACACTTACCCTGGCGCCTCCTCTCTGTGGGGTGACGAAGCGGCGGAGCCCATGCCCTCGGGAGTCGCCACCAGCGCGGAGGAAGGGGGTGGATGTGGAGCTGGAGCTGGAGGAGACAAAGAGACGAAGAGAGGGACCGCCTCCCGCCCCCACCGGTGTGGTGAACGCCATGGACGCAAGTTTTGGGGAAGGAAAGGAAAGGTAGAGAAGGGAGGAGAAAGGTGCGGGGGAGGGGATAAGCGGCCGGGCGGGCGGTTGCTCTGTGGGCCCAAACTTACGTTGCGTTTGGGCCTATTGATGGTTGTCAATGGGCCATCTGCTATTTCCTAGGCCCATCAATGCCAATTTATTTCCCTTTTAATTATTCATTTTCTTCTTTAATACGGAAATGCTGTAGGTTTGCGACATTCGACTTGCTGCAATACGATGGTCATTTCGATTTACGAGGCTTTAAGGCATGATGCAACATCATGGTTCTTTGTGTTGAAGTCCAGGGTTCTAGCTGTCCTGATGTAGTGATGTAGCATTCAGAATTGTCGTTTGCACTAGATTCATATTGAGGCATGCATCTGTAACAGCCAACCATCCATTGTAAAAGAAGCTAGTACCACAAACAAGGATCATGTTGGCGATTCGGATGTGGCGAAATACCGAGTTCATCTTAAGATAGTATGCACTTGGTTTGGTTCACTTCAGACAAAACCCAAACAAACTCGATGCAGTAGCAGAGTAGATAAATAGCAACATCAAAACGCCAGTCTCGCATAAGAAAGCTAAGGACAAACTCTAGGGCGTAGTCTGGGCAGAGAACATCTATTCTCGCATAAGAAACGCCTCGGCAGCCTCCTTCTGCCGGGCACCGATCTGCCGCTTGTTCATCCTCTCCACGCGCAACTTGGCATAGGCCTTGAACGCCTTCGTCTCATCCGTGACCTTCACGACCTCAACCGAACGCTCCTCGCCACGGGCAATAGGCATGTAGTTGCCCTGGACCTGGGTGGCTGTGGCAAGCTCCTCAGGAGTGGAGTCACCAGCCTGCAAGAGGGAAATTGGTAAGTAAACTTCAAAATGGCCAGAATCATCAACTATTATCACGATTTGTGTTACTCGCTGGATTCTTGCTGTTGATGATAGTAAGATCCTCACTCTCATCGAGAGGATGACACTTGGGGATGGGGCAATTTTTCTTGTTTATTTCTCACACAATGCCATACCATCTGAGGGGTTGGGAATACATATTTATAGGCTGCTAATCAGCCAAGCATATGCCAAGATGCTAGTCAAAAGTTGTCCTAAAGCTAGTCTAGGATGCTAGTCAAAAGCTGCCCTAAAGCTAGTCTAAGATGCTAGTCTAAAGCTGTCCTAAAGCACAAAGATGATGTTCTTGACACAAAGACTTATCCATCATTCTCCCCCTAAGTCTTGTGTGTCTCCTTGTGAGGAAGGTTGAACCAGCCCGATCCTAGAGCGAGCTCGAGGAATTTGACCCTCCCAAGAGGCTTGGTGAGCAGTCCGCAAGCCGATCCATGGTGTTGATGTAGCTCGCCTTGATGTCGCTTCATCCAAATGCGACCTCGGATGAAGTGGTACTTCACCGGATGTACTTGCTCCGTTCGTGGAAAACGGGGTTCTTTGCGAGCCGAGCGACTTGTTGTCCCACCTCGGGCGCCACCGCCTGTTGTCTCGCCAAGGAGATCACCAAGCGATCGAGCGAGCCGAGCGCTGAGTCGAGCGGTGGAAGCCGCTATGTACTCGGCCTCACAACCGACAGGCCACCACTGCCGCTTGATCGATCGCCACTAACGAGACACTTGCCGAGGAAGAAGATAATCCCGCTTGTGCTCTTCTTTGGTGTCGATGTCGCTGCGTGGTCGCCGTCATTGCATTCGGCGAAGCGCGCGCGCCGGACACCTCGGGTAGTGCAAGCCGTAGTCGAAGGTGCCCGCAACGTAGCGGAGGATCCTCTTCACGGCCGCGATGCTCCGCCGTCGGCCGCTACATGAACCGATCGACGTGGCCGACGGCGAACGCCAAATGGGGCGTGTGTGGACGAGGTAGCGAGGTCGCCCACAATGCGCCGCAGATCGCGTCGCGCCCACCTCCTCCGTCGTGCTCTCACGACTCGGCCTTCACCTCTCCTCCATAGGAGTGTGGGTCGGGTTGCGATCGGTGAGCCCGCCCGGCTCGGCGGTGCGCTTGGTGTAGGCGGTCGGCGAAGGGAGATACGGAGCGTCCCGGTGGACCTCGATCCCGGTAGAAGGAGAGGAGCCCCAAGTCGCTCATCCGAAGGCGGTCTTCATCTCCGCCTTGAACGCCGACCTCGGCCTCCTTGGAGCGGTGATCACCGTGTCGTCGACGAGGCGCCACCGCCAGGCGTTGCCGCTTTGCCCGCCGGTGAGACCGCAGCCTGCGTGTGCGCTCTGCTGAACCCCATTTGCTTGAGGGTGGAGTCCAGCTTAGCGTTCGAGCTCGTGGTGCCCGCCGCAAGCCGTATAGGGCCTTGCGCAGCGGAGAACCTGCCCTCCTGCCGGGATGACGAATCCCGCCGGTGACGGACGTAGACTTCCTCCTTCAAGTCGCCGTTGAGGAAGGCGGACTTGACGCCCATGTGATGGACGCGCCAATCCTCCCGGTGCAAGTGCGAGGAGAAGACGAGCGAACTCCATGCGCGCGACGGGTGCGGCGCCATCGGTCGACCCCCTCTGCCGCACGGCCTCGTGCCACCAAGCGAGCCTTGTGCTTGACGATGGCGCCGGCTTCATCCCGCCGGCTTGAACACCCACTTAAGGGTGATCGCGCGGTGACCGGCAGGAAGATCCGCCGCTCCCACGTCCGGTTCCGCTCGACGGCGTCCATCTCTCGCTTCATCGCGACACGCCACGCCCATCTCCCTCCGCCTCGGCGAGGCGGGGCTCGCCATCGCCGCACACCAAGTGCGCTCCGCCTCGAAGTCGTGCGCTAGTCTGTGGACGGCAGCTCGCCGAGGATGTTGTCCATGGTACAATAGCGCAGAGCTCGTCGCCGTGGTAGGCGCCGATGCGGTCCTCGTCGCGAGACACGGAGTAGCGAACTCCACCATGCGCCGCTTCGCCGTGGACCGAAATCGTTGGGGCCGATCCGGTGGTGTGGTCGCCGGCAGGAGAGTGGTGAGCCGGTGCGGAGAGCGTGGAGTGGCCGGTGGTGAAGAGTGAGGCGAGCGGCGCGAAGGTGGTGGAGCACTCGCCGAGCGGTGGCGAGCAAGGTGTCGAGGTGGACGAGCTCGGTGAGGCCGAGCCGCTAGCTCCCCGCTCTCTCGGTGGACGTAGTCGACAACAAAGTCCCCGAGTCGAAGTCGAACCATCGCCCACCGCCTTGTCCCACGCCCGCCGCCCGCCGAACACAACGTCCACGCGAGATGCGACGCGCCGGTGACAGGTGGTCGAGGATGCGGTAGGCCTTCGAGCCCTCCGCGAGCCGATGAACACTCGGAGTGCTCTGCCGCCGAAGTTTACCGATGTGGCCAAGCTCCTTGGCGAACGCGAGGAGCCAAGACCCGCAAGTGGGAGACCGCCGGCTTGCGCCCATGCCAAGCCTCGTACGACGTCCTGCCGTTGACCGAGTGAGGAGGAGCTTCCCGCCAATGGTGACGGGTCCCGAGAGGCGCTATGGCTCATCGCTGTCAACGACCTTGAGGCGACGCAACGCCTCTCGATCGTCATCATGGAGAGGTCCAGCGAGACTCGACGAGCGAGCCATCCGCTTGTACTTCTCGGGACGCAGCGGAAGAGATTCTCCACGCTCTCTCTTCGCCGTAGGTGTCGCCACCGAACGCACCAACTTCTGCAACAAAGTGTTGAGACGGAGAGCAAAGTCATCAGCGTCCTCACCTGGCTTGAAGGCCAGGTTCTCCCACTCCGTGCGTAGTGCCTGCAATGTAGACTTGCGGGCGCGGCGCGCGGCGATGCGTCTTTGCAGCGATGGCGTCCCAAGCCTTTTGGCAATCCGCTTGTTGGTAAGCGAGAATCGCATCTCGGCGGGATCGCAGCGATGAGAGCATCCAGCGCCGCCGATCCCGGTCGTAGTCGACGCCGCCGTCGGACCGCATCCCACATATGCCGCACTGGAGCTTTACCTCATCACCGCAGCTCACTCGACGTAGTTGGTCTTGGTGAGGGTAGGCCACCCGCCGCCGGGCCGACGTCCCGACGACGACTGGTACTCGTGGTGACCACGGTGCAACCGGGAGAGCCGCTGTTCTGTGAAGGCCGCGCTCCGCCGACCCGCACGCCGCCGCCGCATGCCTCCTCCAGAGCGCCACCGCGCGTCCGCGCTGCCTGCCGCGCCGCCGTGCTCGTGGGCGTCTTGCGCCGCCATCGCATCGCCGCCGCCGCTTCCAGCGCTCAAGATCTGCGCCGCGCGCGCCATCGCCAGAGATGGAGCTGCCTTATTCTTGCCGCGAAACCTTGACCTCATGCTGCGCCGCCGCACGCCGATCTGCCGCCGCCGCTTCCACCTCCGCTCGCCGCCGCCGCCTCCGCCGCCACCACTTTGACGCCCTTTCGCGCCGCAGCGCCTCGCCGCTGCCGCGCGCTTGCTGCTGCCGCGCCGCTCGACCAGTATCTTGACGCCACAGTGCTCGAGGCGATCGAAGGCCGAGATCGCCTGCGGACATGGCGCGCTATCGGAGGTCGCATGCGTGGAGAGGGCTCGCCGACGAGCCGCCGCCCGCCTCCGAGAGGAGTGAGCGGGGACAATGAGTCGCCGCCGCACGGTGGGTCAGCTGCGAGGCCGGAGAAGGAGATGAGCAGGAGATGCTCAGCTACAGGACAAGATAGCTCGATACCACTTGTTACTCGCTGGATTCTTCTTTGTTGGTGATAGCAAGATCCTCACTCATCGAGAGGATGACACTTGGGATGGGGCAATTTTTCTTGTTTATTTCTCACACAATGTCATACCATCCGAGGGTTGGGGATACATATTTATAGGCTGCTAATCAGCCAAGCATATGCCAAGATGCTAGTCAAAAGCTGTCCTAAAGCTAATCTAAGATGCTAGTCAAAAGCTATCCTAAAACTAGTCTAAGATGCTAGTCTAAAGCTGTCCTAAAGCACAAAGATACTGTTCTTGACACAAAGACTTATCCATCAATTTGAACACGTATAGGGTGCGCAAAGTTCCTCACCTTACCTTGCGTGCACGTCTTGGGAAGATCACAAGCCTGGCCTTGAAGGTCTTCAGCCTCTGGACATTGGCCTGCAGACCCTCAAGTGAGCGGCTCTTGCGGCGGTGATCCACAGAAATCCCGATGGTTGGGGCAAGCTTCTTGGGAATCCCAGCTGCCTGAAATGAGATAAGAATGAGATAGGTCAATAGAATCCCGTCCAAAGAGAATAACAGACAAGTATAGGTAAGTCGTTTGGTAGTTGAGGTGTATAGTTACTACCAATGAAGCCAGGATGACCACTGGATGAGAGACTAGCATCTATGGCAACAGAGCTGCAATATTGCTAGTTTCCACTCAGACAAGCAATAAAGTTTAGCTTCAGTTCTTCGAGAGTTCGAGGGTGAAGCCCTTTCCAGCTCTAGACTTCATGTTGTACTTCAGTGTTTGGCACTGAACAACAGGGCGAAGTGATCCAGCAGTGGAGCGTGGGAACATCTTCACAGCCTTCTTTTGCGTAGCTGCAAAGCCAAGACCAAAGCATTATTAGCTGATGAAAAAAAAGATGAAATAGCATCTAAAAACCAAAAAATCAATTATCCATGCAACACTAGAGTGAAGCAGGCAAAGTTAACTTCTTTCTACACGTGTAGTAAAACAGCAAATAAATATGATTGCAACATCCCATGGCATATACACTAACAGTCTACACATAGGACCGTGGAAAAACGAAAGCAGTCTGTAAATATGCTATTATGGCATCTTCTGGTCTAATTTGCACATTCAACACTAAACAGAATCCAGCAGCAAAGCACCATATAAAAAAGTAACTGAGCTCATACACAGGTCATTACTGCTCAAACTGAAGATAGCACTCATCTTTACAGTACATATTATGCTCCTAACTGAAACTCCTTTATTAACCACTGCTAGCATGCTGCTGCTGCTGCTACTATGATTAAGTCAAGAAAAAAATTCACTTTTCACCAGCTCCCACTAAACATCAACTAACAGGCATCCCACGAAGTTCACAAACGGGTGTTTCTCGGTTCATACATATGGTAATCGACTAATGGTATCTCTTACTAGAAATGGCTTAGCGTGTCCTCATTGACCTATATATCTTTACTATATAAAAGAAGGAGTTGGTGGTTGGTACGGCCTCATCCATCCCTTCTCACAAAAAGAAAAAACTGGCTGACGTGTGGCCCCACCCTCCTTCCTAATTGCGTGCGGCTCTGCCCCTCCCACCCTCTTCCGCGGACGCCTCCCTCCCACCCCGCGCCGACGCGTCCTCCCCGCTCCCACCGCGCCGCGCCGGCGCCTCCCCGCTCCCACCCCGCGCCGCCGCCTCCCCGCCCTCGCCCCCGCCTCCTCCTCCTCCCCACCCCGCGCCGCCACCTCCTCCTCCTCACCACCCGCGCCGCCTCCCTCCCCGCCCTCCCACCCCCGCCTCCTCCCCACGCCCGCGCCGCCTCCCACCGCGCGCCGCCGCCTCCCCCCCGCGCCGCCGCCTCCTCCTCCCACCCCACGCCGCCTCCTCCTCCCCCCCCGCGCCGCCGCCTCCTCCTCCTCCCACCCCGCGCCGCCGCCTCCTCTCCTCCTCCCCCCCGCGCCGCCTCCTCCTCCTCCTCCCACTCCGCACCGCCGCCTCCTCCTCCCCCCCCCCCGCCGCTCCGCCGCCTCTTCCCCGCTCCTCCGCCCGCGCCGCCTCCTCCTCCCCATTCCTCCGTCGCGCAGCACACCCGCACGCGCCTCCTCCTCACGCAACCGCCGCACTCGCACGTTCGCGCAACCGCGCCCCCACCTCTTCCCGCAACCTCTCGCTCCTCTTTCCTAATCCTCCCTTCCTCGCTCCTCCCCTAATCTGCACCACCGCGCCTCCCTTCGCCGCTGCTCCTCCCTCCCACTTCTCGCCATCCCCACCCCGCCGCCGCCTCCTCCCCACCTCTGCTCCACCGCCTCCTCCTCCCCCTCGCGCCGTGTCGCCACCGTCGCTATCAAGAACGGCGACGCGTCGGTGTACAAGATCATCCATGGGTACGTCAAGGCCAAGCAGAAGAACAACTCCATCATCAGAGTCGCCACCAATGTCGGTGGGAAGGCGGCATCCAACAAGTAATGTAGCGGTACCACTCAGTTAATTTCGCCGACTCGTGCCAACTTCATGGATGGAGAAATCGGTGATTACTCGCACGCTATCCGGTTCTCGAGGAAGACTTCGATGTTTTTGACGACTTAATTCGAAACAACAAAGCAAGTGGAAACAAAGCCGGACCTCTGCTCTCTGGAATATCTTCTTGTATTGCTTCTTGCAGCGTGATATTGCTCAACAAGGTGGTTCTCTCCAGCTATAATTTCAATCTTTGGCATATCACTAATCTTGTACTGTAATCTCATGCTACTTTAGTCCTTTTAAAGTACTTGTATGATGTTGCATGTTTGTTTACACACTTATTTTGTTGTTCATTGCTCGCACATGCATATGCATATGCCTGCAATGCAATGATTTTTTATTGGCAAGTTATTATCATTCAGCTGATCATGGCTCTTTTGATGGCTCAGAATCTTATATGTGTGGTCCTCCTTCGGTACTTGAGTTCTTCCTGTTATTTCAACGGAAAAATTCACATGGAAGTTGATCAAAGTCCGATTCAGTGAATCTTATTTTTATCGGAATGCTTGTAATCGGAATGTACAGTACTTCCTACTTCACAATATGTATACACGATGGCGATTGGTTTATCGCAATTTACTATCAGGCCTGTTAAGGGAAAAAAGTAGTACATTACTTCATCTGCTCTTATTCAAGCTTTACATGTCTAATACAAATTGAACTTTGTTTGTGTGATGTGCTTGGAATACTATCGACCTAACTATCTTTTTTCTTTCTTTCTATCAATTTCATTTGAAGTACATAAATGTTGCAATGGTGACGATACTAAAGAACATGACAAATATTTTAATGACTATAGGAGAAATATATATTTTTAGGAAGGGTCGAACAAAAGGTTTGGGCTGCATTATTTCGATGGTATGCCCTTTTACGCTTCGCATGTCCCTGTTTTACTTCCAATCATTACCTAATGACTCGATTATTTTCTGTATTAAGAATGTAACAATAGAATAGCATGATTATTGACACGATCATCTGTACTTCTCTCTGTTGCTCTTTGCAGATTGAATCACTTTGTTTGTGGGGATCACGGATCGTTCTTTCCATCTAGTTGGTTACACGTGGCAAATTTTGAATTGCTTTCGATTGCATTCTATTCGGTTAGTTCTTTCGTGCTCATGATTTACACATGTATAGATTATTCTAAGCATCTTTACTGATCTGTTTGATGAATCTTTGAGCAAAAGATTGTTGTGAGGCATTTGGATCCCTAACATTAAGTTGCCGTTTCAATTCATTTAGATTATAATGCCCCTTGAAGCCATTGGTGATACCAAAACTATTTTTTTACTTTCAACTATATTAATTCTGCCGCTCCCCCTTCTTCACGTGTAGTTAACATGTGATTTTCTTATAACAGCTTACACTGAGGCGCCTGAAAATCTGGTTCCCTCAATGAAGTTTTTATGGTGTTGCTTAACAGTGCGCTCTCAATTACTTTCGCACTCATCTTGATTGTTGTTTTCAACGAGTGGGAATATGTGCATTCATGACATGAGCTAAAGAGCATGGATCATTGAAACTTGGAATTTTGTTTTGCTGCTGAAACCGTTTAGATATTTGATGTTTGATACGTAACGCTAGCACTTAAATCTGACATTTGTGTTTTGCGGTTAGTTCTAGCAAATATTGGTGATGGAATATTTAGAAACTGAGATCATGACTCATGAAAACTTTTTTGTTGATGAATTGATGGTACTGGTATTTGGGAATGAACTCATTTGCTAAAGCTGCTTTTCTTATTGAAATTGTGTGATGATTTCCTTTTTATCATCTTTAGGGTCAATGGAGAGTGTGAAACCTTCCAATGTGCTTGAGCAAGCGATGTTCTAAACTTAAAGTATGCTGGAGGAGCCAGGGCAGCGGATTCTTCGACCTCAACAATACCAGCAAAACATTTTTCTACCTCACCAAGTGTCATGCATCAAGTTACCTATTCCATCAAGTTGTTTACAAAGTTGGGAAAAATTAGAAGGTAATGGTAAGCAATACTCAAAGGCGCAGGATTGGTAATATGTTATTTTTCATGCTCAACAGTCAAGTTATTTGTTTTTGTGTGAATAGCTTCATATGATGACAATTACTCCATATATATGAGATGTACATGTCTACATGCTCATGCTTCGGCATTTTTCATGCACATTGTTTATGCTTCATTGAAATGTATTTTTCATCCAAATGAGGCATCAACTTGGAGTAGTAGTTATAAGATGTCTGGATCAACAAATTTGTTGTAAGTTTATTCCTTTCATTTGACTAAGCTTTGTCAATGCTAGATAATGAGTATGTGTATGGATTTTCTGTTTTCCTTTTGTTCTGTGAGCGTAACAAAGGACTTCTTCACTCGATGCCAATACCATCACTAAGAAGAGAACGTAAAAGGCTAATAAAGAGTTTTGAAGAATAGTAGTCTCTCTCCTTCTCTCTCCATGATCCTCTGTTGATTTCATGGTGAGAGTGATCCTGGACCTTTTTTGATACATCATATTCCATTTTCAAACAACTCGCTCTGGTCTTGTCCAAATATTTTTTCCATACACCATTGTCTCACGGATGTGTGAACTAGAATGCTTCGATGTTATTCTTGATTCCTTTTGTCTAAAAGTATCTAGGCTCGGAAGATTGAGTGTTAGTATATGTTGAAACATCGTGATTTCATATGCACCGAGTTAGTCACTACTCCTAATTTTGGCTTTGGTACAACTTATTGAGGCTTGATTGTCTAGATATAAGTAGAAACTTGTCCTTTGTGGCGAATATGAGGCACGGCGTGGATGTTGAGCTATGACGTATTGACATGTCGTGTTTTGCTTGATATGTGTGTGAAAGAAAAATTATAATTATTTTATTGTATGGTCTATGACCATGTCTCAACTTTTTTTGAGATTCCGTTGCAACGCACGGGCATTTTACTAGTAACCAGAAAACTTAGACCATCACTTGCAAACATGCAACAACTGTGGCCTCTCCAGCATTATACAAACATAATTCATGCGCAACATTCACCGAGAAACAGTTTGGTCTCTCTTAGACTGTATCAACAGACTGGCTACTTGCTCAATGTTTATACATAGGCAGCACAGTACAGAGAAAGCGGGGAAGAGATGAATTACCGATGCGTCTCCTGGCCTTGCGGGCGGGCTGGTTGAACCAGGTCCTGACATAGTTCTGCCAGTGCTTCTTGAAGTGCCCATTCGGGATGACGTTGTTGTGCTTCATTGCTTACCTTACCTACACCAAACCAAAAAACCAAAACAAAATAATTAAAAAATAATAATAAGCATCACCACCACCTTGCGATTAATTCCTTCCCAACAGCACAAGAACTAACAAGGTTACAACAATCCACACCAAATTACTAACTGTAAGGCTTGCATACTGTTCTAGATCAGACGAACGCTTGGAAACTACAGGGCCGGCCCTGGTCCTGGGCAGCAGGGGTGCTGCCTAGGGCCCATAAAAACTAGGGGCCCCTAGCCTAAGCCCATGTATATATACATAAATCATTGATTAGTCTACGTATGGTACTACAGTCATTCAGTCATTGAATACTCTCGTGGCCATGGGGTTCTGTATCATTGATTGGGCCAGCTGAAGACAACTAGCCAAATAACAGCCCAATCCATTATGGCATTATCCAACGTTGAGCTGATGAGCTCCCTCACAAAGAGACGCATCGATTCACCAGATCCACATTCCCCAATCGCACGCCACCTGCTCGTATCCTATTCCTCTCCGTGACTCCACCACTCTTGACTCTTTTGATCTCTTCCCCACAAAAAACGCCGCCGTTGTCGCGGTGACGCCATTAATGGAGGAGAAGAGGAAGAACCCAATTTCTTCAATTCCCAACCAATTCGTTTTTGATTTCTTTGCTTTGCAACGGTTCTACTCGAAATCCCCTTATATAGCCATTGCATACGCTGGTGTGGGCGAATGAAGGTCAGAACTCTGAGGTCACTCGCATCCCCTACCAATGCTAAAGCAACAAGTTCGTCCAGGAGCTGCTCCACGACGTCCGCCTCCATGGCTCCACAGGCTCCACTTCGAGTCTTCTACTCTTGTCTCTTCGACTGGTTCATCAACGAGCTCAAGGTGACGCGATCTTCGATTTCCCACCACACATGTTCTCATTCTGCATTCTAATGTGCGATTCATGGTGATATGGTTAATTGGTTATGCTTGTGAGCCGTGACGGACACCTAGCCTGTTTATTTGCCGGATAACTTACTTTGGTTTTGCGTGTTTCTTCGAGGTAAAAATCAGACTTGGAGAAGGTATTATTATAGGAAATAATAAAATAAAAGGTATTATTACATATTTATATTAGAATGATTGGGCTCTACTTTTACCACGCCATAGGGCTTCCTAAATTACAGGAACGGCCCTAGGAAACTACACGTAGGAATTATGTAATTACAAGTTTCGCCTACTGTATCTGATTCCAAGAACGCATCAGAACTACGCATACAATAAGATATCTCTTCCTAGCTTACAAATATGTCACCAGATAGCAAGAGAGAAAACAAGAACAAAAGAGCATACTTGGCTAACCCGAGATCCGAACGAACAAGAGATTAGATCGAACTAAAAAGCCAGCCAAGATTACCTACACACGCCTAGATCGACCCAGAAATGTTGGGTGAAATTGAGAAGAGGAGTTGAGATGGATGGGAAGATACCTTGAGGCAAAGAGGAGAGGCGGCACGCTAGGGTTCGAGGGGAGGACGCGTGGCGGGGTGGGGTTTCCGAAGGCGTCATTGGGCCTGAAGGCCCAGTTGCTACCATTTCGTCGTCTTGGTGGCCCATATTGAAGCAAAGCAGTTTTCATGCGGACCGAATAGAATGCCCAAAGTGAATTTCCACAGGAAGGCGTAACTTTATTTTTGAGAACTAAAATATTTTTTTTAGAACTGAAGGTGTAATTTTATCGCGCCTGTTCTTTACGACTTCTAAAAGTGATTTTTGACTTTTGTTATAGTACCTAATTTTTAAACAAGTATTTTCTCAAGACGGGATTTACAAGTTAATTATAATATATGTTAAAAGCTCAACATCTGTGTCAACCAAAATCACATGCGAGTATCTCTCCGTAATCTTTGCCGCAAATAGCCAAAATTTAAAAATTTCAGCCAAAAGTGGCAGCTATTTCAAACAGGCCTTGCCGCTGTGTCACTTTCTCAGGCGGAAAATAAAATGCAAACACACACTCGGATGCTCCTGTGTGGTAGATCAAGACAGTAAGCAACTGCAGATATTGTAATCTCTGAAGACTTTTACCAAATCTAATTCTAATTCTAAACTTCTGTAAAACCCGCGTTGTTTTTGTTTTTTTTTAAAAAAATCTGTTCGGAATTGTGCAGGCACAACCTGACCCTGTTCCTGTTCCTTGCATCGCCTGCTAGGAAATTTTCAACCAGAAAAAAAAATGGAGAAAACAAGTTGCAGCTTAGCACTCCGGCTACATCACAACATAAACAATCGCAGGTCGCCGTCGACGATGCGCGTCCCGTCGCGTGCCGGCGCACAGCAGAATCCATGATGCCGCCACGGCCCACAGCACTGGACAACAGCTATTAATCACAGATGCAGTTTTCTGCATGATGCAAGTTCCAGCTTCGTAGAATACTTTCTTTAATCGCCGTATGATCGTAGCTGATGCTGATAGGCCACCTAACCTAGACATCTGGGTTGTGTCTGGACGGTCAAGAGAGATCCCGATTGATGTCTTGGTCAGAACTCGCAAAGACGTGTTCTTTTCTAAATGGAAAAGAATAAGAAAGATTTAAGGTCAGTGTCAGTGTGATCATATGCGCTTTCTTCTGCACCAAATAATACTCCTACAATGGATTTAAAATAAGAGAAAGTGCAATTTTTTCTGCTATCTAATCAGTAAAACAATGCTGAAATTTACAGCTCTGTTATTCAATCAGTCAGAAAAGGAAAATTAAATCATGAGCATTGTCAGTGTCAGCATAAGGATCCAAAAGAAAGCTTTTGCCGTTGAAATATCGATAACTAAGCATGACGAGAGTAATCTTACCTGACCAGTAAAAGAAATGATCTGGTGAGAAGTTCATGCCAAGCTTCAGCTGAGCGAGTCCAAACCGGCACTTTTGAGCCTTGCGTATGTATGATTCAAATATGTCACTGTAATGCCTTGTAGACCTATGAGCTCCTAGACTGGCCATCCACTTCTTGCAGCCACTGCAATATATTATGTCAATATGCATAATTGATGTTGCCATCCCCTTGCACCAATTTACTACAAATCATTAATCAAGAACCTTTAATGCATAAACAGATTGACACAAATCGTTGAGAATTTTGATGTTTTGGAGTAAACATAGACCTTAACAAGACAATTATGGGAGCGGCTGTGAAGGATTTGTCTGATCTTTGTGTTGCAATTTTCAGACAATGTACATAAGATGTTAAGATTAGTGCCTTCAAGTATTGTGCAGTTCTGTTCATACCTGCCTGATATAAACCTTCTTTGCACATTTGTTTTCTCACGCGAAAGTGAACAAATTCTTCAGAGGCAAATTTGTCCACTCATGAGACAAAATGAGAAGAATGGAATCTTTGCCTCCACTGAAGGGAAGATACCTCCGGTCAGTTTGTTTGAGTCACAATTAGTGCAATATCCATTTAGTATTATGTCTTCTGTGCTTGAACTCTTCTGCCAAGTACCATTTCTTAGTTTAGTGAGTGTTGTAGGTGGGAATATTCTATATTATATTATCTTATATGTTTTCACAATGGTTGCTTGGATTCAACTGATTGCCCTTAGTGACCCTACAAGTGCGCGCAGTACTAAAGACAGCTTCTAGGAACTCTTGTGGTCAATTTGGTTTAAGTGTTTTATCAGGAGAGGTGAGGTGAGTTAAGAGGGGTTCATGGAGATGGAGGGCAGGGGTCTGTCTGACTTGTTCAGGAACACCAGTGAAGAGATCTTCCTAAAGGCAGTGATGGAGAACTCGATGGGAGTGGCAGCGGCACCAAGCATGGAAATGATGGGGTTCAGAAACATGTCGCAAAGTTTCAGAGAAGACAGCGAGGAGTTGTTCAACTGCTGGCTTATGAACGGAGAGGCAAGAATTCTGAAAGCTTCCTCTCATTTTTTTCGTTGCTTTCCGGAGTATGTTTTAGTGTGATTTGTCAAGATATCTATGTAAATTACATGAATACTGATGTACTACTTACTACGTTAGTTGATCTTTCTTGAAATCTATCACCTAAAATTATTGGTTGCTTGCTCACAGATTCCAGGCTTTAGTTCCCTGAATAATCGACCTCGACAATCATCTAGGTAAGATGCTGTTTAGTGTGTAGAAATTAAATGTATTGGATGATATCTGTAAGTGTGCATTGATGAATAAAAACTGTATTACATAAAGTGATACGATCAATTTCAGCGACTGAATATGAAAGTTTTGCAAAAGGAATTGAATAGAATAGATGTAAGTGCATCAACTCAGCCAAAGTTATCCAAATCTTATATGCGTCATTACACTAAGTACCTGAGCAGATCATACTCACCCGAGCAAACGTTGGAAAGCATACAGTAGCCATTTTTTAATTTTAATTATGCATGTGCAGAAAACTTCTTTCTGCATAGGATCTTTCTTCTATCTAGCATGTAAATTATGCTGAACTTTGCACTGTGAGCTATTGGCGTGACACTGCATGTGAGAACTCAATAATAGTGCTACATCACAAGTTAAATCTATGCAGGTTGTCATCAGAAGCAGCCGGCCTTCCAAATCAACAACATGATATTGCTCAACAAAATTTTCTCACCGATAACTTTATTCCACAGAATTCTGCAGTTCCTCCTGAATACTCGACTAACCATAACCAGCAAACACTCAAGTACTGTATCTTCTGAATCAGCGTCATCTTATGGTCTGGGATTTATGCAGTCTAAGCTATACTAATTTGTTTGTTTGCCAAACACCAGGAATGCAGCAGAGAAAGGAATGCAAGCCAGTGATCTATTTTTGGCAAAGGTTGGCCATTTTCATTATAAGTTACTAGTTACAGCTACATGGATAAAATTCCAATCGGTAAAAGGCGGTATTTGTTTACATTGCCCATTTTGTCCATATGTAGGCCTGGTTTCACAGCACTCAACCAATGACTAGAAGCCGGTCTTCAGAACTAAGGCATGAATATCCAATTCCATGCACATTATTACCTTCCTAGCTCAATTTTATGGTTCTTGGTTCAATTATGTCTGAAATTTGACATATTTTGCAGGAGGAGGTATGCTGCAATGCAGAGTAATGTGGCACCAATAACCACAGGAACAATTGAAGCAACTAACCAAATGAGACAAGATTTTACAAACACAAACACTGCAAACAGTACGCCAATGAGCAATACACCCATTCAGACTCCAACATTTGCATCTCCTTCAAGTTCATCAACATCCCCTTTGGATAATCCACATATGGTAGCACAAGATACTGTTACCTCAGTGGTGAGCATGCTCAAGGATACGCTCGAGCGCAAGAAGTTTGGTAGCCATGCTAACAAGGACACCTCACATGGCAATTCTTTTGGATTTTATGACACTCAGCAGTTTCAACAGAACATTCTTGGAGGAACATATATCTTTCCCCTGGTGACAACTGCCCATGTTCAGGACTCCCTGATGCTTCCTGAAGTCGAGAAGCCCACGGAACCAAACACTGGGAACTTTGTTGCTCCTACAAACCAGGTTTGGTTTGGTGCGGCGTCTCGAGAGCCTTCACAGAGTGGATCAGCTATCACGGCTCAGTCAGCTGGATTTGAAGTATGTGATGACCTACCTCCCATGGGGCAAGCAATGTCTGTGTGTGAGAGCAATAGAAGACATGCTGCAAATGGGACAGCTGACTGCAGTTCAAAAGGCAAAGGTACTTTTATCAATACACTTAGCCCCAAACTATACCAAACCTCTACTTAGTCACTTATGTTAACAGCTATTAGTCAGTATAAAATGGATGTGATAGATTTCTTAAGCTCTACTCCAAAACTGTCGTTATCATCATGCCATTGGTGAATAACATTGCGTATTTGTCAACAATGCACAGAATACAGAGAGAGGGTACTAAAAGATAATTTGAAGGATGACAGAAAGGTAGGATCTGAATCGAATTTCTGGAAGGCCGGAAGCTTCCTCTCATAGCATATGTTAATCTGTTCATTTTACTCATTGACAGAAAGGGGCACTAACTCGAATGGGATCCATCTCATCTGAACAAGCAGGTGAATCTCAACTTTCCTTTTAGGCACCAGATGTTTGCCATATGACTGCAAAGAATTACTTACTAGACACATGCTTTTAGATTGGCTGAAAAATGCATATTATATTTCTTTATTATTTAATCACTGAAAGCCCTAACTAGTTGGCTTTTGCAGTTGATAAAGGAGATCCTACAAAGAAACGCAGGGTTGAGCGCTCACGCAAGTATGTATATATGCAATTTGGTTCTTACATAGCTTCTAGGCTTGCTTAGTATGCTCTGTATATGTAATGCATTTTACTGCTAATCTGATAGGCAAAAGACAAAACCAAATTTAAGGCATATGCATGATACTATTAGATCTGTTCATAATCCTGCCCTTGATCGACCATTACATTTTAAATGGCCCTTGAACAACAAGTCCTCCCTCGCATACAGCATGTGATGTTGGATTAACATTTCTATTGTTCAGAATGGCAGAAGCCAAGGAAAGAAGTTCCACACCGGTGATACCATCAGACATGCAAGCAGTCCTTAAGCGCTGCGAAACTCTAGAGAAGGAGGTCCGCTCACTAAAGCTTAACTTGTCATTCATGAATCGGTGAGTACAATGTCTGCCACTCCCAAGGACACCAATGTTTCTGTAGGCACATCCCTGCCATAATTTCGCTAGCCACATTTCTAAATTCTAACTCCGTCACTCAACTATCCTAATGTGATTGCAGAAAGGATTCAGAACAGACCAAGCAGATTGAGGAGCTTCAGAAGCAAAACGAGGACCTGACGGAAGAGAAGGAGCGGCTGGTAGAAGAGATGGAACGAATCGTCTCCGACATAACCACATGATCACCCAACCCAATCCTATACCACCCATTTTCCTTTACTAATAGCAATAGACCAAAGTGTCCTAGATATAAATACACACACAATCCAAGCAGGCGGCAGAATTACAGTGCTGGCCTGAATGTACCATTCTCTTCATGTTCCTATCCTAAGTTAGGAAATACACCAACAAGCAAGTTGTTACAAATCTAGCCCTTGAATTCTAATCTTTATTTCTCGCAAATATTGCAATGCATAAACTGGTTACAAGCCTCTCAATTTATATGCCTATAACTCCTACTAACACACGACTAGGACTTCGAATTGGACACTACTTCAACTCGAATTACACACGAAATCGAACTCGATTACGACTAGGACTCTAAGTCAAGATTAAATCTAACAATCTCCCCCTTAATCTTGACTTTCTAACTTCTTTCCATCTTGTTTGAGTTTGGACGGCGACACATCTCAAACGTCCCTGACTCAACTCATCTTCAGAGCACTTCATCTTCGCTGAGCGCTTCGGCAACCAACGCTTTCTTCGTCTTCGGCTTTTGGCATTCTGAAGCAAAGTGTCCATAATCATTGCAGTTATAACACCTCACTTTTGCCTTATCAAACCTCCGACCTTTACGGCCATGGCCATTACCCTTGGAAGTGTTCTTGCCTTCACGCTTCGATGATTGAGTCTCCCACTCGGCGCGAGTCAACAAGAGCTGTCCTTCACCTTTGTTGCTAGTGTCATGGATGCGTTCCTCATACGCCTTAAGACGACCGATGACCTCCTCCATGGTCATTGCCTTTAGGTCTCCAAATTGCTCTATGACTGAAGCAATCAGGAGAAACTGTGAGGGAATAGCACGAAGGAATTTCTTTACCACATACAACTCTTCCACCTTCTCGCCAAGGGCCCGTATCTTGTTCACGATGACCGTCAACCGGACGGTGAAGTCATTGATCGACTCTGTTTCCTTCATACGTAGCACCTCGAACTCGGTCTTGAGAGTTTGTACCTTTGCTTCCTTCACACGATCTGCGCCAAGATGCATCGCTTTCAACGCCTCCCACGCGGCTTTGGCCGTCTCCTTTTCGGCCAGTAGGAAGAGCGTCTCCTCTGAGATGCCCTGATAGATGGCCGCCAATGCCATCTGATCTTTGCGCATACCGACGTTGCCGTTCTCGATCGCATCCCACACTCCTTGAGTCTTCATGTATACCTTCATCTTGATTGCCCATGCTGCATAATTGCTCTCCGTGAGCATCGGATAATGCAATGAGATAGCGAACTCTCCTTCGCCATCGCACGATGATGCCTCGTTGCCGTCGAGATCGCTTCCCGAATTACGCGACATGATCTTGGGCGCGGATCAAAAAACTCCGGCTACTTTGAAGTCTCTTGGACGGAGAGAAACGGAAAGAAAAATTGCTATTTTCCTTTTTCCTAAATTTTGCTCTTGCTCTTGTTTGAGCCTGCGCTCTTGCTGCTCTCTGCGTTTTGGGGTGCTCGGTCTGGTGCTTGGGGTCTTCTTTTATGAGAGGGTGGGAGCAGCCGACTCCGAGGTGGACTCTGCTCGGATTGTCTTGACTCTTCTTCACGTATGCGGCTAAGAACTTGCTTCGGATTGGGAAATCACTGGAAAAAACCGAGCTCGACGCGCGTGTGGACCATCCACCGCAGCCGCACGCGTTCCCCTTTTTTCTGACTTCCCCAGTCTTCTCTCCGCCTGCATCCAGTTTTGGCTTCCCCCATCTTGGTCATCTTTTCAGCCGCACGCACACACTCGGCCGCACCTCTTGGCGCTCGGCCTCTCCCCCCCGGGCAGCGCCTCCACCTCGCGCGGCTCCCCCCGTCAGCAGCGCCTCTTGGTCTTCCGCGGCTCAGTGGCGGCGTCCTCCTCCACCGACGCCCTCGCCTGCCGCCGAGCCACCCACCCGTCAGCGTTGGCGTTGTCCTTCTCCTCCGCCGGCGCCTCCGTCTCCTCTGCCGGTTCGGCTCAACGCCTCCGCCTCCTACCGCGCTCGGCCGCTCCTCCTTCGCTTTCGCCGGCCGCGGCCTGCGCCCCCCTCCTTCCTCGGCGCCGGCGGCTCCGCGCCTCTAAGAGCGGCCCTTGGCGGCGGTGGCCCCGACAGATCTGGGGTTGGTGGCCGGATCCGGACTCCCCCTTCTCAGCGGCGGCGGGAGGTTGGCGACGCGAGGATGCTGGCTGCTTGAGCGGGCAGATCTCGCGAGCGGAGCCGGTGGCCGGGCACGGGAGGCCAAGGAGGCGGAGGCGGCGGTGGCGCCGAGAGCGGCGGTCTTGGTGAAGCGAACGACGGATGGCGGCTCGAGCACGAGCGCGCGGCGCCTCGAGCCGGTCTCCTCCTTCCTCTCTTCAGCAGCGGCGGCGGCGGCCTTCTACTCCACGGCGGCGATGTCGGCGGAGATCAACGGTGGCCGCCCCCGGGAGTGGAGATTGCTCCTCCCGGGGGGCAGCGGCTAAAGAAAACTAGGTTTGGCTCTGGGCTCTCGATCTCTCAAGCTCTGATACCAATTGTTACTAATCTAGCCCTTGAATTCTAATCTTTATTTCTCGCAAATATTGCAATGCATAAACTGGTTACAAGCCTCTCAATTTATATGCCTATAACTCCTACTAACACACGACTAGGACTTCGAATTGGACACTACTTCAACTCGAATTACACACGAAATCAAACTCGATTACGACTAGGACTCTAAGTCAAGATTAAATCTAACACAAGTGATTGATTGAGAATTGCATTTTACTTCCATTTTTGCAGTACATATGCCAGCTTCAAATGATCAAAGAAAAGTGAGAAATTGTAACACCTGGGCTGGCTTGGCCCAACCCGACCCACATGTTGCCCTATAAAAGAGAGAGTGAGCTAGAGGGAGAAGCAAAACTCATTTTGCTCTTCTCCTCCCCGTGCTCACTCGGCTGCTGCCGCCTGCCCCGTGCTCACCTAGCCACTGCCTTCTTCCCCCACGCGTGCGCCGCCGTCAACCAGCCGCTGGCGCCGCCGCTCCTCCGGCCGCACTCTCTGCCCCCTGCTGCTAACGACGTCGCTTCCATCGCTAAGCCGCCGGCGCTGCCGCTCCTCCGGCCATGCCTTGCTGTCATCCAGCGTCGCTCGTCGGTCGCGCGTGCGCTGCCAACACCTAGCCGCTAGCGCCTCCGCCCAAACCACTGTCGTCGCTCCCCCGGCTGCGTCTTGCCTTCCTCATCCTCTACCGTCGCCGCTCCACCACGCCGATGTGCCTCGCCTCCCTCCGCCCTGCAGCTCACCGCCGCTCCCCTACTCCGCCGGCTCGCGCGCAAGGGGGCAAGGGAGAGCAAGGGAGAGCCGAGGGGTGTCGGTAGGGGTGGAAAGCGGCAACGGATAATTCGAGGGAGAGGCTCGCCAACCGAGAGTAGAGGTATTCGTAAGGAGGAGCCATTCGCATTGTATTTACAGAGAGGAGAAGGAAGAGGAGGGAGTCGCGGGAGGTGTCAGCCGTAAGGAAGCGACGAGAGGAGTCACGACCGAGAAAGAAAAACTAGTGCTCAACTTTGAAGAGAGCCAACGAGGAAGGGAGGCTGGGCGTGGAAGGAAAAGAAAGGAAGAAAGCGAACGCCTCGCCATGGACAACAATGACAGAAGAAGAGCGACCATGGGCGCCGCTGGAAGGAAAAAGGAAGAGAGGAAAAAGAAGAGCGGAGGAAAGAAAAAGGGAAGATCGACCAATATTTAATTTCTCTTTATTTTCCTCCTCAAATATTCGAAGCCACGGCTCGGTGCGAATCTGTAATCGATCCATCAGCAACGAAAAGGAAGGTAGTGTCTCAATCCGATCGTTCGGGGCTACAAGTATCTCCATGAAAGCTGTGCATCGTAACGCTCCTCAAGAAACCTCGCTCCTTAGGACACTGTTTATTTACCGAGTCGTGCATAAGTTAATGTGCCGATAATTAGAATTGATGCACGTGACCATTTAGACAATGTTTATTAATATGAATGCTTGAACGGTGAAATCATATATGCATCCAAGGTCCAAAAATGAGGATTACGCCATCGTTGATTTGGTCGATCCGTTAAATTTTGATTTACCTGCGGGAGAGGAGAGGAGAAAATAAATTGAGGTTAAATAGTGTGATCGATTGAAGAGAGATTAAGCGTATAGAATTCGATCCGCGAGTATAAATGATGAAATCGCTAATTTTACAGACTATTTAAGCATCAGGACAATGAGAAGTTGCCCAGTGGGACATGGTTTGATTATGTTGGGTTGGACGTTAGATCGATTAGCAATGAATTGAAATAGTTAATATTTATTCAGGTGGCGGTTCGAGTCAGGTGCTGTTCACACACCGCCCACTAGGTTAACATGCAAGTGCATGGTAAAACAGTAAACTGTGGTAAATGTCTGTTATTCGTGTTTTACAGTATTTACGAGATGATGCATATGATAGTGTGCTAATCATACCTTGATGAGTACCGCTTATGATTAGACATCCACATTTGAAGCATATTGTATCATGCAAAATGAATAAGAGACAGGTCAGTGAGAAAGTTACATGACTAATCCGGAGTGCTCTTGAATAAGACCTACAAAGGTAGACACCTTCATGGGATGGAGGGTGACATCGATGAATGTACCCTCCGCTATACCGGTATAAGTTACAGTTACAGATGTATTACCGATACATTATAGATGCATTGCATGATATTGCATTGCGTAAAAGTGATGGTGAAAGTGATACAGTTACAGAGAGTTATGAGTTTACAGTCGTAGAATTGATTTACAATATACAATTACAAATTTGATTTACACTATACAGTTACATATTTGATTTACAGTTTACAGTTATAGATTTGATTTACAGTTTACAGTCGTAGATTTAATTTACAGTTTACGGTTACGAATTTGATTTACAATTTACAGTTATAGAGTTGATTTATAGCTTACAGTTCGTGAAGTTAATTGAATTGCTAAAGTGATATTACTATTTTATCGTGTGCTTGTTGAGTCTCTGGACTCACCTTTACTTCGTCGTTTTTAGGTAAATAATGGCGACATGCATGAAATGGGAATAGTCTTTTTTAGGGGTGGAAACGGATCGGATATGGTCGAATAGTCTCAAATACGAATACGAATTCATGTTTTTTAAAACGGATACGGATACGAATTCGAACATTCTCGAATACGAATCGAATGTCGTAACGAATACGAATTCGAATCGGATATATGCTTAATTCGGTCGAATACGAATATCCTCCTACGAATGTCGTAATCGATCGGTTTTTCCAATTAGCGGTTTTAAATTCAAATTTTGACATTTCAAATTTCATCAAATGTCAAATTTTGAATTTAGCGGTTATTCTTATTAGCGGTTTTAAATTCAAATTTTGACATTTCAAATTTCATCAAATGTCAAAATTTGAATTTAGCGGTTTTTCCGATTAACGGTTTTAAATTCAAATTTTGAAATTTTAACATTCAAATTATAGCATGTATGCAGCCAGTGATAACTGGTAAGTAGGAAGCGTTCAGTGCTCCATGGCGTGAATTCAACTCCCACAACCATTCGGTCCAATCCACGCTTACAGCATTCAGTGAGAAGACAACAGAGAAACCAGCTAAATCAAGGTTCAGTAAAAATGCATGGAGACTTGTCTGCGCTTGTTCTTTCCGATAGTAAAAGCGAAATGAGCAATCCAGAGGATTTCATGATGGTAAGTTGGAACATAGTGGTCAACTCTGAAACATCGATAGTACATACAAATTTTGTAGATTCTTCGGCTTTGCACGGATCGTATTATCTCATGTGTCTTGTACGAGTCTTTCCCGAACTGATTTCTGATCTGGTGCTTGTTTAATGCTGTGTAAAAATTGCGTCAATACTTAATACCTCCCATAAATATCTATAAATGTTTGCCCAGTAATACAAAAGCAACACAGAACAAGAAAAATGTGCAAATCAAAAGATGCTTAATAGAAATCGACGGAACTTGCTCAGTAAAGAATTTCTCCACCATGTACCACCTTCTTAGATATCCAAGCAGAGACATATCCTCTAAAATATGCAATTTGTTCTTCTATCTCCTCTCAAGTGATAGGCCAAGGGGGGAAAGAAATGGCAATCAGTATAAATTGGGAAATATTAAGTACAAAACGGTTGGAATTGTTAGATCAACATCGTACCTGTCCCTTCTATCTCCAAGTTATTAGCAAGGAACAAATTCATTTTCCCGCCGTCCCGCGCCGCGCGACTCCTGCGTCCTGCCGAGTGCTGTCCTAATTTATACTAATTGCCTTGGCACGCGCCTTGCCAATTTTAACTCCCGCGCGCGTGACTCCCGCCTTGGCACGCGCCTTGCGCGCACCTTTAGGCTTTAGTCCCGCCAAATCGGACCTGTGCCACTGCGCCATGGGCCCGGACGTCCGGTAATACAAATACGAATACGAATGTTCTCGAATACGAATACGAATATTCTCGAATACGAATGCGAATACGAATGTTCTCGAATACGAATACGAATATTCTTGAATACGAATACGAATACGAATATTATCGAATACGAATACGAATATTCTCGAATACGAATGCGAATACAAATATTTTCACATACGGATACGAATATTGTCGAATACGAATACGAATATTTTCAAATACAGATTTTTGCTTACCACATTCACGTTTTCCCGAATACGAATATCGGATAAAACGAATTATCCGTTACCGTTTTCCACCCCTAGTCTTTTTGACACTACAATATGAAATAACAGTTTAGCCTTAAACTGAGTTTTTATGTTTAATATAGTGTTAAGTCTTTTGTAACTCGTCGTTTGGTTTAGTTTGCTCACAGACCGTAGTGATGGGTCTCTATAGTCGTTGAGCCCAAAGTAGGGGTGGATATCGAGCCAACTCCACGTCTTATCGAGCTTTTTCTAAAAATGATATAATTTAATTTAATATCATTTTACATATAATTTAAAAGTATTTTTAGAAACGAGCTAACGAGCCGAGCTTTAGCAAAATTCAAATTCATTTGAAATCAACTCATTTTAATGTTTAACCAATTAACAAGTACAATTGAAGCAATTTTGAACCGAGCCAACGAGCCCCACTAACGAGCTTTTTTTCCAGCCCTAGCCCAAAGTCTGTTTATATTATGGTTCATGCAATGTGAAGTTAGTTGGCTTTACAATTATCTTATATTTATTTGTTGTTTGCTTCACATAGGTAATCCTAAGAACTATAGATGTATTGTTAAAAATTGGATTAGCAACACTTTTAAAATGGTAAGTGTATGGTGATAACATCTTAAACCCTATGGTGTTACAAAAATGGCATCACAAGTTCACAACCAAGAAATGCAAGATGTTCAGAAATCAGGACATGATCTATAATATTTGAAGGCCAATCATATTTCATCGCACACACACGTTGCATCTCCATGAATCCCATCTCAATAGCGAGAACTACAGATCTAACAGAGCAAGAACTAGAATCGCACATGATGCGAGCAGCTCACTCAGTTTTTGTTCCTTGGTGAGGCCCTCCTTGCACCAGCCACTGGTGTGGGAGCCGCCGCCGCCGCCGCCGCCGCTGCTGATGCAGTCTTGCTCCTCGGCGAGGTCCTCGCCGGTGTCCCAGCCGCAGAGGCAGCCTTCCTCCTCGGCGATGTCCTCGACGATGACGCAGCCGCCGGCTTCTGCTTCTTCGCCTCCCTCTCCTGCTGCAGCGCCGCGATGTGGTCGAAGTCATCAGCGAGCTTCCTCGCCCGCTTCCTCTTGGCCGCCGCAGCGATGGTCGTGAGAGCCTCCTCCTCCTTGTCCTCCTGCTCCGACTCCTCGTCGACGACCTCTCGCATCAAGATTCGCTCCTGGGCCTCGGCCTCCTCCTCATCCGAGTCGCTGCCGTCGTCGTCGGAGCCGAGCGCGGCGAGCGAGGCGGGCTTCTGGCCGGCGGCGCGGGCCTTGGCCGCCGCCCTGGCGTCGCGGCGGCGGAGCTTGACGAGAGAGCCCTCGATGCGGCCCTGGAGGCGGAGGCGCTTGGAGCTGAGGCCGCCCATGGACCAGTGCGCCTCGCGCGCCCAGGCGAGGAGCGGGTCGGTGACGAGCGCCGGCGGGTCGACGCGGTCGCCGGGGAAGAAGCGGGGCCGCGGGAGGCTGCTGCCGTAGAACCGACCGGGACCCAGCGCCACCACCATGGCGATCCGATCAAACTCTCTGCCTAGCTTCTTGATCCGATGATCTCCCTCTCTCTCTCTCTCTCTCTCTCTCTCTCTCTCTCTCTCTCTCGATTGCGGCAGATGGGATGGAGGAGAGAGAGGAATTGGGGGGGGGGGAGTTTATAGGGGTAACAAGAGCGCGTGGCGGGAAAGGCGAGGGAGGTTGGCGCCAAGCCCAAGACAATGGCGGATTGGTGGCAAAACGAGCTTCCGCGCGGGAAGGTGTCTCGGCGTGTGAACGGAAATGGCGGGAGTCCCACCGGTCCACTTGCTCACGGGAGGCTGTTCTCATGTGTCTCTATGCAACTGGGTCCCACTTAAGAGGCCTATGCGACTCTCTATGCAGATGGGCCCCACTGTCCTGATCAACCCGCAACGCCCGCGGTGCGTGGTACATGTTTCGACATGCAACGCAACGCGCGACCAAATCCACTCAAAAATCCCAGAACAGCTAGCAACTCGCTCATCAGAAGTTAGACGCAACATGATTGGTTGTTTAAAACTTTATAATAGTGATCCAGCGGCGTCAAATTACAGATGCATGAACTGACAACCATAACAACATAACGACGATATTGTACTGGCACTCTTATTCCACTTGTCTCACCCCACAAACGGCTCTGCATTTCAGGGACAAGCAAGGCAATTACACCACAGATAAAGTAGCTTAGGTACGGTCTCCTCCGGAGATCACAGATTCCACGCAGCGTGCAGTCAGAAGCACATGCTTGACGTTGGCGCGGGAGCACCGCGAGAAGCCGAGCCCGCCATCTTCATCGCGAGAGGATCCCATGCCATGCCCTCGGTGTCGCTGCAACTGCCATTCTTGTTTGGATACATGGTGGTGTTCGTGGTGGAATCTGCGGTGCTCTTTGAAGCCAGGGCCCTCAGGCGAACGCGCTCAGCCCTCGACCCGATAGTCTGGCCAACAATGGAGGCTGCTATGGTGAATGCCATCGCAGTCCTGGGCATGACAACAGACTTCCTCAGCATTGCGATGAATGGAACAGCAGCATGGACAGCTGCGAACCACTCAGGGGAGAATTTCTTGGTGTGCTCACGCCACACCCCGAGGGGTATGTTTGCTGCCATTCCGAGCAATGCAATAGCGACCATCTTTGCAGGCAGGGGCTGGGGACGGAGAGACTTCACAAGAGCGGTACGTGCAAGGGCTGCCCGCACAGCAACCACGGCAGGAGGGCACTTCAGCTTCATACCAGCTGGTGGCTGTAAAGCCTTGGCAACAAGGGGCAGAACACCACTCATTGCTCGGTAAGACCGGGCAAGTGGGCACTGCCCATTTTCCAGCCATTCATTGCTCAATGCCTCGTGCGACAATGGGTTGCCTCCTTTCTGCTGAAAAAAATACACAGGGGAACATGAAATGATGAGAAAACTGATTGGATAGCTGAAAATCTTACTTTTGCAGCTAGGGAAATGCCCTGGTTTCCGTTCAATAACACTAGCACTTAGATAACACGAAAAGTAGCATATAGCTAAACATTGGGGGGGGGGGGGGAGCACTTAGATACACGAAAAGTAGCATATAGCTAAACATGGGGGGAAATACCAATGCACCTACTTTTGGACCAAAGAATCACAAACACTCGCTTCGAAGAAAAGAAAACCAGGTCCAATTGTTATAACAAAATAATCACAAGGTTGGAACTTGGAAGAAAATAATGGCATATTAAGTTACAGTTAGCAGGGTGAGGAAAACATTCTGAGCTTGGATGGAAGACAAAGTAACATTAGATGTTGAGTCTTGCATTGCTGTTAAGAGGGCAAGAAATCAGACAGCAATTCACAAACAAGGCAGTGTATGCAAATTAAGACAAAAGAATGAAAAAGGTGTGGGGACATACTTTCATGGAATTCTGATCTGGGTTGTTGGGCTTCTTGTATGACTGGTCTAGATTGTTGGGCTTCTTGTTCTGCCTTTTGCCCTTGCCATTAAAGAAGTTAAAACCGAATGGCCCAAATGCTGATAGACTTATTGTGGCGGCTCTAGCAGCCAATGGATTAAACAGCAGAGCAGGTTCAGGCTTGACATCAGAGCTCTCATTATGGTTCTCATCAGGCACATATGACCTTCCTGAAAGGGGAACTATCCCATCCCGTCCATGGAAAAGCCTGAATGCTGATTCAAAGCCTGGTCCATCCTCAAAAATTGGACCCTTGCCTCCTTGGGCCTGCACAATATTACAGATTGTCAAGGAAGAGATGCATTATTGACCTTGATCACTGTAGTCACCAAAGGCCATAAGAAGCAGATCTTACAGCTACTGACAACGCAGAAGAAAATGAAAAGGTTGCGGCTCCATTGATGTTTCTCAGGAATGGGCATCTCTCGACATCCGGATGACCAGAAAAGTTCTCTGAAGATGCTGAATCACAGAGGAAGCTGCCAAACAACATTTCCATCCTGAGAGAAGCCATTTCAAATGAATATTAGCAGGGGAACAGAGATGTGTTTGATCCAGGATGAGGATCAAGAAAACTAATTATTGTAGGCGTGGCCCAACCCCTCGTGACAGAGCCTTGCTACTGGCCCAATATATAATAGGTCCAATAGTATAGAGACATGTGTATAAAGGAATATACTAATGTACCCCCATCTTTCATAATTATTAAGGAAATAGGATAGGAATTTCCCATCCAACCCCACTCATGTATGTAAATCCCTAAGAGGGGTATGAGGGGGCAGATTCACTCATTTCATACACAAGCACTCTCTTTCCTGTCATTGGCTCTCTCTAACTAGTCCCCTCATATGTTGTTTGATCAGTAGCCACAACACTAATATTATACATCATCTATACTAAAACTAGTTCAATAGAAGCATAACCGAGGACTGGGAAAACTCACATACATCATTAATAATAAACATAGCTCATTAGAAGTATGAGGAAATATATTATCGTCGTAATAATTTGGGGAAAAACTCAGACAAATTCCCAAGATAAACATGTGTGTGTGATCCTTATTTGACCACTTTATGTGATTCTGTAGTACCTTATAAGTTATATCTGTGGTTTACTGGTACCTTATAAGAGTAATATTTGCTGTGTGCTTTAGGTGTACAATTGGCGCCAAAGAGTAACAGTTGGTTGTTATCAATTTCTTAATAAGCATAGATTTGTTGTTTTCGTATGTAGCTGGCTAGGCTGGTGGCTCCTGCATGGGAGTTGGAAATGAGATTATACTCCAATTCGCCGCATACTTCTAGATTCTTCTATCCATTCCCCTACTACCCTCTCCGTCACCTCTCCTCCCTAATTCCTCTCTTCCCTGCCTCCCATCTAATCTGTAAACCTTCATCAATTCACTAGTGATTAATGGAGTGAACGACGCCCGTGTATCCTCACACCTCCACGGCAAGAAAACTCTCAGATGCCCACTGCTCCGCACTCGATATTCGGGCCAATCATGAGCTAGATTCTACAACGAAACACGGCAAATCATGCAACAGCTATGGCCGCGTGCGCCAATCATCACGTTAACCCCTTGCGAAAAGGGGAAAGGCATTTGACCAGGCCTTGCCCATCGCTGATTGGCAACAACCGAAAGGCATAGCACCGCTTTCAAATCGGGCCCATTATGCATCTTTGATTTCCGGACACCACCAACCAATTCCACTCCCAAGTTTCCAGCCAGCTGGGAAGGGAAGCAGATTCCTAGATTGCCTAGATCTCACGAAAAACAAGCCTGGCTCGAATGAATTCGAGAGCATCAGAATCCAGTTCTGCCGATGCCCCAAGCCGGCCAGATCAAACGGCCGCAGAACATGCCGGTCATCCTCGGACGATCCCGTCCACAGCAATTACCACCAGATCCGCCTAAATCCCCACGCACGCATCGAACAACGAAACCAACTGGTACCATCAACCGGCACCAAACCACCAGCATCGATCTCACAGAGCACCCCCACCCCGGCGCGCCGGGGAAAATTCTGGGCGGAATCGCGGGAAGAAACCGGCGCGCGATTCGGCGCGGCCGACAGTACAGTACAATACGGATTAAACAGACAGCAATCGAAGCTAAGGAGAGGGCGTGCGGTGCGGTGCTTACCTCGCCGAGTTCTTGGAGAGCGCGCTGCTTGGTTGGAGAGGGAGACGAATGGATCGTGTGGACGGCACGACGAGGGAGGAGGGGAGGGAGCGCAGCCGGCACGCGACACGACGATTCGCACTTGTCTGTTCCACGCCCACCGGGCCCCACCCACCGCCCCACCTACCGCCCCACTCTCCGCCTCTATTTCCGGCCGGGCCGGAATGGACACGGGCTGCGGGGTAGGGTACAGGCTAGCTGGGCCGGTCTTCAGTTACGTCCCTCGTGTCAAGTTGGGCTTGATTCGGGTCTGATTTACCTTTTTTTTAAGAAAAAATTGATCAGATAAAGGTCCTGCTTGTTTCGGTTTGAGTTTTTGGCTTCTAGCTTATTTTTTAATATTTTCTAAATTTTGTCTTTTTCTGATTTTTTGCTTCTTTTTGAGCTTTTTTTGTTGATTTTTTCCCGTATTCGTTTATATTGTCCATAATATGTTAACCTATTTTTATATTTTTAAATTTTAGTTACACCAAATAGTCACCATCAGCTATAGTGTAATTTTAGTTAGTTACAATACAATATCAGCCATAAACCAGTTTATTTCAGCTCAATCGAGCGACACCAAAGATGTGTGGGTTTTTTTTAAGGAGAGATAACAGTGCTTCATGTCTAGTGAGCTTGAGTTTACCCGATCTTGATTCTCCATATAGCTCTGTTTACACTATTGAGGAACCAGTCCGATCGATTCCTCCTATGTAAAATAGATGGATCAATCACAGAGTAATGCAAGAAATACAAGATTGAACACACAGAGATAAAGGGAGAACTCTTGCTTTCTTTATTGCCTTTTTTTTACAAGTATGAGGTGATAGCCAATGGGACCCCCTATATATAAACTACAAGGTAAGATGCCTACCATGGGCCAAGGCCTCAAGTCTAGGCCTAGGTTTCCCAACACTCCCCTCAAGCACTCATCCGACACGATCATGCCTCATCAAAACTCTATAAAACAAGTACATATTATATTGTGTTGTACGAATTGCCTCATTAAAAACCTTAGCCAAGAAACTTTTGGAAAACTCGTCAAGGAAAAAAGAGTACAACCCACCCAAATTCATTTAATATACTTGATTTATTCTTTGTGTACTCGATCTTTGTGATCAAGTTTTATTAGTGAGCCTGTGAAGAGTCTCCTCCTGAATTCTGCACTTCTTTAAGTCTCATCATTCCAATTTCACGTACACAACTTTCAAAATTAGATGCTGGAAGCAACTTAGTGAATAAATTTGTAAGATTTTTACATAACTTAGTATGCAGGATCTTAATTTCATCCATCTTTTGCAATTTATGAGCATAGAAGAACTGAGGGATAATGTGCTTTGTAAGATGACTCTTCACGTACCCTGTTGGCACTTTGTGCAACACAAGCTGCATTATCTTCATAGATAATTGTGGGAGCTTGTATGATATTCAATCCAACTGTTGGATGTGATGAACCATTCGTTGAAGCCAAGCACATTGTCGTGCTACTTCGTACAGTGCTATGATTTCTGAGTGGTTCGTCGATTACTTAGACGATTATGAAATTGCAGTTCCACCACATAGACCTAGTGGTATGCAGGTCCGACAGATACCCGGCATCTGCATAGCCTGTCATATTCAAGTTTTTGTTCTTTCTGTAGAATAGTCCAAGATCTTTGCATCCTTAGAGGAATAAAAAATGTCATTTATTCCCTACCAATGCCTTTTGGTAGGTTCTGCATTGTAACTTGCTAATAGATTTATGGTAAATGCAATATCCGGTCTAGTGTAGTTTGCTAAATACATAAGTGCTTCTACTGCACTTAAGTACAGGAACTCCGGTCCTAGGAGTTCCTCCCCCTCTTCTCTAGGTTGGTACGGATCATTGTCTTACTATAAACATCGTCCAACCATGGGTACTTTCGAAGGGTATACCTTTTCAAAGCCAAACATTTCTAACACATTTTGAGTGTATGCGGATTGATGTACTAATATTCTTTCTGGAACATGCTCAAGCTATAAGCCTAAGAAATATTTGGTTTTACCCAAATCTTTTATTTCGAATTCTAACTCTAGGTAAGAACTCGCCTCCTTTATATCTTCTAAGGTTCATATGATATTCAGATCATCTACATACACTAAAATTATACAAAATCTATTCTAGGATCGTCGTATATATACACAGAGACAGTCTTCATTGTCCGTGTAGCATTTCTTGCACAGAAAGTCACTTAAGTGATTATACCACATCCTGCCTGGTTGATTAAGTCCATACAATAATTTTTTGAGTTTCACATTGTACATGTTTCTATTTGCACTGTCTTGGTTCGGGACAGGGATGCCTTCAGGCATCTTCGTATAAATGTCCGAATCCATGTTTCCATAAAGTATGACGTTACCACATCCATCAATTTCATTTCTAAATTCAGGTTTACTGCCATTGAGATTAAATATCTAAAGGTAATACTACCTATAACCGGGGAATAGGTTTATTCATAATCAACTCCTGGACGTTGAGTGAAACCTTGTGCAACAAGTCTTACTTTATATCTTACAATTCATTTTTCTCATTTCTCTTTCGAACAAATCTCTACTATTATATAAAGAGGAGTTGGTGGTCGTTGGTGCATTCTCCCTCCTCCCTTCTCAGGCGTCCGATCTAAAAACAGAAATCTTGACCATCTATATCCCCTCTATCTCTCTCGCTAACTGTCCCTCCTCTCTACTTCCACTTTCGGTTATTATGTTCTCTCATTCTCTATCCTCGCCACCCATCAGACATCTCCCCGCCACCACCCCATCTCCTCTCTCCCTCCTCACTGGCCACCCCGTCTCTCCCCACCGTCGCCCCCTCTCCTATTGCCCCTCCAACCAAGATTTTTCGCTACACAAACAGTGCAGCAAAGCGATTCGGTAGCACGACGCTCGGTGACAGTGGCCAGTGGATCGGTGACAGCTGCCAGTGGATCGTTGAGAAGGGCGCTCGGCGATGGCGGCTAGTGGACCCAAGAGGCATGCTTGGCAACAACAGCTGGTGGATCTAAAAGGCAGCGATCGATGGCGACTGGTGAATTCGAGAGACGGGCACTAGTCCTTTGATAGGGCATTAGGGCTTGTCTGTCGATAAGAGCAAATTTAATAGTAAGTAAATAAATAAAGGGAGGAAGAAACACTGAGGCATCAACCCTTGTTAACTTACCTGCAATGTGTTCTTTTGGGGACTGACCATGTTTATTTATTGTTATTAGCAATTACCAACCATCATTTATTGGTCTTGTGACATTTTGTTATTTCAGAAAATTTGCTAGTTACAAAGGAGCTCATCAAGATAGCAGATTTTGGGCTTGCTCGTGAGATTTCTTCTGAACTACCGTACAAATAATATGTGTCCACTCGCTGCCTCGCTGGTAGGCTATGTTTCAAGTCATATCATTGCCCAAGTTATCATTAGTATTATAAAAAAAATAAGTTAGTGGTTGTACGTTTATTCTTCTCAAATCGTTTCATTTCCTTAACTTATTATCATTCTTCATTTTCAACCTATGAGAGCAACTCTATTCTATAACACGATTCTCTATACATTTAATGAGTTCAATTGCAACGCAAAGATACGTAACTAATATACAATAAAACAAAGATGTTAATGTTTACCACCAACATAGGTATCGTGCCCCTGAAGTTCTGCTTCAAGCTTCTGTTTATAACTCAGCAGTTGGTGAGTGGAGAATATTTTTTATGCATTTACCAGAAAGCAAATCGTACCATTTTATAATGCGCTTACTCCTCGTTGTATTTCCAGACATGTGGGCAATGGGTGCCATCATTGCGGAGCTTTTTTTTTTTACTACGACCTCTTTTCCCTGGCTCAAGGTACACATGATCTTTTTCTACTGAACCCCATTTGTTTCTCCTGTTCTTTCGGTTGAAATGCACCAAATTAATTGAAGATCTAAATTCGGTTCTAATAGTGGGCTAAATATTAAGCAAAGCATGCTGTTATAGGTGAAATAGTCATCATTGACCATTTTAACAAATAGGAAAAAATTTCTAATCTAGAAAGCACCCGTAATGTGAAAATTTTATTTTGTGTGGTGTGGCCTTATGTTCTTCCAAGTTATTCAGATTGGCATTTTGTAACTTCTTGTTCTGTTTTTGAGTGAAGCAGATGAGCTTTACAAAATCTGTAGCATTCTTGGCACTCCAAATCAGCGAACTTGGGCTGAAGGGCTGCACCTTGCAGCGTCTAATCCGTTTTCAGTTTCCTCAGGTAGAATCATTTGGTAGCCTTACTCTCCCGTGTCAAAATAAGAGTGATTGGCACGTAACCGCTTTATCGTATTTTTAGTCTGAAAGTATGCTTCTTTCGGAAGTGGTTCCTTGGGCAAGTGAAGATGCAGTCAACCTTATTTCGGTACATATCAATATTTCCTATCTTTGATCAAAGTAGTGTAAAAGATGAATAACACGTTACTGTTTGGCACAGTGGCTTTGCTCGTGGGACCCACAAAGAAGGCCAACAGCAGTGGAGGTTTTGCAGCATTCCTTCTTTCAGGTAATATTTTTGATGGCTTTCCATACTACAGTAGATGATGAATTTGGTTGTATAAGAGCAACTCCAGCAGTAGCCCTCAAAACAGGGCTCTTACTTTTTATTTGAGGACTCTCCCTACTTTTGAGGGCTATATTTTTTGGGCTATACTCCAGCAGGAGCCCTCAAAACAGGACCCTTAAATTCATTCTTAGAGGGGATGACACATAGGACCCACCCTCATCCTCATCCTACTTTTGAGGGTCGAGGGCAAAAACTCACTCAGCGAGGTCCCTACTTGAGCCCTCAAAGTAGAGGCTCCTCCGGACCCGTGAATGAGGGCTCGAGGGAAGATTTGAGGCCCTCTACTTTGAGGGCTCAAGTAGGGGCCTGTTGGAGTGAGTTTTTTGCCCATCGGCCCTCAAAAGTAGGATAAGGGCTCAAGTAGGGGCCCTGCTGGAGTTGCTCTAAGGCTCTGTTTGTTTCCACTTAAGATTATTATAATCCAGCTTATAGGTGGGGGATTATATAAGCTAGATTATAATAAGTCAGGTGGAAATAAGTCATCAGTGTTTGGCACTGGATTATCGAGTTATGGATTGTTGTTTATTTTTGTTTAAAGACTACAATGCCCCTGACCTTTTTTGGTGACTTATTTATTCTTTTATGACCTTTTATGCCCGCCCCCGAGGCCGATGCCCACACCGAGGCCGCCGCCGATGCCTAGGTCGTCGCCCGAGGTCGCCGCCCATGCCCGTGTCGCCGCCCGAGGCCTTCCACGCCGGCGCCTAGGCCGCCGACCACCACGCCTCGCCTCCCGCGACTCGCGGCCTCTCCCGGCACCACGTCCCTCCGACGCCGCCTCCCAAATGACTTCCTCGGCGACCCCAGGGCTTCGCGCAACGGAATCCCGGTAGGCAAGAGCACGGGCAAGTCCGGCCTCCGCATCATCAAAATCTTGGGGATCCATCTTGGGGAAGAGGAGAGGAAGGAGGCGCACGGGAGGGAGAGAGAGGCGCTGGGAGGGGAGGCGCGTCTGGGAGAGGCGGTGGGAGGGGATTCGCTGGGAGGGGAGGCGTACAGAGGCGCTGCGAGGGGAGGCGCGTCGGCGCTGGGAGATATGCGCTGGGAGGGGAGGCGCTGCGAGGGGAGGGGCGTCGAGAGAGGCGCTGCGAGGGGGAGGGGATGCGTTCGGGAAATATCCCAATGGCAAAGGTGGGTAATTGTTGTCAAGTTTTATGGTCATTAAGATAAAGGGTGAGAAATAAGCTGAAATAAGCTTCTTTTTTGAGTTTATTGGATTACAATAATCTGGGCTATTAGATTATAATAAGTTACCTTATAATTTAGGTTGTTTGTTTCCACTTATGATTATAAGCTGGATTATAATAATCTTAAGTGGAAACAAACAGGGCATATATCCCACGAGGATATAGAGGCCGAATTTTATATCCTTTATCTAAAACAGTAGATGATGAATTGATTCGCTTCATGACCTTACCATAATTCAATATCATTGAGATCCACAAATTCATATTCTTTTTTATAGAGCATTATTGTTGAAGTAATTCGAATAATGTATCGTGTAGTTGGGGCTAAAGGAGCTGTGGATCAGAATGCCATGAGATACTCCGTGGGGACTTTATCCGATGGGAGACCAGCAGTTAATTACTCGTACGCGAGCGCTAACACCCCAGCAAGAGCAGGTAATCCTTTTGAGATGGTGTTGTCATACTAAATTAATATGAAGGATTTGTGGCTATTGTACCTGGAGTTCACAATTACGTTGTCATTGTTGCAGCTGATGTGCAAAGGGAACTGGAGTTGTGTCATCAGTCAGATGAATATAGACCATTTTCTTTTCATACAGTCAGTTTCTACCATTTCAGTGACTCAAGAATATTTATTCTCTGTTGCAGGCTCCAGAGAGCAACCATAAACTGACAAAGGTGAACGCTATGAATCAACCTTGGTCCAGACCATCACCACCAGTAAGGAGCAATGGCGAGTATTATTCCGAACATCCAGTAAGGAGCAATGGTGAGTATTATTCTGAACATTCTGTAGTGGTATACTTGAAAAGATCGTGGTTGCCACCCTGGAATTTTCATGCGTACATCTCTAACTAGCATTACTTGTTTTGATCCTTCTGTAGGAAATTACCTCGTTAAGGACCAGAGCCCTCGTGGACCTGACATTGCTGAGGAGCTGACAATGGGCCCCAACAGGGTGCCTGGGTTGGCTTCTGAGAAGTTTTCCAGACCTGAAGGCGAGAACTCATGGGAATATCGTGAGGCGGCCCTTGCCTGTGGGAGCCAGGGCGTGGCATGGCCCGACCGACCCATTCCCATTTCGGCGCTCATACGAGATGCCAGGCGAGAGGGCTCTCCTTCAGAGGAAGATCGTTACCTGAAGAGGAAGAAACAAGATGTCATGGCGACGCTCGGCACCACACGCGTAGTCGCAACCTTTCACCAACACTATTGTAACACTCCGTCCATCTCTAGAAAACGGCTTTCCTGTTTCTTCTCTGTGTTACCCTCGTATTTCCGTCGACATGGCAGACATCTAGAGCACCCTTTCTATCCCCTCATATTTCCCTGATGCTCTGGATGTTTGCTACGTCGACGAAAACACGAGGAAAACACAGAGAAGGAGAACAGATAAGTCGCGTTCCCATCTCGAATCCTATAGGGCTATCATTATTACATAATATTACCTTTTTTTTCAACTGCCAGCCAGCGGTCTCCTTTATGTTGCTTGTGATAAATAAAAGGGCGTCTTGTCTCGGTTCGTGCGTTGCATCGCATCACCTCGACGTTGCTACTAAATATCGGGGGGCATGCAAGCATGGCCGGACGCGCCTCCATGTCACGCTGTGTTTCGAGCCGGGGTCGTCGTGTGCTATGCCCTGTGACGTGACGCTTGTTCAGCCGTTCCTGCATGGCCTGTGAGTGATGCAGCCAGTGTTGTGGCGGTACCGGTATTTGCTTTGCGTGTTGAGTTGCTACTGCACGGCCTGTGACATGCGGCTGTTATATGCGGCTACTGCCTGCTTTCCTTGTTCAGATGTGTCCCTGATACAGATGTTACAAGGCACGTTCTGGTTTGGTACGCCTTCCGGCGAAAAAAAAAGGTATCATATTGGTCTCTGATAAAATGATAGGTGGTGGATGCAAGCTGCCTTGCGTGACGTGATGTTTCTGCGAGTACCAAGGCGTTGCTTTGCAGCTTGCGCAGGCTCTGGGCGTTATGGTCCGCGTGATTTCCTGCCCATGCGCATCATGTGTTTTGACTATATATACTAGGCTTTTCAGACGAAAGACCTGAGCCTGAGCGGCGTGCTCCATGCCTCCCATCTGCCAGCCTTTCTCGCGAGCCAGCTGCGTGCAATCCTTCGGCCATTCGCAGTCCCCAGGTTTCGGCTCAAAAGCTGCTGCAAACTTCCGAGCAACTTCAGCGCCATGCAAAGCCAGCTCCTTTTCGGAGTTCGCTCCACGCACAGCACAGCACAGCACCACGAGATGCAAACCACCCTCACGGGCAGTTTTTTTTCTTCTTAAAGATCTTACATGCATCACCATGTCACATTCATGTTGGATTTGGATTCTCCAAAAGCAACTCCCTCTTTCAGATTGAAAAAGAAACCTTTGGCGAATAGAAGCAGCATATCAGATTTGCATTGCATCACGTTAGAAGAAACGAAAAACAAAATGTCTTGCTCGGCTTGGAAAGTATTTGATGCCAGATATCAGATTCCACAAGTAGGGAAGCGAATAGGTTACGGTACATGATACATCTACTGCAACAGGCTGAAAATGCAGCGTCCAACAGGTCTCGAGTACAAAGCATGGTGGAATCTTAAAACGGGAAAGAGTTCTCTCTTCTCTGCCTCCACTAATAATAGATAAGGAGGATCTTGCTCCTAGACGAGTTCTCAGTACAATACAGTGGAATAAAAAACCTGGGCATGCACACGCCGCTTACGAACCTCCAAATCACTCACCAACAGCAGCGCAATGCAGGTTGGCGTTCGTTCTACGGTGCCACAGAGGCAAGCAAGGTCCTCAATCACCTGCACGCGACGAAGGAGATGTGGTGAGCAGTCTGCATGCGACATGCCATGGACAGGCAAAGAAACACATTCTGAGACGACGCTTAAGGTAGCGGTGGACCGATAGGGAACCCACATCTGGGCATCGGGATGGAGATGGAGAGCTGAGTCGAGAAGGAGGTCCTGTTGGAGCGCTCGTCGTCCATCTCCGACCATGAATCCCGCGACCCAGGCCACTCGTCGAAGAAGGGCCTCAGCGGCTGGTTCTCTTGCTTCACATTTCCCAGCAGCCCTCCAGCCCCGCCGCTGCTGAAACAGTGACGCTCCTGCTCTTGGGACAGCGAGGCGATGGTCACCTGGCCAACTTCCTGTGACGGCTCAAGGTGGGAATAGGAGTAGGCACCTGGTAAGAGGCCAGAATCTCTAGTTTTTGACAATGGATATGGGGGCACACTGGACGGCAGCGAGTGCCAGGAGCTATCTGTTGGAGAATCAATGGTGAAGCCCCTAGTGTTTCCGGATGCTCCAGAGAAGAAGCTCAGTCCGCCCACATCAACTTTAGCTCCAAGGGAGTACCTGCATAACCATGGATACAAGAAAATTGTAGCTTGCTAAACAGAAAATTTATAAACCGAGCAAAAACTTATAAGGTCATTCATCTGTATTGCAAGGACCCTCATTTTTAACCTAAGACAACAAACTATATATGGATTTGCATGGTATGAAACGAAACAAGCCTTGGGTGGTGACATGTTTGTAACAAAGTTCCAAGTTCATACTAGTTAACCTGGACTACCACAACTCAACAGAAGAACATCAAACTCACCAAGCACCTTTCAATCACAAAACGACATTATGAACACTTTTGTATGTAGTTTGAAAAGAGAAACAGTGAAACGAGCACAAAAGGAGTAAGATTTGTCACTAATCCAGTTAGCTGCATAAGCAAAATGCTACCAAACTCTAGAATAGGGGAAAATCATAGTTTTGAATACATGTCATGCGGCATATGCATATGCATATGCATAAGGGTCTATGGTCCAACTTTTCTTGATGCTTGCATAGGGGAAAACAATATGTGAAGAGGCGACGCAGAAAAAAGGCCAAGAAGAAAATTTATCACAAAAAGATGGACCTCCGTATTAGAGAGTATGGACCAAAAATGCCCACAGAACATGCTAACTGCCAACCACATTCCTTCAGATATATATAATTAAGACACCTAAAAGGCAGAATCAGCCAGGGCATAGGAGGCCAGGAAAAAGTTCCTCTTACAATAACACTATAAAAAAACAACAGTATAACAAGGGCTGCAAGTACAAGCTTAAGGCAGAGTCGCAGACATGTGCTGAAGCTCTTGTGCCAACAGAAATGCTTGTAGCATCAACGATAAAGCATAAGATGTAACTAAGCTTTCACTAAAAAGAAATCCAGGCACAAAATCTTAGTTGGGGTGATGCTGACTTTTGCAATGGCAGTGTAGAAGGAAATAAGGAAGATCATGGCAACATCAATCATTTGACTTAGCTCCTGAGATAAGCTCTAACCTACAACACAAATTGCTGCCCTTACCACACTAGCATGAGGGTAAGTTCTCCACTTGCAATAAGAATCATCAGCATCGTGAGCTCAAATACTATCAGAGTGTGTCAATCTTTTCAATCATGCAGAGCAGCTCTACGCCAGTATAATATGCAACCAAACCAATCAAGGTTGACAAGCCTAATTCAGATAAGAATTCAATACTAGTAACAATGAGAGTCAAAAGGGGATGATGAATATAACCATACTTGCTGTCGTATGACGAAGAATCGACATGAATCTGCGACGAGCCAGCCCCGCCCAGAGACAGGCCATGGGTTTTGGCTCCCACTGCCAGGGACGGGAGAGGCGCGGACCCGCTGGTTGTAGTTGTGACGGTGGACAACTGGGGCTGCGGCTGAGGCGCAGAGGCAGCGGTCTTGGATTCCACAGGCTTTCTTGAACGGTTGCGGCCACGGTGCATGTGGCGCTCGCAGTACTTGGAGTCGGGGTGCGCCTCCTTGGAGCACCGCCACTTCTTGCCGTCGGTGCGGCGGCACCGCCACGGCTCCGGGTCCAGCTTCTTCCCGTAGTACGCGTAGTAACTCACTGCAATACATCAATAAGCACATTTAATCCACACAACCAACACCATTCATTCATTCATTCATTCATTCATTCATTCAATCAAGAGGTAGATCAAAACCGCATTAACATTTCACCAACCCAATGCAAAGATGCTTTCCTTAGGTTAGACGTGTGAGCAAAGAATCAAATGGCTTGAACAAGCATATTAAGCAAAGATCCATGTAACTGCATATATGCCTACACATCAATAAATCATTACAGCAATAGCAGATCAATCCATCTCAATAAGCAGCTAAAAGATCCTCTCCTAAAAAAGGGAAACAAAATCCCAAGAAAACATTTTTTTCTTATTTAATATTCTTTTTGAATACCCAACAGGAAGGCATCCATTTCTGCAAGATTCTTGGCAGGAGATAAGCTATGAAGACAAGGGGAGGACGAGGGAGCTTACGGGAGGGGTGGTGGTGGTGGTAGAAGGGCGAGGCGGCGGGGTTGGCGAAGGAGAAGGTGGTGTCGGCGGAGTGGGGGCGGATGGGGAGGAGGAGATCGGGCGGCACGGGCGCGCCGGCCATGAGGTACTTGTAGATGAGCGCCTGCTGCTCCAGCTCGGCCCACTGCGCCGCCGTGAACACCGCCGCCCGCTGCTGCTGGTACCCTCCCATGCCCATCGCCGCCGCGGAGGACGACGAGCTCAGCATCGGCTAGCGAGTGCGCTTCTTGCTTCCTTGCTCGGTACAAGAACGTGTGGAGAGAGACGGTCGGGGGAGGCGGATGGTGGAGGTCACGTGGGGGTTGTGGGGTTCTTGGTGGTGGCCATTAATGGAGGTGGAGGGGGAGACGGGGGAGAGGAAGAGTCGGTGGGAAAGCAGAAGCAAATCTATATCCTTTGGGATGAGCTTGTCTGAGGGCTCCTCCCTCGTTGCCTGCCTGCCTGTCCTTGTACTCGGGGGCTGCCGTGCCCCTAGGCCCTAGCCCCTTCCAAGGGCACACTGTCATATGGGCCGCTTAGGACGGTACGGCATAGATCTAAATAAAGGACGATCTAATTAGATTTAGTATGATCGGTTTAAATAAGATATCGTGTCATACTGTATCGGCTCATATGTCTTAGACATAGCATGGAGAGGGGTCGAATCGTGTCATGCCGGTCTAGGCACACTTAGCCTAACGGGCCACCGATGGTTCGTTGAGCATGGTGGTAGGCTTACTGTCAGTCGCAAGTAATTTACTATTATTTGCAAGTAATTTTACTACACTACCATATAAGAGTTACTGCACTGGGAGGCTTGGGGGTAAATAACGTGCCGTGCCTTAGCACGATACTGTGCGTGCCATGTCAAGCTGGCCCGCGTGCCAAGGTGCCGGCTGAGCTGGAATGGCTCATTTACTGTTTTTGCCATGTGTGCATAGGTCGTACCAACAATATCGTGCCTCAGGCTAGCACGATTGGCCCGACCCATTTAGCTAGGTCTGTAGAGTGGGATTTTCTTTTTTTCTTTTCCTCCCTTTTGCTTCCTTAAAATGCATCCCATTTTCCTCTCATCTGCTTCTTGCTTACAAGTTGGAGTAAATTTGCTGAGTGTCATCGTAATTGTTCACAAGTTATAAAATATCATTGCAAAAAAAAAGACTTACAAATGCCATCGCAAAGATAAAAAATTCTTACGAATGCCATCGCCGTTAGCTTTTCATCTGTGGCCACCGTTAACATCCAATTTGCAGAGAAAAAGAGAGAGATTCAAAAATGATGCTATTGCCGCTAAAGCCTCCTTCTCCTACTTTCTACCTCGCATGGGCCACGCGCTAGCCTAGACCAAGCCATGCAGCAACAACCAAGCGGGGCTACAGCCGGCATGGAGGAGACTAGTGAGCAGCAAGCCAATGATGACATCAGCTCACATGCACCATTCTAAGCTCTGTCGCTGTCTTTGAGCCCAGCGAGACTGCCATTGCCACCTACAACCACCACGGGAGACATCATCTTCTTTGTCAAAGAACACTAGAGTGCCGCCAGAGTTGACTCACACATCCACTCTTGTCTCTGCCTCCAATGATTTGTCGCCATAGCCATCTTCTCACCAATCATACCACATCACGAGGTGCATGTTGTCACATTGATGCTAGCTCCCAACATATCTAGCCACCCCATCAACTGTACAACGCTGCCACCGCCGTTCTCCTCGCTGCCATGGCCGACGCTGACACTAGCCTCCTAGGCATCTTTTTTGCCCCTCATGTCCACAAAAATGGCATCCTCTCATCTGGGGAAATGTGATGCTTGCGCTAATCCCGTTGATTCCACTCGGATCCACCGCTGCCACATCTACCCCTTCATGCCATATAGCCTCATCGAGTTGCAAAATAGCATCCTACCTGCTCAAATCCCTTGCATTCCCCTCCAAGTTATGAGCTTATCTTACCACAGTGGTGTTGATGCAGCATGGCAATACCCAACAACAGGAAGACCTCACCGTGGTTGTTGGAGATCGAGAAGACAACCATTGCCACGGTGGTTCTCCGACGATGTCGAGGATGAAAGATGTGGTTCTTGAGCATCTACGGCATGTAGGAAAGTAGTTGATAGCATTTGATTGGATGGTGATCTCTCGCAGCGAGCTAGTGACGGCAATGAGGGAAGGCAATGCTCGTGTTCGCTCGTGCTGCAAATCCGACAGCATGGGCATGAAATAATTTGTTGGAGATGTTTAGTGAGATATGGAGATGTAAATTGGTAGCCAATTTGGGCTGAGATGAAGTGGAGACAGTTAGAGATGGCAATGGGTACCCGATACCCGAATACCCGACGGGTTTTACCCGATAAAGAGACGGGTATGGAAAATTTTATGTACCCATGGGTACGTTATTGGGCGAAATCCTCTACCCTCCGGGTAGGCAGGTGCGGGTGTGGGTATATACTACCCATACCCGCCTACCCATGGTAATGAATACCGCATCGCACAACTAGACATCCCACTCAAATGTTAATTTTATTATCTACTTGTTGTTGATTGTTTATTTGTTTGTTATATGTTGATATGGTCATGTCAAGTATGTTTATGTGATGTACTAATTTTGATCATTAGACGCTTTTGTGCTTGGCATCTATGATTAATGAATGTCTAAATTGATGATATTCTTATGTGTTGAACCGGGTATGCTTGCGGGTACGGGTTACCCGTCGGGTAGTAATACCCGCGCGGGTACGGGTATGGGTAAATTTTCCTACCCGCGTGCGGATACGGGTAACCCGACGAGTAAATTTACACCTAACGGGTACGGGTATAGAATGGCAATACCCGATGGGTATTTACCCGTTGCCATCTCTAGAGACAGTGAATATGAGCGGAGATAGAGGATTGGGATTTTGGCTATAGGGGCTTATCGACAAAATTGAATACCGGAGGTAGGCTCTCACGAGGTGATGAATTTCAGACACTGTAAGAATGAAAGATGGATGCACTTCATCCATGACCTATCATCGTTGCTCGCCAACGTATGCGAGCTCGTACAACACGAGCTCTCCTCCTGCGTTCTATAGAGGAAGAAGGGGAGAAAAGGAGAAAAAGAGAGGACGGAAGAAAGGTTGAGATTTAATTCATTTTGGATAGATGGATGAGATTATAAGGGTAGAATCATAGGTGGGACCCACCCTAATAAGAAAAGGAAGAATAGATAAAAATAAGGGTAGAATAGTCATTTTGCACCCTTTGGATGGAAAAATGATGGCAATGGTATTTTCCAGATTTTGTGGTGTTCACGATGGCATTTGGCACTGTATTGTGTTCGTGATGGTATTTTGCAAGTCCTGATTGATTACAATGGCATTGAGCAAATTTACTCCATAAGTTAAGGCACCAGGGAACAATACTAGGTTGCAAGCATGTAGCTTGTGAAAATAAGTTTGAGATCTATGTGGGTAATACTCTCTCCACTTAGCTATATTTATTTATGGTCTGGAAAGTATCTGTTTCAATATATTTATGTATTGAGGGAATCTACAATGTAGTTATTGTATTTTTCCACTCTCTACCCTTAAATGTTTTAAAAGAGGTTATGTAGTTGTGCTATATCATTTAATAGGGGTACGTATATTTATTTCTTATTAACTACTCCCTCCATCCAAGTTTATAAGACATATTTTCTCTTCACACAAAGACTAATGAGATAGTGAGAATAGCTAGATTACCCATAATTATTATATCTAAGCCCCGTAGAGAATCGCAAATAAAGTTGCATATTTATTAGGAGTATAAAGGAAACATCACACTAATTTTGCATTGGAACATGGAATACGTTCTATATTTATGAACAAAACCATTCAAAAAAATCTCTTATAAACTTTGACGGAGAGAGTATTTCTTAGATTTAGTATCTTCTTGATTTGTGCACATGATGAGTTGTGGACAAATATTGTGAAACAAAGGCAGTAACTAGTAACAGAATCAGGAATTGAACATGAGGAAGGCCAACTATAGACAATTAGAAAAACAAAGTGCATTAACAATATCTTTAAACTCCAATATGAATATGACGACTAACAAACATATTACTTTATTTTCTTGTTTGCCAAATACAAAAAAATTACATTTCTATTAACTTAAATTTGGCCCTACGACTACCGAGAAGATTATATATATTAATAATTTCACATAACTAAATTTTTGTGCAATTTCTATCTCTACATAGGAAACTAGGGAATCTTGAAAGAAGCCATCTCCCATAGGCAGCTAGGGAATCTTGAAAGAAACCATCTCCCATTTTATTTCAAAGACGGGTCTTGATGAGTTTCATAGCTGAAAATACTCACTCAGTGGTCGCAGTTGATATAGGAAGAGTTAGCACTAAACTTAGCAATCTATCAATCGATAGATAAATAGAAGACACCAAGACCTAGATGGGAATGGAATATAGGAGACAGATAAAATGACAATTGAAGAGTCGTGTGTTGCATCAAGGGCAGTCGCCTGTCATTTGTTGTGCGCAAGTGTTTCACGCTTTGTTGGGCTTTTTATTTATCAATTAAGTTAATTGAGATGGTCCACTACTAGTAAATATTGCATCCTATTTGGAAGTTGGTCAATTCCCTAGCAGTAGTGGACCTAGGAAAAAAATGTAAGGTATGGTGAGACTATAATACATAATAACAACGTAAATACACTCTTTAAGTCACCAATCACCCTAGTAGCATATTAAAAGCAATAAAAACCTACAATACATGGAGGATTGAGTAAAATTCCTAGATATTTGTATACCGACCTTCTTGTTTACCATTTGATCTCCATTGCAAATTTGATAGATGTTACAAAATCTCTTTTTGAAAAAAAATCATAGATGTTACAGAATTTGTAGAAATGCAGTAGTTATCTGCAAGCATATCAATCATGAATCCTGTGTATAAAGTGATTTGATATTTTGGTTGCTTAAGAAAAGAAATTATAGATAGAATGCTTTGCTTGACCAACTAATGGTACCCAGTAGTACATTGCCAGGGGAAAATAGTGGGATCAAGGGAAAGATAACTGATTTAGCAGCAAAGCCGCACCAAACTGACCTAAACTAAAGTCTACAGGATTGACCGATTGAGTACTAGCCTTATAGACTGGGATGAACCCGCCGCGTCCAAGGAGGTTGTCGTCGGGGAAATTGGCTGTGCAGCCGCTCGCACGAGCATATCTGTGACACTGTCGATGAGAACTAATTAGGTACAAGGCCTTAAAAAAGGCTTTGCAATCTGCATGGTTTATGGCTCTTTAGATTTTAGGTGGGAATTCACACGAGTACATGACTTCGGGACGACCAGTTGGGGAGGGCCAGGCCATGGTCTACTTGCCAGTAGAACTAAACAATTTTCCTCTTTCAAAGTCTATCTCCTCTCTTCTCTTCCTCAGCTACGTTGCTTCATAGATAGATAGATAGGCATTCTGTAGGGCATGCCGGACTAGGGAAGTGAAGCAATAGAAAGATAAAAGAACACCTAGATAGGAGCCTAGTAGAACCATAGCTGCTGTCCAATTTACAGCAAGAGCTGAAGAGCAACCAGAGCACTACAAATGGGGACAAAAGGACACCCACAAGGCTGAATTGAATTACATGTGGGGCACAGAAATCCTACATCAGCACTAACAGTACATGCTGCACGATTTGGGACCAACCGGTCAAAATGAGTGAGGCAAAGGGAGAAAACACCACGGCCTGCGGACCTGATTAATGGAAGAAGCGGTTGGGGCAGTAAATGATGGCCGACAGGGATCCATCACCTTGATCCTTGGCTCCCAGCTCCAAAGCCAAACAAATCCTTCCAAGTTCCAACTTAGCAGCAGCGCCGGCTAATTGCAGCGAGCCAGCGACAATCACCAAAACCATCAGAGGAACTTGAGTGGTAAACTGACAGCGTCAGCATGCCGACACCTGAAAAAGAAAACTCACATTGCATTTCCAATGAAACACTCCACAGGAAAATCGATGGCAAACTTGCAACCCTTCACATATCCACCACAATGTGCACTTCATATTTTGTTGCAAGGAAAATATACTTAGCCAATAGCCAGGTACATCTCAGCAAGTAAGAAGATAAAAAAAATGATACAGCATGAGAGCAAAACGCAGAAAAAATGTTAGGATTCTTTGGTACACTGAAATGCCACTTCAAAAACTAGACAGAATACCAGGCAGAAACAGCGCAGGAAATGGTGATTGCAGAGAGAGTGAAGCTACCTTTTGATTTTCAAGAATTGGATGGCAGTACAACTTTATACAGAGCATACAAAACCAAACCTAGTTGCTCCAAGACAAACAGGTAGGTGAATTGTGTCAACACAACTCTTCATTAAAAAAAAATCAGGCTCGTATGAATATGACATCTCTACACTTGCAGTGCTGCAAAAATTGTGGAAGACTAAGAGGAGACTTCTGACCCAGCCATTATGAATACGGGCAGAAGAACCATCTTTTAAGATCAGTAAATCGTATCACACGATACAAACGAACTGCAGCTTTTCCAATACACAGGCACCGCATAGTCACTCACATAAGAGTAGATGAGCGTGGTGTTCACTTGGAAGCGGTCCATCAACCGTAAAAAAACAGAGAGCTATGTCAGAAAAGGATCTTCTTCAAAATCAGGAGGGCTATCATGATGAAGATAAGAATGACGAGGACAGTGGCACACATCACCATGCCCCCTTTCTTTTGCGTCCTCTCAGCCTGCATAACAGAGATCAGATGAAGATATTAGTCTGCAAACTTCAGGGACCGACGCTGCTCCTATTTTTCTTCCTTTGCTGAAATGCTTTGATATATAAGGTGCTGCAAGTTAAGCACCCGAGGACTTATGTGGAAAATTTTTAAATAATGTCTAGCAGACAGTACCATATGAATGCAGAGAGTGTGTGTGTGTGCGCGTTGGGGGGGGGGGGGGTTCCTAAAGGCACGCAACAGTACTTGTGGTAAACTGAAGATTTGGTTTGAAAATTTACTACCTCTGCCCACAAAAACATTTTTTACCTTTTTACTGAACTTTTGTTTACTTGTTATGCAATGTTTTTGTCTTTTTCCGGCCTAGGAGACGGAAATCTGAACGCTAGTTTTTTATCACAGTATATTTGTCGAAGTCATAAATGTAAATTACTATGAACTTTTTAATAACTAATCTACTCACATCATTTTCAAATGACCAATAAGATATTATTGGCCAAAGGTCAAAAAGATTGACTGCGTGCTTCCCATGTTGACAAACTTTTGTGGCTTATAACATATCATTAGTTTCTATACATAAGCCAAAGCACAGGTCTAAGGCTCGCCCAGGTCGTTGGTCTAGGGATCACCCTGGTTGTTCTCACATGGGCTGATGCCGCTGTGTCAGGGTGGGGCAAGGGTTCGGGGATTTTCTCGATCTGCGTGAGAAGATCTTCTTCTTAATGAAATGCCCGGGGGCTGTCTTACCCCCCGCAGGTCGAGTTTTTTTTATTAGTTCCTATACACCTAACGTGCTACCCAATAAGTGCCGTACTATCATCTAGCGCCTTAAGTGTTAAACTATCATGTGGAGCGTGGCATAAAGTTTGGTTGCCTTCAATACAGGATAGTTCTACAGAAATCCACAGGAAACAAAATCACATTACTAGAGAGGGGGGAAATGGGGCGGGGGATGAAACCTTTTGCAATTGTTTGTAACCCTCTTCAACTGAAGCTGCAACATTCTGTATATTGTAGTCTATCCGATCAATGATTGTTCCCTGTTCAAATGAAGAAATCAAGAGTCTGAAGTCTGAACTACTTGTCATCACAAATCATCAATAACTCAACTAATTAGGATTCTTATACCTGATCAATCACAAGAACTGAAAGATCCTTCATGATCTGTGCAAGCTCATTGACTGATTCGACAACCTTCAAACAACAAGCAGATAGTAAAAGTAAAGTTCAGGCCGTAACATTTTTTCTTTAAATAAGATAATATATATAGCATTGAATATATAAGCATAACCATTGAACAAATAAAGAACTTACCTGTTCGATTTCCCTCTCCCTTTCTCTAGTGAATGCTTCGCTTTTCTTAAGTTTTGACATCTGAACCTCAGTGAAACCCTGAAAATAAAATCCTAGAATGAATTATGTAATCAATTACTTGATTTATAGAGTTTGATGGAGTTCTCGTCATTTATTGGAATTTCCCATACATTCACTTCCAACCTAACCCAACCTACAATACATAAATGATTAAACATTCCAAAAGAATCACAAAAGGAGGTATATACACACAATGAAGGATAGATCTTATAAGCAATTGTTCTGAAGTACCTAGAGAAAAAAATCTTTCCTCAGTCCCCTCAGATGGGCTAAACCTTGAGTAAGATGGTATTTAAGTAACATCATTTACTTTTAACCCTGTTACCCACTAAAGTGGCTTAAAAATTAAATATGACTATTTGGTTACATGAATGAACTATCTAAGCCCTTATGCAAATGCATGACTCTATTCTGGATACGTGGATGCAAGGGCATGTTGATTAGTTGCTTGAAACTCCTTTGATTTCACCCCCATAATAAAACATATCTTATTACATTCATATTAAGGTAAAGCAGGTGGTGAGCAGGGTATTTTTCCACCTGCTGTCTGACTTTGTTTGTTTTAAAATGGAACTGAACGAACCCTGCCTCTCTTATTCAGTTCAGCAGTTCCCAAGTAAATGACAAAATTCATCGCCATTGCCCAGTGCTGCCATAACATATAGCTTTGCCTCCAAACTCCATCCCCCATTTGCACACTACTTTTGCACTATGATTATTCAAAGCAAAAAGATTTGTAAAGCAAAAGCATGACTTATCTAGACATGGATCTAGAGTTCCTCAGTGTCGTTATATGGTTCAAGGAAGGGATGATAAAGAAGTTCTCGTTTTCCACCTCCACCACTTGCTATAAACATCTCTGATAAACCTTAGTTTATAAGGGGATAAATATCTGTCAGAGGGAGGTCAGACGACGAAAACTTGAGGTAGAACGGTGTTATACGAAAGAGGGCACCGATTGGGGGAGAGGAATGGATCTAAAGCAACTGGTCTAAGGGAGAGACTAGAGTTATAAATTAGAGACTTGAGAATACTTCTTCATTATTCGTTGCTTGATGATAATGGATATACGCGTGAACAGTGCACGTGAACAGTAATTCCAGCATGTGAACAACTTGGTATCAGAGCCAACACCATGGCTTCTGTTGCCAAAGAGATCAAAGACATAAGTGCCACCTTTGACAAGATGAGCACGAGTCTTGCCAAAGTGCAGGCCACATTGGTGGATATCGCGGCTATGGTGGCTAAGCTGATGGAAAAGGAGGAGAAGAAGGCACAGGTAGTTGTTGCTGCGTAGTCCACGCCGGCACCGCTGGCACCACCTCCGCTACCACTGACAACACTTCTCTCAACCTCGTTGCCTGTGGTTGTGCTAATGGCGCCCTCGCTGAGGAAGAAGAAGGCCGCTGTCCAGCAGCCAGCTGCTCCACACGGGCGGTTGACACCGTGCCTTTGGAGGTGCGGAACGCGGTAAGTCATGTGGGAGGTCGCAACGCCGTCGTGTCTCTCATCCATCCGTTGCACCTCATGATGGAAAGGTCAGCAACACTACCCTGCACTCGCTCTCTTCGTCGGTAGCGCCTTCGTCAATGTTGGGTAGTGCTAAGGTTCACGTGCCTTCGCTGACAACCGCCGTCGGCTGCCTACTATGCACTGGTGCAAGACATCGCAGCTGCTCATCTCAGTGGGGTTTCCAAGGGTTGTTTCCATGGCCACCACCACAGTTTAAGGACGAGCTGTCGCGAAAGGAGGGTGAAGCGTTAGGGATATGGGCCAAGGGAGGCACAATCAGTTAGGGGCTGCACACTAGGGGTAGCAACATATCTTCATATTAGGAATAGTTAGATGCACATCTTCATATTAGAAATGATTAAATGCATATCTTAATAGTTGGATAGTATAGATATTATCTTATTCTTAGTGATTGGTTGCATTAGATAAGATAGTTCCCATATTGTTAGGGGTTTACCTCATCTATATAAAGGGATGAGCCGCACCATTCTACTTAAGCAATAAGAAGAGATGGTTATTCTAGTCTCTTCTCCAAGTTCTTCTCAGTCCATGATCTCCCCTTTCTCCTAAAGCCTCTCACTTCAACCATGTCGCCCTTGCCATCTTCTATACAGTAGTTACCCCGTTATGGACTAGTTCATAACAACATCCAACAGCCCACATCCTCAAATGCAAGTACACCCATAAGTTAAATTATAATGAAGGATAAAACAGAATAAGAAAACCAACTATGCAACCAGAATGTGTCTTCTTCTTGAGCTAGAATCCTAACCCATATCTGCAACTTGATTCAACCGAGCCAAGCACACCAGACCAGATTCACATTGCCTAATTCCAAACATGTATGACTAATCGCCCAAACCACATGCAATTTGAAGAATCATGTTGAGAATATTATTGGATCATGTGTGTTGAATAATTGGCAATCGTATCAAGTTGATATTTGAGTTTGCGAAAGTTTGTAAGTTTTCATTCTTACTGTTAGTTTTCAAGTGGTAGTACCGGCATTGTGGTAGTACCGGCATGGTGACCGTGGTACCACCGCAAGTGCGGTGTGACCAGATGATAGTTGGCGGTAGCTATTTTCCAGTAAGAGTCGTTTTGGGCGTGTCTAGGTCTGGTAGTACTAGATGGGTCCCGCGGTACTACCGGAGAAAGTGATATGACCAGGATTAGAATAGCAGTACTACCGGGGCAGTAGTGCCGGCTTGATGCGAGCGGTCATATTGGCTCCCCTGTTACCAGGGTTTAACTAGAGCGGTCCGACTAGCCTGTTAATGGCCGTCAAACTGGCCCTATCTGAGATTATCTAAGAGGTTTGGATAATTGTGGGAATTGATCATGCGTTGAGTTGTGGAGTCAAAGTCATTGCATTCATAGTGCATGAAGCATGTTTGGACTAACATGGGTCAAGTTGTGAAGAACATGTGCCTGAAAAGTTTCTTAGTCTTTGATATGCAGGGTGCTTGGAAGCAGCCATGGTTGACGGCGTGGACCGAGACTAAGCACGAGAATGAGCTATGGTGCAGTCAAGGAAGTCAGGCAGGATGGTTGGGCTCAAGCAGAGCACAGGAGAAGACAAAGGATGTCGAAGGGAAGGTTCGAGTAACGGTTCATCAAATGGTGTGGTCGATGCAAGTGACGTGTGGTTGAGGGGAACCACATATTTGTTGATGCATGAGCTATTGGTAGACCTACACGTTGCAAGTATGGGGATTGCTTGCAAAGAAAGAGATGACCATAGACTAAGCTCAGGGAAGAGGTGATATCTACGGTCAAAGCAAAGGTGTTTTGGCGGGGAAGCCAAATACTAGAAGCGACAAAGAGACCAAAACCGCGACGCTTGGATAGCATTTGGATAGCGGTTTATGTCAAGAAAACGTTGAGGAGTTTAAGTGGATGGAAACTTGCTTCTTAGCGGGTTTGGACTTACACACTTTGAAAAACGTACATAAGTCTTCTATGTGTAAAACCCAATGTGTGTTGGGTTAGATGTGGACTGATTGCCTCATCTATTTGTAGTGGGTGTGGTTGGTGACTAGGGTATCAAGGTTGGAGAGGAAAGCAACCAAACACACGTTCTAGGGCTTTTGGTGAGTGCTTTTGGGAGAGAAAGCTTTGTCCTCCATGGTGAAGGGACTGTAAAACATTCATCTATAAGTGGCAATAGATCAAATCTTGTTCATCATCCATGGTGTATTCTTGATCATGTTAGTTTTGCACTTGTCTTGGTTAAAGTTTTTGCTCTTCTCTCTTCCCTCTTGATCTTGCTGGTTCTAAGGACGTGTAAGTGATGGAGATACCTCATAAGAATCATATACCATCTATCTAGAGACTAGCTATAGCAAGATCTTAGAGTTTGTCCGATTTGACTTGATTTGCAGCACTTCTTATGAAATCGTGATCCAAGAGTTTTGATCTTGAATCTTTAGATGCTCTAGTTTGCTATGACGTGGGAACCTATCTAGAGCCATCTTGGTTATTCTTAACCCACGAGCAAGTCGTAAGCTAAGTTCTTGAGTTTTGCCCGATTTTAGTACAACCTTACTTGTTTCAAAGAAATATTAAAATTTTGGCCAAAATCAATACGATCCTTGGATGGATTGGGTTCCTAATATCCTTGGCAAGGTGTGTGCAAAGTCTCAAGTCTTTTAGACTTGTATTTTGAGAGTTGCACTCGTTTTGGTTTAGGCTCAAGCTGGTTTTCTGTTCTTGAGTAGGGGTGCGGTCATACACCCTTGGCCCATGGTACTACCGGCCACCGGTTGTACCGGCCTTCACCAGCGATCAGACTGCTTGGCTGCAGTACTACCGGCCTCTTGCCTGCAATAGTACCGATCCTGGAGTTTGTACTCAGTTTTGATTTCGCTCTTATGAGTTCTTTGGTGGTGGCCTAAACTAATCTTTCTAGCTTCCAATAGCCAGTGCAGCGAAAGCTTTGGAATACGATATGGCGAGGTTGAAATTGAAGGCATCCCCCCCCCCCCCCACACACACACATATTGCCATCTCAGGTCCTACACTTTTTGCCTTTTATCTTCTCAATTTTCAGTTTGCATATGGATTTGAAGTGAAGCATGTCGGAAGAAAACCTTGATTTTCTTAATATAATGTTGTAGTTACTCGCAGATAATGAGTGAGCGGCACACAGAAAGTGGCGCAAAATTCACCAGAACTGACACAAATTAATATAAGTTACTATAACCAAGCTGTTAGGAGCAAACAACATCGCAAAACAAATCAAGTCTGCCAGATGTAAGGACAAAGATAAAGACAAAGCGTACCACATCCTCAAATTCATCATCTTCAAGTTCAAATGTCGACTTAGATCCATTAATATTCATTTCCAAATCAACACCATCTTGCCCCTGCAAATGCAATCCATTAACCAATCATCTTCATTAGAGTGATCTAAGTAGCATAAGCATCTGAACTTCTGAACAGAATAAAAGGTGAACCTCTTTCTGTTGGCGTAGCTGCTTTAAATAAGATGACTGTTTTTTCCGGAACTCCATGGAAAGGTTCTGCAGGTCTGTAGCAAGTGAACGCTGCAGATAACAGTCAAAGGGCATTTTGTCAATGAAAACAAAAATCACATTTGTAACTGTTACTAAATAAATAAATAGGGGTCAGTCATCACCTGGACATTCTTTCGGACATTCGAATCCTCTGAGGAATCTTTCATGGACAGCTTCTGCAGCCTCTTCTCTGACCTCTTCAGCAAGTCTGTTATCTCATGCGTGAGAACCTCAATTGCTCGCTGGTCGTCTCTACCATCACCAAAGGACGGCATCAAGGCCTTGGCGTGCGCCTTAGCCAGCTCTGCCATTTTCGTCCTCGCCCGCTGCATGTTCGCAGATATCTCTTCGGAAACATCCACCCAGGCTGGGGGCAGCCCGACCGTCACTGCGCCTCTACTGCACCGCAGACACCACATGTCAGTGCGACAGTGCCCATCATCCATCTCATCCTAGGTGTCCAACCAGTGACATTTACACACAAGTAGTTAAGCTTTATGAATTATGGTCCGCTATTCCACCTCTGTCTGTGTTAAGTCAATGATCAACATGCTCTTTTTCTACCCTAGTGCTAGATCTAGGTCTTGTTCTTTTTGGCTTTTAAACGGCTTTTTGACTTTTGGCTTCTCCCAGCACTATTCGTTAGACTAATAAGCCGCACTCCAAAAGATCAGGCCACTAATATAGTAATATACCAATTCCCATTTCCCGGTACACATCTCGTTCCTGGACGGCTCCTAACCTCGCAATTAGCTATTATACAAGGGTAGATCAGATCAGACTCGCTAATGGGTGGGTCTAGTGATCTGCAATCCAACAAATTCCTTTGAATCACTGGTCAGTTAGATTTACCCTGTTTCTGACATCATTATTCTGTATCATAGCACTCGATCTAGTTGAGTAATTCCCATCTCGCAATTTCGCATCGCAGTTAGCTACCTAACTAATCTAAGGTGCCGCAGATTTGACGAGATGCGAAGGGGGAGGGAGGGGGAACCTGGACGCGGCGGAGGGGTCGTCGGTGCTGAGGGGTGCGTAGGGGCGGTCGGAGCGTAGCAGCGAGGCCATCTCGATCACCGGGCCGCCTCCGCCTCCTCCGGACGACGACGGCGCCCCCGACGGCGCACGGACGTGGCGCAGCGCGTCGCGGTACTTGCGGTAGAGCGGCGTACGGTTCCGCGTCGCCATGGCGGGCGGGCTGAGCTCGAGAGGGAGGACAGAGCGCGTGAGATCTCGACGGCGAGGTGGGGGGAGAATTGGAGTTGGTACGAGACGAGACGACGTGGGATGGTCGGAGGCTCGAGCTGGGACTTCACCGCCAAGGAAGGAGGCGACGAAACGGGTCCTTGGCTGTATTTCGTGGGCCCAATTAAGTAGAGATGCCACTAGATAGGATACAAGTAATATATATATATATATATATATATATATATATATATATATATATATATATATATATATATATATATATATATATATATATATATATATATATAGGGAACGTATCCAGTGCTAACAGGCTATTCGGTGCTAACATGTGAACTCCGGATTTGGACCGTCTGATGTACCTCAAACGGTCTGGATCTTTGAAGGTGGAAGCACTCAATCCACTCAAACGTGTTTTGCCAAAACCCCCCTACCAGTTTGGTTTCTTTTTTTTCCGGCCCCCGCCTCCGATCCCCACCCCCACCCCCGCGCCGTTCCGCCTGCCTCTCCTCCTCGCCTCCCTCCCCGACGGCGCCGCTCCCTCTCCTTCTCGCCTCCCTCCCGCGACGGCGCCGCTCCCTCCCCCTCTCCCAGTCGCCTCCCTGCTCGGCGGCGCCGCTCCCTCTCCCTGTCCACCTCCTCGCCCCCGCACCGCCTCTCCAGCCCCGGCGCCGCTCCAGCGCCTCTGCCCCCTCCTCCCCCGGCTCCCTCCCCGGCCTCCCGGCGCCGCCCCCCGGCTCTCTCCCCGGCCCCCTCGGCGACGCCCTCCGGCCTCCCGCGGCTCCCTCCCCGGCCCATCGCGCCCCCCGGTCCTCGGCGACGCTGCCTCCCTCGCTGCACCGCCGCCCCGCTCGCCAGCCTCACCGGTTGCTCTGCGCCTCCCCCACTCGTGTCGCCGTCCGCCGCCTCCCTCGGACCCGGCAGATCTTTGTGAGGAATCAGAAGGTAAAGAGCTTTGTCTGGGGTTTGTGCCAGTAGTCTAAGATTCAGGAAGAATAGGACAATTAATAATTAATTTACTTTGCTTCATTTTGTCTCAAATTGCAGTGATACTCTCAATTATGCTCGCTAACGTTTCATGTGGTCAATTTATGCTGCAGACTGCCTAGATGAATTGGACAAGTATTGGATGAAGTTTTAGATGAAGTAGTCAATTGTGCTTCAGATCACTACTTTGTTCACGGTTGAATTTGGCCTACTCTGCACACCTGGATCATGCATGCAAGGATGTAGATGAACTGAACATTGATGTATTAGTGTTGTGAAACTGAACCAAGTGTTTCAGATTGTACTGAATGTTTTACCTGAATATTGATGCTTCAATTGTATATTTCAAATGTGAATGAATTATTATTTATGAAGCAGTCTTCCACTACTAGCCTACTCTTTTGTTAAACCAAGCTGGGGATGCTGCGCAATACAGATTCTACTAACCTTCTCAAGGAGTTGTAGCCGTTGATTCATATCATTAACAGAAGCATCCTGTCTTGTAATCACTTGGAGAACGTACAGCAGATGGGTTTGAAGGAACCCCGAACAATGCTTATCAAGAGTACACTGTGGAAGGGCTGTTTCACAACCAACATGGTAAAAAGGGCAATTAATAAGCTTCATAGGGCAAATTGTTGTGCAGTGTCTGTCCATCTTGCACCGCATAACATCTTGCTGGCACAGCTGCTCACATGATAGGAGCTTGAATGGGCAGACAGAGTCATGCTTTTCGATATGAATAGCAGAAAATGAAGCTAAACATCCATCATGTGTGCAGTTCACTGTCCTAAATTTGCATTGACTTCTGTGCTTAGCTAACTTATCTGGTGTGTGAAATCTCTCAGGGCAATGGAATATGCATTTCATGTCTATGTTCTTAAGAATAGCCTCTGCAGTTGCCTTCCTTCCATCCAGTGCCCAGAAGTTCTCCATCTCCATCTTTTGCATGAAGTCTTCGATTTTTTTCAGGCGGCTTTCACTAGACAAAAACTCAGACACATGGCTCAGCAAGTTCCTTTTTGAGGTTACAAAGTCATCGATCAAGTCATGATTGTTTGTCTCAGGCTTCATCAATAAATTCATTCAGAATAATCAGGTTTCATCACAAGACAAACAATAATCAGGTTTCATCAACAAACAATTTCACAATTGCAAATTCATTCAGAATCTCAGTACACATCCCTCTCACAAACAATTTCAAAATTGCAATTTCACAATTGCTCGGGGAGGAGGCCGCCTCGGATGGCGTCGGCGCTCGGGAGCGAACCAGTGCCTGAGGGGCGGCGGCGGCTCTCGGAGGCCGGCTCGGGCGGCGTCGGCGCTAGGGAGGAGGCCGGGTCGAGGGCGGCGCGCGGGAAGGAGCTCGGGAGGAGGCGGGTCGGATGGCGTCGGTGCTCGAGGGCGGCCGGCTCGGACGGCGTCGGCACTCGGGGAGGCGGCCGGCTCGGACGGCGTCGGCGCTGGGAGGCCGGCCGGTCGGAGGGCGCGCGCGGGAAGGAACTTGGGAGGAGGCGGGTCGGAGGGCGTCGGCGCGGGAAGGAGCTCGGGAGGAGGCGGGTCGAGCTCGGGAGGTGGTGGTGCTGCGACGACGAGGGGGCCGCCCCTTCGCTAACCCTAACCCTAGTGACGAGTGCGGTCGCCGGACGGAGGAGGAGGCGGGGTCGCGCGAGGAAGATGGTAGGCGGGAAAAAACGGGAAGGGGAAGCGGGGGCAGAGGCGCTGAGCGCGCGGGGCCGAGAGGCGCGCGGGCGAGAAGGTGGACAGGAGAGGAGGGCGCGCGCCGGAGGAGGCGAGAGGAGAGGAGGCGCGCCGCCGGCAGGAGAGCGATCGGGAGAGGAGAGGAGCGCGCCGCCGCGGGAGGAGGCGGGAGGAGGCGAGAGGAGAGGGAGCGCGCTGGCGGGAGAGGGAGAGGAGGAGAGGCAGGCGGAACGGCGCGGGGGTGGGGGTGGGGATCGGAGGCGGGGGCCGGAAAAAAAAAGAAACCGAACCGGTAGGGGGGTTTTGGCAAAAAAACGTTTAAGTGGATTGAGTGCTTCCACCTTCAAAGATCCAGACCGTTTGAGGTACATCAGACGGTCCAAATCCGGAGTTCACATGTTAGCACCGAATAGCCTGTTAGCACTGGATACGTTCCCTATATATATATACGCCGTCACACCACAAAAGTTTTACGAAATTGACTGAAATCTGTTGAAAATAATTATGTATGTAGAGGAGCTACTCTGTGCAAATTGACGGATATAGATGTACAGGTGGCTTCTACATACTTTTATAGGAAGGTGGCTTCTACATGCTTTTATAGGAAGGTATAGCTAAGTATGAGGAGTCTAAACCCATAATAGTCTAAGTACACACTTAACCTTATGTTTGAATGGATGTGGATAAAAATAGAGAAGTGAATATTATCCTCCTCATATCTAAACCTAAATAGGTATTTTATTTTTTATTTATATCTTATTCAATAGTATGAGTATGGTTTAAATGAGAGTAATGGACATCCAGTAACAGCCCAACAATTAAGCCCACGAAGCGTGAACTGGGCCGGTCTGCGTAGATTTCCTCGTCCCTAAAGGCTGGCTTCTGATGTCATCTCATTCAAATTTAGGCCCTTTTTCAAATGCGCGATTCTTGCGGGAATTGAACTGTTCCCTCTAAAATTCTTGTATTTCAAATAAAGCCCAGGTAATTTGCTTGACAAGAATATTGTTCAGGTTCTTTTTTTTTCATTTTTTGAGTTGCATTCTGTGTACCACTGCAATTTAACACCGAAGATTTCGAGCTACTGAAACAATACGACCCTTCACATCTGCTCATGCTATCACACACCGTTGGTACTGCATCAAACTTCTTGCATTGCTTGCCTGCCATTTGTGTACTGACACATATACATATATATGTATATACACACACATATATATGTGTATACACACATTTATGTATATACACATATATGTATACACGTATATATATATACGTATATCAACTCAAGTAAAAGCAATGTCGGCTAGGATATGAGTAGCTGTTGGTCTGGACTGGAAGCTGCAAGAGCTGTGAAGAAGTCTTTAGAAGTAAAGAAGAGTAAAAATACAAATTGAGTGCTTACTACTTAGCTGAAGAAAGAACCAGGTTATGCTAGTGTAGCCGGTGCTTATCTAAAGATGTGTTGTAAAAATCTTTTGCTTGAGTCGGTTAGTGTAGCTTATAAATAGGCATGTCCATTGTTAGTTGGATGTAAGCCATAGCTTCATATGAAGCCCTGAAAGCTCCTCTGTTCATCTAAGTGTCTTAATTCTTCTGTCCCATTCTTGCTTCTTTTGAGTGCTCCAATCCAAACCCAACAGCTACTTGGCATGCAAGAACTCGCACAAGAAAGGCAGAATCTTTTCTTTGAACCACAGAATTTCAGTGTGACCAACGCAGATTAGCGCGATGCGTGCGTTGTTGCTGGGAACCAGAGCACGCGCATACCTTTTGAAAGAAGCGGCGGCGGAAGCCGTCCACCGGAGGCTCCTCGGTGGGGGGAGACAGCAGGCACATCCTCCGCCAGCACAGGACACCGAGCAAGATCTGTAGGCAGCGGGAACCGGGGCCTGCGGGTGGAGCCTGGAGAGGAGCGACGACGCGAGAGGCGGCAGCCTGAACCCGCACTCCGCCGCGATAGGGCGGGTTCACCGGCGCAAAGGACGGCCTGGCTGTGGAGGCAAGGTCGCGGGGCCTGGAGGAGGCGGAGATGGGCGCGCGGGAGGAGCGGCGAAGAGATAAGCGTCTCCATGGAGGAACCGGCTCCTCCGACGTGGAAGAGGAATGCCAAAGGAGCACCAGCGTCGCACAGCGATGAAGAGCGAGGAGAAACTGTAAATCACTGTAGCAAACACTAGGTGTAGCACTGCTTGAAATCACTAGTCAATACACGATAGCACAGGTACTGTGCCAACGGTGTTGTTCCAACTCCATTCTAACTTTTAGGCTTCACTTATTACGATTTGAACTTCGAACTTACTTTTTACTATTTTTAAATTTTGTTTTTTAATTTTTAGATTTTTTGAGTTTTTTGTCGGTTTTTTTTTCTCGTATTTATTTACATTGTTTATGATGGGCTAACTTATTTTTTATTTTATTTTTTATAAATCTAATTACGTCAAATAAGCCATCGTCAGCTACAATATAATTTAAGTCAGTTACAGTGTAATTTCAAACATAAACAAGCTTATTTCAGCCCAACCGAGCGGCACCTTAATTCATTACTCTTAATTTCATCTTTTTTTCTCTATTTTTATTTTTAATTTTTTTAAAAATTAATTATGCCAAATAAGACATCATAATTTATAATAAAAAATAAATCCGCTACAGTAAAAAATCATAAGTCATCGTTAAACTGAGCACTAGGCCTCTTTCTAAACATTTGGAACACTTTTGGTTTTTTAACTTATCTTTTTTCTTTTCTTTTTTACTTTGTATTATATATAAAAATATAACGGTATTATTTATTTTTTTAATTAAATACTTTGAAAAAGATAACAGCTGCCGCAAACTAAAAGTCGACACTTTTAAACAGGGCCTGGCTTCCCTGCGTTTGCCTCGCCATTCACGCTTTCTCGTCCTGGATGACCGAATTTGTGGTTGCGTAATAATATTGGGCCCAAAATGAGCCGATTCAGCGTAACTTGGGCTGGACCGCTATTGGAGTGGGCCTGGAGCTGGACACAAATTCATCGGCCTTTTTTTCAATCGGCGTAGGAGCTACCGTTGAGTGGCAAGCTCCATCTCATTGCAATGCAGCGGCACCTGCTGCAGTCTTCAGAAAAAAGAAGAAGAATATGCCTTGCTGGCACTCAAGATGCTTTTCTGGAGTTTCCTTGTTTCATTATTTTATCATTTGCTCCCCTGCTTGCTTGACTCTCTCTATTCTCCACCGGTCATGTCCAACAAATATATAGCTGAACAAACTTAAGGTTGTTTACTAGTAGATCTACCAAACGCAAGAAAATGAGCTCAAAATCTAAACAACTGAAGCTTATGGTTTCTAGATATAGCTGTTGGTTTTTAACTAAAATTATACTATATCAACTATTCGTTTTTTCTAAGTCCTTCAATTAAAGAAATAAAAAATCGTTATATCTCCATAAAAATAGAAAAAAAGTAAAAAATCAAAATTAAAAGTTAATATATTTTGAGTGATTTTTAGTTAATAATTAAAAGACGGGAACCAAAATATTTTTGTAAACTATAACATATGTTTATGCCTACTTTTCTACATGCTTATAAGATAAAATTGATATTCACTGTTTAGTTTGGATCACATTTGATAATATATGTCATTCTCATGTGGTACTCTGTTGCAACACACGGGGCATTTGATTAGTTAATTACTATGGGACAGTGACAATAGGACGAAGAAGATACCGGATGGGTTCTTTTCTGCTGCGGCTGGTGGTTTATGATTGCAGCTGATGACTTTTGATCCTAGCACAAGCGTTTATGCGAACGAATCGAATATTGATAAGCTGATAAGCCGCTTCGAAAAGACTATCCCAATATGTCACTTCGAAAAACAGCGAAAAAACCGTTCCATTTATTTGTTTGAGGGAAACTGTATGTCATAAGTGATAAACAATAAACCTAAATGAATGAAAGGCACTGTTCAAAAGTGAAGTGGCTTTTGGTTTTTGGATATAGCTTTTGTTTGATTACGAGATACTGAGAGAGTAAAAGGCACTCACTTTGAGAAGTCACTCTATTCAAAACAATTTTTGTAGTGATTCTCACAAACGGTTTATAAAAATCACATTGAGAAAATAATCCATTTAACTTCTGACTTCTAAAAGCTAAAAATCAAAACTATTTAGATCTTGGCCTAAATGGGATTTGACCACGCAATTAATCCCCTAATCACCCCCTCCCAGCCAGCAAACGCTTCGTCAGGGCGACCCGCCCCACCACGAACACAACCCCATCGCGGCCGTCCACGTGTCAGGACGGCGGGTTCGCGACGGCCGCAGTGATCTCCCTATGCGGCCGCCCGCACGGAGCAAACCCGTAGCTTTCAAACGCCTTTCCATGGGGGGAGCGCGCCGTGGGGCGGGCGTTTTTCTCTTCCCGCCACCCGCTCACGAAATTTACGACGCGTCCCCTTGAAGCACCCTAATTCTACAAATGGCCCTCTAAATCTCTAATACACGCTACTCCAATGATTAACAAATCGAGATCGAAGAGCACGTTAATCACCTATGAGTTGAAAGCACAATCTAAGCAAAATACTAAGATATGTGGCATTGAGCGACACTATTGTCTTGATTAATGGAAAGAAGCTCGCATGATTTTCATAGGAGTGAGGCCGGCCATGTCTCATTACTGGTTAGCATTCGTGTCTTATTTTTAAATTTAATTACACTAAAAAGCCACTAGCTACTAAGTAATAAATAAGCTATAAACCAGCTTATTTCAACAGAACTGAGCGGGGCCAACTCAACCTTGTTCGTGGTTTTCCTATACCATATGTTCTTTAGGTAAACCTTTAAACATGTGTAAACTAAAGTTATACTTCTATAATCTCCTCCCTTTTATTAAGTATAAGTAACAAATCGAGGATGTTCGGGTCGACTTAGCGTTGAGATGAGCTTGCATATTTTAAACTATATAGTTATGTTCTTTTGAGTTATGACTGATGGTTTTTATCTATATTGTTTGAGATGGTAGTCGATGGCCGAGATGTAGATGTGGACGACATACTCGGTTTTAAGCTCGGAAAACCATTTAGAAAATTTGCCTCATTTATTTTAACTTTCGAAAAAATAGAAATCAAAAACCAAAAGAAGCTTAAGCTTCAACAAAGACTAACTGTACACATATGACATATCGTACCCGCCTTCCAAGTTCAAAAATAAAAAATATCTCCATAGGTTAGTCTTAGGTGGTGCTCAGTTTGACGATAGCTTATATTTTTTTATTGTAGTTAGTTTATTTTTTTACTGTAGGTGATGGTGATTTATTTGGTATAATTAAATTTAAAAGAATTTAAAAATAAAAAAATAAATAGCCTATCACAGACAATGTGAAAGAATATACAGAAAAAAGAAAATCCAAAAAAATAAAAAATTTATAAAAATAAAGTAAACAAAATAATAAATTAAAAATTAGAATCCAAAAGTTGAAACTGAAACGACCGGAGTCACCAGAGTTTCAATTGCAATGGGCTCGATGACTCCAAGTTAGACAGTAATTTGAGTTAAACCCGAGGTCTAAACGAGAAGAACGGGAAAACAAAAGGAGCTACGGAAACAAGTTATTACTTAATTAATGATCTAGCGACTTCTCTACAATAATTAACCTCCGCCTCTAACTCTCGCCTCCCCTTCCCGCTTCCCCCGCCTCGAAATCCTCCCCTCCGCGTCTCGCCGGCCACCTTGCCGGACTCCGGCCGCCGTGGAACCCGCGAATTGTGGGTCCCACCTCACCCAGGATTTCCCGTTTCCGCCACGCACCCACAACCCCACCAGACCTCGCCTCAGCCAGGGGATGGCTCCTTGACGAGCCGAGGGCCCCAGAGGAGTTGGGACTCGGTAGTGGCACCGAGGATGACGAGCTCGTCGGCTTCGAGAAGGGATATGGCGAGGAGCTGCGAGCTGGGCCGGACCGGCGGCGGGGTCCCGAGGCTGGCCGCAGCAGCGGCGCGCCACGAGGGGTGGATGGTGCGGTACGGGCGGAGGAAGATCGGGAGATCCTTCTTCCACACGCGCTACTTCGTCCTCGACAACAAGCTGCTCGCCTACTACAAGAAGAAGCCCAAGGACAACATGGTAATTATCTCTCAGTATATGCTCATAATTTTGTTGTTGGAGTTGTTAGAGTTGCGATCCATCTGACGCAAAAAGTTTTGTTGCTCTGCTGCAAGAGTTGATGAGTTTTGAACGGGATTTTCCTCGTTTGTGGCACGTTTTGACCATGGGCGGAGCGGAGAGGACGATCGGAGGATTCATTTGGTTGCAGTTTTAGTTTACTAAGTGTGAAGGTCAGATTGCTGGGAGAGTTTGTTTGCCTGAGCCCTGATGTGATGCATAGAATTAGGATTTTCCCCTTGTTATTTTTTTTTTATTTTTGAGTGGTTTGACCAGATAGAGATGAATGGAACTGGGCCTGGAGCTGTTGGATTCTTTACTTTTTAATGTAAGATTCGTGCGAGCTGATGCCAATTGTGAACTGTGAAGTTGGGGGATTTTTATTATAATAAATTGGAAGTGCTTTATTCAAGCTGGGATCGTTGACCATTGGGAAATCATTGGATACTTTTAATCGAGTCTGGGAAGTGCTAATTAGTGGATTTTTTTTTCTTCCTGTCAATCATGTAAGCAACTTGTTTGGTCTGCCTGGACTTTTTTTTAGCGTTCCAATCATTCAAAGTAGTGTTCTGTTGCAAAGTTGCTGCTTTCACTGGTGGAAAGCATAAGAAATAAGAATGATTCCAAATTCTGTTTTTTTTACAAGTTTGTTTTAGCTGCACTCTTCTTGATTTTTAGCCTTAGTTTTCAACCTAATAAAATAATTTCAAATTCATACCAGTACATGGTTTAATTGAAACATTCTGCAAGCATGGTGGCTTCTGTATTTGACTTTTTTGGTGGACATATTGTGTATGTGCAGGTGCCACTCAAGGCGCTTCTAATAGATGGAAATTGCAGGGTGGAGGATAGAGGGCTTAAAACTCATCATGGGCAAGTAAGTTTGCTCTTACCTTTTGTTAAATACATCTAGCATTAATGCATTATAGCATAAACTATGAGTGCGCCAGTGTTTATGTTGCATTGTTAGTTGAGGGCAGGTGTATTAATTCCTTACACGAGAAATTCACTTGCTGATAGCTTTTTTTCTTGAATAAATTTCTAACCTTTTAGTTTAAGAAAAATCCTTACCTTTGATGCTTGTCCTGTTGAGCAGAATTGAGTAATTTTGATATCTTCATTGCACAACACGACATGTATTTCACCTAAACACACTCCTGATGATGTTGATCATCCTTGTAGGCTGTTCTGTCAACTGGTAAACCATACAATGTTGAGGAAAAAAACATTCTCACAGTGTTGCTCCTTTTAAAATGGGGGCACAGTTGATCAACTTATACAAATCATCTGCAATGGCTGTATTATAAGGATTAGTCTCCGTGTTTTTTTTGTAGCTTATGCATGAATGTGATGTGCATTCTGATTTTGCACTGCCATTTACTTCAAATCTGAAGTAATTTCCTTATTTTCTTGTCCTCATTACTCTTGTTAAACTTTGCAGATGGTTTATGTTCTGTGCATTTACAACAAGAAAGAAAAGGAGAATCAAATCACGGTTTGTTACAAACTTACAATGCTGAGCCCTTCAATGCTGTCAGAATTTAGAACCATCCGACTATATGCCATATTTGATCATGTGCTTTTACCTACACTTGGCAGAGTTTTTTTTTTGGCTAGATATTGTTTTTACCACTGCAAGTCTGCAACATACTGCAAATGCAAATATATAGACTGACAGTTAATACTATTTTGTTGTCCCCCTTTATGGATAGTTTATTTGTGGATAAAATATTTTTCTGTTAACATAAAAAGGCAATAACATCCTTGCTATGTAGGCCTGGTTTTATATTAAACAAGGTTAGTGCTTGCTGCTTTTGACAACCATCAGTGTAGCTTTTCAAAATAGGACCTACTCTTAGCTCTGTTCGATGGTTCAATGATGTTATACAATTTTTTGTGCTCAAGTTTAACTAACACCAGAACTTTCCATGCGGGAAAGAAATTCTTGTGGGTCCCATTCTTGGCATTCTTTTGTTTAGTCTTCTCAGTCAAGTTTATCTTTGTCATGAGTATCTATATGGTAAACTTTTTTCTATCATTGTCCACGATTCATGCGAATACCATATAAATGCTTCATTGCTTCTATCATTCTTCAAACAGATGGGTGCACATGATATCGAGGAGGCCCTAGCCTGGAAAAAGAAGATAGAGCTGCTCATTGATCAGGTGTAGTAAGTCCGACAAAATGTAACAGCATATGACAGTTGTTCTAAACATGAATAAGGATTATATATCACCAGCATCTTTTTCATTATTTTCTTGTTTGGTCATGGTGTGGAAGTCATTATTGATTATTTGACTAGACTGTATTGAAACACAGTCTCCAAGGTTCTTCCATGTACTTCCTAGATTAAAAAAAAATCTTCATCAGCCAATCTTTCAGGAATTTTGCAAGCACCAATCTCCATGGTTCTTCCATGTACTTCCTAGATTAAAAAAAATCTTCATCAGCCAATTTTTCAGGAATTTTGCAACGCACCAATGAAAGTTTATTAAAGCACCTAGTGGACAATTGGCCAGAACTCTAGATGAACTCAATGCCAAATTGTGTAGAACTGCAGAATGATTTGTAATAAATGTTACATGCCATTATGATAAACATCAGTGATGTTCATTTTGCAGCAACAGGACACTATGACAGCCAGAAACCATAAAGCTTTTGCTTCACTGGACTTTGACATGGATCTTGGAGGCCCGTTTTCGTTCTCTGACCATGATAGCGGGCAAGTGAATTTTCATATTTTATATAGTTGGCTGGTTGCATACTAGTCCTTCTGGTTAATTAGCTGGAAATCTTATTTTATTGTAGACCTGAAGATGAAGAAGAGCCCCGTCCCACTTTGCTTCGCAGGACAACTATAGGGAATGGTAGGCAGTTCAATTACATACTTTTTGGCATAAAACTTTATTTATTATATTGTATTGATTTATGGCTATACACTGAACTGAAATATGTCATTACTTCTGCTAGGCCCTCCTGATTCAGTACATGACTGGACTAAAGAGCCTGATATTGGGCTGACGAATCAGAATGACACCAATCAAGCTTACTCTAGAAAGAACTGGCGGCTACTTAGATGCCAGAATGGCAAGTTTACATTTCCTTTACATACATTATTGACCATCTGTATAAAAGGATAATTTGAATTTAAGGAATTGTTCAAATGGAGTTATACTTAAAAGAGTATCCTGTTTTTATCATTGGCAGGATTGCGCATCTTTGAAGAACTTGTGGAGGTTGAATACCTTGTATGTACTTTCCCTTACCTATATAGTATATACTGTTGAACAGGTGCTGAAACCCCTGCTAAGGCTAACGAGTGACCGCACTTGTTTCTTTTTATGTCATGTGCAGGCAAGAAGCTGTAGCCGAGCAATGAGGGCTGTCGGTGTGGTAGAAGCCACATGCGAAGGCATTTTTGGGCTGATAATGAGTATGGATGTAACACGATATGAGTAAGTGTGTATTGTTTTACTTTCTGCTTGTCGTTTAATGGATGTTGACCTCAGTATTCTTTATGCTCCATTGTAGGTGGGATTGTAGCTTCCAGTATGGGAGTTTAGTTGAAGAGGTTGATGGTCACACTGCAATATTATATCATCGACTACAGCTGAACTGGTGGTCAATGTAATGACCTTTTTCTTGTATTGTCAAAAACTTATCACCTGGTGCTGCTAGAACTTGCATGATGATTGCATTGCAAGTCTTATTGAAATAACAAGGGAAGAATAACTCTGGCAGCTCAATGAACTATCTGAGCATGAACTTTGATACGTTTAGACTTTAGTTCAGAATTTTGAAATTGGGCATATACATAGTATTTTACATAAGGCATTGCCTGCACTCAGTACCAAACCCAGTATTCTTTGTACTGCCTGGATGACTGGACGCGCCGCCACGCCGGTACCTGGCAGTAAGCAGCAATGCAGTATATTTTACAGCATCTGGTATATCTGGTGAAGCATCTACAGTGGGTCTGTTTGTCCTGGCTTAAGCCTGCTGCATAAATCCAAAAAGTTTAAATTCAAGATATCCAAGCAAAACCAACTTTCTATTGTAGCTTCAAATGCTCAAGGGCAGGGGTGAGGTATAAACATACCACATGACAACAACTGAAGGGAGACTCATTTGCTTGTCTTTGACACACATTAAAAAAACTCTTTGTTGATGGTATATTTGGACCAATTCAAAATCATTCAAAAATGAGGGGGGTGCGCAAAAGCTTTTAGATTATTCTTCTAAACTAAAAGGGGCAGGATGAAAACCTGGTACTTCTACGTGGCAGAAACATAAGTCTGTGAATTCCAAAACTTATATAGATAGATTACACTGCATTACCTCAGATTTGGAATTACATACTTCCATCTTATGTGAACAACTGAGCATGCAGGTTGGTCTGGCCCCGAGATCTTTGTTATGTACGATATTGGCGGCGCAATGATGATGGAAGTTATGGTAAATTTTTGAATGATTTCATTTTTGGTTTCCTCATCCATCTAAAGAACCTTTTTTTTATGCTTTGTGCTTAAACTTGCAGTTGTGCTGTTTCGATCTACTGAACATCAGAACTGTGGTCCCCAACCAGGATTTGTGAGGGCTTTTATTGAAAGTAATTTGCCTTCTGCTTGTCTGGAATCCTATTCTTCTTTAGACATTTAAATAAAGTTTTGTCACCTTTGTTTCCCCCCCTGAATTTCTATTTCAGGTGGAGGTTTCAAGATTTCTCCTCTCAAATGCCTGAATGGGAGACCCCGCACTCAAGTTCAACACCTTATGCAAATTGATCTAAAAGGATGGGGCGTGAACTACTTTCCATCATTCCAGTACTACTCTTTGTTGCAGATGCTGAACTGTGTGGCTGGTACAAAGTACAAACAACTCTTTTAACTTGTTACGGTATTATATTGATTATCTGTTAGTGACAAAAGAACAAATAAATGTTGTTAAATTAACCGCTCAATGTTCCTTTTCCTTGATAGTTTGTGGCCATGATGGTTTGGCATTTACATTTATTTCCAGGATTGCGTGAATACTTTTCCCAAAATGATGACATTCATACAGTTCCGAGGATTCCTGTGATGCATACTATGGCTAATATGGCCTCAGTTAAAAAGGATCAGAAACTTCAAGAAGCCGACTCAAAGACCAAACAAGCATATTCAGCACAAGCTGATAACAAAAGTTCGGATATGATGGATGAAGAGTCAGAAGAAGATGATGATTATCAAATTCCTGAAGCTAACTTGGAGGTGACAAGCCTAGACTACAGCCATGCCTTGAGATATTCATACTACTTTTGTAGTTTGCAAAAAGTTTTAGTGTTGATTCACTTCACTCTAAAGTCTCATTGCAATTCATGTACAGGAAGACACTACCAAATCTGACAGTGATGCTAAGTGCTCAGGTAGTGTCTTGTTTAAATCCATCTTGTATTCTGATATCTGTATAAGTTACCTATATGATTAGCCATTTTTGATCTGACGCCTTTGCCATTATATTGGGTGATCCAGATCCAATAGATTTGTCTTGCTTTTCGGGCATTATTCGTCAGGATGCAAATGAGGGAAGTCGTAACTGCTGGGCAGTACCTGATAGCAAGATCTTTAAAGTTCGTAGCAAGAACTTTCCACATGACAAGTCAAAGGTCTAAACCTTCAAGTGGCACAATTGGTTTTCTTGTTTTTGAAGCATAGAAGGTTATCAAGAGCTTAATATGTTGTTTGAGTTACAGGTAGCTGCAGGGAAGTACCTTATGGAGCTTGTAGCAGTTGACTGGTTTAAGGACACCAAGCGTATGGATCATGTCGCCAGGCGAAAAGGATGTGCAACTCAGGTAAGAAAATTGTTTATGGTTGATTCACGGTCTCTTCATATCTCAGTGGGCTTGTTTCTGTAATTTACTGTAACATGATTATGTTGACGCACGAAGCACCGGTGTCTAACCTGCAAAACAGCACTTGCAAAGTTGCAATAATATTATACTACTAATTCTGTCTTTCAGAACTGTTGATTCAACCAAAATTTTAACTTGAAATACATACACATACCTGTTCTCTGTTTTCGTCAACCTTAAGCTAGCAATTTTTACTTTCATATTAACTTTTAGAAGCATGATGTTGTTGTACTCTGCATACTAGTAGTGAGCACTTCGAATGTGCACTTGTTTCTATCATGTGAAGAGATAACCTGTAGTCAGATCTACATATGAGTAAACATGTGAATCGTTGACACAGTTTGACACAATTATCTGGTCTGTATTTAAATTGGATACTGTTTTAGACTTTTAATTGGTTGAATGTTATAGAATACAGCCTGCACATTTTGGAAGTGAAAGTTCATGGCACTTTGCCATTTTCCTGGGATTAGGAAGGTTGGAGAGAAAAAAGAGATGGTGCGAGCAGATAATATCTTATAATTCTGTAAATATGGTTTGATATTTTTTTGCTTGAAAAATCGTTGTCATTTTAATATGAAACTGTATCCAGTTCGTGTAATATTGGTGAAAGCACGGTACCAAACTATTCTGGTTAGTATGACAATTCCTGTATGTGGATACCACTGAAGATTTCTTGCCTGTATGCATGAACTGAAGCGAGGTCCTAACTAACCCAGTGCTACTCTTACATGATGATTTTGACTGAACCTTTACTAATGTAGGTTGCTGCTGAGAAGGGGATGTTCACATTTGTTGTAAACATACAAGTAAGCTCATATTTCTACACCCTCCTCCATGGTTCATTTCTTTCTGCCCTGCTCATTCCTTTTCTTTCAGAAAGGCAACAATACGCAATACAGAAAAATATCACTCCCTTGCATAGTTGCACTATTTTTTTTAAAAGAACTCCTGGTTTTGAATTAGACAAAACGCTAGCTCAGCTATCTGTATCTGTTCTTTTAGCAAGCCTATTTGGGTTTGCCTCATAAAACATTATGAATGATATCAGATGCAGAATACTGCTGTGCAATTTGTCATATGTTTGTAGCTTCTGAGCAGTATTGCACAAATGAGAGCAAGAATTCTTTGCATGGTTGTAACTTCTATCTGATAATATTTTCATAATTAAATAAGATAATCCTTGTGTGCCCTCAGGAAAAAAAATAACTTAATCCATACGGCTTTTCCCAGCAAGTACCTGTTTTCATTCTGTTGATGCTTCTCTGTACTTTGGTCATGCTGATTAAGTCATGGTGCATTTGCAGATTCCTGGATCAAGTCATTACAGTTTGGTCCTCTATTTTGTCACAAAATCCTTGAAAAAAGGTTCACTGTTGCAACGTTTTGCTGATGGTGATGATGATTTCCGAAACAGCAGATTGAAGCTTATCCCATCTGTTCCAAAGGTCTGCTCTAGTGCATAGTCATGTTGAGTCCATTGGTGTTAGCGTTTCTCACTTTAGCATTTTAAATTCTTCAGGGTTCTTGGATAGTGCGGCAAAGCGTCGGAAGTACCCCTTGCTTATTGGGAAAGGCTGTTGATTGCAGCTATGTGCGTGGTCCAGAGTACTTGGAAGTAAGGCATTACACATAATTACTACTCAAAAGTCTTTTTTTTTTATGAACGGCATGGTACATTCTATTGATCATGTATTCATGTGTGAACATGGCATGATTGGAATTATGACTGAAGCAGTAGAGCACTAGATTCTTTTTGTCATCTATGAACAGACGAGGCATACATTCTAATATAGACATTGTTCTGCAGGTAGACGTAGACATTGGATCCTCAGCGGTAGCCAATGGGGTTTTGGGCTTGGTGTTTGGTGTTGTTACCACTCTAGTGGTTGATATGGCTTTTCTTATACAGGTAATTAAGGGCCGACCCCAAATCTAAGTTCTATAGGGTTCCAGAACTTACCAATTGGATACACGTTCCTCCATTGTCACACCTGCAGGCAAACACATACGATGAGCTTCCGGAGCAACTTCTAGGCGCTGCTCGGCTATCACATATCGAGCCCTCCTCAGCGGTTGTTCCAGAACTTGATAATCCTTCCTCAGGGGAGTGAATCAAGTGGTGCAGATTCTTTAATTCTTTTCTCAAAACTTTCTTCATTTGTTCGGTCACTGCCGCAATTTGCAGTTTGTTAGCATTATCAGTGAAGTTGAGACAGTAAAAGGAATATCCACAAGCGCCTATACCCCGCTTTTTTCATACAGTTTTGTGTATCTTTATACGTCAGTTATTTACTGTTAGATGGTAGATAAATATGATATATCAGTGACTATACGGCATGGTGAAATTCATGTACATGGTGCAGCCCTATTATAATCGACGTGCTTAGCTGCTCTTTTCCCCCCTTCTTTTGTAAGGGATTGAGCCAGTGACGATACAGTAGTATTGTAGCCTATTGTTGGTCGATACCTCAGTTTGATGATTTTGTTCCCTTTGTGTATCTATGTATCACTACGCTGTCTGCTACATTTAGCAAGATTTAATTCATTTCTTGTTTGGCCTCTACGACGAGCCGTGTATTTACCGAGCAGTAATAATACTAGTCAATGTATTATTATTCGTTTGTCCTGCAAAATAATGTTTTAACGAATAATAAGTTCATCTGCAGAACAATAATTAGAGATTGAATATAATATCATATACATATAGCCATGCAGGGCTAAGTCTCTAATATCATATACATATAGCTATGCAGGGCTAAGTCTGATACAAAACTATAAAGTTTTGAATACTACAATATTTAGAAACAAAATGGTTTTGAATAATAATTACACAAAGATGAAGACTAAAATATAACTACACCGTATTGTATTTGGGTCCATCAAAAACGACTCTCAACCACTGCCTTCTCAACCTAACCTTTCCACAGGGTGTCTGCATTGCACATGTTGTATTCTAGGTTCATGGTATTCCATCCAGTGTAGTGGTTGTCATCTATATAGACTTCGTCATATTCTAGTAAATCTTCGGATTGATATATTTCTAAACAAGAAAAGATAATAGCAAGGGTGAGTACAAAAGTACAGCAAGCATTATTAACAAAAATGCACTGTATGCTCATAATCTAACATTTCCTAGATCATCTATTTCCATTCTCATTCACATTTAGAAAATAAATGTTTTTAGCTTGTGAAAGAATTTTAGATTGTTAATTTAGATTCTAAGTGGCAATTGTCCCCATGGGGGTGGGGTCAGGGGCTTTTTTGTCCCCATGGGGTACTGGGGACAGGGGCTTGTTACTATTTTGGGGCGGGGGTGGGGCATGCCAGGCCCCCATGGGGCATATGGTGACCCGGAAAGTCCGACCCTGGGCCACCTAGCTGTGGCTAACCTTCTCCATTCTCCAACCAATCAATCTCTTAACCGAGACTGACCCTTTCCCTACCTGCCGCCACCACCCCGCATCTCTTTCTCGGTTTCTCCTAATCTCCTCTAGAGTCCAGATCTAGTTTGCCTACCTGCCTGTCGGCGCCACCCCGCAAGCTACTACTCATCAACTCATCGTAGTGGAGCAGTTCCTGACTGGAGTCACCCGAGCAACGTGTAGCCGCGCAAGCCACTACTTGCTGAGACGCCATCACGTTGACGACCGACTGGCCAACGCCGACTCTCAGTACTCAATAGTCTTTCACTCTTTCTTTTCTCCATTCCCTATTCCCTTTCCTATCTTTCCCCCTCTGTCTTTCCTATCTCAAGTTTCTATCATCTGCTTTGGATCAAGGAGGAGGACAAGCCGACAAGGAGTAGGAGGCTAGGAGTTGTCGATCCACCTGCAAGGAATCGAGTTTGACTGTTCAAGGGATTCACCTTGCAGCAATAGAGCAGGTACACTCTCATGTGGTCATGCCTATTGAATCACTCATATGTTAGTGATATTTACATGGTAGGATTCATAGATGATAGATATGATTTTGTGCACACACTTTTAGTAGGATTCCAACTAGAGGCCTTTAATGATTCATATTTCATATAAGGCAAATAGATGATATGATTCATAGATGTTAGATCTAATTTTGTGCACACACTTTTAGTAGGATTGCAACTAGAGTCCATTGATGATTCATATTTCATAAAAGGCAGATAGATGATAGGATTCATAGATGTTAGATATGATTTTGTGCACGCTTTTTGATTCTTTGTAGTAAAAAGGTTAGATAGAGATGTCAACTCAGGTAAATAGCTCATCCCAAGCCGCACAAAGCTCCATCGTATCTCCTCATGCGGCCTCAACCCCACAATCATCAGAAGGCTTAGATGTTGTTCAAGAATCACCTAATGCACATCAGTTAGCTGGTGTTAAGAGAAAACCAAAATCTCTAGTGTGGAAGAATTTATTAGAGTATAAGTCGATGGTAAATGGAAAACTGAGTGTATTTGGTGTCACCATAAGCTTGGAAGAGAGACAAAAAAAATAGAACCAAGCACTTGCACCACCACCTTGTATGCTGTGCTGTTCAACAACCAACCAAAGGTCCAAAACAAGCCCAATTGAGATTTTCAAGAAATGGGGATGGAAAAGTAAGTGTGGAGAATTACATATTTGACCAAAAAAGTTGATAGGAAAGAACTTGCACTCCATTGGTTATGGTTGATCATTATGGCTTCGTCTGCATTGCATTAACAATTAGGGTTAATTTAAAAACACCAGGCGTTACAGCCTCTGAGCTCGAGAAGCTTTGACACTCGCATCAAATGGTTCCCGTGGGGGTATTTGACATCTACGACAACAAACTAGTGTTTTTGCAAATTTCGTTGTGCCTTTACACCAAGATATATACCTCTATGATCTTTGGTCTCTGTATTTTTACATGTGCACAAAAATGCGTTTTTTCGACTGTGGCCGATGGTTTATGATTGCGGCTGATGGTTTTTAGCCTAGCATAGCGTGAGCACTTATACGAATGAACTGAATGTCAATAAACCGCTTTAAAAATGCTATCCTGATAAATCGCTTCAAAAAAGAGATGAAAAACTATTTTATTTGTTTATTTAAGTGAAGCTATAGACTAAAAACGAAGGAGGCCTTAGCGGTGCACATATGTAGATTTGTGCGTCCACTTAGTACTTCTTTTTCTAGTGGATGATCCGTTGATCTTTTGTCGGTATCGTTGAATCTGTCGTCAGTTGGGTTTAATTAGGTCTCAAACCCAGCCCATCGAAGCCCATTACAGGCCCATCTAAACATAGTTGTATCTATTATGATCTGAACCTCACTGCCACGCAGCTTTAAATTTGCGTCCCACACCCACACTTCTCGCGTCCTTCTCCCAGCACACCACTCCTCCCACTGTAGCCGCTAGGGTTTTACCGCGATGGCCGCCGCCGCCGCCGCCGCCCGGAGGCTCCTCTCCCGCCGGGCCTCCTTATCCCCCTCCGCTCTCCTCCGCCGCGGGCCGTCGGCCCGCGAGCCGCTGCTTCGCCCAGCGGTTCTCGCGGCCGCCGCCTCCCGCCTCGGCTTCCTCCGCGGGATGGCGCGGCGGCCGGGCGGCGACGGGTACTCCCCGATGAGGTCTGGCGGCGGTGGGGACCGCGCACCCACGGAGATGGCGCCGCTGTTCCCGGGCTGCGACTACGAGCACTGGCTCATTGTGATGGACAAGCCCGGCGGCGAGGGCGCCACCAAGCAGCAGATGATCGACTGCTACATCCAGACCCTCGCCAAGGTCGTCGGAAGGTATACCTCTACCCGCTGATTCGTCCCCTCATTTCGTTTCAACAGCCACGCACGCGTGCTTGTTGTGAAACAGAGTAGTTTACTTTGGAAAGTTAACTTATTTGTGCCGGTCTGTCTGTGCTGCAGCGAGGAGGAGGCGAAGAAGAAGATTTACAATGTCTCGTGCGAGCGATACTTCGGTTTCGGCTGCGAGATCGATGAGGAGACATCCAACAAGCTGGAAGGTTTGTTCTTACCCTTTTGTTAAAAAAGAAGAAGAGGAAATATATCTAATGCACTGTTTCTTATATTACAGGGCTTCCCGGTGTTCTCTTTGTGCTCCCGGATTCATATGTTGATCCTGAGTACAAGGACTATGGAGGTAGCTTTCTCGCCCCACCACTATAGTTTTCCTTTATGGAATCAATGGGTTCCTCTTCTCATATCTAGGACTGACATTTATGGGTTCTTTGTAGGGTTAGTTCTAGCTTATATAATAATTCTTCTGCATTGTAAATTCCAAATACTATGCCCCATTGTGGCAACGCGATGAAGCCTCTACAGGCAATGCTTTACTTCCATGGCTTTGTGCTAGAAGCTTGATTCTCTTTTAGCAGTGCTGCACCTCTATGGAATGGAACAGTGTATATAATGTAGATCATTGCCACGAGGGCTGGGAGCCTGAAATATTATTTCATTACAATGATGTGTCTTCAGGCCCGGCCCTAGATGTTGTAGTCCATCTTGGCAAAGCCGTGACGTCTTACAGGCAATGTCCTGCTTTGAATGCTAATGGACTAATAAAAACTCTCTCTTAACGGTTCAGCACCTCGGCAAAGTGGGGTTCAGATCAGTGGAGATGAAACATTAATAATACATTAACTGCCTCTCTGGGCTTTGCTTATTTTGAAGTTCGATCAGTGACCTTTCTTGACTAAACTTGTTGTCTAGTCCATCTTGGCAAAGCAGTGAAGCCTAGTCGGCAATGTCTTGCTTTGAATGCTAATGGACTAAGAACAAATGTCTCTCTAACGGTTCAGCACCTCGGCAAAATGGGGTTCAGATCAGTGGAGATGAGACATTAATAACACATTTACTGTCTCTTGATCTGTTTTGAGTTTAATTAGTGGCTATTCTTTACCAAACTTATCTTCTAGTCCATCTTGGCAAAGTGATGAAGCTTAGTGGGCAATGACTTGCTTTGAATGCTAATGGACTAATAACAAGTGTCTCTCTTTAACGGTTCTGCAACTCAATGAAATGGGGCACAGATCAGTAGGGATGAAACATTATTACCAAGATTGTCATTCTCCACAGTGAACTTGAATGATTTCACTTGAAGAAGTTTGAATCCAAAATTAACTGATTTGAAGGTGTCACATCTAGCTATTACAACAGTTTAATGTGATTCACATATGTTGCTGCTTGACTATTGTGGTGAAGGAATTGCAGTTATTTGTGTACTTCATAAGTTCATATGGATTTGTGCCATGCCATTATTTAGTCCATCTTGGCAAAGCAAGAGTCATTTACGCAATGTCTTGTTTTGAATGCTAATGGACTTAAAACAAATCTCTTTATCTGTTCTGCTCGTCAGTACAATGAAGCTGTGGATCAGTGGAGATGAAACATTAACCATGCATTCGCAGCCATTTTCTTTTGCTGTTTAGACTACAGAATTTGGATTATCTCAATATCTTGGATTAGCCTAAATTGTTAAGATTACACTGGGAAAAAAATATATATTCATGCCCTTTTCTATTTTATTTTGCAGCTGAGCTTTTTGTTAATGGGGAGATTGTTCAGAGGCCTCCGGAGAGGCAGAGGAGGGTGGAGCCTGTACCACAGAGAGCGGCAGATAGGCCTAGGTACAACGACAGGACTCGCTATGCACGGAGGAGGGAGAACCAACGGTGAGGTGATCAATCAATCAAAGACCAAATAACAGGCCTGGGTGGCTTCGGATCCCAAAGTTAAAAGATAATATCATCTGCTGAATGGAACAATCTACCAGTTGCATGTTCATGCAGTCTTAAGTGTTTGTTTTTGGTGTTGCTATTTTCATGGTGGTGATACGCCCATCTGTAGTTACTAGAGAGAGCTTGAAAGTACCTGGCTTGGAAATGTGTTATTGCTGGTAACTCTGCAGCCATATGTGTAAATCTGGTTTGGAGATTGAACTGCAACTTACAATAGTCTAAGAACTCTTCAGGAATTCAGTACTTGTGCTTTTCAAAGTTTTTCCTCCAGAATTTTCCGTTGTGCTCCTTAAATCAGTACTGTAGTATGATAATATCATCACTTGTTGTCATGCCACAGTTTTAGCTGATTGCAACTTGCAAGTATTAAGGAATTCAGCACCATGCAAGAATTGCTTCTCGATGTTTGTTGTTAAACCTCGGTTTTAGGTGATTGCAAGTACAACTCGATGATCTTTTCCTGGGAAAAATCCGTGAAATATCCCTTCCCTACAGAGAACCTTCAGCACCAGCCAGCCGCTGCACTCTATCCTGCACCTGCTTGGCCCCAACCCTCCCCGGATCAAGCAGATTGCAGGCAACCTCCGCGACGCCGTCGCCCCGTGTGAGCCCCATGGCCTGCATGGAGCTGAGCCCGCCGCCGCGCTCGCTGACCTGTCAAGCGATGCGCTTCACGGCCTCGACGTTGGAGGTGTAGACCGGCACATTGTAGTTGTCGACCCAGCCGGTTGCTCCGACGACCAGCACGCCCTTGGATGTCGACAGACTCTCAGGGCCAGCGTCGGGGCGATGGGCAGCGTCTCTGCTCCCAGTGCTCTGCTCCATTGTATTAGGGTATGGATATGCTACACTGTCATAGATTAAAATTTTTACCATATAAATTAGGAAGATATGCGAGTAATAGATCATATATCACTATCACTAGATTCATAGTGCAACGGAAATAGAGTTGAAGTAGCCGGTTTAACGTATCGCACGTTGTTATAGTGAGTGCCATAGTTATAGAAGTGGCTCTACTAAAGCCCACACTTCTAGGAATGGAACACCGTGTGTTAGTATGCTAGCAACAGCACGTATGGCAGGGTTTTGAGAGGTGGTGACTAGGATTTCGATGGGTGTGTCGGGATACCCTCCTTAGCTCCACGTCTCTCTTAATATATGACATCCAATCAGGTCCTTATCCAATATGAGTAGAGATCATATTCCACTAGAAGAGCTACCAACTGGATCATTATCCAACATGAATAAAGATTGTATCCTACTTGGAAAGTATAATCCAGACTTTTATTGTTCCAACTTGTTAAGTGCGTAACCCTATATGTTCACGTAATTTGGCTGTGGCCCGAAAACTTTTTTTGGTCCACAAGTCAGTACCAGTCCCTAACAGAACATATTAACTCCTATACATAAAGATTATATCGGACAAATCTATATAGCGCATATACTAATCCCTTTGCATTATGATACCACATCGAACTTAAGGAGAGAAGCATGCTGTCAGATGATAACTCAATCATTCACTCGAACCTATAGTGAATTACTCAATTATGATTGACTCCTCAACTATATTCAGCATGATTATGTACTTCCTTAATCCAACCATATTAAGGGGCCTTGTCGATGTTTTAATACCGATTTTACGTATGATTTATTTGGATTCAAGAAAACTTTAGAAAACTCAGACTATGAACATGCAGAGTAGAGACATGAGAAGTTTTATACAGGTTCGGGCCTTCTTTTGGGAGAATAATAATCTTACGTCCTGTGTGGCTATTACTCAGAGAAATTGATTACAACTGAGATGCCTAGCACTATCTCCTGATCTAATGTGCTTCGATCCCTTCTCCTCTCCGACGTCAATCTTTATATAGTTGGTGAAGCGGTGGCCGTTGTCCTGTGCCAAAAGACGTCTCAGCGCTTCGGGAGATAATCATTCGATGAAAATTATTGTTAGAGAGCGTGGTGGCCCGTTCGTCGTGCGACAGTTGTTGTCAGAGAGAGATTGTGTGCGGTTATTAGGAATAAATGCATGTTCTAACCGCCTTGTTAGACATACCCACTATGCAATATGTTGTCGTAGATAAGCCAATTGGAGATAGACTAGTCGCAGGAAGGTCTACAACCATGAGGTGGTCATAGGATAACTTACGACTATATGGTTGTAGAAGAACTTGCGACTTATGTGGTCATAATAAGATTTACGACTAAGAAGTAGTTGTAGAAGAACTTACGACCACATGGTCGTAGGAGGACTTACGACCAATTCGTCACAAAATTCTTGAAATTTTGCACTAAAAAAATTGTTTATCATTGTCTATAATTATTCAACTTGGTACTCTAAATTGAGTAATCACACATCTCATCATGAACGTCTTTGCAGCTTCCGTTGTTATCCCAGTCACAGGTTCCGCCTCGATCCATTTTGTGAACGTGTCAATAGCCACGAAAATGAACTCGAAACCCCTTAGTGCCCTTGGGAATGGACCTAGGATGTCTAAACCTAGGTCGCAAAAGGCCACGATAGAGGAATTGTTTTAAGAGTTTGAGCCGATTGGTGTATTTACCAACTATAAAACTGGCATTGCACACACTTCTTAACCAGCTCTTTGGCATCATTGAGCACTATTGGCCAGCAGAAACCTTGTCAAAAGGCATTCTGACCAGCATTCTGTAAGAGACATGTGCTCCATAGATACCCCCATGCATGTCGTTAAGGAGTTGTAATCCTTCTTTCTGCGATATGCATCGCATGTGAACCCCTTAAGTACTCCGTTTATAGAGTACTCCATCGACCAAGGTATACGTCTTAGCCTTGTGGGAAAGATGATCTGCTTTGAGATCGTCAGGTATAAAACCCTTCAACATCTCCGTCCAAACATTTCCTCCTCATGATCGTCCGATTAGCGCCGCAGTCACAGCAGCGCCTTTACCGAAGTCCACACGTCCAAGGATGGAGCACCGTGTGTCGATGTTCTAGCACCAGCGTGCACGGTATGGGATATGAGAGGTGGCGGCTAGGGTTCGACGGGTGTGTTTTTCGGATGCTTCCATCGGCCTCGCACCTGACCTTATATAGCCTCCAATTGGATCCATATCCGATACGAGTGGAGATCAAATCTCACTCGAAAACTATCATCCGACCCCTTATCGTTACAGCCCATTAAGTGTGTGATCATGTATGTTCATGTGTATTTGGCTATAGGCCGAAAACTCCTTTCCAGCCCATAAGTCAGTAGCAGTCCCTAGTAGGACATAACGACTTCCAAACACAGATAACGATCATATCGGACGAACCTATAGTGTTTGGTAACCCCTAAGCAAACTATTACACATGTAGAAAACAATGACCCCAGGTCTAAGAATCGTACATACACTATGTATGAGATCAACTGATGACACTTAAGAATGCAACAATTCTCGCAGTGTCTCATGATGGGTCAATCCAACATCATGTTCTCTAATACGTGTCCACATTATTGATTTGATATCTCATATCCATGATCCGTGAAACATGATCATCAAATCAATATATGTACTGATCTATACATTATAATCGTCCCAAATAATGATATAAGATCAGGATAATTTACAATAACATCAAAACATGAATAAAGAGTTTCACGAACAAGTCACATACTTGTTGATTAATACGAAAGATATTTATTCAAGGGACAAAATAGTATTTTATTCAAATGTTCATAAACATAGAAGTGATATAATCATCTTCATAATTACCTCTAGGACATATCACTAACAATCATACCACATTATACGCTTTCTTGATCTCCCCTTGGCTCGCGTTCTTGGTCACGTCGAGCACATCGTAGTAATCCCTCGCCGCCACCGGCCTGGTCCCTGCGTAATCACACACCCAACAGAACCACGCGGCATAGCCAAGCTTACCAAATCAGAGACGAACGAAACAAACAACCCTTCCCCTTCCCCCATTCTCTTCACCGTGGAAGAACCTGCTACTATTCGGCGAGGAAAACGGGGACCTCTAGGAGGGGAGAAATTTTGTTGTGCAACGGAGGTACAAAGCGACCTATATAACGAGCCAACGACGTGATGACACGTAGAGCAAAATATTGTAGAAACACTATAGCACTAGGGAAAACACTGTAGCACTGCAGAAAAAGTAATTTTTTCCCCGAGCTATATATAGCACTGCGGTACAACTTTTTTGTTTTTTCCTTATGCTACAGAGTTCGTACAATATTTTGGCGTAAAATACTGTAAGGAAAAGAACAAAAAACTGTAAAATTACTTTTTCTGCAGTGCTACAATGTTTCTATAGTATTTTGCTCCATGTGTCGTCGCGCCATTGGCTCGTTATACAGGTCGCTTTGTACCTCCGTTACCAACGTCGTTCCATCTCGCTACACGCAAGCAACCAAAGATCAATCACGGGAAGGACGAAGCAGCCAGCAATACCCTAAGAATTCGGGAGACCCAGGAGGGAGTCTCATCTCTGTGGGGGCGCGAGGGTGGAATGAAGGAGACGGACGTGGAGGAGGACAGTGAGCAGCGGGGGGGGGGGGGAGGAGCGCGAGGCGGGCGCCGCCAGAGAGCCGCATGGTGGCGCGGTGAGGTGAGGCCGTGTGGCCTCGCCGTAGCCTCGCATTCTTGCAAGGAACGTTCTGGAATGAGCTGCTTCACGGGCCGCGTCTTCTTCTCGGGCCGCATGATGGGCCGAACGCCCTTTTCTTACGATGGCCTATTGGGCCTCGAGTCCATTGTTCCCCGGGACGTTTGACTTTGGAGCTCAAGTCCTGGCCCTGTCCTTTTGACTCCCTGCATTTTTTTTAGATTGAGGAACACAAAGTTTCCGGCCTACCCCATTCCCGAAAGAATGAGTACAACCACTCAGTACAACTCTAAGGATGCTAAGATCCACAACCGTTAAACGGGATACAAAACAGCACAACACCAACTAAAGAAGAATAAACGGTTCTAACGAAGCCACCCAAAACTTAGTTCTCAATTCTTCTCCGTTTCCGAAAAAATCGAGTACCAAGACTTCAATTCTTCTGCATCCCTCCTTCAAAGCCACTCTCTCTTCCTCTTTAGACAGCTGAGACCAGTGTTTCATGTGAAATTATTTCATTGGACTCCCTGCTTTGGAACGCTAAAATTTTGCCGATCCTTTCTAAAATCGAAATGTTTCATGTGAAATTATTGTGTTTCAAACAAAACCTAATATTCGCACAAAACTAGCTCAGATGTAGAGTATTTCATTGGAAATGATGAATTGTCATTGAGATTTTTTCAGTACAATGTGAATTAGCATCTCCAAATTAGCACACGTACGTCTGTGTATATATGTTCCTTAGGCTTGAATGATCACCCCTTGACTGGGGAGCAGTTATTAGGTTTGTACGGTGGCGGGCAGCCTCCGAAGCATCTGGGTTGTTTCAGGCTGGCGACCGCCGCGGCGGTGCGCGCTAGGCCGCAGGACACGTCGGCGTTGGACTCCTCGTAGTAGCTGCCGATGGAGACCGGCCAACAGTCGAAGGTGAAGTTGAGGCCGCGCTTGTTGCTGCTCACCCCCTTGGCCCCTCCGATGGTGAAGCTCAGGGAGGCCACCGCCTGCACCAGCACCTGGTCGCTCTCCCCGTCGTACAGCCGTCTCGAGAGTGCCGACACCGCGGAGGCGTTGAGGAACCCGACCATCGTCACGTAGTGCGCCTCCTGCTGCGGCACGACGAAGGGACTCAGGGTGAAGGCGGCGAGCTCCAGTGACGCGCCGTCGAGGAGGCGGACGAGGTTATCCCCGCCGAAGTGGATCACGGCGCGGCCGCTCGGGTTGTAGGCGCGGAGGGTGATCTTGTACTTCATCACGGAGTCCTGCGACTCCGGGCGCTCCACGGACACCGCGCCGTTGGCCACGGAGAGGTCGAGCTCCGCCGGCCGGAGCACCACTATGATGGCCATGACGACGCTCGCTGCGACGACCGCCGCGAGCAGAGCGGCCACCGCGTACCGCACCGCGCCCAGCCATGGGAACTTGGTGCGCTTGCTGTCGCCGCCGGCGCCTCCCATGTGCACTAGCCAACAGGTCCGATGGTAATAAGACTGTCAAGTATGAAGCTTGTCGTGCGCCTATACCTATCGTTTTATATGCATCATCAATTCGGCTTTCTCAGCGGTTTCTTGCTTTCGGCTGTTGTCTGTTGGCTGAAATTGCACCATAAAATCTGTTAGCTTTTTTGAATTATTTAATTAAAAAATAAAGAAAAACATCATTATATCTCCATAGACAATGCAAATGAAAAAGGAGAAAAATCCTTAAAAAAACCCGAAATTACGAAGCGAATGTATTCATTACGACGTCTAGAAGCTAAAAGCTGAAGCCGTAATGAACAAGGCCTGAATACTGACACTTACATACCTATGTGAACTAGGTGAAAAAATAGTAAGACAGGGAAGGGTCTCGTGCCATGTTTAGTTGTATGTTTTTTTTCCGAAATTGCTACAGAGTACTTAGGTGTTTTTCTCATCTTGGAAATACTCGAATTTCCATCTATCCGATTTGCCTATCAATTCATGCTCGAGCTTCATCTTCGGTGATGGCAGTGGCTCTCCAGCGACAGTTTCGGCGAGTTAGGGTGTGGGCTTCATTGGATTTAGGGTTTTGGTTCACCAGAGCGCTAGCTATAGAGGGAGGTGGGGCGGGTAACAGAGCGGCGAGACGGTGGTGGCACCACGGCCGTGGGCTCAGAGGAGGGTGGTGGGGGAACGGTGAGAAATGAGAGGGGTGAGTTAGGGAGGGAGGCGGCTTTGGCGGTGGTGACGCAGCCGGAGCCGGTTGGGGTGGTGGCAAGAGGCGGGTGCACAGGAGACCTCGGTCAGGCGTTGGAAAAGAAAAGGCGTAGGGATGGAGGGAGAAGCCTGTGGGCCTCATCGGTGTCGAAGGCGACGTTGGCGAGGCAGTGGGGTGCTGGGCATCAAGGTAGGGTTTGAGGGTGAGGTGACGGAGAGAATTTTATAGGGGATGGTTGAGGGGTAGGATGGGATCTATTAGATTTGGATCCAAGGGCTCCAATTTTGAGTACTTCTAAACAAAAAAATACTCAAGTTTTGTCTAGACATCCTTTTTTTATTATAAATTTTGAGATGTGCGAGCGTATTTTTTTATATTCATCCAATGATCCGAAAATATTACCTATATTGAGCATAAGTCACCTTAAAATTTAACACGTCGTGTTCTTATATGTTCCTATAGCTAGCAGGAAGTCAGGAACTTATTTCGCTCACATGTCTCCATTGATCGAGAGGCAGACACTTGATGAGTAATGTAACGCCCTTATTTCTGAGAGCACTAGTAATCTCCACAACTGCTTAGGACTGTTTAGTTGCAGAGTACTGTACACGAGTGTACACCACAACAACACATGCTTACAACAAAAGAGACAAGATTTAATACAGAAATAAGGTTTAGCAACCTAGTTTTGACACAGTACGCGTGCAAGCCCGTAGTTACCTTACAGCACAAAAGAAACTCCCACAGGCATACTTGAGCGCGGCTAAGATCTAAGAGCACTGGTCGCCGAAGGAGTAGGGTCCTTCCAGATCTTCATCAACGGCTTGTTCGTCGATGTCCATTGCTCTTCTATTTGTTGTTTAGCAAGTAATGAGTACAATCGTATCCAACAAGTCACAAGGGTAAATCCTGCTTTATCTATTTGCATGGATTACCAATGGAGGGGAATATACTATTTTATTAATGGGAGTGGATGCAATTTTATTTGTAAACCTTTAAAAGAAAGAAAACACCAACGAAAACTTCTTAAGATTAGGGGGTTCAACACTTGTTTACTTAGCTTACTCGAATTAAAACATAATGAAATCTACTTATGCCTCGCTGTTGGAATCACCCATTAAACATAGCTCCATTAACCGGGAGCACGGCATATTCGAATACCATTTTTTTACTTTGTAGAGTTGCCCAGCTTTACCTACAAGATTTCTCAAACTCTCAATGTTAAGCTATAGACACACGTCAGCTAGCGTGCGACTGAGTTGAGAAAATAAGGTTTTTCACTTCTCAATTCTTTATATAGCCTCTACCCGGTGGATCCACTCAGACCCGGTTTAATTGGCTAGACCTAACACTTCTCTCCGTCCTGAGTGTCCCCTACTATTGTTACGTATAGTTTTACCGTTCCACATACCAAATCTCCATACATCCACACTCCTGCCTCCTATAGAGATTCAATCGAGTTGAGTAGCTACTAGACCAGGATTGACAAGTCAACATTTGTGGTTGAGCAATCACCGTGTCATTTACCCAATATAAGGTTCTTATTCTTACTTTTCACTTGAGACTGCCAACCACATCCCAGATCATCTGTGCTCAGCAGCACTACCACCTATCTGCTCAAGCCTCTACCCTAAGGCAAGGTCGTGGACGAGGACCATCCCGTGGTTTTCCACTATACCCCATTACCCTAGAACCATTTTAATAACTCTACCGGCCAAAAGCCAAGTCACTTAGTAGTACAAAATTTTGAGTGAGCTAATCTACAATTATTTATACAGTAATTAAATATTACTAGGGTTGTTAAGGTTAATATGGCCTTAATTTAAACAGGGTATTTTTCAGTGATAGGACATAACAAATTAACAAGTTATTCTAAATATTTGTTTTAATTAAATAGCATTTCATAAATAACAATAATGCAAATACTGTAATTAAAAAAATTTAAATTTCATGGGATCCAATATGATCAAGGACTTGTAACTTGCCTTGCTGATCTGCAAACTCTACTATCTCGTATACTTCGTCACCCAGTTCTAGTCCTTGCACAGTCACCTCAGAAAGCTCAGGAGTTAGCGCAAACGCATAAAATAACATAAGTCAGTGCTTGAGTCTAATCAAGCCAGGAAAATAAAATAAAATAAAAAGGAGTAAAATGCAATAAAATTGAAATGGAGGGGTTTGGATTTATTTGAAACTCAATTTGGTGGAATGGAGGGCAAAAATGGACTCGCAGCGTTGAAGCGATCAAAACGGGGTATTTTTGAATTTTTGAGTTTTTCGGGTGAACAGTGCTTGTGAATAGTGTTGGGCTAGCCCGCATGAATAGACAAGCCCACGCAGGGTTTAAATTTGAAATGACCCAATGGGCTGCCATGCCTTGGCCCAATTCGCGAGCGCGTCCGAATGACCCGCCCGCGCGATTGGCCTTGTCCGATCGGCCATGGCACATGGATGGTCGGCTAGGTCGTCTTCTTCCTCCGGTTGGCCTCAGCGGCGGAAAACAGAGAACAATGGCTCTCCGCGATTCAGCTCCAGCAAAGCTCACCAGCGGAAAAGGAGGACACGGTTGGGTTCCTTGGAGCTCGGGGAGTCCATTTTGGGGCTTTGGAAGACGGGGACATGGATAGTGGTGGCTGGCGGCAGGAGAGAAGTTTTGGAACACCACGGTGGCATTAGGGTCTCTTGGTGATTTTTCGGCGAGGTTGAGGGCGGTTTAGCCATATGTAAGGCATAGGGTTCATGGTGGGGGTGGTGGTTTGGGTTGGGAAATGCTCGACTGAGCTGTTCATGAGAGAGGATTTCTGGCCGGCAGTAGCTTCCGCTGCCAGGGCTATCGGGAAACGCTCACATCCAAGTGAGTTCATCATGATCAGGAGACAAAGGAGGCCCTGTTAGCGAATGCAATTGAATTTTAATCGAGAGACGAAGAAGATTGGGTTTAGGGCTGACCGAGCTCAGGGGAGATCACCGGCGGCATTGCGGTGAGGAAGAAATCAATTCGGTGGTTCTGGTGTGAAGGTAGGAGTGGTGCAAGGCTCTCAGCGAAGCTGATTGAGCTTTAAGGGCGAAATGAGGTGGTGGGAGTAGTGTTAGGGTTTGGGCGGTTTTGGCGTGTGGAGGGGAGAAGCGGAGAGAGATGCTGCTGTGGGAGAGACGGCGTAGGTGAGGTGGCACTGGCTCTTTGCAAGAGTTGGCAGGTGATGGCAGCAACTGGTATGGTGACTCGCGTGCGTTGGCCGGGCGCAGCAACCAGCTGTGGCTAGAGAGAGAGGCGGGTCAAACAAAGACGCGGCGCGAGGAGAGGAGGCGAGGCGGGCGGCGGCCGACCGTGGGGCCGCGACGCCAGGAGTGGACCGAGTGGTGTGAACGCAAGGGAAGGGTGCGGCCGTAAAATCAGGCGACGGCGACCCAACGTGTGGAGAGGCGCAACAAAGAGGCGGTTGCGGAAGGCGGCTTTTCAGGAGGCGTCGGCAGGAGGAGAGGGTGGGGAGAGTAAAGAAGAAAGGTACAAATATAAGGAAATTTTCTAAATTAGGTAAGAATTGAGAATTCAAGCAAAAATTCAAAATAAAATTAAATCTTTTAAATTTTAAGATTGTTTCAAGTAACTAGTGCAAACAGTGTACCATGCTGGTGGCAAGTGGCTCGTAAGATCGATGATGTGATTTGTTGCAGGAACTTGTTCCGCTCACATGTGGATACTGAATGACTGGATGGTACTTAATTAGGCTTGCTTTATGCGATTGAGCTAGTGCAGCTTAGCTAGCTGGTCCAAATTTTATATGCCAATATTCGAGCTCCTGCTGCGATTAGCTTCCTCTAAGCTGCGATTACTTTATTCGAGTGCAGCTGGTCCAATTAATACGATAGCGCCTTGGCTGCGATCATTGTGGCTTCGCTACAGTGCTAGAGGCTTATTTGGCACTATTTATAAATTTTGTTTTTTTTTCCTGATTTTTTGGCTTTTTATTAAGCTTTTTTGCCGGTTCTTTTTTCCCGTATTTGTTTGTATTATATGTAATGGGCTAACATATTTTTTTATTTTTAAATTTTTTTAAAATTTAATTATGCTAAATAAACCTCTGTCAGCTACAGTACTTTTTTCAGCCATAAACCACGAGCTTTTCAGCCCAACCGATCGCGACCACGCATCCACACACGAGCACGCGCCACTTCCAGGCTTCACTCACGCACGTGGCTTACAGGTAAGCTTGCAGAGTTGGAGTGCTCAGGCAGATCACCATGGCTAGCCGTCGTCCCATCAGCTGGAGCCCGAGGCAGTGCCTCCTCTGCGCTCTCGCCGGAGCCCTGGCCGCCACCGCCATCGTCACCGTCGTCTCCTTCCTCCTCCGCCCCGCTCACCTCCGCTTCTCCGTCGCCGACGCCCGGAGCGGCGCCACCTCCAACAGGGGAGTGTACCTGAACCTCACCCTGGTGGCCACCAACCCGAGCGGGCGCGCCGCGGCGGAGTACGAGACGCTGGACGTCATGTTCTGGTACGGCACCACGGAGTACATCCTGCCCAACACCAGCGTCATCGGCCCGGGCGCCTCGGCGGTGGCGGCGCCTCTCCTGCTCCAGCCGCCGCACTGCACGACGGCCGTGGAGGTGACGGCGCTGACGCTCGACGAGAGGTGGCGCCTGGAGCTCGCTGGCAACCGGAGCAGCACCCCGTTCAACGTGCTGGTGGCGGCGCAGGTGCGGTTCAGGGTCGGACCGGTGTACACCAGGCCGTACAACGTCAGGGTGTCCTGCACGTCCGTCGACTTCTTCGTTAAGAACCAGACGTTCACGCCCGTCGATTGTCATGGTTGACGTGCATGTGTCGGCTGGTGTGTGCAGGGTTGTCATGTAAAGGTGTGTATCCATGATTTTTGCGTACTAAATCATGCATGCGTGGATGCATGATGTGTGTGATCCGTGATGTATTTCGATTGTTTTTCCTTTTGTTTTGAGATTGAACTTCGATTTGTTTGTTACATGTGTCCAATAATACAATGTAAAGTTTATGCTATGAAAGATATTGTTTACCGATCCGTGTTAGTATTTTTCATTGATTTGTCTGGATCTTCTTATAAATTGAAAGATGCATATAATGTCACGGAAGTGGTGTAATCAGTAGGAAGTAGCAAGATTCAGTTATAGAACTCGGTTGCTATTGAAATGGCAGTGCTATAGCAGACCGTAATCAGTAGGAAGGGTGTTGACATACCCCAGTAGGAAATATAGTGTTGCGCTTGCATGCAACATGTAAGATCATTATGAGCAAACACTCTTAACGTATGTATATCATGTATTAATACACAAATGTTGCACGCATGCATTTTGTATCAGTCCATGGAGATGCAAATTATGGAACAAGCAGTCCAATTGATCAAGCCATGCATACAAACACAAGCTATATAGCCAATCAGTTCATGCTCAGTATCCGTAACCACCAGCCGATGATGCTGCGATCGCAGGACGGGCAATGCCGGTGTGCGTGACCAACGCCGAAATCACGGTGAGGAACTCGCCGCCCTGCGCCAGCGCCTGCCCGTGCACCCTCACCTGCTCCGCGTCCTTCGACGGCGCCACGTAGAGACCATCTCCGTCCACACGTCGGCCAACAGCTTCCACACCACCGTCCCATCGCCGGCGGATTCGTCCATCGGAGTCTTCCCCAGCCTCGCGCCCTTGCGATCCGCCGTCGTCGCCGCCTCCGCGTCGTCCCGGCCGGCAATAGCCATCATCTTCCTGTACCGGGTGGCATCCGACGAGAAGTAGTAGCCTTTCAGCCCCAGCTCCAGCTTCAGTTCCCTTCTCATGGCCCTTTACACGCGCCGCGTCCCGTCCACGCCGTCGGGGAGCAGCTCCGGGCGGAACGGCACCAGGTAGGCGCAGTGCCTGGAAAGCCTCGTCGCCGCGTTGCTCAAGCTCTAGGCTGCGCCCTCCTGCGGCGGGCACCTCACCTCCATGAGGCTGGTTGCGATGTGATAGATGAGGATGACCTCGGCGACGCTCTCGCAAGCCCACCAGAGTCGGGAGTGGTGCTGTGGGTGCCTCGCTAGTGTAGACTTGCCGTTGCTGAGCGGGGTGGCGCCGTCGTCGCGGTCGTAAGCTGTTAAGTACTCCGTGATGGAGTGCTTGGCTTCCTCCGGCACGGCAGCGGTCGGCAGTGTCAGGGGAGACCGGCAGAACCAGAGCACGGAGAATTGCTTGACCCGGAGTGTGCGGCAGCTCATCCTGTCTCTGACCCACTGGATGCGGCTGTTGCCCAGGCCCCACTACTCGGGGAAGAAGCGCAGGGGAGAGCAAGGAGAATATGAGTGAAAACACAGGAGACAAACTGTTTCTCGTGCGACAACAAACGCCGGTTACGACTTACTCTGTATTTACTCTGATTTTCCCCAAAAACTCACACTCTCGACTTCAAAAGTGTACAGGGTATATATAGACAATAAGCCACACATATCACCCACTACGACTCCGCTGCACTGCTCAGCTCAGTCGCTTATGACTGCTACAGTTGCTGAAGACCATGCCGCTCAGTCGCTGCCCATGCCACTTCGCTCAGCTGCTCACGTCTTCGCACGACCACGCCGCTCAGCCGCCTGCCCATGCTGCTTCACTCAGCCGCCTGCCGAGTGCTACAGTGACCAGCCCATGACGATCGCTATAGTACCAGCTACTCGCCCATACCGGGTAGGTAGCCGACCGAGGACTTCCTGCGTCACCTACAACCACTCGTGCTGACGCCTGCTACCAACTGTTACAGTGGTCGACGCATGACCATGACCGTTGGCTTGATCCTCAGCTTGTCTTCGACCGCTGCACTGGAGCTTCGACCACAGACACGCATGAGCTATAACAGCGATGCCAACGACTGCGACCTTGGTCGTAACTGACCACACACAACGTGGTCGTAACTGACCACACACACAGGCACTCTGTTATGACCACACACAACATGGTCGTAACCGACTACAGACAACGTGGTCATCTACATACAAACAACGTGGTCGTAACCGACCACACACAATAACCTGGTCGTTACGACCATGTACAATGTGGTCGTAATCGACCATCGACTACGGTAGCTACAACTACTGACTATCGACCACGGTAGCTATGACTACCGATCATCAACCACGGTAGCTATGACTACTGACCATCGACCATGATAGCTATGACTACCGACCATCGACCATGGTAGCTACGACTACCGACTATCGAACACAGTAGTTACGACTACCGACTATTGATCACTCCTCCAACCGCGTCATCGACCACGGCTTGTCGACTGCGCCTTCTACCATGGCACCGACCACGGCTTGTCGATTGCACCTTCGACTACAGTACAGTACTCGACACATGAGTATAGTTGGCTACGACCACTGTATAATACATGGCATACAAGGATATGATTACGACCACTGTACTCGGATACACCGAGTACTTCGTCTACGACCAGAGTACTCGAACACACCGAGTACTCGACACCGACCACAGTACTTGAACACATCGAGTACACAGCTATGACCACACACAACAACAAGATTATTTCCTACATTCAACCCCCTAATCTTGTTGTCATCCTTCGTGATTGCCTCCTTACAGAATTTTACATGAGTGCTAGTTCATCATTGGCACCGACCATGATGAGAAGTGCCTCCTCCTTCTTTGGCTCTATTTTCTTTGGCTTACGGCACTTCCTGGCAAAGTGCCCATGTTCCTCATAGTTGTAACACTTTAACTTCTTGTCGGTCTTGCGCTCGTTGGTGTCGTCGTCACCGTCATATGGTCATTTCTATGACCATGACCTCCTCTGTCGCGGTTATAGTCACGACCACAGTCCTCCCTTGCGCTGCTGCTTGACCCTCCTCTCTTCTCCTTGTTGAGGATCTCCCACTGCGTGCGTGTGAGCAACAGATGCTCACTTTGGTTCGCATCGTCGTAACTAGTTCGGATGCGCTCGTCGTAGGCCTTGTACCAATCGACGAGATCTTCAATGGTGAGGGTCTTTAAGTTCACGTACTGCTCGATGGAGGTCACGAGTTGAATGTATCGTGACGGGGCAGCTCGGAGAAACCTACGAACAACGGAAATCTCGTCTACCATCATGTCGCCCAACGCTCAGATGTCGGTGGGACTGACGTCACCAGACTGAAGAAGTCTTCAACAGACTCCCCTTCTCCCATCTTCGGCCCCTCAAAATCTCTCTTGAGAGTCTGGAGCTTGGCTTCACGCACATGCTCGTGCCTGATGTGCATCATCTTGCTTGCCTCCAAGCCAACTTCACCGTGTCTTTCCCGGCGAGGGAAGACACAACGTCCCCCGGCACGGACTGGAATATGGCGTACAATGCCAATCGGTCCTTCTGGTAGTCAGCAGTGCCAAGCTCGATTACATCCCACACGTTCTGAGCTTGAAGAGCGACTCTCAACTTCATTGCCTAGATTGTGTAGTTGGTGCAGGTGAGCTGCGGGTACGTCAATGTCACCGTGCTTTCCCTCTTCATGACCTATGAGTCGGATGAACTAGCGCGCAGCGAGCCTCGTGTTGTGGTCGGAGACATACTCCTTCCTCCTCTTGGCATGTTTTATGACTAACGGAAGTCATCGAGGAAGCTTCTCCTTTGACTTATGGAGTTGCACTTCTTCTTCCTTCCTCGACGCACGAAGAAGAACAAGGGCTCTGACTCTCCGACTAACGAGAATCAGTGAGCTCCGATTTTCTGACTCACGGGAACAACTGGCTTTGATACCAAATGTTGCCCAGACCCCACTACTCGATGGAGACCTGGTTGCGCTGGTCGGTGTACGAGGAGGTGAGGTCGTACATGTACGAGCACGTGGCGATGTTGCCGCCGCAGTGCGCGTCGCTGAAGTAGTTCATTGATTTAGCTATCTCGAGATGCAATTGCAAGCTCATGGCCTCATGGGTGGAGTGCAGTAAAATTTTTGCTTTTTAGCCCAAAATTTGAAAGTTTTTTACACATGGACCCCTGGCAAAAAGATTTGCAAAAATAGACCCTTCTCTCGGGGCCAAAGCATGTGGCGCACAGGGTACATGGCACAGCGCCATATGCTTTGGCGCCGCGAATTGACACGTCGGAGTCAGGGTGGCATAGCACGACACCAAGGCTCACGGCGCCGTGATATGCACATACGACGCTAAAGGCCGTGGCGCCGTATTCTGACTTAGCCAGTCAAACGTGGTCGCCGTGCCTTGCTGCAAGTCCACCTATCGCGGCGCCAAACATGCGAGCGCCGTACGTAGCTATCACGGCGCCATACCCTTTGGCGTCGAGATGTGTATATACGGCGCCAGGGTGTTTGGCGCCTTTGTTGGCGCCAAACGATCAAGCGCCAGATATACACATCTCGACGCCAAAGGGTATGGCGCCGTGATAGCTACACCTGACAAAAAACAGCAAAACCGTAAACTTTTGTGTAAAACATATGCACATACAGACATAGACATACATTCACACATGAAACATCTGAAAACCTAAATAACAACATCGTATGACATAAGTCTCAAAATACCACATAACTATACAAAAGTCTCAAAATATGATATAAGTCTGAAAATATCACATGTCTATAAAAAAAGTCTCAAAACATCACTGCCTCTTGACCTTCCCCTTGCCCTTGGCTAGAGCATCACTCCCTGGAGTATACGTGCTCGGGGGACGAGCCGAACGACGAGGCCGCTGCGAAGCCTGAGTAGACGGTGCGTCAGGCATCTGCGACATCCCAATCTCGTCGTGGGTAGATGCCTCCTCGTCCTTGTGCTCCTCCTCGACGCCGCCACCTGCTCCTCCTCGACGCCGCCATCTCGCTCGCCGCCGCCGCCATCGCTCGACTAAAAGTCGGAGTCGCGTGACGAGCTCCTCGTGGATCGCACTCGCCGACGTGTGATGACGACGCTACATCGGCCGAAGGCCGAGGCCGGTGGTACGATCACGTCCGGCGTCGCGCAACCACACCGATCGAGGCGACGTCAAGTCTCGCAAGTAATGATATGTCATAATTGCATACATGTTGAATCGATATAACCTAACGAATTATCTTCGCACTGCAGAAGTCCCTCGGTGGCTCTCGCGTCGGTGGCGAGAACCTCGTCGATCTCACGCACCGAGGTTTGGAGAGAAGTCCCTAAAGAAATAAGTAAACATAAGTGCGAGATAAACGTATGGAACCAAAGTATTGCAAATATCATGCTTTCCGTACCACTCGATCGAGAATCGGGCGCCTCGACCATCGTGCCCTCCTCGCACGCTCGTCGACGCAGTGTCCTCGTCCTCGGACGGCGAGGTCCACGTAGTCGACATCGGTCCACCGCCGCCTCACCAGTAGCGCGTGGCGGTGTGGTACGAGGACAAGTAACCCGGAAGCCGGCGCATCGTGTGGGTACCGTCCGGCTCGCAGCTGTCCTCCATCTTTCTCCACCACCGCACGCATCGTCGGTGGTGATCGTAAGTCCGTCACCTTCGTTGGCGGACCACCGAACCTCGTACATATAGCGATGTCAACAATAGTTGTTAGTACGAACCAAAAGAATTTTAAATTGTTACTTACTTGTGCAACTCAACAGAAGTCGACATCCCCTTTGGGGGGAAGAACTGCACGAGGCCGAACTGCCGCGCAACTCTGTGGGGGAGGTGAATCTCCACGGCATAGAAGCAGATCAGCGGACACCTCATCCTCCAAATATGGGAGTCCCTGCGGCACATGGTGCTGAGCGGTAGCGCTAGAACCTGTGGCTCGGAGTAAGGCTCCCAGGACACCTAGTAAGCGAACACACGATTACCCATGTATAAAAACCAAGAACTGTAGAATAAATAAATGCAGTACCAATTTCTTACCATCGTGGGAGACAAAGTGTCAAACTCGTTGCTGAAATCCACGTACGCCCGCTGAGTAGTCGCGAACGGGATCGACATCAGATCCGCAGTACGCAATGTTGGGGCCGAGGTCATCCACACCCAGTGGATGCCAAGGCTGCGCCTGGAACACTCGAGGGCACCCCACTGGAATGCGTGTCCACATCCACACCTAGCAAGCGAACATACGGGCAGACACACGATTAGCCATGCACAAAAACACGAATCAGAGGAAAAATAAATGCATTACCACACTGCAGAAGGAAGACGCAGCCACCGAAGCGCCGACGTGGCGCTTGCGTCTGCGAGCCTCGCAAAGTCGGGCGGTAGAGGATTGCGAGGACCGCCGAGCCCCACCTGAATCGCCCAGCGCCCCGATCCTGGAGGCAGTGGATGTACATCCACGAAGCGGCATCCCCCGTGGCGTCCGGGAACAACACTGCCCCGAACATGTGCAGGACCCAGGCGTGGCAGTGGTAGGTCACCGTGGCGTCGTCCGCGGCAGCAGGGCATTCGCCAAAGGTATTCCACAACCATGTAAGGTGGACCTCCGAGACGCGGCCTCGCTTGGCATTATCTGGGGCAGGAGGCAATGGTGTGCCCAGGAAGGCCTCCACACGTGCCCTCCAGCCCTCAGACACCGCCGGGCCGATCACCGGCTGTCCCCTGATGGGAAGTCCAAGTATCATCGCCACGTCCTGCAGCGTGACGGTCATCTCCCTACAGGGAAGGTGGAACGTGTGTGTCTCTGGCCTCCACCTGTTAGTAGTACAAGGAGAAAAGAATTAGTTACGTACATAAGAATATAGAAGCGAAAACAAATAGACCCGATAGAGAAAATGCACCTGTCGACAAATGCGGTCAAAGCTGCGGGGTTGAAGACCGGCATGCCCCACCGTAATAGGTTAGCGACCGTGTGAAGCCCAAAGACGCGCAAAGATGGGGTATAGCGGTCGTCGAAGCGCATCAACCGAACCCATCATGGGTTCGAGGACGGCATGGGTATCTCCCGAAAATTGCTATAAAAGTTAGCTGCGTGACCATCAAGTTGAACACATGTACATTTCGACCACACACGCACTGCCGTCCTCCGTGAGCTGCCGCGGTGCTCCTCTCGTAGAACTCGCCTAGCACCTGTATCTCGCCATCCCGTGATAAATTTTAGAATTCAATGGTTAAGAAATATTCAAATAAGAAATTTATAAAACATGATTTATAAATAAAAATAATAATCAAATTGAATTATGAAATTGGAATCAACATGAATAATAATTGGAATCAAATTGATTTACCCTTGGTTAAATACATGTCAACAAAGATTAGTAAGTTAATTATGGTAAATAATTTAAATATTAGGTCACTAATATTAACTGTAAATACCGACATATATTTGTCAAAGACATTATTGATATATATACATATCATTGACAATAAGTTGTCTTTGCCACTTGAATTAGAATGCAAATCTAAATTAGGGGTGGTGGTAAAAATATAATTTTGTAAACAATAATGAAAGCTACTAAGGGTTAGGTGGACATACAATCTTGCCCATGTTGACATGAAATCATCCTATTTGGTATATGAAACCCTAAAAACCTAAAACCGAACACAATCATGTATAAATAATAATCAAACCCTAAAACCTATCCAAGTACACAGTACTTCTCTTACATTACGCAAATCCATTGCAAACGTAACCTAAAATCGCTCATAATTGAACTAATTTCATCTAGGGATTCAAATCTTGCCCTACGAAATGTACCTCAAATAATCCATATCTATTGCAAAAAATGAAGGGAGAGGAGAGAGTTTACCTTGCTTGCCCGATTTGGAAGCAAAATCGCGAGATTAATAGGTGGATTTGAGAGGATTTAGAGGGGGAATAGAGGGGGGCGGCGGCGGTTTACTGTTAGAACAGAGGAGCAGTGAGGGGGAGCTGTGGGCCGGGGGACGTGCTCGGGCTTAAGTCCCGACGTACGGCGCCACGGCCTTTAGCGCCGTAGATACATATCACGGCGTCGTGGGCCTTGGCGCCGTGATATGCCACCCTGGCTCCGACGTGTCAATTCGCAGCGCCAAAGCATATGACACCGTGCCATGTACCCTGGGCGCCATTTGCTTTGGCGCCGAGAGAAGGGTCTATTTTTGCAAAATTTTTCTCCAGGAGTTTATATGTAAAAAATTTTCAAATTTTGGGCTAAAAAGCAAAAATTTTACTGAAGTGCAAGTTCTTGCAGGTTCATTCCAAGTTCTTTGGATAGCAAGCTAGCAAGCGTCTGTTTCAGCTGGTCCCACCTACCTGCATGCATGCACTGAGCCGTTGAGACGCTCCTCCTCGTCCTCGACATTCGTGCCAGGACTCTCTCAGGCTTAGGCTCAGGCTCTGCCCCAAGCCACGCCTCTCTACTCTCACACAGCTGCACGAATCTTGGAGCATGTTGAACGGCTGAGATAGTGTGGGCTGTTTAGTACTCGCTCTGTCCAAATTTATAGGACGTATTTTTTGAATAATTTTATCTATAAATATAGGATATATTTTATATTTCAATATAAAGTTAATGATACTCTCTTTATACTTCTAATAAATATGTAACTTTGTTTACTATTCTCTACATGTATACATTGAATCTAGTGCTTAGAGATAATAATTAGGATAATATAGCAAATTTTATTATCTCATTGATCTATGTGCTATGAAAAAAAATACGCTATCTAAATTTAGATGGAGAAAGTCGCTACAAGTGCCTATAGTGTTGCATTTTCGTAGGTGTTGACATGCATGCATTTACACGCAAAGCTGCTTGATTAAAGGAGTTGCATGGATTAACTTGGCTACTTTGTTCGAAATCGTGAGCTCCCGGCCGATTACGCGCAAACAACTAAGCGGAGTGGATTAATTTGCTTTATTCGAATTCCTGCAATGCTGTGCTCATCCAAACTGGAGCATGCGAGATCCCTGTGGAGATCGAGCAGCTTTGTTATACTGGAATGGAATTTATTTGGATGCTGGAAGAACTTACAGCAAGTCGGGACAATTTTCCCAAGGATGTTTACTGGGCCAGTCTTTTGGGCTAACTGGATCGAAAACATTGATCGAGATTTGATTGATCCAATATGGATTGGAAGAGTCTTTCGGCCAGTCTCTTCATTTTAGTTGCAGTTTTTTTTTTGCCAATCTTGTAGGTCTATTTTCCCTCATTTTTATTTTCCCCCACTATTGTTCTATTATTTTTTGTTTAGCTAATTGTCTTGATTTGTTTCGCACATAGTCAATCCACTCTGTCCTACCAGGATCACCGTCGATAAACTATTGGAATGTTATCGATGAACTAGTAGAACGCTGAGACCAAATGCATGAAACATAGTACTTTAATGCGTAGAATATCGTCAATGAACTATTGAAACATTAAAACCCATCGTGTGGAACATTGGTTATTCTCTTGTAGAACTAATGTGTGGAACATCATCAATAAATAATTGGAACATCGAAACCACATATGTGGAACATTTCATGTTACCTACTGAAGTATTCAACATCTACATGGTTCATTTCCCAATCCTATTCAAAAGACATGCACTAAAACATTGTTCATGAATTACTGAAATATCTCAGAAGTAATACAGGGAACTTTTTTTTTATCAAAACACAGGCAAGTGAAGTCTTATTTTAAAGATCTCGTCACAAGGAACACGATAATCCGAACGGATTATGTATTGGACGTTTGATTTAAAAAATACGATCACTTGAATTTTTATGATTTTAAAAAATAAAGCCATCTTAGAAGGCAAGCGCTAACGTGGATTCCTTCACATGTGTGTGTTTACTCGTCAATTGACCAGACCAATACGGGCACATAGGCTCAGAGGCTCTGCTGCATGGGCTGAAAGCTTTGGGGTCGGCTCTTTTCGGTTACGACCTATAGTTTATGGTTCCAACATAAGTGTTTGTGTGAATAAATCAAATGTTGATACATCGGTAAGTTGCTTCAAAAAGATTGTTCTGATAAATCACTTTAAAAAGATAATGGAGAAATCATTCCACTTATTTATTCGAAAAAGCTATATGGTATAATCTGAAAAGAAAAGGGACATGTGGGCCCAGGGTGTGGGGTCACGCGCTGAACCGCTGGGCGCGCGGCATATAGACGCCCACAAGAAACATAATTGGCTTGGATTGAAATACATGGAATCGTCTTTGGCAGATGACGACATTGATGGAGACAAGATTGTCAAATTGATTCAAATTTGGATCTCAATACGATGCGGGATTGACATGGGTCCTATTCGAAGACACTCCAAGTAAAGGTTATAAATGTTGAAACATATCTGACAAGGAGAATTGCACGCACCATCTAATCCTGGTCCCTTTGCTTCCATGCAATTTACTACTGAGTTTGTTTATATTGACTCTCAGTTTTAGTTTATACATAGTAATAATTTATAGAGAGGCATACAGAGAGAGACATTCATGTGCGATTTTGACTGATATAAATTAAATTACTACAGTGTACTACAATCGATTAGTAGACAACGTCTTAAAAAGATATTTTATTTAAAAACCAAGTATCATAGAAAATTATTTACTATAAAAAATAGTTTTTAGAAATCAATACAAATATAATCTACTTTTTGCGGTATTAAGGGCCTGTTTGGGATTGCTCTGCTCAGGTTTTTTCAGCTCTGCTCCACCAACTCTACCATGGAGCAGCTCCACTGTGGAGTTCCTGGAGCAGGTGGTCCTGTTTGGCACGCAGCTAGCTCCAGCTCCAGGAATGTGAGGTTTCCTTGAGAAAGGTCCAATGTGCCCTTGAATGATGTTTGGTGTATGTTTTGATGTCTACGGAGCATATGTAACTGAATTTTTTTGTTGCCAATTGAAATATGATGTAAAATATTATAATCACAATTAATTTATTCGAGAAAACCGAAATTAATATTATTCATCATTCCTAGATGATTTGCACAAGAAAATTTAATATTCAAGTGAAAGAATACATATAACCCAGAAACACATGTATAACCAAATCATTGATTGATGTTAATTAATTCCTCATAGCTATTATTTTATTTTATGTTTGTTTTGTTTCTATAATCACACTTCTGTTTGATATCTCATCTTTTAATCCTTTGCATGCTGTATGCCTACCTTTCCATTTTAACACTCCTGACCACAACAAAACAGTACTAATGTAAACCAAAAAACAAAAGAAGTCCTAGTCGAACCATCTAAACACCAACCTAAATTCAGGTATTTCATCATTCCCCACCATCCACAGATCATAATCACTAAAGCAAAAGGTAAGCTTAACCATACTCCCACTTTATCACCAACTGTGTTTCACAATCCATAGTCCAAAATCCTCTAAACCTCACCAAATAAGTGGGGCAAGAATGTAGGCTATAATCAGCTCTCTAACTACCTACCAGTATTCTATCTTATTTTCATTACAAACCAGAAAGATTTCAAAAATTTTCACTAATTGCACCATGCAGAGACCAATCCACTGGAGCATCAACTAGGTCCGTAGCTAGTGGCGACACAAAGCACAAATGCAGGCCCCAAGCCCCTGATCCTCGCACATTTGATGCTGCACCCCATAGTTGAGCTCCAAACCAATTAGTCACACGGTAAAAAATCATCCGAGGCAACAGCAAAAGGGGAAAAAACGGAAGCGATCAGAGCAACCGCAGGAGCGCATGGATCTCGAGTGGTCCTCACCGAACGCGCGGCAGGCCTGTAGGACACGCTCGTCGCGGCCATCGCAGGTGAGGGTAGCTCGAGCAACGCCTCGAAACTCGGAGGAGATCGGGTAGGCCTTCTCGCCACCAAAGCAATGCGAACATCGCTCGCGGCCCCGGCGACGCTGCGCCCTCCGCGCCCGACCTCGGCGTCGATGGCGCCGCGCCCATTGGATCGAGGACCCGAGTTAGTGCCCTAGGGTTTGACGCGCGCGACTGGGCGGAGAAATGGCCAAGTCGAGTCGAGACGGCGAAGACGCGCTGCGGAAGGAAGAAAGAAAGAAAAAAGAACGAAGGGGTATGTTTGTGTAATCAATGGCATAGGTGGGTAATTTTCCCTCAACTCCATGAGGAGGTATGAATCTCTAGTTTCTGGAGTACCCCTTGAGGAGCTCCACAAAAAACGTGGAGTTGGCCCTCAACTCCACCTTTTTCTTGGAGCAGAGTTCTTGGAGCTGGATCTGTTTTGCTAGACAAACTGGGAGCGGAGCTGAAAAACATAGAGCAGAGCAGTCCCAAACAGGCCCTAAGAGTAGTTCTAGACGGTAGGTCCAGCCCATCCACCTCTGCAATTAATCCACAATCATTATGCACGTCCTCACGGGCGTTAATTGGGCTGGATTGTCATGAACCGTTTCCTTAAGGGCACTCCCAAAAGGCAGATTTCATAGTAATGTCTAGGAGAAAAGAGACTACATTAAATAGATATTTAGATATAACTATTCTAACTAGTAGTGTGTCCGTGCTAACGCTACGGTAAAATACAAAAGAAGATAAAATTTGTAAAAAAAATAAAACGAACAATCAGATTTATTAGGATTCACGTCTCATATATTGTATAACCAAATATTTTTGTCACAAAATGAATGTCAAATAAATACGTGACCGGTCGGAACCACCCAACACTCAATGCTCAAAAGCCTACGACCGATTCCCAGGTCTTACGACCACTTCGCGAGACCATATGACCGGCTAACAGAAGCTACGACCATTTATCGCGTGATTTAAACATATGTTCAGTAGTAATCACACACAAAAAACAAAAAACTGAAATGCCAATGTATTCAGTTGAAAGTAGAAATCATATCAGCATTAAAATGAGCCCATGAATAATACATGCACTAAGTAATTCTCATCAGAGCTTGCATACCGTGGAACATAAGGTTCTTCTTCCTTAAAATTTTCCATGGAAATTATAAATTTGTACAAGCATTTACAACACTGAGCACACACTACACCTCGGTCGAGCTCACAAGGTCTCTTGTCAAAATTGACAAGCTGCTCCATGATCACCACATCCTAGGACAAGGAACATCTTCGCATGAATCAATAAGCCATGCGTCATCACATAAAACAATTGTGAACAAATCATTATCAACGACTCAAAGTTATTTTACATGAGAATCATAAGCATAGAAGATGTTATCCCGTGTAACAAGAGGCAGCTTCTTGATGTACATAAACAAGCGCTGAGGTTATCTATAGTCACTTTGTTGCCATGTCAATTACATCTCGGTAGTCGGTGAACATCCACGAGATCACCGAATTTACTCTCTTGAGGTCATCACGCGCAAGGGGCGATATTGAGATCTTGGCGCTGCAACTGGATAACGCATGTTTTCAATGCATGCAACAATATCTTTGCAGCAGACGGTTCGGTGAGCACATCATCATTCATATAGCAGAGAAAGCTGTTTTGAAGTTCATGTAATGAAGGTAGCATTCCTTCCTTTCGTAATGGTATTTTCTGCATTCATTCTGTTCATGTAGACATGTAATGTAAGATATGTAAGATATTCCATTCTTACCATCTGACTTTTTTTTAGAATTTAACAACAGAGTTTTTTTAGAACTTAACAGCAGAGTTTTAGTAAAATGCTACCATTGAGATAGCCAAATATGCATGTAATTCTGAGACAAGGAACCAAAGTGTCAGTATTTGGGACAACTCCGTGGTTATGTCATAAGAAGACTAAACATAGTTATCTTAAACCAACTGACATATTATCTTACATTGTCATATATATAGTCAATGCTCACAAGTAAACTTTGTGCTTCCTGGCAGAAGTTAAATGGATCTTGTTATATCAAAATCCCATGAAGACAAGTGATATCAAGGATCAGGCCTAGTGAGAGAAGCACAAAATTGGCAAACAAATGCAGAGACTGTTGCAAATTTGTAGTACCTTGCTGTAATCATCAGGTAGAGAGCAATAAAGGAGGTTACACCTAGTTAATTTCAGTCCATAGCCATTTGAACAAAAGGGTCCACTGGTGTACACTACATAATAAAACCAAAATGTAGCAATTTTTTTTACCAAACTTCTATTGATGGGTCTTGACAAAACTACCTTTGAACTAAACCAAAACACCTTCCGATTTTTTACCAATGACCAGTACATTAATCACCATTACTGAGCATGACAGAAAAAAGAACTACAATGATAGGATTTGGTTCTTACCACTGACAGTAGCACTTGATGCACATAGCATGGCTGCAGTTGGGCAGCACAACCTTGCTATTCATCTCCATGCAAATCCCACATTCTTCCTCTCTTTCAATATCAATCTCAGAAATCCGCCTCTTGTTTTCATCCTCGTCTCTCCTCCCGTATCTCTCTGTACAAATTACCTTCTGCCTACGGTCATCAACATCGCTGATCCCCTTGTGCAGTTGCATGAGGGAGGGAAATGTGACAACTGTAAACAATGTGCATTAACATTTCAAGTCCAAACAAGAAGCAGTTGTTAGCAAAAAATCTCCACTCTTGTTTGTTTTACAGAACATTTACTATAAAACTCCCTAATGCTCGCCTTCCTTTCATGAGTGGGCATGGTGGTAGTTTCATCTACATAAACCTGCACAACCAAGTGGCCTGGATTAATTCCTTGAAAACATAGAAAAATCGAACAAGAAGCCATGAATTCAAATCACGCGCCAAGCAGAACCTTATAAATTAGAATCCTCGTGACCCAAGCGCACTGCGAGGCCACAATCCGTCCATTGTACAAGGAAAAGGAAGAAGTGCGCCACTGGTCAGAGGACATCCACATCTGGATTCTGGAGGCAAGCCCCGTCGTAATCCCTCGAGAAATCTGATGCCCTGTCGAATTCAGTCCAAAACACTGCTGTAAATGCCGTGTACATAGCCATGACCAGATCGGTGGTAACCACCCACATCATTCATACACACAGCATGAGCCCCTATTTAACCGTTGCTACTGCATTATTCTCATGAGCAGGCTATTTAATTTAAGGTCAAGTAAAAGAATTCCAAATCAGTAAAACATAAATAAAATACCAAATGCCAATTTATCAGATTCATAATATTATCTTTTAGCGCAGGCACTTGCAATTGCAAACTGCTGCATATGCAAAACATGCAAGAATTCAGGACAAAGGTATGACCTGCTTCCGAGCGTGGGATCTAGCTGCAGACTCCTTGTTCTTGATCATCCTCCTCTGCCGCCACTCCACCACCTTCTCCACATTCCCACCGATCCTCCTCCCCCTAATCATCCCCTCAAAGGGGTAAGGCACCGGTGCCATCGACGACAACAGGTCCCCGTTCCCCTCGCCCATCCACAAACCCTAGAAGACCAATCAGATCGGGGACGAACGAGCGAGAGAGTAAGTAGGGGATCAAACCTTCTGCTGCAGCATGGAGGAGTGGGGCCGACGGATCCGGCCGGAAAACAGCAGGCGCGGGTTGGGAGGAGGGAGGAGGCGGCGCGAGGGGGGAGGAGGAGGAGGCGGTGGCGCGGGGTGGGAGGGAGGGTCGGGCGTGTGCGTGTCCTCAAGAAGCTGCCGCCACCAAGAAGAGGGGGAAACGGCTGCCACCGCAACCGCCCCGACGGCCGCCTCCACCCGGCAGCCCTAAGTCGCCGCGCCCGCGCTGAGCCGCCTCCATCGCTCGGACCCCACTCGCCGCTGCTGCGCCTGAGCGCCACCGCCGCCTCGCCACCGCTGGCACCACCGCCTCATGTTGCTCCTTCCCCGATCCGATCGCGCGCTCGCGCCGCCGCGCCGCCGCCGCTCCAAGTCCCCGCCGCGCCATAGTCCCGCTCCGCCTCCGCGCGCAGATCTGAAGCTAGGGTTCGGTTTCACCGCCGCAAACCCGGATCGGGCCGCCATCTCGGCCGAATCGAGGGGCTACGGGCCAGATTGCATCGATTTGGGGGAAGGGTGGGAGGGAGGGTCGGGGGCGTGTGCGTGTGCGTGTGCGCGAGGTGGCGGTCGAGGAGGGAGGGGAGGAGGCGACGGCGGCGCGGTGGAGGAGAAAGGTGAGGAGGCGAGGGTGGCGCGGCAGGAGCGATGGCTCCGTGCGAGGGAGGCGGCATCTCAATGATGTGCATGATCCAAATAATTTTGGCCTTACGATCTTCAATGAGTAAGAGAATAAGGTTTGAGGAGAGATCTAGGCTATTCATTTGTATGAAGTTGGATTACTTGGTACACAAATCTAGGTGGACTTAGATTAGACATGACTGTGGGGGTGGTTGAGGGGGGTGGATTTAGTAAAGAAAATTTTGGTGTATTATAGAGTAGTGTAGATAGGCAGTATTTATGTGTTTTATTCTAAGATCATTATTGTTGTACGTATTGTGATCTATACTGTATTTTAATCTTGTGGTCTACATGTTTTAATTTTTGCTAAAGGACTACCTAGTTCATACGCTATTTGCTACCAAAAAAAACACGCTCTAATGAACTTTATCAGAATACTTGAGTTCATCAAGCTTAAAAACAGGTAATTTGATATGGAGCAGTAATACAAATCAGCAATAAAGCTTAATTTCTTCAGATCAAAGATTGTGTGTTCTTATTGATTTACGCACACTAAAACTACTCATCATATAGCCTTCTAAGCTATGGAACAGACCAACGCACGCTGATATTTACATGATCATCACAAGCATCATACAGAGAGCAAGCAAGAGGTAAATTTAGATGTTAAAGCACGTACATACATAGTAAGATTAATCATTACAAGGATTCCGAATTCCTCCCCAATTTAGCGTTACAAGCTCGATCGGTGTGATTGCCATCTTGCCCATGGGAACACACCGAGCATCTTCCCCCCTACCTAGGCACTCAGCAAGATTCTTGGCGCCCTCCACCTCAGCTATGAGGAGGCCATGCAGGAACCCATACACGCCGGGTCGCTTGGGTTGAGCAGCTGGACCACGTTAACGATGTCCCTCAAGGGCACTGTCCTTCTTGGACAGCTTCTGGTAGCCACTTGCCACAACGAGCGCGGCCAACGCCCTCGCGACGGCGTCCCACTAGGTGATGTCTTTGGCACCCATCATCCAGATTAGCCCTGGTATCATGTCCCCAATCTCCTTCATTGCCTTGTCGCTGCCGACGTTGCACATTTTGCCAACTCCATGGTCGCCTCCGTACGGGTGTTGGCCTTGTCATTGCCCAGCGTGGCCATGACGTGGCTGAGAAAGCTGATGGAGACGGCTATCTTACCGGCCGAGGAGGAGGAGAGACAAAGAATAGCAAGGCGAAGAGTCTGGAGATGAAGCAAACGGGACCAGGGACGACGCATTCGATCCGTATCGACACAGCTGATCTAGTGGGACCCACCAAAACGCATGCGATGGACACCTAAATCGTCCCAGCGGGGTTTCTATCAGTTTCCATGTGCCTTGGTCCCCCTCAAATAGGAGATATCTTGCATGAGACATTGCTTTTATCTCTTTCCCCTTTAAATATTCTTCAACATCAGATTTTTACTTATATGGCAGGTTATCACCATTGCTGACTCATTCCATTGGGAGTGCCCTAATTGTATTTTTTATTCGATGTATAGCAAATTACAATTCACATGGCTTGGAGTCAATCTTTTTTCTTTTTGCAATACAAGTTAGAGAATTGGTTCGGTCCACGTAGAGGTGTTGGAGGTGTTAACACCTCCACTGCATCTAGCCGTTAATTAACGAGGGGTATAACTGCACCTAGCACCACTCCTGCACACCACTCAGAGACACCGGAGGTGTTAAGATCATGAGAACCGTTGGATGAGCTATATTGAACGGCTGAGAATAAGTGAATGTACCGAACCAAAACTCTACAAGTTAACCCACTCACACCACACGCACACACGCACAAGTACGTCTCTTTAGCATATATCTAGAAAGACGAAAATCAAAGATAAATCTACGATCTCATAAAATTTCTACTAAAAGCGCACCTATATATGTGTAAAGGTAGACTCTAGGATTTGAAGTCTGATATATGGAGTTGTATGCCCATAACTCCACCACTTTACTCCCGGCTTGAAGTCAATGTGTGAGCACTACATCCAGCTTCCGCGATGCCAACATCGATCGTCATTCATACAAGAATCCTTAAGAGAGCACAAAACGATTTTTATTTATACCGGAGATCGATCCATCACCTTCTTGTGGAATGTTTTGCAGCTAAACAAGTATGGTACGAAATTCTTTCTGCTATGAGCCTTTGTGCAGTCACAACGGATGGCACCTTGGGAATTTCAGATTGGTGGTAAACTACTAGAAGTGCAGTGATAAAAGGAGCAGAGAAAAGGTTTTGACACTTTGGCTATTCTACTTTTCTAGACATTAGGAGAGAGAGGAATTCCCTTGTGTTCGAAAAGAAGGCTCGAAGTTTACAGGAAATTGTTGAGAGCATCCACGAAGAAGGCCGGCTGTGGAGTCAGGCAGGAGCATCTTGTCTGCTCGGATGGTCTCCATGATTTGTTTTTGGGCGCAGAGCAGTTCTGGGCGCGGAGGAGCCTCAGCCGTGGAGGAGCCCCGCGCGTGAAAGAACCCCAGGTGCGGAAGAACCCTAGGAGCGGAGCAGCCCCAGGCGCAGAGGAGCCTCAGGCGCGGCGGACTCCGAGCGACCCGAGGTTGGGACTAGTCGCGGATTGGGTGGCGCGTGGCACACCGAGATAGCCAAAACTACGTACGGGCCACCGGGGTGCACCGGGCACGAGCGATAGCCGCCCACGGGGAGAGTCCGGGCGATGATGGCGGCCTGAGGCAGCCGGCATGGAACGAAGTTTGGGCACGGAGGAGCCCCCGGGTGCGGAAGAAAATCGAGTCCATTCAGCCCTTCAGACTAGGCATGCCCGTGGTCCACAGCATGGCGCGCACTTGGTCCATGGAATACTGACCGGCCGGGCCCACGCACAGTACTCTAAGGTGGCTCCCATTACTCTAAGAGCAAGTTTAATAGTACAGATAGCTGCTACATCTAATACATTTCCATGTCATCAAAAGATAATGATGCAGTCAACTCATACAATAAACTGGCTATAAGTTATCTCCACAAGAGCTCTCAATCATTTAATACATACATGGGTATTGATAATTTAATATATGCATGGGTATAGCAATTAGTTCTATAGATACATGCATGGATAATGCCTTTTTTCCTGTGCTATAGTCTGACTCTTGCATGGGAGTCGGCTTGGCTCTCTCTCTCCTTTTCTCTCCCCTCTACATAGGACTATGCTGACATGAATTTCTTTATAGCTAACATAGTCAGCCTTATTAAACTTGCTCTAAGACGCTACTACAAAGTACGTACTTTGATGGCTGATGGAGCTATTTTTCTTTTTCTTAGGGCCCAATATCAGCTATTCAGCTGTATAGATCTTAAAGCCGCCAAAGCATATAGTGTCTCCGATCAAAAGGAGTGGAGGGGGGATGGTTCAAATGTGCAGCGTGTTTCTAGGATTTTAGGAGTTGCGTTGCAGCGAGATTCATAAGACCAATCCTGAAGAGATCCGAGGCCAACCTTGGACGAAGTATACAAAACCAACCCCGGACGAAGTCACTAGCCACTAACCAATCCTAGAGTCCCGGATGTGATGGGGCCCGTGTGGTGCAAATGACAGGGGGATTGGATCATATACCCTCCCCTTAGTTGGGAAATTCAGGATTTACCCTCCCACCTTAATGATATGTGGGGTTATCATAAGTCACTGACGCGTGGGCCAGGAGGGTAAATCCTGAATTTCCATATAAGGGGAGGGTATATGATCAATAAAACCCTTATAAATAGGACCTCTTGTGTGCTTATCCTTGAGTCCCTTCATATCCTTAGCGGTCTCCGCATCCAACTGGAGGTGCTTCAAATATATTGTCTGGTCTTGTATCGGTGATAGTTTTATTTATACATTATTTTATCAGTAAAGCCCTCCCACCATTGTACCCTTAAATAAGAGAATTTTAGGAGAAACTAGGCACGTGTAAAGGGTGCGAAGATAATATGTTGATGATGAGTCATCATTAGACAGATGGACCATGCATAAATTCGTCTGCAAAGGGAGATGCCAAACAAATTAACTCGTACTAACTAATTAAATCGAAAAATCGGGAAGCATATGTTCGACAAAAGTGATTGTGTTTATCAGTCGATTGGAAGAATAGGCAGCCATCGAAATAAAATTGGAGGGGGGCCCAAATGAAATGACCTAATCCTGTTTAAGATTCCTCCATGTGAACACTAACTACAGAAGTTCGGACGAACTTTCCCCAACAGAGCTGGTGGCTTTAACTTTATTCAGACGAGAGAAAAAAAGGACAACAGGGGGGGGGGGGTCCTGCTCACTCAGTGTTCACAACTCATACCAAAGGTGTGCCCTAATTGTTTTATCTCCAACAACTTTGCCACACATTTATGTTCCTCTGAGCTTTTGAGTTTCTCCTATCTTAATCCTAGACATTGATTTCAGATCACACCGATTACGTCTTTACTATATGTGAATAGGGACAGGACAAGAATCAATTGGTCCATTTAGAAGAGCTAAATAAAGAGCAAGTAATTAATGGTGCACATCCAGTTTGAGAAGAAATATGAAACTAGCTAATCCATGGTTGATGCCTTATGGAACCTGCTCAAATTCATTTTGTGATGGCCCTTGATTAGTTGTGGACCACTCAAAAGTCAAAAGAGCCAAAGTTCAATAATTCAAAAGAAAAAAAAAAGATGCTACAACAAAGTACGTACTCGAAGGCTGATGGAGCTTTTTTCTTTTTTTTCTAGGGCCAATATTAGATGTATCTCTACTAATAAAAGGAGAATTTGTTCATTCATCATATTCCTTCTAATGCGCACTGGCAGGTGGACCCACATTGTCAGCCCTCCTCCAGTTCACTCGCAACTTCTCTCCCTAAATCACTCGTACCGTCTGCCTTCCATTCCATCCCCTCCCCTCAAGTCGATTTCAACTGCCTTTCCCACGTTCTCCCTCTTTGCATCTCCCAAACTCAACCGTCCACCATGCCTTCAACTTCCGACCAAAGTCATCGCTTTCAATGGGATTCAGAGTTGGGCAGCTTGGAACTGATCAGTGATAGGAAGGAGATAGTAGTGGGCGCTCACGACACGCAACAGCTGTCTTTGGCACATGTACTGTGTAGCCATCGATTGGATCGAATGACGAAGATGGACATATTAACAAGGAGAGAGATGAGGGATAGGTGAGCATCTAGGTGGGGAATTTATTTGTATCAAAGCTCTATTCAAAATCGAGTATTGTATCTAGCCTGATTCATGCTTGGCCCCCATTCTATTTCAATTCATGCAATTCTGAACCACTCTTTTCTATTTCTCTTTCAGAATTTTTTAGTACAGGAAACTTGGTGTGGGCCACAGCGAACCCACTAGATGGCAGCCAGGGCATGAGCACCGGCACAAGCAGTGGGACATGCGTTAGGGCCCAATATTAGCTTTATAAAGCTTACACGCCATCTTTCCTTTAGAGGGGGGAGGGCATGGTCCCAATGCAGGGTGTTTCTAGGAGTAACATCTATATATTCCACACATCATCTTTCCTTTAGAGTGAAATATTTTGTAGATAGTGATCGACTGACTAATAGGGACTCATGAGAGTCTAAACTAATAGTAAAACAGGGACGTCAGGCGTCTATATATAGCAACTTGGGAGCATCAACCCAGGCACAGCATTGCGTATAGTAGGATTCTACGAATTAAGCTAGCAAGAAACAAGATATAAACTCAGCATGACAAGCGTTCTGCCGCTGTTACTACTAGTCTTGTCCTGCTGCTCCTCCATTTCTCATGGAGGAGATGAACACGAGCACTACGCTGTCCTGGAAACCAGCTCTCTCGAGCCAAAATCCGTCTGCTCTGGCCTCAAGGGTGCGTACGTGCAATGTGCAACCATCATGCATGCATGTTGTGGCTGCACGCATGAAATGCGTTAATCATGCCGATTGATTCCATACTTAATAGTGTAATGTTCTGATCCGCGTAATGTGTTTGATAGTGATTCCATCCGCGAATGGCTCATGGGTGCCGTTGCATCGCCCCTACGGCCCGTGCTCGCCGGCGCAGTCCACAGCCGCGCCGTCCCTGGTGGACATGCTCCGCTGGGACCAGCTCCGCACCGGCTATATCCGAAGGAAGGTCTCTGGCGCCGGCGAGGACGTGCTCCAGCCAACCACTCCGGAAGTCGACGTGCAGCAGTCCAACTACAGTCCCCAAGCGGACGTCGGTGCCGGCAGCGGCGCCGGGGCCGCCGCGGCCGGCTCAAGTGTAAGTAAAAAAAATGCTTAGATAAAGCACACTATATATCTTCTAGTGTCTAGGTATTATCCGAATATTTTCTTCCTAACTATCATCCAAATTTGAGACCGCTGGATTAGAGATCCAACGGCCTCTTTTTTTAGAGGGGGAGATTTTTTTTGGAGGAGGGGAGATTTTTTTGGAGGGGGTGGAGGAGAATTCATGTCCATTAAATCTCTAATCTAATGGTCACAAATTTGGATGGTAGTTAGGAAGAAAACATCTAGTTGATATTTATCAACACCCATCTAAAAGAATAAGGAAAGAAGAAAAGTAACAAGAACACCATCATATGCCACATGTTCGCTAAGGAAATGTAAACTGTTACTGGAATTGGATAGATTGATAAGTAGAATCATCTGGTTTAATATAGGGCACTCTGAGCGATCTTGACCCGACGGCGTTGGGCAACGGCATCGTGACCCAGACGGTGGCCATCGACACGGGCAGCGACGTGCCGTGGATTCAGTGCCTGCCGTGCCCCGTCCCGCCGTGCCACCCGCAGAAGAACCCGTTCTTCAACCCCACCAGGTCGACCACCTACGCCGCCGTCCCCTGCGGCTCCCCTGCCTGCAAGGCGCTCGGCCAATACGGCAACGGCTGCTCCAACTCCCAGTGCCAGTACACCGTCGTCTACGGCGACGGCACGGCCACCACCGGGACGTACATCACCGACACGCTGACGCTGAACCCCACCACCAGGATCATGAACTTTCGGTTCGGGTGCAGCCACTCCGTGCGGGGCCACTTCAGCGACCAGACCGCCGGGACCATGGGGCTCGGCGGCGGCTCCCAGTCGCTCCTGTCGCAGACGGCGGGGCTCTTCGGCAACGCCTTCGCGTACTGCATCCCGCCGCCGAGCTCCTCCGGGTTCCTCCTGCTCGGCGGGCCGACCGTCGCCCCCTGGCGCTTCGCGAGGACGCCGCTGATCAGGAACAGCCGGGCGCCGACGTTCTACCTCGTGCGCCTCGAAGCCATCACCGTGGCCGGGCAGCGGCTCGGCGTGCCGCCCGCGGCGTTCTCCGCCGGCTCGGTGATGGACTCCAGCGCGATCGTCACGCAGCTGCCGCCGACGGCGTACCGCGCGCTGCGGTCGGCGTTCAGGTACGCCATGAGGATGTACCCGCTGACGGCGCCGAGGGGCAACCTCGACACCTGCTACGACTTCACCCGCTTCACGACGGTCAGGGTGCCCGAGGTCGCCCTGGTGTTCGAGCGCGGCGCCACCCTGGAGCTCGAGCCGCCGGCGGTGATGCTGGACGGCTGCCTGGCGTTCGCGGCCACCCCAAGCGACAGCTCTGTCGGGTTCATCGGCAACGTGCAGCAGCAGACGTACGAGGTGCTGTACGATGTGGGCGGCCGGTCCGTGGGGTTCCGCCGTGGCGCGTGCTGAGCGCGCCTGCGCACGCACGCAGAGCTCGCGCGCGGCGTGCTGATTGTGTGATAACCCCCTAAAATATATTTGGGGTCTGTGTGATCTGAAGTTATGCTTGCTCTGTAGGCTAGCTTAGTGGGATAATTAAGCTAGTTAATTTAATTTACTAAATAAATCCAAGAAGCTGTTTTGATACCTACATCACAGCTGCTTGTAAACCTAGTTAAGAAGTTATCCTTCTATGACCTACTATGTTGAAGGAAGTTACCTGCAAAGTTCAACAAAAAGAAGTTTATCGAACCTCATTGGATGAACAAAGTGCTATACAACATTTGACTATTTTTTAGAGGGAAATCACGTGAATTTCTAACATTTCGATCTTCGTGGAGATTCGTGCGCCGTCTTCGCCGCCAACATCTTCCTCCTCTCCGGCGACACCGTCATCTTCGCACGCTGCCGCCCGTGGGATTAGAGCTCGGGTTCATTGTTAGGGTTAGGGTTCACCTGAGCCCCTCCGAGCTTAGAGGAAGGCCGGGGCGGCAGCACCGCTTCGGTCACAAATGAGGAGGAGGGCGGTGGGCAGGGTCAACGGCAGGGGCAAGGACTGGACTGACTCTTAGGAGGCAGTGGGTGGTGGCGGCGGATGCAGCGGCTATAGCTGCTGGAGATGGGGAAGAAAGATGAGGCAGGGGCCCTGGAGGTTTGTGGGGCGATGGCGAAGAGGATAGTAGCGAGAGGATGGGGCGGGGAGAGAGAGGGACGGGCATGTGGGGACGCTAGGTCGCGAAGACACCCTTAGTCATCGTATGTGTTTCGTACTAATCCCATGGTCAGTAGTTAGTACACACATTTTCATCATTGAGCTCACATCCATACACATCGCATAACAAAGTCTGTACATATAAGTGCTATACAACATTCGACTTTTTTGGGAGAAATCACGCGAATTTCTAATCTTTCGATCTTCGTGGAGATTTGTGCGTCGTCTTCACGGCCAGCATCTTCCTCCTCTCCGGTGACACCATTGTCTTCGCACGCTACCGCCCCGTGGGATTAGGGCTCGGGTTCATTGTTAGGGTTAGGGTTCATCTAACCCTCCGAGCTTAGAGGGAGGCTGGGGTGGTGGCACCGCCTCGGTCGCGGATGTGGCAGGGGCGAGAACCAGACTTGCTCTTAGGAGGCGGTGGGTGGTGGCGGCGGATGCAGCAACTTTAGCTGCCGGAGACATGGAAGAAAGGCGGGGCAGGGGTGCTGGAGGCCAGTGTGGCGATGGGGAAGAGGATAGCAGTGAGAGGATGGGAAGGGAGAGAGGAGGACGGGGCATGTGGGAGGCGGTATGCGGCGGGGCTCGCCGGCGTCGGAAGCGTTGCTGGTGAGGCAGAGGGAGGCGACACATGGTCAGGGAGGCAACGGGGTCGAGCTAGGGGTCGAGTGGAGGAGAGAGAGGGTTAAGGTTAAGGGTATTTTAGAGGATATAGGAGGTGAATCTGATACATTGGATCGCCATTTAATGATCTTAAAATTTGACTAATATTGATCTAGAAACAATCGTACATTGTATAGATAGACCGTCAGACGAAGATCGTACTGATTACTAAATCATCATCCAGTAGTAGTGGAGTACTACTAGTTCCAACGAGTGGCGCGTAAACCAACCGTTGTCTGAAACGGACATCCCATGCATGCAAGCATCGGCGATCCGCCATCGCATGCGGCTAGAGCATCTATCATGCGCTAAGAAGCAACTCCATCCCATTAGTCATTCTCTCACACATCTATTTCTAGGATGAAGAGGCTAGCTATTATTTTCAGCTCTACTATTAGAGTTAGCATTCCAATGAAGCCAATAGCTATTTGAGAAGTGAGTCCTCCATATTTGGAGGACGCCGCCATCCCCAAAATGCTTCGACGGTTTTGTCCCGCGCAAGATTGGAGATGCCCACCGCGCTTCCGCCGCGCGCGAGGCTATCCACACCGCGCCTCGGCTTCTCGTCCGGCTCCTCGCGCAGTCGTGCCTACCCTCGCGCTGCTCGTCCGCCTCCTCGCGCGTGCGTCCCCGCTGCCCGAGCGCCCGCACCGCCCGCCGCCTGAGCGCCGCGCCTTCGCCGCCGAGGCTGTCCGCACCGCCGCCTCGCTTCTCGTCCGCTCCCTCGCGCCCGCCGCCCGGCGCCGAGCGCCGCGCCATCCGCCACCCGAGCGCCGCACCTCGCGCCGCGCGCGTCCCGACACCCGAAGCGCTCTGCTGTTCTCACACCGCCGCCTTCCGAGCATACGCCGCGATGCCACGACGCCCCTCGCCGCCGCCACCCCGAGCATCCTCTGCGGCGTCCCGGTCCCCATTGCCGCTGGTACCCCGAGCCGCCGCTCCTGTTGGCTGCGTCGGCCCTGCTAGAGTGGGTCTTCCACCGCCACGGGCTGTCCAAGCTCCTGCCTCCGGATGCGCACAGCCGCTGCCACACTCACAACCGACGACACGCGAAGACGCCCACACTCCAGCTCCTGGGCACTCTGGCGGCGAAGAATCGACCACGGAGTTAGCTGCAAGTCAGGAGGAGTTCCTCCATCAGTACACTGAAGGTAAATTTCTTGATGAAAGATGTGGGAAGGATATTTAGTGGGTAAAGTTACATTTCTTTCTTCTGCAGAAGTGCAGATGCATTTTGTGGCAAGCAAATGCCTTAGATTGAAGTAACCTTCTTTGATATAAGTATATTTTCCTAATCCCTTAGGGCTAAGAGCTTAGCTTTATGCAAGCCCAGCATCCTCAAATGCGATCAAGATATAGTTATGTAGCTTACTTTGTAATTATCTGCGAGCATCATGAGCTGAGACCAACTTATCATTCTTGTCTTGTTAAATGAACTAATAAGATTAGCTATTGCTGATATCAAAAGTAGTTAAACCACCGTGCACACAGAAGCTGTTACTAAACCGGGAGAAGAAAGCCCAAGGTTTCTTCTAGTCAAGGTGTTTGTGTATCTGCACCTACATATCATGTATCAGCTGGTGATATTTGACTATCCATTTATAAATGCATATACTAAATGTTGGCAAGCTTTCTTGCTTTCTCATACGGTATATTTTTTAGAAAAAGAAGAAAATTTGTCATGCTCATCCACTGGAGCTTTCTCAGCAGTTTGAAAATGGATCTTTACAGTCACATAGCTGAGGACTCTTCTCCTAGCAAGAGTGCCTTGAGTATTTTGTCAGTCCATCCATCTACCAGCATGAACATATGCCCTCCTTCTGGGACTTCATGATACTGGATACACGGAAGCTTCTTTGAAATGTACCGCTCTGACTCAACGGCACCAACCTAAGTAGATAGTGCAGCGACTTGTATAAGAGTGAAGATAAGCAAAGATAAAAATGAAGAGGAGGATAAAGAACCAATAAAAGTTGCCTGAGTCCATTTCTTGAGTCATATTAGGTAAATATACAATGAAGAGTAGGATAAAGAACCAGTTAGAGTTGCTCGGAGGACTAATTCCACGCAGCCCAACACGATTGATGGCGCACTCAACTTCCGTTGCCCAAATCAAAGCGAGCGGGCCCAAATCAAATTCCGTAAAGTCGGCGAGTAAGACGGAAAATAATACTCGTTCTCTCAACCTAGCTATATTTTGGGCCAAGGCAAAACCATTAATATGTTGCCGGAACGAGACGAGAAAATACAGAAACACGGTGAAGCATACACCACACAAGTCCCCCTCGCGAAGTAAAGCACACAAAAAAAGGGCAATGTAAACAAGCAAACTTCATGCATGGAGCACGCCACGATCCACGATGCCGAGTCTCCGGAGTGCCAATACGCGCGCGGGGACTTGTTGGAGGTTACATATTTTTAGTCTTCTATTTTCTAGATTGTGTCCTCTACCAACAGAATAGACCACGATAGATCGGTCCTCAGTGATTCGGACGATAAACCACAACCAAAGTCTCATGCATATACACCGGACTCAACATGTCTTTGCTCAAGTCTAAAACAAAATTGTAGTTTTCATTTGCTAAACAAAATTAACAGAGGTACCCGCTGGACATAAACATAAATGTTTCCCATATTTGAGCAATTTATAAAATCGTGCCAACCTAGCAAAACTAATAGTGATAAGCATGGCTAAGCATTGATTAGCTTGTACCATTCAAAAATTCCATAATTAATTTTACTCAATGTAGCATTACTATGGTGGCTACAACCACTACGACAGAAGGGATCATCACAGACGGTTCAAAACCGTCATCACAAACAATTTCTGAATCGTCTAAATTTATGTATATGTGATAATAAGTAGTTATCATAGACGACTCTCAAACCGTCTTTGATAATTACAATACAGATAGTTTTTCAAAAAAAAACTGTCTATGATATATTAAGTATCATAGATGGTTCTTGAATATAACCATCTGTGATATATCAAGTATCACATATGGTTAATACCAAAAATCATCTGTGATATGTCTATATCACAGACGGTTCTCGGACATAACCGTTTGTGATATCTTACATATCACAGACGGCTAATACCAAAACCGTCTGTGATAGCTATTTGAATATCTCTAATATTTCTTGTTTTTTGACCAGCCTCAAGAAATGCTGGCCATACTTTCTGAAAACAAGCAAACAGATCACATATATAGCACACGACAATCATTACACAGATCTCACAAATGAATTAAATAACTAAATGATGTACATTTGAATGAATTATTAGACCTTCGCTATCAAGAATTGAGTGATTACAATTGTATCAAATGTTTCAACATCTAATTATCCCCAAGGAAGAACTCTCCAGTTTTGTTTATGACCTCCGCTATCAAGAATTGGGAGAGTTTTTCTCGAATTTTGGCGAGTTTATCAAGATCGAATGTACTTTAGTCGAATTCCACGCGTTGTTGCTAGGAATGTTAAAGTCATTAGCGCATATATATATAATCACGAAATAATTATTGACAAGTCGATAAACCTCTGGATCATTCGTCTTAGAGACCATGATGTCCTTCATATGACAGCAAACATAGAATCCACATACGTTGCCCTGTAACTGCTGATGGCATTGCAATACATAGGTATTGTTAGTTCTAGAGGCACCAATAGCCACCCGGTGCTGGATAGCAGCACTATAAAATTCATAATTTCTAGTCCACCTGTCTAAAAATTGTATTATTAGATTCTTTGAAAATATTAAGAAAGTACCTACAATTTTCATGGTTATAAAATTTCTAGATTAATTCATCTTCTATTTCTTTAATATGTTATTTACTACGGACTACCGAAACTCGACAGACAGACTAAACGTAGTACTATAAAATTATAACTCCCAAACTACACATTGGATTGATGTGACCAAGTACTCTACAGAAAGCTATTGAGTTCATTTACAATTCTATAGGAAACGAATTTCCCAAATTTCACACCCAAGGGACCCAAAATCACAATATAAGACAGATTGCACAAAATCGATCTACTCCAGAACAGAAAACTGCTAAGAATGAATGAAGGAGAAATTAATCGTCACCCTTGGAGACTACGATGAAGACCTCTGGAATTCCTGTGAGACTCCCTTTCCTTCTTCCTTCTTCCTCCTTCCTCTTTCCCTTCTCCTTCTCCCTCCCAACTGATCGAGGGATGATAGCGCAAGGAGAGGCAAGGTGGCTGCTGCAGGGAGGGGTGGAGGGGGAATGCTTTAGTGAGGGGAAGCACAAGGGGTGGGGCGGTGGCTGGGGGGTGATGGGGACAGCTAGGGTTAAGGGGGAAGGGAGGGGGTGACCGGCCAGTCCCCTAAATGGGCCAAGTTGCCATGGGCCGAAGGCCTGTGGCCTAAAACTTCTAAAAAATTCTGAATTTTTGATTTATTTCTTGATTTCTATTGATTTTATCTTTTTTTAATTCATCGAAACCTCTGAACACCATTCGGGATATTACAGATGCGATGACATGCTTGTCGGCGTTGAGGAAGACGACGTCCTTCCTAGCAAACCATAAGACCAAGAGCTCTGGTTCTTGAGGAGAAAACTAGAATTGGTGAGCTGGAGGAGATGACACGCTCTATTCAACTTAAGTATGAAGGAGAAAAATCGAGGGAAGCACACATTCTTTCGCGGGCGCAGCGAGTAAGAGCGGTGGAACGACGCTCCCCCATTCTCTCCCACACACGCAATAACCAGTGGGGAGCTGAGGGGAGCCGTCTGCTCTGGCCTCAAGGGGAGCGGTGGTACGGTGCCATTGATTGTACATGGAGCACTACTATCTATATATAGGCGCGGGAGCACGCATGCATCCTCAATGATTGACGTGAAATTGAAGGTTCACCAAAAAGATCATCTACTGCGTACTACATGCCGCAGGGGAGCATGCATACGTGTGTATCCATGATTGCGCACACGGCGTAATGACAAAAATGAAGGAAAAATTGGGGGCGTGACTAAGCCTCCGCTCCAAATAATTTTAGATTATGATATTCTTGACTTTTAGTTTATTTAACTTAGAAGCTCCAAATGACTTTAACTTCTGTTAGTTTTGGATTTTAGTTTATTTAAATCAGAAGTCACTTAAAACACATCACCTTCTAATTTTAGCTTTTTTGTTTTTGTTTTTCTCTTATTTCTTTATATTACCTAGGATGATATAACGTTTTTTTATTTTTTCTATTTTTTAATTTTTTAATTAAAGAACTAAAAAAAGTTAACAGCCGTTACAATACAATTTTAGCCAAAAGCCACAGCAAAAGCCTACTCATATTGGTTTCTAAAATCTGTTTTTTCTACAGTACATAATTTTTAAATGGAGTATCTTTTTAAAGCGAGATCTACTAGTCGATTGTTACTACACACTGTAGTAACTTCATTTATATCGGTCAAAATCGCACATGAATACGTCTCTCTATAATCTTCTCTACAAACTGTTAAGCCAAAGCTAAAAGATAAAACCAAAAGTTAATATAAACAGTCCTAAAAGAAACAGTTCATTTCATTTGAAGGCCTTTTGCTTGTCGAGATTTCACCTGGAGGCCAAAAAGAACGCGATCGAGATTCGGATTCACAGGTAACACTGTTTTCGTCCCTGGCTGCTTCTCACTTACTATTCCTCTTAAAGTAAAGGAAAGCACCCTTATTTGTTACCCCTCTCCGGCTTTTAATTTGCCCGCTGTCCTTTGGCTGCTTCTCACGGAAAAATTGCTTCCCTGCCCCAAAGTTTAATGGCGTTTGCTTATTTGCCCCATGATATCTCACTGACACGCAGATCCAAGACCCACATGTCAGTGAGACATCATGGGACAAATGAGCAAATGCCATTAAACTTTGGGGCACATGAGCAAATCCCCCGCTTCTCACTGACAAAACATATTCGGTGCATCACATCCTTCGGATACTCCCGTGCACCCCTTTTCAAAATATGACCCAAATGGTCGTGAAATGTAACACCTAATATTTAAATTCTCTGTTATTAATGTTAACATGCTTATCAGTGCATTTCTGAGTTTTTCTGCATTTTTGGCTATTTATTACAAATCACATCCTTTTAAAGACGGCAATATTTGAATTTTTGAGAAATATTAAAAGCTGGTAAGATCTTGGAAATATTTTTACTAAACACTAGACAATGTCAGGACCTCTCCAAAAGTTTTCATAATGTTTAGAGTTGGTTTTCTAATTCTAAAAATTATAACTTAATTTTTGGATTTAATTAAATCAGAAAATAATAAAAATCTCATTTTCCTTCTTGGACCATAACAAGCGCCTCAACCCAGCCCAGTGCCACCCCCGGCTTGCGAATGGCTCACGCACCATTTCCCCGACCGAAGCAGCCTCCCTCTTTCCCGTTTTCTGTTTTCCTTGCGCAAATGCGTTTTTCGTCGAATACATTTTTACTCTCGTCGTTCTATCTCTCTCGTTGACCGGTGGAAATGAGACTCACTAGTCAGAAGCCTTCTTCCACCTCTCACCCACCTCCTTTGGCTTGCACCTCTCGCCCACCTCCTTTGCCAGTGTGGCTGTGCACTTGCACGCCCACGAGGAGAGTTGCTCTGTCGCCCGTTACAGCCCACCGCGCACTTCCACCTCCTTTCTTTCATGCCTTTGGCAGCTACAGCCGCTGCATCCGCCGCCACCACCCACCACCTCCTAAGAGCAATCTGGTCCTCGCCCCTACCGCCAACCCTGCCCACCGCCCTCCTCTTTAATTCATCCACGGCCGAGACGATGCCACCGCCCCGTCCTCCCTCAAAGCTCGGAGGGGTTCGGGTGAACCCTAACAATGAACCCGAGCCCTAATCTCACGAGGCGGCAGTGTGCGAAGACGACGGTGTCGCTAGAGAGGAGGAAGATGCTGGCGGCGAAGACGACGCATGAATCTCCACGAAGATTGAAAGGTTAGAAATTCGCGTGATTTCTCCCAAAAAAATAGTCGAATGCTATATAGCACTTCTGTTCATCAAATGAGGTTCAATAAACTTCTTTTTGTTGAACTTTGCAGATAACTTCCTTCAACATAGTAGGTCATAGGAGGATAGCTTCTTAACTAGGTTTACAAGCAGCTGTGCTGTAGCCTGTAGGTATCAAAACAGCTTCTTGGATTTATTTATTAAATTAAATAAACTAGCTTAATTATCCCACTAAGCTAGCCTACAGAGCAAGCATAACTTCAGATCACACAGACCCCAAATATATATTAGGGGGTTAACACACAATCAGCACGCCGCGCGCGAGCTCTGCGGGCGTGCGCAGGCGAGCTCAGCACGCGCCACGGCGGAACCCCACGGACCGGCCGCCCACATCGTACAGCACCTCGTACGTCTGCTGCTGCACGTTGCCGATGAACCCGACGGAGCTGTCGCTTGGGGTGGCCGCGAACGCCAGGCAGCCGTCCAGCATCACCGCCGGCGGCTCGAGCTCCAGGGTGGCGCCGCGCTCGAACACCAGGGCGACCTCGGGCACCCTGACCGTCGTGAAGCGGGTGAAGTCGTAGCAGGTGTCGAGGTTGCCCCTCGGCGCCGTCAGCGGGTACATCCTCATGGCGTACCTGAACGCCGACCGCAGCGCGCGGTACGCCGTCGGCGGCAGCTGCGTGACGATCGCGCTGGAGTCCATCACCGAGCCGGCGGAGAACGCCGCGGGCGGCACGCCGAGCCGCTGCCCGGCCACGGTGATGGCTTCGAGGCGCACGAGGTAGAACGTCGGCGCCCGGCTGTTCCTGATCAGCGGCGTCCTCGCGAAGCGCCAGGGGGCGACGGTCGGCCCGCCGAGCAGGAGGAACCCGGAGGAGCTCGGCGGCGGGATGCAGTACGCGAAGGCGTTGCCGAAGAGCCCCGCCGTCTGCGACAGGAGCGACTGGGAGCCGCCGCCGAGCCCCATGGTCCCGGCGGTCTGGTCGCTGAAGTGGCCCCGCACGGAGTGGCTGCACCCGAACCGAAAGTTCATGATCCTGGTGGTGGGGTTCAGCGTCAGCGTGTCGGTGATGTACGTCCCGGTGGTGGCCGTGCCGTCGCCGTAGACGACGGTGTACTGGCACTGGGAGTTGGAGCAGCCGTGGCCGTATTGGCCGAGCGCCTTGCAGGCAGGGGAGCCGCACGGGACGGCGGCGTAGGTGGTCGACCTGGTGGGGTTGAAGAACGGGTTCTTCTGCGGGTGGCACGGCGGGACGGGGCACGGCAGGCACTGAATCCACGGCACGTCGCTGCCCGTGTCGATGGCCACCGTCTGGGTCACGATGCCGTTGCCCAACGCCGTCGGGTCAAGATCGCTCAGAGTGCCCTATATTAAACCAGATGATTGTACTTATCAATCTATCTAGTTCCACTGTTCCAGTAACATTTTACATCTCCTTAGAGAACATGTGGCATATAATGGTGTTCGTGTTACTTTTCTTCTTTCCTTATTCTTTTAGAAAAGATATATAGTGTGCTTTATCTATGCATTTTTTTACTTACACTTGAGCCGGCCGCGGCGGCCCCGGCGCCGCTGCCGGCACCGACGTCCGCTTGGGGACTGTAGCTGGACTGCTGCACGTCGACTTCCGGAGTGGTTGGCTGGAGCACGTCCTCGCCGGCGCCAGAGACCTTCATTCGGATATAGCCGGTGCGGAGCTGGTCCCAGCGGAGCATGTCCACCAGGGACGGCGCGGCTGTGGACTGCGCCGGCGAGCACGGGCCGTAGGGGCGATGCAACGGCACCCATGAGCCATTCGCGGATGGAATCACTATCAAACACATTACGCGGATCAGAACATTACACTATTAAGTGGAATCAATCGGTATGATTAACGCATTTCATGCGTGCAGCCACAACATGCATGCATGATGGTTGCATATTGCATGTACGCACCCTTGAGGCCAGAGCAGACGGATTTTGGCTCGAGAGAGCTGGTTTCCAGGACAGCGTAGTGCTCGTGTTCATCTCCTCCATGAGAAATGGAGGAGCAACAGGACAACACTAGTAGTAATAGCGGCAGAACGCTTGTCATGCTGAGTATCTCGTTTCTTGCTAGCTTAATTCGTAGAATCCTACTATACGCAATGCTGTGCCTGGGTTGATGCTCTCAAGTTGCTATATATAGACGCCTGACGTCCCTGTGTTTACTAGACTCTCATGAGTCCCTATTACTCCTGAAATCCTAGAAACACCACCCTGCATTGGGACCATCCCCGCTTTGGCCGCTGTAAGCTTTATATTGTGCCCTAACGTGCTTGTGCCAGCTCGCCCCTGCCAACGCGGTCGCACACATGCATGCAGCTATGGATAGCCAAGGTTGCATCAGGGGTTGCCGGTGCTCATGCCCTCGCTGTCACCCGGTTTCCTGTATTCCTAGAGAATTCTGGAAAAGAAATAGAAAAAGAGTGGTTCAGAGCCAGGGGCGGAGCCAGAAATTGGATATAGGGGGGGCAACATAGACAATAAGTAGAGTAGAACCAATGAACCATGCCGGATTTACCGATCTAACATAGGTTGATATGGGCCCTCTAAAATATAAAATCTTCGAGCTTCATTTTGTTGATCAACTGGCAATTCTAAGATTTGAACATGTTTACTAGGGTCTCTCTCAAATCTAGTAGCTACAATTGGTTGATGCTCGGCAGCCTCGGCTTCTAATGGTACATCAGCAACACTACTCTGATTATTAGGATTTTCAATATCATGTTCATTAGGAGTTTCACATTAGGAGTTTCCACTTCCACGTTAGCACTTGAATCAACAGGCTTAAAAAAACTATGAATTATCTTTCTTTTCTTCATATCATCTAAAATTATATAGAGAAACTAATCAAACTATGAACCAGCTCAAATTGTATGGAATTTTGGTATTTTGGTAATGGAAATATGGAAACTTTTGCCTTCAAGAGATCAGATATTCAGATTACCTGACGGCGTCGGGCCACTGCGCGGAGTATGGTTTGCACTTTGCGTCTTTGCCGGGGTCGCCGAGAGCTTCTTGAACGGCAGCGCCGATGACTCCCCACCGAATAGCTACAGCACGGAGAACATTGAGACGCAGTCACGTAGAGTATTTGAAGGACTACTGGACAGTCTGGACTAGGAAAAGCAGCAGCAAGAGTCTCTTCGCCTAATGCCAAGAGAGCGCATTAGTATTGCCTAATGGCTAATGCCAAGCTGCAGGTTGAGCCCGGGCGCGGGCGGCGGGCGGACGCGGACTCCAAATTCCAAAAAATATTGAAGCGTCGCTTTGCCTCCTCCTGAAATATGAAGTATTGAAGCATGAAGCGTCAGTGCGTCACTGATTGCTGGGCCGGCGCCTGGGCTAATTGGGTATGGCCGTATGGGTGCATGACTGCATGAAGCATCCAGTGGGGGGGCTGCCGTTGCATGATCGTTGGGGGGTGCCAGGTCCCCCCAGCCCCCCTCTCTCCGCCACTGTTCAGAGCTGCATGAATTGAAATGAATCAGGCTGGATACATTGCTCGATTTTGAATAGAGCTTTGATACAAACAAATTCCCCACCTGGATGCTTGCTATCCCTCATCTCCCTCCTTGTTAACATGTCCATCTTCGCTGCTTGATCCAATCGGCAGCTACACGGTACTATTAGTATAATAGTAAACCAGATATGCAGTACATGAGGGAACATTGAATCTTGCCCCAGATCGCTTCGGGATTAGTCTCATGAATCTTGCTACAATGCTAACCCCCTCCTTTAGTCCTTTGATCGGAGACACTATATGCTTTGGCGGCTTTAAGATCTATACAGCTGATATTGGGCCCTAAGAAAAAGAAAAATAGCTCCATCAGCCTTCAAAGTACGTACTTTGACTTTTGAGTCTTTTAGATCAGAGACACTATATGCTTTGGCGTCTTTTTTTTCTTTAAAATTATTGAACTTTGGCTATTTTGACTTTTGAGTGGTCCACAACTAATCAAGGGCCACACAAAATGAGTTTGAGCAGGTTCCATAAGGAAAATTTTCCACGACAGGAATACAAGCACCTTATTAGGCTTTTTTTCCTTTGTATTATCCATGAGCTTCGACTGAAATTTTTCAAGAGTTAGGAATACAAAACAACTACGTGTTGCATTACATGGCTCATAAAATTTTTGAACAAAAACCTCATATTACTATTATTTTAGTTGAACACGTTTGTAGTCAGAATCAATAAGGTTTTGAAGGTAAACTAACAACCAAGTGTTTATGGAATCCCAGCAAAGTGTGCAATCAATTACATGCATGCTTCAATGCTATATGCCCGTGCCATATAAAATCATGCTAATTCTATAAAGTTATCTGTATAGCTCTTCACGTATGCAAGAACTTTTATACGATATGACACAACATGATACATATTTCCTTTTGCTTTAGCTTGATAATATGATAATCAATAAATAGGACTTCATTGCTTAATAAGAAAATAAATCTGCACGTAACAACTAAAGTTGCTAAAATAAAAAACTGAGTACATCAAGAATTTAGAGAATTAGAGTTGACGAGTATACTTATACATCATTTATCATCAAGCATTCAATTGCCCTTCAATGTTCCCTCATGTACAGCATATCTAGTGTAGGATCGTCGATGACAATCAGAGAAAAGTGAATGATTATAATTTGCAGCGGAAACTTTTTCTTAAATTTTCCGTCTTCTAATCGTCTAATCTGAAAAATAGAAAGAACAAAAACCGGAAACAAAAAACCGAGCAGTTTTCTTCACGTGTATTTCTCTACTCTCTGATCTTATCTGGTCTTGAGCCAAATCATGCATGCATGCCAACGAGACAAAAAACAGAGATCACCAGATATACTAACCAAGAGCTAACACCTTGTTTTTATTTATCTATGAGTAAATCTTAATCAAAGTCCACAAGAGGAGACAAAAGCCAGCCCTAAAAACTTTCAGCCAAAGCTAGCTAACTCATGCAAGCAGAATCTATGAAAACTTAATTAGCACTAATCACTAATTACTTTAGAACCAAAAGTCTCTATGTCCGGCCAGAGAAGCAATACATGCAGACCACTTTTTCACCTCAAACCGACAAACAGATTCCAAAGAACATGCATGCATGCAGTCAAGTAAACGTAATGCATAAACCTTAATTAGCCTCACCTAATTACTTATCTAATCACCTCACGGCTAATGAACTTGAATGCAAGATCGGTAGTGATTTAATTAGGACGTCACGCACAGATTGCTTTTTGTCGGAACGACGCGTTGATGCTAACGCTGCTTCCTTTGTGCGCGATAACGAGTCCGTGGCGCCGTGATGCTCTGACATGGATTGGCTCGTGGCGCTCAAGAAGACGTGCCTCCCCGAGGACAACGAGAACGCGCCACCGACGACGCTGCGAGACGTGTCTCTGGGAAGATGTACAAAACGCAGGAGAAGCTAGGCGTCGACACGAGGACGACGCGAAGAAAAAGCGTGCCGTACCAATTTCTTCAGGATAGATCTATTTTTTTCCTTTTCGTTATAGTGGCTATAAAGTGTCTTTCTTGATATCATTAAACCCTAGCATGAAATTAGTCTCCCCAAAAACCATGATATTAGCCTCTAACCCCACTTCTATTTATAGTCTAGGGCTCAAAACCTGGGCTTATTCTAAGGCCACGAATTCTAATCCAATTCCAACAAATAAGGGACTCGAAACCCTTCCTAACACGAGTTTTTCAAAATTCTAACTTCTCCAACTCATCACGTGTTGAAACCTCTAGGACCGTACCCCCCGTAGCTTCTCCATAGATCATCCACCACATGTCGTAGCCTCCGGACCGCACCTCCGTGGCTCCAACACGTATCATCCATCCATCTCTGATCTCCATGCGCCCCAAGCATGAGCCCGACCATCTCGTGACCTTCTTGACCGTCTGAACGTCGGATCTCCCCATCCTAGTCCCAGTCTACCTCATCACCGACCATGATCGCCTCCATGTTCAACCTACACATGCAAAGACCAAAGAACATTTTTCCGGCACAAGTTCATCCCAACTTGAGCAACATCAGTCCACGCACATATGTCACACGTCTCGCATAACATGGATAAGCAATATCATCAAATATTTATCATCATAAATTAACCATTGTCAATTATTCATCACCAAAATATCCTAGACCAAACCACATGGTCTAACATCTGGTTATGCTATCTCATTAGTGGTTGTAATGGTAGAAATCTGCAAAACCTACAAAACAATAAGCACTTAAAATCAATAAAACTATGGATGGTTACAAATCCATATTGGAATTCTCATAATTTGAAAAAGACTTACTTAATCATGCGATCAGATAAAAAATTACATTATTCCAAATTTTCGGGGCTTGGGATCTCTTCCATGAACAAAAGGAACTAAGAGAGCTAGAGTTCAATGAAAAACTGAAGCTGCAACAGTAGATAACAACTTAACATTATTCAGAACATCTAATTGCTCATATCTTAATTCTTAACCCAATCATCTTGAACTTGTTAAGTTTTATAGTAACTAAAATGGAATTTTCAAATGATATCTGCTCAATGCTTAACTGCAAAAATATATTTGCTGGTGCTAAAGCACAAGTGTAGGATCTTTAGGGAAGCCTTGGATCATCTAGCAGGACAGCCAACTGAGCATCTAGATGCATTGCAACTGGTCCATCACGTTGAAATCATTCCAAAAAAAAAAACCTTGAGGGCAAATTTTAGAAGGAATTCATAGAGGGGTGGGCATAAGTATGCTAATGAATAATCATGTAGTAGGCAAATTAGTTTCAAAAAATAAAATTCTATATCTTTATGAGGCATTTTTACCAAACACATAGTGGGCAAATTAGTTGAATGCATGCTTGAAGCTCCTACCTGCGCCATGTAGGGAAGGCAGTTGAAATCGACTTGAGGGGAGGGGACGGAATGGAAGGCGCAACGGTGTGAGTGATTCAGGGAGAGAAGTTGCGGGCGAACTAGAGGAGGGTTGACAATGTGGGTTCACCTGCCAGCGCGTTTTAGAAGGAATGTGGTAAACGAACAAACTCCCCTTTTATTAGTAGAGATTACTAGAGATACATCTAATATTGGCCCTAGGAAAAAGAAAAACAGCTCCATCAGCCTTCGAGTACGCACTTTGTAGCAGCGTCTTTTTTTCTTTTGAATTATGGAACTTTGGCTCTTTTGACTTTTGAGTTGTCCACAACTAATCAAGGGCCATCACAAAATGAGTTTGAGCAGGTTCCATAGGGCATCAACGATGGATTAGCTAGTTTCATATTTCTTCTCAAACTGGATATGCACCATTAATTACTTGCTCTTTATTTAGCTCTTCTAAATGGACCAATTGATTCTTGCCTGTCCCTGTTCAAATATAGTAAAGACGTAATCGAGAGCTGTGTGATCTGAAATCAATGTCTAGGAATAAGATAAATGTGAGAAACTCAAAAGCTCAGAAGAACATAAATGTGGCAAAGATGTTGGAGATAAAACATGACCATAACATCAAATTAGGGCACTCCTTTGGTATGAGTTGTGAGCACTGAGCAGACCACCACCCCCCCCCCCCCCTCCTTTTCCCCTTTTGTTCATTTTTTTCTCGTCTGAATAAAGTTAAAGCCACCAGCTCTGTTGGGGAAAGTTCGTACGAGATTCTGTTGTTAGTGTTCACATGGAAGAATCTTAAACAGGATTAGGTCATTTGATTTGGACTTTCTTAAAGGGCCCCCTCCAATTTTATTTCGATGGCTGTCCATTCTTCCAATATACTGATAAACACATTCACTTTTGTCGAACATATGCTTCCCGATTTTTCGCTTTAACGAGTTAGTATGAGTTAATTTGTTTGGCATCTCCCTTTGCAGACGAATTTATGCATGGTCCATCTGTCTAATGATGACTCCTCATCAACATCTTTCTTCACTCCTTTTACATGTGCCTAGTTTCTCCTAAACATGTGGCTCGAAGTAGACCTTCTAACGGGTGCTGTCGCTTCGAGGTGGTCATGGGCCCAAGGTAGCATGGGTCGACGCATTGACCTAAAGAAGGGGTCGGTATGCAACTTTGGGCCAACGATTCCTCCGATAGTCTATAACGAGTTGACAAGATATTAAATTACTTTGGCGTTGGAGCAGGCTTGAGTGGCAGTTCATCGTCCGTTGGCCATCGGGGGTGAGCTCAGAGTGGCCGAAGTCGGATTGCCAAGGCAGGTTGATGCTCATCGTAATGGTACACATTCCCTAATCATGGGAACGTAACGGGCCAGATTCTTGACGTAGCTCGGGCTTGGTTCGATGGCGGCATGCATCGCGAGGAGACTCGCTACCAGGGAGCCTCATTGGAGTACAGTGCATGGGCCGGCTGGTCACTATTCCATGGACCGCCTCGGGCCGCCATCATCGTCCGTACTCTTCGTGGGGGCGGCCGTTGCTCACACTTGGTGCACCCCGGTGGCCCGTAGTTTTGGTCGTCTCGCTCGCGGGCGGATCCGCAAAATCGAGAGGGCACATCCACAAAGCCAAGTATACCGTCCTTTTAGTAGAGGGCAAAATGAAGGCTTCTTTCATCAATTTGATAAATCACGATGAGTGAGGGCCTTTTAGTTGGGCTGAGTGGGGCACTAGCATTAAATCTTGGGCGCTTGAGTGGCGGCTGTGCCTCACTGCTCCTCTTTGGATCCGCCTGGTCGCTTCCTCCGCGCTGTGCCTAGGGTTCTTCTGCTGCCCCTGGGGCTCCTCCACGCCCAAGGCTGCTCCGTGCCCGAGCTTCGCTCCTCGCCTGGGGCCGCGGCACTCCCAGATCTCCTCTGCGCCTGGGGCCACTCCGTACCCAAGGTTCGTCCGTGCCCGGGGCCGCTCCGCGCTGAGGGTTATTCCACGTCCAAGGCCGATCCGCGCCCTGGGCTCCTCTGCACCCTGGGATCCACCGCGCTCGGGGTTCGTCCATGCTCAGGTCCGCTCCGCGTATAGGGTTCTCTACGCTTCCCAAGTAGACGAGTGCAAAGTCGACAAAGATTGGACAATGTACGAGTTGCTACTGAGATCGAACGATGTTCGAGCAGTTGCAGGGTTTGGATGGCGTCTAGGTGGCTTAAGAGATCAGATGGCATACGAGTGACTTAAAAGTATCGAATGGCGTACGAGGGCTTAAGAACATCAGACGGTGTACGAGTGGCTTAAAAACATCGAATGGCGTCCGAGTGGTGCTGCTCAAGACTTGAACTGGCGCGGTCGAAGTTTCTTTCAACTACAAGGTGGTTGGAGAATTCAAGCAGCGGAACAGTCGGAGAGCAGGGGAGTGGCTGGAGATTTCAGGCGACAGGGCAGTCGGAGAATCTGCGGTCGAAACATCAATCGACGACCACGGGTGGGTTCCTGGTGTTAGGGGGTTTTCATTTTGGGGTTCGGCAGCAACTGGGGGTGGTTGACGTTCGTTGGTGGCGAGGTCCTCTCTTCGGGATGTTTGAATGGCACAGAGCTTAAGGACGGGTTAAGAGGATATTAGCATTAGGATTTTGGTATCTCTGGGTTAGAGAAAGCTCAGGGAAGTGATGGCGTAGGTCGGGAATGACTGAGCCGAGCTGTCCACGGTGAGGTCTCAAGGTCGGGCGGTGGCGCTAGTTGCCAGCACGGTAAGAGTGTAGCACCCGGAAATTAAAATAATAATAATTATTATAAAAAGACCAAAACCCACCAAACCCTAATCTCACCTCAACCTTTATATATAAATAGTGGATCCCTTTTTCCTCCCTGTTGCGCCGCCATTGAAGCTCCCAGGTGATCCTTCTCTCTCTCTCTCTCCTCTATACTTCTCCCTCTCTCTCTCCACATCTCTCTCTCTCTCGTTGCTATGCATGGGGCTGCATGGGGCCGGCCGGCCGGCGCGGCGGCGGCAACCATGCATGCACTCTCGGTTACGTGCACGGCTTTGCCATGGCAGCTCGGTGGACGCAGCGACCCGGCCTGCAGGCGTTGGCGGTTCGGCCGACAGGCGGCGGCGCGGCCGGCCGGCCGGCGGCGACGGCAATGGCGCCGGGCGCTCGATCGCGCGCATGGCCCCGCCATGGCGGCTCGGCAGCCACGGTGGGCTGGCCCATAGGCGGCGGCGGTCCTTTGTAGGCGGCGCGGCGTGGGCGGCCGGCGCCGCAGCGAGGCGGTGTTGTGCAATTCGGCCGCATGCGTTCGCACACCCGCACGCGTCTTACTGCGCCTTGCTTTCGCGGGTGGTGGCGGCAGCCGGCAGCAGTCCATGGTGGTGACTAGCGGCCGGAGCAGCGGCGCGGCCGAGCGGCCATTCGCGTTGCCGAACGTGTGTTCGCGTGACTGAATGGCCGTCTACGCGACCGAATGCACATTCGCCCGGCTGAACCGCCAATTGTTCCTTTTAGTCATTTATCTCCTGTCGTTTCTGTATTAAATTCATCATACCTGATCGGCTACCTTCCGTACGCTCAGAGGTTCTCGCGCAGCCGGACGAAAACTCGGCTCGTTAGCTCGCTCGGTTAGTGGCTGGCTCGGCTCGCTCGTTAGGATAACGAGCCGAGCCGAGAAGATTTTAGCTCGTTAGCTATAACGAGCCAACTCGAGCCACCGCGAGCCGCTCACGAGCCAAACGAGCCATACTTACGAGAATTTAGATATGCATATCTGCTTTCATGGACCTAATTTGTACTCTATTGCATGTGCTAATGTGTAAATTTGTACTCTATTGTACCCAAACGAGCCATGCATGTGTTAATTTATACTCTATTGTACCCAAGCGAGCCAAACGAGCTAAACGAGCCAAACGAGCCATGCTTCCATGGATGAATATATGATGGAGACATTTTTGGCCCCGGCTCACGAGCCAAACGAGCTAACTCGAGCTTTTACGAGCCGAGCCGAAGCTAGCTTTTTAGCTCGTTAGTTATAACGAGCGACTTGTTATCCTCTGAGCCGAGCCGAGCTACTCGTTATCCACCTCTCTACGCGCAATGTTGAGGGAGCAATGGGCGCTTGCATTTCTCGGATCCGATGTGCAGCGTGTCCGTCGAGCGTGCTCAAGGCAAATACCTTGCGGCCGTAACCTGTTTGTTTCGCACTCTATATCTCATAATTACTGTTGCCTTAGCACGATTACAGATCATTACATTATATTGTTGCCTATCGTGAGTCGTTGTAGTTTAGTAGATGTTCATATGTCGAGATAGATAGTAACAAATGCTTATAATTAGACTGCTATTAACCGTAGAATTCTTATGTGATTAGGATTGTAACCAACGTTTAAATGGAAATTAGGGTTGCGCCGAATCATGCTCAAATATAAGGTTAATCACTAGTAATCTTTAACATTGGTCGGTTATTTATATGCTTTGTATCTGTGATCCTTAATTGTTGATTATTATTCGTGGACTGTTGTTAATTCAGTTACTGCACATTAATTTGACTAATGACCCATTTATCACCTAATAAAAAGATATGTTTGACAACCCTTGTATGACTCTAGTTAGGATCCTCCTTATCGACAGATCTTATTTCCAACATCATGAATCATCAACCTTGTCTCTAGTCTCATCGTATCAAACCTTCACTCACATAACTGCATCTTAATTCAATCACAACTCTCTAATTATATCATGGATAAGTTGCTAAATAACAAACTAAGGGTTATCACGCCAGGGCCACCCACATATAGGGGTCATTTCCACCCAACCTGGTAACGTACGCGGGCCGTACATTCTCATTACATAGGATATTACACCCCGTCTGCGGTTATACAGTCGAGGACAAGGTTATGCCTGGCTATTCTCGTATAACCGGGTATGTGGGATGAGTTCACCGGCACCCGTGTAATAATTTACCATAATTTGTCACATAACAAATATCCTTAATACACAATTCTCCTATTATTCCTTTTCCGTTTATGACAGTATTTCGATATCACTTGTCCATTGCTTGCCTTATGCGCATCGCTTACTTGTCGTGCTTATTCTTTATTTCATATGGTTGCATTACTGGTTTTACTCTTGAGTTGCGACCGTAGTTGGGTACTTGCTGAGATTTTCAAATCTCACGCTTGCTCTTTCCCTCTCAAGTAAAAGGCCAGTGGATTGATAGCAGCATGCATGGGTGGGAGCACTCGAATTTCAACACTGTGGCTTGCCACAAGTTTTGCCATTTACTTATTTGTCATTTGATTAGAAGTGGGCCGGTCCCATATTTCAAACATTATTACAGCTTCCATTGATTATTTAATAAAGTACTTTGAAGGTTTTAATTTGTGTATGAAATTCTATTATTGTCTTTTATTATTAGTTTTATTTCTTGGCGATGACGTTCCATAGTAGTATTCCACCTTGACTATATGTGGGGTACTACAAAGGGGCTCGATGGGCTAAGGCAGTGGTTCAGTGGTGTTTCTGAGAGCCTAAAGGTGCTACAGGCGAGAGCAATTGGAATGTGATCAATTGAATAAACGGAATCAAAACTTGGCTTACTTTGAGATCTTTGGCCGATCGCTAGAGAGGCTTTGGTCAAAAACTCAATTGGGGTGTGGTGGTGGCTCACTGGATGCCTGTGCGATGTCTGGAGGTGGTCTCGGGCTTTTATAGCCATCCCATGGTGGTTCGGAAAAGGGGCAAGGCTAAGGAGGTGGCGGTGTGAATCAAGGGTTGGGAAGGTGCGGGAGAACGCGACACTGCTGGCAGGGGGAAGGTACAGGTTTGTCTCGGGCACAACATTGCGGCGGTCAAAAGTGGTCAGAGGAGTGTCAGGTCAGCAAGGAGAGGATTAGAGCAGAGAGAGCAAAATGGACGATGGCGGTGGCAGGGGTCGGGAAGGCTCAACATGATTCGGAGAGGCAGCAGGAAGGTCGGCATGTGTGCTGGCATCTCAAGCTATGTGCTTCTCGGGTGGTAGTCAAAAGTTGCGACTATCGGGGGTCGGCCGTGAGAAAACAAAGAGCATGAGGAGAGCTACGGCGGCGGCAAGTTCTGCTGGTTGGTTAACATGTTGCTGGTGCAGTTAAGAGGATGTTAGAAGTGGGAAGGTCAAGGTGGTACTGGCTCTGACCAGTTGGCAGGGGCGTGGCAACGACGGGAAGTGACAAGAAGGGGCAGCGGCAAAAGATCAGGTGATGGTGATATTTTCTATCAGTGAATAGTACTTGTACGAAAATGGTTCAAGAAAGCGATGCGACAGGTTGAGATTGGAGCTTGAACGGCTGGGATAGATGTGGAATTTGGACAGGATTCACAAGAAATCAAATTCAAATAAGAATTCAAGTTGATTTTAAAATTTTGGTTTTGTTTCATAAAGTTTGAATAATCATTTACCTCCTTTTATTGCGGTGAACGTTACTACAGATACGTGCCCTGTCGATCTATATGGATACCCCTTTTCCAGCCAATTTGACGAAATTTCAGTATAGAACAAGTAGCTTCCAATGTGAAACTGGGAGTCTGGGACCTCTCCTTTCGGAAATTCCAGGCGCAACTAGCTTACAGATGACAAAAGTTATAGGTATCCCTGCAGAATCGATTCAAGCCTATCCTGCAACTGTCGTTTGACTTTTTTTTAACTCATATTATGACTTTTTCTTGGGTGAATGATAACTTCACTTCCTAACAGGACATGTTTGAGCCCAAAGTAAGTCATCTGGAAAAGAACCGAGAGAAGTGGAGAATAAATGCCAAAGACGACAGGAGAACTCACGAGTCACGCCATGCACTCAAGGAGGGAGAACCTTCCCATGCACGCGATGCTGCATGTCCACACGCAAGCATTCTCTACTTATATGCTCGCATGCATGGCATGGCTATCAACTCAACCAACCATGCATACTTAGGTCCTATTTGGCACAGCTTCACCAACAACTTCATGAGCTGTTGTGAGCTGTTTTTTGCCAAACACCCTTTTTGCAAATAGTTTCATGGTTTAAGCTCCTTTTTTCTGCTCTCACAAAGGAATGGGGAGAGGTGAAGTTGAAAAGTAGCTTTTCACAGCTCTCTCCCTCAGGCCCGCAGTCCTAGGAACCCACTGCCCCTCTGGTTCACCAAAATTACACGCATTTGCCACTAGTCCATCCCGTTCACCTCTCCCGTTCACCAAAATTTCACTTACCCTCTTTCGTACGCATCGCTCTCTCTCCCGTCTCCTTCCTCCGAACGCACGCGCCACCGCCATGGATGCCCCCTCGCCTGCACGCGATGCCGGTCGGGAAGCAGATGGATCGGGAGGCCAAGAAGATGATCCAATCACTGCACCGAGGGATTCGTTTTCGGCTCTTCTCGCACGGGCTACAGGGCTGCCGCCTTAGCGGGGCGGGTCTTGGCATGGCGCCGCCGCCGGCGGCGGCGGCGCGCGCATCGCGGCGCGCCGGCGGCGGCCGCGGCCGCCGAGCTGAGCCCCATGCGACCCACAAGAGCGGCGGCGCGCCGGCGCGCGTCCCAGCCTTGGCTCGTGCGCCTGTGCCCCGAGCAGCGATCTGCGCCCATCGACGGCGCCGAGCGATCCAAAGAACCCCGCCGAGCGAGGCGCGAGGTTGGCGAATGGCGTGCTTTAGTGGCCACGCGTTTCGGGCCCGATTGGCAGATGGCTGAAGAAGTCGAAGATACTCGTGTGCAAATCGGGGGCTCTTCTCTCCTAGTCGTGTCGCCTCTACTCGGCGTCGAGGTGGTCGAGGTGGTCGTGGTGGACGCACACAAAAGCCGCCTGCTGTTCCTGCTGCCCCGACAGCTGACACTCACCAACCATCAAACTGTTATGCCAGAGACTTGGTGGAAGAAGACGATAAAAGTAAGTGCACTTCATAAACATTTCTATTGCAAATTTCTCTCTAATTTCATTAGCATAATCTAACACACTTGTAATGTTTCATTGCAGGAAATTAAGGGGAGTTCTAGGTTCAAGCAAAGAGGGCTACATAATGTGGAGAAGTTGGAAATTATGTTTGAAGACCTTCGTAACACTGGAGATGACCACTAGTGTGCGTCTAGTGGTGTAGCACCGTCCCAAGCAAGTCTGTCATGTGACAATTCTCAAATTAATGTTGATGATGAAGATGAAGCGGACAACGATGATGATAGTGAGCCAGAACAAGTGACACCTACTAGTGTGAGGGGGAAGAGGGGTGGAGGGGCTGTTAACAGTAAAGGAAAGAAACCAAAGACAAATACTGGGCGTTGGTTACAGGAACAGATGGGGAAAATAGTGGAGATGAATGAGAGGATAACTGCTTCTTGTGAGTCTATTGCAAGGAGGGATGATAAATCTGGATGTTCCATACAGGATGTAATGGCCTTGGTTGAGGAGTGTGGTGCTGCTCCAAGATCAAATGAGCACTTCATTGCAACTGTTCTTTTTACTAAGAGGGCTGAGAGAGAGAGAGATGTTTATGACTTTGAGGACTCCTGAGGATAGGATCGATTGGTTGAGGAGGAAGCATGAGTGGTTGACTAGAAATGATGTGCCTAAGTAGTGCAATACCTTTCATTTGATATTGATGTTTGGACCAATTTATGTTGTTTTATTTGTTTGGAACAACTGTAATGTTTAATACTTCCTATTTGGACCAATTTATGTTGTTTTATTTATTTGGTACTCTTGTAATGTTTAATACTTTCTAGTTGGACCAATTTATGTTGTTTTATTTATTTGGTACATTTGTAATGTTTAATACTTTCTATTTGTACCATTTCATGCTGGTTTATTCATGGTTGTTGTTTTTATTGATGTGCACAAATCATATTCTGGTACTGAGACGGATGATAGTGATTCTGATGATTGGATTTCAAATACTATGGAAGTGTTGCGGTCTAATCAAAATAATTTGGTTGCTAGTGCCCTTGTTGCAACCAAGTACTACATAACATATCTTGACAAAAATGAAGCGAGAACTCCAGCACAGTCTGGTTATGGTTGGACATTGGAGAAGCTAAACACCCCAGATGAATCCCATAAAATGTTCAGAATGAATGCATCATTGTTTCATAAGCTACATAACTTGTTAGTGAGTACATATGGTCTCGAGTCATCTCTTCACATGAATTCTATGGAATCACTGGCTATCTTTCTACTAGTTTGTGGGCATGGTATGTCCATAAGTGCTTTGCATGGTATATTCAAGCATTCTACAGAGACAATCAGTCGAAAATTTGATGATGTCTTGATTTGTTTGGTCTCCATGTGTGAGGACTACATAAGGCCCATTGATCCTAACTTCTCTACAACACATTCTAGGCTTACTAATGATAGTAGGATGATGCCTCATTTTAAAGATTGCATTGGAGCACTAGATGGTACTCATATCTCAGCGACCCCACCTCAGGATGACCTTATTAGATACATTGGTCGAAGTGGCAAAGCGACGCAAAATGTTCTTGCTATTGTTGATTTTGACATGCGATTCACATATGCATCTATTGGGCAGCCTGGTTCTATGCATGACACAAGTGTGCTCTTCCATGCACTTAGACATGATCATGAAAAATTCCCACACCCCCCTCTAGGTATGTATAGATTACATTAATTTGTGCACAAGTATGTGGCTGAAATTTTTTTACATGCATCTCAGTTAAACTTCTTTTATATACTCAGGGAAATATTACCACGTTGATGCCGGATACCCAAATAGACATGGATACTTGGCACCATACAAGGGTGAAAGGTATCATGTGCCAGATTGGAGGAGGGGTCCTGCTCCAAGTGGTGAACAAGAGCTCTTTAACCATTTGCATTCAAGTATTCGGAATGTGGTGGAGCGTTCATTTGGTGTGTGGAAAATGAAGTGGAGGGTTCTTCTCAAAATGCCGAGTTACCCGATGGATAAGCACAAAATGATTGTCGCTGCAACAATATGCCTACATAACTTCATCCGTGAGAACCACTTTGATGACAAAGATTTTAGTAAATGTGATCGGAATCCTGATTATGTGCCCACTATACCTCAAAGGTATAGAAAGCATATTCCTTCACAAAATGCAAGTGATACATCAACTTCGGAATCTAATGATCGGAACATGGATAAATTCCGCGATGACCTTGCAAAGGCAATCTATCTTTCTAGATCATCATGAGCATGTATGTTTGTATTGTAGCATGATACGTGATGTTGACATGCGCACTTTTGTTAAAGCATCGTGACTACGAAACATAAACAAGGCACTAATATTACTTCCTAATGATTTTAATTTTTTATTATTTTTATTTTTATTTTTTAATTCATACTCATTCAAATATATTATTTTTTAATTCATATGACCATATACAAACATACAACTCCAAATGTTAGAACAAGTCAGGTAGACAGGGGCATCTTGGACAATTGCCCTCTCTCACCATGCATAAAGTCATTGGTGAAGCTGTTTTGCCAAACAGTTTTCCAAAACAGATTTAGGCCCCGTTAAATCTGTTTTGGAAAACTATTTGGCAAAACAGCTTCACCAACAGCTTCATGCATGGCTGAGAGAGGGCAATTGTCCAAGATGCCCTGTCTCCCGACTTGTTCTAACATTTGGAGTTGTATGTTTGTATATGGTCATATGAATTAAAAATAATATATTTGAATGAGTATGAATTAAAACATTAAAATAAAAAATAAAAAAAAATTAAAATCATTAGGAAGCAATATTAGTGCCTTGTTTATGTTTCGTGAACGGGAGAGGTGAACGGGATGGACTAGTGGCAAATGAGTGTAATTTTGGTGAACCAGATGGGCAGTGAGTTCCTAGGATCATGGGCTCGAGGAGAGAGCTGTGAAAAGCTACTTTTTTCAGCTTCACCTCTCCTCATTCCTTTGTGAGAGCAGAAAAAAGGAGCTTCACCCATGAAACTGTTTGCAAAAAGGGTGTTTGGCAAAAAAACAGCTCACAACAGCTCATGAAGCTGTACCAAACAGGATCTTAGCTTCATCGGTGAAGCTGCTCGTGAAGCTGAAACAAAAAAAATAGCTTCACTAGTGAAGCTGAGCTGTGCCAAACAGGGCTTTAGTTATCATCCATATATGCAGGATATATGCGAGTTAAGTTTCTGCTCATAGCTAGCATGCAAGATGCGCGTCTTCGACACCAGTAGCAGCAGTTACAACGCGAGCTGTGGCCATACCACCGGCCTTGTGTGGAACCTGACCTCCTCCTACACCGACCAGAGCAATGAGGCATCCATGGTGTCCGCCTCCGTCATCATGTTCATCCTCGCCTCCCTCTTCTTCAACCTCAACCTCTTCGGCGGCCTCTCCGACGTCAGCGCCATCCTCGACCCCAAAGTGCGGTTCTACCTGTCCTCGGCGCTCTCCCTCTTCCTCCCCGTCATGTCCTACCTCTTCTCCGAGGCCAAGAATGCCGGCCTGGTGTGCTCCAAGGACTCCACCATGAGTGTCGCCGCTCCAACCGAGCTCTCGCTGCGAGCCCGGCTGATCCTCGTGTGGATGCTCCTCGTGGAGCTCCTCCGCAAGAAGGTGGAGGTGATCCGCATGAAGGGGATGTCCGGCACCATCGAGCGTGCCGGCCGCGTCGCTTGGCTGGGCAGCCTCGTCTTCTTCAACCTGCAAGGCGCCGGACGGAAGGCGTTGTTCGGCATCCTCTGGCTCCTCTGCGCCGTCAAGCTGGTGCAGAGAATCGCCTATACTGAGGTTGGGAAGCGTTCCTTCGCCTACGGCAAGAACGCCCGTCTGATCACCTCCTACATGGCTCAAATGCTAGAAAAATATCAGCAAGAGCACCATGTCCAGCGGGATGGAGACGAGCTATTGAAAAGGTGCAAGTACGTGGTGATGGGAGAAGACAAGCTGGTGCTTGAAGCCAGCCCAGCCGGCTACAGGCTCGCCGATGACACGTACCTCAGCAAGTTGGCGATCCAGGCCAGCCCGGCTGCCTACAATAATTTCGCCGAAGACGTCAACGACGTCGTCACTGTCGGGAGAATTTGGGAGCTTGCAGACGAAGAAGAGTACCACGACGATCGGCGCGATGGTCTGGTCCTACGCCGCGTTCGAGCTATGAGCCGCCACGAAGAGGACAGCAAAGCAGGCCTGGGATGCTGTCATGAACCTACGGATCGGCGACGAGCGCGCGCGCGCCGCGTAGGCAGCAGCCTCCGCCGAGTCTCCGCAATCTCGCCTTCAAGGAAGGAGACCGTTAACGAGTTCGGCGTCCGCATCACCGCACTCGCCACCAACCTCCGCCTCGGCGACAACATCACCGGCGCCGAGGTAGTAAAGAATTGTTGCGGTGGTCCCGAACGGTGAATCAGGCCGCGTCTCCTCGAGATGTTCCGGATTTGAACCGGTGACGATCGAGAGATCATCGGTCGGCGCGTTGCGGTTCGAGGAGCGCGAAAGCCCAAGGAGGTCACGGATGCCATGGCGCGCGATGCTGTGTGAGGAGGACTGGAAGCCCGGCGCAAAGCACGCCGCGAGCGGGAGAACTCCGCGCGGATCCGCCTCGGCAACCGAGTGATAATTGGCTCTTCACCTCCTTCGACCAAGATTGGCGGCTGAGGAGGCTCTGCCTGTCCTTTGCACTCTTCAAGCTGCTACGGCGAAGGTTCGAGCACCTGCCGGCAATGACGGAGGTAGAGACCCGCGATTGTAGGGACCTCATCTTTGAAGGCTTGTACAAGAAAGGCACCAACGACGGCGGCGAAGACAAAGCTGAGGCATTGTTTCAAATGTTGAACGACGAGGCGTACTTCCTGAGCGAGTACTACCACTCCGTTGTCCCCGTCGTTTTGGCAAGTCCATTCTTCTTGCTAGCCAACTACTTCCTACTCCCATTCATCGTGCTGGTCCTATGCCTTGTGATCATTGTTCTCTGCGGTAACGGCAATGTGCTCTTCGCCTTCCGTAGCATGAAAAGCGATAACTACAGCATATCATTCGGTGTTAGCAAGATGGCCGAGTGCCTCTTGAGCAGAGTCCTCACCTCGCCGTCGGTCTTCTTCTCCACCATTGACTTCTCCATCACCTTGCTCCTCATAATCATATTGGTATACGAGGAGGTATGGGAGTTGAAGTATCCACCAGCATCCTGGAGGTGAAGTATCCACCTCAGAATAATGTGGCGACGAGCCTGTCCAAGTACTGTGCTTACTTGGTGGCCTTCCACCCGGAGCTGCTCCCCGACAACCAGGAGAGAACCGAGAGCATGTTCGAGGCCATGAAGGATGAGTTGACTCAGGTGCTCGGGTTCTGGGGCTACTACTTGCCATCGGTGGGGCACAGCCGGCACGACAAGATCATGGGTCTGGCAGAGCGGCTGAGCAAGACGCCAGGCATGGTCCCTACGACGGTGGTGCAGAAGGGCGCGTCGGCGCGAGCTTGGGGCGCACGCTGGTGGAGAAAGCCTCAGGCTCACAAGGTGCAGAGGGAACGTGGAAGGTACTGGCCGATGTTTGGGTGCAGCTCGTCGTGTACGTGGCGCCGTCGAGCGACGAGGACTGCGTGATGGGGCACGAGAAGGTGCTGGCGCAGGGCGGCGAGTTCATCACCGTGCTTTGGGCGCTGGCCACGCACACCGGCATCAGCCGCGCGGCCAATACGCTGCCGGTGGCCGTTGCCATCGAACGCGTCGAGGGAATAGCGCCTGATGTTTGCGTATAGATGTAGGTCCCGATCGGTCTTGCTTGTGTGCTCTGTTTGCCGTGCTAGCTTAGTAGCTTCACAGTTTGCTTGCGTGTACGTGTGCTGGCTTTGGCTTGGTTGCCTGCTTGCTTGCTTTCGCTGTATTTTTTTTGATTTGTTTGTCTCCATCAATTGATGGCATGCATGGCTTGAGTTATTTTCCTTCCAAAATGCAATTTGAACGGTCGCGCGCGTTCGAGGTAGACTTTGTGTCTCACGTCCTCGTGCTGATTAGTTGTGTGCTTAAGGGTGTGTTTGGTTCGTGGATGGAGGTTGCATCGTATATCCTGGCGAGTGGATGCAGGCTGAGTGGAATCGTATTTCAGAAAAAGAAGATGTTTGGTGAGACTGTATGAGTGGATACAAAAAAACTGAGATGTTGTTTGATTGCCTGTATGAGCGGATGCGCCTACCAAACCTCGAGAGGTCGACACGTGGGACCGCATAAGATACATCAGATCCACTCATCCAGATGGCTACAAGCTCATTTTGAGCGTATCCACCCATCCAGATGAAGGCGTATTTTTGCATCCGCTCATACAGGCAACCAAACAGACTCTTTCTCAGATTATACGGATCCACCCATCCAGGACGAAGGAGATGCAGGCAACCAAACACACCCTAAGTGTATCTTTGCTCCGTTCTTAAGGATTCCGAGGGTATATATCCACCCTTGCTGCAAATGGATAGATCAAATCGTCCGTAGAGGTAGTGTTGGTATTAAAGTTAATGATGAGGTAGGACATTTCTTTCAAACTAAAAAAGGACTAAGGCAAGGTGATCCCTTGTCTCCTATCTTGTTTAATTTGGTAGCGGATATGCTAGCAACCTTGATTTTCCGGGCTAGGTCTAATGGAAAATTCAGGGGAGTTGTTCCTCATCTAGTGGAGGGGGGTCTCTCTATCCTTCAATATGCGGATGACACTATCCTTTTTATGGATCATGACATATTCCAAGCCAAAGATCTCAAGTTAGTACTTAGTACCTTTGAGCAATTATCGGGGTTGAAGATCAATTTTCATAAAAGTGAACTTTTTTGTTATGGTAAAGCGAAGGATTGTGAACAGGTTTATGTACAACTTTTTGGGTGTAAGTCGGGGGGTCTTCCCTTTAGGTATCTAGGTATACCCATGAATCATAAAAAATTATCGAACAAGGATTGGGCCACTATTGAAGAGAAGTTCCAGAAAAAGCTCGCTAGTTGGAAAGGAAAATTACTTTCGGTCGGAGGGAGACTTGTTTTGATTAACTCAGTGCTAACGAGTTTGGCTATGTTTATGTTATCTTTTTTTGAAGTCCCTAGAGGAGTCCTTCAAAAATTAGATTACTATCGCTCGCGGTTTTTCTGGCAATGCGATGAGTTCAAGAAGAAATATAGGCTTGCTAGGTGGAGTGTACTATGTACACCCAAAGACTTAGGAGGCCTCGGCATACAAAACCTAGACATCAAAAATAGGTGTTTGTTGAGCAAATGGTTGTTTAAGCTCATTAATGAGGACGGGGTTTGGCAAAATCTTCTAAGAAAGAAATACTTGTTTAACAAATCCCTGACACAAGTGCAATACAGGCAAGGAGACTCTCATTTTTGGAATGGCCTTTTGAAGGTCAAGGATGATTTTCTAGTCGGTGGAAAATTCAAAGTTCAAAATGGGGAACAAACTAGATTTTGGGAGGATGCTTGGTTTGGGGACAGGCCTCTCAAGGAGGTTTATCCCAATCTCTATAGAATAGTAAGGAGGAAAGATGATACGGTGGCAAATGTCCTACTGATCTGTACCACTTAATGTGTCATTTAGGAGAGGTTTGGTAAACGAAAATTTGGCGTCTAGTATGATCTAGTATCAAAAGTGGTCTCGGTTAACCTCACAAATTTGAGAGATGTGTTTATTTGGAATCACAAAGAAAAAAGGCACATTCACGATTCGGTCCATGTATAGGTCCATGATTCATCAAGGAATTATACCTGTAAAAACCCTCTTTAGAAATTAAAAATACCATTGAAAATTAAGGTTTTCCTTTGGTACTTACAAAAGGAGTCACTCTTACTAAAGACAACTTGGCTAAAAGAGATTGGCAAGGAAGTGTCAAATGTTGTTTTGTAGTTCCTTAGAGACTATTCAACATTTGTTTTTGATTGCCATTTTGCGAGATTTGTTTGGAACATTGTGCTTGTTACTTTTCGAATTCAACCACCGACTAGTTTTTCTAATATGTTTGGTTCTTGGCTAGACGGATTGTGTCTTCACTTAGAAACCAAATTTTATTAGCGCGCCGCTATGTTGGGCTTTATGGTTGAATAGAAATGACATGGTTTTTAACAAGGCTAAGTCTTCTACTTATCTTCAGGTAATCTTCTGGGCGACGTACTGGATCCGACAGTGGTCTCTATTGCATAAGGAAGGGGAGAGACCGTCATTCAATCGCGGATGCAGAAACCTAGAGACATTGATTATGGCGGTCTTCAATAAGTTTGGGTGGAGCTTTTGGAATCGAATTGGAGCCTAGTACTACTTCTTTTTCATTCTAGTAGTTGTTCGTCCTGGTTGGGCTGAACCTTGTTGCTTTTATTTCCTTGTTCTTGGATGTAAGAGTGGGAGCCTTATGGCTTTGGTTTGTACTTAACTCTCAGCTGTGTACCATTCTCGGATGGTAGAGGCTGGAACTTAGTTCCATTATCTAAAAAATATATCCACCCTTGCTTGTCAATTCCTTCCTTTTTCTTTTTGAACTCCCTTCTTTCCCTGCTGTTTTTTTTTTTTTTTGAACTGCTTCTTTCCCTGCTGTTAAAACACACGAATGCTGTCAGTCTGGCCAAGTGGCTAGTAGGCTGGCCATGCTGTGCTACGCCTACTCCTGAATCGGATCAAACGGGCTTCTGCCGAGCGGCCCTTCGCCGCGTGCACCGGCCAACCAAAATCTCACCCGCGCGCAGCATCCTCTTTTCGCCGAACCTACGCTAGGAGTGGAAACCAAACGGATGTAGACGAATATTACTTAACCCATATCCTTTTTTGTATTTTTTTGTTAGAGTCGAAGTTAGATACGAATAATGCCAGATACAAATACTAATGCGGATATTCTCAATCACGAATACGGAGCGAATACATGCCGCTCTGAATATGATTGGTTTCTATCACAAATATTTAATCGGATAATACGTGAAAGCAAATTTTACATGGTGACAGAGACAAGTTAAGCAACTAGTAAAATCTAGCTAGCAAAGTAGCAAGTAAATGATAGAGACTAGTTAAACAAGTAGTAGCTAACTAGCTATATGGCACATGGTTAAAAAGTACGAATTGCCCATAGCCAAGTAGTCAAGTACATCACTAGTTCATTTAACTTCATTACATTTAGCAAATAATTCCACAAGGCTAGGTATCCGACTCCATTTCCGTATCCGGTACCTATCCGGTAACTATCCGAAAAAATACCTAAATAGTTCCGTATCCGTCGGATAATGCTTTTTCCGAATCTGTTTCCATATCCAACAAAAAATATCCGACTCTGTTTTCGTATCCAACAAAACCTTCGGATATCAAAAAATTTATTCCGAATTATATCCGAACTAAACGGACGGACAAACGATCGAAAAATATCCACTCTATTTACACCCCTACCTACCTACCTACCTACCTACGTACCTACCTACGACGTCCGCCTCCGTCCACGGTTTGGGCAAATCTTGCACGGGATCTAGCACAACCCGTGCGGCGCCTCTCTGGTTGCTCGCAATCTTCCTGCATTGCGGCCCTCTATTAGGCCGCAACTCAACCCGTCCACGCCTGCGCGTCGCTCGGACTTCCCGGCCCCTCTCTCTCACTCGTGTTGGGCGTCCGCTAAACACCTACATTACTACTCCATATATGGATGCGCTATATCTGGTAGTATCATCTAGATGTATTTGTTTTAGCTTTTGTAATTATAGAGCAACAAATAGATTAATGCCTTTTTTTACATTAGCAATAGTTGAAACAAGCAACTAACAAGCGAATTAATTTGGAGGGGGAAATCAATTGCATAGAAAAACCATTGCAACAAGCGGTAGCAAAGCAAGATCACTTTGCTAAATGGGCATCTAAATCATTTAGACTGGAAGGAGTACTACCTGCATTACATAGCCGGATAAACAGATCGGTACTGTTTTTTTTTTAAAAAAAAAAGGTCGGTACTTACATGGATGACACCATATATGTCAGGCAACACAATTGACCCTCTTGGCGGAGGCGTTCTTGCCGCCGGTGAAGAAGTAGACGGGCGAGCACGACACCTTGACGTCGTACGGCCTGGAGTAGGCCAGCCCAACCTTGAATCTCACCTGGCCCATCACCACCACAACGACCGGAGGGGCTCTGCTGCTGCCTGGGCTGGCGAAGTTCTGAATCAAGAACTCGTTGAGGAAGAACGCCGACATGGTCATGCTCCTCGAGCTATTCGGAGGCTGGTGGAATGGCATGCTCTTGTGGACCGTCACCCGCACCGACGCCGCCCTCTTGTCCGGGCAGAACAGCCGCAGGTTCACTGTGACGTCGCGGTACTGCACCCCCGCGCGGCGGCTGGGATTGTCCGCGCCGAGGGTGAAGTTCACGAACCACCCCAGGCCGTTGACGGAACGGCTGCTGGAGGCGCCGGTGACGAAGAAATCGATGTGCGCGGGGCTGAGGATGACGGAGGTGACGATGACGACGGCGCTGGCGGCGAGGGTTCCGGCGATGGCCGCCAGGATGTACTGCTTGGGGCCCCACCCGCTATGAAATGTGTCGCTCTTCGCCATGGCAAGAACTTAGCAAGAAACTGTATAGAGCGGAGATATGTGTATGCTGTTCGTTGCAGAATTGGGCATTTGTACTATATATGATAATATATGTGCATGATCTGTGGGATATGCAACCAATCATATATGGACCAGGTTATTTTTCTATAACTTGTGGTTTTTTACTATGATTTATAACTTTAGATTTTTCGTGAAAGAGACTACTGAATAATAGAAACTGACGTACGATTTTAGCCGATATAAATAAAGTCACTACAGTGTATACTACAATTAACTCATAGACCCTGTTTTAAAAAGACACTCTGTTTAAAAACTAGTTACTGCAAAAAAGCTGAAAATTAGTTTTTAGAAACTGAAAAGAAAAGACCCATAGGGGTGAAATTTTCTTGGGTATTATTAATCTTTCACTCAAGAGATTATAAAAACTAAGAAGATCATATTACTCCACCTGCTTAGATCCCAATACCTAAGGAAAACTATGAATAGACAACCCAAGGCACTCCTAAAGGAATATCCAAGAAAATCAAGCGAAACAAGGTTTTATGTACCTTGGCAATCTGACATCCAACTAAGGGGTAGTCTGACTTCTCGTCAGGGGTCCAACCTCTCCGTCAGCACAGGACTGAAAATCAGCATGATTTCAAATAAAGAATCATCATAACTTTTACATAAAAAAAACTCCAAATGACTTAACTTTGAACACACCTTATCTAGATGTTAGAAACTAGATCAAGCCAAGAAACATGTGGGTTTAGACTTGGCTCCATCAATTTAAAGGAAATCGGTCTTAGGCCTTAAGAACACCCAAAAATCTGAAAATCCAAATTACATCTTGGTCGTGGGGATCTAAGATATGAGATCTTTTAGATCTATTCCCACATAACAAGATAATCTGGTTAAGGATTCGGGCTAAAACCATCTAGAACATGATTTTGAATTTCTTACTCAAAAATATGAAAACCAAGAGAAGAACAAGTGAAACACTAAGAAAGGATCAAAGAGTTCGATCGATTACAACTAGAGTAGGTGATTTACGAGTACATAGATGATTATAAGATGCTTTCAAATCTCCATCCTTACTCAAGTTTCTCATCTAGCCATAGAAAGGGAGAGAAGAAACTACTCAAGACCCAGTCAAAATTTCTCCTCCATATAACGTGAACTTCTTAGTGGGTCTCAACCCACTAAGCACATGGGGAAGTCCGTCAACCCCACTAACACAGATTTTACACACTCACACAGACTTCTCTTCTTAGCCATTCCAGCTCACCTTGACCTAAATGGCTTCTCTTTTGCGCCCTTCCGCGCCATGGATTTGTCCAAGGCTTAACCAGGTATTTTGTTAAACTCCCAAAATACCCTGGCGAACCTTCTGGGCATCTTCCTTTGACTCTGTCTTTATCTTCACATCAAAACATCTCTGCATGCTTTGACACTCAGCCCATAGAGCCCAATGACTTTGCCATCAAGTCTTCACGCATCTAGTCTCCCTGGATCATCTCTACTTGCACTGGCCCAAGTGACTTCGCGCACCACATGCACCAACATAGCTTTTCACGATCTGTATCTTTTATGTGATTTCCGCTTAAGCCATGTAGCCTCACCCGATTTACCCAACCGCACAAATCTCAACTCTCTTGTCTAGCCATGATCACTTGCCGTTGACAGCTAACGTTTTCCAAGCAACCCACCATCCAAAGACCGAGCTCTCACTTTTGAGCATAAGTTCCATACACTTACTCTCATTAGTTAAAAAATGCATTAGGCAACACAACACAATTAACAAATAGCTCCCATGCCATGCACACACTCAAACAACTCAAGAACACCTCTCACTACTCTTTGATCACAACTGCCAGTCTGACCATTCCCCCCATGATGGTCAGACAGCTCATCGGTCAGACCGCCAACTATTGACTGGCCTAACCAGCCCAAACCAACTTAAAGCCTTCCCCGGTAATAGGACACCGGTGTGACCGCATCTCCAATGCTGGTCGCACCGCCCAATTTAACTCCAATCAAACCGCCAACCAACAGCTGGTCTGACCACATACACGAAATGGTCTGACTAGTCTCACATACCGGTCAGACTAGTTACACTAACATCATCATTGACTTTTGCCAACTTTTGCAAAATCAAAATTCAACTCCACAAATGTACCAATTGTTCATCACTAATTATCCATGGGCATTCTCACATGGTCTTCAGAATCCTTAAATGGTGTAGTTTTTTTATATTTTTGGCAATATATGTAGTTTTGTGAAATTAAATATATGTATGTATGTACGTACGTATTGGATTTGCTATTTCTAAGTCATTTGAAAATTCCTTATCTATAAATCACTTTTTTAATCTTTGAATTTGCGTGGAGATTTTTACTTGAGAGGGTTGTCATCGTCTTCTTCTACCGTCGCCACCACCGTCTTCATTGGCAGCGATGTGTTAGGGTTAGGGTTTTCATGACGTTGAGAGCTTAGCCCTTTAATATGAATTTTTGCCCCAAAACTTGTCCATCTTTGGCAATGAATTCATCAAGTGGAGCGGGGAAAAAACAAAAGAGGACTAAAGAGGTGATATGGTATGGCTACTTTTTGGTAATTTTAGATTTTAATGATATTGAGAGCTTTAACAATTATCCAAGTCTAGTGAACAAGTATTACACGAATCCATGCTATAAAAGAAGCTTGCAAGATCATGTAAAGACATGTAGAGCAAAGCAAACCAGGACTAGTTAAGTTATGATTACAAGCATTAGATCATGTCAGCCTGTATCAAAATTACAAGATTAGCTAGAGGTATCATAAACTAAGTCATGACAAGGCAAGGTGTCAAAGTGGAGAGTAGAATTTAGATCAAGCAATTGATGTGTTAACAGCTCCAAAGATACTCACTTAAACTTACAACCTATTTGAGCATTACATTTGACTGGATCTTTATATTCATGGCCTATATTGGTAAAGAAAGTTCTAGATTAGGAGTCATCTACAACTGCCTTCTAAACTCCAACCTATTAAATTTTGCATTTTATTTAGTCAAGTTTTAAATATCTCAAGCCATTGTTAACCATATCAAGCACAAAGGTTAAGAAAATGGCCTTGGTCATACAAAACTCCCTTTGCATTCATGCCAAGTGCAATGACAAGTAGTCTTATGAGAAAGAATTGCTGAGATGCAATAATAAGCACAATTGACATCACTTAGGCAATGTTTTCAAACACAAAAGCTAACAGACGATTTACAACAGAACTCGAAAAGCTCTAACCCCAGCTTGACCTATGTTCATGACTCAAGTAGGAAGTTTGACATGGTAGGAGTCAGAATATGATCACTAAAGCTAAATTATTCAAATGATTCAGCCTTCATATGTTTTAGTTCAAATTGAGCAACTTTATGAAGCTAATCATGGCAAATGCTAAGCTACACATGTGAATGCATGATAAAGATATCTCAAGAATGCAAAGCATGACTGGATCCAGATATGAGCATGGATAATAGACAAAGTTTCATATTATTCTACATAGCAACTACAGAAAGTAAAGATGCATTACATTACATATGTGCAAATAAAGCAAGCTTCCCCTCAAACCAATCCCATAGAATGAATAACTCCCAACTCGCCTCACAAGAAGACACATGAGAAGAATCAAAAGGTTTTATGAAAATGTCATCAACCTGTAGTTCAGACTCAATAAAGTGTAGGATTACATCTCTCTTCACTACATAGTTCCTAAGTAAATGGTACCTAATGTCAATGTGTTTTATCCTAGAGTATTGCACTAGGTTCTTAATTATTATGAGGTCTTAGAAAGTTTTTAATTAATTATATAAATTCTTTGCTGCAACTGGAAATTAAGAAAAACTTTTTCTTAAAAGTAGAAAAATTTGGAAATACATGGAAAACATAAATGATGATTTTTAAATTAAACAAATAGCTTTTAGAAATTTTGGAACGTTACAGACCTACCCCTTAAGGAGAATCTCATCCCCAAGATTCGGACGGATAAGAATAGAGGTAGAGAAATTTAGTCACCTTGTCACCATCCAATATTCCAAAGAAGGTAAATCTGAAAGCCTGCTTTGTTTACAATCCTCCAAATGTCCTTAAACAACCACTGAGTAACATTATGAGATCCTTCCAACTCTAAAATCAATTTCAACAATAGTTTTACTATATTTGGTTCAGCAATCTCCACTTGGTTAATTCTCCTAGAAGAGCCTATTAACACATTACTCCATCACCAATTGATCTCACCGCTTTAGTGATAACACTTTGTGTCCTCACAATTTTCATGTCAATTATGAAAACCACATGGGCTTAACCTTATATCTCACAAGTGTTTAATATCTCAATCACCGAATATATCTCCTTATAAAATTTTTCCACTGATCAATAAGGGCTTATAAATTCTATTGCTTTGATTCTCAAATGCCACTCACTCCTAGGAACCCATTACGTACCATAGTCACAATCTGTCCATAACAATCCACGACTAGGCTCTAATGGTTATCAAATTATTTTCCTTAAGTGGCCACAACTAAATTACGGTTTCCTCACAATATCATTTTTGCACCACTAGCAATCCCATCAGCACCTCACTTATGGCATAATCGACATTTGAACCTCCAAATGAAACTACCATATAAGCCATCCATTCCATTTTAGTTACTTTATGACTTCAATCTTAGGGTTCCTACAAAATAACTCTTATATTGCCAGCAGAAAAATTCACATTCCTTCACCCATAATCCACTAATTAGAAATGTGAGGTCGATTATTGATAACTTAATTCCACCTTCTATCAAATTTATACAAATCTCAATCTCTGGGGGAGTTGACATGGTGATAATTCAATATTTTCTAACTTCCAACCTATCCATCAGTACAATCAGTTCCTCTTATATCTGTTGTTTTTCCATCTCTCATTAGTTAATTAATCCTCTAGGATTATATAGTCTAATCAACTCCAATAGTATACTCATTAATCACGGCGGAACATCCAAGGTCTTTATTCATCGGTAATTATCTAAACTGCTCTATCCACCAATATTAACTCAGTGTTCTTCGCAACTCATTTATGTTTGTCTTTATCTAAATCTAGATGCTCCACTTAGTCTTATACAATGAATCCAATTGTATTTTCTTGACACAAAATAGTTCATTAAGGAGTATCACCTTAATATATCCTCAATGAGCTGTATGCACCAAGATCCTATTCTTTTAATCTATTTTCATAATCCATAGGTATCACTGATATGTCTTTTTCCATTACCAATTGATATCACATGATTATTTTACAGACATTGTCTAATTACCGGGACTCTTCATGAGATACTTTACACTTTAACTATTTCATTATGTTATGTTACTTCATGGCCTTTTATTCTCCCATCACGCACCTATATATACCACTCATTCTTATATTCGTTTAGCATCATCCAAATTTAATTCATTTAAGCCTCCATGCTCCATCAATATTGAATCCAACTTAGAGGTCATCTTTTAGGGCATATTCTCAATAATTAACCAGACTTTCACTTAGGTATCAATCACAGTCAAATCCCATATTTAATCCTTCAATTATGTTTATTTCTTAATTCCCATCATTATCCCAATCCAATCTTTGCTTCGTATATCCTTAAGTAAGCACAATATCTCACTACAGTTTTAAATCAGGGGATCCCTCAACATTTGTGTGGTTACATCACTATTCGTGCAATCGACCATTATTTCACTCTCCTATTTTGATAATCCTTCACTAAAATTCCAACATTTCAAGCTAGTGTGCATGCATCAATTATTTCCTTGCTCTAGACTTTTCAAAGGGAAGACACACTACTACAAAAGAGGTTAAACTAGACGCTTATATTACAGTCGGTTCCTAGGAACCGTCTGTGCTGCAAGTATCACAGACGGTTCATACGAATAACCGTTTATGATATTTTCACAGAAAGTTTTTAATACAAACCGTCTGTGATAACTTCATTATCACAGACGGTTTGTAATACAAATCGTCTGTGATGATGGCAAACATCACAGACGGTTCTTATCTAGAACCGTCTGTGATAATGAAGTTATCACAGATAGTTCGTATTAAAAACTGTCTGTGATATGTTTTCCGCCTTGCAATTCTCCAAAATTTCATAATTTCCCGCCTGAGTCCGAGTAGGATTCAGTTTTGAGACACCTTCAGTAAAATGGGTATAACTTTTGCATACGGTGTCCGTTTTGGACGTTCTTGTACTCGTTGGAAAGCTAACGACGAGCCCGATCCAAAAAATGACCGACTTGCGCCAGTCGCCCTCCAAGACCTCGAAAATTGGCCATCTTTGGACCTAAACCTACGTCGCAAGTTTTTGGTTTCTGTTTTTGCCCTTTTTCTTGGTCTTCCTTTCAGAATTTGGATTTTGCTTCAACTGAAAAGTTGTAGATCTCATCGCAACCTTTGAAATGAGTATATATAATTTATATAAAACTTTTCTATTTTATCTTTTCAGACTAGTTGTTTATATTGCATCGGTATATAAAATTTTGTGCTCTAATTCACAAACAGTTGGCATATAGAACCGTCTGTGATATTCATTCATCACAGACAGTTCTAGCTACCAACCGTTTGTGATAATCTGACCGCTGGGCACGTTGATCCTCCTCAACCCAATCTTAGCCAATAGAAATCCACCAATCCTCACCCCATGGATCGTAACTCCGCCTCTCCGTCGCCGCGCCAAAAAATTTCGCACTCCCTCCCCTATAAATAATCAGCATAACCCAGCCTCCTTTCTGTTCTCCTCCTTGCTGTTCTCCTCCTCTTTGCTGTTCTCCTCCTCCTCCTTGACCCATACCATAATAGCCCCACGAAGCAGACGATGCACAAGGCGGTGCTCAATCAATGCCGACGATGGTGGGCATCAAAGACATCCAGCTCGTGCGCTGCATCAGGGCCTAGGCATAGAGGATCTTTGTTTTTCTCAGTTCTTGTTGTGTTAGCTAGATGGGTAACCTGTTTGTTGTTCTTCTCCTTATTGTTTGTTGTTTGTCTGTCTGTTCTTGTAATGGTAGGCTGTAATCTTAATAAAAATAAAATATGTACTGTGTTTCATACTATATTTGCTTGTTTTCATTTCAATTAATTGATTTGCGAAATGGATGTTTTATGTTTGTGAAATGAATTGAGATGTGAATTGAATGTATACATGTACATGTTGATCTGCTTGTTTCAGAGGGCATGGCTAGCATTTCCTGAGGCTAGCCAATATACAGAAATAGATTTAGGGGTAGAAGATAATAGCACAGACGGTTTTTAACTAAAAACCATCTGTGCTAAATATCACACACGATTTTTAACTAGAACCGTCTGTGATATTTAGGTATCACAGACGGTTTTTAACTAGAACCGTCTGTGATATATAGATATCACGACGGTTCTAGTTAAAAACCGTCGTGATATTTACACCACAAACGGTTCGAAAGCCGTCTGTGATGAACTCGTATCATTACTGACTCATAAATTCAAACGGTTTGCAAACCGTCTGTGATGCCGTTTTTTAACCGTCTGTAATACGGTTTTGTATAGTAGTGACAGGTCGCCCAACCGGATAATAATTAAGCTCACATTATTTATATATATATATATATATATATATATATATAGTTGCTTTCGTATGCTCCATTCGTTCCGCAATATAAGTCCGACACACATGCTTAGAAAATACATTATTTAAGTAACATTTAAGAAATTAGATTATATTTGTTAAAGAATAGTGTTATGTATATCTAAGAAGGGGCGCATATAGCATAATTCTATTAAATATTAGTTAAACGATATATTTTCTAGATATGCGTGTCTAATTTATGCCGCGGGACCGAGGGAGTACTAATAGTGGCATAGTGTCATTCAATGATTCATCCAGCGGAATTATCGGTGCACACATTTATGCACTGATCAACTCGACTTCGGCTTCTGGCTTATTTTTCACTATTCATAAGTTTCGTCTTTTTCTGAACTTTTGGCTTTTTGTTGAGCTTTTTTGCCGGTTCTTTTTTTTCCCGTATTTGTTTGTATTATACGTAATGGGCTAACATATTTTTTATATTTTTTTAAATTTAATTATGCTAAATAAGCCTCTGTCAGGTACAGTACTTTTTTCAGCTAGCTACAGTGTTTTCACCATAAGCCATGAGCTTTTCAGCCGAACCGATCACCACCTTAATTGTCATGCGTGAATCATGAATGTAATCGATGTAGGCGCACAGTCCTATGGATAAGAGCTAGATAGTACTCCAGAAGAAAGTAGTAGTTAATGGCTTATAGCAAATTAATAGTTTTATTTTAATGGCTTCTAATTTTTAGTTTTTAAAAATTAAAAATCATTTAAAATGTACCCTTTTTACGTGATTTTTTCTTTATATTATTTATAGAGATATAACGGTATTTTTTATCTTTCTACTTTTTTAAATTAAATATATAAAAAAAACTAACAACCACTCCAACATCGTTGCAGGAAAAAAAAATCAAAGACCACGTAGCTTTGAAACGGGGCCAATGTGAGATCGAGCTGCGTGAACGCAGATGGCAGGCCGGACCAGACAGCCAGCAGGTACTCCTACGTCCGCCCGTCCGTACACACGTTGATGAGTAGTAATGGCCGGATGCGCATGCAGGAAACGATAGCAGAGAGAGAGAGAGCAGTGGGAGTAATGGCCGGATGGCGCATGCAGGAAACGAGAGCAGAGAGAGAGAGAGAGAGAGAGAGAGTAATGGCCGGATGGCGCATGCAGGAAACGAGAGCAGAGAGAGAGAGAGAGAGAGGAGTAATGGCCGGATGGCGCATGCAGGAAACGAGAGCAGAGAGAGAGGAGCGGGGGAGTAATGGCCGGATGGCGCATGCAGGAAACGAGAGCAGAGAGAGAGAGAGAGAGCAGTGGGAGTAATGGCCGGATGGCGCATGCAGGAAACGAGAGTAGAGAGAGAGAGAGCAGTGGGAGCAATGGGAGGAGGAGCACGGTGGGTGGGTGAGAGGCCTGTAGCTACAAGGGATTAACGATGTAGTGACGAAATCCAGCGACAACATTATGTCGTCACTATTTTATTTTCCTCGCTACTTTATCAACAGTTAGTGACAAAACATAATGAGCAGTGATGACTCTCCGGTAACGAGCTATCGCTTTAGAATGTGTTTGGTTGGAGTGATGAAAGTGGAATGGGATGAGATAGAATAGGATGAGATGGTTCCACAAAAAAGGTAGAACCACATGGTTCAGCATCTAAGAAAAATATTATCTAAATTTGCACAGGCTCATCCCACTTTGGACCATTCCATCCCACCCCATCCCTCAAACCAAACACATGGATAGGCTTGGTCAAAGAAACCATCACATTCCATCCCACCCCATCCCTCAAACCAAACACATCCATTATATAACTACATTTGAAAATAGTGTAAACCATTATGTCAGCATAGGACACTATGCTAGTGACGAACTATTAAACTGTCGCTAAGTATGATGATGGATATATCAAGAATAGTACATGCTAGCTCAAGGCATTCGTAATTTACACTACTGCACAAAACCATGTAAGTATAAACATGAAATTGGACAAATCATGGATAATGTATGGTAACATTATATCGAGTGAGCATATAAATACCTAGAGTAAGACATCAACAAGAGCATAATAAAGCATAAAGGCAAGCAATCATATAGCATGGCATATGACAGATCAAGAATAATGCATGCTAGCGATAATATGACAAGCTCATGTATCCACCATCAATATAGTGCATGAGAAACCATGTAAAAGATCTAGTACATGTTTGTGATGAAATATTGACACTTTGGTGGAGTTGAATTTAAATTTGCAATAGTTTCAGAAAATTCAGATTTGCTATCAGTGTTCCCGGTTAGATTGTTGGGAGAAAGTGGTTGCAGGGCCGTGCCGTGAAATTTGGAGGCTCTGTACAAAGCTCTAAGTAAGGCCTAAACCAAAGAATACCGCATGGACTTTCATCGAAGGATTTAATTAGTACATTACAATTAGAATTGAAAAAACGAATACCACCTTTGGGCGACGACGAATCACGAATGGATTGCGAATCCGAGCCGAGAACGGAGAATGGTTCGTTCTTTGCTACATTCTTTGCCTTGCTTGCTATTCGCTAGATGAATGGACATTGGGCGAGCACGGCGGCGCTCGCGCGAGACGAGACAGGCGAACCGACGGTCACGAATACAAGAGAGAATACGAACGCCGTGGGGCCGGGCCGAATATCGGCGCCACGCACGCGAACTCGCCACGCGAGGCAGCCACCGACTCGAGCTAGGTGTGGCGCTCTGCCTCTCACACGAATACATGGGTCTTCTCTGCTGGGCTGATTTTTGAGGCCACCGAAATTGGGGCCTGTTCGGTCGCAGCCCATGGGCACGGCCCTGAGTGGTTGGACCAACCTATGAATGACAGTCTGGCCGGGGGTCCGGTGAGACCAGATTTTGGGAGTGCTCACCGTCTCACATTGTATCTTCAATCATTCCGAGCCTTAGTTCATCCATAAGCGTAACTCTAATTATCGCCGTTGATCACGGTTAACTCCAAGTAACCCTACACATCGAAAAACAAAAAAAATCATTTCTGAACATAAATGTTAGCTATAATATGTCTCAGATAACATAGATTCACTGACGTTAATCACTAAAACCCACTCCATGGCTCAAAAAACCAAAATACAAAAACTGGCCAAAACACTACAGTTAGACCGATCAAACCGCTTGGGCTTAGAGGTCAAACCGCTACAAACAACCGGTTTGACTAGCAGGCCAAAGCGGTTGAACCGCCGAAGCTCATCTCGTGCTGTCGTGCAGGCATCCTTTCTCTAATCAACACAACATGGCATTAATTGATGTGTCTCAAAAAAAACATCACGTGTAGCAAGGCAACGTCAACAGAAGTCTATTTTATTCACATGCATGTATACCATCACAACTCAATAATGCAAACATGTGCGCATGCAATGCAAAGAGACATGACCTCATCGATGTGACGCCAACAGGACATCTTGTGCAAGCATTCAGATATATAAGATACAAATGCATTTTCAAAATTCCAAATTTCCAAATTATAATGATTCATCACAGGAAAATCTAGAACCCTCTTGTATAATCCTTCATATTTTCCCAAAAAAAAAACACATGGTTGTCTGACTGCTCCGTTGCCACCGATCAGACTGTTATTGTCAGACCGGTTAAAGCCCGACAACAATTCTAAAATTACAAACTCTAAAAAACAAACTTAAACTTTGACATATTTACATAATAAATTTAAATATTCATCATACACTTTGAGGTTTGTAGAGGCTGGAACCTTTTTCATTCGCTTAATAAAATTCTCTCTTGATCTAAAAAAAAATACACTTTGAGGTAACTTCCATGTGTTGAGGTAACTTCCATGTGATCTCACATTTACACATCTCATGCCTACAAGTGGCTGCGGTGAATAGGAGCAGAGCTAGCAAATTGATTCCTTTTGATCTACTACGTACTGTACCCGTGGACCAAACTAAGGTACTACCAGCTCAGAACACATAAATGGATGGATGCTAGCTAGCTGTTCGGACTTCAGGCTCACTGCGCGCGACCATTCAACACGCGTACGATTTGTGGTTGCAATTTTGATGTGAGAGCTCGTTGTCGTCGTCGGGCGAGGTCCTTGCTGCATGCAGGCCGCACGGCTAATAGTACTCCTGCTGGTATAGTAGTACTATCGTCTTAAAATCGTTGAAATCAAAGCTGCTCGATCCCGTCAGTTCATCTCACATGCATGGGGCCATTCGCCGTGTCGTGTTTCACGCTGTCCTGACTCCTGACCTCTCTTCGATTTACCGACGACAGTACTGATTCATGCATGTACTAGTATATTATCGTTTGTGTCATTTTAGCGATGACCGAACGCTTCATTATTGGAAAGAATCCACTCAACCATATTTCATCTTATATGCAAAGTTTGAATAGCACCTTTAATTACAAAACTGGTCGTTTTACATCCTTTAACTATCAAAATCGGATCAAATCATCTCTCTCACTTTAAGCCATCTTGATTTTTGATGATGTGACATCTACATGTACTGATTTTATTGATATGACATCTACGTAGATAGTTACCATTGAGTCAACAAAGTTCAATTAGAAGCAAAAAAATAAAAAAGCTTGCACATGCTATTATAACAACATCACCATCTCCCACGCCCTCTTCTCCCACATCAACTCCGACTACTTTACCCTCAACTCCGCCGCCCCTGGTAGCTTCACGCATTGTCGACTTCTTAGCCACTTTGCCACTGACCTGGCCGCCCTGCTCCTCTTCAAGGACGCACACCTCCTCGCCCTCCTCCTCTTCTCACTCTCCACCGCTGCCGAGATCTTCCTCGTCGCTGCCTCTCCGTCAAGCACGACGCCCTCCCTTTCCCGTGCATCCTCTCCGTCATGCCCCGTATCTGGCGCCACCTCTCTCCCAAAACCCTTTAGTAACTAAAGAACCGATCGAAATTAAGGGCAAAAGACAACGACAGGAAAACTGACGTGATGGGCCACGCAGTCACGCGAACCGGCCTTCTCATGGACGCGATGCTGCCTCGCGCGCCCGTTCCTGAGCATTCTCCGCTTATATCCGCGCATGCATGCCATGACGGCCAACCCAACCAGCTTTACTTAGCATCCATGCAGATTAGAGAAACTAGCTAATGCTCCTAGCAAGTTAGCCAACTACGTACGTACCAAGCTAGCTCGCACGATGGGCTTCTTCGACGGCAGTGCTAGTTACAACACGAGCTGCGGGAGAACCATCGGCCTGGTCTGGAACCTGACCTCCTCCTACACCGACCAGAGCACTGAGGCCTCCATGGTGTCCGCCTCCGTCATCATGTTCGTCCTCGCCGCGCTCTTCTTCAACCTCAACCTCTTCAGCGGCCTCTCCGACGTCAGCGCCATCCTCGACCCCAAGGTCCGCATCCTCCTCTCCAAGGCGCTCTCCCTCTTCCTCCCCGTCATGTCCTACCTCTTCTCCGAGGCCAAGAACGCCGGCCTGGTGTGCTCTACAGTTTCCGCCGTGAGCGTCGCCGGCCCGGTCGAGCTCTCGCTGCGGGCGCGGCTGATCCTCACGTGGATGCTCCTCGTGGAGCTGCTCCGCAAGAAGGTTGAGGAGATCCGCATGCAGGGCTGGCACACGGGCACCGCCGAGCGTGCCGGCCGCGTCGCTTGGCTGGGCAGCCTCGTCTTCTTCAATCTGCGTGGCGCTGGCCGGAAGGCGGTGTTCGGCATCATCTGGCTCCTCTGCGCCGCCAAGTTGGTGCAGAGAATCGCCTTCACCGAGGTGGGGAAGCGCTCCTTCGCCTACGGCAAGAACGCGCGGCTTATCAGCTCCTACATGGCTCAAATGCTACAAAAAGATCCGCAAGACCACCATGGCCGGCAGCGTGGAGACGATCTATTGAAGAGGTGCAACTACGTGGTGATGGGAGAAGAGAAGTTGGTGCTTGGAGCAAGCCCGACCGGCTACCGGCTGGCCGTCGACGCGTGCCTCCACAAGCTGGGGGCTGAAGCCAGCTCGGCCGCCAACAAGTCCGTTGAAGACGTCAATACCGTTGTAACCGTTGGCAAAATCTGGGAGCTTGCGGAGAGTGATCAGCTCTTCGCCTCCGTCGACCAAGATCGACGGCTGAGGAGGCTCTGCCTCTCCTTTGCGCTCTTCAAGCAGCTGCGGCGGAGCTTCGAGCACCTGACGGCAATGACCGAGGTTGAGACCCGCAATTGTCGGGACCTCATCTTCAAAGGCTTGTACAACAAAGGTGCCAACGATGGCGGCGAAGACAAAGCTGATGCACTGTTCCAAGTGATGAACGACGAGGCCAACTTCCTCAGCGAGTACTACCACTCTGTTATCCCCGTCGTCCTTGCGAGCCCCTCCTTCTTACTCGCCAACTACATCCTGTTCCCGCTCGTCGTATTTATTGTATGCTTCGTGATCATCGTTCTCTCTGGCAATGGCGATGTACTCTTCGCCTTCCGTAGCATGCAAAGCGACAACTACACTATATCGTTTGGTGTAACCAAGATGGCCAGGTGCCTCCTGAGCAGAGTCACCACTTCACCATCAGTGTTCTTCTCCACCATTGACTTCTCCGTCACCTTGCTCCTCATCCTCATATTGGTGTACGAGGAAGTATGGGAGTTCGTTGTCTTCCTACTCTCCAACTGGTTCATAGTGTCATTGCTCTACAAGTACACGGCCAAACCCCAATGGCGCAATAGCCCCACCTTCAGTTGGTCCATCTGCCGCATCCTCTGGGTCCGGAGCAAGATAAGCCACCCTGACCTTAGCTTCAAGCAGTTCTCCGTGCTGAGGTCTTGCCGGCTCTCCCTAATGCTGCCGACCACGATCTCCCTAACACTGCCGATCCTGCCGACCGTGCCTGTGCAGAGGGAAGTGAAGCATTCCATCGTGGAGTACTTAGCGTCGTCGTTGTACGACCATGACGGCAACAACACCCCTCTTAGTCATCTGAGCAACGGAAGCTCTGCAGTCGCCGAGCATCCCGAGCTCTCGTGGGCATGCAAGAGCGATAGCATCGCCGAGGTCATCCTCACCTGGCACATCGCCACCAGCCTCTTCGAGGAGAGGTGCCCACCTGGCATGGAAGGAGCAGCCTTGCGTAATGTGGCAACGACGCTGTCCAAGTACTGCGCTTACCTGGTTGCCTTCCACCCGGAGCTGCTCCCCGACAACCAGGAGAGCACGGAGTTCGTGTTCAATGCCTTGACGAAGGAGTTGAATGATGTGCTCGGGTTCTGGGGCTACTACTTCCCATCACTGGGGCGCAACCGGGAAGAGAAATTCAACAAAGATGCAGAGGAGCTGGACAGGGCTCCGGGGATGGTGAAGATGACGGTGTGGCAGAAGGGCGCGAGCTTGGGGCACAAGCTGGAGGAGAAAGCTGCGTCGGCGGGGGATTCCGGCCGGAAGGGAGTGTGGAAGGTACTGGCCGGTCTTTGGGTGCAGCTCGTCGTGTACGTGGCGCCGTCAGGCGATGAGGAGCACGTGATGGCGCACAAGAAGGTTCTGCCGGAGGGCGGCGAGTTCATCACCGTGCTTTGGGCGCTGGCCACGCACATCGGCATAAGCCGCCCGGTGGCCGCCCCGATAGAACGTGTTTAGGAATTGCTAAGCTAGCTGTTTGTGTGCACAAGAAGTTAACTCTTGGTTTGCATGTGTGCTTAGCTTGGCGTTCTAGCTTCAGGAAAAAAAGTTGTATGCGTGTACGTACGTGTCCTTTGTCGTGCTTCATCTAGTTTGCTGTTAATTTCCATGTCATTCTCAACTTGTTTTCCTCTCGTTTTCTATTCATGGAGAAATTAATGGACGACATGCAGGGGCTGATCTGGCCCTCCGGATCTAGGGTCAAAGGCCCCATAAAAAATCTCTTGAAAATCACCAAAAATACATATTTAACAAACGGGAGTGTATAGACATCATCCGGATATTTTTTTTCCTAATTATCATCCAAATTTATGACATTTGAATTAGAGATCAAGGGGTCTTTGTTTTTTTAAAGGGGAGAGATTTTTTCAAAGGGGAGGGGAAGATTCATGGCCATTGGATCTCTAATCTAATGGTCCTAAATTTAGATGATAGTTAGGAAGAAAGCATCCGGATAACATTTAACAAAACCCTTAACCTAATTAAGATAGCTGGTTCAGCCTCAGGCTGGTGTCAATGGCGGAGGACGGGGGGAAAATGAGGTGGGGCGCCGGCCTGTCGCCCGCCCGCCTCCCGCCGGCCGCCCACCGCCCGCCCGCCGCCTCCGCGCCGCCTCCGCCGCCGCCCGATCGCTCTCGAGGCGGCTCGCTGGCGAGGGCGTCCCACGAAGACGCCTCCATGGCGGCCTCCTCCTCGTGACCGCCGCCGCGGGGCTCCGGCTCGTGGAGCGGCGCGTGAGATGAGAGATCTCGGTTGGGGCCACGTCTCGCCTCTCGGGGGGGACGGGACGGAGGGTTGTTGGAGCACGAGCCGACATGGGGATGAGTAGAACGGGAGGGAGGACGATGGTCTATGCGGTGCGGGCGTGCGGCTATGCTCAAGTCCCGCCCGCCCGCCACCCGCCGGCTAGGCCCGCCTGAAAAATTCAAGGTCTGGCTTGGGCCAGACCTTGCCCTATCGGCTCCTCCGCCACTGGCTGGTGTGGCTAGCTCCGCCCATGATGGCATGGCTTTATTTCAGTCCAGTACGTGGTTTGATCAGAGCGTTAGAAACTGCGATTTTTGTAAGTGCACTGGGAGTAAAAAAGGTTTGTTATTGCACAGTCGACTGAAATTTTTTTATCTCTTAATCACCTAAAATTGCAGTGTACTAATTTCTCCTCCTAAAATTGCACTCTTAGTCACTTAAAGTTGCAGTATAAAAAAGTGACTGAAGATGAAAAAAATAGTCACCTATGCAATAGTCACTCCCATCATTTATACACACCTGCCTCTGCACATCGGGGATATATATATGTGTATGTTCTAAATGAAGCAAGTACTCCTACTCCATTCGTGGCACGTTATGTGCATGCCTGATGCGTATGCAGCAAGCTAGCGAAAATGCCACCGGTAGGGTATACTGTGTGTTCTCTTGTTGGTGCTTTTCTTGTAGTGTAAGCGACAGCCGATATCGACTCTTTAGGTCCCACTTAGTTGGACTGAAAAATAGTGGTTTATGGCCAGGGGCGGATCCAGCGGTGGGGCGGGGGGGCTCGAGCCCCCCTACTGCTACCGGACCCTTGGAGCCCCTCCCCCTAAATTTTTAGCTATGGATGTATAATGTAGAAGGGGTTGAGGTCGAGCTGAAGGTATTTCAGCCCCTTCAAAAAATTTTCCTGGATTCGCCACTGTTTATGGCTGAAATTGCACTGTAACTAGCTGAAATTACATTGTAACTGAAAGTGGTTTATTTGACGTAATTAAATATAAATAATTTAAAATAGAAAAAAAAATATGTTAACTCATCACGGACAACGCAAACGAATACGAGAAAAAAACCAGCAAAAAACTCAAAAAAATTAAAATTTTAAAAAAGATGAAATTTATAAATAGTAAAAAATAAATCAGAAACAACCCTTGTAGCTAGGTAGCAAAACGAAAAGAGGGAGGGATAATGAGAGTGCTTTAGTTGCTTTCTTGGAAATGGTGCGTATACGCGCCGTTGGCTGCTCCAAACTATCATCGGTCCAACTCCGATCGAAATCCATGGGGTACATGCATGCATGCATGTGTGCACGTGATCCGCTCTCTACCCCAGCGCCGGTCGCGTGAGTATGGCACATGCATATATGCTGGGGTATATCTAGCTAGCTCGTTCTAAGTACTAGCTACTCCGCTCTAGCTTTAATCCTGACTGGTCACTTACGTACGCACCATGGCTCCAATCAAATCATGGAACACCAAGCATTACATCCTGGCAGCTCTCGGCGGAACCCTCACCGCCACCCTCATCGTCATCGTCGTCTCCGTCATCCTCAGCCCCGCGCGCATCAGCTTCTCCGTCGCCCACGCCTGGAGCACCAACTCCAGCGACGGGGTGCACCTGCACCTCACCATCGCCGCCAACAACACCGGCCAGCAGCGCGCGGCGGTGAAGTACCAGAGCGTCTTCGTCGACCTGAAGAACAGCACGAATCCCGTGGGGGCCACGATCCACGCCCAACTCGACAGGAACTTGACAGACCAGTACCAGCCGGGCGGAACCGTGACGAGCATCAACGCGTCGGTTCTCCTGGTGGGGGTGACTGGTTTCAGAGCTTCGCCGGCCACCGGATGAACAGCACTGGGTTCATCGTGGTGGTGGCGGCGCAGGTGCGCTTCAAGATCGGCCTGGCCCGCACGAGGCTGTTCGACGTCAAGGTGTCCTGCCGTAACGTCCTCTTCCCCGAGCTCGCTAATATGCCTCCGCAGTCCGCAGTCAACTGTAAATAATGCTTGTCCATCATATCGCTTCAATCTATCTTGTGTCGACGTGTTGTGTTCTGTGATCACCAGTTAATCATCCATGGAATACTCTTATTACTGCGTTTGATATTTCGGTCGTTTGTTGTACTCGATTAAGGAACGCGTTGGTTCTTTTGCTAATTCGTCTTTCGATTCTGTCATTTCGTTATTGATTAATGGCAAGATCGATCCATCAACATATATAACTCAATATCACATGCATGCATGCTTAATGGCAAATGGCGTGGGAGAATCAACTTTGATCATGAAATACATACAATGTAGCAGAATAGCTAGCAGGAGCTGAGTAATTATTCCTAGCTAGTCCTAGTTCGCTTGAAGCTAGTTGTGAAGATCGATTAATTTCCCTCTATAATAATAAAGATTATTGATGGGTGAAAGTACATGTGAAATAATCAAAGTTTAAAAATACATTACTTCACTCGATCAAGAAGCTAGGGTTAGCTGGCCAGCAAGATCCTACTGATCTCCACAGATCAGCTAGCTTAATTAGCCCCCAACTTAGCTAAGATAGCCTAGGTGCACTGAGGGCATCTTTAATAGTGCTATCTCAGATATCTTTTAACTATCAGTTTTGCTATTGTACAGGCGACTGAAATTTTTTTTATCTTTCAGTCACCTGAAATTGTACTCTCAATCAACTGAAATTGTAGCCCCCTCCAAAAAAACATCTGCAACTTCAGGTGATTTAGAGTGCAACTTCAGGTGACCTGAAATTGCACTCTCGATCAACTAAAATTGCAGCCCCCCTCCAAAAAAAACATGTGCAATTTCAGGTGATTCAAAGTGCAACTTTAGATGACTGAAAGATAAAAAAAATTTCTGTCGACTGTGCAATAATCTATCCCTTTAACTATTAAATGAGTAACATCCTATGTAGAGAAGAGAGAAGGTGAGAAGAAATAATGTGTTGTCTCTTACGCAAGAGATGACTTAAGCTTGTAAACTAATACAAATAGTGAGAATGTGAGATAGGAAGTTATAGTGAAAATAGTATAAAATAGTTAGAGGAATGATTTATTGTTGAAGAGGTTGTCTCTTATGTTGTCTTTAGGTGAGGTGGAAGACTTAGAGACAAACTATTGTATATGCCTGAGGATTCATTTGGAACAGAGAAAGTATCCTTCCTAGATAGGGGACTTACATTAGAGTATGCTGATTGGATGCGGAGACACCTTTGGTTGTGAATTCTAATGTGGCACATCCAATTCTTTATCTGCAGCCAAATCAATAATTCAAAACTCACATAAAAAAAGCAAACTCTAATGTACATGTACAGGGAGTGGACATAGTGGTTGTTTCATTTGCTAAGAAATTCCTTTGTTGCATTATTGCAAATATGGGCCTCAATCTTCCTTGAATCATGGGCAAACACGAGCTACCAGCTGATTGGTGAGAGGGACATACTCAAAAAAGACAATCGATCATGATTTGCCGACCTAATTATTCCTTTCGGATTAAATAACTGGATTATATGTGTATCTTCTTTTGATCACAGCAAGTTAGCATCCAGAACAACTTGCTGTGGATGGGGAATATGGGTCATGTTCTTTAATTTGGGAACCATGGTGCTTCTTTGTTTAGTGCGAAAGTTGAAAGCATCTATAAGTTCTATACTAGTAAATCAACTAACAAAGCAGATTCCAACGTCCTGTCCAGAAGTCCTATACTAATAAAAATTAAGAAAAGAAAGACAAGGACATTCCACTGTTTTTGAGGATAAACACAATCACATTTTGAACCATTAGATGGAGATCCAACGTTCTAGATTATTTTTTTGGAGGGGGTCATTTTTTTGGGGGAACTTGTATGGGTGGATCCGTTGGATGGAGATCTAACGCTCCAGATCAATCTAACTGTTTTTATCCTCAAAAACAGTCGAATATTATATAGCAGTACTCTAAGTTCTATACTAGTAAATCTACTAACAAAGCAGATTCCAACGTCCTGTCCAGAAGTCCTATATTAGTAAAGATTAAGAAAAGAAAGACATGGACATGCATGAAAACTCACGTTATCAAAATCAACCAACCATGCATGCCACGAGCACAATGCATCGACGCCTCGATCCTGGTTTACTTTACACATCTCTCCGCGCGCTGCTTTTGATGCAAACGCAAACCTCCCACGCACGCGATGCTGTTCTCGTTTTCGACGGTGAGCTTGCTGCATGCTACAACTGCAAGCTTCTCAAACGTATAAACATGGCGGTCGGCCAGCCGAACCGAACCAGTCATATCGTACACACCATTCTACAGAAATTATATGTGTAGTTAACTACCTGGAAGTCTAGAAAGATGACAATATTCACTCATAGTAGTCATATCTTCAATAGTAGTCATGTCTTCAATTTTAGTCGTATCTTCCCCTGTGACCCATTCCTTGACTTATACATCACCAACCTCACGTCCTCCTACACCGACCAGCGCAATGAGGCATCCATGGTGTCCGCCTCCGTCATCATGTTCGTCCTCGCCGGGCTCTTCTTTAACCTCAACCTCTTCAGCGGCGGCCTCTCTGACGTCAGCGCCATCCTCGACCCCAAGGTCCGCCTCATCCTCTCCTCGGCGCTCTCGCTCTTCCTCCCCGTCATGTCCTACCTCTTCTCCGAGGCCAAGAACGCCTCAAGCTCCACCGCGAGGGCCGGCGTGACGGACTTCTCGCTGCGAGCCGGGCTGATCCTCTTGTGGATGCTTCTTGTGGAGCTCCTCCGCAAGAAGGTGGACGAGATCCGTATGCGGGGGTACTCTGCCACCATCCAACGCGCCGGCCGCGTTGTTTGGCTGGGAAGCCTCGTCTTCTTCAACATCCAGAGTGCCGGGCGGAAGGCGGTGTTCGGCGTCCTCTGGATCCTTTGCGCCACCAAGGTGGCGCAAAGGATCGCCTTTACCGAGGTCGGGAAGCGTTCCTACGCCCATGGCAAGAACGCCCGGCTTATTAATTACCTCTTACATGGCTCAGATGCTCGAAACAAACCAGCAAGGGAACCGTGTGGGCGCCGGTGACGTTGAGCAAGCTGTCCAGGGTGGACACGAGCTGCTGAAGAGGTGCAAGTACATCGTGATGGGAGAAGAGAAGCTGCCGAGGGAAGCCACCGCAGACGGGTACGAGCTGAACGAGATCACCCCTGATGACAGCATCGTCACTGTCGGTAAAGTCTGGGAGCTCTCTGAGAGAGACCGGCTCTTCACCACCTTCGATAGAGATCAACGCCTCAGGAGACTCAGCCTCTCCTTTGCTCTCTTCAAGCTGCTCCGTCGAAGGTTCGAGCACCTGCCGGTAGTGGCGGACTCAGAAAAAAAATCTAGGTAGGGCGAAGTCCAATGATGGACCCAAAAAAAAAACTAGGTAGGCTGAAGTTGGAAGCGTGAAATAAATAGTAGTACCCAAAGCAAAACAATCCATAATCAAACTATGTTGCAATCACACTAATAAAAGTATATGATACGAAATAGAAACAACAACTATAATTCGCATGTTAACATATGTAGATAACGGAAGGACAATGAAAAATATCTCACTAATGAAGCTTAATCCACAATTGTAGATAAGCTGTAAAAGAAACAATCTGTCAATTGTGAAAGATAGATAAATCAGTAGTGTCACAATTCGATAATAGAATATAAAAGATGCAATAAAAAAGAAGACAAAAACTGATACTCAAATACACAAGTCTGGTCTCCCCTGCCCCTAGGCCCTGGTCGGCGGCCACCGCGCTCCCCGGCCGCCGCCTCCTGCCTCCCGGCCTCCCCTAGCCGCCTGGGCGCCGCAGCGCTGCACCGTCCTCCGACTCCTCCGCCTCTGCCGCCCGGGAGGCCGAGATCTAGGTTAGCGCTGGCTCTCTTTTCTTGGACTTGGTGGACTATTGGTCCGTGCGTCCTCCGCTAGTATATCTCATTCACTTGTTGCTTTGAGCGGGGCGCTATTTTCATCCTTAAGAAGTTTACTGTTTCAGTTTCTAATAAGCTTCTGTTTTATTACCGATTAGGACTATACTTCTTCCTCATCTAGGACTCTCGTCCTAAGACTATTTATACCTTCTATAAACCTCATGATAAAGGTACATAGAAATAGAATCACATATACACCAAAAAATATTCTATAACTTCTCCTCATACGGTGATTCCGGCGATTGTGTGTCTGTATTTTTTTCCCAAAAGAGTTTTTTTAGTTAAATCTCTATCTCGTATTTCTCGATTATTCTTCATTAATTTTATGTTTTATCTTGCCGATTTCATATCAAATAGCATATCGATCCTAACACTTAAAGAAGATAACTACAGTACTTCATTGATCCTTGACCAGTTGACCTTATACGAATAGCTAGCTGCCTGCAGGCATAGGAATCAAATAATTGCTAACCTCTGCATAGAAAAAGAAATACCATGCATTCCCCCTATCCTGGATCCATCAGAGATAAACAAGCGAAACGAGATGGCGCACTCACATACGAAAGATATTATCGATGCTGAAGCGGAGCGAGGGGGGCCTGCCGGCGAGGGGAGCTCGGGCGGCCGCCCGGGCTCGCCCGAAGGGCAGATCCGCCCCTACCTGCCGGCCATGACCAACGAGGAAGCCCGCAACTGTCGGGACCTCATCTTCAAAGGCCTGTACAACAACGGTGAAGGGCCTGAAGGCACGGCGGAGGCACTATTCCAAGTGATGAATGACTGTTGGAACTCCCCAGGAACTACTCAATCTTTCACGAGATTCTCAATAAAAGAGTACACACACAAATGGAGAATGGATGGACTCACACGCACTATTTTCTGGAAGCTAGCAGAAATGTGAGTACGCACACGCGAACATGAGGGAGGAGATAACACTGAAGAAGGAACACACGTACAGAGACTTACGGTGCTGCTTTCTTTTATTCTCTCCTACTCCATACAAACTGATTGCTAGTTCTTAAATAGCACATCCCCAACTGCATACGCACAGCCAATGCAGATCTCAACTGCTGCACGTTGCTGCATGCACTGCATGAGAAACCAACTTTCTAAATATAAGTACTAAATCATGCGGTCAAGCCACTGGGTCTTGATCCTAAACTCACGCCACGCCACAGACTTGATCAACAACCAACTAAACAAACTTTGTCTCTAGTAAACAGTCAAGACTAAAACAAATACTAGTCAAGATTAGTGCTAACAATTTCCCCCCTAATCTTGACTTCCGTTTATTTGAGTACCTTCTCGCCAAGCCTTAAAGTAGTGCCAGTTCTTCGTCGGCATCCGCCTCGATGAGATATGTCTGCACTTTCTCCCTCTTGTTAGAGCAACTCCAGCAGGGCCCCTACTTGAGCCCTCATCCTACTTTTGAGGGCCGAGGGGCAAAAAACTCACTCCAGCAGGGCCCCTACTTGAGCCCTCAAAAGTAGGAGGCCCTCAAATCTCCCCCTCGAGCCCTCATTCTTGGGGGGTCTAGAGGGAGCCCCTACTTTTGAGGGCTCAAGTAGGGGCCCTGCTGGAGTGAGTTTTTTGCCCCTCGGCCCTCAAAAGTAGGATGAGGGTGGGTCCTATGTGTCATCCCCTCTAAGAATGAATTTGAGGGTCCTGTTTTGAGGGCTCCTGCTGGAGTGTAGCCCAAAAAATAAAGCCCTCAAAAGTAGGGAGAGCCCTAAAATAAAAAGTAGGGGCCCTGTTTTGAGGGCTACTGCTGGAGTTGCTCTTAGGCTTCTGGCATTCTGAAGCAAAGTGTCCATAATCGTTACAATTAAAACACCTTACTTTTGCCTTGTCAATTCGTCGGTATCAACGTCCACCGCTGCCACCAAAGACACCTGAGGAGTCTTCACCTTCACGCTTCGATCGGGCCTCCCACTCTCCGCGCGTTAGGAGCAAGTGCTCCTCGTCTCCGTCGTTGTTGCCGTAGCGACGTTCTCCCTCTTCCTGCGTCTTCAAACGCTCGATTAGCTCTTCGATCGACATATTTTTTATGTCACCGAATTGCTCAATTGTGGTGACGACGGGAGAGAACTTCTTAGGCACTGCACGAAGAAACTTCCGCACGATGTAGACCTCTTCCATCTTTTCGCCTAGAACTCGTATCTTGCTGACGATTGTCGTCAACCTCATCGCGAAGTCATCGATCTGTTCGGTGTCCCTCGTGTGCAAGTTCTCAAACTCGCTTTTGAGGTTTTGTACATGCGCCTCCTTGACGCGATCGGCACCGAGATTACCTTCAAGGTGTTCCAGGCCTCCTTTGCGGTCTCCTTCTCAGCTAGGAGCAGCAGCACGTCTTCCGGCACCGCGAGGAAGATTGCCGCGAGCGCCATTTGATCTTGCCGTTCGTTCACCTCTTCATCTACGATTGCGTTCCACACGCCCTGAGCGCACATGAACACCTTCATCTTCACGGCCCATGTCGTGCAGTTGCTCCTTGTAAGCATGGGATACGGGAGGGAGATGCTGCCCTCACGCGCCGACGCCTCCGGCACGCTCCCATTGCCGATCTTCTGAACGCCTCCCTCGGTGGTGACGTTTTTCGACGGGCTCAAAGACGACATGAATGAAGGTGTACACGAACACAAGCTCTGATACCAATTGTTACACTTTTTGGACCCTGACCGCATGCCTAGGTCCAACTGAGTACCACAGGTCTAAATGGGCTGAACACAACTAAGCCCACGGAGCAACGGAGCAACAATATTATAAGTGGTATTGGGCCTTCTCCCTCCAAAAGACTAGTCCAATGGGTGGGGGCTCCCTCACACTTATTAGTTGTGTTTGCTCCTCTCCCACAATCCATGTGGGACTATTCCTAACAATAGAGGTCAACTTCCTCAGTGAGTACTACCACTCCGTCGTCCCTGTCATCCTCGCGAGCCCTTTCTTCTTCCTTTCGAACTATTTTCTGCTCCCCATAGTCGTATTTGGCCTGTGCCTCATGACCATTATTCTCTGTGGCAATGGCGACATGCGCTATGCGTTCAGTAGCATCGAACAAGATAACTACATTCTACGGGCTGGCGTTACCAAAATAACCATGTGCCTCCTGAGCAAAGCCAAAGACTCGCCCCCTGCCTTCTTCTCCATAGTTGACCTTTCCATCTCTTTTCTTCTTTCAGTTTTGCTATTACACAGGCGACTGAAATTTTTTTATGTTTCAGTCACCTGAAATTGCACTCTCAATGAATTAAAATTGCAGCCCCCCTAAAAAAAATAGCTGCAACTTTAAGTGATTCAGAGTGCAACTTCAGGTGACCTGAAATTGCACTCTCAATCAACTAAAATTGCAGTCCCCTCTAAAAAAATATATGCAATTTCAGGTGATTCAAAGTGCAACTTTAGATGACTGAAAGATAAAAAAATTTCAGTCGCCTGTGCAATAGTACGAGGAAGTGTGGGAGTTCCTCGTTTTCCTACTCTCCAACTGGTTCATGGTTTCGCTGCTCTGTAACTACACGGCCAAACCCTACTGGCGTGAGAGCCCCACCTTTAGTGGCACCTTCCGTCGCATCCTGTGGCTACAGAGCAAGATGGCCCATCCTGTCCTTAGCTTCAAGCAGTTCTCTGTGTTGAACCTTCGCTGGCCGCTTATCTTGGGGTTGCGGCCACCCTCTCCTTGATGGTGCGGACTGTGCCTGTGCCGAACAATGTTAAGCATTCCATCGTGGAATACTTGGTGACACTGACACACGGCCATGGCGGTGCCGACACTAGCCCTCTTACCAACGGCATGGGTGTAGTGAAGAGAAACAACCTTACACATACAGATCTCTTGAGGGCATGCGAGAGCGATAGTGTCGCCGAGCTCATCCTCACATGGCACATCGCCACCAGCCTCCTGGAGGTGAAGTGCCCCCCTCAGAGCAAGGAGGAAGCAGCCCTGATCAGGGTGGCGACAAGCTTGTCCAACTACTGCGCTTACTTGGTGGCCTTTCACCCGGAGTTACTGCCAGACAACCAGGACAAGACGGAGAGCGTCTTCGAGGCCATGAAGGAGGAGCTGAAGGGCAGGCTTGGCTGCTGGGAGTACTACACCTCGCGGCGGCGCGCCCGGGTCGACAAGATCATGGAAACTACGGGCTGGAGGGAAAAGAAAGTTGTACGGAATGGCGCGACGATTGGGGCGATGCTAATGGAAGAAGCTCAGGCTGGTTTGGAAACGGTGTGGAAGGTATTGGCCGATGTGTGGACAGAGCTCATCGTCTTCGTGGCGCCGTCGAGCGACGAGGAGCGCGTGAAGGGGCATGAGAATGTGCTAGTGCAAGGAGGCGAGTTCGTCACCGTGCTCTGGGCGTTGACAACGCATGCCGGCATATCCCGACCGGCCAACAGCTCGACGCTGCAGGGTGGTCTTCCCGACAGTTGAGGGGGAAACGCTTCCACGACCTATATATGTGTGTGCATGATGTTTGCATGTGTGCTTTGCCCTACAGCTTGATATTATTGTTTGCAGTTTTGCTATTGTACAGGTGACTGAATTTTTTTTATCTTTCAGTCACCTGAAATTGCACTCTCAATCAACTGAAATTGCAGCCCTCCTCTAAAAAAACAGCTGCAACTTTAGGTGATTCAGAGTGCAACTTCAGGTGACCTGAAATTGCACTCTCAATCAACTGAAATTGCAGCCCCCTCCAAAAAAAATAGCTGCAACTTTAGGTGATTCAGAGTGCAACTTCAGATAACTGAAAGATAAAAAAATTTCAGTCGCTTGTGCAATAGTCACTCCCGTTTGCTGTGTGTGTTGTCTGGAGTGCTTCTACATTCGGAAGAGAGTTTGCTTGTTTCATTTTTCCTCAACCCTCTCCTTCCAGAGGGAGGAGACATGTATGTAGCTAGGGTGTTTAATGTTGGTTCCTTATTTTGCTTCTGGCTGCAAAGTACTATACATTGTAACGTATGGATTTGTAATTCATCGGCCGTTCAGTTTGGATATATATGATATAAGGATATTTGACCGATTTGGATCAGAACGGGTTTCACTGATCAATACCACATGCACAACTGTCGGTTTGAGAGAGCTGTTAGACACAAGAAATCACTCCCGGATTTCTTACCTTGGGCATAAGATGTGGACATGCTAATGTATTAAAGTGTCAAAAATAAATAAACACAACAAAAGTAGGGAAAGTATATATTTTATTCATTCATTAAAGAATAATAAAATCATAAATTCTCTTTATATATATATAGGAAAAATACCTTTTACTCCCGGGTGTAATTACACCCACCTCTAATATACCACCTAAATAAATTTGAAATATATACACACACACGCTTCATAGCCTACTTTGCATAGCAAATTTGATATAGATGACGTGGTCTCCTGGTTCTCGGGGTCTTGGAAGGCTCTTGGTTAATTACATCTATGGGAAGAACCCACATAATACCTCTGATTAAGCTGCACATTCACTGCTACAGAAAACCGTATTACCGACGGTTCAGAAACGCCATCATAGACGGTTTTATGAGCCGTCTGAATTTATGGGTCAGTAATGATACGAGGTCATCACAGACGGTTTTCGAACCGTCTGTGGTGTAAATATCACAGACAGTTCTTAACTAAAAACCGTCTGTGATGGTTATAATCACAGACACGGTTTTTAGTTAAAACCCGTCTGTGATTTATAAATATCACAGACGGTTTTAGTTAAATATCGCAATGCATGCCAGCAAGCACCCACCACCTAACCATTAGCCTAGGACCAAACCAAGTTTTATGTCTTATTTTTAAACATTTCATATGCTCTCTTGACTCACCAAACTCAAGAATATATTTTACAAACCATCACTTTATGTGAAACAAATATTCCCACCTAAATTTATTCTAAGTATGGCTAAGCAATTCTATAAAATTTTTAGTTAATGCTAATGTATCAGCTAGGTTTGTATCTAGGGTGACAAGGTATGTTTGTTCAATGTCAAATTTGGCCATATACAAAGGACATGGGTATAACTAGAATTTAAATCATATTTAAACTAAGTTTAAATAAAAGTACACATGCATAATAATTTAAAAAATAACATAAAGAATTTAAATTACTGGGAGCAACATGACCAAAGGAGTAACTTGTCTTGCTCGATGTCTTGATGCTACGAATCGTCGAAATCACTCTCTGGATTCGTCGTAGTCTACACGCGAAGAACCAAAAAAATAAATTCAAATAGAATTCAAATAAAATTAAAAAAATTCAAATTAATGGATAGTTTAGGATTTTAGATGAATTTAAAATTTTGAATAGGTCCAATCGGAGTTAGGATGAAGGAGAACAGGCTTCCGGAAGTTTGAAACTAAAGAAAACGAAAAAGGACTTTTTTGGAATTATTTTTGTACTGAAAAACTGGATTATGACATCAGCATCACATTTATGATTTTCGGTCAAATTATTTTCCAAAGAAAAATGTTGACGTGCGGTCAAGTGCCGATGTGGCTTGCTTGTGGCGCTATGTGGCTGCCACACGGCTGTCACACAAGCACGCGTTGACGTGGCCTTGGTCGGTCGGGATGGGGCTCAGGACCTGAGGGTCGCCAGAGCTCTGGCACTCGGCGATGGACAACAGTTGGCTCAAGAGTAAGAGGTGGCGACGGGGATCGTAGTGCACCTCGGCGCGGCGCTCGGGGAGTCCTAGAGATGGCTGACAACCAGGAAGGAGCGGAGGTTGCAAGGGCGTTGGGTTCGAGGGCTCTCCGGCGGCGGGCTTGCTAAACGGAGGGGCGAAGGATGTGTGCATGACGATGAGGAAGGTGCAAGTGATGTCGGTGAGGCACCAAGGAGACTGAGTCGGCGGCAATTTCTCATCAGTGTTCTACCGGCGAGTGAAGGGGGAAGCAGACAAGCTCGGTGCTTCAGGTGTTGAGGATTGAGATTGAGGGAGGATTATGGTGCGGAGTGATGAGGGAATTGAGTTAGAGGCTTTTATAGGAGCTCGGGGTGAGCAGAATGCCGGCATTTACTCGACAGAGTAAAGGTGGCCATTTGTGGCGGGTTCAAGGCAGTGGCGGAGTTTAAAGAGAGGAAAATGGATGAGGGAGTTGGGGAATGAACAGGAGAGTGACTAAGGCTAATAATGGCAGTAATTGCCTGAGCCAGCGGGTAGAAACAGACGAAATTAAGAGCTTGAGGGGCACAGTAATGGTGGCCATGGCAATCGGTGTGGGGAAGAAGGGGAAGGAAGAAGAAAGTGGTGGGTCCTACATGTCAGCGAGAGAGAGGTGAGACGAGGGAAGCAGACGGCCGGATGTTCGCACTGTATGGTTCCATTTTTGGGCATGGTATGGTTTGGGATGCACTGTAGATGGCCGGCGATGGAATGATCTTCACAAGGCATTATCATGGCACAAGAGTCACAGGGACGCTAATTGGTGGAATTGGCGATGGTTTAACCATCTCGGGGTCGTGAGGGTGGCTTGGGTGGCGTTGGTTGGGTTCTAGGGAGCTGTACCAGGTTGTCCACGGTGAGGGGTATGGCCAAGTAGTGGCAATAGGTGCCAGCATGGCATGGGGCAGGGATGGCTATGGTGGTGCTTCGGTGTGATTACTAGGAATACAAGGAAGCTACAGGCCAAATCAATTGAAACAAAAAGGACTATACAAGAAGAATTGAAATTCATGCTCATCGAGCTTATTTTGGGGACGACGGTGATTCTCTTGGTCGGCAAGGGGATTTGGGGTGTCTAGGGCTACTTGTATGTCAATGCAATTCATTGGAGGTGCTCGGGGCCTTTTATAGGCGATCTAAGGCGGTTGGCATAGGGGAGGGCGCCATTCAAGCCTCGGCGCATATCGAGACGAGGAGGTGTAGGAGAGCTCGGGTGGCAGTGGCATGACGATCTTTGCACTTCCTAGGGTGTCACATTACGGTGGTCAAAAACAGCGGCGTTCAGGTCGGCTATGAGCACAAGGCATGGCGAGGGTGCAGAGGGAGCAGTGAGGCGGAGGAGGGTGAGGTGGCCATGGCGGTTGGCCAAATGGGAGCTGCGGCCATTATGGAGGGTGTCAAGTGTCGGGGGGGTCTTACTCTGGCCTGGCAGCAACTGGCGAGGCGAATTGCGGCGTGAAGTGTCGGCTATGACAGTGCAGGGAGGTGGCGACCAATTATGGCCCAGGTGCTCCAGCGCAGGTCAAAGGGAATTAAGAGGGTGTGTCAGGGCGGGAAGAGCGAGGAGTACGGCTGCTGACACGGGTTGCAGAGGTGTGGCTGCGTGATGTGTCTAAGCTATTGGAGAATGCGGCGGGGAGGTCAGCCTTGAGACAAAAAAATTGGCAACGGTGGAGATTTATTCTCGAGCTGTCCAGGGGAATGTCAGAGGCATTAATGACCATGCCAGGGTGTGGCAAGCAAGGTACGGAGGTAGACTTGGACTACGACTGCCGTGTCTGAAAAGTGTGGTGGCAATCCAACGGTAGAAATTTTTGTCGGACGAAGAACAGTGCCGACTGGTCAAACTGCGCTCAAATGGACGGGGAGGATGGTGTGGTGGGGAAAAGGCGGCGCAAACGAGTGAGGAATGGGTTAGATTAGGCCAAGAACCGAATGAAATCAAGATTCAAAGCAATTCGATTGAATTTGAAATTTTGTGTTTGTTTCAGTAATGATTGAAAGAAGCAACTTTTAGGAGAGAACGAGCAGTTAGGAAAGTGAGGAAGATATGCGTGTGCAAGATGGGAGCGAGAGGAGTGAAAAGCGTGATATACCTCATGTCTTATGCTCAGAACGACACGGGAACAAGAAAAAGTAAAGAAGCCACTTAAGAAATTAGATATTTATATTAACTTTTAACTTCTCTAAATAGAAGTCAGCCACAGAACAGAACAACCCTACATCAGTGTTGCTCGCACGCGGTCGCTCCAATTCTTGCAAAGTACAGCGACGGGACGCGACCGCCGTGCCGCGGCGCGCAAGCATAACTCGGACGCTGAACGCCCCCACCCGGCCCGTGGTCCGCTGGTGAGGATGTGGCCACAAGCCCACAACTTGACCCGTTTTCGCAAAGTCGGGCCGAGGCCGAGCTGAGCGGCACATTCTATTTCCGCCCTACTCGCCTTAACTCTCGCTGCGATTTAGGCCTTGGGCGAGCTTCTGGGCCGCGGAGTGTTTTCCAGGCCACACAGCGGCGACTGCGACGCATGGCTGCCGGGTCCATGAGTAATCTGGAATTAGTAGCCACACCAACCTGCAAATAGGTACCAGAGCGTCTCCCCATTCGAGTAATACTGAAACTGACACGTGGGATTTTTCAGAAGAGCATACTGAACTTGTCCCTCTCACGTGTGCAATCACCGGTTTGCTTTATTCGAATTCCTTCTCATCATCAATCCAAATTTCCAAACCAAATCCCACGAAACTCTCTCTCAAAAAATCACACGCAAATAGTGAGTTCAGAAAGAAAAAATGAAAAACCACGCGCATTCGATAGTATAGTACAGCATCAACTTTTGTCTAGCTCGTCGGATTTGTGCGTGCGCCCCACGGCCCCGCCGCCGACGTCGTACAGCCCCTCGAACGTCCTCTGCTGCACGTTGCCGATGATCCCAATGGCGCCGTCATCCCCGGAGGAGGCGAACGCGAGGCGGTCCCGCACCATGATGCCCGACAGATCGAGCAGATATTTCCAGCGAACGAGGTCGAATGCTTTTGCAATGTTGAGCTTGAGAAAAAGAGATGGGGTTCTATTTCGGTGGTATCTTCTAGCTAAGTTACACATATAAAGGTAATTGTCTTGTGCGCTAGCCTAAAGTCAAGATTTTTGCAATGATTTTGGATACGTTGTGGATAAGACTGATGGGTCTGTAGTCTCCTACAATTTGGTAGCCATCTTTCTTTGGTACCAAAATCAGATTAGCAATATTTGTACAAGGGAAATTGTTGATTCTCATATTGTAGAAAGCTTGTAGGGCAGCTATGAAGTCATCCTTTATAGTGTCATAGCATGCGTGGTAAAAGTTTCTATTAAACCCATCAGATCCTGGAGCCCTATCAGTCGGCAGTTGGAAGATCACGGCGTGCACCTCTTGATCGGTGAAAGGGTTAGCTAGAGTGTGCAGGTCTATACCGAATTTTTTTCTATTTTAGCCCTTTTTTTTGAAAAATATTCACATTTAGACCCCTGGTAGTTTTAATTCCGTTTTTGGACCCAAGGGGTCGGAGCCGTGACCCACGGCACCGAGGTAACACGCCCGGCGCCGTGGTCCATGGCTCCGAGGTCCCAAGCCCGCTCGGCATGCGGCTGCGCTGGCGCCGCCGACGTGGCAAGAGCTCGCGCCGTGGATCGGTGGCTCCGAGCTCGGCGCCGTGGGTCGTGGCTCGAGCTCGAGCCGTGGATCTTGGCGCCGAGCTTTGGGGCCCCGGCAGCCTTATCCTCGCTCGTGTTTCTTCGGTCTCTCCGTTGTCTCGCTCGCGTGGTGCCGCCTCCTCCTCCCGCCGTGGTGCCGTCCGCCTCCGCCTCCCGCCCGCCTCCCGGTGCCGCGCCTCCGTGCGCCCGGTGCCGCCGCCCGTAGTGCCGCCGCCGTCGCCTCCCGCGCGGCGCGCCGCGTCTGCAAGCACGCCGCCGGCCTCCCCCCGGCCGTGGTGCCGTCCGCCTCCGGTGCCGCCGCCTCCGTGCGCCCGGTGCCGCCGCCTCCGTCCCCGCCTCCCGCCTGCGTCGCAAGCACGCCGCCGGCCTCCCATCCACGCCCGCCCGCCTCCCCTCTCGCCCGCCCGCATCTCTGCTGCACAGGTAAAACAACTCCCACAGGTGAATCAAAAGATAGCAGGAATGTAGAAATCCATGGTTTAATGGAATGTGAATTAGATGTTTATGCAGTCATGGTAATCACAATGGCTGAGGACTGAGGTTGTTAGGAGTTTGGGAGTTGTCTGTTGTTTTGTTGCAAGTCTGGAATAGTTGAGGGAACCTGTTCTAACAAATCTCATTTGAATAGATTAATACTTATAATGAAGAGGAGTTGATGTATGCATTATATGTTTTGGTGACCTTTGACGTGTAGTTTTACATGATTATGGCAATATATGGTAGGTTGTGTCTAATATTTGCTATATTGTTTGCTATCTTGATTAGCATAGGAAGCTAATGTTTTATGGATTTGGCTTCACAACTTAATGGATAATAGACTGCATTCTGTTGTGGTAACTATACTTAGTTCTTTGTGGACATTTTTATTGGGTTAGATTTGCTCTTATAGATTGTTAAGTGATGCTTCCATGTGCATAGAGAAACTTTGATGCCAGTGTTATATATGGTTCAGGGTGGTGTATTGTCCACGGGTTGTTTAGTTCAGGGTGAGCTGTTAGTGACTAGGTACTTATTAGTTACTATTTAGTATCCAATTTCGATTAAAAGTATTAAGTTTGATTTTCTGTATGAACTAGATGGACAACCTAGTCACCCTATATCATGGAGGCAGTGTGACAACTGATGATTATGGAAATGTTCGATTTGTTGAAATGCAAAGGGTGCCTCTGATATTCAGTGATCGGCCGTCGTTTAGTGAGTTGGTTGCTAGGGCCCGGGAGGAGTTACATTGTCATGCAAACGAGGAGAGCATCACAGTTGAGGGACTTCACTTCGGTTCGAAAGACACAATTCTAAGGCGGTTGATCTTAATTGGTTGTGAGGATCAGTGGGACAAATATGTCAAATTGGTTATGAGGAATGAGTTCCAATGTTTGGACCTTGTTGTGCGGAAAGTGTCCATTGATCCCACCCCTCATGGTTATTCACCAGAACTAGGTGATCAGGCACCCTTTGACCCTCCGTTACCGGACCTTGCGGTGGATGTGGAAGAAGTGTCTGAGGTGCCCGATGCTCTATCTGCCCCGACAGAGGTTCAGATTTCTCAACCAGTTCGAGTTGAATGTCGGACTGATGATGTCGTGGCGGCCCCTCAGGATCATCCCAGTAAGTATCGAGCAACACTTTAGCCTTTTCCCGTCATTCCATTCTTTTGTCTCAATCCCATCGTTTTCATGCTTATGATGCAGGAGACATTCCTGATAATGTGGGTGTTCCTCCCGTTGCTCCATCTGGCAACGTTGAAGAAGTCTGCAGGGACTCCAACAGTGTGGATGTTCAAATTGTGGATGATCTGGAGCCTTACGAGATTGCAAGGGCCGTTGATTCTGATGATGACCGCCCTTTTGGAGAGCTGACCGAAAGTGATATTGAGCTGATCAGGCGTTATTGCCCTGGCCGGGATCCATCAATTCATGAATTCAGCGATCTTAGGCATTCCCATGAGGCTTATGCAGAAGGAAGGGATGACGAGTTGCTAGATGCTCCTAAGGCCGGGTCAAGCATGACAGTTGAGAAGGGCATGGTGTTTGAGGACTTGTCCGCATTGAAAAGGTGGTGCAGGAGTATTCGGTGATTCGTAAAAGGCCATTCAAGGTGAGGCATTCTTATGTGGAGCGGAGGTACACAGTTGTGTAGAAGGAAACATGTGAATGGAGGGTTTGTGCTAGGAAATGAAGGACACGGAAAGTTCAAGATCACAAGAATCGTTGGCCCACACACTTGTGCCGAAGGCACCTCAAACGAAGCATCGGCAGCTGACCTCTACCATTATTGCCAAGTCACTGTGTCACATAGTAAAGGGAGAACCCAATATGAAGGTGAAGACACTTGCTGGGATTGTTAAGGAGAAATTTGGATACGAGATAAGGTATGGGAAAGCATGGAGGGCAAAGCAACGTATCTGGAAGATGATATATGGGGAATGGGAAGATGGGTACTTGCAGTTGCCAGCACTCTTCAATGCAATCAAAGCGGTAAATCCAGGCATGCATTATGAGTACGTCCCGAAACCAAACGAATGGACTCAAGAGCGGTAAATCAAAGCGGTCTGGACGGATCGAGTACAACGAGCCAAATACGGCCGTAGGTTCTTCAAGTGTCCAGACCTGGATGACGACTTCGTGGTAACGACAACAACTAAATCATTTGTTTCTCGTTATTGTTTTTCAACTTGATCCATGACATCTACCACGCCACACATAGGCTTGCCGTTCATCGAATGGGTGGATCGGGTGTCGCCGGCATGGCCACATAATCGGGCAGTGGAGGTGGAAAACAAAGGACAATACTTTGTCAAGATGACTCAGGCTCGCAAGGTGGAACGACAGATGTGGCTTGAGCAAGAGCGCCGCGTGAGGGTGGACCAAATCCGTCTGAAGGGCAAGGAGGATGAGCTGCAAAGGAGGCGGGAGCAATTAAGTCTGCGTGAAGCATCCATCAAGCGTCAAGAGGAAAAGCTTCAAGCTCGTGAGGCAGCTCTCAAGACCAAGAGTGACAGGAAGAATGATGCAGCAGAGCCATCCTCAGGGCCCAATAAAAAGGGGAAACAACCACGCTACACCCAGTAGAATAGACCCACGCTATCTACGGTCTATGTAATCCTATTATTATGCATCTGTATTGTGTTTGCCTAGTCAGATCGATCGCACTTGAGACTACCGTATGACGGTATTGCGATCGGTGCTTCACAAAACTACAATTTAATAGAGTGCATAATGTTGCCCACCCATGCTTGCTCCAAAGAATGTCTGCATAATGGATTAGTTTGCATATAGAAAAGAACAGGGAAATCATGCCTACTCAGTTCAAAATTGTAAATCATTACATGGAAAATTCACATTTTCAAGCACATAAATGTCTACAAAAGAACAACAAGACATTAAACTATATCCTCAACTTCGCAGATTATACCATGTGATTTGAGGTAGCGACATAATTATTTATGGGCAATATAATGGAAAAGTCTAAGGCACATAGGTTCTTACCTTGCCCCATTTTAGCTCTTTTGAATTCCATGAATAAGCAACACCATTATCCCCTTCTCTAACAATTAGTGTTTGACCATCGGAGTTCCTTGCTTAGGAAAAAAGTTACAAACATTATTACGTTACTAGCACCCGAAATTTTCATATTGAACACGACATCATCAAAAATGTAGCAGAAACAAAAATTGTGTTTCACACGCTTCATCAATTTTCGAATGTTTGCAAAGCTACGGATTATTTTGAAGGCGCCGGCGTGAGCACCACCGGTCACGGCGGTTGTTCTGAATTTTCACAGCTCGGCGCCACGATCCACGGCCCGAGCTCGGCGCCACGACCCACGGCGCCGAGCTCGGCGCCATAATTCACGGCGCCGAGGTGCCGCCACGCCGGCGCCACACGTGCCACCACGCGGTGCGGGCTCGGCGCCTCGGCGCCGTGGAGCACGACGCCGAGATGTGTTACCTCGGCGCGTGGTCACGGCCCACCCCGGGTCCAAAACGGAATTAAAACTACCGGGGTCTAAATGTGAATATTTTTCAAAAAAAGGGCTAAAATAGAAAAAAATTCGGCAGGTCTATATGGGGCAAGTGGAGGGTGTCTCAATTAAAGGACACGCCAGTGGGTAGGGTGTGGTCCAAGATCTGGTTGAAGTGGTTGAGAAGTACATTTGTCTTATCATCGTGAGGCACAGCCTAGCCCTGACACATGGCGAGCTATTGAATGAAGTTCTTCCTCCTGCGAGAGTTTATTCTAAGTTGGAAGAATTTTGTATTTGCATCTCCTTTGTGGAGCCAATTGATTCAAGCCGCCTGCTTCTTTCTAAATCGCTCGATTACCGCAAGGCCTATCACCCTTTTCTTTAGACGAGCTCGAAGGTTTCTTTTGTAATGATAGGGGTTAATTTTCTTATGCAATATCCAGTCGAAGGATAACCTCTTGAGCCATAAGTAACTGAAGTTTATTGAAAGGAAGGATTTTCTTGCTCCAGGTTTTTAGCCTTATGACCATTGATAACATATTGCAATCAAGAGCTGGCAATTGGGTGCTTGTTTTGTGTGAATAGTATCTTCAGAAACCAAACTGGATAAGCTGGAGGGAGACATTGGAAGAACATGGAAGCCCTGTTTCCTGGGCCTTAGATCAAGGGAAAATTGCTCTAATGCCACAAATTTATATGCCATCCTTCCTTTTGCCACATACTTCAATGCCTTTGTTATTATGCCACAAACTTTGTGTTTATTGCTTTTTTTTGCCACTTCCTCCACTTAAGTTACCGTTTTGCCCATCTTCTTGATCCTTCCTCCTCTTCTTCTCCAAGTCGCGCGTGCGAGTCGCCGCTCCTCCGTGACTGCCGCCAGCTTTGCTCGCTTCCTCGCGACCATGTCTCCCGTGCCGCTTCGCCATCGTCTCCGCCGCCGCCGCGCCTCCTCCTCTGGCCCCTCACCTCCTACCTCCCAGCGCGCTCGCTCCACTTCATCTCGCTCCACCTCACCCCGGCGCGCGCGCCGCTTCCTCCCCCGCTCCGGCCGCGCGAGAGGAGCGCGGCGCGCCGCCGGGGAGGTGGAGCGAGACGGAGGTGGAGCGGAGTGCGCCGGGAGGTAGGAGGTGGTGGCCGAAGAGGAGGCGGCGTGGCGCGGCGGAGACGATGAGCGCGCACGGGAGACGTGGTCGCGAGGAAGGCGAGCGGGTCGGGGCAGGTCGCTCGCGGAACGCGGAGCTCGCACGGCGCCGACTTGGAGAAGGAAGAGGGAGGAAGGAGCAAGAAGATGGGCAAAACGGTAACTTAAGTGGAGGAAGTGGCAAAAGAAAGCAATAAACACAAAGTTTGTGGCATAATAATAAAGGCATTGAAGTATGTGGCAAAAGGAAGGATGTCATATAAGTTTGTGGCATTAGAGCAATTTTCCCTTGGATCAAACAGAAAAGTTAAGGACATCCTGTAGGGGTGGTTCTTGATGTCCTGGGTTTAAATTGAGAGTTACTATCCTATGTTCTGAAATTGATTTATGTACATTTATACTGGGATAATGACATCTAGTTAACATTTAGCAGTAGTTGAAAGAAAAGGAGAAAAGCAACTCCAAGTGCGGATCAGTTAAAAGCAATTCCAAGTGCTGACAGAAAGTCAAGGGGAAGGAGAAGCCTAGAACCTGATTTTATGAGAGATGGTATCTTACTGTCCATAAAATAGTTGTCGCCATCAACTAATAGAAAATTACAGTGTCTTGTTCCTTACATACTAAATTACGAACAAGAAGCAGAATCAGTTTAACAACGATACTGTTCGATTTACATCTATCTCCATAAACTAACAGAGAATACGCTGCCTTGTTTCCTTCAGATTAACAACAAGAAGCTGACTCAATTTGCCCAACACCAATAGCCTCTATTTATCCGTAAATGTAGATCGCCGTTGGTCCCGTGCGGTCAAACTTTACCATTAATATACGTTAAAGTATATTGATTAATTATATAAAAATAATACCATTAGTTTATCTTACAAAATTCTTTCATAATATATTTTTAATTATTTTTGCTAGTATATTATGATAATAAATCATAGTTAAAATCTTATATTAGAGATACAAAAAGTCAAAAACAAGCTATATTTGTGGACCAATGGAGTATTACTTAATGGTTGACCTGACACCAAGTCTTTGCCCTTTCTTGGCACCCAATCTTCTTCTGTCGACACTGAAACAGTCCTAATGGAAATTTTCGTTGGATGAAACAGACACAAAGATTTGTTTGACGTCGAGATCAACTAATGACGAGATCAGTAGCGTGGTCTGCGTCTTAGCCACATGAGAAGCCACCAGACGATTGCTGATTGGATGGGACATATATATATATATATATATATATATATATATATATATATATATATATATATATATATATATATATATATATATATATATATATATATATATATATATATATATATATATATATATATATATATATATATATATATATATATATATATATATATATATATATATATATATATATATATATATATATATATATATGATTGTGTGTGTGTATGAGAGAGAGATGATATTGGCCATGAAAAGGATTGCTACCTAATGATGTAAAAATAATTCAGTGCCTGGTTGGAACCTGCCAAGATTCCTACATTTATACCACTGGTATATCTTGAGCAGATCACCACTGACTAGCAAAAAATTTGTGCATTGGAACATGTTCTGAAACGAATCATACAATTAGGATAGTAGGATGTTCTATGTTTGTCACTTTTCGTAGAATCACTAGGATATTCTTAGATGCAGGTTCATGAACATGTTCAAGATTGCTCTTCCTCCAGCATGTTAGACACCCAATTGAGTTCCATGTAATGACTGACTACTTCAAGAGATACAGCTGTCATAAACAAATAATTAAGACAAAACTATGCGATGATCATTATCTTCCGAAGACTGTAAGTCATCGCCGTTATAATAGCTAAGAAGGTATTAATTAATGATCCATCTTGACATTTAGATGTCGTCATCGAAGAAGACCTTGACTTAACAAATCAAAATGAATGGTTCGCAAGGTGTTCCAGTCTCTATTCTAGCTTCCTTTCCTTTCTCCGAAAGTTGGGATGCAACGGAGTCATGCAAGAAAAGGACTAGATTTGATACATTGCAAAGTATAGAGAAAAAGTAGGTGTGCCAATTATTCTAAGTAAAAAAAATCATTCTACATCAGTAAGTTTGTTTGGTAAAACCTTTTCATGTCACCTCTGAATAGATGAGAGACCTAGATTCAGTTGGCACAATGGTACAAAGCATTCTACAGAAATGAAGAGACAAGACGCACTCACTATGACAAGGAATTAGCAAAAAATATCTGATGTCACAAACAAAGGGCAAGACACATATATAGATCAAGGAAAACAAAAATTATCCAAACAGTAATTACATAGGTTAAAGCAGTAACAATAAGTCAATAAATGCGATAGTTAGGCTCTAGTCCCTTCACTTCACACTACTAGTCTACAAGATAGTAAAAAGACATGCACACGCGGAGAGAGCGACTTGAGTATATAAATACTTATGGAGCCAACCACCCTCTCAATCTCTCATTATCAAAGCATCCATCCAACCTTGAGAAGGTGAGAGGAGAAGAGGAGAAAGAAACCAAGGTAGAGTAGCATCCCTTGCCGGCCTGTTCTTGTTTCTTCTTCCCTTCCTCCTTTATTTTCTTCATCGTAACTACTGCAAAGTTAGTTTCACTTGTTTTGCAATTCGATTCTGCTCTTTGTTTCATCGATCTTCTGTTTTTTCTTCTCGGAAGTTTTTGATTCTATTGTTTGTTCTTGAGTGCCTTCAGCAATTTCTTTCTTGCAAAGCTACTCTGAATACTTAACAGTTAACAGGGGTATGAGAGAGAGAATTTTTCTTCAGTTTTTCGCCAATAGAGTTCTTATTGTTAGGTGTAGAAGAGGTTAGATCAAGGAAGGTTGCATCTTGTTCTTGACCAGAAAATTTCTTGATGCTAATTAATTCTGGAGATGGTGTGCCATGACCTTTAGGTGACTGCTGGTTGTTGTCTCAGACTTGTCTCAAGTGGTCATGGCCACTGTGGGGCAGCCTGATGCCATGCGAAGGATCACCGTGCACTACGTGAACCCACCTACCCGTGGCACCGAAGAAGCGAACTTCGAAGGTTTAGGCAACGACTTTCTCGAGTTTGTGATTGATGATGTTCTTCAAGATCAGGTATGCTTGATCTTACCATTCCCCCATTGCAAACGTACTGTTTCTTTCAGGCTTGTAGCAAGAGCTTTAGCACAGAACATCTGTATGCCATGATATCATGCCTTTGATATGGCTTTTCAGTTCAATTTTGTATAGTAAACTTATAACCTTTTTGTGAAACTTTTTTTAGGAGAGTCTGTATCAGTCTATCTTGGATGAAACATACAACAATCATGCCAGAGGTGCAAGAACAACTGCACCGTCTGATAATTCACATTACTACTATCATGGGGAAAGCAGCAGTAGCGCAGCAACAACTTCGAGAACTTCAAATATGGATGAACAGATTGCGTCCGACTTCGAATACGCTAGGCAGCTGCAGGAGATGGAGGATCTGGCTATTGAATCACCTCCGGACGAAGAAGATGGTATGCACTGTTTATGATTCAATTCAGCCGACGTACATAATGTTACAGTCACTGAGATCTTGTACTTTTCACATCTGATAATGGTACTTGTATTGATGTTGGCTTAATTCAGATATAAGCTGTGTAGCCTCTCCATCTGACACCAATGATGATGATGGCGATAACGAACAAGATGTGATTGTACGACTCGATTTAGATTAAATCTTTCTGAATGAATAATTCTCTGCATATATGACAGTAAATATTCCCATAATTGCCTCGCAGGCTGCCAGGCGGGATGATGATGATGATGATGATCCAGACAGCATGACATATGAGGTTTGTGGTGTATGAATGAACAATTTTTTTCTGTAAGATGTGAAGTTTGTGAACAAACTTAGACTTATATAGTGTATCTTCACACACGGACAAACTTAAGACTTATATAGTGTATCTTCACACATGGTTTGAAAAGGTTGCTGATTCTTACCCTTTCCTATAATCTAGCAAAGGCAGGCACTTGTGGAATCAGTAGGAAGTGAGGACAGAGGTTTATCTGATCAGCTTATATCCTATCTGGTACCATGGAAGTACAAATCAGGCTTTTTCTCAAGAAAGACAAACCACGAAGAGTAAGTCTACCTTTTCGATCACATACGAAGTTGTGAGAAATTATAATTCCCAGCATATTACCATAAAGTTGTGAAATCTCCATCATGTCACTGATGAATTTTATTTTCCCCTCCGAATGCAGTTGTCCTATATGTCTGTCGACTTTCAGAAACCGGGAAAGACTCATAACGTTGCCCTGTAAACATAATTACCACGCAGGTTGTGTTGCTAAGTGGCTCAAGATCGACAAGGTAAACGTTTACGGATTTTTGCCATTCGTCGAAGCTTAGATGGACATTGACATACTATCCACTTCATATGACAAGCTGATCTTTGCTAAAAACGTTCACGGATAAGATCATTATAATGTTTTTCCGAACTAAAAAAAATTTATGGCCTTGTGCAGTGGAATTTCTGACATCTTTTGTTCCATGAAACAGACCTGCCCAGTTTGCAAATATGAAGTGTTTGGACCTTCCTAGCATGTGATCAGTTGACCATCGAAGCTGACAAATGATGAGACGTCATCTCGCTGAGTCGCTGGTTGCACCGTCTACTCATCAGTACTATGGGAAAAAAGCACAAAAAAAAACTTAAACCTTCCAACAAAAGAGAAAAAAAGAAAAAAAGTAAAAAAAAATTAGGAAACGGAAATGCTTCGTCATGATTCATGAGGGTGTTTTTCCCCTGTAACTTTTGGCTTGTACAAGTGTACTGCTCCATAAGCTTATTTATATTAAGAGGTTTTCTTTTTCTTCTTGTGATGCCTTTACCCGCTGCTGTAGTACAATGCTACGCTTCTCTCGGTTACTCTACTTATGACGGACCTTCAAACAAGTGACAAGTCATTCAAATTAGATATCGACTAAGTTAAATCGGTTATGATGCGACTTACCCCTGCTGATAAGAAATACAATCGACACTCGTTATGGCATGAGAAAGATACATATAGGAGACAACATTATAATCACAGCATGTCATTCTCAGTATTATGACCTTGATACACTAATAACTCTTGGTTGCACTGCTCTCAACTTTCCCAGGTAACTCACAATCTCACAACTTAAGTTACATCGGTGTATCACCATCAGAAACTGTTCGAAACGGCAGAACAAAAACTGAAAAAAGGAGAAGAAAAAAGACGAAAAAAACTAGGATCTACGGCGACTTCCAGTCGCCACTAACAGCCAGTTTCCACACTACCACAGCCAAGCACATGCGGTTGTCTGAACGCACACAGTGAACTCACAGAGTAGTGAAACGATTATGTACTCTTTGTCACATGTTCCACGAGTATCCACCACCTCCCTGCTCCCCCATGAACAGCCCGCTTTCCACCAGTTCATTTGTAATGAGATGGTCGAGCTCATCCATTTCATGCATAGATTCGACCTTCGGAGTCACCGCATTGCCACCAGTAGCAGCAGCTGGATTGCTGCTTACTGACTTGAAACTGTTACTTCTGCTGGGGATGATACCGGCTCCGCTGTTGATCACATTGCTAGGCCCTGTTGTACCCATTGGAGCGGCACCCCTTGCCGCGCCGTTACTGATATGCGGTGTCTGCCCTCCACTAGCAGCGCTGCCGGTGATGGCAGCTCCTGATGTGAGACCACTGTTTACATTGGGAGCGACAGGAGGTTGTTGCTGCGCCAAAGCGCGGTTGTTAGCATTCTTGACTTCTTGCAGCAGCTGATGAATAGCATGCTGCTGGTATTGTGGGCTCACACCCAAGCCCTGGGGATTGCTCTGCTGGGGCATAGGCTGCTCAAATGAGGCAGGATGTTGGAATTGCGCAAGCTGCACCAGGTTAGGTCCACGGAAGGATCTTGATGCTTCGAGCTGAATGCCATTGTGCATTGCTGTAGGACCTTTAAAGACACTCGATGCCTCCTGCTGAAGCATACTCTGATTTGCACTTGAGCTTCTAAGTATATTCTGGTAATTGTTTGGTGCTGCAGCATTCTGCAGATTATTACCAATGGCTCCAGCACCAGGAGCCTCATTGTTCACATGGGTGCTCATTTCTGGTTTGACCCCCATGACTTTGAGGTTGCTCTGGTCATTAGGAAGGCCAGCAGCTGCCATGAGTTGCTTTACCTCATGCATATTCTGTACTGGAACCTTTTGTACAGTTTGCTTGGCATAGTTCTTCAGGCCCTCTGCAGATGAACAGGCAAAACGTTAAACATTTAAATTACACTATAGGTCAATGGGACAACGCAGGAAGAGCTGCCCCATGATCACCAAAACATTGATTTATTTTCCAGACAAAATTTAAGGGAAAAGGAGTAGCCGCCTTTGCTATTATCGCCTCCTAAATTGTTATGTTGCTCTATTGCTTTGTTGTTATCAGCAGCAAAAACAATGTAGCAACAGATCTCTCATATAATATGTTTAGCTATGTCCCATTTGTTCGCATCAATACCAATTTGTCATTCTTCCATCTATATGGTTCACTATATACACTTCTCATTAGTGCAAAAACAAGCGTGTTTACCAAGTGATATCGCAATTAAATATGCATGATATTGGCTGGGTTTGGCCCAGCTATGGTTCAAATATAGCTTCTAGTCCTGTAGGGTTTTCTTATACAATAGAACTTGCATTAGGACTTCAAACTTTTTTAAAGAAAACATAAAATGTTATGGTTAATCCTACCATTTTCATGCAAACTATGGATAAAATGTTGGTCATGAAGAAACTGTTATAGAAATACTTAATCATGAAGGTAAATAATTGAGCAACTTGGTGAACACTGACGATACTAATTGGTAGATGTGCATTATCATACCAATGGGACCAAGCTTGTTCTTGTGGCTGAACTCAATTAAGTCCTTCATGTGATTCACCACCTCTGATATCTGAGAATGACACATAATCAATCAACATGCTGGGTACAAAGTATATATGGAAGCATACAGAGCAGAAACTAGTAACTAAGGAAAATCTCAGGAGTTTCTCGATAATATTGAACATGGTTGTCACGGCGTCGCCTAGGCGACGCCTAGGCGTCCTGGCGGCCGGAGGAGGACGCCATGGCTGCTCGCCTCACCTGATCCCGCCGTTGACGCCGGCTAGGGTTAGGAGTCAGGCGCGGGGAGCTGGAGGCGGCGGGGAGAGGAGGCGGACGCGGGAGGCAGCGGCGGGGAGACGGGAGAGGCGGAGAGGTCGGGCGGCGGCGGGGAGACGGGAGGCGCGGAGAGGTCGGGAGAGGCAGAGAGACGGGAGAGAGAGACGAGAGCGGAGAGGTCGAGAGAACTGAGCGGAGAGGACGTTTTTATATACAAGACGGAGGGTATGTGAGGAGTATGTGACCGTATGAATGAGTTACGGGGGAGATCATGGCGCTCGCATGGCATCGCCGCGGCGTCGCCTAGGCGTCCAGGCGCACCTCACTCGCCATGGTCGCCGATTCCGCCGTGACAACCATGATATTGAAGAAAAAGTAAATACTACAAGGGGAACTTTAATCACCTGCAAGCAGCGAACATATCTTTTAGAGAGCCCATGTTCATTTAAGGTGTGGTATTCTAGATTTTTTGCTAGCTGCCGTGATGCTGTCACAAACCTAACAGTAGAAAACAATAATAATGTCCTCACATCGATAAGAATAATGAAAAAACAGGTTAACTCTAGACAGAAATACAGAATCAAATAAGTTTTTTTTATTTATCATGCCAAAAAAAGCACAAGAAAACGATTATCACAGTACTGTGGCATAGTAGTTTCACTAACATGTTGCATATGGTATGTGCATCATTGTTTGATACCCCAGCAGGCCCACTTTCAGTGGCAGCAGCTTGGTATTTCTGGGCAACTTGCAGCAGATGAGTAACCTGAAAAACAGGAGCATACATATAAGATAAGATATCTAGGCACAGATTTATATTAAGGTAAAACAGGGTCACAGGGAATATGAACTTGAGGACAAGGACTGTCATGAATCATGGCTTAAAATTTGATCTTCTCTGGTGTTTTCTGTGTGCAGCTATCTGGAATTCCAGTACATAGATCAGAAAATGGACAGGAAGCCAAGCCAAATAGCTCTTGAGAGTAGTAAGATGTGAAAACAAGAGGCCTTTCACACCCCTATTACCCAGGATCAGCAATGTCCATCCAACTAAGTTACCACTTACTATAATTAGATTTATAACATATAAACAACTATAACCTAAAAGGTGCCAAGCATATAACAACTATGTGGGCAAAAGCTAATCCAATATTAGCAGACTTTTAACTGAAGCTTAATCAAATAAAACAGAACTGCATGCTGGTCTTAAGGACTCCACCTGTGGTGTTAGAAACCTACGGGTGATATACTCATCATGTCGCCGTGAACAAAACTCCCAGGACATGATCTGCATGATTTCACAAGCAATCATCAGACAAGAATAATTTTCAATGACTTTCACAAATGCTCCAAAAATATGGACTCCCAAAAATTGCTATGGCATGTGCAAGCTACTGCAACTAAGCAGCATACCTTTAGTTCTGGTGTGAATATGATCCTCAATTGCCCCTCGTGTGTAACATGTAAATGTTCATAAATGCTCTTTTGAACAACTTTCATATGCTCCAGCAGCAATAGTCCATTGGGCAACCGGAATTCATTGGGCATGTCAAGGAATAGGTATTCATCTATAACACCATGGTCAAATCTAATTTGACAGAGTCTAGGAAGTATTTCATAGGTAGCCTCTGTCAGATGGAAATTACTGAGTGAGCTCAAAGACATACATTGAAATTAAATTACAGAAAGAAAAAATAAATCATGATTATGAGAATAACACACTTGTCTTACAAGGAGGCAAAGAGCAAATCAGAAAGCTTCCCAAAAAAGAGATGTCAAGAAATTCATCCATTTTAGACTAATAGTGAATCCATCCATTTTAGAGTAATAGCACTGGCAAAGTGCACAGTGGATAACATAAACTAAGCTTGACGTGGAGGAAATGCAATGCCCAAAGGCCCCAAACCATGCATCACTAGGATACCACCAAGTTGTTCCAAGAAAATATTCTTCAATTGTGACTGTCTGAACGATTATTCTTGATGATAAGGTGTTCTGTACTGGTCCAGAGGGTAAAAGTTTATTTGGGTAACATAACTTCACAAGATATTTTTAAATTGCACGCTTAATGCTTAGCTGCATATGCACAATGTAATGTTGCGCTTTTTTGATGTTATAATATTTATTATATACATACATTTTTTGTTCTGGCCTGAAATGAAAAGGTATTCTGTAAAGCACAAGGCATGTACCAAGAATATTGAGTTTGGCAAATATATGAGTAAGCATAAAAGTTATTAAGTAATTCATCCTCCACAAGCAGTCATGAAGAGGAACTGAGCAAACCATAAGCATTTAAAGCTTTAACAAATGAAAGAAGCAGCAGTAACATATGCCAGGTTGTCAGAAATCCACTAACCATATCCTTTCCCCGCATGTGTATTACAAATGTCACATCGCCATGTATCCTGAGAAAATAAAATTGTGTTAAGTGTATGATTTTATAGACCTTATACAACATCAAGGAATAACTTCCCTTCATATTGACCATACATGCACAAAAGGCAAAGAATCAGCTTTCTCAGTTATCAATAAATTCATTGCATGAAATGAAAGATATATACAATATTAGCTATTGCAGGCTACAATAGAAAACCTTTCCTACAGAAGCTACACCTATAAATTATGTTTCTCAATACCATCAAAAGATGATACTTCATAATCACATATAGCGTTTAATAATCCTAACAGAACTTTAAAGGGATGCTAATCAATATTGTTTTGAACATCAAGCTGAAAGTAATGTTAGACCAGGAAGCTGAAGAATACCCAATGTACAAACACAGGTAAAATGCAAGTGTGAACTGTGAACTGACCGGAGGTGTCTGTGGAATAGCACCTGAAGAATTCCCTCTTTTCTCATATGATGACACACACCATCTTTCTCTTGCTCGTGGTGCAAAATATTCATCAATCAGCTTCCTCCAGTATGTTATGGGATTATTCTACAAGACGTTATTTGAGTAAATTGTACTACCAAGAATGTGTATCTTGTAAAAAGCACCGCATACAACGTAGAAACTGACCTCTGGCCGATGACGCTTGTGATACAAATACTGCATTAACCTTCGAGAACATAGCCCACTCTCAACAGGAGTCCTAACAGGTCCAGCTAGCTGCATTCCAGGCTGTGCTAGCGGTGGCCGCCACTGTGGCTGCCGAGGTATGCCAACTTGAGATTGTTGAATCTGAGGAAACGGTTGCAACAACTGATGCTGCTGCTGTTGTTGAATCTGTGCCAGTTTATGCTGCCGGATCAAGGCTTGAAGCTGTGGGTTCTGTTGGCCCTGGAGATAATGAGAACTCTGACCTTGGAGCAGCTGCTGAATCAACTGGTGTTGCAGGATATCATCTTGCCTAATATCAATCCTTGACTTCTTCTGAGCATGCAATGCACCACCAGCCTCAATGACAGGTTGTGATGTTACACTAGATGACCTCCGCTTCTGCACCTGCTCTTGGGGTGGACTTTGCTGCACAATGGAGCCATCAATGACTGAAGAGCCAGAGATGTTATTGGATGAAAATGACATCGGGGAGGCAGGAAGGCGCATGAATGAATCAGCATTCATGCTCGTACTTGGCTGCAACTGGGCACCTCCGGAGAGTGATGAGTTGGCATCCGTCACCAAAGAGCTAACACCAATGCTCGGCCCAGAGGAATTCGTAGTGCTAATTGGAATACTACCATTCATGTCCGTTGGAACAAGTCCAAGGTTGGAGCGTGGCACCAGAGACATGGAGATTACCAGGGTTGAGTTCCAATCATCACCTTGAAGAATCCTGCATAAAGGGAAAGAACATTGCTGGACATTACCGATGAATATTTTCAAATATTTTAGGTCGAAACTGTAAATAGTGAGTAAAGCCATGCAAGCCAAATATGCAAGGGACAACGAAACTTTGGCATCATAAAATATCTCAAAGCAATCGGCTGATAAACCAGCATCCCAACAATGTCCTAATTCTAGGTCCCAACAGTAGGCGCAGCCTTGTTTTTTCAGCACATTAGAAGATAACAGACACCAAAATGCAAGTGCGGATCCGATCTATAACTGGTGAAACACATAAACTTGAACCATGGTGTTCGAAACAAAAACAGAGAACCATCAAAAGGGTGGCAAAATGTTCTCCAATCTCCATTTGGACATCGAACATTAACTTCTGCTAGTCGCTTCGTTCATGTGTTTATTTTTCCTTCTCCAGCAGAAATTATTTTTCCTTTTGGTTCATCATGCAGGCTACTCATGAGTTGCTCACTGATTAAACCTAGTTATGTAGTTCATGAGTCAAAATTCCTCTTTTTGTTAAAATTAGCTGAGTAATAGCATTTTGATTGACTAAGAAGCCAAAAGATATCATAGACCCAAATATCTTCCCAAACAGATCAACTAAGAATAAACGGGAAATAAAAACCATTTACTTTTTGCACAAAAAAGAACCTTAACCTAACATCACAGCACAAGCTCCAGGCAAACCCAAATTACGCCCAAAACAAGCAACCCAGAAAAGAGGAGTTGCATATCATAAAACATTATAATAGCCTTGAGGCTAAAAAAATCCGGACATTTAGACGTCCCTTAGCTAATCAAAGCTACTCTCTACTACAAGAGCATCTCTCATCCAAGATCGGTGAATTTGGAAGTAAAAAAGGTCCTACTTTTAGCTTCCACAGCTGGACTCCCCCAGGACTAAAATTTCCAACACAAGATAGAATCTTTTTTGTCTATCTTAGCTTTGATCAAGCCTCCCTCCTTAATCGGAGCAGTTACGTGACTGTCAAGCCTCTAATCTTTTGCATCAAACAGAAATTAACAGAAAGCATTACACTCACAAATTATTACGACAAACTTTACAACATCCATTGGTAAAACGCACATGAAAACTAATATTGAAAAACGCACCCAAAAAAGCAAGAACAAGGAGAAGCTGAAATCAAAAGCATACAAAAGACAGATCCTCCGAATACTACTCCAGCAATTAAAATCCTAGAATAAGAACCTACTACCACTGTACCACAATAGAAGCTACAGATGATGTGACTAACACCAATTTTGCCCGCTCCCATCTACCATCCATGTTCAGCAATGTCCGCCGAGAAGAAAATAACGGAGATAAATACTACGGAACTAACAAAACGGTGGTAGTGGAGGCAGCGTGCGATTGTTTGCTTCCCTACCAGGGGAAAATCGAGTGCAAAGACTGAGTGAAGAAGATTTTGGTGGATGAGGTGGTGTCTGGAGTAGAGTTTGGGGAAGCTGGAAGACAAACAGATTGGGTGAGGCCGTGAGGAAGAGCAGAGAAGCAAGATAAAAATCCCCATATCTTTACTCTCCAGTAGCGGATAGAACCCTAGCCAAACTTACCTCGAACCAAATCGAAAAGCCGAGCAAAAGACTCAAGAGCACGAGCAATAACAGAATTTCCGCCTCAAATCCCAAAATTCGGGCGCTGCATTGGAGGAATCGGCACCCATCTACTCCCAAAAATCCCCCAATACCATAACGCAAACCCAACCATAAATCCCCAAAAAAAAGACAGATAACTTCACGGCGTCCGAGCAACCAATCAATCCAGCAATCAATCGCGTGCGTAAATCTCACCTCGCGAGCTCGACTACCACTCAATCACTCGCTTCCCCCCTTGCTACTCCTCCTCCTCGTACTACTACCACTTCTATTTATTTTTCCTCCTCTCTTCCCTTCTCTTCTTCTCCTCTCCTCGCGCTTTGTGTGCAGGCAGCGGCGTCGCCGACGAGCCGCTGGTTAAATAGATTCGCGATGCCCGTAGCGGGAGTCACCGGACGCAGCCCGTCGCCTGGCCCGCTTCGACTGCTCTTGACCGGTCATCGTGGGCCCCGCGAGCGCGCTCTCAGCCGTCCGATCGGAGCGGAATCGCATCGCGAGATGGATATTTACACGCGGACGCGTATGATTGGTTGGCTGTGGGGACGGGGCGACCGGAAGTGAGGAGGTCGGCTCCTCGCTACGCGCACGCGGCGGGTGTACACGTGGTGCCGGGGTGGCGGGTGGTGTGGGCTGCCGGGTGTGACTGTGTGAGTGCAATCGGAGCTGATATTGTTTATACTATATTTTAGTCTATATTTTTTAGACTTGAAGTTAGCTATATTAAAATCAGATATAAATATAAATTTAAAATATTTAAAGTTTTAAATACGATATTATCAGAACGAATACATAACAGTTGCGAATCGAAAACAGATAATAAGGTAAATAATGTATGCATAATAAATGAATGTATATTGAACTATACCACCGTTACTTTAAGCTTTTAACTAGTAATAATAGATTATTTAAGTACGATAACCAACACAATACAAGTTTAACATAAGCAATAAACTTATACATAAATTTGAAAATCGATAAATTCATACATAAATTCAAAAACTGATAAAATCTATACACAAATTCAACATAAGTAGAGAGGATTGATGCCGACCGGCTAAAATGACTGGACTCTGGAATTAGGTTAGGACTTAAGTATAATCTAGACCAATTGATGCTAATAATGGTTGATTGGCTGGATTAGTTGGAGTACTAACTTACTTGTCGGATATTTGGTCAGATAGTATCTAGTTTACTGTTTACTAACGCTATTTGATCGATTTTATCTTTCCTATTTTCACTACCATATCTAGTAACAATTATCTAGTATTGATTAAATTTGATATCAGATGCTAAATTATCTTTTCGTATTTAGTACCGATCATATTCGGTATTGGTACGTCATGTTTGCACTCGTGGTGCCAGGTGCTTTGAGGGGAAGCTTGGAGGACCTGGCGGGGCTGTGCGCAGGTAGCGCAGAGTGGGCCCTCTACGTGTTGTGGGCCCGAGTGTAAGTGACGGTTCGCTTGACGGGTGGGTGCGTTGGTGCCTGAAGAAATAGAATGGGTCTTTTCCAGAGAAAGCAAGGCTACAGGTACTTAGGAACTATTACTGACTGGTGGGGTACACAGTTTCTTGGCTCACATGTCTGTGAGAAGTAACCTGTGCGTGAGTATGCGCATTGGTGTTGTTAGAATTGGCGAAGTTTCTGCCCTTTTCTTTTCTAGGACCGAGTACACACTGTTTGTCCAGGGGAGGATTTGTTCCGTGCACACCAATACGTACACACAGCAATTCTAGTTCTTCACTTTTGGAGAATTTTTGAAATAATTATTTTTTATTAATATTACATAAATATATTGTTGCCTCAAAAATTACAGAATAACCTTCCAATGGCATTTGCATTGGCAACAAATGCTCCGTCGTCATTTTAAATGGCTTATGTCGTCATTTTAAATACCGACAGAAGCTCTGTCACTGAATGAGTGGATGATAGAGTGCCACATTGGTGACACGGTTTTTGTCACTATTTCTGTGATTTTTGGTAATCGATGGTATATTTATGTAATATTTAATAAAAATGTTTATTTAAAAAATTCATCTTTTAGAGAAGTCTTCACATATCTAGCATTGTAGCTATTTTTTCAAATTTATCCTTTGGACATACGCTTTTGCAAATCTAACCCCCTCCCTAACATCGACAGCCATAGTAGATAACACATGTCGCCTACCGTACTACCCTACCTCCGCAAGAGGCGCTCGGTGGGCCCATCGACCTGCCGAGGAGCTATAGCTCGGTAGGTAGGTAAGCATGTTTAATTAGTGCATGCTTAGTTGCAAGTAATTAAGCAGGTATGCTAGATTTCAGTCGAGGTCCATTGCTCGACAGGTGGTGTTGTCGAGGTACACTAACTCGTTAGGTGGTACCATTGTGCTCCAAATCTATCACGATGTGAGAGCTTGACAGACAATATATATCGTCTTCTGTTACTTTCGCAGTCATGGATGAGAGTAAAATTAAAAATTAATTCGCCAGAGAGTCATATTTGAAAAAAAAATTACTGCGATTTCAGATATGCAATCAACTCCTTTTTTAGGTTGCTTTTCTGTCTGTACAAGTAGTGGGGCCCGCAGGCTGTTTGAGATTGACTAGTCTGTATTGTTTTCTGCTAGGCTGGACTATATGGTAGTGTTTCTTTTAGCTGATTATTGGGGTAGGATTGGTAGGTATTTTTGATCAGAAAAAGTGACCCAAAAAAAAGATATTCACAGTCCATAGCAAGTTGATGATTATTGAACGTGTGTTTTTGTTCTATGGAACAAAAGTACTGCGACGATTTTGCTGAAATATTTGTACATGGATGGAATTCACCATTCATAATCTGTGAAAACATAGGTAATTGGATATACATGTCTACAAAATATGCATATTTACCGCCTTATTGCTAACCAGTGGATTAGCGTACAGGCAATACCATTGCATATGGATTGTAAGGTGACTCGAACTATTCAATGTTGTTGGGTATTGTAGATGCTCCTTGCTGTATAGCAACACACATTGATAATTGGGAGATGCAAGGATTAATTTTAGACATTTGACCGATTAATTAATTAACTTAAGATGTAGACGTTGCCAAACAAAAAGTGACTATAGTTACCGCTTGCTGGTCAAAGAAGAATGAACATGGCCACTAGTATCGTGGTCGATCGAGTACACATTCACAGTAGCCATTGTTAATGGAACCAAGGTCCAGGCACCGCGGCTAGCCAGTTACGTATACAATTTGTCATTTGGCCATGTAAAGTTGCATCCTTCGCGAAGAAGCATCCGTGACGAGGATACTAATCATTAGTCACCCAAACCGGATGCATATGAGATTCTTCTGGTGATCCACCGTGGTACTTCTGCCTCAACTAAACTAACACCATCAATTCCCAGGAGCCATTTGTATTGGCTTTTACTTTTACTGATAATTTTTAGTTATAACTTATATTATTTTAATTAAAATTAATAATAATAGCTAAAAAAGTTTTTAGAATAAGAATATAACGGTACAAAAAATAGAAAGAGATATGTGCATGTGATCGGGCGAGGGGAATAAGGTAGGTGATACATCCCTGACTCTCTAACTTATCTTCAGAGTGATACGGTAGCGAGAGCAGTGGAAAAACTGTTTCGAGAAGCTGTATATTTATATTGTTTTTAGTTTTTTTAAAGTAGAAGTTAGAAATAAAATCAATATGAACAAGCCTTTAAATTGCTTAGGATTTTCAGATATGACACTTAATTGAATTGATTTTTTTGCTTGTTTTCTTAGTAGTACTTGAAACTGTTTGATCTCTTTTTAATGCACTGACATGTAGTTCTCTTCTCTTGCGTGCTTAAAAAATACGTGGTTGAGTACTTATGCACACATATAGTGAGTTTTTTTAGTATGATGGTTTATCAAAGATTCTGAGTACTAATCTTAACTGAAAGTGTCCAAATCGACTTTGACTTCTAGCTTTTATTTAGAAAAATTAAAAGTTGGTTTAACACTTTGATTGGCTCCAAGTCACTTCCAAAAAATCCATCGGCCCGACTCCCATGTCTTCTTTATATCCAAGTCGTTCAAAAATTGTTTTCTAAATTTTATTTCAAGGTTACTTCTTCTGGTTGTTACTATTATATTTTAGCCAAAAACAAAAACTCCAGCAAAATAACCAAATCCAACCGAATAAAATATCCGAGTACATAGATGGGAATAAAGCAGAGATCACAACTAAACTTGAGGGCACGAGCCGTCGATTCATGTAATATTTCTGATGTACAATTAATTAACCATGACAAAAGGAATTGGAACGACAAAATGCAACGACAAGCAACACTATGAATATACACGTACAGTACATTGCGGTACATATAGTCAGTTGGAAATTTCCGAATATTTTTTGAAATTTCCCAATCAGCTTCTCTCGCCATCACCAATTCGAACACTGCACCCCTCTTAGATAGAATCGATCAGTAGCACTTGCCTGCATGCGACCAATGCGACAGTAAACGTGATTAATGCGTACATATACTCTTCGATCTCGTTTGATTTTTGATTTTTTTCCCCCTTCCACAATGCATGCATGCATGCAGAAGGTGCGCGAACTACGGTGCTCACTGCTGAGTGATGATCGATCACCTCCCCTTCATGTCAGCGAGCTGCGCAAAGAGCTCGCCGGCGGCGGTGGTGGACGCATCCGGCACGGCGGTGACGCCGCTGCTGGCCGTGGAGGCGGTGACGGAGGAGGCGCCGTCGGCGGAGTCCTGGTCGGCCTTGTTGGCGTCGTCGGCGCCCTCGGGCGGGTTGGCGTCCTGCAGCTGGAGCGCGTACTCGAGGTTCCAGAGCACGTCGCCCATGGAGATGCGGTCGCTGCCGAACTCGGCGAGGCACTTCTCGGCGGCCTCGGCGAACTTGTTGAGCGACTCCTGGTTGACGGTGCCGGCGAGCTTGGGGTCCATGATCTTCTCGATGAGACCCTTGCGCTTCCACTGCATGCCCCATTCGGCGAGGCTGACCTGCTCGCGCGGCAGCTGCGGGTCGATGGGCGGCCGCGCGCACAGCGTCTCCAGCAGCACGACGCCGAAGGAGTAGACGTCCGACTTGTCCGTCAGCTGCTGGCACCGGAAGTACTCCGGGTCCAGGTACCCGAAGCTGCCCTTCACCGCCGTGCTCACGTGCAGCTGGTTCATGCCGGGCCCGTCCTTGGACAGCCCGAAGTCGGAGACCTTCGCCACGAAGTTGTCGTCGAGCAGGATGTTGGTCGTCTTCACGTCGCGGTGGATGATGCCCTGTGCCGTGCCGGTGTGTAGGTAGTGCAGCCCGCGTGCGGCGCCGATGCAGATCTCCAGCCGCTGCTTCCACGACAGCGCTGGCAGGTCCGTGCCGTAGATGTGGTCGCGGAACGGTCCGTTGTGCATGTACTCGTACACCAGGATCATCTCCGAGTTCTCGTCGCAGTAGCCGATCAGGGACACCAGGTGCCGGTGCCGCAGCTTCGACAGCATCTGGATCTCCGTGTTGAACTCGTTGATGCCCTGCTCCGACTGCGGGTTCCCGCGCTTCACCGCCACCTTCGTGCCGTCGTCGATCTCGCCGATGTACACGTTCCCGAACCCGCCGACGCCGATGATGGATTTCTCGTCGAAGTTCTTGGTCGCCGTCTGGATCTCAGCGAACGAGAAGAACCGCCCCAAGCCCAGCGTCGACGAGAAGGTGTACCCGCTCTTGTGGGACCCGTAGCCGGAGCCCTTGCTGGTGGTGAAGGACTGCCCGGTGTGGATCGGCAGCAGCCACGACGAGAAGCTGTTGCGCCGCTCCCAGTCCTGCGGCCGCTTGTACCACTTCACCGCCATAGCGCCGAGCCCCGCGAACGCGCCGAACATCATGGCGAACCCCACGGCCGCCACGGCCTTGCGGCTGCCGCTGCCGTCGTCCGCCTTCTTGCCGTCCACGCCGAACTCGCCGTCGAGGCTGCCCACCGAGTTGCTCATCTTGAGCACCTCGATGCCGTTGAGCAGAGCGTCGACGCGGCCCGTGTCCTCGCCCATCGGCCCGATCTGGATGCTGAGGCGGTCGGTGGCGATGGACGAGTTGACCACGAAGTCCTTGTAGTATGGCGCCGCGAGCTCGCCGGTGATCGTGGAGAGGTCGAGGCCGGAGATGGCCTTGCGGCCGTTGATGAAGACGTTGAAGTAGAGGTCGTTCATGGACTTGCTGACGATGTCGGCGAAGAAGAGGCGGACGAAGTAGCTGAACGACGGGTCGATGTCGAGCTTCCACGAGACGTTGAAGTTGGGGCTCCCGACCTGCGCGTCGGCCATCTTGGCGGCGCTCGCGTAGACCAGCGTCGGCGCGACGAGCTTGGACGTCCCGTCGGGGAACTTGATCGTGCTCGGCGGCACCGACACGTCCTTGACCGCCTCCTTGTTCTGCACGTACGGCTCGTCGACGTCCCACTGCCGGCCAAGCGTGTCGTTCGCGGGGCCGATGGCAGGGCCGCCTACGTTGAGCCGGTACACGACCTGGTACGCCGCCTGCGAGAGGCCGCCGGTCTCGCCCACGGGCGCGAGCCCCATGGCCGTGTCGGTGACGAGCTCGTCGGGAGCGTTGACCACCTCGATGGCGTTGATGAACGCCGCCGAGTTCTTGAGCGGGCAGAACTTGACGGCGAGGCGGTTCTCGGTGGCGTTGACGAGGAACTCCTTCATTACCGGCTTGGGCTCGGCGGTGAAGCTGTGGAGCAGGACGTTAGTGTCCGTGGACACCGTGAATGTCGCGGACGCGAGGTTGAAGTCGGTGTTGTTGAGCGGGAAGAGGTAGAGCCGGACGAAGTGCCACCCCGGCACGGAGAGCGGGAAGCTATAGACGGCCTCGTCGTGGAAGATCCGCGCCGTGAGGTAGACCGGCGAGGGCACGTCGGCCTTGTCGACGGAGACCCGGACGGCGTCCTTGGCGGAGAGGAGGTGGTTGGACTGCGCGTCGGTCTTGTAAACCTTGCCGTCGGTGCTGTTCACGGGCGCCATCCCGCCGCAGTCGATGAGGAAGCTGTCCCTGGGGGTGAACGTGGACGGCGTGGGCGGCGTCTGGGCGCCGCTGTCGGTGACCGGCCGCCCCTGCCCCGACACGGCCGTCAGCAGCGCCAGCAGCGCCAGCGGGATCATCCCGCGGCGCATCTTGGCCGTGCTTTCTCTTCCCCTCTACAGCACTACACCGTGCACGTACGCCGCCGCTAGCGCCTCGACGTGCAGCACCGGACGGACGCCGGAACGTTGTACAGACAGTGGCTGCCTAGTCTACCTAGACAGGGTTAGGAAAAGATTATTGGTGGGTGGCGCCCTCTCTCTCTGGTTGGTGGGGCCAATCGGAGGAGAGGGAGTGGGCCGCGTGATAGAGGGGGGGGGGGGGGGCAGCGCCGTGCCAAGTTTAAGCCGCTTTGGCACGCACGTTCCTGCGCAATGTTTGGGGCGCCGCGGACCGTGTCAAGCCCGAGCTGCGCGCTCCACCGGCCGCGCGCACGGGCGCCGCTCCGCTCCGCATGGAACAAACGGACGCTATCGCTGGAGGCGCGTTGCTAACCGAATAACCGATGGTCGAAACGACACTGAAAATGCCGTGCGCTAGCTAGCCGTTGGTTCTGGTTCGTGCGTAGTGCGACCAAATGAAGCATGAATGAATGTAGTGCGTGTGATTATTTTTGGAATGCTTTTCTGTTTGGGCTAATGCTTAGGAAATTGTGTAAGCCTACTTTAAACTTTGAACATGTATTTGGTAATTAAGGTGCCGCTCGGTTGGGCTAAAAATTGTGTTTTATGGCTGAAATTGTTCTATAACTGACTGAAATTACACTGTAACTGAAGGTGGCTTATTTGGCATAATTAAATTTAAAAAATTTAAAAATAGAAAAAAAAAATGTTAGATCAACACAGACAATACAAACGAATACAGAAAAGAGAACTGGTATAAAATACTCAAAAAAAGCCTCGACCACGGTGCCACAGCTGCAACACCATGACCACAGCACCACGACCATGGTGCCTCGACCATGGCACTTCAACCACAACACCTTGACCATGGCTGTCGCAATGGATGAGGCATTGGGAGGAAAATGGATGAGGCGTTGGTAGGAGATGGATTAGGCGACCTGAAACCTAGCACACAGGAGTATTCTTGTCATCTTACAATACCTAGCTTTGCAAAAAAAATCATTCAAATGAAAAGGATAACAAGGGTAGACGGAAGTGCTATGGATGGAAGGTTTGTACCCTCCTTGTGGTATTATATGAAGTTGGGAAAAAACTATGGTATTAATTGGTATCAGCCTCAGTTCAGTGCTATAAATGGAATTTTACGTTCCAACAATCTCCACACTGACGGCCAGGTCGGGCTGTGGGCACCTAGGGTAGTAGTTGATCTTGAGCTGGAGGAGGAGGCAATTGTCGTGCTACTGCTGTCGAGTACCTACTTGCCGAGTCATTACTGTAGGGCTACTTGGTGTCCATGGGTAGGGCGAAGAAAGCCATGACACTAGAGCATGTGAGCAGAGACAAAGTAACGAGAAGCAGAGCAATTTTATTGCTCCCAGGTCCGAGCCAACCGAATCACAGTTCCAAAGTAGTGGCAAGATGGAAGAAAGCAAATAGGGAACAAGCTACATATTGGATAAAGCTGGAACAAAAGGACACGATGCGGTAGCAAAAGGCATCGACTTACTTTGTCCTAAAAGTGTATTTCTCCAATACATTTTATATTTAAACAATTGTTATTTTCCAAAATAAATCTTATATTAAAATTATATTTCCTCTATGTGTAGTTTGCCTATTATCTCACCTTCCTTTATACATAAAATATTAATTATGAGACATAATGTTGCCAAGTAAAAATAAAATCTGCATCATCCATTGTGGTGCGTCCAAAATATAAGGCTTCATATTCAAATAAAAAGTCCATGCCAGGTAAATTGCAAAAAAAAGAAGAAGAAAGAATCAACTTAATTTTAATATATTTTTCAAACTGAAATCTCTGAATAACTGAATAATAGTAATTTGAAATAAAAAAACAACGGAATCCTAACTTTGGAACCAATTTAGCCGTGCTTTTGCGCGAGCCACCCTGCTACTAGTTATATACAATGAATGTGCGATTGCTAGTTGGCAATTTGTAAGTTGCCTAAATTTTTGGGAACTCTTAAGTTTATTTTCCTAATCTCTGGATTAGCTTTGAGATGGGTATGCGTCTAGTTCTAGGTTGATCCAATTGTTCAAATGTACAAATCGAAATGCAATTTGTAATCAAGGGCAGTACACGGTGCATGCATTGTATATTGGGTCTTTGCGACGGTGGAGCTCACCTTTGATTGGTTGGGCTTGCTGCGAGGAAGCTCGCGCGCTTCTCTGCAGGATCTGCACGGCGCTCCAGCTCCCGGCCGTCGCCCCCGGCTTGTCGGCCGTGCAAGTCGCGGCACGGTCCTTGCACGGCTCCAGCAGCGCCGGCTCGGACCAGGCGCGGTCCTCGGCCGGCAGCGGCGGCGCCACGGACGAGCTCGCGCCGGCCTTGCCGCCACTGCCGCTGTCCAGCTCGCAGCTGAGCTGCATGATGCGTGACTCGAGCAGGTTGAGGCGGTTCATGAGGGTGCCCTTGAGGTGGACGTGCTGGAACTCCGAGGGCAGGGGCTTGGTGTGGTGGTGCTGCGCCGGCGCGTGGCGGACGGCGTCGGCGACGAAGTAGCCGTCGTCTGCTTGCGCCGAGGACCGCCGCCGCTCCTCCAGCTGCCGCAACTGCATGCGCACCAACAAAAGAACTCAGCTAAACAGGCACGAAACAACGTTTATTGCATCACGCACCAAAACAAACCGAGCATCGCATGACAATGAAAATATGACCATCAACTGCTCACCCGTAGGTCGATCTGGTCGAGCGTGCCGAGCAGGCTGTCGGGCGGCGGCGGCACGGGGAGGCCGTAGCCGCTGTTGAGGACGCGGCGCTCCGAGCCCACCAGCACCTCGGCCATTCCTTGCAGTACGCGATGTGTGGTAGTACTAGTGTCGCATTGTACAGCTAGTTGTTTACGGTGGTGTGCAAGTGCGAGGGTGCTGCATGTCTCGGTCAGTTATACAGCGCGAGACTGAGTGCAACTGAACCCAGCATGGTAGGAGACAAGATCGGGTCGTGGACTTGGCCGAGTCCTCCACTCGGAAACAAATTCTCTGAGGGTGGGTCTAAAGAGAAAGGGGTTAGAGCATCTCCAACAAATCTTCTAAAGTGCTCATATCCCCTATATTTTTGAAGAAAAGGTAAAAAAAAGGCTCCAACAAATCCCCTAAGTGGTACTCAAAAATATAGAGGACTCTATCCCTGATTTTTCGTCCCCTATATATGGAGGACGCACACCATCCCCTAAATCGGCCCCAACGCTCCTGCGCCGTCCGATCCCCAAAATTCTTTGGTGGTAGTTTTTGTGGACACAAATTTTAATTTAGGGGACCATATTTAGAAGACTTGTTGGAGGTTACATATTTTTAGTCTTCTATATTCTAGATTGTGTCCTCTAAAAAGTGATTTAGGGAATGAGATTTAGAGGACATTGTTGGAGATGCTCTTAGGCCCTACACCAGATCATGCCACGAGGCATTCACATAAATCTTAAAGCATTCTTCATCCTACCCACCCTTTCCCTATCTCCCTCCTCACCCCACATCGCCGTCGCCACCCACCCATCCTCCTCCTGTTGTTGCTTCTCTCCTATCTTTGCTTCTTCCTCCTATTCCTCAACTCCGACATTGGTGAGGTAGGTTCAATTGACCCACAACCACCCTGACTCCATCGCATCCGCCTCCCTCTTCCTCTCCGGCACCTCCTGAGAACGACACCTTCCTCCTCGTCAATCCTCAATGCCTCCACCGCCCCCCAAACTCGATGAGGTCGACCCATCGCCCTCTGCCTTCTCCTACATTTGCCTCCATCGCCAGCTTCCACCGTCCCTCCCAAACTCATTGAGATCGACCTGTCACCCTGTACCTTCTCCTGCATTCGCCTCCATCGCCAGCCTCCTGCTAGATTTGGCCACCGACGGTTAGATCCGGCTGGACTCATCTCACCGAAGCCCAAATCCGTCCGAATTCACCATGTCTTGAGGTAGCCGTGTGTCCGAGTCACCATCGCCTTGATGTTATCGTCCTCAGCTCTAGCACAAGGTGGCGGCGGTCATGGCAGTCGTGGTGGCACGATGCGCCACCTCTCTCTCTGCTGCAATGCCATGGTTAGATCCGATTGGGTCACCTCGCATTGCGACTCCAACGTGATCAGCATGGACCACGCCACATTCCTCCTCTCTTTGCCTTGCCGGAATCTAGGTCGGCCTCATATTGACTTTATCTTGGGAGCGGCTCAGCTGCAGGCCCCCTGAACATAACTATGTGCAGGGTGCCCACAGCTTGACACGTGTCCCCCAAAATAAAAAACTTTAAAAAATCCAAAAAAACTTAAAAATTGTAAAAAGGTATTTTTTTAAAAAACATACTTACATTTTTAAGTATTTTTTTTTTAAAAGTATTTTAGGGGACACCTGTTAAGCCGTGAGCACCCCTGCACATGGCACGGCGGTGAATTCACAAAGAAGATGACAACGCAGCGCCACTGATAACGGTGATAACTTCGCTGCGTTGCCGGAATTGAGAGAAGACGAGCTCTCTGGTTGTCTTTGGCAGCTAACCTCGATGTAGTGATGCTTGTTGGAGTCGATGCACGAGCCTTCCTTCGGATGGGGGCCTTGGCTTTTTCTTTTTTGTGAGGAAGGCTGTGAGGGCCACGATGCCCCGCTACATGCCAGGCCCAGTTCAAAATCAGGTGAGCAACAATGTCAGGTCTGTCCTCAAGCTAAATTTAGTTGGACTTGATGATTTTCCTTCCCATTGCGATTTTTTCAGTTCTAGACTGGGCCGAACCATGCGTCTGTGTGCTTGACACAAGACCCGCATGATCTCTCTCTCTCTCTCTCTCTCTCTCTCTCTCACAAAGGAGAAGCCTAGCCAGCATGGTTGATGAGTGATGACCAGGTTGGATGGATCCTCGGACCCTATCATATCAGTCAGAATCCAGATTGTTGGTCCGGAGCCATCTCCAGCGGCAAAAAAAGCAACTTCTGTGGTGGATGTGGGTGATCACCCTGCAGCGCCTGGTGAGTGGTGTCGACAAATCGTAGCCACGCATGTTGTTTTGGGATCCACTTCAAAGTTCACAGGTGCACTTCAGAGTTTACAACTTTAGATCGAGTGTGACCGTGTCCTTCGTTCATACATGTGAGTGGTGGTAATTCAACTAGTGAGCATCAGTTTTCCTAACTTCCACTGAGACTCAAATTTCAACATCTTTTAGTGGCTGGCTTATACTATGACCTTATTATGCCGTTAACTCCTCTCTCTTTTTTTCCGTCCCTGATAATTAAGGGCCAGCTTGCAGTCGTTTTGCAATGCTTATTTCTCAAAACTACTGTGAAAACGGTTTCACCAAACGAGATTATTATAGTCCACATTTGTAATGCGAAACAGAGCCAAGTCCCATTGAGTCTTCGATTTTGCCTGGAAGCTTTAGACCTCTGCTTCCGACTAACCCCAACTGAGGTCTAAACCTGAAGCTGTACTCCAATTCCGGTGCCTGAAACTCGTGCGTCCAGTGGTTAATTCCATGAACCAGGCTTTCGTTTGTCGCCATAATCTCTGACCGAAATGCCACAGTCCCGCTTGCCTGAACCTCTACTTTTCACTACCACTTCTGAAAGAAAAGAAGACCTCGAGAGATGAAGACTTGTACAGTACAGGCCCGTACATGATCTCCAGCAGTAAACAGCACTGAACTGCAGGTGAACTAATGAGACGCAGAGCACATGGTTGGACTCGCTAAACCGACCCTGACCGGTCTGCTTTATATTAAAGAAATGACACGAAATATCACACGTACTACCTGGCAATCGCACTATTTTTTTCGTTACTCCTTGCTAACAATAATAACCAGGTAGGGTTGCGCGCCATACTGTATCGGTCGATTTTGAGTGACTGCTCGAAAGGCAAAATACATTTAACGATGTAAAAATATTTTGATATGTTTGGATTCACTTCACATTAGAGATAAATAGATAGAAATAACAACGAGACAAATAAAAAATGTCTATGCTATAGTAGTAGATTTCACATATCATTGATGGTATGTATACGACAATTAAACAACATAGATGCAAGACCAAGAGAGGAATGTTGCATAATCCCCTGTGGCACATTAGCACAACTGATTAACATAGTGACCTAACGAAACACAACAACTATAGATGACATAACCTGCTGTAAATAATGCGGTATAAGCATATATTTAGTTTTAATTTCACCATAATTAAGCATCATTAAAGTACATTTCCATAAGTATATAAATGACATAAATTGCATATAAACATTTAATTATACCATGTCATTTATACAAGAGCAAAAACATAATGTATGAAACATAACCACTGCCGAATGGAGCATGTAAAGCATTCTCAGGAACCAAGTAACACTAAAACTAACATAAAGCTCAAGTTTTATATTATGACATAATTGCTCTCAGAGCAGAGTTGCTCAAGAATTTGATCTTGGCCCTCTCAATGCTTTTGTTGATACTCTTCATTAATGATAAGACAACTAGTGATCAAGATTTGAGCTCTAATTTATGCTCCTACTGTCACAAACTTGCATAAGTAATGGATAGCAATATCTAACTTTCGGTATAACAAATGTTCACAAGCAAAGGATTATAAAGCAATATTCTGACAGACAAAGATCAGAAGACTAAAAATACAATCGCATATAGTGTAAAATAGAGAAGAAATGATCTTTTTTTTAGTCGAACCGAACATAGAATATCAACTATTGCATATCAAATAATCACAGAGCATGTTAACAAATCTGAACAACCGAAAGAAGTAACTCACGGAGCTACGATACAGACAGTAGTAAGCAACCCAAATTGAGCTCAAATCTACTCTAGTTATTCAGATCAATTTCAGTATTCAACAAGTTTCATCATAGAGCTTTAAACCAAGCCAACAAGCAAACAATGTCTCCCAATACTAGAGCATATATCAGAGATTAATGAACTAGCACATCTTACAATTTTTGCAATCAAAAGGACTAAAATACTCACAGTGCAGATGGCACTCAAAGTCGTCCAAAAGTGAATCAAGCCGGTGGAAGCAAAGTCATCGACAAGAATTAGGCAAGGCACACCCGTAGGTGTTGACCCAAAAAACCTAGCGCCCCTCTGTGTCGCCGCGAGAGAATGATAGTTCCATATGTGTGGAGCGGTACTACCATGGAGTGGTAGTACGGGACTATGGTTGGCGGTACTATCGATTCCAATATGTAACGGCTAGTTTTCTGACCGTTACAAGGGGAGCGGTAGTACCGGCCGTTTACTAGAGGTACTACCGATTGTCTTATTTTCTATCCCAACAACTAGTTTCGTTGTGTGGGATATAAATATTCTCTTGTGGCCGGTTGGAGAGAAGGTTGTTTGACTCCATTTCATTCTTTTACGCTAGTGTGAGATTCTCCTTTTAATTGTTCATATGTTGCACTTTGTGAGTAAGAAGAAAGGATCTAGATTGTATATGTTGCATCTAGAGGTGAATTTTTTATTTGAGTTTGTGCATTCATTTTCACGTGGTGAGAGTCAAGTAAGGGGCTTGACTTATTACTTTTGGAGGTTGTTAACTCCTAGACGACGTTGGAGGCATTGTGCGCGGTGATCTTCTCAAAGAAGTTTGTGAAGATTGGAGCTCACCTACCCAGAGTAGGAAAGAGCTACCACTAGTGAAATTGAGGTATTTTGCTTAATTCATAGAGTCGGTCCAATTCGTTTAGGCTTACCTCAACGTGGACTAGGAGGGACTGGTAATTCTCCAAACACCACGATAAAAAGAACCATATCTTTATGGTTTATTTTTTTATGCTCAATTTACATTCAAACAATTTATATGCATATAATTAAATTAATTGCTTGTTACCATAGGATTGCAAACCTTTGATATAGACTGAGATTGTTGGTGCACTTTGGTGAACCTAGTTGATTTAGGCCTTATTTGCACTAAACCAAATTGATTTACACTTCCGCATTATAAACTTGGTTTTGGCCAAATATATTTTTAAAACTGTCTATTCACTCCCTCTAGTCGGCCTTCTCGATCTTACACATGCTAATTATAGTGACCCGATTTGGCAATTCGAATCTTTTGTGTATTCTAAGCTAATTCCTGGATCGGTAACTCGCCCACACAATATAACAATAGTGAATATTGCATTTATATATGCGTATAAGTGAATAGAAGTACTTAATATTACATAGACAATCATAAATAGATCTTACAATCAAGTTTTACAGAACGAGCCAACATGCCAAATGAGTTTGTTCACATAAAACAACAAACAGTAAACAAACTAAAAAGGGCTTCCATGATTTACCATAGGCAATCAACTAGGGCTAAACCTAGTCCGAGCTATCGTCTTCAACGTCTACCAAAGGCATGAAAGTATCCATACACCGGGTCATTGGTACATCAAAGCAAGTAACCTTATGGCCAAGGGCAATCAACCGCTTTTCATTCCAATTTTCATATTGTGAAATTAGTAATCAGTACCTTGTTGCATCCTGCTACCAGGTCTTGGAGATCTCCACCTGACCCTTTCTGTTCTCACCTACGAATGTACAGAACAATTCAATATGGCAAGAATGAATCCGACAAATTGGAACGAAGCATAGCAGTAACATGAGTAGAACTATCTATTGTAGAAGGTGGCCATGGTAGAGGAGCTCGAAATCAAACCTCGCAACAGCACTGTTCTGATGTCAGTTGCAGCATAATCCTTGGCAGTCGGTGTGGCTAGAGAAGAAACTGCGGTGTGGCCTGTTCTAGCATTGATGGGTGAAAGAATAGACGAATCTAGATGGCTTCCATGTGCAGTGGTACTGTACGTGACGGAGAGGAGAAGCAGGGGATGCGACGTGGTTGCGACAAGAAGGGAAGGAGGTACGAGGGGGAGTAGCCCATGAGGGAGCGTGTGGAGCGGTGGCGGTAGCACTTAGGCAAAGGTGTGTGAGAGGGAGAAGGGGATCAGGACGTGGAGCGGTGGCTGTAGTGACTTGACCAGGAGCGGCTACGGCGGTGCCCAGGTGAAGAAGAGCAGGAGTGATAGCGAGGGTGAGGGCAGGAGGGCGAGAGCAAGAGAGGAAGCGGTGGCCTTTGCGATGCGAGGGGATCAGGAGAGGAGCTAGGGCACAAGGTTGGAGCATGCGTGCGGACGGCCGAATCTACCCCTTGACACCGATCAGACGGCTAGAAGTGTTCAGGATGTGAGCAGAATTTCAAGAACTACAAGGGCCTTTCTACAAAACAAGCGAACGCAAAAACCACCGCCAGCTGATTTGCCCAGGACCTGAACACAACTGCAAAAAGCACGAGGGATTTTCCAAAAAAAAGTGGCAAGGGCTCTCAGAGTCGGCGGATTCCTTCCGCTTTAAGGGTGTTATTAATATTAATATAATAATGATGCAAACGGCACTTCCAAGCAAACGTGCCAATGAGCAGTGCTACGCATACCAACGAACCCTTGTAACGAAATTCCGCGACATGCACGAGCAAGTACACGCAGCACTGATCATGTACAGAACGAGCTCGCACGGACTAAAATGATCATACACGAGATGTAGTAGTACAAAACAATGCAACTAACCATGCATGCTCCGTGCCAGATTGTGTCGTCGGCCTCGACCGGGGGAATTAGGTGAGGGGAGCCAGTCGCGGCACCTGGCCGGTGCGTGTGCCGTGGTGGCCGGAGCTGAGGGTAACTCGGCGCCTGCCCTCCTCTCCGACCAGACAGCGCACATAAATCTGATCCTGTTTTTTTATTGTTGTGTCTAATGATTTTTTATTGTGTTTTTTAAGATGGTGAAGCGTAGATGAAAATAACGTATATTATTTTAAGCTTAAAAAATTATTTGAAAATTCGTTCGTAAAAGGACATCTTATCTATTTTGATTTTTAAAGAAACCATATGCCTAAAAAACGGTGGGTATTTGGATTTGGTTGTCACTCGTCTCTCGCAGAAAACTCGTCATTCCTGCATGCGTTCGTTGGGTTTGGATGGACGCGTTCGGTTGGGGGTGACATGACAGGGAAGCGTCCATCCACCGCAATAGCTAGCTAGATATATGTGCAACTCTGGGACGAGGCTCTATTATTGTCTTCTTTGCCTCTGATATGACTCCCTAACCATGCGTTATTATGCCACATTGGCATGTCTGTGTATATATGGCATCTAATTTCTGCTGTGAGAGAGAGAGAGAGAGAGAGAGAGAGAGAGAGATGTACGTACATGGATATCCAATAGTAGTGTTGTTGGTGGCAATGTGTACTGCTTGTGTCGGTGTTGGTTTTGAGTTTCGAGTTGTGTTGGTGCAGCTGATGGGATGATACATCCGTGATGCAAACACAGGTGAAACATGCTACCAAGTAAAGAAGATGAAAGGACGACAGGATTGTAACAACCTCTATCTGCTGGCATGCCTCGAAATTGGATATTTGCCTTTGTACTTCTGAACTTTTGATGTGTTTGATTTAGCATCATGTTATATACTTGTACGATGTATCCACTGTAATGGTTCGTCTAGGGCAGTATCCGAATTGCTTCGACAGATTTAGCATTACCTACATGGAATGTAAGTGTAACAACAAGCACGGTATTCACAAATCACTTGTCCGAGACTAAAAACTCAAGGCTGGGTATGAGAAATCAACCGAAATGTCTCAAAATAATCTGGATGGAAATTTCACACCAGAATAGATGATTTTCTGAAACGAAGGGCAGGTTTAGCCACTCATGAGTCATGACAAGTTACATAAGGTGCAGATTAATTTTATGAAATATGACAATATGCGAGTGATAGAACACAGGCTGCATATGAGAATTGTATTGACCGATTGCTCTCTCTCACCACAAACTAAAAGAAAGGAATCGAAGGGAAAGAGAAAGCAAATGCCAAATGGGCAATTTAAAACATGGTTGGTTGTTTTGGAATCGGATCCCTGTCTTTTTGTAATACTTCACTCCAGTGAGGTGAGGAGAGGTGGTAGGTTACTCACAGCGTCTGCTTCCGCTGTCAACGCAAGCAAGCTTCGTGGACGGCGAGTGGCCGCCGCTGCCAGCGTGGCAACCCACGGGGACCGCGCGACGACCCTGACTGTCGGTGGAGCTCAGACTGTCAGCTTGTGCTGCTGCCTGCGAATCCATTTGCATGTATGGGCCTTGTTGGACACTTTTTTTTAAAAAAAAAATCTAGCTTCCTCATAAATAAATTTGCAAGTATGTCCCTCTCTCACCGCAACAGTAGCGGCAAGCGACACTGTCATCTACCGTGCTATTCCACAGCGATAGGATGTGGGCGGCCTACTACGCCACCCGAGCTTAACAGCACCTCCTGCCGCGTCACCTAAGCTCGGCACCACCTCCTGCTGCTGCTATGGTGTATGGGCATGGCAGGTTAGTGGGGGCCACCGCCTGCTGTGTTCGTTTATCGTCTATCGTACTGGACCTCCTGCTACGGTGTGGTAGCGTGACAGATGATATATGTACTGTCGTTGCTATCATGGTTATAGAGGGATCAGATTTACAATTTCAAGTGTGAGAAAATTTAATGGTTTTGGTTAGGCGTGGACTTACTACGCACATGTACGAGTGGTGGTTACTCCAGTTAGTTATGTCCATTTTGTCAGCGTCATGCTCTTTCCGAACGCATGAATTTTACATGAAACAATACAAGTTTTACGAGAATTCTATGAAACCGTTACGATGAAGCATAGAAGCACTGCTATTTTGTTATGAAAACAAATGACTATGGTTGTGTTTTTTAAAAGCATATTTTGTCAGATAAATATACATTGTATCAAATTTTCCCAAGGGCTTGAAAATAGCTGCTAACACTGTGGTACAATCTTTAGATGTACTGTTAGAGTGGTGGCCAATTCATTAAAGATCGACCAGGTTGCAATGCCTAGCTTTCTGATTAGATCCCACTGTTTTATTTTCCTTGTTTCTTTTGTACCAACAAAAGGATCAGCTCACGTCTAGACACAGACTTCATACTGCCTAATATTGTCACTTACCTGATCGATATGTAGACTATCACTACACAGTCTGTGTACTTGTGTAGCATACTCAAATATATTAGATTTCACATTTGAGCATTGCAAAAATGAATGTTTTTCCGAATGCTGAAAGGTCAAAAGTTCAGTTTTGATCATCCATGTTTGGCCTGCTTTGCTGTATGAATGAATCACATAAGACAGGAGCAGCTTACGCAGTATGTAGCCTTGTACTAGTAGACCAAGTTATACTCAAATCTCAAGCCGTAATATTGAAGGTAGTCAAGGTGCTATATTCCTTCAAAATTTCAAAATCTTATTGCCAGTATTTCAGCTTTGCTGCAACAACAAATCTGTGATCAAGTCAGAACCATTACACTTTTGACCCATAAAACATGATTTTACGCACATGATTCAAAAGATTATTACTAGTACTAATGTAGCTTTTTCTGCAACAACAATCTGTGATCAAGTCTGAAGTCTGAACCTGGTGAAAAATACTCTTTTGACCCATAAAAGATGAATTTTGCACACATGATCTCCTCTGTGTTAATAAGGTAAGCTTTACTAGCACCATCCTGTGATCCCCTTAATTATTATTTCCCCACTTGGCGGGCAAAGCCTTTCTATGACCACAATTATTGTTCTTCGACAAGTCAAATTAATACATCAATTTTGCTCGAGTTGTTGGAGCTAACGCAAATTATGTTCCCGTGATTATTTCAGCTGCATGTGTTGTGTATTCGGTATTCCCATCTGATCAGTTGCTGAACTACACTACGTTACTAACTGTTTTAAAAGCGGTCGTTACATGATCACTTTTTTATTCAAGCACCCCAGCTTATATAAAAAGATGTGTCTAGGTATCACTCAGATATTTTCTTCTTAACAATCATCCAAATTTAGAATCGTTGGATCTTTTTTTAGTGAGGGAGATTTTATTTAAGGGGGAGAATTCATGGTCGTTGGATCTTTAATCCAACAATTATAAATTTAAATGATAGTTAGAAAAAAACATTCAGGTGACGTTTATCAATACCTAAGAAATAATAGTAGTGAGGTTGACGAGGGAACAAACGCCTAGACAAGGGGAATATATACGCCAAATAGAGTAGAGGCCACTGGCCACGTGACAAATGCGTTATCAAATCGAGAGGGAGATTTTAAAAATACAAACCACTATAAAATACAATTTCATATTTTCGTTCATGACAGGTTTCATTTAATGCAACTGTAGGAGGAGAAAGGAGAGGACACGTCGCAGTATCGCACATTGCGCTAGATGCTAATGGCGCCTCTGAAATCAATACATTTGTCTATTCATTACCTGTATGTTTTTCTAATATTTTTCTGCTTCTTCCTTGTCTCTATTCTTGTTTAAAATTAAGAATTTTGGAAGATGTCCAGGCTTTGATTCGCTTTCGTTTAAAATTAAGAATTTTGGAAGATGTCCAGGCTTTGATTCGCTTTCGTTTGGTTAGATGGTGATTCGTATCGTGTCGGCTGCTGCCACCGTTCCATTCCTACTCGTCTCTCTGTTTGATTCGCGATGAGTTGTGGTTGTCGATATAACGTCTGAACCATCGCTGAAAGATTTTTATTTAAGGTGCTGATAAATATTATTCAAATGTTTTTTTAAAATTTGTGATTGGATTAGAGATCACGGCTATAAATTCTCCTTCTCTATAAAAAAATCTTCTTCTCCAAAAAAAATCATTAAATCTCTAATCTAATAATTCTAAATTTAGATAATAGTTAAAAAATATACGATGACACCTAGACATACCTTTGGCCATGTTCTTTTCAACTTCTAAAAGCTGTTTTTCAGCTTTTATACAGTAATTAGCTTTTAAATGAAGTATCTTTTTAAAATAGAATCTACTAGTTAATTGTAGTATATACTGTACCAACTTTATTTATATATTGAAAAACCGTATATGAGTTTCTGTTACTTATAATTTCTCATACAAACAGCTTAAAAAATATAAGCCACAATTAAAAGGCATACGCCACAGAAAAAAAAAAAAACATCCCTTCCTCCTCTCCTCTTCGCTGTCTATCTCCTGCTGCTGCTCCGATCCCCACTGCCTTAATATTCGGGCGCGCAGGAGCTTTGTGCTTTGCTCCGGTTGCTTTTCTGGCATTGTTCTTGCCTTCCCGTCGCTGCCGGCCTCCCTCAAAGATCCAACCTTTACAGCTGCGAAGCGCGCAACGCAGTAGGCAGGAGACAGCAAGCATGTTGGGAGCGAGCCCCAAGGCCAAGAAAGGCGCCACAGTCAAGGTCGGATCGATGAAGAATCCTCCGGTCGCAGGCGCCGGTGCCGGTGCGGGAGCGCCGGCCGGTGGGAAGGTACCGGCGGAAGAGGTGTGGGAGGTCCGGCCCGGCGGCATGCTGGTGCAGAAGAGGGGCGCGGCGCCGGAGGACGAGCCCATCAATGTGAAGCCGGTCCCGACCATCCGCATCAAGGTGAAGCACGCCGGCGTCACCCACGAGATCTACATCAACTCGCAGGCGTCGTTCGGTCAGTGCCACCCGCGGCGGGAGAATTCGATCAATTCGCTGATGCGGCGAGCTAGTATCTGAATTGAATGTTGTCTTGGATGTATGGATGCAGGGGAGCTGAAGAAGATGGTGGCGGCGCGGACTGGGCTGCACCCGGACGACCAGAAGGTGATGTACAAGGACAAAGAGAGGGACTCCAAGGCGTTCCTGGACATGGCCGGCGTCAAGGACCGCTCCAAGCTCGTCGTCGTCGAGGACCCCGAGGCCCGCGCGCGGCGCCTCATCGAGGAGCGCCGCACCGGCCACCTCGAGAAGGCCGCCAAGGCAGTCGCCGCCGTCACCGCCGAGGTCGACAAGCTCGCCCCCAAGGTACACCCATACATTGCCATCTTTTCCTGAGCCATCTTCGAAGACTCCATCCTTTTCCGAACCGAGGGAACAGAGGAGTTGACCGGGAGGTTCCAATTGGCAGGTATCGGCGCTGGACGCGTCGGTGCGGAAGGGGGAGAAGGTGGCTGAGAACGGCGTGGTGCAGGTGACGGAGCTGCTCATGAACGAGCTGCTCAAGCTCGACGCGGTGGTCGCCGACGGCGACGTCAAGGCCCATAGGCTGATGCAGGTGAGCATTCATTAATTAATTCGCACAGCTTTGCCTTCTCCACTACTTCATTGTTTGTTGAGTGCGGTGACTTGAAAAGGTACATGAAGACTGGTGGCCTGGTGGGTTGTTTTGGACTGTGTTATATATTTTTTTTATTAAAAATTTTAAATTCTAGATTATTTATGAGATGCAATATGTTAGCGTATATGATTTTAGCCGATATAACTGAACGCGGTATAGTTTGTACTATTATATATATATGTGTGTATGTATGTATGTATGTATGTATGTATGTATGTATGTATGTATGTATGTATGTATGTATGTATGTATATACACTCCATCTTAAAAAAAACACATCATTTAAGCTAAAGCCTAAGCCAAATCCTTTCAAACCCACCCATATACTAGTCTTTTAGAATTTGAAAAGATATACTATAAAAAGTGCTATATAAATCTTAATAGGATTAAGATACGTGCTTTCTTTTGTAATAGGATTTTTACTTTCTTTTGTAGCAGCATTCTTACTTTTTTTGAAAGAGGATTATGGGACCATATAAACCCATGTAGGGGGACTATAGAGAACCCGAGCAACAAAGCAAAGATGCCACTTATCTAAAGGCAGAAATGCATAAGAGGATTAGATGCTAGATTATTTTTTAGTATTAGATTCTTGTATAGAGTAATTATCCGAGAGTGCTAAAAGATTCAAGAGGGTTGTGAGAGAGCGATAATCTCTTGTACTCTTTCGAGATTATGCTTAATAAATTTCTGGTCGACTTTGCCAAATTTTTCTCTTGTTGTGGTTACTTTCATATTGTTATTTTGGTTCTCTAGGAGATTTATTTTCTTTGTTCTTAATACCATGCACGCTCGTGCTGTATCTCAAAAACTCTTATTCGATCTGAAGATTGCCACACATAAGAAGGGGTGTTAGAGTTTAATAAGTGGTATCAGAGCTAAGGTCGATTAATATGATTTGTGAAAATATCAGCAAGCATTAGGTGACACAAAATCAATATTGATGTCGATGATGTGAAGTCAAGTAGAGAAATTTGACGACGTAGGAAATTTTAGCGTATGGCAAAGTGTGGTGAAGGATATTCTTATCCAACAAGAGCTAATCGATGCTCTTGAAGGGGACAAATCGAAAAAGACATCCGCTGAAAATTGAAAGGTTATGAGACGAAATGCTATCAGTATAATTCGTCTATATCTATCCAATGAGGTAAAATATTCAATGATCAAGGAGAATTCATCGAAAAAATTATAGGAGAATTTAGAAGAATTGTATATGGCAAAGTCACTGACAAACCCGTGGGTGCTAAAGCGACAATTATGCAGGTTGCGCATGGAGGGAGGTACACGGTTTGTTGACCATCTCAATATCCTCAACAAGTTTATCACACAATTGATGAGTATGGATGGAAAAATTAAGGAGAATGACAAGGTTGTTATATTAGAATCATCTCTACCACCATCATATGAGTAATTAGTGATGAACATTTTCGTCAGGAAAATCACTCTCAACTTCAATGAGGTAATTGCATATCTATTGAAGGTGGAGTACTTGAAAAGGCCATCAAAATCTTTATCATTGGGTGATCAAGTATTGACTGCAATAGATGTTGCAAGTAGAAACAAAAATTATAGAAAGATGAAAGACAAGAGTAAAGGTACACAAGTACGCTATCTGTATGACGAGGAAGGTTACATGATAAAAGATTGTCTTGGTTTGAAACAAATGAATGATACATACTTAGTGGGGGTAGCAAAGAATGATTCAAACGCACTAGTCGTCAGTCAATCAAATACTTCTCGTAAATGGATGTTAGATTAAGATTGTTGCTTCTATATATGTTCAGCGAGGGAGATATTTGACAAAGGATTGCCACACCCGGTGTATGGAACTATTTACTTAGCGGATTGCAATGGGTATGCAATTACCGAGATGAGAACGGTTACATTAGAGATGTATGATGGAGCACATCGTACATTAACGATGGTTCGATATATTCTCGGCTTAAAAAAGAATCTAATATATATAAGGTCGCTTGAACTCGAAGGTTATGAGGTATCATTTCGAGGTAGAGTTATACGAGTTACTTGCAAATGACAGGTGATCATGAAAAGTACTAGAGCAATGGAGGACATAGATTGATGTGTACATCTATAAGAAGGGCAACCAATAGAGGGTTTGATAAATATCCTAGCCAAAAGAAGGAAACTGTGTCATCAACGGTAGGTACTTAGATCTCATTTGTATTTATGTGTGGAAATACAAAGACGGTTGCAAAATCTAGCAGACGCAAAGGCAAAGGTATGAGTTGTTAGAAGAAGGAAGATATGGTAGGACCAAACACATGGTACCAGTGAGCAGGTGAAACTTGGAGGTGGTACAAATCTTTGATATAGAAGGTTGTAGGAATTGGAGATGTCGTTAATCAAATGAGCTTTCGAGTGCAAGATTTGAACATACTAGCCCGTATACTGACACACACATTGTGGTAATATGTATGAGTCTCTGTAGTGGGGGCACTCCTAAAGTTGGGAGGAAAAACAAAAAAAATACAGAGCAAACTTGTAGCGAGTTCTTAGAGTAGCACAATGACTTCAACGGATAAGAGTTAAGAAGGAGATTGTTAAGTATGGTGATTTATATCATAATCTTTTAGAATTTAGAAAGGTGTGCTATAAAGAACCATAAATAAGCTCTAGCAGAATTAGGATTTCTATGTGTTTTTTAATATGATTCCTACTTCCCTCTAGATGAGGGTTAGGGGACTATATAAAACCATACGGGGTAGCCATAGAGAACACATGCAACAAAGCAAAAAAAACACTCATTTAAAGTTAGAGGCGCATGAGAGAATTAGAAGTTAGTTTATTCTTTAACGATAGATTCTTGTACATGTCAAGAATCTAAAGATCATAAAAGATTTGAAAGGGTTGTGAGAGAATCATAATTCTTTGTACATTTTTGAGATTATGTTTAAAAAATTTACGGTCGGATTCGTTAATTTTTTTCTCTGGTTGTAATCACTTCAATACTATTATTTTGGTTATGTCTACACGATTCATTTTCTTCGTAACATCATTCACTGCGCCAATTTGGTCGGTTTCATCAAGCATTGAACCTGACCGACTGTTCTTGCTGCAGGTGAAGCGTGTGCAGAAGTACGTGGAGACGCTCGACGCCGTGATGGCCAAGAACGCCATCATCGCGCGCAAATCCAGCGAGAAGCTCGCCAAGCAGGAGCAGCCGCCGAGGCAGCATCAGCAACCGAGGCAGCAGCAGCAGCAGCAATCTCACCATCAGTATCCGCAGCAGCAGCAGCCGCCGCCGGCGGCGCAGACGCGGTGGGAGATGTTGGACCTGCTGTCGTCGCTGCCGTCGACGTCGTCGGTCTCCTCGACGACCACCGTCAGCTCCAAGGCGTCGTCCGGCGCGCCGCCGGCAAACCGGCTCGACTGGATGCTGTTCTGAGGAGGATGACCAACGCAAACGCAAACGCCAAAAGCAAAAGGCATATGCAACAAAGCTTGTGTGCAAAGAATTGCACACCATGTCCGGAAATCCAGTAGGATGTGGGTGCCGTGATGAGATGATGATTGAATTGGGTTATGTGCTTAATTAGTTTGGTTAATTGGCCACATTACATGGTACTGCCACTTCTAGTTCATCATGTGAGAGATGTGAGAGTATTTTTCTTCTTTATTTTTTCTCTTCTTCTTCTTCATCAAATGTTTGATATTCTTTAGTGTGCATATTCTGAGAAAGGCAGGGGGGAGAGTTGATTAGGGGAGCGAGTCTATTGAGATTGGGAATAAGTCCAATTGGCATTTGAAGAAAGGAAATCAAAAGTACCCATGGCTACGCATAAACCAATACATACCGTTCTTGAGAGGGGACTGGACTGTGGATGCCGACTTTTTTTTGTTATAATAATAAAGAAATTGTTTAGTTGCTGTTGTTGATGTTCTTGAGTTATTTGGCGCCTATCTGTCAGGTTCGATTCCCTTTCAGAAATGAACAGGGGAGGGTTAGTGTGCAGTAAAATTCTTTATTGCTGTGCCACATTTAGGTGTTGCATTTGCATCCATCCATCCATACGAATGCGAGCTGATTGTTTAGGTAAAAGGCAAAAAAAAAAAACTTTGTGACATGCTGAGCTTGTTTGGTGCTAAGCTCAAGCAGCAATCTTAAGGAAATTTTGTCGCAATTAATCCTATTCCTATTCCAACCATGAATTTGGCTGTGATGAAACAAGAGCATTAATTGATTAGCTTGTTGCTGTCGCAGTGTCAGTATGAGGGAGTGCATGTGTGTGGTGTATTATTCTGGTGGTTGAGTGGGAGTATAAGAGTATTATGAGATGCTCGCTCCTCTCCCTATCGCATTGCTGGCGAAAGAGATGCCTTTCTAATCCTAATGTCACCGGCTATCGATAGAACTTAGGAATTGGCCGCAACTGTAGCATATATGTTGGGGAGGGTACCCGCGTCACCTTAAACCCATAACCACATAGGAGCGATGGCATCCGTTGAAGGATATATCCTGAGCAAAGTCTCTAAGTCAACCCTAGAGGGGTCTGAGGGCAAACTCCGGGCGAGGTACATGAGGCGGACCTCAAAAGGGTCTAGGGCTAATCCCAAACGAGGTGTACAAAGCTGACCTCAGAGGGGTCTAGAGGCCAATCTCAAGTGAGGTACGCAAGGCCGACCTAGAAGAGTCTTGGGCCAACCCAAGGCGAGGTGCACGAGGTCGACTCCGGAGGGTCCAGGGCCAACCCTGGGCGAGGTGCACGAGGCTAATCCCGAAGTAAGCTAGACTCTAAGGGCAACGGATTTGAAATGGGTTGAAAATGGGTTTCAACTCATTTCAACCATTTGGGTTGGGTGGAAATACCGTACAAGTTGGCTTGGGTTGGGTTTTGAAATGCGCTCTTTGGGTTGGGTTGGATGGGATTTTGAGCTTCTTTAAGCATGGGTTGGGTTGGGTTGGGTTGGATGGGATTTTGAACTTCTTTAAGTATGGGTTGGGTTGGGTTTTAACCCATTACCACCCCTAGTCATGCGGCGAAGCAGTTGTAGAATAGTAGATCGATCCAAGCTTCGAGCAGCGACACTCGATCGGCAGCAGCACAAGCTAGTTCTTTTTAGCTTTGAGTTTACCTTATCACTTCCTGCTTTTTAAGCAGCGCGTCTTTGCAAGGCTAGGTCTACAAGTATATTACAGTAGATATTGTACTATGCTTAGTTATTTCAGTAAAAATCCCATAGAACTATTTTTCTCTACGTACAGTCTCTCGCGAACAACTAAAATTCAAAAAACATAAATCAAAAGCTAAAATTACAGTATAAAAGAACCCACCCATGCAAGAGCAACAAGCAGTGGCCAATACAGCGAAAAATGATGCGTCGCTATAGGGGACGACCGATTTGATGCCAAAAGGAGATGTTCTACTAAGCCAATGACAGCGAGACATTAGGCCTGTTCTTTTCCTCTGAAACCGGCGACTTTTGGCTTTTGCTACAGTACCTAACTTTCAAACAAAGTATTTTCTCAAGACGGGGTCTACAAGTTAAACGATGTACACGTTAAAAGCCCAACATCTGTACCATCCAAAATCACAAGTGAGTATCTATCTCTCCGTAATCTGTACCGTAAACAACCAAAATTCAAAAATTTCAACCAAAAGTCATAAGCCGCAGCCGTTGCCAAACAGGCCCATAAGTTCTATATGCTCAGCAGGCAAGCACCTCCGGGGAATGCACATATGCATGGTTGATAGGGGGTTTGGCCTTGTAACTTAATTTTCTATGATAACTAATTTTTAAATGGAATATTTTTTAAGGTGAGATCTATAAGTCGATTACTATAGATATTGTCTTGACTTTATCTATATTAGCTAAAATCATATATAAATATATCTCTTCATACTCTCTCTCTCGCGTACAGTCTAAATTAAAAAAATTAAACCAAAAGACAAAAAACCCACACCATGTTCATGTTTGGCAGCTTTGTTTTGTTCGATGTGGAACCTATATTAGCTAAAATCATATATAAATATATCTCTTCATACTCTCTCTCGTACAGTCTAAATTAAAAAAAGTAAATCAAAAGACAAAAAACTCACACCATGTTCATGTTTGGCAGCTTTGTTTTCTTCGATGGGGAACCTAGGTCTCACAGTGCTCGGGAATTATTGGCGTACGACCTTCGGTGTCAAGACAGCCACTAGTAGTTTTAACACTTGCTATGCTTCTGCCTTCAGTAGTTCAGAGGGCTACTGCTAGCTTGTACTGTGGCTATTTATTAGATGCTTCTGTCTTAAACCTAAAAAGAAACGAAGTGAAATAAATATGAGAACTCTGATAATTTTTATGGAAACCTGGGTTCTGTGTTTGTTATGGTTTCAAATCAAATAATAAATAATAAAGACCAAGAAAAGGTCATCCATAGACTGCTCAAAGTCTGAGAAATCATAAAGGTAGAAGATGTATGTTAGAGCAACTCCAATCGGTTCTTTATCCTGCTCTTCATTGTATATTTACCTAATATGACTCAAGAAATGGACTCCAACCGGTTCTTTATCCTCCTCTTCATTTTTATCGAGTTGCTATTTTCTCCCGGCCGCTAGCTAGATTTGGCGAGCGCCTCCTCACTCGCTTCTCAAATAGCTAGGCCATTGGAATGCTAACTCAAATAGAGAGCTGAAAATAATAGCTAGCCTCTTCATCCTAGAAAATAGAGAGGGAGAAATGACTAATGGGATGGAGTTGCTCTAAATATGTAGTCTTTTACATAGCCTATTAATTGGAAAAATGAATCCCCTATCTTATGACGCACTGAGGCACATATTTATAGCTATAAAAAGGTTGTTTACATAAATGCTCCTATCAGAGTTTATAATTGTAGGGATAAATATGTCCTTTCTCTTGCAACAACCCTTTTAGACTAGTCACTTAGTTATACGTTTAATAGGTCTTTTAGTGCAGTAGACCAACTGAGGTAAAGTGGAGTTCACTCCCCCAACGTATGTCAAGTTGTTAACCCCTTTGGCCTCTTTCTCGTTCGATCACTTCAGTCCTAGTTGTAGCAGGCAAACACTGATAAAACTGGGCCGCTTTACACCTTCAGGCCGGGCGGTCGTTCATTCCGGCAGGCTAAACCGTGCAACCACCTACGCAAGCGAGGAGGCGTTCTCGTCTTGGTCGGCCTTTAAGTTATTGTTTATGTCATCTGGGCCCCCACAAAGTGTTTCCTTCCGGGCTTGTGTCACGCTGAAACCTACCCGAATTTGCGGGCACAAACCTACTCACACAGTGCCTATAAACCGCATCGTTAGACTAACCAAACGGTGAAAAGATACACTAGCGAAACCACAAGCCCAGAGAAACATCAATACTATTATATGATCACATGGAACCTGACTGATCACAACCTCAGATTTCCACATCGCCTTCCTCCGTGGCATGGACTGAGTATTGTTGCATCGTGTCGGCTGAGTAGAAAGATGTTCTTTAGGCTTTTCTTCTTCTTTTTTTTTTTGAGGCAAAGGAGAGCAGCGCTGCCCCTTCACTTCTTGGCTCTTGCATGCATATTTGACCAAAATTCGCCAATGATTCAAATCAAAGTCTAGAGTGGGATGCTATACTATCCAAGTAAATCTTACGCAACACGAAAAATATATAGCTAAAAATAAACTAATAGCTGCACCAAGTAACTGAATTAGCCACTAAAAGGGGCAACCGATGCACTTGTTGAAATCCTACTCTCTCCCCCCCTTCTAAAAAAAAGAAATCCTCCTCTATCCAAGCAGTTCAAATTGATACAAAGCAGTTATTATTAATAAAAGTTGAGACGAAGGATACGTTTAGATTTTAGTCCCAAATTCACCAATCACCCATCTATAATCTCTACCTTAGATATACTAGTAAAATGCCCGTGCTAACGCCACGGTTTAATATGAGAATAGCTAATATTTCTTTTTGCATAGTTCAACTTTTACACAATTGTATAGTGCCCGTGCTAACGCAACGGTTTTATTCTGGGATTCACATGAAAATAACCAAACAACAACATTTTTCGATAGTTTAAGTAACCCGCAATTGTATATAACCATGTATGTTATCCGGAGAACACTCATGCATAACAAGGCATAATAAAGTCTTGTCTGGCATATCTACCCTACTAATTTATGAGTTTCGATTCGCTTTTTAATTCATGACGCCAGAAAACCAAAGAATTGATCATCAAGAAAAAACCGGGCGTGAGGCACAGGAACAACCAAGGGTGAAGTGAATTATTTACTTCGCACCATCTATTACAGAACAAACCAAAATTCATCCGAGAAGATACTTATTGAACTAACTCATCACTATCAAATGTAGAGTTAGTCGTGTACTGATGCGCTTTTAAACTCGATGTACAGAGATCCAATCTAGGATGAAATTCCGTGTCCAAGCCAAAAGAATCAAATGGTGCATACTTGCACAAACGAAAGTCGCAACAAACGCAACCAAGAGAGTTAATGTGTCAACACACGCAACCTAGGGTAAGATCAATCAAATGACATATTCAAAAATTCAAAAATTCAATAAATACTAAAAATTCAAAAGTCTTGCATACGAAAATATTGTAAGCATACCTATGACGTTGGTGATATCGCTTAGCGCCGCGTGTATCTCTCGGCGTAGACATATCGCGTTATTAGCCGCATGTATTTCTCGACGTAGACATTTTTACGTACTGTATTGACAATTATTATTTTCATTGAATTGAAATATCTAGTACTGAAGGATTCCCATTAGAATAGCACTAAGGGATGAGTATTTACTTAGCAAGGCTAATATGATAACATGAGTGTTGAACAATTTATATATATACACACACACATACACACATATATATATTATATATACACACACACACACACATACACATACACACACACACACACACACACACACACACACACACATATATATATATATATATATATATATATATATATATATATATATATATATATATATATATATATATATATATATATATATATAGATTGAAATGGGACACCTAGGTGCCCAGACACCTAGGCTCTCTGCCGTTAGATTGCTTTTAGATACGTGCTAGAGCAATGGTATGTATGGTATGTAATATATTAGGCATGCTAAATCAATCATGGATGGAAAGTCTCAATCACACTAGCACGCATCTAAAAGAAATCCAAAGGTAAGGAGACTAGGTGTCCAGACACCTAGGTGCCCTCATTATTTATACTATATATATATATATATATATATATATATATATATATATATATATATATATATATATATATATATATATATATATATATATATCTAATTTTACCAACAAACACTTAAAATTCATATCAAAGAGTTTATAATTAGTAACTACAAATTACAAATAACAAAGCACTAATTATTGATTAAAAATTCCTAATATGCAATCATGCAAACTACAGTCTCTGATAGATCTCAGAGATGTGGACACGCTACCGCAATGCAATCAATTAATCATTCATGCGGATGCAGCATGCGAGCCATGCAATGATGCAAAGCGGATGAGCGATTGAGCGGATGAGCGATGATTTAATCATTCGTAGATGCTTACCGGCCGCCGGTGGGACGTAGTCACGTAGCGTGGCTGGCGGATGCGCGCGGAGTCGCGAGAGACGTCTAGAGAGTAGAGACGGCAGACGGCGACGCGGCGAGCCAACTGGCGCTCGGCGCCTCGGCCGCGGCGTGATGATGCTTGGCGCGCGCCGCCTAGTTCCCTATGGGCCGTGAAAAGAAGATCAAGACCAAGACCGATATTGCGCGATTTCGCGATTGCTCGGATCGGCGGGATGAGATCATGAGATCGCTGCCGCGGTGTCGCCAACGGCCAAGACGAGATTGCTGGCGCGGTGTCGCCGAACGGCCGAAGACGAGATTGCCTGGGCAACAAGAAATCAGGAACCGAACCGAAGACGAGATTCGTGACGGAAGTCGGCTGGCCGGTCACCGGAAATTCCGGGCCATCAGGATTCGAGTTTATTCAGGGCCATACAGAACGTGGCCTGATCAGGATCCGGAAATTCGGATCGGAACTTATCTCTACTCGCGTTGAATCCTGAATCCTGAAGCCTCGCGTTGAAGCGTAGGTTCCATCCAGGCCGCACGATTGGGTGCAGTTGACAAGTGATGCTTACACTGCATAATATTTTTTGAAAGGCAGTAAAACAAGCTCTCTATTGTCTTTCCGAACTATTTTCGCTAACTTTGTACAAAGAGTTGACACGGTGTATGAGCTAACCCGACAACTCTTCTATGAATTGCATGCTTTGCAAATACTAATATAATTTAGAAATTAAGTTTCCTCCTCCTATCATTGATGCCCCAAATGAGATATCCATTTTTTGGTATATGATGTTTGATTTGTTCTCGCATATTTGGAGTTTTGGGCACCTAGCCAGAATTTTGAGTTTATGCTACTTTGGTGCCTTCGCATAGTCATTGCGCTAAATGATTTGCGAAGAGACTTGTATGTTTAAAATGATGACATCATGTCACGCCTCGGGAAGAGTTACAAGGATAACCCGCCCAATCACCAAGCTGAAATAGGTAGTTCAAAAGAAGTATAGCATTACCTAAAAGCAATGACATGAAACTACAAAGCAGTATACAATACTATGATTATGATCGAAAACTACAGATTACTTGAAGCCTAGAATGAGTAGAATCAATACCAATGTCTAGATTAAAATTCTAAGAGAAAAGAAGAATGCCATCTAAGAAGGAAATTATAAACTGCACAACAACCGGTTAAACAGATATGCAAAATTAATTCTAAAAGGCATATTACACAACCTTTTCGAGTTAATTTCATTTCCACCTTGAGTGCGCCTAGCCATACATAAAGAAATGAAAAGTTACTGAGTTTGTGCTTCAGTAATCATGGAAGGAACAACAACATTCTCAATCAAGTAGACTGTGAAGGTAATGTAACTAAATAAAGTGACTACAAGAAAGCTAGAAGTACTTGTCCACTAAGCATCTTGAAGAAACACCCCAAATCTCAACATTAACGAGCATCCAAACATCATCGTGCTTTCTTCTTGGCGTCTTTAGCTTGCCCTTCTTGCGGATCTTGATGCACATACCTGCACGGGCATTGTCTACAATGGACTCGGGAAGAATGGAGATCAAGAACCACATGACAGAGTGTGGCGATCGGCGTGCATCTCGGCTCATAGCCAATGTGGCGAACAGCAAAGACGGGCATAAGTGTCGGTGATGGGGCAAGGAAGGAAGATTTCTGATAGAAGCCATCTTTGTTGCCACGCATAAAGGCACTGAATAGATCGCAGAATCAAGTTAGAGCGTGGCGCTTTATGCGAAGACAAAACAATACCCCTAACGAAAATGACAAGAAAAATTATTCCCTTAAGGGACTTCAAATCAGATTACCATGCTAACATCATCATGATATCGATACACAATTCATTTCTCATTTACATATGCTATCTATCCACATGTCTCTTTGAGCAAGGATGGAGCGGTTTACATCATACACCGTGCTTCGAGAATACACGAGAATACGAGATAGCAAATCTGAATGAAGAACAATGATAGCTGTGAAACAAGGACCTCTCCATCCATTTGCAAATCCATGGTTGTTTCTTACCAAAGAAAAGAAACCATAGAAACCAAATTTGTATCGCAGATCACAAATTTACAATGACTGAACACAAGTTGCAATGACATTTTCTCTAATGAGCAACCACGTAAAATTAACCAAACCCACCAATGGATGCCACATTTTCTCACAATGACATTTTGGTTCATCAAAGCTGCGTCTTTGCAACACATTCCAGCATATGACGCCTGCATTCCCAATCGACGGCACCAAGAAACCGAAACCCCGACCCAAACCGCATCGATCCGCGTCTCCACACCAAGATTACACGCGCACGCACGCAGTGGCTGAGAGCCGCTACTGTGGAGAGGACCCGGGGCGCGGCGGAGGTGGGGCATGTCGGTCGGGATGGATCGCACAAGCCACGCCTTGCGGTGGCCTCGGCCGCCGTCGGCGCGCGCTCCACAAAGACGGATGGGGCGGGAGGAGGAGGAGGAGGCGGGGAGCGCGGCGCGGAGGAGGACGGGGAGCGGAGGAGTGGAGGCGCGGGAGAGAGTGGAGATGGGGAGCGGCGGCGCGGTGGAGGACGGGGAGCGGAGGAGTGGCGGCGCGGTGGAGGACGGGGAGCGGCGGGAGTGGAGGCACGGGGAGAGGCGGAGATGGGGAGCGGCGGGAGTGGAGGCGCGGGGAGGAGGCAGCGGTGCGGGATGGCGAGCGCGGGGAGGAGGCGGCGGGGTGGGGGAGGAAGGAGAAGGAGGCGCGCGGGAGGGAGGGTCGGGGCGTGTGCGTGTCCTCAAGAAGCCGCCGCCACCAAGAAGAGGGGAAATGGCCGCCACCGCAACCGCCCCGACGGCCGCCTCCACCGGCGGCCCCAAGTCGCCGCGCCCGGCTCGAGGCCGCCGCGCCGCGCGCTGAGCCGCCCTCATCGCCGGACCCCCCGCGCCGCGCACTGAGGCGCCACCGCCGCCTCGCCTCCGCCATCGCTGCACCACCGCCTCTGTTGCTCCCTTCCCGATCCGATCGCCGCTCACCGCCGCCGCCGCCGCCGCCGCCGAAGTCCCCGCCGCGCTCATAGTCCCGCTCCGCCTCGCGCGCGGCAGATCTGGCTAGGGTTCGGTTTCACCGCCAGAAACCCGGATCGGGCCGCCATCTCGGCCGATCGAGGGGGGGAGGAGGAGGCGGCGGCGCGGGGGGGAGGAGGAGGAGGCGGCGGCGGAGCGGAGGATGGGGAGGAGGAGGCGGCGGTGGAGCGGAGGGGGGGGGGAGGAGGAGGCGGCGGCGGCGGCGGCGGCGGAGCGGGGGAGGAGGCGGAGAAATCGAGAGGAGGCGCACGGGTTCGGTGGGGAGGCGGCGGCGGAGGAGGAGGAGGAGGAGGAGGCGAGAGGAGGGTGGGGAGGAGGAGGCGACGGGGAGGGCGAGGAGAGGAGGCGGCGGGGGAGGCAGGCGGCGGCGAAATCCGCACGGGTTCAGGAGATCGATCGATGGGGCACTAATGCGGCAGGGAGCGACGGGCGATCGATGGAGCGACGAAATTGTTTCCTTTAGGAAGAGAAAGTAGAAGCCGCGATCCCCGGGTGGACAGCGTTGAATCGCGCGGGCGTCTCGTGTTGAAGCCTCGCGTTGAAGCCTCACGTTCCATCCGCACTGCATTTATTGGGTTGAAGTCGGGAGAGTTTTTTTTAGCCCTTGATTTTAATGAAGACAATTTGCTGGGTGTATTTTTGTGGGTGCACGAAGGTTGGTGCTCTCAGCGGGGGACGTATTCTTGGGTGGACTGAGTGTAATTTCAATTGGTCAATTATAGTAGAGATGCGAATGCATCGAGCATGCACCGTGGTCTGTGGAGGGAAAGTCCTGCCCTGCCACGACGGACATAGCAAAACGCGGTACGTTTCCTGGTGCGCCTAACATTTTATCCGTGCAGTAAACTCAAGGGGAGACGTGCGGAGGTGCTGTACATATCATCATCTCTGTCCCAATCGATCGATCGCCTTGAAATAAGAACCCGGGTCGGTTGGCGGCGATTTGATCGAAGACGCCGCCGCGCCGGTCTCCTGCGCGAATCGTCCCCCCTCTCCCATCAGCAGGTACGAGCACGGACCTGATTTTCAGTTCCTCTGCTAATTCTTCTTCTTCTTGGCCGCGGTTGGCCTGCGCGTTTCTTGACAACCTCCTGCCCAAAGAATTGGCAAGCTCCTAGAAGAAGAGGGGGCTTTCTCCTGGGATTCCTTTCTCTTAGCTTGATTTGATCTGGGGATGTGGTTGATGTGCGGGCTCTATAGGTTCCCTGTGGGAGTTGGGGTTGTATTTGGGGGGTAAAGGTCCGATTTTGCGTTTTGTCCACTCCATCTCCAGCCACCGTCGTGCTCTCCGTCCATCGCCACCGCACCTCGTTGCCGCCGTCTCACTAAGCTCTGGTGACCCAGATGAGCGATGTTTCCACCGCTTGCAGAGCTGACGCCGTCCCACCAAGGCCAGCGACTAACAACAGCCGCCGCCGAGTCGCGCCCCTCATCACATCTATTCGCTGACCCCATCCGCTCCAGCCAGAAACCACCGCAAAGTCTCCGCTGCCGTTGAGCTCCTGTGTAGCCGATCCCTGACTTCTTGGCTCCAATAGAGCCGCCGACGCCGCCGCCGCCGCCGAGCTCCCCTGCTTCCTCTAAGACGTGTCGTCGCCGTTGACGGCCACCTCTTCCCTCCTCCTGTTCATATCACCGCCATGACCCCGACCTCCTATTCTCCAGTCTAGCTGCTGCCTCGGAGAAGGAGAGGGCCACCGAGCTCCACCATAGACGGCTACCACCATCACTGCCCGGGGTGTACTTGAGACGGTGGCGGGCCGGGAGGAGGACAAAGGAGAATCATGTTTAGGATTGGCGTTCATCTACTTTCATGTTTTTGAGTGGCATTCTCCAAATTGTCATCTTTTAAAGTGACATGCATCTAAAAATTCCAATTATATGCAGCTAAATTTAAATTGTATGTCATTAACCTTTATGCTCATTTCAACAGCGCATGTGAGTGTAAATCATATGAAATCTATGAATGCATATGTATATAAACTCTTACTTCTTGCTGAGCAGAACTAGTTGTTTAAGTCAAATGGGCAACCTTATTCTGCAAATCCCGATAAATAAAACCCCTTATTCTGCAAGTACCCTTTTTTTAGGCAGGTGCCTATTTAGTCAATAGTTGTTAATCCACAGTTGTGTAATGTTTTAACTGGCATTTTCTCCCAGTATCAATATGCAGCAGAGATCATTGAGTAAGCCCACATTAATTTCGAGTTTAAGTCTTGTGTGCCTGCTTCTGTCATGGTAATGTTCATCGATTTACTGCCATAATTTTGACCCAACATCACTTTTGCAGTTTCTGAATATACAATATGAGCTCACTGGATAGCGTGAGAGGAGATCTTGCTCTGGTTATTTTATACTTAAACAAGGCTGAAGCAAGAGATAAGATTTGTAGAGCTATACAATATGGATCAAAGTTTCTGAGTAATGGAGAACCAGGACCTGCACAGAATGTTGACAAGTCAACTAGTCTAGCTCGGAAAGTATTCCGGCTTTTTAAGGTAGTGTTTAATCTTTTGTCTAGTAGAGTTTTCAAATTAGAAGCTATTAGATCCTTATATCTTGACATGATGTATGGCATCGCTATCAATGCTTTGTAGTTTGTCAATGATCTGCATGCGTTGATTAGTCCTCCTGCCAAAGGAACTCCACTTCCACTGATCTTACTTGGAAAGGTATGCTGAAGTTGGTATTACATTGTGTACACTGTGGGAACTCAATTAACTGAAGATAGGTTACTAATTTTCTAATTTTTCTTTATGTTCTCAGTCGAAGAATGCACTGCTATCAACTTTCCTCTTTCTGGACCAAATTGTGTGGGCTGGGAGGACAGGAATATACAAGGTTTGAACTTCTTTTCACATCATCATACAAGAAAAAATAATTCATTAGAGTGTTGCCCTACTGTCTCTGCTAAAAAGAAGAATCATACAATAAAATGAATTACTTACATGGTGACAGACAAAAGATGGATAATAATCTAATTGTTTATTCTTTCTACAGAACAAGGAGCGAGCAGAGTTCCTCGGCAGGATGGCATTTTATTGCTTCCTTGGCTCTAATACCTGTACTACCATTATCGAGGTATGATGTTGTCCTCTCTTAGCCATCTAGAAGCTATTCTGTTCTGGGCACCTATATGGTATTGTACATATTTACCTTTTTACTATGCGGAAATAACATTTGATTTTTGCTATATCCTAGCTAGCTGAGCTTCAACGGCTGTCCAAAACAATGAAGAAGTTAGAGAAGGAGCTTAAACACCAAGAGCTGTATAAGGTACTGTTTATATGATTATAGGGTCCGTAATATGATCATTTCCAGATTTCTTTTCTTTGATACATTCTCCTGTATTGATAATGCCAGAACGAGCAATACCGGATGAAACTGCAGAAGTCCAACGAGAGGCTTCTCGCTCTCATCAAATCGAGCCTTGACATAGTTGTTGCCGTGGGGCTACTGCAACTGGCCCCGAAAAAGGTCACTCCTCGCGTCACAGGGGCTTTTGGATTTGCTAGCTCACTCATCGCTTGTTATCAGGTATCTCATGCTTCCATTCTTGTCATTTGTTTAGAGCCACCCAAAATCCGAAACTTGAATTTCTTCTCTTTATTTCCTTGACAGTTGCTTCCAGCCCCAGCCAAATCCAAGTGATCTACCTCAAGGCAGCTGGTGCACATGTGTTGGCAGTTGCTATTGATCTCATCGTCGCCAATAAGAAATAAAACTGGACAAAACTGTCCGTGTAGCATATAACTGGATTATCATGCAAGCTGTCGTTACATACGGTCATCTTACTGCTTAATTGATTTTCCTTGACGTGATTATATACTTTGTGGTTGTATGATCCAGGGGACTAGTACAGTTGTAGTTTTAGGTGCAGACGTGCAGTGCTTGTCACCAAATAAGAAATTTCATATGAGAATGACGCGTGGGGTGCCACTAGTTACGTTCGAAGTACTATACATTTTTCTTTTTCTCGTTGCTATGCTGCCCTTTTGATATGTGAAACTGTAACCATGCATAACTGGACGTTTTAATAATTGGTAAAAATGCCTTGTACGATGAGCTCATGGACCACGCTTAAGGGCCTGATTATATTGGCTTTTTTAATGGTTTTTGGCTGCGGCTGATGAATAGTAGTAATTGATATAAGCAGCTGATAAATAGTAGTTCATTATATAAGCAAAACTTTGGTTGTGACTGATGAACAGTAGCGACTGATGAATAATGGTAGTTGATAGAAGCGGCTGATAAATAGTAGTGTATTATGTAAGAAAGATGGTGCAACAAAAGGTACTATAACATTTCGATTATTATGTGACTTATAAAATTATAATAAAATAAAATACAAAATATATTATAATATATAAAAGTGAAAAATGGTGACTGATAAATAGTAATATATGATAGAAGCACTTTATATAAGTTAAGGCGTTTATATCGATTCTGCTTAGCAGAAAGGCCCTAAACCTGAAGCCTCTGGGCGTCTGGCACACACCGCCTGCCTTGAATGGAGGCTTCGGTACCCTGCAGGGTGTCGCCAGCCGGCCAGTTAAACTGTGTTTTTTTGTTTGGAAATTGAGTGAAGCTGTGGAATTTTAAGCCTTGCAAATTGGCGATTCAAAGCCCGTACAATCGCGTCTCACAAGATCGCTTTCCCCGCAATCCAGCCCAGTGCGAGAAAAACTTGCGCGGAACGCGGAACACGGTGTGGCCGTTTAGGGGCTGTTTAGTTGTCCGCCGAGCAGCGAGGTGGGCGGGCCCATTACCCGCTCTCGACCAGCGATCCACCCCACCTCCTCCCATTCGGCCTCGGATCACGCGCGCCGAGACCAACGCCACCGCCCAAGCCTGCCCCAACTCCTAGACCTAGCCGCCGCGCCGCCTCTGCGACTCGCGCCGCCTGCAGCCCTAACTCGTGTGGCGCCTCCACTCCCACGCTGCGGTCGCTCTAGTCTCCCACTCACGCGCCATCCTTCTCCTTCTTGAGCGGTCGGCGGCCACATCCGAGACGAAGATGGCGCCGGTGGAGAGTGGCCGCAGAGAAGAAGAGGAGGCGGATGGAGCTCGTGGGGATGAAGAGACGGTGGTGGAGAAGAAATGGCGAGGATGTGAAGCGGTTGGCGCCGCGAGCTGGGAATGGAGCGGCGCAGGTGGCGCGGCGGATGAAGAGAAGAGGGGCCGCACGTGGAGAAGGAGGAGCGGCGGTGATGTGCCGGTGAAGGAGGAAGAGGAGGCGCGGTGGCGGTGAGTAGAGGTGGGCGCGAGGTTGGAGAGGAAGGGAGGAAGCAAGGGCGGCGCGGTGGAGTGTGGCCACGAGATATGGCGGCCCACGCGCGCGCCAGGAGGAGTAAAGAAGAAGGGCCAAGGCAAAAAAAACCGGCTTGATTGATTCCAGTGCGGCTAGGTTCTTGAGCCGAATGGGATTTCGGCAATTTGTGATTTGGCCCTCCAGTTTTCAAATTTGCGATCGAGTCCTTCTCCATTGTAGTTTCTTCGATTTAGACCTCGAGTCCGATTTCTTGCGATTTGATCCTCGCGTCGTGACAACGCGTGCATATCCGTCGATTATGAGCTTAGATCGCGGCTGCGGAAAAGCACAAAAATGTGGATGACGCATGTCAATGATGATATGAGTTCATGGCTTAGAATTGATTATGGTTGCATGTTTTGGCTTCCTTAGATGTGGAGAATATCGTATTTTAGCTATCGCTTTCATGATTTTCGATCGTTATCGATGCACTTTTGATCGAATAGTTTCGCTTCCGAATTTACCGAATATCGATGTCGCTTCGCTCGACAATATCGTATCGATTTCGTTTTGAAAAATAATGTGAAACGAAAGTGATTTGACCTCCACCGATCGTTTCCGACCGCTTTTACCTCGTATAATCGCGTCTCACAAGATCGCTTTCCCCGCAATCCAGCCCAGTGCGAGAAAAACTTGCGCGGAACGCGGAACACGGTGTGGCCGTTTAGGGGCTGTTTAGTTGTCTGCATCGAGGTGGCTCGTATCAGCGCATGCAGGGAGATGGTGTTTGGTTGCCTGCATCAGGGTGAGAGTCTGCACAAACGGATACAAAAAAAATCAATTGGAGCCAGGCTGAGGAGAAACGCGGTTGAAGATCTTCTCTACTCAACCTGACCATGCTCATACAGCTATATCAGCTCATACAGGCAACCAAACAGACCCTTAGCGACGGACGAGGCACGGGTGGGCACGAGACAGATCCAGTACGAGAAAAGAAAAACTCTCAACCGACAGCGGCCCGCAGTGGAATTCGCACGTCCACGGGACGGACGTCGGTGGCAGGTCCGAGACTTTCAACGTGGCTGGTGGCGTGCGGTGATCCAGCGCACAAACGCGGCCCGCGAGCGGCACAGAAGTCGTGCTATACGCGTTGGCGCCGCGGGAAAGGCCGATGCGTCGCGCGACGTCCGGCCCATCAGAAGACGGTTTGTGGTGTTGGCAGTATGGACCAGCCTGCAGGCCCTCCAGTGACAGACTCTATTTATGTTTCTCGGTGAGTTCAATTAAATCCGAGGACCCGAAAGAACGAAATTATTTCAAGGTGAATAACGAGAAACTTCGTAGCTAGAGAATTCCTAATCTTGTTGCGGTTGTATTTAGTTTAGAATGTCCAGTTAAACACGTGGATCAGATCAACGACTACAAGCCGAGACACGTTATTATTAACATATACTCTCTTCATTTTTTTTACTTGACTTCTTAGAATCTGTACTATCAAAATTTTAAATTTAATCACCAATAAATTTAAAATATCTATATTAGTTATACGAAAACTATATTATTAAATTTATTATTAAAAATATTTTTACAATATTAAAATTTTATTAGCATATTTTAGTATAAAGCTACAAAAGTAGTAGACCAAGTCATATTTTGAAGACACTAAAAAAATAAAAAATATATAACAGTAAAAAAAACAGAGGAATATAAGCTGAGACCTGTGTCAGCCCGGCGGAGACAAGGACGGGCCAAATTAAATATAGTAATCCCTGGGTCGCTTAGAGCATCTCCAAGAGACTCTTTATATCCTTCCTAAATGCTAGGAATAGAGATTTTGGTGAAAAACTACCCTCCAATAGCTTCTCTAAATGGTTATCCAAACATAGCCATCTTCTATTGCGGGTTTTTCGCTAGCCAAATATAGAAGACGAGAATGGCTCTCTAGACTGCGCACAAGATTTAGAAAAACTGTTGGATTGTGAAAAGATATACAAAACGATTTTTGTGCAAATGACTCTCTAAATGATGATTTAGATAGTGAGATTTAGAAAGGCTCTTGGAGTTGCTCTTACTCAGCATGTGGACATGGCTCCAGACGATACGACCGCTGGGCCGAGAAGATCCGTCAAAGGGAAGCAGAAGGGAATGACCGACCACGACAACGTGCGATGCCATTGCCCATCTCGCGCATCCAATCCACGCCACGCGCGTGTCGCCCCGATCGTCATCACGACCCGATCAACCGGTACGGCACCACGGCCACGTCACGTCAGTCTGCCGGTGGCATGGCACTGGACCCCCACGTGTCAGTTTGCCACTCCCGTAGCAGCACACGTGTCGCTCTAGTCCCGGCCACACCTGCCGCTGTCACGTAGTGCTTACCGAAAGAAGAGCGGAGGAAGAGAAGCTTCCTTCCGAATGGCATTGTTGTAACATCTTTTTCCTAGATTTGATATGGATACCTGTTTTTATAAATTTATCCATCTTTATATATCTACGTAGGTCAGTAGATATCTACCAAACTAGAGGAGCTTGCGCTGTGCAATACTTAATTAGCGCTAATTGTATTTAATTAGTATTAATCGTGTGCTTTACTTAGCGTTAATCATGGCCCATATGGCCTGCCGTAGGGGTGCTCAGCAGGTCACTTATTGAGTTCGATACGACAGTATTAGTTCGGAGTAAAAAGGTGAGAGTGGAAGCTTCGCGAGTCAAGTCGAGTTTGGTTGGGGTTGAGATGCATGCATCGGCCGTTGCCGCGAACGGGGCATGCGGCCGTGCCGTTGATCTGGTCCAGGCAGTAGTGACAGCTGACAGGACGGCGGTCGTATCTGGTGTAGGCGGCGCAACCGCACACACACCGTCCCACGCAGCGAGCCGAGAACGCGTTTCCGCGGGCGGCAGAAGCCAACCGTCTCCGCGCTGGCGGGGAGTAACCAACGGGCGGGGCGCCGCCGGTTGTGTGGGCTGATAGCTTCGCGCACCGCCTCCTCACGTGCCCATGTGCAACAACTGTGAGGAGACCGACCGGGGGCGGGGGTGGATGAGTGAGTTAAGTAAAGGGTGGGGGTGGTCAGAGACTCAGAGGGGGCGTGCGTTTGCAACGCGCGCGCCCATGCCGGCTTGTCTGTGGCGGCAGTACCACATCACTGATTTGAGTGGAGAAATTGTCAGACTTGCGTAGTATACTTTATTGTTTTGGGAAAACAGCGTAGGTTTAAAAAAATCATTTATTTAGCTATTCTATACTATTTTTATTATAATTTCTTGTCTTACACTTTTTATTATTTGTGTTAGTTTATTTTATTGCCTCAAACTGTCTCTGGCATAAGAGATAGCATATTGGGTCTTCTCACTCTATCTCTTCTCTACATAGAATCCTATTTATTTAGGGCCTGTTTGGTTGGTGCCTAACTTTGTCATGTCTAAGCTTAGGCAATATGTGGCTGCCACAGAAAGTGTGGCTAACAAAATCGAAGTCACACTTGTGGCAAAGTTTGGCAAGAAACTGAGTATATGACGTGTGGGGCCGGGTGCTAAGAAAGTGTGGTATGCCACAGTTACGTCAGTGAACCAAACAGCTACCTAAAAACTGTGGCATGTCTAACTTATGGCTAGGCAACTTCTGGTCATGAACCAAACATGCCCTTAATATGGCTAAGAGACAGTTGGAATGATCCTATTGAAGATGCCCTTAAGCACCATCTAGCGTAGACTACGTCGCTAAGAGCTAGTCTCATTATGTGAGAATGTCATGTGAGATAATTTATGTTATGAGCTATATGCTAAAAGTTAATACTATTGAAGAAGTTATGTTAGAGTTAGTAACTAGCTCATAAGCCCTCCATGTTATTACGGAATAAGAGCAAGTCCAATAATAGAGCCAAGTGTTTGGCTATAAGTCAAGTTATAAGAGCCAAGTTATACAATAATCTGTCTTCTATTTGTCTACAAAAGATTTTTTTATTATTATGTGGTACTATATCTCACATTCTCTTTCCTACTCCTCCTCACATACATTTATTATCTGGACCCACCACTGCATAGGCTCTCGTGTGCAGCTTGTTGCTTGCATGAGAGCCAAGCTCTCCTCTCTCTCTCTCTTCTCTCTCCACATCAAGAAAAATCTTTGCTGACATTTGGCTATAAAACTATTATTGTACTTGCTCTAAGACCAAACACGCAGTACTCCCCCTAGCTAGCAGCAGCAAGGGACTAGGAAAGACAAGGCGCTCGAGAAATGGTTATTACGACGGAGACAGTGCAGTGGTACTGTCCCACAGCCGCCCAAAAGCCAGCCTCTGTCGCCATCTCCACGTGGCCACCCCACCTCGCTCGCCTTCCGAGCTGCTTCCTCGTGCCTCCCTCCAACTCGATCCGAGCAGTAGCGCCCCAAAAAAAATCCCACCCCATCCCATCCCACGCCACGCTCACGTAAACGCGGCTTCCCTGTCTCCGTCTGCACTGCTCCCCGCGCGACCAAGTCCCACGGCGAGTCCAGCCATTTCCAGCTCAGCGCATCACGTATCCGCGCGGGCGGGCGGTTCATCCTCTCCCGCCACGCGCGCCGCCTTTAAACTTTGCTTACTCTTATCCCCTCACCAAATCCTATATATAGTGTACGCTCTCGTCTCGCTCTCCTCACTTCATTCCCAACAAGGCGAGGACCAACAAACATCTCATCAGTCATCACCATCACCAAGAATGCACAGGAGCTGCGTTTGATACTTGGATAATCTGAGCAGCAAGCGATGGAGTACGATGTTGGATGCGACGAGCAGGGGGAGTACGCGACGGTGATGTCGGCGCCGCCCAAGAGGCCGGCGGGGAGGACCAAGTTCCGGGAGACGCGGCACCCGGTGTACCGCGGCGTGCGGCGGCGCGGGCCCGCGGAACGGTGGGTCTGCGAGGTGCGGGAGCCCAACAAGAAGTCCCGCATCTGGCTCGGCACCTTCGCCACCGCCGAGGCCGCCGCGCGCGCGCACGACGTCGCCGCGCTCGCGCTGCGGGGCCGCGCCGCGTGCCTCAACTTCGCCGATTCGGCCCGGCTGCTCCGCGTCGACCCGGCCACGCTTGCCACCCCCGACGACATCCGCCGCGCCGCCATCGAGCTCGCCGAGGCGTGCCCGCACGACGCCGCCGCCGCCGCCGTCCACGTCCGCCGCCGAGGCTCCGGCGCCCGTGCTTATGCACCAGGAAGAGACGTACGATTACGCAATGCACGGGAACATGGACTTCGACCAGCACTCGTACTACTACGACGGGATGTACGGCGGGGGCGAGTGGCAGAGTTGGCATATGGACGGCGACGATGACGGCAGCGCCGGCGGCTGCGGCAGTGATGTGAGACTGTGGAGCTACTGAATTGGACTAGTTTTGAGCTCAATTGACCGCTCCTACTGTACAACTAAACTGTAGGATAAGAGAAAAAAAAAGAAGCTGAATTGGTAGGGAGTTTTGGAATTTGGAGGGACCAAATAAAGATTATGAATTTGTATAACCAGAGAACGGGCATGCAACGAGCATCATCCTGTTCTCTCTCACTTTTTTTGTGGGGGAATAAAAGACCAACTCCGCTTCAAGTTTTAAAATTTTTGAAAGGAAAAGAAGAAAGGTCCGGTTAAAGTTTGATTGTTTAACTGAACAAACTGGAGTACACAAATGCTATGACCTTCTTAGTCTTACTACAACTATTCAGTTCTTATCAAGCTATCAGCTCTGCATTTTTCCAATGCAGAACGACAATACGCAGTTCACGTACGGTCGTTGATCTCTTGGAGCGACCGATCAGCACTACACCGTGGATGAGCTATTGCTCTGTGCTCGAGTAAGCTTAAAGCTTTTAGTTTATGTTATATTATTTGGAACTTTCTTCACTATAGCTATTGAAAGTTTTTTCAATCAAATTAAATTTAAAAAATAGAAAAAAGGTTATGTAAGCCTAGACAATATAAAGGAATAAAAAAAGAAGATGAAAAAGCCTAAAAAACTGGAAAACAAAAAAAATTAAAAAGCTAGAAGGTGAAGCTAACTATATTACGCTTTAGAGTTCAGCCAAGAGACAGCGACTGCCGTTAGCCAGTACCGTCAATGTCTAGTGGTAATGATTTATGATCTTTTACTTACTTGATTTTCTGATTTATGTGATAGAAAATTTTAATTTATGCTCATCATATTTCAATAAAAATAAATTAGAAGTCCGTCAAAATAATAGGTGGTCACGATGTTGCTGCGAGCTTAAGATACTTGATGGGGAATCGTGCAGGTGATTGATTAATCAATTATTAATAACGGAGGCATCACCTCGTGACTATAAATCGACGAGCTGATTAATTATTAGCACCGGCCCATATCACGGAGACGCGTTTGCGCGGGGAGTTTTGGGTATATATAACACTGGTTATATCTATATTTATAAAAATAATAATGTATAGACTGAATCGATAAAAACAATATTTTTATTATTCGGTGGTTAAATGGCAACATCACAAAGCTGACACATGGGTCTACCGTTAGACGGCAGGCCTATCGCCTTACCCCTGGCCCACTTTGGTGACCTGCCATCCCATGGCCAGACGGCAGGTGATTGAGTCGGTTTAATCATTTACCCTATTTTTTATTATTTGTTTGAATTTTTCATATAGCAAATAGGCTAAAAAATTATAAAATTTTATGTGCAACCTCTCAACATAACATTCTTGACTGTGTCATTTTTGATAATATTATCCATTATGAATGTTACTCAAAAATTTATAAGATTTTGATATTTGTAAGAGCTGTTATATGTATATCAAAGGAGCCGCGTCCACCATTTGTGGGGCCATTTGTAGGGTGATCGGGCTACAGGCTACCTGCTGGCCGATCACCGTGCGACAGGTCGCCTGCCGTCCGGAAACTGAGCGACAGGTGATTAGCCCTCCAGTTAGCCCTAATGACCGGTTTAGTTACACATCCTTTAAGAATTTTTAGAGGTAGCAAGTGGTCATAAAAAATTACAAAATTTTTGAAGGAGCTTCTTGAGGAAGCGTGCTATGTTGTGTAATTATTTTGTAATTTTGCTACTTCTAAAATTTTTGAAGCGGCATGCAGTTAAACAAGCTAAGCACTAATGGTGGGGTATAATGGCCTGCCGCCCAGCCACTGTGTGGTAGGACTGGTGCGGCACAATGGCGGGGCGGCAGGGCATTAGCCCCTAGTTATTAGTGCTTAATCGCCTATTCAAATAATTTTTAAATGTAGCAAAGTGGGGCGAAAAATTACGTAAAAATTGCACAACTTAGCACACTGTATCAGAAAGCTCCACAAAAAAGTTCATAATATTTCACAACCATTTTTCTAGATCTAAAAATTCTTGGATCGGCGCGTAGCTGCTTAATCATTTAGTTAATTATGCGTTACTCCAAGAATTTTTAAAGGTAGCAAATGGCTACAAAAAAATTACGAAAAAGTTACACAATGTACCACTATGCCTTGGGAAGCTCTACCAAACATTTTGTAATATCTCAAGCTCATTTGCTATATTTAAATATTTGAACAAATGTGACATAAAATCACTAATTTAGATAGGTAATTAAGCCGGTTAATTAGCCATCTTAATCACTTACCTTCGTGGGCAGACAGTAGCCGTACGGTAAGAGCCACGAATGTCGGGCGCTGTCGTCCGGTGACCGGATGGTAAAAGCGCTATTTCAGTCAATAGCATTCGTATATAGCTATTTCCGCAAATACATGTTGAAAATACGCTATATAGCAAAAATTCTTGCGCGGGGGGCCCAGCTAAGCACAAACTGTCACGGCGTCGTTTCTTGCCTCTACATAGCATACACGTCCGTTGTTTTCAACTATCAGTCGGCACTATTTATTAGACCTATCTGTAACGCCCCCGTTTCCAAGGGTGCGTATGGACACGGCACTCGCAACTATTCACGCATGAACAGTTATGGAGTGTCGCGCAAGAGTATACCATTGCATGCTTACAACAAAAGTCCAACATATATATTTTACGTATGGATTAACATCCATTTTCCAACAGCGGGGCGTGCAAGCCCAAAGTATAATTACAACACAAAAACTCCAAGATCCACTTGAGCGCGGCCAAGACCTAAAGTCACGGGTCCTCGTCGAAGAAGCGATCCTCAGGGACGTCCTTGACAAGGAAACCTTCACCTTCGTCTTGATCCTCTAAAGAGGGGATTAAGCAAGCCGTGAGCCAAACAACCGGCTCAGCAAGCCCCGAAGGGACACTAACTTACTACATGCACGGATTATCAAAGGAAGGGAGTATATTTGGTTTATTAACTTTGAGTGGATGCAGTTTTATTTGTAAACATTGTGATAAAACGAACCCAAAACTACTCCTTAAGATCTTAGGGGTTTTTTATGAGAATTTAGTTAACCAACTAATCAAGTTAAAGCATGTACAAAACTACTTAAGCTTCGCTGATGGAATCACCCAAGTGACACAGTTCCATTAACCGGGAGCACGGCGTATTCGAATACCATTTATTTGACTCTGCAGAGTTTGCTCAGCTTTACCCACACGATCCCTTAACTCCCGCGACAGAGTTAAGGAAGCCAGATCGTTTCACTGCTCAACTCTTTATATAGGCTCTACCCGGTAGAATCCACTCGGGTCTGGCACAAGAAAACAAGAAAACAAACGTCCGCTTCGAGTGAACTCTACCGTTGTTAGGCACCCGCAGCACGGCCTACCTAACCTTGTTACTCAATCACCTACTTCTCAACACCTGTAGAGTTTCAATCGAGTTGAGCAGCTACTAAACCAATGTTGACAAGTCAACTCCTGTGGTTGAGCGGCCACCATGTCATTTGCTCAGCGTAAGAGTCTGGTCCTTATATTTTTCCCCCGGAGTCCGCAACCCCGGTCAGGTCCGCGACCTTACAACCTAGGGTAAGAGGTGGGCGAAGACCGTCTCACGGCTCCTTCCCCAACCCTTACCCTATTCTGCACGTCGACAACCTCCGCCCTAGGGCACGGTGTCCCATACCACTCTGCCCTAGAGTCGGGTTTTCCAAATTCTATTGGCCCGCAACCACAACCCTATTAGTGTAAGACTTTGAGTGATAATAATAACCTACGAGCATCTAGATTAACAGATAATTATTTCTAGGGTTAACAAAGGCATGGCTACAAGTTTAACAGGGCATTTGTCGGTGGTAGGTTTAACTACATAACATGTCATTCTAAACATTTTATTTTACTTTGAACTAACATTTCATAGCTAGCTTAATGCAAATAGCATAATAACATAATTAAATAACATGGGTTGCAATATGGTCAAAGGATTTGGGACTTGCTGTCAATCCGAATGATCTCAGCTAGCTCGAACGAATAAACACCTGGATCCTGAGCCTGCACTTGAACCTCCGGGATCTCCGATACTAGCGCAAAAACACATAAAAATAATTAAGTCCAGCTTGAGACTAATCAAGCGAGGAAAAATAAACTATTTAAAAAGGAGTAAAATGCATAAATCCTCAATTTGGAATTTTAGGAATTTTTCTGGGAGGCAAATGGGGAAATGGAGGTCAAAAATTGGTTTAGGACATTATTTGGAGCAAAGTGGTGAAATTTAGGAATTTTTGGGATTTTCTGTGATTTTCTAGGATTTATTTGGATTTTCTGGGATTTTAGAAATTGGAAAATCGCTGGAAAATCGGTGTGAATAGTAACGGGTCGGCCCGAGCTACAGTGCGGTTCAGCCAGCACGGCCCAAATGCGCATGCGCGCGCGGAAGCGGAGCAGGCCGAGAGGCCGCGGCCCATCTGGGCACTACGCTCGTCCGCGGCGGATGAAGGGCGCGTGGCGCAGCGGGCGGCGAGGATGCGGTGGGTGCGGGCGGCTCAGATCAAGGCGGGGAAAGGGAATCAGACGGCTGGGACATAAGGGAGGCGGGCGGAGCGGTGAGGGGTGATCCGACGGTTGCGGGGCGGGGAGTTTACGAAGATCGGACGGTCATGTGATGTTGCCATCGGGCGGTCGACATTATATGGCGACGGGAGGATCGGACGGCGCAGGAGGGGCCGCGTCGCGGGGGAGGGGGGTCTTCTTCCTCCTCCCGCTGCTACAGTGCCCCCGGGGCAGGAATACGGTGGCGGTGGCGGCCTGGGCGCCAGGGGTCTCGCCGGCGGTAAAGGAGGGTGTCAGCTTGGAGAACTCACCACGATGAGTCCATTTTGGGGTGTTTGAGTGTAAGGAAGCTTAAGGAAAAGGTAGGGGAAAGATGGGGAGGTTTCGGTTCTCCGACGGTGGAGGGGGTCACCGGAGCCGGTAGGGGTCGAATCGGGAGTGGTTTCACGGACAGGGGACCAAGGGGCTCACAATGGCGGCGGTGGTCGAAGCTCGGGGTCCTTGGGGTGAGCTGGCCACGGGGAGGGTGCGGCGGCCGGGAGGAAGCTTCGACGGCGAGGTTGCACGGGCGATCACCTGGCCAACAAAGGTCACCACAACGATTAGGGGGGTAGTAATAGTCCTCTGGGCGAATGCAATTGAAAGACGGAGGCGAAAAGGGGGATATCGGGTTACGAGGGTCGCCGGCGCAGGGAGGGGCAGCGACGGCAGTGGGGGCGACGACGGTCCAATTGGCCGCTCCTGGAGCTCCTCTGGGGTGACAGGGAGTGTTTGAGAGCGGTGAGGAGGCTCGGGAAGCAAAGGGGAAGTGAGGGGCAGAGGAATGGGGTTTTATACCCGAGCGGGGGAGGAGGAATCCGAGGGAGAAAGAACGGGCGCGGCGCCGGGAGTCAACAGAGGACGAGGGGAACAGTTGGAGCATCTCCTCCGTGACGTGGGACGGCGTCCGGCCACCTGAGCCGCGATAATGGCGATGGACGGGGTGGTTGAGCTGCGGCAGGGGCAGCGGCGACCTGCGAAGGAAGAGGAACGAGGGAGAGGGGCTGGCAGGTGGGACCAAGCGACGAGGAGGCGACAACGCATCGCGTGGGCGGGGCGGCCTTCGGGCCGGAGGACGGCAAGGTGGCGCGGGCGATCCGAAGCTGCGGGCGCGGGCGCCAGCGCGTGCGCGAGGGGGAAGGTGGGGAGGAGCAGAGGCGCCAGCGGAGAGGGAGAGCGAGGGAGGCGTCGGGGAGCTGGGAAAACGGGAAGGGGGCGGGGCGTCAAAGGAGAAGGGGAGGCGGCAACGCCAAAAAGGGAAAGCGGAAAAAGGGGCTTTCCAAAAAGGTAAAGTCTCCAAGAATTCACCCAATAATGCAGCAAAAAAAATTTAGAAAATTCATTTTGAATTTTTAGGGGCTTTTCACTATCAATCATAGCTAAAAACATTAGCGCAGGCTAAAAAATCAGACCATATTTCTACTTTTTCCCATTGAAGTTTCTCCCGATTATATTAACGAAACCAAAGTAGTTTGCTACATCACAGTCCAAAGAATTAAGAGGGAAAAACATGTATTCCTAATGGTTAGGTCCCCCGCGCGTCACCTACTCATCGTCTCCACTGGAGAGGAGTAGGTTTCAGTCAATTTTCCGCATGTCGCTAGATGCGTCTGAATTCTGGACATATTTAGACCCCTAAACATCTCAAATTCCACTTTTAGCCCCTAAATCAAAAAAATTCCGTTTCTGGACCCCTCCCGACCGCGCGTTCGCGAGCTGGTGCCACGTGTCCCGGACGCTGGCCGGCGGCGCGGTCGCGGGGCGCGCGACGCGCGGCGGGGCGGCGCGCTGCCGGCGGCGGGGTCGCGGCTCGGGCGCGCGCGGTCGCTCGTCCGGCGGTCGCGCGCGCGCGGCGCGTGCGCGCGATCGCGCCGAGGGCGGCGGTCGCCGGCCGGGCGCCGAGGCGTGGCGGCCGCGCGGTCGGCGAAACGCGGTCGAGGGGTCCAAAATGGAATTTTTTGGTTTGAGGGCCAAAATGGAATTTGGGGTGTTTAGGCGCCCACATATGTACAGACTCGATCGTCTACGGCTCCCCGCAGTTAGGAAACCCGGACTCTATCCAAGAGTCTGATCTAATTGGGCACCCCACCGTAGACTATAAATAGAGAGCCATACCCCCTCATTATGTATGCGCATGAAAGAAAAGCAATAAAGAAAGACCGGAGTTCTCTCTACCTCTCTCGTGTTCAATCTATTCTCTCGTGATTACGTGATTGATTCGTTCTTGTTCTAATCGAGAAATCGTTCGGACCGTCGCCAATGATGGTTTCTCAACACGTTATCGCACGACTTACGCTCCGGTGAACGAGGTAATCATCGGCTACGATTGATTTTCTAGATCGCTTTTGAATCAGTATTTTCTTTTCGCGTTCTAGATTGAAATTTACGGTGCAAATCCGCCTAATCTACCGCGAGCGGACTTGAAGTCGCCGCACAATGCCGATCGGTGGATTGTGAAACGGGTAGATGTTGATTGCAATCGTAGAACGATGCAAATCCGCCTAATCTACATGAGCAGATCTGAAATCGCCGCACAATGTCGATCGGTAGATTGCGAAAAAAGAGGGGTAGATGTTGATTGCATCCTAGATTGAAAACGAGCGAAATTTTGCATGTTTTTTTGCTCGATCCCGCATGATCATCGCATCAAATTTATGCATCTATTCTTTGTTGTTGTTGGTTGGCCTCTGCACGAAAAATTACACACAACACAAAAATTGGGGCGATGGCCGAAGCCATCACCGCCCATCCTCGCATGAAGCCACCATGGCCGCCCTCGCCGCTTGGCCTTACTCTGCCGCACGCGCCGCCACCGCCGCCACACACATCTCCCGGTCGCCGACGCGCCGGCGGCAATGGCCTCTCCGCGCTGGCCGATCGCTTCGAACGGGCCATGCCGCCATCTTGGCTCGCAGGCCGACAAAACGCGCCGCGCGCCGCTGTCGCTGCCGAGTAGCCGCGCCTGCATGCGTCGGCGCCGCCTTGGTCGGGCCCGCCGCAGCCGCTGAGTGCGCCGCCGCAGCCGCTACCACGCCTCGCTCGCTCCGCCACCACCTCCGGACATCCGCCGCCCGCATGGCGCCGCGCCGCCGCCCGCATGGCGCCGCCCCGCCTCGGCTTCGCGCCCCGCATGGCGCTCGGCCGCCGCCCGCATGGCGCCGCCCCGCCGCCTCGCTTCCGCCGCCCGCATGGCGCTCGGCCGTCGCCGCGATGCATCGCCGGCGCATCTCTCATGCGCCGCCGCGTCGCCGCTCCTCACGCCATCCGCGCTGCTCGTCTCCGAGCCGCCGGCCTTCTCCACCCGGCCCCCGCATGGCCCGCGACTTGGCGCCGCCGCCTCGGTCTCGGCCGCACGCCACGCGCTTTCTCCGTGAGCGCTGCGCACGGCATCTCCTAGCGTCGCCGGGCGGATGGCCTTAGCCGCCACCGCGATTGGGGTAGAAACCCTACCCCATGCCTTATCTCGGGTGGGCCATGGGCATATGGGCCGACGGACCGGGGAGAAAGAGGAAAAGAATGGGCCGATCGTGGAAAGTGATGGGCCGACCAAAAAAAAATGGACCAGGGAAGAAAGAGGCGTGAGTGGGAGGAATTTTAGAAACCCCTCCATCTTTATGAATTTAGTAATTGGCCCTTAATTATTTAATTTAGGTCCCGGTTTTTGCATAAAAAGGCTTCGTAGTTCAAAATTACGTATAAGCCCTCAAATTTACGAGCGGGTCCAGAATTTGCAGAAAACCCCTCATTAAATCGTAAAATTGCGCGAATTTTTCTCCGAACTGAAAATTTGCGTAGAAACCCCGAAATTGCGAATTTGTCAAATTTCATATTTTAGCATAAAAGGGCCTCTGAATCTGAATTTTGCATTATTTTTAGCATTTGAAGCTTATTTATTTATTTATGCCATTATTATTCTCTGTATTTTTGTATTTATTTACTGTTTTGGTTAATTGTAATTGTTTTAATTGCTTTTAATCATCGAAATTAGCATAAAATTACGAAAATGCACGTAAAATTATGAAACATTAAGAGAACCTTTTGTACCATTTATTTACCCGCAGTGAATTATTCCGTGCATGTCTACCGCCAGAGACTTATACACATATAGATGACTAGCATCACGAACCGGAGTTCGAGGAGCCGCCTAGCATGGCCAAAACTATCCGAATTGGGCATCCGACGTTATGATAGTACATGGAGCCAAGAAGCTCGCGCAGCTATTGGGATTAGCGGACCGCATGACGCCCAACCTCTGTCTTACTCTTGAGAATGAATAAATGGCGAGAAGAGCGCTAGCACTGGACCGCACTCAAGAAGCGGTTTGAGAGGCTAAAGTACACCATTCTTCCTCGAGCGAGCAAGTGGATCGACTAAGGTTTACCGACTTTAAATGGTCGGGAATACACCGCCTTGCATAGGATTTGTACCCCAATACGTAAAATTGAGAAAATCCTTCCACCCTAATGCGATTAATCCGCACGCAATTATCGCCAAGACGGCTATGAGGAATATGCCGAATTGATTGATATGATGCAGTTGCGAGGCTCGACAAAGTTCTCCGCAAAGAACTACGCCACTTAGCCACTGAAGCTCCATTGGGTGAAGCCAACGCCGAGAGCTACAAGGTGCGAAAGCCCTTGATAAAGAGAAGGGGAAGGAAGGGTATGGCCGCAGCCCAGAAAGGCAAATCAGATGCTCCACACGAGAATAAGGCTAACAAGCCAAAACGGGAAGGCAAAGGGCACATGAAGCCCGCTCTGCATCGGTTGAGGGGGAGCATCCTGAGCAGCTGCCCGCGTTGATGGTATTTGAGACCATTACGACAGCAGCACCCCTTCTCGACCTAGCAGCAGCCAACGCCATGATTTCTCTTGAAGAGAATGTCACCCCTGAGAAAATAGCATAAGAAGTCTAGTGCACTGAATGCATTTTGACTTTAATTGTCATTTATTTTGTGTGGAAGAATATGTTAGAATTTGCATGGATGGTACTTAAGAATTGTTATTTTCTCGTGATGGTTGGATGATATTTGAAGAATTCATTCATTTATTCAGTTTATGATGGCATGATATGTTCTGATATTGGTGTATTTATTTATGTGTTGATTGCCTTCTCATGCATATTAACAAAATACCCTATATTAGAATGCGTGTAGCGCCCTATGAAGGAAGTGTGCTTAGCCAGCATCGGCACAACGCATATCATCTTAAGAGAGATTGAGTATTTTGATCGATTCGTAGAGCATTGGCGACCTTACGACAATCGCCATAAGCGATGCATTATAATTGGTTCAGAAGAGCCACAATGGGCACAACTTTGGTAATTGAAGAAGCCTTATTGTACCCAAAATCGACTAGAATTCTCCTAAGTTTTAAGGATATTCGCGCCAATGGTTTCCACGTTGAGACTGACGAAGAGTACGGTAAGGAATACCTGCTCATCACAAAGCGCGAAGAGAATGGCAAAAGAATATTAGAAAAGCTTCCTTCACTTGAAACTGGGCTATATTATACCACAATTAAAGCGCTGCAGCTGCATAATCGCTCAAAACAAGTGTTTAGAAGCTCAACTCTTCGTCTCGGCATGATAGATTAGGCCACCCAAGTCTTAGGATGATGAGAAACATAACAAATAACTCGCATGGGCATAATATTAATGTGAAGAATTTCTCGAATCATGAAGATTTTGTGCCCCGCATGTGCCACCGAAACTAATAACTAGACCCTCCACTCGAAAGTGAAGGATGAAGTCCTCGCATTCTGGAATGCATCCAGGAGACATTTGCGGTCCCATTCAGCCCGTCTCGAGGCCGTTTAAGTATTTCATAGTGCTCATTGACGCTTCATCAAAGTGGTCATATGTGGTTTGTTGTCCATAAGAAACCACGCCTTTGCAAAATTGATCTCGCAGATCACTCGCATCGTAAATGTGTTTCCAGATCATCATATCAAATCCATCGAATAGACAACGCCGAGAATTTACTTCAAAGGCATTTGATGATCATTGCATGGCAATGGGAATTGCGATTGAGCATTCTGCATCGCATGTCCATACCTGAATGGTTTGACGAGTCTTTAATTAAAAGAATTATTGCCCACCCTCTTGCATAATTGAAATCTAGCACTACATGTTGGGGACACGCATCCCGCATGCAAGAAATCTCATCAATTTTAGACTTTCGACCTACAACATCCATTCACTGTGCAACTAGCGCAAGAGTCACCACGAAATTTTCCCAACATTAGGGAGGAAATCAACCCTTGATAAAGAATGTCGGAAATTACGTGGCAAGCCCAGGAAATCCATGTAGATGACCCGCACACTAGAGAAGTCCGAAGACATTACATGGCAAGCCACAAGAATTCATGCAGATGACCCGCGCACTAGTGAAGCGAATAGAGAAGTCTAGAAGACAAGAGAAGTCTAGAAGATAAGAGAAGTCTAAAAGACAATAGATTTGCAAGCATTAGCAAATCAACCGCTGATCACTTTAGTGATTTGAAGAGCGTGACTAAGTCGCATGTGCTGAACGCACCGCACTGAGAGGGTTGAAATACCAAAGAAAATTGAAGGTATCCTAATCTCGCCCGCAGGCCTCGAGAAAAGGAGGACGAGAACTCCGGTTCCTCGAATCCTTAGTAACCGGGACGCCGGCGAAAAAGGATAAGCGGGATTTATCACACCGATCATTGAAGTCCCCTGCATCGAGAAGGGGAGCCGGTTGAGACTGGCACAAGTATGACACCTTCCGAAAGGGCATACCGGATCTGAATATCCCCATCGGCATGGATGTGTGCGCACACATCGGAGCCGAAAAACTAAGGGACTTGCCACCGCAATTGAAAGAAGCGATCATGCAAGGTGAAGCTTCGAAGAAGCAACTCATGAAGAAATAGCTATAAATTATGTGCACACGGAGAGTCCTGAATAGGACAACAGGCTAATATCGATATCTACTTCGCAAAGAAAATTGCCACCATCATCGATCTTGATCCCGAGCCCGCATCGCTCATTGAATGCAAGAAAAGATCAGATTGGGAAGATTGAAGAAGGCAATAGCAACCGAATTGCTATCTCTGAATAAAAGAGAGGTGTTTGGGCTCGTATGTCGCACACCTCCTCACATACACCCCCGTTGGGCACAAGTGGGTATTTGTTCGAAAGAGAAATGAAAGAAATGAAGTAGTGAGATACAAAGCAAGGCCGGTAGCCCAAGGTTTCACTCAACGCCTGCAGTTGATTATGAAGAAACCTACTCCCTACCATGAGTGGAATTACCTTTAGATACTTGATCTCAATGGCGGTGAACTTGAATTTGGAAATGAAATTGATGGATGTTGTGATTGCATACCTTACTGATAACTTGATTCGGAGATTTATATGAGAGTCCTGAAGGAATCCTCTCCGAACCAAGACAGAGCAAATAGAAATCATGCAGTGTGAAACTCGAAAGTCACCGTATGGACCAAACAACTGGAAGAATGTGGTATAATCGCTGAGCGACTTTCTCGGCAAGAAAGGCTACACTAACAATGAAGACTGTCCTTGTGTATTTATACGCGATCCTGAATGGATTCTCGTATAATCTCGTGTATGTAGATGATCTGAATATCATCGGGACAACCAAGACATAAAAGAAGCAAGCTCCTACTTGGAGTCGAATTTGAAATGAAAGATTTGGGCAAGACCAAGTTTTGCTTAGGCTTGCAGCTTGAGCATGTCCTCAAGGAGTCTTGGTACATCAGTCGACCTACACCTGAAGGTGCTTGAAAGGTTTGACTTGAGAAGGCATTTCCTCGAAAGTACCGATGATCGGTAGGTCTTTACAAAGAAAAAGATCCTTTCCGACCTAGGGAAGAGGGGAGGAAGTCACGGGACCAGAATTCCCATACTTGAGTGCAAGGGAGCACTCATGTATTTAGCAAACCGCACTGCACCGGACATTGCATTTGCCGTAAACCTCTTAGCAAGGTGCAGTCTGGCAGAGCCCACCAAAAGGCATTGGCGGGCATAAAGGACATTTTCCTGTACTTCCAAGGTAGCAAGGACCTCGGATTGTTTTACGAAAGAATCAAGATCTGAACTTGATTGGCTATGCAGATGCCGGGTATCTCATCGGACGCATACCGCTAAGTCACAAGCAGGCTATGTATTCTGTGTGGTGGAACCGCAATTTCATGGAAATCGTCTAAGCAAAGCTCGATAGCTACTTCGACGAACCACTCGAAATTATAGCATCAGATGAAGCCGCACAAGAGTGCGCTTGGCTCCGCCGAATGGTTCACCACATCCAGCAGTCATGTGGGATGAACATTGTGCAAACCCCCCCACAATTATCTATGAAGATAATGCCGCTTGCGTTGCACAAGTGCAAACGGGCTATGTGAAGAGTCATCTCACAAAGCATATCAACCCCAAGTTCTTCTATGCACATGAATTGCAAAGATGGACGAGATTAAAGCACTGCATACTAAGTCATGTGAAAACCTCGCAGATTTATTCACTAAGTCACTCCCCGCATCTAGCTTTGAAAGGTGCGTGCGTGGAATTGGAATGATGAGACTTAGAGAAGTGCAGAATTCAGGGGGAGAATTCTCACAAGCCCGCTAATAAATCTTGATCATGAAGATTAAGTACCCAAAAATAAAGTCTTGCGACCAAATGAATTTGGGTGAATTGTACTCTTTTCCCTTGACGAGTTTTCCATGAAGTTTCTCGACCAAGGTTTTTAATGAGGCAATTAGTGCATCGCAAAGCATCACATGTATCATGTACTCTTTCTCCAAATTTTTCCCACTGGGTTTTTATGGAGTTTTGATGAGGCATGAGCATGTTGGGTGAGTGCCCAAGGGGGAGTGTTAGGAAACCTGGACTCTATCCAAGAGTCCTGATCTAATTGGGCACCCCAACCGTAGACTATAAATAGAGAGCCATACCCCCCTCATTATGTACGCATGAAAGAAAAGCAATAAAGAAAGACCGGGAGTTCTCTCTACCTCTCTGTGTGTTCAATCTATTCTCTCTGTGATTCTGTGATTGATTCGTTCTTGTTCTAATCAGAGAAATCGTTCGGACTGGTCGCCAGCGATGGTTTCTCAACACTGCTCACGTGAAGTCACCGTCACAGCCAAATGGGCACGTTCCCGTCCACTTCGCCACGTCACTTGGCCATTATATATGTACTACGGCTTCGCATTTTTCTACATAAATGATTTTTTATATGGTATCTAACCTTTAAACAATATATTTTAAAGATTAGATCTATTAGTCAATTATAATAAACATTATAATAACTTTATTTATATCGGTTAAAATCGTACATAAGTATCTCTGTATATAAACTTCTCTACAATCTGTTACTATTCATCAGTCAAAAACAAAAACTATCTACAAAAGCCAATATGAAAATTCATACATACATACGCATATTTCCTTTGCTTTTTTTTTAGAAATATACGTACATAACTGAAAATAGACTGTCAGCTTCGTCGAAAAAAAGAGAGAACTTTTCATGTCCAAAATGAGCAGAGCCTCAAAGATCTCTGTTGCTCCGCGCTTGTTTTCTTCGTCTAAGGCAGTAACAACTACTATCTCCTCGCAAGCAAAAAATATAATAAAATAAAATAACAACTACAATCTGGAAAGTAGTAGTAAGTCGAGCAGTAGTTTGTTTCTGTTCTGATCAAGCTTAAGCCAATCTTCAGAATTATGAAAGGCATCGGATGTCGAGTACTTCTAGTACAGTAATATTCTTTCTGGAATGAAGTGCTTGAAGTAGAACACGCAAGGATAATGCGTACAATTCCAGACTCGCTTTGGGGAAATATAATTCTTGATCGAGGCAATGCAACTTCCTCCTTGGTAGATCTCCTCAGAGGGGAGGGCAAGGTCAAAAATGCAACATCATTAGGAGCTCTAACAAACAGTAGTGCTTTCTACAGACAAGCGCCTCTTTTGCCTACCGAGCTGCGGATAGCAGCATCAGTTGGGAGTTGGGACGATTCTGCAATTTTTTGGGTGCCATCGAGGTCAGAACTAGGGCTAGCAAAAAAGCTCGGGCTCGGCTCAGGCTCGTGAAAGCTTGACTCGGCTCGTAAATGAAACGAGCCGAGCCAGCAAAAAAGCTCGGGCTCTAAATGAGCCGAGCCCGAGCCAGCTCGCAAGCGGCTCGGTTGGCTCGGCCCAAATAGGCCCAACTCCTTCCACCGAGGCACCGACGCCTCACTTCTTCCTCCCCTGCCGAACCGTCTGCCGATGCCTCCTCACCTTCCCCATTGGCCGCCACTCCCTCGGCTCTCTCTCTCCGGCTCTCCCTCTCGGTTTCCCTCTCTCCAGTCTCCACTCACGCGCCCCTCCCGTCGCTCCCGACTCTTTGCCCTCGGCGCCGCGCCTCGGGTCCTCCATCCCCGGCTCCATGCCTCCCCTCGGTCTCAGCTCCTCCGCCCCGGGCCCCGGCTTCTCACTTCACGCCGCCGCGTCGCACCGGTGCAGCTTCCCCCTCCCGCGCCTCCTTGCCTTTCGGCGCCGCCTGGTGAGCCACGGCCCGGCCGCTCCCGCCTTGCCGCTCGGCGCCGCCCGGTGAGCCATGGCCAGATCCGGCCGATCTGGTGCTTTTCTCCAAATCCTACCCCGATCTACCGGTTTTGGCTTGCTAATTTTGTTTGGTTTTGCCCGAGGTGTTGGGTTGGGAGGCAGGTTGCCTCGGCTGGCCACTGCCGGCTAGCCGCCGCCCGTACACCGGGGGAGTACTCGGTGGCAGCTAGCGAGGTGGCTCGGCGCCGCCAATGGTAGCACGCACGATCGCCGCCTCGTCGCCGTCGTCGGTAAGCCTCCTCTCGTATGATTGATTGCTTAATGTCTCTAGTTCACTATTGGCTATGCTTGGATGAATGTGGGAATGGGATGAATCTCTGGGGTATACTGTTGGTTGGCTGATTGCGAGAAGGGGTTAGGGTTTGGGCGTTTGGCTGGTTGCTGACGCTTGCTTGCGGTGAGGTGGTCGTCTTCTTGGCCGTCGCTCGTCGGTTCCCCTCGGTGGCTCGGTGGCTGTCGACTCTGTTGGTTTGCATTGTTGGCTCGCGAGCCCTCGCGAGCTGGCTCGAGCCGCACCACGAGCCGAACCGAACCCACAAAAAAGCTTGATATCCTAACCAAGCCGAACCGAGCTTCCATTCCACCAAGCTTTCACGAGCCGAGCCAGGCTTGGCTCAGCTCGTTGCCACCCCTAGTCAGAACCACCAGCAACTTCTTGTTTATAAATATGTTTGAGTGTTCTAGGTTAGGTTTCTTTTGCCAAACTGTGTATGATTTTTCTTCATGTGATTTCAATTTTGGGGGAATTTAGGCGCAGCATCTGCAACAACCAATCTTTCAAGAGATCTTGAGTTCAAGATCTGGCTGACGCAATTAAAAAAATTAATTAAAAATTAATTGCAGTCCTCTTCTATTCTACGTATTAGACCTAAGACAGCCTACACGTGAGAGAGAGTGTTGAAGTATAAGTGAATTGCCCATATTTCTTCATCAGTTTAAGCTTTTAGGTGAACTGGTTGTTGCATGAAACTCAATAAATGATGCCTTAAAATTTTCCCTCAACTATTAATTTATCCTTTACTCCGATAGCTACAAGTTAGAAAGATTAGGATAGGATTAGGATAGGAAATTTACTTGAAAACAAGAGAAACACCGAGCCGAGCGCGACCTGATCAAAAATCAACGAGGTCAAAATTCAACTACTAGTCGAAAATGAATCGTGGTCGAAATTCAACTACTAGTCGAAAATCCACATGGTTGAAATTCGACTCTAGTGCTTGATGATCAGAGAGTGGTCAAAAACCAACATGGTTGAAATTCGACTCGAGTGGTCAATGACCAAAGAGTGGTCGAAAACCAACGCGGTCGAAATTCGACTCGAGTGGTCAATGACCAAAGAGTGGTCGAAAACCAACGCAGTTGAAAATCAATATAGTTGAAGGTCAATGAGTGGTCTAAAACTGACGTGGTCGAATCAGGCCAAAATATGACCAGTGAGATCGACGACCAGTGAGTAATCGAAAACCTAACGTGGTCGAAAACTCAGAGGAACAGAGAAGAGCAGTTTGATTTCAACACAGTTTCAAAATGAAAAATGATGGAACTTCTGATCCATATATCCAAATGATATTAAATTTTGCAAGGATCTTTTGTAGGGTATTGTGAATCTATTCCAACAAACGATCATGAAAATAATGATCAAAGTTGAGACATTTTTTAGTTTGTTGAAAGGTTTCACCAAAACCGAATCAAAATCAAAATAGGTGAATACAACTTGTTCGTGGGTGGATGATGACCAAGATAACTCTGGATATATTCCCACATGTCACAGCAAGTTAGAACAAAAGAAATCAACCTAAATAACATCGGATCAATAAATCACACTTTTAGTCCAAATCAAGCAAAACTGAATTTTCTCGATAAACTTACTATCAAAGTGTCTACATGGGTGGAGATAGATTTCCAGAGGTATTCTCCATTTCTTACACCTCCTTAGCACAACAAAATCAAGAAACAGAAAGAGAGAACAAACTGACCAAATCAAGAGCAAATCAATTAAAACAGGATGGGTCCATAGAGGTACACAAAGATTGATGTATTACTTACTTGAAATAGAAAGTTTTATAGTCATTCCGCCTTAAAGGACAAAGAGCATACCAAGTGCTCAACTCTCAAACCCTAAATTTAAACAAGAGAGCACATGAGAGAGGGGTTGGATGGTTAGCCGTACATGTCTCTATTCTAACCCTATTTTATAGGTGGGCAACCAGCAACCTACACCCCTTAATGGATCCTATCCACTATTACAATGGGAGAAATCGGTTAACCCCACACATATAGGTTTTACTCTCATAGGTTCACTTATGCACGTTTTTCAAAACGCATAAGTATACATCCGCTAAATCCTTATTCTTGATCCGCTCTAATCAAATCAGCTCCACCTTGACCTAAACCGATCTTTAACACATCGCCCATGCGCCGCGGCTTTGATCCAAGATGGTTTTCGGAATTTTGGTCAAACTACCAAAAATATCTTTCCTTGACTCGGTCATCTCCAACCATTAGAAGCAATCACCATGTTTGCCACATGTAGGTACACCACTAGCTCGTCACACTTTGCCAAGTTTCTTCCGTCTCGGTTCACTTGGCCCATGCAAACTAAATGGCGCTTCCCCGTTGTTCGAGCTCGCCTTCAACATTTCTCTTTTTTTCGTGCCATGCTTGAGCTCACCGTCTCACCCGATATACTTGACCGTTCTGGGCCTCAACTCCTCCATGAGCCTAGCCTTGATCCTTGCCGTTGACCACGGTTGACTCCAAACGACCCTGCACATCCAAAGACAGCGAAATCGTTTTCCAGTACAAATTCTTCACAACTTAACATACATTATTCAAGACATGCATCATGCAAGCTTAATTTATTGACCCAGGCCATCTCAACTCGATACATGACTCAATTCCCAAAACCCCTATTTTCTGGCAAGATTGGAAGTACCGCACCTAACACGCCGGTACTTCCGCAATACTGAACTACCACCTCCCAAAGCGGTATTTCCACACGCTGAAAACTCACTTGGGGCTCTCTGGAAAAAATACTGTAACTTAATCCGGTACTTCTGTCATGCGGAACTACCGTACTTATACATGCGGTACTTATAATGTTTCTGACACTTCTAGAAGACAGCCCAAATCAAATGCAATATTTGTAAAACTATTTCATCACTTCACAAAACTTGCAATGGTTCATTACGACAGTATCCTGGGCCTTCTCACATGACCCTTCAATTTCAAAAAGTTTAAAACGGTATTTAATTGCTTTTGCTGTTGTAAATTAACTCAAACATCGAGCCTACAAAATGGAATATTTACGCTATGTATGGATCTCATCTTTTCCAGGTTATTGGCAAGGGATGGCACAGGAGGCCGTTTTCACGGTTCTTGAACGGGGTGCTACCATTGCAGTAGACGAGGCCTGGTTCTTGCCGAACGTCTCCGACAAAGTGGAGGCGGCGAAAAAGCAACTCATGCGCATTCAGTGCTTTCTCATGGACGTGGAAAACAAGATGCTGAGGGGCGACGCGGAACTTGCTGTCTGAGGTCAGGGAGGTAGCCTATGAAGTGGAAGACATCATCGACACTGCCAACATTTAACGAGGCATGGCGATCAAAAGGCGTCCAGCACAGGGGCCATTTGCATGTACGCTTGCCTCCCAGTCTGTCTGACTCGTCTCCACAAGCTGGGAGCAAGGATAGATTCAGCAAGGATAAACACCATCTTAGAGGACTTTAAGATGCTCAAATTTATTGCTACTGTAATTGGAGATGAAACAAGGGGGTAGGTACATCACCGAGGATGGGTGGGTCGGTCGGGCGAATCGACGCTTGCTAATTCGGTTTGGTTGCAAGGATACACTTCGACGTGTGTGCTTGGATAACTATGTCCCAGAGATTTGTAACTCGTGATATCCTGAAAGAGATGATTTAAGTGTACGAAGGATTCGAAGGAAGTTGCAGACCTTGATAAGAAGAGCGACCAGTAGGTGAAGGATCGGTTGCTTCACGACTCCAAACTGAGCAAAAGGTTGTTGATAGTATAAGATGATGTATGGAGCACCGATGCCTGGGATATAATCAGTGCTGCCTTCCCCGACGGCAAGAACAGCAGCAGAGTTGTTCTGACCACTCGGAACGAGGCCGTCGGGGAGCACCCTGATGCAAGGAAGAAAATATTCAAGCCAATGTTAGTCGCTGGATTCTTGCTCTTGGTGATAGCAAGATTCTTACTCTTATCGAGAGGATGACACTTGGACATGGGGCAATTTTCTAAGTTTATTTCTCACACAATGCCATGCCAACCTGAGGGGTTGGGGATACAAATTTATAGGTTGTTAACCAGCCAAGTATATGCTAAGATGCTAGTCTAAGATGCTGTCCTAGATGCTAGTCAAGATGCTGTCCTAAGATGCTGTCCTAAAGATGCTTGTCCTAAGATGCTATCCTAAAGAGATGCTAACAGCCAGTCAAGAATGCTGTCCTTGAAGAGCAGCAAAAACACCATATGCTGCTGCCCCACAAGCACCAGCCAACACAGAGACTTATCCATCACTCTCCCCCTAAGTCTTGTGTGTCTCCTTGTGAGGAATCTAAGCCATCCCGATCCTGGCGCGAAGCTCCTGGAACTTGATCCGCCCAAGAGACTTGGTCAGGAAGTCGGCGAGCTGGTCTTGGGTGTTGATGTAGTTGGTCTTACACTCCCTTCATCCAGCAGTTCGATGAAGTGATACTTCACCGGATGTGTTTGCTGCGCTCATGGAAGACAGGGTTCTTCGCCAAGACCAAGGCGAACTTGCTGTCCACCCTGAGCTCCACTGCCTCCGCGTCTCTGCCAAGGAGATCGCCAGCGGCCGAGCCAGCCACAGAGCCTGAGTAGAAGCGGTAGTGGCTGCAATGTACTCTGCCTCGCAGCTAGACAAAGCCACCACCTGCTGCTTGACCGACTGCCAGCTGATCGGACATTTGCCGAGGAAGTACAGCGTCCCGTGGTGCTCTTGCTCGTGTCGATGTCGCCGGCGTGGTCACTGTACCCGATGAGGTGCGCCGCGCCGAGCACCTTAGGTAGTGCAAGCCGTGAGTCGGAGGTGCCCGCGACGTAGCGAGGATCCTTTTCACGGCTGCGGTGGTGCTCGTCGTCGGCCGCCGCATGAACCGGCCGACGAGCCGACGGCGAACGCCAAGTCCGGCCGCGTGTGGACAAGGTAGCGAAGGCGCCCACAATGCGCCGGATCTGCGTCGCGCCCACCTCCTCCGCCGTACTCTCACGACTCGGCCACCTCTCCTCCATAGGAGTGTGGGTGGGTTGCGTCGGTGAGGCCGCCGACTCCACGATGCGCTTGGCGAGGCGATCCGCGAAGAGAAATGCCTGAGTTGTCTGGTGGACCTCGATCCCGAGGTAGAAGGAGAGGGCCCGAGGTCGCTCATCCGAAGGTGGCCTTCATCTCCGCCTTGAATGCCTCGATCTCCTACTCCTTGGTACCGGTGATCACAAGGTCGTCGACGTGAGCGCCTATCGCCAGGCATTGCCTCCCTTGCCTCGCCGGTGAGACCGCGACCTCATGAGCGCTCGCTTGAATCCCATTTGCTTGAGGGTGGAGTCCACCGTTCCAAGCTCGTGGTGTGCCGCCGCAGCCGTGAGGGCCTTGCGCAGCGGAGGACCTTGCTCTCCTTGCCGGGATGATGAATCCGGCGGTGGCGGACGAGACCTCCTCCTTCAAGTCGCCGTTGAGGAAAGCAGACTTGACGTCCATGTGACGGACGCACCAGCCCTCCTGGGCTGCGAGGGCAAGGAGGAGACGCACGGACTCCATCCGTGCAACAGCGCCGAAGGCATCGCCGGTCGACTCCTCCTGCCGGGCGAAGCCACGTGCCACGAGACGCGCCTTGTGCTTGATCACTTCTCGGCCTCGTCTTTCTTGAGCTTGAAGACCCACTTGAGAAAGATGGCGTGGTGGCCGGCCGGAAGATCGCCAGCCCCACGTGTTGTTTCGCCGACGGCGTCCATCTCCTCTCGCATCACGGCACGCCATGCCGCTGCTCTCCCGCCTCGGCGAAGGAACGAGGCTCGCCGCCGCCCGCGCAGGTGCGCTCCGCCGGTCGCGCTGCGCTGGCCAGGGACCGGTGCTGCCGAGGAGGTCGCCCACGCGATGACGGTAGCGCAGAGGCTCGCCGCCGTGGTAGGCGCCGATCGCGTCCTCGCTGTTGGACGGCGGAGTGGCGAACTCCACCGTGCGCTGCTCGTCGTGGGCCGAAGCTGCCGGTGCCGAGCCTGAAGGAGTAGGCGCCGGTGTAGGAGAGCGAGGCGTGGCCGGCGGTGCTGGCGGTGGACTCGCCGGAGCCTGTGGCGAACGAGGTGGTGGGGTAGGCGAGCTCGGTGAAGACGAGCTGCTGGCTCCCCCCGCCTCCTCGAAGTGGACGTAGTCGACGATGAAATCGCTGGTCGCCGGAGTCGAGCCGTCATCCACCATCTTGCCCCACGTCCAGCCTCGCCCTTCGTCGAACACGACGTCATGCGTGATGCGCACGCGCCGTGTCGCAGGGTCGAGGACGCGGTAGGCCTTGGCGCCCTCCGCGTAGCCGATGAAGACCCCTGGCGTGCTCCGGTCGTCGAGCTTGCCGACGTGGTTGAGCTCCTTGACGAAGGCGAGCACCAAGACACGAGGTGGCTCACTGCAGACTTGCGCCCGTGCCAGGCCTCGTATGGCGTCTTGCCGTCGAGGGCCTTGGTAGGGGAGCGTTGAGCAAGTGGACGGCAGTCATCACCGCCTCACCCGGAGAATGCCGCATCCTCTCGCTGAGGAGGCGCGGCGGTGGCCACCACCGCCTCGGTTGCGGCGCCGACGACGCCGTTCTGCTGCGGGGTGTACGGCACGGAGAAGTGACGATGGATCCCCTCGTCGGCGCAGTACGCCGCGAACTCGGTCGCCGTGAACTCACCACCATTGTCCGTGCGTAGGACCCGGCTTGCGGCCGCACTCGCCCGCAGCAGCCTTGAAGGCGCTTGATGGCGCCCGCCGCGGCCGCCTTGACGCCGAGCGGGACAACCCACATGTAGCGGGACACGCGTCGACGAGGAGGAGGAATTAGCGCGGCCTCCGTGTAGCCGGTGTCACGGGGCCACGAGGTCACCGTGTCGAGCTCCGGCTTCGTTGGCGCGAAGCTCGCTCGCGAGGAAGGAGCGCCGCAGCCTTGGTGAGGACGCAGGTGTCGCAGAACTGCTCCACGTGGTCGACGTGCGGCATGCCCCGCACCATCTCCTTGCTGCCGAGCTGCCTCAGGGCCTCAAAGTTGAGGTGCCCAAAGCGCTCGTGCCACCTCCAAGCGTCGTCGTCGCGGCGCGGCTGCAAGACACACAAAGGTTGCGCCACTGCGCGTGAAGGACGTGAGGCGGTTGCTCTGCTGACCTTGACGAGGAGCCGCGGCGATGATCCCAGATGCGCGCAGCACCGTGCTCGATCTCCACGCGCGATCCGTTCTCATCCAGCTGTCCCAAGCTGATGATGGAGTTCCTCAACGCGGGGATGTAGTAGACACCGGTGAGCAGCCGGTGCTCGCCAGTCTTGGCGACGAAGACGACAGAGCCGACGCCCTTGATCTCCACGGCGGGCGTCGCGAACTTGACGGTGCCTCGAACGCCGAGTCGAGCTCGAGAAGAACTCCGCCACCGGTCATGTGGTGGGTGGCACGATGTCGAGGCACCACCCGCCGGTCTTGTCGTTGCGAATCGCCGCCGAGGAGGGCGGTGCTTTTGGCTCGTCAAGGTGGAGGAGAGTCGCCGCGGCGGTGCCGCTGAGGTAGTTCGATGCTCGCTGAGCAATGAACGAGCCGGCTGCTCCTCCTCCTCCGCTCGCGCGACGTGGGCTCGCCGCGTCGTGGCTATCGACAATCTTGGCACAATGACCAGGCTTGCCGCAGCTTGTGGCAAGTGTCGCTCGTGCGGCTTTTGCTTGCCGCCGCCGCCTGGCGCCTCCATGGTCATCACCCTCACGCCCTCGCGCCGCTGGCGCTTTGCGCGCTTACCGCGCTTGCCACGCTTATGCCGCCGTCGTGGAAGAAGGCTCCCTTTCTTCGTCACCTTGGCCGCGCACCCCACCGCTCCGAGCGAGGAGGAGCTTCCGCCAATGGTGAGGGGTTCCGAGAGGCGCTGTGGCTCATCGCTGTCAACGACCTTGAGGCGACCCAATGCCTCCTCGATCGTCATCGTGGAGAGGTCCAGCAGAGATTCGATCGAGCGAGCCATCTGCTTGTACTTCTCGGGGACGCAGCGGAAGAGTTTTTCCACAGCTCTCCTCGCCGTAGGTGTCGTCGCCGAACTGCACCATCTTCTGCAACAGAGTGTTGAGACGGAGAGCAAAGTCATCAACGTCCTCACCTGGCTTGAAGGCTAGGTTCTCCCACTCCTTGCGTAGTGCCTGTAATGTAGACTTGCGGGCGCGGTCGCTGCCGATGCGTGCTGCAGGCTGCAGCGATGGCGTCCCAAGCCTCTTTGGTAGTCCGCTTGTTGGTAAGCGAGAACTGCATCTCGTGCGGGACTGCAGGGATGAGAGCATCCAGCGCCCGTCGATCATGGTCGTAGTCGACGTCGCCGTACCGGACTGCATCCCACATATGCCGCACCTGGAGCTTTACCCTCATCACCGCAGCCCACTCGACGTAGTTGATCTTGGTGAGGGTAGGCCACACGCCGCCGGGGCCGACGTCCCTGACGATAGCCTGGTACTCGTGGTGACCACGGTACCGAACCGGGGAGAGAGAGCCGCGTCGCCTGTGAAGGCTGCGCTCTCCGTCGACTCGTACGCCGCCGCCGTCGTGCCTCCTCCAGAGCGCCGCCGCGCGTCCGCGCTGTCTGCCGCTGCCGCCGCGCTCGTGGCGTCGCGCGCCGCCATCGCGCCGCTTCGCCCTCGCCGCCTCCCTCTCCAGGCTCAAGGTCCGCGTTGGCGCTGCCATCGAGACACGAGCCGCCAGCACGCCGCGAAACTCGACCTCCGCTGCCGCCGCCTGCGCCGCGCTCGCGCCACCGCCGCTTCCACCTCCGCTCGGCGCGCTACCCCGCTGCCGGCCTTGACACCTTTTCGCCGCCGCAGCGCTCGTGCCGCCGCCGCTTGCGTTCCTCGCTACGCAGCCGAGTTCGCTTGCCGCCGCCGCCGCGTGCTCGAGGCGACCGAAGCCCGAGACCGCCTCAGGACATGGCGCGCCACCGAGATCGCTGCGTGGAGAGAGCGCCTCGATGAGTTGCTTTGCCGTCGAACAGGGGAGGAGGAGCGAGGCAGCCGAGCCGCCGCTGCTAGTTGGGGCCGCCGCGAGGCCGGAAGCGACGCTGGAGAAGAGATTGAGCAGGAGATGCTCAGACTACAGGATAGTACTGCTCTGATACCACTTGTTAGTCGCTGGATTCTTGCTCTTGGTGATAGCAAGATCCTTACTCTCATCGAGAGGATGACACTTGGAGATAGGGTAATTTTCTAGGTTTATTTCTCACACAATGCCATGCCAACCTGAGGGGTTGGGGATACAAATTTATAGGCTGTTAACCAGCCAAGTATATGCTAAGATGCTGTCCTAGATGCTAGTCAAGATGCTGTCCTAAAGATGCTTGTCCTAAGATGCTGTCCTAAAGAGATGCTAACAGCCAGTCAAGGATGCTGTCTTTGAAGGGCAGCAAAAACACCATATGCTGCTGCCCCACAAGCACCAGCCAACACAGAGACTTATCCATCAACCAAAGCTCCTAGATAACAATGAGAGCACTGAGCTGCTGCTTAGCACAACCTTCCCAGCTTACGATTCGGTTGGTTGCAGCAGGACTGCTGTGACACAAAACTTGGGTGAGTCGAAGAAGCTGAGCAAGGATCCTGCAGCGAAATGTGGCCGCCTACCTCTCGCCATTGTTGTCTTGGGAGGAAACCTGTCGAGGAATCTCGATATTGCCGAGTGGAGCAGATTAGCAAGCAGTGAGAATTGGCATGATATGATCAGTGATGAAAAGGGAAGGAGGCATACTGGATCTCAGTTACTACGACATGCCAAGTCATCTGAGGTCGTGCTTCATGTACACTACAGTACAGCCTCCCCGGAAGATTCCTGTATCGAGGCGCGAGCGCTGGAAAGGCTGTGGGTTGCAGAGGGTTTCATCCCACTTCAGAGAGGCCACGCGCGAGGAAGTAGCCGTCAAGTACATCAACGAGCTGGTGCAGCGGTGCATGATTCAGGTGGAGAAGAGGGCAAGCTCTTCCGGGAGGATCATGGTGATCAAAGTGCATGACATCCTGCGCGATTGGGGGATCAGGCGGGCTCGAAAAGAAGTGCTCATGGAAGACTGCCATGCCGTGGAGGACGTTGAGGCGGCCTACAAACTCAAAGTGAAGGTGGCCAAATCATTCACAGTCAAAGCTGCATGTGACGGTACTCGGTCACAAGGACTTCGATTGTTGCTGCGATTGCTGCCCCTGCAACTGCATTGGAGCAGGGGATGAGGATGAAGCTCGTCGTTTGAAGCCGAGAATGGAACGAACAAAACGGCACATATCCTCTCTTTTTTGAAGGTGGGCAGAAGGCTTGCCCAAATTTAGAAGAAAGCAGGTTTAATTACAAAGGACCCTCCTCGAAAGAAGGGGGTGGGTGCCGTGTAGCAGTCCCGAAAGAAAAAAAAACCCAACCTCTCGTGCTGCTTCGGGATGACGTACTAAGATCGAGAGGAGCTACCAGACGGACGTTGTGGGGAGCTACAAGGAGAGGTTTCGCTTCCCCAACGACCACCTTGACTTCCCAGAGCTCGAGACGTCGAGGGGGTGGCATCGTAGAGCTGAAGATATGATGTGGTAATCTCCTCGGTGACGATCAGAAGATGCTAGAGTTCGGGAGTATGGATAGGCTCAGGATGCTCAACATAGGCGAGCGGTCATACGCCGGGACAGTCATGACGTGCTTTTCCGACAGCTTTCCATGTCTTGAATGGCTGGTACTCTACGATCTTGCAGTGGAGACTTGGAATATGGACCGCGGATCCATGGGGGCACTCAGGAAGCTTATGCTCTGCAAGCGCCCCAATCTGAGGCCCCTTCCTGAGGGGTTGTCACAGATCCAGCGGCTCAGTAAGCTCCATCTCATCTCGATGCCTCCGCGTTGCTCCCAGCTAGGCACGGTAGCTCAGGAGCTGGAGAAGAAAGGCTGCATGGTCGTCGTCTCATCCCACGAGCAAGATTGTAGGATCGTAAGGCCTTCTCACCCTAAAAGCTAGCCAATAAGGTGAGAAACTCCCCTATTTTTAAATTAGGTCCTTTGCCCTTCCACAAACAATGTGGGATTATTCCAACAATCTCCTCCTTCACACATTGGTGTCTCTCAGCCTTTCACCGCTCCTTCACCGTACACCGACGGTCCCTCAGGGTCCCTTCATCGTACACCGACGGTCCCTCAGGGTCACAATCCATCAGGTATTCACACACTAGTGGCCATTGGGCCAGAGATGTTATAACCGAGCTCTGATACCACTTGTTGGATCGTAAGGGCCTTCTCACCCTAAAAGCTAGCCAATGAAGTGAAAGACTCCCCCACTTTTAAATTAGATCATTTGTCCTTCCACAACTAATATGGGACTATTCCAACAAAGATCTCCGCCATCTCGATGTTCCGTAAGTAAATTCCTTATTCACCTTGTTAGAAAAACGGTGTTATGCATTAGATGCAGTACCTGCACGGCTGCACCCCTGGTGACAAGCTCATTTTGCTGCTTCTGTTCCTTGCAGGGTATTTGACCTTGATTATCAATTCTGTAGCAAGTGATTATGCGACAAAACTACGATATATCCCCATGTAACTGTTATTTTAATAAGGTCTGGCAGAAAAGGCTATTTGGATCAACATACACTCCAAAAGTCAGTAAATCATTACCGTTACCATAAACCCTAGTGGATCATGCAACAAAACGATTTTCACGTAATTTGCGAATTAAAACCATGCCTTATAAATAACACCTGCTGGCATGAAGTTAAATAATAAATGTTCTATACATTGCGATTCACCCAGCCGTGCAGCAAAGCCATCCTTGTAAGGTTCTGTTCTGTAAATAAAATGTAAAGTTGAAAATATTGTAGACAAACATGAGATGCTACCGGCTACTGCATTATACTAGGTGACAACCTGGAGCCATTGGAGGAAGGATTGGAGCTTGGCGTCGTTAGACGAGGCGGAGGCGGCGGCGGCGGCCATGGTGTTCCACGAAACGCGCGAGCGAAATGGAGGGAGCGGCGGCGCCCAGGTGGAGGTTTTAACTTGGAGATATAACTGTTTGATCAAGGAGTTCTTATTTTTGAATCCCTATCCGATTATTTTATTTATACATTGAATACTTTCGATTTAGAAACTTCACAAGACCTTCTGTGTGCTAAGATAAGAGTGCGAATCAAGTTTGATTTACATTTGTCATTTGCATTTTTGCAAGCGTTAGCCGTTGATGCAAGTGAACAGCGATCACTTCTTCAGATACATACGAAAATAAGAACGTCTCCCAGTGACACTGACAAGCGCACCAAGGACAAACATTTTCCATTCAACAGAGAGCAAGCACATCATCGCCTGGCACCAGCACGAATACTCGGCAATCTACTATAACAACAATATATATCAGGTCCAGGTTACATTCTACCACTGACACTCATATCACCTCATCGGCTTGCATCGCAGTGCAAGCAAGCAGAGACCACCGAAACTCTCTCACAGCTCGCATCGCGAGCATGAACAGCACTAGCAGACGAGCGAGGCCCGGAGGGAGTGCGTCGTGGACAGGTGCGTGCACGACGCCCAGCGTATCACGGACTCGGCGACCGCCACGTCCAGCTGCTCCCGCTCGCCGGCCCCGATGGTGTGGTTCCTTCTGCTGTTCATGCCGATGGCCTGCGACGGGTTTGCCCTCGTCGCCCTAATGGTCTCTGCCGTCCTCGGAGCCGAGGACAGAGCAATACCCACCGCCGCATCGCAAGGAGCTTTCTTACCCAAGGTGTCACCTGACGCCAATGGTTCAGGGTCACTGGATTCTTGTCCGCAGAAGAAGGAAAAGCTCGGCATTGATGCGATGGGCAGTGGAAAGACGACGTTGCTGGGTTCGCAGACGCCACCGAATGTGAACCCAGAGGCCACGCAGGATGGAGCATCGTCGGCGACGAATGCAGAGAAGGAAGATCTGCAAGCGAATGTGCGAGAGCATACGTCTTCCGACAGGCTTTGGCAGGCGATCGGGCCACCGGTGTTGAAGCTCACATCGCGGCTGCGTGATGCCAGCGGCGTGGAGGAGGATGAGCCAGGGTCCTCTCTTCTGAGGCTGATCTCATGGCAGTGGCCACAGGAATCTTGTGATTGGTCCGCGTGTTCTTGTATCCAGGAATGCTCTGAGCATGAGCAGTTGTTTAGAGAATAAACTCCACATGGTGAACAATTATACGATAGGGGAAAAGGAATCATTAACAGCTGATCTGTACAGTAAGGTCTGGAAATGATGCAATGACAGCCAAACAAGATTCCATGATGGGTGACAGAATGAAACGGCAAAACGACTTCTGTTTCTGACTTCTGAAACGTGTTGGCTTCTTCATTTCATCTTTTTTGGCTTTGTTTCTTCTTATTCCTTTGCATTGTTCATAATAATATAACATTTTTTTAAATTTAATTATTCAAAAAAGCTAACAGCCGCTATACTCCACATGGTGAACAATTATACGATAGGGGAAAAGGAATCATTAACAGCTGATCTGTACAGTAAGGTCTGGAAATGATGCAATGACAGCCAAACAAGATTCCATGATGGGTGACAGAATGAAACGGCAAAACGACTTCTGTTTCTGACTTCTGAAACGTGTTGGCTTCTTCATTTCATCTTTTTTGGCTTTGTTTCTTCTTATTCCTTTGCATTGTTCATAATAATATAACATTTTTTTAAATTTAATTATTCAAAAAAGCTAACAGCCGCTATAGTACATTTTTAGCCGCTATAGTATTTTTCAGCTATAAACCATAAGCCAAAAGCTATATAGAGAACTACCTAAAATGGCAAACCTACAATACACAAAAGGAACCACAGAAAGGCAGAAACATTTAAAATTTATCTGTACGTTAGTGGAGCTACCAAAACATGACCCTACACAAAATGTGATGCAACTCAACTTTTTTTCCCAGCCGTGCAAGTTTGAAATAGGAATATCACCAACTTGAGCTGGCGCTAGCTCACTACTTAGCAGCTAAGCTTTATTAATTTAGGGAGTGTCTATACAACATTCGACTATTTTTGAAGATAAAAATAGTCAGATTTTAAGCCGTTAGATGGAGATCCAACGTCCTAGATCATTTTTTTAGGGGGTCATTTTTTTTGGAGGGGGGCATATATGGGTGGGTCCGTTGGATGGAGATCTAATGACGCAGATCAATCTGACTATTTTTGTCTAAAAAATAGTCAAATGTTATATAGACATACACATTAATTTATTCAATTGTTATTAAACAAAGTTAAACTTATCGGGCACATTTTGGTTGATCTCTACATTCTGATTGTCAATTCAGTTGCATGAATGTATAGTTAGGAATCAAAGATCGATTCTAAGGTGCCGTTCAGTTAGACTGAAATAAGCTGACTTATGGCTGAAATTGCATTGTAGCTGATTGGAATTACAATATAACTAATGGTGGCTTATTTAGCGTAAATAAATTTTAAAAAAATTTAAAATAAAAAAACAGATTAGCTCATCTCGGACAATGCAAACAAATACAGGAAAAAAAAAGAATCGGCAAAAAGCTCAAAAAAAGCTAAAAAAAGGACGAAATTTAGGAATAGCGAAAAATAAGCAAGAAACCAGAAACACAATCCGAAATGAGCCTCACCTAGCATTTTCAGAAGATGCTAATGATATATGAAAGAACTGAAATCTCACATCGTGTGGTTTCTCAAAAGATGAACTCATGTCTCACCTAGAACTTGCTTGGCTGTGAGCCTCTGTCTGGGATCACGCCGCAGCATCCCGGTGATCAGCTCCTTGGCTGAATCAGAAACCTTATCCCAGGGATCAGAAGGGAACCACAGCTCTGTCGACCTGATACACTCGAAAATCTTCGACTTGGTTTTCCCCCAGAACGGCGGGATGCCACTCAGAAGGATGTAAAGTATAACTCCAGTGCTCCACACATCGGCAGCCTCATTGTACCCACCGGCAAGCACCTCCGGCGCAATGTAGAAAGGGCTTCCCACCGTGCCACTCAAGCTTCGACCTGACAAAACCCAAACCCCAATTTAGCTTCCAAAGACTAGTCTTGACAGCTTGCGGCCACAGAACTTATCAGATTCCAAGTATACCAGGCCGGATATAGGTGGCGAGGCCAAAGTCCGCGAGTTTGATCGGCGAGGAAGGCGATTTGCTGACAAGGAGGATGTTCTCCGGCTTCAGGTCCCGGTGCACAATCCCTTTGCTATGGCAATGTGCCACAACCTCCATAAGGTACCTGAAGAGCGTGGCGGACTCGTGCTCCGAGAAGCAGCCGCGCTCCTCGAGACGATGGAAGAGCTCCCCGCCGGCGCATAGCTCCATGACCAGGTGCACAAACTCCTCGTCCTCGTACACCGCCTTGAGGTCAACGACGTTCGGGTGGCCCGAGAGGCGCGCCATGACCTCGATCTCGAGCTTGACGCCCCGTACGTCGTCGGGGGACACGAGGCGGTCCTTGGCGATGGACTTGCAGGCCAGCGCCTCGCCGGTGACCATGTCGGAGCACGACCGGATGACACCGAACTGGCCCCAGCCGAGCTGGGGCCCCAGCGCGTAGCGGTCCTCGAGGCACGAGACGTGCGCTGCCTCCAGTATGGCGCCGCGAAGCCCCGGCGCCTTGTACGAGTTGTCCTTGGCGTAGGCGCAGTCGCCGTCGCCGCCGGCCATCGCCCGGAGGTCCCACACGCTGGAATCCGACGAAATCCCGCTAAATCTCCACCGCACCGGCGAATCCCCCCGCCCTAAGCGAGGCTGTAGCCAGACAAATCTTGCCGCCTGTACCGTTCCTCCATGGTCATTCGCTCGTCAACTGAATCTGCGACGAACAAAGCGAGAAAGGAAAGCAAAAAAAAGCTCAAGCTTTAGCTCTCGAAACCCCAAAATCGCCGCTTTACCCGGACAAAGCCCACCAAACTGTTTCCAAAAACCGAGAAATCCCACGGGGATTCAGGAGCCGGGGCGCCCTACTAAAAAGCGCCACAAAATTCAAAATTCCCACCACGGGAGAGCGCAAACCCCGTGGGAACCTACGCGACGGACGCACCGGAGGCGGAATCCGCGGGCGAGCTCGATTGGACGAGAGGCCGCTCAGATCGAGCCGCGCTCGCTCGAGGCAGCATCAAAACCGCCGGAGGAAACGCCGTGTTTTGCCTCGAGAAAGAACGGAGGGGAGGGAACTACTCACCCACGTTGCTCCGGTGGCGGAGGAGGACGGACGGAGTGCCGGCGGCGAGGTCAGCTCCCCCCAGGTTGGCGCATTCCGCTGCGCGCAGAGAGAGAGAGAGAGAGAGAGAGAGAGAGAGCTCACGGAATTGTTTTGCTCCGTTGGTGGGAAGCCCCCACCTTTGATGGAGTGGCAGAAAGGTTGGGAAGCAAAACCTCTGCCGTTGCTACTGGTACGGCACGGCCGTGCCGTTGGCAATTCAAGCCGCTCAACCCGTTTAGCGACGTGCAACAATACATGTCAGCCTAATCCCATCTTATATGGAATTTTAGATGATGTAAAAAAGATAAAAATATTGTCTACTTACTCTATCCATAATATAAGTCTTTACTTTTAAAAAGCAGCATCCTATAAGAGCAAGTACAATAATGATCTTATAGCCAAGCTAGTCAGCATTTTTGCTGATGTGGAGGAGAGAAGAGAGATGAGAGATGAGAGCTTGGCTCTCATGCAAGCAACAAACTAGGCACGGGAGCCTATGCAGTGGTGGGCCTAGATAATAAATATATGTGAGGGGGAATAGGAAAGAGAATGTGAGACATGGTACCACATAATAATAAAAAAACTTTTTGTAGACAAATTATTGTATAACTTGGCTCTTATAACTTACTTATAGCCAAACACTTGGCTCTATTATTGGATTTGCTCTAATATAAGCCTGTTGTGAAAGTCAAATGTATAGTTATTACAATATTTCTACCAAATACCTCTATTTTAATGCTGAAAAAATAAATAAATAGTTATAGTATATCATTTAATAGATATATGTATAGTCTAATGATATTAACTTTTTCTTAAATTTAGTGTCTTATTGGTCCGTGCGCAAGGTGTGCTTTTGACTTAATATTGCGAGACGAAGGTGTAGGACCATTTCCGAAATGGCAACAGAGGGGGGGTGAATGGTGCCTTCTAAAAACTCCCCAAGTACTCACACGACAAATCGGGCGAAAGAACTAGCTTCTTCGATCGAACACACGTGGTCGTAAGCCAACTGATGGTCTAACACCACGTGGTCGAACACTTGGCTGAGCCGACAAAAGAAATCAAGCGGTGATAATCGAGAGGATGAACCAAGAATGTATGACTCGAGGCGCACAATCATCCTAAAGTGAACTTCTCTAATTCGACTCGCGCTCTGGAATGAATCGCCAAGTGGCCTTGAGACAGATTCCCGCCTGAGCTAATCAAAGCACACAAAGACGAAAGCGCACTCATGAAGAAGAGAGGAGAGAAAAGGATAGCAAGAAGTCCAAGTTCTCAAAACAGATCGCAAACAAGTCAATCACAACATCTCAAGACGACAGAAAAACAAATAGAGGAAGAGAGATGAATGATTGATAATGGAGGTTTCTACACCACTCCAACTGGGAGATACATGAGCACACTTGCTCCATCCCGAGAACCCACATACTCACAAATAACAAAGGAAGAACAGAGCAACTCTGGGATCGGGATCTCACTAGTACCCGAGCTCTACCCTCTCTATTTATAGCCACACACTCACACACCAAAGAGGGGAACCCGCAAACCCTCACCTAACACCGGGTTTTCAACTCACTTTACCCACTAGCGAGAACGAGCTCCAGTGCTTTACCCGTTACACCCAACGGCTCCACCGCTTGCCCGTTAGCGCCAACAACTCCTGTGCATTGGCAAAGACACGCCTTCCCTTTGCGCTTTCCGCATTTCTCCAAAATGCCACTCCACCGCCTTCCTGGAAGCTTCCTCCCGCCTTGTCGTCCAAGCTTGCAACCACCTCGCAAGACTAGGTCTCCTTCGCTTCCACGGTCGCTCGGACCTCGACATCCCCATGTCTAGTCCCGACCACTCCAAGCCTCATCAAGACTTGTCTCCAAGGTCCCGCAAACATTACGCATAAGCAAACCATTACATAGCACCGCACAACACAATGTGTACAGACATCTGCATAAAAGGAACTCAAAACATGCTTCACAAGGTCGTACATTCACTACGATCGGTCAAAAATACTTAAACATTAATTCTCAAGACCTACGATCGTTACCATAGACCATACGACCACCCCAAAGGTCCTTACGACCGCTTTAAAGCTAGCTACGACCATCACAAGTTTCGGTTCCAACTTACCCACCAAGTTGTACCAACTTATGACCGGTCGAAACCATAGATCAAGACTTTCTTAAGTCCTACGACCACATCTCAAGATGATACGACTATCTCGTAAGTCCATACGACCGGTTCCCGAGACTACGACCAAAACCAGAGATTCCATCGTGGTCGAACCACTTTCCGACCACGTTCATCGCTTCCACCGTGGTGAAACCCTTCTCGATCACGCATTTACTTGGTTCACCGTGGTCGAAGCCCTTGCAACAACGCTTGAACACTTCCGACCGCGATCGCCCACTTGCGACCACGCCCAAGCTCGTCGACCGCATCCGACCGAGCTACGACCATGTTCGCCCATAACGTGGTCGAAACCCGCTTCGTTCTTAGGAAGAGAAATCGCGACAACGTGGTCGTATGATCGCCACCACCGACTACGCCTTACGATCGCGTTCTCCGTCGGTGTGGTCGAATCGCCGACGACCACGACCAAACGTGGTCGCATTAGGCTTCGACCACGCCAACGTGGTCGAATAGATTTTCGACCACGGCAAAACCGGTCGTGAGACTTCCTCGTGACCTACGACCAAGGTCGAGTGGTCGTGAACGCCATGTGGTCGTCAAACCTTCCGACCACGCCGTAAAGAGTAAAACATTGTTTTCCGCCGATCAGCGATAGAGTGGTCGTAAACAACCCGGCTGGCTCCCGATTGACGACAATAAGTTTATAACTCGCCCGACAAAGCTTCGACCACAACCAATGTGGTCGTAAGAGCCTACGACCACAGTCAGAAACTACGACTTTGCACAGAAGGCGATTCCGATCACTTCTAAGGCTATGACTTGGCAGGAAGTGCCCAACCCAAACTAAACTTTCTAAAACAAGAGTCAATTACTCATCACAAACATGTGGTCACCTCCACATGGACTCTCAGAAGGAAGTAGTATTTAGCAGACAGTCCTATAAGAAGTTTTATATTATCTATACCATTGTATAGATAACTCTTTAATTATATAATATTACTATAGATAAATATTTAGTCTTGTTTATAAATGATAAAAAGTTGTATTATTGTACATGGCTTAACGGTGGGATCATGTTTTGCCCCCACACTATCCCATAACGCACCAACTGCACGCCGTAGCAGCAAAGTCTTGTTCGTTCCTTCTCAGGGCTTGAGATTTTGTGTCAAGTTTTATTCGAGGAAAAAGGTATTTAATTTGATCCTTTTACCAACACGAACAAATTAATTTGTGACCTCGATCTAGCGACGGGGGCCATGGATACAAATTGAGGAAGCCACTGTGATCGCATGAACGCAGAGAGAACGACGATGCTCCAGCAATGGTTGCTCCGCGAGGCCGCAGCTCGTCGACGGCAGCCGTCCCTCCAGGCTCTCCAATCTTGGCTCGGGACAGTGCCGACTGTGTGTAGTGTACGCTAATTTGGAAGCCGGTGGGCCTTGAACTCACTGCCGTGCCGTAACAGCAGCAACGCCAGATGATTTGCTTCCGGTAGAAAGGGAGTCGAATTAGTATCCGATAATTAGGTCATTGATATATCACCGATCTTCTTCTAAAAAAAATACTTTATTTCATATGGTTTGGTTTTGGTTTTTAGGGTTTATATTTTGCCTTTTGGTGGTATGTTTGGAGGCTTGCTCTTGTTTGGTTTTATATTTTGTGTATCTAGACTCTAGAGAGTTGATTAGGGAGAGGGGTTTGAATTGTTCTAATGTGGTTGGTTTTAAATTAGGTGTAGCGGTTGGACCTAGAGCAGGGCCTTGCATTTTTTTTGTCGTTCAAACCAAACTGTTTGTTTTTTGGGATTTGATTTTTGTGATACGGACCTTTATTACTGCAGATGCACTTTGTACTTCTTGTAACTTTTTTTATCTGCTTGTGTATCACAAGTATGTTAATTTCAAACCAAACTGTTTGTTTTTGGGATTTGATTTTTGTGATACGGACCTTTAATTGCTGCAGATGCACTTTGTACTTCTTGTAACTTTTTTTATCTGCTTGTGTATCACAAGTATGTTAATGCTATTTTTATTCTGAGTCTTGTAATGAGACGTTTTGTGTTTTAAACCCGATCAACTCGTGCTCCATAGTCGATCACACCCTAACATTACCATACCAAGTGATGGTTGGGCTACATTCAAACAATAATGTTGCCACTCGCACTCGCACACACGCAAGGGAAGATTGAAGGTGTTCGTATTGATTTTTTAAAAAAGCTAAAAGCTAATGTAAATAACTGGTTTTTGAAGTGGCTTTTTTACTTTTTTTACTCTTGTCTCACTGCGATGATAAGGTAGGGATCATAGATACATCATGCACCTCACTTCTCTCGTTTCTATCTCGTGCACGCATGCCTCCCTAACTTTTCCCACCGCTCATCTTATCCTTCTATAGGCTACTTCTTTCAGCCGCTACTATTTATTATCAGCCAAAAACCATTAATCGTAGTAAAAAACATCAGCCGTAGCCAATACGAACACCCTCGTAATATAAAAGCTTTATGAATTACTTAGGACATTAAACTCATCGACATCTTAAAAACATAAGGGGGTTTGCCCTAACCGAACTGGCAAAGCTAGCTGTATTAACTCATGAGCTACCATATTTCGCTCTCTTTAAACCCTTTTTTTTCTCATGAAACTTGAGTTTACACGTAGAGAAGCAATGAGCTCTCGCGATTGATTCATTATTCCATATACCAATAGCCAATAGTCTTTTTTTTCCTTCTGGAAATACCTTTGGTTTTGTCGGCACAATTATGGCGAGAGAGAGAGAGAGAGAGTCCCTAGATAATGCAAACGCAAAGTGGAACCACAAAATTGGATGCAACCTTTGAAATTTCCTTGTCTAATTTATTAACATGGAAGAAGATCTAGTGTGTATGTGCGCTGATCGGCATCTTTGTTGGATTGGTTTAAGGAGCACTACAAGTTGCACCTCTCGTAGTCTAGTGGGGCTTGGAATTTGTTCCTAAGCAATGTCATGGCCTTGCTTTTCCTTGTTTTATCCTCGTGTTCGTGTGGCAAGCGATGGGGAAAGATCATGTGCAAGCGTCGTTGGCACCAAAGTGCGAAAGCGAGAGGAGGCCGGAAGATGCACTGCATTGCTTCTGACTTCGGCGAGAGCTCGATCGTCTGCTCGATCGCCACCTGAGCCTGCGGACATCGCGGACGCAGGACGAGTAGGCTGCACTCCCTGTCCGAGCTGGCAACATGATCGATTTTCGATAGGTTAGTTTGCACTCCGTTCCAAGTGAACTAATTTCGAAAATCTAACCTTGAGAGCAAGTCCAATAATAGAGTCAAGTGTTTGGCTATAAGTCAAGTTATAAGAGCCAAATTATACAATAATCGGTCTTCTATTTGTCTACAAAAGATTTTTTTATTATTATGTGGTACCATGTCTCATATTTTCTTTCCTACTCCTCCTCACATACATTTATTATCTGGACCCACCACTGCATAGCCTCCCGTGTACAGCTTGTTGCTTGCATGAGAGCCAAGCTCTCCTCTCTCTCTCTCTCTTCTCTCCTCCACATCAGCAAAAATGCTGACTAGCTTGGCTATAAGACCATTGTTGTACTTGCTCTGAAAAAAAAATTGAACTCTATGGCTCACTCTCACTGTACCTCACGAGGCTCGCTACTATTTATTGTTGGATAGACCTTGTCGGGTCCATTTATACAAATGTATGTGTTTTGAAGAATGTGCAGTTTGACTATTAGAGCAGGTACAATAAGACTTAGTCGGCAGGTTATAGCAAATATAATATCAACCAAATCTTACGTGGCAGAGAGAGAAAGGAAGAGAGAGAAGGAACCTGGCTACTAAATTACAGCTAGCTATAGCACGTAAAAATATGCATTTCACTCTCATACACGTGGGGCCAAATAGTTATTGTAATAGCTACCTTATTGTATGAACTATTTTTTAAGGCTATAGATAAAATGAACAAGTGTTATACCCTCTAGTTGGCTATACTATTGTACTTACTCTTAATATAAGAGCAAGTATAATAAGAGGTCATAGTAGGTCAGATCTTTGAGGTGGAGGAGAAAGAAGAGGAGAGAGAAGAGAGGTGGGCAGTAAGTTTACAACACCAAGCACAAGAACCAAGAAACTTTGTGAGAGAAAGGGTGGGTCATACAACCTTTTCACTGGCAGTAAACTACTATATGAATGGGTGATAAGTGGGATGTAAGTGTCCATACACCAAATGAAGGCTATATTATTAGCCTTGCTCTAAGGCCATGTTTATATTAGCTTCACCAATGACTTCATGAGTGTTGTGACCTATTTTTGCCAAACACCCTTTTTGCAAACAACTTCATGGATGAAGCTCCTTAAATCATGCTCTCACAAGGAATGGGGTCGGGTGAAGCTGAAATAGTAGCTTTTCACAGCTCTCTCTCCTCAGCTCATGCTTCTAGGAACCCACCGCCCTTGTAGTTGATGTAAATTACAGCACTTTGCCACCGGGTCCCCACGCATGTTTCCTCTCCTCCCGTTCGCACTTCTCTACCGTTCGATTTTATTTTATTTTATTATTTTATTATTTTAATTTTTTAATTCATACTCATTCAAATATATTATTTTTAATTCATATGACCATATACAAACATACAACTCCAAATGTTAGAACAAATCAGGTAGATAGGGGCATCTTGGACAATTGCCCTCTCTCAGCCATGCATGAAGCTGTTTTGCCAAACAGTTTTCCAAAACAGCTTTAGCTTCACCGGTGAAGCTGCTCGTGAAGTTGAAACAAAAAAAACAGCTTCACTAGTGAAGCTAAGCTGTGCCAAACGGGGTCTAAGTAAAAATGTCTATAGCTTTTCTTAAGAGGTCGTCTGCCAGTCTGGTTTTTTGTTGGACTGGCTGGTTGCTTTAGTTGTGAATAAAGTTTGAAATTTTCGAAATACCCTTTGAGAGTTCTAATGACATGTTTGTGGAATTTTTTGTACGGATAACCCATTTTTTATTCGAAAATACAGAAATATACCCGCGACAAAATTTTTTACACAAATAGGCTCGAGTCGCCAAACCATTGGGCGATTTACGCTTGTCGCCCCACCAAAACGCGACTTATAAAGAATCTGGTAACCGTTGGGCGATTAAATGCAATCGCCTCCCCGTTAAGCGATTCAATTGAATCGCCCCCCTCGGTGACATAAAGAAGAGTTGCCCAACGGGGCGATCAGATGTGAAACGACCGACGGCCGAGTTCTTTTCTTCCCCACGCTGCTCGCTCGCCATTCACTCTCTCCACCGCGAGAAGACAGAGCAGAAGAGAGGAAGGAAGAGGAGGAGGAGAGGGGAAGAAGAGAAGGAGAGGGAGAGGAGAGGGAAGAAGAGAAGGAGAGGGGGAGGAGAGGGAAGAAGAGAAGGAGAGGGGGAGGAGAGGGAGAGGAGGAGAAGCCGCATGATTTGCAGGTATTTTTCTAATTTTAGAAAATTTATTTTAGAAAATTTGTTTAGATAAATTTAGTTTAGAAAATCTAGTGTAGATATTTAGTTTACAAATTTAGTTTAGATATTTAGGTTAGATATTTAGTTTAGATATTTAGTTTAGAAAATCTAGTTTAGAACATTAAATTTAGAAATGTAGATGCAGTTTACAAATTTAGATGTATAAATTTAAATGTAGAAAAATATAGTTTTTTGTATAATATTTGTAATGCATTATTGTGGAAAATTTACTTTAGAAAATCTGTTTAGATAAATTTAGTTTAGAAAATGTAGTGTAGAGTGTAGATATTTAGTTTACAAATTTAGCTTAGATATTTAGTAGAGATATTTAGTTTAGAAAATTAGCTTAGATATTTAGTTTACATATTTAGTTTAGAAAATCTAGTTTAGAACATTAAATTTATAAATGTAGATGCAGTTTACAAATTTAGATGTACAAATTTAAATGTAGAAAATATAGTTTTTGTATAAAATTTGTAATGTATTATTGTAGATCATTCAATGTACAAATGTAGATGTAGTTTACAAAATTGAAATGAAGAAAATTTAAATGTAGAAAATTGTTGTGTCGAAATTTTGTATACTATTTTTCATGTATTATTGTAGAAAATGTAGTGTACAAATTTACATTTAGATAATTTTACGCTTATGGCGGGTGATCAAGCGGTACACGCCGTTGGACGAGCACTTGGACCGCGTGCACCGCGCTTCCGTCGTCTTGCCACCACCGGGAGCACGGACGAGTCGATCGAGCCGAGTGGTCCGGATCACGCACACCTCGTGTGGCCTGGGGACTCGACCCCCGTTGGACTGCCAGGTTTGCACTACGTCAACGTTTTAGTATTACCATAAAAATATTTAATGCTGACCTTCACTTTATTTGCAGGCTACGTCAACGTGGTCCGGATGCGGGATGTCTTTTTTGTCCAGGCTGACGTCGGTGCCGGGCTGTGGTCGGAGTCCTCCGCACTAGTGCAGAGGTGGGGCACAGGTGGGGAGTTGACCCGCGAGGAGGCCGTCAGCTTTGCGCGACGGATGGAGGCAGGGTGTAGACGTATCGTCATCCTACTGTCCTGCACGAGGCTACCGGTGGTCTCCACACCTACGGCCAGTGCACCCTGACCACCAGTGCCACCCCGACCACCAGTGCCACCCCGACCAGCGTGGCACTACTCCGGAGGTAGTACGTGGACACGTCCACCTCCCCCGGAGCAGCCAGGGAGATCTACGTGGACACGTCCACCTCCCCGGAGCAGCCAGGGAGTTCTACGTGGACACGTCCGCCTCCCCCGGACCAGCCAGGGAGTTCTCCTTGGTCACGGCCTCCTACGTACATCCCCGACTTCCACACGGATGATTTCATGGCGCCATGTACGGGTACGCATCGTCCGAGCTTGTTTTTAACCTAAGACGACATGCAACGAACTAACGATACTACTATTGCAGGTCCTTACCAGCAGCAGGGACGCTTCTCCCCGGGCCACATCGAGGTGGACCAGTTTTTTGCGGACTGGCCTGGGCCGTCCTCCGACGCAGCACCGGAGGTTCTCTCCAGCGGTGGCCTCCCCGGTGCACCGGAGGCCACACAGCCGGAGGTGCAGGTGACTCCACCGGCGCAGCCGCGGGTGCGAAACCCACCTGATCGTTTTACTTTTTCGGACCCTCGTCCCCCGCCGCCCCGTAATCCGTTGCACCGGAGGACGGCCAAGCGGGGCCGTATGGCAGGACGCGCGCGCGGTGATGGAGCAGGTGATGGAGCACCTTAGGGTGGGGAGTGAGGGGTGTATGACATGCATGTAATGGATAAATACGCGGCATGTTACTGCGTTATATTATAAAGTTCATTTAAATTCAAACAATGCTATTATCTCTTCTTTTCGTATAGAAAATTATTTCTATATCAAGTAATGTGACAAATATTAAACATTTTTTACGAGTTTCAAATTACAAAATTCACTAAACCCTTAACAGGATCCATGCAGTCGCCTAGAGGTAGATTGGCGAGCAGGCGTGGGGAAGAAAAGGGGCTCGGCCGTCAGTGTTTCACATGCGATCGCTTCCGTGGGCGACTCTTCTTTATGTCGCCGAACGGGGCGATTCAATTGAATCGCTTAACGGGGAGGCGATTTCATTTAATCGCCCAACGGTTACCAGATTCTTTATAAGTCGCGTTTTGGTGGGGCGACAAGTGTAATTTGCCCAATGGTTTGGCGACTCGAGCCTATTTGTGTAAAAAATTTTGTCGCGGGTATATTTCTGTATTTTCAAATAAAAAATAGGTTATCCGTACAAAAATTTCCATGTTTGTGTGCTGATTTAATATAAATATCATTGTTTTAATTTTTTGTGGAAGAATTGATTAACCGGCATAATTTCTTTACAATTTTCACCTGACCAATTGTCGCATCCAAAGTTTGGATACGATACATCACAGCTTTTTCCATGAATTCATATTACAGTTCATAATACAATTTATCCAGAATTTGGAGCACTTCACAAATATGCCATTTAAAACATTTTACTGAAAAACACAGAACACTGCATAACTTATCTTATCAACCTACATCTGTAAGATATAAATCTTAGTTACAAAAGAAGAAATCGGTCGGTGTGCATAACAAAAAAAATGTTGCATAACAGTTACAGAAACAAAAAGAAGAAATTATAGAGAGATATCTGGCAAAAGCAAGCAACTACTCTAGGCAAATATCAGCAGGTCCATGCTCAACCACAAGGCTGGAAAAGATGTGATGTATTTTTCTTGATCCAGTTTTGTATAGAAAAGAATTCCTCGAGCTACAATGCAGCTTCCTCTCTAATCCTCCAACTGTTACATGAATATTCGTATAAGTTCAAATATCCAATTCTTTCTCTCCAATCCTCCAACTGTTACATGAATATTCGTATAAGTTCAAATATCCAATTCTTTCTCTCCAATCCTCCAACTGTTACATGAATATGCACATAAAGTTCAAATATCCGATTCTTTGATCAGTGAGACACATGAATGCAAGGATTTCAAACCCAGAAATTTGCAATCTTTGAGCCATGGATCTGCCTACACTTAATCTATAATATGGAAATCCAAACAAATAATCAAATCCAAACATTTGTGTTCAAACAAAACTCTAGCAGCAACCAATTTGAATCCGATCTAAAATATCAATCTACATGCATGAATACCAATATGACATTTTACAATCAAGAACTACATTTGTGTTCATCAAAATCCAACCATGCAAATGGTGAGGTCGATGGGGTCAAGGCCAGTAGCGAGGAGGTTGAGGTCAGCGATGACAAGGTCGGAGAGGGCAACGAGCTGGTGTTAGGTTGAGGAAGCCATCTAGAGAGGGTGAATAGGTTTTTAAGATTTTATTTGGCTTAAACCGAGTTTTAGATACAAAATCCTAAATCAAATCAGATTTACTCAATTAAAGCCTACAACATTTAGTTCCACTTAACTGCACCAACAACGTAAATATGTGTGAGGGTTTACAATACTAGAGTGACAAGCAATAAATACAATTCTAGGAATGTAAATTGCAATAATATAGTATAAGGAAGCAAACAATTGACACAGGCAAACCATAATTGACACGATTTTTTTACCATAATGTTTAAAGACTTGACGATCTCTCTTAATCCACGTTGACATAAACCCAAACGAATTAGACCGGTTCCATAATTATGCCAAGCACCTCAATTCCACTAGTGGTAACCCTTTTTCGCTCCAACCTTCACAACACTTCAGGTCATCTCACAAGCTTTTTGAGAAGATCACAGGATCATGATAGCTCCAACGCCATCTAAGAGTTGCTAACCTCCAAGAGTAATAAGCCAACCCCTTGCTTGACTCTCTCCAAGTGCAACACATGCACAACATGGATGCTCAATCCAACATATGCAACTAGAGGTTTCTCTTCTTACTCACAAGGTGCAACATATGCACAATTGAGATGAGAGACTCACATTAGCTTAAGAGATTAGAATGGGATGCAACAACCTTGCTCCCAATTGTCTATGGTGGGTATATATAGTCCCCACACAAAACTAACCATTGTAATAAGAATTCATCAAAAACAGCCTTAGGCTGGTACTATCGCTTTATCTGTAACGACTAGTAAACTAGCCGTTACAGGTGATGTTGGTAAGACCACCCACACAGGGTTTAGTTAGACCGCTACAAAGGCCGATTAGACCGCCAGACTAATTTCCAGAAAATAGGCTCTTTGGAAAAGCAAACGACACACAACCCGGTTCGACTGCTTACACAAAGACAGTCGTACCACCCTAAATATTTTAGCAGAGACAAAGATGCATGTACTTTAATAAATTTGCAAAACACATTCGCAAATAGTATCACCATGCAACAAAAGGTGAAAGCATGATTCACAACAAATTACAAAACACATTCGCAAACTTAAAGCACATATTGCAAAAATTATGCACAAGTTTTAACTATTTTATAAGCACATTTGCAAACCTTACCATAATGCCACAAGAAGTAGGTATATAGACTTCAATTATTTGCAAAACACATTTAATAAACTTTAGTTACATGTTATAGGAATTATGCGTGAGTTTCAACTATTTGCAAATACAAGCACTATGCCATAGAGAGCTAGAGCAAGTGAGATTGAATTATCAACATATGATGAGACTCAAGCGACTAGACATGATCCCTCTTAATAGTATGTAACTTATATTAGCAACCTGGTCTCCCAACCAAACACCGAGACTAGTAAAAGACTAGAAACACATTCTTAGCCTATGCTAGTTATACCTTTGCCTTGCGTATCCACTTGAAACTTGATAACAAATCTCTTTAGTTCAAGTTCGAGTCCTTGTCTTGATGCGTATCAACACATGATCTTCTCTTATTCGAAATCTTAACTTAATGCTCATCAACTCATGATGATTATCTCTTCTTTTTGAGTCTTGACTTGATGACGATCAACTTATGATGCATTCCCAAGTCGTCGTCATCATGAGACCTAACCTATTTCACTAATTTATGAAAAATATTAATCCCATCTATAATAAGTAAATATGAGATGGACTCTAGATTAGATGATCCATATAGACTAGATGACTTCGGTTCAGACTCAAGTCCAGATACCTACGAACATGGCGATGACCTCATCTCGCGCGTGAGTGTATATACTACATGAACATTTATGTGAATATTAATGAGGTTGTTTATAGAATCAGTTGCATCATTGAAGGACTGGGAGGGTGAGGTTGTGGATGACGTTTCCAGACCTTCCTACTTTGAGGTAAGAAGCACATCCAACTGCAATACATACAGAACAGTTCACACATTTTACAAGCATATGTATGTGGTGTCAATGTAGCAGGAGGAAGAGTACGAGAGTGATGTGCAAGAGCAAGACAACGAAGAAGGACATGGACAAGGAGGATAGGAGAAGGAGGTAAAAGAGGGAGCAAAAAAGTTTGGTAACGAGTACGCAGATGAGGATGATCATGTGGACGGTGAAGACAAAGAAGTCCAAGCACAGTTCAAACGGTTCAAATTGGTCAACGACGACGATGAGTATGATAGAAATAGTGGCGCTGCATGGTGTGTTACGGGGTGTAGTACAGAAAGTTTCAAGCACAAGCGTAGAGGTTCATGTGGATTACTTCCCCGAGTTTATGTATGGGTTGGATGATCCAGTGTGTTAGTACACCCAGTAGAATGGTAAGCCCAGCAAATAATTTTGGTGAATTTGAGTAGTATTATCATTGGTGAGAATTATAGTAGTACTATCACTGTCATGAAATTGACCAGCACTATCCACGTTTTATTGTTCCACATTCTTAGTCATTGCCTATAGGTCTGTGGCATCGAGGGCTCAATCTCATGGTTGGTCATTTTACTGCAAAAAAAAAGATCGACCAAAAATGGCCTCTTATGGAACATACAAAAGCAATGTTTTTGTATAATATTTATGTGGCAATTATGGACTTATACGAATGTAAACATGGTAATAAAGGACTAATAAAAAACAAGCCACAACGGGCTAAAAGAGCAAAAAAAAAATCCACATTCTAAGTCACATGAAATCATCAAACCCTAATTGTGAGACATAAACCCTAAATTTTCTAGATAATTTTAGAACATGCAAAATTCAAAAAAAATTACACAACCAACTACACTGTGTAAGGAGTTTTTAAAATATATTTCAAAATATTTGCACCTCATTTTCTATATTACAAAATTCATACAAATTCTACACATAAATAAATTTTAGACAAAAATTCTTAGTGTTTACAATTACAAAAAAATTACACAAACAAGTAAACAAGGCTCCACACAAAAATTATAATTTTTAAACTCATTTCCTATATCTAAAAATTATTACAAAAAATATTTGAATATATTTCCATAAATAAATGGAAAATTTTCGTTTATTGCAGGACTGCGCGGACGAAGCAGCTGACCTTTCGGCGGGTGGATGGGACGGCTAATCATGCGGTCCAGGAGTGCATGATGCTATAGTTATAAACATGTACTGCTTGGCCGCATGAAGCTACAGTGACCGAGTGGTGTACTCCTGAACCACACGATATCTCTGTCCTGTGCTCCAGTACCGCACGATTGCAGCGTTGCGCTCCTAAATCGTTTGACTGCGCATGCGTCAACTCGTCAGAATCCCGCGCTTGAGAAGAGGGCCATAAATAAAATTAAGATAGTACAGGAGATATATTTTTGATATTTCTAAACCAAACAGAGCTAAAAATGTCTAAAATTCAGGAATCTGGATCTCTGGAGCCAGCCGGCCAGGGTGCGTTGCACACTGACTGCACGAACCGCGCCAAGCAGAATCTTCCCCCCTAGCAGCTTTGCGCGAATAAAGGTAGCGCGGATTCTTCGTTGCTTGAAATCTACAAGGCTTTCCGTGCGCACGAAAAATGGCATCATGCGAGTGAAGCGGTCCCTCACCCTGCTTCTTAGGCTACGTCAAAAGTTGGATTTCTTCCTCTCATGGAGTAAGCAATTGAGCTGGTGTTTAGTAACATTGAACACACATGAAAGTATTTTATTCAAATTAAATCATATAACACAACTAATACTTCAAAGTGTTTCTACGGCTATTTCTATAAAAAAAGATGTCTTGGGTGAGATCGTCTCTTATAATGTAAACTTCTATGAGTGTATTATTTTTCGCTGCGACTGATGATTTTTGGTTCTAGCACGAGTACTTATGCAAATTAACCGAATACCAATAAATCGAATTGAAAAGGCTATCACAATAAGCCGCTTCGAAATAACGGTAGAAAAATTATTCTATTTATTTATTTAGAAAAATGTTAAGCCACATTCTAAAAAAAAGTCCTAACTTACACTGTGAACGGTCTAATACAAATTGCAAGAAATACTCAGGCTCCATTTGAAATCTGTGAATTCCTGCCATCCTAGGTACGGTGCCATGCCATCGATGCTTTTTTACTTGCTTCCTATGGTGTAACAAGCAAAGTTTCTTCCTACGCCGGCCCGACAATGAATTTTTGCTATGGTTTCATGCCGCAGGTTGGCTGCTCCGTTCCTTGCCTTGTACAATCCTCCTTGCTTTTTGTTACTTCAACGAAGAGATAACTCCAACGAGTGTGGCACCACGAACCAACCGCGGTAGAAGCGGAGGCACCGGATCCTAACTTCGGCGACCACCACCACACCGTACTCTGACCACTCGCCGCGCGCCACGTGGAGCTTTGTTGTTCGTGCACCACTCATCACAGTTGTCTGTGCTGTACCGGGTGCGCCCCCCCCCCCAAAACGGCACACGAAAGTGAACGTAATCCACTCCACTGACATGTGGGGTCAGTAAAAAGTGGGGCCCAAGAGTCAGGACTATACAGGTTAATTTCCCTGGATAACGTGCAGTACGGACCCTTTGTCATCTGTCAACCGTGGTTGGGATGCAGTAAATGATCACGGCCGTCGGCTGTGAATGCCACGTGATTAGACGGACGTGATGGAGCTGAGTCGCTAGAGATTGGTTGATTGCCTTTTTGAAATCGAGAAAATTATGTGTCCGTTAGCTTCGGCCTCTTTGGGCCGTTGACCTGCCACGTTTGACTTTCGTCTCGCGCGATTTATTCTGTCTCGTTTATTTTCTACAGTTTTATTTTTTTGTTTCGCCATTGAGCTCCCTAGGTCATGCTTACGTCATGCTGCTATAGATACGAGAAATTTTGTTATACAACAGGGATACAGATAGGTTTGCGCTACGAGCCAATCCAGCGCTGACATGTGGCATGCATTACTGTAACAAACAATCCAGCGATGACACGTGGCATGCATTACTGTAGCAACTAATAAACCATTATTTTTTTACTGTTTTGTACTGTAGCAAACAAATAAAAACTTTTTCCGTACCATCTACAATACAAAACGGTAAAAAAATATTTTAAATTAGTTGCTACAGTAATACGTACCACGTGTCAATGTCAGCACTGAATTAGTTTGGGACACAAATTGATTTGTATCCCTGCTGTATAACAAAATTTCTCCATAGATACAGACATACAGTACCAAACTTCCAACCCAGCTGCATGGTGTTCTTCTATGCACCAAACACCAAAACAACTTATGGGGAAAGAAAGATTGAAAGGGTAATTGCGGAGTACATGAATTTCGAACTTTACACGAAGCAATATAATTTCTACACGAACACTGCAAAATTTCGGCGTAAGATATATTGGCTGGTCTAGCTTGTGTTGGTGACAACTATTTCGTCTTGTGGGGAAGACGGGCTGTTGCATTGCATGCAATGACCTCAAAAGGCACATCAGTCTAGGCTTCCAGGGCCAAGTAGGATTGAAAGATGCAGGTAGCCCAAGTGAAATCTCGTCGTTCCCTGCGTCTTTTTGCTTACGCTAGTTTCTTGCCCGTGTTCGTAATGGGCTGAGATTTTTCCTGGTTCTTCCCAAGCCCAACGCTTCGAGGTTTTGTTGTGTGCACGTCGATCAAGATCAACTTTGATGTGCAAGTCTTCTAGGAAAAAAACTTTTTTTTTGTACAGGCACAGTGATGCTCTGTCCCTAAAAGAAAAGATGGGCTAGAAATCAATCGAATAATTTCTCACCGTTTGATGTGCGTGGATATCCTGGTCGCTCCAATAAGCGATGACCACACGTGGCATCCCTAGCAATAGCTCTGCTGGCTCCAATTTAGGTTTTTTGAGTTATACCAAGCCTATAGATTTCGATAAGCCGGCAAACCAACGGGCAGTGACAAAAGTTGGCAGTGGAGGCAGTTTCTGCCCTACTCATTCAGACTTCAGCTTTTAGTTTCTGACTTCTATTTTTTTAATTTTTTTATCTTTTCTTTTTTCCCATATTTCTTTTTGTATTATCCGTGATGGGCTAAACTATTTTTTATTTTTAAATTTTTTAAATTTAATTACGTCAAAAAATCACTATCAAGTATAGTATAAAATAAGCCAACTACAGTACCCAAACGGTGAAAATAACCCATAAGCCACAAAAAAAAGCCTGAATGAGCAGGGTCGCACTATGGCGGGGTGGGAGGCATAGTTGTCAATTCCATTCTGCCAACTATTTTCCGATTTGCTTCTTGATATAGAATATGCTGGTACCGATCCATTTGGCATACCATTTTCAGATTATATATGTGTGTGTGTGCGCGCGCGCGTGTAATTATATGAACTCAAGGAGTGTAATTGTAGTCGGCAATACCAGTCGTAATAGATTCTTTATAGGTGCCCATGTAAGAACTAAAGGCAAGTTCAAATTAATGCAATTCATCATAAACCTAAAGTCAAAGGTTAATTATAGCTAAAATCTTGTCGCGAAGGAAGAGCATGAGTGTATACTTGTAGACATTTGTAATCTTGTCAGGGAGGAAGAGCATGTGTGTATACATCCAAACATCTACTAATCAAGGATTGACCAATAGCCAATCAACATTTTCAATCATCGGCCACACATAGCACACATCCAGTAAAGAAGAGAGGCAGGAAATCAAACTCACCCTAGGAAGAGCATCGCCATCGAAGCGGCTGAGGTGCTTGGCACATCGCTGTCTCGATGACAACGGTGGCATCGCCAACATGTGGCGGATGGCCTTGGGCCACCATGCCATAGACAGTTCAGGGTAGCCGCGGTTCAGAGCCGGAGGAGCTCGATGTCGCAGGGGCGTCAAGGTCATGTATGAAATGTATGCCTGCAAGGAGTTTGCTGTTGCGTCTTGCAGAGACAAATTAAAATTACATGGACATGCTGAAGATCTCTTTCAAGAAGATGGTGAACGAACTATTTTTGGGCTATGCTATTCTGCATTATCTAGTGGCCATTCTGAGACAAGCTATTGCTATCTTGTGGTCACCTGTTTGGAATTACTTAAGACACATCTTCAATAAGAGTGTTGTTCCTACGTGTATCGAGCTGTTCGTTAACTTGTTTATTGTGTAGGCGCTAATGTTTGCACACAGCGTTGTCACACTATAAATCATAAAAATCCAAGGTTGATTTTGCAGGCTATAAGTTTGATGAGCATGATCGCAATTCGCCCCATTTGCGGCTCCAGTTTGCTCGTTTTACGGGTCCGAGGGGGGGCTTCAGGACCAGGTGGTGGTCGTATTCGGTGTTTAGTGTTTAGATTCTATGCCTGTTTGGATTTTTAGTTCTTGTGAATCCAAAAGGGCTAATGAGTGGGCTAAAGTTTAGCTAAAGTTTTAGTTGTTGTGAATCCAAACAATGAGGGCTAAAGGACCACGGGAAAAAGACTAATGATGCATAGGGGTATAAAGACTTTAGTATTTATTAGTCTTTGGATCCAAAGTCCCAATCTTTAGCCACCTGTTAACAACAATCCTAACTAACAACTAGTCTTAGTCCATCCATACATGCACTTAGAGCAACTCCAACCCTACTTTTCAAGGCCTGAGGCTAAAGGACTCAGAGCCCTCAAAAGGCTCCTACTTCTCACGCTCTATTTCTCTACACACTATATGCATATGTATGGGACAAAAGCACAATACATAATAAAATATTTATGATTTCACAATGAGGGACAATATTTAAATATATGAATTCAAATACGAATATTCAAATTTGTTCCGAATTTAAATTGAAAGCACAAAGTTCATCACATAACATTCAAATTTGTTTTGAATTCAAATACGAATATTCAAATTTATTCCGAATTTAAATTGAAAGCACAAATATGAATTCAAATACGAATATTCAAATTTAAATTCAAATTTGTTCCGAATTTAAATTGAAAGCACAAAGTTCATCACATAACATCGAAATTTAAATTCAAATTTGTTCCGAATTCAAATATGAATATTCAAATTTGTTCCGAATTTAAATTGAAAGCACAAAGTTCATCACATAACATTCAAATTTAAATTCAAATTTGTTCCGAATTCAAATACGAATATTCAAATTTAAATTCAAATTTGTTCCGAATTCAAATACGAATATTCAAATTTAAATTCAAATTTGTTCCGAATTTAAATTGAAAGCACAAAGTTCATCACATAACATTCAAATTTAAATTCAAATTTGTTCGGAATTCAAATATGAATTCAAATACGAATATTCAAATTTAAATTCAAATTTGTTCCGAATTTAAATTGAAAGCACAAATGTTCCACAAAAACGAGGAAATGAAAAATGAGGATCGGAGTAGGGAGCCCTAGGAATGAGGGTGGGAGGGTGATTTGAGTCCTAGAGGGCTCCATCAAGCAAATTTGAGTTTGAGACCCTTAGTTGTTGGTGTTTTGTTGCCAGGTGATTCATGAATCCGCATGCTATACACGTTCGCTGGATTCGCTTGACCACAAGTTCTTGGGCTATGATAACGTTAATTTATTGATTTTTATCACCATCTTATAGGCCCGATCGCATCAAATGTCCAAGTGAGATGATGTTAGTTCGATTGTCGGTCCAGATATGTTTCGCCATAATACTAGAATCGATAGATTGTGCTTTCTACGGTTCCAACTTTGGTACCTTGGTCTTGCAAGATGTTTTTTTCTGACAGATATAGACATGAAAGCTTCGTGGCATCCTGCAGACGTGATGCCTATGGTAGGTGAAACATCACATATGTATGACTTGCATGTTGGTACCTTGGTCCTGTGAATTGTATGTCGAGACCCGATTAATGCATGTTGGAGTTGAGGAATTTTGATCTGCATCATACATTTATAACTTGCATATTCCCCCCCATTGCATGCTAGTTTCTATACTTTGTAAGTACGTGTTTGGTGCATATTTAGCATGCAAACGTAGTTCTGCATGTACGTTATTAGCAAGCTGCTTTACAGGCTCAGTTGCTCACTAGTTTCTATTTTGCACGGATTAATATGCTTATATTGTTTATCTATCATAATCATTTGGAAAATGTTGAGTGGTTTCTTGGAGCTACTGGCAGTATATCTATCTTAGGATTTCATGATTAAAAAATAGTGTTGCTAGCCCGCGTGGCACACGTTGTACCGGTGGAACATATTTCCAATGGTACAACAACTTCTTGAAGTCAGGGGCGGACCCAGGGCCCGGCGACCCTGGGCCCCTGCCCCGGCTCATCTCTTTTACTTCTACAGAAAATGAAATCGGAACCAAGTAATATCATTTGTCTATTTGAAGGACAATTATCTAACGTAAGAGTACCAATCTAGGTTACCTCCATACTCCACTATCATCAAAATAACCATCTCAGCAGTGGTATCAATTAAAAAAGGATGGCTGCAGTGTAAAATATCGTCAAAAAGGATGGCTGGCAATGCACAGAACCTCAATCTAAACATACCAATCTTCATCTTGCTGGTATGGTAATCCAACTCCAATCTTCATGATGCAAAATTAAAATAGATAATTTTGATATGCTAACAGAACTCCCAAGCTGCTGTGTGAATTACAGGGGCACGGGGACATAGCGCAGTAGTGCTAGTAAATGCGCGACGACGGAAGCGAGGCGTCGCTCGGCGGCGGCGGCACTCCCAATCCCCAGAACCAGCTGCGCCCGGAGACCAAATCATCAGCCATGGCTACAGGTTCGCGACGTTCTCAATTCCCCAATTTACTCATTGCGCTCCTGCCTTTATCCCTGGTGCCGTTCCTTCTTTCTGCCTTCATCCTCACTCCTTAGATCCCTTTTGCCTCTGGCAGGGGAAGCGTTGCGGCGGCCGGCGACCTATCCACAAGCTGTGTCAGAGCACCGCCTGCACCGGCCACCGGCTGCCGCCCAGGCTCGTCAAATTCTTTGGGTCCGCCACTGCTTGAAGTTGTTTAAAAAAGCAAGTTTTGTGCAAGTTGCAAATGGTTCAAAACAAAAGTTCCATGCGAGTTTCATAAGGTTTCAAGCAAAAGTTTTTATCATGTTACAATAAAGCTTCAGAAGAAAATTAAGTTTCATAAAGCCGACTGTATAGCAAATTTGGGCTTGTTCTTTTGTGGCTTTGGCTTTTCTACAGTAACTAGCTTTTAAACGGAGTGTTTTTTAAGATGGGGTCTACTAGTTAATTGTAGTATATACTGTACCGACTTCATTTATATCGGCAACAGCCATACGTGAATTTCAGTTACTCTGTAATCTTTCACACGAACAGCCAAAAGCCACAAATTGCAGCCAAAAGCCATAAGCCGCAGCCACAAAAGAATAGACCCAAAGTTTCTTGATGCATGTTTCAATAAGTTTCATAGAAGTATTAACAAAAGTTTGAGAAAGTTTTGAGTAGGTTTCACTGAGTTTTGCATGTTTTAAAAAGTATCATATGATTTTAAGTAAGTTTGAATCAAAAGTTTTCATTCGACTTTTATCAAAATTTAGGAAGTTTTATCAAGTTTTAGCAAAAAAAATCCAAAAGAATTTCAACAAGTTTCATGAATAAAACTTCGGGTTTCAAGTAAGCTTTACATATGCTTCAAGTTAAGAAGTTTCATAAAAGTATGAACATGAGTTTTAGAAAGTTTTTGAGTAGATTTCATTGAGCTTTGTATGTTTCAAAAAGTTTCATATAATATTAAGTAAATTTGAAGCCAAAGTTTCATTTGAGTTTTAGTAAATTTCAGGAAGACTCTTCAAGTTTGAACAGAAGTTCCAGCACTCCTTTTGGGAAATCTTGGAAGGTTTCTATCTCGGTTTGTCACATTGAGGATGTTAGCTGGGGAGGTCCTAATGAATCAGATAGCAGCTTAGATGAAAACTTTGATCTAGATATGATGATGATGGATATGGTGGGAATCGAGTGCTAGCCCTTCCTGCTGCCCAACAGCAAGAGGCTAGCTCATCTAAGGCTTTGGTGCAGGGCAACAATTCTTTGGCAGGAAATCAAGTTGATTCCCCCTAGCAGCAAGTGTCACACTCAAACTGGAGCAAACATGTCATTGCATATTTCAGGAAGTGTAAGAAAGTTGGCCCCATCTCTCTGGTCCCATCTCTTGTTGTGAACTCTATTGAGCAAAACAACTCCATTTATTTTTTTCTTTAATGGTTTCAAAGTCCCATTTTGTTTTGAGAAGAACAATCTGTATCAAGATCGTGTCAACATCTAGACACTTGAGTTTCAGCTGGCAGAACATGAGCCTGCATCTCCTCGTACCTATATCCCTTTACCTAAAATCAGTGAAGTACAGGAGGAGGTTTCGAGTCAGCCTAGTGGTGATGAAGACAACTTTAGCTCCTTCAACCAAATAATCAAAGAGGCTTCATCTGGTGCTGTAGCTGGGAGCAACATCCAAAAGAATAAGAAGAAGCCATTGGATCCACAATTTTCCTCTATGCCAAGAAAGTGTCAAAGCTTAGTAGAAAAATATAAAGGTTTCAGACCTAATTACAATCCTCCTTGTAGAAAGTTTCAAAAGAAAAAGCAAATCATTATTCCTGCTATTATTGCTGAATTAGTGGGAACAAAGGACTTTGAAGAAAGTGGCAGAGCTAGATCTCCAAACTGCTCAAACTCTTGGAAGAAAAGCTGTTGTCCCTGAAGAGCAACTGTCTGCGGCAGTATTGCTAGCCAATCCTAGTTATGATGTTACAAATGGATAATTTCTATTTTGTAATGAATTTGTGGGCCTATGTGAGTGTGCTTGAATATCTTAGTTATATTCTTTGTTTCAATCCTTCTTTTCTTCTACTGCAGCAGACTATGCTTGCTGCTTGTTTATCTTGCTCTATTAATATTATTAATGGATAAAAAAGCCTTGGAATGTTTTAAATTGGAATGTGAGGGGTATTAATTCAGAGGACAAATGGAACTCCATCAGAAGGAAAATAGTAGAATCTGCTTGTACAATTTTTTCTTTGCAAGAAATGAAAAGGAGTTCTTTTGATAATCAATACATGAGGAAATTTAGTCCCAAGAAATTCAATAAATTTGAATTTGTAAGTTCGGTGGGTCTCTTAGGTGGTTTGTTAATAGCATGGATGGGCTCTCAATTTGATGGCCAACGTGTAAACAAAAATAAATTTTCCATTACTATAAGATTCATATAAAAAAGCCTTTGGAGTGATATGGTTCTTCACTAACATATATGGTCCATCTCACAGGGATGAAAAGAGTATTTCTTATCTTAGCTCAAAGACTTCAATATCCCAAATGACAACTTTTGGCTCATTGCTGGTGACTTCAATTTGGTCAGAAGAATAGAATGCAGGAATAGAGGGTTGCCGAATATGTCTGAAATGCGTGTTTTCAACGAAATTATCGACTACAAGGTTTGGGTTGAACTTCCAATCAAAGGGATCTCATATACATGAAGCAACAAATAGAATTTTCCCCTCTTGGAGCAAATTGACTGGTTCTTTACTTCTACCAACTGGATATGTGAGTTTCCCAATACACTTGTTATTACATTAGCAAGGATCATTTCTGATCATATGCCATGTTCTTTTCAGATTAGTACAAATTGCCAAAATCTTCTTTGTTCAGATTTGAAAACTGCTGGTTCTCACCCTAATTTCATGGATGTGATCAGTTCAGCTTGGTTACAAGCATCTCAGAACTCTATCCCTGTAGAACAAAATGCAGCTAAATCTATTGCTCAAAAACTTAAATTCTTAAGTAGGGTGCTTCAAACCTACATCAAAGATATCAAGAAATTCAATCAGCACATTGATGTTAGTAATGCAATCATCCAGTTTCTTGATTCGGTTGAGGAGCATCGACCTCTCTTCACTATTAAAAGCAATTTAAGGAAAGTTGTCTCAAATAACCTTTTGATTTTGCTTAAATCTCAAAACCTTTGAAGGATCTCTTGCTGATACCTCAAGATGGAAGAGACTATTATTTCAAGATTTACAGTTTTTAAAAGAAAGGGCTTCCAAGAAAATATTACCACTCCTAGTTGACTGGTTAGCTAGAGCTTTGTGACCTTTTTCTGTTTTTAGTTGCTTTTTTGTTTCTTCTTTGTATACTCTTATTTTGTTTTATATTTAATATATTTAAGTAGAACTCTTTTCTACTGTTTTTTATTAAAAAACAGTTTTTAGAAGTCGAAAAAGAAACGACCAAACCTGTATTTCATTGATCGCTTGTATCTACCCTACTCTATAATACACCAAAATTTTCTTTACTAAATCCACCCCCTCAACCACCCCTACAGTCATGCCTAATCTAAGTCCACCCAGATTTGTGTACCAAAGGGTTCCAACTTCATACAAATGAATGGTCTAGATCTCTCCTCAATCCTTCTTCTCTTACTCATTGAAAATTCTAAGGTCAAAATTATTTGGATAATGCACATCATTGAACCGGAACCTACCTCGACGCCCACGCACCCACCCCGACGCCCACGCTCCTGCCTCCCCCAATGAACCCGTGCGCTCCTCGGCTCCTCCCCTCTGATTCTCCGCCGCCTCCTCCCCTCCCTCCTCCTCCTCCGCCGCCTCCTGCCTCCCACCACCGAATCCGTGCGCCTCTTCCCCTCTGATATCTCTGCCGCTCCTCCGCCGTCGCCGCCTCCTCCGCTCCGCCGCCACCTTCTCCTCCCCCCACCCCTCTGCTCCGCCGCCACCTCCTCCTCCCCCCACCACTCCGCGCGCCGCCGCCTCCTCCCCCCCCCGCGCCGCCTCCTTCTCCCCACCCCACGCCGCCGCCTCCTCCCCCCCCCCTCCGCTCCGCCGCGCCTCCTCCCCACCCCTCCGCTCCGCCTCCGTCTCCTCCTCCCCACCCCGCGCCGCCGCCGCCTCTCCTCGTGCGCCACTCTCTCTCTCTCGCCAAGTCGGTGCACCGCTGCACGCTCCCGGTCGCTTTTCCATCGATCGGCGCGGATAAAGCGCAGCTAGGGTTTGCCTCGCTCCCGGCCGATGGACGCGGCGGCGCTGACGACGCTATCCGGTGGCTCGACGCCATATAAAGTCAAAGTCTCGACGGCGCTCTGACCACATCCAGCCGCGAGTTCTTCCAGCCGTCAAGGTCGGCGACCAAGGTCAAGCAACCACAAGCCCTAACGCTACGCGCAATGACGCCCAGCTAATTTTGCGCTTCGCGGCGGCGCCGGGGCGAGGATGCGGTGCGGTGCAAGGTGGTGGCGCACATTAACTCCGACGCGACCGACAAGGCGCTCGCCGCTATCCGCGCCGCTGAGCGCCTCCCCATCGATCTCACCTACTTCAAGGTGATGCAAGCTTATCCTTTTACCCTTGGTCGCATGCTGGATCTATCTGTTCAATTGTTGCAATGCCTCCGTGGGTCTGGGCTGTGGTTTTAGGATATAGGAGTGCCCAGATCTGTTTGTGCGTATGCCCTAAATAAAATCTGGTGATTTGGGTTAGGACGAAGCGAAAATTTTGAGAAGCATATCACTTTTGGAGCTTAGATTTGCAAGCGACGATGCTGGCAGCATTGCATAGCAAGTTTTTTTTCGAGAACAATGTTGCATAGCAAGTTTTGCTATTGAGGTTTGTGATTCACAGCGTGATTGACTGATTACAAAGTTGACTGAATCCCTTGCATACTTTTGGAGGAATATATTGAGGGGAGATGGGAGGGAGGGCCAAGTTTTATGAACAGTTCTTCGTGGCATGCTGGCAAGAACCGATGGCTCTGCAAGCCAAATATATGTGACGAAGTGTTTGGTTTTATATTATGCTGCTTTAACTTAAATTTGAGGAATTTGAATTTCCAGTAAGCCCAAGGGTCCAGCGTGTTTAAAGATATAGTATACTTGCTACTTCTTTATCTGTTCTGATATGGACCAGTTGTAATCATTTTTTAGATGAAATCTATTATTGTAACACGGTCTTTTGGGTTCTTACTTGAGAGCTTAAAATCTTGACAAGGCCATCTCTTTTATTTCATTTCATATGTCTGTATGGTCTTCCATACCTTTGCGAGGTGACATACGCCTTATTCCTTACAGATCCATCATCTCGAGGCAAGGCGACATACGCCTTATTCCTGCTCTGGTTTTGTTGAGCTTTGTCAGTGGTTTGGGTAAAAGATGCTGAAGAACATCTTGAGCCAGACATGGAGGAGAGGGGCGCATGTGCTACAGGATGGAAATCGATCTGCAGCAATCTATGCTTGCCAGAGTCGATTTCACAGTGGGCAGGTAACTCGGCTCATACTATCCCTTGATACTTAACCCTTGAGAGTGATGTGCTGTTGAAATGGTGTAGTATGAAGTAACAAACCCTTTTACCTTCACTAATTTTGTTAGGAAGTGTCAGACCCAGATTTTACAATCCGGAATCTACTGTGTTTAATTGCACTATTCCCTGGATCAGTAGATAGTGCACACAGTTACAGATCTGAATATCAAAGTACATATCATGCGGAAACGTAATTAAAATAATAAACTTACTCATGGGCCGATTAGGCCGAAATCAATAAATTGCAGCAGCGGAAGAACGAAGCACACAGGTGGGACCTTCAGGACATGCCCACAGGCAGCCAACTGGAGGTTCGCGACCTAGCCCTTGACATCTTCATCTTCATCTTGTCTGCCAGCTTGTCCACTCTTGTTGCTGAGGCGAGGTGACTTGTCTCTTGATTCTGAATTTTGCCGCAAAAGCGAGCGTGAGCACTCCGACCCCGTGCTCAGCGAGTCAACACACAGAATGCAGTATATATAACATGTATGGCTAATCAAGGATGGCTTAAGTTTATTTTCTTTTGCGAAGAGTGCTTTTGAATACAATTATATAAAAATTCCTTAAGACCTAGCATTTTGAACACACGTATATGTTGAATGCAGTAATAATAGTGATTCAGATTCCATCCACCATTACATGGCATCTGCACCATATAGCAATTCTTCAGCGTTATAGCCGCTTAACTTACCACTGGGACGACACCCAGGACAATTCCAAACTAGAGCCTTACACTGCCCTCCACTTTTCCAACCCATCATAAAGCATTTTGAAATAGAACTATATCTGGTTAAGTTCCCATGTCCGCCCTTGACCGTGGGCATGGCTATTCGAATAGTTTTGACTCTGCAGAGTTTGTACACTTTCACCACAAGAGACAATCAACTCGTTGACCCACATGATACCTTAGACATGTGGTTGAGCAGACCATTACAGTGACTTTTCAAAGTATCTAGGTTCTTTTCTCATCTCACGTTTATGGGAGACCGCCCACTGCGGTGGGTCCCATCTGTCAGGCGCGGATGTTTCCCCACCCACTCGCAGCCGGCTTCTTCCTCTCCGCAACGTGGGACACCGGGAAACTTCACCTCCACCGGTGTCCCTTCAGCCCCCTTGCCATAGCTAAATTCCTTCAACCTCCTGCCAGTGAGATGAGTCCGGAACTTCGATAAATTTACTTAGCCAAGTCGTAATTTACGGACTTGTGGTTGCACTGTTCTACAAGGGAGTTCATGACAAGATTCAGTCCTTAGTGGTATCTGGGCGGGCTATCACTAACCCACTCGTTATACATCACTAACTCACTGTTGTGCTTCCACTGCACTTTTTATACATCATTAACTCACTTTTGTGCTTCCACTGCACCACACATTCATACACTCGAACTAGTCCGCCCAGATATTTAAGCATGTTGAGATTTTTGGAGGGTATAAAATAGTCATGTCAAATATACCAGTCATTCCCACCATGACCGCCCAAACCATTTTCTCATTATTAAAGCGATCATGAAGTATGGGGCATTTCAGCGCCCCATGTATATCTATGCAAGACTAAGCATATCATTAGGGACTTATTTTCAAATGTTATCTTGTTATAATTTTTACTAGGCGACGAGTTTCATTCATTCAAACATTTCAACCGAGGGTGTAATATTTATTCAAGGTACCAGTGGCATATAACTAGAATATTAAATTTAGCATGTCTTTGCATATAAATAACAAAGATGCACTATGTTAATTTAAAACAAAGTAATTTGCGAAATATAGGTTCAACATGATCAAAGTATTGACTACTTTGGCGCGGTTTACGCGATCTTGAGATCACACAATGCTTTCACTTGGGCTTCGGTCTCTATCTTCACTTGAGCTTGATCTCGCTTGATCCATTGAATCTTCACGACTCGATTTCTAAATACGTGACAAACGATGAATCCAAATAAAGCAAATAACTCAAAAGATCCAAATAAATCCGAATAAACTCAATTTAGTTTTGTTACGAGTTAATGGGTGATTCGGTGATTTGAGGTAAGGTTGGTAATAGCATACGATAACTTGATCTTTTATTAATAATCTCTTTTATTATTTTGCTATTTATCAAGGAAGTTCCATGAGTCGGGTTAGACCTATAGACCGTGTAGAAGTTTAGTGCACAAATTTTATCTTTAGAGTATGTATTCCTTGCAAGTTAGGTAAAGGCAAACTGGATGATGGATGAGATCAGTACTTATTCTATAAATCTTTTAGTCAAAAGTATTATAATACTTAGATATCTTTATTAAGAATAATCTCTTATATATGTCTTTACTTATTAATTGGATTAAGGTAAATAGCAGAGGCTCCTTATTTATTCATATACTGGAACTAATTAAAATTTAAATCTTTAATAATCCTATTATCATATTTTATGTATCTTCATTCATCGCTAGCTTAAGTTTAATTCGAATTAGGATCCTTTGGTATGGGTCCCAGCTTGATTTATATACAATTGTACTAAATTTTATTATGTACCAAAGCTAGTGTTAGGATTTAGTTAATGGCACTATTATTAGCTTGCTCATACTTTAGCTACTATTAGGCTTAGCTCCACTTCTAATTCTAGTTTAAACTTAGCTACCGGAGCAAGGCTTAGTATAAATCATTTTATGTGAAATGTTAATCTAAATACCAATTGTCCTTATTAACTAAATCTAGCTTCTGATATTTATTTATCGGCGATGTACTAAGGGTGGGGTCTGCATTATGAAGCCTAACTTTCCAATTTAAATATTTCTTTCATTTAATTTGGTGTTAGAATGAATCAATAATTATTTAAAGCTTAACCATAAGTCAGTTGTATACAAGGTAGCCTCTATTTTAATTTGAATATCATGGCCTAAAGGTTTGTTTATTAATGTTCACATTATTTAACAGTAAAAATGGATTATCCTAGTTACTAGGGATAAAGACAATTTTTTTTTGGGTTTAATTTTGCAATGGTTAATTTCTACATCATTTACTAATATGCAATGGTTCATAGCTTATGGTTTACTAACTCTTTATTTATTAGAACATCATGAGAGCTTGAACCTACAGGTTATCCCTAATTAATTTCTCACTATTCCTTAAGTTAGGGATTAAGTTCTATACAAAAGATTAGAAGAATATTAGCAACTAATATGTAACGTTCAATCTAAGGTTAAATATTTATTAGGCCCATTTACACTCTCAATAAATTTTATTAGTTTTCCTAGATTATTTCTTATTTTTCCTGAATTTTTCTTAATTAAAATGGAGTAGGAAAAATCAATAGATACAAGAAATAAAAGGATGCGCCTTACGGATCGAACTCAAGACCTCAAGATTGGACACATTAGCACTTAGCTGAGCTAACCAACCGACCGAACGGTGTGTCTTGTTTTTCTCGTAGGGGAGTACATTGTTAAAGCTACGGTGAGGACACAGAGGATATCATCGGCCGAGACAGAGGAGGCGGGCACACGGAGGAATGGCGGTGCCGCCGGTGGGAAGAGGCGGGAGGTTAGGCCGACCGGTGAAATGGAGTCCCAGTGAAGTGAGGAAGCTAATGGGAAGGTGCCTCGGCTTGGAATGGCGGTGAGGCGCTCAGCGGTGATGGGAGTGGTGGCGGTGGAGGTGGATCGGGCGGCGCGCGCGTGGAAGAGGAGCAAATTGGCGCGAGCACGAGTTGCAAGAGGTCAAGGGAGACTTACCATGTGTTTGGACGAGCGAGGGAGAGGCCGTGGCGGCCTGGCATCGTCCGGCGGCGGCGGGCAAAGAGAGCGCACGACGCTGGTGAAGATGAGTTGGGGAGAAGCTCGGCCGAGGTGGGGTGACTTCGCGATGCCTTGAGGGTGCTCGGCCGAAGGAATTTGTCCGAGGTGGGCGCAATTGGTGGTTCGCCGGTCACGGAGTTGGAGGGGAAGACACGGCCGGCGAGCTACGAGGCTTTAGAGATCAATTCCCCACGGTGGAAGGAAGGTGGAGGTGAGGCGACGCGATTTGAGTCTCGATTGAGCTTTATAGCCGCTGGGGTGTGCTGGCGCCGAGGAAGGCTGCAGCGCCGTGGCGAGCGACGTGGCGGAAGCGTGGCGCAGCCGGATTCGCGAGGAGGCGGCGTCGGCGGCGGCGGGTATGGCGCGCGATCGAGGAGCTCCGCGACGTCGGCCGTGTCTCGCGCCCGGTCACCGGCTTTGACCGGAATTGAGCGGAGAAGAGGCCAGCGCACGGAGAAATGAGAGGAGGAGAAGAAAGGAGTGCGCGCGAGAGAAGAGAGGAAAAAGGAGGAGGCGCCGTGAGTGGACCCACGGCGAGAGGAAGAAAATGCGGCAGGCGCAGTGCGGGTGGAGTCACGATTTGGCCACTGGCTTTATTGCTTTCCCCTTTTTTATTTATTTGTTCATTTATATACATGTATATATTTCCTTCACGCCTATTTATTTTTGTGTCATTATATTTTATGTCTTACTCATCTTGCTAAGCCTTTTTGCATAATACTTATTTTTATTTGCTAATTTTTAACAGGCTCCTTCTTGCACAATTTATATATACACATACATGCATACATATATATATATGCGTTGGTATTTTTATTCATGTACTTTTATTGCTATTTGTATCATGATTTCCAAAATGCAGTTTTATATTTTTAACTCGGATTTCTCCCTCCTTATACTGGATCATCTTTTCAGATTCGTATTTAAAATTTTTGTTTTCTATTATTTGCATATTCCCTTTTTGGCATTACTATTGTTTGTTTCTTTTTCTGTTATGACTTTATTCAACTTTTGAAATCACAACCCAAAATCGGGAAAACACAATGAAATCCAAATTCCAAATAGAATATATGGCCAAAAATAATTCAAGAAATTCATATTTTTAAATTTAAATTTTTCAGGATGTTACAGGAAGAAAGCCCAAATGTTTAATGAATGAATTGTGCGAAGATGCAAATGTGGACGGAGTAGTAGTTTCATTGTATTATTGATTTTTGAGGATATAAGGTCTTGATCTAATATCTATTAGTTAGTTTAAATTTTGGATTCTTGCTGAAAACCAAAAATCTGAGTTATGTTTGAGCCAAACTGATAATCTTAAATCTTAATCCGTCCTTATATAGAGAATCTGAAGTGAACGCATGACTTTGGGAACCGATACTTATAAATTTGCAAAGAGTGTAAGCTTTGTTTGATCAAATAGATCACTTATTGTGGCTCAAGCAATATATGCTCAATAGCACTTCGGTTGTATACTAGCATAAGTTTGGTTAAGCCATATAATATAGACCCTCGATGATAACATAACAACATGACACATTCCTTTTTTTGTTGGGTTAAACTCTCATTATTCTATAGTTGTTAAATGAATATTTGATCTCCTGAAGGAGATTTTTGGATTGTACTCAAACCACTTTGAGCAAAATGCCAGTCTAAAGTTTTTTTTTCTAACTGGTGTTTAGTTGAATTCCTCTTGGTACGAATGTTTGGTACCTTTGGGACAGGCAATCCAATTGCTCCACTAATTTCATTGTTGACTTAATATTGCATCATTAGCTATTGCCTCATCTTCTGTTATTACAATTTACAACATGCTAATACTTGGTGATCTACAATTAGGTTGTTGAAGTGTCGTATTTTCACATGGATTCAACATCGCAAAATTTCCAACCCCGAACATTTTCCATCAAGCTGTGGCCACCGAGTGAAAGCACTCGTCTGATGCTTGTAGAGAGGATGACTAAGAACCTGTCCACCGAGTCAATCTTTTCTCGCAAGTACGACCTTTTGGGCAACGAAGAGGCTACGCTAAGAGGATTGAAGAGATGTGCTTTGCTTCTGCAGATGAGCATTTCAAGAAGGAGCTTGATGTGAGCACAAACATGTTGCAGAGGGTTGGAGCCCGGTGCTTTGCCCAAGCAATCACAAGCAAGCCAGGTTTTGTGCAACTGAACATCAATGGGAATTTTATCTCTAACGAAGGGATTGATGAGGTGAAGGAGATTCTGAAGGGTGGTAAGAACACACTGGATGTGCTTGGCCCGCTAGATGAGAACGATCCTGAGGGGGAGGCCGAAGACAATGATGAGGAAGAGGATGGGGACGAGGACGATGGTGGGCTGGACTCGAAGTTGCAGGACCTAAAGGTTGAGCAGGACGACGAGTAGTCATGTTTAGGTTCGATTGTTTTGAACCGAGTCAAACAGCCAAATGGTGTAGCCTGGCGGTTTTATCTGTACTTTTGTAACACCTTCCATTGGAACTCCTTTCATGTTTTAGGCCCTGTTTGGCAGGGCTCCTCTTCACAAGTGGAGTTGTTTTTTTTGGCTTCACAAGTGGAGCCAAGTGAAACTACTTTTTTCAGCTCCTTGGGTGGAGCTATTTTTGTCTCAGCAGATTTTAAGGAGCTCCTTGGGTGGAGCTATTTTGCTTTACCCCGTTTGGCACAAAACAGCTCCAAACAGCTCCAAACAGCTCCAAGGAGCTGGTGGTGGAGCTGTGCCAAACGGGGCCTTAGCAACGCCTTGGTTGCCATGTCATGGTCTGGTGAAGCTGGACACTTAAATATATGGCATGTCTTTGCTGTGATAACTTCGGAAGTTCTGCTGTGACATCTTTGGAATCTTTGATGTACCGATCTCTATGGCATTGGTATGTATCGCGTGATTCGACTGTGCCTACGTTGGCCTTATTTTTTGCTTATGCGCCGTTGTGATCAAGGATACTTTAGATTCTTTGTCTGTTTCCTTTTGGGAATAATATATACTTTGCCTGTTGAGCATGGAGGTTAGAAACATGGGAGCCTTGTCAATGTTGCTAGCAGTTTCCAAAGAAATAGTCAGGAATCCAACTTGTAGGGGTAATCCAACTATTGTCCTTCACGTATCAGAAAAGAAAGGAAACTTCTCAATCTCTCTCCCATGAATATCTCACCCGTATCTCTCTCTCTCCTTCACGTGCATGGTAACTTCTCAATCTCTTCTCTCTACCCCTCTCTCTCTCTCCTATGAAAGGTGAAGGAAAAGGTGAGATGCAGAACAAGACTCATGCAGAAATAGAGGTATGAAAGGATTGAGAAATCATTCATTCATCATCATATAGTCATACTGATTCAATTTCATAGGATTGAGAAATCTGTTTACTCCATTTTCTGATGTAAAATCATTCATTTCATCGATAGTTTGTTATTTTCTTCTTCATTGATATACATCTATACCGGGACTGCGATGGCGCTTTCATTGGTGCTCCGGCATGAAGGCGGCGTGCTCACCGTCAAGGCGTTCGACACCGCTCCCGCCTCGAGAGTTCTCGCTCTCCGTCCACAGTAATCAAGATTGGCATGCAAATCTTGGATTGTGCTTTATGCATGCTGTCAAATAATAGAGAGATCAGTAATGTTAGTAATCAGATCTCAAGACTGGAGTGCAAGAAACATATAATCGATTTTTAGAAAGGATAGAAACGGATGATGATCTTGTGCGATGAGTAATTTTTTAAAAAATCCTCATTCCAGTATGTCCATGTTACAGAATGCATAACTCGCATACATACTTGCATTCTTTTGAGTTAGAGAATGCAGACAAATGACTTAAAAAATCCTCATTCCAGTCTCTTTTTTTTTCTAAATGAAGATGTCTGTTTTTATCAAAGAGTTGGAGAAGTATAAACACACAAATAGCTGATCGTGTTTGCTCTGCAGTGTCCAGACTACTGATACAATAATAATTCTAGCATTTATCCAAAAGGCAAAGCCAAAGAAGAAAAGGAATCCGCAGAGATGTGACATAAAATTTTCTAAAAAGACAAGGGGTATCATTGCCACCAAGAAAAAGCTACTGCAAGTGAAACTTGAGCATTAAACAATTATATCTGTACATATAAGTATGAGAGATTACTCACAATATTTCATCACCAACTACAATAATTGAAGCCGAGAGTGAGATCATCTGCTCGCCTCGCATTGTTCATGCCATTGCTTGAAAGCAATTAGATTCCTTTTGTGATTAGTCTTCTTTGTTGTACCAGCTCTTTCAAGTCTTCCATCCGATAGCATATATGCTGGCCTAAAGCTTTTCCCAGTTGATGAATCACTAAGAAGTGCATTTGGAACAAGATCATATATGCTCCCAATGGAAGTATACCAAACCAAAAGCAAGTATGTGAAAATGTAAGATAAACTAGGAGTTTATATGGAGGAGTAGAGTTCTTCTAGCAGGGCTTAAATTATAAGGTGGCTTTACAAAATGAGTGAAGTCCAAGATATGACATAAATGCCCATCAAAAGGTAGAGGAAATATTTCCTCTTGTAGATGACTTTTTAAGAGCAAAGGCATGTGAAATCACATTATAACCCACGGCACCAAGTGATTTAGAAACCTAACATCTAATAAATAGTATGCATATAGGCAATTATACATTTGAAGGTCTGAACATGCAAAAGAACCTACCCTTGATCATAAAGGCTGCAGTATTTGACCTTACATGTTAAGAGGAAAGACCAAACATCCCTGACACATAAAGCAACGCTCCTTAGCATCTGAATGAATTAGCAGGCTAAAGAAGGCAAGCTTTGATTTATTTACATGATAGGGGGAAAAACCTGTATGACCAATCCAAGATAGGATTCACCCTCATAAAAGGAGGCCAGCCAGGTGAATTAGGAGAGAATTGTTCTTGACCAACCTATAATCCAAACTGAATTACTAATAGGTGTGGAGATACCAATAAGTCTCAAGAATTGTGAATAAAAAGATGGGCATAGGTATTGCACCTGATATTTCACCCAGATTTAATTCATTTCACAAGCTGCTTCACTACTTCACTCTCTCTTCACTGATATTATATATTGCAGATCAACATGGATGTAGCAGAAGGGCCGATCGAAGACAATGCCGGACAAATAGTTGACCTAGAACAAGACGACTACAGGAAGCATGCTGACGAGGATGTGAAAACAATAGTCTTGAACACATAGATGAAGGCATCATCCCGACATAATAAACCTAAGAAGTCAAACAATGCAAAAGTCCTGCCTCAAGGTGAGTGGTCTTCAATTGTATCTTCTTTACTTATTTGGGAATTAATTAATAATAAAAATAATTTCTCTGTAGATTATGAGTGTACAAAAGAAGATGCTGATATAATTGAGTACATAAAAGCAACACCAGAAAAAAGGGTACTCGTCAACATCGATAATAATTGGGTATACAGAGATGACATGGATTGTCTTTTCCGTGACGGCGAGCAAGTGAATGGTGCTGTAAGTATGTTTAAGACTGTCTTTTGCATTGATTGATGTATACCAAATATATGGGTTCAATTCTTTACTGTCAAATTAAAAATTTGCAGGTCCTAAGTGCTTATATTCAGTGTATCCGGCATGAAGAATACCTACAGCATAGAGAAGGTGGAGATGTTTATTTAGAAAATACATTTATTTCCAGCTTGCTAAAACGTGACGGAGACCCTAAGGTGGCATTGAACTATAAAGATGACGTAGATTATACAAGGGTCGAAAAGTATTTACACGCTGATATGGTAAACTTGTCGATGCCATAATTATTATATATAAAATATAATGCAGATGTTAATATTGTTAATTTAAAGATAGAAGAAAAATTTGAGATAAAACTTTGTTAGTGCAGGTGTTCCTTCCAATTAATATTGAGAAGTTTCACCGTACCTAGCGGTTGTGAATGCTAAAAATCGAGATACATGTCTTGGATTCTTTCTGACGAGAACTATCGGACCGTCGAGATCTCAAAACTACGGTAGGGCTTAATGATTAATATATAGTTTCATATTGTATTTTAATTCTAATATATTCCTTTCTAAATCTTGGTGTTTCGGTCACAACAGTTAAGAGGACTGGAAAGAGTAATAAACCTTGCAGCAGAGCATACACACTGCATCGAGATAAATGGGCGGATATTAAAGTGGCATCTTGGCCAATTATAGATAAGATCACCGAGAGAATGCAAACAGATGGGTAAAAGATCATCGACTTGTTGTGTATGCCATTGCTCGACTTGCAACGGATTCTGATCACTCACGTTAGTTTTTTCACTTTTGCACAGGTAAGTTGTGGTTTATGGATGATCAACTATATGGAGTATTGGACTGGAATTACTCTATCCACCATGTGACCTGTAATTCATAGGGAGATTTCTAAACATAGTCACTTTTTTTTGTCAAATAATCGGTTAATACATCAGCACTTGCTCATATTTTCAGGATGATATAAGTAAGTTTAGGTTCAAGCTCCCTGCAATCTTGTGGAACTCCACATTAAACACAGTGAGAGGGTACCAGGATGATGAACAAGATAAAGAGGTCAGCGATAATCCAGATGATGTCATAATGATCGATAATCCGGGTGAGGTCACTCAACTGTCAGAGATTGCTGCTGGTCCTCAACCATCTGCCAAAATATTCACTGACAGAAAGGAACTATTGTATTGGTTGAGCACATACATCTGGTCGATAGACGATGAAGAGTGTTTAGAGTAAGTATTTTTTGCTAATTAATTGCATATACTAAGATGTGATCAACTAATTCGTTCCTGGTCCTTGTTTTTTTGTAGCAAAGAATGGGTTCGAAGCACCAGACCATATCCAATTTCTTTAAGTCTCAGAACACTTAGAGATATTTTAGATGCAAATAAACCCATTGATTGTGATTGCTTCAACATGGGTGTTCGGACGGTTGCGTGCAACGAAGCCTTGTTGTGGTTAGATGACAAATTCCACTACATGGACCTCCAGTTCTGTGTAAGTTGATATAATTGTTCCCTTGTTGTATATATCATTGTTTACAGGTTAAGTTATTATTTAGCCAAACAACTGGATCAAGCAAACATCAGATATACTCGGCAACCTTAGCTTTATATAGGTGCCTTTTACAAAAAAAAAACCTTAGCTTTATATAGGTGCCTTTTACAAAAAAAACCTATTCCGATTCGAACTCATACCCACCCAAGATATACTCGGAAGTCTTACCTAAAGATAGAATTTAACCTCTAACTTGTTAAAAAGAACTCTAATTAGATACAAACTCAAAAGGTTGCTATACGAACTCATAATCTAATCCTTTCTCCGGCGCTAATAGACTGACACATTAGTGATCATCTGATACAAACTGGCACCCATGAATCAATTTATGTTTCTCACTCAGGAGACCATACATACAATAAATGTAGTCCAACATATATATGCTAACAAATGTGTATAGCGGCGTAGCCACAACTTATTATGTATCATGAGAGGTGCTACAAACCACACAAGAAAGGACATTAGTAATAGAAATCTGAATTAGCTCTATGGCACAATATATAAGTTGAAGTTTTAAAAAATACAAGTATATCTCAAGCCCACATTTCAGTGTGACTCATTGGTATTTTACCGCAAACTTGGCCTGTGCTACAGATGCAAATGTACCTGCTATAATTGGATAGCGTACATATTAAATGATGCAACTGGGATATTTCAACTAAGCAAACAGACTCACCAGGCACCACTCAAAGAGACTGAAAAAACTGTCCCACAAGTCACGGAAAATACTGCTAATAATAGTTTAAGAACTGAACAATTAACAACACTTCTTGCTGGAAACTGCACAACATTTAAGTTTGCAATTCTGAAATTCAAAAGACAATATGAGATAAGTACTGGCAATAGCATGTCTTACAAGAAAATTCAGTTAGCGATTTGTTCTCGTGAGCTAAATGTTGACAAGATACCAAACTGTGTTATATACACTATGTAATCATGAGGTTTAACATCGATCATGCTAACAATCTAACCTTGTGTGCAATGCGATTGAGTGGTCGCAGTCATCCAATTCTCCTGTAACAAATGGACGCTGCAAAAAATGTTTAAGATGTCACATTTACAAAAATTATAACATCATCGTACACTTAAAACCACACAAATACCGCCACTACAATGCAAGCAAATCAATGCAAATATACCTTCAATAAATCTGATGCAAGAGACCTCACTCCTGGTTCCTAAAAGAAGAAAAAATAACCAAGGCACCAGATAAGAAATCCAGGAACTATAGTTTTCAATTGCAAGAAGTTATGTAATGCTTTTGAACGAATATTATCTAAGTGAAATAAACAACCAAATTTTCAAGTGCCGATCAACCAAATTTTCAACTACTTTAGTGCTGGGGTGATAAAATTTACCTCCTAAATACTGCTGGATCCATGGTGGTTTACCAGTAGCCATTTCAATGAATGTGCATCCCACACTCCAGATATCTGCAGAGCTGAGATATTGGAAGGGTAAGGATAAGGATCAACTCACAAAATAAGAACAAATAGAGAAATGGCATGATTCTAAAATATATTTTTTCAACTCACAATAGATTAATTCCCTACTTGGTCCAAATTAGACATCCATAGAATCAATGAAGGCAACAGCAAGCAGGTATATTAAAAATAGAAATTAAAAAATTGTTGGTTATCTCGCAAGTCACAAGAATTACTGTCGTTGTTTGTCGGCTTGTCGCTCACTTGTTCTCATGCTGGACAAAATATCACATAACTAATCATTTACAAAATGGGAGAAGTGATTATTAACTCAGATCGCATAGTTTATGTAGCTCGTGAAGTACATATTGTTATTGAGTAGTGCTTTACGCTCTCCAAAAAATCTATTGTTTATATATATATATACATATAAACAACTAATTCTAAATTTTGCAAAATGAATGCAGACCATATCTCGCTTTGGACGAGATCCGCGGTGTGACAAGCTAGACGCAAAAATCGCAAAATTGCTTGAATGTCGGCTCGACATGGAGTACGATATTTCACATTGCAGCGGTGTAAGATATGTTCTGTATACTCCTTTAAAAACTTGTGTTTTATCATTTGTCACTTATAGACTCGGTGTTTGTTTACGTGTTCTCTTGCCATACCACAAATGAAGCACTACACATTATACATACTAGACATGGGCACGAATCGTGTCCATTATGGATCCTCATCCTAAAAATAGAATGTTTAAGGGTTCTGATCCATGCATGCCATATATACACAAATTACATAACATTGCCAATAATTTTAAACTCGCCATGGACTTGGCACATCCTGCATGGAAAGACAATATTTATTACGGCATCGTAAATTCCCAACATGGGTTCCAAAACATTGACCGGTAATAACTTATAATATGTTTCATCTTTATTATCAATAATCATTTGATTTATCTACAACAATTAAACACGTGCTCTTCTCCAGCAACCTGTCAGGCTTCCTTGTATACAATTTCATGCGGTCGTGGGATGGTATAAGATTGCCATTGATCAACACTGTGAGCATATATATTCTCTATGTATATTTTGCAGACTAAATAGCAAATTAATAATTTATCTTATTAATAATTTATTATCTGCCACGCACAGGAAACACATTCACTGAGGACGAATTTCTTGGTGGACATTTTGAAGTGCAGTGCAAATGAATGTAAAGACATTATCCCTGCAGAACTCCACGACCTACTTAAGCAAATCAGAAATTAGATGGTTGAGGCGAGACATGACTTATTATTGCCTTGTTATTTATGCATTATAATTGGCCTAGGCTGGTAATTTCATGATCTGAACTTGCTGGTGATATACATGAGTGTTTTCCGGATTTTGAGTACCAGTTTTTGTTCTACTTCTATATATAATATTTCTAGCCAGATTTTCTCTTCCTATCCTGGTCAAAATAAACCTCACTTGGCAAGCATATATGACAGGCAATACACAAGGATTCCAAGTATTTATATGATAGTTCAATAATGGTTAAACGATAGTTCAACAGTGGTTAAACCATGAAAGGTCCAATAAACAATTTTAAGGCAAGTAAAGTAGCAATCAGGTCACACTCACAAGTCACGAGCAGTAACATCTTGTGGTACACAACAATACACATTCACTTTGCAGGTATTGCTAATACTTTATATACAAACTGGAGATATTACTTGTTGTACAGAGTATGCAAATATTAGCAGAACTGTGACATGAATAAGAATCTATCACCTCAGCCTCATGCAAGTGCTTGTAAATGTCACAAGCAAGAGTTGCACACAGTTGCTGATCCTCATGGTTGCAATTTCCATTGGGGAAGGACCATGCTTCCTCCAGTTGGATACTACAACAGTAAACAAATCAACAAATATTTAACACCATGCAATAAAGAGCCAAACCTGGATTACCCATTTTTCACAAGCAAACAAACCTGCAACATCCCTATTGTCAGATATATGAAGTTTATCATTAGCCCAATGGTGCAAGGAAGATGCCACTGGGGAGTCCCCATCGTCAAGGCACTTAAGATCAGGGCTTTCCATTGAATTACATGTTGACATAGCATCCTCCATAGAAGTACATTGTTGCAGTTCCTGAAATACAGAAAGGTTCAATTCACCAAAAATTAACTGTATTTCCCCACGAAATTGAGGCAAAATAAACGCACTAAAATAGGCGGCCCAAGTCACAGCGCAATGCGACGGGCCGACGCTGAACAGTAGATAAGGTCAGTAGGTCACGGTCTCTGGTCTCACCTCTCACGGCGACGGCGTCACGAGTCGCGAGCGCAGCCGGCCAGCGAGGGGGAGCCGGGAGGGGAGGCCGTCGGGCTCGCGCGGGCGGGAGAAGCGGCCGCCGCCGCGCGATTAGCGACTTCAGCGGCAGCGGGAGGAGGCCGGGCGGTCGGCGCCTCGGCGGCCCGGCACGGAGGGCGACTTCGACGTGGAGGCGAGCGAGGGGCCGAGGAGTGGCAAAGCGAGGGGCGAGGGCGGGGGCGGTCGGCGCCTCGGCGGCCCGACACGGAGGGCGGCTCGACGTGGAGGCGGAGCGGAGGGGCCGAGGGAGAGGCGGAGCAGAGGGGCCGAGGGAGTGGCGGAGCGGAGGGGCGGAGGGGCTGAGGGAGCGGCGGAGTGGGGCTAGCGAGGCCGAGCGGCAGAGCGGAGCGGCGGACGAGGCGAGGCTATTCCCCAAATCCCCTTCACCTGAGGCTGTGTCGCCGTGAGCTGCCCGTTGAGGCGACCGGCCTATTCCCCATTCAACGAACCGAATGAAGTGTCTGTGAGCAGCGAGGCTGCGAGGCGAGCAGGTCTACAGACTGCAGTTGAGGCACTGAGGCTGTGTCGCCGTGAGCTGCCCGTCGTCTGCCCGACTGCCCCCCAGTACTGCTGCCCGTGAATACAAACACCGTTTATTTATGTAGGTAATTGGAGCCTTGGATGCATCCCCTTTGCACATATCCCTTTACATATGTCCACTCCGCATCATCTTTAAATCCTAACCATTCTTCCCTGCTATTCGTCAGTTGCATTCTCTATCAAGTTTTTTACAATATGTGAATATATATAAACCGTTCTTTCAAAATCACATTTTGAATGCATGGTTTCATGGCACTTAATCATTTATATTCAGAACTACATCATATTTCACATTTTCCTTGCATTGTTACGTACTATAAATATTGTCAAACTGTGAACTAGATGTACTTCTTATAGTATATATCATGATTTATCACACTCATTGGATAGTTAGGAGCTTTTTTCTTCTAAACTTTATCTAAAAAGGGCACACGTGGTCATATGATTTCAATAATCATTGCTATGCTCCAGTACCAACTCTTGCTTCTCTTTTATTTTTTGCAGACTATGTGAGGGTGGTGAACTATTGGATCGGATTTTGGCAAAGTAAGATAAGATATATCCTCCATTTCTTGTTTCATGTATATTTTTCTCTCCCTATGTCAAAGGTTGCTAGATTTTATGTTGTCTTTTAGTTTCAATAAATTTTAGCTTGATGTTTTGCTGTCAGTATTGTTTAGTACAAGGACCATTACACTGTCTAGCCTACTTTTGCTTTTTTACTTACCCACAGTATATGTACTATTTGTGTTACAGACAGAAGAAGAAGAAGAGGAATAAGTGAACATTGTCGATACTACAACTCAATAACTTGTCCTAATGGACCGGACAAAAGGAGGCCGACGCGTATTTGGAGATGTATCAAATAACATAATCACAGATGACCATAGAGAAGAGAGGAACAGAAAACAACGAGAATACCGTGCAAGGAAGAGGGCTGAAGAAACAGACGAGCAAAGAGAAGAAAGAAATAGAAAGCAACGAGAAAACTATGCAAGGCGAAAGGCTGAACAAAAATCAACTACTCCTGGTAATCCTTGATTGACTGCACCGGGCTCAAATATCCATCTATAAAAAGTATAGTATTTGCATATTTATGAGTTTACACACGTTAGGTTGCGTCCTATCACCATATGGTACACGGTGCTCGATGATTTTAAATCCTCCAGGAATAATAGGTAGCAACGTACAAGCCTCTGCAGGTAAATAGTAGTCTATATTGCTTTGCTAACATGTTATATATTATATATCAGAGTCTAAATTTCAAAATATCGCAGATGGTTCCCCCACGGTAGGCCAACAACCTACGTATGGATCAGGGTGTTCAACTCTGAACCAAGCATCACCCATAGTTGGCAAAGAAAATATTTTTCCGGATGAAACCATGGATTGGCTACATAGAAATGATAATTATGAGAGATGTGGGAAATCCACTTGTGATACCTATAAGAACAGGCTCCTGACGAATCGAGCACTATACATAAATATGGAAGAATCTAAGAAGGAGAGGTTGTTGCATAGTAGACGAGACTACAAAAAGATAAAATCAAGTTGCAACAAGATGAATGGATCTGCAGATAATTATCCAAGCCCAGGTGAACATGTTTGCAATATTTTTCTAATAATATGTTAACATCTCTTTTGTATCCAGTACATGTTTTTTTAACTAATTCTAAGAGCTAAGCTTCAATACAGGCAGTCTTACGCAAGTTGAGGGTAGTATGCGTATACTGCCCAATGATATAGAATATGACAGGTCCCTTTTCGAGCCTACAGACCCTGGCAGTGATGAAGAAGGTGGGTTATTGGCGATAATTTGAATGTTTACGAACCAACCATGACTGACTTAATAGTTTTGCTGATTTGTTATATATAATATCATGCAACAGATCATCTTGAGGCACCACAAAACTTGGACATTGCAGATCATAATGATGATGAAACAAGGCAATTCCTTGGAGAAGGTAACTAGAAGTTATAGTTTGAGTCATTATATTATCATGACTAAAAAATTAACATGTAGTGATAACCATCCCTTTTTTACATCACAGATGATGCATTCGAGTCATATCGTGTACATCCCAATGGTGTTGACCAGAATGACACCGATGATCCTTATGACTATGTTTACCAGGACTTGCCAGAGAGACACCATGTTTTGAGAAAAGTCCCTGACTGCATGTATTGTGGAGCCATACGATTTGAATATGAGCCTCCTGGGTTCTGTTGCAGGAAAGGAAAGATAAAGGTGCATATTCCAGATGTTCCTGTTGAATTGAAAAGGCTGTTCACAAGTCAGGTTGATAATGATGCAAAATATTTTAGACAACATATACACTACTTCAACTCTCATTTCTCCTTTACAACCCTTGGAGTCAACTTGGATCGACGATATGCCACCGCAGCTGGTACTGGTATATATACATTCCATGTGCATGGTGTCATGTACCATCGTCTGGACCATCTGGTGCCAGGTTGTAAAGGCCCTCGTCACTTGCAGCTATACTTTTATGATACAGAAGATGATACATTATCCCACAGAGTGCGAAGATCTCCTGACCTTGATATCAACCTTATAAGAAATGTTTTAAGAATACTAGAAGGTAACCCATACAGACAGACATTCAATAGAGTTGGAGCTATTCCCAATCTTGATGACTACGTAATTGAGCTCAATACTAATGTCACGCCTGACCAGCGAAGGTGAGCAATTTATTTTTGTACTGATAACATGCTTATGTATTTACTACTTATATAATTTTGTTATTAATACACCGCATTCTTTAGTATGACTGTGTTAACCAAATGATTATTATCTCTTATTTCTTATAAAAAATAGGTACAATGCTCCAACGGCCTCACAGGTTGCAGCAATCTGGTCAGAAGGCAATGATCCACAAAGAAGTTTTGATAGGAGTGTGCTTGTGTATGCCAGAGGGGATCGCCCACGCTATATTAGAGCTTATCATGGATGTTATGATCCATTGGCATATCCATTGTTTTTCCCTAGGGGGGAAACTGGCTGGAATAAGTTTATGCCGTACAATGATGATTCTACCTTTCATGGTACTCCTTCCTCTTCCTGTAATAATTTGTCCGGCATGGGGGCAGGCACTTGTACGGGATCAACAGGTACCTACCGAAGCTCTATTTTTTCACATTTAATTTAATGTTGGTTTACATACTAAATAGTTTTCCTATGGGGCCAGATCATGGAGAGCAACATGCCGAGGTGCCTGCTAGGGAAACAACCACTACTATGGATCCAACAACAAGTACCTACATTAACACCATTTGTACGGCATCTTATTTAATCTAATGCATGTGTATTATATACTAATACTTTCCCTTTGACACAGATCATTGTGAAAACGATGCTGACATACAACAAGGCGATTTATTAGGTAGCCCGGTAGAAGAGAACCAATCGCGGATATGTGACAAAGAAGAGAATACTATTGTTTCTTGATGCAAGTTAGAAGGGGCTTTTAACATCTTGTTGTTCGGAGGGAGGCTTTTCCAACAATGGGTTGTTGACATGTATATCAAGATTGAGTCTATGAGGCTTGATTGGTATTCTAACCCTGATAACCAGAAACTAATACGTGCTGAGCTATATCAGGTGAATGTATTTTCACAATTTATTACTAGCCAATGTTTCATGCATAATAATTTTGACACTCATGAGCCATCCATCTTATACTATTTACCTGAATATAGGGTTTGGTTGATGTAATTTCTGCTGGTGAGACAAGAGCTTCAGAAGTTGGCAAGAGAATAGTGCTGCCTCGTACCTTCCCTGGTGGTGATCGTGACATGATGCAAAGATTTTTCAATGCAATGGCTATTGTACAGCGTTTTGGTAAACCAGATTACTTCATCACCATGACTTGCAATCCATATTGGGAAGAGATTACAGAGCATCTTGAACCTGGGCAAAAACCACAAGATAGGCCAGACCTTGTTTCAAGGGTTTACAGAGCCAAGTTACGTTCGATGAAAGATTTATTGATCAAGAAGAAATATTTTGGAGAGGTTGCAGCATATGTGCATGTTACTGAGTTCCAAAAGAGAGGACTTCCACACGAGCACATCCTCTTGATCATGAAATCAGGTAGTAAGTTAACAAGCCCAGATGGATATGATAAATGCATATCTGCAGAGATACCAGACAAGGACAAGTACCCTGTGTTGCATGATCTGGTCATCAAGCATATGCTACATGGACCATGTGGAGTCTTGAATCCAAAGTGTGCTTGTATGGTAGATGGAGAGTGTCGCTTTCGCTATCCTCGAGAATTTTGTGCAGCAACACAACAAGGTAGTGATTCATATCCTTTGTATAGAAGGAGGGATGATGGACAACGTGTGAAAATAAGAAGGGCTGAATTGGACAATAGGTGGGTTGTTCCGTATAATCCTGGGCTATTGATGAGGTATAACTGTCACATCAACGTTGAAGCCTGCTCCAAGATCAAAGCTATTAAGTACTGTTCAAATATGTGTACAAAGGCCATGATCTGTGCCTCATTCTCGATCGACCCCTCCGGAGTTATCAATGAAATACGTCAGTACAGGGATGCTCGATACATATCACCACCAGAAGCGGTACGTAGGATCTTTGGATTCCATCTTTTTGGTGTGTATCCCGCAGTCTTGCAGCTCCAGTGTCATCTACCTAACATGCAATCTGTTATTGTCGATGAGACTAAAAATCTAGAAGATGTTGTCAATGAGCCATCTGCAACTATGACAACACTCACAGAATACTTCAGTTTGAATCGAGTGGATACTTATGCAAGAAATTTTTTGTACAGAGAACTTCCAGAACACTACAGGTGGATCAGTGGTAGCAAGTTGTGGCAAAGAAGCAAGAAAAAGGACAGATTGGGCGGATTGTGTATGCTAACCCTGCTGAAGGTGAGAGATATTTCCTGAGGGTGCTTCTAAATCATGTAAGAGGTGCGACTTCTTATGATGATCTAAAAACAGTAGCGGGTATCACTTACTCTACTTTCAGGGAAGCATGCGAGAAGAGAGGACTCATAGAAAGGGACGAGATGCTAGATGACTGCTTGAGTGAGGCAACAAATTTTCAGATGCCTTATGCTCTGCGACGGTTATTTGTGACTATTCTTGTATTTTGTGAGGCCACCAATATTCGTGGTCTATGGGACAAACACAAGGCATCATTGTCTGAAGATTACAACAGAGACAATCCTAACACTGCAGTAGTAGAACAAATGATGCTTAGAGACATTCGAGATTTAATTCAGTCAATGGGGAAGGATATTAGAAATTATGATCTTCCTGAGGTCCATGATACAGGTAATCCCCCCCACCCAATAAAACTCAAGCGAATGGACACAGATGCATATCTTATTGCATGAAAACTTACAATTCTTTTTTGATAAACTACATGGTATCAAATATATTATTCTATAATTATTCCCGTGTATTAAATATTCCCGGTATTGTCTTGCTTTGTATCATGCAGATGAATTTAACAACGACATAATGAGAGAGGTTAGGGAGGAACTTTCTGTGGGTGTCGATCAAGAACATTTGGATATATATAAATCCCTTAACAAGGAGCGTGCGCAGGATTTGATGAAATCATACATCATGTCATGAATAAGAAGAGCTGTGTTTTTCGTGGATGGTCCAGGAGGAACAGGAAAGACATTCCTATACAAGTCACTTCTTTCTAGAGTCCGCTCAAAGGGATTAATAGCAATTGCAACGGCAACTTCGGTATTGCGGCGTCAATATTGCTCGGAGGACGACAAAGACACTCAAGGTTCAAAATCCCAATTAAGCTTGCTGACAATAGCACATGCAACTTCACAAAGCAAAGTGGCACCGCTGAGTTACTGCATACAACATCTTTGCTTATTTGGGATGAGGTTGCAATGACAAAACGTCAAGCTGTCGAGTGTCTTGATAGGTCCCTACAGGATATTATGGATTGTTCTTTGCCATTTGGGGGAAAGGTTGTGGTATTAGGCAGGTGCTTCCTGTGGTAACACGTGGGACAAGAGCACAGGTAACAGATGCTACGCTGCAGAGATCATATTTATGGGACAATATAAGGAAGACATGATTGTCACGTAACATGAGAGCTCAATCTGACCCATGGTTTTCATATTACCTACTCAGAATTGGAAATGGCACCGAAGAGACGATTGGAGATGATTATGTACGCCTACCAGATGATATTGTAATTGGATATACAGACGATGAAGATTCAGTAAACAAACTCATTCAGGAAATATTTCCATCACTTGAGGAAAATGCAAGATCAACAGCTTATATGAGCACACGTGCCATTCTTTCTACCAAAAATGCACATGTAGATCAGCTAAATGCAAAGATGATTGACAAGTTTCCAGGTGAGGAAAATGTTTTTCATAGCTTCGACTCTGTCGATGACGATTCAATAAATAACTACCCTATTGACTTCCTAAACTCCATCACTCCAAATGATCTGCCTCCACATGAGCTCAAAGTGAAAATCCACTGCCCTGTGATCCTTCTCCGCAATCTAGATCCTAACCACGGATTGTGCAATGGAACAAGACTCATGGTTAGAGTATTCCAAAACAATGCAATTGATGCAGAAATAGTTGGTGGGCACCATGCAGGCAAGAGGGTGTTCATTCTTAGAATCCCTATGGCTCCGTCCGACGATATTTCACTTCCTTTCAAGTTCAAGCGGAAAAAATTCCTGATCCGCCTGAGTTTTGCAATGACCATAAACAAAGCGCTGGGCCAAACCATCCCAAATGTTGGCATCTACCTTCCAGAGCCTGTTTTCTCACATGGACAGCTTTATGTCGCGCTATCAAGGGGTGTATCAAGACAAACGACAAGAATTTTGGCCAAACCAAAGAAAGAAGTAGATGCCTCAGGGAAGAGCACCAAAAATATTGTGTATAAAGACGTCCTAGCATGGTGATGTGGTAAGTAAATAGTCCACAAACACCTATTTCCTAACTGTGTTTCATATTTCTTTATGTGACAAAAATGTTTGTTTTCCTTGTAGCCTCAAGTTTAAACAATGTGGGGATGGAGAAAGTCGTCGGTGGGTGAGTCCAATGATGTTGTCGCCTCCTCAAAGGATCAGTCGTTATGTGACATTCATTATGTGACAAAAATATTTGGTTATACAATATATGAGACGTGAATATTAATGAATCTGATTGTTCGTTTTATTTTTTACAAATTTTATCTTATTTTATATTTTACCGTAGCGTTAGCACAGGCACACTACTAATGTAACAGTAATGTACTCACCAACCTTCGTGGTACGCAGGCAATAATTAATTACATCTAGAATTCCATACTAGACTGACGAACCCCTAGACTGACTACAGTTGTCCGAGTGCCGTACTGTCGTGGTCGGGACTCAGGAGTACCACAACTTGCATATTTTTGCACACACGGTCACGGTCTCACACGTCGCGTTCATGTCAAATAAATAGAAAAAACTTGCAGATATCCCCCGGGAAAAAGGAGCAAATGCAGAAAGCTAGGTAGAGAACCAAGAAGACGAGGCACAAAATCCCAACATCTTCCAAGTCCCACCCATGGCGTCCTCCCACCAAGAACTACAAGAACAAGGCCGAGAAGAGGAGCGGGACGACCACCAATATGGCGACCAAATCACCTCTCCACTTTGTAAACCCAGCAAAGCCTCGTCGTCTCAGTTGTTTTCTTTTTGTGGAGCACTGCAGCGATCGCTGTTCCCGTGTTCCGTTGCTAATTAATTTCTTCTCATGAATGCAGTGCAGCCATCAATGTCTTGCAGCTGGCCGGAGGAAGGAGAAGAGGAGGCGGCGGTGGAGGAGAACTCGCCGGTCGAGCAGGTGGCGCTGACGGTGCCGGTGGGGGACGACCCGACGACGCCGGTGCTGACGTTCCGGATGTGGGTGCTCGGCACGGCCTCCTGCGTCGCGCTGTCCTTCCTCAACACCTTCTTCTCGTACCGCAAGGAGCCGCTCGAGATCACGGCCATCTCGGCGCAGATCGCCGTCGTGCCGCTCGGCCGCCTCATGGCAGCCGCGCTGCCGGAGGGCGTCTTCTTCCGCGGCCGGCCGTGGGAGTTCACTCTCAACCCGGGGCCCTTCAACGTCAAGGAGCACGTGCTCATCACCATCTTCGCCAACGCCGGCGCCGGCAGCGTCTTCGCCATTAACGTCACCACCGCCGTCCGCGTCTTCTACGGCAAGCACATCTCCTTCTTCGTCTCCCTCCTCCTCGTCCTCACCAGCCAGGTGGGTGGTATAAATGCACCGTACCTAGTGAAGTAGGCGTACAAGACGGCGTGTGCATAATAGGTACTCGATCATGTAGGTGTTGGGTTTCGGTTGGGCGGGAATATTCCGGCGGTATCTGGTCGAGCCGGCGGCGATGTGGTGGCCGTCCAACCTCGTGCAGGTCTCCCTGTTCAGGTACGGACGTCCAAATCTGCAATAAGCAACTCTCCACCAGTAATACATCTTTGATTATTTACAGCTAGCTTGCTTAACTTATCTTTGATTAGTTATGAGGGGCTGGATTGGCACTTATAAGTAACTTTCGACCAGTAACATCTTTGATTATTTTATAGGATACCCAGGCCAGCGACTATACTAAAGTCATATTATCATGCCCAGTAATTCCAGCAAAAGATTCTGTTTGTGTGGTGAGACCGAGTCATGTGTCATCACTGCCTTGAATATCGACAAAGGTCAGATAAAGCAGAATGAGTTAAGTGGCCAAGTTGCAAGTCGATAAGGACGCTACTGAATACTATCACATATCATTCGTCCTGAGTGCTGGTTCCATCATTTTCATGGGTAATAAGTAGACAAATACTGGCATGGTATATTGTCACAAAAAGTAGATGTTAACATACAAGTCTCACACGACACAACCTCTGCATCAAACTATAGAGCGGCCAGAAATCGCTTACCAGTTCAAAGATAAAACCAAAAGTGACTTTATCCTCATGTGTCATTCTGGGGCAGCAACTTCAACATCAGCACAAGTGCAAACTGCATAAGCCAGAACTAGAAGGGTGCACAATGACTAACTGATATATCCCCTCAGATTTTTTTTGGTGACTAACTGAGAGACAACCTGAGTAAACAAGAAAACCATCAATTAACATCCATTATATAAGTAAAAGAAAGAAACTAAAAAGGAACAGCGGAAGCTATTACCACTTAGATTATTTGTGAGGCTCAAGACAAGGAATTCTACAAGGGGCAAAAATAGACAGTTAAAATACAATATCAGGATTAGATTGGAGTAAATCCAAAGATTCAAACACATGCTGTAGGACCAAAATGCAGTCTTGTGCTTTTACCAGTTCCTCCTAAATGCAGGGATAAAGTAGTGGCTTCAGAAATTAGCAAGCATGTCCATAAAAACAGAAACCTTAAATGTTTATCAAAGATAACCATATATACAGTATACTGCCTTCAGCAAATTTAGCAATTAGTCAGGAACTAATAATACAAGAAATCATGGAAACAATCTGTTGAAATGACACGTTTAAGTCACAAGACAATGAAATGAGTGCTGCTGTGCTGATGAACATATTCATCTTGATTTATTTTGGTAATGCACACTAATGAGTGGGCCCAACAGACACACTGGACCCGCTTGCCATTATACTACCTTCCATAAAACAGTGAAAAACCTACAGATTTGTAATGCATATGCTCATCAGGGCACTTCATGAAAAGGAGCGAAGGAGCAAAGGTGGCATGACGCGCAATCAGTTCTTCATGGTGGCGTTCCTGTGCAGTTTCGCCTACTACATCTTCCCAGGCTACCTATTCCAGATGCTCACGTCCCTCTCCGGGATATGTTGGATCTTCCCCAAGTCTGTGGTCGCCCAACAGCTTGGCTCAGGCCTCCACGGCCTTGGCATCGGTGCAATTGGACTCGACTGGTCATCCATCTCCTCGTACCTCGGAAGCCCTCTCGCTAGCCCTTGGTTTGCCACTGCCAACATTGCTGCCGGCTTCTTCATCTACATGTACATAATCACACCCATCAGCTACTGGTTTAATATCTACAAGGCACAGAACTTCCCCATCTTTTCAGACGGTCTCTTCACAGTGACTGGTCAGAAGTACAACATCTCTAACATTATGGATTCCCAGTTCCAATTTGATACGAAGGCCTATGAGAAGAATGGGCCACTATACATCAGTACCTTCTTTGCTGTCAGCTATGGTCTTGGTTTTGCATGCCTTACCGCAACACTTGTCCACGTTCTCCTTTTCCATGGAAGGTATTTTTTTTTCTAACTATTTGCCCCTCCTGGTCTATTGTGCAAAACTAGATATGCAGCTAAAATTCCAACGCTTGTGTCCAGTGAAATTAGGCAGTTAAGCAAATCAGCTTTCCGGGAGAAAAAGATGGACATACATACAAAGCTTATGAGGAGATACAAGCAGGTCCCTGAATGGTGGTTCATCTGCGTCCTTGTCGCCAGTGTTGCAATCACCATGTTTACTTGTGAGTACTACATTGAGCAACTGCAGTTACCCTGGTGGGGGGTACTGCTTGCATGTGCCCTTGCCATTTTCTACACCCTTCCAATTGGAATTATCACAGCAACAACCAACCAGGTATGGAGTTCAAACATGAATACAGATGCATACTACGGCTCATAGCTGTAGCCTGCAGGAGCAGCAATTCAGCTCATTATATCACATGTGACAGACTCCAGGCTTGAATATCATCACGGAGTACATCATGGGGTACTTATATCCTGGACGACCTGTTGCAAACATGTGTTTCAAGGTATATGGCTACATTGGCCCACGTCAAGCTCTAGCGTTTTTGCAAGATTTTAAGTTGGGCCACTACATGAAGACTCCCCCAAGGACTATGTTTATGGCTCAGGTCAGCTACACTAGTCACATGAATAATGGCCATTACTTGTACAAAAGAAAAATAAGCACATTTTCCCATTGTATTAATTGTGTCCCTAAAAGCAAGTTATCGAAAATAACAGGTTGGGGGCACTTTGACAGCAGCAGTTGTATACCTTGGAACAGCATGGTGGCTCATGGACACAATCCCCAATATATGCAATACTGAGCTCCTCCCAGCAGGAAGCCCTTGGACCTGCCCTTATGAACATTTATTCTACGATGCATCAGTCATATGGGGCCTTATTAGCCCACGCAGAATATTTGGTGATTTAGGCACTTACTCTGCTGCGAACTGGTTCTTCTTGGGGGGCGCCATCGCTCCCCTCCTTGTCTGGCTTGCACACAAGGCATTCCCAGGTCAAAAATGGATCCTACTTGTCAACATGCCTGTGCTGCTTAGTGGAATCAGCCAGATGCCTCCTGCCACTGCAGTCAACTACACGGCATGGATAATCGTTGCTTTTTTGTCAGGTTATGTGGTCTATAAGTACCGGCGTGACTGGTGGGAGAGACACAATTATCTGCTTTCAGGTGCCCTTGATGCTGGTTTGGCATTCATGGCTGTCTTGATCTATTTATGCCTAGGACTAGAGAACAACAGTTTGAACTGGTGGGGCAATGACTTAGATGGATGTCCTCTAGCTTCTTGCCCCACTGCAAAGGGTATAATTGTAGAGGGCTGTCCAGTGCATAATTGAGAATCTTCTCATCCACGGCAGCCCTGGGGATAAAACTGAAATATCTTAAAGAGCAGGCAAAGGTCAATGAAGCATGCAGGGGTGATAACATCAGGATCAATGCAGTATGGCTACTGTTACTAGGAAAATATTAGCGAACAGGTGATTCTTCAAACAAAGCCAAAATTCCACCATAGGAAGTTCCAGCTGTACGGTTGTAGTGTACTTACCACTTGCAACATATCCCACATCGATGGGCGCGTCTCAGTAGATTTTCCCTCTTACAGCACACCTCCATCGTCACCTAATATAGGGATTTCCAGATGTAATGTAACCTTATTTAGCTGCACCCCATCCAGCTTTGAGGGCTCATCGAAGGTGGGAGGGAAAATGTTGTACAAAAAGTTGCTGAGTGCTAGTATTTAAACAAAGTGGTATATATTTGCAAAAAGGATGCCACTTGAGCAATTTTCTCTATTATTATTAGTTATGTGTCCATGTGTTGTAATGGAAAAACAAATATAATGCAAATAGCACATCTCTAATGGCCATAATCTAAGAAAAAAAAGTAGGCAACACAAAATTTGAATGCAACATGATAAGCAGTATAACCAGGATCTAGTCTTGTGGCATGCTGCGCTGAGCAGACTGTAGTCTATGCTAATTAATATGGATGCATTAGTTGCTAGAATTAACTCATCTGGCACCCACATGGATGTAAAAGCTGGATCCTGTGATGGCATTAGTTGCCAGGATTAACCCATATCATATTCCTTTATATTTCTTTCTTTGTAGCAATCAACGCTTAAATGAATCAATTATCTCACTGTTCATTAGCTAAAGCTAGATCAGCTTAACAACAAATGACCATGCATTGAATTATCTCACTGTTCATTAGCTAAAGCTAGATCAGCTCAACAACAAATGACCGTGCATTCAAATTAGTGATTGCTTGAAAGGTAGCTACCAGAGAGAGGATGCATTTCGCATTGTAATGGAATTTTAAAAGCACAGATATTGAAGCAAACTGGTGAGGTTACTGATCCATCGGTCCGACCAGTGGTTCCACCTGTCAAACCAGTGTAGCAAAGTATTGGCTAATGTTATATACTTTGTATTTCTTTTAAGAATCCATGTATATAGGAATAAGCAGCATAGTGCTTATTGGTGGGCCAACATGCATAGTCAGATCTATCACTTCAAAGGATAATAGATGTCTGACAGATTTAAAACCCCGCGTACCAACACAACAATGGAACGATCTTGCATGGAACCAGAGGAAAATCTGTGTGATCAAAGGAAAAGTTGATAAAAAGCAGCTCAACAATTTACCTGAAGCTCAGGGCAAGACAATGCCCCATTTCTTGATAATGGCACATCATATGTTTGTTAATAAAACGACTGAACATCACATCTTTGCAGATCAATCATAGTCAGTTTTCAGCAGGTGATGACATCTGCATGATAAATGCTCATAAGAAAACTTAGATATTGCTATATAAATTACCTCGAATTTAAAACTTATCGTGGTAGAAAGTACAGAGTATTAACTTCAAAATCCATAGAACCTAAGCATATCCCACATTTGGGAGCGGTTTGTGTATTGAGAAGATTGTGAATGAACTGCACAATCTCATAACAACTTGTTTTATGAAAGGATAATAGCTCCATATGTGTGAAGATGTTGACTCAAGGAGAAATGAGTCACTCCCATGTCGGGTAGTCATTGCGTTGAACAGATCCCGGGCGTCGGCGGCGCAGTCGTGGTCGGAGCAGGCCGCGATCATGGTGTTCCAGGAGACGAGGTTGCGGCGGGGCATCTCATTGAATAGGCATCGCGCATCGGCAGCGCGGCTGTGGCGAGCCAGCATGGAGAGCCTGGCATTGTAGGAGACAGTGTTGCGATGGGGCATCTCGTCGAACAGGCGCCGCGCGGCGGCCAGCTGGCCCAAGCGCGCGAGGCGTGTGAGCTCCTGGTTGCTATGGAACACCGCGGAGTCCACCGTCGCAGCAGTGACCCTGGCCGCGGCCATTCGGTGGCGGTGGCAATGCTCGTCCAGTTGTTTGCCGGTGAGTGAGGGGCGTGTGTGACTCTCCAGGTCTTGCGGTTCAGGCTGGGAAGAAGGGGAGGGAGACACAGGAGGAGCGTACCACCGATGGTGACGTATGGTAGGGTTCGGTAGCCACGGATGGGGACGGCATCGGAGAGGAGGCCGTGGAGCGGCTTGGAGACCATGGGCAAGCTGGCGGAGGCCTGGAGGATCTGCAGCGAGGAGACGATGACGCCCATGTCGTCCTTGAGGAAGAAGTTGCACGGCGCATTTGGGGTGGAGCTGAGAGGGTGAACACGGCAGCGCGAGGAGAGAGCGGGCGGGACGCTGGCCGGGCATGAGATGAGAAAGCGGATGGGGCTACACACAAATCGTTTTTGAAGGAGGGAGAGTGAGGGGAAGAACTACCAATCATCAACTCCTCCTTCACTACTTGATTACGTTAAGTGAGGACATGCAATAAGCGCAGATGTATCTTTGCCCGGGACTTCAGGCCCAAGTGAAAAATTAAATCTAGAAGCATCCATTGGTATCCCTCGTCGAATTACAGATCATCCGTATATTTTCTTTTTAACTATTATCTAAATTTAAAATTATTAGAGTAGAGATTTAATGGCTATAAATTCTTCTCCCTTGAATTCTACCTCCTCCCTCTTGAAAAAAAATCTCTCCTCTTCAAAAATAAGAGACTCCTTGATCTCTAATTCAAGAGTCACAAATTTGAATGATAGTCTGAAAAAACATCCGGATAATACCTAGACACTCCCAAATTCCACATGCGATTAGGAGAAATGGGCACGCTCAAACAATGCAATTCAGTACATCCAGCCACCTTGTCCAGGAATTCTCTGTAGCAATGGCTAGATACACTCGGACAAGAGAATCCACTAGTTACAAAATAGACAGTAGTAAACTGGCCATTCGTCACACATACCAACTGTGAGACATATTGTAATACCTGGGCCGTATGAGCTCAGCCCGGCCCACCCCACAAATATCTATATGAGAGAGAGAGAGAGAGGAGAAGCTAAACCGGATTTTGCTCCCTCTTCCCGTGCATTCGCGTTGCTGCTCGCCCCTGCGCTGCGCGCGCTTGCTAGCCCGCCGCCCGCCGCCGCCACCGCCCGCCGCCGTCGCCGCATGGCGCGCCGCGCCGCGGCCGCCGCATTGAATTACAAGCCTGAGACATAAAATTGAATCACGGCTTACATGACGAGTTGAATTACGACTACAGACATAGAATTGATTTACAGATATACGATTCTGATTTAGCTTACAGCTTCTGATCATAGAGTGGATTTACAGCTTACAGTTTGTGAAATTGATTGAATTGATAAAGTGGTGTTACTGTTTTTATCGTGTGCTTGCTGAGTCTTCGGACTCACCCTTGCTTTGTCGTTATTTTTAGGTGAAGGACGACGACATGCATGGAATGGGGATAGTCCTCTTGGCACTGCACTTGTAAAATAACAGTTTAGCGATCTTGTATGTTGAATCTAGGGTTTAGTTTGCTAGCAGTCGAACCCTAAGCTTGCTTATGTACTAACTTGTGAAATATGAAGTTAGTTGCTTTTGCAATCATCCTACTGTTAATTGTGGTTTGATATCTGTGGGTAATGATATTAAAAAGAAAATAGAGGTGCTGCTAAAAGTTGAATAGCAACACTTGTGAATTGGTAAGTGGATGGTGGTAGTATCTTGGGCCCTGTGGAGGGTCGGAGTGTTACACATATCTGAAGGCAAGGAGCCCACCAAAGATCCAAATGACAAGGTAGGCACTATACTTTTCTAGGTAATCAGTATAGCATGATTTATCAGTTGACAAAGGCAGCTACAATTCAAGGCACATCCTTTTTTTCTGACGACCACCGAACATATTTCACATGATACAATCTTCAGCATGAAAGATGAAATAGCATATGATTCCATTTTCATTCTGCCTCTGAACAAAAATTACAAGATACATTTAGGACGAAGGAATGAATGACTGAACGAATGGCATTGTAATGTAATGTATAACAACTGGAGACATCAATTTACGCTGTGAGCTGCCCCTGCCAATCTACAACTCTCCCTTTTGCTTCTTCTACATGCAGCTAATTTTTGCAGGGAGCTCTACAGCCAAAAGAATAAAGAATTACACAACTACTAACAATCGAATCTTTCCTCCTATCACTATAAAACAAAAGAGAAACTACATCTTTCTTTCTTCTCCTTTCATTTTTTTTCGTCTTCTGAATGTATAAAAAGAATGGTCAGACTGTATATGAATCATCATTAACAACAAAAGAACCACTGAAAAAAGGCTTCTTTCTTCCCTTCACTTTGACCTTCATTTAGCTTTGCTGAGAATGCGATGCTGTGGTGGACGCAGACACCGTGCTGCCTCCTGCACCCTCGCCCACCGGCGTCCATGCCGTCACGGTGTACAGCGCCTGGTCCAGCCACCGGAGCGTGAGCCCCTCGCCGTCGCCCTGCGCCTGCACACTGTACTTGCCCGGCGCGAACATTCTCGTGATCATGCGCCCCTGCATCGCCTCGCGGTCGCCGATGCCCGCGTTCTTGAACCCGCCGTCCTCCATGCGCCGCCGCCAGCCCGCGAAGTTCTCGTGCCTCTCGAACCGGTCGGCGCCCTCGAACGCCACCGCGTTGCGGATCTCCCGCGCGAACATCTCCTCCACTTTGGCCCTCGCCGGGCTCGCGTCCGCCAGCCCGGCCGCGTCCACCGCGTCGAACGCCCCGGCGTAGTACTGCAGCGCGCGTGCGAACCGCGCCTCCCACCGCCCGGAGTTGAGCCCGCCCTCGTGCTCGCCGAGGAGGAGGATGGCAGCGCCCGTGCTGCGCGTCAGCCCGAGGAAGTCGGTGAGCGCGCCGCCGGTCTCGTCGCGGAGCAGGCGGTGCATCGTGAGGACGCAGTTCACGGCGACGCACTCGCCGCGTTTCACGTGGAGCATCCACAGGCGGACGTCCTCGAGCCGGTCCACCACGGCGTGGAACTCGAACGCGAGGCCAAGCGCGGCGGCCACGCGTGCCAGCCGCGCGCCGGTCTCTTGCAGCTCCTGCCTCGACTCGCCGACGCCGGTGATCCGCACGTGAGCCGGGGGCTCCGGTCGCGCGGCCAGGCTCTGCAGCAGGCTCGGCCACTGGAGCCCCTGCTTGATGTCGAAGTCGATGACGTGGACGCGCTCGTGCCCCTCGAAGGCGCGAAGGAGCCGCTCGTTCAGCGTGAAGTGCAAGAACCTCGGGATGGGAGTGATGCTGTTGAGTATCCGCAGCGCCATGGCGTCGTCGTCGTCGGTGAGCTCCCGCGGCGGGCTGATGTCGAACACGTGCGGCCACATCCGCACCACGCGGAGCGCGAGCGCCTCGGCGAAGTAGGCGGCCACGCGGTGCATCGGCGTGGGCCCCGCCGGCGAAGCCGTCTCGCCGAGCCGCGCCAGGTAGTAGTTGGCGGCGTCGTGGTTGCAGGCGGCGAGGAAGTCGGCGCACGCAGTGAGCGCGCCCACGAGCTCCAGCGCCTCCCGCTCCAGCACCCCGGGCGCCGGCACGCCGTTCCTCTCTTGGCCTTCGGGCGGCGGCGGCGGTGGCATTGCCGACGAGCCACCGTCTGTGCCCGACGAGGACGACGAGTGGGATGGTGACTTGCTGTACTCCTCCTTCTTGGCCGCGGGCAGCGACGGCCCCGCGGCCATGCCGTGGGGGAACGCCGCGGCGCTGGGGACCAATAAGACCTTCTCCTCGTCGGCCTCATCTCCTTCTCCTGCTGCAGTTTCTTGCATTGTCCCTGCAATGGATTGATGGAACCATACCTCATCGACGTCGCCGCCCATTCTTGTCCGCTTGGCGCGAGCAATGGGGCCATACTCCTCAACCGCGTCCTCCTCATGCGCCCGCTTAACAGCTATGCTCCTTTCCAAGACGCCGCCACCATTGCCGCCGGGCTCCGGCTTGGCGCCCCAGGACACGGCCTGGGTGACCGGCGGCGCCGGGTGAGTCCGGAAGGAGCAGGTGGTGCTGCTCCTGGCGTCGCCCGAGCCGCGCGGGGCGGCGCCGTCGCCGCGGTTGCTCCGCTTGGAGAAGCCGCAGGGGAGGATGTCGAAGCGCTGCGCAGTGCTCATCTGATGCCTCGACGAGAACGAGCAACCAGCCAACATCCCGGAGACACGTCACGGCCGGATGCGAGTGCCTACAAGAGACCTACTCTTCTCGTCCTCTACGTCGTCTTCTTTCTCCTCCTCCTCTCTGTCTTCTTCTTCCTCCTCTGTTTCTCACTCTGTTGTCTCCCTCTCTCTAGTCTCTAATCTCTCTTTGCTATGTGGCTACTGCTTAAGCTTCTGTGAGGTGGTGTATAGGAATTGATCGATGTACAAAAGAAAGAGGAGTTAAAAACAGAGGATCTTCCTGATTCTTGGAAAGAATTTGGTCAGTTCCCTTTGGGCAAAGAAAAAAGGAGTGAAAAATGAAAGAAAAAGAATGTAATGCTTGTGAGATGGCTATGTGTATGTTATGCTGTATATGCAGTAAAGAATGGGGTTTTCAGAATGCTTAGTACAAAAGAATCAAAGAATAGGAGCTAAGAACAAATGGCCTAAAACATCTAGGAAGATTGGACGCGGCAGAGCATGCCGAGGCTGCTCACCCTCTGCAGAGCCCGCACGGCCTCCTCATCGGCGACGACGGCGAAACCCGGTGAGCGGCAAGCGGCAAACCCCAACACCTCCATTTGTTACGAAAAAAAAAAAAGAAAAGAAAGAAACTTTTCTTCAAGAAATCAAAGAACAGTGGACGACACTAGGACATCTAACTTCTAAGATGGATGCAATGCAATGGCGATGGAGATGTGTTTGATCCTAGCTATGTCCTGATGGATGATGGGTTCCTCTTCCTCTATCCTGCTGCTGCTACTCTTCTTGCCTCACCATTACAACTCCTCTCTCCTCTCTCTCTCTTCTCAGTCGCTCTGCTCTCTCCTCTCTACTCTCTAGTGTGGGGGAAGGGAAGAGAAGGCCCGGGCTAGGGAGGAAAAGAACGGTTTTGACAGTGTGGCCGCGGGAATTCCGAGGCGCTGCGTGCACCCCCCGCGCGCGCCGTCGGATCGGGACCGGACGGCCGTGGGGGGTGGTCCGGGATGTGACCGTTGCTGCCCTTACCCTGCGCTTTTGGTCAATGTGACCGTTGCGCCGAGGAGTGGAGGCAGGGTCCGGTGCGCGGCACGTGACCCGGCTCGAGGCCTCGCCCCCCTTCCCGTTCATGTCACAGCTGTGCTGCCCACACCGCCCACGTGGGGCCCACGTGACGGACGGCCAGGATCGCGTGAGAGCAACGCCACGGCCCACGCGGGCGGATCGCCCGTTACTGCCGTGCTGACCAGTATGGTAATTGCGAGGTGTGGTTAAAAGGTCACTCCGTCGGAACAGTGTCTGGCTCCTTTAATGGAGAAGCTGAAAGACAAAGATTACTGGCTCTAGAGGGAGTTCTTTTATACAGAAGCTTATAACTTTTAGTTACTAACTATTAGTTTAGTAAACAGTGATTACTGAAAGAAAATGAAGTCAAAAACCGACTAAAAAATAAAAAAGAACAGTGCCCTATTCTTTTGATTTTTGGCTTATATGAAAGTCAAAATAAATAGGACGGTTTCTTAAAGCGAATTTTTCAACCTACAACCATGTGCACCGTTTATACCGGCTTCTCTGCCATCTATTGCCGTATTGAAAAATATAGACAAAAATTATCAGTCGTAGCATTAGCTAAGGGCTAAGTGCTAGCATTAGCTGTACAAGATCTGTCATACGTAGAAATGGTTAATTACTGTACAGACTATGTTAACCGTTAGTATTAGCTGTAGATGGTTGGTTTACACAGCTGCTATAGATTGTACTAACATTAACGGGTAGACTTAATACTATGTTAATGCTACCTTGTAGTACGTGGCTTTGCGTAACCATTACAGACTCTGCTTAACATTGATGGTACAACCTCTGCTATACGTTGTGGTAGTTGGTTTATAGTGTGTTTGGTTGGGTGAACTATTGACATATTTATATAAGATGGATCTAGATATATCCTTATTCTTGTGTTTGGTCGAATAAATGGAACCAATTCGTCCTGAATGAAGTGGCACATATTTTGAAAATATTTCCATGAGATGTTGAACCATTCCATTTGATGAAATCGATTGAACAATGTGATACAGGACGGCCTCATCTGCTCACGTCACATGCGCCCATCCATCTCCCTCTCATGCACGCAAAAGCTCTACGCTGTTCCTGCCTTCCTCCTTTACTGCTGACGTTACCAGCTGTCCCAACACCGTCGGTCTAATACTGGCGCAATTTTGTAGTTATAAACCGAGAAAAATAGATAAAATTGCAATAATAATTTATGCCGATGTAAAAAAATTGGATAAATATTTTTTTAAAAGGATTAATCATAGAACGATCGTTTCGTAAAGTGGTAAGTGATATTTAGGGTTTCGTATGGTTTTTAGGTTTGCAATCACCATGTTATTTGTATGTTTTGTCAATTTTGTAAATGTAAACTCGGAAAGAATCTGACCAAGTAGTAATAAAAGTTTATATTCATTATAACTTGTAGATGCCAATAAAATTTTGGTAAATTTTTTTTAGGAACAATTGACCGTAGAATGATCGATACAAATAGTGGTAAGTGACTTTTAAGGTTTGCTGTATTTTTAGGGTTGCAATCTCCGTGATTGTTTTCAGTTTTGGCAATTTTGTAGTTATAAACTGGATAAAAATCAGATAAAGTTGTAATAAAAGATTATGTTCATTGTAAGTTGTAGATGCATAAAAAATTTTGGTAAATTTTTTGTAGGAAAGATTGACCGTAGAACGGTCGATACATAAAGTGGTAAGTGATATTGTGAAGGTGAGTAACATGGAATGCGATACATAAATTTTGGTACATTTAATATTGTTAAATGAGGTGCTACGTGAATCATGGAATGCGAAAATACTAGATATTAAATTTCATAATACAGATTGGGAGTAACATGCGTAGATTTTTATTACATGCATAACATATAGCATGATATGCGACTAACCCACCCAATCGCCAGACGACCTCTCTTGTGTGGACCGGGCCACTTTCCCTTCCTTGCCCGCTCGGCGTTGAACTCCTCCGCGGCCTCTTTTGCCTTAGCCGCAATTTCCCTCTTTCTCGCGCCCATCTCGCGAGCCTCCCGATCCCTACGCGTGCGCTTCAAGATGCGCTTGCGTCTCGCACACTGTATACGCAGGTGTGCTCGTGCTTGCGACGCTCCTCCTCCAAAGAACTCCTTCTCCTTTGTGACATTCCACTCCTCGAAGTCGAGGTCCATTGGTCCGCAGGTGGATCTCAAGATCGATCCATTTGCGGTAGGCACATAGGGCTCGGAGATCAGAAATAAAGGAGAGATATTGTTAGTGCGTCTTGTGAAGGACAAAAGATAGGGAAAATTGTGCATGTGGTTATTCTGCATTGCGATAGGTTGCGGTGTCAAAGCAGCGGTTGGGGTAGTCACCGGAGTAGTTTGCGCAACCCCAGCATCGCATACCTAGACCGATGCGGTGCTTAGACTTGAAGAACTTGCACACGCCCCGCACCAACAAAGGGAGGTGTCTCCCCTCAGTGGTAGTTGTGGCGAACGCCGGTGGGGACGTTCGGGATGGGGTTGTTGCTACGCGGCGCCTGGGGACCTTTCATCGTAGCACGATGGGCTTGTTCTACCCGGCTCAGACGCTCGATTTTCTCATCGCGAGCGGCATCGCTGGCTGCAATGACCGTGTTATGTCACGGGTCTCCTCCCAATCCTTCACCATCTTGTCCCATTGCTTCTTCTTGCCTTTGTCCATCCCGGTTGGGTGAGGGAAGCGCGATGGAGTATGGGGTTTGGATGTGCAATGTTCGCTGGAAATGGAATGCATACCAATTTATAGGGGCCGCTTTGTCTCTACTCATACGTGTAAAGATGGTCCGCGTGGTCGTAGCAAAGAGTAAAGATGGGAGTGCTGCGATATCACCAAAAAGGCCCCGCTTTGTCATGTCACCGCCCAAATCGCATCTTTGTCATCCCACCGAGCAAAGTGACCTCTTGTTGTCTTGTCACCGAGCACACCGCCTCTTTAGTATCGCCCTCGCCCAAAGCCGCATCTTTTGTCATCCCACCGAGCAAAGCTGACCTCTTTTGTCATATCACCGAGCAAAGCCGCCCGCTTTGTCATGTCATCGCGCAAAGCCGCATCTGTTGGCATCTCACCGAGCAAAGCCGCCTCGCTTTGTCATGTCTCGAGGAAAGCCGCACCGCTTTATCATGTCATCTGCGCAAAGTGGCATGTGTTGTCATCTCACCGAGCAAAGCTGCCCGCTTTGTCATGTCTCTGAGCACACCGCCATGTTTTGTCATCTCACCGAGCAAAGCCGGCTGTTTTGTCATTTGACCGAGGACAATCGCTCTCTTTAGTAATGTCACCGCCCAAAGCCGGCATCTTTTGGCATCCCACCGAGGACAATCGCTCTTTTAGTAATCACGAATTGGCTATACTCATGCCTTTTGGCATTGTTTAGGTGTTTAGCTCTCGCCAATGGCCTCTTATCTCTAAATACAGAGCATCGATGCACACTCACCACCCAAGCTAGAAATGATGTCCTCCTTATTCAAGCCACGAGGAACCAAGATGATGGCCTCATTCGGTAAGAGGTGTTATTTGATCCAATATTAAAATTTATTTCATTGTCAATATTATGTACATCTGTCCCGTTTGCATTTTATGCTTTCTTATGTAATGCCTTTTGAATGTGATGTGTATCATTGCACTTGGGACTTTCGAGGAATGACTTATTGACTTTGACACTAGCTCGTGGACTGAAAATGGATAATTGATGAGATAGGCTCGTCCCTCAAGACTGCAGAATTTGTGCATTCACTCTCTTACGTGTACGTGAAAATTGTACCACACGTCATTCTGCTAAGTTAAAGTATTAGCCTAATATGTATATGTCGTAATGGCCTAGCCGAGTCATCAAGCGACTCGGCGGCAGTAGCTCAACAGCTGACCCGCTTTGTCTAGTCAGCGAGCAAAAGTCGACTGCTTTGTCTAGTCACCGAGCAAAGCCGACCTCTTTTGTCATGTCACCGAGCAAAGTCGCCCTTTTGTGAGGTCACCTCAAAAGTCGGCATGTTTTGTCTCCTCACCGAGCATGGTGTGGGGTCAAGATTTGTGTTGTCTGTGGTCTTTGTGCGTGAGGCTACCCCCACACAACCTATAAAGCGAGCCATCCTCACATACTCCTGGCCATGTTATTAGTCACCTCACGAGTAAGTTGTACACAATCTGTGTAGTTTTTTCCGTGCTCACTCCCAAGACTAGGCAATGAGTCACCAAGGCGTCTTCATGGGCACCCACGGTGATGTGCCCAAATTGCAACTTGGTGGTTAGACGTAGGACATCACAGACGGCCAAGAATCCCGGGCGACACTACTACAAGTGCCCCAATCACTCGGTGAGTCATATTGTTTCGGGTTCATTCAAATCGTGGTGGTATGTTTAAAAATCTTCTTGTCATGGAATCGCAGGAAGCTCATGGTGGTTGCCGATTCTGGGTGTGGGAGGATGAAATGGGAAATAGGAATGACAAGTGTTCGCGCGAGAGAGTTGTCGTGGGGTTGCGACCCGTCGGATGCGACATCGTTTCGGCTGCACTAGAGTGGAAGATAAATTTAATGTTGTGTGCTATTTTGTTTCTTGTGTTTATTGTTATCCTCAAGTTGTAGTCTGGAGGTTATCCTCATGTATGTTCGCAATGTTTTATGCTATGTTGTCGTCAAGCTCTTTTGGTAATGTTTTATGTACGGTTGTGTTGTATTTTAGTTCTTGTGTTCGTTGGTGTGTTGGTGGTTGTACTACTTGCTACATGTCATGTACATGAAATGTATGAGTTGTTCGTGTTGTCTTTGCCCGATGCCTTCTCCTCGTATATGTTGGTAATTTTTATGGAATTTTTGTACGGATAATCCCTTTTTATTTGATATATACATTGGTAAGTGATATTTTTATGTTACTAAGAATTAGTGTACCAAGAGTATGTTAATATTGTTAAATGACTTGCTATCCAATCATTGAATGCGAACACACGAAATAATAACCTTATGTGAATAGAAATAAACTTCATAACATGTGCATGTACAATTTTATTACATGCAATAAATGTTCCTATGTAGGCTTTTCGGAGTAGCAATAAATGTTCGTATGAAGGCTTTCGGATCGTAGTCTTTATGTAGGCGCTTAGCCGGCATGTGTTGTCATCTAACCGAGCAAAGCTGCCTGATTTGTCATATCACTGCGTAAAGTCGGCTTGTGTTGTCATCTCACCGAGTAAAGCCGAGCGCTTTTGTCTTGTCTCTGGCAAAGCGACCATCTTTTGTCCCGCCATTCGATATAAATAGCACGTAGAGGTCCCATGAAGTTGTAGCGAGAAACCTCAGAATCGAACAAAGAACATACCATGGCGGAAGATGAGGGGCCAGTCGGATATGGGTCACCGAAGGAAGACCTTCCCTTGGAAAGGAGGGAGATGTTCGGACCACATTACCGCTTGCTACCAAGCCGGCGTGCGCAACCAGCGTGGCCGAAATGCAGACACAATGAGTACGTGGTCGTGCAGTCCCGAAGGGCCGAACGATGGCGGACGCCGTTTCTTCCGATGCCCACGCCCGGGTACAAATTACTAATAGTACATTTTGTATTGCTTATGGACCCTCCATGTTTATCGTCATTTTTCGCAGATGGCGAATGCGACTTCTCCGCTGGATCGACCCTCCTCATGAACGGTATATTGACCGTTATGTGGGTACTTTATGGGACCGAATAATGGACTTGGAGTACCGAATGGAGACTCTCAATGAGGAGAACAATGAGCTCCGCCAACAGATGCAACGCGAGGGGAAACGAGGAGGTTGTCAACATAGGAAGCTCTTATGATCCCACATGTTGCGCGCGAACCCGAAGCCGCATATGTGCGTGCACTACCACGATGGCCAGCCCCGTCCGAGGCGGCCCCTCGCAGCTTCTCCATGTGGGTGCCACGAGGCTCGTTTGGCATGTAGGCCACGAGGGTACGGAATGTGTTGATGTTTGTGCGGTAGAATTTATTGTGTTGATGTTTTGGGTGTAGAACTTTCCATAAATTCATCCGGTATGTGCAATGTATGTGTTGTTTCGTGTTGTAAGTGCATGACGCTTTCATTTTCTCGTGACCTTCATATTCTGCCCTCTTTCCATAACGATGTAATGTGCAACGTTGTTAAGCATGTGATGAATTGATTGTTTGTTATGTACGTGGAGTTGTTATCACAAGGCAAAAAGTTGTCGTCAAGCTATGTCTTCTCCCGCTACCCCGTGTTGTCATCTCTCGCTTGGTTGTATGTCGTACTAAATCAAAGAACTTAGAGCAACCCTTTTATACTGAAACCATCTTTGAACATCAAACCATCAAGCAATTCAAAAACATCACAAATATTACAAAAGCACAATTTAAAAATTCATTCATCATCTCGTCGTGCCGCCTGCGACGCAGCGCATATGATCCTACGAGAAGGTGAACCTACTAGGGAGCGGGTGCATCGCGAAGATCGCATCTGCGAGGGGTGTGGCCGAGGCGGCGGTGGGTACAACTCAGAGACAGCGATTCACGGCGGTGGTCATAAAGCATAGAGCTCACCCAATCGGAGGAGGTGCCTACGTCCCGCTTAGATGGTACAACCCAATTAGACAATGGAAAGTACAAAAATTGTTCATAATGAAATACACACGTTTAGTGCATACCGGGTATGTGGTCGGTGAAATGAGGATGTCGACGGAAGTCCCCATGTACTCGTGCGATGTCATGCCTTGATAGGTCGGCACAACCCACTGTCCCGGTCATATAGGTTGGTCTCGCACTGTCCCGAGATACGAGGGCATCTCGCCTCTGGTTGGTCCGGCGAGTCGGGGCGCCGTGCAGGTGGGGGCCGTGCGTCCCGGAGAGCGCGGTCGCTCGTCGTGCCGCCTCCGTGATGACGATGCCGTTGCGGCGTGCTATCCGTCGCAATTGCTGCAAGACGAACATGTTGTTAGACATAAATGGTAAATGAGTGCATGAACAAATAGTTGCGAATTGTCGAACCGCCGGGCGGCGCGTGGAGGCCGAGCGATCGTAGCTTTGCCGACTCTCGGACAGCCCTCTCCGTTCGTGCGGCGATGGCGACCTCTGTGATGACGCCGCCCCGTAGTCTGCGTGCTATCTGTTGCAATTGCTGCAAGTCGAACATGTGCGTGACATAAATGGTAAATGAGTGCATGAACAAATAGTTGCGAATTGTCGAACCGCCGGGCGAGCGCGTGGAGGCGAGCGACCGTAGCTTTGCCGACTCTCGGGCGCCCTCCGTTCGTGCGGCGATGTCGACCTCGTGATGACGCCGCCCTCCGTAGCGGCGTGCTATCCCGTCGCAATTGCTTTGCAAGACGAAGATGTGGTTAGACATAAATGTTAATGAGTGCACAAACAAATAGTTGCCAATTGTCGAACCGGGCCGGGCGCGTGGAGGCCGAGGATGGCCGTGCTGATCCCGGTGTCGACGGAGGCGCGGAGGGAGGTGGTGGTCCCGCCCACGCCCGCCACCGCGTGTAGCAACAACGTCATCTCGGCGACCACAACTCAAGCCCCGTATCGCACTTCTTGCCATTTCGCGATGTCGCGCGATATAGCCTACCCACCGCCTTCATATTGGACTTCCTATGTCGTATAGCCTCATTAGCCTCGATGTCGATACGATGTATCCGGTCCACTGCGCAGTGAAACAAATATCGGTTCAAATGTAATCCGCATTGCGTAATGACACAAGACTCTCGTACGCCTCGCCGACCGTGCCGCTAGATGACGATGCGGACCTTCTGTAGATAGCCGCCCGTGAACAAAGCATGAGGTGGAGGCGTGGGGCTCTCGTAGTAAGCCTACAGCGGGTGCGTCAGCGTACGATCAAGGTATGCCACATGCGGCGGGTCCTCGTGGTCGTCTGCGGCGTGTCTCATCCACAACCATCGTATGCGCATGGTCGCACCACATGTCCGTCCCACGTCCATTGTGTGGCTCTCCGCCTTGATCGCCGCCTCTCTCGATTGCTGCAAGTCCATTGAGACATTACACAATGAGTGCAGATCGACATTGACACTAATGCAGTAATTAAATTTGGGGTGTCTTGACATACGGTGGTACTCCTCCGCAAGAGGGCGTCCCGCATGGGAGGGACATCTTTGGTACACCGAACCGTCTCATGACTCGGTGTGGCAGACGGCTCGACGCAAAGGCGCGAACACCAAGTGGCGGTCGTCATCCAAGACTCACGATCTCGCTTCGACCGGTATGACAACCCGTGGGGCCGTGTTCGCAATTAATCGTGGAGACCATGGCCACCGGTCTCGTCGGCAAACGCCGAGCTCGAACCTCGGTGGAAATCCGAGCACGCGCGTCTCGTCTCTCCACGCCCACCTCAACCGACCATGCGCCCAACGTGTACCCATTGTGGGCGCATCAATGGGGTCGTCACCACCATACAATCGCGGATGAGGTCATAAGGGTGCACACGACGACCAAAGTCAGGCCTGCCAACGGGTAAGTGTTCCCATGACCACAACTGAAGGAGAAGGTAGCAGGCGGCTAGGATCGGCTCGCTGGCCGCGGTACGCTGCGAGGCGTCACACAAGCCTCGGTATGTGGAGCTAAGGATCGCGATCCCGGCTATCTGTGGGCTGGCGACCGGGCCACCATCCGCCAAGGACTCGCTAGCGGTATGTAGCTAGTGCCGCGGAGTCTCCAGTCGTGCTAGGGAACAAGACGTACCCGAACAGATATAGCAGGTATGCAACGAAGTGCGTCCGCACCGCGACCTCATCTGCGTCTGCAGGACAGGTCATGAAGCGACGAAGCCATCCATGTGGCACCCTACCGCGTTGTCTCGGATCGCATGACCGAACCGGTGACCAGACGGACCTTCCAATCTGCGCCTTGGGGTGGCACCAAAGCGGCACCACGGAGGGTAGACTGTAATCATCGTGGACGTCCCCGCAACGTAATCGTCATCTCCCCACCGGAAGTGGAAGGTGTGAGTCTCCGGCCTCCATCGATCAACGAGTCGACAACAGATGGCGCATCGTCTCGGAACCCATGCGGCCGCCCGCAGGCGTCGAACTGTTGCCCTTCTTGAACATCTTCATGAGGTCCTTGCTACGAACCTCCTTTCTCCCTTCCCGCCCATACGCCCATCTATGTACAGTGTTGCCCAGGCACAAAACTTCTTTCTCCACAAGACGATTACCTCTTGTCTTCCTCCTCTCCCTCCCATAGATCAAACGCCAAGCACGTGGCACAAAACCAAAAACGCCGCTGCTTTGGCGCAGAGCCAAACGCGGTCGGGAATCAATCCGCGGTCAAATCAACGGTCACGCGGTCGGAGGCGATCGCGCGGTGGGAAGCGGACGGGAATTTTTTTGCAGGGGCCAAAAATGGAATTTTGGGTATTTTAGGGTCCAACAGGTGTCCAAATTTCCGTCGGTCTCTCGTGAAGCAAAGGCAGGCACGTGATGGTGCACAATGGCCAGGCTTGGGGAGGAAAATGGGGTGACAATGGCCGAGAGGCAGAGAAGCACAATTAGGGAGGGCATGAGCATGACAGGGTGGAGATGAGCTTATCAGAGTGGCCAGAGATGGCGGGCAGGAGCCGAGGTGGGCCAGCGATGTGAGTCGGGGGGTGTCACAGCGAGGCCATCGTGGGGGCGTTGTACGGGCGAGGGGGAGCTGAAATTGGTGGTGGGGAAGAAAGAAGGAGGTGCAAGGATGTTACAGGAGAGAGGAATCGGAGGGGGGCTCATCGGATAGGAGAGGGTGGTGGCAGTGGTGGTTTTTGGTCGGAAATGAAGAAGGCAGCGCCAGCACATGTGTGTGGAATTCCAAAGTTGAGTGAGGGTAAAAGCGATTGGGAGTGTGGAACGCACGTTGACGCGATTGGATTGGGGAGGAAGTTGTCAGGTTGGTCAGAACGGCGAGGTGGACACAACGGATGGTGCGGTATAGTGCGGCATCACGAGCTCGAGTTGAGCTCGGGGGAGGAGCTGATGATGTGGGGGTTTGGGAAAGAAGGAGATAGGGGAGGCATGAGGAGAGTCGGGGCGACCTTAAGTAGGCGGTGTAGTATGGTGTGGGTTGTGCACGACGACCTTGCTATAGAGCACGACATGGTGGCGAGGGTGTGCGATACGCGACGCACGGAGGGCGCAATTCAGGGTGTCTACAATTCATCAAGTAAGGGGGAGGTCAACAAGTTCAAATACCATAGAGGTAATCTCACCACTGCTAGAGAGAAGGAAACCAAATACAACTCATTCAACTTCATCTCTCAAATCAAACACCATCTTAAACCATCCAAGTAACCAAACAAAATCGTGTATCATCCCATTCCACTAACCAAATAACCTATTTATTTCATCTCATTCAGGACTATCCCATCCCATCCATCCTATACCATCCCATCCCATTCACCCTCATAACCAAATAACCCTTACAAAACCATTCACAGCCTGGCACTAGCACCTGGTTTTCATAGCCGGATGCGACAACGTATAATTCATGTGATTCTATAGGGTTTCATAGGTAAACAATTATTCATACACAAAGCATTTTATTCCATTATCTGTAGCATGTTTTTTAATTACTAACATTAAGTGAAATTATTTTGCTCTACTAAATTAGCACAGTGAGGCACTACTATACACATTATGAACGGCTCATTTGTCAAACCTTATATACGAACTAGTACCAACACGGGATTTCAATATTTAATCCACAAGTGCAGCTCATAGGGTCCACACCCAACTACTACTCCAGTACTACCCATAAACGGAGTCATTGATATTTCATACAAAATGCATTTTTGATAGTACTATGCGTATTTACTATTAACAATTAATGAAGCTGCTTTAATTTGCTGTATTAAACTCTGGAGCGAGCTTGAAATCTTCAAAACTCATCCTGCAAAGACAAAATGTACGTAGGTTGTTGGTTAGCATCGCAGCACATATGAAGCCGATCTGCATATATACGTGCAAATTCAGCTTAGATAACCTGATAGTGTCAACTTTGTTAATCTAGTAGTAATTAAGATTGTAGCCGTTACAGGCTTACGGCTGGCTTGCATCCGTAGAGGCGTATAGCCGTAACGGTTTTAGTTTCTTTCCTGCTCTTCTCGATCTACGGCCATGCTAGTTAATGGCATTGCTCATTGAGCTGTATGTATCGCTTGGTATCGTGTATACTTAGTGCTTTGTTCATTAAGTTTCAGTCCTGGGCTTACCATTCAGATCCATATAGACTTTTGCACTTATTCATGTACATCAGTAATTGGATGCGACTTTTTTCTTCCAAACATTTTTTCTATCACATTTTAGAATAAGTACTGCTGATCATGACTTGAGATTTTATATTAAACTGATCAGTTCGTTATGTAAAATCTAGCTGTTTGTGATAGACGATGTAAATCGTAATTGTATATTACCGAGTGAATCGTATACAATTTATAGACCAAGTCGTATCCAAAACCGACTCATAGAAACAATGTTCGGTAGGATAGGAAAAGGTCTAACTGAATCAAGACTATCCAACAATAGCGTGCGCGTATATAGGAAACAGCAGTATGCACGGCACAGCTAATAAAGGATAAAGATCTATCTAATAATAGTAATCTAACACCCCCCGCAGTCGGAGCGTGACTAGCCACAAGGAAGAACGTTCAAACTGGACCGGAACTCCGTAAAGACGGAAGACGGCAGCCCCTTGGTGAAAATATCAGCGTACTAGGAGGAGGTGGGGACATGCAACACTCGAATTGCGCCTGCCGCGACGCGCTCTCGGACAAAGTGAAGATCAATCTCGATGTGTTTGGTGCGCTGATGTTGCACCGGGTTCGTCGAGAGATACACAGCACTGACATTGTCACAGAAGACAATAGTGGCGCGCTGGAGAGGAATATGTAGCTCCTGAAGTAGCTGCCGTAACCAAGTCGTCTCAGCAACTGCATTGGCAACAGCCCGATATTCCGCCTCAGCACTGGAACGGGAGACGGTGGGTTGCCGCTTCGAGGACCAAGAGACGAGATTATCACCAAGAAAGACTGCATATCCAGATGTGGAGCGGCGAGTGTCAGGGCAACCGGCCCAATCAGCATCGGAGTAAGCAACCAAAGCGGAGAGATCAGTGCGGCGAAGCTGGAGACCGAGATCCAGAGTACCGTGCAAGTAGCGAAGGATCCGCTTGACCAATGCATAGTGTGGCTCCTGTGGGTCATGCATATGAAGGCAGGCCTGCTGAACAGCATAAGCAATATCAGGGCGGGTGATGGTGAGGTACTGGAGTGCCCCAGCAAGCCCGCGGTAGTGAGACGGATCAGAGACTGGAGGACCCGTAGTTGCTGATAGCTTGGCAGAAATGTCAACTGGTGTGGAGCATGGCTTGCAGTCGGACATGCCAGCACGATCAAGTATCTCAAGAATATACTGACGCTGAGAAAGAAGAAAGCCACCATCCTGACGAGTGACAGATAAACCCAAGAAATGATACAGGGGGCCAAGATCCTTCATAGCAAACTCCTGTTGAAGTGCGGCAATGACATGGCGAAGGAGAGAAGCCGACGATGCAGTAAGCACAATATCATCCACGTAGAGAAGTAAATAAACTGTCTCACTGCCCCGGCGATAAATAAATAAGGAAGTATCTGAGCGAGAACCAACGAAGCCCATAGACAAAATGTGAGAAGCAAAACGACTGTACCAGGCACGGGGCGCTTGCTTCAGGCCATATAGAGACTTGTTGAGGCGACAGACTAGATCCGGGTGAGTGGTGTCAACGAAACCAGTTGGCTAAGCACAATAGACAGTTTCATCCAGAGTGCCATGAAGAAAGGCGTTCTTTACATCAAGTTGATGAACAGGCCAATCATTAGAGAGAGCAACTGTGAGAACTGTTCTGATGGTAGCAGGCTTAACGACCGGACTAAAGGTTTCACCAAAATCAACACCAGGGCGCTGGGTGAATCCACGCAAGACCCATCGCGCCTTATATCGCTCCAAAGAACCATCGGACGAAGCTTGTGGCGAAAAACCCATTTGCCGGTGACAATATTAGCTCCAGAGGGAGGAGGAACCAGATCCCAGGTATTGTTGGGCAGCAGAGCTGCATATTCCTCATGCATGGCCGCACACCAATTAGAATCAGCCAAGGCACCGCGGTATGTCTTGGGTATTGGGGAGACAGGCGCAGCATGCAGATGAAAAGGAATCTTTGGCTGGCGAAAACCTTGCTTGCCACGAGTTACCATGCGATGCTCGTTGGAGACCGGAGCGATGGGCACTGCATTCGGGGGAGGCGCAAAAGCGCCCGCTGCTGAGGAGCCAAGCACTCCCGTCGATGTGCACTCACCGGGGACAGTGGGCCCGTGGAAGGCGTCGCCGAGCAGCGAGCGGACCCGATGGGGCGCCAGACCGAGCGCGCGCCGGCTGAAGTGGCGTCCGATCACCAGGGGACGGCGCGATCCACTGGGCAGCGCCAGAGAGAAAGACGGTCCCCACAGGACCAGGCGCCGAAGCGAGGGGATGCGGCGGCGGCAAGACGGGCATCCTCGCGGCTGCTGGGGCCAGTCGGGGCCACGCGATGAGCAGGTGCAGGCGAGGTGCACGGCTCAACCAGACCGTGAGGCCCGCTGGCAACAGCCTGTTGTGTGGGAACAGCAGGGGCAGCGGGTGACTGGTTCAGGACGGAGGTACCTGCAACAGAGCGAAAACCAACAGGAAAAACAGGTGCAGAATCATACTCGGATAGAAAATCAAAGGCAGAGGAAGGAGGGGACAAGACCTCAGAAAAGGGAAAGGAGGACTCGTCGAATGTGACATGCCGTGAGATTATTAAACGATTGGAGGAAAGATCCAAACACCGGTATCCTTTGTGGTCAGAAGGGTAGCCAAGAAAGACACACTCGGTAGAGCGGGGAGCAAGTTTATGAGGCACTGTCGCGGAGAGATTAGGATAGCAACGACACCCAAACACGCGAAGGTGATCATAGGAGGGCTGAGCACCGAAGAGGGCAAAAAAGGGCGTGGAGAAGGCTAGTGTTTTAGAGGGGTGGCGGTTGAGGAGATACGTGGCGGCGTGGAGAGCCTCAACCCAGTAAGAAGGAGGAGCACTAGCCTGAAATAGAAGAGAGCGCATAATATTATTAGTGGTACGGATAATGCGTTCAGCCTTGCCATTTTGTGGAGAAGTGTGGGGGCACGACATGCGCAGAGTGACGCCATGGGAAAGAAAGAACGTGCGGGCAGAGGAGTTGTCAAACTCTCGGCCATTGTCGCACTGGACACTCTTAATGGTGGTGCCAAACTGCGTAGAAATAAGAGCAAAAAAATGAGCGAGTGTAGAAAAGGTGTCGGATTTCAGCCGCAACAGGAATGTCCAGAGGTAATGGGAGCAGTCATCAAGAATGACGAGGTAATACTTGTAACCGGACACACTAAGAACAGGGGAGGACCAAAGATCACAATGAATTAAATCAAAATTCTTAGTGGCACGAGAACTAGAGGAGGTAAATGGGAGGCGCATATGGCGTCCAAGCTGACAAGCATGACATAAATGTTCTAACTCGCTTTTATTACATGAAATGGCAGAGGAAGCAACTAGGCGCGACAAAGCCTCGGGACCTAGATGACCTAGACGAGCGGTGCGGGCGTGGCGGACGAAGCACCAGCAGCAAGGACATGTGGCTGGAACACCGATGACAGGAGAGGATAGAGATGACCCGAACTATTGCACCTGGCGATCGCGCTCTTGGTTTTGTAATCCTTCACAGAAAAACCGTAAGGGTCAAATTCAACAGAACAAGAGTTGTCAATGGTGAATTGACGGACGGAAATAAGGTTTTTAATTAATTGAGGGGAAACAAGAACGTTATTAAGATTGAGGTTGCCCGGGTGGAAGGAAAGGAGACAAAACCAAAGATGCGAGAGCAGAATCAAGGAACCATCGCCAACAACAATGTGAGAAGGTGTGGAATATGAGGGCAGATGGGAGGAGGAGAGATTACCGGAGTTAGATGTCATATGAGTTTCTGCACCTGTATCCATGTACCATTCACCAGTCGGCGGGGGTTGCAGGGTCATCGTGTTGAATGATGAGGCAAGCGCATCTTGGTTCCAGGCGAATCCTCTGGGGTGACTCATCCAGCCAGCCGGAGCAGGCCCACCCGTAGTTCCAGCAGGCAGCGGCAGGGGGGCCAAAGGTGGTGGTGGCCCAGGCTGCGGCGGCCCGTAAAGCGTCTGCGGCCCAGCAAAGAAGGAGTGCGGCTGCTGCGAAGCGCCAGCAGGTCGTGAGGAGCCTGGTGGCCCCGCCCAGAAAGCCTGAAAGGTGCCGTAGGCCGGATGCCAGCCGGGCGGTGGAGTTGAGGTGGGCCGCATGGGCGGTGTAGTTGAGGATGGCTGTCCTGGAGACCACAGAGCGGATGGACTACCGCCCCCGTTCTGCTTGGCGCCGCCACGCCGCGTCTTTTTGCGGCCACCAGAGCCGCCATTGCTGACAGGAGGCGGCAACGATGGCAGTGCAGGAGCGCGCGGGGTAGAGGCAGCAAAGGCCTGCGCCGAGGAGCTTTGCTTGGCCTTCATGGTGATCTCGGCGAGGCGGAGATCGGAGCGGACGGCGTCGAAGGACGGGAAGGGGCGTTGGCGTTGAATCAGGGCCGCCAGGTAGGAGAAGCGATCGTTGAGGCCGCGAAGGGTGTTCAGGACGAGGGTGCGATCGCGGACCGGCTCGCTAAGGTCAGCAAGTTGATCGGCCATCGTCTTGAGGCGGCGGCAATAGTCGTCGATGGTCAGATCCCCTTGGACAAAGGTGCGGAACTCAGCGTCGAGAAGAAGAGCGCGAGTCTCTTTGTTCCCAATAAACTGCTGCTCGAGGGCGAGCCAGACGATGCGAGCAGTGGGAGGGCCGTCGGCGTGGTTCATCACAGCCTCAAGGAGATCGGGGTTGATGGTGCCGTAGAGCCAGGAGAGGACGGTGGCGTCCATGCGTTTCCACGAGGGATCGTCGGAGAGATCCGCATCGGAGACAACGTGGTCGGCCAGCGCGTACCGCTCGAGGGTGTTCACGAAGAGACCGCGCCACCGATTGTAGTGCGGCGAGGAGAAGTCGAGGACGATGGGCACCAAGGACCTGACGTTGAGGATCGCCATGGCCTGGGCGTGAAGCGCTGAGATGGCGGTGGCGGCCTGCTCGGCGAGAACAAGCGCGCGCGCCTCCTCGGTGTGACGGGCGGCCGCGAGGCGCTCGGCTTCCTGGCGCTCAATCTCGAGACGAGCGGCCTCCAGGCGCTCAGCCTCTTGACGAGCAGCTTCGCGGTGCTCTTCGGGCGTGAAGGCGGCAACGCGCGCCACAAGGGCTTGGTGCGCGGCGTCGTCGGCCATGGTAATGGAGAGGGAGGAGCTTGGCGGTGGCTGCGCAGCTTGTGGCGGCGCGGCGACGGCGTAGCTAGGTTAGCGGAAGCGATCGTAGGAATCGGAACCCTACTGATACCATGATAGACGATGTAAATCGTAATTGTATATTACCGAGTGAATCGTATACAATTTATAGACCAAGTCGTATCCAAAACCGACTCATAGAAACAATGTTCGGTAGGATAGGAAAGGGTCTAACTGAATCAAGACTATCCAACAATAGCGTGCGCGTATATAGGAAACAGCAGTATGCACGGCACAGCTAATAAAGGATAAAGATCTATCTAATAATAGTAATCTAACAGTTTGTGTTAGAAGATGCCACATTGTGCGTATGTAGTTCATCTGGAGATGTTTTGATTTGGGGCTTCGTCTTTTCTCTCTGTTGTCAGCAGATAAATGAAGTCCGTCGCTAACTGTTTGCTATGCTGTAAAGATACGAAGGCAAACTAATTTCAAGCCTTCATATGAAGCCCAATCTGTGGAAGGCTTGTACCAAAACTAATGATTCTACTTCATACATGTTAACATATAGTTAGAGATAACTTTTAGTTAGAAATAACTCTCTGAACTGTATTCAGTTTCACCTCACCCTGCTCTCTGTTTTTCCGGTGTCACTACTGTAGCAATTCATGTTGTTAGCTGTAGCACGTCATGCGCTTGTAGATCATGGTTTTTTACACTGTTGTAATCTAGCTGAGCTGGACTTTCTGAACATAAATACAATGACAAACCCTAAGGGGAACCTTGCAGCAAATACTCAGCTTTTCATGGAATCAGGGCCATATAGCTTCACGGCAACCATATCAAACACCATGAGCAATTGTCTTCCGTAGTTGTCCTGGCTCAAAACTCTGCTTTTTTTAAGCAAAACAGTATGAAAGGATCCTACTGAGAAAGATAAAATTAAAGCAGCAAACAAGGTTTACAAACAATATTTACAAAAACAGGAAAAACAAAAACAAGAAAGGAAAAAATCAGTCCAAACTATTGAACCAATCCTTAATGAATGGTTTGTAAATGTGCTTTGCTCTATGGATAACCATGACAAATTCATGCTTAAATATAGTCCTCCATACTACAAAATCTGGACTAATTTGCTAAAAAAATCAAATTATTCCTTGTTTTCCAAATTGCCCCTGTAGATAGAATAATAATCTCCATAAAGAAAGGTTGAGCAATACTTTGTTCTAGTTCTAGGATGGAATCACGAATCGAAAGAACCATCTGCTCTGGAAAGCACAGATTGTCCCCTATCTGCGTAGCCAGGATTTACTCGGTTTCGTACATGGGACTGAGCAGTCGCCACCCAAGTTCATTGCCGAGCCTCCCAAGTATCGCATGTGATTCTAGTAGGAGTAGCTGGTACTAAGTGTCCTCTCATCCATGATGGAGGAGGTTCTTGGCTAAGTCCTTCTCACCTCCATAGCCAAAGTTTGGGAGGCAATTGAGGCCATGTTCGCCTCCCAGAATAGAGGAAGAACAATGCAAGCCAGGATCCAGATTACGAACCTAAAGAAGAAGGACATTGTAATGCCCTAGGGTCCAATCCGGCTCAGACCTAACCACATTCTGGATAGGCCACGCACACGTAGCAACCCGCTTACACTTTCGTCCTCGCTTCGCACAAAACGGTTAACCGGGGATGCTACTATTAGAACTCCTAGGCTTATATGTAAGTGCTTCTCAAGGTAAGCTAGCAAGGTGGGACTAACCCAGAAATTTATGTGCGCACACACATGGGCCAACATGGGGCCGGAGTGTCACATACACCCCCCTCAAAGGACCCGATGTCCTCGTCGGACCAACATACCCACACCGGGACAAATGATAAGGATCTCCCCTCTTAGCACATGTCTGTGCGTTCAGTGCCAGCACATATGCCATGCCGTGTGTCCACTCCAGGCCCACATGCACCATGCGCCATATGCCTGCGCCCCTAACCCGCACGCGCTCATGTAACCGCGAGAGTCGGCTCTGATACCATTTGTAACACCCTAGGGTCCAAACCGGCTCAGACTTAACCACATTTTGGATAGGCCACGCACATGTAGCAACCCGCTTGCACTTTCGTCCTCGCTTCGCGCAAAACGGTTAACCAGGGGTGCTACCATTGGAACTCCTATGTGACACCCCGGCCCATGTTGGCCCATGTGTGTGTACACATGAATTTCTGGGTTAGTCCCACCTTGCTAGCTTACCTTGAGAAGCACTTACATATAAGCCTAGGAGTTCCAATGGTAGCATCCCCGGTTAACCGTTTTACGCGAAGCGAGGACGAAAGTGCAAGCGGGTTGCTACGTGTGCGTGGCCTATCCAGAATGTGGTTAGGTCTGAGTCGGATTGGACCCTAGGGCGTTACAAATGGTATCAAAGCCGACTCTCGCGGTTACATGGGCGCGTGTGGGTCAGGGGCGCGAGCATGTGGCGCATGGCGCGTGTGGGCCCGGAGTGGACACACGGCATGGCATATGTGCTGGCACTGAACGCGCGGACATGTGCCAAGAGGGGAGATCCTTATCATATGCCCTGGTATGGGTATGTTGGTCCGACGAGGACGTCGGGTCCTTTGAGAGGGGGTGTATGTGACACCCTGGCCCATGTTGGCCCATGTGTGTATGCACATGAATTTCTGAGTTAGTCTCATCTTGCTAGCTTACCTTGAGTAGCACTTACATATAAGCCTAGGAGTTCCAATGGTAGCACCTCCGGTAAACCGTTTTGCGGGAAGCGAGGACGAAAGTGTAAGCGGGTTGCTACGTATGCGTGGCCTGTCCAGAATGTGGTTAGGTCTGAGCTGGTTTGGACCCTAGGGCGTTACAGACATGATGATGCAGGAATATTTTCGCAAGATGAAGGGGCTAGCGATACTCTTGCCTCAGCTAGGCACCCACTGCGGGAAGAAGAAATCATCTCGTACATGCTCACAGGGTTGGGAGTGGACTATGATTTTCTCATCACATTTGTTTCTACCCGTGTTGAGCCCATCAGGCTAAATGAGCTTTATGCTCACATGATTATCTATGAGTTGCACCATGAACAATTGGAGGTAACACCACAGATAATGTCATCAGCAAGTAATGTCATGCGATATGACAACTGTAGCAATGGAGGCCATGGTCAGAAGCGAGGGTGAGGTGGTCGTGGCTATAGTGATGGTGGACGTGGCTTTGGAGGCAATGGAGCTTGTCACACTGGAGGCAATGGAACTCGACCCACATGCCAAGCCTATGGCAAGTATGGTCATGACGCATTGTGATGCTACCACAAGTTCAATCATGATTATCAATATGAAGAAACAAGAAATTTTGCTGCTGCCACCTCATACAAAGTAGATCAAAACTGGAATACCGATACTAGTGCAACGGATCACTTGACAAGTGATCTGAATTGCCTGACTACTAAGGAACGCTATCATTCTAGGAGATCATGTTTAGGTTGCCAATGGTTCAGGTTTGTCAATATCCCATATTGGTCATTCTCTTATTGCTGGTAAAACTAGTCCTCTAAATATGTGCATTGTCCTTCATATTCCTCACATTAGTAAACATTTGTTGTCTATCCACAAATTTGCCTATGATAACAATGCCTACTTTGAATTTCACTAGAATAACTTTCTTGTTAAGGATTGAACCACAAGACCGTGCTACTTCATGGGCAATGTGAAGGAGGGTTGTATCCTCTCCCTTCGGCTCATCGCATTCGATCCTCCTTTGCTGCCTTCAATCCTATTATCGAGCAATGGCACAGGTGGCTAGGACAGCCATCCAATTCAATTACATCAATTGTTCTTAGATCAAATAGCTTAGATTGCATGCCAACAAGCAAAGATTCATCAACTACCTTATAAATTATCTACTTGTGTGTCTTGTAGTCCCCTTGAACTTGTCCATTCTGATGTTTAGGGACCAGCCTGTATCTCAGTTGGAGGATATAAATACTATGTCAGCTTTGTTGATGACTATAGTAAATTCACATGGGTTTTTCTGTTAAAACACAAATATGATGTCTATCATGCTTTTTTTTGCAATTCCAACAACGTGTTGATCGTCTTCTTGATACTAAAATCAGATGTGTTCAATCTGTTTAGGGAGGAGAATATCAATCTCTTAACAAATTTTCAATCAAGCTGGCATTAAACATCGAGTATCTTGTCCTCATACACATCAACAAAATAGTGTAGTTGAAAGAAAGCACTTTCATATTGTTGAAACCGGTCTAGTACTTCTAGCACAGTCATACATGCCTCTCTCCATTTCTGGGATAAAGCCTTTATTACCGCCTGCTATCTCATAAACCGATTACCTAGTCGAGTCATTGATAATGTCACTCCCCTAGAATGCTTGTTCAAAATCAATCCCAATTATTCTTTTCTCAAGATATTTTCATTGTGCATGTTGGCCAAAATTTTGACCATACAATTCTAAGAAACTTGGGTTTCAACCTCAACAATATGTTTTTGTCGGCTACAACCCTCTACACAAAGGATACAAGTGCCTAGATAGAAGTTTTGGAAGTATTTATATCTCTCGAGATGTGACATTTGATGAACACATATTTCCTTTTGTCGACACAAAATCCACTACTTCAGTCCATGCTCCGGCCTATAGTCCTGCAGCCATTCTCACCCCAATTACTCTTCCTAACATGAATTGAAACCTCCTTCTAGTGAACCAGCAATAGATGTTAGTGTATGTGTATGTGCTACTTCATGCATCACTACTATTCTTTTGGCACTTTGTTTAAGTTTGTTGTGCACTGTAACGATTGCATCATGTATTTATACCTGCAATACAATACATGATTATGTGTGGTAAATTTATATTGCCTTCAGATACAAATTATCTCTTGGTCAACTATTCGTACAATTAGCATTTCACGATTGAACATCCTGTGTGATGAATTTATATTGCCTTCAGAAAAAACTATCTCTTGGTCAACTATTCGTACGATTAGCATTTCATGATTGAACATCCTGTGTGATTCAAACTCTGAAATTCTAGTCATCAGCAGATACTTTGTGTACGGTCTCATTTGAAAAGACGTCATTGCTGAACCAACCGTCTTGTCGTGGAGAGCTCGTACCAGAATTGAGCAGTCGTACGTGTACACCATAGATTACTTCTTATTGGATTTTTTTGTGGGAAAATGCTGAATCACCCCCAGTAACTTCTGGAAGGTAAATCCAGTTAATTTAGCAGGAGGAAAAGAAACAAACTTTCGATTTGCTAATCTAGATGCGGTAGCATTTGCGTGCTTATCACTTGCATCAGTACATTCTTGCGTCCCATAGATATGAACTTCTTCATGCTATTGTTACTTTGGCCTCATGCTAGTTCATGGCATTGCTCACGAGTTACACCACTCGATGTCATGGTACATCTTCGAAAGTTTTGGGCTTTGGCTCATTATATATTTGTAGACCTTTAAACCTCAACAGCAGTCGTACGTGTTCGATCGTGCTTCATGTTCTTCGTCAGGGTTATGAGAATGATATTCAACTTTTGTCTCCCAAGCAGGGGCGGAGCCACCAGGTGGGCTTCGTAAGGCTTCAGCCCACCCTCGGCCCGCCCCAAACCCCCTCTCCGACGGAGTCACAACTCACAAACCTACAGCGCAGTGACGCACACGCATTGCACGGGAGACGAGAGGGAGGCAGAGAGGACCTGCAGCCCGGCAGCGCGATGGATAGCAGCTGAGTAGGTCTAGGTTGCGCCGTGTTGGCCGAGCACATCCAGGCGGCCACCTCCTGCTCCTCGCCTCCCGTTGCTGTGGAGTCTCTCTCTCTCTCTCTCTATCAATCGATCGAGCCTCCTTGTGATGGCGATGGCGGCAACGAAGACCTAGGAGGCATCCACGGCTAGGCTCGCGCTCGCGGAGGCCAACATCAACTGGGAGAGGTACCCACCCCTTGCTTCTTTCCTTCATTTCCTTTCAGTAAAAAACAAAGCTTTTCTTTTTATCACGCGAGGATGCTTGTGTCTTGTTGATTCATAACTCATTGTAGTACCTTCTCCTTGCAGCGCCTTGGTTTATTATGTGGTTACTTCAATATGCATGTTGCAGCGAGCGATTTGGGGATTAGGGGTGAAAATGGGGGATTCCTGGTGGTGGGATTGGTTAAAGAAGGCCGATTCACGAGCACATTAGGTGGGTTTTAACTTTAGATTTCTGAGTTCTTGCAAGCAGCGTGGGAGCAATCGCCGAGATCATGTGATTTTCTTTATCAGTTTGGTTGGGGAACAGAAATTAGGTCATTTGCGATGCCTGCATATTTGGTTGGCAGTTCACCCACGGCTTCCGGAAGCATAACGGAGGCTGCTCAGTTCAGGCTTTCATGTGTACTTGCCTGCATCTATTGGTGTATGATTGTGCCAACGTCACCTTTGAAATTTTCAGAGCTGACCTTACATACCTTTCAGTTTTTGAATAAACACATTTTGCTCGTCAATAGAGAACAATTGCCATGTTTGTATTGAATGTTTATGATAATTTACAGTTAGTTATCTTATCACTAATTTTGCTATTTTTTTATATTATCACTAATTTTGCTATTTTTGATATACAGATAATTGATCTCTACTCATTGGAAGCATATTTATATTTATTTTGAAGATGTGATTTATATTACTAAGGTACTTTCGTTGTATTTATCTCTTTTTTTGCTTTATTTCTCTTCTATTCATATATGAATTTGAATTGCACAAGAGTAAAAATATTATGTTTGTGATAATCTAGGTTAGCCCACCCTCAATTTTGTTCCTGGCTTCGCCACTGCTCCCAAGGAATATCTTGATATGCTATTTTCCATACGAACTATTTGGCCTATATATACCTATTACTTGAGATATCAGAGTAGATTGAAAATAGGTATTTGACAATTCTTGGTTGTTTTGGAGCTAAGACATCCTTTTTCTTACTGGAGCCGCACAGTTCGGTTTATCAACTGCGGCAATGGTGTCATGACTCATGACCAGGAGCACACTGCGAGGAGCAAGAATGCAAGGTCTTGCAGCTGCTGATACCGCACGAGTAAATATTCAGAATTTATGGGCATCTGAACCGCCCATGTGTAATTGGGAAAATTTTTGCTACTATTACAAGTGCACAATCTTGCAGATCAAAAAGGGTGCTAGTTAATTGGAACATTGTTGCTGTTGATTTGTTGCCTGCCGTGCAGGCTGTTAATCTGGCTAGATATTTCTGAGAAGTTTTTATTTTGGCCAAAGGCATTAAGCATTCTTTCTTGATACTTCCAACCAATGGCAAGCATCACGGGTGCAAGTGTGCAGTACCCTGTGGATCACGAGAGACAGAAGCAACAAAGCAAGCACCACACCATATCGGTCCTAGGGTGAGAAATTGATATGAATTATTACCGTATTCGATAGAATATAAATATATTTTTTTATCCGATTAATAATTTCTTTCCTATTCATATTCACATTCGAATTTTACATAAAAATATGGATATGAATATAGTATAGACTTTTACCATTCTAAATGTTATTTTATCTAGGTTATTTGTATCCGTATTCGTATTTGGCGAAGAAATATACGTATTTTATTGCAATGCGACTAATTAGTTAGACAAGTTTTTTAAGTTCAATGTGAATTTATTTTTTTAGTGACGTAAATAAATTAGAATGATTAAACATAATTGTACGACGATAAAATATTATCAATATCTTTATACTATATAAGTTATAAGGATATTCGGATCCAACCGAATTGAGTAGATAATAAAAATCGTATTTATTACAATATTCTATTCACATTTGATAATATTCGAATTCATATTTATATTTATTTATATAAATATGAATATAATAAAAATACTATTTAATACATACACGAACCGTTTTCCACTCCAGCAGTAGCAATCAGCTCATTTCCTCTGCACCACAACACATGGCACTTCCACTAGCTGTCGTGCTTGTCAGCTGTCTGTCACGTTCCCTCCCAAGGAAGCACCTTTCAACCACATCCCCTTTCCTCTTCCTTGGTCAGAATACATGAGAGAGAGAGAGAGAGAGAGGAGCACATAGATCATCATACATACACAAACTTCCTTAAACTATAAGTCAGCTACTAAATTCTTATGTTGAATGATTCCTAATTTCCTATGTATCCGAGCTAGCAAAACAGAGGAGTTCAAGAAAGAAGGCGCCATGCTACCCACCCTGAAGCTCCCGCTCCCCACCGTGGCCGCCGTCGCCGCGCTCTGCGTCGCCTCCTACCTCCTCGCCGCGTGGACGCACCCGGCGCCGCCCCTGCCCACCGCCTCCCTCCTCCCATGCAACACCCGGCAGCCACCGGCGGCACCGCAATCCTCCTCGAACGCCACCGCCCTCGACTTCTCCATCCACCACGGCGCGTCCGACGCTGACGCTGCCGTCGCGGGGGCGCCGGCGCGCAGCGTCCCGGCGTGCGGCGCGAGGTACTCGGAGCACACGCCGTGCGAGGGGCAGCGGTGGTCGCTGCGGCACCCGCGGAAGCGGCTCGAGTACCGGGAGCGGCACTGCCCTCGCCGGGCGGAGCAGCGGCTGCGGTGCCTGGTCCCGCGCCGGCGGGTACCGCGCGCGCCCGGTGGCGCAGAGCGCGACGCGCGCGTGGTGCGCAAACGGGCGCACGAGGAGCTGGTGGCGAGAAGGGTGCAGAACTGGATCGGGAGGAGGCGGCGTGCTCGGTTCCCGGCGGCGGGACCATGTTCCCGCGCGCGCGGGGCGCTCGTCGGCGACATCGTGGCGCGGCGTCGTGCGGTGGCGCCGGCGGCTCCGTCAGGACGGCCTTGGACACCGGCTGCGGGGTCAGTTGCCTTCTTTCCTTTACATTACGCGTTGAACTGCCGTTACTGTCGAGATTAACTGCTTAATTATGGTTTTTGTGTCGTGATCAAATCATCAAATTGTGATGATTATGGTGGTGATCAGTTGGGCTTAAAAGCTCATGGCTTATGGCTGAAAACACTGTAGCTGACTGAAAAAACACTGTAATTGACAAAGACTTATTTAGCATAATTAAATTTAAAAAATTTAAAATATAAAAAATATGTTAGCCCATTACGTATAATATAAACAAATACGGGAAAAAAGAACCGACAAAAAAGCTCAACAAAAAGCTAAAAGTTCAAAAAAGACAAAATTTATGAATAGTAAAAATAAGCTAAATGCCAAAAGCTTAAGCCCAACCGATCACTGCTTTGAGAGAAAGCTCCAGAGCTAAAAGAGGAAAATGGAAAAAAAAAAGAGAGAGAAGATAATGCGGGGTGTGAGATGTTGTTAATGATATGTCCCAGATAATCATAGAGATGATTTTATCACTTTTATATTTATGATTTTTAAATAAATGTTATTATGTTGTTTGATTGAATTACTATTTATAAAGTTTAGCAAGTATATGACTTATGGTGAAGTCCTTTATTTATTGTATGATATCATTCTAAAAAGGATATCAGATCGAATGTCACTGGTCGGGACACCAGTTACTCATAGACATAAACATAGAACTGATACAAATCATCTTTATGATTGCCTATAGGGTATATCACTAACAATCTCCCCCTTGTCTAGAGACAATCATACAAATATCTATACATAGCTCTTATGTGCATCTCATACTTTGGCTATGTGAGAGGTTTGGTCAACGAATCAGTAATATTTGATATGTGTGCACTTTATATATCTTTATATGTTCTCTATCAACAAACTCGCGAGGGAGGTGATAACGCTGAAGTATGTGTTTATATTTTTTTATGCGATCTAGGCTCCTTGACTTGCCCAATAGCTCTATCTATTGGACTAGAAACACCAGAGAACACACCTAGTTCAGAAATGAACTTCCTTACCCAGACAACCTTATTTGCAACTTCAAAAGCCACAATATACTTAGCTTCAGTTGTAGAATCAACAACCGTTTCTTGTTTGGAACATTTCCAATTCACTACCCCTCTATTCAGATAAAACATAAACCCAGATTACGATCGAAAATCATCTTTATCAGTTTGAAATGTATCATTGGTGTAACCATTTACGACCAGTTCTTGCTCGCCGCCGTAAACAAGGAACACATTTTTAGTCCTTCTAAATATTTTATGATGTTCTTAATAGCTATCTAGTGACCTTATCTAGATTCAACTGATATTTGGTCGTACAACTTAGAGCATATGATACATCTGATCGTACACAAAGCATAGCATACATGATAGATCCAATGGCAGAAGCATATGGAATCTTACTCATCCGGTCTTACTCATCAAGTATTAAAGGATACTAAGTCTTGTTAAGGCTAATATCATATGACATAGGTAAAAGAAACCCTTCTTGGAATCTTGCATGGTGAACCGCTTCAACGCCTTATCAATGTACATGTCTTGGCTTAATTCAATTAACCTTTTAGTTCTATCTCTATAGATCATTATACCCAAAATATATGCTGCCTCTCCTAAGTCTTTCATAGAAAACCATTTCTTAATGAAGACTTGACAGATTCAAGCATAATAATATCATTTCCGATCGATAATATGTCATCTATATATAAGACTAGAAAAATAAGTGTGCTCCCACTAACCTTTTTATAAACACATAGCTCTTCGTTATTCTTGATGAAACCAAACCATTTGATTACCTCATCAAAATGAATATTTCAACTACGAGATATTTGCTTCAATCCATATATAGATCTTTGAAGTTTGCATATCTTTCTAGCATTTTGTGGATCGATAAAACCCTCAAACTATGTCATGTACACATTCTTATTAAGGTTTATATTTAGGAAAACTATTTTAACATCCATCTATCATATCTCATAATTGAAATATGCAACAATAGCTAGAATGATCTTAACAAACTTAAGCATAGTGACGAACGAAAAAATTTCATCATAGTCAACATATTGAATTTGTTTGAAACCCTTCGGCACCAAATCATATCTTATGGATATGAACATTTCCATCCCACCAATTGTACATATGGATATGAACATTTCCATTCATGTTTATCGTTTTCTTAAAAACCAACTTGTACTCAATTGCCTTTTACACTATCGGGCAGATCCACCAAGTTTCAAACTTGATTGTCATATATGGATTGTATTTTGGATATCATGGCTCCAAGTCATTTCTTAGAGTCCAAACTCACAATTGCTTCCTCGCAAGTGACTCATAACTATCTAATAATAAAATGTCATACCGATATTTTATCAGTAATTGACATGGCCTTTTAGACCTATGTGGGGCTGGTGCCTCTTCCATAGATTTTACAACATCTTATACATCATGTGGAGTTCAGTAGGAGCCGAAACCCTTTCTGATGGTTCTCAAATTTCTTCGAGTCGCAATGTGCTCCCACTAGCTCTTTTTGATAGACACTTTCTCCAAAAAGACATTGTTTCAAGCAACAAACACTTTGTTCTCATCCATTTTATAAAAGTAATATTCTTTAGTTTCATCAGGATAACCCCACAAAGAAATATTTACTTGATTTGGGAGTGAGCTTATCAGACATCAAACAATTTACTTATGCCTTACATCCCCATATTTTAAGAAAAAAAACAATCCGGAATGTTTTCCAGATCATATATCATATGGCGTCTTTTCCACGGCATTTGATGGAGCTCTATTTAATATGAACACAACTGTTTCTAGAGAGCACCCCAAAAAAGACAATGGCAGATCATATTAGCTCATCATGGACTGAATCATATCTAACAAAGTCTGGTTTCGTCGTTCAGGCACCCTATTCTATTGAGGTGTTCCTGGTGGAAGGAGAGTTAAAGCAGCCTGGTTCAATGAAACATGCATCGATGTAGTAAAACTAGCTAATCATCCAACATCCCAATCAGCATCCTTTGAAGGCGGTCATCCTCAAGTAGTAGTGGATCTCCATGAGCCGATTGTATCCTCTCCTTGAATTGTCCCAATCAACTACCGAAGTCCGCACATCTGGGGTTGGAACATCGTGCGCTGGTGTACTAGCACCAGCGCACACAACATGTGGACACATATTAGAGAACATGGTGTTGGATTGACCCACCTTGAGACATTATTGAGATTTTTATGTCTTATGTGTCATCAGTTGGTCTCAAGCAATGATGATGTACAATCCTTATACTTGAGATTAGCGTAGTTTTCAACATGTGTGATAGTACACTTAGAGGTTGCCAAATGGTACACTATAAATGGGTAGTTATAAAGGTAGCTTTTGGATATACTATAAAGCATACAAAGGAATATGATTGGTCAGATATGAGATTTACCCCTCCTTCATAATAGGAGAGATATATCCAGGCCCCTCAATGTGATCGAATAAGGAAAGTGCGTGGCTATGCCATAAGTGGTCCAGCAGGGAAAATAAGAGAGGAAACTAGGGACGTGATACCGGTTGACGTCTGGGTCATACGAAATAAAAATACTCAAAAAAAGAGAAAGGAGAAAAAGGAAAGTCGGGACGTGATACCGGCTGACGTCCTGTGTAGGGCTGTAAACGGGCTGAGCTCGAGCGAGCTTGGCCTGTCAGGCTCGAGCTCGATAGAAACTCGAGCCGAGCTCGAACGAGCCCAAGATTTCTGTCAAGCTTTGAGCTGAGCTCGAGCTCAGCTCGAACGAAGCTCGAGCTCGGCTCGACAAAGCTCGAACGAAGCTCGAGCTCGGCTCGACAAAGCTCGTCGAGGCTCGTTAAGCGTAAAGCACACATCATTTGCAGCAGTCAGCAGAAGAGCAGGTAAACAAATCACAGAAAAACATTCAACACAGTTCAAGAATATCTACCCGCGGGAATACATTCAAGAATACATTCAAGAACCACATAATACTTCTTTGCAATCCATAATACATTCAAGAATATTTGTAAATACCACAGAATACCACAGAATACATTCAACACAGTTCAAGAATATCTACCATTTATCTACATGCGCGGCGGGAGGATTGGGGCGGGCGACGGCGAAGGTGAGGCGACGGCGGCGGATCAGGCGGGGCAGAGAGGAGGAGGCGGCGCGCGCCGCCGGCGAGGTGCCGCGAGCGGCTGGCGAGGCGGATCGGGCGGAGGCGAGGCGGCGGCCGTGGGACGAGGAGGCCGCCGCGAGCGGAGGCGAGGTGGACGGGAGAACGGGAGGCCTCATGCGGAGAGCGCGCGGCGCCGGTGGAGGAGGAGGGGCGAGGAAGGGGACGGCGCGGCGAAGGGGGGAGGAGGGGGGTGGCGAGGGGCGCGGCGCGGCGCGGCGGCGGAGAGGGGGAGCGGGAGAGGAGGAGGCGGAGGCGGCAGCGGCGAGCGGTGGAGGCGGGCGCCGGGAGAAGCGGGGTGTGGGGCCTCTGGCTTGGAAGGAGAGGAGCGGCGGGAAGCTCGCGAGCTATTTGAGCTCGGCTCGTTAAAGCTCGCGAGCTTCGGATGGAGCTCGAATTCGGCTCGTTTGGAGCTTGAGTCAAGCTCGAATCGAGTCTAGAACGAGCCAAACTTGAGCAGCTCGCGAGCCTCGAGCTTTTTTTACAGCCCTAGTCCTGTGTGATACCACAAAACTACCACCTCGCAGTCACTGACTGGTGGGCCCAACCACCGAACGAAGAGGGAAAGCTCGCGTAGCGACATAAACTGCAGTCTGGTCGAGTCTCCCGTCGACGACGGCGCCTCCGCTGCCGGCGGCGTGCCACTGGCAGCATGCTGCTGTATCATATGGCGCCTGCCTGGCTGCGCGCGGGTGTCGCCGACGACGGTGCCGGTGAATGGTGGCGCTGCCGTCGCTCTGCTTCGTCGATTGGCTTCGCCGTCACCAACCAGCCCTCCGCGCCTCTCGCAAGCTCTGGTCCTGGTCGATCGTTCCGGAAAGTCTGAATCTTTGCGTGTTCAGTGTCCCTTTTCTAAGGCAGGTTAGACGGTTTGCGACCTTTCAGCTGTTTGCTTCTTTTCCTGCGTGAGGCAAATTGGATGCGTTGTCTCTGACTCCCATCTCGTCCAATTCAGTGGACTACTTGCAGCTACATCTGCAGATCACAATGGAGAATTGAAGATGCATTCGAGACGTTGCATACCTAGGAGGAGAAAGGAGAGATGATGCATCTGGCCGACAACCTAGAGTGCAGATTACGATGTAATGATGCGTGCATCATCACAAAAGAAAGCCCTTTTTGTTCTAAAAAGGCAGAAAATTAAGCCTGGTTAGCTGTCCCTAAGGTTCTGCCTCCCAAGGAGAAAGGAGAGATGATGCATCTGGCCGACAACGTAGAGTGCAGATTACGATGTAACGATGCGTGCATCATCACAAAAGAAAGCCCTTTTTGTTCTAAAAAGGCAGCAAATTAAGCTTGGTTAGCTGTCCCTGAGGTTCTGCCTCCCAACTGCCTATATGTCAGATCAGTATGCTTGCCGGGGCTTATATGTCAGTGAGTGAAGCGCATAGTTACTTGCAGGATTTCCTAGTTTGCACTCAGTGAAATTCTCCACAAAACCCCTAATTTTTCATGCTGGCAATCTGGCATACCAAAACATGCATAGATCCCTGATCGGGTAAACAGCTAGTGGATCGCCATGTAGTACTGAATGCCACCTTCTCCAGTACTTTCCTGGACTTATCTGTTGTTAATTGTTGAATTAAAAAGGCCACTTAGATGTTTAGAACTACTAAATGGAGTGCATATATGCTTCAGATAAAGTCGCATACGGTTGTATATTAGTGCAAAATTAAAGAATTTCCACTGCGCCAAGCCATTAGAGGGTACCTGGATCAACATCTGGACGTGGATCTGAGCTGATTTAGATCAGCAAGTACACTGCACCATGCTGGAGTTGGTGAGATGTAGAGACTTAAAAAACGAGCAAGGAATTAATTGACGTTAGGTCTTAATCGGCGAGTGATAGTTAGGTGGTCGAAGAATTGAAACAAGGCAAGTGTGCACATTGATTTGTGTACTGATTAGGCTTGCATAGTTGGTTGGATAAGAAACTTCTGCTCCACCCAACCAGAGTGGCAGGTAGCTTTCTCTGCTTATCTGAACTAGAAAAGGAAGCGCGCTTCGCGGCGCCCTACAACGTTGTTGAAGTGAGATCATAAAACAATAGTACAAAGTGCATGTAGAGGAATTGAGAGACCATGTGGTCGTTACCCTATGTTTGTGATGAGTAATTGACTCGTGTCTCTAGGAAATTTAAGTTTGTTTTGAACGTTTTCTGCATAGTTGTAGCATTCTGACCATGGTATAAGTGGTCGGAGGGCGTTTCGACCACGGCGTGAAGGAGCGAGTGTGGTCAGTAGACTTCCTGTGTGATCGTAGGTAGCTACGACTGTGAGATTTAAACGTGATCGAGTTGTTCTGGTCATAAATGATGACGCGGTCATGAGATTGATCCCTGGATCATGAACGTCCACGTGGTCGTGACTTCGACCGCGCGGTTGTAGCTTCGACCACGTGGTCGTAAATGACTATCTTACGCCCAGGTCTCTTTTACGACCACTGGTTCTTCGACTATGGCTACTACAGTAGTTCTTCGACCACTACTTAGGCCTTACGACTTCTACCGTGGTGAATATTTCGACCACAGCCGCTGCTACCTCGACCACGTGCGGTCGGCAGCGAGCCGCAGGAAACGCACGCATGCCCGTGTTGTAAATAACGGAGTGCAGCATAGTCATCATATGAAAGAAATGAAGCGATGCTCACAGAGTCACAGCTTAGCAAAAAAAATAGTACATAGTATGGTACGACAATGGTAAATGGCTAAGTTACATTTAACAAAACTAATATTGGATCAGAAATGTATGATAGTCATTAGTCAATATTTTCACCCAGATCACTAAAGGAAAATGATTCTCTAGATAGTGTTTGCCGTGCTCATGCAAACATCATTCAGTATTGAGTATGATAGACTGGAAGTAGCATAGCATACATAAGAGTACATTAGCAGCGTTTCTAGTTACCTGAGCTGTGCTTCACAGGAGCCATATAAGCCCCAAACGCCCTATCACCAGATGCAGGAATATCAGAACTGTCAAACTTCACTGAAAACAGGGGCTTCGCCCGCAAACCGCTATTCTTTATGAGGTGGACTAATCTCAGGAGAGCCTCTTCAGGGAGCTTGAGAGATCCAGCATTCAGCTCAATGGTGTCAAATCCTAATGCCCTGCATTCCTGCAACAGAATATCTTGTGTCATGTATGTTATTTCAGACACGATTGTGCATATTGCAATTAAAAAAACAGCAAAGAGACCTGCATACCTCTACATATTGCTTGAAAGTAGAGGGTCCTTGACGCAAAAGATGATCCGCCCAATCACCTGTGCTCACATATATGTCATGCTTGTGCGCTAGATCAGTGATCTCTCTAACCAGTTCTTTTCCCATTAAACTATGAGATCCACCAGAAAACTTCAAACCATCAACAAAAGGACCAAGAGAACCCAATATTTCCTGAAATATAAAATGGCAGGGACGAGAATGTGCTTTCAGAAATGGCTAGGATGGCGAAAAGATGCAGCTCGCATCACCAGACATGATTCAGGGTAGTTCATTCTTTTCATTCTAAGGACGAGTCTAAAATTTTCCTTTGTTTGAAAGAAAGCAGTAGGGAATCTAAGTTCTTCCTTGTCAAGAGTAGTATTGCTGCCTTTCTAGTGGCTTTACTCATTAACATCACTATAGTGGCTGTCAATTAACAGTAAATTATGAAGCATAATTAATAGTATTACCATCTAAGAAGCAACCGTAACAGCAATTTATCCTGAGCTTTTTACTGGTTCATGCAGGGCTTTCTGGACATAAAAAGGCACAAATTGCTGGGGAGGCTAGTGACATTCTGTATTGCAGTTGCTCTTAACTTAATTGTCTCTATAAAACACAATTCTGTAGGGAAATGCAAGCTTAGCATTCTAATCTAGGTGCCAATCACACTACGTAAACCTAGATGCAATCAGAATGAACCGTCTAAATTTAAAAAATTTGGCAACCCCAACAATGATCTGCAACTACAAACCGACCGTGCTGCAAAAACTAATTGCACGACGAATTAACCCAATTCAACTCGACGCGAAGCAACAGCGATGGGTAAAAGCGTAGAACGATGAGAAATGGGGCCATGGGGTGGATCGGCGGCGGGCGGACTGGAGCGCATCGTGGGTGGGGCGGAAGGAGTAGATGGGGCTCTCATCTCCGTTACCCGCATCGCGCTTCTCCGGCCGGTCGTCGTCCTCGCCGCCAGAGCCGTGTCCCCGCAGCGACAATGACACCACCTCCTCTCCCACCGCCTCATCGTCGTCATCTTCGCCTCTCTCCCCTCTCTCGTGGCGGCGCGGCGGGGAGGCGGCGACTGAGGGGAAGGAGAGGTGTCGGCGGCGAGGTGAAATCCAGCGTGGATGTCCAGCGATGGGAGGAGGAGCTCCAGCGGCGGCGGCGGTGGCCTCGAGCGCCCTCTCGCCTCCGCGCCGACCGGATCCGGCCTCGGCGCCTCCTCCGCCTCGCGTCGACCGGATCCGGCCGCGGTGAGTCCATCCACCCCGCGAGCATCCCATCCCGCGGCGTCGGTGGGGCGGCGAGGACCGCAGATGTCTCATGGTCGAGGACGACGACTGGCAGCGCCGCCATGGACGCGAGTGACGAGCTTCAACCATGTTGCGGAAAGGAACGGCAGAGAAGAACGGATCTCAACGGGATCGCCACTGGGGAGCAACGGAGGAGATCGAGCGCGGCGGCGCCATGCCGGAGGAGGCCGGGTCGCGGCGCCGCCGCCGGGAGAGGGGCGACACCACGCCGGAGGAGGGGGTTGGGGAGGCGCGGGAGCGGGGAGGGGGAGAGGGGGAGGGGCGGGGAGGAGGAGGCGGCGGGGTAGGAAGGGGGAGGGCGGCGGCGGCGGGTGAGCGGCGACGGAGGACGGCGAGGGGGGGGAGGGGAGGGGGGAGGCGCGCGGGGACCGGGGAGGGGGCGGCGGCGGAGCGGGGAGGAGGGGCGCGAGACTGCGAAGCGGGAGATCCGGAGGGAGGAGAGAGACGGCGCGAGGAGCAAAGGGCTCGGGGCGACGTGGATATCACAGGAAGCGCCCACACCGCCCGAAACTCTCTCGTGCGAGGAAACGGCAGCAGGTTTTAAGTTCTCTGATGCAACGGTGCATCCGGAACTAGCCTTGGATCTAGTTCCTACTTTGCTACTGTAACTCTGCAAGCACACCTACTGAGATCTGAATGCAAATGTTCCAAGATGGTTGATGCAATCCAAAAGTTGCAGTTATGAGCAGAATGTCCAAGAAGTACAACTTTTTATGTCATTTTTATGTTGCTTTAATAGTGTTTCTTGAGCTTCTAAAAAAAGTTGTTTCTTAACTGACTGCAACTTTAGTATGATGAGTGTACATCATGTAAAAGAATAATAACTAGTTAACGATCATCTTCATCTTACCGGACAAAGCAGCAGTGCTAACTACACATGGCATGAGTCACAGCATGCACACTGTGACAAGTTAATGTATCTAGTCTGAACTCTGAAGTCTGAACCAGGTGGCAAGCTGGGGAGCTTACCTCCTGTCCCGTGACGTCCTGACGATGTCGTTCGCGCCCAAGGACACCCACGAGGCGCAGGTGCTCTTCGCCCTCGAGCGCGGCGTCCCCGCCATGCTCGGAATCATGGCGACCAAGCGGCTGCCCTACCCGGCCCGCGCCTTCGACATGGCGCACTGCTCTCGCTGCCTCATCCCCTGGAATAAGTACAGTACGTGCAGCTTCAGTCAATTCACTTGCACAATATGTTTTGGTGATGACTTCAGACTTTTACTGATGTCAACAATGATCAGACGGTCTGTACATGATCGAGATCGACAGGGTTCTCCGACCCGGCGGCTACTGGATCCTGTCGGGGCCGCCGGTAAACTGGGAGAAGCACTTCAAGGGGTGGAAGAGGGCGCCGGAGGACCTGAGCTCCGAGCAGGCTGACATCGAGGCCATTGCCAAGAGACTCTGCTGGACCAAGGTGCAGCAGAAGGGTGACATTGCAGTTTGGCAGAAACCAATCAACCATGTCAGCTGCAAGGCTGATAGAAATGAGCTTGGCACACTTGGTTTCTGCAATGCCAACCAAGACCCTGATGCTGGCTGGTATGTTCCTGACTTGCAAAGATCCAAACAAGAATTCTTTTCACACAATGGTTTTGAAATAACCTTGTTTCTGAAAACAACTTCTAAGCTTTTGGAAGTTGGAACTGACAAACAACCTTGTTTCTGAAAACAACTTCTAAGCTTTTGGAAGTTGGAACTGACTGACTGAGAAAGTAACATCTGAAAAATGATTGTAAGGTACGTGAACATGGAAGATTGCATCACTCCCCTACCAGAGGTGTCCGGGCCAGGAGATGTTGCCGGAGGGGAGGTGAAAAGATGGCCGGAGAGGCTGATGGCGCCGCCGCCGAGAATCGCCAGCGGCAGCCTGGTAGGCATCACGGTGGACGCGTTCTACAAGGATGCTGAACTGTGGAGGAGACGAGTGGACAGGTACAAGTCCGTCAGCAACGGGCTGGCCGAGAAAGGCCGGTACCGGAACCTGCTCGACATGAACGCCGGCCTCGGCGGGTTCGCGGCGGCGCTCATCTACGATCCTGTCTGGGTCATGAACGTCGTGCCGACGGCTGCCGATGCCAACACGCTCGGCGTGATCCACGAGCGAGGGCTGATTGGAACATACCAAGATTGGTAAGCTTGTTACTCCAAAATCTTGACAAGTTGAACAGCACGTACTGCTCACTTGTTCAGTACAGCACCATAGTTTCAGTGAGAAGCTTACTGGTTTCATTATGTGAAAATTTGCAGGAGTGAGGCCGTGTCAACTTATCCTAGGACGTATGATCTGATTCATGCTGCCTCTCTATTCACAATGTACAAAGACAGGTACTGCATTTAGTTTCTTTCATCTTGAACTTTGCAGTTGCTTCAGACTTACAAGCTCACTAGCTTAGTTGTCTGTTCTGAATGTCAGATGTGAAATGGAGGACATTTTGCTTGAGATGGACCGCATACTGAGGCCGGAAGGCACGGCGATATTCCGGGACGACGTCGACGTCCTGGTGAAGATCAAGAACCTCGCCGACGGGATGAGATGGGACAGCCGGATCGTCGACCATGAGGACGGACCGATGCAGAGGGAGAAGATCCTTGTGGCCATCAAGTCCTACTGGACAGCATGAGAATGGAGATCAGGGTAGTTAAGGTCAGACAACAATTGATGAGAGAGACATAGATTGGACATTTGAGGCAGGCACTATAGATGATTTTGGTTTTCTTCTATTCTATATAGGTTTTTCTTTTCTTTTCTTTTCTTTTTGTGTGAGTTGCATTGTTGTATAATTATGCCAATTGTTGATCGATTCACTAAATCCATTTTGTTGCTGTGAAAACTGCCTCTAGATTTTAGATTAACATGAAAAACATGTCGCAAATCTCTGTTCGGCTATGAGTTGAGCTCGCAGATTGAACTTTCAATTGGTGAACTTCGTAACGAAGACTTCAGACGAGCATCGTACACAAGATCCAGGGGACAAACAGGAAAATTCTTCGCAGCAATAAGAACACCGGAAACCAAATTAACAAGCTTTTTTTGGTAGTGATCCGATGCGCGATCAGCAGAAAGGTATAGTTTGCAGTTGAGAAGCAAACAACGCCAGAACGTGACAGAGAAGGAAACTACAATTCCAGACAGAGACAGGGGAACACAGATGATCAATACAATCTAGAAGTTTGCGTGGTAATCACAGTATGGTACATATGAAAGAAATAAACTGACCTAACTCGATACATACCCGACAAAATAACATAGGGGGGCAACGGGGTACCCAACCACACCAAACATCTCTCAGGAGTCAGGACCCATCATCTTCAAGAATAACATCGGCCGATTATAAAATAATAATACAGAAGGAAAAGAAGAGCCAAGATGAAAAATGTGTACATTACAATGACAACTGGGTTCTACTTTAACATCCATGTCCAAGGAAAACCGAAATTTCTCCATTTTCACCTTCCAAGAATTTCATGGTCGCTAATTTACACCAATGGTAACTTCCCAGCTCTTTGAGAAACGGTTTTGAGATTCATATACATCGCTAACCAAACTATCACTCGGGAACAAATCTGCTGTTGAACTTGTCAGGCTTACTTACAAAGCAAACCACAAATCAATTTGAGAGCTGGAACCTTCCTGTTGGTTTCCGCTTTCGCCATCCCTGGACAAGCGTTATTATGAATAAAATAAGTAAGCTCGCATTTCCAGATTTTGATGTGAATTGACTGAATACTTCAGAATAATGGACTTACAAATATTGCATAGTAAAAGAGTGTGAGTATGGCAAGAGCAACAAAGCCATACTGGAAAACATTGTACCTGCATATTCAGATGTTCAAAATTAGAAATATATTCAAAAGTTTGACACACTGATGTCCACCATAATGACACATTCAACTATTCAAGCAACAACTGCAGACTGATATTTCTACTGACTTCATGCTAGTTCAAGACTTACTTGTAGAGATACTTAATTCCGCGAAGAGACTGCAGTGTGTGGCCAAAGATCTCCTGAGCTGCAGTTGCTTGTGAATAGTAAGCAAAAGCTGTGGCGCAGAACTGAATCACACTGCATAAAGAACAAGTATGAAAATTCAATTGAGAGGGCTTCTTCGAGAACAATAAATATAGTGGAGAAAATTAATAGGTATGTGCTGCATTGTTATCACATTTGTTAAGGTGGGGAAACATAGTCGATCAAATCAACAAAATTCACGTTCATGCAGAAGCCATTTTTCATCTACACTATAATGCCAGAACATAGGCCCAAGCTAGGTCCATGCTACATGGTTGCTTTCAGAATGTGTACTCCCTGAGTATCACGCTATTACTGACTAATATAAGACACTATTGCCCTGATATTATGTATGGAAACAACTTCAGAGAAATACAACAGTCTGCAATAAATAGCCACTACCTTCTCTTATCACTGTGAAAATGGAATTTACAGCCTCCAACACTTCATCATAAACTTACAATAAAACATGCACATCTAAAAGAAAGCCCCAGTAGCATACCTGATGGAGCAAAGTAGGATGAGTCCAACATTAAACAGGAATGAGTTCATCAAAGTTCCTCCCCATCTGAAATAAGTTACATGGGTTGTTAATGAATGCCAAAAAAGAGACTGCAAATAGAAGAGTACATCATGGGATGAGTCAACTACTTCATTGGGTGAATGGTGATGAAAACTAATTTCAGGCCAAGCATCATTTCCCCAGCAATCACTGCAATGAGGAGGTAGAAGCAGAAGAATGCAAAGGCAGCAGTACCAAGCAGACCTAGTACAGAAAACATAAGATTTATTAGACTTGTTCTCATCAACAGGGATAAGTTGAGATAATTTCAAGGACCAGAAATGTACCCCAAACGCCGTCCAACTTTATGAAGATCTCATTCAGGAAAGCAGATAGAGGAGGATCAATCAACAAGTATATGACGATATGTGCAACCCAAGCAATTGACACAATTAACCTGAGAGGACAAATCCCTGTCAAAAGAATGCCCTTGGGGATACGTTGGACTAAAATAGAAGTACATTTCAGAAATTAAACATATTTACACTTACCCAACAACGCCGAATATAAGTTTTCCGATGTAACCAAGAACTGTCAAAGCCCAGGTAGCCTCAGCCTGCACCATAATGGATGTCAAGACGGAGCAACTAACAACCATGAAAACCAATGAACATGAGAATTCACATTCAGTCACCTGTTCTCCTTGAGGGTACATCTCTTCTAGAGCCTTCATGTCATCTTCCAGAAGTAACAATTCCTGATGATCAAAAGGTATGAATTTAAACATAGCAGAAATAGAGTCTACCATGGTAAACAGATAATACTTCATACGAATATACTATAAAAAACAATATGTTGCATGCAAATGGACACCAACTCAATAGGAAATTTTCAATTTCAACTACAAAAAATTCTAAAATGCAAGAGCTTCTTACTCCACATAAATCCTAGAAGATAAGTTTGTTCACTGCGTAAGGCTAAACGCAATTAATAGCTTCAAAGAAAATCATGCCATTTAAAGGGCATGCACACCTTCTCAACAGCCTTCACGTTTTTGCGCCATTTTCTGCCCTTTTTCCCACTTCTCTCTTCTTGGTGAAGGGCTTCAGCTGCTTTCTTCAGTTCCCTGGCCTTCTTACCTAATTCAGTTGCTTCCTGCAGGAAACATATTCAATCTCAAGGGCAGATTGGATATCCTAACCAGAAAAAATTACATGCAACAGAAAAAAATCTGATCCTTATGTATGGAGGCAAACATTCTTCATGATTAAAATGAAGTATATGCACCTTTATATATTGTGAGCGTGTAATGACAGCTGTTGGACGCCGGACAAATGAGAATATAAGTCCCAATGGAAGGCAAGCAATGCCAACACCACCAAATATCTACCAAAACAAACAACATGGTTAACAAAAGGGCAAAAAGGCAAGGCAAAAGTGTACAGAAAGATGCCAGCATGATTGCAGCAGCATTGGATGAGGGAAGAACACATGGTTCAAATTGTTTCTAGTACAGCTTACACTGTCTAAAAGACACAACATGAAAAACGACAACCTATTGCATGCAGGACATAGCTTATACAAAAATAGTGATGAAACAAATCATGAAGATTGAGGTAAAACTCACTGTGAAAAGCACAGATCCAACAATAGTAGCAAGGGCAACCACATATTCAGGGAAGGTAGCGCGCATTGTCCAAGTTGTTTGAGAGGAAGCAGGTGCAGTTAAAGCTGAACACTGAAGAAAACAAACCATAAAGAAATTCAGTCGCCTGATAAACTACAAGAAATATTGAACTACAACCAGTTAACAAACAGTTCTGCTAAGCATCTAACCATCTTGCAGTGGGGCACAAAAGACTAAAAGAAGGGGGGGAGGGGGAAGTAAATACGTGTTTCAATCAAAACATGCTTCTGTTGAAAGCAAATAACATCATTAACACAGGAAAGCATAATTCCATTAATTGGTTAACCTGCCGGGTCAATGGACTGATGCAAGGTTGACCACTTGAGAATCCAGCAAACGAGTTTGGAAATGTCTCAACTGATGAAGAGAGGTGCCTGACAGTGAAATCCACTTTACCAACAAGTGCTGTAGCAACAAAATGAAAGTGCAGTCAGGTAAGTGAAAACATCACAAACTGTAAGAAGCCAACATTATTGGAATTTGGAAGCATGGTTGATATCTGGACATGTTATAAGCGTGTAATTATGTTCATCCCCTGCAGTTAACACGCGGTATTCCGTATTCCATGCAACAAAAAACTGCGTATGCATGGATCATTTGCAAACCCTCCTAAGTCCTAACTACAGCATTCACAATATTTGACAAAAAAAGACCCAAGTTCACAACGCAGTAAGGTCTATCTTATGGCAGAAAGAAACCTGGATGCTGTCCCACCATTGCAAAAACGAGCAGGACAAAACGGTGTGTTGTTGTCTAAGTTACCTAGCTTAAAAACTAACCAAATGTAAAGCTACAACAACTAAAATAGTGGAGAAGTAAAAAAACTTATATGTCTAATGGGCACCAGAGATACATAGGAAGGAACCCACAAGGCAGCAACAAGATGAGCTCGGTTTCAGATCTGACCACTACAATTCGTACAGCATCGATTGCTCACGAAGAAATAGCGTGAAAGCTCAGAGCTAGAAGCTGGTCGCTCCAATTCAGGCCGAAATGCAAAGCAAGACACGAAGCCACCTCAAAATTCAGGTAAAACGGGCCACATTGCAAAGTCGAATCAATTTAAAATCTCACTCCATTCCTCGAGAACTCAGAAGGTGATTATTAACGGGGCCAAAATTAATGGGGGAAAATGCTGATCCTCACCGTATAGGATGCCGAGGATGAGGCCGCAAACCACCGCGGACGCGACGACCCACATGAGGGCGGTCCTGAGCCTCTTCCCCACGGACCTGCAGGCAGCACGACGGATCCAATCAGCGAAAAAATCCCACATTTCTAACAGGACGCAGAAAAGGGAAGGGAGGACAAGAGCTAGAGGGATTCGTACTTGTCCTGGTCGCCCTCGTAGTAGAACATGGCGAACGGTATGACGAGGAAGACGAGGACGGCGTCGGCGATGTAGACGGCGAGCCAGAGCGTCTTCATGGGGAGCGTGAGGCTGCACGCGCCGCTGTATATGGCCCGCCGGCAGGCCTGCCGGTTGGCCACATCCGCAGGAAGCATGAGGATGGAGAGGACTGCGACGGTGATGCCGAGGACGACGACGAGCTTGGGGAAGTAGGCCTGGTTGGCGTCGTCGGGGTGCTGATAGTTGACGAGCAGGTAGACGCTGACGAGCAGCACGAGCACGCTCACCACCGCCGCCACGATCACCAGCGCCACGTTGAAGTCCCCCATCGTCAGATCTCCGCAGACCGGCGCCGCCGCTAGGGTTTGGGGGTCCTGCTCCGGCGCCGGCGGCGTGCGGGATCTGGGCGGATTGGGGCGGCGATTCGGGGGCGGGAGGTCGCCGAGCGGTGGGGTGGGGTGGTTAACGACGCCAAGGGGGAAGGGGAGGGTGGGCAGCGTGGGCTAGGCTGGCATGGCAACCAGCCGGCCGGGGCTCGCTCGGCTGGTTTGGCTGGATTGGGTTCAAGAATTCGGAGGCAGCGCAGCGCTGGCTGGGTGGTGGCGTCGGTCTTTGTGTGTTTTGGGTCCCGGGCGGGACGTGATTTACGGGCGGCTGGTGATCGCGACGCCTGCTGCGGGTGGACAGCGGTGCAGGGTCTCTCTCCGGTGTCTGCCTGTCTGAAACTCTGGAGCTGATTGGGTTTGGAGGGGCCAGCGGTTGGTGATGGCAGAACATCGCTTTCCGTTCAAGTTTTTGGTGATCTGGCCGATGAGCCTGGGATCTTTTTCGGAGTTCAGACGACAGGGATCTGACGATGTACAAAGAGATGAGGTCTGGTGTAGAGGAGCGACGATCTAGCGATTTTGTGTTAGATGTGGAGTTAAAATCATATTTAGTACTGTTTTGTATTGTATTTATAAAAATAACCATATACGTACTGTATTGATAAAAATGTCACTTCTGTTGTTCGTTGGGCGGACGGCAGCGTCTGCGAGATGACACGCGGCGCGACCGTCGACGGCAGGCTCCTGCCGCCCCCTCACCAAACAGCAGGCAGCCTGCCGCCCGGTGGGCAAATGGCAGGCTGATGAGGGGGCGGCAGGTGATTAAGCCGGCTTAATTATTTGCCCTAATTTTTTTGTTTAGTATTTGTTTGAATTTTTAAATATATCAAATGAGCTTAAAAATTACGAAAATTTATGTACAGCTTCCCGACACAACGTACCTCGCAGTGTATTTTTTAGATAATTTTATCCGTTGCGAATGTTGCTCAAAATTCATACCATTTCAATACATTTATGAGTTTTTACATGTAGCAAACGAGCTCCAAAAAATTACAAAATTTTATGTAAAACCTCCCGTCATAGTCAAACTTAGGCCCTGTTTGGTACAGCTTCACCAACAGCTTCATGAGCTATTGTGAGCTGTTTTTTGCCAAACACCCTTTTTGCAAACAGCTTCATGGATGAAGCTCTTTAAATCATGCTCTCACAAGGGAATGAGGTGGGGTGAATCTGAAAATAGTAGTTTTTCACAGCTCTCTCGCTCAGGCTCGCAGTTCTAGAAACCCACTGCCCTTGTAGTTGATGAATTACAAAGAATTTGCCACCGGGTCCCCACACTGCTTCCTCTCCTCCCGTTCGCACTTCTCTACCGTTCATGACCGATTTTAATTTTTTATTTTAATTTTTAATTCATACTCATTCAAATATATTATTTTTAATTCATATGACCATATACAAACATACAACTCAAATGTTAGAACAAGTCGTAGACAGGGGCATCTTGGACAATTGCCTCTCTCACCATGCATGAAGTCATTGGTGAAGTTGTTTTGCCAAACAGTTTTCCAAAACAGCTTTAGCTTTACCGGTGAAGCTGCTCGTGAAGCTGAAACTAAAAAAAACAGCTTCACTAGTGAAGCTGAGCTGCGCCAAACGGGGCCTTATTGCGTATTGTTTTAGGAATTTTGTGTGGTCCGAATTTGCCACATTTATTCGGGTTAACTTAATCATGAATTTACGAATATTTCACGTTTTTTTACAATTTTATATATTAGGAATTTGTACAATTAAAAGTAATTATAGTAGTACAAAAAATACATCATACTGGATACGATATGGCTCACTCATTTGCCACTATTATCTTCTCGTCGTGTCTGCCTCCTCGTACGTGGCCTTGTCTTCCGTCGCGCACGAGCATATCTCGTTGGGTATGTAGTTGGTCCGGAGGTTGCGTCTCGGGTCGGAGGAGGTATGAAGACGTTCTGTCTACTCAATGGCCGGCGGTGGTCCAGTAGGCTGAGGTACAGTAGGCTGGGTCCGGTAAGGGTCGAAGTCGTCTAGTTGAGACATGCCGAACTACGAGCCGCTCGCAATAGTGTCGCGTACGAATGACTCTAGAAATCCCCTTGTAGTGCGAAGGAGCTCTCGCCCTGGCCGTATGATATGGCGGCGAAGCCAGAGGAGCTCTGCACACCGCAGAGTCTAAACCTTGGGTATGTTGAAAACGCTGAGCTCTGCTCTGCGTACGCTGCAAACCCTGGCACCGTGTACTGCTCTCTAGAAGCATCTGGGAGGCCCATGTCGTTATCAGTGGACTCGACGTCACCCCCATATTGAATTGGAGGCTACAAGATAAAATGATATTAGTCACAATAAATATTCCGGATGTACAATGCGAATCTCATACCTCCCGAATATGCAGCGAAGATAAACAATGGGGAGCGGTAGTCTGTGCAGGTGGTGTGGATGGCAAAAGGGATGCATCTTGGCGACGGACCTGCGGTAAAACGCCATAATGTTAGTGGAACGCAAGGTGTAATAGGAAAACAAAATGTAGGTTCGTACGTAAGTTACCTCCTCGTCGGTAAGGCGAACGAATGATTAGCGGCTAGTACTAGACGCCATGTAGACTCAGTAAATTGTGATGGCCGGCTAGACTCGCTAGGTCGCAATGACCTAGCAGGTGAGGATGGTGCCCCACTGGGTGGCTCATGTGCGCACTGCGATCTGTGGAATGGCCGCAACTTAAATTATGCACTATTTTTTGGCCTAATTTTAGATTAATTTCATAATCTTCTGCAGGGCCAGTGGTGTCTCTGAGCTACTGATGGCGGCCTCCGACACACTTGTGATGCGCTGCACTCACTCCAACTGAAGTGACATACGAAACAAGTTTAGTAACGAGTAGTATGAATTTTTTGAATGAAACAATAAGATATTTGAACTGTCTTACGCTGTCGTGCTGCCGCGAAAGTGCTGTAGGGATGGATGGAGTGTTGCAGATGTTCCTCGTGCATGATCTGCTTGAGGCGATCTGGTGGAGGAATGGTGAGTCTGCTGCGTGATCGGGGTATGTACCACTCTAGGTACTTGTCGTACGTCTGGACATTGTACGAACGCTGCTCCATGACGACATCGAGGTGTGCCCTTTTCGTCCATGCCGTCGTCCACTGTTGCTGCATTGGCCGCCAGTCCGTACCATGCCTATTAGCCCTTGATTGCCTGCATTTCCAGAATCATCGACGTTGCATAGCAAGACATATAAAGTGTACACAATAGTCGGATGGAGTTTGACTCACTTGTGTATGACTTACGGTAGGAACCGGCCGTCCAGAGGGGGCACGACCTGGTGCAAATCCAACTGTCACATCACGCATTGTGGCGTGTAAGCCTTCATGTATGAGAACACCGGATGGTGCATCATCGCCCATAATTCCGCGTCCTCCAAGCAATGCAGGGACAGCCCGTACAACGATACACGATGCACGAAATCTACCGTTCATGGACTCCATATGACGTCACTATCGTGTAACAATTTGAACTCATTGTGCCACAGCAAGTAGCACCTCGACGGTTTGTCATTCGCCTACCACAGACGGGGAGTAGTCTACCAGATACTCATAGCGGACCCGTCTATCAGGTCGATGAACTCGCCGAATAGGTGCACTAGCGTCACAATGGTCAGACGACCGATAGGGACGTGCCTCTAGCTCCACAGCTGTAGGAGCACGTGCAGGTAGTCAGATTGGGGCTACCAACATTGGCGCACTGGCAAGCATGATATAACCCCCAATACGTGGCGTATAGAACCGCTGATCCCTAACTGTATTGAGGCATCACCCCAAACTTTGCATCCACTAAAGACTCAGTGAGGCCGATGAATTCGACCTTGCAAATATCGTCGTATGTGGCTGGAAACATGCTTCAACTAAAGAGCTGGATACGGAACGCGACAAGGTGCATCACGACGACCTCCAACAGTGCAATCTACGGGCACACACTGAAATTTTTTAGCCAAGTGCGGGGAACGCCATGAGCACTCTTTGGGATAGGCCGACTGAACTGGTCCGTCAGCCTCTCCTTCCAGTCGGCTGGTGTAGGGGCTGGAACAAGTGTGTCACCCCCAAGAGGGAGACCGGTCAAGAACGCGGCGTCCTTCAGAGTGACCGTCATCTCACCTCACCGAAAGTGGAATGTGTGCGTTGGTCTCCACCTATCCACCAGTGCTGTGAGCAAGCTGCCGTCAATAGTGAACTCGTGCCTAGTGGAGACCAGCCTCGTAAAGGGCAATAAGCCTATGGCCTGCAGGGTTGGGACGTAGCGTTCGTCCAATGCCTACGGACCCCCCCTCGCAGCTTGAACGGCGAAGGGCCAGCCGCGTCATCCATCATCCATGAGTGGCAAGGTGTTTCTCATCGTATGAGTGTTCTAGAAGCTCTGATAATGCCATACCTACCAATACTACGACTACGACAATAACGTTGAAAGCATGCTATAAAAAATTACCTGCTTTTCAGGAGAAGTAATCATCACTACCGCGTCCTCAATAACTTATACACTGCCTTCTCCAAATAATTAGCTACACACTACTAATTTTGAGAATACATTGCAACAAATGAGACCGATGAAATATTAGTGCGAAGATTGATAATGATAGCAACATACTATAAGTCACTGATTACATACGTGTAACTACATACGAATACTTCACTACTTAGTGATAATTTGATTACTCATCCGAAAAAATGACGAACCATTCATTACCGTCGTCCTTAGCACTGACACATTACTTACCACAAACTAACAAATTATGTGTATCGTACGTACAAAAAAATAGTACAAACTATGTCTAAATTACTATGATATACTTACTTCATAATACAAACTACATTAATTACGACTGATTAAATAACAATATTTGACTATGATTATAGGAATAACGTCCAAAGCATACAATAAAAAATTACCTACCTTTCCGGATAAGAAACCAGCACTGCTAATTTTGAGATACGCACTGGCTTCTCGAACAATGAGCTACACACTCCCAATTTTCAACGACGATCACGACAATCACCTTATGCGATGAACGACTGGGATAAGCAATGACGAACTGCTAGAGATTCGTATTTATGGCCGAGCGAAAGGTGAACCCAGTGCGCTTACCCCGTACATTGAGGACCCATTATCACGAGCAGCGCTTTGGGTGAGGGGAGGCGGCATTGTAACACTGACAAATGTGCAAACGAGGGAGCGGGTGAGGGGGGACGGCACGGAAATAGTGACATTAGTGCGACGAAAGAACGCGCGAGGGGGGCACATACACATAAAGTGACAATTGTACGAACCAGATAGCAGCAAATAATATATAGCACGATTGCCCGACATATGCCATTTTAAAAGATACGTGACTATCGTTAAATTCATGATTAAGTGAATAATTGAAAATGCAACATATTTCCATTGTTTGCTTGAATACACTGTAAATCCTAAACCCTACAGTGGCTAGTTACACCTTGTTCTACGTGCGCTAGTTATGCCCTGATCCGAGCGATAATTCTCCAAGGGCTTGAATTTCCCAAAAGATCCGAACCCTGGTATTTGACCATCTCGCAGCGGCACTGTGACAGCCACCAGGAAATCAGAACCAAACCATCAGCAGGAATTGGCCGGGTGGTGGGCTTTGAAAACCTTACTCGTGAGTCGTGACATCTACAGAATTCAGTTATGAGCGTCAGCCATTTCTCCAAAACATAAGGTTGGCATTCCCAGCCTGGTATAGTGGTATGCAGTAAAAAAAGATGCTTCCAGTATGATAGCAGTACGAACAACAATGATTATGAAAAATCAGTAAAAAACAATGACAATAAAAAAAAGGCAAAAGGAACTGAAGTATATTTGCACTGTTAAATATTCGAGTTGGTGGTCTGCCACCACCTCACCTGAGAGGTGGGTTAGTACAGTCAACCACAAGCAGTAAATGCGTGGCTCTTATCGTGTCACCTAACTGCGGCAGCATCTGGCCACTGCGGCACCACGGGCGAGCATGACACAGTTGGCAAGACCTAAGAAGGTGTGGCGCCACCCGACCGCGGCATGCACTAGGAGAGGTGACGCGCTCGCAGAACATTAATCTAGCTAACATGCATATATGAACATGCGACATTTGATGAGAGAACATGCTTTGCTTATATTAGTTCCAAAATGCATTGAAAAACATGCGCCCAGCTAGTCATGCTTATAATAATGTACGAACATTCCGGCTGTTTGGGTACGTGATTATATGCATAGGAACCGGAGCAATGGTGCCGCGGAACCGGACCACAACAACTCTCCTGGCGCCCGAGTAGTCAGGTGGTGCCGCACCTTCATGGGTCCTATCACTTGCTCGTCGGGCCAGCCTGTGTCACACTCCTACGATGTCATCGTGGATGAATGCTGCCATGGTTGGATAGCACGGTAGGAATCGCGTGTTAGTTGCTGGTTCTTTTGTGTTTGATAATGGAGTTAGATTTGTAATTTTATATGGTACGAGTATTTCGAAATTAAAGTAGCACAATGGCCAGATAAAAAAATCGATGAGAACTTCACGAAGGCCCAACGCACAAAACCTATGGACCGATAACAAACAGGCCTGTCAGGCCACGGCCAGGCCCATAGAAAGAACCAGTTCAGATCTAACGGCTGAAAAATGTCGAAGGCTTAATCCAACGGTTAGCTCAATTTCGCGGGGACGTCTACCCAACCTTTCTCCTCCGTTGCGTAGGCTACAGCCGGCGGGGGCGCCATCCAAAGCAGCCGCCTCCTCCCTCAAACTCCTCTCCCTCGAAATTCCTAAAACCCTAGCACTCGCCGCCACCACCAGACGGCGCGGTCAGCGAGGACGGCGAGCGCGAGATAGGGTCCCGGCGCTCGAAGAGATGGCCGCGAGCAAAGGCGCGGGGACGCTCAGGTCCACCTCCATCAACGGCGTCAAGCTCTACTCCCTCACCGGCAACCGCTATGTCGCCCCCTGGGTCCTCGCCAAGAAGAGGCGCGCCCTCCGCAAGGACGAAGGCACGCGCCTCACCTCAACCAAATTTCTCCGTTTGTTTCGGGATTTTTGGGGAAAGTTTTGTAATTGTTTTTTTATTTGTGGTGCTGTTTTTGTTTGGTTTTAGAGTACCAACGGAGGTTGGATTTGATCCATGACCTGAGGTTTGAGACCGCCACCACCAAGATCAAGGTGACGCCCGATGAGCAGTATGTGATCGCCTCAGGTATGCGAGCTCGTTTGCACAAGTCTTGGTTTCTGCGTTGGTGTTGCTGTGATCAGGTATACTCAGAAAGACGTTAAAGTAACATAGCTCTGAAGAAATACATCACATTGATAGAGCGCGAGGTTAGTTCATCAAATGCCGATGGAACGTGTGGCCAACTCAATTTAGATTATGTGTAGGTGTCTTTATGTGATATGCCTCACAGCAACGAATCCACACCTGCAATTGAACTTTCGTCCTTGCTTCACTCAGAAGAGTTAGCCCGGTTGAGCAAAGCGAGGATGAAAGCTCAAGTTTGGGTGTGGGTTGGGCATTGGAGCGTTACACTCCCATCTTGTATCGCTGCCTCAACCCTTAGTTGGTCCTCTTCGTGTGCTTGATTTGAAGTCAAGAGTAAAAAAACTTTTAGACCACTAAGGTGATGCATGGAGTAGCTTGCATTTTGAATTTGCATGCTTCTAAGAAATGTGATGTGAATCCATCTTTGGATTGTCGTGCTCATCAAAAGTTCCTTCGAAAATGATCCATGTAATTCATCTTTGTAACTTCTAGCTTTACTTTACAAATGCACTGGTTGGTTTCTGTTTATGTTTAGCTTAGTGTTTCAATATTGCCACTTTAGTCTGATCGCTTACATGTTGTAAGTTAGTGCCATGCTTACATCCCTTATCTGCCAGGTATTTACCCCCCACAAGTTAAAGTCTATGAATTGAAGGAATTGTCAATGAAGTTTGAGAGGCACATGATTTCAGAAATTATAAATTTCCAGGTACCCCAGATGAAGCACATTCCTTTTTTTTTACTACTGTACAATGTTTTTAAATATTCAATTCTAGAAGATAGAAGTCAGGGACTTGTATGTTAATTTATACAGTCTGTGGATTAATTGGCTGCTTAACAAAATAAATTGTTATAGTAAGTGCATCTCTGTTGAATTTATAATTCTGCGCAACTAGATCTTAAGTGCTTAACAAACTCAGTTTGGCCTCTCTAGCTTTTTATTGCTTACCTTTTGAGCATATAATACCGTCCTGTATTTAGCTTGCTTTCCATTTGTCTCATCAACTTCAGCTATGTATACATCCCCAACATGTTTTGTGTGTGGGACGTCCTCTAAGTACATTATCTGTCTCCACTTCACCACTACTCTGGAATTTCTATCTAGAGGATGGTTTTCTTCTCTTTTCCAAGGAAGGAATGAGTAACTGAGGGAGGGAAGGGTGAAGGAGAAACGTGGCTTGTTATCTAAAGTGTTTCTCTTCATGTTTTTGTCATGGAATGTGGTGTAGAGTATTACCATATTGATACAGTCACAGTGGAGTAGCTGTTTAAAAATTCCTACCATGCTAATGAATGCCAATCTCAGTGTCGTTCCTTTTGTCACTGCTGCTTTAATATTTTCCATTAACAAACTACATTGTATCTTTCTTTAGGTCCTTGGTGATGACTACTCAAAACTCGCGTTTCTGTGTGCTGATCGTTCTGTATGTCTGCATGCAAAGTATGGAAGCCATTATAGCTTGAGAATTCCAAGGTTAGTCTGCCCTATTATCTAAAATTTTCGTGTCTTATGGCTGGTCAGATCTATCTATTTCTTATTTAGTTACACATAGTATACTATTACTAGTACTATACGCTTGTTACCTGTGCAAATTTAGCAGTTTATCTTTTACTGAAGTTTTTTTTTCATTATGAATTATTCTGTCTTAATTTAATACATCGTGTATCTGTTCTTATATTGTGAGTTTAAACAAAGAAGTTCCTTGTTTGACGATAACAATAAAAAATAGTTAGTAATGAAAAGTATAGAAACATACCTTGCTTGTCCAATTATTAATATTACATATTGCTATTGTCCATATTGACAGAATGGGAAGGGACATGGCCTACGATTGCTGGTCTTGCGACTTGCTATTGGCTGCTTCATCACCAGAGCTGTATAGAATCAACTTAGAGCAGGTCAGCTTTGATTCCTTAATCATTCATGTGTACATGAGTTATTTGGTTATCACTCAGTCTCTCAGCCAAATATCATGCTTTACATGACACCTCGGAGTACATAATCAAGATTAAATAAAACTTAATCACTTATCTTGAATGGAAAGCCACTCTAGCCATTTCATATATTTTCTGTAAGTTTTGGCAGTATCAATCCTGGCTCTGACTAAATATACATATTCCTTATAGTCGGTTTGCTAATAGTACAGAACCACAATGATGCCTTTTTCTTGTCATTTTCTTTCAGTCCTAGAATAACATATGCATTTTTTCTTATTGTACTTTTTGCAGGGACGATTCCTTGCATCTCTTTCTTCCCAATCACCAGCAATAAATGTGGTTTCACGGAGGTAGTTCTTCTTTATTGGCTTATATGTCTTGGGACTGACATGCTTATTTAGTATTGTTAACCTCTCATTTTTTTGGTGGAACTCCCAGTACTATCCATGGGCTTGTTGCTTGTGGTGGTGAGGATGGTGCGGTTGAGTGCTTTGATATGAGGAGAAAATCTTCTGTTGGCAGAATTAATACAGCCGTTTCTCCTGAAGATTTTGATCAGGTATGTCATTGACTTATTGTACCATAGCAGCAACTTGCTAGTAATAATACCCTAACACTATACTTTTTTAACATTATTTTGGGGGTTCTCATGCTTGAATCCTGCAGGAGGTCACATCTTTGCAATTTGATGAAAATCAAGGATACTTTATGGCAGTTGGGAGCAGCACAGGAAAGGTATGGTTCGACATTAGTTTTGTTCTCGTTGATTTTTTTTTCTCGAACCCGCAGGAGAATTGCGCATCATTAAATTAAGAAGAAAGGTTGATACAAAAGGAGTCTAGACGACTCGACAACCCCTAGGGGGAACAACAAACAAAAAGACATCAATGCCAAATTTTACGGAGCCCTTTGGCTCCCGCCATACACCACACACTAGCCTCCTCTCTAATGTCCCGCATGATAGCATTATGATTAGGTGAAACACCCTCAAAAACACAACCAGTTCTATGCTTCCAAATCCACCATGCCACCAACACGACCAAGGAGTTGAAACCCTTACGAATAACCTTGGGAACCCCTTGTGAAGCTGACGCCACCATTCTGTAAAAATGTAGTCATCCAAACCCGGAGCTAAATGCTGCAGACCAATCAGAGATAATACTGAAAACCACACACTCCTTGTAAACACACAAGTAGTGAGCAAGTGCTGCACAGTCTCCTCTTCTTGATCACATAGTGGGCAATGCTCTGGGTGATCTAGTCCGCGACGGGCCAAACGATCAGCTGTCCAGCAATGGTTTAAAGAGGCCAACCAAACAAAGAATTTGCATCGAGGAGGAGCCCAGGTTTTCCATATTGCCTTCCACGACTCAAACTCCACAGATCCCTCTAGAAAACGGCGGTAGGCTGATTTTGTTGAGAATTCACTAGAGGGAGATGGTGTTCATATATGCTGATCCTCCACGCCAGGAGTGAGCACAAAACCGGTTAAAAGGTCCCAAAGACGGAGATACTCTAATAATGCCTCACTTGGTAGGCTGCCTCTAATGTCACGAATCCAAGTGCCATCAGCTAGTGCCTCCTGTACTGTTCTGCGATTAGCAATTTTTTTTGGCACATGTAAACAAAGAGCAGGTGCAAGAGCAAGTAAGGATTTTCCATGCAACCATTTGTCACTCCAAAAAAGTGTTTTGCTGCCGTCCCCCACAATAAAAGAGATTGAGGCAGAGAACAAAGCCAATGAATGTGGATGCACTTGAATATCAAGACCAACCCAAGGCCAGTCGGGTTGAGTCTTTTTAAGCCATAGCCACCTCATTCGCAAAGCCCATCCAAGCACCTCTAAATCAAGAATTCCCAAGCCTCCTAGCTCAGTTGGCCTCTTGACCCGATCCCAAGCAACAACGCAATGGCCTCCAATTACATCTTTGCGACCTTTCCAAAGAAAAGCTCTCCTTATCTTGTCAATAGCTTTAATAACCCACTTAGGAAAGTCTACACTGCACGAATGAGGGTGGCCCTCCCAGCCGGGTGCATCATGGCTGCCTTCCAACCTGGTAGCTTAGTAGCAATCTTGTCAATTATTGCAAAGAAATCAGCCTTAGAAAGTGTTTTGATAGACAAAGGAAGCCCAAGATATTTGCAAGGGAACTCTCGTTGATTCTCACTGCTCACTTATGAAAATGTGCCAAGTTCGTCTTTTCCCCAACTTTGTTGACAAATTTAGAAACATACCTTGCATGGTAGGCTGTGGATAAATATTGTGAAGCAGCAGGAGTAGTTTTTATTATCCCTAGTACCATTATCCTGTCTGGGCTGACAAACGGATGCCAGTGTTTTGCAACATGCATAGTGAATTTGGCATTATTTCTGTCCTTAGAACGGTTTATGCGGTTTTACGTCATTTATATCTCTATTCTCTCTCTTTTTTTTAATATTTTATCTCTCTGTTTTCTGCTCTGATCTTATGCGAACAGACATTTGTTCAATTCTATAATTGCTATTTGATTTGTTATAACTTCAAACCAAAAGTTCTGCCATTGATTATCTTGCTGGTAGTTTACATGTAATTTTTACATGGTTATGGCATGTTTGATTTTATTTTCTTTCTGAAGTCATGTGATGTTCTGCTTAATTTTGTTGTGTACCCATCGATTGGACGATAGGATCTTCCTTTGTAATGAACTAATACAATTTGTTTAAGGAATAAAGATAGATGCTATCATGCCATCTTCCGTTTCACCTCAGTACCTCACTGCTTGATGTTATGATTACTGCTGGTGTTTAAGACTTTGGTTGGACATTGGTCATCCAAGCTGTTGCAGGCAGTGGAGACAGCAGGATCCCACATTGATCTTACATGAAATCTGTCCAATATCCTAGTCGGGCTGAAGATACAACATAAAACTGGAATCTTGATCTCTAATCGCAACTTTTTTGGGCGCCCAAATAATTGATGGTGTTTACTCTGCATTATCTAGCTGTTGTATTGAGCAAAATTTTGTTACATCAAACAAAACTGCACATGGATCTTTTGTGTTGCAAATTGCCCTTGTTAGTCACCATGGATTGGCTATGTTGCTATCTCTAAATTCTTCATTTTTGACTGTTTGATTTAGTTTGTATATCTATATGCAGTTTTCAAATCTAGCGCTGTTTTCAGCATTTATCTTATAGACAGGAACATTACCTCTTTGTATATCTTCATGAACAATTCAATTTCTAAAAATTATGATATTCATTTCTTTTCATTTTTTAGCTTATTCAGTACACTTCAACTGTTTTGGGATTTTCTGCAGATATCAATATATGATTTACGCATGTCTTCTCCTCTGCGAGTTAAGGATCACATGTAAGATCTGTATCTTTTCTTACAGGAAATGGGTTTTCACTTGTTATTCATGACAAATCTCAACCATTAAACCATCTCCTTTATGTCCTGTCAAGAACGTGGGATTTCAGTAGGAATTTGATGGAAAGGAAACATCCACTGTCACTGGATGTGGGATTTCCTATGAAATTCCTATGGGATCCTCAATTCTAAATGGGACTTCATCTTTTTAATATCATGTTATTTTGTCCATACAGCACCCCATGCTAGTTCATTTCTATTAGATGAATGGAACTGCTACACACATTCTATGTCTTTTAAACTATATATTCTGTGTTTATCGGAGTCTTGCAACTCCAGATCAGAATAAGCTGTAAATGGAGGGGGATCAAGCTCAACTAAACCTGAACTGTAATCAATAACTGAATGTTGTTAGATATTGTACTTTTCACTTAGCATGTAATCGCTGTTATGATTTATTGCAGGTATGGCAGCCCAATATTAAATATCAAGTGGCACCAGACACTTAATTCTACCGAACCTAAACTGATCACTGCTGACAAGCATATAGTGAGAGTTTGGGATCCTAATACAGTGAGTTGTTTCTTTTCCTTCTCTGAAAAGTGTTGACTTCGTTTTTTTCCTGGAAGGCATTGACTTCTCTGTTGGATGATGATCTGGTCTCACTCTTTTCTGCAGGGAAATAACATGACTAGCATTGAACCAGATGGTGGTGCTATCAATGATGTTTGCATCTTCCAGAATAGTGGTTTAATGCTACTAGCCCTGGACAATAGCCAGATACCTGCCCACTTTATACCTGCACTTGGCCCTGCTCCAAAGTGGTGCTCACATCTTGATAACCTAACTGTGCGTGAATTTTTTTCACTGGTTTTGTAGTTACTTTTAATTATCGTTGGCTTTACTTTTAATGATCGTTGGCTGAACTTTTGATTCTATGCATTCCTCAAACAGGAGGAGATGGAAGAGAACACAGAAACCACATTATATGATGATTACAAGTTTTTGACTGAAGAAGAGATGGAGCGATTGGGTCTCAGTCAGTTTAAAGATGACAATGCTGTGAGAAGACATTTACATGGATATGTGATACGTTACGACCTATATAAAAAGGTAATTGGTTTTCTGGACATCTACATGAATCATAAAAGGGTTCTTTTCTATTTTGTTTATAGTTTCTACAGTATTTTAATTGGTGGTTATCTAGCCATGGTGCTGTAATTTACTTCAGCAATTCAGATATGGTTGCTGTACCCACCTGAATTTCCAACATGAAGACATTGTCCTTTGTGAACAGACAAGTTTGTTCTTTGTAAAATAATTTCTACCTATTAGGCATCTGACCAAATTGTTGAATATAAATACGGACTTGCTATATCTGTTTGTCTATCGGCGGATGGGTTGAAGTAAAGAACACTTGAGACATGCTCTTTACCAGGATTTGTATTTCTTTTCAGCAACGGGCTAAAGTTGCTACTGTTAATTATGAGGATCTTAAAAAAGAGATGAAGGAAAAGAAAATAGAAGCACAGAGACAATCTCGTATAACGGTATGTTTGCTCATCTGTTTCTTAGATATAATGCAGATTTACAGGTTCCTGATCATTACCCTAATGAATGTCAACCTTTTTTTTTCCTCATGCAGCAAGTCATCAAAATACCAAAGGTTAACAGGCATATTGTGGACAATATACGTAGAGAGGAAGAGGAAATGCATGCTGATCTGGAGAATGTTGATAAAAAAAGCACCAAGAAGAACAGAAGAAAACTAGAACTGAATAAGGCATTATTGACTGATCCACGTTTCAAAGAAATGTTTGAAAATAAGGTATGGAATCCAACTCGGTGTTTTTTAGATTAAATATCTTTAAAACCCCATGTACTCTGTCAAAGTATCACTGTCACAGAACCGCATGTTTGAGAAATTGTTTTGCAAAACAACACATCTTCTTCTAAAACGTTTCAAAGGACCCACTCCTGTCAGATCCAACGGTTCCAATAAAGAGGGCCACCTCCAATAGACACAATCTAATCTCATCCTATTTTAACTGACTTGGAAGTATGTTTTTCTGCAAATGCTTTGCAAGAAAATGTGTAGTTTTGACAAAGTATGCATAGTATTAATAAGTTACATTTTTTTTCTTTTCTTAAGGGAATATTGTCATAAGAGATCAGATAGATTTTGTTGAAGTGTTTTTCTGCCCTTTCCGGGTGCACTGATTATGTATTGTTTTTCTTAGTAGTGCATGACGAATTTTAAGGAGATGATATATAAAAAGAAATTTAAATATGTATTTAAGGTTTTAATTTGTTCTCTTCCTGATCTTATGCTTGCCCTTGATGCTTATGCAGCTATATTGCTGTTTCTGTTATAATTTAAACCGTAAAGCTTCTATATCCACATTCTTGCTAGCACTATTGATAAGTGATAACCTATTTCCCTTGGATTTATATATACTGTGCACAATTGTTCCTCATCCACAGCTACCTCTTTGTATGAGAAACTGAGTATGGAGAGGTTCAGCTATAATTAACACATGTTGTGTATACAGTGACCACTACTCTCCAGCTTGAATCATGTCCTAATTGTGCTTTTCAATCATGAATTTTTTAAACTAATCACTTCTAAATTGCTTATGATGTGTGATTTTTTAATCCCATCAATCTTATGTGCAGGACTTTGAAATTGATGAACAATCAAAAGAATACCTTGCACTTCATCCTCAAGCGTCCATGAAGGAGCCTCATCTAATTGAGGAACATTTTGAGAGTGTTAGTGAAGATGAGGAACAACCAGATCGTAGTGCAGCATCTGATGCATCAGCAGAGTCTGACAGTGACAATGACATGCATAATTCAAAGCGTATAAGGTGAGATCTTATATCATTTTGGTTAGGGTGAATTGCATATTTGCCACTAGTGTTCTCCGTTTTGCTTGTGCAGAGATGTGCAAATTATCATGTGCTGGCCTTCTTGGAGTGTCTTTTGTTTTCCCCTCGGAAAGCTTCTGGGAGTGTTAGTGTTGATTTACCTTTCCAATATCTAGAATGCATATGCTCATTTGGGTGGAGTATTAATCAAACCCACTGGTCAGCAAATATGAGTGCTATTAGTTACTGCGTTATAAAACATGATGTATCTTATAAATGCCATTAGGACTTGTTGAAACTGGAACATGTTCTGTTTGCTAGTAAGTGTTGTACCATGCTGTTTTAATTTGTGCCGATGAGAGATGATTGGTGCAGCTGACACATGATGCCACAAGGTGCATTTTGATTCTTAACTAGATCATCATCTTTGAGTCAACCACTGGATAATGAGTATATATTTCCAATTTTTAAGCAATTGCAGCACATATTTAAATGGACACCTGTTAACTTGATTTCCAAAGCTGCTTTTCTCATATATACAGGTGCCTGGCTTCTGCTCCGTCCGTTCCTATTGCATTTCCAAATCAGTGGCTGGACTACTTGTCATATTTACTGAGTATGCTATTCCGTTTATGCATCAGAATTGTGCTTATTATTCCCTACCTTTCAGGTTGTATGAAGTCAAGGATGATCGTCATGCTGAGGCATTTTTGAATAGTGTCTCCCTTGCCAATGAGGACGCCCTGCCCCTTGGGGATAGGATAGCTGCACTGGAAAGGCAACGGAACTCCAGTGCACTTGATGAGGTGAAGTATGGACCCGGTGGCTCACGGGAGATTTCATTCATCGCTAGAAGCTCAAGAAGGCGCCATGAAGTACCCAATGATGAAGAGCCCAAGGATTTCAAGAGGAGAGGTGTACATTCGCTGGGGTTGAAGCAGGGCAAAGCTGAGTTCTATTTGTTTGGTGGAAATCGTGGCAGAGGGAAAGGCGGTCGTGGCAGAGGAGGCGGCCGAGGTAGAGGCAGAGGAGGCGGAGGCAGAGGCAAGGGCAGGGGATGAGCACCCTCTGGTTTCAAGGTACATCAGCGCCATATTGCCCATTTGCTGCTCTCCCAGGGTTGTGCTGACTTCAAGTTGAGGATATTTCGCTGGGAGTTCACTCACACAAAAGCGGTCGTAACATTTTATTTGGATGTTGAGGTCTATTGCAACTGTGAGGTTAATTTAACAACATCCTGGTACGCGCAGTGTAATTTCCTGATCACTATAAAATGTATGCCTCAAAAATGTGTTTTAGGCGAGAGCTTGGATATCGAGGACGACTGCCACAAAATTTTTACAGTACAAGAAATTTGATAGATTATGTCCCTTATGGTTGGAATTTAAGGTCTTCTTGACTTGCCTGTGTTGTAACTTGCAATTACCTGTATGGATTATTGTCCCCTAAAAAGAGTGTTACGCCGTGCTGTAATTTCTGCTAGATTCTGACTATTCGTTGCTGGATGCCTCGGTATGATTAAGGATATGTTTGGAACGCAAAAATTTACAGGAATTTCATAAGAACTAGATCAATTCTCGCAGGAATAAAAAAGGATGGATTTGGAATGTAGGAATTTCACAGGAAACGTTTTGCCTTACAGCTGAAGTACCTGGACTTTTTTTTTTGAAATTAGAGATTGGCGATTTGGCATGATACCATCTACAAAATATAATAGATGATATATCATCAATATCAAATGATGGTTTGTTTAGAGTGAAGCAAGAATTTCACAGAAATGTTGCATGTATAGGAGGGAGATTGGATCATATACCCTCCCTTTAGTTAGGAAATTACTCTCCACATCTCAATGATATGTGGGGTTATCATAAGTCACTGACATATGAGTCAGGAGGGTAAATCCTCAATTTCTATCTAAATGGGGGTATACGATCAATTTTTTCCAGTAAAAAACACGCGCTTTGGAACGGCCCAAAATCCGCGCAAAAACCCTCCGCATCAAAACCCTTCCCCTCCCATCCCATCCCGTGGATCATTCGCCGCCGCCGCCGCCTGTATCTCACTGATCATCTCTCTCCTCCTCTCCTTGAATCGAAGTGTTTGCTTATTCTGATTTGTGGATCTGTCGTGGTGTAGGTAGCCGTCGTCGTCGCCATCGTGATGCTGTGCTTGTCGAGGGCGCTCGGGAGGCGGCTCTTCTCCTCCGCCGCCGCCGCCTCGACATCGGCGGTGAGGAAGGCAGAACCCCCTCGAGGAGTTCTTCAAGGTCGAGAGGAGCACCGAGGAAGACAAGCCCCCACCCCACTACGGTATCCATACATCTGTCGCTCCCAATTTTTTATAGCATGGATGTACTGTGGTTCACAGATTTGCAACAGATCGGTGTGAAATGTTCGTTGATTGATCGTAGTTAGCACAGATGGGTGCGGAACCCAACCGGTTCTGTTGGAGAGCATGCCGTAGATTGTAGTGCCCCTGATGTTAGTTCAGATTAGCCAAAAAAAATCACGCATTTACACTTTCTCTTCTCTCTGGTAAAGTATGCCACCGAGTTGTTCTTTAAGAAACTAGCGATGTCGTGTACTTGGCGTACAATCTGTATCTGAATCTCTAGTCCGGTCTTTGTTAGCCCCTTTTTGTAGAACCAGTCATAAGCAGATACCCTCTGTTGAAGCTGGCACTGGATGGTATGTGTGCTCTAGTTGCTTCCTGCAATATACGTATTAGGCATACCATAGGACTGTGGTTTATGAGGAGTTCCAGAGCTTATCAAATAGCAATTGAGCTCTGTTTCTTTTGAAATTAATTATAGACTACTGGTTGTTTACAAGCGATGCTTAGCATGCCAGCACCGTGGTGCTCAGTTTGGCGATGGTTTATACCTTTTTTTTTCATTGTAGCTGATGGTGGTTTATTTGACGTAATTAAATTTCAAAAAAATAAAAATAGAAAAAAAAGAAACAGGTTAGCCCATCACGGACAATGCGAAGGAATAAGGGAAAAAAGATAAGGAAAAAAGCCAGAAACTGAAGCTGAAACAAGCGGGCCAGTTTCTTCGATTACAATAAGGCAATACTCGAATGTTCATGTGCTCTAGCTCCGGCACAGTGTTTGCTATGGATTTAACCATTGACAAGTTGGTGTTTGTTTATGGTCATGTTATAGCTGTAGCAGTTTTCATTTAGTCTCGATGTTTAGGTATAAAATTTTCTGCTATGAGCAAATAAAGTTACACACCATCCTAGTCAAGAGAGCTTATCAGTGCTGCCTTTTGTTTCATTAATTATTAGGTCGTAGTTGGAAGGCTTCTGAATTACGCCTAAAATCTTGGGATGACCTTCAGAAGCTTTGGTGTGTACTTCTGAAGGAAAAGAACATGCTTATGATTCAGCGCCAGATGCTACATGCAGAGAACATGCGTTTCCCAAACCCAGAGCGTATTTCCAAGGTATATGTACTGCCACCTAGCACCATTCTTCAACCAACTAAACTACCCAGTACTATTTTGATTCTTAGTTCCATTTTGATCAAATATAGCCATCATACTTCTACGGTTCTAGACAGTACTATTTTGGTTCTTAGTTCCAATTTGATCAAATATAGCCATCATACTTTCTGTAAGATGTTGGCTCATTTGGGCTTTGTTCAAAAGTGATGTGGTTTTTAACTTTTGGCTAATTGCAAGAGAGATTGAGGGAGTAGGAGACACTCGCATTAAGAAACCACTCTGTTAAAAATGGTTCCTGCAGTGATTCCTACAAACGGCTTACAAAAATCATCTTGAGAAATCACTCTGTTCAAAAGCCGTCTTCTAGAAGCTAAAAGTTGTTTGGAACACGGTCTTGATTTGTGGATGGTAAGCCATGCCCACTGCAAATAAAAATGTTGTATTCCTGAATGCTGACTTCTTGGTTTGGTCGCACATTTCTCACACTCGAAATTTCATTTGCACATTATTGCTAGTTACCACCAACTCTAATTGGCAGTTTGGCACTAGTTTCATAATGGATTAAACAACAGAGAAAATACTGGTTATTATCTTGGTTCTGTCAAGTTACTTCAAGAAGTGACTAAACCAAGCTACGCTGTTTCTATTCTCATTATTTTGTTGGCCTTGACTTTTCTTGATTCTAACAACTGAATCATGAAACCAAGATGCTGTGCACCTAATGTTTGCGTGTTATGAAACATTGGCTTTCATAATAAAGTTAATTACAAAAATATTCTTAACTCCCTTGCATATATAAATAAATAGTTATATGAACGTGCTTGAAACCAACTTTCTTGGCAGAATTACAGAAGAATTTCTGAAATCACGGGCACCTTGTGCAAAGTGACCTCACGTTGCAAAGCAACTCAAAACATTTTCTAAAAAAAATCTAACATGAAAATGTGGTTGTGGGGTTCGACATAGGTTCAACTTGGCCAAATTACCTTATTTAATGTTATTTTGCATAACTTTGTTTCACATTTAGTGCTGGATACCAACTTTTTTATGAAAGGATGAGAAACCAGTCAGTCAACAATATATTGATGATCTATTTGATCTGGCGATATTACCTGCTTACTAGGATAATATTTTCCTTCCTGTGGTCATTGTCGATGTGACTTAAAATTTCTCGTCAGTGTGCACATCAGCGTATTTTTCATGGCATCTTTTCTGTTCCACTTCCACAAGCAGTACTTGAACCATTGCATTATTGCTTCTTCACATAATTTTGGGTAAAGAAATCAGTGTGCCGAATAAAGCATGTCTTGACTGAGAGGGCCATAGCAGAACCTGATCCAAGGAGGTCTGCAGAAATGAAGCGGATGATCAATGCCCTTCGATTAACTTCCATGCTCAACGTTTGGGACTATTGGCCGAAAGGATGGATAGCATTTAGAAATATTTGCTTATTTCTGTTGTACGTTTTATCTCAGAAGCGCTGTAAGACCGTACCTTTTGATGTCCATGGAACGCTCACAACAACCTGCAATCGACATTAATGATCTCAGATCCAATAATTTTGATGTCATCCAATTGTTATAGTACAGTGTGACATGCATGGCCATATTTGAGCCTTGCAAATGAAAAAGAAGAAAAGCTTCACTTTCGTTGTCAATTTCAAGTACTCTTCTGAGACATCCTCTTTCTTTAGCAGTACAATACAGTAGTTTGCTGATAGGTCCATGAAAAAGTTGTGCATGGATCAGAATCCCCAGTGTGCCCATGGGAAAATTGCCCGTAGTTCGCCGGTGGTCGCCGGTGGTTACTGTCTAAACGTCCTTGCTGTCGGCTGATATTGGATTCTTCATTCTTGGCCATTTACCCAGTGGTTACCTGCAGATTCAGACGTCAATTCGCATGAAAGCAAGTTGCATTCGATAACTGGTCAGGAATTGGTAGCTGTCAACCGTGCGCCGAGTGAGACTTTGTGGCAGGAACGTCTCCTATGCTGCTGTTGGAAGAGCACCAACCGTGTGAGTGCGCTAAGCCAAAACCAGCTACAAAGATGGCACATCTGCTATGGGTTCTTTTGAGTTATGATTTACAGTTTATGGTCGCGATTTTTGAATTCTGATCTGTTTGTGAGAGACAGTATGCAGAAAAAATAATCACATGTGATTTTAGCCGATACAGTTTCTATTGTAATTTTTCTGTAGATCCTATTTTAAAAGACATATTGATTTTAAATTGAATATTGTTCATCCGTATATAAGCAATAAGCAAAAAGCGCAAGCAAACCCAGACTAAGTGGCTGCAGCCGACACCTACGAAAATTTTGCCTACGCGGACGGACGGACGATGTGCGGTTGCTTTCGGCCGCCCGGTGGTTACGTCCGGCGAAATTGGTTGGTCGCCGGCCTTGACAAAAATGTGGCCGTCAGATAGGGCCATTTGCCGTCCATCATAAACCATGTATCGAAGATTTTTTAGCTATGCAAGGGGAATCCATGGGTTTGGTTTTCGAAAGTTGCTCTTCCGCTACTTACAAGTTGTAGTCCAGCTAGCTGGTACAGTACTTTGTTGCTCTGACAGAGCCGAGCAGACTGGTACACAATGTAAGTGAGAAATTGATTCCAAAATCGACTACGATTTGCCTTAGAGAAATGAAAACCCTACATCAAGTATTGCGGTTTTCTTAACAAGTACGTGTTGCGTTCAAGGGTACTACTACTCACAGTTTCATCCCGACGTCGTTTTAGCTACATAAAAGATTGTACGAGCCGCTTATTACTTTATTTTGCTAATACTACCGTTTAAGGCTCCATGCAGAAGCCACATGAAATGGAGCTCCAAAATTTTTAGAATAGATACTTGTACTTTAAAACTAAGTTACTTGAAAAAAAAACAAAGAAAGCAAACTCCACATAGAATCAGAGGTGAAACAGAGTAGAGTAGAGCAAAATGGAGCAAAAAAAAAAAGTGGAATGAGACGAATCACACCTAAATCTAGAGAGAGGACAATGACGATAAGTTAGAGATGTTGCTCACTTCCTGATGTCACGCTCTCTCCCGGCTACCGTGCTGCTCCCTTCCCACTGCCCGTTCCCTACCTCCGTGTTCGCCGTGCCATTACCCACTCGTCTGCAACACCTCTCTGCTCGCCCACGCTGTCACATGCTCATATTGCACCCTGCACCGCCTCACGCATGATTGCCGTCACGTCATGGCCCCATGTCCACCAGCCGTCACTCGCCTACGCAGTCCGCGTCCGCTGGCTGTCGCTTGCCTACACAACCGTGCCCACTAGTCGTCACTCGCCTCCGTAACTTGCACCTCCACCCGCTCGCCACTCGAAGGCCGGAGCTATCTCCCACACAGACAGCCACAAGATGAGAAAGAGAACAAAGGTTAATATTTTATTTGTATTTTTACCTCTTTAGGCCTATACGAGGAGGGCTAAGTAGGAAGAAAAGTAGGTCTAAAATATTACATGGGCTACGCACGAGATACGGGGAATGCGGGCTAAATTTATTTGCAGGCATAAAAATATTGTTTTAACCCAACTAACAATATATATATATATATATATATATATAAATATGGTATTTTATAAAATAAAAATTAGATGTTTAGCTAAACACCCTTAATCTTTTGGTTTTTGGCTTTTTTTGCATAAGTTTTTTTACTGCAACGGTTGTTATTTTTTGTGAGTTAAAAATAAGAAAAAATTGTTAAAAATTCAAACAATTAAAAAAATACTATTAAATCTTTTGGGACAATGGAAAGGAATAACAAGAAAAAGAAAAACAAAAAAGCTAAAAAAAAGCGAAGCCGTTTCGGCAAACCCATTTTGAGATCTATCTATCCTGCTACTTGTCACTAATCTTTCCTGCTACTTTCCACTAATCTTTTTCTTCCAAAATCTCCCCGTACTGTGTATGCAGTTGACGCGGCGATGTCATCGATCCGTGTGCAAATGCGACTCGGGAGCAATTCATTCCGTGGGGGCAATCGCGATTGCATCGCTGTCCCTTTCTCCCTTCCAATTGGGCCACTAATCCCATGAACATGCAAAGTCATCTGCTACGTGTACACTGTTAGATTGCACCCGTTTGTTATACACGTGTGAGATTTCTAGGCCTCTTGTCGAAGGCAATCCAAAAACGTATGTGTGTCTATAGAGAAATCATATTTGTTGTCTTTAGCTATCGGCTAGTAGTATTGCATGTCATATGGATAAGGGTAGAGGTCTACTATAGAATAATATTGCTGGGTAGTTTTGAATGGAGTAAATTGCACTTTACATTACGTAAAGTATCTTTAATTTTACTTTGCATCAAGTTTAACCAATAGTTTCACTTTGCATAGAGTGATCAAAACAAAGTTGCACTTTACCCCAATCCAAGCCACTTTGGGTCTAACCGGTTGAGTTGCACCAAGATGGGCTCCATGTCCTTGAGCTCCATGGCATAAGGCCGAGCGGCGCACAAGGAGGCACCCTATGCGATCCATGGATATCCAACTCCGATGGAAGCACTTGTCACGTTGGCTCGGCTCACCTTCCTCCCTCCACCCCCTTCTTCTCTGCCGAGCCACCACCAATGTCCAAAATTCGTCATCCTTAACCACCCTCTTCCCAAATTGGTTCTTTACCTGCCTCTTTGACTCCATCATGACGCTACTGATCCCTTTATTGTTCATCCCATAGACATAATCCCATCGGCGGCTAACCATGCTGTCAGGATCTTCATGTGGATGGGCTCTGCATGTCAGGAACTCAATCGGTTAGACCCAAAGTTGCTTAGGCTGGTGTGAAGTGCAACTTCGTTTCGCCCATCCTAGTGCAAAGTGAACCTATTAGCTAAACCTAGTGCAAATGAAACTAAAGACGTTTTACCTTGTAACGCCCCGTTTCGGTAGCGTCGGACGACACGACACCGTAACTATTCACGCATGAGCGATTATGGAATGTCGCGCAAGTATACCATTGCATGCTTACGACAAAAGTCCAAATATATTTGACATAAGGATTAAAATCCGTGTTTTGATACAAGGCGTGCAAGCCCAAAGTATAATTACATTACAAAAGACTTCCAGAATCCGCTTGAGCGCGGCCAAGACCTAGAGCCAAGGATCCTCGTCGAAGAAGAGGCCCTCGGGGACGTCCTCGACGGGGAGACTTCCACCTTCGTCTTGATCCTCTAAAGATTAGAGTAAGCAAGCCGTGAGCCAAACAACCGGCTCAGCAAGTCCCAAAGCCGCGGCGCCCTTCCCTCTCTGCCATTCCTCGAGCACCATAGGTACTCATGACCCCTGCCCGCCACCTGCCACCGCCTGCCGCGCCACTCATGAAATGACCAATCGGGCGGTCTCACGGTGGTAGCCATGCCCGCACCCCTACAAGACCCCGTGCCCCCGCCAGACTGCTCCTCACACCATCTGCTCTCTCCCACAGCGCCCAATTAGGCCCTCATGCCCCGTAGCTCGCCGGCGCCCTCACCTTCCCCAATTCCGGCCATCGGCCTCCCCGCCGACTCCCGCCATAAGAGCTCGATTCCGGTTACCCACACCATCCCCGGAACGTTGTGAACTCACCTCCGGCCTTTCCCGAACTCCCCGTGGGTTGTACTTCGCCGGCGCCGAAGCTCCTCCCCTCTCGCCGCTGCCGCTCGCCGCCGGACTGCTCCGAAGCCCCCAGGCTCCCACCAGCATCCAAGGCCCGCGAGCAACGTGTTTTCGTTGTCGCTTCCTCACTCCGGCCACCCCCTCGCCGGCGACGCCTCCGGCCAGGCCGCGCTCAAGCTCCCCTGCTTCGGCTCCCACCTCGGCTCAATTAGTCCCTCCGCCCCGTCTCAGTCAGGTAGGACCCGAGGGCCTGATGGCTAGCGCTGCCCATTTCCATCCAGCGCGCCCGAGTTTGACTCCTCCTCTGTGATGTTTTAGATTAGGTTCTAGTGATAATTTTTGCTTGGGTAGCAACAAGAAAAGAAATTCAATAGAGAACTTAATAGCTTAATTGATGAGTAACACAAGATTAGTTACTGGTAAATGAGTTTATTTAATGCTCAATCATGGATGATTATCAGGTACTAGAGGGCAACCCTTAAAGGTATGATATGAATAATTCTTTTAGCTTTTGACAAATGAGAGGGGGTAGGAATCAACCATTAGCAAGATAAGCTACAAGATACTATTAGCAACCTAGGATATAACCCCCAAATGTAATCAGAGAATATATGATACAAAAATGACCATGGTTAAACTTAAATTAATCGAAATGAGAATTACCTAAGCATCAAAGCAAATGAAACACATCTCTAAATTTATCTAAAAACCCAGGGCTACCCCAATGAAGCTAAAAATTTGATATTGGAGTTATTTGGATCTTCTGACGATATTTTGAGTGATTTATTGCTTTTTTTATTTATTTATTTGGGTTTTCGCGCGATTAAATAGCGTACGAGGCTCAAGAAGAAGAGTCTGAGGCTGCCACCCTAGGAGCTTCAGAAAATCAAGACCTCGACCCCTGTGACCAAGGCGAGTCAATATTTTGATCATGTTGAACCTACATTTTCTGCAAATTACTTTGGTTTAAATTATCAAATTGCATGCTGTTATTTCATATGCAAATATATGTTTGTTTGAATATTCTAGTTACATACCCATTAATTGACTTGCTAGTATTATACCTCCTTTGGAAACATTTGAATATCTGCGCCTTGTCACCCTAGCAAAATTATAATGGTACTCTTTCAAAAATAAGTCCATAATTATACGCCATGCTTAGTACTGCTTAGATAACCGGGGGCACCAAAATGCCCCAAAGCATCACTTTGAATCATGAGAAATTGGTTTGGGCAGTCATGGTGGTAATGACTGGTATATTTGGATATGGATATTTTTATGCTCTCAAAAACCTCAAGTTGCTTAATTATCTGGGCGGATGGTTAGAGGGTGTGAATGTGTGTGTGGTGCAGTAGAAGCACAAAGGGGAATGTGGTAGAACCGCCCAGATATCCCTAAGGACTGAATCTCGTGATGACCTCCCAGTGTACAACAGTACAACCACAAGCTGGCAAAATGTAGGCAGGGTTTACTAATTTGTGTGGCTCTAAGGTGGTTACGTGAAGGTATGACCACGAGCAAAGGGATGGATGGTCTCATCCCCGCCTTTGCCCGTGATGGCTCACGAGGGACCCTTCTCGAGGGATGTGCGCATCCTACAGAAGATAGACCTTAGCGGGCGTAACCACAGTAGGACTATGCATTGTAACAATCTTGTGATAGTCTACTCAACCGCATGGCTAAGGAATCATGTGGGGCAACGAGTGGATTTATCTCTTGTGGGTAAAGTGTGCAAACTCTGCAGAGTCTAAAACTATTCGAATAGCCGTGCCCACGGTCAAGGGCGGACATGGGAACTTAACTAGATATAGTTCTGTTTCAAAAACAATTTGTGGGTGGAATGGGTAAAGTGGGGGGCAGAGAAAGGCCCTTATTTGTGTTGCCCTGGGTGTCGTCCCAGTGATAAGTTAAGCGGTTATGACGCTGAATGATTAAGCATATGGTGCAGAGACCATGTAACGGTGGATGGAATCTGAATCACTATTACTATTGCATTCTTTCATAACTTATTTTTTGGTTCAAACTGCTAGGTCTTAGGACATTTCTATGAATTATATTTCAAAAGCAATTTATGGCAAATAAAATAACCCGAGCCTTCCCTTGATAAGCCATGCATATTATTTAATTGCATCATGTGTATTGGCTCGCGGGCACGGTGGTTTGTGCTCACACTCGCATTACACAACACAGAGACAGGGCCGCAGGATCATTATGCCTACGAGGATGCTCCTGCTACGGAGAAGGAGGACAATGAAGGAAACTAAGGCGTAGGACCCGTTGGATAGTCATAGACAAGTTGACCCTTGGCTTTGTGTGCACGTATATTGTCGGATTCCCGGTGATATATATTGCACACATTACCCTTCCAGTCGCTTGCCTGTGGGTATGGTCTTACTTTTGCTTCTGTTTCCGCTGCTTGAATGTAATGAAGACATTTGGCCTAGTCGGCCCTTTTGTAATCTGTCACCCGATGTGGTGTAACTTAAACTCTGTAATATTACTACCTGTGCGATGTATGACATGATCCAGCAATGTACCTGTGTGCACTAACTACTGATCCAGGGATTAGTGCAGTAAAACACAGTAGATTCGGATTGAAAAATCCGGGTCTGACAGAGCTGGTATCAGAGCATACGACTGTAGGGTAAAAGCCTTAAAACGGTACTAGGATGGGTATAGAATCATAATATTTGAAGAACTTATAAAAATAATTTCGAAAAATATAGCATACTACTTCCTTCCGTATCCTTCTTAGATCTGTTCTACCCTACCTTTCATTAAATATTTTTAAAAAAATTAATAACACTAGTAATTTAGTTCACAGGTGGCAGGAGTTGGTGATGAGGGCAACTGGGACTACAGCCCCTCGTGCCCAGGTGCCGGATTTATGGAGAAATAGGTGGAGTAGTGCCTTACTTGCCTGTGCGTGCAAGTACTAGTTCCTGTACCCATAGTATGATGTATTAGCCCTTAGTACTGTAGTTGTCGTCATGTTGAACCCCAGCTATATGTTGTAACTATAAGTCCAGCATAAAAGCTGGCTATGTGGATGTTTGTGTGCTTAATGATTTGGCCAAATATAGGCCTCCTGTTGGAATTTACTTTGCCGTTGTCTCGTTGTTTCTATTATGATATGGGAGGGCATCCTTTTCTCCTTATCTGCTTAGCATTAGTATTAAATCGCAGAGCTATAACTGCAGATGGCTAGCCAAAGGACAACGAGGGCTCGGGCCAACGCCAACCTTAATCAGGCCGAGGTAGACTCCACTCAGGGAGCCCTGCCTGAAGGGCAAGGTGGGCCCCAAGACCAAGACGATGACCTCCCACCCCCGCCAGATAGCACCACTTTGGCTCAAGTAATGGCGCAGCAGACTCAACTGCTGCAGGCCATCTACCATGGTCAGCAAGGAAGCTCCAGCAGCCATAGGGCTGACTTGGCGGATTTTCAAAGGACCAGACCATTAACCTTTGCATCTGCTGACGAACCATTAGAAGCCGAAGACTGGCTTCGAGACACAGAAAGAAAGCTGCGACTGGCCAAGACTGCCGAAGAAGACAAGGTGGTATTTGCTGCACACCAACTACAAGGTGCCGCAACGGCATGGTGGGAGAATTATTTGGCTGCCAGGGGCCAAGAAGATGCCACCACAGAAAATGATGTGGAGGCCATTCCTTGGTCAGAATTCAAGGCAGCTTTCAAAGCTAACTTCATCCCCGTAGGAGTATTGAGGATGAAGAAGAATGAGTTTCGGACCCTCAAGCAGGGCAACATGTCAATTAATGAATATCTTACCAAGTTCACACAACTGGCCCACTATGCCCCGAAGGACGTAGCGGATGAAGAAGAAAAGATTGATAGGTTCTTCGAAGGGATGAGCGAAGAATTAAGGGTGCAATTGATAATTCAAGACTTCACCAGTTTCCATCAGCTGGTGAACAAAGCTTTAATCTTGGAAAACGAGAAAAAGAATCTAGAAGCAAGCCGCAAGCGCAAGCAAGTGGCTCAGCAACCCCAGGGAAAGTTCATACAGAAGCTCTTCAACAACCACGTCTCCCCGCCTAAGAGCCCCAACTCGGCATTCCGTCCAAGTGGTAGTTCATTTCAGACCTCCCGTTCTACAGGACAGTCTTATGGCAATCCTGCTGCTTCCATCACCTGTTACAGCTGTGGAGAAAAGGGCCATTATTCCTATCGCTGCCCGCAGCGGCAGACAACTTCAGTGAGGTCCAATCCAGTGACCACCCCTGGCCGCAGCCAAGCTTCAGTACCTAACAAGGGGCCTCAGACCTCGCAAGCCAGCAAGAACACTCCAGCACCAAACCGCGGCCGAGTTAATTGTATCACGGCTGAAGAAGCCCAGGAAGCCGTGAAAGTTCTTATGGGTACGTTCTTTGTCAATTCTATACCAGCACATGTTCTTTTGAATTCTGGGGGCTTCATATGCATTTAGAGCCAAAAGACTTGAGGAAAAGCTTGGGCTATCCACAAAACCTCTTTAAGAAGCCACTAGCACTTAGCTCACCTGCTAGGATCATCAGCACTTAATAGCATGACCCACTCAAACCCTGGATATCATACTTGTAATAGGCTGGCTAGCAAGGCACCAAGGAATAGTGGACTGTGCCACTAGGAGAAGTAGCTTACCAGCTAGAATTGCCTACAAGTCTAGAGGATGTGCACAGTGTATTCCAGGTATCCCAACTCAAGGAATGCCCTCGAGTACTAGAGGATCAAAACCTCGTAAGAAACAGTCGAGCCCGAGAGTGACCTGACCTACAAGGAATGGTCCATCCAGATTTTAGATACGATAGAAAAGAATGCCAAGAATCAGACTACCCACTTAGTTGAGTTCAATGGGACCATCGTACCAAGGAAAGGGCCACCTGGGAGCGTGAAGATCAGTTGATGAAAGATTACCCGTACTTATTAGCAGCGTAGGCTGAATCTCGGGGTCGAGATTCTTTTATGGGGGGTAGGTTTGTAACATCCTAAAAATTTAAATTCAGGATTATGAGGCTTTTGAATTGTTTTGCAGTATGTTTTATTTGAATTTTGAAATTTTGGCTAAGGTTCTCAAAGATAATAACAAAAGAATACAAGAAAGAGAAAAACATGTTCAATCAAGAGCAAGATAAACTTTAAAACTTTAAAGAGATGAACCATGGAAGGAGGAAGAACTTTGAATTACGATACAAAAAAAATTTGCAAAAGGATTTAGGAGTTAAAAGGATCAAAGAGAAATATATAAGTTTGAATAGTGGAGATTTGAAAATTTAAATAAGAATCTGAAAAGATGGTCCATAAAATATCAAGGGAGAAATGTAAATAAGCATGAGATCTCATCCCTAAAAATAATGGCAAGCAAATTAAAAGGGGCCATCATTTATATATGTATGCAAACACATATGAATAACTATATATATATATATATATATATATATATATATATATATATATATATATATATATATATATATATATATATATATATATATATATATATATATATATATATATATATATATATATATATATATATATATATATATATATATATATATATGCACAAAAATACATCCCTGCAAAATAGAAGAAAGCATATGTTGGAATAAACCAGAAAATGGGGATGACATATATTTGTGCCAATAATAAAGATAGCATAGGGTTGTACAAAAAAAAATAAAAAAATAAAAATGAATTGGAGGGGGGGATCAGACCAGGCCACCTCGGCCCAGTTCAACCCCGCCCCTCTCCCACAGGCGCGTGCGGCCGCCTTCTTCTCCGCCCGAGCGGTGCGCCCTCGCCCTGTTTCTCTTCCTCCCCCGTTTCTTCCTTCTCCCTCTCTCTGGGCCGAAGACTTCTCGCGCGAGCACTATAGCCCAGCCCGCCTCCTCCTCGTGCCTTCGGACCAGCGGACGCTGCCTTCGGACCATCGGTCGCCGCCGCCTCCGCCCCGGTCCGCTGCGCCCATATCCTCTGCCGCCGCGCCCTCCCTTATCCTCTGCCGCCGCCTCTTTTTCTCCCCCTCCCTGCTCTGACTCGTCACGCGCGCGCGGCGCCCTTCCCTCTCTGCCATTCCTCGAGCACCACAGGTACTCATGACCCCTGCCCGCCACCTGCCACCGCCTGCCGCGCCACTCACGAAATGACCAATCGGGCGGTCTCACGGTGGTAGCCATGCCCGCACCCCTACAAGACCCCGTGCCCCCGCCAGACTGCTCCTCACACCATCTGCTCTCTCCCACAGCGCCCAATTAGGCCCTCATGCCCCGTAGCTCGCCGGCGCCCTCACCTTCCCCAATTCCGGCCATCGGCCTCCCCGCCGACTCCCGCCATAAGAGCTCGATTCCGGTTACCCACACCATCCCCGGAACGTTGTGAACTCACCTCCGGCCTTTCCCGAACTCCCCGTGGGTTGTACTTCGCCGGCGCCGAAGCTCCTCCCCTCGCTGCGCCGGCGCGCCCGGCGCTCCGGCCCCGTGCTCCCACCAAGATCAAGGCCCGCGAGCAACGTGTTTTCGTTGTCGCTTCCTCACTCCGGCCACCCCCTCGCCGGCGACGCCTCCGGCCAGGCCGCGCTCAAGCTCCCCTGCTTCGGCTCCCACCTCGGCTCAATTAGTCCCTCCGCCCCGTCTCAGTCAGGTAGGACCCGAGGGCCTGATGGCTAGCGCTGCCCATTTCCATCCAGCGCGCCCGAGTTTGACTCCTCCTCTGTGATGTTTTAGATTAGGTTCTAGTGATAATTTTTGCCGGGTAGCAACAGTAAAAAGAAATTCAATAGAGAACTTAATAGCTTAATTGATGAGTAACACAAGATTAGTTACTGGTAAATGAGTTTATTTAATGCTCAATCATGGATGATTATCAGGTACTAGAGGGCAACCCTTAAAGGTATGATATGAATAATTCTTTTAGCTTTTGACAAATGAGAGGGGGTAGGAATCAACCATTAGCAAGATAAGCTACAAGATACTATTAGCAACCTAGGATATAACCCCCAAATGTAATCAGAGAATATATGATACAAAAATGACCATGGTTAAACTTAAATTAATCGAAATGAGAATTACCTAAGCATCAAAGCAAATGAAACACATCTCTAAATTTATCTAAAAACCCAGGGCTACCCCAATGAAGCTAAAAATTTGATATTGGAGTTATTTGGATCTTCTGACGATATTTTGAGTGATTTATTGCTTTTTTTATTTATTTATTTGGGTTTTCGCGCGATTAAATAGCGTACGAGGCTCAAGAAGAAGAGTCTGAGGCTGCCACCCTAGGAGCTTCAGAAAATCAAGACCTCGACCCCTGTGACCAAGGCGAGTCAATACTTTGATCATGTTGAACCTACATTTTCTGCAAATTACTTTGGTTTAAATTATCAAATTGCATGCTGTTATTTCATATGCAAATATATGTTTGTTTGAATATTCTAGTTACATACCCATTAATTGACTTGCTAGTATTATACCTCCTTTGGAAACATTTGAATATCTGCGCCTTGTCACCCTAGCAAAATTATAATGGTACTCTTTCAAAAATAAGTCCATAATTATACGTCATGCTTAGTACTGCTTAGATAACCGGGGGCACCAAAATGCCCCAAAGCATCACTTTGAATCATGAGAAATTGGTTTGGGCAGTCATGGTGGTAATGACTGGTATATTTGGATATGGATATTTTTATGCTCTCAAAAACCTCAAGTTGCTTAATTATCTGGGCGGATGGTTAGAGGGTGTGAATGTGTGTGTGGTGCAGTAGAAGCACAAAGGGGAATGTGGTAGAACCGCCTAGATATCCCTAAGGACTGAATCTCGTGATGACCTCCCGGTGTACAACAAAGACAACCACAAGTCGGCAAAATGTAGGCGGTTTACTAATTTGTGTGGCTCTAAGGTGGTTACGTGAAGGTATGACCACGAGCAAAGGGATGGATGGTCTCATCCCGCCTTTGCCCGTGATGGCTCACGAGGACCCTTCTCGAGGATGTGCGCATCCTCGAAAGATAGACCTTAGCGGGCGTAACCACGATGAGGACTATGCATTGTAACAATCTTGTGATAGTCTACTCAACCGCATGGCTAAGGAATCATGTGGGGCAACGAGTGGATTTATCTCTTGTGGGTAAAGTGTGCAAACTCTGCAGAGTCTAAAACTATTCGAATAGCCGTGCCCACGGTCAAGGGCGGACATGGGAACTTAACTAGATATAGTTCTGTTTCAAAAACAATTTGTGGGTGGAATGGGTAAAGTGGGGGGCAGAGAAAGGCCCTTATTTGTGTTGCCCTGGGTGTCGTCCCAGTGATAAGTTAAGCGGTTATGACGCTGAATGATTAAGCATATGGTGCAGAGACCATGTAACGGTGGATGGAATCTGAATCACTATTACTATTGCATTCTTTCATAACTTATTTTTTGGTTCAAACTGCTAGGTCTTAGGACATTTCTATGAATTATATTTCAAAAGCAATTTATGGCAAATAAAATAACCCGAGCCTTCCCTTGATAAGCCATGCATATTATTTAATTGCATCATGTGTATTGGCTCGCGGGCACGGTGGTTTGTGCTCACACTCGCATTACACAACACAGAGACAGGGCCGCAGGATCATTATGCCTACGAGGATGCTCCTGCTACGGAGAAGGAGGACAATGAAGGAAACTAAGGCGTAGGACCCGTTGGATAGTCATAGACAAGTTGACCCTTGGCTTTGTGTGCACGTATATTGTCGGATTCCCGGTGATATATATTGCACACATTACCCTTCCAGTCGCTTGCCTGTGGGTATGGTCTTACTTTTGCTTTACATTTCACGCTTGAATGTAATGAAGACATTTGGCCTAGTCGGCCCTTTTGTAATCTGTCACCCGATGTGGTGTAACTTAAACTCTGTAATATTACTACCTGTGCGATGTATGATATGATCCAGCAATGTACCTGTGTGCACTAACTACTGATCCAGGGATTAGTGCAGTAAAACACAGTATATTCGGATTGAAAAATCCGGGTCTGACAGATGGCGAGCGAGCGAACGGCGCGGATGCGGCGGGAGGAGATCGGACGGCAATGAAGACGGGAAGGCGGGCGAAACGGTTCGGAAGATCCGACGGTCGACGTTAGAAGGTGGCGATGGGATCGGTCGGCGGAGGGAAGGCCACGTCGCGGGGAGGAGTCGTCTTCCTCCTCCAGCCGCTACAGTAACCCCGCGGCGAGGTTACGTTGGCGACGGCGGTCTGGGCGCTAGGAAGCTTGTCGGCGACCACTGAGGGCACCGGCGGGTGCGGCTTTGAGAGGGGAACCCGTTTTAGGCGGTTGGAAGGAGCGGGAACCAACGGAGGGGACGGGAGGTAGAAGGGGGTGGTTCGGGTGTTTGGAGGCGAGGGAGGTCATCGGCGGCGTGGGAGGCCTAACGACCGTGGTTACACGGAGAGGGGGTCCAGGGGCTCACATTGGCGGTGGCGGCGGGAGCTGGGGAGCCTCGAGGAGAGCTGGCCACGGGAGAGGTGCGACGGCCGGAGAGGAGCCGGACGGCGGCGCTCCTCGCAAACACTGCCCAACGGCAAGCACCAAAAGGGTCAGTGAGGGGAGGTGGTGCTCTCGACGAATGCAATCGAGGAATGAGGGAGAGGTGAGGGAGATTGGCTTCGGGGTGCCGCCGGCTCACAAGGCGGCAATGGGGAAGCTCCGGGCGGCGGGACTTCAATCGGCCGCTCGGGGAGCTCGGAGGCTGGGAGGCGAGTGGAGGTGGTGGAGCGGCTCGGGAAGCAAAGGAGGAGCGAGGAGCCGGAGGGGATTTTATACCCGAGCGGAGGAGCGGGCGTGGAGGAGAAGCCAGCGCGCGGCTCGGGGTCAACGAGAGCGGTCGGCCGTCTCTCTCGCGGATGGAGCGGCGACCGGGTGACGCCGCTCTGCACAGGAGTAATGGCGACGGGGCGGCACGGGCAGGTGAGTCGCGGGCATGGCGAGTAGCGCGCGCGCGAGAGAGGAGAAGCCGGCCGACAGCGGTCCTGGGCGGGCGCGGCGCGCGCGTGGCGCGAGGCGCCACGGATTTGGACCGTGGCGGTCGGGGCAGCGCGCGCGAGAGGGATCGAGGCGGCGCTGTCCGCGCGAGGAGGCGCAAAGCGCAGCGCAACGCCCGCGCAGCGCGAGGCGGCGCGAAAGGCCCGGCGCCAACGCGAGGCGAGCGGGAAAACCGGCGCGAGAGAAAAGCGGGATCGGGCGCGCCAACGCGAGAGAAGAGCGGAGGCGCTGGGAGGAGAGGAGGCGAAAGGGAGAAGTCGCCAACGCGAGGGAGAAGGCGCCAGGCCGAAAATGGAAAGCGGCGGCGGGGAAAACTTTCCCAAAAAGGAAAGTTTTCAAAAAAAAAATCACTCAAAAATGCAGCAAAAAAAATTAAGGAAACTTTTGTTTGAAATTTTTGGGGCTTTTCATACCTAGTGCAAAGTGCAATTTACTCTTTTAAATTCCAAATAATTTTGTTTGTTCCAATAGTCGCTTACTACTATGTTTACATGCTATTCCAATTCGGCGCATTGTATCTTCTCCGATGATTCTATGTGTCATTTCAAACATTTAGTTTATATGGTTACTATAGTAGATAATCCTTAGATATAAGGATTCTACAGTGATTAGGCCATCCTGTCAGTGTCCACGTGTGGGATAGGTGGAGAAGGTGGGTGTGAATGAAGCAGTTTATGTGCAGGGATTCGTTTTCCTTGCAAGAATCCAACACCTTTGGAGATGAATCTGGCCGTGCTTATATTCCTGCGAGATTCTATTTCTTCTGACTGAAGAATGGATCAATACTGCAAAAATGGAGATACTAATGACGCAAGCAACTCTTTATTCCCAAGACAAAACAATTAGCAGGTGCTTGCTTATGCGCAAACAATTCTGCTATGATAACGACGAGTTTGTGAATTTTACAATCTTACGCTCTGCGAAGTTGTTATTTTAAACTCAATCCATTTCATACCCTTCTTTTCAGAGATACAGATCTTTTCATAGCCTAGCAATAGATTTTCACTACCAGTAAAGCTTTAATCTGCACTGGTTCTTAGTAAGGCCCCGTTTGGCACAGCTCAGCTTTACTAGTGAAGCTGTTTTTTTTGTTTCAGCTTCATGAGCAGCTTCACCGATGAAGCTAAATCAGTTTTGGAAAACTGTTTGGCAAAACAGCTTCACCAACAGTTTCATGCATGGCTGAGAAAGGACAATTGTCCAAGATGCCACTGTCTACCTGACTTGTTCTAACATTTGGAGTTGTATATTTGTATATGGCCATATGAATTAAAAAATAATATATTTGAATGAGTATGAATTAAAACATTAAAATAAAAAATAAAAAAATTAAAATCATTAGGAAAAATTAAAATAAAAATAATAAAAATTTTGGTGAACGGGAGAGGTGAACGGGATGGACTAGTGGCAAATGTGTGTAATTTTGGTGAACCAGAGGGGCAGTGGGTTCCTAGGACTGCGGGCCTGAGGGAGAGAGCTGTGAAAAGCTACTTTTTTCAGCTTCACCTCTCCCCATTCCTTTGTGAGAGCATAAAAAAAGGAGCTTCACCCATGAAGCTGTTTGCAAAAAGGGTGTTTGGCAAAAAAACAGCTCACAACAGCTCATGAAGCTGTTGGTGAAGCTATGCCAAACAAGGCCTAATACTAATGTGTTCATTTTCACTATTTTTTCTGTAAAAACATGTGGCTCTTGATGAATAAAAAAAGTAGGTACGGTATGTGATAGGGTTTCGCGAGCAGTGCCATTAAATTTTGATCTCTATATTAAAGACTTCGAAGTCATGTGCAGAAATTATAGGAAATAATTTATCCACTTGTGCACATTAAAAATAGTATGATCCACCTTCCCTTTGATGGTGGAATACAGATTGTAGTGCTAAATGCACATGAAAGATGGAGCTCACACTTTTCCGATTTAATATCATTGGGTTTCTTTAGATTTATTGGGCCTGAGTTATTTTTTTCTTAGCAATATAATTTTTTCACTGTGTTCTTGAGCATTTTGGCTCAATTTTGTCTTGGTAAACTATGTGTGTGCATCGTTTGTTTTTTAGCCGGGCCGACCAAGGATAGACGACCGAATTTTATTAAGATCAAGAGAGCAAAGCGAAACAGAGTACAAACATTATCGACAGAAAAATTATTAACTTAACCAAACAAGAGAACAACCGGATCCCCACACACAGGGTCCAAACCACTGAACAATCTGGATGCACCGATCTAAATAAGTAGCTAGAGCAGGCAATGCTCAAGACTACATACTGGACTCCTCCCTAAAGAAACCTGTAGCTCGCCAAGGCTACAATTCCTCAGTGATGCCCGGTGGTGATCATTTGGGTTTTTTTTTTGGCTTATAGCTGGAAAGCATTGTAGTTGGCTGAAAAAACACTGTAGCTGACAGAGACTTATTTAGCATAATTAAATTTAAAAAAAATAAAAAATATGTTAGCTCATTACGTATAATACAAACATATACGGCAAAAAAGCTCAACAAAAAGCCAAAAGTTCAGAAAAAGATGAAATTTATAAATAGTGAAAAATAAACCGGAAGCCAGAAGCTGAAGCCCAAATGATCACAACCCGCTCTTCGCTCGAAATACACGCGCGTTCCGTTCTTTCTGAACGAGCCAAAGGATGAGAATAACCGGCATGTGCATCGTTTGGTTAAGACCATATCGTAAATGAGATGAAGACTCTCACAAGCAGTGGAGAAATGCTTTGCTTAACGCTTACCTAATTTCTTGAAAACCAGGGAATAGTCAAATTTGAGATACCATCATTACAGCGTCCATTGGATGGACTGACTTTCTTTTGAGGAGTCACATCCTAAGTCGCTTTTCTCCTTTTGATACTAATACTACTACTACTAATAATAATCATGTCCTTTTTATATAGATATACATGGAATAGTTTTTCTAAATGAGTTTAGGACCTAATAAGTAAAGAATTTGTTGATTTCTTCTCCAGTTTTGCTACAATTCTCTATTTTTTTTATCTGGGGTCTTCCATAATTTTTTAGATATATAATCTTTTTTAAAGTAATTCCAGTGCTACAATGCTACAGTGAACACTAGTCTGATTTATGTACTTCTCGTTAGATAAACTAGCCATATAGGCGTGGCGCAACGCCACGCCAGCCACCGTGTGGACCGAAGTAAAAGAGGGAAAGAAAAAGAAAGCGAAGGGTTTTTCAAAAATTCGTGGGCCTTTTCGCAATAAAAGGAGAGGGGTTTTTGTAAACAAAAAGAAGTCGTGGGCCTTTTACGCAATAAAAGGAGACCTTATTAAAGGGGGACCTTTGTAAACAACCGAGGACCTTTTTTTGAAGAAGTAAGGTGCCTGTTCGTAAAATTCTACGGAAACCTCGGTCGCTCTGGCCGAAAAAGGGGTTGGTATATGACATAGGCTTATTAAGAAATACAGGTTTTCCTTTTCATTTCTATCGTTCGTGCATACTAAAATAAGAGGACTTTCACGTAATTTGTGAAAACTCACGTCGAGGCCAACGATATATATGTCTATAGTGAGGTTAGCGAACTATCTAAATAGAAAGACTTTGCCCTTGCGCGAGCGGTAAAGGGCAATGGAATACTTGAGCAACGGAATTGCTTCGTAAAAATTAGCGAAATAATACTTTTAACCTCTAATTCGCACACCTTTAGAAATTTAACCATCACATCGCGAATTCTTTTGATTCAAGGATTCTCCTCATTTCTCTCCTTTTCTATTTTTATGCCACCGAAATGACCGTAGTGCCCTTGGGCTGTTGAGCTCAGCGCCGGCCGCGGCGGAAGCCGGCGCGGCGCGGAAGCGCCGTTCGGCACCGACAGCATCGCCGGCGTCGGAGGCTACATGGGGCTGCTCCTCCGCCTAAACTCACGCAAAACACGAAATCCTTCCTCATAGAACCTTAACGCTTCCGGCCAATCCTGTCTAAACTCCGCATATACAGCAACCTGGTGTGAGAACCAGAAACATCAAAGTAATGCACAGAGAGAGAGAGAGAGAGAGAGAGAGTAAGGTGGAGAAGTCATTGACATGTTCTGCTGAAATCATTGAGCAGGTGTAAATACAAAATTTCTTTATTTGCAACACTTCTAGACTGGCATTAAGAATGATTAACAGCACTAGATTGGATGAGAGAGAAGTTCTCACATCACATTCACACATACCTCCAAGGAAATTACCATAACAAAATGACAAAGACTGTTTTTACAAAAATAGAATAGTGAAAGCACTGAAAAGAAAAGTTTCAGAAACTGACTTGTTGAGAGATTTATTCCATTCTGTTTCATTGTTCCCAACCAACACAATCAGGTGCTTAGAATCTATCTCCGCACGTTTTCTCAGGGCAACTGTAACGTCCTCGCTCAATTCATCTGCAAGATATTATTGGGCATCTGCTTAAAACCTTCAAAATAATTGGCATGGCACTGGCCATAGGTTGATGACAATAGGCCCCAATTTTGTTGAGAGAGAATGGCATGTACAAGTTTTCCATTTTCATTTCTATCGTTCGTGCAAGGTACTAAAATAAGACAGACCTGGATCACTTCACTAGTTCTGCTAGCAAGCAAATGTGTCAACTCACGAGCACATGAGGCCAACGATATATATGTCTATAGTGAGGTTAGCGAACTATCTAAATAGAAAGACTTTGCCCTTGCGGGTCGGCGCTGCGGGTGAGCAGCGAAGTCCGGGAGGGCCAGCGTGTTCATGGGCGGCTGCTGGGAGCTAAGCGCAGCCGAGATCGAGGTGCAGCTCCGGCTGCACCCCACGATGGAAAGAGGGCAATGGAATACTTGAGCAACGGAATTGCTTCTGTAAAAAATTAGGCAGAAATAATTTTACTAGCTGGCAGCAGGGCCTGTAATTTGGATCATGCGGGGGATTTGTTAGGGTCTAGTTCTTTTTTAATCTAAGTGGCTCGCCTCTTCTCCTTTCGAGGTTCTTGCTTGAGGTTAATCAGGTATTTATTGGTGTGTTCTTGTTTTGTCAACTGACAACGAAGGCAATAAAACCAAAATAGGATTCGGTTTCCATTTGTCTTCGACATGACAAATTCCGGGTGGATGAAATGAACTTCACTTGCAAGCTAGTTAGCTGGCTCATTCCATAATAGAAATTAGATCAGTGTGAACGACAGGAAGAGAGGGAAATTAAGGCTACCAAGTGAAAGGAACTGAATCGCCAATGGCATATGATCGAGGGGTACTACTGAGCTTGCACCCATATTACAGAAAGGGCAAAGTGGATGGCATAAGGCGAAGGAAATTAAGGTGGAAATTAAGGTTTTGAAGACTGAGAAGGAAAACAAGGTAACCAAGTGAAAGGAACTGAATCACTGATGGCATGTGTAAAGGGTGCTAGCTCGCTTGCACCCAGTTCATGATCGAGCTGATTGACACTGTTCTTTTAAGTTGTAGCTGATAGCTTTTGACTACGGTTAATGATTTTAACTACATTTTTTTGAGATGGTGACAATGGCGGAGACGGTGACGCGGACGGCGCATGCGCCAGCGGGCTCAAAAAGTCGTTTGGGCCAATGCTATGGGTTGGCAAGTGAATTTTTTAAATAATCAATTTATTATTCGGAATTACAAAAATATACCTGCGATTTAATTTTTTGCACTTTTGACCGCATGTCGTCGAATGGTTGGGCGACTTGGGCTACTCGTCCAACCATTGGACAACACGTAGCCAAGTCGCCCAATGGTTCGGTGACTTAACCATGTCACCCAATGGTTGGATGATTATTCCACTAGTCGCCCAACTTTTGGGCGAAATGTTCAAGTCACCAAACCGTTGAGTAACTACTCCGTCTTTTTCTCTTTGACTCGACACCGTCATGGGCTCTCCTTATTTCTCTCGCAAGAAGAACGAGAGGAGTTTGAGAGAAGTGAAAAAAGAGGAGGAGAAACAGAGAAACTCGGGAGAGGGAGAGGCCGAGACGGGAAGAAGTAGAGGAGCTCAGGAGAGGGAGTGAAGGAGAGTAGAGGAGCTTAGGAGAGGGAGTGAAGGAGAGGAGGGGAGCTCATGAGAAGGAGAGGAGCTCGTGAGGTTAGAGAGGAAAACGAAGGAAGCTCGTTGATAAGAAGAAAATGTCTTCGTGTGAAGGTAATAGCCTCATCAATTCTTATTCTCATCCGAATGTAGGCAGTGTGTAGCTACGTATTTATGTAGCACGTATTTAGTGAATGCATATTGATAAATGGTAATATTTGCAGTGAAAAATCAGTCATGTTGGAACCCGCAACATTGAAAGTGCATTACGGTGTTGGTATCATTCGTGAAGGTCCATACAGTATTGACCTGAGCAATTTCCTGCAAGTCCGTGTGGTACTCCTAGGCGCAGAGAATGCTCAAATCGGAGAAGACTTGCATGACTGCGTCCTCCCTGTGTCTGCATTTCGGCCATATCGGTTGAGCACGCTTGTTTGGCATCAAGCGGTAGTTCAGGCCGAAGTTCTCCCTCATTTCAAGGGGAAGGTCTTGCACCAACAACCCTGGTTGGACTAGCCCCTTGGCCTTAGTGTCTGCCATTGTATGTTATTGTAGGATGGAAAAAGTTCTTCTTTCTATGGTTGGAAGAGTCGAGTGTTCCTACTTTTGGAGCATGGGGCTTCCATTTTATAGCCCGTGGAGCAGCTTTGTGTAGTAAGTAGACCAGAGGGCCAGCTTTACGTACTGACAAGACCAAACGGGCCAGTTTTGAGCAGTGACAAGACCAGACAGATCAGCCTTACGCAGTGACAAGACCAGATGGACCAGCCTTCCATAGTGACAAGACCAAACTAGGTAGTTTTACTCATTGACTAAACCAAATAGGGCAGCTTTAAGCAGTGACTAAACCGAACGGGCCAACTTTGTGCAGTGACTACACCAGATGGGCCAGCTTTGCACAGTGACAACACTCCGCAAAGTAAGACTGACAACACTTTGCCTCACCATCTTTTTAGATCGACATGGTAACACTATACCTCCTCAGCTTTTTAGACCGAAAAGATAAAATTGTGCAAGGCAGGACATGATACTACGCTAGTCTACGAATCGTCCAGCGTGCAAAGCAGGATGTGACAATACTCCACAAAGTAAGACATGATAGCACTTTGCCTCCCCTGCTTTTCGAATCCACATGACAAACTATACCTCATTAGCTTTTCAAACAGAAAAGACAGGGCTGTACAAATCAAGGCGTAGCAACTCCCTGCAATGTAAGACGCGATAACACTCTACCTCGCCAGCAACTTTTCAGAAAGACAAGGCAACACTTTGCCTCACAGACTACTCACATGAAATTAACTACACCGGACCCGCCCTTTGGCTTATAAAAAAGGTGGAAGAGATCTGGAAGAGAACACTACACAACCAAACCCAACACTACACCAGAGTTTGCTTCACTATGTTGGGATGGACAAGAGGCAGAAAAAGCAATTGGACAAGATGATGAAGCAATGGGAGGAGACCCGCAAATTAGCAAGGTCTGTTGCAGCCCACGACAAATAAGCAAGAGCTGCTGCGGCCCGGGACACAAGAGGAGTATGCCAGGAGGTCACCTCCCCGAGATGACGCCCCTTGTAGCAACAACCCCGTCCTGAACGTTTCAACCGAGCATTCGCCGCAACACCCAACTGAGCGGGAGACGCCGCCCCTCTATTGGTGCAAGGACCCATGTAAGTTCTTCAAATCTAAGCAGCAGCTTAGCTTGGGCATGCGTTACTGAGTTGCACAAATTACTCTTGTGATTATGCCGACCATCGTTGGGACACGCGTAGCTAACGATAGCTAGTAGTTACAGTGTGTTCCCCTACTATTTCTCTTTCAAAGTATGCACTAACAACCTCTCCTTTCTGCTCGTGTCCCCGAAGCTGTTTGTGCCTACCGCAAGTGGATTGACCTTGAGATCCATCCACATAACCAGTGGACTCTTGTCTACAAGGAGTGGGATGTCAAAAGGGCCTACAGATCCAGGAGGAGCGCTGCAACAACGAGCAAACCGAGCATATATGTCAGGAGACGAAATCTCTTCTCAAGGCATGCATGCGCAGGGAGCGAGAGGGAGTGCGAGAAAAAGAGGGAAATGACGGTCAAGGCCAAAGTGTCCGCTAAGGTGTTCAACACCGAGCTCGTAAGGTAGGGAAAATGGCTCTGGTCTACGTAGTAGGTCAAGCCATTCCAAAGTAGCCCAAAGGTCAAATTTATTTTTATTCCAAAAAGACACATATGTATCATAGGAATACTTCGGTTTATTGCATTATGTATGATGCTGTTTCTTATACACGTAACCAAACTCTATGCGCCGTGTTATTCCCAGCTTTATTATAAAGTCTATTTTCATTCGGAACATTAAATCTCATCATATTTTCGCATTCAATTCTTCGCATAGCAATGCATACAACAACATGAAAAAGAGTTCTACAAGTATGCATGAAATATCTATGCATATTTCATCAACGATATTGTCTAGCGTATGTCTATCCTTGTGGTCAGAGGGTGGTGCCTCTAAAAAGATTATTAGTCCATATATGTACTTACGCTTAGTTAAAAAGTGGTTACTATTGCAAAAAATAAAATTGTAGGTATAATTTCGTATTTTTGCATAAAAAATTTATTATTTAAAAAATTTCACTAATATTGCATCGTAACAACACTTACCTTTGTATTTACGAATCGTTGCTATCTTAATCATTCTCACAATTTTTTTAGAATATATCGTACTGTAACAACATATGATGATCACAAAATATTATTGCGAGTCTAATAGATTTTGTACCATTCACAATCTACAAAAATCATAAATAGATCAACCGACATTGTCTGCCCTATTTTTTTCAAAAAAAAACTTACAAACAAAAATTGTTAAATGTTACCTACCTACAACAATTGTCGTTTACCCCATTTCCATAGGATTAATAAATAATTACATATTTTTTAACAATCGCCCAACGGTTATGTGACTAGAGAATTATCGCCCAACCGTTAGGCGACATGTGCCAAAGTCGCCCTATGGTCGGGTGACATAGTAAAATCACCTAACCGTTGGATGACTTTGACCTCATGTCGTCCAACGGTTGGACAACTAGCCCAAGTCACCCAATAGTTCGGTGACATGAGGTCAAAAGTGTAAAAATAATAATTCGTAGGTATATTTTCGTAATTATGAATAAAAATTTGATTATTTAAAAAAATTCGTTGGCAAGTAATACTAATCAACCCCGTTCACTGAATATGTGATAGTGGCGTAATCTCATTCCCTACTGCATTTTGCGATTAGAACACATCAAAATAGCATATCTATTTCTGAGGCGACCGATAGGCCTACGTCACCGAATCACCAAATGCACAGGGATGTTTGTGCAAAACTGACCAACTCATACACTACTGGGCCCAGCTAGCCTCATACCTGCAGGAGATCAGAGAAAAAAAAAATCTCATGAGCATATAACCCGAGTTCCTTTTTGTTTACGGTTTCTTTCAAATAAAGTAATAGAATAGTTTTTATCGCTGTTTTAAATCTATTATTAGAATAATTCTTTTAAAATGGTTTATTAGTTTATCGATATTCAGTTTAATTATATAAACATTTATACTAAGACAAAAAATTATAAATTGTAGCTCTGAGTCATAAGTTGCAGTCGAGAATAACCTATCCAAAACTAGATGAGAAATGCAACAATATATATAGGGGCAGTGCGGTGTTAGCCCAGCTCGACAGAATCGCTAGCTTTCGCCAACAACCCGGCTCTCTCTGCCGGACTCCAAACTCTTCACGTTTGTGGCGCGTGCAGTAGCTCGCAAAGCAAGCAAGCGAATCCTCTCTGCTCTTACGACTCGATCGAGCTGCTTGCAAGCTGGGTGGTGGTGGAGCGGTCGACGGCGGCGACGGGCATACGTACACATGGGCAACTCCCTCGGGTGCGCCGGCCTCGGCGAGCGGCTGGCGGCGGCGGCGCGGGACGGCGACGCGGCGGAGGCGCGCCGGCTGCTGGAGGCGAACCCGGGGCTCGCCCGGTGCGCCACCTTCGGCAACCTCAACTCACCGCTCCACCTTGCCGCGGCCAAAGGACACCACGAGGTACGCACGCATGCTAGCTTTTGTACGTGCACGTACGTTCATTGCACGGTCGCGTCTCCGTGCTGAGCCGCGCGCGCGTGCTCGCTGATCGTCTGATAAAAGCTGCACGGTCGATGCATGAGTGCTCTAAAATTCCATTGGTGCAACGATATATATTTTCTTAGGGTATTGATAAATATCATCCGGATGTTTTTTTTCTAACTATCATTTAGATTTGTGACCGTTGGATTAGAGATCCAAGGACCACAAATTCTCCCCACTCTCTCAAAAAAAATTCACCCCCTCCAAAAAAACTTCTCCCCCTCCAAAAAAAGATCCAAAATTTAGATGATTGTTGGGAAGAAAACATCCGGGTGATACCATTTTCTTGTTGGCTCGTTGCTACTCTCTCTCTCTCATATTCATTTGCCTAAGGAATACGTAACAAGAGTTTTTTTTTCTTATTCAAGAAGGGAAAATTTTGTCCTATGTCACCAAAAAAATACCACGCGATATGACTCTGTTTTTGCCCCTAATTTGCTGCCACTTGAATTAGTAACACCGATCATGTTGAATTGTGTAGTCTATAGCAGATTAATTACGTGCATTTCGGTCTACTACTCGGAGTTGTACCCGAGTAGTACGTATAGAATGGCATAAAAGAAGGTGAAATGAATTCCTAAAAAAGAAAGTGAAAAAAAGACAGTAGCACTGGTAGAACCCATATCTTGATCCTTTTTATGTTTTTGAAAAGTATATTGGATTTTTCCAGGCACATATCCTTAGCTTTAGGTGGTGATCGGTTCGACTGAAAAGCTCATGGCTTATGGTAAAAACATCAGTAGTAATTGAAAAAAAAGCATGGTGGTGACGGATGCTTATTTAGCATAATTAAATTTAAAAAATTTAAAAATATAAAAAAATATGTTTGCCCATTACATATAATGCAAACAAATACGGGGAAAAAAGAACCGGCAAAAAAGCTCAACAAAAAGCCAAAAGTTCAGAAAAAGACAAAACTTATGAATAGTGAAAAATAAGCCAGAAGCCGAAGCCGAATTGATCAGGGCGATGAATGGATGCATGGGGTGACAGGAAATCTAATTGAGTAGGAGTCCTTTATCTTGCCAAGCAACACAACTCTTTGGTTTGTGGCAAAAATCATGGCAAAGGTCACCATTGGAGAGATGTAACATTACACGCAAGTGGCGCACGTAATTGAATTTGTGGGTTACTGCCATGGTGATGTGTGAATTTTGTGATTTGTATGAGTAGATCCAACTTTTTCACTCGATTTCCTTTCAAGTTGATGGGAGGTACAATTATAACGAGAGTGACACAAAAATCAAACCCTAATGTACCATTTATCTTAATGTTAGGAAGGCGAAGATAATCTAATGTAATTTTTGCAAGGAAAATAGCTCCTTTAGGCTTAGAAACACGCGAATTATTACAGATTAGTTTCTCTGTTCCTAGTTCTTGGCCTTGTATGTGACTAGATCAACATTACAAAATTATTAAGAAAAAGATATATACGCACACAAGTTGTTCTCCATGCATACAATCGTACGGCCTAGCTGCTCCCAGGTTTTTAAGGCCGTCGCATCAGAACACCAACAAAAGAAAAGGGACGCGCGTACGGCGTACGTCTTTGACGATTCAGACGAAAATATTAGCTCCTCACTGTTCTAGAAAAGAAAAAAATGCATTGATCATAAAGTAGGTGGGACATTTGCTGTTCTCTTATCTAATAATCCACATGTTCTGATTCTGATCAGTCTTAACCAACTCACTGTGCTCAGATCGCTGAGTTGCTGCTGGAGAATGGAGCGGACGTGAATGCCAGGAACATATATGGGCAGGTGAGTCAACAGTGGCTAACTGGATTGAACAACTGATCGGTTTTCTGAATCACACGAGTTATTTCGATCTCAACCATGTCAGTCCTTGCTGCTGATTTGTTGAAAGAACTCATCAATGCAATGCTGCCCATATTTTTCACATGTAAATTGATTGAAGACGACGTTGATGCAAGCCTGCCGCTTCGGTCACTGGGAGGTGGTTCAGACTTTGCTGGTTTTCAGATGCAATGTACAGTATTTAACTCCTGGTCACTTGTCAAGCTACTGTTCATACGATCCTTGCAGATTAATCGCGTATTGCGATGATTAGACAAGTAGCGCTGCATGGTTGGATTTTTTTTTACTTGTGATTTTGAACTGAAGGTGTCGAGGATGGACAACCTCAGCCGCCGGACAGCCCTGCATTTCGCGGCGGCCGGAGGGCACGTGAAGTGCGTCAGGCTTCTGCTGGCGGACGCCGGCGCCGACAGAGACGGGTAGGCATTGGGTTCGGGTGGAACATTCCCATTGACACTGATTGTCGCATGATGTCCAGATAAGATAGCCTAAATCGTTGCTTAATTTGCAGGTTCGTGAACAAGAAGGCCAGTGGGGGCGTGACGGCGCTCCACCTCGCCGCGTTGCACGGCCACGTCAACTGCGTCCATCTGCTCATCGACGAGCATGCCAGCCTAGCGGCGCAGACGCTTCCCACCGTCGCGTCGCCGATGGTCTCGATCGGAGCCGGGAGCACGCCCCTGCACTACGCAGCGTGCGGGGGCGAGGTCAAGTGCTGTCAGGCAAGTTCGTCTGAACTCTGAACATTCCTTAGGTTTTTTTTACCATTATAACATTCTTTTCTTCACCGAACGACACACAATGCGCTGCTCTTGTTCAGATCCTTGTGTCAAGAGGAGCAGACAGAACGGCCGTCAATTGCAATGGGTAACTTAGCGTTCTTCTCCTCCATCTCAAATGCTTTCAGATTAAGCACCAATGCTCGAACTTGAGACTCATTGCTGCAAGAATTCCGGTGGTCAGGTGGCTTCCGCTCGACGTCGCGAGGATCTGGGGCTGCAACTGGCTTGAACACGTCCTGTCTCCAAAGTCGCTTCTGCCGATACCCAAGTTTCCTCCGTCCAGTTACCTCTCCTTGCCACTGACCAGCCTTCTCAACATCGCAAGGTACTCAATACTGTTTTAAGAATCTAGAGTAGTAGTAAATGCATTGTGTTTTTGTGATCTCTTCCAATTAAGATTTGTTTGGTTGGTGAGCTTGCAGGGAGTACGGCCTGAGCTCGTCGTTAGATTATTGTGATGGCAATGAAGGTGATGCCTGTGCAGTCTGCCTGGAAAGGCCCTGCAATGTTGCTGCCGAAGGTTTGTTCATACATATAATCCTTCAGAATTTACATTACAGGGAACAGTAGCTGCGTTGCAACGTGTATGACAATCGACAATAATCATTTCATGAGAAGCTAATGTTGCTGGCCCTTCTCAAATCTGCAGTTTGCGGGCATGAACTATGCGTAAAATGTGCACTCGATCTCTGTTCAGTAATCAAGGCCTACGAGGTGCCCGGGATCGCCGGCTCGATCCCGTGCCCCCTCTGCCGGAGCGGGATAGCTTCCTTCAGCAAAACAGCAGCCTCTGTACTCAACGGTCCTGACCTGAACCTTCGCTGCAGCTCCGGTCACTGCAAGAAGTGCAGCGGTGACCATGAGGCTTCCGACCTGGAGAAGAATTCGGTGAGCTTCTGCCGGTCTTCCAACTGCCAGAGCTACGGCGACGGCATGAATTCGGAAGCCATCCTTCCCCTGTACTGCGCCCCTTTCACTTCCTCTGCCATCTTGTCCTGAGAGAGACTGTTTTAGCTCGTCAGGAATGGTGGGTGTGTATTTGTGTTGCAATTGTAGATAGATATATATACCAGATACAGATTGGTTTGTAGAGTGGCTGTAGCCTTTAGAAAGCTCATCAGGAATAGTGGGTGTGTGTTTGTGTTGCAATTGTGTGTGTATGTGTGTATTCATACATACATACATACATACATACATACATACATACATACATACATACATACCAGATACAGATTGGTTTGTAGAGTGGCTGTAGCCTTTAGAAAACATTCTTTCTTGTTGTAAAGGCCTGTCTTTTAACTTATGATTCTTTATAGGAAAAAGTCTGTTTTTTAACCCTTAATTATTGCCTCGGTTTAACTTTCAACCTTTACTATAAAACCGTTTATTTTTCACTCTCGAATTCTCAAAACTAGCGCAAAACACACCCTTGGCCCAAAACCACCATAGGGTTGGCTGACATGGTGACAGTTTTCGTTGACGTGGACTACAACTAAGTAGTATATATGGATGTGTCATCCCTGGTGGCTATAAACAGTGAGGTCAGCAAATAAAAAAAGATAAAATAATAAAAATAGATTAACCCCACAAGTCAGTCAAAGGTACTTCTTCCTCTTTCTCTTCCTGTTCTTCTCTCGCTCTCCCACAACTATGGTTGCCTTCATCCCCTCTCTTTCTCTGCAGATTAGGCCCTAGATCCAACTGGCACGCTGCCTCTCCCCTCCCTCCTCGCCATGCTTCTCCCCACTCGACACCTGGAGATGACCCAACCATTGCCCTATGGAGCAACGCCCCGTGAAGTCACACCACCTGCAGTGCTGCCGGCATCTCACTACTTCCCCTATCTACCTGCGCTCTGTTGTCGTCGATGTCCTTCACCCACACATCTCTGCTGGCTACTCCACACAAACTCCACCGCCCCCCCTCCAATAGCAGCCATGAGACAGCCACCATTGTTGGGAAATTGGGATCCAATCAGCTGCCGTTGCTAGAGAGGATTTGTGGCTAGCAACAACCATGGATAGCAGCGGTGGTGCTCGAGTGACGGCAACTCCAACAGACAATGGCTTGCCAATCCAGTGAAGTATCTCTAGAACGACAAAGGTGACTGGTTCGAGTAGAAGACAGTGACAGCGGGATTGGTGGCGACGACCATAGTGAGGCCGACGGTAGTGTTAGTGCCAGATTGGGATGGCACTGTGGCCCCATCGTGGTGGGCTTACACTAGCAACTTGCATCCAGCTTGAGGAGAAGCTTCACTGCGTCATTTCACCCCCACCGTGGTGGGCCCACACTAGCAACTTGCATCCAGATTGAGGAGAAGCTTCGCTGCGTCACTTTGCCCTTGTCGTCGCCGTCAAGGTCAGCTCCTCCTTATTAGCTTCCTCCCCTTTCCCTGCTTTTCTTCTTTCTCTTATTTTTTTTCTCATGTTAAGAAGAGAAGAAAATTATTGTGCAAGTGATGGAAAAGGGAAGAACTAGTGGTTCCAGCCATGAACAGAGACCGATGGTGTGTTTTGAGATTCTACTCTGAATTTAGACACTGCTCATAGACACGAATTGGGGGGAAATCCGTTCTTGAATTCAATTGTGAGCGCTGCTAGGATCTGATGATTTTCTTAATAGCATTGTGTTGTCCCGATGTGAACAAAGGGAGGAGGTGAGTGAGAGATGGAGAGGAGGAGAAGGCGGTGGTTTTGGCTGGTGGTGAGGCCCAACAAGTAGAGGTCGACGACGAGCTAAGTCCAGATCGACCAACTCGGTCTTTAGAGAGAGAGAGAGAGGAGCACATGAACTCATGTGGGCCAAATAAAATTTTATTTTTTTCTTTGTTGAATTAACTACATTTGTTCGATTGGATGCCATGTCAACGAAATTTCTACACACATGTGCCACGCCAACTAAAACCATAGTAGTTTTGGGCTAATGGTGTATTTTCAACCGGTTTCGAGAGTCTAAGGATGAAAACTAAATAGTTTCGAATTTAGAGGTTGATTTTCGGACCAATCCAATAGTTAAGGATTGAAAAGTAGACTTATTTCTTCTTTATAATCAGGGGCCGTTGTTTACGAAGGAATGTCATTGGTAGCGTTAATAAATACTGCGCGTTTTGGTATTCTGTCTGTGTGCGCATTACATAGTAGAGAGAGCGTTTATAACCGTATGATGCGAGGAAAAACAACAACAGCCACCACATTCTTCGCAGTTCGCACGGCCCGGCGGCAAGGCGACGAGCCTCGGCCATTCATTCGGGAGTGAGATGGCCGCGCCTCGCCCTACTCAAACGACTCTTTGTTGCACGACGCGACGCGACGCGCGGCCGAGATGCCGTGCTGATCAGGAGGTTCGTGCAGCCTGGACAGAGCGAGAGATCGGCGCAGTTGGTCATTACGAAAATGCTAAACAATAAGACCTACTCTAATGTGCCAACGAACACATAAGCACTTCGATCGGTTGATGTCACAATCAAGTAGCAGCCATTTACAAATGATAACTACATACATACCCGGAAACTCGAACCTTCCTCGAACCACATATACATACCGGCCCGGTCCCACACGCCAGCCTCAGCACCGGCTACATATACAATCCAGGTACGCAGCTGCACGGAAGCCTACCCAAAACGGCAGCACACTCAATCCCTCCCGTGTCATTTCATTCCGCTATCAGCAGTTCACCGCGCGCGCTGACATGCACAAGCTAGCCTTCCCCTGGTTAAGGCTGCGATCAAATTGGCTTATGAACAGTGCTCATGACTTATTTAGCACTATTTATAAGTTTCGTCTTTTTCTGAAATTTTAGTTTTTTGTTGAGCTTTTTTGCCGGTTCTTTTTTTTCCCGTATTCGTTTGTATTATACGTAATGGGCTAACATATTTTTTTATTTTTAAATTTTTTTAAATTTAATTATGCAAAATAAGCCTCTCATCATTCTGATGCTTTTTAACCAACTCTGATGTTTTCAGCCATAAGTCACAGGCTTTTAAGCCAAAACGATCACCACCTAATTTGACTAAGGTCTTGTTTGAATCCCATAGTCTAAAGTTTAGTTGTCTAAAGTTTTGAACTAAATTTTAGTTGGCTAAACTTTAGCCACTAAACTTTAGTCGAAGGTGCTGTTTGGATCCTGTACTAATGGATAGGACTAAAGTTTCAAAAAGATCATACTACCTCTCCTCGTTTCGTGCGTCAGCTATTAAATGAGAGGTGAGAGACCAACATGCATGGGTAAACACGTCTTTGTGCCTAAGAACCAAAAACTTTAGACCGTTTTAGTTCACTTTGGTGAACTAATGGTCTAAAGTGTTTTTTAGGGGTTAGCTAAAGTTTAGATCTAATTTTAGACCACCTGTTTAGAGACTTTAGATCTAAACTTTAGTGACTAAACTTTAGATGGAAACAGGGCCTAACCCATTACCTTCTCTTCTCAGCCGCAATTCTCTCGTCGCGACTCGCGAAAAGTACAGCCCGGGGGCTGGTCTGGTCGCACGTACGTACCAGGCAAGCGCGGACTTGCGCGCGGCACAAAAATCCACCGTTTTTCCACGGCTAGTCGCCTCCTCCGGCCAACTCCTTGGCTGCTCCGGCATATTCATCGCGACGTCTCCTCCCACGCCCACGGCATCCCCACCACGGCCGCCGCCGCGGACGCCCCGGAGACCGGGATGCCCATCGCCACGCGGCACCACCCCGGCTGCACCGGCGGCGCCGCCGTTGTCGACCGCGCGTCGACGTCGCCGAGCACCCGCACGGCCAGGTGCACGACGCCGCGGCCGCCGGCCGGCCCCTCGCCGCGCCGGGGGCACCGCAGCGAGTAGCTGAGCCTGCGGAGCGCGCGCGGCGGGCGGAGGCCGTCGAGGACGTCGGCCGCGGGGATCCTGCACCAGCCCAGCGGCGTCGCGCCGACGAGCAGGCAGCTGGCCTCCGAGAACACCGCCACGTGCACGTCGTCGCGGCCCTCGAGGAAGTCCGCGCCCACGGGGACCACGAGCGTGTCGTTCCACTGGTGCTCGCCGGCGCCTGAGGCGCCCGCAGCCACGGCCGTGCTGGAGGCGGACGCCGCGGACGACACGGTGACGTAAGGACTCAGCCGGCGGGGCAGCGGCGAGTAGGACGGCGGCAGGCGGAGCGACTCCGCGGACAGGACGGTCAACTCCAGCGCGACGCCTCCCCCGCCGCAACATCCATCGCCGCCGCTCTTGGACATGAACCGGAACGATGACATCGCGCGCGCGCGCTCAAGCAATCGCTCACGGTAGGTGGTCAGCGACGTTGGCGGCGAGGAAAAGGGAGCTGGTTCCCTGCCGGTTTATATCCATGTGTGGTTCGGGGGATTCATCTCATGGGCATTGGAAGGTAGGAGGGAGGTGGGAGGAGGACGACGAGTAGTTTCTCGCAAGGAGCGCGCGAAACCACAGGGAAGGTTAGCGTGAGGAGGCTTTGCTAGCTTAGCTTGGCTCGCATTCTTTCTTGGCGCCTTCGTGCTGCCTTCGTGCTTAGCTTGGCTCGCCTTCTTTCATCTCAAATCAGTTTGTTAATTCGATCGGCCAGTTTTTGAACGGGACTTGTTTGGGCGAATCGATCAAAATCAAACCGTGAGAATTCCAAACAGGAAGCCTGAATCCTATGGAAATTAAGTATGACTTTTCCTGTGTCTGTGACACCAGACGGCATAGAGTTATTTTTAATCACTTCAGCAGACGTGACGGGTCAAAACTAGTTTGCACAAGTCTACATGTGCGTCTTTTTTTTTAAAAAAAAATGGCTATAAACCTGTCGCATGCACGTTGGTTCTGCATTTCAATCGAATTTTTCTAACCCTTGGAAGTTTGGATGCGCAAATATAATTTTAATTTGCAAACTGCAATAGGAACATGTACATCGTGTACTCTTTAAATGGAAGTATTACACTATTACGTAGGCTATTTGAAGATCAATATCGCGACATCATTTTCAATGTTGCAACGACGTCAAGGAATGCTGCATGATTTAGTTTTTCGTTCCGTTCTCTCTTTGCAATAAGATTATCAGGTGTTGCATAAGTGATATATACTTTTTATAAGTGTCGTAGCAGAACCGTACTATTGAGATGTTGTACATCATACAAGAATCTGCAGTTTTTCTCTTTCTACCAGGTTTTTTTTCTAAGACGAAGCCTTGCAATAAGGTTAGGTACCATTTAGACTGCAAGAGTTTTTCCGGTGTCTGCAGGAAATAGAAATAAACTGGTTCCTGGGAAATTCATTCGTATAAACGGGCCTTGACACTAGGAAACGGATCCGGCCCAGGAGACGTTCATCGTAACAAGGCTAAGCGGATGTTGGATCGACACCCGGATCAGGCCCAGCCCAAGAGTAGGGAAACGGACCGGGCCCACGTCCTCCGTCGTCTTCTCTACTCTACCCCGGCGCCGAGGGCGAGGCCGAGGCCGAGACGTGTCCTCTTCTTCTTCTCTATCCCGACCGGAGACCCAGCGAATCAGCGATCCAGGGGGGGAAGAGGCCGAGAGAGCGAGGGGGAAGCGAAGCCCGAGAAACTTCGGGCGCCGGCCATGGGCTTCTGGGTGACCACGCTCATCTTCCTCCTCGCCGGCGTCGCCGCCTCCCTCTTCTCGCTCCTCTGCTGCAACCGCGGGCCGTCCACCAACCTGTACGTGCGGTCGCCTCTCCCCTTGATTCGCTCCTGCTAGTTCTTGATCCGGTGGGATATGTTTGGGTCATATGTGATTTTGGTCTTCGGCCTAGGATTTCGGATCCAGCGGGTTGATTTGGGTGGATCGCGATGATTTTGGGGGTGTTCTGATCTAGATTCAAGCTGAATGATTAGGTCTAGAGCTTGTTTATTTGATATGGTGAATGTCTTGTCGAAATTGCGTGATCTTTCGTTCGGACAATGCTAGGAACGGTTGGATCGATGGGGTGACGTTCTTGGGCTATGCTCGCTAAAAAGCGCAGCCTTGTGCTAAAAATCCTACTTTGTTCTGTAGTTCGAATCTTTACCCGTAGTTCCTCTCGTAAGATGAATTTGGCACCCAAGTTTGGTTCTTTACTGCTAATTCGGAGGCCAAGGGACTAAATTGGCACGAGCTGGGTAGACAAGGACCACACATGCAATTTTCTCGTGGAAATCACAACACCAGTTGGTGGTTAATCTTGTTGAATTGTAGAGGGTTAATATGATGTGTAGAAAGTCTATTACCGGTCCTTAAACTTTTTATGCTGTGTCATCACGGTCTATAAACTTTTAAAGTATGTCATTCCGGTCCTTAAACTTTCAAAGTGTGGCAATTTCTTTTGAAAGTCTATGGACCGGGATGACACAGCATAAAAAGTTCACTGCTACAACTACATAGGATATTGCCACACTTTGAAAGTTTAAGGACCGGGATGATATACTTTAAAAGTTTATGGATCGGGATGACACAGCATAAAAAGTTTAAGGACCGGTAATGGACTTTACTCATCTCTAAAATTTAGTGTCCGGTCATAGAACTTTGGGGGCATAGTATAGCCCTTTGGTTAATTTGTATGGTTTAACACAAAGTATGTGCTAATTTTTCTTCCTGGCTGCAAGCAATTCTTTTCAAGACAGTGTTTATCAGTATAGGACTGTGAAGGAAAAAATGTATTTCTAGTCTGTTCAGTTCGTGTGATGGCTGTTACTATTAATTGCTATGGTGGCTGCACTTGTACTCTTACACTCTTTTTTGTTTAACTTGTATTCCAATTTTCACCAAAAGTTGGCAAAATTTTGTTCATGTTTTGTGGTTGTGTTTCAGTTCCGGTATTACTTTCTGGCCATCTTTACCATTGTCTTAAGCATATTTGGGATATCTAAATCTTGAGCTTCGTTATTTGTCCTTTAGTCTTAAGCTAATTTATATATGTACAATCATTTTTTACAATCTATTGGATTAACTTTGGTGATTCTTTTTATGCAGATTCCATTTGACTTTGGTTATTACAGCTACAATTTGCTGTTGGATGATGTAAGTCCTGATCCATTTTTTCCATTTACATCTTAGGTTTCTTTATCCAGCTTAGTTTGCTCAGAGGATATTACTCCAACAATCATTTTTCCTACTTTACTTAAATTCTATTACTGCATTTCCTATATTAAAAAAATGGCCAGCTCCATCCTTCACGTCTCTACTCCCTTTGGTCCACATCCTGCATGTCTCAGCTATCTTTCGTTAACCATCTGACAATGTTTCTATGCAGGTGGGCAATCGTCTATCTTTCGCAGCTAAAGCCTTTGATCAACCCCATCCTGAGCGGGGAGTGACCTGTGTTTAGAAAATTTAAAACCCAGTCATGCTATATCATAATTCAGTTGAGAACTTTTGTTCATTTTGGCACAACTGAACTAAAGTACTTGCTGTGGGATTTTGCTACTCTTCCTCCATACACTCGAGGAGGCACGCTGTGATTAGTGTATGAAATTGTATTATACACAGAATAATTCTATTTATCCATGCTGCCTCTTTGTTATTATCTGAATGTCTAGTCGCAGATTGTCAGGTGGGAGCGTAGATACCATCGTCGTTCAGGAGCAGGAAGTCTGAAGCTGATTCGGTTGATCAGGGTAATCATCAAGATAGTACCAAGTCGGTTACCAAATAGGATTGGTATAGAAAGTCTTGAGTTATGATAGGTATTCGGAATAGACTCCTTTATGGGTTCTGTTACGAAAGATATCTTGAGTTTGGTCCTATATAATGAGAGTCCTTGTAATCAGAAAGGCAAGCAATAATACTTTCATTCCTTCCCCGTATCTCTTTTCTGTCTTTGCATTGCTCTTCTACTGCGTTTCTTCCCCCATCTGAGACATCACGGAGCCTGCAGGTTCCAACTTCGCCGGCGTTCCGGGCCCCGTTCCAGCCCACGGGTATAATCTGTGATCACACGATTATGCCCATGATATCTTGATATCAGATCAGGTGATCCCTTTTTATGACTTCTGCTACTATGACTTCTATTGCTAAGTCGTTGGTCACAATAAAAACTAATGCTATCAAGATGTCCGACATCGACAAGAAGATGGCTTCTATCTTTCTCAACATGCATGCCACTTTGAAGATCACGAATTAAAAGAAGGTGCAACAAGAGATGGCAGCGACACTATTCCCAGCAGTCGCCAGAACATGTCATGGCAGTCGCAGTGCTGTCGACACTTGCCGCAACCCTGCCATGTCCTGCTACGGTAGTCGTGTTACTGCCGTGGCAATCATGTCGCTATAGCGATCTGCTGTGGCACTATCGACGCTCACCGTGATCGTGTCATGTTCTATCACGGTGTTGCCGGAGGCTGCCGTGGCCCTGCCAAAGCCTATCGCAACAACCGCATTGTGAAGCCTACTACAACGCGGTCGTGGTTGCCATCGCGTCTACCGTACTGATCACAGATGTTATCAATGTTGTTGCACTTATACATAGAGGTCACGGTCTTCCAAGTCACCAGTAAACGTCATAGTATCTCGTCAACTTAGAGTCTCTTAGGATAGCAGCCATAGCCACCACCCCAGCTTGAGGACAAGCTGTTCTTTGAAGGGCAAAGAGATGTCAGGTGGAATAAGAGAGGGAAGAGAAAAAAAGAGAGGTAAAATGAAAAGAGGAGAGAAAGAAAAAGAAAATGGGGCTTCTTGTGATGTGCGCATCGAATCCTCATTCCTACGCATCTTTATGTCAGTGTCGGGTGTACGTGTAGGAATGATGACGTCCGTATGCGTGCATATATTACTACGACATTTTGAGTTGGGTTAACTGCTTGTTCAAGTGGAGGTCTTAAGTCGACGCTGTCCGCATGTCGTTCCACTCCGCTTGGTTAACAGGTAAGTGTATGGTGGAATAGTGGATTGTGCTGAATGATTGATGTTTTGTGTCTTTGTGTCATGTTCTACAGTACTTTTGATTACATATTAATAATACTCTGATGAGTTATGATTGAACGTTAATATTAAAGTAATATTACATTATGCATTGCACTTATACATAGGACCTACTTCGGTAGGCATCCAACGGGGAAAGATAGAGACCTGCTTCGGTAAGCACCTGCAGGGATGAAGGTAGATGGTTCATCGACGGATGAGTACTCCACTATACCGATATAAGTTACAGTGACAGATGCATCACATCGCATTACATGAAAATAGAACAGTGATACAGTTACAGATGCATTGCATTGCATTGCATAAAAGTGATAACAGTGAAACAATTATAGAGATAGTGATGTACAGTTCACGAAAATGGAAATTATTAAATTGGGGTGTTAACGCCACTATTTTATTGTGTGCTTGCTGAGTCTACAGACTCATCCTTGCTTTGTTTGTTTTTTAGGTGATCATTGAGAACGACATGCACGGGCAGGAGTAGCATATGAATAATTTCACATATAAACAAAACTCTATGTGATAACTTTTGTTAGAATGTTTAGACTGTTATGGTAGTTAGAGTCAAAATGATATGATGTATATTAAATCGCTACCATATAAATAAAATAGAAGTTACTAAAAATGATAAAAGTATATAATGATATAGCATTCCAAGCCCTGATAGGATCGGGGTGTTACGTTTCCATCGTGTGAACGAGTTGTTTCTCGGTAGGTGCAGTTACTGTGTTACATCAACAATTGTGCTGTTGTAGAACAAGTGATCGATATGTTTTCTCCGCTTCTATTCATGAACCGATTTCTAGCAATATCTACTATGTTTGAGAAACATCAACATGTGGAGCACTGGACACTTGGATGCATTGCACTAAGCATCTGAATTTGCATGATTGAACAGACATTTCAAGCTATCAGTTTTTGTCATATCCTGCATTATTTGTGAAGAGAGCATGCTCACAAGTTTACACTGAATGATTTTGGACTAACAACTTTTTTTATTGGGATTTCATCTCCTTGAATACAGATCAATACCTGGCAGACTGCAGTGTGCAGCAGCAATCAGGCATCAGGTTGCTAATATCACCATACTGTCATCCATGTTGGGATTCTTTTTAATGGAAATTATGTATTACTTGACCATGCTATGTTGTGTCTTCAGTAGTATAATATGCTTTGGAGAAATAGTTAGTTTCACTTTATTTTTAAAAAGTAAAAGCGACCATCTTTATTAATAACTAGCTGAAATACCTGCATAATTGCACAGCTAAATTTAGAAATACAATTGTTAAAATATCATTGTATTTGTTATACAACCGTAACATCCTTAATATCTACATTTGATTATTCACCAAAAAATTCTCCAAAAATTAGATCGAAAAATTAACATATAAAATTGCCAAGATCAGAGCATTGGCGGTCGTCTCCATTAATTATTTATGTATCTCAACAGAACTAAAGCAATATTCACGATTAAGGATCAAATTCAACTAATCCGCACGATAAGAGCTCTGGAAACCTCTTTGCAGACTTGATCCATATAGATCCTGAAAAAAAAAATTGCAATTGACCTATCAACAACTTTTGAAACCCGTTGGTTCAAACAAAATAACTCTTATCCATCTCGAGTTGTCATTAGTAGATAATCAAAAGAAAATTTAGACTTCCCTCAGAAAAGAAAGTACTATATACCATGTACCAACTAAACCAAATTGAATTGTATCTTTCATGGCTTCTTCCCAGGCTCGCTGATCATGTAGCCTACCAACGACCTAAATCAATCAACAGTGCAACTAATTGCTTCCTCAATCAATCATGCTCACCAAAAAAAAGGCTGAACTAATCACCTGATCCCTTGCCATGCCCTCCTACACGACGATCATGAGTGGCTCCTCTGCTCTGCTAGTCTGCTCTGCTCTATCTTTCCGGCGGTGGTGCTTTGTGAAGATGTGCTTCGCGTGGTAACGTATGTACGTAGGTGCAAGCGTTGCCGAGCTAGCACGAACACGGATACGTCGACACGACACAACACTGACACGAGAATTCGCTGTTTTCCTAAAAAGACCGATACAGCGACACGGCTATATATATTTAAATAATAAATAAATTATATATATATATATGTGTGTGTATTATTTTCTATGTTTCCTCACGGCTTACTAGCATTCAAGGAACAATGCTTGGCGAGGAAGCCGGCGGCGCGCGGGGACGAATCCGGCGGCGAGCGGGGAAGAAGCCGGCGGGGCTTGGGGAGGAAGCCGACGGGCGGCGGCGAGGTGCGGGAGCGGGCGGCGGCCGATGCGGACAAGCGGCGTAGCGCGAGGCCGATGGGGAATAACGCGCTCGGCCGCTCATGTGTGCGATGCGTGCGTAGGGTTAGGGCACGCACAGCGTGCGTTATGGGCCTAGGCCGGCCGTGTCCTGGGCGGGCCGGCTGTGTCCAGGCCGAGTCCGATTCATGTATTTAATGTGTCCGACACGTGTCGAGAATTTTACTAATTAAAATTAATTCTAAAATCGGCTGATACGTCTCCGACACGTGTCGAAGATGTGTCCGTGTCGTATCCGTATCCAGCTGTTTTGCGAAGTGTCCGTGCTACATAATTGCTGAGACGATCATAGGGATTATATGCGCTAGTACGCTTTTCCACCTTGATCGGCACCCAAAGATGCTAGTTTTTCTTCTTCTTCTTGAACAAATATTTATAGTTTCCATAGGTAGAATCTATTATACAGTTTCTAACCCAGCAGATGAAATTTGTACGGTGTAAACCTTTCTCTTTTTTCTTCTCAAGTATACATATTGGATTTAGAATAGACAGTATAGAAGTATTGATTAGTTCACAGATGTAATAGCAATTAGCAAACAAAGCTATGTAGCTGAAGAAACAAAACATACCTCAAAACAATACAACAAAGCATGTTGCATGCATGAACAGGTGGCAAGGGGCAACTAACAGTTGCCTGCAACTCTGCAAGGCTGCAAGCAGGCATGCGGTAGGCCGGCAGCCAGCGCCAATCGATCGATCAGTGGCTCGGCAGTCTTCGTTTTCTCGCGGAGTGGCTCGGTAGTCGCTGCGAACGCAGCTTCTCTGTTCCTTTTCTTCATTCTTCTTGTGTTTCTATCGACGTGGCAGAGATCCTGAGTACCAGGGGAACATAAAGAGAATAGAGAAAGTGCTCTAAATTTTTGCCACGTCGATAAGAACACGAGAGAGACAGAGAGAAAGGGACAGGAAAGCCGCATTCAGTCGCTGAGCGCAACATGCATGCACCAGCCAGAGAAAAAAAACGTGGCAGCCAACAGCAGATAGCCACAGGCAATAATTTACTGATGAGTTTTAATGTTCCGAACTGAACAAATATATGCCACATGCATTATTGAGGAAAAGATAAGACTTACGGTTAGGACTCTGTAGTTAAATTTGAAGCGTTTGTTTTTTCAGTATCCAAATAGAATTTGAGCATGGGTTTTATTTTGCTTATATATATCTGATCAATATCTACCGTTATAATCTGGACCTACTAAAAACGATGTAGTACATCTTTCTCTTTTTTTCTTGATTAACGTGGTAATTTCTAGTTCTTGAGAGCGAACTTGATGAATTCTTTTTCTATTGCTTTAATAATAGATAATAAATAGATTGCAAATCAGTGAGATAAATACTTGCATTGCACAAGTGATACTTTACCTGACTTCAGTCTCCTTCACACGCCTTTGCTAGATTGATCACGCCTTCGCCACCTGTAGTGTGCTGAGGGTTTGCTGAGAGTCTAAGATAGCCTTCATCATCGCCTCGTGCCTTTCACTAGAAAACTATTAAGCATCACTTTGTATAGTCACGCATCATTAAGGCTTAATCTATGGTTTTGCAGGGTATTGGAAGCTGGAACCAATATCAGTGGGTTTGACTCTTCCACCTATCCAGTTGCTATCGGCGAAGATTTGACCTGACCCATTGGTGGTTCTTCATGGCAAAGAATGTGCTTTCGGTCAGTGCACGCGCCAAACTCTCTTTTGCATTACATTACACCATGCTCTTGATCTTAACCAAAAAGTCCAGGGAAAGGCATCAAATATTGTATTGTTGAGCCAAGAAAGGAACAAGTATGGCGCGCTTGTTCGAGTGAGTACATGATAGAATGATCCGAAGACCAAGCCTGTAAGCATCAGGGAGGAATCTTGGAGATGGAGGTGAGCATATTGCTATTCTATGAGCAAAACAAGGGCTGATTTGATTTGGAACGAGCTGCATCCGTGTTCGTAGTGGAGTGTGGGGCAGGGTTAAGATACAGTTATCGTCACCCGGATCGTTTTGCCATTGGTTTTGTGTGCTTGTTGGAAGAGCAGGTGACACCAGGAAAGGAAATCTATGGAATCCCCTATCCCGGGGGATTGCATTTGCCTTTCAAATTACACTTCCACCATTTCTCTCTTGCGCTATTAGTTGCAATTAGTGTGTTTCTTAATTGGTATTTGCTGGTAGGATCAGATTAAGTAACAAGAGAAGCCAAAGAGAGATGCCTGTATTTCGGAAGAGGACTGAAGTATTGTGACAAGGCAATGATGAAGAAACCGGTATTAATTGACCAAAACCAATACATCCGACGAGCATTCCGCCTAGATTTGGACGTCCACTTCGTTTTTCTTGTTGGTCTAGTTTTATTATTCTGATGCATATTGCAGCTTATATATTTATATAAAATTATAGGATCGTATAGTACAATCAGAGAGGAGTGAATAATTATCTTCGTCTTTTGGAATATAAAACTAACACTAAAAGCAGAAGAAAAATAATCTAAATTACGGATGTAGATTACGATCGTAAGACGTTGATTCGCTCGTCCATGCTCTATAAACGCTTTGATTATCCGACTGCTCCCTTCAATCGCTCACTACGACCGCCGACGCACGTAGTCGTAATCTCCCTCCGCTCGAAGAATTCAGCCGCTTGAACGCTTCGATTGCTTGAACGAGTACAAGCAAGAGACAAAAGAAAAATGATGCTCAGAAAACACGTCGGTGATGCTAGCAAACTTTTCTTGGAATAGATCTGATCTATTATTTTTGTATCACAGATGTGGTTATAAAGTGCCCTCACAACACCCCTAAAAACTCTCTCGACAAAAGCCCTTTAAAAACCTACACGTGAGCCCTTAGTCTCTCCTTGTTTTTATAGGCTAACGTCCAAACCGTGTGAGCTTCAAACACGAACACACAACTCTATCTTTTCCTCAAATCAAGCGACCCGAAACTCTTCCTAACACGAATTTTACCATATCTCTAAACCTTCTTGTTACGGACTCTTTCAATAATGTCTCCAATCTCACCACATGATGAAGCCTCCAAGACGCACCTCATGTATCTCCATCATACATCACCAACTCCCATGTCGAAGCCTTTAAGGCTGCACCTCGTGTACTTCTCCACGCATCATCACGTGCTCTAGCATGAGCCTGATCACCTCACGTGACATCTCGACCGCCTATACCTCATATTACCCCCTCCTAGTCCCGGTCTTTCTCGTCACCAACCGTAACTGTCTCTACACCTCCACGCATCATCTACCTTCGATCTCGACGTGCTCCAGCATGAGCCCGACCACCTCACATGACATCTCGATCGCTTGGACCTCAGATTACCCCCTCCTAATCCCGGCCCTCCTCATCACCGACCATGATTGTCTCCATGCTCATCTGCACATACAAAGAACAAAGAAACTTTCTTCACCGGTACAAGTTCTCCAACTTGACCAACATCAGCACACACATGCAACCCACACTCTTAACCAACCATTAATACCAACCAGTTTGTTCACGACCACAAACTCCATCGATATCCAAAAATATACCTCAGATCACTTATTACGACCGCTAGCTCATGCATCACTCAAAAAACACAAGTACTCGAGAAATACCATCACTCCACTCAAAACACTCAAGAATAACAAGCATCGCTAATTGATCAGAGTCATCGAGGACCGACTACCAGGTACTAATCACATACCACAAGTCTCTCGACAAACAATGGCAACACCTACGACAACTGATTACCAATCATCGAATACCAAGTCCTTCCGACTACCAAGTACCATAATCACCTGACCACCAAGCACTAGCTAGTCATCCCACTGGTCTAACATGAGTACTCGAAGTACTTGAAAATCACAAGAAGTGAAGCACTCATACCGACAATGAAGTCTACGAGTACCGACCATGAAGCCTACGGCGACCGATCGCAAAGCCTTCGACTACTGATCGCGTGGTCTACGACAACCGACCATAAAACCGAAGGCAACGATAGCTCGCAAAGTCTACAACTATGATGACAAGACTATGAAGACTACGACTATGACAGTAAGACTATGAAGTCTACGGCCATCGATCGCAGAGTCTACGACTATAGATTACAAAGTCTATGACTATCGACTACAAAAACTATGACTATCGAGTACAAAGTCTATGACTATCGAGTACGACCAATAAAATCTACGACCATGAAAAAGTATTGTAGCTTCGACCATAAAAAATATTATAGCTACAATCATGAAAAATATTATAGCTACGATTACCTTCAGTGGTCGTCCTATCGTGGTCGAAGTCGAACATGGTTGAAGTCGGACGTGGTCAAAGCCAGATGTGGTTGAAGTCAATCATAGTCGAAATGCCATAGTCGAGTTACTATGGTCGAAACCAGGCGTAGTCAAAAATAGACGTGATTGTTCTTTCGCAGTCGTGCTACAGTGCTCAAGGTCGTAATGTCATACTCTGCAACAGTACTCCGAGTACTAGCTTAATCACTGTTCACCTCTCAGTACTATTCATTCGACCATACAGTTTTTACCAGATCATTGTAGCTTCGGCCATACAACAAACTTGTAGCTTTGACCGGTCCATACTCTGAATCTTTGATCATGCCGCTCGAAGGCAATCCGATCTTCCGGTGGTACTCGAACGCCGTTTGATCCTCTTAGGCCACTCGAACACCATCCAATCCTCTAGTGGCACTCAAACACCATCCGATCCTCCATTGCTTACTCGAAAATCATCTGATGCTACTCGGACCCGATCGGACTGGTCCGAAACTATTTGAAGCAAACCAAAACCACCCGGAACAAATCAAAACCACTCTAAATCGACCAAAACCACTCAAAGTCAACCAAAACCACTCAAGTAGGCCAAAACCACTCGGAGCAACTACAACCACTAGAGCCAACAAAAACCACTTGGAGTAGCTTAGAACTGAACAAGATCACTCGAATTCAAAACCTTTGACCGTGATTGACCAAAACTTTCATAAATGCAAATTCCAAAGTAATCCAAATGTTAATTATTCATCATCACTTTTAATCACGACTACCACATGGTCTAACAATCTCTTCCTTGATAAATATATTGATAACACCTCGAAAAACACTCGAATGAGTTGAGTTTTGAAGAAAAAATAAAATTTACGAAAAGAAAGTTTCAAAATAAACCACAGACCTCAGCAACAACAAACAACTCGAAAACTCCCAAAACTCCCACTCAACTCTAGATTTAAAATTCTCTCCTTTTCTTTTAATTTCTCCCCTTTGGCAATGTAGTCATCAAGAAATTTAGAGAGAGAATAATTCTAAGAAGGAGCCATGAGAGAGAGAAAACAAGAAGCTTTGTAGATTATACAAGTCACTTTGAATTGATTTAAGATTTTGACCAAGCCATCTATTTGAGCAGAGCTATCTAGATCATATAAAGTCATATATCATATAGCAATATCAAAACAATATGTTTAACAATTTATATATGTGACAGGCTTCTCAATAATGACCAAACCGATTAAAAGAGCGCAATGAGATATTACATCGAAAAGTCAAAGCCTAAGAGTGAAGCAAACTTTAAGTCTAGATGAGATAGCAGTCTCATATAGCAACCTATTGCTTCACCTCGAATCTTAGGTATATGCTATATTTGTAGTATACTTCTTTTCATGATAACATACTCAAAGCATTTTTATGGTTGCATTCTTGAAGCATATTTCTTTTCACTTGCACAATTTTTGTGCTTTTTCTTTTGTTTGACTATGTCATGCTTGAGGCATTCATCTTTACATTTGCACACTTTTTGTGCCTCTTTTTTATGTAACATGCCAATTGAGTGAATATAAAAAGATTCGTTATGAAACATACAAGCCTCATAGCTAAGATTTAAAATAAGATTCACAATTATACTAATCCTTATAGATGAATATCGCAAAGTACTATCTAAAATCAATCCAGTCAAAGTGTTCTGCCATATCACGTTTTAATTCAATCGTAGTAAATTAATTATAACCAGCTATGATCAAGGCTACATAGCATATGAGTAAATATGATAAAGAAAATTCTTCTACTCATTTAATTTTAAGGCTTGAACTTGATGAATTATTTGATAAGTATAATAAATAAAGTTTCTGACACCACTTCAAACAACAAGCTCCCCTCAAAATAATCCCAAAAGAAGGCAACAACCAACCCACAACTCAACCGAGTACAAAGAAAAGAATCAGACAGTAAAGAATGAGAACGACCAATTTGAGAAAAGACCACTTGTAGGACAACATACCTTTTCCACATAGTCTAACCGGAAGGTGAAATCTCTCGAGAGCCATCAAAGAAGATGAAGAATCCTCAAATGTTCCAACCAAGTAAAAAATCGTAACCCAATCAAGCGCATGTTCTCCATCCCACGTTATCTAGTCTTATATCACAGAAAACATCAGTCTCACAGTATTGGGGTTAGTGAGATAAGCTTTAGAAATCCAGTACTGTGACACAAGACGAATAGGTGCAGCAGCAAACAATGATAAAGATTTAAGTGAAGCGTTGGCATCTGACAAATTTTGACCAGACGATCATTGAGAAGCTCGTTTGACCACAGGACAGTCTAACCTCCTCAGCAGAGTTGGTCTAACCACCGATCGGTCGGATCGCATGGACTTCATAGACCAAAAATGATATGACTACTTAGGTAAAGCTGGTCCAACCCCTGACCTGTCTAACCGAGCGGAAGGAACTAGTCGAAACACTGGTCGTTGAAATGCTGGTAGAAACGCTAGTCCGATCACGCTGTTCTAACCATGGGAGAAAGCTGGTCTGACTGGTCAGACTGTCGATCATTCTGATCGAGTAGAAAGGACTGGTCGAAATGCTGGTTTGACATGGGGGCATCTGACCACGTGACATCCGACCATGGGGCATCTGTCCATGGAGTGGTCTAACTGCCGCACGACCACTTGTGATACCCGAGGCTAATCCGACCATGTTGAAAACCTCGGTCTAATTGATCCTGTTGCAAAAACTCCTAAACCTACAGTTGATTAATTAGAGTGATAACTTGCAGATGATTAATGAGAGGGAGCAGAGCGACGAAAAAGAGCTTGCACAGATCCCATCCGAGAATGCTTTCTTACCCTGTGTTTCTTCTCCTTCTTTGCTTTTCGAAAACAAAACTGAACTAGATGACCCTCTCTACCACAATGAGTGCATTGATACTTGACTTGATGAGAAGTTATATCTGATAGCTTCACAACACTCACTTTAGTAGAGTCATCCTTTGCTATACCAATAGATTTAAACACACTTTATTTTAGTTCATATTCTATCTTAGTCTTTCCTGATTCAAGAAACTTAACAAGTTTAGGAGAATTATTCTTGGCATGATGAATAAAATTAAATCCTAGAACATATTTTTTACACTTGTTTTTGAATGATCTAGAATCATATTCAAGTTCTTCTTGCCAAAAGAAACATATCTAAAGTGTTCTTAAGATACTCATTTTCTTTAGCCAAAACAGGACATGTTGTGCATTTACCAGAATCATTCACTAAATTCTTAGAAACACTAGACTGAGCCAATTTTTCCTTTTCAGCAAAATTACTAAGTTGTCTAGTCAAAACTTCTATTTTAGTGTTAAGTTATGACAGTTAGAGCAAGAGAGAGTCTCATGATAAAACATTTGTTGAATTGACTCCTAAGAAGAATTAAACCTAGTCTAAAGCAAATCACACTTAGAACATGCTCTAGAAGAATTAGAATTAAGCTTTTCAATTTCATCATTTGCAAGTCTTAACTTTTCATCACAAGAGTCATGTGAGCCACATTTAATTCTTTAAGTTTAGCAGTTACATCACTAAGCTGAACCAGTTTTGATGCATTAATTGACCTTGAAGTTACATCACTAGAAAAGACATACATGAAGACTGGAGGTGATAGAGTGAAAGTATGTCAGTATAATCCGTCTATGTCTCTTCGATGTGGCAAAATACTCGGTGATCAAGAAGAATTCACCAAAGAAATTATGAGAGGACTTAGAAGAATTGTATATGGCAAAGTTGATAACAAATCGGTGGCTTAGAAGAATTGTATATGGCAAAGTTGCCAACAAATCGGTGGGAGCAACAATTGCATTGGTTACGCACGGAGAAAGGTACACGATTCATTGACCATCTCAATATATTCAACGAGCTTATCACACAACTGACTAGTGTAGGTGAGAAAATCGAGAAGAATGACAAAGTCGCTATATTGACAACATCTCTACCACCATCATAGGAGCAATTGGTGATGAATAATCTCATCAAAAAATACTCTCAATTTCAATGAGATAGTTGCATATCTATTAGAGGCGAAGTCCTTAAACAGGTGATGAAACATTGGTAGCGGTAGGTGTTGCAGGCAGAAGCAAAGGTCACATGAAGAAGAAAAGCAAGATCAAGGACACACGTGTACACCATCTATGTGACGAGGAAGGTTACATGCTAAAGGATTGTCCAAGTCTAATGCAAATGAAAGATGCATGCTTAATGGCGATAACACATGATGATTTAAACATACTAGTCATCAGTCAATTAGATACTTCTCATGGGTGGATATTAGATTTATGTTGTTGCTTCCATATATATTTGATAAGAGAGATATTTGATGAAGAATCTCTATGCCGGTGTATGAAATTGTTCACTTAGCAGATTGCAAGGAGTATGTAATTACCGAGGTAGGAATAGTTACATTAGAGATGTATGATGTGGCACATCATATATTTGGAGCAATGAAGTATGTTGATTAAAGGGTAATCTTAAAGGTGGAGCAAACAATAGGAGGTTTGATAAAAATCCTAGCTAGGAGAAGGAAATCGTGTCATCAACGGTAGGTACTCAAATCTCATCTATAGTTGTGTGGAATTGCAAAGACGGTTACAAAATCTAGCGATGCAAAAGCGAAGGTGCGAGCTATTGGAAAAAGAAAGACGTGGTGGGACAAACAACACAGTACCGATGAGCAGGTGGAGATCAGAGGCAGTATAAACCTATGCCATATAAGGCTGTAGGAATAGGAGATGTGGTTAACCAAACTACACAACGAATGAACTCTCAAGGGGAGGGTCTGGCAGGCTAGCCCAGATACTATGTGCACATTGCGGTGATATGCATGAGCCTCTGTGGTGGGAGCACTCTCAAAGGTGAGAGGAAAACAAAAAATTAAAAAATTAAAAAGGTGGAGCTGACTTGGAGCAAATTCTTAGAGGAGCACAACAACTTCAACAAATAATAGTCAAGTTAGAGATTGTTGGGTTAGAGTGACTCATATCTAATCTTTTAGGATTTGAAAATGTGTGTTATAAAGAATTCTAGATGAATTCTAATAGGATTAGCATTCCTACTCTAAATTAGAGAAGGGCTAAGAGAGACTATAGGGGTGATCATGGAGAGGAGCCAAGCAACATAGCAATCAAGTCTACTCATCCCAAACATAGGGTACACAAGAGGATTAGAGGCTAGAAAATTCTTTAGCACTAGATTCTTGTATAGGGCAAAAATCCGATGGTTCTAAAAGATTCGAGAGAATTATGGGTGAGCAATAATCTCTTGCACTCTTTTGAGATTGTGCTTAAAAATTTGTGGACAATTTTGCCAAATCTTTTCTCTTGTCATAGCTGCTTCAATGTTGTTATTTTGGTTCTCTATACGAGATTCATCTTCTTTGTTCTTAATACCATATACGCTCGTGTTGTATCTCATAAATTCTAATCCAATCTAGGAGCTACTACGCATAAAAAGAGGTATCAGAGTGTAACATGAAATGCAAGTCATTATGTACTGCCCTATTTATATACCCCTTGTGACTACATGGGAAAGTGTTATTCGACTCGTAAAATTTTTCTGCTTTGTAATTCTCCTTGTATAGTGATCATCGCTAGTTGTGTGTTCGTAGTTATTTCCATAAGGTTTTTCCACATCAAAATTGTGTCTCTTGTTCTCTATCGTCTTTGTTATTTGCCTTATCATTTCTAACGTAAACAAGCGAGAAAACATCTGTTGTAGAATTATATACACCATGAACAAGGCATGATCAGCCTGATCCAGGCATTAATCTTCGTTAAGTCCACACACACCGTTCAATGCATTGCTTCTTCTTTTTGCAGCTGGTGTGCATGAATATGACAGGAAGTAGGTACATACGTGCTAGTATAAAGAAGAGCTGCAAGAGAGCAATTACTCAGCCCAAAACGTAGCTATCACCAAAGCACATCTCCTGTATTTCTTTCACAACTTGCGCATAGGCATGAGCATATGGATCGTTCGTCCCTGCGTGATCTCCGCATGCAGAGACAAGTCAGTGAAGATACCGTGGAAGCGAGAGACAAATCGCCGGGCTGGGTCAGTGTCCAAGAAGGCGACATGTATCTCGCACGGCCACAAATCGGACAAGTGCAAAGACACTTGCCGTCTTGCAAACGCATCATAATTTTCGCATGGTGATGAGAGATGAGTGGTGATCATTGGGCTTTTTTGGTTTATGACTGAAAAGCACTATAACTGGATTGAAAAATACTGTAGCTAACAGACGCTTATTTAGCATAATTAAATTTAAAAAATAAAAAAATATGTTAGCCTATTACGTATAATACAAACAAATACGGGAAAAAACTGGTAAAAAAGCTCAATAAAAAGCCAAAAGTTCAGAAAAAGATGAAATTTATAAATAGTGAAAAATAAGTTGGAAGTCAGAAGCTGAAACCATGACACCTTGATGAAAGATCCAACCAGATTACTAGTAAGAAGAAATTAAGAAGATGATTTAGATTTGACCGCTGGACCCCGCAGGCCACGGAACTCTTGGTCTCTACCGCACTAGCTGCCTAGCCGCATGCGTTAAGTACAGGGAAAGAAAGGAAGATATCGTTCGTGCGCACAGGTCAGTCACACGCTGACTGACACGCACAGCATAGAAATGAAAAATGTATTTCTCATCGGCTCATGTTCATGCGAACAACCTATAAAGCCCCTTTCCAGTGCAACCGATCGTGCGAGATATGCTGCTAGTGATAGCCACAGCTGCTAGCCTGCTACTCACTCCACTCCCACTACTATTTATACCCCCTCTCTCCTCCTTTAGTTTCTCAACACCAACACCATCGATCTCGGTACACACAGCATCTGACATCTCTCTCAATTTGACACACTAGTACCGTACTACAACATACAGCAGAAGCAGCAGCAGCAGCAAGAACCAGTGAGCTTAACCGCACCATGCTGACCTCCTTGAGGTACCTGGCCGGCACGGCCGGGCCGAGCGGCTTCGGCTCGCGCACCACCGCCGAGGAGGCCTGCGCCGCCGACCTCCGCCACATCACCGCAATCATCACCGGTGCGTACCACCATATATACCATCATGCATCTCGCATATAATACGCTAGCTGCTTCTTACCTTGCCTGCTAGCTTCTTCATGCATGCGACAAGTCGAAACTGAATCGTGTGCATGGCGGCATGGCAGGCGCGACGTCCGGGATCGGGGCGGAGACGGCACGGGTGCTGGGGAAGCGCGGCGCGCGGCTGGTGCTCCCGGCGCGGAGCCTCAAGGCGGCGGAGGAGGCCCGGGCGCGGCTCCTGGCCGAGTTCCCGGCCGCCGACGTGGTGGTGCTGCCGCTGGACCTGAGCTCGCTCGCCTCCGTGCGCCGCTTCGTCGCGCGCTTCCTCGCGCTCGGCCTCCCGCTCAACCTCCTCATGTACGTACGACCGCGCGCCCACATCACCAACTCCCTCCACTACTAGTACTACTATACTGATCGTTAGTTAAGCAGCCACTAATGACATAGTTTAAGGAGTGTTAAATTGTTACTTAGTACTAACACGTAATTAATTACATGGTTAATTAGTTGATGTTGTTTTGGTTGCGCGGGCATGCAGCAACAACGCCGGCAAGTTCGCCGACCGCTTCGCCGTGTCCGAGGACGGCGTTGAGATGACCTTCGCAACCAACTACTTAGGTACTAATTAACTCGATTTGCATATTAACCTACCTTTCCTTTTCCATTACTCCTCTGGTTTAATGGCGGTAGTTAACTGGCCAATTACCACCGATGTGCTTAATTTAATTCGCTCTATCAGGGCACTTCTTGCTGACGAGGCTGCTGCTGGAGAAGATGGCGGAGACGGCGAGGGCGACCGGCGTCGAGGGCCGCATACTGAACGTCTCCTCCACCGTCCACAGCTGGTTCGCCGGCGACGACGCCCTCGACTACCTCGACCGCGTCACCCGCAAGATGATGTACGTAACGTTACATGCCACTCGTGTACAGCTGATATATATAGACTCAGTGCTTTAAGATTCACGTTCCATTGAACCATGCGCCTGCAGACCGTACGATCCGACGAGAGCGTACGCGCTCTCCAAGCTCGCCAACGTGCTCCACACCAGGGCACTCGCAGATCGGCTCAAGGTAATTAATCTACAATCATAATCTCAAGACTTAATCACACGGCCATTAATGCATAGCTGAAACTGAACAGACAGCTTAAGCTTAATTTAATTACCTCCAAATTAAATTAAGCTGCTTCTTACATCGACTTAACACAGGAGATGAACGCCAATGTGACGGCGAACTGCGTCCACCCAGGGATCGTCAGGACCCGGCTCATCCGCGACCGCGACGGCCTCGTCACCAGTACGTCGTCTTCGCTTTTCTATATGTTTTTTCGAGAATATCCACGAGAGCTTTCTGTTTTGATGATAGTTTTACTATCATCCAAATAATTCGACAAATGATTTTTTTTATCCTGCACCAACTGCAGACACAGTGTTCTTCTTGGCATCCAAGCTCCTCAAGACGATTCCCCAGGTTAGTTCAACTGATCAATTCTGCTACGTTCATCAGTGGACTTCCTTGATTTTACCCAGTCGCTAGTAGTACTTTGTTGCACGTGTTTGGATTCTGATCCTCTCTGTTCATGGATGGTGCACACAGGCAGCTGCAACGACATGCTATGTCGCGGTGCACCCCGCGGTGGCCGGAGTGTCAGGGAAGTACTTTGCGGACTGCAACGAGGCGTCGCCGTCGAGGTTGGGGTCCAGCAGCGAGGCGGCCTCCAAGCTGTGGAGCTACTCTGAAGGCATAACTGCGGAGAAGACTGTTCATGTCACCAGTTTCCGGTTCCAGTTCCAGGTTCAGAATTCTAATGCCGACCGCGGCATGGCTTTCGCCTAGGAGGCTAGGATCATCAGGACCAGAAATTTTGATCGCTGACAATGTACAACTGAAGAGATTGCAGAACCTGGAAAATGGAAGTTAGGTTAAGTTTCAGAAACCAGATGAAATGTTACAGGAGAAAAGCAGTAGTAGCATACGTATATGAGTATATCTGTAAATACATACCAATACCATATGTACACTATCAGTATATGTTTAGTATGCTTTTGAGCCTTGTCTGCAAAGATCAGTATGCCAGATGTTACTTTCCTTGTCCATCAATCACACTAGATTAGATTAGACCAAATGTTCAACCCCACTACCATGTATAATTATTTGATCCATTGCACTAGATACTCTTCTTTTGGCCCCTTGCATTAGTGGACTTAACTATTTGCACGTCATCTAATCATGCCTTGCATCAAATTGCCTGTTTGTAACTGAAGAAAAAGGGATCTTGGATTTGGTTATCAATCTCAAATGGAGCGATTTTTCAATTTTCTATCGCATTATGCACGGGTGGAAAAAAGACAACAAAAAAGTGAAAGATGCTTGCAACTCAAGCTCCACTACAGGTCTACTGCCAAATGAGCGCATAGATTCACTGTTTGCTTGCTACAAAAGAGAGGATGAAAATGAGCTGTTAGGTAATAATGGCTTAGAAGAATAGTTGACCAAGAGGATCTCATGGTATTACTAAGTCCTAACCAGTTGTTAATCTGAAGAGGCATACTGTTTACTTGTTAGAAAAGAGAAACCATAAAGAACACACATGATCTATTAGGTAGAGGATTAAAGAACGATGGACTAAGAAGACCCATGGTACCCCTAACTAATTGTTAATCATCTCCTTTATGTTCCACTAGAATGAAAGCTTCTTTTTAGCTAACCCTAACACCAGGAGATTGGAAGAATTAAGCTGGACATTTGCTAGAAATCATTCCTACTATCATAAAGCAAAGCACTTTCTACCAATAAGTACACAACTAAACCTACTATATGTACTTAATCAAGTGCTTGGAATGATTTAAGATATCATTAGCAGAAGATTGGCCTCATGATGGCTACTGCAATCAGTTGAAGTTTAGCTAAAAGGCCCATAAGATTCTTGTATCACAACGGGACAACTAATTAATGCACTGCTTTTGCAGAAATGCCAAATTCCAAATGGTTTCGTTTGATTACGAATGAGGTGACTAATGATGTATGAGTAGCTCAGTAGCTGAAGTGACCTATCTGATGAACCACTTCATTAACCTGTACAAGAATGCTAAAGAATGACTTTGCCAGTACTCAACAAGGCACCTAATTGACAAAGAGTTCTGTTTCTTGCAAAGCACAAAACTTAATCAAAGAATGTATCACAGGGATAATATTTTTCCTTTTTGTGGCAGGTACAAAAGTCTCAAATTACACATCCATCATGAGGACAAATGTTGCACACCATCAAGGAATCAGTAAATATTTCAATTATTTTATTTGTTCTATAAATGTTTATAACATCATGTTACTGGATGTTCTCAAAAGGAAATTAAGTGGGAGTTAATGCAGGATCTAGATAGAAACAACATTTGGCTATTTGCTTATTGAACAGAAGCTAACAGTTTAGGTTATAGAACCTGGAAAGCATGCCATGAAATCCTTCAGGATCCATAATAAAGCAGTTCCAGGAACATGAGATACCAGACCTGATTGGAACTGGGAGTTGCACACTCAGTTCAGGAATTCTTAACGGAGTTGCACGCTCAGTTAAGGAATTCTTAACCTGGTTTACGATGTAACAAAGAAAAAAATCAGAATGGGTTTCGATAATTATAGGCTTTCTAACACTATGGATGGCTTAGTTGCTCCACGAACTATGCTCCGAAATATCTCAGCACAGGTAAAATTAAAAGATGAAGTCAGTGCGTTTGGGCAAGGGCAATGAACATACTGCCAGAAAACTGAAGTGTATTAAACATGATCAATTGTTTTACAACATACAACAATGAGAAATTAGTTGGTACATACTTGGTACCAACAACCTAATATCGCTGACTTGTAGACTGCAACAAAAAGATTAAATTAATGTAGTCTTACAAGCTGACAGTGGGGTTGCCAGCCCCATTTAGCCCTTCCACCAGCCTTCTCTTTGCTGTTTTACTGCGGTAACACCACACCTCAAATGCCTCAGTGAGGTCAGGATACCTGAACTGCTCCGCCTTCTTCATCCACTCTGCCAGGATATCTGCCTGATCACCTGACGGCAATGCTAACACCATCGAGCTTATTGCACTCTCAATATTCTGACACAAGTCTACATCCATCAGAGGAAATGTCTCATCCTTCGTCTTTCCATCAAGCAAGTGTTTTGTCATTTGAATGTATGGAAGCCATGTCTTCAGAAAATGAACCCTGGATGATGCCGGGAGAACCACTGAGCCATAGCCAACAGCATCCAAGGCCTTTCCAGTCACTTCTATAAGCTTTGTCTTCACAGCCCACAAGCCTAAGGTATACTTCTTGTCCTGAACCACCGAGAGAACATGGTCTGAGATTTCTAACCAGCCAGAAACAAACTCGTTCATCATCTCAATCTTTGTCAAGACATTAGCTATCCAGTCGATGTCAACTAAGCTACACAGAACCCTTTGCTCCGCTTGTTCAGGCGATTGATCAAACTCCGAGGCCAGTAGATCCAGTACAGTCCTAAGTGTGGATAACAATTTTGTCAAACCTTCCCGCACCACAGACTTCACATCTCCATCCACTGTAACCAAAGCAGTGTCATCATCCTCATGGAGCATGAAGTCAATTTGCTCTTGAGCAGAAGTCTTGAGGTCATCCAAGAAAGGAGGGAATGGACTTTCCATGGATGTAGCGAAATGTATGGCAGAGATGAAAACATTCTTTACAGCGTCTGCATTGGGAGCTTGCAGACGGGCTAACAAAGGTACTGCTTCTGAGCCAAGGCTCTGCGCTACTTCTAAAATCTCTTCCTCCTCTTTTTCATCCCAGGAAGCAGCTTCAAGGTATTCAATACATATTTTGGTAATTAACTCACATTTGAGAGAAGTTGATGCCCGAAGAACGCCAACAGCTGACTTAACAGAATCAAATGAATCTACAATTGATTCTCTAGGAAGATACATTAACTTCAACATCTTCACATAATGGTCATACTCAACTCTTGGGCGCTCAACTTCAATGCAGTTATTAGAACGAATATCACTTTGACCGAGCCAGTCCGCAAAATACTTGCTACTTTTGGAAAGGACAGACGAGTGGCAGCAAAACCATTCTGGCTGCTCATCGATCCGTTTAAAGCAAACACGGACATCACTCGTGGTTTCATCACCAAACTTGTATCCATCAACTAGATTAACTGGTTCCATATGTAGACTATACAGTATAGACTAGAGATCACTGGCAATAATTTTGCATGTTTATTTGCAACAGAAGTCCACAAAGCCTGCACAAATAATGGAAAGGCAATCAATTGATTGAGGCTACAAAATATAAACGCAGGTTATAAAGCTTATTAACATTCTTACCAAAACAAATAATAGTACTTTTCAACATCCTGTGACCAATACATGATGCAAAGAGATGCAACAGCGAAGCTTGAATCCGCGTTAGTCAACATTCAGTTAACCATGGAAACTACTTTCCTTAGATGGTTTTGGCTGCAATAATCCATTCGGGGTACTGACAGCTTCGAAACTTCAAATCTTTTGAAGCGTATCCTTTTATGTAAGTCAGAGTTAACATGCCTATCATAAAGTGAAACTCTACAGGCTTTCATTGGATAGGTAAAAGAATAGTGATAACTGCAACTCTACAGGCTTTGTTGCCTATCATAAAGTCAGAGTACGAATCAAGCTCAACCTTCGCACAAGCGGGCCTACCGACTGCAAAAACACTAGAGACAGAGGATCCGCAACTGAACCGAGCACCGACAAACGCAAGTTTGGGAGCAAGGCTGATGAAGTCTTACCAAGAAAGATTCGGATCTCCGATGGAGAAGGCAAGGGGCTCGCCGCCGGCGCTGTCGACAACAGCAACACGACGATGAGGACGCGTCTGGTGGTTTGAGCAGAGAAGGGGGGGAAGGGGCGGCCCAAGGAGGTCGCCGCCGTCGGTCTCCGAGCTCGCAGCGAGGGTGGAGGGAGGGGAAAGCGGAAGCCCGTGGCTGCTCGGGACAAGTTGCAAGAGGCGGAGTGGAGGCTGAGCTCCATCTGGCCCGTTCGTTTCGGATCGGACGATCACGTGGACACGGAAATATCTACGCCAAGCCGACTGTCGTGTCAGACTGTCAGTGACTCAGCACACAGCTGTATTTCGGCTATGTTATTTTCGCTGTAGCTAATAGCTTTTTATCATATTTTTTTATTAAGATGATGAACGGTGCATATGATTTTAGATTTAAAAAGTTATTTGAAGAAACGGCTTTGGAAAAACACTTAAAGAAATCATCATATTTATTTCGGTTTTCATAGAAATCAAAACTAAAAGCCACAAAAGCTAAAAAGAATATGCCCTTCATAATTTCATATGCCACCAGGTGGATGAAGTGTTTGATGTCATTTTTTCCCTCGAGATTGAGCTCCCTGATTTTGAATTAGATTAGAGCACACGAAATTCACAAAAAAAGGAATTGTTCATTCAAATTTCTTTTTAAAAAAGAGGGTAGGAGCTCTGTATATTCGTTCAATTTTCATATGAATGGGGAAAAAGTTTGGAGTTCCAAATGAGCCCTAGGTTGCTAGAGAAGGATGAGTCATATGGCATCAATCGTTGGTCTCACACTTTTACAATGATCTTATTTTCGTTGAACATGAAAATGTTTAGTTTTAGAGCGAATTCATTGGTTTTTAAGTTGTGCAGAGAAAGATAAGTAATGCTACCTCATTTGGTAATCTTGTATTTTCAGAACGTTCGCATGTTATTAAGCATAGATTGTTATTATAGAAAGCACCTTCAGCGGCAAATCTAATTGCCAATGTATAATAATTGTGTTGTACCATTGTTATACATTGGTGATCAAACTCTGATGGCACCTGTATCAAAAGTCACCGACACTCTATCCTAAGAAAATGGATGATAAATTGTTTTTCCAGTGTAGCTAGCAGAGAACATGCCCCTTGGTTCTCTCTAACAAAATAAAGAGAAAATTCATTATATGTCACTAAGAGTTACCCAGCTTTCCAATGTGCACCAAAAAAATTGCTTTTCTATGCCAATGAGCTTTAACTTTGTGTCATTTCTGCTGCTTGCTGTGAGTTACTCTTATTGTTATCTTAGACGAGAAAATATGTATTGTCTTTCTCCCTCCCGTTTTCCTCCTTCCTCTTCTCGTCTCTTCCCACCCCCTAATGCCACCGCTTGCCCCAACCTCTCCCCCACCAACTGTCATCCCCACCCCACCAATCCATGGCCCTCCGGTGAGGCGGTGATGTGTTGCCATTACCATCCCTGTTCCTCCGATCACTAGATCCACCGCCTCCATCCCCTCCCACCACCAGCCATTGTTAGATCTGTCGCCCATCGCCATGGATCGAGTCAAGAATGACTGGTAGCACCAATGCCAGGAGCAACAAAAGGATTCCAGCAACTATAATTTTGTACAAGAACTAAACAAAAGTAATCAAGAAGCAAGAGCCGAATGGGGCATGAATCACATGAGACTCTGTAGGACCGATATGGCAAGGTGAATGGTGCTTTCAAATATTTTTCCTAAGTATTCGTCGATCATTCACTCCAATACCTATAAAGCTATGAAGACCATAATTAAAAGCCAACAATAAAGCAAGCAACTAAAGAAACCAAATTCCAACGAACTCGAGCTCTGCGGTCGGTCGGTTACAGAGACGATCGACCGATGCACGTGGTCTGACCGTCAGCTAGGCATCGATTTAAGTGGTCTCTAGCGGTTTGACTAAGGGGGGCGATCTGACCGCTCACCTATTCCAAAACTGAAAAATTAGCCCTAGCCAAAGTAGCTTTTAGTGCAACTCCAAAAAACCAAGTTCAAATAAAATAAAATTTTTCACATGCCTTGCTTAAGGTCTTAGGAGCCTATTCAATCGAAATATCATAAGAATCCATATCAAAGTTCATACCTTTATCTTAAACAAGCAAGATTGCATTAAAACTGGGCAAAAGCCAAAAATGAGAAATATGACTTACTCATGGGTGGAGGATAGCCAAAATAGCACTAAATATACTTTCACATATCACAGAAAGTAAGAACTTACAAAGAATTAAGGCAAAAAAACATTCGGATCAAGAAATCTCACAAAAGAGGTCAAATCCAAGCAAAACATAGTAACTTTAAGGACTTGCCAAACCTAATGTCTAGATGGATGAAAATGATTTTCATAAGTCATTTCCATTACTTATTCGTCCTTAACATCCAACAAGATCAAGAAGAGAATAGATAAGATCAAAACCAACAAAATCAAGAGCAAGTTAAGCACAATAAAAGGGATACATGCGAAATAAACAAAGTTGATATGTTACTATGAATGAAGATTTTATTTACAGTCACTCCACCTGTAGGATAAGAGAACACTCCGCAACGCTCACACGTATCAAATTCTAACTCTATTACACCTGGCTTCAATCAGGAAAGTTTGGATGGTTGGATGGTTAACGTATATGTTTTCGTCCCAACCTGTTGAATAGATAGGCAACCAACACCTACCTAATTCTAATAGATACTATCTACTAACACATATGAAAATCCGTTAACCCCCATACTATGGGTTTTACTCACACACTACACTCATGTACACTTTTTAAAGCACATAAGTTCAAATCCGCTAAGTTTTTAGTTTTCGATCTAATTTGATCTTCTCAGCTTCTTTTAACCTAAACCGCTCTCCCAAACGCATCGGTTTTGATCCAAAGTAGTTTATAGTATTTTGATCAACTTACCAAATACCCTTCCTTAACCCGATCTTCATCTTCTCTTGCAAGCAATTACTATACTTGCCACGCATAGGTCACCACTGGTTTGCCATGCGTCGGCAAGTTTCTTTTGTTCCTGTTCCACGAACCACATCTCATTTGGACCGATTAAACCACACGACGTAATTCATTGCTTGAACCTTCCCTTTAATATTTTCCGTCTTTCTCGTGCTATGCTTGAGCTCAGCCATCTCACCTGTTATCTTTGATCATTCTAGACCTCGACTCCTCCGTGAGCATAGTCTCGATCCTCATCATTGATTATAATTGACTCCAAGCCTCCATACATATCCAAAGAGAAATAAATCATTTTCGAACACAAGTTCTTTATAACTTTACCAACGTTAGCTTAAACATACATCATACAACATATATGCACTGATCTAAGTCAAATCAAATCAAATCAACCCATGATTAAAATTTCCAAAAATCCAATTTTCAGCCAAGACAACTTGCTCAGTCGGTCAGACCAACAGCCCCAGTCGGTTAGACTGGTGGCCGATCTGACCGCCTTCTCTGGCCGGTCAAATTGCCAGGTTTGCAATCTTTAAGAAGAAAAATGCATATTTGTAAAATTTAAAATTTTATTCCTCTAAAATAGTAATGGTTCATCGCAACAAAATTTTGGAACTTTTGTTCAGATTGATACCTTTTTTTCTCTTTATTCCTCTACATTGTGCGTAACGATGTAACCGTTTTTTCAATTTTTTTTCTATTTTACTTATTTTTTTAAAAAAAACTAACCACCGTTACGGTACAAATTTAATCATAAACCATAGCTAGAATTTAAACCAAAATATAGTTGGAGCAGCATCTTAGTGGCAAAAGCTGCCACTCCTCTCACATGAATTGCGCTGGAATCACCAACAACTAGGCACGAATTTGGTCACAAATCATATGACCGCACTCTCGCTTCATCTCTACCTCGTCGAGGCCACCACAACCTGCAGCCCCATCGCTGGCCGAAGCCCATCGACGTTAGATCTGCGTAGGGCAACAGTGGCACATCTGATACCTCCCACCTGGGGCAGAGCCACACCCCACGCAGGGTAGGCTTCAGCCTGGGGTGTGAAAAAATATCTAGTGTACAGTCTGGGTAAATTTAGTTTAGTATGGGTAACATTTTCATGGTCCAACCCAGATAGCCTAGATCATTCTACCACTGAGCCCGGGGCGTAACCAAATCCTAGCTCCGCCACTATTACCATCACCAGCTCCATCGTCCTCCCACCGTCGCCTCTTGTACTTCTCTTCTTTCCTCTACTTCCACCGGTTTCCATCTCTGACGATCTGGGCGGCATCAAGCGTCCCTATGGTGAGAGGCTGCGCTGGGTCCGGCCACGGACGAGAGGTGCCATGTTGGGTGTGGCGAGAGGTGGCAGTGGTCCAGCCCGCCGGTGAGAGGTATAGGACCGGTCTCCGGCAAGAGGCATGACCTTGATTATTGTGTTCCGAGAGAGAGAGAGAGAGAGAGAGAGAGAGGAGGTTGGAGAAGAACAAGGCAAGATGGACATTTCTACACAAATGCAATAGGTCTTGGATGGTCAACGTGAGTTGCACTAATAGAGTTGACGGAAGCGGCACCAAAGTACACAAAGTTGAACTCGGTGCTACAGAAGTAAAGTACATTTTTCGGTGACATGTCACAGAACTGGGTAACTCTTAGTGACATACAACTAATTTTCTCCCAGCCAATACTCGTTGGACAGGAATGAATGCAATCAACAACGGTAGCGCATCTTCTGCCCTCAATGGGTTGAACTTCAAACTATACGGATGCAGTGTGCACAGTACTGTGTACGGTGAGTAAAGTACAGATACGATTTGGTTCATCTTCCCTTCAGAAACTTCGCATTAATTACTTATATTTCAAGCACAAGTACATAGCTCGTTACTTCTACGTGATATGGAAATCTGGAAGGCGTGTATAGAACTTTGTCCTTAATCCATGGTCTTCAGATGGAACTAATACGATCCCTTTAACCCAAATCTGGTCCCTAGTCCATGGTCTTCCAATGGAAATAATACAATCCTTTCAACAAAGCTTCTACAAACATGAAAATAAGAATGGCTTTTACACAGAAAAATATGACAACAACGCATGCCATTGGCAAAACAAAGCATGCAACTCAGATGAGAGACCGAATCGTTGTCAGGAGCACATTGATGCGTTTGTCTTAGTAGGGCTCCAAGGATTCAACAACTCTCCTTGCTTGTATTTGCAAGGCCGTCTGCCTCTGCTCCGCGTCGAGGGTGGAGCCAAACCGGCTTGCTGCCCATATGAGTGATGCGCATTGCTCGCCAAAAAGATTTCTCATTTGTTCAAGTATAGGAGAGTTTTCCTTTGCATAAACATGTCCAATCAGCAACAATAGAAACTCCCCACATTTCAATCTGCATCGAAGCGTCAAATGAACAAAAGTAGGTCAACTAATAACAAATAAACAGTTTGGAGAAACAAATATGCAATTGATACTGTTTGTAGTAAAGAAAGAGCTGCAGACACTGGAATTTTGTAAACAAAATTAGGAAGGCATAATACTCAAGCGACTGGGTGCTTATCTCAACCTTTCATAGTGCACAACTATCTCTTAGCAGTCAGTTGGAGGTAGTAACAATTATGAATGAGCCTCACCCAAAAAGAAAAAAAAAAGAATAATGATCGAGTGGAGGTCAACAGCTGATATTTTTCACAGATAGCTTTGTAAAGTGGACAACTTTATCACCAAGCCACCAAGCCAATAGTTTATTCAGCCCCTTCTGCATTTTGCTAGTTTATAATTCTTCAATTGACTGATAACATATGGACAGATCAATCCACAAGAATGGAATACATAAGTAAATAAGTAATTATTGTTTCTATGGCACAGGATCAATAATATTTGTTCAAATTGTTGGGCTATGCATTCAGATAAAAAAAAGACTTCAAGGAGTAATGCTTGCCTTATGTGTTCTTCCACTTGCACATCCTTTAAGAGCTCAGCAACCTTTTCAAGTCCACTGTATTCCTCGAAGTCCTAGAGAAGGAAGTAGTTATACAAAGTATGGACCAGCCGAAGAACACAAATAACCACAGCAACCAGAAACAATCAAGTTAGACAACTTATTTAATGCAGTGTGATTTCTTTCTTTATTAATGCAAACTTACAGCAACTAGTATTAATCATGTTCTGAAATGAAATTTTGTTGGCTAACTTTGCCTAACATGTGGGCACCCTTTTGTTGGCTACACTTTTCCTTAGCCTAGTTATGGCAAAGTTCGCCATGAACTAAACATGCCCTAATACTCACAAATCTTGGCCTGCACAAAACATGTCTTGAAAGATAAACCATCAGTCTATTCAATGGCAGCAACAACTAAAGATTTGGACATTTCAACCATGTTAGAGCTATTTGCTATCTTATACGTGCTTATGTTTGCAAACTCTCTCTTAGATTTAGCAAGTGTACACTCATCCTAAATGCTAGAAGAAATAAGTTTCATTTCATATATACAGGATTAAAGACAATAATAAATTCGGGTAAAGTGATAAACTGTACAATCTGATTGGAGGGTGAATCCAACATCAACGATATCAGAGCATCCAAGCACACTCCTTGCTCAGTTGGACCTCGGCTGGCTAATATATTCAAGAGTACCTACACCAATTCAAGTTGTTAACTAATCAGTATAAGAAACAATGAGTGAGTTCAAAATCACATAAGCAGATGGCAGCATATATATTAGTGGTTTGTACGCGAAGAAAATGGTATAAATAGCTGTATAAGAGTTGTAGAATCACTTTCACAAAGAACAGAAAGTTCTTGACAGTGAGATTGTATGAAGCTGCAGGGTAATAAACTGCTTGCTGGTACTGATTGTTTTTACTACCTCCAAGTTTGACCCTTTACAATGTGAAAGTGAAAAACCTTCTAATCAGTATAATTTAACAAATGAAATGATAAAGCATAAACAAGATGTCATAGAAGATCTAAAAGTAATAAGCCAAAAGTGACTAAAAGTGAAGAGAATGATGGATACCTTCACAGCCTTGTACTTGTGGGCCAGAGCAGTGCATTGGCTATACAAAAGGCAACAACCTTCCAAGACTCTAAGAGCAAGAGCAATTTCAGTATCTGTTGAGGGGCTTGTAATCTTCATTGGTACATCTCCAAATATATGATCCAATGTGACAACATGATCTTCCTTTGGTTGATGCAATGAATTCTGAAAGAGAATGGGAATAACTGTCACAGAACATAAGTTTGTTAGTAAGTGCTCCTTCCTCAGGTGTACATAGAAGAAACATATCCAGCCAAATGCATGAGCATCTTGATACCGCTAATTGATGAAGTAACACACTCAAAGTCCGATGAAAGAAAATATGTGAACTACAATATGGGAAGTAAGACTACAATAAGGGTAAAAATACTTTAAGTGCAATATTGTTATTCTGAATTACTCATAGCAAGCTAAACTATATGGGAGCCAGAACAGTTCATAACATTTGCAGTTCATTAATAGGATCTAGTGTTCCAAGTTCAGGTTGTTAGCTGCAACAATGGCTAAAACAAACTTAAGCTTTAATTAGGCTTACACAAATAATTGGGAAAAAGATTACCAAGACAAGATTATCAGGTTAGCTCTTTCCCTAACTACATCATGAGGGGGAGTTGAGAAAGCAGCCGTGCACCCATACCAGCAAGACTCTTGTTTCATTTATGACAAGCTAAGTCCAATCTAGCAACCAACCATCAGGCTCAATAACATGAATTATAGATGAAGAAGCTGTCTGTGACATTTATCACCTAATACTGAATCTTGTATGCTAACTAACTGCGCCTGCGAGACTTGCATTGATTAAACCACTCGAAACCTACAGTGATTACATTGTAACAAGAGACTCCTCAATGCTCCATTGTTACTAGATAGCCAAGTATTGTCCATTAATTTCATGCGAACACCCACTGGCTATTGCATTGCATTAAACGTTAGGCTTACCAAATGACGCTCCAATTACGTAGCCAGAGGAAAAATCATATAAAGTCCAATATTTTCGGTGTTTTCGCGTTGGATCACCGAAATGATTGGACAGATCGTCGTACCTTGGAGATCGGGGATGGACTGGGAGTGGCGGAAGAGGAGCAGCGGCGAGTCGTCGGGCGCGGAGGCGGTGGAGCGGAGGAAGCCGAGGAGGCTGCGGAGTCCTCGCGCGCGGAGGAAGGAGAAGTCGGCCTTGGCGTCGCGCAGCCCCGTGCGCAGCGCCAGCGTCACCTCCCGGTAAAGCCGACGCCGCGCCAGAGCCTCCGCCAGCTCACCGCCGCCTCCGCCTCCCGCCTCCGTAGCCAAGCGCGAAGATCCCTCCGCTTCCTCCCCGCCGGCCGGCGCCACCTCCTTCCGGCTCATCCCCGCCGGCGACGTCGTTTCTCTCCCCCCTCTTCCTCACAGCTCTCTCTCCCCCTTTTCCTTTCCCTTTTTGCCCCTACCTCATGAAGAGAAACCAACGCCTTGTTATTACTTGAAGCCCACAGCCCAGTAAAGCCTAAGCCCAAGAGGTCCACAGCGGCGACGCGAGTGGAGTAGCGCGAGATGTGCTCCCCTTCGCGCCGCCAAAATCCTCGAAACCCCGAGGCGCCGCCGAGGGAGGCGGAGATGGCGACGCGGGTGAAGGAAGTGGCGCGGCGGTCGAGCAAGAAGTACGTGGAGGAGGCGCTGTACCGGCGGCTGTTCCGGCGGGGGTCGACGCCGCAGGCCGTGCGGGAGGAGGTGGATGGCTTCGTCGACAGCCGGAAGCGCGCATTCAAGTGGGAGGTCGGCGTCTGCGTCTGCCGGCTCCGACGGCACGCCCTCTACCGCCCCGCCCTCAAGGTCCAATCCCTTTCTCTCTCCTCCGTTTGTTTGATCTCTCGGTCTCGTTTGTGCTTCGTGATGCCGCGATTATTGTTACATCTGATGATGGTAGTATGATCATGGAAGGGAATAAATCCTGTGAGATGTTGTTCACTGGTATGATAGTGTGTTACTGTGTTGACAAGATGGGCATTTTCTATTGCAAATTTATTTCCAAGACTTCGCTTCCTTTCCATCGATTAATCTGCACGAAATATAATATATTCTGCTAAAATATACTTCTAATTTAACCACCCAAATAGAACAATTATTCCTCAAGAATATATGTGCTTATTTGGAAGGTAATTTATGCCCGTTATCATTTATGATTCTAAATAAGTATGACAGATTTAGATAATTTAGGATCATTAAAATCCTATAGGTCATCTAGTATTTTTTAGAGTTATATTTTCTTCAGATAAATGGATATAGCTTCCAGTGGCGTATGTGCGACAGCTTCATGCTACTATATAATTTCCATGGATGTCTAAAGCGGTCAATATGTCTTGTCCTAAAAGCAGATGTTTGTCCTAAAAGCGAATGTTGTCCTAAAGCAAAAGCAGATGTTTGTTCTAAAAGCGATGTCTGTCCTAAAGCAAAAGCAGATGTTGTCCTAAAAGCAGATGTCTGTCCTAAAGCAAATTAAAAATAAAACTACCACAAATTTCACAAAGACCACAAGACAGTGGACTTATTCATCATTCTCCCCTAAGTCTTGTTCGTCGCCTTGTGGAGGTTGAACCATCCTCGATCTTGGAGCGAGCTCAAGGAACTTGATCCTTCCAAGAGGCTTGGTGAGCGGATCCGTCGATCCGTGGTGTTGATGTAGCTTGCCTTGATGCTTCCTTCATCCAGCGACCTCGGATGAAATGGTACTTCACCCGGATGTGCTTGCTCGCTCATGAAAACGGGTTCTTTGCCGTGGCTAGAGCGACTTGTCGCCCACCCCGAGCTCCACCGCCCGATGTCCCCGCCGAGAGATCACCAGCGATCGAGCGAGCCGAGTGCTCGAGTCGGCGGTGGAAGCCGCTATGTACTCGCCTCACAACCGGCCGAGGCCACCACCGCCGCTGATCGATCGCCAGCGAACGAGGCACTTGCCGAGGAAGAAGAGAATCCCGCTTGTGCTCTGCCGGTGTCAATGTCGCGCGCGTGGTCACTGTCACGCATTCACGACGGCGTGCCGCGCCAGACACCTCGTAATGGAGGCCGTGGTCAAGGGTCCCCGCAACGTAGCGGATGATCCTCTTCACGACTCGCCGATGCTCGTCGTCGTCGGCCGTTGCATGAACCGACTAACGTAGCCGACGAGAATGCCAAGTCCGGCCGTGTGTGGGCGAGGTAGCGAGGCTCCCACAAGACGCCAGATCGCGTAGCGCCCACCTCTCCGTCCGTCTTTGCCGCGGCTCGGCTTCATTCTCTCCTCCATCGGAGTGAGAGTGGGTTGCGCCGGTGAGCCCACTAGCTCAACGACGCGCTGGCGAGGCGATGCCGTCAGTGTGATCCGGAATCATCTCGTGCACCTCGATCCCTAAGTAGAAGGAGAGGGGCCCTGTGTCACTCATCCGGAAGGTGGCCTTCATCTCTTCCTTGAATGCCGCCACCTCGCATCCTTAGTGCCGTGATCACCAAGTCGCCGACGACGCCCACCGCCAGAGCGTTGCGCTTTGCCCCGCCGCAGATCGCGGCCTCGTGTGCGCTCTGCTGGAACCCCATTTGCTTGAGGTGGAGTCCACTAGCGTTCGGGCTCGTGGTGCTCGCCGCAAGCCGTGAGGGTCTTGCGCAGCGAGAACCTGCCCTCCTTGCGGGGATGACGAATCCGGCGGCGTGACGTGACGTCTCCTCCTTCAAGTCGCCGCTGAGAAGGCGGACTTGACGCCCATGTGATGGACGCGCCAATCCTCCGGCCGCAAGTGCGAGGAGAAGACGAACGGACTCCATGCGCGCGACGTGCGGGCGCCATCGGTCGACTCTCCCGCGCGCGAAGCCTCGTACACCAAGCGAGCCTTGTGCTTGACGATGGCGCCGGCTTCATCCCGCTTCGCCTGAACACCCACTTAAGGGTGATTGCGCGACGGCGGAGAAGATCCGCCGGCTCCCACGCCCGGCGCGCCGACGGCGTCCATCTCTCGCTTCATCGCGACACGCCACGCCGCGTCTCTCTCGCCTCAGCGAAGGCGGGCTCGCCGCCGTCGCCACGCCGCGTGCAAATCGCCTCGAGGTCGTCGCCGCCGATCCGGGACAGCGGCTCGCCGAGATGTTGTCCATGGTACGATAGCGCAGAGGCTCGCTGCCGTGGTAGCGCGCGACGCGATCTCGCCGTGAGACAGAGTAGCGAACTCCATCGCGGCGCTGCCGTCGACCGGCCGCAGGCCGATGTGGCGGATCCGGTGGTGGCCGCAGTGCGGGAGCGGCGAGCCGCCGGAGAGCGTGAGTGGCGGTGGTGAAGAGTGGGCGAGTGGCCGGCGGTGGTGGAGCACTCGCCGAGCCGGTGGCGAGCAAGGTGTCGAGGTGGACGAGCTCGGTGAAGACGGCCGCTAGCTCTCGGCTCTCTCGGCGGACGTGGTCGACAACAAAGTCCCCGAGTCGGGTCGAACCGCCGCCCACCGCCTTGTCCACGTCGCCCGCCGCCGCCGAACACAACGCCACACGAGATGCGACTCGCTGCGTGTCGTGGTCGAGGATGCGGTAGGCCTTCGAGCCTCGCGTAGCCGGCGAACACTCGAGTGCTCCGCTGCCGAGCTTACGATGTGGCCAAGCTCCTGGCGAACGTGAGGGAGCCGAAGACCGCAAGTGGGAGACCGCCGGCTTGCGCCATGCGGGCCTCGTGCGGCGCCCGCCGCCGAGCGCCTTGGTAGGCGAAGTTTGAGGATGTAGACGGCATTACCACCGCCTCTCCCGTAAGACGACGGCATCCCCTCTCGCTGAGGAGGCCCGAGCCATCCCCACAACCGCTCGTTGCGCCGCCGACGACGCCGCTTCTGCGGCGCCAGAAGGCGCGAGTATTGGCGCCGAATGCCCTCATCGCCGCAAAGATGACGCGAATTCACCGCCGATGAATTCGCCGCCGCGTATGCGTGCGCGAAGACGCGCAGCTTGCGGCGCACTCTTCCTCGCAGCGCTGCGCGCGCGATGGCGCCCCCGCACTCTCCTTTGTCGCGAGGACCATCACCCACATGGCGGGAGAGGTCGCCGACGAGCGCAGGAAGTAGCGTCGTCCTCCCGGTGTGGCGGTGTCACCGCCACAAGTCCGCGCACGAGCTCGAGCCTCTCCTTGCCTCGGAACTCGCTGCGGGGAAGGAGTCGCCGCTTCGCCAACACGCAGACGCCGCAGAGCCGCTCCACATGGTCAAGGCACCGGCAGCCCGCGCACCATTTCCGTGGCACCGAGCCGCCGTGGCCTCGGTGAAAGGTGCCCAAAGCGCTGCGTTATCGCCACGCCTCGTCGTCCGACGAGCCGCGAGACAGAGGGTTGTGCCACCGACGTGAAGAGTGTAGTCGATTTGCGCCTCGTTACCTTGGCAAGGAGGCGGCGTCGAAGATCCCAAATCGCGCAGCACCGCGCTCGATCTCGACATGCGAGCCGCTTCATCCGGTATGCCCCAAGTCGATGATGGAGTTCGCAGATCGGATGTAGTAGACGCCGGTGAGCAGCCGGCTGCTCGCCGATTTGGCGACGGCAGCGACAGACGCCTTGATCTCCGCACGAGGCGTCGCCGAACTTGACGGTGCCTCGAACGCTCGAAGTCGAGCTCGGAGAAGAACTCCCGCCGCCCGGCCATGTGGTGGGTGGCGCGGTGTCGAGGCACCACCGTCGGTCTTGTCATTGCCTTAATTGTCGCCGAGGAGGGCGTGTGCTTTGGCTCGTCAAGGTGGAGAGAGCCATCGCGCGGTGCTGCCGAGGTAGTTCGATGCTCGCGATGAGCAATGAACAGACCGCCGCCTCCTCCTCGCGCTGCGTGGGCTGCCGCGCCGTGGGTCGCCGACACCTTGGCCCAATGACCAAGCTTGCCGCATTGTGGCAAGAGTCGCCTCGCGCGGCTTTGCTTGCCAAAGATCGCTGCCACGCCTTTGCGCGGCTTGCCGCGCTTGCCACTCTTGCGCGCTGTCGTGGAAGAAGGCTCCCTTCTTCTTGTCACCTTGGCCGCACCCCACCGCCTCCCGAGTGAGGAGGAGCTTCCCGCCAATGGTGACGGGTCCCGAGAGGCTCGTGGCTCATCGATGTCGACGACCTTGAGGCGACCACAACGCCTCTCGATGGTCATCGTGGAAGGTCGGCCAGAGACCCGATCGAGCGAGCCATCCGCTTGTACTTCGGGGGCGCTTGTGGAAGAGCTTCTCCCGCACTCTCTCTCGCCGTAGGTGTCGCCACCGAACGCACCAACTCGCAACAGAGTGTTGAGACGGAGAGCAAAGTCATCAACGCCTTCACCGCTTGAAGGCCGGTTCTCCCACTCCGTCGCGTAGTGCCGCAATGTAGACTTCGGGCGCGGCTGCGCCGATGCGCGGGATACTAAGGCTCGATACCATTTGTTAGTCGCTGGACTCTTGCTCTTGGTGATAGCAAGATCCTTACTCTCATGGAGAGGATGACACTAGGAGATGGAGCAAGTTTTCTTGTTTATTGCTCACACAATGCCATCCTAGATGCTGTCCTAAAGCGGTCAATATGCTGTCCTAAAAGCAGATGCTGTCCTAAAGCAAAAGCAGATGCTGTCCTAAAAGCAGATGCTATCCTAAAGCAGTCAAAAAAACAAAAACTACCACAGCCCCACAAAGACCACAGTACAGGGACTTATTCATCAGAATAAACCCTAGGCTGGAGCCTTACAGAAGTAAAAATGAAAAGCCATCCATCAAGCTCACTAATTCAATGAACAGATGGAGCTGGATCTACTCTGTCAAAATTGATGGCTAATGACTGCTTTCCTGGTTTTTTCACTGGAAATGCCCGCTCCTCTTGGTATATAGTACAGCAGTAGACATAACAATCTACCGTCAAATGTTCTGGTACCCAGGTTCAAGTGTACTACGGACTTACATTGCACTCATCCATGAATTGCTCATCTCGTGTGAGGAACCTCTTCCAGTACTTCCTGTAGTCTGGTATACCTAACTCAAGCCAAGGTTTCATATTACCATTGTAATGCAATGATGCAGAAGTTCGGGCAACTTCTCTCCAATTGCATAGTCATAGCCAAGTCCAGATAAGGTCAACCTCTCATCAAGAGGATATGTAAGATGCTGGAAGGAAAGCAAGCTTACAGTTACAGGTAAAGCTGCAGCTCGCAGTGAGGCCTCATCATCATTCTTTCGAAACTGTACCAAAATAAGAGTAAAAAAGAATAGTAAGGTAACCACTTCATAAAAGTTTCATGGGCCCAAATCATATATTTTCCAAAATAGAGACTGAAATTAACTTAAAGCACCCAAGCTAATTTAAGTATCATGAGAACTGGTTACGTAGTTAGCGAACTTGCTAGCTAGAAATAATAGAACAAAACAAAATTCTAGACATGAAATTAACTTAAAGCACCCAAGCTAATTTAAGTATCATGAAAACTCGTTATGTAGTTAGCGAACTTGCTAGCTAGAAATAATAGAACAAAACAAAATTCTAGACATGAAGGCATGCTTTAGAATTTGAACTAAGAATGGGCTTAAGAACAAAACCAACCTTTTCAAAGAGTTGCAGGTAATTCTCGGTAACATTATAATCTCTCCATTTGTCCAAATTAATCACATTCACCCCAGACATCCATGCACATGACTGGGGATCATATGTTACCTTACCCAGAAGGTTTCTTAGTTGGCCCAGTCTCAGGCCACAAAACTTGACAGCGCCATTGACCTTATCTCCCATATCAAGATTCCACAAGAAAGAGAGATCACGTTGAACAACCACATCATCCTCCAACACAATCACCTTCTTTAAATCTTTAAATATTTCCGGAATAAAGAAATGTGAGTGACTGAACACTGATAAATACTTCATTCTAGTCATTGCGATCTAAAACAATCGCTACTTACCTCGCTTGCTTTGACATCATGCCATCTGGTTGCTCCTTCTCTACAAGTCTGAAAAGGCAAAAGCTGAGCTAGTCACAGTATGATTTATCAGCATAGGCAGATAAGAGTGCTAGGCTGTTAGGCTTACCTATATTGCAGAACCGCATGTTGCTTGCTGCAGGAGGGATGATCAGTGGGGATGTCTGCTACTTTCCTTTCCCTTCCAAAAAGGTAGCTGCTCATCCGATGAATGTACAATGGTTCTGTTCAATCAGATAGCATCATAAGAAACATTCAAGCACAAGAAATTCAAAACTGAAGTATTGCATCACCAAGAAAAGCATGTTCCAAGGTATGAAAATAACTATGTAACTACCTATTCATTTGGGGGACGGTGGAGCTTATCAGAAACCAAGCAGGAACGAGAAACGTTCATAGATAAAAAAAAATGCTGGAAGCGAAGTAACAAACGGATAGATCTAAAGAAAAGGGTTGGATATCACCAGACACCTCAACACGTGCTGCACTTCTGGATGCCCTTGGTGATGTGTGGGACTCATGCCGACCCCTATGCCTATGCTCTTCTGGAGACAATGATCGGCCATGCCTAGATGATGTTCCTGATCCACCATCGAATGGAGTTCGCGACGGGCTCACCAGGAGCGTGCTTCCCCGACGAGGAGACGCTGGTCGCCGCCGGAGCCCCACGGCCGGCGATGGGGAGCGGCGGCGTTCACGGCGAGGGCTGCGCCGCCGCGCGCGCGATGAAGGCGGCGGGACGCCGGCTGCGCGGCGGCGGCGATGGTGAAGGTCGCCATGGGTCCCACGCCTAGGGTTTTGGTCGGCGCGTTTATGGTTTACCGTTTCGCTCGCCGAGTCCCAATGCCGGACGAAGAAGAGGAAAGATATTCGGCGCTGGCGGGAGTGGGGGAGGAGGAGGCGGCGGTGGCGCGGGGTGAGGAGGAGTAGGCGAGGCGAGCGCGAGGAGGGAGGGGAGGAGGCGGCGCGCGGGAGGAGGAGGAGGAGGCGGCGCGGAGAACGGGAGGAGCGTGTCGCGGGAGAAGGGGCGGAGCGGCGGAGGGAGGGAGGAGGCGCGCGGAGAACGGGGAGGCGGGAGCGGAGGCGCGGGGAGGCGGAGATGGGGAGGATGGGGGGTGGCACGGTGGAGGATGGGGGGAGGCGGAGGGAGGGGAGGCGCGGGGGAGGAGGGGGAGGCGCGGGGGAGGCGGAGAACGGAGCGGAGGAGGCGGGCGAGGGGATGGGGAGAGGCGGCGGGCGCGCGAGGGTTTGGCGTGCGGGGGAGAGACGTGGGGAGGTGGAGCGGGGGAGAGACGTGGGGAGGCAGCGTCGGCTTTGAATTTGGATTTGGATCGTTGGATATGAGTGGGTAAGGAGAGAGAAAGGTGAAAATTGATCCTTGATCGTTGATTTCACTGGTTGGTTTTCCTGGGGACACGAATTGGTGTGGACGTAGGAAAACTCATGACTGCTGGGGGCACAATTTGGGGTGGTCGTAGGAAAGAACTGAACTGGTGGATTTTAGGGGTAGAGATGTGGTCGCATGCCGGTGACTAACATATTAATGGGGACAAATAAATTACCCTTCAAAGGTTGCAATGATCTCTCAAATAAATTAGATTATTTATAGCTTCAAACTTATTTGCTTCTGGATTTGACCTAGGATATGCCATTATGCTTGTCATGACTCTTATTTCTCATATGCCCAAATTTCTCCCCCTTTTCATGCTAACCATAAAATTTCGAGTGAGAGCACCTGCTTCTAGCATTTGTTTTGAATTAACCCATAGTTTTAGCAATAAATTGCTATTATACCACTTCAAAAGTAAAATTTTATTGGCATGAAATCGACATATACTTTGTAATATAGAAGATGTGGTTATATATATAGACTTCAAGTCTTTGGGTGTAAGTTATTCTGTACTTATTGGAGGTTCATAGCATTTTCTAGTCGTGGTGATCTTTCTGAGATTTAACATTTGACTAGATGTCTTGTGCCTTCAAGAGAGACAATTTTCCTATTACCATGTAGGCATTAATGCACAAAGAACTAGTGAACTGAGTCATATCTTTCCTTTCAAATGTCAAGCATAATATTTACAAATTTTATTCCATGCATGATTAATTATTTTACTGCAGGTAAGATATGCTACAGGCAATATGTTCTATTAAACAATTGTTCAACAGGGGTAAGGCTTTAACAAAACAACCTAGACGAAATATATTCATGGTGTCTGGGAAAATAATTATCTAGTGCACAATTTCAGTCTAAAGCAAAAGATAAGAGGTGTTTTTCATGAGCAAGATCAAGCTCGACAAATGTTGTATTTATACTATTGATGCTACTCATGCAGGAAAATGACATCTAAATAAAACTAAGGGATAACTAGGAAAATGCTACTAGTCTCTATATTGTTCACCGTGGGCATATTCTTGCTTATGAATGCACCTGTTTCTTAGTAACATACGAGTTACCTAAATTTAGTCTAGAGACAAAATGATGCAAGCAGAGTAATACTCGCGTGCGCACTTCTAGCCCTAGAAACAAAAGTAGAACGTGGCAAAGTGCCTACAGGAACACCAGTAACATTTTACAGGTTTGGCCATCGTTTCATAGAAGGCCCTTGTAGGATCAAGGATACCGACTAGAGGGGTGAATAGGAGGTTTTTAAATTTTTTAGTTTACTTGATTAATTCTTCACAATTTAAATGGCAAGAATGTAAAGCAATTTCTCCTACACAATTCTAGTCAAGTATATAGCAATCCTAGCTCTAAGCAAGCAAATGATCACAATGAAGTAAATAAACACGAGCTAAGAGAGAAATGAACACAACCGATGTTTTTACCGTAGTGTTCGGAAACTTGCCGGTTTCCCCTAGTCCACGTTGAGGTTAGCCGGAACGAATCGGACCGGCTCCACGAATTAAGCCGAAACACCTCGATCACTAGTGGTAGCTCTTCCCCGCTCCGGGTAGGTGAGCTCTGACCTTCACAAGACTATCGGGTCTTCTCACAAGCTCCTTGAAAAGATCACCGATCGAACCTCCGCCCAATCATCCAAGTGCCGGCAAACACTAAGAGAAATAGACCTGGGCTTCACTTGAATGCAAAAGAGTGCCAAATGGATCAACTAATGAATTCTAGCACTATTTGCTCAACCACTTCAAATTGAATGCACAAGTGAGAATTAGGGTGGAATGAATGCTCTAGGGCTCAAAGAATGTTCAATGGGTCTCTAACCTTAGTCCTTGAGCAGTGGTGGGGGTATTTATAGCCTCCACCAACCAAAACTAGCCGTTTGGCACAATTTCCTGAAAAATTCAGGATGAGCGGTACTACCGCCCTTATGGGGCCGGTACTACCGCTACCAAATCTTCACGACAGAACGGCTATGTCAGAGCTCTGTAGTGACCGTTGGATTTGACGGCGCGGTACTACCGCCGTTGTAATTTGCGGTACTACTGCTCTCCGGTAGTTCTGCAAAGTTGACGCGATACTACCGCTTGAGCCGAAATCCAAAAGTCACAAATCTGGCGCTCTCTGGAAAAAGGCTCCGCTCTAGGTCCGGAGCTTCCGAACTCCGAAGTACCGCTCTAGATATTGCGGTAGTTTTGGCGTTGAAACCGCCGGTACTTCCGCTCTGCGAAAATCCAGATTTCATCCGGAGGAGCTCTTTGGAAAAAATATTCCGCTCAGCGTCCGGATTTTCCGGGCTCTGGAAGTACCACTCTAAAATGCGGAACTACCGCTACATGTGGTAGTTCCGGCATTGAAAGCGCCGGTACTTCTGTTCCCGCAAAAACTTAGATGCATCCGGGGGTGCTCTCTGGAAAAAGGCTCCGCTCGAAATTCGGAGCTTCCGGTCACCGGTACTACCGCTTCTAGGTGCGGAACTACCACTCTCCGGTAGTTTCGACGTTCAAATCTGCAGTACTACCGCTCTTCCAGACAAAGCACAGAATTGATTTTAAAACAGATTTTTGATGAATGAATGCTTCTAATTTGATCCAAATGGCACATAAAATTTGCTATCATGCTACTTGCCATGATCCCTCTTTATAGTACGATTATCTACCTTATAACCCGGTCTTCTATCTTTTCTCCTTAAGACCGGTAAAAGTAAAAGGGATCATATTCTAAGTATACCTTTGTCTTGAGCCACTTTAGGTCTTCACAAATATCCTTTGGCTTGCATCTTGTTGCTCACATATGGACTAGACCTTCGCATGCTCATTAAACATGTTAGTCTCATATTCACATAAATTCATTAATTACCAAAACCATTTTTAGGGGCCTAGATGCTTTCAGCCCTTAGGCCTAACGGATCAATCTAAATCATATAGTCATTCTTCATGGTAGAGTAGAGGCAATACCTCACAAACTACAAGTTTTTACCTTTCAGCAGCAAAAGGGTACAGCTACGTCAGCGTCAAGCTTGACAGTAGTAGGATTGTATGACAATGAAATAAGCCCAGGTGATACAATTGTAGCCATTCGAGGCAAGCAAATATCGACTTAATGATGCCCAAAGTCCTACGATATTCATGCAATTTCCTATATGCTTACTGCTGGTAAGTAATCTTAAGTGTATGAAATGAGCAATTTTCAAAATTACTAACCCATTAAATAAATCTCCAAACACACAAAGCTAGGAAATAAACAGTAAAAGAAATATGATGCTTCCAAGGTGTACTAAGGTTTTACAAATTTACGGAAGCTTACATACCTAAAAATCATGTTTTTAGGATTTTCTAGAATTTTCTGGTAATATTTAATGAATTTCTGTTAATTAATAAGCATTTTTAGAATTACTAATAAGCAGAAACTAAATACTAAAGAAAATAAATCCAGAAAACATGATAATATCAAGTGCTAACAATGAAGCTCATATAATGTAAATATTAATTTCGTTAGGAGAAATTCGGTCTGCTGGACTTATTTGCTATTTTGCCAAACTTCAAGGTCAAATTTATAATTATTTTCATATTTTTAGCAAATTTTCTTAATTTGCCGAAACTACAGGGGCTATTTTGTAAAATTGCCATCGACTGAATTTTTTCTTTTCTTTTCGCTATTGGGCCAAATTCGGCCCATGTACGACCCACGAGCCCTATCGGCCTGTTTGACGGGTGGCTAGTGGCCTCGGATGCGGGCGCGAAGGTGGCGGGCAGAGCAAAGCGTTGGTGGCTTCGGGCCAGACCGAGCATCGGCGGTGGCAGGCGGAGCCACGCGGCGTTGAGCCGTGGCGCTTAGCTCGGGCAACGTTGGGCGTCGGCGGTGGCTAGCAACCTTAGGCACAGGGGCGGCGACGGGCGGCGGCCAAGGAGGCTAAGCGAGGAGGTGACCGAGCGTGGTGGGTGCGGAGTTGGCCAGGCGCGGTGGCGGCTTCGGGCGTTGGTGAGCGGAGCCGACGGCAGCCTCGAGCTTGGGGTCCGCGTCATCTCCCAGTGGGCTCGGAGGTGGCGGCCGGCCCCCGGCGTTTGGCCTTGATTGGAGCAGGCGATAGCTCCGTGTGTTGCCGGCGGACAAATCCGAGTGACGGCCGGTGACTTTGGGCACTGTGCATGGGGCGACTGGGTGCGGAGGCAGCCTCGGGCTCGAAGGTGGCCGGGCACAGTGGTTCGGAGGCGGCCTCGACGGCTGATGAGTGGCGGCTAGGCGCGGTGGTTCGGAGGCGACGTCGACGGCCGACGCGCGGTGGCTCGGTGGCGTCAGTGGCTTCGGGCGGCCGATGTCTGCGGCGACTTGACTCCCCACAGCATTGCACCGAATCGATGCATGACAATTTGCATGATTTTTTTCTCTCGAATCAATCTCGATTCTAAGAGCAACTCCAGCAGGGCCCCTACTTGAGCCCTCAAATCTCATATTTGAGAGCCAGAGCAAAATCGAACTCAAAGAGGCCCTACTTGGCTCTCAAAAATAGGAGGCCTCTCAAATGAGGTCTCTAAGCCCTCATTCCTAGGGCCCCTACTCTAGCTCATTTTTCAAATTTTCTCGTTTTTGTGGAACATTTGTGCTTTCAATTTAAATTAGAAACAGATTTGAATTTAAATTTGAATATTCATATTTGAATTCGTATTTGAATTCATATTTGAATTCGGAACAAATTTGAATTTAAATTTGAATGTTATGTGATGAACTTTGTGCAATTTAAATTCGGAACAAATTTGAATTTAAATGTTATGTGATGAACTTTGTGCTTTCAATTTAAATTCGGAACAAATTTGAATTTAAATTTGAATATTTGTATTTGAATTCGTATTTGAATTCGGAACAAATTTGAATTTAAATTTGAATGTTATGTGATGAACTTTGTGCTTTCAATTTAAATTCGGAACAAATTTGAATATTCGTATTTGAATTCATATTTGTGCTTTCAATTTAAATTCGGAATAAATTTGAATTTAAATTTGAATATTCGTATTTGAATTCATATTTGAATTCGGAACAAATTTGAATGTTATGTGATGAACTTTGTGTTTTCAATTTAAATTCGGAACAAATTTGAATTTAAATTTGAATATTCGTATTTGAATTCATATATTTAAATATTGTCCCTCATTGTGAAATCATAAATATTTTATTGTGTATTGTGCTTTTGTCCCATACATATGCATATAGTGTGTGAGGAAATAGAGGAAATTGAGAAGTAGGGGCCCTATTTTGAGAGCTCTGTGAGTGCGACTGAAAAGCAGAGCCCTCAAAAGTAGGAGGAGCCCTCAAATAAAAAATAGAGACTCTGTTTTGAGAGCTACTGCTGGAGTTGCTCTAACCTGACTAGGTTTTCCGATCTAGAACCTAGATATTCAATCTATCGGATTATAGAGATGAACAATCATGCGAACAATTTTATAGATCTATCTACGATTTGAATCAACTAGAATGCTACTGCTGTGATCATGGCATTGCAACAAATAGTATTTCAATCTACGAAATTGCAATGCATAATAGATTGGTTTTGGTATTTGCATGTCTTACACCTTGTAGAGTGATTTGTGTTGATAACATGTTAAGAAATAATGACAATAATCTCTAATGTAATGCACGCAACCAATCAATAGAGAATTAACGCAGAATACTTGAAGGAGAATACAAGGAATCGAAGTCTTTATTAATCACCATATTTCTCTCTTCTTGTATATAGATTTATCTATTTATAGTTAAAATCTCTTAGAAATAATTTTGGTATTTGTGTATAACGCAACATTCGAGGTTTGGTAACAGGCACGAGTCGCCGCCGCTGCCATCTGTTGCGACTCGCGAGTGGTTTCGCACCTGCGAAGCATCTGCTCTCTGGGTGGGCTGAAGCGAGAAAGCCTATTAGCCCAATTACCACAGGCCACGTAAGCTGAAAGGCCCACGAGTAGTTTGTTCTCTCTAACCTCGCTTCCCCGCGCCGCGCTCTGCGACCAACCAACCAGCGAGCGAGCGGCGGCGGCGGAGGAGGAGATGCCGGGAAAGGGGCAGCGGCGGCGGGAGAAGAACTACCGGGCGGCGCACGGCGCCGACACGCGCTTGCCCCCGCCGCCCAAGCAGCGGGAGCTTGACGCCCTCCCGTCCAAGCTCCGCCGCCTCATCGTCTTCCAGAACAAGCAGAACAGCAGCTCCAAAGCCGACGCCGACGTTGAAGCCTCCTCAGGTGCGCTCTCCTTACCCCTATCACCTTAACTACAGCAATTGAAACCGGCTAATTTCCTACTCCCTGACCTTTTGCGCGTGCTGCTGCTGCTGGTTGCCCAGGAGGGAATCCCGGGAAGCAAGGCGATGACGGCGCGGGGAAGAACAAGGCGCGGAAAGACAAGGTAATGCAGGATAGAATAGATTTTCTTCGGAGCGAGCATAAGCCAATTTCCATAGAAAAACTGAAAAGCGTCTGCCTTGCTCGAAAATAATCTTCTCCACTCAGGAAATGCTGAATCAAAATGCAACGGGGGATAGAATAGAATGCATTATAATAGCGAAGTCTAGAATATAATGGAATTCGGCTCGTTTCCTGGTTAAAGATGCCTGCTATCTTTAAGCACACTTGCCTGATGTTGCCCTGCATTCGTTCTGTTCACCTGATTCACAGTGTTACATTGGTTCTTGCCCTGATATTGTTTCTCTATTTAGGTAAACAAGAGCAGCCTGTTAAAATACGATGTGTTAGATTCTGCGCTCTGCACCATTTTCTTTAGCGGTGGGTGCCTTGTCTTGGATTTTTTTTCATTAACTGTGGTGTTCGTGCATAAATCTAAGAAGTGGGCCTTGGAGCCACCTGCTGATGCCAAGGAAGCAAAGATTAGAGGCGAGGATGGACCGGTTGCTGATGAGAATATGACTGCGGATGGAAGCAAGGGGAAGCGGAAGCGAGGGAAGGCTATGGATCTTCGTTTCAAAGAATTGGATGAAAACGTCTCGGTTTCAAAGAAGCAGAAAAGGAAGAAGTTGTCTAAACATTTGATCTGTGCTTGTTTGTTTGGCCTGAAACATATTTAATCATGTAGCTTTTGCATCCATCCATTTGGATTCTTTGTTGCCACATGTAAAACAAAAACCCTTTTTCAAGTGATCCTAAGCTAATTGTCTTTCTTTTGAAAGTTACAAATATTCTAGTAAACACCTGCTGGCTGTTGCCTAAAGGAAACTTCCATGTTCTTTCATTAAGGTGTAAACAAGGAATAACATTTCTTGTACCATGGATTTCAGACACCTGGATGAGAAAAAAAAGAAGCGCAAGGGCAGTAAGATGGAGACCCGTCTGAATTTCCCTGGTGGTGAAAAAGTCAAATTTGGTGAAGTTGTTGATGCTCCACCAAAGTTGTCATTCCCGAAGGTACCTTCCCTTCTCCACATCCCTCTATCTGAACCCCTTTAACTTAATCTATTTTCTTTATTAAATGTATGGTTTTACTTTTGAAGGTGAAGAGTCATTTAGATGTTTCTCACGAGTGGCTAAGAAAAGAGGTGATTGAGAATTACAGAAATATCAAAGGCTGGAAAACAAGGCCTGTACTGTCTTGTAGGCAATTTTGAAAAGGAAAAAAAGCATTGTTTTTGGGTTCCAGGTCGTTCTTTTTTACTTCCCCGAATGGATCATTATAGTATTCTTGGTAATGGGTATTATACTAGAAGTGAATCTATGCTTTTCACTCCTATAGATACGTACAAATCTTAAAGCACCAACTAAGGGGCAAGAAACCTCAATCCACCTTTGAAGGTGCTTTAATATTTATGCAATTCACTATTTGGGAGAGTATGGAATCACCTCCCACTATACCATTATACGATTAAGAAAATGTACTGATTATTCCATCTGTGTTTTTACAACGTGTTGGCCATACTTGGCTCCATGGTTTCGGAATGGTAACTGGAGCATAAACAAACTCATTAAGTACCTTAATTTTACCCGCAAATTGTCACATGCTGCTTTGTTGTTCTTATGTAAGTACCTGGCATGGGTCTTTACAACTTGCCTAAAGGAGTAGCTGTTGGAAATGTACATATTTCCAGTACAGTAATAAAGCATGCAGTAGGTTGTTCGGGTGTTCAAACTGAATTTTTCCGGGGATATGCAAACAACTGAAGGCCTTTGTCGATGTGAAGGGTAAACATTGTTTTGTATGTTACATCCTTGGATTCATCCTCCAGTTTGAACCTGAAGAAATGTATCAGGGTAGCAGCAATGATCTTCATCTGCCTGTATGCAAAATCTTTCCCCAAGCAGATACGAGGGCCCGCCTGATCATGGAAAGAAGACGTGTTACATGCAAATGGTTGTCTAAAGGAAAATGAAATTAACTTTCTTGTGTTATTTAAAATAGTAAAATTGAAAACTGATATTAACAAATGCAATCTTTCTTTTCTTTAGGGTACATGTAGCCACTTGATGTTAGCTGCAGTAATCCTTCTGAAAGTACAGCTATGATTTATCGCAGCTAGCAATTAGGTAGCATGATCATTTCCTACTTCAGTTGGAATCCAATATCGTAGACTTAATTTTCTGCTTTAGCATCATAAGGCAAGATTTGAATACCACTAGTTGCTCCTGTTTTACGTGTTTCTTCTTTCAAATTCTTGGTGAAGATCTGGGTTGTGCCTGTCATGGGCCTAATTTGAGTAGAGTTGGCCTTGTTCACTTAATAAAAATATAGGATTTTTAAATATGTGGTGAGATGATTTCCCCCAATTATCTTACATTGAAAGATACAAACTTGTAAGGGCTCTCTTGCTGGAACACTCCATTCACAAGCCATCTTTCAGGCCTGAATTCTTCGGCATCCTCACCCCAAAGGTATGTCATCCTCCCCATGGCATAAATCATGTAGTTCACTCCATCTCCTTTTACCACTCTATAGCCATTAGGTTGTAGTACATCATCTTCATCTGCCATCTTACCATCCTGCAAAAGTGCCAGAGAAAAATTTCACCAAGGCAGTGCCATTATAATCTCTAAATTTTTACAAAAAAACAGTGTGATATTGAATATATCTTTAATGAATTTAATTTAATAGCAGATTTGCGTTAAGTTGAGTAATTAATTTCTGTCTCAAATTTTCCATGAGCAGCACTTGCACTTTTTTTGCAACCTCTTCCTACAGTCCTTCTCCCATCCCTATTTATTTCTTTTTGTTGACAAAAGCAGGCTGTGAAATGCAAATGCATCCTAAGAACAGCTAGTGGAAACTGGAAGAGTCAAGCTAGATTTTAGTAGAACCTTGAGTTTCCAGAATAACCAAGTTTCTTCTTAATTTGTTCTTGTTGTTAACTATAGATTCACAGATCTCTCATGATTATCATTTAGGTTGCCATCCTGAGTATGCTAACACCAAAAATTAACCTAGTTCTTCAGTGCCATCATTATTTAAATGCTACTATACCATGGGGAATACAGTCCATTAAAATGCTTACTATACCTAGTTCTTCAAGAATCTATATCCAGTGTTGCAGGTTATGATAAGGAACGTCATAAGTTGGTGCTTAATGCCAGATCCAAATCAGGAAAAATCATGTCTGGGTTTATTTTAGTTGAACTCTACTCTGCACAAGGAATAGCCTTTGAAGTTATTCATACCACTGGAACAGCGGGATACAGCCGGAGTGTCTCGGAGATTGTAGCATGGAGGTAGTGCATTTTGTCAGTAGCACATTCATTCAATTTTGCAGTGAAGTTTTTGATATTTTCTTCCTTGTCCCACTCAACAGACTCCTTGATTTCCAGGGCAACCTTATCCTGCACTATGGGGTTCTTGCACAGCATGTAGAAGAGCCAGGAGAGGGTATTTCCTGTGGTGTCTTTCCCGGCGATCAGGAAGTTGAGGATTATGTCACGCAGGTAACGGTCATTCATCATCTCAGGGTCCTTCTCGCTTGCTATTATGAATCTTGATAGTATGTCCTCTTTGGCTTTCTGCGTGCATCATAAAAGAGAAGATAAAATCCAAAGTAAAATAGTGTAGTAATTTTTGCTTTGTCTACTACTTTTTGGTGACCAAATTCAGAACTTATTCAAGAATTGTCAAATCCATGCTAGGATGTGAATTTGAAATGGTTGATCACAAATATCTCCTATTTCAATACCAAGCTGAACTTTATGCATCAAGTTTGTTGTTATTCCAAAAACATGAGCCATTAGAAAAGGCAGTATATCATACTGTAACAAATTATAGTACACGTAGCCCTTACATAATCGCATCCATTCTTCAGTTGCTCTCTCTTTTGATGGATCAACTGCATCACAAAGTTGTCGATGATCTGAATACTCCTCTTGAGTTTGGCTTCTGATCCGATATTAAGATACCGTTTCAGTTGCCAGAGTATATCAACATATCGGTGGTAAACAAGTGAATTTGCCTCATCAAAGACCTTGCTGAATTGAATGCTAGATTCATCTGATCCAGATAGTGTGTTGAGCTCAAAACCGAATCCCACTTTGAAGATTGAATCCATAGTTGTTTTCATCAAAAGGTCCTGAGGAAAATTGCATTACAGTTACTTGATTTGCAATCGAAAGGGTAGAACAGGGAGGACTATCAGTTTGGTCTCTGAATTTTGTAGCTCAGCTTGTTCAAGTCACTCAACTTCTGGAACAAGCATTCTCTCTCAAACCTTGAACTCGGGTTATGTTTGTTTGCTTATTCAGAAAACTGATTAATAGATAGCCCAATTCAGGAGTTTGCTCCAGTTTTCTGTCCAGAACAGCTAGCTTAAATTTGCTTTTCTGGTTTCGGTTTTCCCCATTTGTAAGTTAAGGTACTAGATTTAAACAGAGCATAGAGTCATAGACTACAGCTACAAATATGTTTTTTTACCTACTAATATTGTTTTTATATCTATCATAGTTATAATAGAAGTACCTGCATGTCGATGGTAATTCTATTAGCTGCTACAGATGATATCTTCTCTGCCAGTTTTGCAGCATTCATTCTGAACACACCACTGCTGAAGTCACGTAGCACTTTGGTTGAGAACTCGTGGCTTGCTAGCTTCCTCTGCTGCCGCCACTTCTCCCCATCAGTTGCAAAAATTCCATCCCCGAAGAGATCCTTCATGATTTGAGTGTTGAAGGCCCCCTGTGAATTAAGCATCATCAAAATTTGTGCTCATAGGCTCAATTTTTCATATATTTGCTATAGTTACTCAATCTACTCCCTTGCCTATAATGTTAAATAATACGAATAGGCTGACTAATTTGGACATAGGTTCACTTTTAGCTAAGTTTCTACCTGATACGAATTTCTTTTTATATTTTACATGGCAATATGTTATCCAGTTTTTAGCTTTCAGTTTTGAATTAAATATAGCTGTTTCTTGCACGATGAGCTGTTTGACCACTAGATGATTTTCTGTGTGAACTTAATAACTGTCAGTTGAACACTAATTTATTCAGTTGTAATTTTCTTTATAATATTGCCTTGAAAACGCACTGTTATGGAATCAGATCATAGCATATTGTAGCATGTAGTTAATAGTTAAAAGCAGGGGCGGATCCAGGACAAAATCTGAGAGGGGGCACAATAATACACATAGTATGCTGAATTGTTCTCATTCATAATTTTAGCATGAGTGAGGACCTTTTAGTTGGGCTGAGTGGGGGCACTAGCATTAAATCTTGGGCTATATACCTGGGTTCCTGCGAATTGAGTGGCGGCCTGGGCCCTCACTCCCCTCTCTTTGGATCCGCCCCTGGTTAAAAGACTACCCAAGTTTCAACTTTTGATCATCCTTTGTATATATCTTGTTGGATTTAAACATGTGACATACAGAATGAACTATCTATTAGCATACTAAATTTGAAGAAAGGGGGAGGGTGTAGAGGATCAACATGGAAGATCACCTTACTGTATTTACTGAAGCTGGTCTTGAGGACATGCTCAACGACGGCTGGGTCAGAGGTGAAGAGCTCACTGTGCCCGGGATAGACCAGCCTGCTGGTGCGGTGCAGGCGCGCAAATACCACATGTTCGTCGAAGAGCCTGTCGAAGTTCTTGAGCTGGCGGAGCACAGTCCCGACGAGTGGTGGCCGGTCCTTGGCTCTCTGGGCAAATTCTTTGATGCAGACGACGGCGAAGGATGCAACAACGCCAAGGATGTAGAGGGTGATCACCAACAAGGTTATGGCAAGAGCGGAAACTAAGCACATGCCTGCGGATGCAGTGAGGGAGGAGAGCTGGGGCGCCATTAGAGCGAGCTAGCTGCTGGTGCTTACAGAGCAAGTTTACCGTACATGTATCTTATCTCTGCAATCTACACAGCCACTAGAGTTGTTTTGGTTTGGTCAACGTCCTTGTCTTCCACATTTTCTATTGGTCCCGTGTTAAGGCAGCATATGTACATATTTTGGTTCTGGGCAGTCTTTGTCGCAGACAATCTCGTGTTCAAACTATCCAATGGCTCGGAATAATATCGCTTCTGCACTGAACAGACGTCAAATCCAAATTTGATATTTGCTAAATTCTTAGTTTGGTAAGACTCGTGTGGATCCTTTTGGCTTGAAGCTTTCCTAGCAACCAAGTTTTCCATACGCGTATCTCAATTTACCATATTGCACTGCAGTTTCAGGATAAAGAACATGATTGGGAAGAGCAAGCTGCATGATAGAGAAGAATCATGTCGAGTCTTGTGCAAGAACAAATCATCCTTTGCAAACAAGTTGAAGATTCAACGAAATTTAGTACCTAAAATAGTGATATAGTAATTTGCCGCTGTGGCAAACCATGCCCAGAGATGACTAGTAAGAGGTGCATGGCATTTTTATCTTGGAATTGCCCTGTAATGCAGGGATCTGTTTAGACCTAGCTCACTTCCTTAGCTGCTAGGTACCAGCGAACAGAAAAAGGTCAAATCAAGCAGTGACATGAAATGTCGCCTTGCTGATTACGTGAGCAGGACTTTTAGCAAATTGGATAGCGAGACTAAACCAATTGATCGGTTGATTGCAATCATGGAACGACAACTTGATAGCGACATCTACATAACGTCGCAGACTCGCAGTTGTATCTGTCTGTACTTGAACAATCTAAATTGAGTAAATTTTATAAAACCACACTGCCTTCTAACAAAAATATCACAGAATTACATTTCTAAGCATTAGTTTCAAAAATATAATATTTCACAAAACTATATTTTTAAATAATATTACCGTACACAACAGGCATGACATCTCATCCCACTTGTCCGAAATACATCCAAGAATACTCCACTAGAGTTGAGTCTCACCTCCCATAAACTTCTAGAAAATTCTCATGTATAGTTAGCTTAGGCTTTGCAACAAGTTCTAGCTAATTTAGAGTGTATGTTCTACCACAAACTTTAAAGAAAAAAAGTTGATTACGCTAGCATAGTGCTCGTGTGTTGCAACGGGTATCAAATAAATATAGTATAAGTTCTAAACTTAAAAAATACAAAAATGTTAAAGCTCAAATAAAAAATGCATATATAATTCACATTATATCAACTGGCCGCATACATATACACATGTGTAAATAATGCAAAAATGTCACATTTGCCGTCCGGTGAGCGGGCAGTAGCGCCCACGAGACGACACGTGGCGACGCCGTCTGCGGCAGGCACCTGCCGCCCCACCAGCAGACAGCAGGAAGCCTATCGCCTGGTGGGAGAATAGGTGATTAGGCCGGCTTAATTATCTGTCCTAATTTTTTTCGTTTAGTGTTTATTTGAATTTTAAATATATCAAATGAGCTCTAAAAATTACAAAAATTTCTATACAGTCTTCTAACATAACGTACTTCATAGTGTAAGTTTTGGGTAATTTTATCCATTGTGAATGTTGCTCAAAAATTTATACAATTTTGATATTTGTACGAGTTTTTACATATATCAAATGAGCTCCAAAGTTACAAAATTTTATGTAAAGCCTTCTAACATACTCATAGTTATTGTGTAATTTTTTGAAAATTTTATGTGACTCACAGAAATGCCAATCTGTCCATATTATACGGCGTTGTCCACTCCCTCCTTTGGACATGTGTTGGTTTGACATACTGGCCCCCCTCGCCCGCTTCCTCATCCACACAAATATTAGTCTGGCCATGTTGCCCCACCTCGTCTGCTCCGTCATGCGCACATATATCACTTTTACCATGCTATCCCCTGTCACTCGTAGTGGTGCATGTTGACAACGCGTCCGTAATTTCCGGTGGCAATGCACTGGATTCTCTTTTCGCTTGTTTCAAATACAAAGCTCTCGCAATCCCTCATCATTCATCTAAACTGTGTTTCGCTTCTTGTAGGAAGAAGAACCTTCTGCATTATATAGTAACAGCATGGTAGACACCGAGGGACCAGTCGAAGCGGGATCGCCAAAGGAAGACCTTCCCTTGGAAATGAGGGAGGACTTTGGCCATAACTACCACTTGATGCCAAACAGGGGGGCTCAACCGATATGGCCTAAATGCAGACATAGGGAGGACGCGGTCGTGCAGGTCGTTGAAGGCCATTTCGATGGCGGGCGACGTTTCTTCCGATGCCCACATCTAGGGTACAATTAGCCAATAGTTTATTTTCTCTTACTACTAAAAGATTTTTCATATTAACCCTCCTTTCCAGCAGATGGCGAAATATGACTTCGTCCGTTGGATCGATCCTCCCCATGAACATTATGTTGTGAGGTACGTTGATATATTATGGGAGCGAATCTTAGAGATTGAGGCGCAAATTGACAGTCTCAATGAGGAGAACGGTAACCTTTGGCAACAGATGCAGCGTGAGAGGGGCAATGAGGAAGTCATTAATATAGGTAGTTCGTATGATCCCACATGTTGTTGTGCGAAACCTAGCTGCATATGTGCGTGCCACTATGACAACAGCCAGCCACGTCCGAGGCGCCCCCACTGCAACACTCCATGTGGGTCCCATGAGACACCTTCTACCAGTAGGCACGCACAGAGAAACTTGTAGCATGTAGCTCGTGGTTATGTTCAATCTCGTAAAGCATGTAACTGAAATGGTGTACGCGTCGTTGTGGTTGCTATTTTTTAGTAGATTGTTCAACTGCTACGTCACGTGCATTAAGCCAGAGGGGTCAATATGCATTGAACAAACGTTGTCAATTACATCTCAAATGGGTACAAATATGAATTAATGCGATACATTAAAAGATACATGAGATTATGACACTGAGTGGCGACCAGATGAGCTCGATCTGTTAGGGCAATCCTTCAATGAGTGCCCGAAGGTCTTACATATTCTGCATTTCACTGTGCGGGTAATGCTGGTACGTTGGCTCACATCCATGTCATTCTGGAAGTGTCGTGTCTGTTGACGTTCTTTCGTAGTTATCTTCAACTCCCTGTTGGGGGCCCATTGCAACATGTCCAGCCAAAGATCCCTGTAGTTCATGTCCAAGCCGTAGAAGTGAAACTCTACACTCCATTGCAGGGCCATACGGAATGAATGATTTTTGGCCCTATATAATCTTATATAGATTCTAATAGATATGACAGAATGTCTATTGAAACATGGAGCATCAATTTATTACTAAAAATTGAGGTATTTTTTTATTTTACTTTCATGTTTTAGTTGTTTTGAGACTAGCAGCTAGCAGAAAAGAGAGTGTCTTTGCTGCCTTCTAGCCAATTAGAATGTGATACTTATTTTCTATGTATTTAGGGACATTATATTCCCCTAGCTTTTATTAGTTATATTCAAAGTTGACTGCCTACTTCAAATCATATACAAATAAATTTGGATTAGTTTGATTGTGTATTTAAAACATTGGTTCCTGTTTCATGCTAGTTGGACTAAAGAGATTGATTAATGTTGGTTCTGAATTGAGGTAAAATATCATGCAAAATGCTATGTTGCCTGCGTTTCAAAGCACGTCACCAGCTATGGTTAATTGAGTACATCCTTTTGATAAAATGTTCTTTCAATGTGGGAAATCTTTTTCTATATAGGCTAGCCTCCATGATATTCCCTTTGTATACACTCCCTGGTGTAGTTATGGAGATATATCATAGATTTTGCTTACTGAGATGCTTCTCATGCCTTTTGCTATGAACGAGCAGAACGTGGGCTTAAATTTTGGTTTACTACATATTTGGCTGCTTAGATTTTCATATCAATATCCGTCGCAAATTAAAAAAAAACCTAATTGGTGGATTTAATGTGTATGTGCCAGCTTAATTAATTTACTTGAAAACATTTGATCCATTGAATGCATTCAAAGTGTGGTCGTTTAGCACCTTATTAAGTAAATTGATTTGTTTAGAGTAACCTCTTTTTATGAGATATGTTTTAGGCAAATGTGCACTGAATTTCTATGCACATTGCCTTTCATTTCTAAGCCACTAACTAAGCCTCCATATAAAAAATAGTTTCTCTATTTTTTCATAACATGCAAATAATTAGTACAATATATGCTTGGCTAGTAAACTATATGTATTTGGGCGACAAGGAATTCAAAGTAACTTTTGGAGTGAGTACATTATGAATTTATGCAATCCCCATTCTTGGTTACAAAGCATGTGGTGTGGCATTTCTTTATTGGGTCAGTTAAACTTGAGTTGCCACCTTGGCAGCATGATTCATCTCTTACTATTGAAGATCTCAATATCATGTAGTATACATACAAGGAACACAACTATAAATAGTCTTACCCTCAAACAGAGGTTTCCATAAGTTTCTCATGGGCTGCCTCTCATGGCACATCGTAGTGTGCTACTCTATCTAGTATTAAATGACGAATTTCTAGTTAGTTTGCTGAATGTGCAAGATGGTGAGAGCCTGTAATCTCCATGGGAGGGATTAACCACATCTTATATCTGCAAAGGATATACATTGTGTTGGTCATGTTACAATGCAAGCAATTACTTCCACCCCACATGTCCAAGTTGTTCAAGGAGAATCGCCAGTCTACACAACCGAACACATGGATTTTATCTCGATTTGTAACATCCCAAATTTGGGAAGTGCTAAATTTGAGAAGAATTTAAATCTTTTTATTGTTTTTTAGTGTTATTTAAAATTTTTGGCATTCATTTGAGATTCTTGATTTGGTTTTGTCAAACAATTCAAATAATCTTGGATCAAGAGTCAAAATAATTGGAAATCATTTGAGCAAAAAATTGAAATTTAATTTCAAATCGAGAATGGAAATTGGAAATCAAATTAAATAAAAGCAAAAGCAAAACAATATTAAAATTCGTATCCAAAACTCTGAGCCAAGGTTTTGAATTCAAATTTCAATCTCGAAAATGGAATTCAAAGCAAATCAAATCCCAAATCTTGCTAGCATCTTCCTTCTTCCCCCTTTTCCTTTCTCTTTGTGGTGTGGCCCCTATCTTCTCCACTCTCTCTCTCTCTCTCTCTCTCTCTCTCTCTCTCTCTCTCTCTTCATCCTCTTCCCCTCCCCTGTGTTCTAACTTCTAATCAGGCCGACCTAGGCCCGGCGTCGGTGCTGGGGCCCCACACGCGCCTCGTGTCGTATCATCTGCGCCCATGCCATGCGTTGCCTACTACCACGTGCTGCTCCACCGAGCCCTGCTGCCCACACGTCCTGGCCGCCGCAACTATCGCGCCGCCACGCCGAACGCCATGCACGTCGAGCCCACACCACCCAGCACTACTGACCAATAGTGCCATGCCACGTGGACCGGCTATAAAAGACACCCCCTTGGCTCCTCCATTTCCCTGCACCCCTTATTGCCCCCCTTCTTTCTTCCTCCGCGAACCAAGCCGCCCGTGGCCGCGCGTCGCCTCGTGCGTCAGCCGCCGTTCTAGCCTGCTCGGTGGTCCTTGCCCAAAAGCACTCTCATCGAAATGTGTTCCCAGGCATCATCTCCACACCCTCCAGTTTAATTGAAATTCCGTGGGCGGAGCTCACTGGAATGCCGCTTCTCCCTCGCCTTCAGCCGTCACCACCTCCATCGCCGCTGTCTCTTCTCTTAAGCTTCTTCATGTCGATTCCTCCCTCCAGGAGCTTCACCTCGGAGCTTCCCCAACCATCGTTTGGCCTTCTCCCCCACCCCAGGTCGCCGGCACCACGGCCCTCATCGGTCCTCCACCTCCCGTCGCCGGCCCGCTCCAGTGCCTCTCCGCCTCCGCGGTCCACTCGGTAAGCTTCCTTGCAACTCCCTAATGCTCATGCTCTCTTAATTTTCATCTCCTTTCCACTCCAAAGACCGCCGCGCGTTCAACCCCCCCGTGGCTGGATGGATGTCGCCGCCCCCCGCCTTGGCGCCGCCCCCGAGCCACCACCTCCTTTGGCCTCCTCACCTTGTGGGATTTCCATTTTTCCCGTCGCATGCCTCCCCAGCCACCTCTCGCTGGCGATGCCGCCACCCACTGTGTGCCCCTACCTCCTCTGCTCGGCCATCCTCCCCTTCTCTGTTATCCTTGGTTGCATCTCTATCCCTCTTTCTTGTCCATGACAAGTGGGTCCAGTTCAAGTAGTTCACTAGCTAGGCCATCCAATGCATGTATGTCTCCTTTAGCATGTGGCCAAATTTTTTGATCCCATGTTTAAGAGATATTTAATTAAGGAATTTGATAAAACGTGATTTATAGATAATGAGGATGTAATAATCCTTAAATTATTACATCAGCATATTCCTTAATTATACCCCTTATCGGTAGGGGAGAAATTTCACAGGGTAGTCGTAAGTTCTTCTACGACCACTCCTTAGTCATAAATTTTTCTACGACCATGTAAGTCGTAAGTCCTTCTACAACTACTCCTTAGTTGTAAGTCTTTTTACAACCACGTAAGTCATAAATTCTTCTACGATCACATAGTCGTAAGTTATCATAGTGACCACCTCATGGTCGTGGATCTTTCTACGACCAACCTATTTCTGAATGGCTTGTCTACGACGATCTGCTACATCGTGGGTCTGTCTAACAAGGCAGTTAGACCGTGCGCTTATTCTTAATAACCGCATATGATCTCTCTCTGACAACAACTGTCGCATGACGAACAAGGCACCACGTCTCTCTAACAATAGCTTCGACTAGACGGTTATCTCCCGAAGCGTTGAGGCGTCTTTTGGCACAAAGCAACGGCAGCCGCTTCGTTAACTATATAAAGGTTGATGCTGAAGAAGGAGGGTTCAAATCGCATCAGATCAGATCAGGAGATAGTGTTAGGCATTTCGCATTACTCTCACTTGTAATCAATTTCTCTGAGCAATAGCCACATAAGACGTAGGGTTATTATTCTCTCAGTACTTCAGTAGAAGGCCCGAACCTGTATAAAAATTCATGTGTCTCTACTCTGCATGTTCATACACCGAGTCTTCTAGAATTTTCTCAAATCCAAACAAATCATATATAAGATCGATGTTAAAATATCGACAACACTCTTCTCTCTTTTTATTTTCTATAATTAGCATATGGAAAATGATGAATGGTGCCTACACACACCTTGTCTAAATTAGATGATGCTTTAAATTTTATATACCTTGACAAAAAAGTAACAAATACTTTTAAGTTTTTGGCATGTGTTCCTTATATTAATGATTTATCTATCTCTGTGACACTAGCTACAATATACAATTAACATTGGCATTTGGTGAAAAATATCACTTCGAGAAGACAAAATGTGAATATTTGCAAATCAAAACCAACACCCTCACACACAAATTTATTTTGGACTAAAAGGAGTATATAAATTCTTATGATCACTAGATTCATAGCAATTGGCACCATCAAATTTCTTCAAAGAAAACATCTAAAGTATCTAGTACCTCTAGGAAACTATCTAGGTTATAGAAAGATTTATAAATATTTTAGTTGGATGCTCTAGAATATTCTTAGAAAAAAACATCTCTCACAGTGTTTGAGAAACTAGTTGAGTGCATATGGGTTGAGGATAATATTATTTTTTGTGAGGGCAGAGAATATTATTTGTATGGTACAAAACATATTATCTTTTACCTCAAAACAACAATTAATAAAATAAAAGAATAATGATGCCTTACATTGTTTAAAAGGAATGATGTGTTAAAAACTAATTAAACATAAATACAAAAATTTTATTGATATTGTTTATCTTAATAGATGGCTAAAGACACCAAATAAGCAAATATGTAAAGAAGGCATACAAGAGATAAGACATTTAGTCTTTTCTCAAGCTCTCCATTAGTAATACAATTCAACATTGGCATTTTGGAACGTGAGTTTATAGGTGTTTCCTATAATCTTTTTATTGGATCCTAAACATAAAGACTAAAAACCTAATAATCCAAATACATCACCAATATGATGTTTGTTCTGTTTATAGGGAGCAACGTGGAGGGATATTCTGGGCCTGTTTGGCAGGCCACAAGCCGGCTAGCTTTTCGCAACCGCTGCAGTACCTAACTTTTAAACGGAGTATTTTCTCAAGACGGGGTCTACAAGTTAAACGTGGTACACGTTACAAGCCCAACATCTGTACCAGCTAAAATCGTAAGTGAGTATCGATCTCTCCGTAATCTGTACCATAAACAGCCAAAATTTAAAAATTTCAGCTAAAAGTCATAAGTCACAGCAAAAGACGTAGTCAAAAAAAATGTCGGGCAATGAAGTATATGAGCAAGCGAGAAGCTCTTTTATACTTATAGATCATAGACTGTTCAGTAAAATAGAGGATCAACATGGAAGATAACCTTACTGTATTTACTTAAGTTGGTATTGAGGAAATGCTCGACGGTTGGGTCAGAGGTGAAGAGCTCATTGCGCCCGGGATAGACCAACCTGCTGGTGCGGTGGTCAATCTTTGGAAGAATCCACAGCACCATCGAGCGGAAATTAAACCAATTCTTGATGACGTTCAGGAGCTTAGCAGGGGTTTTGTGTCTTTTCTTGTGTCTTTTGACCGGACATCGGCCATGTCGCAGCCCATCTTTGTGCAAAACAAGTCTCGGTAGGCAATGACCGATGTATGTGGTTACAAGCACCGGATTTCTTATGTAATTACCTAAGGGATGATTGTAATCCTACTATTAATCAATGAGTAAAGCACTGGATCACAAAAAAAAAAGGACTAGTAAAGAGAATAGAGCGAGTATCTTTGCTCTATGGGTTGAATCTTGGTGGTAGCAATGCAAATTGTCTGATGAAAATTTACTCGAAGATTCGTTCTCCAATCCAAACGGCCCTTTGGAGTAAGATCGGGCTTCGCACAATCTGGGCCCATCCAGACAAGAAATAGCATAGTATCAAGCCCATTTGGACAATTTGGGCCTGTTTAGCCGAGAAATAGCGTATATATGGCCTACCAAGCCCAATTGCGCTTACATCTGTCAAGTAGCAAAGCGCTGGCCCATACAGCCCAATTACTCTCGCCAACAGCAGTGGCCAAGCAGACCCAGCCCAATCAAACGGACAGGATCGCGCATAAAATTCTCGATCCAAGGGTATGCATGCCTCCACGTCACCCCCAAACCAAGGCACTTCGCGTGCCCCCGCGCGGGGGGGGGGTTCCACTTCATCGTCTCGTGACCGTCTCCAACAAACCCAACGCCCACGCAAATTCCTCCGCGCGCTCGCGGACTCGTTGTACTCGCTGCTGTTCTCGTCGGGCGGGGCGGCGGGGGCGCCCATGGACGCGGCGGTGGTGGTGGGGGAGCGCGTGGCGGTGAAGCTCAAGGGCTACTTCGAGTTGGCCAAGGAGGAGATCGACAAGGCCGTGCGCGCCGAGGAGTGGAGCCTCCCCGACGACGCCGAACCACTACTTCAACGCCGTCCGCGTCATGCTCGAGGCCAAGGTCGCGCGAGTCCCCGACGCCGTCTCCTCCAGGTGCGCCTCACTCCCCTTTCCCTTCCCCGGCGCGGCTAGGGTTTGCGATTGCCGGATGATTAGTGGGTGGCTGTGTTTGCTTGCAGCGAGAGGGGGCAGGTGAGGGTGTACCAGGGGAAGGTCGCCAAGTGGCAGGCGCAGGTCGAGGAGCGGCTCAGGGTGCTCTGCCAGAGGAGTTGTGAGGCTTCCCCCACTACTTTTTTCCTCAATTTTCTTGCGTTCTGATGTGCAACTGCAAAGCTCATGAAATGTGGTCAGAGTACTTATAGCATACACCCGTGGTTCATGGTGTTAGTTGTGTGAACTTAGGGATTAATACCTGTATAAAGAAAATTTCAGAACTTTTATTGCTTGTGTATGGTTCGATTAGTGAATTGTGTTTTCTGTTATAAGTTTAAGTTAAATTTTCCACTTGTAATGATTTGCGGTAGGTGCATACAAGGAAGAATTGTTTTTGATTTTGTTCATGTGCACAAACTTTTGCCTGCTTCGATTGTGGACTGTAGTTCATTGGGAGTTAAATTTGTGTTATCTTGTATGGTTTTGCAGGAGCAGCTGCACCAGTGCCAAAGAAGGTATAAGTTTCTAGAATTGAAGTTGTACATGTTGGTTTTGAATCTTAGAGCCTTGATGTTGGTAGTTTGCAATTAACATAAATACTGCATTCTGAACTTTCATATACCTAGTTTTTTAGTGAAATCAAGTGGTCCTGTATTATAGGTAGAACGATTGTGGCCTGTTGTTTTCTTCCTTCTTGATCAACAATATTTTACTGCTCTGTTGATTTGGCACACTGCACTGCTAGTTTATCCATCCAAGTCTGCTTGCTATGGATATGCTCTTCATATGAGTCCTTACAATTTTCAATAATCACACATTAGACATATATTATAAAACATCAAAATGAAATTAGAAGTGTTATTGTCTACTTGTTTGGCTTCGATTGTTTGTTGCTTTAACAACATGTGTTGAGCAAAATAAGTTATTTTAAGATAAAGAAAGCCATCTAGGTTACATAGTTATATGTTGAGGTTATCAACTATGTCTTTTCTTAATGAGTAGTTTGCAGCAAGCACATTGGTCAAAAGGTCTTTCTCCATTAGCTGTGCATTATTTCTTCAGGTCGTTACAAACAATTCTATCAATGGGACTGAGAGACTGGCATCAACTAGCTTGCATAAGTCTACTTTGCAGCCTAGCCCTACCTTTAATAGAGGTGGTCTGGCATCTGCTCGTGAGAAGAATAGCAGTGGAGGTTCCAAACCTGTGCAAAGAGCTGGTGGAAACTATGATGACAATCTTGTCGAAATGATAAATACGACCATTGTAGATAGAAGTCCTGCTATTAAATGGGATGATGTTGGTATGCAACCATTAATTTGCTTTCTAAACACTGGCCCAAGTCCAATATTCGTTACAGTATCCTTGTTATCTGTTTTGATTTGTAGCTGGTCTTGACAAGGCAAAATAAGCACTCATGGAAATGGTTATCTTACCTACTAAGCGAAGGGATTTATTCACTGGTCTTCGGAGGCCTGCTAGGGGTGAACTTCTTCATGCTGAGAGTTTTCCTTCTGTAAATCTTTTCTAATAATAGTCATCTTATGTAAAATTCACAACCATCCTTTAGGGCTGCTTCTCTTTGGTCCTCCGGGAAATGGAAAATTAATGCTTGCCAAAGCTGTAGCATCAGAATCTGAAGCGACATTTTTTAACATCTCGGCTTCTTCATTGACATCAAAATGGGTATGTGGTTATCCCTCCATTTTGTTACACTGTCTGATCCTATACATTTCCCTAGTCTGAAACAACCTTATTTTTCATTGGCAAAACAGGTAGGGGAGGCTGCAAAGCTTGTTTGGACACTTTTCATGGTTGCTGTTGACAGGCAACCATCGGTTAGTTTCATGGATGAGGTACTGGTTACAAACCCTTCCTGTGGTAACCACTTGTGGTTAGCTTCTAAAGTCAAAATTTGCTGAAATTATGTAATACAATTCTATTTAATGTTTGCTTGACTCCATTTTTTTCTAGATTTTTTTCTTACTAATGGAGCCCATCAACATTATTTGGAACCATGTAATTATTACAACAACAACAATAAAGTCTTTTGTTCCAAACAAGTTAGGGTAGACTAGAAATGAAACCTTCTCAAGATCAAAGAGATGAGAGCATTGAAATAAAAATTTACAATGTTAAAACCCTAAGCCGTATATCCTGCTATCTGATTCAAGAGTCTAGAACACTGCCCTTAATTTTCTTATGATTCCGATACATGGATCGCTAACTTACATGTGTTTCTATCCAACGCTAATTCTTTAGATACATTCCAATCCCTCAAACCTCTTTTAACTGCTTCCTCCCACGCCAGTCTTGATCAACCTCTGCCTCTTTTACGTTTTCAGTACACCTTAAAATTCCACTACGCACCGATGCCTCAGGAGGCCTTTGTTGGAGATGTCCAAACCATCTCAAGCGATGTTGGACAAACTTCTCTTCAATTGGTGCTACCCCTACCCTATCACGTATATCATTATTGCGGTTGCGATCCCGCCTTGTGTGACCACAGATCCACCGCAGCATCCTCATCTCCGTTACACTCATTTTCTATATATGTTGTCTTTTAGTTGCCCAATATTTTGCTCTATATAGCATCGCGGGTCTAATCGTCATCCTATAGAACTTACCCCTTAATTTTTTTGGGACTTTTTGTCACACAAGACACTAGATGCTTGGCGCCATTTCACCCACCCCGCTCTTATCTTGTGGCTCACGTCTTTATCAATCTCACCGTCCCACTGTAGCATCGATCCCAAATAACGAAACGTGTCCTTCTTAAGCACTACTTGTCCGTCCAATCTAACACCTCCATCATCTGCCCTACCACCACTGAAATCACACCTCATATACTTAGTTGTAGTCCTACTAAGTCTAAAGCCCTTCAATTCTATGGTCTTCCTCCACAACTCGACCTTCCTATCAACACCTATCCTACTCTCATCAACCAGCACCATATCATCAGCAAAAAGCATACACCAAGAGATATCTCCTTATATGTCCCGTGTGATCTCGTCCATCACTAGGGCAAAAATGTATAGGCTCAACGCTGACCCTTGGTATAGCCCTATCTTAATAGGAAAGTTATTAGTAACACTACCACATGTTCTAACATTAGTCACAGTATTTTAGTACATGTCCTTAATTAGGATAATATATTTTGTTAGGACCTTTTTTTTTTTGGAGTATCCACTACATGACCTTTCTTGGAACCATGTAATTATTAGACATGGCAAAATTGGTTGTATGTCATATTTCAAAATAGTTTTCTTTTTGAAACTTTGATCCATTTGAACCATGCAATTATTAGACATGGAAATACATGTTCTGCATCACCACTTGTTTCCTAAACTTAGCACAAAATATAGGAATGCATTGAACATTGTATTCTGCTCTTAGGCTTATGCACAACATTGTTGTTAATATTTCTTATGGTAGTTTTTTTTAACATGTTTTTATGTTGTGGGCTTTTGGGATGCTTGCCTGCTCAGGACATCGATTTGATACAGCAAGAAATATTTGGTTTTTTTCTTGTGATTATGCAATCTTTTGTCCAAGTTTGTACCAAAAACTAAATGTTAGATACCAAGGCATTCCTTTTCATTCAAATCTTTCTAGAAGCTGAGATAAGCACGTAGATGTATTCGGCATTCCTGCTAGCTCAGTTGGTGTAGGATCTTAAAATGTATTTTCTTTAGCCGACTTTTTTATGGATTCTCTCTTATTTTAATCGTAAGAGTGGAACCTGAAGCTTTTTGTTGTTTGCTGACTGCATTTGACTATTCAGATTGATAGCGTCATGTCTACAAGGTTAGCTAATGAGAATGACGCTAGCAGGCGATTGAAATCTGAATTCCTTATCCTATTTGATGGGGTGACTTCAAACCCAGATGATTTAGTAATTGTTATAGGTTAGCATCTCTATCTTTTCTAATTTGCTTAATTCTGGTTAGCTTTTGCACCATGCTTGGTTATAGTGAAAATATTTATGATGCAGCTATTGTATGTGCAACTGTTAGTTGCAATCATGTAGTAATACTGAATCCACATGATATAAACACTTCTTTGATAAGGACGGTAATTTGTGGGCATGCAATGCCCTTAGCTTTTCTTCGCTGCTGCTGCTGCTTTGTTATTCAGTATCCAGTGTATTAATTCGGTCTATTGTTTCTTGTCCCTCATTGTATAAAGTCACATACGAGTGTTGCAACTTGCAACTTGCAAGTAATGACCCTCAGACCCAATGCTTAGTATATGATTTTTAGTATTTCAGCAGCCTTAGGACATAGAACTGTGTGTCTCAGGAGTGACAATGCAGACATTTCTGAAACAATTTCGCATTATAGACACTCCAGTTTGTGATCTTGAGTTCTACATGATTTGCCCTCATTGTAATTCATGGATGAAGACACATTTTCTCACCTAGGTATATTTAAAAAAAACTCAGGGCACACAACAGTTTCCTTACAATCTTTTTCTAATACTAAATTCTCTGTTTTATTATTTGTATCTTCTGCTGATGAAAATCTTTTGGTTAGGGGCTACTAATAAACCACAAGAATTGGATGATGCTGTTCTTCGAAGACTGGTAAGATTGATCCTACATATGTATTTATGATTACTGCTGCTGTTTTATTTTGGCTTCATATTTCTTGCATCTAGGGTTTTAAAAACCGAACAAGAGTATGTGCTGCATGGTGGCTGGTAGCAGACTACCAGTTCCTGACACGCCTTTGCCCCTCAGGGTATTGTGGCAACCAGAGAATTGGTTGGGAACTGGGTCTCTGGTTACAACTTACAAGAGCAGCTTGTTATGGTTGCCAAGTTTTTTTGAGGGAAAAAAGCAAAAGCTATTATTAAATAATTTATTTATTTACATCCACAAAAAGAAAATCAAAGATTGAGTACTGCGCCTATCAGTTTGGTAATGCAACACGGTAGTTCATATATAAAATGTTATCCATTTTATAGTAGTCAGTGCATTTGTTTGGTAGGGTGGTGAGTTGGAACATTAGTAGATTTCTTTTATGTACTGAATTTCCAGTGCATTTCTTACAACAATTTTGACTTAGTTTTGTTCTTTTTTGTGAATGTCATTCTATTGGATCTTATAAATGTTAAGGGTATCGGTGTCTTTTCCTAGTTTCTTGGGTTTGGTCTCATGTACTCTATATATTGCCCCTTTAGGGTTGTGCAATACAACTAGGGAACCATTCATCCATTCCTACTACTCTCACTATTAACATGGTATCAGAGCTCTAGAGCTCTCGATTCTTTTCTGTTGCGTTGCCCCCGAGAGGAGCGTCTCCACTCCTAGGGCGGCCATTTCCTCGCCGCCCTGGCGTGGACGGCGCCACCGCACTCCACTATGCCGCCTCTGACGACGGCGTGGCCGGATCTAGCTGTCTTCGCCGCCGCCCTCGATGCACCGCATTGCCGCCACCCTGCGCCTCCTCGCCAGATCCGGGCTCCCCTTCGGCCGCCGTCGGATCCCAGTCGCCACGCCTCTTGCCCGCATCGCCTCGCGGATCTGGTTAGCACGAGCCGCCGTCGTTCTTCCCAGGCCACCGGATGCTGCTGCCGCTACCGCCAGGTAGGCTGTTGAAGGCCGACGACACACTGCCGAAGCGGTTGAAGGGTGGGAAGGTCTGCGGCTGCACGACCGCGTCCTTGCTGGCAGCTGCCGCCTGCCACCTTCTTCATCTTGATGGTCCTCACCTCGGCGCTGGTCGCCACTGCCACAGCAAGAATGAGCATGGCTACCATAGCCACCATCTTGCTAGACTTCTTCATTGCTCGCTCGCTCGCTCTTGAACAAGTGCTAGCTCCTAAGCGTGTGATGTGTTGCTGTGGCTGCTTGCTTGTTATGAGAAGAATAAGAGGAGTAGAGGATGTCCAGCGAAGCATGGCATATCTTCTGGTGCTTTATTCTCCTTTTGCACTCAGAGATGTGACGCTCCTACCTGGTCCGAGACTTCTCATACTTGATCACATTAAAAGAGATCCCGAGGTCGCTGGTGTAACTGAGCTGAGCTGGGGTTAGGGCTGGTCCTTTAGTCTTGATGTTGAGCTGCTGAAAAATGTTGCTGCTAGAATCTGCTACCTTTGAGTCCTTTTCTTTTGAATCTTCCGTCGCGTCCATCCAAATCCGTAGCATCTATCTTTCAGTTTGTTAAAGCCGTACGAGTCCACAAAATACTTGTCAGTTAGCCGATAATTTTGCTAGCCACGGTCTATCCTCTTAGATGAGTATGGACCTCTCTTTCTTTTCGCATAGCTGCAGCCGCCGCTCTTCTCTTTGAGCCGTCACAGATCGTAAAAGTTGTTATGATGCCACTGCTAGCTGCCGCCTCAAGTTTCTAAGGCCGCCGCGCTTCTCTTTTGCGCTGCCGCCGTCTCAGGCTTCGATCTATGCCGCTATGCTTCTATCCCTCTTCGACTTGATTTGACAGTTCTCTCTATTTGTGTTACCTTCTACATCCTCTTCATCGTATTGCCGCGGTCGACTTTGTTTCCGCTTACCTTTACTTTCCCAGCCTCTGCACTTTGTACTTTCTGGGTTGTTGCATGATTTCGGATGGAAGATCCTTTAGTATCCGACACAGTTTCCCAAGAGTTGCACACTATGATGACATCTTCGAGACTCAGATTTTGGTCTTTTCTTATTTTAGTATTAACCCTTTCCGAATGCAATGCTATTGCATTTGCCTTGCATTTGAGGAGATGTTAAAGGTGTTAGTGTCTTTTTCTAGTTTCTAGGGTTTGGTCTCATATGCTCTATATATTGCCTCTTTAGGGCTATGCAATACAACTAGTGAACCATTCATCTATTCCTACTACTCTCACTATTAACAATAAATAGGTAAAAAGAATATATGTGCCACTACCCAATCCAAATGTACGGAGGTTACTTCTGAAAAATCAGCTCAAAGGACAATCATTCAAATTGTCCAGTAAGTAACTGCTTTCCTTATTATACTTTAGGCGTTGGACACATGCTTTGTTCAGTTGTGGTGCTTTGTTCAGTTGTGTCAGGGCTTCTCTTGCTACCTTTTTTTTTCGTACAGATATTCTTTTTTTTTGTGTTCATATCCATTGCAGAAGTCCATTAACCAAGTAGGATACTAGGAATCTTGGAAACATGTGTGTACATATAACATAGTTATACTTTACAAAGTGGATTACTGGAGGCCATACACAAATGATATTGCCACCCTTTTCCTCTTTGAATCCCAACTTGAACCAATGTATCTGAATTTCATGTTTTCTTTAATGATTCCAAAATAGTTCTTTAAAAATTAGAATGGCCTATGTTTCATGATCCAGAAATCACAATTTCTCCCCGAAAGTATGGAATCTCATAGTACAAGGCTTCTTTGGAAATTAGTTATTTTAGATGGGAAATTAGCTTTTTTGTTCCTCGCATGAAACCTGGACATCTCTGTTATTTTCTCTGTCTGATGTACATAGAGTTGCATAGGGAATAGTGATCGGATAGTGTCATTGTGGACAGACGAGCTTGCAGGAACCTGGAGGTTTCGCTTTTGCATTATGTAGTATGTAGCTTGTGGTGGTTGTATATGTAGCACCACTCTAGTAGCTTGTGGTTGTTGTATATGCAGCACCACTCTAACATTAGCCACAACATCCGAATCTGGTACTGTTTCCTTACAGGTCATGATTTTGAGAGACTTGCAGTGGACACTGAAGGTAATTTTATTTTCTGATATATGCTCATTTTGCAAAGATGGCCTATGTGGTCCTTCGTATTGAAATAAATCTGTTCCTAGGGTATTCTGGGAGTGACCTGAGAGCCTTGTGTAAGGAAGCTGCAATGATGCCAATCAGAGCGCTTGGCCCACAGAATATTCTTACTATTAAAACATCTCAGGTATTTGTTCCGCATTATCTGAACTTTGGATATTGAATTGTCGATCTTGCTATTTACAATTTAACCGAAAACTTTGAAATAATCATTGTATTCTTATTTGAGTTTTTCATGGTTAAAGACGAAGCGTAAATTACCAATTTTTGTTTGCCATATTGTAGTTGCGACCTATGAAATACGAAGTTTTCAAGAATGCAATGACTGTGATTTGCCAAGCTTGCAGAAGAGCAGATGGGACGAGCTGGAGAAATGGAACGAGGAATTTGGTTCAAGTTGACAAGAACGTGCCCTGTTCATCAGACAGTTTTAGTTTGGTCTGTATACCATTTCCTCGTCATATTTTCTGGCTTGCAAGTGGTCACACACCCATCCAGTCATTCAATTAGAAATACACAGAAGGTATATCTCTCTCCAATTTGTAACAATGTAAATTATGTACAAGAAAGCCCTCTAGTTCATGAGAACTAGGGAAAATTCCAGATGAACTCATGGTGTAAATCTAAGTTACTCCGTTACATGATACAGGTACAGTGATACAGATGCACTTGGTCACTCGCTCTTCGTACCTCAGTCCATGCAAATATATCATATAGACAGTATGAGACATGTCAGTATATTGCTAGTAATAAACTTGCAATTTTTTATTAGAAATTCAAAGTAGAGAGAAGATAATAAAATCTGACCTCATATCACTTGAATCCTCGAACAATAACCTTGAACGCAATAAATTGTAAGAGGCCTGAAAATTTGGGTTTCTTGCCAAGTTGAAGGGAATGCCTGCAAAAAGAAAGATAACATAATGTAACAATAAGCAATTGACATGCTTCATGAGAACAATAAAGATGCAAACCTTCGTTGTAGAACATTCTTGCAATAAGAGTATCAATCGTCTGGAAATGTTCAACGTGAAAACTTTCTACAATCTATGCTTGCTACTTTTTTTCTCATTGATGTCGATGTTGTGGCTCTATAAGGGGGGTAATTGAGTATCCTTGAGGTGTAGCTCACTGGCATGAGAATACTCCTACATGCGCTCATTGTAGCGGCTGCATCAGCTACAGCAACTTCATTGTGAAGTTGCTCAAGGATAAACATTATCACCTTAGGATAGATCTTAACACTTTAGCCTAAAATCTTCAACAGAAATGCTTTCACTTTATAATAGCTTCTGGATATAATGTGACCATAATATCAACATTCTGATTTTGCATTTCCTCCCAAATGACCACTAGTTCTCTCAATTTTTTAACATGATTCCATGTAAAAAATCTATTGTTATCATTATCTCCGCTAGTACTATCACCAACAACAAAGGAATCAACATTACTATCAATGCTAGTACACACATCTATTGGAGTGCTTTCACTTGCCATCCCTAATTAGAAGTGTGACTGAACCCCACAAGAATTTATAATTATGATATCAATGCATAGGAAAGGCTGTAGTTTGAAGTTAATTTACACCACAAACAATCACATGAATAATGTTAAATACTTCAAAGTTTGTACCATCTTTCTAATCTCAACCTCTTCCTAAAATGAACTCAAGGAAGCTCACTTAAGCCTAAAGGATGTTTCATGAGAGCTTGTCTTGTATCGGCATTTAAAGATATACATGAGCGACAAATCAGAAGTATGGTCAAAGAACAAAATTTGTTAAGAGTCACCACTCACCAAGTCACTAGTCAGGCAACATCAGCGGCAGCGAGCAGTCGAGTAGACCACGACGATGGTGGTGGCAACAAGCATAGTCATGGCAGCAGGAGAAGAGAGAGGGGCGACGGCCAAAGAAGGGAGAACGGAGTGTGGGGCAACGGGTGAAGGGAGGGCTCCAGAGGGAGGTAGCACGAGAAAGTGAGGAGGTACCAGTCAAAGAAGGGAGAAGTGAGGGGGAGGCAGTAGCTGGAGAAGGGAGAAGGTAGGGGGAGGCGGTGGCCGAAGAAGGAAGAAGTCAAGGGGAGACAGTAGGGCGGCGACTGAAAGGAGGAGACCGCGGGAGATTCAAGGGGAGACAGTGGACTGCGGGAGATGTGAGAGGAAAGAGGCGATGGCCAACGGGAGGTGAAAGGGGAGGGACGGCGGCTGGTAGGAGTGGTGCCAAGAGGTGAGCAAGGAGAGGGCGGTTGGAGGGATAGGGCAAACCGGAACAATAGGTTTTTGATGGGGTTGAAATTGGACTGGGTTTGTAGTGAGCTTTGTTTGAGTGCTTTTGGACCAATAAGTATTGGGGAAGTATTGACGGAGTATCATAAAAACTTCTGCCGAACTTATTGATACCGTATCGCGTTGTATTGGTATTCCACATGTATCACGGTATACGTACGGCGCCTCGGCGGAGTATCGAGGTATCGCAGGTGTAGATCAAGGCCTGTAAGGAATAAACTTTAATTCGTTCTAAAAGTTATGCCCACACTTTTAATTTCCATTGCTTATGTCACTTTCTTTACCCTCAACTAAACCAACTCTTCTGCGCCATGCAGTAGAGTTGAAGATCAATTCTTAAGATAATTGGTTTTTTTGGACTCTAAACGTTGGGCTTCGCATATTTAGGACTCCAAACGTTGACTTCGCAAAATTAGTACTTATAACATTGACACTTTGATTTCTTTGGTATTATACCTTATTTATTATTTCTTAATCTTTTTTAATGCTTGACACCTAATATGACTACAACTAAATCCAAAAAAGCAGAAGAAGAGATCGGGATTCACAAGCGGACGCCTTTTAAGGATCAAGAATAAAAAATAGGGTCGCCTTTTTTATTAGGTGGCTCTGGTTATTGTACGTTTAATGTCACTGGTTATTGTGCTTTGCTGGAACAAGAGTATCTTCCTCGCCCTTGGTTTCCTGCTTTTCTTTGGCACGATCGAAGTACTATACTTCTCAGCTTCCCTTGTCAAGTTTCATGAGGGTGCTTGGGTCCCTATTACCCTTTCCTTTATATTTATGATAGTCATGTGTGTGTGGCACTACGGAACAATAAAGAAGTATGAGTTTGATGTTCAAAACAAGGTTTCAGTAAACTGGCTCTTGAACCTTGGCCCTTCACTGGGAATTGTCCGTGTTCGAGGCATTGGGCTGATACATACAGAGCTTATGTCTGGAATTCCAGCAAAGCGGCGACCCTATTTTTTATTCTTGATCCTTAAAGGCGTCCGCTTGTGAATTCCGATCTTTTCTTCTGCTTTTTTGGATTTAGTTGTAGTCATATTAGGTGCCAAGCATTAAAAAAGAGATTAAGAAATAATAAATAAGGTATAATACCATAGAAATCAAAGTGTCAATAATATAAGTACTAATTTTGCGAAGTCAACGTTTGGAGTCCTAAATATGCGAAGCCCAACGTTTAGAGTCCTAAAAAGCAATTATCTCACGCGGCCAACACACCATCCTTACAATTTACAGCAGAAACTGAAACCTGAACAGACCATAGCCTGATCTAGAACTCGATTGGATGGATACATGATTGAAGAAGGATGGATGCCCTGTAGCTGCAGCTGCAAACGGCGACGAGGGCTAATCATTTCGGAGGAATCCGAACAAGCGTCGCGAGATGGCGACGGCGACAGCAGGCTTGACGTTTACACCGCGACGGCGCCACGCTCGCCCACTCCATCTCCATTTGACAGCACGGGAAAAGGCGCGACGCATGTGCCGTCGCCCAGAATTGGATCTCGCAGGCAGCGCCCATGGTCCACGGCCGTACGTCCCGACCATGAGCATGCGTAGCTCATGCCAATCAGAGGACAACGCCCACTGCTAGGTTAGTACTCCACTAGTTACATGCCGCACCACACCAAGGCTCCAGTGCTCCGCGCACGATCGATTCTTGTGAAATCCTCGCGAGCAGTCAGACGACGCGTGAGCCTCGACGAACTCCAGTTTTCAACTATCGGTGAGGCCCATGTGTCAGCGGCTGCTCGTGGCTGTGTAAGCAGGCAATGGCATGTGGATCCAGGCTCCAGAGACCTGCAGGCCAGCAGCTATATTCGTGACGGTTTTGGTAGAGCAAATTGTTCGGGCAGCCTAGCAGCATGAGCCCCTTGGTGCCCGATCAGGAATCCAACGGCTGGGATCGCGCGCTAGATGCCATCCTGGCCGTCCAACCGGCGTAAAAGTCTTGTCGGTGACGGTGACCGCGACTGAAGCAATCAGGGGCATGGAGTAAGTGTTTTTCAAAGTTGAGCGACGGAGTTGGTTAGGAGCGATGTCCCGGCACAGTGAGAGCCAAGGCATCCAGAACAAGGCTGCCCTACATCATGTGCAAGTGCAACAAATCAAGCAGAGGTCATCAATGCAATCATGGCTTAGGATTCCTGTTTAGGTGAGCTGAGTCCTGAGCATGCATGCATTGCGAAATTAAGCAAAGTTTACTATCCTGCATTGCATGGTGATCAGATGCAAAGTTGCTGTAACTGAAACCTCTCTTTCCTCTCACTCTGCAGCGTTTGGGCAAGAGCAAGATGATGATCAGAGGGGGAGTGAGTTGGCCTGCCTGGCTGCAAATACCTAATCCTGGGGAATGGCAGTGGTGAACTGGACGGCGATTCTCTTGTGATGTGGCCTGCGGTCGTGGGTCCACGTGTGTGCCTGTGCACACAACTGGTGGGTGGGCCCGGTTGTTTAGCTCAGAATGTTCCTCCCTACATGTCCTGGTTGGCGAAGTGGAATTCAGGTTCAGCCACCAATTGGAGCTGGAATATTACGGAGCCGCGCGCACTCATGGAGTTATGGCTCTTTCAAACAGTGTCAGGATTAATATATGCCACGCTGGACAGATTATCATCTTCTCCCAATGCCTCGCCCACTGCCCAGAGTACAAGGTATGTATTGTACCATTTGCATACAGTAATTAAGTGCATGATTACTACTACAAATGAGTACACTACTGCTCACACCTGCACCTGCATTATCCATTGTAGACTGGGCTGGAGCTAGCTCCGTTACTTTCATGCACAGAAGAGAAGAGGAAGAAGAAAAATGAAAAGAAAGAAGGAAGAGAATATACTACTCCTATAAGCCAATCACCATTCATTTCCCATATAAAGAAAGAAGAAAAACAGCATGAGTTGCTGATCGATGGGACCTGTGATCTTGCACAAACACAGACCCTGCATGTATCTGCATACAACTGTTGCAGGACAATAGCATTCCTTGTGTGGTACACATTGTACTCATTGTGCTCCAAAATTACAAGGATTAGTTTCAGAACATGTACAGTAAGCTGAAAAAATCTGGGGGAAAGGGCAAAATAAAACAAGTGCAATCCTCACTCTCTCATTGTTGATTTCAGAGATCCTTAAATAAAAAAAATCTAATCATGCATTTGGATTTGGTCTATCACTAGATGCAGTTCATAGTATATATCCTCTTTTATCTCAGGCTACCGAGGCAGTGAACAGCCAGCCGTTCAGAACATTGCAGGGATGCCTGAAACCTTCCAAAGAATTGCCATCGGACCCAGAGAAGACCGAAAAAATTGTGTTGGTCCCCTACCACAAACATGCGTCTCCAACATGGCCGCAGCTATTCAGATACCAAAACCGGTGCAATTCGTAGCCAATGCAGATCCATGCAGTGCAATGCAAATGATCTGATCTCCCCATGGAGTTAGTTCTTGGAAGGAAAAAAAGGAAAACAAAATCAAGCAAGAACAGGAGATGATGGGGGTGCCCGATCTTCACGGTGTAGAATTAAAGATAACTTAGACCTATGTAACCTGATAGATGACAACGGCAACCACCATATTTATTACCGCAACCTGCGACACTCGATTCACCCAACCACACGCTTTGATCCCTTTATCTACTCACTTACGTGGAGTAAACGCGTTCTTAAAATCGCAAAGGCCAACACAAGAACGACAGAGACAAAAACGCTCAAATAATTCTCAATTCTAAGGGGTGTAAATTCTTCACTCAAACCTTAGAACAAAGAAGTGTTTGTTTCTGAATTTTTAAGCTTTTTTTATACATCATCATGTACTATTTATAGGTTACAAAAGAATTCATCTACAATTTTATCATGACTTGTAGAAACCTTTTTACAACTCATGATGAGAACAGCTCTAGTACTAACACATCTTCTCTTTCACCAAGTACTAACTCAAGTATGCAAGCATTCATTGGACCAATTACAAGAGGTAGAGCTAAAATACTTAATCAACTGGTGAATCTTCTTCTAACTAGGTTAAGCATTGATTTACATGAGAATTGGCTACTACCTAATACATATGCTATATGTATTATTATGTTTAAAAAGGAAAAAGGCATTAGAGGCCAAGAAGAACTTGATCTAAGAGGAATGAACTAAGAGAGAGGAGATGCAATGCCTACACACATATTGGACTAGAGTGGAGGAGCGCCCACATGGAGGACACAAGACCAATAAAGGTTTAGCTAGCATTGTTCTTGTAGAATTTATCAAGAAAGTTCACAAAGAAATATGTCAACAAATATATGATGTTATTGCACGTGTCAGCATACTTAGCTATGAAGTGTCTAATACTTGTCCAAGAGCTAGTGAGGGGTTATTTATACCCCTTATCCATCATTTTGACCATTTGAGGATAGATTGGGGGGAATCAGCAAAAGCGGTAGCACCGCTATGTATCGGCTGATACTACCACACTTGGGGTTCAACGGCTGTTTTGTGCCTAATAAATGCTTCTGAAATAGTTGTTATTGTTGGTGTGGTACTACCATCCTCGCAACGTCTGGTACTACCGACATGCGGTAGTATCGTTTCCTAGAAGCGGTGCTACCATTTTCCCAGGGAGCAAAAGTGAGCAAAAGTGCTCCAAAATGCACCTCTAGAAATAACATAACACTAACTAATTTTTTGTCATACCAGGATGTGATATTACCGTAATTTTCTTATGGTCGTACCGTAGGGCAGTAGTACCGCTTCTAAACTGTGGTCATATCTTTTTTCCTGAGAATGCATAGTTAGCTTTAGAATCTAAATTTAGATGCATGCATGACCTCTAATTGCTCCAAATGGCATAAGAAAACAACTTTCAAACTACTAATCACGGTCCCTCTTAATAGTACGATGTCTAGCCTATAATCCGATCTTCCACCCAATATCTAAATACCAGTAAAACAAAAAAGGATCCTATGCTACTTGTACCTTTACAAGACGTCAATCATGAGCCATGTCAATTTTCTTGTCATTCATATCATGCATCTCTAGGTCATCATATGAATTTCGGGACTAAACCTTTCAGTCACTTTACACACATGTCAGTCCCCTTTTGCAAACACTTGTCATTAGTTACCAAAATATTTTTAGGAGCCTAGATGCTTTCAATCTTCCTCTTTTTAGTAATTGATGATAACCCAAATGATATAAGTGAATTCAAAGAGTTTGAATATACCACTTATCGTAAGACGAGTTGTATATTCTTATTGTGACTTTTGATAAGCAAGAAATTCTTGAGATAAGCTCAAAGGATTTGAAAATTTGTTGCTTTCATCATCAATAAATGAATAAACAAAAGCTCCCCCTAATATGTGCATGTGGGTTCAAGAGATGATTTGCAAGCACATGTATAGATTTTTACAAAATTTTGGCGAAGTTTCATTTATTTGTTGAACTTGAGGAAACATTGTAGCCAAGAATAGTATGATGAAAAATTCATATGAGAACATGATAATAGAGAATTATAGCGATTACAAATTCATCATGCAAACTTAACACCATAGTGATTACAAGTTCATCACACATTCAAATAAGGGTTCACAAGAGTTCATTCAACAAGTACCAAAAGAGAAAGAACACTTAGTGTAAATAGTTCCATATACCATATATATTAGATAAGAGATAAGCTTATTTTCATCACTTCTTGCCCTCCTCCATGCGCCTTCCTCCACACTTATCCACATTTGGCATCAAAATTCCAAAAATAGTCACTCCTAAGGGGAAGAGTCATGATGGCAACGATAACAGTAGCGAATGGGAGATGGAGGTGTCGCTACGATACGCTCAATAGAACTCACTTTGTTAGAGAGAGAGAGAGAAGCTAGCTCCGCATTCATCTCCAACTAATTATCGCGAATCTAGAGGATGACAGAGCAGATCTGGGATAGTGAATTGTATATATATAGCTGGAGCTGGCACTTCTTTTTCTTGGGCACGAGATGGAGTAGCCGAGGGGATAGGATTGCCTTCTCTAGGTTTGTAGGGCTTATGCACTCCACCTCTCCCACCATGGTAGCCGGTCTTCCTCACAGTGAGGGTCATTATATAAGGTGCATAGTAAATCCTTTTGACCCAGTCTTTCTTGGAGTTGGCTCTTTCTTGAATGATTAGATTCACCACATCAAATTTTCTGCAATTCATGATGCTATCTATGATATTGCATGCATGACCCTGGATAGCATCAAAATTTTCACTCTTGGGAAAGATAGTGTGGTTGATAATCCTGTTAATGAGGCTTGAAAGATGAAGCAAACCTGCAAGCTTGCCTGGAACGAATCTCACATTAGGATCATAGTACAGTGTCCATGCTGGTAGGGGTGAAAACGGATCGGATAGTTTCCGACCGATCCGGATGAAAATGGATACGGATTTTGTCAGATCGGATTTTCTTCGGATAATTCTCGGATCGGATATGAATACGATTTTTTTATCGGATACGGATACGAATACAGTAGGCCTGATATCCGGTGAATACGGATTATCCGGATAATACAAAAATGGGTATCTGGGATTTCAACCTAGCATTGCCCAGCCCAAGTCAGCCTCTCTCATCTCCCCTGCCACCAGCCCACTAGCCCAACCAAACCATAAGCCTCCATTACCATTAGGCATTAGGTTCCTTAATTAGTCATATTAAATTACAAACACCACTAGCAAATATTTATGTTTATTAAAAAATAAATTTAATATTATCGGTGGATTAAAATTTGTACCGATTAAATTGATGTACTCCCATTTAAATTATTTTGATGCAAATTTAAATACTTAATTAATTTATTAGTCACATGTAAATGGTAGAAATCCATTAAGAATTATTTAGGACTTTAGAAAAAAATTAATTGCCACTTGAAGATTTAAAATCTATACAAAGGTATAACTATTGTGGATAAAAATACTTATGCTTGTTTAGATTTCATGAATGTTTTGACAAGATAAACTATTTATGTGTTTTCATTGATTTTGGATGTATAGTTTAAGGGATTTTTCATGTTCCGATAAATATTCGTGACTGTATTCGTTTCGATTCGTATTCGCTCTGTATCTGTATTCGATATTATTTGCATTCAAGGTATCTGTATTCGTATCCGTATCCGAGAAAAAAAATATGAAAATAAATATGGTAGAAACATTATCCATCCGTATTCGACCCGTTTGCATCCCTACATGCTAGGGTCCTGAGTGGAGGCCTAGAGTAAGATCTTCTCAAATCTTCTTGACTCAGTTCTCAAGGCCAACTCAAACTCAATCTTATTTGACTCAAGCCTATCCTGCCCAGTCATCCAAGTCAAGTAGGTGAAGTCAGGAGATACAAAGACCATGGCATAAAACTGGCGAATGACATCCTCGTTGTAGTCATACTTGAGAAAAATAATGTCATGTAGACTGGCTGAGTAAAATAGCTGATATGCACCAGTGTATCAATCAAGAGAATCAAGGTGCTCCCAACCACATTCTTGTGGTCGACGAACTGACAGTAAGGACCGTACATTTGGAAAAATACGTCCTACTGGAATCTAGTGTGGAATCGAGGATCAATGGAGAATCTTGGCTTTATGAATTGGTTAGGGTGGTGAAGAATTGCATATTCATCGCTTGTGATGGATTTTAAATTCACAACTTGTTCCTTAGCTTCTCCCATTTCCTTACCACTCTCTTCTTCGTCCGCATGAGAGTAGCTCTCATTGTTGTCACTTTCTGTGCCCCTCTTCTAACTCTATGGCTTGTCTTAAAGGCTTCCCTTTGTCTCTTACATCCATATCCCTAAGAAATGACTTGGTCTCTGAGTCGCTGTCAGCTACCTTTCTTGAAGCTACCTTGTGAATAGATGAACCTACTTGAGATGTTGGGGGCCCATAATGGCTCGCTGGCTCGCCTTGAGGTCAAACTCCGGAAAATCAAACTCTATATTGTCAAGTGCTAGAGCAATCCATACCCAGGCCCACGGGAAACTATCAGTCTTTCTGGACAGCGATCCCATGCCTTAACATGCTCTACTTTAATATTTTGGAAATGGTGGCATGAGCACGAGCTAACATACCTGGTGCTATCCATATTAGCACGGGATATGCTAACCATTCTTGTCTTGATAATTTCTTTAGAGTTTGCTTTCAGTCTTTCTGGAAGAATATTGGAAGAGAGAAGAATAAGTCTCACTCGTAAGATGGTGGAAGTACTTATCACAGTGAAAGACTATAAACAAGTTGATGCGCGACCCAACACTGCGTGGTGGATACGGAGTTAGAACATGCGTTCAACAATCTCTATCTAGACGCCGGCAAAGACACCGACACTTTTTAGAGTATTCATGTATGCATTGTATTTTTTCTAATTTTTTACCTATAATGCTAAGTTACAGGTTGTTTTTTTGCCAAGATTTTCTCAGGTTGAGTTTTTACTAGGCAAAGTTTTTAACGAGGCAGCCATCTAAACATTAATAAAGCTCATTATTACATTTCTACAATTTATTGTATCTTTTTTTAATTCTACATGTTTTTTTTGAATTATTACGATTTTTTTTCAAATTTTTTAGGCCAAAATGGGCTAGCCGTGCCTATTGGCCCGTCGGGCTAAATGGGCGTGTGCCAGCTCGACACAGCATGAACCCCCACAGGGTCATGCCTGGGCCACATCTCGGCCCACGGGCAGGCACGGCACAGCCTGTTCAAGTTAATGGACTAAACGGACCCATGTCAAATCAGGCTTGTGCCGTTCATTTGGACAGGACTGGTTGAGGTGGTCAGGTGGAGTTAGAGATGGCAATGGGTACCCGAAACCTGATACCCGGTGGGTTTTTACTCTATTAGGGTATAGGTCTGAGTCAATTTTCTAATCCATGGGTCTCTTAATGGGCAAAAAGCCTAACCCATCGGGTCTGCTGGGTTCGGGTACGTTCCTATAGTACCCAAACCCGTAAACCCATGGGTAATATAAACCCGATTCATAGGAGTTATAAACCCAAACTCCCAGCCTCCCAGGCAAACCAGCCCAGCCCATAGCCTATTAGCCATTTAGCCCCAAGCCCCCAAATCCAATGCGGCAATACCCCTTACCCATACGGCTAACCCTAGCTAGCACTCGCCACGGTCACTACTCACTCCTCCTCAGTCCCCACCCCGATTCAACAGCCGCCGCCGCCGCGGCGGTGCATCTGGCGCTCCGCGCTCGGTCTCCGGCAGTCTCCACGCTCGCCTCGTCCCGCAGCCTCCGCCGCTCCCCGCCACTCGCCGCGACGCTCGTCCTCCCGCACGCCCTCGCTGCGCCTCGCCTTCCGATTCACCCGCCGCCCACGCCGCAGCCAACGCATCACAGCAATAGGCCCTTGGCCATGGCGCTGCCCTCCGGCTCCAACGAAGATGGCCGGTGAACTTCTTCCTCCTCTCCATTAACCATTGTTGCAGCTCGCATTACTGACCCAACGGGTGACCCATGGGTACCCGTTAACCCAGTGGGCATGGGTCTGGGCAAAAATCTGCACCCGTTATGGGCATGGGTTTTTTAGCGGGCACATCCAACTTTCATGGGCACGGGTTTGGGATAGCAAAACCCAGCGGGTTTATGCCCATTGCCATCTCTAGGTGGAGTGGATGTGGGTAAACATATTGGTCGCTAGATTTTGAAATTGGATCCATTGAAGGCAAGGAAGGCTGAAGGGGTATGTAGGGCCTAAAAAATTAATAGCTTATCAAACTATTCCTCGACACAATAAAGCTGCTCACAAGCTCGTAGCCTGGCCCAAGCTCTCGAATCAGCATAGATGGAGCCATGCTCGAGTAATTAGTCAATACCGAGTTTTTTTATATAGCCCTAGGTCTTGTTGTGATGTAGGATTGCAGATACAAGGTCATGTTTCTTTTGGATTTAAAGTTAACTTATATCATGTTCCTTTTGGGTTTAAAGTTAACTTATATTTACACTATCTACAGTAATTATCTTTTAAACAGTGTGTTTTTAATATGAAATTAATAGAAGAATTATAGTGAAAAATGTGCTAAGTTTAGGTTTACCGACCAAAATCGTATACGATTATTTCTCTCTATATACTGACTCTCACAAACAACTAAAATTTAAATATTTAAGTCATAAATCATAAGTCATCGGTTAAAACAACCATCTAAATACTAACTGTGGGTACGAATGGAGCCCAGATCGAGCTGAGGTCGAGTAATTTGTCAAGCCCGAACTTTTTTACGGCCATAGGTTTACTACTAGGCCTTGCTGTGATGCAGGATTGCAGATACGTAAGAGCAAGTACAATAATGCTGACTAGGTCGCCTCTAGCGAAATCCACGTCAACACAATTCTATATGGAAGAGAGAGAAAAGAGGAGAGAGAGACAAGCTGCCCCTCATGCAAGAGGTTACCTCTAGCACATCATACGAGGAGAGAGAGGCAAGCTGCCCCTCATGCAAGAGGTGACCCCTGATATATTTATGCAAGTATTAAATGTTTGAGTGCTTTAGTAGAGGTAACTTCTACTTAACTTATTGTATTAGCTACCTCCACCATGAGCCACATGTACTCTTTTTACTTATTTGGCTAGTTCTGAAGGTGACAACCACCTCTTCTATTAAACTTGCTCTAATAGCTGTGGTGGCGAAGGCTGCAAAGTCTTAGCATAAATCTGATGAGTCAGAGCTAGCTGTTTCTATGACTTGTGCACGAGAACCTCCTCCTCTCTCTCTCTAGGATATGTATGTATGTAAATGTAGCTGCCTTGTTGCTCCTTAGGTCCTTCCTTTGTCTCACCTCTAGCCTACAACTAGCCAGGCATGCATTGGGGCGCTCAAAGGAGGCTACATCACAAACACAGCATGCATCGGTCAGCTAAAGCTCAGGCAGAAATAAAAAGGGGACAAGTTTTAAGACGCACATGTACGTTTTGGCACATCTGCAATGATAGAAAGCCACTAGAGCTAGCTGTTACGTCCTACAAATCTTCAGAAGAAGAAAAAACCCTTCCCACTGGGTGAAAAATCAACGTTTCAAATCAACCGACGCAGAAGAAACTTCTATTTGTCTATGTAAGTAATTGACAATCTATAGAATGATTAGACGGCTGCTGACTACATCAAATTGTGATTAATTCATTACACTTTCGATCTCTTCGATCATCGCCCTCTGATTTAACACGTCACTTTTGGTCCCCCAATACACTGACGAATTAACCCCGGCTCGACTATCAACTCGCTACATCTCGATCGGATCCTGCAATCGATCCAATGCACAGTATCGGATTCTGATCGATCAATGAATGGATCTTAATTTTGTGCCTGCAATTGCATATGTAGCATCTGATCATCAGTCTGAATCCTTGCATGCCGAAACACGCACACATACATAAATACACATTGTACATAAAAACCTGTGTGTGTGTGTGTGTGCATGATGCAGAGCCCTTCGCTGCAGCCATATACACGTCTGGATCATGTAGTAAGTGTGAACCATGCACACTGCATGCATGCAGCAGCAGCAGTAGTTATACTTGGCTGTAGGCATGAAGGCAACAATGGTTGCCTGCCTGTGCATTCTGATACGTGCAGATGCAGATGCAGGCACATATGTGTAATTGCATATGTTGATGTAGAGAGAGCAGTAGATGCGTGCATGCTACACAGAGAGAGACAGAGCTAGCTCTATGCTTGTGTATGGTGTTAATGGCCTTAATTGTGGTATTTCTTGTGTGCGCACAGCTGGAATTTTGGAGGGAGATCAAAACTCACTTGTACATTTTTGTAACAGGATAAGATCAGAACTCACTTGTACATTTTTGTAACAGGATATTGATAGGTTCTTCAAGGTAGCCCCATTGCAGAGTAAAACGTTTAGAGAGAGTACGTACATAGCCTAATTACATGTACATTTTTTTGCTACGGGTTCAATTCCTATATCTTAATTTGACAAAACTTCAAACCACACGCACGTATATAGGTGGTGATCAGTTGGGCTTTTTTTGTCGCTTATAGCTGAAAGCATTGAATTGGTGAAAAAATATCAGAATTAATGATGTTTATTTAACATAATTAAATTTAAAAAAATTAAAAAAAATATGTTAGCCTATTACGTATAATACAAATAAATACGGAAAAAAAGAACCGGCAAAAAATCACAAAAAAATCAGAAAATTCAGAAAAAGACGAAATTTGTGAATAGTGAAAAATAAACCGGAAGCTAGAAGCTTAAGCCGAATTGATCAGGTAGCCTCCACCAAATGTTTCTCTCGATGATCTTCTGACAGTGTTGGCCATCATACCCGTATCATCTTCCCTTGTGGATAAACCCTAGCTAGCTAGTAATCCATCCGTCCATCCCGGCCGGCCGGGGACACATGCATGGTCTACCAAGACCACCTACCATGATTGATTAGCCGGGGACACATGCATGGTCTCTCCTAGACAAACTAGCTTGATTAGCCATATGGACAGGCCGTACGTTGACGGCTGGTCACTGCCTCGCTCGCTCACCACTGGTCAGTCACCCGTCCAAGACCGACGGCGTCACGACTCACAACTATTGCATGATCCGGCTCGTACGATCTGTACTACATACACGCCGGAAAAAAAAACGATGTACAAGGTACCCGGGCCCACAAAAGCAGCCAGCCAATCGATGTCGATCTCCACACGGACGGACACAGAGACCCGCCCGCAGCGCGATCCCGCCGTTGATCGGCGATGCGGTTTTACGCGCGCTCTTAACACCCGTTAAACCCAACCCGAACCTGTCACGTAACGAACACTGACATCTGGGCCCAGATACTCCATCCCCTGCCGCTCACGCCAAGCCTTCCGGTAACCACTGACAGGTGGCCACCGACTCTCCGGACCCACATGTCATCGCCCCAGCAGGCGGGCGGCGCAAGGAGCCAAATGCCATGAAGCCGTTCAAAAAATGAAAAAACCACGAGCCCCTACACGTGCCGCTCCCCACCGGGCCCACTATCTGACGAAGAGGGCCCGCATCGTCAGCCTTAATCCCCCTCCTCTCTCTTGCCACCACCCCCACCCTACCAGGGCACCACCCCCCACCCCCTCGTCTCGCTCCTCTGCAGAGCAGCGGCTGCCCCCGAAAGCAGCAACAGTCACGTCGCGCCACCACCACCACCACAAAACCTCACACGCCGCCCCCTCTCCTTCCTACTACCCATCAGATGTCATGGTGGTAGTGTGGTAAGTTGCTCAGGGGTGGGTTGATTCACTACTAAGTGTGGAGGTGGTGAAAGGAAGGAAAGGTGGTGGCTTTGGGTTGGGAGAGTGTTGGTTGTTGCTTCTTGGAATGGCGGCGAGGGTGCCGTTTCCGTGGTGGGCGTCGGTTGTGGTGGTTCTTGGGGTGGCGGTGGAGGGGGGAGGAGGAGGAGGGGAGGGGAAGGCGCTGATGGCGGTCAAGGCGGGGTTCGGCAACGCGGCGAACGCGCTCGTGGACTGGGACGGCGGCCGCGACCACTGCGCCTGGCGGGGGGTCGTCTGTGACAACGCCTCCTTCGCCGTCGTCGCCCTGTGCGTTACTCTCATCTGACTCTCCTTGCTGTGCATGCCTGCTTGCCTGGTTTGGTTTGGCGGCTGCGTGTTCTTGAAATCTTCTTTTCCTAACTTTTCCCTGTTTGCATTTTGTGCTTTGTTTTTGTTTTTTTCCCCGCGTTCTAGCATTGCTACATGAGTACTCATTCTTTCCCTTTTTTTTCGTATTTATCCCGCAAGTTTTTCGATGCTTTGATCAGGAGCAAATCACTGGACAAGTTCTGTTTCACTGTTGTAGCTTTATTTTGTTTGTACAAATTAAACTCTATTGATCTATTCGTGCCTTGCTGTGAGTGTTTGTTCTTCTAATCTTGTTTCTTGCTGTAGCATATCTAGAAAAGAAGGATTTTCTTAGGGGATTGTTTTGTTTTCCTTGCACATATTACTGGGAATAAAGGATCCCCTGTTTGTTCTGCTAAAAAGATTCTTTCTAACGAGAGTGTTTTCTGTGAAAAAATAGGAACCTGTCAAATCTAAACCTCGGTGGGGAGATCTCGCCGGCTGTAGGAGAGCTCAAGAACCTACAGTTCGTGTGAGTACTGTTACTGATGAGTAGGAGTACTATTTCCTCTTCCTTTGCATCTGCTTATGTTTTTGTGCATTCGACTACCACACCTGAATTCCCTCTTTTTTTAATCCTTCACTTCTACGTCTGATTTGATTTGACCCCTCGTGCCATGATGTGACACAGTTCTTTAGTATTTTACTTTAAGCCACCACTCCACTGGATTTGCTTTAGTTTGTTTGTGCCCTAATGATTTGCTTGTGCAGGGATCTCAAGGGGAACAAGCTCACAGGCCAAATCCCAGATGAGATTGGGGACTGTGTCTTCTTAAAATATCTGTACTTCACCAAATCTAAGTCTTCTTTTATTGTGTCAACTTTTTGTTATGGAGGGTTCTTGTTGTTTTTTTAATTAGGCTCTGCTGCTTCTTGTCTTTGCAGGGATTTGTCTGGCAACTTGCTGTATGGAGACATCCCATTCTCCATCTCCAAGCTCAAGCAGCTTGAGGAGCTGTAAGCACTGCATTCTTGTTGCTTGCCTGCCTTTTAGCAAGAGCTATAGCTTTTTTAAGATATGATCACTTTTCATCCTTCTCTGGGATATCTGCATTTATTTAAGTTTAGGATTCTCTTGTGTAGATTTTAGTCATGTGTTGTGTAACTAGTTTTGAGTTTTGTTCCTAGTTTTGAGTTTCGTTTCTTTGTGGTTGATGGGTTGTTGCCTACTCTTTCATGGTTTTAGCATGCTTAGGTTATGATATTTCTTTTTCTCTTTTCTGGATGCAGGATTTTGAAGAACAACCAGCTCACGGGACCCATCCCTTCCACATTGTCCCAAATTCCAAATCTCAAGACCTTGTGAGCTTCATAGTACCTTTCTTTATCCGTGACTCTTCACTTCTTTTGGGGTTCTTGGACAACCTTGGTGATCGGAGTTTTGTTTGTTTTACCTACCCTTTTGTGTTACAATGTGCATACCACGGGGGAAATGTTTTTTTTTCTTTGTGGCATTTTTTGTACCTTATGTAGTTCTTAGTAATGAAGTGTGCATGTATTCTCTTGGAATAGGGATCTGGCGCAGAACCAGCTTACAGGCGACATCCCAAGGCTCATCTACTGGAATGAAGTTCTGCAATACCTGTAAGAACCCTACAACATGCCATTTTTGCTTACTAATTCACTTGGTGTTGAAAGAAGATATTCTCAGATATTAACCTTTTTTGTTCTCTTGATCTTCAGAGGCTTGAGAGGTAACTCGCTGACTGGAACTTTGTCACCTGACATGTGCCAACTTACTGGCCTGTGGTACTTGTAAGTCTTCTGCTCCCTTGGAGATGCTGCTTCGTATCATGCAGCTTGATCTTCTTGACATTGATTTTTTTTCCTTCCAAATCTGCAGTGATGTAAGGGGTAACAATCTCACAGGAACCATTCCGGAGAGCATAGGGAACTGCACTAGCTTTGAGATTCTGTATGTTGCTTGCTAACATTCTTTTGATGTTTTGGTGCTCATATGTTTCGGATACTATGATGCGAGCTTCTTATATGGAATGCAGGGACATTTCATATAACCAAATCTCTGGAGAAATACCTTACAACATAGGTTTCCTTCAAGTAGCCACACTGTAAGTCTTCCTGATTTCACTCAAATCTTCTATACTAAGTTTATTCATACTCTTGCAATATACTGTTTCATTCACAATCAGCTCTGCAGCTGACATATCTTCTCATGCATATAGATGCTTACTTCCAGCCCTTATGGTTCATAGGTCACTTCAAGGAAATAGACTGACTGGGAAAATTCCAGAAGTGATTGGCCTCATGCAGGCCCTTGCTGTTCTGTGAGTAAAACATAAAAACTTCCATCCACATAGTTGTTAGTTGCTGTATTATTCTATAATGATTTTTTGTGTCCAAATTTTGTTTCTTAGTGACCTGAGCGAAAATGAAATGGTAGGGCCCATTCCTCCGATACTTGGCAACCTATCCTACACTGGCAAACTGTTAGTGTCATCAGCGAGACCTGTTTTTTCACTGAAACAATATTCTTTTTCTTGTCTTAACACTTTCCGGGGCGTTTTTCTGTCAGATACTTACATGGCAACAAACTTACTGGACACATACCACCAGAACTTGGGAACATGACTAAACTTAGCTACCTGTAAGTGATTGTTCTTTTATGTACACAATCTGTACTCCAGTTAATGTGAAACACTATATGAGGTTCAGAACTTGTTCCTTCCAGGCAACTTAATGACAATGAATTAGTGGGCACAATTCCAGCTGAGCTTGGCAAACTTGAAGAGCTATTTGAATTGTAAGGACTGGTCATTTCTGCAAATTAATGTTTGTTTTGATCTTGTGCAATTCTTGACAAGTATTTTTGTCTAGAAATCTTGCCAACAACAATCTTGAGGGTCCTATTCCTGCAAACATCAGTTCTTGCACTGCTCTAAACAAATTGTAAGTTAGCAAGCACATATCATTTTAGTGTTTAACAGAACAATTTTGCACTCCCCATGCTGAATCATGTTTCTATCATTCTCAGCAATGTTTATGGCAATAGACTGAACGGTTCTATCCCTGCCGGTTTGCAGAAGTTGGAGAGTTTGACTTACTTGTGAGCACTTGCACTTGTAGCAGTTTGCTTACATTTATTGCTTAATTCACATTACAGGTTTGAGCAGAATCTTATGTGTTATTCTTGATTTTAAATATATATAAAATAACAGGAACCTATCTTCGAACAATTTCAAAGGTCAAATTCCCTCTGAGCTTGGTCGCATCATCAACTTGGACACACTGTAAGGAGACCCTTTTAGCTAAACTTGGTTACCTGCTGCTATGAATTCTCTGAGATATAGTTGTCACATTGCAGCCACTTTATTTTGATAACTTAAACATTGTTTCTTCATTTTTGGCATAGGGATCTTTCCTACAATGAATTCTCTGGGCCAGTTCCTGCTTCTATTGGTGATCTTGAGCATCTTCTTGAGTTGTACGTTGAGGACCAGCCTCTTAAAATTCACTTTTTCTTTCTTATGGCCATTATTGCCTAATGTTCAAAACTGTGAATGTAGGAATTTGAGTAAAAACCATCTCAATGGGTCTGTGCCTGCTGAGTTCGGAAACTTGAGAAGCATTCAAGTAATGTAAGTGGACACCCTTGTGATGTGTGCATTTGTATTCTATTAGTAGTCTTGTGATCATGATTTATCTGAACCAGTGTTCGAAAAACCGAAAAACGGTCAGTACCGGGATAAAAAAATCGGCCGGGATTATTCAAATGTAAATTTAGATTTATGACTACATAATGCACTTTCTAAGTTGATTTAGATATTTTTTGTGCTAGATTACCTATTGTATGAAGTAAATATGCATTAATTATTTTTCTCCCATGTTTTATATGCCTTTTTCTGGCTTTCCTAGTGGTTTTGCCTGTTTTTCTCCGGTTTTCGGTTTTTGACCGGTTACCAGAGCAGTTACCGGTTTTAAATCGCCCAAATTCAAATTTCAAATCACAAAATTCGTCCAGGTTTTTTCTTGGATTTCCGATAATCGGCCAGGATGAGCCCCAGTTCCAGGTTTTGGAACCTTGATCTGAACTAATATTTAAATGTGCAGTGATATATCCAACAATAACTTGTCTGGTTATCTCCCTGAAGAACTAGGACAATTGCAGAACCTTGATAGTTTGTGAGTTCTCTTTCATCATACTATTAGTATGAACTTTGAAAACAACTAAGTATTTTACTGAGCTGTTGTTTATCATGTAGGATTCTTAACAACAACAATTTGGTTGGGGAGATCCCTGCTCAGTTGGCTAACTGCTTTAGCTTAAATACCTTGTAAGTTTTTTGTGCCAGCTCTGCCCTGTAGCATTGGTGATGACTTCGCCAGCATTATTTAATGTACGATTTTTATTTCAGGAATTTGTCGAACAACAACTTTTCTGGACATGTCCCATTGTTAAAGAACTTCTCAAAATTCCCAATGGAAAGGTATTAGATGACTCCATCTACAATCTTTGATATCCTTCTATTACTATCTTATAGGTGCTATAGTAACCAATACCCAAATGCAGCTTCTTGGGTAATCCAATGCTGTATGTTTACTGCCAAGACTTCACCTGTGGACACTCTCATGGATCAAGAGGTATCCGGCAAGTCATAAGCTAATAGTTAGCTGGTCACTCCATTTGCTGCTAAATTGTAAACTCATGTTTACATAATTTGTGTTCCAGTCAATATTTCTCGGACGGCTATTGCTTGCATTATCTTGGGATTCATCATATTACTCTGTGTTATGCTATTGGCAATATATAGAACAAATCAACCACAGCCACTTGGCAAAGGATCTGACAAGCCAGTGCAAGGTTTCTGTATCTTTCATCCCTTGAATTGTAATCGATGCCAGAACAATATCCTGACATAATGACATTCATCTCAACTTTTCTTGATCATGTTCAGGACCTCCAAAGCTAGTAATCCTCCAAATGGACATGGCTATCCATACCTATGAAGACATTATGAGGCTGACAGAGAATTTGAGTGAGAAGTACATCATTGGCTATGGCGCATCAAGTACTGTGTATAAATGTGTGCTCAAGAGCGGCAAGGCCATTGCTGTCAAGCGGCTTTACAGTCAGTATAACCATAGCCTCCGTGAGTTTGAGACAGAACTAGAGACAATTGGTAGCATCCGGCACAGGAATCTTGTCAGCCTTCATGGCTTCTCACTCTCTCCTCATGGAAACCTACTCTTCTATGATAATATGGAAAATGGTTCCTTGTGGGATCTTCTTCACGGTTAGGACTTGTGACATCTGATTCACATTGTTTTCTTTCAATCATTTATATGTCTCATTTAGCAAGTCTCTCATGATCTATGATCTATTTCAGGTCCATCAAAGAAAGTGAAGCTTGATTGGGACACACGACTGAAGATCGCAGTCGGTGCTGCACAAGGGCTGGCCTATCTTCACCATGACTGCAACCCTCGCATAATCCACAGGGATGTCAAGTCCTCTAACATCCTGCTCGATGAAAACTTTGAAGCACATCTCTCAGATTTCGGCATTGCCAAATGTGTCCCATCTGCCAAGTCCCATGCGTCCACTTATGTGCTAGGAACTATCGGGTACATTGATCCAGAGTATGCCCGGACGTCCAGGCTCAACGAGAAATCTGATGTATACAGCTTTGGTATCGTTCTTCTGGAGTTGCTTACAGGGAAGAAGGCCGTCGACAATGAATCAAACTTGCATCAATTGGTAAGTCACCCACACTGACCTCCTTGGATCAGATTCGTGCCTTCTTTTTATTACATTCTGCAAGTCAGTCATGAGAAGAATGTAACGCAATGATCTTTAATTACATTACGCAAGTCAGTCAGTAAGGGGCTGTTTGGTTGCTAGCCACACTTTGCCACTATTTGCCAACAAAAATTGCCACACTTGGCTAAGTTGAGGTACTCAAATTCTTTGCCACACCTTAGCAAGCATAAGAGAATGTTGCCACACTTTTTTGAGTCACTGCCGCGTGGGACCTAGTTTGCTGGAAGGGAATCTTGCCACAACTGTGGCTGCAACCAAACAGCTGCCAAGTTGGTTAAACTTGCCTAACCTTAGGCGTGGCAACCTGTGGCTGGCAACCAAACACCCCCTAATAGCTGCAAACTAAACACCATTCTATTCCAGAACCTTTTACTATGATCTGTTGGAATGGTTTGCATGACAAGATCTTCTGTCCATGTGTAGATACTGTCAAAAGCTGATGACAACACTGTCATGGAGGCAGTGGACTCTGAAGTGTCAGTGACGTGCACAGACATGGGGCTCGTCCGGAAGGCCTTCCAGCTCGCTCTGCTGTGCACCAAGAGACACCCCTCCGACCGGCCAACCATGCACGAGGTCGCAAGGGTGCTGCTCTCGCTCCTGCCGGCCCCTGCCGTGAAGCCTCCTTACATGACGGCCTCGAAAGCCGTTGACTACACGCGCTACCTGGCGACGACGACCGATATGAAGCACGATGTGGCTGAAATCGGCGACAACAGCTTCTCCGACGAGCAATGGTTCGTGCGGTTCGGCGAGGTCATATCCAAGCATACAATGTGATCCTCTCCCCCAAAATTTTCTCCTCCCTATGTAGAGCTGGAAGTAAGAAGCTAAAAAGCATAGTAGCACAGTGCAGGAAATAGGCGTAGGATCTAAGTAGATGAATGGTGTCATTGTTCTTCACTTGTTCTTCTTCTTGGTGTTGATTCTTAGGAGTCATTGTTCTTCACTTGTTCTTCTTCTTGGTGTTGATTCTTAGAAGTGTCAAAACGGAAGATATTGCTGTTGTTAGGACGATCGCAGTGTGGTTCTTGGTATTCGAGTGAATCAGATCAGAGATGTCTCGTGAGCTCCTTCACAGCCCCCATTTATGTATTGCGATCAGAGTCAGAGATCATGAGTTCTAATATCCTGGCAACGCACTGAATTGAACGATGCATCCTGCATCGCCAGGATTGTGCAATGTAAATGCCTTCTTTTGACGGTATTAATGAGTTGCTCTGCCCCTCTGCTGTGTACGGGTGGTTGCTACCTCTGTCTGAATCTCTGATGCGTGGCTGATCTGTATTTATGTCTCTTTCGTTGTCCTGCTTGTTTATCAGATATGGAGTAGCTGGCAGCTCTTACAATGGAATCATAGCTCCAGCCTCTGCTCCTGGGCCTGCTACAGTGAGCTTTGCATTGAATGGGTGATTTTTTTTTTCTTCTAAGTTTCTTCACTTTTCTTTGTGACTGCAAGCTGAATATAACTTTTATTTGCTGTAAAATGGGGGCGATGAGTCTGAATGCTTCATACAGAAAATAGAGCAGGCAGGAGACACTCTGGACAGTGGGCTCCTATTGGTATGTCAAACGCTTTCCCTTCTACACAGGCCGGCCGGACGATTTCGTTTTCACGCAGGGCAAGGTCTCTTCTCGTCTGGTAGGCAATGGCAGTTCTGCAAGCAAATGTCCTTTCAGTGCTTTGATTTGACCCTGATGCGACGTGCCAACCGCAGCAGCAGCAGTGGCAGCTACTTTGATTGAGCTGAGGCCTGAAGCCTTCTGATTCCGTAGTAACAGATGTTGCCATGCGGCTGATAACGCACACACCATGACACCACTGGCATCTTCTCCGAAGGCAGGGTCAGGTGTTCTCGGCCCTCTCAAAGCGCAGCAAGCTTGTCCTTCACCTTAGCCGGTGACTGACCACAGTGCTACACTGTACAGTTGATCTTGTCACGCATGCATGCGGCTCACGACAAAGCCCCTGAACAGTAGTAGCAGTCCGTGCTTGCATGCATCACACATTTATTCACTTCGCATGCCCGTCAGGGCTGGAGGCCAGTATCGGAGCTCGGTTGTGTTGTCCGATCAGCTACAGATCTGAAGAATGTTGAATCGAAGCCGTGAAACCGCCCGTCAGATGGGCTGGGGTCCATGGGAGCTGCTCCTACACCGGCGTGCGACGCGACGCAGGAGGGCAAGTACGCTTTATTCGTGATGGGACTAGACCTGCCATACGGGCCAAGCCGACCATGCAATACCATTCTGGCCCAGACACAGTATCAAACAAACAATAAACGGCTCGTCCTATAGGCCTGGTCCGATCGGATGTACCATGCTGAGACCAACACGTAGGCAGGCCAGCCCAATCCAGCACTCACAACAACTATTCCGTAACTTTTCTATAATAGTGCATTAAAATTGCGTATAGTTAACAGTAAAATTGTTTGTGTTAAAAAATTATACTCTTCTGAACGAAGATAGGTAACTTAATAGTAAAATTATTTATAGCTAATAGTAAAATACTTATAATTGTGCTCAACTGGACATCAATAGCATGATATTCTAAGCATGCACAGGCCTGCCTGGCACGGGCCAACCCCTCTTAGTGTCATGCTCAGGTTGAAGGACAAGCACGTAAGCTAGCACAACATGATATGGTAAATTATTTGGATCAATCGCATTAAATCTAATCGGATCATGTCCTATCTAAGTCCGTACCGTAGTAGTATCGAGCAACCCATTTGGCTAGGTGTGGATGGGACAAACCAATGTGTCATGCTCCATTGGTCCCAGCCTGATATTTCATAATCTTGCCTCCCAGGGCCCAGCCGGCTCGAGCTTGACCGCTCAATCCCTGAGCAACAGCGCCAGCACCACTCGTTTCAACTGTGAAGCAGGCAAGCAGGAGCTGAGCTCCTTCAGAGATTCCTTGTGCTGCCATTAACAGCAACAAAATTAACTCTGATACGTCTGGAAATTTTGGAGGCAGCAAACACCATATCATTTTTCGCAAACCACGAAAAAAGCATAGCTAGCAAGCGAACAACTTTGCCAGATGATTGCGGTATGTTACAACTTTGGAGTCACTGCAGATACACCCTGGTGTGGCGAGCCGCTTTCCCCCCACTATGCGCTATGGTTTGTTTCTCTAGCTGTACAAAAAACGATCTCCGCCATGGCTGCGAGCAGCTAAGGAATTATGCTAAGCTGCCCGGCAGCGACAACTATGCAACTGGCCAAGACGGGAAAAACTGTCTGTCTGGTCTCAGGGATCAACCATCTGATGCCGGAGAATGCCAGATGCGCACCTCAGCGGTGTCTTAATGTCAAATAATGTATCGCTTCATCTCGTTAAATGAAGAAAAGGAGATGAGCTCCCTTGTAGGTCCTACTGTTCAAAACAGACGCTGTCAATATACTAGCTTAATCACACCGTTGTTGATATGATGAAGAAATAAATCATATTGATGTAATGTCAATGTACTAGCTTAATTACATAGTTGTCGATATGAAGAGGAAATCATATTGCTGTGAATAATGCAAAGCAGCATGCTGATCAAGAGATGCAGAGTGCAAAAATCACGATATATATCAGAAATTCAGAATAAATATTTACCTTTGTGCAGGTGGAGAAACGGGAAATCTGAATGAGTCATTGTCAAAGAGAACTCCTATATATTGTATTTCTTGACTGGGTCTGAAAAGGGGGAAAATGGATGGGTGTCATGCAATTTTTTTGAACTTAAAATAGCGAAGCGGATAGTATGTAGACAGAGATGACAACTCGTATTAGGAATGTGGCTACGGAGGTGCTTGGAGTGACCAAGGGACAAAAGGAGAACCAAAAGATACATGGTGGTGAAACGAGGAAGTGCAAAAGGCTATTGAGGAGAAGAAGATATACTACAAGCACATACACCGTAATAGCAGCGATGACAACGTACAGAAATACAAAACAGTAAAAAAGAATGCAAAGAAAACGATGAGTGAGACACGAGGCAAGGCAGATGAGAAAATTTATCAGAAAGTAAATACAAAGGAGGGAGAGAAGGATATCAACAAGATGGCTAAACTTCGAGAAAGAAAGACGAGAGATTTCAACCAAGTTAAATGCATCAAAGACTACACTAATAGACTTTTGGTGAAAGACGAGGAGATCAAGGATAGGTGGAAAGATTACTTCGACAAGTTGTTCAATCACGATAATAATGATAGTATGATTGAACTGGATGATGGTTTTGACGATACCGATAAGCGGTTTGTTCAAAGAATCCAGGAGTCGGAAGTAAAAGATGCCTTAAAAAAGATAAAAGTGGGTAAGGTGTTGAAGCCTGATAACATCCCTATTGAGGTGTGGAAATATCTAGAAGAAGTAGCGATTGTTTGGCTAACTAATTTATTCAATAGCATTTTTAGGTTGAACAAGATGCCAAAGTGGCGAAGGAGCACATTAGTACTAATTTTCAAAAAATAAAGGAGGCATTCAAAGTTGTACTAATTATAGAGGAATTAAGCTCATAAGCCACACAATGAAGCTTTGAGAACGAGTGATTAAGCGCCGTTTAAGAAAAGTGGCTAGCGTGACGACAAACCAATTTGGTTTTATGCCTAGGAGATCGACCACGGAGGTGATATTTTTGCTACGACAGTTAATAGAGAGGTATAAGAAACAAAAGAAGGACATTCACATGATGTTTATTGACTTAGAAAAAGTCTATGACAAAGTGCCAAGAAGGGTCATGTGGTGGGCGCTCCAAAAGGAAAAGTCCCAACAAGATATATTACACTAATTAAGGACATGTACGAAAATGATGTGACTAATATCAAAACATGTGGTAGTGTTACTAATGACTTTTCTATTAAGATAGGACTACACCAAAGGTCAACGTTGAGCCTATACATTTTTGCCCTAGTGCTGGACGAGATCACACGGAACATACAAGAAGATATCCCTTGGTGTATGTTTTTCGCTGATAATGTGGTGTTGGTTGATGAGAATATGATAGGTGTTGATAGGAAGTTCGAGTTGTGGAAGAAGACCTTAGAATTGAAGGGTTTTAAACTTAGTATGACTAAAACTGAGTATATGAGGTGTGATTTCAGTGGTGCTAGAACAGATAATGGAGATGTTAGATTGAACGGACAAGTAGTGCCTAAGAATGACATGTTTCGTTATTTGGAATCGATGCTATAGTGGGACGGTGATATTGATGAAGACGTGAGCCACAGGATAAGAGCGGGATGGGTGAAATGGCGCCAAGCATTCAGTGTCCTGTGTGACAAAAAAGTCTCTCAAAAGTTAAAAGGTAAGTTTATAAGACGGCAATCAGACTCATGATGCTATATAAAGCAAAATGTTGGGCGACTAAAAAACAACATATAAAAAAATGAGTGAAGCAGAGATGAGGATGCTATGGTGGATCTATGATCACAAAAGGTGATATCGTATTCGCAATGATGATATACATGATAGGGTGAAGGTAGCACCAATTAAAAAGAAGCTTGTCCAACATCACTTGAGATGGTTTGGACATCTCCGACGAAGGCTTCCTGAGACACCAGTACGTAGTGGAATTTTAAGACGTACTAAAAACGTAAGAAGAGGTAGAGGTCGACCAAGACTGACATAAGAGAAAGCAGTTAAAAGAGACTTGAGAGATTAAAATGTATCTAAAGAATTAGCTTTGGATAAGAGTACATAGAAATTAGTGATCCATGTACCAGAACCATAAGAAAGTTAGGGGTAATGTTTTAAACTCACAGCTCAGATAGCAGGATGTACAGTTTAAAGTTTTAACATTGTAGGTTTTATTTTGAGGGCTCTCATCTCTTTGATCTTGAGAATGTTTCATTCCTAGTCTACCTCAACTTGTTTAAGACAAAAGGTTTTGTTATGGTTGTTGTTGTTGAGAAGCAACATATAACTATCTTTCCCGGTAGTTAAATGTATTACTTACCAGAGCTAGCATTGAATGTTACTGATCATGTTCTCTTTGCAATCCTTGCAATAAAATAAAAGGTGATCTTTGAGCACTTTGAATTAAGATAGAAGGGAAGTGCAGACAAGAAATGAAAGGAAAACAAGGAAAGAACCTTGGTAGTGATATAATTTGGTAGTTCACTGGCCTGACGGTCTATGCCACGGAGTGCTTCAGCAGTTAAAGTAAGCTGTTAAAATGATTTACGTAAACGTCAGAGTAAATAATTTAAAGGCAATCAATTTCTATTATATCAGTACAAACCTTATTAAAGAGTTCAGATAATGGAGCCCGCTTGCCCTTCCGGCTTGTTGACAAGTTGAATTCCTAGGATCGTCAACAAGAAAATGTGGATATTTCGATAAATGGAGGAACTGCAACAAAAAAAAAAGCAGAGAAAGGAATATCTCTACAAAGCTACCTTAGGCACTGTTGTATTCCTTTTGGCACCTCGAAATACACCAACATATCCTTTGCTTGCTAATATCTGTTTAAAGGAGAAAAATACAAGATTCATTAGCCAAACTGTATGATTGGAACCTTCCTATAGTTTATCTATAGTTGTTCCTTATGCAACTATGTGATCCAACAATCGATTCCTATCTGTCTGATCGATGTAAAGATCGATTTAAAAGCCACTAACACCCAGAATATGGAATTATCATTGAGATATGAGTTCAATAGTGTACTATGCAATAACCGTCCAGGCCAATAGAAACTATAAGCTTCAAAGTTAAAATGTAGCTCACAAATAAATATAGAAGGTCTATCCATGGCAGCTACCTTTTTATCCAGTGGCTGAGCTTTAAATTTAAACAGGTCATCTCTGTAGTCTTCTGGCTTTCTATCAACGCTGTCAGCAGACAGAACAGAAAACAGACATAAGTCAAATTCTTTACTAAAAAGGCAGTAGAAATGGAGAATTGGAGATTATTACTCATTCCCAAATTTGTAGTGTTTTGGTAAAATCATAGGTACTGTGCAGAATGAACACCGGAAGAATCTTACAGGTTACCTTTTTCTAGATCAAGGCAACTGATGCCTTGACAAATACTAGTAACATATGGGAAATTAGCACAAAACCTCATAGTAGGCATTATATTTGACTTTCCATTGGACTATCGGATAGGATAGATTAGAATTTAGGTAACTAGTAATGGAAACGGATCCAAAGCAGTACACATGAAACAAGCCTTACTAGTGAAGATGCCTTGCATGATTAGATGTACACACTGGCATATTTGACCCAACATTGTCATGCTGTACATTTTCACGCTGATGATCAGTGGCCCGAAAAGGTTGCACGACCTGCTTGAGAACAACTTTTCAGTGTTGACTGGAAACAATGTATACAACTATACATGAAAGAGAAAAGGCATTACATGGTGCAAATGCAATAGCTCTCCACCTAAATGTGGAAGTGCCTGTTCTGGTACAGCACACTGAGTCAACTTTCAGGAAAGAAAACGGGAGCAAACAGAACAGCTTTAGCCATGGAATTAGATGCAAAATGGTGTACAAGGACAAAAAAGGCAAAGGCAAAGCTAATTTACAAGCAATGATACACGATTGCATTGATTTACCCGATCATATCCTCTGTGAATCCTTATAAATTAGTTGTTTCTTGGCAACCAAACCACAGCTAAAGTGTTGGACTATCAGCCTCCAAGAGACAATGCTATTGGGAAGTATATCCCCACTAAGAATATGTTCACGGCCTCACGGTGCTATTGTGATCTTCCTTTTTTTTAGATAAGTGCAACTCTCCCATGTGGACTTATCTCCCAAGAAAAATGAGTGTCACTCCTCCCAAAACTGAAAACCTTGGAATGTGCCAGTACATGTTAATTGGCACGGTTTGCTAATCTATGTGCGACTGTCCTACTAGTATGCTTCATAAGTAGGTCATGGATATCAAGAATGCGCAAATGAGATTCAATAACCACTTAAAGAACTAGACAATATATATTCAAACAGTTTGACAACCCACCTTTCTAGTTGATGCCGCTTGTGTTGTATAAGCAGTTTGCACATCCCGTTTATTTAGCTGCTTTGAATTAGTTGGCCTGAAGTGTTCAGGTAAAGGTGTGTGAATTATCATAGCAGAAGTAACTATTTTCAGGCATCAAAACAGAATAGCAAGTGAAAATAACTTTACACTGCTCTTAGAATCCTTGACCTCTCTGCTCTTAGCTTCGTTGCCAACTCAGGTTCTCTAGGAATTGTAATCTTTAATTTGGGTGGAACAGAGGCACCATCAGAATTACTATTCACAATGTTCTGTGTCATCCATGAGAAAAATGATGTCAAGCAAAATTTCAGGCAGACCTCATAGAAACCATATTAGCACAATGGTCATGTTTCGTAGCATACTAGCAATATCTGTATAGGACAGCTTCAGACACAGTACAACAGCTATGAGCCTATGACTAGTTGCAAAAGTTGATCATGAACTTTTTTTTAAAAAAAAGAGAGATAGATAAAACTATGCTACCGAAAATCCAAAATAAAGCTGCCCGAGAGAACTAGAGTATGACTCCTGAAAGATGATCCAGGAAATAAAGGGTAAGTGAACAGTACAAGCATGAAACATATGTCCGTAAGTCAATGTAACGGCATGCTTCGAGGGTGGTTTTACCTTTTCATGAGTCTTATGAATCAACTCAACTTGGTTTGTAGCAACAACCTGTACCAAAAGCAAATAAAACTTCAGTAAAGAACAAGCAACATAGTTATGAAATAAAAGTAATATCAACTGGCACCTTTCGGTCTCAGAAACATCTCAAGATAACAAGCAAGAGTTTGTTGTGAACTAGCACAACAAAGAGGTAATCATCCGTCAGGGGGAGGTCGGACGGCGACAACTTGAATTAAAATGGTGCTAGGTGAAGGAGGACACCGATTAGAGGAGGAATAGATCTAGAATAACCGGTCAAGAGAACAACCACAATTGGACTTTAGAGACTAAGGACTTATTTATTCATCTTCGCTTCTTTCAAGAAGATACAATACCATCTCTTTTATAGTGATAACTTGACTTAATCCTTAAAAAACAATCTCTAGTTTAAAGAAACAAACTAACTGAAGTCATTGCAAATTTCCTCATATTGCTGATACTTCTAGTAAGAAAGTAAAGAAACTCAACAATAGTTCATCCCGGGAGCTTAAATGTTCTACTGGAAGAAAACTAGGATTGCCGCAAAATTTCTAGCAAATTGTAAGCATAATATCATGTGATGTATATGCAATAGAGAACTCAAACTGCACTTGCACATTGACCAAGCATTAAATCATCTCACATGCAACTCAGGTTTTTTTTTTGGGCCATTACTGAAGCTCCCAAGTAAAGACAAATGACCACCACTTGTTGGGGGAAAACACTGGGATTTTTTTTTGTGCCAATATCGTAGCCCACAAGTAAAGAAAAATGACACTAACACTTGGTAGGGGAAAACACTAGAAAAAGGTTTGGTGCTGTTACTTTTGCCATGCTAAGTGCAAAAGGATCTGCACTTGACACTTGCCATGACCGAAGCCGAAATAAACATAGTAAATTAGTTCAGACAAAATCTGATCATGTAGTTATTAACTTATTATACAGTGTCAATAATAGAAAGAAAGTTTCTCCCAAAATTAAATAGCATAGTGCATTCACAACTAAACCAAAAAAAAACTTCACTTTATCTTAAATTAAAAATCAGCTCTGTCAGGAATTTGCCAAATTCACGCCCCCAAGAGAAAGCGTTAACATACCTTGTTGAGATGCCCCCTTTCTAATCTCTGCCTTTTAGCAGCTTGGTAAGTGTAATCATTGGAGCACATGGTACTTCTCTCACTTCTCACTCCAACTGACTTTTTACTCCTGAAAGCAAAGGAAATTGATATCCTCACGGTATTCACAAACATGAAGACAGAATTTGTTTACTGCAGTACAAAGGTAAAACAAAAAGGCAGGGTGGTGGTGGCGGCCAAGAAAAAAAAGGGAAGATAATGAAAAATGAAAACAAGAGCTAGAACCCCTTGTGATTACAACAATGTTTAAACCCACATACTGACATATACTGTTATGGCCAGTGTTAACGACAACCTTTTAAGAATTTATGATTAATTTAATCAAGGACTACAGCTGAATAAACCAAAAGAGAAGCACAGACATATAAAATTGCAAGTGTGGAGAATAAATTTGACATTCAAAATCAGCTAATGGCTTGTAAAACCATCCAAAAAAAGTTATTCCCAATTCTTTTGTAGTCAGCCCCAGAAGAATTGCAGAAAATCAGTTAGCATAAGGCATAACATTACATACTGCATGGCATTCTTTACTACAAGTTTCCTGTTTTGCCTGGCTAATTGACTGGCTGTAGGCTTCATCAACGTGGACCCCTTCAAGAAATTTCCCTTCACAATAGTTCGAGTCCCAGGTTTTCGTTCATTTTCTGATACTCCATAGCATGGTATCCGTCCTATTTTACATAAAATACACCAAAGAATTAATTTTCATAAAAAAAAACTGGAAAAAAAAGGCAGAAGCATGGCAGGCTAAATAACATGCTCAATTTTGGCCAGAAGACAGCTTAAAAGTAAATAGCAGTCTCAAGAATAAATTGCTAATTATTTCTCATCAAACAAATAAATAGTTTCGATGGGTTAGGGAAATGTTTTCAGAATTATAGTCACAGCTCTATTAGATGGCCTAGATTTGAAATTTTGTATGTTGTCAAGCTAGGCAGAGGTATGTTGTGAAACAGGTTGTTTTGTAGCTTTACCTAGAAAAGGGCTTAGCTTAGCAGGCCCTAGCATCATTTTTTGCATGCAAGAAAGTGAGTCCCTTGAGTTTTCTGCTAGTATGATTAAATGGTTCTAGAACAATAAACAACATAGTGATCAAGTTGTTGGATATGCAATGCTCAGGATTAACAGTAATATGAAAAATATAAATAGGAGTGACCAGACTAGAATGCAAACATTAATAAGAAACTTCAGCTTCATAAACACATAGCATAATTTATATGTAGGTGGCAATTGAACGATGAAACAAATCAACGGATTACAATAGAAAATGTGTTTCAGAAAACCTAGTGCATTTAACTTATCAGGACCTTCATTTGGTACATGTGACCGATGGATACTTTGTTCAGCACCACTGCAACATTCTTGCAATGATTTAGAGCAATGCACAGCATCTATATCTGCAATGCTTCTGAGGCTTTGCAACCCAAGATCTTCAGCCAACATCTTAGCAATTAAGGCTACAGAAACAGAAGAGAAAAGGTTGGTGATATTAACTAGACATTAAAGGACAGCTAAAAATAAAAGATGGAAATTTTGAGGCTTCAAAAGCAAAATTAACTAATAAAGTAACACACGATGTTTCCACATAGATCAACTATTCAACAAATATAATTATAGTAATTGCTCATGTTTTACCCATTTTTTCATCGTTGAGTGTTTGCAGTAGCTGATATGTAAAGTCACAAATAAATTGCAGATAAGACAATAAATACTAACGATTAATACAAAATTCTCACTAAATGGCGACGTGATCCACTCCCTAAATCCACCAAATTCCCCCATCCAAATTCTCACTAACAAGCGAAAACAGGAAGGCTCAACCGGCACATTTCAAGCGCAAACCGATCGATTCGAACGAGCACTCCCGTTCCCAAATGGCCGACCCGTGTCAGCCCTCCAAGCAGAAAACAAACAGAGATATTTCGAGGCGAGGGATGGAGGGGCACGCACGAGAGGGCGGGTAGCTGGGTGCGGAGGCGAACCACAGCTGCGCCGCCGCCGCCTCCACCGGCGACTCCTCCTGGGCGAGGTCGAACCACCTGGGCGCGTCGAACTCATACTCCAGGTCGACCTCGAACCACCTCACCTCCATCACCATCATCCCCTCCCCTTCCCCCTCCTCAGCGTCCGGCTCCTCGAACCCCCCGTCGCCCCCGCAGCCGCCGCCGGAGGCGGGGGAGGAGGCGTCGCGCATCTCCTCGTCGTCGCCGTCCATATCGCTGTGGGTCCGGCAGGGCTAGGGTTTGCGCCGGGGGAGGTGGTGGGGCAGGGCGGATCGGAGGCGGTGGTGGGGTATTTAAAGGTGGCCGGAGAGGAGTAGGAGGGGGCGGAAGCTGAGCAAATTTGAAATGTCGGGACGGGAGCAACTCGGTCAGTGCCGGATTTGACCCGAGGATCATTCGCACACAGGCCACTGGGCTTTCTGGTTTTTATTACTATGCCAAGCTTTTTTAACCAAGTACTGTACCAAGCTGATGGGACGGACAGGCACTTTTGCAATACCGTATCGTGCATAGTCAGGGATGGCAACAGGCCTCGCTCTCTGGCGACTCATGTGAAATTCTCCTACAAGACCATGAGTATATGGAAATTTTTTGTCTTCGCTACCATACATGGAGATGGGACGGGAATTCTTTTCCATCTCTTTCTTTACTTATACTCTGATATATATTTATATACACGTAGATTAGTATATCTAAATGTCTAAAACATTGGTACGTTCTCTCTAACCTTGTATAGTTTTGTATAATCTATAGTATATAACTCATTTAATATTATTCTATCCTCACATGTATTAATAAAGTTACATATTTTCTTGTAAATATTAGATAAAATTATGAAAAGTACCTTAATTTTATTTGAATTTAGATTGTCGTTGGGCCTGTCCCTGCTAAATCCCCGAAGGGGATTGGAACAGGAGGGAAGTCGTCTCCAATAACTAAATAGGAAGTGAGGGCAAGAGAGTATTTCCTTATTGTCATCACCATACACAGTGCTTTTGTCGGTACTTCTACCCTGCACTGCTGCCGGAAACAATTGCCGATTGATGTGGTAGTAGTTACGATGAGTTATTGTGTTCTGCTGAGCATGGTATTTTACTTCTCCATTTCATCTTACTCCTTGTTCTTCTACAGATACCATTTACAGCCCACTCAGTTAGATTGATAAAATGTGCTTTATTGCTAAAATTACATTGTAACTGATTGAAATTGCACTGTAGCTAACTAACATATTTAAATTTAAAAATTTTAAATTTAAAAATAGTGAAATCAGGGCACGTAACCATGGAAATAAAAGATGGACATGTCGATCCAAATGATTTGATAGTATCAGTACAAATCAGGGCTAGATGCGATACAGACGGACACATCAATGTGATTTATTGGAAAATGAACGCTTTGTACAAGTTAGTTGAGATACTGTGCCCTCGACACTTTCTGATAGTCCTTCAAAAGAGAATAAACTCCAAATTGCTCATAATTTCATATGGATGCATTTTAAATAATATATTTTTTATTTTAAATTACAATAATATACCTGTATTTTTGTATTTTACAGCGATTGGATGACTAGAGAGCTAAGTCGCTCCACAGTTGAATGGCATGTGCCATTGGGCGACTTAGGCCACATGTCGTCTAACCGTTAAACGACTAGTTCATGTTGCCTAGCCGTAGAGCAAATAATGGCTATTACTTAAAATACAAAAACGCAAGTATATTACTATAATTTATAATAAAAATAGATTATTAAAAAAACCATTTCATATGCATCTTAAGCCTAATCCAAATCGCAATACACTAGCTAGCTTTCTGTACTGCACTATCATTCGTCCAAATACATATAGGCTACATTCAAGAGGGCTCAGGGTTCGGGTTTTTTATTGTATGCTACAATGGGCCTGTTCTTTTTCTCCGAAACTGACGGCTTTTGGCTTTTGCTACAGTACCTAACTTTTAAATAGAGTATTTTCTCAAGACGGGGTCTACAAGTTAAACGATGTACACGTTAAAAGCACAACATTTGTACCATCCAAAATTGCAAGTGAGTACCTATCTCTCCATAATCTGTACCGTAAACAGCCAAAATTCAAAAATTTCAACCAAAAGTCATAAACCGCAGCCGTTGCCAAACAGGCCCAATAACTTACTTTCAAATGATATGTTTTTTTAAGGCGGGTCTACATGTAGATTATAGTACACATTATATCGAATTCAGTTATACCGGTTAAGATCACATACGATCTCTTTATACTTCTCTCATAAACATCTAAAATTCAAAAACTATAAATCTAAAAAGCAAAACCAGTCAAAAAGAAACCACTCATACTCACCAAAAGCAACACATCAAGAAGCTAGTGACACGAGTAGTATTTGACAATTTCAGCGCTCACCAGGGTGCGGCATGCAAAGGTCGCCGTATAGTACTTGGCGCATGTTTGGGGCCCACCCCCTCTTCCACGTAATCGCAAGCCATTTCCGGCTCTGGGCTCTGGGCCTTGGCCGGACCGCAGGAGTCGTCGCCTCGTTGCGCCGAAAAAACAAAACCAAACCAACAAATTTGGCTCGAGCTCGGGAGACAGACGAAGGGCAGCAAGTGGCAATGCGTACTTTCCGGTGGCCCGTCTCCGCCTCAGAAGACGTGCGGGGGAATCCGATGTGAGCCGCGCTTGTCGGGTTCTATTCTAACTATCCACACGCAGACGCAGCTGGCTAGCGTATCTCTCACTGTGCGTACACATCGAGATCCGTATATATTTCGTCTACTGATTTCCTTTTTATTTTCACCCAAAATTGCCACCAAACCAAACGCATCGGTTCAGGTTCAAACTTAAATACGTTTTTTTGAACAGGAAATGAGATACCCAGGTACTTGGGCACACAAATGTGAGTGAAAGGAAACACCGGTATTTGAAGGTGGTTTTTTTTTTCTGTATCTGATGTCTTTTATTTTTAACGTGGACGTTCATGTGAAGGAATCGAATGTCTATAAACCGATAAATCGTTTCAAAAAGATTATTCTAATAAACCGTTTCGAAATAACGATGAAGTTATTTATTCGGTGAAAACCAAAAAACTAGAAAACTGGACCAAAGTATCACCTATTTTCGTCCTTTGTGGTGCCATCCAGCTAGATGTATCAAAATTATCATGTCCACTAGTAGCAACGCCTGTCAGTGCAGTTGACACTTGCAACACACACTCCGTGTCGGAATGCACAAGTTATAAGATCAAGAAGACCGATTAGAGGGGTGAATAGGCGGATTAAAAATTCTCTTTCAATTATTTGGTTAAGACCAAGATTATAATGCAGAAATTTAACTCAAATTGGTTTAACACAAATAAAGCCTAAATCAATTATGTACACATAAGTACATCAACACCTTAAAGCTATGTCAAGGTTTACAATTCTAGAATTACAAGCAATTAATTTAATTCTATGAATTTAGATTAATTGAATTTAAATAGAGCACAAAAAATAAACCATAATTGACACGGTTCCTTTTTACCGTGGTGTTCGGAGATTTGCTGGTCAAACTTCAATCACACATATCTCCGACCACCACATTGATCTTCGACCACGTTGTTTCAATCACGTCATTCGACCATGTTGGTTTCGACCACACAGGTCTCGACCACATCGGTTTCGACCACGTTGGTTTCGATTACACAAGTGTTGACCACGTTGGTTCGACCACGCTGATTTCGATAATACAGATCTTGACCACGTCAGTTTTGACCACGCTGGTTCGACCACAGTAATTTCGACCACGTCAATTTGACCACAATGGTTTTGATCACACAGATCTCGACCACATTGGTTTCGACCACACTAGTACTCGACCACACATGTCTTCCGATCTCCAACGAACGTGGTAGTTCCATGATTACAACGTCGGTAGTTCTATTCAGCGGTAGTACCATGCCACACAGGCCCCTAATTTTTCTGAGAAGTGCATATATACTTCAATAAATCTTGTAAAATATATTTGAAAATTGTAGTATTATACATACAAGGATCAACTATGATTTCTAATAAGTTGCAAAACATATTTACACACTTTTAAAATCTTGATAAAAAAAGGTCTCATCTTTTTCAGCCTTTGGATTTTAGTTTATGGTTTCTTTCAAATAAATAAATAGGACGGTTTCTTTGTCGCTTTTTTAAGTAGGTTATCGACTTATTGATAATCTATTTGCACAAACGCTCAATTTAGAACTAAAAAATACAAACCGCAGACATTAGTTAGAGCCGAAAAGGACCCATCAAAGCCATGTCTACGCATTCCTCTATTTATTGCAAGGAAACTAGCAGGCGTAGGAAGAAGAGTACAAGCGTACAAATTAATTTCCTCCTGAGCTTTTTTTTGAAAGCCAATTTCCTACTGAATTCTACTCACACACGGACGCCGTATTATGTACTGTTACTGTTAGAGCAAGGCTAATAATAAGCCTTCAGCTGATTGTATGGACACTTATAGCCCACTTATCAGCCTATTTATATAGTAGTTTACAGCCAGCTGAAGGCTGTATGACCCACCACTTTCTCTCACAAAGTTTCTTGATTCTTGTGCTTCAGCTGGCTGTAAACTTAGAGCAACTCCAGCAGGACCCCTACTTGAGCCCTCAAACCTCATATTTGAGGGCTTGAGGCAAAAATGCAACTCCAGCAGGGCCCCTACTAGAGCCCTCAAATTTGAGGAGCCCTCAAATCACCCTCCCACCCTCATTCCTAGGGCTCCCATCCACCCTCATTTTCTGTTTTTTCCGCACCGTGAAACTTCTCCCGCTCCCCCTTTGCATCTTTCCCCGCCTCCTCACTTCCCGCGCCCGCCTCGCCTCCGCCTCCACCGCCCCTCCCCTCCCCTCCCCGCCTCCCCCGCCTCGCCTTCCCGCGCCTCGCCTCCGCCCGCCGCCTCGCCGCCGCCTCGCGCCTCGCCGCCTCGCCTCGCCTCGCCTCCGCCTCGCCTCGCCCCGCCCCCTCCTCGCTCTCGCCCGCCCTCCCTCGCCCGCCCGCCTCCCTCCTTCCGCCGCCCCCTCGCCCCCTTCCCTCGCGCCTCGCCTCTCCCTCCCCTCTCCTCCGCCTCGCGCCCCCTCCCCGCCCGCCTCCTCGCCCGCTTCCTCCTCCTCCTCCCTCTCGCCGCCTCCTCCGCTTCCGCCGCGCCTCGCCTCGCCGCCGCCTCGCTCGCCCGCCGCCTTCCCGCTTCCCGCGTGCCGTGCGCGTAGGTGAAGGCTTGCGCACTCGCGCTGAAGAATCGCGAGCACGGGCGCTTGCCGTTCCCCTCGTGCGGGGTCACGGACGGCCGACGTTGAAGCCGTCCACGACGCTCACGCCGTCACGAGGACCGGTCGTTGCCGTGGTGGAGGAGACTGCGCAAGCGTGGCGAACAACGCCGCCGAGGCCACCGCGACCGAGGCGGCGCTGCGATCGCCGGTGGCGCGATGGAGCTTCGGCGCGCGGTGCCGATGCAGGCCGGTGCGCGCCAGATCGGCCGGACCAGCGTGGGTGGAGCCGGACCAGCGTCTTGTGGCGCGTCGAGAGGTGCGGATGAGGAAATTTGAGAATGACGAGTGGGTCCTACATGTCATTCTCAGTTGGAATGAATTTGAGGGCCCTGATTTGAGGGCTTCTGCTGGAGTTTAACTCAAAAAACAGGGCCCTCAAAAGTAGGGGGGCCCTCAAATCAAAAGTAGGGGCTCTGATTTGAGGGCTCCTGCTGGAGTTGCTCTTACAACCACCTCTCTTCTTTTTCCTCATCTCTCTCCTCCACCTCAGCATACAACCTACTAAGAGCAGGTACAATAAGGCTTAGTCAGCAGGCTATAGCAAATATAATATCAACCAAATCTTACGTGGCAGAGAGAGAAAGGAAGAGAGAGAAGGAAGCTGGCTACTAAATTACAGCTAGCTATAGCACGTAAAAATATGCATTTCACTCTCTTACACGTGGGGCCAAATAGTTATTGTAATAGCTACCTTATTGTATGAACTATTTTTTTTGAAGGCTATAGATAAAATGGACAAGTGTTATAGCCACTAATTGGCTATACTATAGTACTTGCTCTAAGAGCAGGTACAATAAGGCTTAGTCAGCAGGCTATAGCAAATATAATATCAACCAAATCTTACGTGGCAGAGAGAGAAGGAAGCTGGCTACTAAATTACAGCTAGCTATAGCACGTAAAAATATGCATTCACTCTCTTACACGTTGGGCCAAATAGTTATTGTAATAGCTACCTTATTGTATGAACTATTTTTTGAAAGCTATAGATGAAATGAACAAGTATTATAGTCACTAGTATTATAGCTACCTTATTCTCCAATGGTTATAGCTATCAACTAACTATAAGACTTCCACATCATTTATATAGTACACACTAAAGTTAGCATTCTAAAGAACTATCTATAAGGATAGCTATTTGATGCTTACATGCACACACAGAATTTATAGAGGCTGCCTCGTTTGGCGTTATAGATTAGTGCTTAAGGAAGAGCTGGCTCGATTTTTTTTTTCATACTCTCTTTCCTCCATATAGGATATATGCTGATGTGTATATGTATATATCTAGCTGACTCAGATCATTGGAGATGCCCTAAGTCTGTTACGGATTTGTTGGGCGTGCTGCTCTGCTAGCAGATCAGGAGGACGAGCAGTAGAACGTACTTGCGTGCATGCATGCATCGAGCCGCAGCCCGTAAATACGCAGTAACGCGCAGCCACCACTGTCGCTTGGTCAAAAGGCCGGCCGCGCCGAGACGTCGCTCGCTGTAGTTCCTGATTTCGTGAAGCACTCGTACGATCGGCCGCGCTGCCGACGAGATTCTCGTCTCAACTTGGCTGCGGCTCATGGCGCCGATGCTCCTTCGGGTCGGATACGCGCGGCGCACGCCGAGCATCTACAGTATCGTACCGTAGCATTCAGTAGCCTCCCGCAGTCATTGGTCGGCATCGGACCGAGGCAGCGCATGGCGACGGACACAGGAGAAGCATTGAAAATGTTGGATAGTTTGCTTCTACACGTACGAAATTCATGTCAAACTACTGCGTTCGAAACTCCCGTAATGCTGTACCGGTGTTTGGTGACCGTGTGGTTGGCATGGAAGGTGCCCAGCTGGCCGCAGATCCAGAAGACTCGTGCGCGTTATGAATGAATTTAACCTCTAAGAATATGTAAAATAGTATAACATCAGTTGTATATAAGTCTTATCACGTAAGATATAAGACGATGTAGAGAAAAGAGAGAGCATAGAGAATTGAACCATCTCTTATGTAACAATCGACTATAACACAAGAAACAAAATACATTGTATCACAAGAAACTGTCTATAGAAATATATAAAAAGATAATTTATTATAAGAGTTGTCTTTAATATCATTTATAAATAATATAGAGAATATTATAGACAGCAATTATTTATACTGTTGTAAATACCTACGGCTTTATTTTGGAACTTGAAATTTCACGAGTACTTTAAAATTCGGGAAGAAGAAGTAAAATAGCATGGAGTGCAGTTTCGACTTTCGACGGACCAGAAGTTCACTTCTGTTTGTTTGATAGGCATCACAACGTCAGCCCACCGGTTAGTTGGGCCAGATTACCAAAATGTTTAGATTTGAGCCCACATACGGGTGGGACTACCTCAGGAGCTTTTCCAAAATGAAACGCAACACTGGCTGTGGAGTGTAGTCGAGGCTTCAAGCGGTGCCCGAAGGAGACTTTGCGGCATCATGTTGCTTGGCAACTCGATTTTCGTTTCTCGCGTGCCTTTTTCCTCGCGTTAAGTAACCCGCTTGAATATTTAATCCCCTTCTAATCAGACACCAGGGCGACTTTACCCAGAAAGAGGGGAGTATGTCTTGCGTGAATGGATGTATTCCTCAATGGACAAGCAATACAATATGTAGCCCAAGCCACCGGATGAAGACAAGAGGAGCTAACAAACTGTGGGGCCCTGAGATCACGCTGGCAGAGATCACGCTAACAAACAGAAAGCACGCTAACACCCCCCCGCAGTCGGGACGTCGGTTCGACAGACGTTCAGACTGGACCGGAACTCGGTGAAGACGGAGGTCGGCAAGCCCTTGGTGAAGATGTCGGCAAACTGCGACGTGGTGGGCACATGAAGAACGCGAACATCACCGGCAGCGACCCGCTCGCGGACGAAGTGGAGGTCGATCTCAACGTGCTTAGTGCGCTGGTGTTGAACGGGATTCGTCGAGAGGTACATGGCGCTGACGTTGTCGCAGTACACCAACGAGGCCCGAGGGAGAGGACTGTGGAGCTCCTGAAGAAGCTGCCGCAACCAGGCAGCCTCAGCAACGCCGTTGGCCGCAGCGGTACTCGACCTCCTGCTGACCGACCGAGAGGCGCCGGTTGGCGCTTGGACGACCAGGAGATCAAAGCAGCGCCCAGGAACACAGCGTAGCCCGAGGTGGACTTGCGTGTGTCGGGACACCCGGCCCAATCGGCGTCAGAGTAGACGACAAGCTCGGAAGGCGTGGTGCGGCGAAGGAGTAACCCATAGTCGACGGTCCCCTGAAGATAGCGAAGGATGCGCTTCACCGCAGTAAGATGCTGCACCCGAGGATCATGCATGTGAAGACAAACCTGCTGAACGGCGTAAGAGATGTCCGGACGAGTAAACGTCAAATCAAGAGCTCCACCAGTGCGGTAGTGAGTCGGTCGCGGACGGAGACCGGTGGTACCGCATGGCTTAGGTGAGTGTCGACCGGTGTCAGGCAAGGCTTGCAATCCGCCAGACCGACGCGCTCCAAAATATCCAAGATGTACTGCCGTTGGGAGAGGAACAGACCCGATGAGCAACGGTGAACGGAGATCCCTAAGAAATGGTGAAGAACGCCTAGATCCTTCATGGCGAACTCCCGCTGAAGAGCTGTAATAGTCTGATGGAGCAATGTTGAAGATGAGGCTGTCAGTACTATGTCATCCACATAGAGCAGGAGGTAGACCATGTCGGAGCCGCGCCGGAAGATGAACAGTGAGGTGTCAGACTTGGCCTCCACAAAGCCAAGGCTGAGCAGGTAAGTGGCGAAGCGACTGTACCAGGCGCGAGGAGCCTGCTTGAGGCCGTATAAAGACTTGTTGAGGCGGCACACCCAGTCGGGATGCGCGAGTCGTGGCTTGATCGGTGAGCGAACACCGTCTCTGAGAGAGTACCATGCAGGAAGGCATTTTTGACGTCGAGCTGATGAACGGGCCAGTCGCGAGACAGGGCGAGAGTCAGCACTGTGCGAACAGTGGCGGGCTTCACGACAGGACTGAACGTTTCATCATAGTCGACGCCAGGGCGCTGGGTGAACCCACGGAGAACCCAGCGGGCCTTGTGACGATCCAGGGAGCCATCAACACGGAACTTGTGCTTGAACACCCATTTGCCAGTCACGATGTTCACGCCAGGAGGCCGGGAACCAGATCCCAAGTCTGGTTGGCCTGGAGAGCATCAAATTCCTCGGTCATTGCGGCGCGCCAAGTAGGGTCGGCGAGCGCGCTGCGATAGGTCTTCGGAAGAGGCGACGCTATGTCCGCATGGAGGATCAACGGATCCGAGGACACTCGGAACCCGGATTTCCCGCGCGTGACCATGCGATGTGCATTGGTGACAGGCGCGATGGTGTCAACCGTGCGGGTACCGGTGCGCGTCGAAACAACCCGGGGAACGGGAGTCGTGCGGGACGCAGGAGCAGCGTGGCGCGCGCGGCGCGCGGGACACCGGGTACGTCGGGGACACGGAAGGCGCCGCGCAGGACCGACGAGGCGCGCGTGGCGCGAGCGACGATGTGGCCGCGCGTGAAGCGGCCGAGGCGGCGACGTGGCCGCGCGTGGCGCGGGAAGTGGCAAATCCGCGGGAGATGAGTGGCGAGTACCTGCACCAAAGAGCGGACAAGGCGGGCCGATGGGCACCGACTGAACCGCAAAGTCAGAGAGAAACTCGAAGTCGCTAGGAAGCGAAGGACGGATATGGGAGAAAGGGAATTGGGTCTCATCGAAAACAACATGCCGTGAAATGATAACATGGTTAGAGGAAAGGTCGAGACACCGGTATCCCTTGTGGTCGGAGGAGTACCCGAGGAAGACGCACAAGGTCGAGCGGGGAGCGAGTTTGTGAGGAGCGACAGAAGAAAGGTTAGGGTAGCAAGCGCAGCCGAACACGCGAAGGTGGGTGTAGGAGGGGTGAGAGCCGTGGAGGGTAAAGTGGGGCGTGCCGGTGGGAAGGGTTTTGGTGGGAAGCCGATTAAAAAGATAAGTGGCGGTGTGAAGACCCTCGACCCAGTAGGAGGGAGGCAGAGATGCCTGAAACAAAAGCGAGCGCACCATGTTGTTGAGCGAACGAAGAGTGCGTTCAGCTTTGCCGTTCTGCTGGGATGTGTAGGGGCAGGACATGCGAAGGACAACTCCGTGTGTGAGGCAAAAACTGCGGGTGGAGGAGTTGTCGAACTCGCGGCCGTTGTCGCACTGGATACTTTTGATGGTACGGGAGAACTGGGTAGCCGCATAAGAAAAAAAGTTAGTTAGGGTGGAAAATGTGTCAGACTTGAGACGCAGGGGGAATGTCCAAGCAAAATGAGAGCAATCATCAAGAATGACTAAATAATACTTATAGCCCGAGACGCTCAAAACAGGGGATGTCCACAAGTCACAATGAATAAGATCAAAAATGTTGGCTGCCCTAGAAGTGGAGCTGACAAAAGGCAAGCGAACGTGACGACCAAGCTGACAGGCATGACACAGAGGGTCACAGGGAGCTTTAGCGCACGAGATAGCCGAAGAGCTAGTGAGTCTGGAGAACGCCTCATTGCCGGGGTGCCCAAGCCGGCGATGCCAGACGGAGGAGGAAACATCGGCGAGAAGAGCGTGGGGCTGTGACGGCGACACCGGCAAGTGGAAGGAGTAGAGCGGCCCGGAGCTATTGCACCTGGCGATCACGTTCCTGGAACGGAGATCCTTCACAGAGAGGCCGAATGGGTCAAATTCAACAGAACAGTGATTATCAGTAGTGAACTGACGCACAGAGATAAGGCACTTAATAATATTTGGAGCAACCAGAACATTATTAAGAACGAAAGGACCAGGAAGGACTGTGGTGCCAATGTGTGTGACAGGAAGAGCAGACCCATTGCCAACAATGATGGAAGACGGAACAGAGGAAAGTGGGGGGCGGAACAAGGAGATGTTACCAGTGTCGGGGGTCATGTGGGACGAGGCGCCCGAGTCCATAACCCACTCGCCGGTGGCGGGGGGCTGGACGGTCATGGTGCTGGCGTTCGCCAAGGCTTGCTGGTCCCAGAGACCCGGCCCATGGTGTCGAGTCTTTGCGCAGACGCTGGTGGACAAATGAGCAGGGGCGGCGGGAGCGGACCATGCGGCAGGGGCGTCGGTGGAGAGAAGCCGAAGGGCCCTGGGGCAGCGAGCATGGCGTGGGGCGTCGCGGGCGGGCGGGCGGGCGCAGCCCGCCGGTCGGGCGATGTCGCGAACGAGGCCACATCTGAATAGTGCCCGTCCACGGGTTGTAGAAGGACGGCCAAGGCGCACCGGCTTGGCCGGAAGGTGGCTGTCCAGGACCTTTGCCGCTGTTGCTGCCGCCGCGACGCCGACGGCGGCCCTGATTGGTGCCGGCGCCTCTCTGGGTGTTGCCAGCACCCTGTGCGGCTGGCGCAGGTGGGGGCGTGGTGGCGACAAGGGCCGACGACGGGACCGACGAGTCTGCCGGCAGAGTGAGCTCTTCCAAGAGGAGATCGTCACGTACCTCGCCGAAGGTCGGGAAAGGGCGTTGTCGCTTGAAGTGGGGGGGTCATGTAGGCGTACTTTGCGCTGAGCCCGCGGAGAACATTCAGGACCAAGGTGCGATCGGGAATGTATTCGCCGAGGTCGGCGAGAGCGTCCGCCATGCCCTTCATCTTGCGCGGAGTCCGTGATGGAGAGGTCGCCACGGGCGAAGGTGCGGAATCGCGTCGAGGTGCGGGCGCGCGTCTCGCGCCGCCGAGGCGGTGTTCGATCGCCGAGCCAGCGAGGCCGAAGCGGTGTTGCCGCGCACGCGGATGAGGTCGATGAGCTCGGTGGAGACGGTGCCGTAGATCCAGGACAGCACGACGCAATCCATGCGGTGCCAAGCCGGAGTGTCGAGGAGGTCGTCGGACGTGACGTGGTCGGCGAGGGAGTAGCGGCCGAGGGTGAGAAGCACGAGGTCGCGCCACTTGTTGTAGTGGGACGAGGAGATATCCAGAACAACGGGCACCAAGGCACGAATGTTCTGGACGCCGGCAGCCTGGGCGTGAAGGTTGGCCACCGCGAGAGCTTCGAGGGAAGCGGCGTCGGAGGAAGCGCCGTAGGAGACATCCCGGCCGTCGTCGTCGAACTCGGCGTCGAGCGCGCGCTGCCGCCGCCGAGGCGGCTCACGCGCGGCGTCGGCGATCTGGCGCTCCTTCTCGAGCGGCTGCAGCGCGGCGCGGCGCGCGCGCTGGCGGCTGCGCGGCTGCCGGTGAGAGAGCGCTACCGACGAGCGACGGCGGCGGCCTCCGTTCGTGGTCGCGGGCGGCGGCGACCTCGCGATCTCTGGCGGCAGCGGCCTCGCGATCGGCGTCGGCCAAGGGAATCTCCGCCATGGCGGCTGGATTGGAGTTTTGCGGAAGCTGTTTGGGGAATAGCTCTGATACCAAGAAAGAGGGGAGTATGTCTTGCGTGAATGGATGTATTCCTCAATGGACAAGCAATACAATATGTAGCCCAAGCCACCGGATGAAGACAAGAGGAGGTAACAAACTGTGGGGCCCTGAGATCACGCTGGCAGAGATTACGCTAACAAACAGAAAGCACGCTAACATACCCAAGAAGACGAGGAAAAGAGGCTAAAGTACACGCACTTAGTCACTGACGGACTGACACGAGAATAATTTCCTATCAAGATCTCGCTCGCTTTTTTGCTTTCGTTAGCCATGACTCAAGGTCACTTCATGATCTTCGCTGCTTCATCTAGCTCCGTTCAGCCAATTTCATACTTATTTTCAGGTGTGTTTAGGCGTGCACTACAAGAACTCACATCATTTACAGATCAACAATTGCTACAAGTCAGCGATCTTTTTTCCATCATTGACGCCGAAAATAAGGCTACTTCAATTTGGTTTCTAAAAACCATTTTTTATAGTAAATAATTTTTCTATAATACTTAATTTTTAAATAGAGTTTTTTTTTAAATCAAAGTCTACTAGTTAATTGTAGTAGATACTATAGTAACTTTATTTATATTAGTCAAAATCGTATGTAAGTATCTCTCTATAAATTTCTCTATAAACCATTACTGTTTATCAGATAAAATCAAAAACTATTTAGAAAAACCAATATAAACACCTCCCAAGAAACTTGGAGGCCACAAGCATGCACATCCAGATCCAGGTGGACCAACGGATAACGCAGACAAGAGTTCAAACCAACCTAGCGTTCGTGATCGGTACCGTTCGTTCCGGAGCCAACCACAGCCACACACGGACGGATCCCCCGCGCTAGATTCCAAGCGTTCTTTCTTTCCGGAGACAGCAACGCCGATCGAAAGGCGAGGACAAACAAACAAATTTGCGCGGTAGGTGGTGCAGTGCATGCCGCCGCTGCCCGCTCTCCGGCCGTTTTGGACCGTCCACTTGCATTGTTGGCTGCGAATTGCGGGGACCTCACCGTGTTGCCGTCCGATCGTGATTCGTGAACACCTTTGTTGTCTATCGAATGTTTCTCCCATGCAATTGCACAACAGAGACAAGTGCATCCCGTGTCAGTAAGAGTAGTTATTTGAGCCTAATATACCCATATTCTAGGCCAAAAGGTCGGGCTTCAGAGTAAGAGGAGGTTGCGGTTGGAACAGAGAATTTTCATAGAAATTTCATGAGAGATAATTTAATTATTAGAGTAATCGGGAAAGAATTCTTATGCTTCAAACGGGACATTAGCTGTGTTTCCCCTTGGTTGGAACATTTAACTGAAGCATATGCTTGGGAGAGTTGTTCTTTAAATGGTGGACCAGAAGTTTTTGAAAGCACAGAAGATTTGTATCTCTCTTTATCTTAGTTATGCGCAATCCCGCAACTATAATTTGGTCGCCTCTCACAATGGGGAGATCTTGAGGCAGCATATGCCAACCAAATATAATCTCCAGATTTGGCCATTACTGTGGGGGGGCAGAACCTGAACCTGCGTCTGCATTTGGCCACCAAGTCTTGTGGTTTGAACAAGATACAGACAACAGTGCAATCCCATTGTGTGAGTCATATTCCAGGGATTCAAAAAAACGATAAAGATTTCTGGTCAAGGGCAGTCCTACCACTCTAGCTAGAAAGCCCGGGCGCCGGGCACCAACCAATCTGTGCAACATGTTTCTGGCATTCCATTGAGTAGTACAGTGCCCTGGCATTCCATTGAGTGGCAGAGTACCAGTTTACAATTTTCTGGCGTTACTGAACACGGATTGAATTAAGCATTGAAGCCCTTACTATCTTTGTTGTGCCTAGCGTCGTAAATACTGCTTAACTAAGTTTTCTCAACTCTTCTGTAGTGTTTCAGATGTGAAAGAACCTTAAATCTTAATTACTTCTAAACTATTGTGAACTAGCATAACAAAAGAGTAATCATTTGTCAGAGAGAGGTCAGACGGCGATGACTTGAAGTAGAACTCGCTAGGTGAAGAGGGCACCGGTTGAGAGAGAAATAGATCTAGAATGCTGGTCAAGAGATCGACCACAACTGGACTTTAGGGACTAAATACTTGTTTATTTATCTTTACTTGATTATAAGAGATACATGCTATCCATTTTATAGAGACGACCTGACTTGACTCTTAAGAAATAATCTATAAGAAAACTTAGCTTTAATAATCCAATCTAATAACAACTTGCCTAGTTAATAGATAATATCAAACACCTAATAGATAGATTCCTAACTAACAAATCATGTCTAATACAAGCAGCGTTGCAGTACTCGCAGCAAACAGTATCACAATAAACAGTACCACCACAATACCATGGTTAACAGGACCGCTATAGTAACAACGCATGTAACATAAAACAGTTCGATTAACTTAAGCAAGCAGTAAATTAAGGTTTACTAAGATAATTACAACCCGGTGGATTGCAAGAACTGATTACAAGAAATTGCATTGGGCATTCATGAGTAAAATAAAACATTGTTACAATACTAGGTTAATCACAAGAATCTCATATAAGTACGAAAACATGAATAATTATATGGCCAAAAATTACATTGAAACAAGATTAAATAAATTGCATTGCATTCTTGTCTTGCATTGTCCTCTCTGTGTATTGCTCGGTGAATAAAACCCTCCAAAATCGATCCAAAACCCCAGCCCACCATTTTCTTTTGTGACCGGATAGCGAATAAAAAGAACAATCCAATGGAGAATAAGAGAATTAAAAGAAAATTGCCATAAGATCCCTTCGGGTGTAAAATGCCGAATGTATAGAATTTGCTCATCAAGGTTTCCCGACCGCCCTGAGCGATCGGCGCCTCTCACGATTAGTGGGCCTCATCATTCGGCAACAAGGAAATCTAACGTCCATATTTTTACTGACTTACCTCTACCACAGAAAATCTAATGTACAATATCAAGCACACCCTTCAGACCAAAGGTCCATAAGCCAAACAATAAACCAAGAGAGAGCCAGAGATAAGGTGAGGGTAATTTTGTCATGCACTGATGCACATGACAAGAGAGAGAGAGGCGGCCGAATGCCCTTTCCCTCTTAAGCTAGCAAAAGCTTCTCACTCACAAAGCCTCTCCTCATTTTCACTCACAGCCGAGACCCAGCATTTCCCCTCCATTCCACCGACCAAGGCCAAGCAAAGCCAAGGAGCCACCACCTTGCCTCCCTCGGCCAAAGCCAAGAGACATACCTCAAAACCAATCAGCCCATATACAGAGAGGCAAGGAGAGAAGAATCGGAGGAGAGGAGGCAAGGGAGTAGGGGAAGACGAAGGAGAAAAGCGTGGACCATGCCAGTTAGGCCAACCGCGTCCGCAAGATGACACCCTCGGCAATGACAAGGGGGGACACCATCCACATCTTCGTACATGTGAGAACAACAACTCGACCAACACAAGCATCATCAACCTTACCATTCCCAGTTCGACAGGAAGTAGGCCCATATTACTGCGAGGACTAGGGTGAGGTGGACATTCTATACGGTGGTTAGGACAAGTAGACGTTCCGTTGAGTAGGGCAGGCAAAAGATAGGGCATATGTTCCATATCTCCTATATTCAAATAAATGTATTAAAGTCATAGCTTTGTGTGGTAATCACTGTAATAAATTTACAGTATCTTCTTTATTGTTTTGCTACGATACTATATTATAGCTTATTATTTGTTGGAGCAGTGTTTTACTGAGTAAATGAATAATAATCTATTATTTAAGTGTAATTATCCGTTGGTAATGATACGAAGCGTCTAAAAGATGGATGTTTGATCAGACTAGTTTCATTTCAGAAAGGTTTCTAGACAAATATTACATTTTGTCTTTGTCTTTTATAGCAGGTTCAACGAACTCGTGCGGATTTTTTCCTTTTCGAGTGTATATAGTGCAGGTTCAGTGAATCTGTCCAAGATATTAGCAGCTCCCTTTCCCTGTCGCCTTGCCTTGTTATCTGAGGCTCTGATGCGTTCTTCTCATCGTCACTCGTCCTCTTATTTTTAGCGAACAATGCTAAAATTGACTTCCGTTGCTGCCTTGGATCTTGATACTATTCTTCTGTGTGCGGCGACTACTTGCTTACGACTAACGAGTTACAAATTTCAAGACAAATGGAAAGGTTTCTGCTTGAGTGTCCATCCCATTTGTGACGTCGCTGAGGTAATGGCTGATTCTTTTTAGCTTTCGATTTTTTTAAATAGTAACTAGCTTTTAAATAAAATATTTTTTAAGATAAGATCTACTAAGTTAACTGTATTACATACTGTATCAATTTTATTTATATCGGTAAATTTCACATGTGAATTTCTGATACTTTGTAATATGTCACATTAACAGTTTAAAAGTCATAAATCACAGCCAAAAGATACAAATCTCAGCCAAAAAAACACAGGCCAGGAAAAATGGAAGGATGCGGAAAGGCAGGACCCAGCTTTGGAAGATCCTATCCCTCCTTTTTATGCTGAGCCGATTACGGCTCTCAGAATTGAGAAACAGCCAACCCGTCATTTTCTGCGACAGTTGTTGCTGCATGAGATTTCGTCTTTAGCAGAGATCACTCTGACTGTTATGCACTAGATGCAAGAAGAGTCGCAGCTGGGCGTTTGTGTTCACAACCACAACTCTATTTTCCTTTCTTTTCCTTTTTCTTTTGTTTCAGTCGTCCGGTACAGCATTGTTGTTGTAGTTGTACAGCTGAGAATTCGATGCATCTTACTTAGTTTTAGGCGTAAGAAACTTTCGCTTAAAAAAAATGAGCAGTGAAATGGAATGGAGCAGCAAATACATCAATCAGCTCGCGCTTGTCGGGTGCCATCGTTCGGAACAGGAAGAAAATGCAAAGCATCCCCAAATCAATCCCATCTCACTGGCCACTAGTATTACCGTTGTACCGCATCGCGATCCCCACCAAAATCTCGAGAACCACCCGAAATCCCAGCCTGATCACCAACTGCAAGTAAGAACCGAAGCACGCCGTAAGCTCACCGTTATCAGGTAGGAACGATCGATCGGCTAAGATAAAACCAAACAAGTTGATGATCGATCAAGTTCTCCGGACCGACCGAATGCAATGTTGCATACCAATCACGAGCATCCATTCACATTGGCATGAGGTTTCCAGCCACGAGTAGGATCCACTCGATGGTAAAATGGCAACAATGTTGAACGGCGAAGGCTGTGCTCTTTAGAGTTTCAGCTCTTTAATTTTATCTTTATTTTTTTATTTTTTTTGGCTTTTTGAGTTTTTTATTCTTTTATATTGTCTGATATAATATTTTTCTTTTTTCTTTTTAAAATTTAGTTACGCTGAAAAATCTACCGAGCAGTTACAATGAAAAAAGCCTCTACAGTGGCTAGGTTCTTTTGGGATTCATTTTTATGGCTTTTAGTTTTACTATAGTAACTAGCTTTCAAACGGTGTGCCTTTTCAAAGTGAGGTGCACAAGTCAATTATAGTACACTATACCGACTTTAACTATATTGGTCAAAATCGTATGCAACTGTCTATCTCTTTATACTCTCTCGTGAACAGTCAGAATTCAAATGGCACAAACCAAATTTCATAATGCATAACCCAAAAAATCTATCCAGTGTCAAGGCTTTGTTGGTGTCTTTTTTGGCGTAATTAAATTTAAAAAAATTAAAAATAAAGAACATGTTAACCTATTACGGATAATGCAAACGAATACGAAAAAAATCAAAGAAAGGACCTAAAAAAAGTAAAAAAAAATTAGGAAAAAACGAAATTAAAAAATAGTAAATCAGAAGATAAAAAGCAGAAGCTGAAGCAAAACGTGCGGGCTGATCGTCCGGCCACCAGGCGTGAGCTGTTGCCTGCTAGCCCAAACCAACGGATTGCCGCCGTCTTCTCGTCAGAACCGGCAAGACGCCAAACCCGGCGCGCCCCGCTCGCTCGCTCCTCCTCCTGGGACCTCGGCCACGACCCAGCCAGCCGGTGGGCTCCCCACACCACTCGCATAGTCGCATCCCTCCCAAACCCCAAATCCCCCCTCACCCCGCCCGCGCCAACCCACCCAATCCCAACCCCATCGCAACAACGCTCACCACACGCGCGAGCGCCGCGCCCTCCCGCGCGGCACGGCCTATGCACGGGCGGCGGCGCGCGCCCAGCACCACGACGCGGCACCCGCGCCGCGCGCGCTTCCTCCTCCTCCTCCTATGAAGAGGAGGGACGAGGCGGCGGAAAAGTCGTCCCCGAAATCACGCGACAAGGGCCGTGCGCGGCCGCGCGCGGACGGGGGGATGCGCATCGTGGTGCCGCTGCAGGGGGTGGTGCAGGGCCGCGGCGGCCTGGTGCTCGGCTCCCTCATCCCATGCGCCCTCTTCTACTTCCTCCAGCTCTACATCAAGCGCAACCGCCCCCCGCCTTCCGAACCCCCCAGCGCCGACGCCGCAGCGGGCTCCAACGCGTCGCCGATCCGCCGCTCCCTCTCCCGGGGCCTCCTCTCCCCGCGGGCGCTCCCCGCCCTCTCCGCCCGCGGCGCCGTCGTCCGCGCTGGGGACGAGGACTCCCTCTACTACGCCGGCCTCCGCCGCTGCGCCGACAACCAATACCACTCGGCCTCCAACCCCGCAGGCATCATCCAGCTCGGCCTCGCCGAGAACCACGTAACTATAACTTACCGTCCCTTCGTGTGTTGTTCTTGAAACCATTAGAAATAGATTGATGTGGTGATGATGCAGCTGTCGCTGGATTTGGTGGGGAGATGGATGGAGGAGCACGCCGGGGAGGCGCTCAGGGTGGGCGGAGGGGACGAGGAGGACAGGGAGCTCACCATCAGGGGCCTCGCCACGTACCAGCCGTACGATGGGATACTTGCCTTGAAGATGGTAAGCCAACCGAATCTGCCCTTATTCCATCCATCCACAAAACACACAATTCTCTCAGAAAGATAGTACGTCCCAACTCTGACAAAAAAATGTTGCTACCAAAATGTTATGCTGTTGAATCCCCTTGGTCCCATCGATAAAAGCAGCTGATTTTAAGAGCTTGCGCTGTTTTGATCTTTAGAAGAAGAAAAAATGCTACTGCAGTTACCCACTTTTGCAGTGACACCGTTTCATTAAAACTTGTTATGCCGTGCAGCACTTTGATAAATTGTTTCTCTCGCATAATAATTAGATCTTTTTTAGCTTTCTCTTTCGAAAATGTTTTGTTTGGCATTGGTTGTGTTAAGTGACTGGTCCTGGGCACTGTGTTGGACTAGATAGCTCAATCAAAGAACAGTGTCCAATTGATTGTTGAATTGTCATGCCAATGCCAACTGACTGTAGTGGTGAAGCCTCATGTGGAATATGGTTGTGGACATAGCGCTGTGCAATTTTGTTTCCTTTTGCTTTTGATTTTTTGTGGCCATATATATCTTATCTGTAATAAATATGTCAGAGTTACCATTTCACTTCTATTTATTCTTGTTGTCGTTCGTAGTTGTGATGGCTGCAATTGTGCCATCTATTAAATCTTGACTAAACCTGAAAAAGGCCTCGTTGTCTTGATCGGCTTGTTCCTAAAACATCAAAGATTTCAAGAGTTTAGTTCCATGTTCCTGTGCTTTTCACTGCTGTGAATCTGTGTGAATTTGAATTGAGATTTTACGCCGTACCATACTGCTAGATGGGTGACACTTTGCAGTTTAATGGTGAATGATATGCTGCTAAAACAGTGAGTATACAACATAAGTTGATAAAATATGATCGCTCTGTTTATTGGATGCTTAAATTCACATGTCGAAAGCACTTTTATTATAGAAGTGGAGCTATTTTCTTTCTTTACTTATTTTCTGTTTTTGCTCATAGCCTTTTAGTGTGTGATGTTTCAATGAAACTGGACTGCCTACCTCATTTTGGTGGTTCTATTTCTTTTTTTCTCTCGAACGCGCAGGAGAACTGCGCATCATTATATTAAAAAGAAAACAAAGGAGTCTAAACGACTTGTACAACCCCTAAAGGGGGAAGAAAAAACAACAACACAAGGCCATCAATGTCATATCCCACGGAGCCCTTTGGCTCCCGCCAAACACCACACACTGGCCTCATCTTTAATATTCTGCATTATAGCGTTATGGTGAGGTGAAGCCCCCTCAAAAACACAACTATTTCTATGCTTCCAAGTCCACCATGCCACCAACACGACCAAAGAGTTGAAACTCTTGCGAATGACCTTGGGCACCCCCTGTAAAGCTTGATGCCACCAATCTGTGAAGATGCAATCATCCACACCCGGAGCTAAGTGCTGCAGGCCAATCTGAGATAACACTGAAAACCACACATTCCTTGCAAACACACAATTAGTGAGCAAGTGCTGCACATTCTCCTCCTCCTGATCACACAGTGGGCAACGCTCAGGGTGATCTAATCCACGACGGGCCAAACGATCGGCTGTTCAGCAACGGTTTAAAGAGGCCAACCAAACAAAGAACTTGCATCGAGGTGGAGCCCAAGTTTTCCAAATTGCCTTCCACGGTTCAAACTCCACAGAACCCTCTAGAAAACGGCGGTAGGCTGATTTGGTTGAGAATTCACCAGAGGGAGATGGTATCCATATATGTTGATCCTCTACTCCGGGAGTGAGTTCAAACCCGGATAAGATATCCCAAAGAAGGAGATATTCTGAAAGAAACTCACTTGACCACCCGCTTGCAATGTCACGAATCCAAGATGGTGGTTGAGTGGTTCTATTTCAAGATACTGAGATGACAGCAACACTGAAAAAAATATGATTCTGGTAATTCTGGTGAGAAAGAAAGCTTCGTATATGATGAGGCTTGAAAATAAATTTATGTATTGTTTATACCATCGACCTACGGAATATGTTCTAAAGCACTTGTGTCAAGTCATTAAATTTGAAGCAGTGCACCATATGCTAATGTAAACATTGCAAGATCTGTACTGTATATTGCTTATGATTTTACTTTGCCCTGTCTTGTGCTTCATGATCCGTCGTTGTCCAAAATCTGTATATCCTTCATAGCCTCAATGTTTCACCCAATGAACTTTGGAAAAATCAATTTAGTGATTGAGTTTCTTGGGGGGGGGTACCATTCATGGAGAAATTATGCTGAGATGTCATTCTGTTTGTTTGTTTTCCACATAATATATTATTCCTTGTTCAATGTTAGCTAGATATTTGGTCATGAATTTAGGTACAAGAAGCCCTAAGCCTCTAGTTTTTTAAAAAAACTAGTTTGAATCTGGTGTTAGCTTCCATGAATATACATTTTTTATGGGGTAATTTGCTAATATGAACTGATCGATTTCACTTTTAGGCTCTTGCTGGATTTATGAGGCAAATCATGCAAGAATCAGTATCCTTTGATCCATCGCAAATGGTGATAACATCTGGTGCAACTCCTGCAATGGAAATACTGAGTTTCTGTCTTGCTGATCCAGGAAATGCATTTCTTGTTCCATCACCATACTACCCTGGGTACTTTTATCTTCCTCTCTCGCTAGGTGAATTTGCACACATTGTTTGGTCTTGAAAGTGAAGTTCTGGCTTCCACTTTATTTATGCAGGTGGGACAGGGACATAAAATGGCGACATGGTGTTGAGTTGATACCTGTTCCTTGCCGTAGCACCGACAACTTTAATATTAGTATCACTGCTCTAGAAATAGCTTACGATCAGGCAAAGAAACGAGGAGTAAGGGTTCGTGGGGTTCTCATATCTAACCCTTCCAACCCTACAGGAAGCTTTGTGCCCAAGCAAACACTGCACGATCTTCTAAAATTTGCTACAAAGAAGAACATACACTTAATTTCTGATGAAGTATTTGCTGGCTCAACATTTGGAAGTGGTAAATTTGTCAGTGTGGCAGAGGTTGTGGATGAGCTGGTAGACTTTGATAGAGGCAGGGTTCATATAATATATGGACTCTCAAAAGACCTCTCTCTTGCAGGGTTTCGAGTTGGAGTGATATATTCCTATAATGAAAGCATTGTGGCCGCAGCTGCTAAGATTGCTAGATTCTCACCTGTGTCAACTCCGACACAATGCCTGCTTGTTGCCATGCTTTCAGACCGAAAGTTCATTCCAAATTACCTGAAGATTAATAGGGAGAGGCTCCGGAAGATGTACCGTTTGTTCGTTGATGCTTTGGAACAAGTGGGCATTAAGTGCTTCAAGAGCAATGGAGGATTCTATTGCTGGGCGGACATGAGCAGGTTCATCAGGTCTTACAGCGAGAAAGGAGAGCGCAAGCTTTGGGCTAGGCTGTTGGAGGAGGCGAAGGTCAATGTCACTCCAGGTTCATCTTGCCATTGCATTGAGCCTGGGTGGTTTAGGTGTTGTTTCACAACATTGAGCGAGCAGGATATTCCTGTAGTGGTGGAAAGGCTCAGGAGGGTTACACATAGCTACAAATCAAATCGTTGAAAAAACTAAAGATCTCCTTTGAGCCTGTAAGGTACTATCAAAATAACTGCTTTGCTAGGTGCTTCGCAGAGAATGCAGGGGCACACAGGAAAAGAAAAAAATGCCGGTTTTGATCAGAGGAATTCTGGCTTTGTCTTTACCATGGGAAGCTGGAAACTGACAGTTGGTAGCAGCAGTCGCGCATCCTTGATTGGTGGAATGAAGAATGAGAATCTGGAAACAAGTTCATGTCTTCTCTGTTCCCAATGAATCACCGCGCTGCAGCTCTTTGGAAGTTTATTGTTTGTAGATCTCATCTGCTTCCCTTGTAGGAGCTTCGGGCGGCAAATTGCCCGTCTGATGGTAGGTTGAGTCAAGCCTTGTGTTCATTCAGTCGTTCACTCTTGTTACCTTTCCCCCCTTTTTTCTTCTGGTAATTTGGTTCTTTGGTGGCATAAGTTAGTGTCGAGGACTCGAGGTTTGTTTGTCATTTGTAAAGAAGCCGTTCCTGCTCGTGCCAGGGTTTTGGACGCAGCGCGTTATGTTCTCATCGAAAGTATTTATTTTGTTTTTTTGTGTTCATTTGTCGCCGTTTGGACAGTCAACAAACAGTCAAAGGAATGGGGAAGATTTGGATGAAAGATTTTTACTTGTGGAACGAGCAGAAGTCCGCAGTTTTTTTTTCTCCTTACAGATTGGTTATAGAATGACTGAACGAGACATTGCCACCAGGAAAGCTCTATGAGACTGATTTCTTAATGATGATGAAATAATGACCATTCTGCCAATTGACTCGAATTTACGGAGACAGTAATAACCGAACATTATCATTCTGATCGATAGGAGCTGCCTTATATTTTTTTCCAGGCCAATCTGTAGTGCTTCCCTGGTTTCAAGCCTGGTGACCCGGCACAAATTGTTCAGATTCAGTCAGTTCGTACACCCGACACCGCCGATCGGATCTCAAACAATACAGTTTTTCAAAATTGGTGGAACTTGGACGTGCGAGATATAAACCAATTTGGGCTTTCTCCGTGCCATCTGAAATACATTCGAATTTGACACGGATTCTTTTGCGAAGCTGTTCCACACGAATTTGCGGAGGCAAAATTTGAACTATTCACACATATGGCCTAGTAGCAGCGTTTTTTCTTTCAATTTTGGTTTTATAGCATTTGTTTTTGTAAGAATAGCCTTCTTTCCGAACTTGAAGGCGCGATAGGCGATACGTATCACCTATCGCACCGCCATAGCTCGACAGGAAGTGTGGCGTGCGGCTAGGCGAGCTGGTCACCGACTATTTTCCATGCATACGTGTGCTAGATGATTCACAGAAATATAATAATACACTAAACTCTATAGGCTATAAATTTCTACTAGTGGATTTATCTTATGAAAATTTGTAATTTAAAATGACCTAATTCAAAAGCTGGCACCGAACACAGTAGCGAGTTAAGAGTTGCCCGGTGTTCGCTTCCTCTAGCGGCAAAGCTGGTCCTAGGGGAAGGTCAGCCTGTCGGGAGAGCGTCGTACGTCGCGCAAGTCGTATTGCGATGGTCGCCGAGTGGGAGCAAGTGCATCATACAATTGACTGGACATAATCTCTTATGTGTTGAACATCTGGTACACCCAATCCTTTGCGTTATTGACGGCGTTCTGTGGAAGAAAACGTGTTTCGCTAGTTTGACATAAGATGTAATTGAAATGAAACCAGTAGTTGTAACCACCGTTGTCCCGTGTTACGTGGACGATGAATCTCCCAGATACTTTGGTCCACGATAGTCAGCTACAACAAAGCTCGATGTTACGCAGTCCGCGTCGTACTGGTGGACCGTATAACTGTCGTAGGTCCAATCATACCACTCGTCATGCTGCCGGAGATGTGGGTGATCCGCAACTGCGTACATGTCGTATTGTATCTTGCAGTTTCAAATAGGGGAGTTGAAGTTGGTGCCTGTGGTGTCCTAGGTGCCAGGCTATCTCCATGATGAGGATGGAAGTAGAGTGTTCCCTTGTCCTCGTCCCCTCGACGAGGATGGTCTGGGGTTAGACTGCCTCCGCGATGAAGATAGGAGTAAAGTTGTGTCAGCACGAACGTCTTACACGAAGATGACATGTATGAAAAGCAACAAAAATAAGGTATCTTGCCAATTGCAGTGGATTATGAAATTATCAAATCTGAGTAGTGTGTTGCATGGACTGGGAATGATCGAGACTAGAGGGTGCACCGACGAGCTAGGACGTGCAGACTATTGATGAACGATGCAGGGGCACGTCGCCCCCTAAGATAAACATGTCATCAGTACGGCTGTAGCTAATGGCCCCTAGTACATGTTTCACGTCCGTGTATATGTTGCGGAAGGACCCCCAGGAGTTGTTCGATCATGCTCGATCCTCCACGGTGAAATGTGACTCTACTCTCGGATATGATATGGTGCAGCCAGTCGAACAAAACATGTTAAGCGTGTATGCTTAAATAGTAGGATACAGATATGAACTTTAATTCTTGTACCACTTCGTCCTACCATGTCGCACAGTGTCAGCCTCTCAGCGTGTGTGATCTATGAGAGGGCTGCACAGGGAGACGCATAAATTTGCAACGGTTTCATGGCACATACTACTCTAAGAACAAGCAGTATGTGTCTAGGTCGTACGACATTCGCTCTTACTCGACTTCTATCCTCACCAACTACTCCTAGACGTTTGTCCATTGGGCTTGTGTCGGTTTCCACTTGTCGCAAAAATAAAGTGAACACGATTGGTACGCAACAAGGTAACAAATAATTTTTTTACAAGTGAACATGGTCGGGTAGTGATCGACACGGTGCTGGTGGCACATGCTGATGAAGCCCAAATTGTCTCATGATTCATTGCAGGGCGTACGTCTCCAACATATGGGAGAAGAAGAGGTGGCAGGTCGTGAGCCAGTACTCCCTATCCTACTCACACTGCTCTGATAATCCAAAAGGAGCTGTCATGAAGATTAACTGTGTGGTCTATACCATCCACACGATGCTACCCTCGTCCAAGGTCTCGATCATATTGTGAAAATCCAGGTACGCTCATCGTGGCCTCTCCTGGACCATCCTAACTCGCTAGCAATTCAGCGAATACCCAAGGTGGGTCCGTCCATCGGGTCGTCGCCGTCCCCGTCACAGTAAAAGTGTGTCTCTAACTGGTACGGGTGCACCTATACCCGAAAGTATGGCCGATCAATAGGGATCTTCTCCCATGACCATAGCTACAACAAGATGTAGTAGTCGGTGAGGTTTGGCAAGCCAGTGACACGCTGCGAGCCGTCACACAAAGTTATGTAGATCACGCACAGGACAGTCGAGCCTAGTTATACATTGGGATGTCATAAGGCTCGGCGTTGACTAGAGACTCAACGATGTGGATACACCTGGGGTATACTAAGTCTCCCTAAGTTGTAGAAAATATAATCCACCTAAACATGAAAAGTAAGTAAGCCGCTAGGTGGGATCTCACAATATGTGCAGGTGCATCCGGTGGGCATTGCCTATACAGCCGCAGCCATTCATGTGGCACTTTAGAGGACTTATCCGTAATGGGATGACCAAACTAGTGCAGTATACGTTCCTTCCAGTTGGGTTATCTAGCGGGTGGAACCACGGGACAACCCCGTATTGGCAGACCGGTGAGGTATGTAACATCCTGTAAGGTGATGGTCATCTCTCCTACCGAAAAGTGTGGGTCTCCAGCCTCCACGGATCAATGAGTGCTGACAGAAGTGACGAGTCCAGTGCGAAAGACCGCCCATATCCTTCATCCTCACCATGGGCAGCAACCCAGCCCGCCACAGAATTGAAACGTATTGATCATCGAGGGCTAGTCCTCCCAAGGTCCCCAGAGAATAAAGAGGGCTGGTTCTTCACCACTTGACCACGCCCAACAACGATGTTGGCCATCCCATGATGGGTTCAGCAATGTGCCACCCCTAAAACCGCCACCAACAGTCATTCCCTATGGCACATAAAATAATATATCGGTGTCAAATAGTGCTAAATACTAGTGAGAATAATCACGCCGCATACGTATGTACATATTGCATTTTTCTTCTTACGCTAGCTTGCTGCTTTGATTAAATGCACACTCATACTAATTAATTGCTATTAGTACTAATTAATTATAGTTAGTATTAATTAATTATGATTACTATGAATTAAATGCGCTTGGTGCTAATTAAATATGATTAGTGCTGATTATGTATGCACAATGCGTACAAACCCATCATTTTCTAGAGATTTCTATAGTCGCACGATTCTAATAAATATACATATGTAGATATACATAAAATTATTTTAACTATTTTTGACCAGTATTTCTGTAGCTATATATAGTAAGTAAACATGGCTACCTACATAAACACATTCATCAATTAAACATGTATACCTACCGCATTCCACGTTACAAAACCACAATTACGCTAACGATATATTAAATGCATTGTTCGCATACAAATGAAGCATGCTTTTTTCAAGGTATTCACCAACTCCTCAATACTTCCAACTACAAAGTATTACAGCTGCGCTCTTACTTGGTAGCAATGCGACTCTTTTTCTTTCCTTTGCCTCTCTGCCTGCACTCTCTCTCGCTTGGTAGCAATGCGAGTATGCAACCATGTGTCCTGTTTTATACGCGTGCGCGAACACAACGTAATTAACGCGCTAATAAAATGAGAATATAATGTCATGTCGCGTCATGTTGCCGAGTCGTGTAATTATCCATGGGATTCCTGGAGGCAAATCGTGCGACCCTCCCCCATGAGATTCCTTGGCCCCGTGCCTGCTTGCTGCCAAATGCGCCCAAGCGCTGTTGTTCCTGTTGCCTGTGCGCCTGCTGCCAAACGTGCCTGCACAAATCTCGGTCAGCTGCCGAGCCAAGGTTGTGCGACAACAACCTCGAGCGTGCGAAGATGACAAACTGCTGCGAGTAGCCCTCGCTCGACAATACCGCCGCCACGCTTGCAAGCTGCCCTGCCGCATGCCACATCTCCTGCCGAGCTACAGCAATATGGTAGATGACACGTGTCGTCTACCACATCTTCTGAACTTAGGGAGAAGGTCATTTTTTATAGATAGAGGGTTAGGGGACGAATTTTTTAAAAAAATTGCAACAGGGCCATGATGTGAACAGTTCGTAAAATAATTCGGAACTGCGGCCCGGCCCACAAGCGCAAAACGCGCACACGGCCTTCTAGACTCATCTCTACTTTTCGGCTTACGCTCAGGTCGCAAACTCGCAAGAAAAACATACCAAACCACCCGTCGGCTCGCCTCGCCGACTCGCCGCCGCCTCCCGAACCCCCGACCACCGCCGTTCTCCCCGTCGCCCCTTCCGCTCCGACCCGACGCCATGGTAAGCAAGCTCCAAATCTCGACCACCTCTTATCCTCTTTCTCATGGAAATAATCCTTGTGCTAACCGAATCGATGGATGTTGCAGTCGGTGACTCTGCACACGAACCTGGGGGACATCAAGTGCGAGGTGTTCTGCGACCAGGTGCCCAAGACGGCGGAGAACTTCTTGGCGCTGTGCGCGAGCGGCTACTACGACGGCACTGTCTTCCACCGCAACATCAAGGGCTTCATGATCCAGGGCGGCGACCCCACCGGCACCGGCAAGGGCGGCGCCTCCATCTGGGGCGGCAAGTTCGCCGATGAATTCAGGGAGTCGCTCAAGCATAACGCACGGGGGATCATGTCCATGGCCAACAGCGGGCCCAACACCAACGGCAGCCAGTTCTTCATCACCTACGCCAAGCAGCCTCACCTCAATGGCCACTACACCGTCTTCGCCAAGGTCATCCACGGCTTCGAGGTCCTCGACCTCATGGAGAAGACGCCCACGGGGCCCGGGGACCGCCCGCTCGCCGAGATCAGGCTCAACCGTGTCACCATCCACGCCAATCCTCTCGCCGGATAGGCCCGTGATCTTGGCTGGTGATTGCTCATGCGGGCCTCTATTGTTCTTGCTCTTGCTCTTGCAGGAGATGAGGTTGGCTGATCTAGGAACTGGAACTCTGCTTCTGTAATCTGAGCTATGGATCTTATCGTACCTACCTGAATGTTGCTGCAAGAACATATTAGTAACTGATGTTGCATATGTTTGGGCTATGCTTATTGACTTCTGATTGTTCATGTCTTCTATTGGTCTTGCTCTTGGAGGAGGTTCTCTCAGCTATAGATGCTACGATAATCTACCTGAATGTTTGCTTAGTGCTTGCTGCCTGCAGGCTTGGCATTTGCCCGTCTCTGACTTCTGAATTGTCAAGATTTGTAGCGTGTAATTGGCTACGCTGTTGTGACCAACTGTGCAGTGTGTGTTCTCCATGACATGATTTGGCCATTGCTGCTTCTCATTACAAGCTCTTTTTACCCTCCTGCTTCCCCCTACTCTACACTTACGTACTTGTTTGGAAAGCAGAAATCTTATAGGAAATCAGAGGGTTTACACGGTTTACTACGAGATCCCTATGAAGTCCGTGTTCCAAGCAGGCCTACCGGTTCCGGAGAAGGTTTTGGTGTTTTTCCACGTACATGGAAGTCAAATTGCCAGAAAATATCTTGCAGGCTGTTTTGAGAACGCTAGTGCAACTGTTCTGCCAGCAGCCTAACAAACAAGCAACAAAATGTTGACATGAACGGCGATTTCCGCTCGCGGCCGCTTCAGATTCAATCGCACCAAGGATTCAAGCAGCAGTTGATTCTTTGGTAAGATAAAACTGATGGGGGAAGTAGAAGTAGAACAGGAAAAACAATAGCCATGCTGTTGAACAGGAACGATCTGAACAGAGTGCTAATAGCAATAGGCCTTCCACTACTACCACTAGAATCCGGCTGTCAAACTATACAACCATGTCACGATAAGTGAATACATGGGGACTACAATTACATTTCCATTTTCGTGGGCTGCAGGATTCCAGCACCACGAGCACGATTCAGAGTTCAGAAAGGGAGAGCCTACAGCACTGTGAACACAAAACTCTACCTACATCCACTAGAAACCAATAGCATTACAGAGATGGCATCCACTAGAAACCAATAGCATTGCAGAGATGGCACCCCTGGTATGGCTTTAGGGAATGCAGGAGAAGCAAGCTTTGCCTGATGGTCGTGGAGCTACCGGATTGTGATGTACCGGTTTGTACCATGCTTAGCCCAGTGGTCCTTAAGGTCCACCGGTGTTGAGAGATCATGGCCCTCGGCCGCTAACCGGCTGAGCAGCTTTGTGAATGCGCCGCCGCTCATCTTCCTTCCACCCATGCGAGTGTGGCGCTTGTTGGGCATCACTGGGAGTGGGTACATGGAAATGCTCATGGTGCAGCAGGACGATTGCCACCCGCCATTCCCCCACTTGTAGCATTGACGGAGCTTACCCGTGCACGAGCAGACGGGCACAGGCATTGTCGACTCATCAAATGTGACCTGGTTCAGACCAAGGTCTTGGTCCTTCCACTCGTTCTTCATCACAGAGACACGGGCTGAATCTTCCCCGCCACCAGACATTCCGACATTCTTCCAATCACCATTGGCTTTCTTGGTTTTCCGGAGCACACCTGATGGCCTCTTCAATGGAGAGGCTTGGCCGTTATTTTTCCTCGGCCTCTTCGCCTTTCCAATATTCCCCGGAGCTGTTGAGATGGGGTATGCTTCCGATATGTGCATTTCTCTCACATGATCATATGGAGAATCCGCCAGTTGCAGTTGCGACGATTGAACATGAGGAAGCTGATCATGGTGGTGGATGCTCTTTGTTCCGCTGAGAGATCCTTGAGGAAATCCATCCCCATTATTCACATTCAACCCGTTTGTACGGGCCAGCTCAAGAGCAGCGAGGGCATTGTCTCGTTCCACGACTGCAGCATTCCGTTCAGCCATTGCAGCATCCCGCTGGGCAAACGCCATATCTCGCTCAGCTATGGCAGCTTTCTTCTCAGCCAAAGCATGATCTCTTTCTCGGATGGCACTGTCCCTCTCATTCATCAGAGCCAGAAGATTCATACTGTGGTGGTCCTTTAGCTGCCTTTGAGGCATCATCCACTGAAACATAGGGCAGATATCATAAGGTCCACATTCTTTCAGAAAACAATTCTTTATAGTAAGAAGAATCTTCAGGGGAAAAAACATGTTTTCAATGCATGATGGTAGACTGGTAGAGTGGTAGCTACAATTTTGGTGTTTGTGATATATGCTGAAAGCCTGAAAAGCAGTACATGTAAAGTTCAACACGGCACACTTCTACGACATTGTAAGGGTTTGCAGTGCATGTTAATACAAGTATTGGGCTCATCAGAGAAAGTTCCATATTTTTTTACCGATTATTAGGGTTGGTTATTCCAATCGCATCACTTGCTGGATAGCTACATAGCACGTGAAACAAAGAATAGACAAGAACAAAAGAGGCTTACTATATTTATTGTTTTAGAATAACAGATTGTCACCTGGAACAAGTAAAATTCCCCAAAATTCAGCTTCGGTATTCCCCATTTAGAAGAACGTTAGGCACAATATGGACATTACCAAGGAAACAACCAGTCATGTGCAATGCATGCTGGCCTACATACTTAAATAGCAAGTGACAATATCTATACAACAAATTCTAATGTTTGTAGTTATGAAGTTATATATACAGCACTAAGACCATCTGGCGCACAGTAGGTGTGAGGGATATAATAGTGTGACAGAAGTTGCCAGACAAAGTCTATTTAGACAATTATAGCGCAAAAATATAAACTAAGTGCTAGCAGGTTTGATATTGCCCTCTTCTTGGAAGATTGTGGTATCAAGAGAACCACATGAGTGCATCCATGATAATACATTCTGACATGAAAAACAGCACATACAACACAGGTTCAACATGGTAATTTCACAATAATAGAACAGATACGAACAGTATAGAAACTGTCAAGGCAGATTAATTATGTTGCTCCAAATCAACTTGCAGTCTTTCACTTTTTTCCCCTGAAAAACCAACAAAGTGAACTAAATACACTATCATAAAAAACTAGCCCATGTAGAAATCTTGACTCAGCATATTTACACCTAAGCTTTAGCAAGCTAACAGTTGCTACAGTGATTTTGTACTTCGTTTTGCGGGCACCATTTGTCACACAGCTATAAAGCTGGACAGCTGGTATTGCCAGCCTTTATCTTTGCCTGTTTTTGTATCAGATTTTAGCTTTCTAATCAAGCAGGGCCAATTTGCCTTTGAACTAAAAACATATGCGCATTGCAGGTACTCATCATCAGCATATGATCTGGTCGAACATCCTTAATGAAGGTTTCTTACAGAACAATGCACACTGGCAAAAAAATAATTGAATAAATGTTTTGTGCCATATTTAGTCGTACAGTGTATCTTTTATGTCTCAAAGCAACATGTATAAATCTAAAATCATACATAAGAATCCTTCACGATGAATTACACAAACCTGAGTATGAACTGCTTTATATTGGTCCGGCCTTTGCCTCCCATTTTCTCTGTGTCCAAGGTTGTCCATTATTACATCTGCTTGCAGCCAAGAAAATAGGGCAACTATGAAACCGCCTGCAAAATGAGAACAGGAACAAAAATCAATGGTACAGCAATTGATATTCCAGGGAAAGTATGTGCTAAAGAGTAACCTAGCTAGATTAGCTTGTTGCTAGCTTGGAGCTCAATAGAGATCCTGGACAATGGGATGAAGGAGAGGAAAGGGAAAAGAGAATCACTATAGAGTAGAGAGGAATGCTTTTCTCAGCCAAGACATGTGGCAGTTTACGAGAGATATATGTGAAGAAAGCATCAGTAAAACTGGGGAATGACGAATAGCTAACGCATGTATGAGTTCAGTGATCATGAAGGCATAGTTTGCTTAACAAGTAAGAGCAGGCAACTTGTCTGAACCAAAGCCTCAATATGGATTCCCATTACCTCAAAACTCAAAAGTACCACATGATTTTGCAGCTGAATATACTAGCAACTCACTTCTTGGCTCTAGCTGTTTCCTCACCTCAGAGTGTCACGCACGGGCGGTGCAGGACCCCGACTACGAAGGCCGTAGTTGTGGCTGGTAGAGGGGCGAGGTTTTTCCCCTCTGCGCGGCTGCGCCCTATGTTGGAAGAAGATAGGCAGAATAGAGATTTATTTCCTTCCCCCAATTCCAGGTTCCGTACAAGGATTATATAGCCCTTTTGCCAACTAACTCCTAAAGATGGAAACTCTTAAATCTTAGAGATAACAATTATCTTTCCTAACAAACTCAATCCGGCCTCTTCTGGCCATAACAGCCAACCTATGGCGCACGGTCGTTCCCGGCCCGGGAACGGCGGGAATAATGTTTTCCCCACATGACACAGAGACTCAAAAGAACCAAGGTATGATCAAATGCATGCAGTGCATAGCTCTTGGAACAGTAGCATGACATGCAATCTGCAACTATCTACCAGGGTTTTTTAAATCAGAAACACTCACGAAGAATTTTGAGGCTTAACAAGCTAGCGTGGCACATGCAGAAACAAAAATGATTATACTAATGTGATTCATCCTTCTCCCCTGAAGGCATAGGAGCTTCTTACATACTTTATTCCTACAATTAACTGATTACATGTGGTAGGCGAATATTATTTCAGCATGCATGTATCATTGGGGTGCAAACAAATGAAGAGCAGCTAGACTAAATATGTCAGTTTAATAATCACTAAGCCACTGCTTGATTGACCAAATATGATGGGATAACAAGTCAGTTATTGACATGACCCTAAAATCAGGTACTCAAATAGCCAAACCAAAACCTTTCACAAACACATTGGTCAAAACCTCACAAACTCAAACCACACATAATTTTCCAACTGAAACTAGTAGTACCCTGTCTCTAGTTGCTTCCTACTTTGTACATGTGGTTCGATCAAGTGTGCGCCACAACATCATGACCACTAGGTAGGCTTAAGTCTTAATAGACAGTAATGCACCAACTCATCAGAAATTTTGGGGAGTTAACAAGCCAGCGGCAGCACGGCACAGGGAGCAGCAGCAGCAGCGTCAAGTAGAGCACCAGAACTTGATTATACCTACTCCCACTGGAAGCAACAGCGCTTCAAACACTCAAATGTCTCAATGCGCATGCGCGATTCACGCCAGTAAATGATCGCATCAAGCACGAACACTACTAGCACTAGTACGAGCTAGCACTACTTCACCATCCAAATACCCACAAATGCGCATGCATACACAACCCCGGAAGCAAACCAACTTGACCGCACGCCCCCCTTCGTACTTGCTCCCAATTGATTAGACCAGGAATTCAAAACAGATGCGGAAAAAACACAGGAGCCCAAATCGGAATCGCTAAACCCTAGATCACCACTCACCGAGCAACACCACCACCAAAACCCGCGCGGATTCGCAGGGTGAATCCCCTAATCCGCCACACTTATCCAATGCAGCCCCTCTTTCTCGCACAAACAGAAAATTTTGGGGGAAACAACCTCCAGTGTATTTATTAGAGGGCGGACAGGGAGAGGCCGAGAGAGAGAGAGAGAGAGAGAGAGGGTACCATACACTTATCAGCAGCAGCTCCCTCCCCTTCTAGAGACCTCCATGCGGGGTCGGGGAGGAGAGGTGGGGCCCGCGCTCCAGCGGGATGGGATGGGGGGACTCCGCCGCCGGCGAGCGAGCGAGCGGCAGCGGCGGCGGCGGTGGTGCGGGGGCGAGGTAGGGGTCAAAGCTAGTCGTCACCACCACCACCACCACCACTGTTTCTCTCTGTCCTTTTTTTTTGTTGGTGGGGTAGGGAAGCAGAAGCAAGGGCAGCAGCGGCGTCGATCGCCTGCGGCTGCGGGAAGCGGGGAGGGGTAGGGCCGTAGGGGATGGCCCACGGTTCAGAGGGAGACGAGTGTGTGCGGGTAGCCAGATAGGTCGATGGGGAAGGGAGGGAATGCTGGACAGTGGCTCCTGTCTGTGCTGCATAGTGTCACATGATCATTGCGCCTTCCGTTGTGCCTCTGCAACTGGGGGCCACTAGGGATGGCAACGGGATCCAATACGGTCGGATGATGGCCAATTTTTGGCACATATGACATGACATTATTTGGAACTGTATTCACAAAAATATTAATATATGCGTAATATTTGTGATTAGCTCGTGCGATTAGCTAATTAATTGCATGATTAGAAAATTTATTTGCACATTACTCGTAAAATTTTTTAGATATAACAAATAAGTTTAAAAAATACAAAAAATTTTATGGAGTTTCCCGAGGCATCATACTTAATTATGTATTTTTTCATAATTTTATCATTTCTGAATTTTACTCCAAAATTTATTTAAGTGTATTATTTGTAAGAATTTTTTAATATCGAAAATGAGCTTCAAAAATTATGAAATGTTTTTTCAAGGATCCTCACACAGTAGACTTGATTTCATAATTTTTTTAGAATTTTATATGTTTCAAAATTATCTCAATAATTAATGATTTAGGTCTCAAAAATTAGGATTTTAGGTTTCAAAAATTATGGTTCCATGATTTCATGTGACTTAAAATGTGGGAAGTTTAGTACGACATGACTATTCTAGGTAAGAGGCAGATTAAGACCCCAGAATGATTTCATGATGTTATATGGCATGATTGAGGCCCTCCTAGACTGCATTAAGCGGTAATCCCACTGCCCTAGCAACACGCATGAAATGACGCCCACGCACATGTTTTGACGGGTGTTCCAGTATGTGCTTTTGAGAGCAATAATATGACCAATCATATCTGTATGCATGGAAGGTAATAATCAATCTACGCTGCTGTTTTTTGTAAGGCATGTGCTTGTTACAACCACCAGCTTGGTCGTGTCCTCGTCGGAGCACACGGAAACAAGCGTCGACAAGGACACGACCACAAGAGGGTCAGGCAAGCGTTGACGATGAAGTTACGACCTCCAGCTTGATCGAACGAGTGTCAACAGAGACCAGACCACAAGGGGGATCGGACGGGTTGTGCGAAGTCGCGATCACGAAGTTATCATCCAACAGTCGAAGCCGGTGTACATCACGTACGGAGGGCGACTCCTTGGTGCTGTGATGGCGACGACAAGAAGCGTCGCCCCACCTGTGTTGGTCTGATGGGGTAGCCGGCGAAAGCATCCAGCACGGTAGACCGTGACGACGATGGGAAGCTCTGCGCCCACCTATGCTAGTGCGATAGGGTAGCCGCCGATAGCATCCAGCACGGTAGACAGCAACAACGATGAGAAGCGTCGCCCGTGCTGGTGTGATGGGGCAGCCGCCAATAGCATCTAGCATGGTTGATCGTCGTCGGCAACATCACTGTTTTTTTTTTGAAAACCAACAAAAGCTGATGATCTAGGGTGCTTGCGACACGAGCGCTACAATGGTAGCCCTCTCTAGCACTTTCTCTTGCGCAACTTCTTACGCGAGTCCGCACGGACGGCGCCAACATATAGCGTGTTGCAAATGTCAACTATTTATCTCTTTGCAGTGGGAAATCATACATTGCAATATTACAAGTGTCAAATCCATGATTTCAGTTTTTAGAGTGACAAATCATTGATTTTCGCTAGGTGTAGGAAAGGGATTGTATGAGGGGAGGGCCTCACACGAGGTCCCCCATTAGTCTTTGGGATAGACTATTGCACAGGCGACTGAATTTTTTTTTATCTTTCAGTCACCTGAAGTTGCACTTTGAATCACCTGAAGTTGCACATGTTTTTTTTGGAGGGGGGCTGCAATTTTAGTTGATTGAGAGTGCAATTTCAGGTCACCTGAAGTTGCACTTTGAATCACCTAAAGTTGCAGCTGTTTTTTTTAGGGGGGCTGCAATTTTAGTTCATTGGTAGTACAATTTCAGGTGACTGAAACATAAAAAAATTTCAGTCGCCTGTGCAATAGCAAAACTGTTAGTCTTCGGATCAAGATTGATTCCAACGACAGATTAGAACCTCCCGGGGCTCCCCACTGGATTTTCTTCCTAGGTATACAACTATACACGGAGTCATGGACACGTATGAAACCAACATCAGACAAGATTCGCACGCACGAGGGGTGAAGGAACCCGGTGAATGCTGAAGCGACGCTCGCACAAACAGTGGAGGATAATCCGTACTGACCGAGCCGTAGAGGAGAATACGCGATTCTGAGAGGGAATTGGCTCATCAAGCAGTTCTCAGCTTCTCATCCACCCGTTTCGACGCTGCGTAAGACTTCAGAGGCTGCATCCTCTGGATCAACTCATGCAGTGTGCTTTGCCTTGGCCTGAACTAGCCAGACCCCTTCCTGTGTCACACTAACCAGAAGCTTCCATGTCTCTAACCATTGCCATGGATCATTCTCGATTTCTCACGGCTGATCGAGCAGGTTCATCCATTCCCTAGAGCTAATTCAAAGAGAGCAATCAAAATCAGGATGCCAGAACAGAACATAAGAACATGATCACACGACAAAGATAAAGAGTATTAGCGCGTACTAAGATCCATCTTATTAGGCCTTCTTGTCAAGATACTAGTCACATTCCTCCTCTTAGCAACCAAACCAAAAACTAGCAAGCAGCAGCAGAAGCTAAAAAACAAGCGCCCTTATTGCCAGAAACACAGGTGGTGCTGTATTTACAACACGCGGCGAAACAGAGCGCTCGATCGATCACACGACGATGGCCATATCAATAGTACTATAGTAGTAGTAAGCACCAGTGCACCACTAAGCTATAATACAGGGTATCATCACACGCACACCACTACGGCGCGACGGATGGCATCAGGCGCTGGCCTTGTTGGCCTTCTTAGCCACGGCGGTGCGGATCGACTTGGGTTGCTTCGGCTTCGCCGGCGCCGGCGCCGCCTTCTTCGCCCTCTTCGCGCGTGCCGGACGGGCCGGGGCCACCGCCTTCTTCGCCTCCTTCGGCGACGACAGCTTCTTGGCGGACCGCCTCCTATTGGCCTTGGCCGCCGCCGCGGCCTTCTCCTCGGCCGCAGCGAGCTTGAATGAGGCCTTGACCTTGACGAGCCTGCCCTTGGCGGCGAAGTTCCGCAGCTGCACGGCCAGCACCTTGCGGTAATTGGCCGGGAGCACCTCCTTGTGCTGCTCCCCCATAAACTTGGCGATCGCGTACGGGCTCGATCCCGACTTTCCGTCCAGCGCCAGGATCGCCTCCTTGATCATCTGATCACAACCACCGCAATTCCAATTAAGAATTCAACACGATCCATATGTTAATCATACAAATCTACCGAAGTGTGTTCCTCACCTCGAAGTAGGGAGGGTGGTGCGGCCCAGCCGACCTGGGCTTCCTGGTCCTCGGCTTCCTCGCCTTCTTGGCCTTCTCCCCCTCCCCCTCCGCCTTCTTCGCCTCACCCTCCCCCGCCTTCCCCTCCTCCCCTGCTGCTACCGCTTCCTTCACCTCCTCAACCTTCTCCAACACCGCCGCCGCTTCCTCTGTCGCTGTCGCCATGAACTGATGAGTGCTGCCACTTGTGCTTGTGAAGGAAGCTGGCGTGACCAGGTACGTATTTGAGCCGCGCAGTTTATACCGGTGAGCAGGGCGCTCGCATTGGTCGGACGCTGTCTCACGCGGATCGGGATCCCCGGGGGGAAGATCCTGCACGTACACGTGGCGCAGCGATGCCGGCATGTGCCTTCTGGGAGCTTCTGGACTTTTTCGCCGCTGCGTTTGGGGGATTCACCATTGGGGAGTGTGTGCGTGAGTGTGTGTGTGTGTGTGTGTGTGTTTTCGGGTGTTCTAGGAGGCACGGATTTGGGCCCGATTTGGGGGGTGCGGGTTTGGGGTTTGGTTGGAGAATTTGGGTTTGGGTTGAAATTGGGAGTGAGATGGGTGTTGCGGGATTCGAATTTTCGGTAATGGTTCTGGTTTGGGGGAGAATTTTGGGGGTCTGTGAGGTGATTTGTGTTTCTGTGAATTGTTGGGAGGGTTGAGTTGGTGTGTGGGTTTAAGGTTTTGGCTAGAGGTTTTGTTGCTTGCTTCGGGCGTTAGTAATGAGCCGTTTATTTCGGCTTAAACTTTTGGCTTTCGACTTATTTTTTATGATTCATAAATTTTGTTTTTTTGAACTTTTGGCTTTTTGAGGTTTTACCGGTTCATTTTTGTATTTGTTTGCATTATACATGATGGTCTAACATTTTTTTCTATTTTTTAGTTTTTTAAATTTAATTATGCCACTATTAGTTACAGTGCAAAATAAATCAGATACAGTAAAATTCAACCATAAGTTAGGCTTATTCAGTCTAAATAAGCATAGCCTTGGTATTATCATCGTCCATCCCAGGTTGATATGTCCCGTACTTCCATGCATGTTTATCACCGAAACTGAATAAGAAAAGGACTAGAGTAATATTTCAAAATGGAAAGTCTTAATCATGAATGAAAAATCTCAATCATGAATAGAAAGCCTTAATCATAAATGAAAATTTTTAATCATAGAGTCTGGGCACCATAGTGTCCCTGTGTTTCTATATACCAAACCGTTATTCTGTGGGTTTATATTGTGTTCAATTCTGTGTTTCTAAGATGGTGAATTAGATGTCCTTTTACCTACAAAACATGACGAATGTTTAATATTCTGATAAGCAATAAGCCATATCACACTTGGGTTTTTACAAAGCAAATTATGTTTATCCGTTAGTTTTTTTTAGAGGCTACCCGATAGTGGTAAGTGGTAACAAGATAACAGCAGGAGCTACGAATGACAGCTGGGCCCAACAGGTAAATGTAAATGACACCCAGAAAGGACCTAGAAGTGACAGGTGGGTCCAGCAAGAAATAACAAGCTAGGAGGAGCCCTGAATGGAACTAGAGATGACAGGTGGGTCCACAAAGGACCTAAAGATGACAGGTGGGCCCAGAAACTGGACACGGATAACGATGTGATAGCCTTTGTCCAAGTTCAACATCTATATGTGGACTATTGGGCTTACACGGCTATCTGCACAAGCCACGAGTCCAGCCTAGGTTATTCTAAGTTCGTACACCCCCGAAAGATTCGATTCCAATTTAGTCCAAACCCGACGACACGACACGATGGGCCGAAGTTTAGCATCGGGTCTGAATTCTGAAACCGCAACCAGCATAAACCATCGACCTACTACGAAAAGATCGCCGCCACACCCACAAAGCGTGTCGCCGTCAAACTGCAGCTCCCTGGACACACGAAACAACGCACACAGCAAGCCGGCTCCAAAGCGACGAGCATGGCAAGAAAATCAACGGTAGGCATAGGACCGTAACACGGTAACGTTCTGCCGTCCACAAAAGCCATAAGAATACGCGGACGTCGCAAGAGCGAACACACAAAGCCTCGTGCAAAACTGGGTCGCGTGACAAACCAACAAGATAACCCACCGCCGAGAGAATCCGTCGCCTACACGGCACCACCGTCCGCGACACAACGCGAACCAAACAGATCGGAATTACTGTTTCGAGATACAGCACAACAAAAACACGGCAGGATTACAAACAATATGCAATTACTAACAATAAGTCTTTCAACATCTGTCTGCTTACGCAAATCAAAAGAACATCACAAGTCTTGTAACCATCCATATTACTACACTAACAAATACTATTACAGCTAATAAGCTTTAAAACCGTAAGGCAATCAACAAGTTGGTGACGTCATCTCGAACTCCCTTGACATCATTTCGTTGCACGGCGGCGTCGGCGAGGCGGCTTACGCGCGCTCACCGCGGATGCGGCGGGCGAGCTGGATGTCCTTGGGCATGATGGTGACGCGCTTGGCGTGGATGGCGCAGAGGTTGGTGTCCTCGAAGAGCCCGACGAGGTAGGCCTCCGCCGCCTCCTGAAGCGCCAGCACCGCGTGGCTCTGGAACCGGAGGTCCGTCTTAAAGTCCTGGGCGATCTCCCTCACCAGGCGCTGGAACGGCAGCTTGCGTATCAGCAGCTCCGTGCTCTTCTGGTACTTGCGGATCTCACGCAGCGCCACCGTCCCAGGCCTGTACCGGTGAGGCTTCTTCACGCCGCCGGTCGTCGGCGCCGACTTCCTCGCCGCCTGCAACGCAAACAAAAGCACGTCTCAGCGAAAACCCTCACGAGAAACAACAGATCGGAGTGTCAGAAAGACGCCACGATACGCACCTTGGTAGCGAGCTGCTTCCTCGGGGCCTTGCCGCCGGTGGACTTGCGAGCTGTCTGCTTCGTACGGGCCATCTCCTCTCCTCCAAAACTCGAGAGCTTCTGCAGCTGATTTGGGGAATACTCGAACCAGACGGCGACCAAACTGATGCAAAAAGGCCAACAGTGACACATACGATAGGAGGTGGGCGCGCTTTTATAGGCGTGGTGTGGATTGAGGGAAGGCAAGAGACGCGTGGGCCGAGGCGGGTTCTTGTGACCGTTTGGGAAAAAGGTTTGGGTATCGCGATCCCATCCGACGGTTGCAATTACCGAGGAGAAAGCACACGATCCGCGTGCTCCTCGCTGGTTGGTTGAGAGCGAGGACACACGGATCGGTGACGTGGCAATCGCCTGGGCCAGGATCTCCGGCGTTCTCTCTTCGTGGGCTCAACTTTAGGCCTCGGCGTGAGTTGAAGGAGAATGCAGAACCCAGAGTGACCTGGTCGGTTTTGCTATTCCTGCCGCGTGAGTGTTTTCCTCTAGGCTTTTGTGTTCGGGCCCAACCTGGAATAGAGTAGCATGTGCGCTTTCCTTTTCTCAAGAACAGCTCTCCTAGGCCGAGCTTTGCTTGATTGAATGATTGGTGAGGCTTTCGATGTGCAACCTACCTGTCTGAGCTTGATCCTGGATTGTCTCATCTCAAAGATATTGTTCCTTTTGAGGCCTCATTTGCAACAGCTCAGCTTCACTAATGAAACTGTTTTTTTTTTTAGCTTCACGAGCAGCTTCATCGATGAAACTAAATCTGTTTTGGAAAACTGTTTGACAAAACAGCTCCACCAACAGCTTCATGCATGGCTGAGAGAGGGCAATTGTCCAAGATGCCCCTGTCTACCTGACTTGTTCAAACATTTGGAGTTGTATCTTTGTATATGGTCATATGAATTAAAAAATAATATATTTGAATGAGTATGAATTAAAACATTAAAATAAAAAATTAAAATCGTTAGGAAGCAATATTAGTGTCTTGTTTATGTTTCGTGAACGGGAGAGGTGAACGGGATGGACTAGTGGCAAATGCGTGTAATTTTGGTGAACCAGAGGGGTAGTGGGTTCCTAGGATCATGGGCCTGAGGAGAGAGCTGTGAAAAGCTACTTTTTCCAGTTTCACCTCTCCTCATTCCTTTGTGAGAGCAGAAAAAAGGAGCTTCACTCATGAAGCTGTTTGCAAAAAGGGTGTTTGGCAAAAAACAGTTCACAACAGCTCATGAAGCTGTTGGTGAAGCTGTGCCAAACAGAACCTGAATAGTACATTCTAGATGAGGTACACACACAGGTGCACGTTCAATACGTGCCTCCTAGCGTATATATAGGGGATGGTATACGTATGTGTGCATGTGGTGTTTGTGGGTTGTGTGCATCTGACTTATACCGCTTAAAAAGAAGAAGAAAAGCTCTCCTTTTTCTGGAAAAACCAGTCATGTGTATGTGCGTGCAACGAATACTCATATTTGCACCAATGTTTTTTTTGTGCAATACGCACTATCTATGCTAAAGCATACTATTCACTCTGAATGTGCAATAATCCAACGTTCAAATCATTACATCGAAATTATTGATCGTATTTTTTTGGTAACTCAAACATAAAATTGTCTCTAATTTTGAACGCAAAGACCTGCACGTTACAGAGTATTTTGTAAAATGTGCTATATGTGGGGTATCAACTATCAACTATGCGCAATCTAACAGAGCTCAAATGTTAATTCTTCTTTTACAATGGCAGCTTGCAAAGAATTAAGATGAATTCCTCTGTGTAACTTTCACACTCCCTTTCATCATTAAAGGAATGGCTAATACATTGATAGGTGCAAAATAGAACTATTTCCATGAACTATAGTCAAAATTAGACAATAAATATATGTCCAAAAAAACAAAGAGGTTACTTAATTTCTTGTAGATCCATATAACCCAATTATCCCAGATAAACAAAACAAACCTTGAGCACTGCCATCAAATAGAGCTAGAGTGGAAAGAGAATCTTCTATGCATCATGCTGTAGTTTAACACGCAAAGTAACAAATATGCTACTACAGAAATATCTTCGATTTTCCTTTTGTATGTCTAGCTTTAAGAGCATAGTTATTGCAAGAAGCCCAAATGATCACCCCTTAATATTGAGCAAACTTCATTCGGGCGTATAGCTAAAAGATATTGTAACACTATAATGTTACGTAAAGTGATCGATGTTAGCATTGTTGATATATCTACAAAATCATTACTCTGTGGTACTCTCTAAGATGGTGAATCAGGTCATCTTTTCGCCTATGAAAACTTGAACGTTAGTACTTTAAAGTACGATACGACGCACACCACATTCACGCTGTACGCACACATCCCCTACCGCCGCTATAAATTTTACAAAGGGTTCAGTATCTTCCCGCTAAATATGTATGTATACATGCTCTAATTAAATAATACAAACCGTATGGATGTATATGTCTACCTGTTGGTGAGATCGAACAACTTGCTCCCACCCCAAGGATTGACCTGTCCTTCAAATGTTAATTTTCTGGTGAGCAAACAATCCATGTCACATTTGGGCTTCTGGTAAGCAAACAATCCATGTCATGTTTACTCGGGAGTGGTAACAAGCCGACAGCTGAAGCTGCGAATGACAAGCGGGCCCAGCAATGAGCTATAAATGGCATGCTGGCCCAGACAGAAAGTGGACAGGAAAAGGTGCGGGCTATTTTGCCAACGTCATCCGAACCTCGAGTTCTTTTAGACATGTACAATGGTAGTTACTAGCTCTAAGATAATTTCTCCAATAATATTAACTTTTAGCATATAGCTTATAACATGAATAGTCCCATATGACATCCTCATATAATCTTAGAATGTGTGTATGAGACTAGCTCTTGATCAAGAGCTAGCTTTTCTCTCTCTTCTATTAAAATATGAAATAATATGTTTAGAGCTAGCTCATAAGAGCATCTCCAACAGTATGAGCTAGTTACTAGCTCTAAGACAACTTCTCCAATAGTACTAACTTTTAGCACATAGCTCATAACAGAAATAGCCTCACATGACACTCTCACATAATCTTGGAATGTGTGTATGAGCCTAACTCTTGATCAAGAGCTAGCTTTTCTCTCTCTTCTATTAAAATATGAAATAATATGCTTAGAGTTAGCTCATAAGTCACTATTGGAGATGCTTTAAGAGCAAGTCTTATAATACAGTCTTCAGCTGGCTGTATGGATATTTACAGCCCACTTATCAGCCTATTCATATAGTAGTTACAGCCAGCTGAAGGCTGTATGATCTACTCCTTCCTCTCACAAAGTTTCTCGGTTCTTATGCTGGCTGTAAGCTTACAGCCCACCTCTCTTCTCTCTCCTCTCTCTCCTCCACCTCAAAGATACCACTTACATGACCTCTTATAATACTTGCTCTAATCTGACCTTCACTGGTGTATGGATACTTCTGACCCACTTATCACCTACTCATATAGTAGTTACAGCCAGCTGAAGACTGTATGATCTACCCCTTCCTCTCACAAAGTTTCTCGGTTCTTATGCTTCAGCTGGCTGTAAGCTTACAGCCCACCTCTCTTCTCTCTCCTCCTCTCTCCTTCACCTCATCATACAGCCAGCTTACAGTCTCTTATAATACTTACTCACCTCTCTTCTCTCTCCTCCACCTCATCATACAGCCAGCTTACAGTCTCTTAGGGCGTCTCCAACAGCTGGCTATTTAGTTAGCTAGATCTGATGTGGCAAGGAAAAATTAGGAGAGAGAGTAGTCACTAGCGACAAGCAAATAGCTAATCTATTTCACGTAGTCCAAGAACATGAGAGAGGAACATGTGGGTCCAACAGTATAAAATAGTGTTTGCTTTTGTCTCTCACCTCCACGTCAGCTGACTATATAACTAGTACTAGCTATTACCATTGCGGACGCCCTTATAATACTTGCTCTTAGTTCCTAAGTCCAAATGCAAGTTGGGCCCAATTAGCCGGGCACCGAGTCCCAGATCGGCACAAACAGTAAACCCACCTAAGAAAAGGTCAAAAGGCACGCCGTCACAAGCGTGTTGCGCGTGCCTCACAAACGAGTGGCAATGCTGCCGTCTGCAACGCCGTCACGACCGGTAAAAATGCGCAAGTCGCAAGGGCAGAGCACACCACAAATCCGCGGGCCGACGAGAGAATCCGTCGCCCGTCGGCCTCACGGCACGACCGCGACAGCGTCACGGTTTGTTTACAAGGCAAACAAGACAGATCGAATCAACACAAATTACAGCGAACAAACGCAGCTAACAGATGGGATTACGAACCAGTAATTACTTAGTAACAATAGCAATGATAGTCCTTTGCCACCTGTTTGCTTGGTCGCAAATCAAAACAACAGCACATACGTCTCGTAACCATCGCTATTTTTACACAAAGCAACAACCAACCGAACCTATCACAGCTAATAATCAGATCTAAGGCAGGAAGGGGATCAACAAGTTGATGTCGTCTTGACCTCCCTTCCCCTTCTAACAAGGGCAGCGAGGCGGCCTAAGCGCGCTCGCCGCGGATGCGGCGGGCGAGCTGGATGTCCTTGGGCATAATGGTGACGCGCTTGGCGTGGATGGCGCAGAGGTTGGTGTCCTCGAAGAGCCCGACGAGGTAGGCCTCCGCCGCCTCCTGGAGCGCCAGCACCGCGTGGCTCTGGAACCGGAGGTCCGTCTTGAAGTCCTGCGCGATCTCGCGGACGAGACGCTGGAACGGCAGCTTGCGGATAAGCAGCTCCGTGCTCTTCTGGTACTTGCGGATCTCGCGGAGCGCCACCGTCCCGGGCCTGTAACGGTGGGGCTTCTTCACGCCGCCGGTCGTCGGCGCCGACTTCCTCGCAGCCTGCAACGCAAATTGAGACTCGTCTCAGCGAAAGCCTCAGGAAAAACAACAGATCGGAACGGGAGAAGGCGAGAAGGGACGAGACGACACACACCTTGGTGGCCAGCTGCTTCCTCGGGGCCTTGCCGCCGGTGGACTTACGAGCGGTCTGCTTCGTACGGGCCATCTCCTCTCCTCGATCTCCGGCGAAGCCGCTGCGTGCTTAGAGGGGACTCGATCCCGGCGTCGACTAGCGAGCAGCGGACGAACGTTGACGAGGTGGCCTGTGGGGGCGATTTTATATGCAGGAGGCGCGTTGGACCGAGGCTGTTTCTTGTGACCGTTTGAGGAAATGTTCGGGATCGCGATCCAATCCGACGGCTGGTGTTCGCGCAGAGAAAACACACGATCCGTGTGCTCGTCGCTCGTTGGTGCAGAGCAGGAGCAGCGGATCGGTGACGTGGCAGTACGATTTGGGCCAGGATCAACTGGTGGGCTCGGCGCGCGCGTTGGACAAAACCGTAGCGCAGGGTCGCGCGTGAGAGCGCTTCGGACTAGGAAAAGGCCCTTTGGATTTGGGCCCAACGTAGAATATACTAGTCTTCTTTTTATTATTCCTTTCTCTTAAAAAAATGCTCAGACCAAGGAGCTCTTATACTATTGTTGCTAGGGTGTGTCCATACAACATTCAACCACCCATCTCATCTCTTCCATGCCCCACACTTATCAAAAGAATAATCTAAATGTAATCATCCGTGTAGAGAAAAACAAGTCTCGCTGCAAAGTGAACTCCATCTCTCTTAAATAATTTTTTCTTAGTGGTCTTGAGGTATTTAGTTAGTTCTTACAATTAAATTCTACTATCACAAAATGTGTGGCACACCACATTTTACTACACTAATACTAACAATGTGGATATTACCACTTTTTTCCAAAAATTCCGTAGTTGTAGCAGACAATTTACTTGTTGCAAAATGTGTGGTACAATATACTTTACCACTCTTTTTGTTTATAGAAAGTGTGGATATTAACCAAACAACCTCCATGGTCCAAATTTTTAAATGATTAATTGGAGAGTTGTACTATCCATTGGTTTCATATCTGTAGACAAATATCGATTTGAGTGATAAAGTTGACTTTATTACTTGAACGAGGATATGAAAAGAAATGTCAAGAGCGATTGATGCCACGTAAGGAAGTTGATGGTGGGACTATAGTCGAGATTTGATTAGGATTAACGTTTATCAAAGGAATGTTCACCCCTATAGGAAGAAAACATGGCAGTATGATAGCGATCTATCTCATGTACAAGTACAACCAATCGAACGTCCCGATTGTTTTTTGTGTGATGTGGCAAATCCTTGAATTAGATTTAGGTATAGTAATTATAAATAGTGGAGATCACTATATGCAGAGTACATGTATATGCAAACACATTCATGCATCCAGGAAGTGTTTATAAGTTATAATAACTCGTCATTATATAGGAGTCATGTAAGAGCTGGGATGTGCTTGTTGAATACTTTTGCGCCTAAGAGTCTAGATCCGAGAGGCCGAGGAGTAGAGAGGACTGTGATTGTTCGTTACCATCGGAGCCGGTCGCCGGAGTCAAAGAAGAAGGGGTCGTGGAGATCCCGGCTATCCCGCTCCTTTTGTTGGGGTGGTCTGCGCTAGGCAGCGACGTTCGGTGGAGAAGGAGCGGGGTCTTCCTGGCGGCGGCGTCTCCCTGTAGGGAGATAGAGGTGGCGGTGGTAGTTCCCGTCGCTGGAGCGCCCCCTTTCAGATCGGGTCTAGGGTTGTCGGTGGGGATTGTGGCGGCACGACCAACTTCGGTCGTTGTGCCGCCCCGGCCCCCACCTCTATTTATTGTGGCGCTGGCGACAAGGGCCCACCAGTCATTAGGGCTGGGCGCCCCCGATCAGGGCGCGTACAAGGGGCCCATTTGGCCGTTGGGCCAAATGGTTGAGATCACTCTAACATTCTCCCCCTTGATCTCAATCTATGCTTTAACTTTAATTACTTTTGACTTTATTCATTCCATCACAGATTAGTGCATAGAACATGTCTCATCGTCACGGTCAATCGCCGATAGATTTAACAGCTACAATACACCTCTCTGTTATGAAATAGTTACTTTAATCTTTTGGGCCATCTTTTAGTCCAGGAATCATAGGCTTTCCCTTAAACCCATGCCGGCTACATGTTCTCTGAACACGTTGGGTGGTAAGCCTTTAGTAAGCGGATCCGCTAACATCTTTGCGGTACTTATATGCTCAAGACTTATAATTTGATCCCGAACTTTATCTTTCACAACATAGTACTTTATGTCAATGTGTTTGGCAGCACCACTTGACTTATTGTTGTGGGCATACGTTACTGCGGGTTCATTATCGCAGTACAACTTAAGTGGTCTATTGATGTCGTCAACCACTTTTAAACCATGTATGAACTTCTTTAGCTTGATTCACTGCCCGTAGCCTCATAACATGCTACAAACTCGGCATACATTGTGGGCGATGTAGTGACGGTTTGCTTTGACCTTTCCACGATATAGCTCCTCCAATGAGAGTGAACACATATCCGGATGTCGACTTTCTATCATCTCCCGCATAATCGAATCAGATACCCCACTATATGGAGTGAATCGATCTTCGTATGTCATCATGAGGCCTTTTGTTCCTTGCAAATAACGCAAGACTTTCTTTACCAATTTCAATGTTCTATTCCGTGATTGCTCGAATCGCCAAGTAACCCAGTAACAAACGCTAAGTCGTAGCGCGTACACACTTGAGCATACCGCAAGCTTCCGACAGTGAAGCATATGGAACCGATTTCATTTGATCGAGCTCAGATTGGTTCTGGGGCATTGAAAATCCCCATATCTGTCACTCTTGACTATAGGTGCAGTGAAGGACTACATTTATGCATACTAAATTTCTTTAAGACTTTCTCTATGTATGCCTTTTGTGACAGTCCCAATATCTCTTTGTTTCTATCCCGGTGAATTTCGATCCCTAGAACGAACAAAGCTTCACCAAGATCTTTCATATCAAAGTTTGAGAATAAAAACTTCTTTGTCTCCGATGTGATGACATCACTACTAGCCAAGAGGATATCATCCACGTCTGAGATTAGGAAGATAAACTTCCCATCTTTAAACTTTGCATAAACACAGTTGTCCTCTACATTCTCTTTAAATCCAAATTTTCTTATTGTACTGTCAAACTTCAAGTACCACTGTCTTGAAGCTTGCTTTAACCCATAAATCGATTTCTTTAGGCGGCATCTCATTCTTTTATTTCCTTCCACGACAAAACCTTTCGGTTGTGCCATATAAACATTTTCCTCCAAATCCCCATTAAGAAATGCCGTCCTTACATCCATCTGATGTAACTCTAAATCATAATGTGCTACTAATGTCATTATGATTCTGAAAGAATCTTTACATGAGACTGGAGAAAAAGTCTCATTGTAATCAATCCCTTCTCTTTGCGTAAAGCCTTTTGCCACAAGTCGCGCTTTGTATCTTTCCACATTCCCTTGGGAGTCAAGCTTTGTCTTGTAGACCCATTAGAGCCTACTGTTTTGGCTCCTTTAGGAATAATTTCCAAGTCCCAGACTTTATTAGCCTTCATGGACCTCATTTACTCTTCCATGGCCTCAAGCCATTTTGAAGAATTTTCGCTTCTCATGGCTTCTTCAAATGAGGTGGGATCATCCTCCATTTGAAATTCCTCTGTATGATAAATCGATAATCATCGAAATAGTGATCTTCTTACTCTTTGAGACCTCCTGGCCTCCTCATTTGGTACATCTTCTGCTTGAGGTCATGTTGTTGCTACCCTCATTTGTGGCAATGGGTTCTATAGGATCCTGAAGAACATGTTCCTCATTCTCATTCATTGTTGCCACAGGAGGAACAATAACAGGTGCTGGCACCACAGTGTCTTGCACAGTCGGTGCAGCGACAGCAGGTAGTGCGAAGAATGGCTCTTGAATCATCGGAGTGGGCGCATACGCCCGCTTCTCTTCAAGGTCAATCTCTCGAGCTATCATGCTTCCCCTCGTCATTTTATCCTCTAAGAAGACAGCGTGTCTCGTTTCTACAAACTTTGTATATCTGTCTGGACAGTAGAAACGATAACCTTTTGACTTTTCAGGGTAGCCACTTACTGTTTTAGGATCAAACTTCCTAATGTTTGGGTTAAATACTTTAGCCTCAGTAGGACTCCCCCACACACGTAAGTGGTTTAGTGAGGGAACTCTTACTGTCCACAACTCGTACGGTGTTTTGGGCACAGACTTACTAGGCACTCTGTTGAGAATATGAATGACGGTTTTCAATGCCTCCATCCATAAACTCAATGGTAGTGTGGAATAGCTCATCATGCTTCGCACCATATCCATCAGGGTACGGTTGCGTCTTTCAGCTACTCCATTTTGCTGAGATTCGCCCGGTGTAGAATACTGAGCCACTATGCCATTTTTCTGTAAAAACCTTGCAAAAGGTCTAGGAACTTGTCCATATGGGGTATGTCGACCATAGTACTCCCCCCACGGTCAGAGCGGACTATCTTAATCTTTAAATTGTGTTGGTTTTCAACTTCAGCCTTAAATATCTTGAATTTATCCAAGGCTTCATTTCTTTCTTTGATTGGATAAATATATCCATAACGGGAGTAATCATCCGTGAATGTTATGAACGAGTCATAACCATCCACACTTTTCACAGGAAAAGGACCACAAATGTCTGCGTGAATAATTTGTAGAACTCCTGTGCTTCTTTTGGCGTCTTTCTTAATTTTCTTTACATATTTTCCTTTAATGCATTCTCTGCATTGTTCTAGGTCTGAGAACTCTAATGGAGGAAGAATATCATTCTTAACTAGTCTTTCTATTCTCCCCCTCGAAATATGGCCTAAACGACAGTGCCATAATTTCGACGACGCATCTAGAGTTCTTTTTCGTTTCCTGTTTACATTCGTAGACGAGGCTTCATTCACTTTCTCGCACGCGACGTTCCCATTATCGCATACGACATTCACATCATCACGTAACGATAACAAATAAAGCTCATTTTGTAAGATGGCAAGACCAACATATTCTTTATTAAACATTATTTCACACTTGTTATTTCCAAAATGACAATCATAACCATCATTGTCCAAACATGAAACACTAATCAAATTCATCTGTAAAGAGGGAACATAAAGAACATCTCTAAGTAAAAGAGTGAAGCCATCATCTAGCTCTAATGAAAGATCGCCAACGGTTTCAACTTCAGCTTGGACTCCATTTGCGACTTTAACGCATCTTTCTTTTGTTTGCGTAGTCCTCGTCGAACGGAATCCCTGTAAAGAATTAGCAACATGAACAGTTGCTCCTGAGTCAATCCACCAAGTAGATTTCGAATATTGCACATACATGGATTCATTTATAAAGGTAATAATGTTCTCACCTTTCTTTGCCATTATCATCTTTAAGTAATCGGGACAGTTCTTCTTGTAGTGTCCCATCTTCTTGCAAATGAAGACAACGATCTTTGTCTCATGCAAACTTATTCTGTTGAGGTTGGTGGACGGGGGCTTTTCCTTGTTCTTTGAGGAGTTATTACTTGTTGAAGTTCTTTTCTTGTTGTCCTTCACATAGTTGATAGAACCACCATGTGAGGATTTAATTCTTTCCTCCTCTTGCACACACATAGCTATGCACTTTTCTAAGTCCCATTTCTGGAGTGCATGTTGTAGTTGACAACAAAGGTGTCAAACTCTTTCGGCAAGGAAGCAAAAATCAAATGAATAAGGAACTCATCCTTGAGAGCCAAATCCATTGGTTTAAGCTTGGATGCCAAGTTGCTCATCCTTAGTATGTGCTCTCTTATGCCACTGCCACCACCAGAGTACCTCTCTGTCACAAGCTGTTTGATCAGCTGTGTAGCATAAGTCTTTGAAGAGCCAGTAAACTAACTCTTTATTTTCTCAAGGTACTCTGTGACAGTGTCACACTCTGCAATTGAGCCCACAATTGCAGGCTCAATCGTGTTCTTTATCACAGCCATACATTTCTTGTTGGCTGTGGTCCATTTCTTATGCTCAAGGTCATAAGACATCTGTAAGGGAGCATGGTCCCTCTGTCTTTTCTGCCAAGCAGTGTCGTCCTCATTTTCTTTTCTCACTGGCGCCTCAGGCTCAGTGGGACGTGCTGTGGTGAGGACCCAGTCCACATCAGCCAAGATAAACGCTAAATCTATCTTTTTCTTCCACTCTCCATAGTTATCTCCTTTGAGAGTGGGGATCTCTTTGATACAACTCATCAAGTTGTATCCGTCTGAAAAATAATTCAAATAAAGTGAGAACATAACAGCAAAATTATATGCCTTATTTCCAACGTTGGTCAAAAAATACGACATACAATTTTATCTATACATTAAATCTACATCACCGTTGGGCAGAAATAGAAATAATGCATAAAAACATCAATTAAAAAATTATAATACTGTTATTATCAATGTTGGTCAGAAAATAACAATATCATAATTATCTGGAAATTATATCTATTTTTCCAAAATTAAATTCTCCCGTTGGTTCGAATTTAATAATGAAAAATTATATCTTTAAGTACGCAGCGGGTAAAAAACTCTATTTTCAGAAGCGTCTTCTATATTTTCCTATTCTGTCAAAAATATCCCGTTGGTTCAATTTTTGACAGATTTAATTAAGCAAAAAATTAGCCAAATTACCAATTAAAGTGCTACTGAAAAAAGAAAAAATTCCTTAAAAGGATTGGGCTACTTTTAGCCCATCAGAATCATGCATGCATGTATCACGCCAGCGTGGCCAGAGTGCGGTGGCTGCTTCTTTCCTTTTTGTTTTCTCTTTTCTTTTTCTTTCTCCGGCTCGGCCCATAGCGCGCGCCGCGGCCCAAAGCACACCGGTCCAGTGCCGCGCGTGTCCACGCGCGAGGCGGACCGCGCCTGGGCCAAGAAAACTTGGGCCCAGGCCGCGAATCTTGCCTCCCGCCTGGACCGAACTGGCCCAGCCGTGCCCCGTTGTTCTCGGCTGTCCGATCGGAGATCGACGGTCCGCGGCTAAATCAGAGGTATAAAATGCTCCTCTCCGCGTCACCCGGGGAAACCCTAGCCATTTCTTTTGATCCACTTTTCTTTCGCGCGTGCAGAGCGGCGGCGGCGCCGAGGAGCGCGCGCGCCCCATGGCGCCGCCGCGCGCGTGCGCTCGTCCGTGATGTCGCTCGTGCGGCGTGCCGAGGCGCGCGCGCCGCCAAGGGTCGCGGTCGCGGTGCCTCTTCCTCGGCGCGCGCGCGGTCTTTGGGCGACGGCGAGGTCTGGCGGCCGCTGCCGCCGCCCGGCCGGAGCCCCTCGTCGGCCGCCTCACTTTTCTTTTTCCCTTTTTTTTTGTGATGTCTAGCGTTAGGACTAGGGTTAGGGTTCCCTGTAGCTCTCTAGATCGGCTCCATAGGGTGGCTCTGATACCATTGTTGAATACTTTTGCGCCTAGGAGTCTAGATCCGAGAGGCCGAGGAGTAGAGAGGACTGTGATTGTTCGTTACCATCGGAGCCGGTCGCCGAAGTCGAAGAAGAAGGGGTCGTGGAGATCCCGGCCATCCCGCTCCTTTTGTTGGGGTGGTCTGCGCTAGGCAGCGACGTTCGGTGGAGAAGGAGCGGGTCTCCTGGCGAAGGGCGTCTCCCTCCCTGGGGAGATAGAGGTGGCGGTGGTAGTTCCGTCATTGGGCGCCTCCTTCAGTTGGGTCTAGGGTTGTCGGTGGGGATTGTGGCGGCACGGCCAGTTGTGCCGGCCCCCACCACCTCTTTATTGTGGCGGCCCGGCGAGGGCCCACCACCACCATTAGGGCGGGCGCCCTCGATCGGGCGTGTACAAGGGAGCAAATGGTTAGATCACTCTAACGGTGCTCACGGGTGGGAAGGAGTGAGGGCACACACCATCGGTTTGGGGTTGAAAACAGGGAGATAGAGGTGGCGGTGGTAGTTCCCGTCGCTGGAGCGCCTCCTTTCAGATTGGGTCTAGGGTTGTCGGTGGGGATTGTGGCGGCACGGCCAACTTCGGTCGTTGTGCCGCCCCGGCCCCCACCTCTTTATTGTGGCGCTGGCGACAGGGGCCCACCAGCCATTAGGGCTGGGCGCCCTCGATCAGGGCGTGTACAAGGGAGCCAAATGGTTGAGATCACTCTAACAGTGCTCACAGTGGGAAGGAGTGGGGGGCAGCACACCATCGGTTTGGGGTTGAAAAACTTTGGCAGCCTTGTAGGCTTAGCTGGGGGTGTGAAAATATCAACCTAGGTTCGAAAAAAGGGAGGAAACATGCTTTCGAGATGGATATCTTTGCATTCATTAGTTTCCTGTAACAAATGACAGTGCAAATGTCTTGTTGTCTTTTGTGCAAGGTTCATGAGCACCTCCCGATATTAAATGATGGTGATGATGGCAGCTTTGAAAGCCCTGTTTATCGGTAATTCATACTCGGATGTAGGCCTAGATTTGGAGCATTATATCTGTGTGATGACTGATACATGTACTGACTTTTGAATTTCTTACTAAATCTTGTGGTCTTGACGTACAGGCATGTATTTTTCTTATGATTACGTTGTACGTTTACTCTTAGGAAAGAAGTAGAACTTGAGCGACCGGGTATAGCAGGTACAGCGATTCGGCCAGACAACAGGATTACCGCAACCGCTGGTTGGGATCGCAGGTTTGTTTTCCCATTCTGGGCTTTTCTTCTTGACCAGGGTTGCCAATATATCATATTTTTTAGTGGCTTCCTAAATCAACTTGCTATGTAGTGTTTGGCAAAATATACCTGAATGGAAAAAGTAAAACTAATCTAAACGATGGATCCTTGTTATTTTGAGTGCTACTAAAAGGATGTGGACGGCTTTGTACGTCGTTCTAGCTGTTGATTTTAAGTTTGCAATTGTTGCATTTGTGTAATATTTCATGTGTTATACATAATTGCAGGATTCGAGTGTATAACTACAGTAAAGGAAATGCATTAGCAGCGTCAAAGTATCACGGTGTTTCGGTATGCAGCTTCGTTCATCTGATTTTATTCATCGTTTTATTTTCATATTTGGTGCGTCTTTGTTATCAGGCTCAGACCATTGATCTTAATTTTACCTCCCTAAGCTAGCCTAAAAAATTCAAGGAGGCAGGACTTTTTTGTTATCTTGTTATCTTATATTTGCTCTTGTTCCTATAGGCCATGAGATTGATAATCAGCTCAATTACTCCTTTACATTTCACTCAGCCAAATTCTGCGGAACATGTAATTTTTTTGCCTCTTTTTTGCTGGCAGTGTAATGCGGTGACTTTCTCATCTGACTGCAAACTGATGGCTTCCTGCTCGGCGGATACTACGGCTGCATTATGGGAGCTCTATCCTCCCAAAACACCTAGCAAAGTTGACATCACAACGAAAGATGGGGCCGCCTGTTAACTAGTCAGGGCCTTCCAGTGGTGTAATTTTGACGAGTGAACAACCATGAGTGCGCTTTTGCTGCTAATCTGGGGGTGTCTTGTTAGGTGTGTTAGTGTTATGTAAATCATCGGGCGTTGATATTTCGAAGTTTCGACAGATAGATGGCAGTTAGGTTATGGTTTTATTTATTTTATTATAGTGTTTTCTCTTCAAGGATGCATACGATTTTGATGTTGAATGTCAAGGAAAAGACACACTCAAGAGTCTGATTAGTACCACACATTCACACCATTAAATTGATGCATTCCTCACGAGGCTCAAAAGCAGATTACTTCTGAGATCATGTTACGGTGACTGCCCTCTTGGGTGAAAACGCTCCTTCAAGCACCCCTCTGCATAAATGCTTGGGTACAACAAGGTTGATAATAATTATAAGCTTCAGTAATACTCATATATCGATAATATACAGTTCATCATCAGGTAAATCAAACACCTACTACTACAACATTCTAATCCTAGCTAAACTGCTGCTACTGGTCAACATAAAAAGGGTGCAAAAAGTAGTATGTTGTTCTTGATTACTCCAAAGCGGTGATTCTGTAAGAACATCGCCATAGCCTCCTGCCGCTGCGGCGCGCGGCTTCCTTATCCGCCACCAGGAACGACGACAGCGAGAGCTCCACCACGCCGTCGCGCTTCTCGACGCCGGTGGGCACCGACGGGGCCAGGGTGCCCTCGAAAGGCGCCTCGCAGAAGGCCACCGTGGCCAAGAAGCTCTCCAAGCCCATCTGCTGTGTTTTTCCTCGTCGATCTCAAGAGAGGGTTGCAAGGCAACAAAATATAGTTTCTTGCTTGCCTGCTTGGACAAACGGGTTCAGGTGAGGCGCAGTATATATAAGCTTGGCACGGCACTGTGAAGTTTGTGTTCAGCATGTCGTCGCCTCGTTCCTTTGACGCGGAAGCTGAGAATGTATATATAAGCTTGGCACGGCCCTGTGAAGTTTGTGTTCAGCATGTCGTCGCCTCGTTTCTTTGACGCGGAGGGTGAGAATGAGTACATGTACAATGGTGTAGATAATTAGTATCTATAGTATTTTCTATATTATCTATAGATAATATTAAAGACGTCTCATACAATAGATGGTCTTTATATATATATATATATATATCTATAAACAGCTTCATCCTGACATGATGTGACGGTGGAGAGCTCGATGAACCTCTGGTTGATCTTCTCCCTCCTCCGCCACTCCACGATGATGTGATCCTGCATGTGCCTCGAAGGCGGCGCCGCCGCCGAGCCCCCCGCCGCAGTAGGTGCCACACTGCCCCCTCTCTTCCTAGCTGTCCAGCAACGCAACGCCCCCGCCGCCACCGCTGCTCTCATCAGTTTGGCTGCGCCGATGCGGCGCTAAAGTTCCAACTCATCGGCCTGTTGCCACTGCTGCCACCGGTCCTGGCGAGGGCGGTGTGGGGGACCACTCATTGCGCTTTCTATTATCGAGGTATCTACTTTCTATTCCTCTATTTTTCATTATTTGTCTCCATCCAATTTATAATTTCTATATGAATTTGAAATTTTATAAGAGTAAAAGACTAATTTTGTGCCAACTTAGTTTAGACCTATAAATAGTTCAGCTCACCTCAATTTCATTTAAAGCCACACACATATATATATATATATATATATATATATATATATATATATATATATATATATATATATATATTACATAAGGCACCTTGGTGCCTAGGCACTACATCAAGAACCGTCAGATACACGTGTATGATTGATAATTTTTTGAGTTTGAGTATGAAAATATTTTATACCCTTGATATATTTATAGACGTAAGTTTTGAACTCAATTCAAATTAGTTTGAACTACTTTTGAGTTCAATGCGACTCTGATGAGTATATACCATAAAAATAGTTCAAACTAATTAAATGAAGTTGAATTTAATTTTTTTGAGTTTGACATCTCAAATATACTTTTTATGGGTATATGAAGATACCACATCAAGCGTTGCGAATCTCAAAGCAAATCAGCGGGTATTGATATTGGTACCTAGGCATAACGTGCATGAAACACTCATAGGACGAGTGTTTCATGCACCTTGGTGCCTAGGCACCAATATCAATACCCGCTGATTTGCTTTGAGATTCTAACGCTTGATGTGGTATCTTCATATACCCATAAAAAGTATATTTGAGATGTCAAACTCAAAAATTAAATTCAACTTCATTAATTAGTTTGAACTATTTTATGGTATATACTCATCAGTAGTCGCATTGAACTCAAAAGTAGTTCAAACTAATTTGAACTGAGTTCAAAACTTACTTACCATAAATATATCAAGGGCATAAAATATTTTCATACTCAAACTCAAAAAATTATCAATCATACACGTATCTCTGACTTGCTTCTGATGTGGTGCCTAAACACAAGGTGCCTATGTAATTTTCATATATATATATATATATATATATATATATATATATATATATATATATATATATATATATATATATATATATATATATATATATGACGAGTGTTTCATGCACCATGGTGCCTAGGCACCAATATCAATACCCGTTGATTTGCTTTGAGATTCATAACGTTTGATGTGGGTATCTTCATATACCCATAAAAAGTATATTTGAGATGTCAAACTCAAAAAAATTAAATTCAACTTCAGTTTAATTAGTTTGAACTATTTTATGGTATATACTCACTTGTAGTCGCATTGAACTCAAAAGTAGTTTAAACTAGTTTGAACTGAGTTCAAAACTTACTTACCATAAATATATCAAGGGCATAAAATATTTTCATACCCAAACTCAAAAAAATCAATAATACACGTGTATCGGATGTAGGTGCCTAGGCACCATGGTGCCTTACGTAATTTTCCTATATATATATATATATATATATATATATATATATATATATATGAAGCCTCTTTTTACTCCCGGGTGTAATTACACCCTATGTCGTATCTCACAACATAGGTAGTATCTCGCGTAACGGAGAGTATGTACGTGTAGTATACGAGTATTTAAGATTATATAGGTGGTATGAACAATTTTTCAGAGGTGGTATGCATATATTTTTGACATACTCCTTTTTATGTACATATATAAAGGTATTTATAAAATACGCTAAAAACTATGGACTTCCTTGCAATTTTTTCGTGGGGTTCACATTGGAGTATCTTATAATTAGTATATGAGTATACCTAAAGTGATAAAGGAGTATTTCAAGTTTGTTTAGGTGGTATATTAGAGGTGGGTGTAATTACACCGGGAGTAAAAGTATTTTTCCATATATATATATATATATATATATATATATATATATATATATATATATATATATATATATATATATATATATATATATATATATATATATATATATATATAAACAATTTCATCCTGACATGATGTGTTTTGTTTATCATGTTACAGTCGACTAATGTATAAATGTATAATAGACACTCTAATTCTCTGTGCTCTCGTTTTCTCCACCTCATCTTATATTCTAGGTGATAAAAGTTATAGATAACTAATATTACGTTATTGTATATGGTCTAAGAGAGTCGGAGGGGTTCAGAACCGTGCTACGAGGAAATCCACACGCATGCCTAATGCGTGTGCTGATCCGGAGATCTGCCCGTCGGTTTGATAATCTGCAGTCTGCCAGTCTGATGCTCCGCCGTTTGTTTACGAGGATACTAATTCCTGCGCTGCGCACGGGGACCTTTTGGGCTTTTTTTTTGCACAAAAGAAAAAGGGAAAGAGCTGCTCGTAGCGCCACTTCCGAGCGCCAGCACGGTTGACCTGTCGGCCTACCAGATTTCGGATGGCACGGCTCAGCCCACTCAGCTCCGTTCCACCTCCGAAAGCCCGTTTGCGAGCGCCCAGGCCGGACGCTCATCGCCTCGTCGGTACGGTATTACGTCCCGGACGTCCTGCTCAGCATACAGTCCTGTTTTTTTTTTTTGATGATTTTTAATTATAATTGATAATTTTTATCTATATTTTTTAAAATAGTGGAGATGTTAATGTAGATAGCACATACGATTTTAAACACAAAAACAGTTTGAAAAAAATCCGTTTTAAGAAACTGCTCAATTTTTTATTTACAGAGAAACTAAAAGCCTAAAAAAATGACTTATATCCAATTAAAGTGCAACTAGCCAACGGTATACCATTGAAAATGGTTGGAGAAAGAGGAGTACCTTATCGCCGGCAGTTGTCACCACGCCGCCCCAGGTAGCTCTGCGCGCCTCCTCCACCACCCCCTTCACCACCATCTGTGGACCCCTTCCTTGTCGTGCCGTCTCGCCCAACATAACTGCCACAAACGCCATTGCCACTGCCCTCCAGCTCTGCCCACCGTCCTCCTACCCCGCCCATCGTCGGGCCACCATCTTCACTCGACCTCCTTCTATGCCCAAGAGAAGGGCGAATCCGTAGCGCGCGGGGGATTTCCCTTTTTCGACTCTAGATCCGACAACGGTGCTTCTCCAAGCCACCAGATCTAGCACCCAACAGGGCTAGCGGTGGAGGGGAGCTAAGGGATGACAGCAGCAAGGGAGGGAAAACGAGAGGGAGCAAAGGAGATAGGAGAGGTGTTTGATGTGTATGTGTGAGAAATGAGAGGTGTTGGGGTGGGGGGTAATGGTCAATGTTTTTCATGTGCACACGCAGGCGTCATCTGGCCGTTTGTCGCAATTGATCGGACTGTTCTGAGCTATCATGTTGTTTTCGGCTGGAACGCTATAGCATTCTGTAGATATTCTCATCCAATTATCCATCCCTTCACTCCAGAGCGAAGCCCACCCAATTCTCTCATCCACCAGCGCTAAGAGCTTGGCCCGTACGAACGCACAGCACGTGGATTCCCACGGCCCGGCCCGAAGGGTAGTCCGGTCTCAGATTTGGTGAGTGAAGGAACTATACGGCCTACCCGGCCACGCGCCGCGATCGCTGGGCCGCACGCCCATGCGATGCGCACCGACGGATGCACCATCTGCCCATCAAGCGGCCGCCCACGATTAGTCGATTGCATTCACTTCCGGTGCCGTCCTTGCCCGCGGCCGCTAGGCCTAACAAAATCTTGGGAAATCCTGTTCACTTGGCCTTTTATTTTAACTGTAATTTATGGTTTATAGCTCATAGTTTTTAAATTACGTCTCTTCATAAGAGAGTATGAAGAGACAATTACGTACAATTTTCATCAGTATAACTAAAGTCGGTACAGTGTATACTATAATTAATTTGTAAAACCCTTCTTAAAAAAATATTCTATTTGAAAGCTAGTTACTACAACCTAAGCTATAAGTCAGAAGCCGTAAATAACGAACCGGGCGCACCAGTTCAGTTCACCGCCGTGTCTGCGTTCGTCTTCCATCAGCGTGTTTATTTTGGCTGGTTTTCTCCTCAATTTCAAGCATCGAATCACTACAGCTACTTGCTACACGTCTTTGTAGTGCGTCGTGTTTTAAAATTATTTTTGAAACCACGAGTCAAACGATTTTTCCTCTTGTTTTTATTGTGTGGACATTGGGGTCGTGGTCAACGAAAATCTCATCAATTCACAACGACGAGAAAACTGCACGCTAAATTACATTATCCTCTTCGTTTCAAATAGGAAAACTAGTAGTCGGTATAGAATGCTTCAACAGTTGTAACCTCCGAACCTCCCAGAGACGAAAAATACCAACATGATCCTCGCAAGAAAGAAAGAAAGAAAGAAATACCTACATGAGGTGGACACCACAGCCAGCCCAAAGACGTTTCGTCGGAAGAAAGAAACACGCAAGGTGATGCGCTCTGAATGATCAAAAATAGAGGCCCAGAATTTTGGCAATGACAGGGAGTCATATGGCAGAAAGTTACACCCAAGTGGCTGCATACTTGTGGAACCCATTTAAGAAAAATGCATTGATGTCTTTCCCCTGGGAGGCATTGATAGGAAGCAGATAGGTTTTAGTCGATTTCATCCTCACTTTTTTGCCTCTAGTCAAACATACAATAGGCATGCGCCTATATTTACATGCATCCTATTCTGCGGTGCACATCGGAGTATGGCATGTCGTTACGTGGCAAAGTTAAATTATCCTAGAACCTAATTAGAGACATATTTATATTGGTTTCTATTTCTGACTTCTGTTTTCAGAAGCAGAAGTTAATATAAACACCTTAATTTCTATAAATCGTTTTTATCAACCACGACTTTTCGATTTTACATATTATAATGTATTTTGTATTTTATTATATTATAATTCCGTAAGTCACACGGCGGTCTGAATGTTATAGTGTCTTTCATTATATCGTTTTTCTTACATAATGTACTACTATTCATCAGCTGCAGCTAAAAGTTATCAGTAAAAGTCAATATAAACAGGCCCTTAACTCTTAGGGTAGGATAAAGCCAGATAGCACAGTAAAAAACTTTGGTCAAATGCTAGGCGTTTTCATCCTTCACCGAACACGTCGTGCTCGAAATCATCTACAACTTACATCAGACTGGTCAGGCGATGTGCATGCGAGTTCACATTTAAATCTCTTCAGTCTTCACTTAATTTTCGTTCTATAGTCGTCCTTCGATCATTCAGAGGATAAATTCAGACGAAACCTACCTAATTTTCACTTTGCCCCATTGCTTGCTTGCGCACGAAATACACGTATACAACAGAGCAGAAGCAATCGACAGCAATCCAACCACGTATTGTAGATGTTGCTGTATCTCACCAACTCCAATCCTCTTACCAAGAGAACACATCGCTGATAAAGCATAAGTTGTTGACACAACGTTATGGCAAAAATTATTCTAGCTCATCATCACTGCAAAGCTGGAGCAAGGATGGAATACGCCACACAAGGAGTGTTGTGTATTCCTCTTTATACATAATGAAATCTCTAGAATCAAGAAGATATACATGGAAGGCTATATATAAGGAAAGTTAGCTATACATGAAAAACTATCAATGGAAATAAGAAACGATCCTACACTATCCAATGTTACCAAATAGTCTAACACGGCCCTGCAGTGGAAGCAGGAGGCAATCGAACCTAGAGGCTGGGCCGAAAATCCTGAAACAAAGTCGTCGATAGCCCTTTGGTCATGACTGGAAATCCTCTTACCAAGAGAACACATGGCTGATATTAGTTGTTGACGCAACGTTATGGCAAAAATTCTTCTAGCTCACCATCATCTTTTGAACGATGTACATGTTGTATTCATTTTGAAAAGAAAGTCTGAGTTAGCTTCTCGGAATCTCTGTAGACATCGATTTCAAGAGAACACTGGCATGTTACTCTGTACAGGCCCGTCGAAGGCCAAGAGCGAAGTGAGCGACCGCTCAGGGCCCCCAAAACTGAAGGGCCCCCAAAAGTCTACGATGAAGGTCCATAGCAAGTTAGATTTCTCAATCCTCAGCCCATGCCGGCCAGGGGCAACTGAAGCGCCGCGGCACAGGCTCAGCGATCGCTTCGACGCGAAGACTCTGTCGCCCGTCCGTGCCGCCGCGCCACTGCGAAGTGCGAACTGCGTCACCTCGTCCAGTCGTCCTTGTGATTCCTCCGCCCCCACGGAGACGCGTGACACGGCACGGCTCCGGCGACCGGCGGCCGGGTGACGCAGAGCGCCGATCGACAAACTTGAGGAGGTCTCTTACGTACATTGCAGTTGCATTATATATTTTAGGGCCCCAATTACATTTCGCTCACGGGCCTCCAATTCCTGGAGACGGCCCTGACTCTGTAGCAAGTAGCATTTAGAGGGCTACAAACAGTCGAACATGTTGCATTCTTCTTCTAAACATGTCACATTTGCATGAACAATTCAACCGTTGTTGGCGACTTAGCTTAAGAGTCGGACCCACCAATCTTGTTGTAACTAATTGTATTTTATCAACACTTACGATTGTTCATACCAAGCAACTTCCGATTAATCAACTACACACGTGCCGTTGTAAGTATACGCAATGTACTAACCGTAAGAGCAACTCCAGTAGGACTCCTACTTGATCCCTCATCTTACTTTTGAGGGTCGAGGGGCAAAAATATCACTCCAGCAGGGCCACTACTTGAGCCCTCAAAAGTAGAGGGCCCTCAAATCACCCACTCGAGCCCTCATTCCTAGGGGTCTAGAAGGAGCCCCTACTTTTGAGGGCTCAAGTAGGGGCCCTGCTGGAGTGAGTTTTTTTGCCCATCGGCTCTCAAAACTAGGATAAGGATGAGGGTGGGTCCTATGTGTCATCTCCTCTAAGATGAATTTGAGGGTCCTGTTTTGAGGGCTCCTGCTGGAGTGTATCCCAAAAAACAGAGCTCTCAAAAGTAGGAAGAGCCCTCAAATAAAAAGTAGAGGTTCTGTTTTGAGAGCTATTGCTGGAGTTGCTCTAAGCTACGGTCTACGGAGAAGCTTCACTAGTCCAACCATTTCACTTCAGATTGGAAAGTGAGCAAACCAATCCAAAAGTATTAATTTAACAACGTTGGTAATCAAGTACGCTTGCTCCGATGTCGCATACGAGCGTCTCAACAACTGAAAAGAAAGAAAAAAACACCGGCTTTTTGGACGATTCACGATCAAAAGTCTCAATTCCAAGGCGTCCCAACAACTGCTGATCTGGTAACATGCATCCTGGTTCAATACATACATGCAAGTCCCATCATGCAGCAACCAACAGTGCTCACCTACCCTTTCTCCATGTCTTCAAACATGCTGATCTTTCAGGTCCCAGATTGAGTCACCTCAATCCGTCAACTTGGACCAGATGCTACATTTTTTTCAGCAATCAGATAAGGAGAATTTGAAACTTTGGATGCGAAGGAAGAAAACTTCGCTTTGTTTTTCTCCCAAGAAGTTGAGATACATTAGTTCTAGCAATGGTTCATCCATGATTGATCTCGACCGTCGATCGATGTCATGATCAGACGGCTATAAATCTGCATCGAGATTCCAGATTCGATAGGCATGCACTAACTGATCCCAACTTGATCATTCATTAATTCATTAATTATTAGAGCAGTGCATCTGCGCATGATTACTCTGTAGGTGTAATGCAGAAAACTGTCGCAACTGCTGGCATCAAGATGTCGCAACATTGCATTTGAAAAATGGAGTTTGACCAATCTGGAACAAGCTTGATGTTGGTACTGTTTAGCAGTTTAGGTACGCCTCTTGACCTTTGACCTCGTTCCTGAGTCCTGAACTCACACCAGGGTCCAGGAAGCTGCTTCATTCTTGTTGTAACTTCAGTTTTTATCCACTGAAACTTGAGATAGGCCTGATGAAACATGAGGATGGCATGCATGGTGTTGGAGTGTCTCTGACCGTGCAACGTCAATGTGTGGTGTTAACAACCATGATTGTTGACTAGCACTGCAAAAATTCTTTTTTGTGGACTTGCCTAGCAAGCAACAACTACATGAGAAGTTCACCTTTGCAAAGAAAGGAGCAGAATTGCTGATAGAGATAGGAGGAGAATACGTATTTCTGTTGAGTTCTCTTTCTCAGTTCCGTGGTTCATGAGCCACTGTTGTCCTGTGACACTCTTATCTCGACTTTAGCCTAATCCCATCAGCGCCTCTTCTTTTCTTATATTCTTGTTGGACCATTATGATAATAGGGTGTAAATGGTGCCTTTAAAATTTTTTCTTAAGTATACATCGATTCTTCACTTCAATAGTTATAAGAGGCTATGAAGATCAATAAACCAAAGTTCTGAAAATTTACCGTGTTACAGTAAAATTAGCTTGGCAAACACTAAAAACAATATTATTTTTAATCCCAAAGACTATGTAACTTTTTATTCATAGAACCAAAAGACTTAAAACTCGAATTAAGACTAGATTATGACCTTAAGAACCTATCCCAATCAAGTATCTTAAAAGAACTTAAGAGAATTGTGATTTTTTTGGTTCGTGAACCTCTGCTACACCAAAACCAGGTCAAAATCACAAATTGAGCAAACTCTAAAAACAATTATCCAAATTACTTGAAATTTGATATGCACTTTTTGTAGAATGTCGGAAACCTATTCCAATTAATGATTGAGAAATTCGTTGCTAAGTTCTGACCTTTTTCCGTTTGAAGGAATGTTGCATTAAAACGGGCAAAAACAAAAAACTATGAAAATAACTTGCTTGTGGATGAATAATGTACAAGATGGCTAGATGTATTCCAATATATTACAGCAAACTAGAGCAACCAATGAATAGAGGCAAAAACAGCTGGATCAAAAATCACTCGGAGCGGCTAAAACAAGTAAAAATCGGACAACCTCACGAACTCTCAAACATGATGAATAGATGGATGGAGATTAATTTTCAATGTATATGTCTATTGCTTACTCATCTTTAGCATCCAACAAAATCAAAAAAGGGGAGAGGCAAGATCAAAACCAACCAAAACAAGAGGCATCTATGAAAGATTAATAAAGTTAATATATTGATACTTAAGAATGAATATTTTACAGGCACTTTATCTGAAGGACAACATGCCATAGTACTCACACTTCTCAAACCCTAACACTAAAACACTTGGTTTCAATAAGTAAACTTAGAATGGTTGGATGGTTAACATGCAAGACTCTATCACAACGCATTAAATAGTAAGACAACCAGCAATATCTAACTCTACACTATATTATGCACGTTTTTTAAAGCTCATAAGTCCAAATCCGATAAGTACTTAGTCTTTAATCTACTTGATTATCTCAACCCCTTGACATAAACTGCCTTTGTAAGCGTCGTTCAAGCGCCGTGGTTTTAATTTAAGATAGTTTTTAATATTTTGGTCAATTTTCCAAAATATCTCTTCTTGACCCGGTATTCATCTTCCTTTGCAAGTAATCATCATACTTTCCATGTGTAGATGCACCACTATCTTGTCACACGTCTGTATGTCTCTCTTGTTTCGATTCCACTGGACCACGACTCATTTAGACCGACAAAACCATATGGTCCAATCCGTCGCTCGAATTTTACTTCAACATTTCCCATCTTTCTTGTGCCATACTTGAGCTTACCTATATTTTTTTTATCATTCTGGTCATTTGCTCTTCTATGAACGTAGCACTAATCCTCGTTGTGGATTATGCTTGACTCCAAACGCCCTTACACATTCAAATACCAAAAAATCATTTTCGAACACAAGTTCTTCATAACTTGACCAACGCTAGCTGAAATATGCATCATGCCATATATGCACAGACCTAAATCAAACCAAATCATCTCATGACTCAATTTTTCTAAAATCATCCATTTCGACCGAAGCAACACAAGCTTGCCTGTCAGACCGCCATCTTTGCAAGCTATCTAGAAAAATATGTAAATTTGCAAATTCTAAATTTTCACTTCTTCAAAATAATAATAGTTCATCACAATAAAACCCTGGATTTTTCCAACATGGTCCTTCACTTATTAAATCCTTCAGATGAAAGAAGAAAGGAATTGGCAGAGGATTCTTTTGGGCTGTGTTTTTGAATTCTAACTGTTCGCAAAAGGCGATACACAGAGAGAAACAATTGCATGCTATTTTGGCCATATAGTTGAACTCGGTACAGTGTCCACTACAATCTACCTGTAGACCCCATCTTAAAAAAACACACTGTTTAAAAGCTAGATACTACAGCAAAAATTGATAAGCAAAAGTCAAAGCCGAACCAAACCCGCCCATCATCATATATTATGACCGGGGGGAAGCGCCCCCGGGGAATGAGGGAAGCTCTTCACCTTAGCTTCTTTGTGAAAAAGTCATCTGGACTTTAGGAAATCATATTCAGGTCCTTAGTTCTTGCAAAAAGAACCCTGCCATATTTTTTCTCGAAACCCCCTCCACTACTCCAAAATTGCATATAGGTTATCGCATTTCCATGAAGACCCTCATTTTGCAGGATTGCACCCTATAGTTTTCCAAAATTACGTATAGGTCCTCATTTAATTATGTACAGGTCCTCAGCATTCTCATGGAGCCTCCCTCCTTTTGCTGGATAACATCCCACAGTTTCCCGAAATTACATACAAGTCCTCAGTTTTTTTTTTGCAGAAAAGGCCTTCAGTTTCCCACAATTACGCATGTATCCTCGATTTTTTAAGAAAAACTTCCCCACGAATTGTCGTCTCTTTTACTTTGGTCCACATGATAGCTAACACAGCGTGACGCCGTGTTTACGCTGCTAGTTGTCTATACTGGAGGACTGAGAGTCATCCGAAGATGTCCTCAGGCAGGTCACCTGCCCGATTCCTCTCAATTGTCGTCGGCACGAGAGATCATGAGACTCACTGCAACAGATGTAGGACATGCACGTCGCAAACTCGCAATGCTTCAGTCACTATACATTTTCCATCTAAACTAGTACGAATTTACAATACGTTGAAGCGAAATTGCTGTGTTGCACATGGCACTAATAAAAATGTCATAGTGATTGAAATAAAATGTTGAGATAGTTTATTCAGAAGAGAAGGGTGAAATGTTGGGGCAGCTGACTGGAAAGGTAGGTAAAAAAAGAAGATAAAAGCCTATTGATGCTCTCTACCAAACTATGACCACTTAGCCTTAACTTTAATTAGGATATATACTCCCAAGAAATGGGTACATAAAATGAAAAGATCGGAACATGGGAATTCTTGCATTATAGCTGGGTGAAGCAAAGAATACAATATTCACGAACACACTTCTAAATTTTGACTTGTGCAGAAAGTGTTATTCGGTCAGTGTAAATGTTGCAGCCAATACTTCTACACAAACCAAACTGCAAATGCTTGACAAACAATCTGGGAGAAACGGGATCGAATAATCCCAATAACCCAAAAGTATTACATCGACACGATTAGCCCACGATCTAACCGCCGATGGACACCAGGATAATTGTCGAGAAGAGTAAAGAAGATTCTTCAGACATACAGTCAGCTCGTCAGGTGTGAAGTCTTTCAGGCATTTCTGCAGCAAACGTGATGTGTCCCCAGATGGATACTGAATAACACAGCGAATACATGTGGTGGAATGGACACATTTGCACAGTGCAGTTTAGCACTAAGCCACTGACTAATACAGCAAGAGAGAGCTTTCGATTTCCGGCTTAAAAACGCGACACGAGATGTGTTCTGCCAGGATAGGACAGGGTCGGCAGGTGTTGGATCTGGAATCTCACAGCGCAAACGCCGCGTAGACGAAGAATATGCCGAAAGATAACCCGGACCCCTATCCTGACCTGCCAACTATCTTGGGGCTAGATCTGTGATCCTCCCCAAATCCCAACTGGGACTGGGAACACAACCACATGCTGTGGTGGCGTTGCAGTCCGTCTGATCAGAAAATGAACGGTCCAGATCGAGCGTGAGAAGCAGTAACGAGATTCTGGAATGTTGGTGGAGAAAAAAAAAATATAGCAGATGCTCTGCGCTGCAAGAATCGTTTGTGACCAATGGCAGGTTCTGTTGAAGGGGCATGAGATTATGGAATTTCATGTACTGTTCATCTGCCAACCATGGATAACACTAGTTGAAGCTGGTCTTGTGGCATGTAGAAGGTGGACATTGACTATAACCCCTGTGGTCACAACATTGGAGTAACCCTGACCTTGTGCAATATCCAATGGCTAAGCCATCATTGTTCTCCTCAAGAGTGTGTGGACTCAAGCAGAGCTAGCAATCCTCGAGAATGTTGAAACGCTAGTAGCTCAAGAAGCATATCATCTTCCCCGCATGTTCAAAATGTGGGAATTTAACAGAAAACGATTTATTTCTTATTGGAACAATAAAATTTACCCGTTCCAAACGACGCCTTGACAGATACAGCAACAGGTGTCTGGAGTCCCTGAACCCGAACAATGATGCTGCGCCGCGGCACACAAATGACTGCCGCCGGCCGGAGTCGCTCACCTACTCCAGTCCACGTATCCTGGACCCCGTCGTGCTGGAGTTTCTTTATCTGGTCGAAATCCAAAACCGCTCATGGATTTTGGGGAGCTGTTCTTGAAATACACACACACACGCAGGATCATCTTACCTACCCGGCTGACAAGTGACATGCACACAAGTGCTAGTTTTTCTTTTTCAGGGTACAGCAACAGGTAGCTCAGATGAGCGTTGAATGAATTGAATCCGCAGCAAGCCAGCAACCCACCGCGTGATTGATTTGAAACCCGAATATCTTGGGTTTATTCAGCGACTTACGAGAGTGGCATGTGCCTGCAGCTCTGGACTGAAGCGAGCAAAAACGCAGCCAAAGTCGCGTCTTTTTGTTTGTTTTGTTATACCCCCAGTAAGCTGAGTAGTAGAATCCAAGAGAGCAGCCCAGCAAAGCAGCAGAGCCAGAGGAAGCCGTTTCTTTCCCGCCTCTTCTCCTCTCTCTTCTTTTCGCCTACACATTTCCAATCTCACTCGCCCAGAAAACCTCTGCAACTACGTAGTAGTGTTCGTGTCGCCTTTGGTGATTTGATTTACCTCATGCAGAAACAGAATATTGCAAAGCACCTTTTCTACCTCTTCCAAAAAGTGTAAGGACAAATGGAAGCACTGCTCGAGGCTTCCAGTTGATTGGTTTCAAAGCAAACACAAGAAAGTAGTAGAATCACAGCAAGCAACAGTAACTTTTCTGTCTTATTGTCCTTCGAGTTTGAGCTTGAAAAAAGAGATGAATACACTGGACAAGAGGGGACGGAGATCGAGGAGATGCCCTCACCAATCCACGCACACCCATCTCATCTCATTGCATCCACTGCTCACAGCTAAAATTTCGAAGAAATCAAACTAAATAATAATCGAAAGAAACTTATTAGTTCCTCTTCTTATTCCCAGAAAGGAGCGAAACAGTGGATACTGACGCTTACGAAATAAAAAGTGGCGCCAAAAACTCCGGCGAAACTACGGCGACGAGACGCCCGACGACTACGACCATGACACGATACAACACTGGGCTGAGATTACCATCGACGAAGACTGACAACTGCTGGTAACATCACCAGTGGGACAGGTACAGGGGAGGAGGCAAGCTCGCTCGCATCGATTGGAGCTGGCGCTTCGTCACACGGTGAGCCCGCGAATGAACTCCCACTCATCATCATCCTCCTCGGCGGCTCCGGCAGCCGACCCCTCCGAGTCGCTGCTCATGCCGCTGCTATCTCCGCTGGCCATCACCGCCGCCTCAGGGTCGAACGCAAGGTACGGCATTGCACCGAACGCTCTGGCGAGGGCCGCGGCCGTGGCGGCATCAGTTCTCTGCTTGAGGACCTCGAACATGACCTCAGGCTCGTGCTGCATCGTGCGGAGCACGTCGGCGCAGGACGGGCCAGGCGCTGCACGCGTCACGGCGAAGCAGTGGGGGCCGTCGCTCTGCGACACGCGCACCACGCTAGGCCCGCCGAACAGGTTGTGCAGCCCGCCGAGGGCTTCCTGGTAGGCGCCCCCAAGGAACATGCCCAGGTAGTACCCGCGGGTGCCGTGGCTGGGGAGCTCGTGCAGAGGCAGGCTGTGCCTCCCGCCGATGAACAGGTTGACCTTGCCGTCGCTGTCGCAGGTGAGGTCCGAGAGGACACCATCAATGGCTGGGCGCTCCTGAAGGCGCTGGATTGGAATGATTGGGAAGAGCTGCCCGATGGCCCACATGTCCGGCAGGGAGGTGAACACAGACAGGTTGATGTGGTATGTGCGCGGCGGCTCGGCCGCGCCCATGCCGCGGCCAACGATCTCGCAGAGCCCATCAACAGCAGCAAGGTGCTCCAGGCCAAGAACCCCTTCCTTGAACTGCTCGGCGCAGCGCCGCTTCAGCTGGTCAGCGTACAGAGCACAGGTCTCAAAGTCACCGCGCACAGCGGCGGCCATGAGGTTGCGGTAGTCGGCGCGACAGTCATCGGTGAGCTCATCAAGCAGGTAGGCCGTGGCTGAATCAATGCGGCCAGGCGCCGAAGCCGAGAAGGCCTCGAACACCAGGACCGAGTGGTGTGACACCAGCGCGCGGCCGCTCTCGCTGCAGATAATGGGGTGCTCCACCCCTTTGCGGTCACAGACGCGGCCAACGGCGGAAACCACGGCCGCTGCGTACTCCTCCAAGCTGTATGCCACTGACATGTCGGTCTTCGCCGAGTGGGTTCCATCATAGTCAATGCCAAGGCCGCCACCAACATCAATGACGCGCATGGCCGCACCGAGGCGGGCGAGCTCGCAGTAGATCTGCGCGGCCTCGCCGACGCCATCGGCGAGCAGAGCAGTGGTCGGGATCTGGGAGCCAATGTGGAAGTGCAGGAGCTGGAGGCAGTCAAGCATACCAAAGGTCTTGAGTTTGGACACCACGGACAGTATCTGCGCCGCGTTCAGACCGAACTTGCCCTTCTCCCCGGACGTGGAGCCGAAGTGGCCGGCGTGCTTGGTGCGCAGCTTGGCGCGCATGCCGACCACCGGGCGCATGCCGAGGCAGCGGCTCGCCTCGACGACAATGTCGAGCTCCTCCTCCTGCTCGAGCACGATCACCGTGTTGAGCCCCATAGTGCGCGCGATGAGCGCGAGCGAGACGTACTCGTTGTCCTTGTAGCCGTTGCAGATGAGCAGGGCGTCCGGGTTGCCGCGCGCGGCGAGGCAGCCCATGGCGAGCAGCAGCTCCGGCTTGGAGCCGGCCTCCAGGCCGAAGCGGAACGGCGAGCCGAACTCCACAATGTCCTCCACGACGTACCTGTCCTGGTTGCACTTGACCGGGTACACGCCCTGGTACCTCCCGCCATAGCCGGTGGAGCACACGGCGTAGTCGAACGCCGCGTTGAGGGTCTCCACGCGGTGGCGCAGCACGTCGGGGAACCGCACCAGCAGCGGCAGCGGCAGGCCCAGCCCGCCGCCGGCGCGTGGCCCGGCCGCCTTGGCCACCACCTTGGCCAGGTCGATCTCCTGGCCGGGCAGCGTGGCCGCGCCGTGCGGGCGCACGGCGACGTCGCCGTCCTCGTTGACGAAGAAGTAGGGCGCGCCCCAGCCGTCCACGTTGTACAGCGCCGCGGAGAGGTCGGCCGACCACGCGGCCGCGTCGGGCTCGGCGGCGGGGCCCAGCAGCGGCGCAGGGAAATGCGCCGCGTCGCACGCGAAGGCGTGCGCCACAGGTGCAGCAGCGTCCACGGCGAGCGCAATCATCTCGTCACAACCGGAGAACGCTAGAATCCACAGAAAAAGTTAGCCCTTTTTTATTTGTTAGTGCTGTGATTATGCTGTTTCGATGGCGTTAGCGGCGAAAAATCAGAACAAAAAAAAAAGAACGGTGTGAGGCGGGCAATTGATTAACAACAAGAAGAACAAAAAGAAATCGAAAGATAAAAAAAGGAATCTAAATCGAGATTTCGATTATTGTTGATGCCAAAAGAGGAAGTTCTGGAAGGGGAGGTAGAAGAACTCTAGGACGGGATTTTGGATCCTGTTGTGAAGGAGGGGGCTTGGAAAGCCGCCGAGGCCGGAGCCCCGGCTACCCCCGCAAACGGAGCAGGCGGGGGGAGCGCTTGCGGCGGAGAGGGTGTCGTCGCCGGTGGTGTAGCCCGGGCAACCCACGCCGGCGTTCAGAAGAAGGCCTCGGCGAGGAAGCGGACGACCAAGAAGGGGCGCGGGGTGGAGGCGGCGGCGGCGAGGGTTTGTTAGGAGCGGGCGGCCAAGCCAATCGGAGGAGAGGCAAAGAAATGGAACGAGATGGGAAATGGCCGATTGCGTCGTGACCGAGACGAGGGATGCGGCTGGGCGTCGAGCCCCATTTTATAGTGGTCTTCGGCCCATGGGCCCCATGGCCGCGCGGTTTTTTCCACTCGCCTCCCCCTGCTGTTGTTGGTGGCGTCTGCGAATGCGTAAAAACTCTTCTTTGGCGTCCGCGGACGCAAAATCACACGCATTTCTTCGTTTCATTTCCGAGCGACGGGATAGGTGCGGTTTGACCCTGACAGGCCGGACCCACCAGTCAGTTGCACAAAGCTGGGTTCAGGGAAGGTTCGTGGGTCCTGGGTGGGTAGTTGGGTCGTGGACAGGACCCGTTAATGGCTGCCCATCCCCTGGGCTCGGCCAGCGTCACAGCCCGAGAGGTGGTTGTTGAATGTTTCGTTGGGGTCACGTTCTTTGATCCCTGTGTTGTTCTGTTGCGCCTGCCGCCCCATCTCGCCCGTCCAGTCCAGGAATCCGGCGGCCGGGAGCCTCCGAGATCGGACTTCTCCCGGGTTTTGTATGCAGTTTATGCGTGCCTCTCGGATTCGCTGCGTTGCGGTGGGGTGTCGCATCGGCACCGCCGCAGCGGGGGGCGATAGGGGGCGCGTGGGCGTGGGACATCGCACGGGCACGAGAGCGAGCTGCGACTCTGTCTGGGCGCGTGTGAACGAAGCGGAATTTAGGATTTCGCTGCTGCTCGCGTGACCGCGCCGCACGCCGCCGCCGCCGCTCGTTCGTTTTTTCGTCAGGCAGCCGAACGCTTTTTTAATGTTTTTGTTAGGAAACGGGGCCCATGGGCAGAATCCTGATATATTTAGACACATCACCGTAGACTATAAATACAGACATATATTCTCTCATTATGAACACCTGATACAATTGAAAGCAATAAAGAAAGACCAGAAGTTCTCTCTACCTCTCTGTGTTCAATCTATTATTCTATGATTGATTCGTTCTTGTTCTAAGCAGAGAAATCGATCGGACTGGTCGCCAGCGATGGTTCCTCAACACGTTATCAGCACGATTTTACTCTGGTGAACGAGTATATCATCAAAGCACAGATTGAATTTTAAGATCACTTTTGAATCTGTATTTTCTTTTCGCGTTCTGGATTTAATCTCTACTGTGCAAATCCGCCCTAATCTACCGCGAGCAGATTTGAAGTCGTCGACACAATGTCGATCGGTAGATTGTGAAACGTGGTAGATGTTGATTGCACTGTAGATTAGAAAAACGATGCAAATCCGCCCCAAATCTACCGCGAGCAGATCTGAAATCGCCGGCACAATGTCGATCGGTAGATTGCGAAACGGGGTAGATGTTGATTGCATCGTAGATTGGAAACAGAAATTTCTGCATGGTTTTGTTTGATTCTGCATGATCACTGTACAAAGAAAATTGGCATCGCGTCTTATGTTTTGCTCTGCACGGCATCACACAAAAAAAAGCAAGCACTGCCACTGCTCCAGAATGCGCATCGCCACCCAAAGCATAGCCGCGCCCGTACACGTGCAAGCCGGCCGAAGTCCGACCTCCGCTTGAAGCGCCGCCACTGGCCGATGTCGCGCTTGAGACCGCCTCAGACCCGGCCGGCCACACCCGAAGAGCCGGTTGCCGCCCTTGCACAGATGGCCGCGCCACGTGGAGTCCCCGCACGGCCGCCACTACGCCCGAGGCACCGCCGCCGGCCCATAACCACCTCTCGAAGCGTCCCAACCGGTCGGACGCGAGCTCGGCGCCACCGGCCGCTCGGCGCCACGCGCCGCCACGCACACCGCCGCGGCCGGCCTCGCCGGCCCTGGCCGTCGCCGAGCACACGCCACACACGGCCGCTCCGCCGGCCGGCCGCGCCCGGCTTCGCACCGCCACACGAGGCCGTGCGCCGCGCGCAGGTTTGTCGCCTGCGCGCTCGCCACGCTACCCCGCCGCCGCTTGCCCAACCGCCGGCTCGCGGCCGACCTCCACCGCTTCCCACCGTGCTCGCCAGCGCGCCTCACGAGACCTACGCCGCCACCGCCGCCTCGCCCGCAAGGTGTGGCCCATCGCCGGCCGCCGCGCGCGCACAACGCGCCGCCGCCACCGCCTTGCCCGCAAGGCTTTGCACGCCGCCGCCGCGCCTTGACCGCCGCTTCGGGCTGCCGCCGCCACCACGCAAAGACGGCAGGGGGAAACCCTAAAAAAGCGCAAATGGGCTCTTTGGGCGAACAGGCTTTCGGTAAACGGGCCAATTTGCGAAAAAAGGGGGATCGCATGGGCTGAATTGTGGTGGGCCGGGCGAAGAAGAAAAAAAAGGAAAAGAAAAAGAATAAAAGGGGGAATGGGCTGGCGCTGGATATTTTGCGAAAAAAGAGCCAGAAAATGTTAGAAATTACTCCGCAGATTTCTCATCTTAGGAGGTTTGGATGTAAAGTTTATGTACCTATACCACCTCCGCAGTGTACTGCAATGGGCCCTCTCCGCAAGATTGGGATATATGTTGGTTATGAGACTGCATCCATAATCAGGTATTTGGAACCCATGACAGGAGATTTGCATACTGCCCGCTTCGCTGATTGTATTTTTGATAAGGATAATTTCCCGTCATTAGGGGGAGGAAATCAACCCGTTGATGAAAAATATCAGAAAATTACGTGGGAAGCCACGGAAATTCATGCACATGACCCGCGCACTAGTGAAACTGAAAAAGAGGTCCAGAAGATCATTGACTTGCAAGTATTAGCAAATCAACTGCCTCATCACTTTAGTGATTTGAAAAGCGTGACTAAGTCGCATGTGCCTGCACGCACTGCACTAGAGAGGGTTGATATACCAAAGAAGTAGAAGATATCCGTAATCTCGTCCAGAGGCCTCAGAAAAATTAAAAAAAGGACGAGAATTCCAGTTCCTCGAATCCTTAGTAACCGGGGACGCCTGGTGAAAAAAAATATAAAAAGGATTTATCACAGCCGATCATTGAAGTCCCCAAGAATGAGAAGGGGAGCCAGTTGAGACCTGGCACAAGTATGACACCTTCAAAAAAGGGCATACCGGATCTGAATATCCTCATCGGCATGGATGAGTGCGCACACCTCGGAGCCGAAAAACTAAACGGACTTACCACCGCAATTGAAAGAAGCGATGTGCAAGGTAAAGCTCCAGTAGAAGCAATCGCTCTAGAAGAAGCAACTCATGAAGAAATAGCTATAAATTATGTGCACATAGGAGAGTCCCTAGATAGGACAACAGCTAATATCGATATCTACTTCACAAAGAAAATTACCACCATCATCGATCTTGATCCTGAGCCTGCATCGCTCGCTGAATGTAAGAAAAGATCAGACTGGGAAGATTGGAAGAAGGCAATAGCAACTGAATTGCTATCTCTAAGCAAAAGAGAGGTGTTTGGGCCCGTATGCCGCACGCCTCCCCATATACACCCCGTTGGGCACAAGTGGGTATTTGTTCGAAAGAGAAATGAAAGAAATAAAGTAGTGAGATACAAAGTAAGGCTGGTAGCCCAAGGTTTCACTCAACGTCCTGGAGTTGATTATGAAGAAACCTATTCCCAGTCATGAGTGGAATCACCTTTAGATATTTGATCTCAATAGCAGTGAACTTGAACTTAGAAATGAAATTGATTGATGTTGTGACTGCATACCTTTACGGCAACTTGGATTCGGAGATTTATATGAAAGCCCCTGAAGGGATCTCTCTCCCGAACTAAGACAGAGCAAATAGAAATCTGTACAATGTGAAACTCAGAAAGTCACTGTATGGACTGAAACAATCTGGAAGAATGTCGTATAATCGCGTAAGCGACTTTCTCTGCAAGAAATGCTACACGAACAATGAAGACTGTCCTTGTGTATTTATACGACGATTCCAGAATGGATTTTGTATAATATCTGTGTATGTAGATGATCTGAATATCATCGGGATAGCCGAAGACATAAAAGAAGCAAGCTCCTACTTGGAGTCAGAATTTGAAATGAAAGATTTGGGCAAGACCAAGTTTTGCTTAGGCCTGCAGCTTGAGCATGTCCCTGAAGGAATCTTGGTACATCAGTTGACCTACACTCAGAAGGTGCTTGAAAGGTTTGGTTTTGAGAAGGTATTTCCCTCGAAAGTACCAATGATCAGAGGTCTTTACAGTAAGAAAAAGATCCTTTCCGACCTAGGGAAGAGGGGGAAGAAGTCCTGGGACCGGAATTCTCATACTTGAGTGCAGTGGGAGCACTCTTGTACTTAGCAAACTGCACTAGACCGGACATTGCATTTGCCGTGAACCTGTTAGCAACGTACAGTGCAGAGCCCACCAAAATGCATTGGCAGGGCATAAAGGACATCTTCCGATACCTCCAAGGAAGTAAGGACCTTGGACTGTTTTATAGAAAGAATCAAGATCTAAACTTGATTGGCTATGCAGATGCTGGGTATATGTCAGACCCGCATACCGCTAAGTCACAAACATGTTATGTATTTCTGTGTGGTGGAACTGCAATCTCATGGAAATCGTTTAAGCAAAGTCTTGTAGTTACTTCGACGAACTACTAAGAAATTATAGCACTATATGAAGCCGCACGAGAGTGCGCTTGGCTTCGCCGAATGGTTCACCACATCCAGCAGTCATGTGGGATAAACATTGTGCAAACCCCATAATTATCTATGAAGATAATGCCGCTTGCGTTGCACAAGTGTAAACGGGCTATGTGAAGAGTCATCTCACAAAGCATATCAACCCCAAGTTCTTTTATGCACATGAATTGCAAAAAATGGACGAGATTAAAGTACTGCATACTAAGTCATGTGAAAATCTCGCAGATTCATTCACTAAGCCACTCTTCGCATCTAGCTTTGAAAGGTGCGTGCGTGGAATTAGAATGATGAGACTTAGAGAAGTGCAGAATTCAGGGGGAGAATTCTCACAAGCCCGCTAATAAATCTTGATCATGAAGATTAAGTACCCAAAGAATAAAGTCCTGAAGACCAAATAGAATTGGGTGGATTGTACTCTTTTTCCCTTAACGAGTTTTTCATGAAGTTTCTCGACCAAGGTTTTTAATGAGGCAATTCGTGCATCGCAGCATCACATGTATCATGTACTCTTTTTCTAAATTTTTCCCACTGGGTTTTTATGGAGTTTTGATGATGTATGAGCATGTTGGATGAGTGCCCAAAGGGGAGTGTTAGGAAACTGGGCCCACGACCAGAGTCCTGACATATTTGGACACCCCACCGTAGACTATAAATAAGGACATATACCCCCCTCATTATGGACACCTGATGCAATTGAAAGCAATAAAGAAAGACCAGGAGTTCTCTCTACCTCTCTGTGTTCAATGTATTATTCTATGATTCTATGATTGATTCGTTCTTATTCTAAGCAGAGGAATCGATTGGACTGGTCGTCAGCGACTGTTTCTCAACAGTTTTGTTTTCCTCCGCTCTGCAAAAGGACATTATCTTGGTGGCAAAGGTGAGGAGATACGTATCCTTGAATCTCTGGTCGGCTGACGAAAATTCCACTTGGTTGGGCGATGCCATTTTTGCTGGATTTTTGCGCAGGAGATGGAATTTCTTTAAATGATTTGTATATGTACAAAATAGCAGTGCATAGTCTGCAAAACACTCTTCCAAGTCTGTGTGCGCTTTTTCCCCTCGAGAACACGCCGGACCTCCACACGTCATTTGATATTCAATGAGGGAGATGCTGGACGAGCTACGTGTTCGTGGTAATTAAGGATGAAAAAAACATATGAATTATATGTATTATTTGGTTACTATATTTAATAAGATGTGAATATGGTATAGATTTTTTCATTCGATTAACAATTTCTATCCTATTCGTATACGTATTTGAATTCACATAAAAATATGGATACAAATATGATATGTATTTTTACTATCCGAAATGTTATTTTATCCGGACTATTCATGTTTGTATTTGACGAAGTAATATGCATATTTTATCACAATACGACTAAATAGTTAGATAAAATTTTTAAATTGAACATAAACTCGTATTTTTAGGTGAAGTAGATTAATTAGAATGATTAAGTGTGATTGTACGAGGATAATATATCATTAATGTCTTCAAACTATATAAGTTATGAGGATATCTGGATTTGATCGAATTTAGTAGATATTCGATTTGAATTCATATTTGTTACAATATTCGATTTGTATTCAGAAATATTCGGATTCGGATTCGTATTCGTATCCATTTACAAATACGAATATAAATGTGGTTTGGACACTATTCAATCCATATCTAATCTGTTTTCATCCTTAGTGGTAATGCTCATTTTGGCTTATAAGCCTAGTCTTCTGACTTTTTTTTTGCTAAAAATACATTAGAACTGTTATTAGTTTTTTCTGCATAATTAAATTTAAAAAAATAAAAATATTATTTCATCACAAAAAATACAAAATAAATAAGGGAAAACCTAAAAACCCAAAGAATAATAAAAAATATAAAATTAAAAAACTAGAAGGAGAAGCAGGTCCCCTCGCAAAAATCAAACTACTGAGTTCAAACTCGTGATCTTAACCAGTGCGACATAAATGCTTTAGACATTTTATTAGTTGATCTTCTAAATAATATTTCAAAATAAACCCACTGTCTATGTTTTTTTTTTAAAAAGGAATCATTTTCGCCAAACGAACTTATTATTGTTGGAAAATGTTTATTTAGTAGAAAAAAACCAATGCTTTATTACCATGCTACTCGGTCTTCCACTATCTGCGTACACACTTTGTAATATTTCATTTTTGCACACTACTTTAGCCTTATTTCACCTTTTCAAGATTAGAGGATTTGTTTGCAATATCAGTAGAGTCATATTTGGAGAATTTGAACATGGCTTCGTAGAATTTGCTCTACTTCCTACAGAAATCATGCGTTCTACATAAGGCTCTAAAGAAATTCTGGTTGTTAGCCGTACCTAAGGAAAACCGCACTTAATTAAAATAAGCCTGTTTATAACACACCAGCAAAAAAAAAAGAGAGGATGATTTGATTTTCATACAATGCAATCCACATGAGACATGTTTTTTTGGAAGAAAAAACCTCTTATTTATATTAAGATATCAATGTGTGAGACTATACGAAGGTTATTCCACATTTGTGATGAGTATTTGATTTTACTTGTGTCTTGCCATCAAAGTTTGAATTTGATTTTGTGTTTTGAACCCTTTAGCTTTGGTTGTCAGGAAGTGGCGGTTTGATTGGGCCTAAGTAGTGGTCTGACTGGGTTGCAGTTTGATCCGACTGTGGAGTAGCGATCTAACTGGAGAGCGATAGTATTGGTCTTTAGTTGGCGGTAGCTATTTTTCAAAGAGATATTCGCATGAGTTGCACAAGGTTTTTGGGAGCGATCTGACCGACCTTGTCATGGTTGTCTGATCGGCTTGGTGGTCACAGTCTGACCGGCCCCTATTGTTGAGTTGTGATGAATTGGGTTGTTTTGCATGTGTTAGTCATGGGGTGTTAATGCAAGTGTTAGTCATGAGGTTTTTATGCAAGTGTAAGTCATGGGTATGTCCAAACATGTGATTTACAAATAAGAGTCAAGTGCATGTCACTTGTGCTCAAAATTGATTGCTAGTTCTTTGATGTGCAGGTGTTTGATGATTGTTGTAGCCAGTGGCATGACTAAGACTGGTAGTCATGACATGTCGTGTAAGTCCAAGTGGAGCATCATCTCAAACAAAGAAGCATGAAAGAAAGACAAGAATTGTGAGGAGACAAGTGTGTGCAGACGTACGATCTTGGTGGCAAGTAATTGGTTATTACGAACTATCGTGTGATGTGGTGTGCCATAGGACTTAGGTGTTTCAAGTGGTGATGGTCTCAGAGCAGGCGTACGATCTTGACGACGAGGCATTAGGCATTGCATCTTTATGAAGACTAGTGGGTTGTAATTGAGGACATTGTCCAATAGCGGGTGGAGAGGCAGTTTGCAAAACCATGGCATTGTCCTAAATGGTTTAGGTCACGTCTTCGAGGATGGAGTGTTTTATCGAGCCATTGGAGTCATGTAAGTTGTGTTTTGGAAAACATGCAAGTGTATGTGAATGAAAATCACGTATTTGTGGGTTATCGAGTTTTCCTATTTGTAAGTGGTGGATCCACTAAGGAGTTGTTGATTTAGGGTTTGGTGTGAGTTTGAAGCATCCACTAAGTATATGAAGAGAGATAAGTATTCAAGGAGAGATATTAGAGTTTCTTTATGGTGGAGCTTTTTGTGTGTGTGCTCTAGACTTAGAGCTCCACTATCCTGAGAAAGTGGTTGTAAAATATTCATCTTCAAGTGAAAATGAGCATCCATACTTTTCATATGTGAGTTATGCCATTGATCATTTCTTATGTTTTTGATTTACATGCTTTCTTATTTGGATTTCTTTCTTCTTGATCTTTCCTGATGTCAAGAACATGTAAGGGATAGAGATATCTCTTATAGATCAGATCCCATCCATTTAGACACCTTCTAGGAAAAGTTTTTGAGTTTGCTCAGTTTACTCAAAAGAGAGGTTATTTTGGGGTTTTGCTCTTACGAGTGATTTGACTTGAGTTCGTGTTATGATCTAACATGCTATGACATGTAAGAACACATATAAGGTCATCTAGATTATTTAGAACTCATGAGCACTAACAGATCAAGATTTCTCTCTTTTGCCCAATTTCGGTGCAATTCTCTTTGTTTTGGATAAATGCCGAAACTTTGATATTGATCTTCATGATCCATGATTGAAATCTTTTTTTGACATTATAGGGAGAGCTTGTGCCAAGTTTTACTACATTTGGATTGGTGGTTTGAGAGTTGCTCTTTTCTTGGATTGTGTGCATTAATATTCTGCACTTGTCTTTAGTGAGCGGTCAGGCCATAAGGAACCGAGCGGTCCAACTGATGAGCAGTCAGATCAGTACCTGTGCAATCCAACCACTGAGCGGTTCGACCGGTGAAGCAAGCGGTTAGACTGGGGCCGAGCGATCAGGCCTGAGTTTAGCCGGTGGTTAGGCCAGAGTTTAGTTAGTAGTCAGATAGGTCAAGACAATGTACTTGGGCTATCTTTGCAATCCTTGGGTCATAGTTTTTTTGAGCCTGTGAATTTATATTTCCGCTGTGTATTGGTGTAGATATTTTGAGGAAGATTTTGAAAGAGTCATTAAACCACCTCTGACTCATCATACCCGATCAAACACAATGAATAAAGTGCACATGTACTCAACTTTTTTACATTGAAGATTGTAGATGAATAACATGTCACCGTCAAGTCATTGGGTTGATGAACATGCTAGACTTCTCTGTCTTTCTCGCCATCAACTCTGTATGTTTGCAACGATGTATTATTTGCGACAAACATGATAATGATAAGTAGATTATTAATGACCTCTATCGATATATATGATCGATGCATTAGTAGCGGAGTTGTTCGTCAGAAGAAAATCAGAGGTGATTTATGCACCCTTCTTGACCTTGTGTCGATTGCCAACGTAGGCATCATCGTCGTCGTCCAGATGAGTCGATCTGATGACCCGTTGTGAGTAAATAAAATATAGCTAAGAACTCGTTGGAGAAGAACAAACTAGAAAGTTTAATCTAGGAAGAAAAAAAGAAGAAACTAAAATAATCTAAAGTTACATTTGAAAAATCAACAGGTCCCACCTACTCGACGTCAACAAGAACATTGGAGAAGAAGAGAGAGGGAGTAACGGAGAGATGATGGAGTTGTGATCCACGATTAGTGTTTCTAGCGGTGACCCTAGCACATGAGATGCGTACAATCCACAGATATTTGACGGGCAGTATCGAAGCCTATTTCTGCACGGGAAAGAAAAAAGGGATCCAAAAGCTCGTCAACCATCCGATCAAACATTCATCAATCTCGTGTGGGGAAGCGGAGCAAAGCAAAGCAAAGAGGACGGTGCCCCTCCGACAGTGTTCACGTGAATAATGCCCTTTGAGTACACGCGCGTATGTGGGTGTGTTTAGTGGTCAAAACGAGTGTCTACACTTTCGAAAATTTTGGGTATCTGTCTAGTCTCAAGCATATGCATTAGACATATCTCCGTAAATATGTATAGATGTGGTGTTTAGTGTGTGTGCACAATAAGCATATCCTTGTTGCACTCGTCACCTAAAAAAAGAGGACGGTGCGAGCACGAACCCATGGTGTGATCTGATGGCCTAACGAGTGGCTACGCTGAAAAGGATCCCTCCGCGGCTCCCGCTCCGAAGCTCCGGGCCCCTTACCGCAGCGATGCGCGCAGCGTGCTTTCTGCCTGTGCCTGGAAAGAATCAACGAATTGGCCTGTGTGTGCCATGGACGGGGAATCCAGCAAGATCCGCGTCGAGAAGCCGCGTGGCTGCAGGTGGGACCGGGCCCACCTCCCATCCCTCTCCCTCGCTCGCATAATTGCATCTAATGTGCGCGACCCACCTCTCGTTTCAAAGCCCCCTGCTACGTTGCTCGCGCCGCGACGGCAAAGCGAAGCGACGATCGACGACGACGCGCGGCTCCAGCTCTCACGCGGCGCGCACGGCCCGGATCTCGTCAAAGCTACCGCTTTCGGCTCGCCCGCAGAATTGTTCCCCTGTTGATAAAAGAGGCGACGAGTCCGGAAATATCGAGATTTTATTTCGGGGCACGGGCTTGGCCGGGTGCACGCACGCACGGACGGGCTGGATCGGTGCACGTGTGGGTTGGACGGCGATGCTCTACGCAAAACCTGGCGTGCGCAACCTCCTCCCGTTTAGGTGTTATCGTTTCCCCTTGATTCTCCTACAGTGGCTTGGTGGCTGGAGGCTGCTGGTGAGTGCACATCCCAGAGCGGTAGAAGTCGCCGAACCCATCCAGCGCGATGCAGCTTGAAGAAAAAAAAGTATTTTGTACACTACCGTGCAATGGTGAGTTGTCGAGCTCTGAAATTATCTGTGGTGAATTCTACATGGATTTCCCATCTGTGCCAAACTTTGATGGTACATACCTGCCACGTACACTAAAACACTCGATCTTAATGTTATCTGAAAGTCCTGTGATGTCAAATGCAACCGAGATCCTTTCGAGATGGCGTGCATAGACCTCTGTTACTGCTCCTGCTACCAAGATGAACATGTACAACCTTGCAAAATTAAACTTGCATTTATACGGAGAAGAACAATAGCTGGGGAGGTTCCTTACGCGAGTCTAGTTGCAGATCAGAAATTTATAGGAGATCGAACATCGATCCATGCCCTGTGCACCGATATATTCGAGCTGGTGGTGAAATAATGATCAGTACGACATAGTACATCCATCGCAAGCTTTTGTTATCTGCACCGTTGTTCGTCGACACTGAGTTTACACAGGCCAAAGTACTCTCATCTAGACCGTTGTTCGTCAATGCTGAGATTAAGCGGCCACCCAGCCATGACCAACAGTAGAGTTGAGCCCAACCCATCCGGGCCATCCCTACACTACACAAGATAAGTAGCTACGTTCTATCTAGATTCTAGATGCTAGGTTACGGCGCCTAGACCTAGAGAAAATAGCAAGCATTTCGGTCGACAAAGGCGTAAAGCGCTGAAAGGGACCTCATTAGCCTGGACAGTCGGACAGGTGGACGGGCCAGACTGGGTTAGGAGCATGGCGCCATACACCTCGCCCAGTCTTGCCGCGGTGGGTGCGCTGGTTGTAGACTTGTAGTCGTGCATGTGCCGGCGTGCCCCACGCGCGCCTCGTCGCGGCGACGAGGCCCGGGCGGGGAGGGCGCAACCCGGGGCAGCACGATACGGCCCGGGGCGGGGCGCACGGCAGATGCGGTCTGGGCGAGCGCCGCGCGCGCGGTGCCCCAGAGTCCACACGGGCGAGAGATGTTTTTCAAAGATTTAGGGCTGCTCGATTAGGCTGAAAAGTTATGGTTTATAGTTGAAAGTGCATTGTAGCGGTTAAGATTTTACTGTAGGCCTGTTCTTTTTTGCCGCGACTTGTGACTTTTGGCTATAGTTTGTGGTTTTTTGGGCTGTTTGTATGAGAGATTACAGAGTAAAAGCAAGTCTTATAATACACCTTCACCGTCAGTATGGATACTTCTGACCCACTTATCACCTACTCATATAGTAGTTACTGACCAATGAAGGTCAGATGATCTACCCTTCCTCTCACAAAGTTTCTTGGTTCTTGTGCTTGGTGGTCAGAAACTTACAGCCCACCTCTTTTCTCTCTCCTCCTCTCTCCCCTCCACCTCAGCATACAGCCAGCTTACAGTCTCTTATAATACTTGCTCTAACACAAACTCACATACGATTTTTATCGATATAAATAAAGTCAGTAAAGTATGTACTATAATTAACCAGTAGACTCTATCTTGAAAAAATACTCTGTTTAAAAGTTAGTTACTGTAGAAAAGCCGAAAAGCAACTTTTAAAAGCTGAAAAGAACAGGGCCTGTAGCTGAAGGTGGCTTATTTAACGTAACTAAATTAAAAAAAATAAAAAATAAAAAAATATGCTAGCTCATCACGGACAATGCAAACGAATATGAATATTATCTATTTAACACATATAGCGGAACCCGTTAACGCCACACATGTGGTTTTAACTTACACACTATATTTATGTACACTTTTTCAAAGCACAAAAACCTGAATCTGTTAAGTCTTTAGGCTTGATCTAATTTGACCTTATCAGCCTCTTCCTTGATCTAAACCGTTCTCCCAAGCGTCGTTCAAGTGTCGCGGTTTTTTTTTCCAAGATAGTTTTTGGTATTTTGATCAACTTACCAAAATACCCTTTCTTGACCCGGTCTTCTCCTTCCATTGCAAACAATCGCTATGTTTGTCACGTGTAGGTGCATTATTAGTTTACCACGTATCGATAAGTCTCTCCCATTCTGATTCCATTGGACCACGCCTCACTTGGACCGACTAAGCCACATAGTGCAACCCGCTGCTCGAACATCCTTTCAACATTTCTCGCCTTTCTCGTACCTTGCTTAAGCTTAGTCATTTCACACTGTATTCTTGATCGTTCTGAGCCTTAGCCCTCCATGAGCGTAGCTCTGATACTCGCCGGTGACCATGGTTGGCAACAAGGGACCTTGCACAACCAAAGACAAAGAAATCATTTTTGAGGACAAGTTCTTCATAATTTGACCTACATTAGCTGTAGCATATCTTATGCGACATATATGCACTGACCTAAGTCGATAAAAATCATTGCATGAGCAAAAACCCCAAAAACCAAAACCAGCAGAAAGCTACACAAGCTAGCTGGTCTAATCGGACCTCCATGCCGGTCAGACCGCCGACATGGGTTGGTATGACTGGTATTGATCGGCGGTCAGACTGCTGATGGGATCTGGTCTGACCACCCCCTTTGGCTACTCTGATCGGTTGATTTGCTAACCGACTGAAAATTCAACAAAAATTGCAATTCAAATTTCTATTCTTTCTAAATTACAATAGTTCACAACAACATAACTCTAGATCTCCTCACATAGCCCTTCACATACTTTTCAACTCCATTCGGCCGATTCTGCGTTGCACCGAAACCTTTCTTATGTCTCGATAGATAGTTTAATTTAGTTGATGTCTGATCGAAACAAAAAGAAGAGCACTATCGACTACTTAATTAGATATAGGCCCTGTTTGTTTCCACTTAAGATTATTATAATCTAGCTTATAATCATAAGTGGAAACAAACAGCCCAGATTATAAGGTAACTTATTATAATCTAATAGCCCAGATTATTGTAATCTAATAAGCTCAAAAAAGGAGCTTATTTCAGCTTATAGATCTACCTTTTATCTTAATGGCCATAAAACTTTAGGAATATTACCCACCTTTGCTATTCATCCATCCCCCAACTCCCGTACCTCTCTCTTAAGGGCATTGTGGTCTTTAAACATTCGAATACAACAATCCATAACTCTGATAATCCAGGCTGCCAAACACCTGACAGCTTATTTCCCACCAGCTTATTATAAGTTAGCTTATATAACCCCTCACCGATAAGCTAGATTATAATAATCTTAAGTGAAAACAAACAGGGCCATAGTACTGAACGTAATGGTGCTTGGTAGTTTCCCGATTTTCATAGGGCAGGAAGGAACATTTTCCGCGAAGGTTACGTCCGCTAACAAAAACCTAAATTTGGTCGCCGTTGCACGTAAGCTAATCCAAAAGGGACGCACCTAGGCTGCTATGTGCTTGCTAATGATAGGCTCGCCTTAAAACAAACGTCTAATCGTTGCACATTCACTATTTAATCCGTGGCTGCTGTCCTAGGAAAGATTTTCTAGAAAGACTGAATTAGTTCAAGGCTTGAATTTGTTTCACGTTTTAGCATCTCAAGTGGCATCTTTTGGCATTATATAATCAGAACAGAGCGTCCTTTTACCTACTTGATAAATGATACCTAATTACATCCCTCTTCTTTTCTCTGGACGTACCGAATCTGCTATCTCCATGTTGCTGCCTCAGAAAATTCGCAAAGGCCTGACTGACCGAAGAAAGTTGTGTGATTGATCGATGCGGCGTGCACATACCTAAATACGGAGCAAGATATCCTGCTTTATCCCTAAAGAACCGGGTCGAATGATGGCGCACATTCTGCTCTGCTGCGTCGTGTCCTCTGAAAGCCATTCAGGTCGTCGGAATCCATCGCTAAATTGTATAGGCACTCCATGTGTAGTGTTAGGAGATGCACCATGCATGGACCGAGCACATGGTTCTGCTGCTTCAACTAGCTCACGTTTTTTCACTTCAGGAACCAGGAGTTGAGGATCAGCTCAGATGCTGAATCTGCATGCATAAAGTGTGCTTAGTTGGACTTATTTTCTGTAACTTATGGCTAAATTTTTACTGTAACCGACTGAAATTACACTGTAACTGATGATGACTTATTTGACATAATTAATTAAATTTAAAAAATTAAAAAATAGAAAAAAAAAGGTTTAGCTTAGCTTGTATAATACAAACAAATACATAAAAAAGAACCGACAAAAAAGCTAAAAAAAACTCTGAAAGATTAGAAACAATGAAATTAAAAAAATAATAAAATAATAAGTTGAAAAAACCAGAAATCTAAGCCTAGGCTGTGAATAATATGGCTTTTTGAGTGGCTTATGGCTGAAAAACACTATAGCTGACTGAAAAAGCATTGTAGCTGACAGATGTTTATTTAGCATAATTAAATTTTAAAAAATTTAAAAATAGAAAAAATATATTAGCCCATCACGTATAATGCAAACAAATATGGGAAAAAAGAACCGGAAAAAAGCTAAAAAAACAAAAGTTCAAAAAAAGATGAAATTTATAAATAGTGAAAAATAAGCCAGAAACTGAAGCTGAAACGAGCGAGCCCGCTGAATCTGCATACATTCAAATCCGTTCTCCATCTGCCAAACCCTGTCACGTCAGAGTGGAGACACACAAGCCAAGACAGTGGAGATATCTCTAGATAGGAGGGTCAGCACGTGAAAGTGGCTCTCCGATGGACTAAACGAAGGGGAGTAGTATTCACGGCAGGTGGGTGCATCAGTATTAGGAACTGCTTATGTATGGCATTGTAGTTATGTTTTTTTTAAATTTTGAATCCTTTTTTTTTACAAAAATGATCTCTTATTGAGCTCGAAAGACACGATAAATAATACGGGTCACTTGTTGCGCTAAGCAGCTCAGCAAGAGGCCACCTATGCGGTAGGCAGGCAGGGATCCTAGGCACTGCTGAGCCGGTGCTGCTCGGCAGCACATACTGAGCCTCCCTTGCTTTGCAAGTTGCCACTGAGCACCCCTGGCTAGGCAGTAGGCGTGCTTCACAAGCAACACACGTGGGCAGTGCAGGAGTGGGGGGTCGATTCCTCACAGGAGCAGCACGCGTGAGGGAATCGCGTTAATGACACGATGCGGTATTAGATTCTCGTTTTATTCACGCGTTAATTGCGCTGGCTTCTCGCACACTCATATAAAATGCGAACGATGGTCACATTGCTGCTGAGCAAGAGCGCAGCGAGGGAGGGGAAGCAAAGAAAAGAGAGATTTCTTGCCGAGCGAGTGTAGGGAGGGAGCATAGCTGTGATTTACCATCCTTCGTGGTTGGAAGCATTGTAGAGTAGGTGAATACCTTTGAAAAAAAGGTGTGATTCATTCGTATACGAGCAACACGCTTAATATATCATTAGTATTTCATTAGCGTAACTGTGGTTTTGTAATGTGTAATGCATTAGGTAACCATGTTTAGTTAACTGATGTATTTTTGTAAGTAGCAATGTTTATTTATTGTAAATAGCTGCAGAAATATAGATAAAAAATAGCTAAAATATTTTTGTGCATGTCCGCACATATATATTCAGTGCTCTCGTACGATTACAGAATGGCTATTATCCAAGGATCTGATCTTATTTTTCAAAACTACAAAGCAAAAGCTTCACAAAAAATATAGCGTACTACTGAGTCTACTAACTACTCTTAGTTCTTAACTCACCTTCTTTTGTTATATGTTTAAACTGTTACTAATACCCTCATGTTCAACTGTAGGTCGGATTAGCTGACATTGGGATATGGGATTACTTCACACATGGAGAGGACGAATGAGAGTTTGCCGACATACTGTGGAAACTAATGCAGTACCTGGGTTACTGCCACTGTCCCATCTTCAGCGAATGAAAGACCCAAGAAGGAGACAACGAGGCTTGGTAATGAAAGTCTTCCTTTACGCAAAGGAAGTCGAGGACACCTCCTGCACGGAGCACCTCCCACTGACGCCTTTCAGGACACCGCTAACTTGGTTTGTGCTCGCTAGTGTGAGATTCACGAGGCTACCATGCTGACCTCCCCGTTTTGCTATTATCCATCCCTTTGGGAACGAGCACGCTAAGGCGAGACATTCGTCACCGGTTCCGAGGACGACTTACTCCTGATCCACCAGATTCAGCTCACTTGAGCTATAAGAGTCATCTACACTGAGGCTCTGTAGGAGATCAAGGACCTTCGCCAGCTACTCACCGCCAGTTACAGCCAGACCAATACTCTTCACGCTTAGTTCGCTAAGTGCGAGTGGCCCTGGAGTGCAATAGCATCAGCTGCCCACGCTCCAGCACCCGCTGGAACTCTATCATCCCCCATCAACTCCGCTTTGACTTAGCCACTCACTGGAGAACTATGCTTGAGGAGCACTGTGCGTAAGAGCGTGCGGCGCCCAAGCTTGTCGATCATCATTAACATTGGAGAAACCAGCCAAGGCAGCAACCGTTCCCGCTCTAACTCCAGTTCACCTGGTGACTGTACCACCTACTGTGGCCACAACCTTATAGAGGATAGCCCGACCTACGAATTAAGTCAGCTCGTAGCGCTTGCTAAGAGTAGCTTTTTTTGTAAGCACCCACCCATGTACTAAACAGTAGACGTGTAAATGTATTGTATCCACATGACTGAGCACGGCCTAAATGCCATGTGCAACTTGACCAAAATATTATAAATGTTATGTGGGCATCGTAGTTCTGTGGTTTATTTTCTGTTTTCCTTATTCGCCTGGTTCTTCCAATCCTTTCTTGAGATATCAGCGAGTGGACATCACACATTGGCTTTCCTAGTGATTTCACAACACGTACAAGCTTTTTCACAGCCTATGGACAACACACACACACCAACTTTTCAGTGATTCAACAACACGTACCGGCTTTTCATAGCGAGTGGACAAAACATACCAACTTTCCTATGATTTGACAATACATACCAATTTTTCATAGCCAGCAGCTAGCACGCACAAGTTTTTCAATGATTTGATAATACATACTAGCTTTTCACAGTGAGTGGACAACACGAACCAGCTTTTCTAGTGATTTAACAATATGTACCCGCTTTTCGCAGTAAGTGGATAGCATGCACTAGCTTTTCTAGTGATTTGACAGCAAGTATCAGTTTTCTCTATGTGAAATGACAACGCATTCAAGTTTTACTACCAAACAATGCATACCGATCGTCTATAAAACTAGGAGAGGAGAGATACATGACGTCACTGTGCTGTACGTTACGATGTCAAACTACGGAGAAATGCTTCGCAAGCGAAAGTGGATGGCCAAGAAGAATGGATCATACCCTGATAATTCTTACAATGATGCACATGTGCCTTTGGAGTTCCCACGATCACAATCCAACGCATATCATTCAATCCATACACCCGGCAATTACCGCCGGGCGCACTACACGTGCGACGAACTTCTTGTAAGCACGAAGCACGTATTTGCTATTTCACATTTTATGTTCCATATGTACAACAGGGATTTCATCGAGCAAAAATACATGCTGAATTATTCAGTGGCGGCTGATAGATTCACACATTGAAAACCTTACACCTTGAATGACAGTGCAAAGAATAAGGGTAAGGCGCCGGTGGTCTCCGAAGCCTTTGTTGAACACCCGATTTTTTTTCGACTAGGACAAACCAACACAAATTATAGATGTTGAGTACTGGTCCTGGGTTGTGAGGGCTAAAGCTCACAAAGGAAAGAAGGGGAAGGCACCGATGAACCCAAATGTGCACGACGACTGACTGCTACTATGGTTTCCAAAATGCACACATGTATCTAAGTGTAGTTAAGATTGATGATTCACGTATGTTGCCACTTGTATTGTATGAGTAGCGAGGCAAACATGCACATCTAACCAAACCTCACGTGCTATGTAATTCGCACATTCGTTGCGTGCTACTTTGTCGGCCAACACGTGATCTATTACGACAATTGTTTACAATAATGTATCATTACTACTTAACACAAGGAGTTTGTGGTGGTGCTTCATCTTCCCCTCTGAACCCCTTGAATGTTCCTAAAAAATTTCTATGCATACACGAACAAAACATAATAGGATTTCGAGTCAAGTCCTCATCTTATCAAGCCTTTTCCAAATTGGTATAGCTTTATTTAATATTATTTTACGTATAGTTTGGAAGTATTTTTAGAAATGAGATAGCGAAACGAGTTAGAACAAAATCCAAATTATCGAGTACATTTGAAGCAATTTTAAACCGAGCCAACAAGTTTTTTTTGCCACCCCTAACCTTGCCTGCTGCTGAGCCGGCATTGCACTGCACGTGTGGCTATCGCGCTTGCTGGGCCTACCGCGCGGGTGGCCTCATGTCGATCTACTTCAGCACGACAGGTGATACGTGTCAGCTGCCGCGTCTTCTGAACTCAAGAAGGTTCGGAGATCAAAATTAAAAAAACATGATTATAGTGTCAAATACGTGGACAAATCAGTATTATCCCTGGGCAATACAATTATCATACAAGATTGTACTGTGATAATAACGTTGTAAGCCCATTAATCGCTAATTTCTTGTGCAAAGTGAGGCACGTTTTTTTATTGTACGTGCAAATGCTTGTGATCGAATCGACAACTGATCACATGCAGCCGATGCAGGCGCGCGCGGGCGCGGTGCATTAGGGTCTGTTTGGTTGAAGGTTGAAAAAAGTTGTCTGGATCAGATATGCATCTCAGACGTTCGATTTTAGATGCTTAGATCAGGATGTGTTGCCTGACAGACATTTGCTTGCGAGACCTCTAACCAAACATGCCCTTGCGTGCGCCGAGCCATCAGCCAGCCACGCGTAAGTATCCACGCCTTGCGTGCGGTGCTGCGCAAGAACGCATCGTGCGTGCGGCACGCAGGTGAAGGCGACGCCGACGCCGACGCCGAGACCACACGTTCGTGGCTGTGCAGGCGCGGCATCTTCCAGGTGGCCTCAAAGTGTTGTTGGCCGGCTCCTTTTTACCTGTGACTTATATTTTATAACTTTCAATAAATTTACAAGTAAGATTTTTGTTGTATTTTTTAAAAAAATTTATCAGAACAATATTTTAAAAATAAATTATCGATATTTATTTTATTTATATAAATATTTATGCTAAGAAATATTATCAATTATAACCGTAAACCATTTACGGTAGCCGAAAACCACCCGTTGCCTACATCATCCACTCATCCATCAGCGCGAGGCCCACGGTACAGAACGAACCTTCGATAAGAGCTGTTACATGCAACGCAAGCAAACGGCCCGTACCGGTGCAAAGCTTGAGATGTTATCGTCAGCCACTAAGACAGGCCCACGTACATGTACGGGCCAAACTTTCTATAAAGCCTGCCGCCATGTGCAGCACAACAAAGCCCATACTGATACAGATGTAGGCAGGGCCGGTCCTGACATTTAGAGGCTCTGGGGTGAGATAGAAGTTAAGATCTTTTACTTAAACATAAACATGTTTTTATATCAACTATTAAGCTAATGTTCAATACTACATAGTAAATATTCATGGTCTCATATTGCCATGTGCTCTAAAATATACATAAAAACACAGAAGTCATTTTTGGTGGCAATCCAATATCCCATTAATATTACTTATAAGTCTGATAATAGTATACAAAAGTGTGTCACTACTCAGTACTCACCTTGAGCTCGTTGAATGCAGATTGTAGTCTTGCAGATTGCAGAATGCAGCAATGGACGAAATCCGAATAGGGGAATAGGAAGCCTAATAGGGGATCAGGGGATGCCGGATGCGAAATTGCGAATGACCACAAACCACACCGGTGTATGCAAATACTGAATCGCTGATGCAACGGCTATATGCCTGGATTTCGAGTAGAGCCGTTGCAAAGCAAAGAAATCAAAGACGATTTGGTTGGGAATCGAAGAAATTGGGCTCTTCCTCTTCTCCATTAATGGCGAGATTGGATTGGGGAATGCCCGGAATGGGGATTTGGCGGATCTGGGTCACGAGCAGGGCAGCAGGCGGAGAGGAATAGGATACGACTTACGAGCAGGCGGAGGCGGCGACGCGGCGTGCGATTGGGGGTTGGGGATCTCCGGATCTGGTGAATCGCCTGCTCGTATCGGAGGCGGCGAGCGGATTGGGGAATGGAATCGCGGCGGAGATTGCAATCGAGGCGTATTGCGTCTCGTCCCGTCGTCTCTGGTCTCTTCTCTCAGCGCTGAGAGCCTGAGATTTTGGCCGTTAGATGGAGCGACGCCGACCGAGCGATGCGTTTGAGCGTCTCTCGATCTCCTCAGCGAGCTAGCAGCGGTGACAGGCACGGATGGAAGTGATTGGGCCGTTGTCTTTCAGCTGGTCGGTGGCCCAATCACAAATTTATGATGAAGCTGAACGGCAGGACCAGATATGAGATAACCCCAATGCATGATATATATATATATATATATATATATATATATATATATATACATACATGAGATAACCCCAATGCATGATATATATATACATATATATATACATACATACATGGGCTTGAACTAGGGGCCCCTAGTTTTCATGGGCCCTAGGCGGTTGCCCCTGCTGCCCAGGCCCAGGGCCGGCCCTGGACGTAGGACACAAGTGTGTTCTCCGGCCGGATATTTGTATCTCAAAACCTATGATCATGCCAGCCAGAGACTAAGAATGTATGTCTATCGATTATATTGTTAAAATAATATAATAGAAGCCAACATATTTTATCTCATGGATTAAAAAATTTCATGTTAATCAAAAGAAAAAAGAAAGATCTACATCGTTAATTATGATGAATTCAGATTATAACAGTCTAGATTAAAAAGAAAGAGTCTATGTCAAGTACAACATAAAAATAACTAAATTTGGCATAAAAATAAAATAAAATAAGCAATTATAACTATAATTCAGAATAAATTAATAAAACTAGCAAATAACTGAATTTTGGAAAATAAAAATAAAAATATTATTAGGAAATTTGATTTCCATACAAATTTCTAAGTAATATCCCTAAATAAATATAATTCAGAACAAATATTAAATATAAACTAGTAATTGGATTGGTATATGAATTTCAGCAAAAAATAACTAAAATTTGGAATAAAAATAAAATAAAATTAGCAATTTGACTTTTATACAAATTTCAAAGTTAAATCCCTAAACAAGTATAATGCGAAATAAGAATTAGGACCTCTTTGTTTAGCCTTTTTCTTCAACTTAAAAGCAAAATAATTGGATTTGTATAATAACTCCAACCAAAAATAATTGAAATTTGGAATAAAAGTAAAAGAAAAAATTTGCAATTTGGTCCCCATATGAATTCCAAAGTAAAATCCCAAATTAAACAAAATATAGAATAATTTAATAAAATTATTAATTTAATTTGTGTATGAACTCTAATAAAAAAGACTAAAACTCTAAATAAAAATAAAAGTTATAACGAGGATAGCATGAATGGTGTCAGTGGAGACCACGAAAGGGTGTAGTGGCGTCAATCCGCCCTGTAAGAAGACATTGACCCATGGGGAAGCGAACAACTAAGGCGGCGACGGCAGAGATGGGGACAACATACTACTCACCATAGCCATTTGATGAGGATAATGTCATGCTAGTCACCTGAGCCATTGAAGAGAAGCCAGAGTCGAAGGAGCCAAGAGTCACGATGACGAATGGAGAGCGTTAGTGTTTTTGAAGAAGTATGTGGCCAAACAAGCTCGATGATGGGGAAGATCTGGCAGAGTGGAGATGAAGTTTGCATTGAAGATGATCTATGGATGAATGGGCCCATTGGGTAGCTAGCAGCGTGCTGTCACTTGTGAGGGGCACAACGTCACCGACGATAGTGAGAAGATTCTCTATATCGTTAGACAGTGACTAAGCAGACATGCCAGCTTCAATGAAGATAAGAGGTCACTACAGTTAGTGAGAAAGTCACAACATTGAGTTGGCCAACGTTGAAGCAAGTAGGAGTGATCAACATGGGAGAAGAGGACATCGAGCATGTATAACATCATGCATGTGTATATACATGCATGCGTTAGTGTGAATAAAAGCATTGGCGTATCAGGGTAAAGATGGCACATCCATAGAGAATAAGCGCAGGTCCACCGTAGAGAACGTAATGGGTTTCCCTAGCAAGGATTGGGCACGGTTGCATGCGTTTACGTGTTGATGTCTCAGCGGTCAGTATTAAGTATAATTGGAGAAAAGTAGGTGATAAGTATGTGGCAGAGTATTGCATTAGAAGGTGTAGCAGCTGAGAGGGATCGATCAATAATTTGACTTGCTATTCGAGGTTGAGGCAAAAAAGTTGTGGCGGCGAGAAGAGGTAGAAGACAAACAGCTTAGTGGGGCAATCGACATGTTAGAGAAGATAAATTCAAGGTAGGTCATCTATGGTGCATCCGTGTATACGCATGCACGGTATTCTAATACTATGTAAACTAATGGGGCAATTTGTCATACACATAATCAATGTATTGTTTGAGATTAAATATCAGTACATGTGCATACTACACTTTGAAGGAGAGTAACTAATAGAGGAAAAATAGTGGCATGTGAGTACATGATCCAATTATCCATGCATGATGGAGAGTGGTTACATTTCTAGAAACCCGAACAACTATTATACTCGATGATATTCTTTCATCAAAGCTCATTCTTCAATTACATTCCTTAAGTTGTATTTTCCTTCGAGGTTCTATTCTATTATGTTATTTGAAACTACAAGCTCTGAAACAAATCTAGCCGCATAAATGTGCGGGGCCACCCTGCTAGTTAACTTATTAAAGCAAAGAATAAAGAAGCCACCACATTCGCTCTTAAAGGCTAAAAATTTCCATGTTAATCGGAGAAAAAAATAGAAATATATATACCGTTGATCGTGGTAGGTTCAGATTGAAAGAAATACTCCATGTCAAGCAAAAAAATGAAATAAATAAAATAAAACAAGCAATTTGATTTCCATATGAATTCCTAGGCAAAAATACCAAAATAAATATAATTTAGAATATAAATTGAATATAAAAATAGAAATTGAATTTGTATATGAATTCTAAGCAAAAATGCCTAAATTTTGGAATAAAAGGCAAAATAAAATTAGCATTTTGATTTCCATTCGAATTCCAAAGTAAAATCCCTAAATAACTATTTGGACTAAAAATTAAACAAAAATTAATAATTGGATTTTATGTGAATTCCAACAAAAAATAATTGGATTTTATGTGGATTTTGTGGGGAGGAAATTGAGAAGATATGTGGTGGCATGAAGGGCCTCAACCCAGTAGGAAGGCGGAAGACTTGCTTGAAAAAGGAGAGAACACACTATGTTGTTAGTGGAACGAATAATGCGTTCGACTTTGCCATTTTGTTATGAAGTATAGGGGCAAGACATGCGAAGGGCTACACCATTGGTGAGAAAGAAGGTGTGGGCAGTGGAGTTGTTAAACTCATGACCATTGTCACACTGGACACTCTTTATCTTACGGCCAAACTGCGTAGCCACAAAGGAGAAAAAAATAGAGAGAGCGAAGAAAGTGTCGGATTTAAGACATAAAGGAAACGTCCAAAGAGAGCAACCATCAAGAATGGCTAAGTAGTACTTGTAACCGGAGACACTGGCAACGGGGGAGGTCCAAAGGTCACAATGTATTAAGTCAAAATTATTAAGAGCTCTAGAGTTTGATGTGACAAATGGAAGGCGTACATGACGGCCAAGTTGACAAAGCATGACATAGAGTATCACTAGCACCCTTATTACACGAAATAGTAGAAGAACTAACAAGCCGTGAAAGAGCATCGCCATCGGGGTGACCAAGACGACGGGGCCAAAGTGAAGTGGGGGCGGCGGCGAGGAGGGCATAAGATGAAGAGGGTGGTGCCGACATATGAAGAGGGTAGAGGGGACCGGAGCTATTGCACCTGGTGATCACGTTCTTGGAACGATGATCCTTCACAGAAAGGCCGACAGTGTCAAACTTGACAGAACAGTTATTGTCAATGGTGAACTGAAGAATAGATATGAGATTCTTAATAATGTTTGGAGCCACTAGAACATTATTAAGACAAAGATGACCATGAAGATTAGTGAAGCCAGTGGAGGTAACGGGCAGCAATGATCCATTACCGACAACGATTGATGAAGGAGTAAAAGACTTAGGCGGGAAGGAAGATGACAAGTTACCAGCGTCAGAAGTCATGTGTGCGGAAGCCCCGGAGTCCATGTACCAGTTCGTGTTCGGCGGTGGCGTTAGCGTCATAGTGTTGAACTCGTTTGCTAGAGACGTCTGGTCCCAAGTCCTAGGCCCTAACGTGGGAGTCCAGGCGAGAGGAGCGGGCACCGTCGGAGGAACTTGCAGTGGCAGTGAGTTAGCAGGCATGCACCATCATTGGCAGTGGTGGGTATGCCACCATGGCGTGGGGCATGGGTGCACCGCCACGCGACTACGGCATGCTGGCTCCTGGGGGGCGGGCACCGACGCTCTGTTGTGGGCCACATTTGGATGGTGCCTGTCCACGAGTTGAAGAAGGAAGGCCACCTGGACGGAGCGCCAGTGGTGCCAGATTTGCTACCCCCATTGCAGTTGCTGTCCATGTTGTTGCAGCGTCGTCGACGGTTGGTGCTGCTTGACCCGCTGAAGGAGCTAGTGGCCCCATGTGTCACGGTAGGAAGGGACGTGGAGCGGCCGCCCAAGGCGGTAGCCTGGCCGCAAGCATGCTGGGCGCCCCCTTTGCGCCAGATGGGGTGGTGGCGAGGACAATCATCGTCTGCTGGGAAGGGTGCGACGCCATCTTGAGTTCCTCGAGAAGAAGGTCGGAACGAACCTTGAGGAATGTTGGAAACGGCCGCTGCCGCTTGAGGAGAGCCGACATGTACGCGAACTTCTTGTTCAACCCGCGCAAGACGGCAAGGACAAGAGTGCGATCACGGACAGGCTCACCGTGGGCGCTTAGAGTGTCGGCCATGCTCTTCAGGCGACGGCAGTAGTCCGAGATGGTGAGGTTGCCTTGGACGAAGGCGCGGAACTCGGTGTCGAGGTGCAGCGCGCGTGTCTCCTGGTTGCCAATGAATTGCCCCTCGATTGCTTGCCAGACAGCGCGTGGTGACGCCGTTCTCCATGACGATCTCACAGAGGTCGGGGGTGATTGTGCCGTATAGCCACTCAAGGACGACACAATCCATGCGACTCCAGTCAGCGGAGTCATGGTGGACGACGTCGGAGAGGACGTGGGAAGTCAGCGAGTACTTGCCCAACGTGATGAGGAACTGACCGCACCATTTGTTGTAGTTAGGCGAACCGAGGTCAAGGACGACGGGCACCAGCGCGCGAATATTTTGGATAGCAATCGCCTGGGCGTGAAGATTGGAGATGGCGGCGGCTTTGTGGAGAACTAGCGCCTGGGTGACTTCATCATCATGGGCAGCAGCCCCTTCGTGGTCGTGGGCGGCGGTGGCCTCACGCTCTCGTTGGGCAACGGCGGCCACAACCTCGGCATGTTGGCGAGCAATGGTGTCGTTAACCATGACGGTGGCAGGTGGCGTGAGTTAAGGTAGGTGGAAGCATGTGGTCGCAGGGAACGAACACACCCCTGATACCATGTTAGCGAGGAAAGTTACGCTATCTTTGATTGATTGAAATCAGAGTTCATGAGTTACATATATATAGATTACAGATACCATGTGAACGCATTACAGCTATCGTGTGAATGCCTTAACATTGGGAAGATAAAGCAATGTCATGTGAACGCATTACAGCTATCGTGTGAACGCGTTAACATTGGGAAGATAAAGCGTTATGCATGCAGGAAGCCGAAGAGTTTTCTGTCTAACATTAAGTAATGTAAAACAAAGAAAAAGATACAAATGCCAGGAGATATTTGTGGGATTTTGCTCATACGAGGTATTCTTCTAATGTGAGCGCAGATCAGTGGGCTCCCCAGATGCATGTATGTATGCACAAATCAGAACCAGAATTCCAGATACATTCTCCTGGGAGTACCATTCTGAGCATGCCGGGAGTACTCCAGTGACTTTTACTGTTAAGGTACTCCCAATACTTTCTCTGTTTCTTTGGTGGCAGTTTGCCTCAGTAGAAGTTTTAACTTTTAGTGCCTCAGAAATACATGATTCACCTCTTGAAATTTCAGTCTGCCGTCCTGAAAGAATCAATCGATGACCGTGAGTGGCCAGGTTCCAGCATTCAGATTCAATTGCAACCAGAACCCCCATCAGTAATATTCAAAGGCGAAGGGCATGGTGACTTGCAGGTGTGTAATGAGTTGGATTCTATTCTTCATGTAGCTTCCAATTGTGTCCATAACTCACTGCTAGTTACCCCAGTTGGCAGATTGAATTCCCCTACTATGCAAGCACCGATCTTCTAATTGCATTCCAGTGTGACCATGAAGTATCGTACAGGTAAAACTCTTGTGCGTGGAAGTTCTGATGGTATGCTTCTTTGTGCTAACCCTACAGTTTTCTGCAAGGTATAAGTACAAGTTTCTTCATGCGACTACCTCAAATTTCCCAAGTAATGTCATGAGGGAGAATCGTGGGAGTAGGATGACGATTGGGAGGGGAGGGATGCTCAAAGTCCAGCACCTGGTTTCAGTTGTGAGGCCAGGTATGCAATACTTCGTAATGTTACTGGTGGGGCTCAACAACCAAGCCGGATTGCTTATATATAATTCTTTGTAAAGCCAGAAGAAGATGAGAACACTATAAATGATGACTAGAATTTGTGGTATAGGTTATGTTGTTGGGCTAGTGTCATCCATTAGGTCTTACTTTATATTCACCAGTTAATTACTAGTTTCAGCTTTGTGAATCTTTACTGCATGGTGATTAGTTGATATTTGTGAAACTGAAGTAAGGTCATAGTATTTTCCCCCCCTAATAAATGTGTAGGACCGAAATGGCGACAGAGGGGGGTGAATGCCGGTCAATTAAAAAAAATCTCCAAAACCAACTAGAGAAAGAACTCCTTTAATAGCTATGGAAAGATGGAACAAGGGATCTCACACTCTCTGGAACCCAAGAAGAATCAAAATAAAGCACCCAACAGGGGCCCCTCACAAGCCTTCAGGTTCAGTTTGCTGACAATCTGAAATTTCAGACAATGCAACTTGAGACTTCACAAAACCGAAAGAATCAAGATATCCATTTGTTCTCTTGGTCCAGTATAGCAAGGAATTGATTATAATAGCCCAAGGAACCAAGGAAATCACAAAAAACCAACTCAAAGAAAGAAATTTCAGATTTGCACAAGAAATTGAAAGTGTACAGAGACCTTCACTCAAACCCAAAATCCTTGCCAAACTCAGAACCTCTGCCCATGAGACTTTGGGGAAATATTAGCAATAGCTCTAGGAGCCTGTAGCTCAAGTCTCAGGCCACCTTCTTGAAGGGAAACTTGATATGCACTCAAACCCTAAAAACTGAGAACTTGAACAGAAGCATCTCAAAAATCCCAATTTCTCATAGGTCTCAAGTCCTTAGCTTATGAATTTTTGCATATACGATAGCAATAGCAAGGGGATTACTCAGCCCAAAAATCAAGCCAAATCTCAAAGGGAATCAGGAAAAACCTAAAACCCTAGAGCTTCCAGGAACTGAACAGAGGAGGCCAAAATTGAAATATGAGATTAAACTTAGGTTTTGCTCTAGGGAATCTCGATCAAAGGATCTTGAAGCACTTACCCATCATAGAACAACCCATTTTGGCACTTCCCAGCAATCAAGAACTCAAGAATCAAAAACTTCAGAAATCAACCAAAAGGAGGGCATCGAAGAAAAAATAACAGAGAGCTGAACTAAATCACCAAAAGCATCTCATATTGATATTGAGGATCAAAGAGACGTCCCCATACATGATTACAACCAGAGGAATGATTACAACTCTTAAGCCATCCACTCCCTCTCCTCAACTCAAGAATACACACCCATAATGCTTGAGGAGGAAGAACACACACCAAACCCTCACCTAGAAACCATCGTAGAGAACAGAGGGAGCATACTCTGCCTTCTCCACCCACTAAAGACTAAAGGAAAACCAACTCCTAAAGCCTCTTTTGACTAGAGCTAACCCTAATTCCCTCCAAAATGCTCAAGTGGGCTTGCAGCCCTCTCCACCTATTTATAGCCTCATGGCTAACGGGTCTCCGCTACGTTACGCCCGCTAAATCCAACAGAGCCCGCTCCCGCTCGTGCAGCCTTGCGAAATTCCCGTTTCGCCCCTCGTGCACCTTCCGGGAAGTTTCCGCGCTCCTTGTCGCGCACGCCTCGCAACCACCTCGAGTCCACGTCGTCTTCGACACATCCCGACCGTTCTGACCTCAGCACCACCTGTGCCTAGTCCGGTCCACCGTGTCTCGCCACGACTTCGCCTCGACGTCCTACAGCCACACAGACAAGAAACACGTCAAATAGCACCACTCGATACATCAAAGCATAATTACCATTATGCTTACCATTGAAGAAGTCCAAACCTGTCGAATCATCAGAATAAGCAACCTAACCCGATACGACCAAGTTTGACCAAAACGACCGAGTCCGTCGCACCACGCAACGACATGGTCCAAACCACTCAACCAAACTCGACTAAACTAAACCACTGTCAATTACTCATCATTCACATGTGGTCACCTCCACATGGTCCATCAAAATGACCTTTGTCGTAAATTCACATTGCCTCAAATCCTGATTCTTAGTTACTATTTAGAATTAAGTTGGGATAGGTATCCTTTTGTTCCTTGACCTTCCAAATCAGGTCCATCTTTAAGCCTTCGACTTTCAAATAGCAGTAGTTAACCTTTGATTTTGAAACTTTTGCCCAAAAGACAACAAAATATCGACCACTCAATAATTTGGAAAACGGAAGTTGGAGGACAGAATTTGAAAAAATTTAGGCTTGAAATGGATTTGACCCTCCAAATTCGTGGATGAGTAAGTTATTTATCCTCGGCTAATTTTGATGACTATGGTTATCATTAAATCATTAGATTTATCAATGGATAATATGGGCCCTAACCACTGGTGATCCAGCCTTGGAACTTGGAAGCAAATGGTCATGGTACAACATCACATATTGCCTGAAAATAAATCCAAAGCTCATAGTGCACGCTTGTTCAGCTCGTGTCTTTGTCTCGTCATAACCTCCCATTGCTATCAACAGGCTCCCAATTAATCTAGATTGGTACTTTAAAGAACCAGACCACTATTGAATGGCCCATCGATCAATTGCTAGCCATTCCCAGGTGAGAGCTGTGTATCGTCTGTTCTTCTAGTTCCCTCTGCTGTCGTTGCTTGTGTTTATTTTGCACCTCATATATTATGTGCTTGCTGAAGTTGATAAAATTGCACATCATAGCAATTGCCTAGTACAACAAGCACTGAAATATACAAAACACGTGGACTAGCTATGTACTAGCCATGAGAGGAATGCCAACAAAGAGAAGTTTTTTTAGCTGAAACCGAGAAGGCAAAAGAGAAGTCGGCAGCATTGATTCATCACTGAACAATCTTTAATCAGTAAAAGATACATGGAAAAAATACTACATCCTGTTGGAATCCTGTTTCTTGTAGCTAGTTATGGGAAAGATCTATCTAGTCAAGGGCTCAAGGCCTTAGGCCCTTAACTTAGCAACAAAGGAGAAGCGGTGGCTCCAAGGAACCAAAACTAATAGACGGCAAAAGAACGAAACCCTAGTTCGACTTTACCTTCTCAGAGTGGAAGGACTTAAGGACCGCACCAAACCTCCTTTACTTTTTGTAGGCTACTCTCTTGATCAAAGGTAAAGAAATCTTCTCCATTTACCTATTCATCCTACCTAGTGGCAACTCACAAGTGATCACTGTACTAGGCAAAAAGATTGCTAAACTAGCTAAGCCAAGAGACGATTGGCTATTGGATTATTAAATCGTCGTAGGGTGTGTTTTTGTGTTTACTTGTGAACTGGATGTGCCGTTGTCCATCACACCATTGAGTGACCCAAGAGATAATTCAGAGGCCCCCAGTGAGATATATATTCTGTTCAACAGTATGGTTGATGTACCTAATGGCCTTTGTCCATCCTTGTGACCGCGAAATGGCATTTTGATGTTACAAGATATCCACCCTTGAGGCCAGGGCCGTCTCCAGGAATTGGAGGCCCGTGAGCGAAATGCAATTGGGGCCCTAAAATATATAAAATCATGTCTAACAAAAACATATATTATACTTAATAATATATCTCCAGTATGTATAATGCAAGCGCAACATACGTAAGAGCTCACCTCAAGTTTGTCGATCGGCGCTCTGCGTCACCGGCGGCCGATCGCGGGCCGTGCCGTGTCACGCGCGTCCGTGGGGGCGGAGGAATAACAAGGACGATGGACGAGGTGACGCGATTCGCGCCAGCGGCGCGGCGGCACGGACGGCGACGGAGTCTTCGCGTCGGCGATCGCCGAGCTGTGCGCGGCGCTTGAGTTGCCCCCGCCGCATGGGTGAGGATTGAGAAATCTAACTGCTATGGGCCTTCATCGAGACTTTTGGGGCCCTTCAGTTTTGGGGGCCCTGAGCGGTCGCTCACTTCGCTCTTGGGCTTCGACGGGCCTGCTTGAGGCGCATATTTGGAAAGCCCCTATTCTGTGGACTGAACGTGATGTGAGCTCTTAAAACAAAATAGAGAAGTGCTATAGAATATTTGACTGTTTTTAAGGAAAAATAGTCAGATGATCTGGGGGCGTTGGATCTCTATCCAACGGATCCACTCATATAAGCACCCCCTCCAAAAAAAATCTCATATAAGCACCCCCTCCAAAAAAAGATCTCGAGTTTTAAATCACCATCCAACGTCATAAAATCTGACTGTTTTTTCCTTTAAAAATAGTCGAATGTTGTATAGACACTCCCAACAAAATAATGAGACATGCCCTGTGAGCACAGTGCTAACATAAAAGCAGTAGTAACTTTTAGCAAAATAAGCCTGTGTATTTTGAGAAACAAGTGTGCCTTTTCCATTAAATTTCTTATGTTATGCAGTACTCCACTATAGTTAATGAATCAGAAGTAACTAAAGTAGGTGCGTAGCTCTAGCTTCTAGATCCTGAGCATGTATAAGAGGCAAAAATACTAGCACCGTGCCATTTCTGTTCTGTTTATACTTACATTCTATATTGCTATGCTAATGCTACAATCAGTCACTTTCACTCAATAATATCTATCAGTCACAACAATTAGGTTCCCATGGGCTTCTGTGTTTAGACGAAAAACCAGTACTCGTAGCTGACGAGAAGCGTGAGCCCGTTCTTTTTAGCATCTGTTTATGACTTTTGTACTATTTATAAAAGAAAGTACGGAGTAATAAAAATTTATGTATGATTTCATCTGATATAAATTAAGTCGCTATAGTATATACTACAATCAATTTATAAACTCCGTTTTAAAAAAAAATTCGTTTGAAACCTAGTTATTGTAGATGAAGGACCATGTGAGAATGTCTTGTTTAATGTTGCGATGAATCATTGTAATGTTTGTAGAGTAGTAAAATGTTTTTGCAAAGATTGTATTTGATTTGGACTATCTTCTGGAAGTGTCAGAAAAATCGAAAGTACAGCAAGTATAAGTGCGTAGTTCCATTTGTGCGAAAGCACCGCTTGGTAGAAGTACCATATTGAGTTACCGTACGTTTTTTCCAGAGAGCTCCAGGTGAGGTTTTCAGCATGCGGAAGTACCAACGTGTTAAACGCGGTTTAAGATTGCATAATGCATGTCTTGGCTAATGTAGGTCAAGTTGTGAAGAACTTGTGCTTGGAAACGATTTCTTTGTATTGGATGTGCAGAGTCGTCTGGAGTCAACTGTGGTCAACGACGATGATCTGGGCTAGGCTCATGGAGGAGTTGAGACCCAGAACGATCGAGTATGCCGGGTGAGATAGTGAGCTCAAGCATGGCACAAAAAGGCGAGAAAAAGTTGAAGGCGAGTTCGACCGTTGGGATGCATGGGCGAAGTGAGCTGTGGTTCGGTGGAACTGGGCGGGAGAGACTTGCGACACGTGGCAAGCTAGTGGTGCACCTACACATGATAAGCATGGCGATTGCTTGTAGTAATTGGTGATGACCGGGTAAAAAGGGTATTTTGGTGGTTTGATCAAAATACCGAAAACCATTTTGGATCTAAATCTACCTTCAAAACTCGATCTATATCTACCTTCAAAACTCTATGTTCACTAATTGGGTGATTCAACTTTAGGTCTGGGGCCATTTGAAATGCATGAATGCCTCATGAAAATCGAGCTATTTTTTTAAAAAATTCCTACGAAATTCGTATGAGTTCCAGCTTTTCAAACGGCCCTGCTTGCTCCATCTTGCCTGCAGCCGTGGGGGTCCACTTGTCAACTCCATATGCAATTTATTACGTGTTGACACGTCGTGGCAGCAAGGCCAAGCACTGGCAGGCACACGTGTTTGGTGTTTGCCACGTCCCCTGCAGACATGCAGGTTAGCGAGCTGCTGCTATCATGTTTGGTGTACTCTCCAACGAAGCCTGTGTAAGACCAGACTTGGACCGGACCGAAGTCACCAACCAAAACCCAACCTATTCGGGTGCCATTGATGACAGGCCGACGCCATCATCAATTCATCATTCATACTTCCAAGGTACGCTCCAATGAGCTCGCGATCGTGTCGCTCCGAGAAAAGAGTCCGGTTCTTCGCCGTGACTCATTCCATACGTCGACTCAACATGTCATCTCGTCGAATTTCTTGGGAGGTTCTTCATGATTGTCGGGGGATTAGCCCCCACCGTGACCTTTTGGCCCATCACATATGGGTTTAATATCATGCGTAAGCAAAGAATAAACCTAATTAGAATAAAGCAAAAACAAATCATGCATGTTTTTAATAGTAAACCTCTTAAAGAAAGTATTTATGTAAATATCTTTTCTCATATCTATAAATATGTTTCTTCAGGCACTATGAAGAGAAGGGAAAGATAAGACCATTAAGCATTATAACAACTATTCTATTTCTCTCCTTGTATTCAAGTCTAAGGCTTTGCTCCCACTTAGTTCATCTGAAGCTTCGCTATCTATTATTTGACGTGTAAAAATAGATAGATCATTTTTCACATAATAGGCGCCCAACCGTCGCTTAGGCGCGCTTTCACCTAGATGAAATATCCGGGTACTGGTTTATCTTCGGTTCTAACTCAATTCACGGGATTGCTAGTTCGACGGCATAACCATTGGACCGTCTCCATCACCCACCCACATTTTGAGGGAACTAAACAACCAAACAAACGCAGTTTGGGCAATCTACGATGAAGTAGGCCTAATATATCATCATCATCATCATCCTGATAGAGACATGATCATAGAATCACATAGGCTCCTCCCTCGGCGAGGGCTCCTCCTGTGTGTGTGTTTTGTGGGATTCAATTGACCAATCAATCAATTAGGGGATATTAGCGTAAGGCTCACTGTATTTAGCTGCTCTCTTCAATAATTGTACTAGCATCTACAGATGCAGCACGCACTGTATTTAGGCACTCTAATGTATTATGAGATAGTTTATCTTGCTTAATGTAGACTCTATACTCCCAATGGATAGTTTCTACAAATAAAATTTTCATCCAATCATCTATCTTCTCTCTCCTATCATCTACCTATCACAGTCTTTCTATCTTGGTTTCTGTGTAGACATGGTGTCTATATAAGAAATCATTTCCTTCTCTCCTCCTTAACCGCAATGATGCATTTTCTTCTTACTTAGACCTTATTTAATCTGTGCATCCATAGTTTCTGCATTGGGAGTGCTCTTAGCTGCTCTCTTCAATAATTGTACTAGCATCTACGGATGCAGCACGCACAGGTACGCCTCGGAAGCGAGCACTAATGGCGCTTAAATTAGCCGGCTGGCCGGTGGCGGCATCCATCTCACCGGCCACCGCTTGTGATCTGCAATGTCCCACTAGCCTGTGTCCACTGTACATACGACAAGCTAGCCATTCCTCTACTAGTGCTAGTAAGACAACATTGAGCTGCACATTGATACGAGGGGAAGTTCATATCAGAACCGTGCCACGTTGTCCCCGGTAAACATGCTTCGGTTGAATTCTACCCGTCGGCATGGCGTAAGTCAATATACGCGGTGTGTGAGGAGTTTTAAGGTCACCTTGAAGCCTATTGGAAACTTTTAAGCTATCTATATCTTGTTCTTTGGGTTTTTTTTTATTTCTCCAAAATTCAAAATAAATGATATGATTTTTTGAAGCGATTCTTCGAATGGTTTTCTGAGCTTAAAATCGTGTGCGCCGCTTGTGTTGACGTTTCTGCCGTCCACTGCTATCTCAAAAAAACACAAATGAAAACCGTAGTTTAAAAAACAGGACTATGAGCTAGGGCTTCTTAGAAGCTCCTTGTCATTAGCTTCTTCGTGATTGTGAATGAAGCTGACATAGAGAAGCTAAATCCTCCTAAATAGACCGAAAACGCCACATACTAGTACCTCATTGTCAGTTCATACGTGGAGCGAGTTAGCGACACTCCTGATCTAAGTAGTAGATTAGATTGCCCTTTATATATGCTTTTTAGCATGTGTGTATGGGACTTGCTATGTGGACCAACCCCAACCAGTGGCTGATCATCAGATTGTGCAATGCAAAGTCATCAGATCTAGACCATTGGGCGACGGAGTGGGCCCCACAAGAGGCGTTCGTTTTCTCCAGCAGTCCTGCATGCTCCCCATTGCTCGCTCGCTCTCTCATATCTGCAATTTTGAGCTCTTTAATGGAAGGATGTTTACGAGCAAGAAGGGAGGGGGAGAGAGGCAATCGGAGTTGAGACAAGGGCAGCACAACAAGGCTTTCGGTGATGCGTGCGCCTCTGTCTGTACCCTCTACCCTACCAATGCCAAATTGCCAATGCCTCGTGGCGACCTCAGCCTACTGAACAACTCCAGAGTCCAGACTACTTCCCCTTTCCTCTTCCTAGTTTGGACAACCAAAACTTGGTCAAATTCAACACTCGCATTACAACGAAGCAAATTTTTTTGACAATTTTAGTGCAGTGAGTTTACATTGGTAGATATAGATTGATTAGCAAACAGATTCTTAACAGCCGCACACGGAGACCTCTTCAACCACCTTAGCCACTCTGACTGCTCTTAATCACTCTTGAGTCTTGACCACTTTTTGCACTCTGTGCCTTTCGACCACATTCACTCACGACCATGGTCACTCACAACCACCGCCTCTCGACCACTTCGATCACTCCGACTACCTCTAACCTTCGACTACGACCGCTACAAACCGACAACCACTCTAAACACTCTAAAGCCCCCGACCACTCTCAAATCTTTGAAACCTCTGACCACACTAAACCTCTGACCCCTCTGGCTTCCGACCACTCTTGTTTTTGAGATCTATCACTTCCGACCACTACCACACATAGATTTTCGATCATTCCAGCCATTCGATCACAGTCGCTTTGACCACCGACCACTCACTACCGCTTTCGACCACCTCTGCTTTTGACCACGCCCATGTTTGACCACTGCCATGTTCAACCACGACAGTGATCCGACCATGGCAGGCCACGGCCACCAGAATTTCCTTTTCCATTTTTCAGATTTAAACTTCCAAAAGTATGTTTTTTCATCCTAACTTTGATTGGACCCGTTCAAATTTCTAAATTCTTATAAAATCTTAAGCTATCCATTTATGGACTCTTTTTGAATTTTCAGACTTTATTTGAATTAGCGGGTTATTTTTACATATAGACCGCGACGATTCCAAGGAATTCTTAGACGACAATCTCACCAATTCGCGGAGTAAGGCAAGTTACACACCTTAATCATATTGATCCCAGTTTGTAAATAAAATTATGTTGTTTTAAATTATTCTGCATGTATATTTTTATTCAACTTATTTCAATTCAGTTTTAAATATAGTTATTGCCTACTTGTTAATACTTCCTTGACATTGATTCCCAGAACAATGAATTGAGCATACTTTCAATCCCAACAAATTATTTCTAACAGTATACATTTGCTCATATGTGTGTTGTAAATCGCAATCCTGAAATAAGAACCCTAATTTGAAGATACAGTTTGTTTGGCTAGTGTACAACTGCATCTATGCAGAGAAATAGGTAAAAAGAACTGACTTGCATGCCACAGGAAAGCCCTGTATGTCAATAACACTACCGCCTTTGAACTACCAAAAATTCAGTCATGTTACAACTTTTAAGCTATTAAAAACCTTGTTCTATTGGATACAGAATCTGAAAAGATCTTTTCTCTTGTTGGACAAGTGAAGCATCCCAATACAGAACCTCAGGCTCTCTAAAAATCTTTTACAGACCATATTATCTACATCCTTATATTTTTCCTTATACTTTGTGTAACCACAACCCTCGCTAAAAGAAAGGCAATATATAACATTGCTTCTTGTCAAACTCGCAGCAAGCAAGAACCAAACAATATTTTCCACCTCTTTCACTGTTGCTCTAGCCAAATAGAAAGATGAACATAAGCGTTGTACCTCCATGTAAATACCAGCAAGAGCAAAAAAACGAATTAAAAATTCATGCTAGTTTAAGCCACCAATAGTCATGGATGAGCATCTCAAGTAAAAGGGAGTTGAAAACTCTGACAAATGGAAATTATAAATAACAAATTCTCACATCACCAATGGAGAAAACATCACGCTTCTTGTATCAAAGCTTAACAAGCGACTGCAGCAATCATATGCTGTTTTTTCATACATGTTTTTTCTGCACGAGCATAGCACCCATTTATGTTGCTAACTGCCAGTTTATCGAACACAAGAAAATAAACCAGAGCGTACAAGGGATACATATTTTATAGCAAGCTTTATATCTAATGCATCCATGCAGCTGCGCATGTGTGCAAAACACAACGACCTTGTATTCTAACTTTTGTAAGGGCAAAGGCATAAAGATATGAAAATGTACATATCACTAGCCCCGACCCTTCCTCTCCCCAGCGCTCCAGCGCCGACTCCCCCTACCTCTCCCCTTCGCCTTGCCGCTTGCTGCACACGCCACGGAGGCTTGTGCGGTGCTAGGAAGGCGATGGCGAGGCTTTCGCTGGATCGGTCGGATGCATCCGGATGCGGGCGACGGGGTTGAGCGGCGGGTCCTCGAGGAGGTCGCCGGCGCTGCAACGCGTCGTGGCGGCGGCCGGGGCGGTTCGTTGGCGCACCGATGGCGTCGTCTTTGCGGCTGTGGTTCCTTGAGGCGTGGTGGCGGCGCCCGCGCGGCGTCGGCGGCGGCGGTGCGAGGCTGCGTGGTGACGGCGGCGCGAGTGTGGGTGGTGTCGCTCGCCTCCACGATGTTGCAGCCGCGGGGTTTCTTCGGGGGCGGCGAGGCGGTGTGGAAGCGGGTGGCGCGGCGGCGTGAAGCGGAAGCGCGGCGGAGTCGTGGTGGGCGGCCAGGCACGGCGCAATATGGCATCGTTCGATCCGGGCCTAGCGGGCGGAGGTGTGGTGTCGTCGTGCCCAGTCACGCCTACCGTGTGGCCGGCGCCGCGGCGGTCGCCGGCGCGGGAGGTGCTGGTGGTTTTGGCCAAGGAGGAGTGGGACATTGACGAGTATGGGTCCATGAAGGGCCTCATCCGCCTCAGTCCCCAGGCTGCCAGGGAGTACTCCGGCTCTTGCGAGCGCGGCGTCGGCGGTGAGGCCACACTTGGGCTGCAGCAGCGGAGGCTAGGGGCCAGGACGGCGGTGTACGTGGTGGCGGCGACCCTTGTTCACCACCGATGTACGGGTAGCCTCAACAAGTAGGTGTTTGGAGGTCAGGGCGAACGCTTGGACGGCGACGTTTGCGGACGCCGCTTCCTCTTTGGAGGCGTCCTCTCTGTACCTCTTGCCCGGCTCCCCCCACCCGGAGGTTGATTGTAGGTCCGAGTAAGGTGAGAGTTGTTGGCCGAAGAGAGGGCTATTTGGATGAAGATAAAGTGCTTGCCGAAGGCCCTCTCTGTTGAGCATCGATGTGATGCATCAAGTGATGCTGTCTTCACTAGAGGAATACAGTCGCTTGATGGAGGTAACAAAGAGTTTGGTTTTGTTTAGCAAGTTGTGTAATGAGGTAGGATTAGAACTGGGACTTGAGTTCTAGCTCTTTATTCCGTGTTTTGTACACCGTATGGTGGTTTGTAGTCTAAATACTATAGATGTGTTGAAATTGGCTGTACTCATTCACTTATGAATGATGGAGGCCGGAATGTTATATTCCTTAATCTAAAATCTTAAGGGAACTACCCTACGGCAAACGATAGTTATAGGAAAAGCGCACAGCCTATCCTCCAGCACAGCAACCTCATTCACACGGTACTGAGCCACACACGCCATGCATGTGGAAGGTAGTAGGCTGGCGTCCCAAGATCTTTTCACAGGAAATAAGTGATCACTAACAGGCGTCATAGCAATGTCCTCCTCAAATATACTGGGGCAAATCTTCAACCACCATAGCAAAAAGATTGTTATATCATCTCGTGTGGTTCAGGCATACGCTCAAGGAGTCTAACGCAGTTGCGGAAAATCCCAGGGGGCTCTCCGTAAAAATTGTGCTAAGCGGAGGAGCCCAACGCAGATGCGGAAAACCCTAGGGGACTCTCGACTACCATGGCAAAAAGATGGTTTTATCATTTCGTGTGGTTTTGGTTTACGCATATATTGTATTTATTTGTGCTAAGCGGAGGAGCGTTACACAGTTGTGGAAAACCCAAGTGGGTTCTCTGCAAAATTGTGCTAAGCGGAGGAGCCCATCGTAGTTGCGGAAAATCTAGAGGGCTCCCCGCAAACACTCTGACATGGCAGCACTCTCCTCTCGGCAATCTCTTCTGCTTTAATAGGATGGGTATGTAGTGGTTGCATAACTGGTTTGTCCCGGTCGAACATAAGGAAATTGCTCCTCGTTCTTGCAGCTCTGAACTAGTTTTTTCTTTCCTAATTTAAGTGAACTAATGCATATAATTTCAAATAAATTAAAATTAAATTATTGCGTAAACAGACAGCTAATGATGACATGAATATTTAATTGATACGTGAATGCTTTGACAAAAAGCTACTAATCACATGGAGAGCTAGAAATCAACATCACCAAAATTAAATGTCGCCGCCAACAAACAAGAATCGGTCAAGACATGCATGGTTCCCGGATCAATCTCCTCGCTTTTTCGAGAATTTTTTCCAGTTTAATCTGAATGCATGATCTAGCTGATCTGGCCGCTTGTGATCGGTAACTAGATCATATGATAGTTCACCTGTGTACAACTGAAATTAATGTCAGCGTCAGTGAGCACCCCAAGCAACAGGGCTGGCAATAAATGGTCTTGATCAACATCTAAAAGAAAATCTCAAAATCACAACAATTTTATTCTCGCAAAAGTTCAAATTGGCTCCTATTGCAAGTTAGCATATAGTAGGTAAATAAAAGCAAAATTTTAGAACATTTTTAGTTGGTGAACAAGCACACAGAGCCCTACTCCATAATATCCGAGCCAAGTCAACTAAGTTTTATGCACGGACCGCTAGATTAGATACTCATCGATCCTATCCCATTATGTTATATGTGCGGGAAACCTCTGGTTTCTACAACGATCATTGTAACCACAACCTCCTCCACCATGAATACCCAGTGTCTTTCCAGTTGAACTACCCATTGATCGATGTTGCATCAGTCTACATGGCCAAAAGAAAAGGAAAGTGAAGACCAAGCTGGAAATGGTAGGATCTTCTTAGTGTTGGAAATGGTAGGATCTTCTTAGTGTTGGAAATTACCTCTGAATTTCAATCTTAACACAGTGACATGATGATATTCCGTTTTGGGATATCTTTGTCAGCAATGCGATAATCAATCTTGATTTTTCTTACTACAGAACGTCTACACGAGCATATGTATGACATAGTATCGAATAATATGACATGGATGCTGTTGCCATCAAAACCATAAAAGAATGTCAGACGCTGTTAGCTCCTGCAGTAGCCTAATAGGATGTATGTAATCAATCACTCAATCAAATTGAAGTGGGGAACGAGCACCAGCAGCTCTGATCGGCACAGCTAGCAAGAGCCCAAGAAATGCTCAACAGTAGGGAAATCCATCTGTACACATGCGATCTTTCAGAGTGGGGAGCACCGGATTAATCCCCCATTAAAACCGGCAAGGATGAGGTAGATAGTGCGTAAGCCGCGCCCGTGTTAGCGATTAAATTTTGCTCATGGGTTTCAACTTTCAACAGGGCGAGCAGCGTCGATCTGCCCATGCCGTCAGTGGCGTCGTCGTCGTCGCCGACCCTCCTCAGGCTGTAGCTTTCGGATGCTAATTAACTGACCGCGTCTCAGTTCCAGTGGCACTTCAATTCGCTTTCGCCGATTGATTGATGCAGATTCCAAAATATCCGGCTCTGGCAATCTTCGTCTTCAGCAAATACTTCTTGATGTGTAATTAGGAGTACAAATCGTTTTTGATCTTGCGATTAGGTATGCATGTCAGATCATTCATAACTGCTGGGTGTACGTAGTCGGCTGCGCCATGCTCTCCATCGCTGCGCTTCTTAGCTTTTTGACCTTTTGGTCAAATTGTAGCTTTCAGATAACCGTGTTTACCTAGCTCGTTTGCTTTCATAAATTTGTTGGTGTATACACAACTGGTGAGAGTTTTGTTTTAGAGGGCTGTAAAATTCCATAATAGTCTTTAAATAAGAAAAAAAATCCTAGAATTCTCTGGTTAATAGAGAGAAAAAGAAAAAGATATTGCACGTCTAATTTCGGTGAACAACATCTAGCTATTACTACTGAACTAGATCGTGCGTTGCTAATGGTTCTACATCTTAAGGACAATACTCTATGCCCCTCTATTCGCACCCATTAGAAATTAAGTCACACGCTGCAATATCGGTTATAAGCTGTTTCTGCGGTTCATATGTAAGTAAGTTTACGCATACTTGCTGTCAATATTGTTGGGCCCAATTCCCCAGTATTCTCGCGTTATGCACCTGTGCTCCTCCCAAACCTCAATTCCTCCACTCAAATAGGAGCGTACTACATGCTATCAGTCAAATCCGCCCGCTCAAATCAATCACCTTTTTTTAACACACATAACGCTGCATACCAACTTTTATCAGCAATAAGGTCATGCCTGCATCAGACGCCTTGTTTTTTGGCCTCTTGGTTTCTTTAAAAATCAAAATAAATAAAATTATTTTTTAAAAGCGAAGTTTTTCAAATATCTTCCTAAACTCAAAACTATTATATGTACCGTCTACATCAACATCCTCGTTATCTACTATCATATCAAAAAATATAAATAAAAATCTTGAGCCATAACTTAATAAAACCAATTATCTGCATGTGCAAAAGACACATGCGTACGATCAGTCACTTCGATCCTCCAGAAGAAAGTACGTACACTGCACCTCCCCCTGCCTGGGACACGACATAGATCAATCTTTCGGTGTGATTATTGTAACTTGCACGCACAAAATACTGTGTTTGATGATCTAGCTGCATTTCCATATTACCTTGTTTAATTCTTGAAAGGCCTATGTAAAACCATTCAAGTACATAAAGTTCGGGAATCGTTAATGCACGAAAGGTTTGCTATACGGGTCTTTTCGAAGCTCCTGCTCAAAACCAAAGTTAAATTCTGATTTGATTGGTCCACGCCATTGATCGATTGATAGATTTAGGTGGTGATTGGTTCGGCTGAAAAGCTCGTAGCTTATGGTGAAAAATAATGTAGTGATCGAAAAAGATCAGAATGACAGAGGCTTATTTAGCATAATTAAATTTAAAAAAATTTAAAAATAAAAAAATATGTTAGCCTATTACGTATAATACAAACAAATACGGGGAAAAAAGAACCGGTAAAAAAGCTAAACAAAAAGCCAAAAGTTCAGAAAAAGATGAAACTTGTGAATAGTAAAAAATAAGCCAGAAGCTAAAGCCGAGTTGATCAGGACCTTAAACTAAAAAAAACTTGATTTGCTTGCAACCTTCAACAATAATTTAAATTTCACCTGAATTTGCTGCAACGCGTAGGTACAATTTGAGCACCGGCCCCGCCAACCGAAGATCGACCATGATGCTAGAGCATGATTACAGCATGGAGGGAATTCTGCGCATCGAAGCCTTGTACCGGCCGGCCTACACTGTTGTCTCTCTCGCTAGGTTCTTTCCACCAAGCGCTGCGTCTTGATGCACATCATCACTGAAAAAGTTGGGGCACAGTCAAGACATTATTGCAACAGTGTGCATTTGCACCTGGGTGCGGTGCTAGCTCCTGAATCTTTGCCAAGTTTATGTTGATCATGATGGATTATCGTACAGTATCTATGATGGCATGCCTACATACCGACCTATCTGGATTCATTAGGCAACATACAATGTATGGAGTGAGAGTACACGTAGGCAGGGCCGTCTCCAGGAATTGGAGGCCCGTGAGCGAAATGTAATTGGGGCCCTAAAATATATAATGCAATGTATAAGAGCTCACCTCAAGTTTGTCGATCGGCGCTGCGTCACCCGGCGCCGGTCGCGGGCCGTCTTGTGTCACGCGTCTCCGTGGGGCGGAGGAATCACAAGGACGATCGGGCGAGGTGACGCAGATTCGCACTTCGCAGCGATGGCGCGGCGGCACGGACGGGCGACGAGAGTCTTCGCGTCGGCGATCGGCCGAGCCCGTCTTGCTGGCGCTTGATTGCCCCCGGCCGCATGGGCCGAGTTGAGAAATCTAACTTGCTATGGACCTTCATCGTAGACTTTTGGGGGCCCTTCAGTTTTGGGGGCCCTGAGCGGTCGCTCACTTCGCTCTTGGCCTTCGACGGGCCTGCACGTAGGGGATCAGCACTGTTGGTCCATGTAATAGTTTGCTTCATATCTTGGAAGTCACTTTTTTTTTTGCTTTGCGTTACAAATGTGGTTTGAGAAAAGTTGCATGTGCAAAAGGATGGCTCTTCTCCTAATGTAGCATTCAGAAAAAAAATAATAAAGATAACATAATAATAATAACCTTAATCAAGGTATGACTTTATATGGGAGTCCTCCCTATTCTTTCCCATGCGTAGCCTTCTCCGAGATTCCGGTCCTTTTCGCATCTACTATTTTTTCCTCTCTCTCTCTCCTCCGTGGATGCGGCAGTGGCAGCGGCGGCAAGGCACACGCGCACAGCCATGGCGCGAGGCGGCGGCCGGTGGCAAAGGCGCGGTTGAATGTAGTTAGTGCGGCCAAATATCGTTTCGCTTGGCCGAACGACGTTTTGCACGACCGTAGAGCTAGCGAACTCGTTCCCTCTTTAATCAAGTTCACCTCCTGTTGTTCCTTTATCAAATTCATTTGTGCCTGATCAGTTGCCTTCCATTCTATCATGTAGGTTCACACGCAGTGTTGAGGGAGCAGTTGGACAGTTGCACATTTCGGATCCATCGTGCAGCGTGTCCGTCGAGCGTGCTCAAGGCAAGTACCTCGTGGCCATAACCTGTCTGCTTCACACATTACCATTTCATGATAAACTATCGTCACTAGCTTAGTATTCGATTATTGCGCTGTATTGATTGCTAGTTGTATGCTGTTAGTAGATTTTGTAGATTCTAATGCGCTGGGCTAGTTGGGGTTGTATGCTTGTAGTTAGTATAATTCGCAATTATAGAATTCATGCTTTAGTTAGGGATTAGAATAGATGCTTTGATTATTGATGGGGGAGCGTATAAGCATGTTCAAATTTAAGGTTAACCACTAGTAATCTTTTAACATTGGGCGGCTTATTCTTATATCCTGCTTTCATGATCCTTTATTTGTACATTTTTTTATTGTGAGCCTCAACTAATTTATTTGTGGTATCCATTAATCTGATTAATAATCACTTATCATGTAATAAAAAATGATATGATTGTGGTATTAAATTTTCGGTATCTAGAAGCAATTGAAACTGATTTAAATGGAACAAAGAAAAAAAGATGCAAACAAGACGAATACATTATGAGTATGCAACAAAAAAGGAAAAGAGTAAAAATATTCACATAAAAACATAAATAACTAACTATTTTACTGTGATAACAGGAAAGAAGGCAAATTTCTTTGAAGAGGTCTTGTTTGACAGTGGTTTAATTGCATCCTCATTAAATCTCTCAACAAAAATATCATCAACTCATTGTCTACTTCCCCTCTAGACTTTAGTGAATTATAAAATGGTCATAAGATATATGAAATCCAATAATATCGACAAATGCGGGGCTACGAAGACAAATAGCAAATAAATTGGTATGGAATATTTCTATGTAAGTCATGAAACATTTCTAAAAAGCTACTACAACAAAAAAACCAAATTAATATTTCATTGTGTACACAAGTCATGTAAATATATTGATATCATAGTCATTTTGTCTACCATCCCCTTGGATTTACAGCCTTCTTAATCCTCGTGTGTGTGTGAGATCAAAAAACGCCTTATAAAAAGAAACTTAGAGAGTATTTATGATGGGTTCCAGAATCTAACTTATATAGGTGCCTCTTAGAGAAAATTTTTTCTCTGATTTTTTTTCAATTTAGGAGAACCATATACCCTCTTTTACCATCAAAGTTTTGTATTTCTATCTATTTTCGCTAGTCAGTTTGGGTGCTTGTCTCCTGTGTCGTTCCTTAAAGTCAACGGTAGTTGACCGTTATTTGCTTGTCGAGTTTTTAATAAAGACCAAACTACCCTTAGGGTTTGGGATTTTTCAATAAAGAGAAGAGGTGCGACATTGTTACACATTTGGTGTGGCTGTAACAACTCGACCTTGCTAAGACCGAGTGTAGCTTGGTTGGTGCGACTGCTAGGTGAGCAGTCCACCCCTTGGGCTCGAGCCCGCGGATGCCTCATTTTTTAGGGTACTGTTCATAGGAACAGTACTCTCCAGGTATTGGTCATGTGAATAGTACCCTTTGAGTACATGCATATGTGAGTATGTTCAATGGTCAAAGCATGTGTCCGCGTTCCGTGAGACTTAGGTCTTTGTCTCGTCTCAAGCGTGTGCATTGAACGCATCCACGTGTGTCTCGTTTCAAGCATGTGCATTGAACACATCTACGTGTGTCTCGTTTCAAGCATGTAAATTGAACGCATCCACGTGTGTGTGGTGCTATGTATATGTGCGTGCGTGAGTACGTTCTTGTTGTACTCACATAAAAAACAACTTGACCTTGCTAGGCGTGCGAAAGAACAGAAGAGTTTGGAAAGAACAGAGGACTTAGAAAGAAGGGTAAAATGGTCATTCTAGCTCTTAAAATGTAGTAAAAAAATGTTTGACCCAATGTAAGTGGTAAAGAGCAGCGGACCCCTAGCTGCGCAGTACAGAAGAGAGAAATGTAAATTTTCAGCGGAGAATAGCGCTCAACTTAGTTTTAAAACAAAAAAAATTCCTTTGTTTTATTACTTAGTTGCAAAAGAGAAAATTGCTCTTGGATGATTAGTTGCCACGGAAAAGATTGAAAAAAATATGCATGCTGGTAGATTTATACATATTTCTTAAGACTAAAGAGATAGGGATGCACTACTCACTACCAGATCCGCATGTTTTGTGACGGCCAAAAACCTCCAGGAGAAAAAGGAAAAACTCGTCAGGAAAACTATTTTCCCAAGGTCTGCTGCCAGGCAAATACCCTGAGGAGTAGGCTGGCGCGGAAAGTAAAAATGGTTGACAAATACAATTGGTTGCGGGCCGTCAGGAAAATTCTTAGCGTCCCTAACCATCAGGTGTTTGGTAGTGACTTGTCTGAATTAGACACTAGTATAATCTCGCAAGCATACTGTAGAGTAGACATAAAACTCTGTTTGCTTACTCTAATTACTTTTGATTTTTTTTATCATGGATCTCGACACAGTGAAACACTACTAGTAGTAATAAACCTTTTTCCCTCGTTCTTACGAGGTCTCAGATAATCTGTCGCTTCTCTATGGCTGTTTTTGAGCTAATAAGGCCTCGGTTGAAACTTGAAACTCAAGAGATTTTTCTCTATTCCTGTTAAAATTAAATTATTTTACGTAAAATTTCTATAATTTTTTTGTATTTTAAACGGGGCCTAAACGAGATTTAACCAAAATGATCAACTGTTAACCCTCCTCACGAAGCGCAATTAAATGCCGATGGAGTCGATCGATAGCTTTCCCTCGCTAGCCCACACTCTACTTAAACCGACCAAACCCTTGGCCCAAACGCCCGCAAAAAACTCCCTCAAGAAAACAAACACCACCCGCCTCCAACCGCGCTTAAATGCCCGCTTCTTTTTCTTCTCTAGGTTAAACCCTCCGATCGATTCTCTCCTCGTTTACGCTTACAAAAAGCCCACTCCTCTGCGCTTAAGCTAGCAATAACACCTGCTGCTATCTACTATATCCAGCCAGCTTCGCGAGCGGCAGGCGCGCCTCTGCCGCTGGTTGCTAGCTGCTACCCACCGGCCGGCCACCGCGCGAGGAGCTAGCCAGCAATGCACATTGCCACCTGTGTGTGGCAAGAGAAGATAGCCATGGGCGGTGGGGGAGGTCGGGGCTGCGGAGGCTGGGGTAGGAGCGAGTGGGCGTCCAGGAGGATGACGCTCGGGGCGCTGCTGGCGGGGGCCGGCGGCGCGCTCAACTGCGCCGTGAGCTTCGTGGTGTTCTCGTTCCTGGACGTGCTGGACATGGTGCTGTGCCTCGTGTACAAGCTGGTGGACTACGCAGTGGAGGCGGAGTGGAAGCCGTGCTACTGCTCGGCGGCGGCGCGGGACGGCGCCGGAGCCGGGGCGGGCGCCATCTTCGTGCCCCCGGCGGCCGCGCCGGGCCCCAAGGTGGTGCGGCTGTCGTCGTCGTCGGCCAAGATGCAGCTGGAGGACGTCTCCGACACGCTGTACGTGCGGCCGTCGCTGCTGTCGGACGCCACCAAGAAGGCCGGTCCCGCCGCTCCCACGCTCACCGTCAGCCCCGCCATCGCCGAGATAATCCGCGGCAAGATCGACCGCCCGCCCCGCCCGCCGCGCCAGGCGCCGTGCTGGTCCGACTGCGACTGCAAGGTCTGCCATTCGTGGAGCACCTCCTCCCGCTCCTCCCACCTCTACGTCCACGTCCAAGCCCCGCCAAGTATGCACGTTACTATCCTTCTTTCCTCTGTTCTTGACGTGTGTGTGCATGCACAAGTACAAGCTAGGCACGTACGACCTGAGCCCGAGTGGTGTGTGTGTGTGTCGTGCAGATGGTGGCGGCCGCGGCGAGACGACGGAGGACGTGGTGTTCATCCACGGGTTCATCTCGTCGTCGGTGTTCTGGACGGAGACGGTGTTCCCGGCGTTCAGCGAGGCGGCGCGTGGGAGGTACCGGATGTTCGCGGTGGACCTGCTGGGGTTCGGGCGGAGCCCGAAGCCGGCGGACTCGCTGTACACGCTGCGGGAGCACGTGGAGATGATCGAGCGCTCCGTGCTGCAGCGCTACCGCCTGCGCTCCTTCCACGTCGTCGCGCACTCGCTCGGCTCCGTCCTCGCCCTCGCTCTCGCCGTCAAGTACCCCGAGGCCGTCAAGTCCCTCACCCTCCTCGCGCCGGTACGTGCCCATTGGAAACTTCCCATTTAATCACGCACTCGTTTAATTTCCTGCATCTGTATATGCACTTCACCCCCCATCCCACATGCTGAAAGAAACAGCTATCTTACTAACAATTAACGTCGCGGCGCATGTGTCCGCAACGCTATTTAACTGTACGCACTTTTCACTAGATTCGACCCTCTACGCACACGTCCAAAAAAAAGACATAAACCATCAAATTCTTTACCTTCCTCGCTGTTACAGTTTGCTACCTGACGAGTTAACTGTATGATCAATAGTATGATGATGAAAAGGTTTTGTTTGGTTGGATTTTCGTATGTATATATCCAGCCTTATTTCCCGGTGCCGAAGGAGGAGGCGGGGGCGGCGACGCAGTACGTGATGCGGCGGGTGGCGCCGCGGCGGGTGTGGCCGCCGATCGCGTTCGGGGCGTCGATGGCGTGCTGGTACGAGCACGTCAGCCGGACCATCTGCCTCACCATCTGCAGGCACCACCGGGTATGGGACCGCCTCTTCAGGCTCTTCACCAGGAACAGGTAACTTATCTCACTCCTCCCTTGCTTTATCTCATCTCCATATTTTTTTTCCCAACCACCTGACCTGTTCTGGCCTGCATGTTCTGCCGTTCTCTTCTTCTTTCCCCGCAAGTTGCTGTGATCAAAATGACTTAAGCTTCTAACTTCCAGCTTATTTTTTACTATTTATAAATTTCATCTTTTTTTGAACTTTTGACTTTTCGTTGAACTTTTTTGCCGGTTCTTTTTTCCCGTATGTGTTTGTATTATACGTAATGGGCTAATATATTTTTTATATTTTTTTAAATTTAATTATGCTAAATAAGTCTTTGTCAGCTACAGTGTTTTTTCAGTCAGCTATAGTGCTTTTCAGCTATAAGCCACAAAAAAGCCCAAATGATCATCGCCATAGAGACCACACCAAACGGTTGGCAAATACGAGTAGAAAATTCGAATTAAATGGAACTCCTGTGATCTCATAGTAACGAGTACTGTACAAATAATTTTGCAGCGGTGATCAGGATTTTAAAACACATTATTCGCATTTAATACGTCTGAAATGGGTCGATGAGCCACAGTTGTCGATTATATTAATGCCCGTGTATGATACTACGACGACAGCGAGCGTGAGCCTTCTTCAGTTCTTCTACTACTAGCAGTATCTCTAGCAGTAGGTCTTTGCCCGTCGACGTCATTGCTCTGTTCTTGCAGTTGACCTGCATACCTTTCTCTTCCGTATCCTACTGATTTCTCCCCTTCCATGGCAAAAATCTCACAAAAAAAATGACCTGTACTTGCTCGTGAAACGTTTAGGAAAACGAGCGATTAGATACGAGTAAATCAGACAAAAGCGAGCGTCCGAAAAACATAGAAACAGAGGCAGCGACGGCAATATTTGGAGCCACCAAATTATTCCCGATCGCTGTCGTTCCCTTAAAATGATCGCCCTCGAAGGTTGTTCTCTGACAACAGTTTCGCCGGTGCTACCCTTGCACCGGCGGCGATGCTAGCTGAGGCCGACGCAGAATTTGTCCGTCCGAAATTAACAACCGGACGATTCCAAACTAATCCGCACTCATCAATCCTCTCCCTAGTGGAACCTACAGTTTGATTACGAACGGCACTGCGCAAGAGCGATGCTACGCGTGCTAACAAACAAACGGACGGATTCGTCCGTTCATAGGTTTGTTGGTAACTCCCACTGCCGGTGGGCCTAAACCTGGTACTGCTGAGCAACTCCGGTAGTGGGCGACTGGGCGTGTGGAATATTGACTATTGAATAGATGATTGTTTTTTTTCTTTATTTTCAGTTACTTTTTTATACTATAATTTTAGGTGACTAAGAGTGTAACTTCAGAAGAAGGTGAATTAGTACACTGTAATTTTAGGTGACTAGAGTGTAATTTCAGATGACTAAGAGATAAAAAAAAATTTAGTCCATTGTGTAATAATAAAACTGTTGGGCACGACGGTCGAGTGCATGGGTGAGTGAGTGAGTGCAGCCTGTGCCTAAATTGGCGGTGGCTCACGGCCCCGCCATAAACGGCACCCGGCCGGGCCCCAGCCATCACGACCCGCAATTACTCGGCAAGACACATACATACATACGCAGAAATTAAACAGCCGCAAAACCATCATCATCTCTTCCTTAACTGCGTTGTAAACTCCTGTGTGCTAGCTTGATCTTTGCTCACGTTTTCTTTTGTGCCGTTGTTCACTTTTGCTTCGATTTGATCTCAATTCGGAGATTTTTCATCGTATTTGCCATGCCGTCCCATAAATGTGTGCATGGTGCTAAAGTGAAATATATAATGGTGCATGAACCAGTCTAGGATACATGCATCTACGAAGCAATTAGAAAGACTGCAAGTTTCTTTCTATCTACGTATAGTAAAGACTGCAAGTTTCTTTCTATCTACATATAGTTCTGAAGAAAAGGCGTCGATTTGCCCGGAATTAGCTAGGGTTTGCCGTTTGCAGGATAGATTCGGTGTGGTCACGGATCGGAATGCAGGAGGCGTGTCGTTCTGACGATGGTAACTAGCAGCTGCTAGCTAGTACGTACCACACCCTTCTCTTAATGGTTGCGGTTGCGGAGTCGTATGGTCGATGATGGGCTCACCAAACCACATATCTTGAGACGAAAAGTTTTCCTTTGCCTTTTCTCCTCCTCATTCAAGAAAGAAAAGATTCTTTTTAGCTATAGCTTAAGATTTATAATTTTAAATTTTAAATTCTAAATGTTTATAAGAGGCAGTACATAGAAAAAATATTTGCATACAATTTTGACTGGTATAACTGAACTCAGTATACTTTTTACTATAATCTTTCTGTTGACTCCGTCTTACACTGTAACTGATAGTGTCTTATTTAGCATAATTAAATTTAAAAAAATTAAAATTAGAAAAAAATATATTAGCCCATCACATATAATACAAACAAATATGGAAAAATGGCAAAAATGCTAAAAAACCGAAAAGACAGAAAAGATGAAATTTAAAAATAGTAAAAAATAAGTTAAAAGTCAGAAGATTAAATCAAAATGAGCAGGATCTAAATCTAAAGCTAAGCCCATTTGAAGGGAGCTAAGATCATGGAAACGGTAGGAGGGAGGCAGGGGTCCCAAAGTATATAGAAAATTCAAGACTTTGTCGACTCAGCTCTTAACTGTCTCAATACACATGCTATGTACTAATCCTCTCAACCAATATTAGCTACTACGTACTAACGTACAGATCGACCGTTAGCTAGTTCCATTAACGAAACTGTCCTTGCAATAAGTGAAGAGGTGCTTTTCTTTTACTAAGGTGGTCGTAGTAGTGCTAGTACAAGTGATGGAGAATACTAGCAGTACTACTACTGCACTCAGCTCGAAGGTTACCTGCAAGCTAGGACAGTACAGGCCAGTGTGTGTGTGGGACCATGCCCATCGATATGCACGCATGGCCTGCGATCTAGCAGTTAGGTTGGTTCGAAGTTGCAAATTTTATTACTGGAATGTGCAAGTACATGTACATGATACATGGTCCAGGCAACTACCTTCAGAAAGTTAGTAGAGTAGTAAAGAGTTGTCTTGTCGCTGTGTAACCAGACGCTGCCATGGCCAAGATTGTTACTACTGTTGCTTGATGGCATGAATGAATGACGAACGTGCATGTATGCAGGATGCGGACCTTCCTGATTGAGGCGTTCATGTGCCACACCCACAACGCAGCCTGGCACACCCTGCACAACATCATCTGCGGCAGCGCCAGAAAGATGGACAGCTACCTCGACGTCGTCGCAGGCCAGCTCACCTGCAAGGTGGCCGTCTTCCACGGCCGCGACGACGAGCTCCTCCCCGTCGAGTGCACCCTCGCCGTCGGCGCCAGGGTGCCCAGGGCCCGCGTCACCGTCTACGACAACAAGGACCACATCACCATCATCGTCGGCCAGGAGAAGCTGTTCGCTGCCGAGCTCGAGGCCATCTGGAGGAGCGCCGGCGAGTAGCACGCATGCAGCTTTCTGCCACTCTAGCTAGTGTCTACTCTACACTTTACATTGAGCGTTATGCAGTACGTACTATACTGATCATCATCAAACAGTGCACAGGAGAGACAGAGAGAGAGCAAGCGAGAGAGAAATTAATGGCCGGTAAAAAAGAACGTAATAACGAAATAACGATTACCCTGCAAGAAGAAAAAGAAACAGGATGCCGCCCTAGTAGGATGAGCAATTCTATCCTACCCTTTCTGAGAGTTATAAATATATATAACTACATAGTTGTTTCCTTTCCTTTCCTTTCTTTTCTTCTACTATTCTTCTTCTTCTTTATTAATTGTTTGATTGGACAAGCTTGGCTGCTTGTAATCAACTCCAGGCCAAAATTGTAATATAATATGGACGTCAAAGCAGAATTGATTAAGCTGCAGAAGTTGGTCTGAGATGGATATTTCGTACAACGTACAATAGCATGACTTGTAACAGGCACGATTTGCTCGATCGGGGCCTGCTCGGAATCAATTCGGCATTTGTATATCTGATGGAGCGAAAGAGACTAGTCCCATTCCACCACCGACTCTGTCTGCGTCTGCTTATGTCTATGCGCTGTCTTTCCTTTCCCTGTGACGGTTTTTTTAGTGAGTGATGATGCCCGTATAAACAAAACGCTAATGACTTTCTACGAGTAATTCCCATTTTGTGTCTACAGGCTGATCTCCATTTATTTGTTGCTGAGGAGGGAAGGGTAGAGGATTGATTGCCTCTGAACTTTGAAGACCTCAAGCCTGCTTCTTCTTCAGATAAGTGAAAATGTACAAAACTGGCAGGATAATCGAAACACTTCAGCCCATTGGAACTTAGAATAGGCCAATTTAGAGCTCCCGCTTTGTTTCCTATGGATCATTAGTTCATGGATGACCTTAGATTTCCTTTTGCGCTGCTCTGCCAGGGGAGGATTGCATGATTGCCTCTGAAGTCTGAACTTTAAAGACCTGCCCAAGCCCGCATCTTCTTCTGAAAAGTCGGTACGAAACTGTGAGGATGGTCGAAGTTCTTCAGATCATTGAACCTTGGAATAGGCCCAACATAATAGCACACCTCTGATTTCTTTACCTATTTCTCACCCTTATCATTTGTTTCCTCTTCATGTCAAGATCAACAATATGCTAGGATTCAAATGGAGTCCAGTCCGTGGGTTTGGCCCAATTATCAACTCCTAGCCCGAAAATTTTATGGGCTCGATCTTCACGTGGGGGCTGTCCCATCACCGTTATTGTGATAATGGGAAACGGCCTCGTAGAAAAATCAGGCCCAGCCCACATTGTTGAGCACATAAAACGCAAGGTCTTTTTTTTTGAGAGGAACAATCTACAAAATTTACCCCAAACAAACTAAAAAAGTAAATCTTTGTTCGGCTATTTGGATTTAGTGGCCACATTGGGCCGAGCGGAACAATTCGGCCCAGTCTCTCAGATGACATGCAAAAACAGGCCCGCTTCGAACTGTAATTATCGTTTGCCTCCCTAATACAGCTCACATTCTAAACGAGGTCCCTTGTCCGCAAAGCTACACTGTTGCACGGCTACAGCACACAAATTTTCAAATCAGAACTTATCCGAGGGGCTATCCACAAAAACCCTATCCCCAAAATCCCGATTCCCAACTCCGACAGGCGCGAACCCCTCGAAGAAGAATCACTCACTTCGAACATGGCGCGCGCCTCGCTCTCCGCGCGCGCTCCCGCCTCCACTCGCCACCGCCAACCCTTCCCCACCACCCGCACGCCCATTCGCACCTCCACGTTCGCCCCCAGCGCCAAGGCTTTCACGACCGCCTCGATCGCCCCGGCCGCCGACCTCCATCTCTTCTCGCCGCCTGCGCGCGCGCGCGCGCCGCGCTGCGGCGGCCGCTTTCTCCGACCCGACCGCGCCGGCGCTCGCGAGCCTAGCGGCGGCGGCGGGGACAAGGAAGCGGTGCGCGCCTACTTCAATTCCACCGGCCGAGCGGTGGCGCAAGATCTACGGCTCGCGACGGACGGCGTGAACCGCGCGGCTCGACATCCGCGAGGGCCACGCGCGAGCCGTGGCCGCGGCGCTCGGCATGCTACGCGACTCCTGTCCCGGCCGGCGGCGCTACCGTCTGCGACGCCGAGTGCGGCACGGGTCCTCGCCATCCGCTCGCCGCGGAGGGGGCCTCCGTGCTGGCCTCCGACATCTCCGGCGCCATGGTCACGGAGGCGCAGCGGCAGGCGCGACAAGGCAAAAGTAAGGTGTTTTAATTGTAACGATTATGAACACTTTGCTTCAGAATGCCAGAAGCCCAACAAGAGGAAGAAAGCGTAGGCATATCTCATCGAGGCGGATGCCGACGAAGAACCGGCGTTACTTTGAGGCTTACTGAGAAGATACTCAAATGAACGAAAATCAAGATTAGGGGGGAAAATGTTAGACATTAATCTTGATTAGTATTTATTTGCATGTGTTTTGTTAATATTTGTAGAGCCATGCATGCACGTATGTGTCACTGGGTGCATCAAGTAGTTGCATGTAGGGAGGAATAAATCATGTGCATGATTGAATAGATGCTGCATACATGGGATTAGTGATTCCAAGATTTGATCAGCATGCATGCACGTAAGATGTTGCGTGAGCCTCGCATGCATGCAGTCTGTTACTCGTTTGTGGCATGTATTGACTTAGTAGGATCTCTGATCCGTGAGAATAGTTGGCTTGCCGAGTCATGCATGCGTAAAGCTTGGATCTAAGAAGACATGCATGCAGTAGTGGTGCACGTCTAGGAGCCGTGGCGTGAGCGACCAACATCCCGGTGTGAAGTTTATATAATGTCTTGTAATGTGTTTGTATCATTGAGGAGAAGGAATAAAAAACAGATATTTTTCTAGTGTCCTGTTTCTTCCGTGTTCTTCTTCTTCCAGTGTGCCCTTTTTCCTTGGTGTTTATTGTATCCAGCGTATTGTTTTTGCTTGTTCACTTTTCTGGGCTAACAAGGAAGTCCTGGCGGCGCAGCCGACGGGGTCACCGTTCCGCATGCCGCGGTTCGAGGTGAGGGACCTAGGGTGTGTTTGGTTCGTGGATGGAGGTTGTATCGTATATCCTGACTGAGTGGATGCAGGCTTAGTGGAATCGTATTTCAGAAAAAGAAGATGTTTGGTGAGGTTGCATGAGCGGATGCAAAAAAGCGAGATGCTGTGTTTGGTTGCTGTATGAGCGGATGCGATCTACCAAACCCGAGAGGTCGACACGTGGGACCGTATAAGATACATCGCATCAACCCATCCAGATGGCGGTGAAGCCCATTTTGAACGTATCCACCCATCCAGGATGATGGCGTATTTTTGCATCCGCTCATGCAGCTGCATCCACTCATACAGCAACCAAACAGGCTCTTTCTCAGATTATACGGATCTACCCAGCCAGAACGAAGAAGATTCAGGCAACCAAACACACCCCTAGAGAGCCTGGACGGCAGGTTCGACATCGTGGTGTGCCTGGACGTGCTGATCCACTACCCGAGGGAGGAGGCGCAGAAGATGATACGCCACCTCGTGTCGCTCGCCGAGAAGCGCCTCATCCTCAGCTTCGCGCCCAAGACGCTCTACTTCGACTTCCTCAAGCGCGTCGGGGAGCTGTTCCCGGGGCCGTCCAAGGCCGCGCGCGCCTACCTCCACTCCGAGAGGGACATCGAGGACGCTCTGCGCGCCGCCAGGTGGCGCGTCAACAACCGCGGCTTCATCTCCACGCAGTTCTACTTCGCGAAGCTCTTCGAGGCAGTGCCCATCGCCGGCTAGGCACGGTGGCGCGTGCGCGTGTTTCGTTGTGCAGCTGTTTATAGAGATGCAGTATTGTGCAGATTGCAGTGCGCGGTGGTGGTGGTTTGATTCTACTTGCAAATTTTGCTACTATCTTGATGTAGGTAATGTGTGTATCTATTGGTGGGTTAGTATCATTACGCTCTTCATTTGGCTTCTAAGATCAATACGAATGATTTCATTTTTATAAATCATCTTTATCAGCTATTACTATTTATCAGCCACTACTATCAGCTACTTTGTGTTTTGTATTGTTGTAGGGGTGACCCCCACCTAAGCCCAGCAGGCCTGTTAGGAGGTCATAAGAACCAGAGTAACATGTGTAATGACATAAGTGCCCCTAATGGAGATGTACGGATGTAAGAGCATAACTGTAAAAGCATACTCCATGTGAATATATATATCTCAGGATGAGAGGGAGGGTGAGGTAGAACTCTCCCACCTCCCCACTACCATCTCTCTCTGTTTGGTCAGTAGCCACAACATGTATGTTATCACGTCCTATATTTTTTATTATGTCATAATTCCGTAAATCGTAAGATGGTCCAAATATTATAGTGACTTGTTGTATCCTTGTTTACTCTCTTTTTTATATATAATACACTCAGTAAAAAAGTTATAAGGCAATACGAATATCCTATATTTTTATAAGTCACTTCTATTAATTATTATTTATCGGTCATAGTAAAAAATTATCAATGAAAATCAACACGAACAAACACGCCTAGTCACTTGATTACTTAAACCAGCGAAAAAACTGCATGCTCTGTTGTTTTAGCCACTTGCAATCACTGATCCAGGATGCATGCATCAAAACTTGGCAATTGGCATGGTCCTGTGAGGTTGTCAGTGTTGTCACTTCCACAATGCTAGCGAGTCTGTGCTGCCTATTAACCGAAAGGAATAGATTGCTTTGTCGATCAGAAATGTAACACCTCCGTTTCCGAGAGTATTATGAAACCCTCGCAGCTGCTCAAGACTGTTCAACTACGAGTATATCCAACGAGTATATAACATTGCCATCACAAGCTTAAGAGCAAAAGCGAACTTTATTACAATATAACGGCGAAAGCCAAGTGTCACAGTAGGGTCAATTGCCCTTAGTTACATTACAAAAGAAACCACAGGCAAACTCGAGCGAAGAACGATCCTAATTCCAAGCGTTATCAACTTCGTACAAGATCACCTCCTCGTCTTCTCCAGCCTCATCAATATTAGCTATTTCTGTTTATGTTTTTAGCAAGTATGAGTACAACTACCGTACTCAGCAAGTCACACGAAGTCCAACAATAGCTACATGCATGGATTATCAAGTAAAAGGGGATAAAGTCTATTATTTTATGTGGATGCAGTTTTAGTTGGAAACAAGGAAAACTTTTAAAATGGACTTCATTAAAGTAAATGGGGGTTTCTCAAACTTAATTATCATTACTCAATATTACCAAACCATTCCAAAGCTACTTATGCCTTGATATTGGATTCATCCATTAAACACAGCTTCGTTTACCGGAAGCACGGCGTATTCGATTACTATTTGTCATGACTTTGCAAAGCTGCCCTGCTTTACCCACAAGATCCTTTAACTCCCGCTAAAGAGTTAAGACAACAAGGATGTTCACTGCTCACTTCTTTATATAGACTCTGCCCAGTAGGTGTTAATCCCAATGAGCTCGGATGACCCCACGGATCTCGTCCGACTCATCGCAGCCCTACAGTTGTATGGTTAACCGCCTCCCATACAGACTCACCCTCTGACTCCCCCTTTCCAGTTGCAGAGGTTCAATTGAAGTTGAGCAGCTACTAAGTCAGGTTTGACTAAGTCTAGTTTGACCAAGTCAACGCTTGTGGTTGGGCGATTACTATGTCCGTTACTCAGCATAAGGGTCTAGTCCTTACATTTTAACTCAGGCAACATCCACCCACAAACCCATATTCAGCATACACTGCGCTGCCACCAAACCATAACCAGCCTCTACCCTCGGATAAGGTCTTCGGATCCGTCCCTGCGATCCTCGCCTACCCTAGATCCACTTTCCAAAAGTCTAGACCAACAAGATAAACTTTGACAGTAAATGATGTGATGTTCCTAACTACGATGATAATCTATAGTTTATATTTTATGTGACTAAGTTTGTCAAGGTGAATATGACCTTCAAGTTAAACTGGGCTTTTGGGTGGTAGGACATAGCTAATATCATGTCATTCTAAGTATTTATTATACCTAAAATAACAGACTGAAAGTAACATAATGAAAGTACATATAATTAAATAATACAGGAAATGTAGGATCAATATGTTCAAAAATATATGCGACTTGCCTTGCGATTCGGTGATTTCTACTAACTCGAATTCTTTTGTGGGTTGGATCTGGGCCTGGACTTCTCCTTCCGACTCCTGCTGAACGTCGACTCCGGAGGCTATCGCAAAGCAAATAAAATGAATTAATTCATGCTCGAAGGGTTGAGAAATGAATAAAGAAAATAAAATAATAAAGAAAATCCAAAAACTCCATTAAAATGAGGATATTGGGTTCTAGGAGGGTCAGATGGGAAATGGGCTTTGATTTGGGTTGGCGGGCTCGAAATGAGTCCGGGAGTATAAACTTGTATTTTGGACTTTGGGCTCAACATCATTCATTGGGCTCGCCATCGTTCCTCGGGCTTGGGCGGCGACTCGATCGAGCCACGTTGGTCGGCTCGAATCCGCACGCAACGCGCGCGGCGAAGGCGAACAGCGGGGGCGCGTCGCGGCGGCTCGGTCGGACGCGACGGGCGCGGACGGGCGCGGAGCGACGCGGTCGGCGCGGTCGGTTGGCTTGGCCCAGCCAAGTCGGGCGGCGGTCGGATGAACAGTGCCCCGCATCGTTTTCTTCTTCGCGTTCCGCGTGCGAGGAGCGAGGGCTACGGCGGCGAGTGGCGGCGGAGCTTCGTGACTTGCGGCGCGAATGGAGGGTACCGTCGGGTTCCTAGGAGTGAGGAGTCCGTTTTGGTGGTTGGGGCCGCGGCGGCGCGCGTTCGCGCGCGGCGAGCTCCTCCTTTCTTGCGGCGATTTTGAAAGTCAGTGGCGATCGGGAGGCTCTTGAGGTAATTGCGCTGGTACTAGAGCATCAGTGGGGTGTAGGGAGGATGGGAGGGGCGTTGGCCGAAGCTCGGATGGCTCGGGTTGGGCTGGCCACGGGAGCCGTAGGTGGTGAAGAAGGGGTGAACGGTGCCGGGGCAATGGGGGCTTTGGGAGGCTAGGGCAGCGGTTGGGGAGGTTCTTAGGGCCTTGGGGATGCTCTCGCGAGGGAATTGGGATGTAGAAGGCCGGGGATAGGACATTGCATTAGGGTTCCTACTTTGGGGGTTTCGGCCATTACCGGCAATCGGGCGAGAGAGGGAGCTTGGGGTTGCTTGGAGAGCTTCAGAGGAGTGTGATGCTTCAATTGAAGGGGTCGGGAGGGCTTTAAATAGGCCGGGCATGACGGTTCACCGGGAGGGGAAAAATATCGGGATGGCGGTGGCGATTTCGGGAGAGGCCGGCAGCTCATGGTTTCCCCGATGGAGGCAGCTGGATAAGGAGGTACAAGGCTGCGGTCAAAAGGTATTGGCGATGCTCAGGTCGGCCGTGAGAGGAAGAGGCGCGAGAGGGCGGGCGCGCGCGCGACGGCGGCGCGGCGCCACGCACGAGGGCTATGCGGGAGGTGTCGGGGACGCATTTATGAGCTGGTACGGAGGCTGGCAGGTGGGCAGGAGCTGGCAGAGGTGAGCGGGCGCGCAGCGAGCGAGCGAGCGGAGAGAAAAAATCGGGCGGCGCGCTTTTGCGGACATGAACAAAGCCACATGGAAAAATCCCGTTCCTCCGTTATGACGCCGTGATGACCGGGATTAAGGGGTGTTTTTCTTTGAGATTGGTGGAGATTAGGGTTGTAGAGGAGATTGGCAAGGGAGAAAAGGAAATCAAATCCAATTTTGCATTTTCAAAATTTTGGTTGTTTCAACCTACCCTCCTTAAAAAGGATCTCGTCCTCGAGATCAACTCGGGCCAAGGAGTAGGTTGGGAAATTCTCGCTGTAAATCAGACTCCTTCTCCCATGTTGCTTCATCTGGTGTATGGTTTCTCCATTGTATTTTGTGTAACTTGATATTTTTGTTTCTCAATTGTCTCTCCGTGGTTTCCAGTATTTGAAATGGCTCCTCCTCATATGACAAATCATCTCCCAGGTCTATGTCATCAACTGGCACTTGTTCTGAAGAGTGACGAAGACATTTTCGTAGCTGTGACACATGGAATACATTATGAACTCTGGCTAGATTGGGTGTCAACTTCAATTTATAAGCCACTTCTCCGATTCTCTCGATAATCTCGAACGGACCAATATACCTTGGAGCTAATTTTCCTTTAACCTGGAACCTTTTTATTGACTTGAAGGGTGTAACCTTAAGATATACCAGATCTCCAATTTCAAAGCTCAAGTCCTTTCGACGAATGTCGGCGTAGCTCTTCTGTCGATTCTGAGCTATCTTCATTTTATCTCGAACAATTCTAACATGGGCTTCTGCGTCTTGTACGATTTGGGGTCCTAAGAACTGTCGTTCCCCAGTTTCAGTCCAATTCAGTGGAGTTCTACATTCTCTTCCGTACAGTGCCTCAAATGGTGCCATCTTAATACTGGCCTGATAACTGTTGTTATATGAGAACTCTGCAAATGGTAAACACATATCCCATGCTGCCCCATAAACTAATGCACAAGCTCGTAACATGTCTTCTAGAATCGATTTACTCGTTCTGCTTGACCTCCATCAGGGTGATATGTCTTTGTCTCAATGCTAAGTCTGTCCCCATAGCTTCATGTAACTTCTCCCAAAATTATGATGTGAATTGCGCTCCTCTGTCGGATACTATCCTCTTTGGTACTCCGTGTAACACTACTATTTTTGTCAAGTATAGCTCGGCCAATTTATTCTTTCCATAAGTCTGTTTAATTGGTATGAAGTGTGCTACTTTAGTCAATCGGTCTACGATTACCCAAATGGCATCGTAACCGTCTCGGGTTTTAGGAAATCCTGTAATGAAGTCCATACCAATATCATCCCATTTCCATTCTGGGATTGATAAAGGGTTTAGCAATCCTGAGGGTTTACGATGGTCTATCTTCACTTTTTGACAAGTGTCACAACGAGCAATATACTCCGCTATTTCTTTTTTCATCTTACTCCACCAATATCTCTTCTTTAAATCCTGAAATATTTTGGTGCCTCCTGGATGGATAGAAAATTGGGACGAGTGCGCTTCTCTTAATATTAAGTCTTTTAACTCCTTATCATGGGGCACACAATAACGATCTCTGAACCTTAGAATTCCTTGCTCATCTATCACAAATTCAGTTGAATTTTCCTCTTGACTTTTCTTGATAATTTATCGAATCTCTTCATCCTTCTCTTGAGTGTCTTAATCGATCCGTCGTGGTTGGTTGAATTTCTAATGCGGCAATTTGGCCTTGTTCGACAACATTCAAATTCAGTCGTTGCATTTCTTCACACAATGGAGTAGGACATTCCATAATTGAGGCTATAGTATGGTATTTCTTTCGACTCAATGCGTCTGCGACAACGTTTGCCTTACCAGGGTGGTATAGCAAGTCTAGATCATAATCTTTAATTAATTCTAACCATCTTCGTTGTCGTAGGTTCAGATCTGGCTGAGTGAATATATACTTCAGGCTTTTATGATCAGAATAGACTTCACAACGGTTTCCTAACAAATAGTGCCTCCAAATTTTCAACGCATGTACTACTGCTGCTAACTCCAAGTCATGCGTCGGATAGTTGATCTCATGTGGTCGTATTTGTCTCGAGGCATATGCTACTACTTTTCCTTCCTGCATTAATACACAACATAATCCTTGTTTTGAGGCGTCACAATAGATCTGAAAATCTTTCTCGGGATTAGGAAGTATGAGCACTGGGCTGAAGTAAGTCTTGATTTCAATTCTTGAAAACTTTCTTCACATTTGTCCGTCCATATAAATGGATTATCCTTCTTAAGGAGCTGGGTGAGGGGTCGAGTTATCTTCGAGAATCCCTCAATAAATCGACGATAATATCCAGCCAAGCCAAGGAAACTTGGACTTACATCGTGGTTGGTCGCTTCCACTCCATTACTGCTTTCACTTTCTCGGGATCCACCTTCACTCCTTCATTTGTGATTATATGACCAAGAAATGCCACTTCTTTCAACCAAAATTCACATTTAGAAAACTTTGCATATAACTGATGTTCTCTTAATTTACTCAGAGCAATATGATGATGTTGACAATGTTCCTCTTCTGTCTTGGAGTATATTAGTATATCGTCAATAAATACTATCACAAAGTGATCTAATTGCTCCATATATACCATATTCATCAAGTTCATGAAATATGCCGAAGCATTTGTTAAGCCAAATGGTACTACTGTAAATTCAAACAATCCATATCTTGTTGTAAAAGCTGTCTTCTCACGATCTTGTTCTCGAATCTTGAGCTGATGATATCCTGATCTCAAGTCAATTTTCGAGAATACCTCAGCTCCTTTAAGTTGATCAAATAGATCATCTATCCTCGGTAACGGATATTTATTCTTGATTGTCACGGCATTCAATCCGCGATAATCTACACACATTCTCTGGCTACCATCCTTCTTTTTGACGAAGAGCACTGGGGCTGACCAAGGGGATACACTAGGCTGTATAAATTCCTTTTCTAACAACTCATCCATCTGTTTATTAAGTTCTTTCAGTTCTTGCGCTGACATCCGGTATTGACATTTCGTAACTGGTTTGGTCCCTGGTACTAACTCAATAGCAAGTTCGATAGGTCTATCAGGCGGTTTTCTGGGTAATTCACTTGGAAAAACATCCGGGTATTCCTGAATTATCGGAACTTGGGCAACTCCTCCTTCTACCATTATGTTATGTGCACTTACTTTCATCTTCTCCACTAATGCTGAGTCTGTCTTTAAAGTTACTTTACGCTCTTACGAATTCACGGGTAACTAACTTGCTCTCACAATATACATTGGCTTTGTGTTTGGTCAACCGATTCATTCCCAATATAACGTCCAATTTTCATTTCTAATACTAACAAATCAGCTTTGAACTTAACTCCTTGGATATCTAGATTCAGTCTTTGCACCCACAATGAGATTCTACATTATTCCCAGCTTTGAAAGGAAAAGGACTTTGGCAAAGTTGAGAGTGGCATTGGTTTTTCACAAGAAAAGCCAAAGAGATAAACGAATGTGTAGCTCCGGATCAAACAAAACCAAAGAAGGCTTTGAATTAACAAGATACGTACCAACGATGACGCCGTTGGCTCCACCGCTTCTTCGCGGAGATGTGGTTGATCCTTCCTTGTGTTGGCTTCGAACTCCTTTTCCTTTATCTGCGGTTGATGTTGTAGCCGTAGTTTGTGTCCCTGCTGGCTTGACCACAAACTGACGGTCCTGTCCTTCTTCTTGTTCGGCACTGCGATGAACTGGCGAGGTGTAGTTGTCAATGCTCGAACTTGGGCCTTGGCTACATCTGAGGGTAGTCCACCTCGTGGACATTGGTTCTTGTAGTGGCCGGTTTGGCCACAGTGGAAACAAACGACATTCTGCAGGGGACACTGCCTTTGCAAGTGGTTTCCTCCACAAGTAAAGCACTTGAGGCGCTTGTTTGTTGGGATGTTGCGGAACCTTGGCCAATCTTGAATTGCGGTTTTGGCTTGATGACAAACTTCTTCCTCGTTGTCCCTTGAATCGGGGCTACAAACATCCGCTTCCTCGGTATTTCGGAGATGGTGATACATGCACTATTTTCCTTTTATGTGTTTCTTCCAACTCTTTCAGGTTGCTTCGACATAATAAGCTTGTTTACCATTGAGGTAAGTCTTTGAAATCCATAGCTGATATATGGTGCTTTAAGGCGATGTGCAATCCTTCCTTGAATCACTCCATCTTTTCTCTTCGCCACGTCATCGGGGCATAACGTGCTAATGTATTGAATCGATGAAGGTATTCGTGATCGAGTGGGTTCCTTGTTTTAGCGAGAAACTCTCGGCGCTTAGCTTCCATCACACCGGTGGGTATGTGAGTCCGCGGAAAGAATCCTCAAACTCTTTCCAAGTTATTTCCGCTCTCCCAACATAGTCCGGTGGTTCATCCACCAGTCTTTTTGCTGACCTTATGGCGATGAGAAGCGAATAGTATCTTTTCCTTCTCATTGCATTGGATAGTGTTCAACTTTCTTTCGACATCCCGGAACCAATCCTCTGCTACCATGGGGTCTGGAGAAGCAAAGAAGACCGGGGGCCGAGTCTTCTGGAAATCTGGCCACTTGGTATGAATGGTAGGTACAGACGGGGTAACTCCTCCAGTTCTCACTGCAATTTGCTCCAATAGCTTCATGTGTTGTTCCATCACACGTGATTGGTGCATCTCCGCTTGATGCCGATTTTCTTCCATTTTTGCTAGTATGTCGGCCAAGCTAGGTTGTGGTGCATCACTTCGACGAGGGCTACCTGCTTGTTGGGATCCTTCTCCTGTTTCAGCCATTTTGATTTGCCTGATGGAATGGAGAGTTTAGATCTGCAGCGAGTTTTTAAGAAAAGTCAGATAGGGAAGTAAGAATTTAGAATGAAGGTAAGTTTAGAAGGAAGTAGGTAAGAACTCTAGAATGAAGTAGAAAGACGGGAAGTTGAAGGAGTAGACCTAGAGATATCCTTAACAAACAAAATATCAAATAGGCAAAGTATTCTTTATTCAACCATAACACAAGTTGGGTACATACTATGCTACAAAGTTCATACCTCAACTCATTTTACAATACCAAAACATACTACTACAAAAGGTCTAACTACTCTACGCAACTTAACCCACACTACGCCTTCTACTTCTGGCCATTAGGAGAAGAACCACCAGAAGAAAGCCATTCTTCAGGTTCAGGGTCTTCTTCTTCATCATCGTCGTCGACCATGGGCTCTTTGCCTTTTGCATCATTGTTGGCTCCCTTGGGCGGCTCCGGTGCGCGAGATGTAGCTCCTCAGATGAAGAGACGGCCTTGGGGCGCTGTCGTTCCCTCCTTCTTCTTGAAAGTCTTTGCTGGGCCACGTGATGTCTCGCCACACCTCGATGCCTCGTCTCGGGCTCTGTGCTGGAAACGCTCCAAATTCATCTTCAACATCTTAATCTCTGTCTGAGCTGAGTGGAGCCGGAGATGCATCTTTTTATTTTCTTCCATCATACGGGCGTACATCTCCTCCTGAATGGAGACGACTGATGCAATCTCCCTCATCCTGGGATCCTCTTCCAGATCTGGATTCTGGACAAGGAGACCGGTGCCATCTTCATTTTCTTGAGGAATGAGATGGAATGGCGATTCATCATACTCATCATCATAATAGTGCCGCAGATACTCCACTGCTTTCTTGGCTACGTCTTGGATGGCGTCTGCTTCCTTGCGACGGTAAGCTACAAACTTCCGTCGAGCATCCGGCCTAAGGGGTAGCGGCTCCAAGTATAACCAAGCCTTCCAGTCATGCAGATGACCATGAAAAGTCAAAGCTCTCACATGAAATATCGGACTCTGGCGTTCCGTCGCATACAGATATCGTTGCATACGCCTCAGAAGCGCGGCCCATCCTTCAAAATCATTTGGATTGCCGTGAGAGTGTTGATGCATCTGTACACACGTCAAATTTTGAGTTTAGACAAGAGTAATATACATAGTAATAGGAAATAAACTTAACTTGAAAATAAGACTGATAGACGAGGTAGATAGGAAAGAGAGTATACAGAATTAATAGTAATATTGATATTTTATGTAACTCATTTTATAAGTAAAATAGTTTTAGCAAATATTTCTAATCCACTTAGGGTCATCCTACGGTCAAGCAAGCGGGCTCTGATACCACTCTGTAACACCCCCGTTTCCGGGAGTATTATGAAACCCTCGCAGCTGTCTAGGACTGTTCAACTGCGAGTATATCCAACGAGTGTATAACATTGCCATCACAAGCTTAAGAGCAAAAGTGAACTTTATTACAATATAACGGCGAAAGCCAAGTGTCACAGTAGGGTCAATTGCCCTTAGTTACATTACAAAAGAAACCACAGCAAACTCGAGCGAAGAACGATCCTAATTCCAAGCGTCATCAACTTCGTGCAGATCACCTCCTCGTCTTCTCCACCTCATCAATATTAGTCATTTCGCTTATGTTTTTAGCAAGTATGAGTACAACTACCGTACTCGACAAGTCACACAAGTCCAACAATAGCTACATGCATGGATTATCAAGTAAAGGGATAAAGTCTATTATTTTATGTGGATGCGCTTTTAGTTGGAAACAAGGAAAACCTTTAAAATGGACTTCATTAAAGTAAATGGGGTTTCTCAAACTTAATTATCATTACTCAATATTACCAAACCATTCCAAAGCTACTTATGCCTTGATATCGATTCACCCATTAAACACAGCTTCGTTTACCGGAAGCACGGCGTATTCGAATACTATTTGTCATGACTTTGCAAAGCTGCCCTGCTTTACCCACAAGATCCCTTAACTCTCGCTAAAGAGTTAAGACAACAAGGATGTTCACTGCTCACTTCTTTATATAGACTCTGCCCAGTAGGTGTTAATCCCAATGCGCTCGGATGACCCCACGGATCTCGTCCGACTCATCGCAGCCCTACAGTTGTATGGTTAACCACCTCCCATACAGACTCACCCTCTGACTCCCCCTTTCCAGTTGCAGAGGTTCAATATAATTGAAGTTGAGCAGCTACTAAGCCAGGTTTGACTAAGTCTAGTTTGACCAAGTCAACGCTTGTGGTTGGGCGATTACTATGTCCGTTACTCAGCATAAGGGTCTAGTCCTTACATTTTAACTGAGGCAACATCCACCCACAAACCCATATTCAGCATACACTGCGCTGCCACCAAACCATAACCAGCCTCTACCCTAGGATAAGGTCTTCGGATCCGTCCCTGCGATCCTTGCCAACCCTAGATCCACTTTCCAAAAGTCTAGACCAACAAGATAAACTTTGACAGTAAATGATGTGATGTTCCTAACTACGATGATAATCTATAGTTTATATTTTATGTGACTAAATTTGTCAAGGTGAATATGACCTTCAAGTTAAACTGGGCTTTTGGGTGGTAGGACATAGCTAATATCATGTCATTCTAAGCATTTATTATACCTAAAATAACAGACTGAAAGTAACATAATGAAAGTACATATAATTAAATAATACAGGAAATGTAGGATCAATATGTTCAAAAATATATGCGACTTGCCTTGCGATTCGGTGATTTCTACTAACTCGAATGCTTCTGTGGGTTGGATCTGGCACGGACTTCTCCTTCCGACTCTGCCGAACGTCGACTCGGAGGCTATCGCAAAGCAAATAAATGAATTAATTCATGCTCGAAGGGTTGAGCAATGAATAAAGAAAATAAAATAATAAAGAAAATCCAAAAACTCCATTAAAATGAGGATATTGGGTTCTAGGAGGGTCATGGGAAATGGGCTTTGATTTGGGTTGGCGGGCTCGAAATGAGTCCGGGAGTATAAACTTGTATTTTGGACTTTGGGCTCAACATCGCTCATTGGGCTCGCCATCGTTCCTCGGGTCGGGCGAAGTGACTCGGTCGAGCCACGTTGGTCGGCTCGAATCCGAACAATGGGCGCGGCGGAGTGCAGCGGGGCGCGTCGCGGCGGCTCGGGTCGGACGCGACGGCGCGGACGGCGCGGCGCGAGCGCGCGCGCCAGCGGCGGGCGCGGGCGACGCGCGGTCGGCGCGCTGGCCGGTTGCTTGCCCGGCCAAGTCGGGCGGCGGGGTCGGATGAACAGTGCCCCCGGGCACTGTTCTTCTTCTTCCTCGCGTTCCCGCGCGTGCAGAGGAGTAAGGGCTACGGGCGGCGAGTGGCGGCGGAGCTCCGGTGACTTGCGACGCGAATGGAGGGTACCGTCGGGTTCCTAGGAGTGAGGGGAGTCTGTTTTTGGTGGTTGGGGCCCGGCGGAGGCGGCGTTCGCCGGCGGCGAGCTCCTCCTTTCTTGCGACGATTTTGAAAGCTGTGGCGACTGGGAGGCTCTTGAGGCAATTGGGCTGGTACTAGAGCATCAGTGGGGTGTAGGGAGGATGGGAGGGGCGTTGGCTGAAGCTCGGATGGCTCGGGTTGGGCTGGCCACGGGAGCCGTAGGTGGTGAAGAAGGGGTGAACGGTGCCGGGGCAATGGGGGCTTTGGGAGGCTAGGGCAGCGGTTGGGGGAGGTTCTTAGGGCCTTGGGGATGCTACTGGCGAGGGGAATTGGGATGTAGAAGGCCGGGGATAGGACATTGCATTAGGGTTCCTACTTTGGGGGTTTCGGCCATTACCGGCAATCGGGCGAGAGAGGGAGCTTGGGGTTGCTTGGAGAGCTTCAAGGGAGTGTGATGCTTCAATTGAAGGGGTCGGAGGGCTTTAAATAGGCCGGCATGGCGGTTCACCGGGAGGAAAAATATCGGGATGGCGGTGGCGGTTTCGGAGAGGCCGGCTCGTGGTTTCCGATGGAGGCAAATGGATAAGGAGGTACAAGGCGGCGGTCAAAGGTATTGGCGACGCCAGTCACCGTGAGAGGAAGAGGCGCGAGAGGGCAGAGGCGGGCGCGCACGGACGGCGGCGGCGCAGCCACGCACAGGGGCTGTGCCAGGAGGTGTCAGGGCGCATTTATGAGCTGGTACGGAGGCTGGCAGGTGGGCAGGAGCTGGCAGAGGTGAGCGGCGCCGGCAGCGAGGAGCGACGCGGCGAGAGAGGAAAATCGGCGCCGCTTTGCCGGACATGAACAAAGCCCGCGGAAAATCTCGTTCCCTCCGTTATGACGCCGTGATGACTGGGATTAAGGGGTGTTTTGCTTTGAGATTGGTGGAGATTAGGGTTGTAGAGGAGATTGGCAAGGGAGAAAAGGAAATCAAATCCAATTTTGTATTTTCAAAATTTTGGTTGTTTCAAGAAATTCAGAAATTGCGAGGTTCTAGCCTGCAGATCAACACGGGCAGTCTCAGAATAGCATTCTTCTGCCAGTGCCACTGTTTCTGGTGCCTGGTTCAGTCAGGATCGATCGGTGCGCCGATTAGCTGCAAATGGAACAGAGATGGTGAGCGTGTCGAAACCTAGCAATAGTGCTGTCTACTGTGCTGTACCGGCCCAACCAAGGCACGAACCGGTCCAGCCACGGTCTATTTAGCCACAGCAAATAACGGATCGTGCCGTACCAACCCACGGGCCAAGGTTTGAGCTTAGCCACGGTCCACGATTGTGCCATGCCAGCACAGACACGGTTAGGCCTTAACGAGCTGTGCCGGCATGGTTGGCCCGTTAAGTTGTGTAAAAGAGAGAGAAAAATAGAGAACTGTAGAAAATTAAGGAAAAATTATTAATATATATATATATAATAAAAAAATTGTAGATATTGTTAATCATCAAGATAATTATTTTCAAGGACATAATGAGCTTTATTAACATGTTAAATTATATGGCATGACTGTCTCATTAAAAATTTTACCAAGTAAAAATTCAAATTGAGAAAACCTTGGTAAAGACAAAAGAGTATAGCCTATAAAGCTCAGTAGTGACTACATCTGAAGAAAAAATATTGAGAATCCTATTTATTGTTATCTAGATACAAATTATCAAAAGATTCTTCTAAGTCTCTATCTTCTACAGTATGCTGGAGTCTTGATTCTGTTTGTTCCCAGTCTTTGACGATTAGAAGGATTTTGACCATATCGTTTGAGAGACTTGTTCGTCGCACCTCGATTATTCTTCTAGATAGACCGAAAGCTGACTCTGAGGAGCCCGTAGAGACAGGAACAGTCAACACATCCCGTGCTAATATGGATAGCACTGTGTATATTACTTTCTGAGTTTGCCACCACAAGAGGATGTTCAACTCTTGCTCGAAGCTAACACTATCACTGTTGAGATAGCTTGATAGGTCTCCAATGCTTTGTCGCCTTCCTCTTCCTAACTGATGTGTATTTGTACGAGAATCTCTAGAGAAGAATAAAAAATCATGCCCCATTTCATAGTCCCCACAGAGGTGCTAGGGGCTTTCGGGGATTTTTCCAAACGCACGGACCCAAACTTATTTTCGTATTTCTCATATACCTCATATAATTTATCCTTAACTACTCTATAGTATGTACAATAATCTAAATCAGTAGCATTACTTAAAAATTATAACACATTTGTAAATCCTTAGAGTTTGGCCCTAAGAACTAAAATAAAGGCGAATGCATATAAAATAGGAATTTTCCTCTAATATTTTAAAAACTTAGTTTTCATGGCAACTATAGCATCCTGTAATATAGGATTATTTTCAAAAGCCTTTAGGTGAGTGAAAATTTTAAGAATGTTATGAACAATTACATGAAAGGTAGGGTAGTGCACTCCAGAAAGACAAAGTGTAGCTTTCTGAAAAGTTCTGAAAAGAAAATATTTTTTCACCAACAATCCAATCGGCCTCAATAAGTTTAGGGTCTCTAACTTGGGTTTTACTGGAGGAGCTACGAGATTGATGAACTTAGGTGTGAAAGAAGACAGATAAGATGCTCTTATATGGCAATATGTGTTTAAGTATAAGGTAAGTAGAGTTCTATCTAACAGGCACATCTATGCCAAAATTTTCAGGATGGATGTTCATTGCTACGCAAAAGCTCTTATATGCGGCTATTCATTGGTTAGAATGATTAACATATGAAATTGCATCTCTAAAAGAATCAAGACAATCATTTAATCTTTTAAACCAGATTTAACAATAAGATTAACAATATGACAAGCACAACATTGATGCAGTAAGAAAGATTGTGCATAAGTATTGAATAAAGGAGTAAGAATTTCCATAGTCTTAGTGTTTGCAACTGCATTATATAAAGTTATAGAAAAAATATTATCCGTGAGGCCAAAATATTCTACAACTTTAATAATGCATTCTGCAATATTTTTAGCAGAAGTTGTGCAACATTAATTAATTTAAATCATATAATTATTTTTTTCTATTACCCAGTCATCATTAACATAATGAGCAACAACACTAATATAATCCTCCTTAGCCCTACCACTCTATATGTCTGATGTCAAGCAACAGAGAATGTACAAGTATGAAACATTTCTTTCAATTTTTTTACGATGGTTGTTATAATATTTAATTAAATCTCTAGTCGTAGTTTGCCTAGATGCAGCACTAAATCTAGGATTATGATTAGTCCTAATATATTTTTTTGAAAACCATCGGACTCACCAAAATTTAAAGGTAAATATTGAAAAGCAATTAATCTATAAAGAGATTCCCAGGCTACCTCTGGGTTGTACTCTCAAGTGTGTACCGAGCCATCGGGGTTGTACTGCAGCTGTGTCTGACGTATTTGTATTCTTTGCCTTCTTTTGCTATGTTTGACCCGTCCCATCTGAAGATTTTGCAGACAATTCATTATCATAAATTTTACAAATAGCATACCTTACCGAATTTCCATCATCATCAGTCTTAAACTTTTTGTTGAAATCATTCCAGACCCCGATGTAGTAGCTCTTATTCCTTTTGCACTCGTGTTCTAGGTTGTGGATGCACTCGTTGAGCCAGCAGAAAATGGATTTAGCGGCACTGCTTCTAGCTGTACAGTTTGTTGTGGATGTCCACCTTTCGCAGATGGTTGTGCCTCTTAAAAGGATTGCATATCCTCTACCGTGAGGTCGAATTTGGAGAGTTGAAAATCGTAGGTCTCCATTGAATCAACTGTAAATTTATATAGTAAAGATACAATTAACTTACTATTGAATCAACAAATAATAGCAAAAAAAATTGAAATAAGGCAGCACTATTAGTCTATTACCACTTCTGCACCTCTCCGAAGGTTCTTTAAATTTTGTGAATTTCACATGAATTTCCCACTAATTTTGCCAAATTTGTGCAAATACAACCGGATTTTTCACAACTAAACAGAGATATAAGAGTGAGGTTTGAGGTATGGAGAATGGAGGCCAGATGACCCCTATTTATAAGGAAAAAACTCTATATTTTTTCAATTTTTTTGCTATTTTTTCCATTTTCCCCCAACAATAAAATATAATAAAAAAACGGCTATTTTCACCTGCCGAACCGTGCTGGCACGGTCTATTTATACCCGTTGGAGCTCGGCCGTGCCGCCTCTCAGTTCAGGCACGGCACGATGCACCAGGCTATGCCGACGTAGTCTACGAATTAGATGGATCATACGATACCTGAGCCGGCCTAACAGCAAGAGGCCGCAGGCCAAGACCCAGTCCATTTACTACCTCTTCCTGGCAACATGGCATTCTCGTAAGCTCCAAGTTAGAATAATCCGCTTTGGGCTGAGCCTGAGCTATCTATTGTAGCAGTATCCAACTATCCATCGATCTCCCATGTTCTCCACCGCACGTTACTTCCTCCCTGTCCGCCCCCAGCCGCTTGCCCCCAGCCCCTGCCGCCGCACGCCGGCGCTCACCGCCGTATCAGCCAGGCCACGCCGCGGCGGCAGTCTCCCCCGCCGTAACCGCCGCTCATGGGACGATGGCAACGACGACGACCGTATCGACGACAGCTTCTTCGGAGACACGCAAGATGAAGAAGCAGAAGACGACGACGAGACACCCGGTCCAGAGCAACAACGACGGCCCGCCTCGCCGGCGCCGGAGCCCGCGGGGCAGCTGCGGGGGTCCGACGTGCTGCGGGCGCTGCAGAGGGCGGCGGCGGCGAAGGAGGCCAAGAAGAAGAAGAAGCCGGGGGCGCGGCGGCAGGAGAAGGGAGGCGACGGCGTCAAGGTGACGGCGGCGGGGGAGGCGAGGCCAATAGAGATAAGGCCCGAGTGGGCGCCGAGGATCCGGGAGCTGGAGCTCAGGCTGCAGCAGCTCATCGACAAGTACCACCAGCACTAACACAATCAATCCTGATTAGGGTTCAGATTTCAGAATGTAACAACTCTGAATTAAAGAAGCAATTATGCAGGCAATTCTGGCGCCAACCTACTCGCAAATGCACATTTGGCATTGCAGCCTACCTTATGTACGACCTCCCAGGTTTTCAGAGCACAATGGTTATGTCTTACTGCGAGCGTGTAGTATTTTACTGCACCCCAAGCCATTGTCACCGTGAACCCTGCAACGTCGAAAAGTTCTTGCCTGCCATTTGATGATCCACAGTCTAAAAATCCAAGCTCATTTGCCTCCTATTCCAGTAGCACTTCCGCGAAACACATAGTATGCAAGCGTGCTTTGAAACTAGTTATCTTGACCATCTACAAGCAAGTTTGTACTTACATTTCAGATTTCCCCGGTAAATGATCATCCTGAACCTGAACTGTTTTCTCAGACACATTGAATATTTGAGTGACAAAATAGTTGCTACTACAAGACTAGTAGACTAGTACCAAGTATTAAATCTCGAAATGGAAAAGGTAGCTACCAGACAGGTAAACTAATCCGTCTGCATCGAGATGGCGACTGAAGCACCACTCCCAACCAACTTGAAGCTCGCAATTCAACGTGCAATCCTTTTAAACTCTGCCTAGCCAAGGCTCTGAAAGCTCGCCGTGCCAACACCGACACCCTAATGTCAACCACCGCAACCCGTGAAAAAACCAAGCCCAGCTCAAAAGCATCGAGCAAGCAAATAAAAAAGTATGATGCGTGATCCTATGTCAATTTTAAAAATATACTTTTGTGTGACAAGTATTCAACAAGAAATTTGAAGTGGTCTTTTTTTTTGTCCTGCCCCTGCAATGTGTAAGACTCAGTTTGGATTTCCTTAGTGAAATCGGGGTGTAACCCTTAGTTTCAAAAAAAAAAAAAGGAAATTGAAGTGGTACACAGACAAAAAGAGGTGCATATTACCCTAGACTGTAAAAGTGAAGAGAAAATTACATGTGGCTATGGTGTACTTCTACACTAGTTGTAGAAAACTCTACATTTCACCAATGGTTTGATTTTTTTAGAGGGCACAGAAATTTGATTTTAACACTAGGAATAAGAAATTTTGTTGCAAATCCTATTGACAAGTCCGCTTCTACCATCTTGGCAATTATGCTTTACCGATTATCCTCGTCGATAAACTCTCCTTACTAGAACGATGGAATTTGGTAACAGTCATTTGAGAAATGCAATGGTTCGTTGATTCAAGCTGCAAAATTCCAGTGAAATTTCTACCATCATCGTTTTTTTCTTATACCACGGTTAAGCTGAACGTTTCGGTAGATCTACTGCGTTCTACCATCATTAAGTCATTTTATTTACCCTCCATTGATCATATACCCTTTATTTAGATAGAAATTCAGGATTTATCCTCTTGGCCTACGTGTCAGTGACTTATGATGACCCTATATGTCATTGAGATGCGGAAGGTAAATCCTGAATTTTTTAACTAAAGGGAGGGAATATGATCCAATTCCCTTTTATTTATTAAGCAAGTCAAGTGTAATTTGCTTTCAGAAAGGAAAAAAAGAGAACGGAGGAGAGCCGCGTCTCCTCCTCGTCGGGCCGGACCCCAAGTTCCCTTCACCGACTAATCACGCCATCCCAACGTGCGACTCCCCCTCCAAATCCATCCCAAATCCCACCGCCCACCACCACCGCCGCCTCCCCCAGATCGCACCAACCAATGGCCGCCGCCTCGCCGCTCGCCGCGGCGCTCCTGGGCATCGTCGCCTTCCTCGCCCTCCCGGCGGCGGCCGAGATCCGGGAGACTGTGATCCGCGCCGACCCGCGCACCATCATCCCGCTCGATGAGTTCGGCTTCTCCCACCAGGGCGTCCTCGAGCTCAACGTCTCCGGCATCTCCTTCGACCCGCCGGCCTCCTCCGAGCTCGACCTCTCCCAGCTCGGCTTCTTCCTGTCCACCCTCGACGCCTGGGTCCACGTCCTCCGGCAGCTCCAGGACCTCGACGTCACCTGCGCCCTCCAGTCCGACCTCGTCAAGCTCGCCTTCTCCTTCGACCGCCTCAAGCCGCCCTCCAACCCCGCCGGCGTCGAGGTCGCCCGCTCCTCCTCCTTCAACACCGCCTTCCACGTCTCCGACCCGGGGCAGTACACGCTCGTCTTCGCCAACTGCCTCCCGGGGGGGCTCAAGGTCTCCATGGACGTCCGCTCCGCGATGTACAACGTCGACCCGGCCACCGGCGAGCGCGCCTACCTCTCCGTGGGGGCCTCCGCGCTGCCCTCCATCTACTTCCTCTTCTTCCTCGCCTACGCTGCGCTCGCCGCCTCCTGGATCGCCATCCTGCTGCGCAAGCGCGCCGCCGTCTTCCGGATCCACTACTTCATGCTCGCCGTGCTCGTGCTCAAGGCGCTCAACCTCCTCGCCGAGGCCGAGGACAAGTCCTACATCGAGCGCACCGGCACCGCGCACGGCTGGGATGTGCTCTTCTACATCTTCAGCTTCCTCAAGGGGATCTCGCTCTTCACGCTCATAGTGCTCATCGGCACCGGCTGGTCCTTCCTCAAGCCGTACCTGGCCGACCGAGAGAAGAAGGTGCTCATGGTGGTCATCCCTCTGCAGGTCGTGGCCAACATTGCGCAGGTGGTGATCGATGAGTCTGGGCCGTATGCCCGGGACTGGGTCACCTGGAGGCAGGTGTTCCTGTTGGTGGATGTGGTCTGCTGCTGCGCCGTACTCTTCCCGATTGTTTGGTCCATCAAGAACCTCCGGGAGGCTGCTCGCTCAGATGGGAAGGCAGCGGTGAACCTCATGAAGCTGACCCTTTTCCGCCAGTACTATGTGCTTGTCATTTGCTACATTTACTTCACACGTGTTGTGGTGTATGCTCTGGTGACCATCACCTCTTACCGGTATCTGTGGACCAGCGTTGTGGCTGGGGAGCTTGCCACCCTTGCATTCTATGTGTTTACTGGGTACAAGTTCCGGCCTGAGGTGCATAACCCATACTTCGCGATTGACGACGATGAGGAGGAGGCTGCTTCTGAGGCACTCAAGTTGGATGATGAATTCGAGCTATGAGGGCTAACAGTCGTGGCCTTTTCCTTGCCAGTGGTGATATGGGTGTTGTATGTGCTTCCACAGGACAAATGCTATAGACTGGTATCTAGTCCATATCCTTTTGTTTTTTATTTGAAGTTAGTTACATTTTGTCTTACTGTAATTGGGTATCAACAACCTTGTGTGCGTGTTAAGCAATGCAGCATATTGGATCTACCTTAATTTTATCTACAATCATTGAGATGAGCTGTTCTCGTTGTACCTCTGTAGCAATTGTTGTATCTATATGTTTACTTTGTGTATTTGATACAAGAAGTTGACTATGATTCAGTTTGTTGATTCATATGATGCTGATTTTATCTCTGAGCTCTGACTTAATCTAGAATGTAGATTACCTGTATGCCGGTATTGGTGCTATTGTGCTGTAGGATCCTTTTGTTTTGTAGTGGGGAAACAAAGTGCCAGTCTATAATGGACTTGAGTAAGTTCAACTCAGAAACGGAAGACTCTGATGCATAGAGCACCATAGTAAGTTGCAAATGTTGTAAATGTTGTTTACTTGTGTAATTCACATGATTCTTACCTACTTGCCTGTTTCATGTATTCATTGATTGGATTCTCCTTGCATTTGCATATGCTTTGATAATATTATGAAGTTTTTGCATAGAAGCGACACCTTGATCCTTGTGAAATTTGGCATCTAGATTCACATTGCTGCCTAGTCTCAGTAGAGTAAGCTTTAGTCCTCTCTACACTTGTCCACTTTTGGCATTTTGTGTAGTTTGGCATTTTCCATCTACGACCATGATGAGGACACAACAACAAAAAATTGATCCTTAAGTTTTAAAATTTCATTAGGGTTAGGAGATTGACCTTTTAGTTTTGTAAATAAGGTCTTATGGTCTATGGACTTTCTCTGCAGTTTGTCCTAGTCAAAATACTCTGTCATCTTGAATTAAATTGAAACTGTCATGCTTTATATTAATATATTTGCATCTTATACTGCTGTTGGGTTTTATCATCATTGAAAGTGAGCTGGGCTATGGCAAATGGGGACTGATGTTATGCTACATCTGATCGCAGTGTTCAGCTCAAATGTTTGGTCCATTTATTCTTCAGCTCCTCACCCCAGCTATTCTCTTTTGTCCTTCTGTTAGTGATTTAGTGTGCTTATAGCCTTTTACACAGTAGTAAAGGCATAAAATTTTTCTGAACTGGGTTCCCTTGCATACATAATCATTTGACTGGGTGCCTCCCTTGCATATACAAGAAAAATGATTGGGCTTTAACAAACACACAAGTGCAACGCTTCATGGAAAGCTTCAGTTGGGTCGTATTCTCGTATGTCCCCAGAGGACTTACATGCCTCCACAGCCATTGAATTGTTGATACATGTTGTGTTGTCAGTATAAACTTGAAAGAAAAATACATTGATTCCCTGCTAGCCTAAAAACAAGGTCTGGAGTTATAAGCTATTCCTAAACTCAGTTGGGAGTTCGAGGCTTTGTTCAAGTATTGCATCATTAGAAGAAAGAGCATAGTTGTATTTATGTGTTTGAGCATCTTTGCTGGATGTGTTTTCAGATTTGAACTAAACAGGTGTATTGTTTGACAATGGTAGTAAAAGATGCTTTATCTTGTCTTAATTGAATCATCTTCTTGTACGTTGTTTTTCATGGTAGTTTTTTTGCATCTTCAAATATGCAGTATTCTGATATCTTTGAAAATCTTCCTGATTTGGTCTTTGAAAATGAGTCTGTGATTTTAAATTTTGATCTGCTGGGCATGGTTTACATCATCTAGAATGTTTGTCAAACTTTGTTTTGTAACTAGAAGACCAAATTGGAAACTTGGTCACCAGAGTTCTTAAATATTCAAAAAAAATTCTGTATATTGAAATCGAACTTGACAGTACTATTTAAAATTTATGAAACTTGGCATCTCCCATTTGTGACACTGGATTATACTAGGGGCAGTTGATTTGTTCTTTTGGTCCTTTTAGGATTTAATGGGCTGGGGGCTTAGTTCGTAAGTCAAGTGTAGGCTTGGGCTTTATGGTTGGATACTGTTATTGTCCTAGCCCAAGCTTAGTCCTGGCAGTGTAATTTCAGATCTGTCATGAACTTGTCCTGAAGCCTGATGGATAGGATGTACTCCAGATGAGTACTCTACTTACATGGAACAACTACAGGAGGTTTCGGTTGTAGACTTGTAGTGCACTCTTTTGCATCTGTTCAGGCTGAACCTGACTACTAGGAGTCTCCTTTGTGTAACCACAAAGTTACTTGCTGGTTATGACTGAAAAAGAAACATTTACTGTTTTGACTACTAATGATAAAATATGTATGGTGGATTGGTGGGGGTCCGAAAGTCAGCTATTGTCACAGCCCTGGGGTCCCTGGGATCTCAGTGCGTAGCCGTGACGAGTCGGTGGAACCCCTGAGCCTTGGCGGCGGCCAGGATTTCCCAGGTTGCTCGCCGTCAACCGGAACAGGGGAGGAGGTAACTAAAGCTAATCTTCTTTATTACTTCTTGCCTCAATCGTTATGGATACAAGGCTATATATAATACTGAATACTGCAGAGTCCAGCTCTTATACACCGAGCCCGACTCCTATTAGTATTGATACTGCAGAGTCCAGCTCTTATACACCGAGCCCGACTCCTATTAGTATTGCTTAGCTAATAAACTGGAAACCATATCTAACTAGGATTCGGCGCCCCTCATCACGGCTTATCCTGATGCCGTCGATGGTAGACTATAACATCTCTCCCCTCCTCGCGAAGCAGCTCGTCCTCGAGCTGAAATGTTGGATAAGTCTCCTGGAAACTAGCCAAAGGAATCCACGATGCATCAGCTACGGACATGCCGGTCCACTGAATGAGAATATGTTGTTGACCCTGACGCCGAGCAGTCTTCAGCGCGCGTAATGGAGTTGGAAGCACCCTCCCATGCTGGAGCAGAGGCAGCGGTGGAGGCGTAGGTGGGGGAGCACCTTGAAATTTCTTCAATAGCCCGACGTGGAACACATCATGGAGTTTTGTAGACGGAGGTAGTTCCAGTTTGTATGCGACGGAGCCGATCTTCTGCAGAATTTTGTAAGGGCCAAAATATTTCGGTCCCAGCTTGCTTCCTGCTGCCAACCCAAGTGAAGCGGCCGGCCGATGAAGGAGACGCAGCCATACCAAATCACCCACAGCAAAAGTGATGTCACGGTGATGTTGATCGTAATACTTCCTGGCATACTCCTGAGCCTGAAGAAGACGGTCGCGAATATCTTGAAGGAATTGATCCCGGGTGAGTAAAGCAGCCTCCACAGCTTGTACCCCCGCCGTTCCCTTTTCATATGAACGCAATGTTGGTGGATCACGTCCGTAGACAACTTTGAACGGGGTTTCGCGCAATGCTGAGTGAAAAGAGGTGTTGTAACAGTACTCAGCCCAAGGCAACCAATCCAGCCATTGACGAGGACGATCTCCTGTTAAACAACGCAAATACATTGCAATGACTTTATTAACAGCTTCGGTTTGGCCGTCGGATTGAGGGTGATAAGCGGAGCTGAGGTGCAGACGGATGCCCGCAAGACGGAATAGGTCTTGCCAGAAGTTGCTGGTAAAAACTGGGTCTCTGTCACTAACAATGGATGTTGGTATTCCATGAAGACGCACAATTTCATCAAAGAAAACTCTGGCAACGGTTGTCGCTGAGTAAGGGTGAGCCAATGGGAGGAAATGTGCGTATTTTGAGAATCGATCGATGACCGATAGAATGACCGTTTTACCATGAACTCGTGGAAGACCCTCAATGAAGTCCATTGCAATGTCAGACCATGGCTGAGTAGGAATGTCTAATGGTTGCAGGAGGCCAGCCGGGTGTAAGTGTTCGATCTTGTTGCGCTGACAAACAAGGCAAGTGCGCACGAACTCCTGCACAATCCGTTTGGCGCCTGGTACGCGGAAATCCCTGCGCAACCGGCAGAGTGTCTTCTGGGTACCCTCGTGAGCTGCATGGGCCGACGTGAGGATGGTCTGAACCGAGGGTGACGAAGCTGGCACATAAACCCGACCAGAGTGGAGGATGAGGCCATCCTGTATGGACCATGGGGCGCCCAATTTACGGACTCAATCTCAGACCGTAGTTGCTGCAATTCTGGGGTGGACACGACCTCATTGCGCAATTCTGGAAACAGGGCCAGAGCTGGAGAAGAAATGGCCATCAGATTTGTTGGAGGACTGTCGCGGCGAGATAACGCATCAGCGACGGTATTAAAACGGCCAGGTCGAAATTCAACCGTGAAATCATATCCGAATAGCTTACTGACCCAGTGATGCTGCGGAATGGTTGAAAGACGTTGATCCAATAGGAACTTTAAACTATAATGGTCAGTGCGAATGAGAAAGGCACGTCCCCATAAGTATGGTCTCCAATGGCGAACTGCTTGAACGAGACCAATCAGTTCCCGTTCATAAGCCGGTAATTTAGAATGGCGTGGAACGACTGGCCGGCTGAAGAACGCAATTGGTCCGAACCCCTGATGAAGCACGGCTCCAATGCCCGTTCCCGAAGCATCGCATTCAACAACGAATTGCTGTGTGAAATCAGGCATATGTAGCACCGGAGCTGCTGATAGTGCAGTTTTGAGAGCCTCAAAGGCTTGCTGAGCGCTGGGTGACCATCCAAAAGATTCTTTCTTAAGGAGATTGGTGAGGGGTGCAGCTATTTTCCCAAAATCGCGAATGAATTTGCGATAATACCCTGCAAGGCCGAGAAATCCCCGTAATGCTTTGATTGTTTTGGGTTGTGGCCAATCTGCAATCGCCTGGATTTTGGATGGATCCATGGCCACTCCTCCTTCTGAAATCACATGGCCCAGGTAGGAGACGGATGACAGACCAAAAGAGCACTTCGACTTTTTGAGAAATAGTTCATGGTGCCGTAGAAGGAGAAATACTTGGCGGATGTGCTCCAAATGTTCTGACCAAGAGGGGCTGTAAATCAAGATATCATCGAAGAAAACCAAAACGAAGTGCCGTAAGTATGGCCGAAGAACATCCTGCATGAGGGCCTGGAATGTGGCGGGGGCGTTCGTTAATCCAAAAGGCATAACCAGGAATTCAAAAAGACCTTCGTGTGTTCGGAATGCCGTTTTAAAGATATCCTCTGGGCGCATGCGGACTTGGTGATATCCAGACCGAAGATCAAGCTTTGTGAAGAACCTTGCGCCCCGAAGTTCATCCAATAACTCTTCAACCACTGGAATTGGAAACTTGTCTTTGATGGTCAATTCATTGAGAGCTCGATAATCGACGCAAAAACGCCAAGTGTTATCATGTTTCTTTACTAATAAGACTGGAGAGGAGAAGCAAGAATTACTCCGCTGTATAATGCCGCGCTGGAGCATGTCGATGCACTGGCGTTCCAATTCATCTTTCTGATGGTGTGGATACCGGTATGGGCGTACTGATACTGGTGTTGCCCCTGGCTTAAGATGAATACGATGGTCGTGCGGCCGAATGGGAGGAAGACCTGATGGTTCGTCAAAGAGATCCTGAAATTCCTCTAGGAGAGGTTGCAGGGAGTCCAGGTCGGTCTGGACTAGGGCATGCACTGCGGGAGCAATTGTTAGCCCTTGCCATTGGACTCGGCGTCCTGCCAGCCAGAACATCATTGTGAGATCATCAAAATCCCAAAGAATTGGGCCAAGAGTCTTCAACCATTGGACTCCGAGAACGATGTCAAATCCAGACAAGGGTATGCCATAAGCTTGAATGCTAAATGGGATCTGGTTCACCATGAGCTGAAGATTACTGCAAAATCCTGTACATGGCAGTTTCTCGCCATTTGCTATGTGGACGCTGAGGCTCTGGCGGGGAATGAGTTGCAGTGCCGCTGAGTTGATGGCCCTTGCGCTCAAGAAATTATGAGTAGAGCCTGAGTCGACGAGGGCAACAAAGGATTGAGTACCAATCTTGACTGCCAGCTGCATGGTGCCTCCATTGGATGCCCCGGTGACTGCGTGGAGAGATATCTCAGGTGATGGTTCTCCGGCTTCAATGGCCTGTAGTTCCAATTGGTCCACGCCTGTGTCGCTATCCTCATTCATATCAATATATGCCAAAAAGGGTTGTTTGCAACGGTGCCCCGGCAGAAATTTGTCGTCACAGTTATAACATAGGCCTTTGGCGCGGCGGTCGGCTAATTCCGTTGGTGTAAGACGGCGAAATGGTTTTGCCGGACGTCCTCCCAAGGCTGCCCCAGGTGGTGGTGGCGCGTGTGATTGTCCTGGGGCCGGAGCTGGTGTAGATGGAGGTCGCTGCTGTGGGCGCCAAGGACGGGATGATGCCGCTGTGGTGGTCGTGATGTGCGCCCGACGCTCATAGGCGCGGGCGAGGCTCATTGCCACTTGGAGATTGGCTGGTTGTTGAAGTTCCACATCGGTTCGAATAGGCTCGATCAAGCCTGCGGTGAATATTTGTACCTGCTGCAGGGGTAGCAACCGATCAGCCCGGCAAAGTAAGGCTAGGAAATTGGCCTGGAACTCGCTGACTGATCCCGTCTGGCGCAAACGGGTTAATTCCCCCAAGGGATTACTGCGAGTTGGCGGCCCAAACCTCATGTGGCAGAGGTTCATGAACTGGTGCCACGTTGGCTGCCCGTCGTCACGCTCTAACTGAAAATACCATTGCTGAGCGATCCCCGTGAGGTGGTATGCAGCGAGCCATACCTTGTCGCCCTCCTCTGTTCGCTGGCCGCGGAAGAATTGTTCACATCGATTCAACCAGGAAAGTGGGTCGTCTGTGCCATCATAAGTGGGAAATTCCAACCTGTGATATCTCGGAGCAGGGGAATATGCGTTGGATTGCAATTGCGGACGGGAGTTCACGGAGACTAATGATGGTGCCGGCGGTTGCTGAAGGAACTGTGGCACCGGCGCCTGCTGAAAGAACTGGGGTATAGGTGACGGCAGGCGGAACATCGCGTCGCCTGTTAGGGCCGGGTAACCCTGCGTGGACATCATTGGTGGTGCGGGGCTATATATAATACCGAATACTGCAGAGTCCAGCTCTTATACACCGAGCCCGACTCCTATTAGTATTGATACTGCAGAGTCCAGCTCTTATACACCGAGCCCGACTCCTATTAGTATTGCTTAGCTAATAAACTGGAAACCATATCTAACTAGGATTCGGCGCCCCTCATCACGGCTTATCCTGATGCCGTCGATGGTAGACTATAACAGCTATATTGCTTTGGATCTACAAAAGAAGACATAGAAACAAGTTAAGTAGATGCAAGGGTAACTGGAAGTCAAGATGCATTGAGTTGAGGCTAATTAAATATTTTTGAGTGCCTATTTTATTGTGCAAATTGGAAGCCGATATGTACAATTTGAAATGAAGTGCAGTTAGAGAACAGCACTTTTGAGTCTTGTAAGAGAGAGCGCAGTTATGGTTTGAAAATGTGTTGATTTGATCTCAACCAATTATTATGGAGATGCAATACGTTGCATGCATGGCCAACTCTGCTACTAGTGCTGTGTGATTACTGCGTGATGAAAATCAGTTGGAGAGTAATCTGTGGTTACTTTGTGGTGAAACCTGGTGTGTGATTAATACGAAATGTTCATATTGATTTCTACCCTGACAGGTGAAAAGGAAGTGTCTCTATCGAGCTTATTAGGACAAACCTTACTGAATCTTGATTATAAGAAAAGTTCGTTATGTGGTGTAAGCAGGTCGTTTCCAAACGGTGGAAGCATTGAGCTTTGATCACTAACAAGTTGGAGCAACTTTTCAAGTGGATGGAGCTATGCATTCTTAAGCCTCTGTTATAGTTTGCCTAGTAAATGATTTCCTTTTGGCATGTTAACATCAAACTTTAGGGAAGGCACTCCCCCATCCGTTAGTGCCAAGAGCTGATTTGGTGTCGAAAATTGCATGCTTCCTTTTCTTGAAGAACCATGTTGCTAAAATAAACCAGGTTTGTTATTCCCCTGTAGTGCTGTGGGCACTCTCTAGTCTCTAGTCACCAGCTGTTGGCTTGGTCATATATGTTACATGCATGGACAAATGTCTCTACTCTCTTTTTACCTTTTCTGTTATGCTACTGCTTATCTAGGGCAAGATTGCATGCATCTTCTCCATGAATGACTTTGGTGATGTGTCAACCTAATCCCCAGATGGTGCTGCCTTGATTTGCACTTGTTGGCCAGGCATGCCTGTTTCCCCATCCTCTGGCATCATCTGCACTGGGAGTTGTAGTTGGTCTGAGCCCAGAGGTGCAAGTTGGACAGTCTTGTGAGCCTGCACGTAGGCCTCTGCTGATGGAAGCTGCCACTTTGCTTGCTCTGAGTCTGATGCCCACTACACTACACATGCCAAAGGAAAGGAGGAAGAGTCATTGCAGTGCAAGCTGTCTGATTCATGGGAAGAAAAGGTGATGCCTATATTCCTGTAGATAACTTTCTTACATGTGATGGAAGGAATGAGAGGAATTGAAAGTGAGCTATGGTGTTTCCAGCATCTGAAATCTGAATCCCCATTTGTGCTGACTGACTTTGGCAGTTCTATTAGACGAGAGCCCCTTTGGCCCAGCTGCTATCAGCCGCAGCATCTGTAAATTAGAATGCAAGTATGCGAGTTACTTTACCAATCAGAAAGCAGGCCAGTTTTGTTATCAAGGTGACATGTGAGGTTTTCGTAGATCAATCCTCTTATGAGCTTTAGCTTTGCTTTTATGTGAAGCCAGATGCTTGTAGAGCTGAGGTCTTTCAACTTTCGACAAGTAAATTAACAAAAGCGCTCAAGCGCAATGTCTCTACACCATGTCAGATGTATGTGTAATTATGATATGTCACAAGTAATATTGTCTCACTGTTATTTTATTTTTTTCTCTACTACTTAAAATACAAGTTAGCGTCGTACACTCTTCTCTCCCTTGTAGAAAGCACATCGTCGACAGGTGAGCCTGTTACCCTACCGAACCATCGCACGCGGCATCACTCCTCGAATCTCTGTCCTCCCCGAATCTAGAGAACGCTAACTTTTTGCCTCGAAACAAATGAAAGTACTATGCCGAAATTTTGGAACTTCCGAATATTAAAACTACCGCGATTACAACGATGATAATACCACACCGACTTCAACAGCCAGTTCAAAAGGTCTGAAATAGCTGTTACAGTTGTGTTAGAACAGGTGCGGTAGTACTGGTCGATGAACGGCGATACTTCCGCTCGTCCTGATTTTTTCAGGGATTGCCTTGTAACAGCTAGTTTTGGTTGGTGGGGGTATAAATACTCTCCCACCTGCTCAAGAACAAATGCAAGAGACTCCATTGAATATCCTTAAGCATTGAGCATTCACTCCACACCTCAATTTTACATTGTGCATTCATTTGAGATGGTTGGGCCAAAAATCAAGTGTATACATCTTAAATTAATCTTTTTGGCACTTGATCGCCGTTAAGTGAAGCTGTGATTTATTACTCTTGATGCTTGCCGACACCTAGACGGCTTGGCAGGAGTTTACGCGGTGACTTCTTCAAGAAGGTTGTGAAGAAGCCCAGTACCGACTTCTGAGTGGTTTGGTGTCCACCATCTCTGGAGCAGAGGAAGGATAGCTAATAGTGGATTGAGGAGTTGAGGCTTAATTTGTAGAGTTGGTCCAAGTCGCTTGGGTTTTCTCAACATGGATTAGGGAAAACCAACAAGTTTTCAAACACCACGATAAAATATTGTGTGTCAATTGGTTATTTCTTTGCCTCTTTATTTCACATTTGTATTTCTAGCATATTGTGATTATTGTGATTGTCATATTTATTTGTGCTAGAGATATACTTTTAGAGACTTGTGCTTGTAGTGCCTTAGACATATTAGTATTGTGTAGGTTTAAATTGTTTTAAAATCTTACTAGACTAAATTGTAGTAATTATTTTTAGAAGGTAAGATATTTTTTTTGAACCTACTATTCACACCACTGGTTATTCTTGATCCTACACCAGGGAAAAGGATACCCATCGTGAGCTATGTTGTCAATGATCAAGATGCAGTTTGGAGATGATATATTATCAAAGGGCCATGCCAACCTTATGCACATGATTTTTCGATCAGGGAAATATCAGGTAAAAGACGTCACTTTAGTCTTAGTTGGTTTGATAAGTACAATTGGATTGAATATAGTGTCAAAAAGGATGCTGCATTTTACTTTATTTGTTATTTGTTCAAGGAGAAAACTTGGGGGGTGATAGCTTTGTTAAAGGTGGTTAAAAAAATTGGAATAGATATAACGCACTTGACAAACATGTGGGTGGTATAAAAAGTGTCCATAATCAAGCTCAACAGAAATATAACTTCTTTGTGAAACCAAAAACTTCAGTTGCTCACGTTGTTGTGAAGCGAACTAAAGAGGAGAAACGTCTTTACAAGGTAGGTTGTCTTACTCTCTTAGATGCTTGAGGTTTATTTTGCATCAAGAATTGGCATGCTGTGGACATGATGAAAGTAAACAATTTGGTAACAAAGGAAACTTTCTTGAATTTTTGCAATGGCTTGTGAAAAATAATGAAGAATTTAACAAGGTTGTTTTGAAAAATGCTCTAGGAAATTGCAGTCTAACTTCCCCTCCCATACAAAAGGAAATTATTAATTGTTGTGCCAAGGAAACTACTAGACACGTAATTGAAGAAATTGGTCATGACTACTTTGCAATTGTAGCTAATGAGTCAAGTGATGTATCCCAAAAGGAACAATTAGCTCTTTGCTTACATTATGTTGATAAACTAGGAAGAGTATATGAGAGGTTCTTTGGAGTAGTTCATGTAGCTGATACCACTTTTTTGTCACTTAAGGATGCAGTTGAGTCTTTACTTATGGATTATGAGTTGAGTCTTACTCAAGTCTGTGGACAAGGATATGATGGGGCTAGCAACATGAAATGCGAGATTGAAGGGCTGAAAATATTAATTATGAATGAGTCTCTTTCTGCTCATTACATCTATTGTTTTGCACATCAACTCTAATTAGTTCTTGTGGTTGTTGCAAGGGCAATGCTGATTGTGTTTAGTTCTTTGACCAACTATCAAATTTGCTTAATGTTATTGGAGTTTTTTTGTAAGCGCCATGAAATGCTTTGAAACACTAGAGCTCAGAAAATTTTGGAAGCACTAGAATTGGGTGAAATTGAAAGTGGACGAGGGTTGAATCAAGAGATGGGGTTGGCTAGACCCGATGACATTGTTGGGGTTCTCATTATAAAACGGTTTTGCACATTATTGATATGTATTATACAATCTGCAAATTACTCATAAAGATTGGAAAATATCCCTCCTTGAAGAATGAATAGGGGAAGATCCATGCTATTGTGGTAGTCTTTGAGTCATTTGATTTGGTTTTCATGGCAAACTTGATGCTAGTCATACTTGGATACATAGATGACTAGTGCCAATCTTTGCAAAAGAGGGACCAAGACATCATTAATGCTATTTCACTTGTTAATTTGGCTAAGAACAGATTGCAACATATGAGGAATCATGGGTGGGAAGAATTTCTTCAGGAAAAAGAAACATTATTTTATGTGAAACATCATATTAAAGTTCCTAAGCCATATAAGAGATTTGTGCCTTTTCGAAAATCAAAGCGTTTCTTCCCCAAACAAACAAATGATAATTATTTTAGAAGAGAAGTATATCTGGGCATCATTGATAGTGTTTGCCAAGGACTTAACAGCTGGTTTGACAAAGTTAATATGGAGTTACTTGTTTGTATGTCTGCCTTGAATCCTCACAACTCATTTGAAGCCTTTAATAAGGAGAAAGTACTTAGCCTTGCCAAATTTTACCCCAATGAGTTCTCAAGTATAGATTTCATGAGACTTTCTTTCTAACTTGATAACTTCATTAATGACATGCGAAGAGATGATAGGTTTAAGGGCCTTCACAATCTTGGTGAGCTTTCTATTAAGCTTGTCCAAACAACAATGTATGAAATCTACAAGTTGGTGTATTTGCTTTTCAAATTAGTATTGCTCCAACCGGTGGCGACAACGAGTGTTGAAAGAATATTTTCTGCGATGACTCTTGTGAAGAACAAATTACGAAATAGCATGGACGATCAATTCTTGAATGATTGTTTAGTTATATTTATTGAGCGTGATATCTTCTTGAAAGTTAGTGAAGAAGATATAATCAAGTGCTTCCAAGGGATGAAAATGTGTAAAGTAGTATTCTAACTTTTATTACATATTTTGTAATCTCCCATTCATATAAGACCTTATTTGAACTATTTGTATTGTACTTTTGGTAAATTTCAATCTTACATGTTGCGGTTACGATGTTACAAAATTATTGTACAAGGCTATAGAATTGTACGCGTGAAGTGTGCGCACCCATTGCAAGTTTTCTAGCTCCGCCACTATCTTCCTTCCTCTGCTGTTCCCATCTCCCGTTCCTCTTCCTCGCATGCCATTTCTTCCCCTTTATTGTATGGGGAAATGGTGGATGATAGGGTTTGAGTGCACAAGTTGGGCGCAACCCTAGTCTCACCTTGCCTGAGATGGATTGAGGCTTGACAAGGAGGAAGGCTCCTACGGCGCGGCTGCTCGAATTCATGTGCGTTCGTGCCAAGGATGAATAAGATGTTGCGGATATGAGGCTCGTTGTCCTTGTCAATCACGAATCCACCACGGCAGTCTCAACTAGAGTTGAGGCTCAACGGGAACTCACCGGAGTGGTGGCATCATGGTCAAGGCGGATGGCCACCAGTAGTGGTGCAGAAAAAGAATCCACTACGGTATGTTGCTGAACCCTCCACACCGTTCTCCACTTCCCTTCATATTGATGGCAATCTTGTGCCTTTATTTTTCTTATTTATTTTGATGCAAGCAATAGGAGCTAGATGTCATCATTGATCCTTTATTTTTCTTCTTTCCTTCCTCCCACAACATGTCTATTGTAGAGAAATTTTACGGTGCATTCTACTGGTAGTAGAAGAGTGATAGTAGAATTGAAATCTGACAATTGATTTATGTGGGTATACTCGACTTTTATTTGTAAATCCTTTTTCATAAAGGTATTATAGAACTGTGATGACCACCTTCGCGTAGTGTGGTCACGGCCAAGCACAAAGAAGCATCCGGAACAGGGTTGGGTACTACCACAATGGCGGCAACGGCGAGGAGGGGGCAGAGTTCAGTGGCGATGCATACTACATCCCTGCAGTGTGGCCAGGTAGTGTGGGGTTTGTGCGCGCACTGTGGAGGCGGATCATGAGAGGGGGAGAGGAAGGTGATGAGTCAAAGTGGGTTGTCCGTGAAGGAGCAGTATGAGCATTAGGAGTACGCACATAACTTCGATGAGGGTGTGGCGGCGGGGGAGCCCAAGAACCTCTCGCGGTCGTTATCTACATGGTATGCCTGTCGGTAGTGGCCGGGCTGGTGCTTTGGGATGTGGGTCACTGAGGTGGTCATGTCATGCTTGTGATGGACGATGGCTATGTTGTCCATATATTTCTGCCTTCTTTTTGAATCAATAGAGTTGCGGAATTTATTATTGTGCCACGTGTTACCTTGACAATTTTATCTCTCTCAGGATTCTACTACTAGTACTACCAGTGGTAATATAACTAAATACTAACTAATCTAATCTATTGAATTAAAAAAGAATGGACAGCTCACATTCACTTTAGGGTACCATAAAAGAACCCTTGTTGTAATGTCCCAATTATGGTGCCAGTTGCAAAAAAAGTATTTATATCTGCAATGGTACTTGTGTCAAACAACGAATTATGTCTTGCCATGTGTCATCATCTTGTTTTTTTTCAATGTGGCTCAGAAGATTGGTCGGAAAGTTTCCAAACTGGATCAACTATGGAAGAACAAACCAATGTGAACTCATGGTTCATGATCTTGGTGGAGGAAAACACTAAAGCCTCTTTCGTGTTGAGGACTATAGGTTTGCTTTTATGTCATTTACATGGTGCAGGAAAACATCAAAAAAATTTGCCAGTTCGGGAAGTTCTTCCATGGACTAATGTTCTACTGACGTTCTGAATTCTTATACAACTATAGAAATATGGTATAATTCTGTTAGAAAGGAGGGTGTGGGAGTAGCGCCCAAGTTTTAAATGGGTGATTAATAAAAAACCTAAACAACTCATCTCTAATATAACTATCTCCCTCCCCATCTATTCCTTATTCTCTCTCCCTCTCTCTTGCGATGGCAGCTCTCTCTCCCACAATAACAGCGCAACCAATGGCGGCGGTGTCGGTGGTGCCAACGGTGGATGGCGGCGGACGTGAGGAAGGCTGAGCCCATGGCTGTGCGGCGTAGGCGGCATGCGGTGGCAGCGATGCCGGCCGATGGCGTCGGCGCGCGCCACAGTGCGGCAACGGTGGAGTTGCCCGTGGTGATGGTGTAGGTGCTAGCGCAAGGGCGCGCGGTGGCAACGGCTAGCAGCATCAGCGACGGCGTCGTGGTGGCTGGCTAGGGTGGCTCGCGGTAGCAGCACCGGCGGCGGCAGCGCAAGCACGCCGTCGGGCACGACATGGGCCTACGGTGCGACAGGGCTGGAGGTCGGCCGGCTCGGTGTGGAGGCGGCCGCGCGCGGCCAGGGTGGCGCTGGCAAAGGCACGGCCGAACGGTGTCCTACTTGGCGAACGACTGTTCGCATTGTTAAAAGGTGTTTCGCTTGGCCGTGGGGCTAGCAAACCCGTTCCCTCTCTGATCAAGTTCATCTCTTGTTATTCCTTTATCAAATTCAGCTGTGCCTGATTGGTTGCCTTCCATTCCATCGTGTAGGATCTCATGCAACTGTTGAGGGAGCGTTCATGCAGTTGTGCATTCCAGATACTTCGTGCAGCGTGTTCGTCGAACGTGCTCAAGGCAAGTACCTCACAACCGTGACCTTTCCGATTCGCATATCACGTATTTCTAGATTATTTGTCACCTTGTTATTGAATATAATTATCATATCATTAAATTTACCTGGCTGATATCATATCATTAAGGTTACCTGGCTATTGTCATATCACTAAAGCTTAATTGGTCATTATCGTATCACTAATGCTTATCTGGTTATTAACATATTATTAATGCTTGCTAGTTTTATACTTTTAATATTGTATTCATACCATGACGTTCTAGGTTATCTTGGTTCACATACTTTTATGTTTATTAGATTACTCAGTTATTAATGTTTAGAGTTTATGCTTAAATCGTTAATGGGGGTAACGAATGAACATGTTGTAGACTTAGGTTAAACCACTAGCAATCTTTTAGTATCAAGCTTCTATTTTTATCTTTTTGATATCATGATGTACTGGTGGTATACTTTCTTATGTAAGTCATGATCATTATATATTAATAATTGTTAATTCGACTAATAATCACTTATCACATAATAAAACTTAGTTGATTGTCAACCCTTGTGTGTGGTATGTTATAATATATCTTTTAGAATGATTCTTAGATCGTTATCACCATGTATCATCTCGCATCACCCTCTATCAGGATCTAATGCTTTTCCATCTCAAACCTTTAGTGAATCCTTCCACTCATCATAGTCTTATCTTCGCCATCTCTTAGCTGCCTTGAATTCATATTATATAATTTGCCTATGATGTAACAGTTACCTTATCATCACATTATCATTCCACATCACCCTATCGGGTATTAGGCTCTTTTATTTCCAACCTTAGCAAATCCTGTCACTTCTTATGATATTATTTTAGCCTTCTCTCAGTTCCCTTAAATTCACATCCTATAACATGTTAACAATATAACTATTATCGAGCTTGGGGTTATCCACATATAGAGGAGATTACCACCCACCTGGTAACGTATGGGGTCGTGCACTTTCATTATTCAGGATATTACACCCCATCGGCGGTTATACAGTCAAGGATGATGGCATGTCTAACTATTCTCGTATAACCGAGTATGTAGGGAGTAATCGCCAATGCCTTTGCTATAACTTGCTAAATAACAATTATCCCCGTTGACCAGATGACAATTACCTGGCCTAGGGTCATCCATATATAGGGGAGATTATCACCCACCTGGTAACGTACAGGGGGCCGTACACTTTCGTTACTTATGATATTACACCCCGTCGGCGGTATAGGATCAAGGATACCGACTAGAGGGGGGTGAATATGAGGTTTTTAAATTTTTCTTGTTCAATTGATTAATTCTTTACAATTTAAATGACAAGAATGTAAAGCAATTAATCCTATGCAATTCTAGTTAACAATATAGCAAACTTAGCTCTAAACAATCAAATGATCACAAAGAAGTGAATAAGTAAGAGCTAAGCACAAAAGAACACAACCGATGTTTTACCCTGATGATCGAAAACTTGCCGGTTTCCCCTAGTCCACGTTGAGGTTAGCCCGAACGAATCGGACCGGCTCCACGAATTGAGTTAAACACCTCGATCACTAATGTAGCTCTTCCCCGCTCCGGGTAGGTGAGCTCCAACCTTCACAACTTGCCAGGTCTTCTCACAAGCTTCTTGAGAAGATCACCAAGCCAAACTTCGCCCGATCGTCCAAGTGCCGGCAAGCACTAAGAGTAATAGACCTAGAGCTTCACTTGAATGCAATTCTTGTGCTAAGTGGATCAACAATTGAAAATCTTGCACTAATTGCAAAACCACCTCAATTTAATGCTCAATGAGAGAAAGTGGGTGGAATGAATGCTCTTGGGCTCAAGGAATATGCAATGAGTCTAACCTTAGCCCTTGTGCAGTGGTGGGGGTATTTATAGCCTCCACCAACCAAAACTAGCCGTTTGACATAAATTCCAGAAAAAATTCTGGTCGAGCGGTACTACCGCCCCCAGGGGCCGGTATTACCGCAATCAAATCTTCGCGCCAGAACGGCTATGTCAGAGCTCTGCAGTGACCGTTGGATTTGGAGGCGCGGTACTACCGTCGTTGACATTTGCGGTACTACCGCTCCCCGGTAGTTCCGCAAAGTCGGCGCGGTACTACCGCTCCAGCCAAACTCCAAAAGGTCCCAATTTTGGCGCTCTCTGGAAAAATTGATCCGCTCTGAGGCCGGATCTTCCGGAATCCGGAAGTACCACTCTAAACAGCGGAACTACCGCACATAGCGGTAGTTCCGGCGTTGGAATCGCTGGTACTTCCGCTCCAGGAAAATCCAGACTTCATCCGGAGGGTGCTCTCTGGAAAAATCGATCCGCTCTCCCTCCGGATCTTCCGGGATCCGGAAGTACCGCTCCAAAATGCGGTACTACCGCTTGGTGCGGTAGTTCCGGCGTTCAAGTGGCCGGTACTTCCGTTCCCGCAAGAGCTCAAGTGCATCCGTGGGTGCTCTCTGGAAAAATTGATCCGCTCAAGAACCGGATCTTTTGCTCGCCGGTACTACCGCATTTGGGCGCGGAACTACCGCTTGCCAGTAGTTCCGACGTTCAAAACTGCGGTACTACCGCCCTTCCAGACAGAGCACATATTTTGTTTTAAAACTGATTTTTGATGGATGCAAGTTTCTAATGTTGATCCATATGGCACAAGAAGTATGTTTTCAAGCTACTTGCCAAGATCCCTCTTGATGGTACGATCATCTATCCTATAATCCGGTCTTCCACCATTCACCTAAGACCGGTAAAATTCAAAAAGGATCCTACGCTAAGTATACCTTTTCTTGAGCCAATTTGGTCTTCGTAGATATCCTTTGGCTTGCATCTTGTCGCTCATAAGTAGACTAACCAATAGCATGCTCATAAAACACGTTAGTCTCATATTCACATAATTTCATTAATTACCAAAACCATTTTAGGGGCCTAGATGCTTTCAGGCGGTTATACAATCGAGGACGATGGCGTGTCTGACTATTCTCGTATAACAGGGTATGTGGGAAGTGATTGCCGGTGCCATTGTCATAACTTGCTAAATAACAGTTACCTTTAATTCCATTAATCTTGTCACCTCTATATCTGACATTATTAGTGTTTCTGGTAACCTGGTTTCATTGCAATTAACCTGTGTTGTTACTTGCTTACATTGCTTGTCCTTTACACATCTTGCTTGTATTACATGTTCTTTACTCACCATGTTGCGACCGTTGTTGGGTATTTGCTGAGATTTTCAAATCTCACGCTTGCTCTTTTCATTCTCAGGTAAAAGGTCAGTGAAGTGATAGCATCATGCATGGGTGAGAGCACTTGAGTTTTAGCACTGTGGCTTGCCACTATTTTGTTGTTCCCTTTCTTCTCATTTGGTTAGAAATGGACCGGTCCTATATTTCAAACATTTATTTCAGTTTCCATTGGTTTCTCTTAAAATTTTAATTTCTTTGTGATTTTCAATGTTGTTCTTATTTATTTCTTATTTTGGCGATGATATTTTGTAGTAGTATTTTACATCAGTATGTGAGGTGCTACAGTGAACGATGGTGAGGGTGAGCACCAGTGATTCCTGGAGCTACCTGACTACCTGAGGCAGGGCGCCGTGGCAGTGTGGCTGGAGTTGAAGATGTGGGTACTGGAGTACCATAGGAGCGTGCTCTTTGAGGGAACACAGTTGATACCAGCCATGGTTGACCATTTGACGTTTAGGTGTTCAGCAATAGCAAAGAGAGCATGGCAGACGCTGACTGCACTCTAGCTGGTGCCTCCACTGGTTTCAAATACATTATTCTGAACTTCATGAATGACGAGTCACTTTTTTGTTCAGTTCATTTTTTGCTAGCAAACACTGAGGTAATGATTGTTGCATTTTTTTAGCTTTAGAAGTCTTGGAATAAGTAATCATAACAGAAGTTTGGTTATATAATCAGCTGCTTCTCATGTAACCTGGAATCAACCCCTGGTGTTACCTACATGCTTTAATGCTTAGGTTCTTACCTTTGCGTACTGCATGATTTCAGAAAGAACTTAACTATCTCAGCTTCTTGCAGAGGATCACAGCAGGAGCGTACAACGGTATGTATCTAATAGGCATTTTGTACAAGGTGTACTTAAGTATGTAGATCAGACTAGGTATCTAATAGACAAACTGTAGAATATATACAAAATTATGTCGTTCAGTGTTGGGCCTGTTGGCTCACATACATTGATGTGTTTGTGCCAGGGGTCAGTGTTTCATTTGATAGAGAAAATTTTGATGACACAAAGTTGTATTGATGTTGCTGGAATGTAAGCTGATTTTTTTTTGCCAAAATAAACAACAAGTTAGTCATCTTGTCACAAATCGTATGTTTTGCTTCTTGATTACACAAAATAGGTCTAAAATGATCTTAGGAACTAACTTTCAAAAAGAAAAATATCTAAGGAACTTGTTTACTTAGAATGAAGTTCACATCTTACACACATTTGAATCACCGGAAAGAAATAATGTCCAAAAGCAGACATCACATTTGGATGCTCCAGAACATTTTGGTTGATAATTTACCTTGTAATTTACAGAACTTGTAGTTGTTTTGACTTTTAACCTCTATAGAACTTTTCTGAAGAACCTTTCAATGGCGAGATTGGTTCTTATAGGCTTTTGGCTTATAAATAGTAATAGCTTGTAGAAAAATTTATAAAGAGATACTTACATGCGATTTTGATTGATATAAATAAAGTTATTGTAGTATGTATTACAATCAACTAGTAGACTCTATCTTGAAAAGACACTCTGATTAAAAGCTAGGTACTATAGAAAAACTATTTACTGTAGAAAAACAGCTTTTAGAAGTTAATATGAATATAACTGATTAAAAGCTAGGTACTATAGAAAAGCTATTTATCGTAGAAAAAGCAGCTTTTAGAAGTTAATATGAATATGACTATAATTGATCGTCCTCTCTTGCAAATTTTACACTTGTGTTTAGTTCCTCATACATAAAGGATTATGATCAGGATAGAAGGTGCACAAATAAGCGGTTGCCCCCGTCCAAACTACAAGCTGCAAGTGCTTCTTTATTCGTTTTGTTAAAACATACGGACCACAGCATGAGGATGTTGGCCATGGGAGCTGGTAGAGCACTATTTCGTTGTCTAGACATCAGTGTACGGCTGTACCTTTCAGTCTTATGGGTGCTATTCAGGTATTGCTTAAAATTGAGAGAATTGAATTTGAGTCAAGATGTGAACATTACCGGCTCACGGCGTGGTTCCAGGAAAAGGTTCATAAACTGTATTTGTAACCTTGATGGGTTCCCCCTTTTTTTTTCCAAAAAGAATGTCAGATCTGATCAATTTGCTCAATATCACTGGGTTATAACACATCTGATATATTTGAATACTTTGATTTGACTTTTACACTGCATTTAGATAATCATATTAGTTTGTTTCAACATGTAATCACTGCATTTAGATAATCATATTAGTTTGTTTCAACATGTAATATGATTTGTTATGGATCCATCGTAACGCACGGACATTTTGTTAGTCCTTATATGTATGCAAATGGTTGTTCTTGCAATAGGCTCTCTGGCCTGCACCTGAGCAGGACGTTCCAGATTACTTACGTACCTGAAAGAAGGTTCAGGTTCTGATGTTGCCCATATCTGGAGCGACCGCTGATGAATGGCAGACGGACATCGCTGTCATGGCCCATATTCTTCCTGCTCATATTTGGTATAGTGCTCGTTTGGTGAGATGAGGCTGGAAAGGAGCTTCGAAATAACCAATCAGAGCCAAGGAATGACGGTTCAGGCCATTGATCGTTGCTTCTTTCTCTGTAGAGTCTGTATTCAGGCCAAGATCTTGAGCAAGCCGAGAAAATGCTTCTTCCCATAACTGCAGGTAACCTGGTAATAAATAGTACCCTTTTTTACCAATATTTTTACCTCTTCCTTTCCTTATAGATCAATTTTTGGCAGTGTTAGTGTCTGGTGCTGCGTGAGCAAAGCAGAGCAGGGAACTAAGGGAAGAAGGTTCTGACGCCTTTTGCTTTGGTCTTTGAAAAGAGTCTCAAGTATCGGAAGGGAATCAAACTCAAGCATGGATCAATCATTCGGGGAATATAACGTGAGGCATCCATCGGTAATGGTCGTGTCCACTAGCTAGAACTAGCGTGATGGGTGTTACTACAAATTAAACGCCCGGTCTCCGCGGCCATCGCAGCGGCGACGGCAATGGCGATGGTGCAGCTAGCCGAGCGCCGGGTGCTGGCTGCCATGATGATTAAGGCGCTTCACTTTTGGAGATTTCATGTCGAGAATCCTGGCCTTTTCGCGCACTTTGCCATGCACGAGTTAGGCCGTTAGCGCGCATGATTTCGTAGGCCACCCATGCACGCGCGCGCATGATGCCATCCTGATGGCAAAGCTTTGTCATGACTCACGAGCTAAACATAATATAAGCTAAACTCGATTGCGCGGATTTGTTAATTTTTCGGTTGTTAGATATAAATAGCTCATGTGGTTTGGGGCTATTTATGCTTTTGGATGAACAACTAAAGTACACCGTTTTACCTTTTCGTTTGGACTGAAATTAAAATGTCAGTCAAAATGCCAAGTACAATGAGCAAATAAGTATGTGGTAATCAACTAATCATCACGTGCAATGGAACTATTTGAGGGGACATTACTCTTTATTAGTGTTTACAAGTTCAATGCTCAAAGTACTGATCATCTCAAGCTACTCGAATGAAGTACCCCACGGACGAGCTAAAGAAATCAATTATGAGAACTCATGCATATACTGGGAGAGCTAGCAGAGTTCTGTGATGGCTCAGAGATTGAGGCCCCTCAGTTAAGTTTTTCTAATTAAGCTCAGATGCATATACTGGGAGAGCTAGCAGAGTTCTGTGCTCACTTGTCAGTTAACTAATTAAGCTCAGAAAAAAATCTGTCAGTGGAAAGTAAAGTATGGACTTCCTCATATCTGACGATGGATCAGTAGATATTTAGCTGATCACCCAAAAGCAAATCCCTACGGCTTTGGAGCAGTACAGGATACATCAATCACTGTACACATCCAATATCCTATTGAGCTATATGCTAGTAAGCGGCCTATAGCAAGAAAGAGGGAGCTGCACCGGCCGGCTCCATGCATGCATGCAGTTAATTAAAAACGAAGCAAGCATCCATAACACCACACTATCCATAGTTAGTGTTAGCTCGTGCAGAGTCAAAATCAGCTGTCCATACCCCCCACTTCCATCGATCGATTATCCAGAAGGAACAAAAAGGAACGATACCAAACTACACATACATATATACCCTCCCTTTTCTTCCTTTCTTTTACCCTAGAAAGAAAAGGGGAAAAAAGAAGAGCAACAGCAACGGCGTACGTCGTCGTTGCCGACTTGTAGTGTACGCATGACAACACGTACTACCAGGCAAGCATCAGATATCTATCTACATATAGATAAATCGACTATGAAAGATCGTGTGAGAAAATTCAAAATACTGTTGTGATAAATTATTATAAATTTTGTAGAGTGGTCAATTAATTTTACAAAAATTACATTTGATTTAGACTATTTTCTGAAAGTGTCAGGAAAATCAGAATTACCGCATGTATTAGTTCGATAGTTCCACTTTGCGGAAGTACCGCAGGCATAAGTATGGTAGTACTGCTTGGCGGAAGTACCGAATTGAATTGCGGTATGTTTTTTCCAGAGAGATCCAGGTGATGTTTTTTCAACGTGCATAAGTACCTATTTGGGGAGCGGTAGTATAGCAAAATGAAAGTACCGGTATGGTTAGTACGGTACTTACGATCTTCCCAGAAAAATAGGATTTTGGGGAATTAAGTCATAAATTAAGTTGGGTTGACCTGGATCATTGGATTAAGGGTGCATGATGCATTGTTTGGCTAATGTAGGTCAAGTTGTGAAGAACTTGTGCCTGAAAACAATTTCTTTGTCTTTGAATATGCAAGGTCGCTTGGAGTCAGCTGTAGTCAATGGCAAGGATCGAAACTAGATTCATGGAGGAGTTGAGGCCTAGAACGATCGAAGATATCGGGTGAGACGGTGAGCTCAAGTATGGCATGAGAAAGGCGGGAAATATTGAAGACGAGTTTGAACGGCGGGATGATGGCGTCATGTGGCTTGCACGGACCAAGTGAGCCGTGGTTCGGTGGAACCGGGATGGGAGAGACTTGGCGACGCGAGGCAAGCTAGTGGTGCACCTACATATGGCAGGTATGGCGACTGCTTGTAGTGGTTGGTGATGACTGGGTCAAGAAATAGTGTTTTGATAGTTTGAATAAAATACCAGAAACCATCTTGGATCAAAACTACGGCGCATGGGCGATGTGTTGGAGAGTGGTTTAGATCAAGATGGAGATGATTGGATCAAGGCTAAGGATTTAGTGGATGTACACTTATATGCTTTGAAAAACGTGTATAAATGAACTTGTATGAATAAAACCCGTGTGTATAGGGTTAACGAGTTTTTCCATTGTAATAGTGGATAGAATCTATTAAGGAGTGTAGGTGACGGTTGCCCACCTATAAAAGAGGGTTGAGATAGAGACATGTGGAGGTTAACCATTCAACCCATCTCTTGTACTCTCTTCTCTAGGGTTAGGGTTTGAGAGTAAGTAACTTGGGTTGTCTTTGTCCTCTAAGGTGGAGTGGGTGTAAAACATATCTTCTCAAGTAAGCAATACATCAATCTTTGCACAACTCTTGAGTCTCTCTTATTTTTGATTGATGTGCATGATTTTTGATTGGTTTTGATTTCTCTTCTTTCCGTCTTGTGATTTTGTTATGCCAAGGATATGCAAATTATGGAGATAATCCTTGGGAATATATATCCACCCATTAGTAGGATTCACAGGAAACCCGTTTTTGATTTTTTTTTTTTGCCTCAAAATGTGATTTCTTGATCTGAGAGTTTGAGACGTGATTTCTTTAATGTTCTTGATTATTGAGACATGTGGAAATATATCTAAAGCTATCTTAGTCATCATCTACCTACGAGTAAGTTGTATAGCCATCTCTCTTTTATTGTCAAATTCGGTCTTCCAGATCACTTGCTCACTAGATCGATGGATGGATGGTGAGATTCCTATAGTCCAAACCGCACCAAAAAAAAAACTAGGGAAAGGGAGAACAATTGACCCAAGAAGGACGCCACATGTAGCCATGCAGCTCGCTCCTTCTCCCTTTTCTCTTGTTCTTCTTTTGTTTGCCTTATCACGATCGATGGAAACGCTAGAGACCACCTGCTGCTGATCGACCGTCTTGCTCACTGAGCCACTCACCGGTCAAGTTACTGTGCCTCGGTGTCTCGTGGAATAACGGAATTCGCGTGTTGGCGTCGGAAAGCGGGTGTTGACATGGAGAGGCCACTCGCCGCCACAGACCAACCCACTCGATCGATCTCATGTATGCTTATGCTATGCATGGCCCAATTAAGCTGCGGATACACATGCACATATCATCCGTTTGATCTTGTCGTTGCTAACGTCCGTCCACCCCATGATTACCGCAGAGAAAGTAAGCAGGGGGTTACATGCATCAGCGAGCTAATACCATTACACACCATTATAATTGCGCTCTAGAAGTGTGCACAGCCTCCACTAATCCAACTCCCCCAAAAGGAAGCAGAGCAATTGCGAGGCCGAGAGCGAGAGATCATCATGTGTGACAATTCAGTTTTAACGGTGCGCACTAGCCACCTCACCTCTCAACTAGTGGTCGAGAGCATTACAGGAAGCTAGACGTTACATGCAGCAGAAAGCTGCAGGAAAAAAGAAGAAGGCTGGAGTCTAGAACGAGTAGTACATGTGTTCTCATCCTGGCTGGGACACTTGGAGCCGGGGTTCCTTGCACTCACGTAAACCGTCGTCAGAGCGCACGACGACGGTGACCATAATACGTGTGGATCCATGGATATATCGATCCATCGTGCGTATGCTGTTGGGGCCGCGAAATATTCCTACGTGCTGACGAGGCAGGGACAAATATACCCGTGACTGCGATGAAGCGCGCGTTTGGTCGCTACCGTCGCCACAGTGCCGAATCTGCAGGACCCGGCTCGGCTAGCTAGCTAGCTCATCCTCCCATCTGTGTCTAGCTATCTGTCCACCTGGCCGTGCTGCTATCAGATGTTGATGTTGTGTTTGCGTTCCAGCTAGCATGTCCGGCTAGCAAGCTCTGCTACCGTCGGTACCCGGAAATCCTCGCTCGATCGATCGATCTCCATCACCAACACCAAAACCGGCTTTGTTAACTCGGAATCTGCATCCGATATGCGAACATTCACACTGATTTTGGCATCGGTATTCATAGTTTTCTTCCAGCTTTAGACCCAGCACGAACGCTAGCTAGCTAGATGATCTACACCTAGCTCTTGGTGTTCTACGAAAGAGGGACGTCAGACAATAATACAACGCAAAGTTCCGTCGTTCCTAGTCGGTAAGTAAAAAAGTACGCGCGCTTGGCACACCGTACCCTATTCCTGCACAGCCATACGCCTAGCGTACTGTTCACAGTACGCTACCCCTAGTAATCATGGTTCTGGGATGGAATCTACATACGCGTAACGGTTTGAATCACACGCAAATACGCGCGTACGTACACCGCCAATCGCTACGTACCGTGCCGACTACAGCCGGTCGATTCGATGCAACCGATCAGTAAAATACTGCGAAAAAGGCGTCCTTTTCCGCGTCACTCGACGGGCAGAATCCAGCGGCCGGTCGAGCCGATCGATCGAATCCTCGCCTTTTTGGAAAAAGCTCCCATCCGATCGATAGATTATTGCCAGTAGAACCTATCCTACCCCGTATGCACGCCCATGTACGTCCATCTGTGCCTTGACTTTTGATCGATCCGGAGGTCAACAACTAGCAGCGATCCACGTACTATCAGCACGCCTAAACTGAAATTGAAAGATAATTGAATTAGATTAAAATGTAAATCTACGTCCATCTATCCATCGTCGTCGACGTTGGCTTCCCTATCGCCTTCACGGCGAGCCAAGTCGCGAGGCTGGATGCCGTGTGTATATATGCCAATTAAATCAGAAATCACGTCCATTAAATTGATTGGTAGCTAGTCTGGTGGTGGTACCGCATGGGTCATCCACACAGTAGCGGTAATAGTGGTAACAGTGGTGTAGGGCCCTTTTGAGGCCAGCAGTAGGACACATCGAGGCCAGATTGGCCATTAACAAGTCGACACAACTTGCAATTAGCATCGGTCGTACAGCCAATGAAGGCGTGTTTAGTTTGATTAATTGGTACATTAGGCTACCTAAGCTAGGCCGGGAAGCCTCTTCGATACTCTTTTCAAAAGCGTAAACAGCTTAATAAAGCACTTCGATACTCTTTTCAAAAGCGTAAAGCACAAGTGCGTTACTCCTTCCGTTCCCGATAACATGTAATTCTACTTTTTAAATTCTGTTGCTAAATACATGTTATTTTACGATTTTAAGATAACTCCGTACTACTTTTTTCTTTATATACCCCTCCCGTTAATTGTCCATAGCCATTTATAAGTCATTTAGTGTTAAGAATTAGAGTAACATACCACCATCCGAACGTAATAAGTGGCTTATTGAAGAAGGTTAATATGGTATTTTGTATACATCCCTAGGTTGTTATGCAAAATATTAGAATGACATCTAATGAACAACGGAGAGAGTACTGAATAGTTAATAGTACATTTAGCAATATATGTTGCTTTACAATATGTGACTTTGTGTATTTAGATTTTTGTGTTTGCAGTTTTTGGAAGAGGGGCGATTCCTTATTTGCCACTACAATTTTTTTGCTCCCAGGCCTCACATATCAGTATGACAGGGCGTGTTTAATTTGATTAATTGGTACATTATGCTACCTAAGCTAGGCCGGGAAGCCTCCCCGAGAAGAAACCATAATTCCTTGCAACTTGCTGCAGGATCGGACGCAGCAGCTTAAAAAGCACTTCAATACTCTTTTCAAAAGTGTAAACAGCTAAAGCACTTCAATACTCTTTTCAAAAGCGTAAAGCACCGATTCGTTACTCCTTCCGTTCCCGATAACATGTTATTCTACTTTTTAAATTTTGTTACTAAATATATGTTATTTTATGATTTTAAACTTCGTGCCATTTTTCCCCCTTTGTATACCTCTCCCATTAATTGTCCATAGCCATTTTTAAAGTCATGTACTACTAAGAATTAGAGTAACACACACCATCCAAAGGTAATAAGTGGCCTATTGAAGAAGGTTAATATAGTATTTTGTATGCATCCCATGGTTGTTATGCAAAATATTAGGATGACATCTAATGAAGAACGAAGAGAGTACTCCATAGTTAATAGTACATTTAGCAATATATGTTGCTTTACAATATGTGACTTTGTGTATTTGGATTTTTGTTTTTATAGTTTTTGGAAGAGGGGCGATTACTTATTTGACACTATGAATTTTTGTGTTCCCAGGCCCACATATCAGTATGACACGGGATGACATATCTGAAATTTAAAAACTCTGCACAATACTAGTGACTAGTTAATTAGGACTCAGCACGTAACGCGTGGGCGCGCGATCCCGCTCGTTTCGGTTTCAGCTTCTGGTTTATTTTTCACTATTCATAAATTTCATCTTTTTATGAACTTTTGGCTTTTTTAGCTTTTTTGCCGGTTCTTTTTCCCCGTCTTTGTTTGCATTATACGTGATAGGCTAATATATTTTTTCTATTTTTAATTTAATAAGCCTCTATCAGCTACAATGTTTTTTCAGCCAGTTACAGTGCTTTTCAGCCATAAGCCACTCAAAAAAGCCATATTGAGCACAACTAAGCCATAAGGCCCACATTCTTTTATCGTATGATTTATGATTTCTCTCGAATAAATAAACAAAATAATTTCTCCGTTATCTTTTTTGAAACAATTTATCATGATAGCTTTTTTGAAACAGTATATCAACTTATTAGCATTCAATTCGTTTGCACAAAACACTCACGCTAAGAATGAAAACCATCAGCCGTAACCATAAACCATAAAGTACAGCAGAAAAGAACCCATCCAAGGTGAGACAGAAGTTGCCAATTGATGTACCTCCAAACATAGAGGGGGCGCTGCATGGCAGGCTTGGCCAGGACGCCACCTAGCCAAGGGCGGATGCACTAAGAGTTATGTTGGGGGCATAGGTCTTTGTGTCGATTGTAATTTTTCTTACTCAGAGACTAAATTTACATAGCGTGCCCCCACATGACTAAAATTAGTTCCCCACAACTTGCAGCCAAGTGACCCAGGTCAGTAGCGCGCGGGCCAGAACTTCTCCCATAAACCTTCTCCCGCGTGCCCCCGTGGGCCAGCCCAGCGTGCGGCCCGACCGCTCAGGCTAGTGCCTAGGCCAACGGGCAACTAGGCGAGGGCATAGCCATATGCGAGCACAGCCCAGCCATCAACGAGTGGCTCTTCATGACTTCTATTCGCCAACACTCCCAGAGCCCCAGACGTTTTACCTTCCCAGCTTCGTTCCCCACACTGTCCATTCCTCTGCAGTGGGCGCTAGGTCGATGACAATTCGTCCTAGGCTCCTACTCCTAGGCTTCATTCTTCAATAATTCTATAATAGATCGCTTCTACAAGTTGAGAAGTCATCGAAACTAACTATAAAATATAATTTGCTTCACTTTATTTGATTATTTTCTAATTCTTTTATTTGAAATTTTACTCACTTATTGTTTTTGTTATCTATTGTGTAGGTAATAGGGTTAGATGTTGTTTTTTGCCCATGCTAATCATCTTGTATTCTCATATTCACGCTAGATCCTTTACTACCTGTGAGTTTCTTGATTTTAGTAAATTATCTGACAAATAGCTATGGTTATAGATTATTAAACTTTTGTCATGGAGTTAGTTGGTGTTACAAAATTTAGAACACATTACTACCTACCATATTATTAATAGATACATTGATAAAATATGGGTCAAAGTATGGGACACCGTGTTATTTTATCCGTCACTGCACCTAGCTAGCTAACTAACTAACAACCTCCCGCTGGCTCCGGGCCGTGCGTGCGTGTTTGCGTCCGCGACCGCGCGCCCCCGACAGCTTGGATCGACCGTGCCGTCGTTGCCGACGCGCGCGCGGTGCATCACCCCACCCCACGTCCGAGCCGCAACGATTCGCAAGTTGCAACTAATCTGCAGTATCCCCGCTGAAAACAATGTGTGCTAAGGCATGCGTGCACGGTGCCAATCAAGCGAGAAAAGGAGGTTGCTCGGTGCCAACGGATGTTAACGCTTGCGCTGACATTTGGGCCCATCCTGTCGGGAGGTGCCAGTCGGCCTCGCTTGTTACTGTCTGTCTCCGGGAGTGTTGTACCCATGCATATGTTGACTACGACCTGGAGCGTATGTACACACGTACGTACGTACATTTATTGCAGTTTGCGCCGAATCGATCAATGGCCGACCTAAAACAAGATCAATAGTAACATTCATGAGGCCATGGAGGGGTTGTGTTGACGTTGAAATTAACTGTAGCTTAAATCCTGAGGTATATATGGGGTCATCTAGTGCTATAATATATACATGTCTTTATCTTTGAAGGTAGAGTTATATTTATCATACAACTCTAACAGCTATGAGCTCTACTAATATTTGCCAAACTATAGCAGCTCTAACAGATACTCTCTTCGTCCTGCAATATAAGTTATCATTTTTTGAAACTATTGTCCTACAATATAAGTCTATTACAGAAACAACTAAATATGTAATTATTATAATATTTTCACTATACACTCAAACTTTAATGCTAAAAAATGAATGAGTAGTTGTAGTATACTATTTGATAGGGGTATGCATAGTCTAATGTTATTAACTTTTTCTTAATATCTCCTTGGTCTATATGAATGATGGGCTTTGGCTTATATTATAGGATGGAAGGAATATTGATTAACTTGCACACTTATAATCAGGTGTCACCAAATAAACGATGTAGATACGGCAGCACAGCTCCGGCTTCTTCCCTAAATCTGACTCGACGAGGTGTGAGAGACAGAAACACTCCAATCTGTCGTTGTGGCCATTTCGATCTTGGGGTTCAATTCAGTTGCCATTCTTGGAGCTTACTGGTGGAATATGTACTGTAATGGGCGTATTTGAGGACAAAAACAATCAAATTGATCTGGGACGTTAGATCTCCATCCAACGGATCCACCCATACAAGCCCCCCTCCAAAAAAAATGACCTAGCGCGTTGGATCTCCATCTAACGGCTCAAAATCTGACTGTTTTTGTCCTAAAAAACAATCGAATGTTGTATAGACACTCCCATTTTTGTTTGTCGCACAAGATACTTCCATCTAAGCACACAATCATTAAGAAACAAAGCCTAACTGCTCTTGTTAATTAATTATTCTGGAAAAAAATATGCTGGAATTCTGTTTCCTAAAAAAGCTGGATTTTTTAATACCACATGTGTTAATTAATTATTTTGACGTGCAAATAGGTCGGCATAGTAAGGATGGGGAAATAAGTCGTCCATTCATTATTTAATAGACTATCTAATAATTGGTAAGATCGATCACAGTTCCAGCAAGCAGCTCTTATATGTACACATATATCTCACTTTTCTATAAAGTGATAATAAGAAACAGCTTACAAAAGAAAATTGTGCAGGAAAGCATGCATATATGCAATTACTAAAAAATATATAGGTTTTTTCTATGTAATTTTGGTCAATTAATTATATAGTATAGTTTGAAACTATATAGTCAACACCCGTTGTTCTCCTATGACGACTTATATTAGCAATTAGTTTCAAAGATAATGATTTCTATTGATTGTAGTCTCCATCTTGGGCTTTTTGCTCTTGAAGGAAAAAAAAGAGGGGGAGACAAATTTGCACAAGAACACTTACAACTGAACTGCAAAATTATGCCCATTGCTTTATCGTTTCCTAGAACAAGTCAAAAAGCTAACGCTTGCTTGCTTGCTTCTCCGATAGCCTTCTCAGCTAGCTGGTAAAGCTAGTACAACCAAAATTGTTTTTTTTTCCTTGTGCACCTTTAACATGAGTCACAATATCTTGAACCTTAAAAAATAGCGTATCCTTTCTGTTGCTGTTGCTGATGCTGTTATTGCTGTTGCAGTGGTTGCTGCGGTGGTTATGCTGGCCATGCCAGACATGCTAGCTTGATTTACCCCGGCCCCGTGATGCAAAGTAGTTTCGCCTGTGCTTTTCCTGGAGATTTTTAAGGTCGTCTGTCATGGCTCTGGATGTTGCCTCCTCTCCTTTCTCGCCCTCTTATGCACACCCTTCCTATTCCCCCTCCTCCTCCCCCTCCGTCTCTCTCCTCCATTTCTTCCCTCTCTTTCCCGGCCGGGGACCACATCACCTGCCTGCTCTCTCTCTCTCTTGGTTGGTGGCACTTCCCAAACCTTGCGAAACTAATCCCACTAGGCAGTGTCACCAGCTATATATAACCACCTCCATTGTAACTTGTTTCCTTGTACCCCATCACCAGCTTAATTCCCCCCTTCCTTGCTTGCAAGCTCCCTAGCTTCTCTCTCAATGTTGGTCGACGTTTGAAACGCACCACAGTCTAGCTACAGTCTCTTCTTCCTCCTTTTAGTTAACTGTTCTTATCTTGTCGTTTTGATCAGCACGTTGTACTCTTTGAGCTAGCTAGCTGCTGAATACTAGTGGTCGATCGAGAATATGAGCATCTCAGTGAACGGCCAGTCCGTGGTGCCGCCGGGCTTCCGGTTCCACCCTACGGAGGAGGAGCTCCTGACCTACTACCTCAAGAAGAAGGTGGCCTCGGAGCGCATCGACCTCGACGTCATCCGCGACGTCGATCTCAACAAGCTCGAGCCATGGGACATCCAAGGTACATACAGCCAATATTGCACAATGCTGCGCACTTGCATGTACTACTAGCTAGTACCAGTGGTGTAGGTACCACTGCAATTAAGGTGGTGAATTCACACGTGCGGCGTCCGCCATGGATATTGCAGAGCACTGCAGGATCGGGTCGGGGCCTCAGAACGACTGGTACTTCTTCAGTCACAAGGACAAGAAGTACCCAACGGGGACACGGACGAACCGCGCGACGGCGGCCGGATTCTGGAAGGCGACGGGGCGCGACAAGGCCATCTGCACCAACTTCAAGCGCATCGGCATGCGCAAGACACTTGTCTTCTATAAGGGTCGCGCTCCACACGGCCAAAAGTCTGACTGGATCATGCACGAATACCGCCTCGACGACATGCACCCCGCCGCCGCCGACCCCGGCAACCACCCCTACTACTCCTCCGGCTCCTCCCCAGTACGTACACGTGTACATATACTGAAATATTACCGACACGATTCCATACGTATACGTTGCATGCACGCCGGCCACGTCGCCGACAGACAGATGGAGATAGCAGCTAGCTACATGTTTCATGCCTGTCTACACATGCACGCGGTAGAGTAATACACATATGCAGCCACTGTACACGACAAAGTACGTTTAGACATTTCTCGTACACGACGTAGTATGGTTTAGCTAAGATGATGGCTGATTGGTGGTTGGGAATGGGGCCTGGTTTGCGAGTGGGAGTGGCGCTTTCACTCGCTGTCAGAAAAGGGGAAGAGGGTAGTGGGTTGGTTCAGTACTTTTGAAGGAATAAATTGAGCTGCTACAGCTGGGAAGAAGGCAGGCTGGGGCATATGCGCGCTGGTTGAGGTGGTTGGGTGCGGGCATTTTGGGGTCAAGGCAGCAGGAGAATCTGCGCTGCGCACCAGCAAGATCATCAAACACATGCCCCATGCATGCGACCCAACCCAACACCTACGTACTCGACGGGGCCGGCCGGGACACACACCAGCACACAAAGATGCAATGCTACTACTCCTACCACCCAAACTAATGGATCAGAACACTAGTGGGTAGTGAGTGTATGTGTATATGCATGCATGCATGGCCCAATTAACGAAGGGAACAGTGGACTTTTGCACGCGTAGACACCAGCATATGACAAACCTCCATCTCTTTCTGGAGGTCAACACTAATGGGGCTAGCTTTTGAGCTGGCCGGGTCATCTCATGGGAAATCTTGCATATGATTCTAGGCTAGCTACTACTGCTTCTTTATGTGCAAATGGACCTGCAACAACAAGCTTTGGATGCTTCGTTAAGTCACCTTTAACCCTTTATGGAAAATCCAACATCATGACACACTGGACTCATCTAAGTCACTAAAACTTGCAAGCATGTACACACTTAATTAATCGATTGGTTTGTTCGTCTTTTTTCTCATGCAAATTAATGTCGTCACGGTTGCTGTACAGATGCGTGGCGTGGCCGGCGACCAAGCGGCGCAGGAGGAAGGGTGGGTGGTCTGCAGGGTGTTCAAGAAGAAGACCCTCGCGCACCACGGCCAGAGCAGCGCCGCCGCCGCCGCCGCCACCCTGACGAGCCACTCGACGGCCAAGCTGGCCGCCGCCATGGAGAGCAGCCCGAGCAACTGCTCGTCAGTGACCGTCAGCGACCACGTCAAGGCGCAGATGCTGCACTCCTCCAGCGACGACGCGCTCGACCAGATCCTCCAGTACATGGGCAGGTCGTGCAAGCAGGAGACCAAGCCTGCAGCACTGGATCACTTCACTACTACTGCTGCTGCTGCTGCTGCTGCATGTCCTGACAGCCTGTATGGAAAGTTCTTGAAGCTTCCGCCCCTCGAGCACGTCACCGGTGGCGGCCTCCTGCCGAACCCAGCCGAGTACGCCGCATCCGACGCGTCGGGGATCGCCGACTGGGACACGCTGGACCGGCTTGCGGCTTACGAGCTCAACGGACTCTCCGACGCGTCCAAGAACATGACCAGCTTCTTCGACGAGCCCAACACCACCTTCTCCTCTGTCCATGCTGCCGGCAGTTCCGGCGACGGCGACCTTTGGAGCCTGGCGCGGTCGGTGTCGTCGTTACACGCGGACTTGATGAATAACGTATAATTATCAACCCGAGAGACGGCGTATGCATGCACTACTAACTCGATCTACATGCATGCATGCGTGCTTGCATGGCCGGTATTGTACGTACACACGTGCACGTACGTGAATAATTCCTAGGGAGACAAAGCGATGTAAGACTCAAGACAGGCCACCTATACACGACGAGATCATGGATATATCGATCGGAGCTGTTGATGATGTGAAAGAAAGGAGGAAAGAATTAAAAGGACGGCGTGGTAGGACAGAACATATGTATTATTATTATACCTATAGCTTATTATAAAGCCCTTTTCTAGTGCAGTGAGGTGTGATTTCTTTTCTGATCATATCATGCATCACCGTGTGCTGTGCGTGTATTATTGTGGTCGTCATCGATGGAATTGAAGGAGTTAGCCAGCCCTAATAACCTGTGTGCGCTCAATTTTTTTCATGTGTTTGGATGGAAATCGTTGTCTCTCGTGTCGTGACAAGAGGAAAATAGTTCAGAAAAAGGAAGATATCTTTGGCCTCTCCAGCTGTTTTGTGTAGGTATTTGGAGCCAATGCAAAAAAAAAAAAAGAGATGTGAAGGCAGACCACCAAGCACTACTTTTAGCTTTCTTGCTCGATCAGTGTGTTGAAATATTGTAGAGGTTTCGACAGCCTCGTGCAACATGTACAAGTATGCTATACTTTTATCGCCTTGTCGCGGTCAATTGATAGCGTTAAAATCTTACGCGATCTGGGTTTTGTTCCTTCTCCATTCCTTTAGCTTTTCGTACTGCTCCTTAAATTGATATAGCCAGGGAGAATTGTTAAGAGCATATCACGTGTCTCGTGGATCCATGCCTTGTGGAATTGATCGATGATGCCTTTATATGTGCTCCGATAGAGATCTGATCATCAAATTATTGTATGGTATATTTGTATGCATGCATGAGGGAATTTGATGATAGGGGCATTTTGCAGCCATGCATGGTGGTGGACAGTGATGAATTCACCAGGATTGATGTAGAACCAACCAAGTATCTAGGAGAGTATCAAAATTGTAGGTAAAAGAGTGACATATACCTACCAAGGCTAGTATTTGCATCCAAGTTTCTTTTTGGTGGTTAGAGAAAGACTTACATGCATGCTAATGTATCCACCTCGTCAAATGTGCAATCATGTCTCTGTAATTCGGCATAGATATTTTCTTTGCAGCATCTTGATACTAGCATTGACCGACTTTACTCAGCTTCCAGTGCATTCTGTTGTCTGTGGAAAGAACCAAAATACATTGCACTTCGCATGCTTGTTGCACATTTCAGACAAGACAATCTTGCTTGCAAGGGGAAAACATTGAACCTCTAGTTAGTTTCGTGTAAGAGCTACTCGAGCGGAGGACGAATATTGCTCCAAGCACGAGGATCTAAATTTCCATGCGCAATATATTCACAGTGTTATTCTAAGACTAATTCACAAGGTGCCAAAGAGACAGACAACCTTATTAACCTCCTAAGTACGAAGAGGGACAATTTATTCCTTCTTTACATATAGCACTCTAGATTCGAAAATGACGACGCGCCGATACCATTCCTACCAAAAGTAAGACTAAAAGATGTTCTTAACTAGTCAATTTCGTGTGAAAAACGTACTTAATTTGGAGAATCAAAGGATCATTTGTTGGCCGGCGCCTAAATGTGTCCTTCACGATTCCAATATTGGAGAGACAGCTTAATGATTATTGAAAGCATGAGTTTGTTTATTTTTTTCCCTCCAGTGAAGGATACTACTCCTAAACTGGTTGTTAAATACTATATTTGATTTATTAAGATGATGAAGGCACACTAAGTTTATTTTACAGTTTTATTTTAAAGTGTGAATGTTCTTTTGACTCACCAGAAGGGACCCCCAGCAACTACTAGCATATACCATCGCAGGCCATCTTGTTTACTTGCTCACGTACTCCTGCATTGGGCTATTACAGGGCCCACCGCTTCCAGGTCCGTCATGGTCGAAGGGCTTGAAAATCTGGGCTTGCATCTTAACAGTGTAATGGCCCTTATTATGTCATCCAACAAGGACATTCAATCCGAAACGGCAATATTTTATGAGAAAAATTAAGGTTTCGTCACTCGTAAGCATCTTGGTTTAGCATTTACCACCTCTAAGTTTCTTCTTTGATAATTTACCACTACTAAACACCAAATAGGATTTGCCACTTTAGGTGTATTCTAGTATTTTTGAAATTTTCTTGCACCGAAATCCAGCATGAAAAGACCATGTCGCCCTCCCTTACCAATCGGTGGAGCCAAACCCTTTTCTGCACGTGCGGTCGAACCAGACTAGCTAGACCGGGCAAACCTTGATATCAATCCTAATCCAACGGTACAAAGTAAAAGGTACATATGGGAAGATACTTAGTGGTGGGCCAGGTACCATCTAAAAACTAAAATATAAGGCTAGGTAAGTAATTTACTTTGTTCATGCAAATGGAAAAAAAAATTCAACTTCAACAGTTATCTTCACCGTGATATCAGGAGAAAAATCACTCGATGACAGGCTGTTCTGTGAACTGCCTCGCTTATCTAATGTCTGAGTCGTCATGGCATGCATCCAAGCTATCTAATAACCAGGCAAGGCATTACATACATATTTTTGTCCAATTAGCAGTGCATGGCTTCAAGAATTTGCAGTCTCTGATCGACTGTGTAATTGTGCTTACATTAAGACGTGGGATCCAACTAATGCATACAAGAAACTTCAGCTCTTGTGCAGATTGAACCAAGGACTAATCGGTACCCAGGCGGCCAGGCCAGCATGCACATTCGCCATAGTTGAATTTTTAGAGGGGAAAAGGAGGAGATGGGATGAGCACGGTAGGATGCATGGCGGAGGCGATGCGTGGGAGAGCGGCAGCCCGCAGATGATGTCAAGAGGAAACAACGTTAATCACGCTAGTAATTGCTAAAATAGTAAAATGCCAGCATTTATAAAAAAACACATGCCTAAGGCCCTGTTTGTTTCCACTTAAGATTATTATAATCCAGCTTATAGGTGGGGGATTATATAAGCTAGATTATAATAAGCTGGTGGGAAATAAGCTGTCAGGTGTTTGGCAGCCTGGATTATCAGAGTTATGAATTGTTGTATTCGAATGTTTAAAGACTACAATGCCCTTGACCTTTTTTTGGTGACTTATTTATTCTTTTATGACATGTTTTTTATTAGTTTGAACTTGCAAAACATTAGTAACATAAAAATTTGAATACATAAGTGGTAGAAAAGCTTAATTATTCAAATATCCATGATCATATATTCGTACAAATATACTCTTACAAACAAATTACTCTCTTCTAGCAAGTAAAGTATTAGCAATATTATCACGGAAGGCATTCATGCCCCCCTCTTCATCTCCCAATTGACTTGAACCCACATGAGAGGAAGGCATCGGCATATAGTTTTCATCTCGATCACACCGGTCAAACTCTTCATCACTCAAAGCACTATCCCGAATGAAGTTATGGAGTGTCATGCATGCATGTATTATTTTGGTTTGTTTGAGCATTGGATAACTTGGTAAGTTCAACAAAATTCTCCACTTCATCTTTAACACACCAAAAGATCGCTCAATCACATTACGAAGTGATGAATGCAAGTCGTTGAATACCTCCTTCTTGCCACTAGGGCGTGGTCCATTTCGAAACTCTGGTAAATGGTACTTGGTCCCTTTGTATGGAGCTAGAAAACCCGGTCGATTTGAATAGCCTAAGTCGACAAGGTAAAATTTTTCTACAAAATGTAAACATACACAATGAGATATAGCTACAGTATGCAACTTTTTGAGATAACTAGTTAAAATGTTACTATACCATTTGGAGGATGTGGGAACTGCGTGGCATATTTACGTAAAGCATCATTGAATACCCTCATGTCATGTACTGATCCAGGCCATCCCGCAACAACAAAAGTGAACCTCATGTCGAAGTCACATATCGCCAACACATTTTGAGTGGAATAACCATACCGACCAACATGTTGAACCACCTTTGCCGAAGGCACAACAACCGGTATGTGAGTGCCGTCTATTGCACCTATACAGTTATTAAAATGAGGATAAAACCGGAAACCTAGCAGTCTTGGGTGTATCTTTGTGAAGTTTGGATCTCTAGGTTTGACAATATCTGCTGATAGGAGGTAAACACTTTCCAACACTTCATTGAATTTTCTACTAATTGTTTCTTTTGACCTCGCAAATCTGTTTTTCACTTGAGTAAATGACTGAAGAGCCCCAATAGTCCATAGAAACATACCCAAAGCTTCAATATAAGACATCTTGTTGCTTGACTTCAAACCATAAGACGTCACCAACAAGTCATGCAATCTATCAAATAGTAGCCTACTCATCCTAAACATATCATAGCAATCTTTTGGAACTCTAAGAGTTTTCATAACCCAATCATGACCAGACTCATCTGGTTCAATTCTCTCTGATTTGTTCAAATAAGTTTCAGTATAGTACATACCAAATGCACAAGTTACTGCTCCATATTGTTTCAATCATGTCAAGTTGATTCCGTGCAACCACAAATGTTTCATCCTCATCACTCTCATACAAGTCAATCTACATATATTGGAACAAATATTGCCAAACAAAGGTCCAACCAAATATTTCATAAACAACTCAAAGTAGATAAGTTCATAGAAACCATATGTTGTCAAACAAAGGTTCAACCAAATATTACATAACCAACTCAAAGTAGATAAGTTCATGCAAATAAATAAATTGACACAAAGTGATTGCAAACATTTGGATTGACTACTACATCAAGCCTTCCTTCACACACCACCTCTTCAACCAATCAAGCCTTCCTTCCTTGGTGGAAAATATTTTGAACATATCACGGTGTTCTGCTTTCACAAATAGTTGGGTAGCCATAAAATGTTCTGCAGTTCCCTCTGCTGCCCCGCACTCCACAACCAAGTTCATCACTTCTTTAATAGAATTGTACCTCAATTCACCTTGCATCACCTTGTTGGCAATAGCACAATTGTTCTCCAAAGTGTTATGAATACCCTTCATTATCTTAACCATGGGGTTCTTTCCTATCTTTTGTGGGCTAGTAGCAGTGCTACTTGAACCTCTCTTTAATGGATTGGTACCATTTGATTTGCTCCCCAATGATCCATGTCCTACATGTGTTTCTCCAACCCCTTCTCCATGAGCCCCTCCACCTCCTCCAACAGCCCCTGCACCTCCTCCTCCAATAAACTCACCAGGTATACAGGAAGATGAACCATCAACGCAACCATGCCAAACATTTCCTTCAACAATTCTTCAAACTCCGGTGGACCATGCTGCAGCCTTCTTCCACTGAATGTCCTCGAAAGATGGTAAAACATTTGTAAGCACAATTCTTTTTTCAATTGTACATAAAACGTTTATAGTCGCTAATTGTTACCTTGGTGACTTTTTTCAGTAATCATCGGAGCATCCACTGTACCTTTAGTATCATCCCAACCAAGCCTCAGATCCTTGAGAAGGCTTAGCCAAAAGCTATACAAGCCTTTAAGCAAATCCCATCGGTTCTTAAACTGTGTTCTAGAGTGACGTAAGCCTGTCCTTTGCATGTACTTAACAGCAATATTCTTGTAGTCTCTATTATTCATAACCCCATTAGGCCTATTACCAGCACGTATTTCTTCGATGCAAATTTCACAAAAAGTCCTAATGTTCGATGCACACCAATCTGCTTTGTCAAACTCCTCCTTCTATTCGATACAACACATACATATATAAATTTCAATTTTATGTTCAGTTGCATGGATATACACAAAGATGGCTAGGACCAAGTAAAAGCTTAAGTAATTTTACCATGTTACCGCCATCGACATGTGCAGGAATGTCGGCATCCTCTCCTTCAGCAGATCCCCGTCTTCGACGCTGCACCGAAGGTGGGGAGCTACCGTCATCCACACCGTAGGCTCTGAGGTCCTCATCCCCAAGGTCGGTGCTGGCAGCCGCTCCTGAGGAAAATAATAGGCAATACCATCATCTGTTGCATTCCTTTGGACAGTTTTGAACAGTTATGCATCAATTATACAAATGAAAAGCTACAGCAACAATTTAACCAGGTACTTCTTGGATTTAGGTTTGTGCTTAAGAGTTTCAAGGGACATGCTGGTAATATTACATACTGAAAACTTACTTTTGATGCTTCTAGTTCTAGGATGAGCTAAGGCTTGACAGTTTGATAATGGAAAGTGGAAAGAACATATTGGCTGTTGCAAGTTTTTAGTTTTAGAATTATATACAACAGCAGTAACATTTGATGTATCCTTAGCTCAAGTATGGTTGCTATATGATCAAGCACATAAGGTTGCACCCTTGCAAAAGGACCAACAAGATTCTAACATAACTTCAAACCTACACATGCATCCTGGGAAACAAAAACATACCAAAGCCCCGCCCGCCGCCCCCGATGCCCACACCGAGGCCGCCGCCCACGCCTAGGTCGTCGCCCCCGAGGTTGCCGCCATGCCCAGCCGCCGGCCACGAGGCCTTCGACGCCGGCGCCGTGCCGCCGCCGCGACTCGCGGCCTCTCCGCCACCCCGAGGCCAGCCGGCGCCCCGTGCCCAGCCCGCCGCCCGAGGCCGATGCCCACACCGAGGCCGCCACCGACGCCAGGTCGCCGCCCCGAGGTCGCCGCCCATGCCCAGCCGCCGCCCGAGGCCTTCGACGCCGGCGCCTGGGCCGCGACCACGACGCCTCGGCCTCCGCGACTCGCGGCCTCTCCCGGCACCACGTCCCCTCCCGACGCCGCCCCGGCCGGCGCCGCCTCGGCCAGCGCCGCCCCTCCCAGCGACTTCCTCGGTGACCCCGGGGCTTCGCGCAATGGAATTCCGGTAGGCAAGCGCACGGGCAAGGCCAGCCTCCGCATCATCACCATCTTGGGGATCCATCTTGGGGAAGAGGAGAGGAAGGAGGCGCACGAGAGGGAGAGAGAGGCGCTGGGAGGGGATTCGCTGGGAGGGGAGGCGCGTCTGGGAGAGAGGCGCTGGGAGGGGAGGCGCTGGGAGGGGAGGCGCGTCTGGGAGAGAGGCGCTGGGAGGGGAGGGGATGCGTTTTTGGGATGCGTTGGGGATATATATGAATGGCAAAGGTGGGTAATATTTCTAAAGTTTTATGGTCATTAAGATAAAAGGTGGATCTATAAGCTGAAATAAACTCCTTTTTTCAGCTTATTAGATTACAATAATCTGGGCTATTAGATTATAATAAGTTACCTTATAATCTAGGCTGTTTGTTTATAATAATCTTAAGTGGAAACAAACAGGGCCTAAATCACCCTTACGTACTTCCGAGTGGGGGTACTAGAGATACCTCCCAAGCACCATAGAATATCTCATAACTTACTATCATTGCGTTTCTGGAATATCTCATGCAAGGCAGCTGGCTACATTGCTCAAGCATTTCTCAAACGCAAGGACAAATTTCTTGATCAAGAAAATTCCCTGCTACTAATTCATTCAGCAGGTTCATTTAGAGAAAGCACCAGGAATCTACAATATACAAATACATTTAGCAGGCTTCATCAATTGCGTTGTCCTCAACTCCTAACGACTGGAACCCACAAGTTCAGGCCTGAAGGTGACTTTTGGTCCAGTTCTCCCTAGGGTTGTAAACAAGTCGAGCTTGAACAAGCCCATCCTGCTAGGCTTAAGTTTGATAAAAGCTCGGCTCGGACAAAGCTCGAGTGGGCTCGAGCTGGGTTCATGTAGGCTCAGTAACACATGACCATCAAGAGCATTCATAAATTTTCAAGTGGTTCACATGAACAAAAAAAGAGGAGGGGTTAGAGGAATAGTTCATACTCCGATCGAAGAAGGGTGTCGGCGGTGGAGGAGCAGCGCGCTGGTGCTCAGCTACAAAGCCGCGGAGGAGGAGGGCATCGACGGTGGAGGAGCAGCGCGCCGACGCTTGGCGGCGGAGCCGTGGAGGAGGAGGGTGTCGACGGTGGAGGAGGAGGGTGTCGACGGCCGGCTGGTCGGAGCCGGGATGGGACTCTGGAGCAAGAGTCGGTGGAGTGGATAAGGAACCTGAGGTAAGGAGTGAGGACCTGGGGTTGGGGTAATGGGGTGATTTGAATTTGGGCTAAGGAAAAGATTGGATATTTAGATGGGTTATGGGAAAATGAGCCTAATCGAACTATTCGAGCTCGGCTCGTTGAGGCTCGTGGGCTCAGGATTAAGCTCGAACTCGACTCATTTGGAGCTTGAGCCGAGCTCAAATCAAGTTGAGTGAGCCGAGCTCGAGCAGCTCATGAGCCTCGAGCTTTTTTACAGCCCTAGTTCTCCTCCTGTTGCACTTGGTAATATGGGGCTCCAACTTCTTTCCAATGTGTACCTGCGTAGATATTCTACGAGGAACATCATGCATCCATATTTGGGAATGTTAATTTGGGTGAGTATCCCTTAACAAAGTTCAAGACAAGTTGAGGCCAATAACTAACAAAACATGTTCTATTGATTGTGTAATCAAGTGGAGATGGCGTAAGACCATGTGGTGGCAGTCTCATGAGAGTGATGAGTATTTGACATTGCTTGTGCCTTGCCTTTGCTGTTTGAGTTTGATTTTTGTGAATTTGCATTTTGACCTGTGCAATTCTAGTAGCATCAGTCAGACTGGCCTAGGGTGGCGATCTGACCTTGTGCAGCTATGGTCAGACCGGCAGTGCCTTGGCGGTCTAACCAGTGTAGTGTGACCGACTATTGATGGCGGTCCAATCGGTGCTCGGTGCAGTTTGACTGACCGTGGTGGCAGTATGACAGGAGAGCGTTAATATTGGCCCTTTGTTGGCGGTAGCTATTTTTCAGGGAGATCATCGTTGAGTTGTGAGCTATTTTTGGGAATGGTCTGATCGGCCTTGTCATAGCGGTCTGACCAGAATACTCTTGACAGTTTGACCAACATGGGTGCCGCAGTCAGACTGGCCCTGTGTCAAGTTGGTTTTGAGTATTGGTTTTTGGTGGTGTTTGTCATGGTGGGAGTCTATACATGTGTTAGTTACGGTGTGTCCATACATATATTTTGCTAATTGAGAGTTAAGTGCATGCTATTTGTGCTCAGATCGATTGCTTTGTCTTTGGCGTAAAGGTGCTTTGATGATGGATTGTGGCCAGGGGCGGATCTACAGTAGGTCATGGGTGTTCAGCTGAACACCCAAAATTTTTGACAAAAAAACCTAGTATATATGAGATATATTACATATGTATATATATATAACTGGATCAGTTTAACTGTTTCGGGTCACAATTCTGCCGACCGGCCCGAGGAAACCTGCGTCGGTGCGTCCGCGTGCGCATGAAGATAGCCCAGCCCATTTGCAGCACGCCTGCTACCCCGGCCCCTATTCCCCCGGTCCCCAAATCCCCGATTCTCGCCGCCTCGGCGGCGACTCGGCGCCTCCGCGCCTCCGCCTCGCCGCGCCGCGTCGATCTGGCTCGGCGCTCGGCCTCGGCTCGGTGCTCGCGCTTCGCTCTCCCTCCTCCGCCCTCCGCCTCGCTCGCCTCGCCGCCCGCGTCGATCTGGGCTCCAGCGCTCCGGCGCTTCACCTCGCCTCCTCCGCCCTCCGCCTCGCCACCTCCGCCCTCCGCCTCCGCTCCGCCTTGCCGCCTCCGCCCTCCGCTCCGCCGGCGACCGCACCTCGCTGCCTCGGAAGGAAAGCAGATGAATACTGGGATTCATATTTTGATAATCTCGAATTGGTATGAATGTATGATTTAGTATATATTGGAAAATATTTTTAGATACTCACCTCTCTATATAACTGGTCATGAAGTGCTTTGTGAAATCTCTTTGCATTGGACAACTAAACCTCTCAAAATAAAAGGACGACAAGATACAAGTAGATAATAACATTGTACAACATAGGTTTGATAGCAGACAAAACTTTTGATCATGCATTTAATGGGAATACTACTGTATTTTTGTGTATGCCAAGTATTTGATAGTTCTAATGAAGAAAATGTTAGCCATACATGAGTAGGATGGCAACTAGTGGGGCTTTCTACGGGATGAATGTTCAGTTTGTGGTTAAATTTAGTATTCAACAGCTAAATGATATTTGCATCGGAAACTCTGCATTGATAAGTTCATTATTTTTTATTTGTCTTGTGTCATCACAATTATAGGACTTAAAGAAACATGAACAATATCTTGATTTAGTATAGTTTATACATGCCTCTTTCCATGACAGGTCTGAAGTGTTGGCACTCTAAAATTTCAGGTTTTGCTACATGCCACCCTTCAATGGGAAATGTGAGGTTCTAGAGCAATAAATGGGACGTGGTGTCATCGTGATAGGTGAAAAGAGATCTGGTTATGATGGGCGCCATAGGGTTGCCCAACAGGAAGAGACAACTAAGGTAAACATGAAGCAAATGAGGTCTGATAACAATGATGTTCAAAGATTTACTCAAGATGAAGAAGTTGTTAAGGTAACTAGAACTCCAAAGCTTATATGTACTTCAGTTCAAAGATGATTAAATAACTTAATCCTGTTGTGAGCTCAGAATGTCAAGGTAACCCCAACGATTCCCAACAAGCCAAATAAATCTTCAAATGGCACCCCATCAATGCACAACAACAGCGAAGGTAGGCATCGCCGAGTTAATTTGTGAACTTTTGTAATTATTTTGTAATTTCTTTATATTATTTGATATGTTATCCCTAGTACGAACAATTGTATGTTAACTATTACTACTGTAGATCTTTATATTTTGTACTGAAAAATATTTTTACAACTTCGAACACCCATTCCAAAATTCCTGCGTCCGCCACTGATTGCGGCTAGCGGCAAGACTGGGACTTGGTGGCCATAAAGTGTTGCGTAAGTCTGAGTGGAGTATCATCTTAAACCGAGAGCACATGAGAAAGACAAAGGTCGTGAAGAGGTAATGCATGTTGTGGTATGCCAATTGGACATGCGTTTCAAGTAGTGATGTTACTCGGAGTAGGTGCATGATATTGGCAGGAAGGCATTGTGCATCACGGACTATGGTGTAATGCAGTGTGCCATAGGATTTAGGCGTTTCAAGTGGTGATGGCCTCGACGCAAGTGTATGAACTTGGTGACAAGGTGTTGGGTATAACATCTTCATGAAGATCGGTAGGTGGCAATTTAGAAAATTATTCAATATCGGGTGGAGTGGTGGTTTACAAAATTATGGTGCTGGTCTAAGTGGTTTAGGTTACATCTTTGTGGTTGGATGAGTCTGTGGACTCCTCTTTTACCTTCCATTTTGCCCTGATCAAGAGGACACGTTTGTCCTTATTTTTCCACCACGTCATGCAGCCTTTCCTCATGAGCTTTCAGCCGGTCAATAACCTCCTCGACGATCTCATCTTCAACTTCCTGAACTACTTGATCATGGAAGCAATTTGCAGAAACTTAGAGTCAGCAACTCGTAGGAATTTCTTGACAATAGTGGACTCTTCCGTCTTGTCGCCCAGACCATAAATCCTATGGATAATGGTTTTCACTCTTTTGGCAAAGTCATCATCTCGGCGAGATTCATACAGAGTACCTCAAACTCACTTAGAGTTTGAATCTTCGCCTCTTTGACACGCTTGGCACCAACATGCATATTCTTGAGGGTTTCTCACACTTCCTATGATGTCTCCTTCTCCACCAAAAGCAACAATGTTTGTTTGGGAATTCCATGGTAGATGGTGGCTAGGGCTATTTGGTCCTTCCTCATCTCCACGAGCGTTGCTGGGTCCATGGGCTCAAAAGCATCCTTGAAGCCTTGAGCCCGCATGCCCACCTAGCATAGTTGCTTTTGGTAAGCATTGGCTGCTGTAGCAACGCGTTGGTGCTCTCCTTTACTAGTACACTCGACGTTGCCGTGTCGATGAGGTCGCTGCTCCTTGGCATGATCTTGTGCATATAAACACTGGCTCTAATACCAAGTGTTGGCCTAGAGTCTTGCTCATGCTCTTGCTATCACGTTGGACACACGCAGACACACACACAGTGGTTTTCTTGCCGGAGTATATAACAAAAGCACACGTCTTTTTATTGCTCAACTTAATTTACAGACTCAACAACTTAAAGTTAAATACACACATGCCCTGGTTGCACCCTTGATTATTATACTCTCAACCACATGCAATCACCTCTAGCACATGCATTCTATGCTACCAGCTACCATACGCATGCTATGCCAGCACAAGCGTTACTATGCCTTGCATGCTGGTGACACTACAGGACACAACACTGCGCATGTCTACGCAAGCACATGCATGTGCACAACGACACACCAGTTAGGCATGCTCAGACAGGTTTGGCTCCAACGATTGGTAAAGGAGGGGCAGCATGGTCTTTTCATGCTAGATTTCGATGCAAGGAAAAAATTTAGAATATGCCTAAAGTAGCAAATCCTAGATATTTGATTCTTAGTAGTGGCAAACTATCAAGAAAAAATTTAAAGGTGACAAATGGTAAATCAAAGTGATTGTGACCCGCGAATCCTCAATTTTCCCATATATCATTGGCCACTACATAGCCTAGACGATTCAAGTACCTTCGAAGACAAAGTTACATGTAGATTGTAGTGTAGAGAACAACGCCAATGATTGCTGGGTGTCTATGGGACTATTCTTTTCGGCTTTTGAAATCTGTTTTTTGATTTCTTTATAGTAACTAGCTTTTAAATAGAATATCTTTTTAATATGTAGTTTATAAATTGATTGTAGTACACACTATAGCGACTTCATTTATATCAATCAAAACCGCACACGAGTTTATGTTATTTCGTATTCTTTCTCATAAACAGCTTAAAAATCGGAAGTTAGCGTTAAAAGTTATAAGCCGAATAAAAAAATAGAACCTATCTCTGCGCCAGCCTACCTGAAGTCTAGAAAGGCAACGCATGGCGAGGGAGAGGCGAGGCGAGTGACGCACCTCTTTTGGCGACTTTTGGCGACGCGATTCATGAAAGGGATCGATCCAAGTGTGCGTGCGTCGACGACGGACGGGATGTACAGAGCTGGGATGTCCGTTTCACGGAGGAAAAGGACGCGTGAGGCCCGGAAAGATAACGGACGAACCTTATCGGCGGCTGCCGTGTCGCCGTCGCCCGTCTACCGTTCGAGACGGCCTGCGCGCCTGGGAAACACTCTAGAAACACACCGCGCTCAGCTCAGCTGTGGTGGTAGTGTTTCACATCTCCCTGAGAAATTTGTGTTGGTTGGTACTACTAAACCGAAACAGATTAGAGGTGATTAAGACCAGACCTTGTCGGCATAGGCGTCTCAAAAAAAAAAACTCGACCGAGGCGGGCAAGTTTGGCCGGCGGTCTCATTGGGCTGGCATCCCTAATGACGCGCGGGCACGGCACGAGCGGGAATTCTCAGCCGAGGCGGACGGTAGTGGGCGCGTTTCGTACGGCCCAGTTACCCCAGGTCGCCGAGGCAAAGTGGGCGTGCGCCCCAGGCTCGGCACGGCCGAGGCGGACGAAGTGGGCGTGCGCCCCACGGCTCGGCACGGCCGAGGCGGACGGAGTGGGCGCGTTTCGTGGAACGTGCTGGGCCTTGACGGGCGGAGGAAGCGGACGGAGTGGGCGCGTTTCTTACGGCCCAGTTGTCCCGGGTCGCGGAGGAAAAGTGGAGGTGCGCCCAACAGCTTGGCACGGCCGGGCGGAAGAACAGCCCAGGCGTATGGACAACGCGCGAAACGGGCGGAGGAGCGGTCGTGCGGCCCACGACTTCTCGAGGCTGAGGTGCGAGCGTGGAACGGCGGCCGCGCAAGTTCTATATGGCAGGACGCCAGAAAACTTGCGTGCGAAAGTGCGCGCAACACTTACAGCATACTTAAGACTCTGCTCAAAAGAGTTTTTCTAGTGACTTATGACTAAAAAGTACTGTAGTGGTTGAAAAATACTATAGCCAACAGATGCTTATTTAGTATAATTAAATTTAAAAAATTAAAAATAGAAAAAAATATGTTAGCCTATCACGTATAATGCAAACAAATACGAGGAAAAAAGAACCAGCTAAAAAGCTCAAAAAAGTCAAAAGTATAGAAAAAGATAAAATTTATGAATAGTGCAAAATAAAACTGAAGGCCTTAAATAGTTGCTCCGGGCGAAGGCAAGCCCATGTAAGCTGTTCTAAGCAGTCAACACACACAAGGCCATGCAAAAAAAAAACATATAGAACAAGGACGCTAGCATCAGAATCCGATCAATAGGATGAACATCAATTAATGTATATCAATTTCATCTCTTCTTCCTCTACACAGCTAGAATGAAGACGTACAGATGAATCATACGAATTGGACGCGAAAACAATGATCAATGAATCAAATGGCATGCCTCACTTTTGTTCAGGTCTGCGATCTCTCTCTCTCTCTCACTCTCTCTACAGCCTCCAGGTCATGACTAACTGAGCCCGGACACCATGACTAGGACGACGGCCATCAGCAAGCTTTCCACGCACCGCCACCTCTTTACCTATAAAAAAGGAGCATGAATGAGGGAAAGTGACACATATGTTACATTAATCCAAAAGGGAAAAAAAAAGCATTACTTGTAAAGGAGGGCTAGTACAAATTACAGTGCGCTGATATGCTGGAACACACAACTCTTTTACTAGTGCCAAGCATGATTGCTCACTTGATGAGCAAATCTATAGTTTTTCTTTTTAAAAAAATCATAAGTATGATCTAAGAGCATGGCATGTTCCATTCCTTCTGAACTCGAATACATTATTGGCATAGCAAATCCGTTCTGACACAAACTTCACATACTAATCGAACTGTCTGGATTCAAGAAAGGAAGCTAACTATTGTAGTATATTGCTCGAAAAGACTAACATACTAACGAGACTACACTATAAGAGATCAACATCATGTAACTAACTATTGTAGTATACTGCATGAACCGAGAGGGCTTTTAGTGGTTGAGAGAATGGGTGTATGAGATAGGATTGTGTTCCTCCCAAGAACCATGTAGTTCTTGGTGTTCTTGAGATTGAGAGAGAGAGAGATGAGCTGAACAACTATGTAATCATTCCTCTTATTTAATCATGTATGTCTCCGTATCGTGTTTATGATTTCTTGTGTTGAATCTCTCAAGTTCTTGTTTCTTGTTTTGTCCCTGCTCTATTACCTCTTGAGTCTTTGCTTCTTCTTGCAGTTAATCCGTGAGCACCAAGTGCCTAGTGTTTATTGCTTTCGGTTGGCATTTAATTCCACTCTTTCCTGCGATAGGAGACTGTCTATTGCTGCAGTTTTGGCCATAAAAAAATGGCATGTCTCCTTCGGTCCAAAGATGTTCCACTCTCTTGATCTTTTGGCATTAATGGCATTTATTTCTTGCTCCACGTTGCTTCATGAAGCCATTTAGTGCAAGTCTTTCTTGAGATTACTTTTTAGGATTGTCCTTCATGGCAAGGAAGGAGGAGAGATTAATGTTGCTTAATCATTAGCATTTAATCCAAAAGGTGAATTTGCTTTTTCCTTGTTTTGCCGTCAAGAAGCGGTGGTTTCTTGCGTTCATTTGGAGCAGCACTGCATAATTATACTTTGCTTCTATCGAACTCAAACAAAATGAAGTTAATCAAGAACCACTAACAAAGTTAACAAGCAACTAACTATGCATTACGACGTGTAATTACGTACCTTGTGTGCGGCCGCAGACACGATGTAGTATCCAGTGCCCGGATCTGCCCCGTCCTCCCCACCGGGCCCTTCCGTCACAACCAGCCCGGTGCCACCACTAGTGCCATTGCCGTTGCCGCTCCCCTTCCAACCTCCGATCGTCGGCGCCTTAACTCCGACGTCGTACGCCGGCGTGCCGTCCGGCTTGAAAAGCCCGTAATGCCGCTCGGACGCCGGCCCGGGCTTCAGGTTCTCGTTGAACAGAGCGAACACGTACACCTGCAGCGCCTCGCCGGGCGCGGCCGGGGTCCCCTTCCCCTGCGCCACCAGCTGCATCAGGTTTCCGTTGTACCTCGCCGCGTTCTCCGGCGTGGAGCCCGCCTCGTCCTCGTCCCCCTGCGACGGCCACCCGGTCTCCGACACCTGTATCTCCACCGACTTGCCATAGTTGGCTTTGCATATCGCCGCGCGCACGGCGTCCACCTGCGCGTGCAGCATGTTGTCGTAGTGCAGCCCCGTGGCCGGGTCGACGACGCCGGCATTGGGCTCGAACAGCACGTAGTTGAGGTTGACATTGTCCGGATCGGCCTTGTAGGCGAAGTAGGGGTAGGCGTTGATGAGGAACGGCGAGTTGGTCTTGGCAAGGAAACCGAGGAGTGGTGTCATGTACGGGAGGATGTCGCGGCGGAAGGCCGCGGAGGAGGGCGGGAAGGAGGAGGAGAGCACGGCGAGGGAGTGCGGGGTGGTGACGGCCACGCGGGAGGTGAGGTTGCAGGCGGCGAGGGCCGCATGAAGCGACTCCATGGCGGGGAGGAGGGAGCGGAGCATGGTGCTGTCGTTGCCAGTGAGCACCTCGTTGCCGACGGTGACGGTGGAGATGGACGTCGCCGGGAGGTGGGGCAGGATGTTAGAGCGGACCCACGCGGCGGCAGCCGAGGGGTCGGCGGCGATCCGGGGCACGAGACGGTCCGGGAGTCCGACGGTGAAATCAACGCCGGAGCCCGCGAACGCGCTGAGCACCCGCTCGTCCGCGTCGTAGAGCTTGACCTTGGTGGCGTTCAGCGCGCGGAGGAGCACGGCTGCCGCCTGCGGCGGCGGCAGGTTATCCGCGACCTGGCCATAGTTCACCCCCAGCGCGGGACCACCAGCTGCCGCCAAAGCCGGTGCAAGTACGGCGACGGCGAGCAGGAGCCGAAGCGCCATTGGAGCGGTGATCTCCGAGGAGTGGAGTGGGAGAAGAGCTCTTGGCAACGTTGGAAATGACAACCATATAGAAAAAGCGCGTGCATGTGGTGGCCAAAATGGCCTGCTAGGCCTTGCTGTGTTTTGTTACGCCGGCGTTGGGCTTTGCGAAGGTGTCGTGTCTGCCGTTAGTAGGGTGGTCTCTTTGATCATGACCGTACATTTCGCGAGTATGTGTTCTTGTGCGGTCGTCGTCTTGCGCACGAATCACGATGCTGGTTTACAGTTTGGAGATGGACAGGTCGAGTTTTAAATCAGTCAAAATGGGGCTTGGAGTATGGGACAATCTAGGTTCTTTTGCGATGCGATTTATGTTTTTTAGTTTAAAATTTTGAATTCTGATTGTTTGCAAGAAAGAAAGAGTATAGGGAGAAATATGACCGTGTGCGATTTTGATCGATATAGATGAAGTCGAGATAATGTCTACTATAATTGATTTGTAGACTCTGTCTTAAAAAGATATTTCGTTTGAAAGTTAATTACTGTAAAAAGCCAAATCATAAGTTCGAAAGAATCCACCCTTTCTTTGCATGCCATGTTGGTTTCGTCAGTTTGATGGCAAAGTTATAAACTCATGCATGTCGATTCTAGTTTCTGATGGAGCAGTAATAACAACATTTAGGTTTCGCATATGTTCTTTTCTTGAGAAGTTTGCATTTTTATTTTGTTCTTTCTGCAGATCATTAAACAAGCTGATCAAAGAATTGACTTGAAGATATTCAGGCTGTTCTCAGTTAGAAGAGAAAGGGGAAAAGTGGATGCCTTCACCGATGGTATTTAGTATTGAAAGCTGTTGTTTTCCCCTAGTAGGAGCATCCTCTCAGGAAGAAGAAAACAACTGAACCGACCTTCTGTAATACATGCTCCACCATTTGCCAGATATATACATTGAACGCAAAATATCAGCGCAAGGATCATGGGAGTGTTCTCATTGTCTGCTTTATTTTTCAGCGAAACAAACTGCAGTGCAGAATTCGGCTACATATCTGAATCAAGCTAGTACATCACTCACTGCCTTGAGTTCAGACCAGCGCATTACTTATTTATACACTATTTGCCTTGCAGCTATCGAACTTTTTATTAAATAATATTTTTAAGAAGTATTTTATTAATAACCCCTTGCTAATTTTGTTTCTAATTCTGACCCTTTTAGCTATGTGGCATGACAAAATAATACTATCATATTTGTTACCATGGTGCAATCAAATCTTGCCACTTCACCACTAGTGGCGTGACAGTTTGTTTGACTACGCCACCAACAGTAGCTTGGTAATAAGTGGCATTTAGCTAGACTCTTGCCGTGGGTGGTGACCTAGGCAAAAGGATGAATTTTAAAATAAGGTTGACATAAGATTAGTAATAAAAAAATTAAAAATAGGTTAAATAATAAAAACTGTTCCAAGCAATCAAGCCGGCAAAAAAGATCTCCGCAGTGCAGGATGACGGTAACTTAGAGTGAAAGAATAAATCCCAATTTGAGGCAACACTTTAGCTTTCCCTCGCTACTTTCTCTTGCTCGAGGGCAGCTTCTCTTTTCCCCAACCTGGTCCCTTTTTTCCAGCTGCCCAGACGATCGACACGAGAGGAAGATCACACTCGAAAAGCAAAGAAGACATGGGAAGGGATGAGTGGCTCCAAAGAAGGAAAAGCATCACTTATAGACATAGTGGCCACCTTTAAATTAAAGTGATGGTGTGCCTCGCGGCCTTCGCTTATTTGCATTCCGATCGATCAGAATTCAGACTTGCCTTTTTCCTGACCCGATTCCGTGTACCGAATATCAAATGATCGACGCATGTATGACCGGAACGGCATCAACTTACGTAGTTGCAATTTTGCCGGCTTAGTTAGTTACCAACTTACCATCCTAGCTACCTATCAACGCCGTGTAGCCTGACTTCAGGGAATTTGAAGTTACGACCAGTTTAGGACTTCAGGGACAGTAGAACACTATAATATCTCGGTCTCTCTTTACACTTTTGCAAGGGAGGAGCGCCTATTGAAACGGAATGGTGCAAATAAAGCAAAGAATCTTTCGATGCAAAATACTAAAGATAGTAAGTCATGTGAGTTGTGACACGTAAATTATATCAACAGAGTTCCTGCAGTGTCAGCTGTAACACCCCGCACTTCAGTATATTTACACTGAGTTATAATAGTGTATAAAACTAGCTGGTCAAATTGTCTACTTTTGGTTTAACTTTTTTGGGCGAAGCAAGGATGAAAGCTAAGTGAGATGCTATGCATGCATGCCCACCTTATGGGTATACTATATTTTTTTAGTGAATTTTAAGATGTAGGGTGTTACATATGGTACCAAAACATCAACTAGCTGCACGGGCCGCGTGTGCGTGTGGCCTTGTAGTGGCACACAACACGGATCGTACACCGAGGGGTGTTTATAGGTATTACACGCTGCCAAGGGCAGCAACCCAGAAGACCCGAGAGAGAGATAGAGATAGAGATAGAGAGAGATGGGAGAGAGAAATAGAGATGGGAGATGGGGGAGAGAGATAGAGATGGGAGATGGGAGAGAGAAAGATACCAAGGACGGAGGAGCACGCGCCCAGGAGAATAGAGGGGGAAAGGAAGGCTAACTAATCCTCTCAAGATTGATTAAGGAAGGCAATAAATTAGATTAAAGCTAATTAAAATAATTGCCAGCTTTTGAAATGCTGAGAGACTTTCTTTTTGCAGGGTGGTACAATCACGCCATCATCGAGATCGCCGCCACACATGACAACACCTCCCACCACTGTGCTCGTGTAGTGGCGATCATGCAATCTTGGCTTGTTGGCTTGCCTCGCAGCACCGCTGGTCGAGCTCAACCTTGGATTTAAGTCGCAGTCGCTCGCCACTGCGTGTGCCTGTATACACTGTACCACTACCACTTATCCTCGGCAACCATGCATGAATGCACGTCGCCACCTCCACCATCGCTCTGTCACTAGGCCTACCACAGCTCAAAGCTGCCACCACCGCACTGGTGCATGCAATGCGAGGAGATTGGGACGAGTAGGGTTAAACCCTAACCACTGGATTGGGTCAATGTGGGCCGAATTGAATCCAACCCATGAACCGATACAAGCTGAATACAATCCGGCCCACTGATCAAATTTCATATAAAGAAAAGGAGGCTCGAATCACAAATTGGCAATTTTGTAGAAAGAACCCTAAAGTTTTTGGTAACTACAATATTTTTTGCAGAATAAGGAAATGTGCGAAAAACCCTAGACTTTCAAGAAATTATGTAGAATTTCATATTTTTAATGTATTCTTATAGAGAAACCCTTCAAGGATATGGATTTTGCACCAAAATAGTAAAATCTAAGGATCTTTTATAACTTAGACCTTGCGGTTTAGGTTAATTACTTTAACAGTATATTTAACTTTTGAAACGACCATAAATAATCCTAGAAATTTGGTTTTCTGGTATATGAGGTTCCATAAATTTGTGAAATCTTGGACTTGGTACATATTCTGGAAGCATCATGTTTTATCGTTCTTTTCCTAACATTGTGTGTTTGGGTAGCTATTTGTGGGGGTTTTGGTAGTTCAGAAAATTGCTAAAATACATAATTAATTTCTCTTGAATGCATGGTCCCGAGCATTCTGAGGCGTGAGGTCTCAAGCATTCTTTGGCGCGATGTCCTAAGCATAAGGATAATTCTAGGAAAATTCTGGGAAATTAAGAAAATATTATACTAAATTGATTAACCCAATCTTTACTATTTTGTACTCGTTTCATGCATGTAAATTATTTACCAGCCGTAAACTTGTAGAGAATTGCATGAAATATATAGGTTTTGTTTAACATCATTATGAGGGATTTTGTCTACCTTGAATGGTAGCAACCACTTCACTTGGGTATTGAATATTGGGATTAACCTGACACTCTCATCTCTTAGTCAAACCATTAACATGTAGGTTAATGGCATACGTGCATATTCTATAATGCCACGAATGGTTAAACACTCCTTAAGTCTCCTAGAGAAAATTCATCTAGAAGGTGAGAAAGACCTCATGAGGCTCATCATGAAGATGAAAACCATTAATATAAGTGTGTGTATTCTATAATGCCACGAATGTAGAAAACCAAGAATCTTTTGTTTTGGAAAATGACAAAGATTTGGTTACTAGTGAAATAACCTCACATTATAAGGATACAGGAGAAAAGAATAGTTGTCGACAATGTTGCCCTTATGATTGCTAATATTTCTCTAATGAGAACCCGAATCTAGAACCAAATCCCATAGAAAGAAAGGCTTGAAACACTCATATCGAGTCAAATGAAGAAAGCAATTGAGGCTATTCCATATTTGCTAAATGTATTTCTTGGAATAAGCAAGTTCAGGTTTAATAGGTCATTATAAAAATAATGAGGTGGTGAATAGCGATGGTTCATAGGTCATTGTAGAAGACAAGTACTCTCCTATTATGAATGAATGCATATTCTGCTATATGTATATCTGGCAAAAGGCATGAACGAATAAAGAATACACAGTTAATAGATTATGAAAATCCGCATGAAGAAATCCTTGAAGGACTTAGGATTCTTAATGAGTAGGAAATAGAATTGCAACATATATAAATCCCATATTTAATATGAAGTCTCAACTAGAAGAATAATCATTTTCCTTGAAGAAATAAGTCAATAAATGACTTACCAGTCAATGTCTAAAATCACACCAATGATTATGTGATCCCTTGAAGTGGACAAATATCCATACAGATACGAGAGAATGAAATGAGGAACCATAAGACTAGAAGTACATCCTACAAACACTTATTAGTGCATTTTTACCATGAAGATAGTGGAAGTGGTGGTATCCTCTAGTATCATAAAGGAACAAGTATATTGATAATACTAGAAATTTGATCAATCCCCTAAATGCCCAAATTTAGACCGGTTATATCTTACTTTATAGTGGCATAAGCCAATTCTTGTAGCTCTTTTAAATAGACTAATTGGTTGTAACTTTGATAAATCCATTCAAAGAGGGTTGCAAAATATTTTAGCCTAAACGAAGAGGCTTAATAAGCTATATCCAGAATGTATGTGACATTGCAACTAATTTTACCCTCATAATCCTATGAAAGAATAAAATTGCTAGTGTTGCACAATTAAATAGCGATTATTTGAAAGTGTTAAGCACATTGATTCCGAATTACTTTATCCTCACAACGTCTAGAGAATAGTGAAAATAAGTGCCTAGAAGACCACACTTTGTGATAACTAGTAAATTTGCTCACAATATCATTACCTATAATTATTTATGAAAAATATGATTACGACATTAGAGCAAGTAGACACCAATAGGTGTCATCTTGAGAGGGAGTATATATGCTAAACTTTGATCATCGTACTTAGACTATGAAAGTCTTAATTTTGATTTACTTAGAAAGAATCAATTTGATGATACTATCTAAATTTACCTTGTAGGTTTTATCATTTAACTGTTGAAGATCATACATAGATCATGAATATTGATAACTATTCATGAAGAATAGATGGTCTACAAGATTGTATGATGAAGTTCAAGTGTTGTATTCCTTTTCCTTTAGTGAGTTTTTACTAGAAAGTTTCTCATATGAAGATTTTTAACGAGTCAACAAGTGCAATACAACTTGTGTATGCGATGTATTCTTTTCTCCTTTCCTTTTTCCCAATTATATTTTTGGAATGAGTTTATAATGAAGCACATGCACATCACGGTATTCATCCAAGGAGAAGTGTTGAATAACCGACCTCCATAGAAGGGGTGTGCCGGCCCTATGGGCCCCACCGGTTTTGACTTCATTTCCAAGAAGAGATGTCGAAATCTACTAAGAGGGATTTTAGGCTGCGTTTGGTTTGGGGTTAAAATAACCGAGTTAGCTAACCTTAACCCAACTAGGTTAGCTTAACCCAAATTTTGTGTTTCGCAACAAACCTTGTTAATCTAAATTATTGTTTGGCTAGATTAGGTGGGTTAGCTGAGTTAGCACTAGAAAAACAAAATTTTGGAGGGTTAAAACGCTTTGACCGAGTTAAGTTAATCCTTCTTAATCCAATAGTATTTGGCAGGTTAAATTCCTAATCCACCTCTTTACCCCAAACCAAACGGCTCTTAGACTATAAATATTAGGAAAAGGCTATTGTAATTTGTCTCGTTATATCTTGTGTCTATTAGTTCTTTTATTTCGCATTATCTAATTGCATGATTATTCTTGTTTCTAGTTGTGATGATTGGTTGTGTGCATCGCCCGACGCTAGTTATTTAACATGGTGCAGTGAAGTTTTCAATGGGAGAGGAGGTTGGGAATGTCCTGTGCAGGGAACACGTGATTGGCAGCACATACAGGCTGCTGCAGCTTGCGGGAGTCGTCACAGCTAGCTGTTGGAGTAGTCCAATGGGCGTAAAAGCGACCAACTTTCACGGGCACGTCTCTCACGGCTCGGCCCGTTGTTAAGCACTTGGATTGCCCGACCAATATGGGCCTTTATTTTATCCTCTGTTCATAATCCGGAGTCCAAACCTACACACTGGGCAAACCTAGACCAACGGTCGGCAAGAGCACCTCCAGACCCACACATAAGCACATTACTTGTCCCACCCTTCGGAAGCAAGCGTATCCTCAGATTTGCAGCCCAGCTCAAAAGGGCTTGGAATTCTCCACAAGCTCACTGCATCCTTCACGTCCTACGCAGGCCCTTGGCAAATCGCTCCCTCTCTCTCTCTGTGCAGCTTACTTGGGACTAACGTGCAGAAGAACCAACTTTGTTTCTACGTGCTACCTCACGTGTGTACGTACATTCCTCTCACGCCAATTTGGCAGAACACGTATCCTAGGGCCTGCACGAAAAGTACCAACACCCACTGGCATCCAGTGACCCCATGTCTTCTCCTGGAAGCACTCGGAGGCGGGCTCCACTGGGCCCGCGACGTGGCCGGATCGCCACCGCCCGCGTCGCTTGCCTGTGTCACCCTGGCCGGGGACGCGACGAAAAGACCGAAAGGCGTTAGGTGGCGATGACGTGCGGTGCAGCGGCGCCGGTGCGTGGCCCGCATGCCATCCGGCGCGTACCGGTGGGCGGGAGGCGGGGGTGGCGCCGCACGGTACGGGGAACGGGTATTGGGGAGATCGCGAGGGGGACGAGGCGCCAGAGCCGCGCGCTTCACGCGACGGCGGCTACAAATAGCCGGAACAACCCCGTTCTACCCATTCCCCATTTCAGAGCTAGAGAGAACAAGAAAGCGGTAGTGTAAGCGGTGCCATTCTACCAGTGAAGACCACTCTGCAAGAGTGCAACAAAAACTTTCGAGGAGGAAGAGATCAGGTATTCTTCTCCTGTTCGAATTCCTAGCACTTTAGATGTCGATACACCGGATGTTGAGATGTCGATACGTCTATGTGAGATCTTTGCCGGAGTGCGTTAGTTGTTTGTCAGAAGTCGGCTCGAGACCCCAGTGCTCGTTAGATTCAGTTTCTCGGGCAAGCATGGAATGAATCTCCTCGTGAATGGTCTAGTTCTATGCTATGTTCTTTTGTCTATGTTGAAGTTTTTTAAGATTTTGTGTTGGATCTCTCTCATGAATTATGGCTATCGACTTTGGAGAAACGGATCATGCGGGTTTACGCATGGTTTATGACTCTCAAGGATGCCAACCAGGAAAGAATAGAATTAAAATACATAGCCATTTCTGTTTTCGGCTTTGATGTATCCTTCATTAATTAAGTTCAGTCATCTTTCAACACAGCTAGTCAACCTTGTACACCATGGCGGCTCTGGCCACATCCCAGCTCGCCACCTCGTGCACCGGTTTCGGCTTCGCCGACAGGTCGGCACCGTCGATGTTCCGGCATGGCTTCCAGGGAGTGAGGCCCCGGAACCCGGTGGACACGCTCAGCATGAGGACCAGCGCGCGTGCAGCTCCCAAGCAACAACGGAGGGTGCACCGTGGGAGCCGGAGGTTCCACTCCGTCGTCGTGTGCGCCACCAGCGGCATGAACGTTGTCTTCGTGGGCGCCGAGATGGCGCCCTGGAGCAAGACCGGCGGCCTCGGCGACGTTCTTGGCGGCCTCCCGCCGGCAATGGCTGTAAGTAACCACCCCTTTCCATCGTGTTCTTGATTCCTGTATGTGTAACGTGCCGGTGTGTGTGCTGGTGCAGGCGAATGGGCACAGGGTGATGGTCATTTCTCCCCGCTACGACCAGTACAACGACGCCTGGGACACGAGCGTCGTGGCTGAGGTGTGTGATAGGATCATAAGAGTAGCGTGTGATGCCTTATATTTCGCAAGATTTTAACTTAGTTTTTGTGGTGCACCTGCAGATCAGAGTTGCGGACAGGTACGAGAGAGTGAGGTTTTTCCACTGCTACAAGCGTGGAGTTGATCGTGTGTTCATTGACCACCCATCCTTCCTGGAGAAGGTCAAGTGTTCGTCATCTCTACCATGATTTCTTTCTTTTCTAATATTGAAGATGGTATGAGTTTTTCTGCATTTAGCATGCAGTTGCAGTGAGCTTTCTTTTTGCTAAAATTTCAGGTTTGGGGAAAGACCGGTGAGAAGATCTACGGGCCTGACACTGGAACGGATTACCAAGACAACCAGCTACGTTTCAGCCTTCTTTGCCAGGTGACTTGCTTGTAACTGATGAGTATTGCCGTTTAGGGATTGCCATTGTTTGGATTCTTGGCTCATTCTTGAAAAATGTCTATGTGGATGCTACTGCAGGCAGCACTTGAAGCACCTAGGATCCTAAACCTCAATAACAACCCATACTACTCTGGACCGTACGGTATGAAACATATATAAGCTAGTACCTTTTGATCTGAAGAACTTAATGTTTTCTTGGAAGTAATGTATGATCAGACTGTAATTTTCTACGTTGTGTACTGCCATACAGGGGAAGATGTAGTGTTCGTCTGCAACGACTGGCACACCGGCGCTCTCCCGTGCTACCTGAAGAACAATTACCAGTCCAATGGCATTTACAGGAATGCAAAGGTTTCTTTCGCCCTGCTTACAATAGTCCATGTTTCTACACGCCATTCTGTCCAGAAACTGACTGTTTTGCGCCTCACTAGGTTGCCTTCTGCATCCACAACATCTCCTACCAGGGCCGATTCGCTTTTGCGGACTATCCACTTCTGAATCTCCCTGAGAAGTTCAAGTCATCGTTCGATTTCATCGACGGGTATGTGCAATTTGCAGTGTTTCACAGTTTGTTGCTGGCAAGATTCATTTTTTTTAGATTCACAAGATTCAAAATCTATGAGGTGACCATGGCCTGCTGTTTAATCTGGTTTACAGCTATGACAAGCCTGTGGAGGGCCGGAAGATCAACTGGATGAAGGCTGGAATCCTGGAAGCCGACAGGGCCCTCACCGTCAGTCCTTACTACGCCGAAGAGCTCATCTCGGGTGTCTCTAGGGGCTGCGAGCTCGATAACATCATGCGCCTGACCGGCATCACCGGGATCGTCAACGGCATGGACGTCAGCGAGTGGGATCCGAGCATGGATAAGTACATCACCGTGAAATACGACAAAACAACCGTACGTGAGCGTACACAAACATTGATCTCTTTTACACTGCGTTAACTTTTTTCCGGTATTAATTTTCTTTCGAGAACACGCAAAAGACTTGCGCGTTTTCAGTACTGATCCTGACAAGGTAAGTGAACATTGTGTACTGCTTTTCAGGCCATCGAGGCGAAGGCGCTCAACAAGGAAGCATTGCAGGCGGAAGTCGGCCTTCCGGTGGACGGGAAAATTCCCCTGGTGGCGTTCGTCGGCAGGCTGGAGGAACAGAAGGGCCCCGACGTCATGGCGGCCGCCATTCCGAAGCTCATGGAGGAGAATGTCCAGATCATTCTTCTGGTACGCAACAATGTTAACTTATATCACCTTGTTTACAATCCAGTCTGAAAAGTTTGTACTCAACGACTCATCATGTATATGTTTGATCGCTGTGGGAATGCAGGGCACTGGCAAGAAGAAGTTTGAGCGCATGTTCCAGAGCGCCGAGGAGAAGTACCCCGGCAAGGTGAGAGCCGTGGTGAAGTTCAACGCGCCGTTGGCTCACCAAATCATGGCCGGAGCTGACCTGCTCGCTGTCACAAGCCGGTTCGAACCCTGCGGCCTCATACAGCTGCAGGGGATGCGATACGGAACGGTACAATATATGCTCTTCGCATTGCATTCTTGCAAGTTTTTCACACGCTGCAATCTTGAATTGATGCATAAACGTCTCGTGTGTGTGTGTGTGTGTGTGTGTGTGTGTGTGTGTGTGTGTGTGTGTGTGTGTGTGTGTGTGTGTGTGTGTGTGTGTGTGTGTGTGATTCTTTCAGCCCTGCGTCTGCGCCTCAACCGGCGGGCTCGTCGACACTATCATAGAAGGCAAGACTGGATTCCACATGGGCCGTCTCAGTGTCGACGTAGGCTCTTTTGTCTTAGTCTTCTCCTTGCAGCTCAGATCAATTAAGCTGGTTAATATCTGCTTGTATATACATATATGGCGTTACTCTTGAAAGAACTTGCTGTTTCATTTTCCTCCCAGTGTGACGTTGTGGAGCCAGGTGACGTTCAGAAGGTCGCGACCACCCTGAAACGCGCCATCAAGGTCGTTGGCACGCCGGCTTACCAAGAGATGGTCAGGAACTGCATGGCTCAGGATCTCTCCTGGAAGGTAGTAACAACAGCACAAATCTGCAAAGATCATGCTACACAACAAGCTGGTCTTTTGCCTCTAGCTTATGCTCATGTTGGTGACGGTTGTTTGCAATGCTCGCAGGGACCTGCAAAGAACTGGGAGAACGTTCTTCTCAGCCTGGGGGTTGCCGGAAGCGAGCCGGGGATCGTAGGCGAGGAGGTCGCGCCACTCGCCATGGAGAACGTGGCTGCTCCTTGAAGAGGCATCTATATGGTGAACTAGTCGCTTGTCGCAGTGAACGGTAGAGCCAGTATAGGCTAGTAAGTTTGAGGTTGTGTTGCTTATTTAAGAAAAATGTTTGAGGTCGTGCTTGTGAGTGAGTATTGAACCATGCATTTCAGTGTGGTATATTGCGAATAAGTGTGGTATATTGCGAATAAGTAAAGGATTTATTATAGTAGCTATTAATCTCTATATGTGTTTTACGGTCAAGTTATTCCTTTCTGTCATGCTTTTTAGAACGGTTTGCTATTTTTAAGTTACCTGATTTTTTTCTAAGTCAATTTTTTGTGACGTTGGATTTTGTATGGAGATTGATGTGTCATAGTTAGATGTTAATCCAATGGATAAGAAAGTAACCTTTGTGTAAGAAAATTTCAGTCATCTTAAAAATAGACATTTTTTTTGAAAAATGAATGCTCTCTCGCATAGCCTTTTGTTAAAGTATATTACCCCATATTTTTTCATTAGTTTAAACTTTTGTGTAAACTAGTTGATACATACATTTCAATAAGGTATCATAGTCAAGTGGTAAGTTCAAGACCTAGCAACAAAATATTAAAAAAAACTGCGATCCACTTCAACTCCATGTCTTACTAACGTAATATTAAAAAAAGCCCACTTTGAATCCACGCCTTACTAATGTAATATTAAAAAAATAAAAAATAATTACGGTCCACCCTTCAGTACAATAACTGTAGATTTGTAGTTTGGTGGGACGTGTCTGTATGTATATATAATCGTGTATTCAGCATTCTGATTGGGGGACGAGTTGTGAAATTTTTTTTTACGAATAATCCATTTTTATTCGAAATTACAGAAATATATCCACAACAAAAATTTTTATAAAAATAGGCTCCAGTCACCCCATGGGGCGACTTGAGCCTTTCGCTAACAGCAAAGCGACAACATTTCACCGCCTTCATCAGACAAATGACAGAGTTGCTATCGCCGTACCGTCGGGCGACTAGAAGTAGTCGCTGAATGGCGAGGCGACTTTGAAGCAGTCGGCCAACGGAGGGACGACTACACGCAGCCCCCCCCATGTTGTTTATAAGTTTTGTCAATTTTGTACATGTAAACTGGAAAAAATCTGATGCAGTTGTAATAAAAGTTTATGTTCATTGTAAGTTGTAGATGCATAAAAATTTTGGTAAATTTTATTTTGGAACTATTAACTATGGAACGATCGATACATAGAGTGCTAAGTGATATTTTGGTGTTACTGAGAATTCGTGTACAGAGAGAACGTATGTTACTACTGTTAAATGAGTTGCTATGTGAATCATTGAATGCGAAAAATGAGATAATAAGCTTATCTGAATAGGAATAAACTTCATAATACAGTTGGGAATAACATGCCGCGTACATTTTTATTACATGCATAACATATAGCATGATATGCGACTAACCCACCCAACTGCTCGTACGACCTACTGTGTGGACCGAGGCCACTTTCCCTTCCTTGAGCGCTCGGCGTTGAACTCCCCCGCAGCCTCTTTGCCTTAGCTGCAATTTCCCTCTTTCTCTCGCGCTCCCTCTCGCGAGCCTCCCGCTCCCTACGCGTGCACGCTTCGAGATGAGCTTGCATCTCGCGTTGTATACGCAGGATGTGCTCGTTCTTGCGCCGCTCCGCCTCCAACAACTCCTTCTCCCGTGTGACATTCCACTCTTCGAAGTCGAGGGTCCATTGGTCCACAGGGTGGATCTCAAGATCGATCCATTTATGGTAGCCACACATGGGCTCCGGAGACTGTAAATACAGGGGAGAGATTGTTAGTGTGTGCTGTGAAGGAAAAAAGGTAGGGGAAAATGGTGCACTTCGTCGTTACCGGCTGTCGATAGGTTACGGTGTCAAAACGACGGTTGGGGTAGTCACTGGAGTAGTTTGCGCAACCCCAATAATGCATACCTAGGCTGATACGGTGCTTAGACTTGAAGAACTTGCACGTGTCCCCGCACCAACTAAGGGGGGTGTCCCCCCCTCAGGTGGGAGTTGCGGTGAACGCTCGGTGGGGACGTCCGGGATGGGGTTGTTGCTACGCGGCCGCTCATTGCGGGGAGCTGACCTCGTAGCCGCAGCAGTCTTTGCTTGTTCCTCGCGAGCCGCCGCAGCCCTTGCTATCTTGCGTGTCTACTCCCATTCTGCCTTCTTGCGGGACTCCTCCCTAGCCTTCCTAATTTTCTCATTTATGTTATCCGCGAATTTCTGCCATTCCTTTAGATTCTTGTTGTTCATCTCGACGTGGAGAAGCAAGGTATGATGTAGTGTTAGATTGTGTAGTGTTCTCTTGCAGATGCATTGCAGCTCATTTTATAAGCCAAAGGGTAGGTATGTGATTTATTTTTGGTCGCTACACAAAGATGCCCTCTTTTGTCACCTCACTGAATAAAGTTGCACTGTGTTGTCATGTCACTGAGCAAAACTGTCATGTGTTGTCATCTCACTGAGCAAAGCTGCACTATGTTGTCATCTCATTGAGCAAAACTGTCCTGTGGTGTCATCTCACTGATTAAAGCTGGCATCTTTTGTCATTTCACTGAGCAAAGCTGCACCGTGTTGTCATCTCACTGAGTAAAGCTGGCCTCTTCTGTCATCTCACTGAGCAAAGCTGCACCGTGTTGTCATCTCACTTGGTTGTGGTGACTGCAGTAAGTTATCTCAATGAGGAGAACAATGACCTCCGCCAACAGATGCAACGCGAGAGGTGCAACGAGGATGTTGTCAACATAGGAAGCTCGTACGATCCGACATGTTGCTGTGCAAACCCTAGTTGCATGTATACGTGCCATTACAACGATGGCCAGCCCCGTCCGAGGCGTCCCCCTCAGCAATTCTCCATGTGGGTGCTACGAGGCTCGTTTGACATATAGCCAACAAGGTGTATGCTTGTACCGTAGTATGTACGAGTGACGATTGAAATAATGTGCAATGTTGTTAAGCATGTCATGTCATGGAATGGTATGCTTGTTAAGCATGTCAACGTAGTATGTATCCTTTTCTTCCCCTCCTTCGCCTCCTTCCTCTTCTCCCCCTTCTTTTCTTCTCCTGCTTTCTCTTCTCTTCTTTTCTCTTCTATTTTTGTGTGCGCAGAACAATGGAATGAAAAACGGGGAGTGAGTGGCGGCCGAGTACGCTTTCCCGCTCTTGTCGCCCTTCCGTTCGGCGACTGAATTGCAGTCGCCCAACCGTACAGCGACTGCAATTCAGTCGCTTAACGCTCGGGCGATAATAATAATTCGCCCAACCGTTACCATATTCCTTACATGTCGCCTTCCGGTTGGGCGAAAGGCTCAAATCGCCCTGTCATGGGGCGACTGGAGCCTATTTTTATAAGAAATTTTGTTGCGGATATATTTCTGTAATTTCGAATAAAAAATGGATTATTCGTAAAAAAAATTCGACGAGTTGTGAGTGGGAAAAATTTTACGGTCATCATCACTTGACCAAATGGACGGCCTTGCGCTGCGCAAATTTATTCCTTGGCCGATATTGACGGCCGTGGCTGCTTCTCTGGCCGCTTGAACTCGCGTGATCCAAAGAACGGCTCGTGTTCGCCCGTCTCCCTCTGATCAATGTGCCCGTCTCAGTCACTAAAGATGGCCAATAATTTGTGCCCTCCAGTAAGTAACCATGAGTTATACGCTGTTCCATCGCATTCACTTACTCCTAAACTAAGCTTGTCTCATGGATAATCCACAGTATATAAAACAAAACACATGGCAAATAATAACAAAAGGGGTCGTCTATTTACCTGAACGTGACAGGCTCAGGGACCTTTTTTTTTCTTTGCACTGGTAGCAGTTTTAGCCTCGCTCATTTCGACTTGAATTTCTATTTTTTAGCTTATTTTTCACTATTTCTAAATTTTATCTTTTCTGACTTTTTGACTTTTTAAAGCTTTTTGCTAATTCTTTTTTTCCGTATTCGTTTGTATTATCCGTGATTGGTTAACATATTTTTTCTATTTTTAAATTTTTTTAAATTTAATTATACCAAATAAGTCATCATTAATTATAGTGTAATTTTATTCATAACTCATTATTTTTCAACCGAAATGAGCGAGTTATAGACTACCAGTACCTTCTGGCGCAGGATGCAGAAATCAGCAGAATGCATGTGTTGGATGACGAGAGCCGTGGTTGTCTTAGGTTGTTGCATTCACCGGATGGATCGTGCATCGTCACGCATCTCAATCCACAGCATCTTAGTAATCATGAATTCGATTCTATCTGAAGGAGGAATCAGAATTGACGGAGGAGAGTGGTCGGTTTTTTGCGGTTTTTAAAAGTGGTTTTGTCATTTATTACTGTATCTAACTTTTAAAAAGACTATTTTTTTTAGAGATATGATCCATAAGTAATTGAGGTGGGGCGGATCGGTGGGCGGATCGGCCGCCGCCGCCTCCGCCTCCCCGCCTCCCTCCCCCCGCCGCCCGCCGCCCCCGCCCCGCCTCCGCAGCCCGCCCGCCTCCGCCTCCCCCCGCCCGCCGCCCCCTCTCCTCCCGCCCGCCCGCCTCGCCCGCCCTCTCCTCCCCGCCTCCTCGCTGCGCATCAAGGTCCGCGCCACGCTGCACCTTACCCTATCGGGTCCTCCGCCACTGATTGTAGTATATATTAAAAACTCAATATCTGTATCAGCCAAAATTGTAAACGGATATATCTCTCCGTAATCTCTGTCACGAACAGCCTAAAATTCAAAATTTTCAATCAAAAACCAGAAATCGTAAACATAAATAAAAAAATGAACAGACCCTAATACTGATATGCTTCGGATTGGCGACGCCTACAAATAGCGGAACACCCGTGTGAGAGACCTCTACGCCTAATTAACCACAGCGTCGAACCACGGCGGCATTGCAGCGTGTACTGCTCCCTTCCCCTGGTTGTCCCGTGCAAGTCACCAAACGATGCGTCGCGAATGCTGTCGACACGGCGCGCATGGACAGGATCTTGGCCATGTCGATCGTCGGCGCGGCGGCGGGCAACATGTTCGGCCCGGCGATGAGTGTCAACGCGCTGGAGAGCTTCGTCCAAGGCAGGCGCGGCAAGGTGGGAGGCTTCGGGGTGTCAAGGAGAGGTGAGAGGCCGATCGGGAAAGACATAGAGAAATGGTTCGCTTGCTTCTGATTAGCCTAAAAACAACATACCTTCATCTACAACCTCGCCACCAACTCAAAAATCGCTACCAAATTCTCACCTCACCTCCATCACCCCCACCACACTTGCCCCAAAAACAACCCCTCTAGAAACGCTAAATCTGTCAAGCTACAACTAGCGAAAACACTACCAAAAATCCGACAAATGGTACGCACCTCAAAAAATACGGAGAATCAAAACCCTAGAACAAAAAAGCCACCATCCGAACGAAGAAGAGACGAGGAGACGCCGAGAAAATGAAGAACATGCTGGGCTGTGATCGTTTTGGCTTTTGCTTTTAGCTTCCGGCTTATTTTTTACTATTTATAAATTTCGTCTTTCTCTGAACTTTTGGTTTTTGTTGAGCTTTTTTGCCGGTTCTTTTTTCCCGTATTTATTTGTATTATATGTAATGGGCTAACATATATTTTATATTTTTTAAAATTTAATTATGCTAAATAAGACTCTGTCAGCTACAGTATTTTTCAGCCGGTAAAGTGCTTTTCAATTATAAGTCACCAAAAAACCTAAATGAGCACCACCTCTGGGTGAAGAAATCCAAATGGCGCGGTTACCGAAAAATTTAAACAGTGTAGGAAATGGTTCGCGGCCGCGAAGTCGTGTCCGACGCAAACACTGTTCAAAGCACACGCGAAAAGTTATTCCATGACACCGAAACGTGGGCCCAACAACAATGCGTACCCCACTTGTCATAGGATACCGCACCCCGGTTTTGGTCGGTAATTTTTTTGTCTCTTCTGACACCACACGGCCGATCCTGGCCGTAAAACACACTTTGACGAGATCGATGGTTAAGAAATCAGCGTGCAGAAGCGCTAACGTGCTGGCGGTAGTGACTAAGATTTAGCGTAAACCAGAAATTATAGTCATAAATTTTAAGTTGCAAGTCTGTTAGAGCGGGGCCAACCGAGCACACGAGTCATGGAAATTAGACGCGATCTAGTTCATCAGACTTCACAACCAAATGAACCAATTGCAAGCCCAGGAAGCTGTGACTGGGTCAGGCCATCGATCTCAGGCATGGAATATCTAATCGAACGGCTGCTGTTCTTCGCGAAATCACATCACGCCGCGGGTCAGACCAACCGAGCGTCCGAGCTGTTTCCGGATTCGCACGTGCGTGCATCCGGACAGGCCGGCCCGCCGGACGCCATCCGGCCCCACGGCACGGTCGCAATCCTTCAGAGCTCAGACCCCGGCATCCCGCACGTTCTCGGCTTCCGCGCTCCGAGTTCGAACCGGAAACCAACACGACGCGCCGTGACCAGCCCTATAAAATCTGCACCTGACCGTGCAGATCGATCCAGGCACAAGCTACGCAAGAAACCAAGCGATTGCAGCTGAGTTCTCCCGCTTCGACGAGCGGCAAGCGACGCAGCAGCAAGGAGTCGCGCGTCGAGCAAGGCTGAAGCGGAGATGGCCATGGAGAGGTTCTTGACGGCGCTGGTCTTCTGCGAGGCGCCCCTGGACGCCGCCTACTGCACGTCGGTGACCACCGGCGTGAAGTTGGCTACCACCCCCGGCAACGTGACGAAGCCGTCGGCCGCGGCAACGGAGGCTAAGGCCGACGGCAAGAAACGCTACTTCTCCGGCAAGTCGCCGCTGCGGCAGGCTGGATACGAGCCGGCGTTCGATGGATTGAACTGCTTCGAGACCGTCGTTATGCACTGATCCACTGATTAGGGACACGTCGCATCGATCCGTTTCTTTATTTTGGTCTGTACGTATAGGACTAACTTGGCTTAGGCTGTCGACACGTACGTTGTACTGCTTAATTTATTCCTTCGTCTGTGGTAGCATCTGATTTAAGGAGCATATGATTGTAGTAAGTATTTGTTTTAATCAACTGAGGAATAATTTAAGTGGATGTTGTTCCGATTTCTTCACTCTACCTCTCTTTGTTTGCTGAAACACCGGTGTGCGCCTTTGTGCTTGTCGGAGAGGAAGATGGACGTACGTTGAATCTTCTTGTGTTTTGCTTTCCCACTGCGTGTATTCTTGAATTAGTCCACACGAAAAGTAGCGAGAATATCGGTTGAGGAGAGTCAGGAGACAACAAAACTGTAGTCTTTGCATGAGAAAAGTCCGTTTTAAGTGCGGCTGCGGAATCTGACCAATGACTAGGTCCCTTCAGTGAAACTGCAAAAGAATTATTGGGACTTGTACTGATAAGGACATGGCATGTGAGTGCTCTTCTTTTTGGTTTTGAGATATACCGTAGTAGCGTGATTTTTTTAGTTTCGGCTTCTTTTTAGTTTTAGTGATTTATGGTTTTTAGGCAATTTGTAAAAGAGTAGAGAATAACATAAATATGTGTGCGGTTTTGACCAATATAAATAAAGATGTCATAGTATATACTACAATCAACTTATAGGTCTCGTTTTAAAAAGACATTCCGTTTGAAAACTAGTTGATGTAGAAAAACCGAAAATTAGTTTTTAGAAGCTAAAAAGATGCCGTATGCTTGCCCTAAAGTATCATTTTCCCTGCCAAACTCAATACTTTGGCAAATGAGTAGTCGTCCTACATGATCCTTGCATAAGGGTTCCTCACATAGCTGACTTTGGCCCCACTCTAACCAGTTGTGGCTCTCGACTTTTGGTTATTGGCCTTTGGCTGAAATTGTATTGTATCTGTTGTTAGCTTTTTTCTGAGTCATTCAATTAAAGAAAAAAAGAAAAAAAAAAGCACTCTTATATATACACGAACAAATGTAAAGGAATAGGGGGAAAACAAAAAAGCCGAGAAAAGCCAAAAAAAGTTAAAATTAAGAAGCCGACATGTTTATTCTAGCTTCTGGCTTTTAAAAGCTGGAAGCCAGAAGCTGAAACCACTTAGAGTGAGATCATATTTTTGTAAGCTAGACTACTTGTTATAGTATGAGCACAACAGTAGGTACAGGGTGCCCCTTTTCCCCTTAGGGGATATGGAACTAGGAGCTATGAAACCGACCGAGAGAGAGAGAGAGAGCGCGCATAGAGACGGAGTTGTGGGTCGGGCCGCCCTCCGAGGCGATGCCTACGAGGAGGGTGGTGAAGACCACTAACACAGCCAGAGCCACTGTGTCGAGGTCGTGCCTCGGGCGTGGGCGACGCGTAGACACGGGCAACGAAATCCCACAGTGCAACCATGAAGCGAGCGCGCTCTGTCTCCATCTCAGACGAGCATCGACGAAGTCTCAACTATGAGGTGTCAAAAGAGCGTCGACGAAGTCCCAACGACAAGGCGGTCGGAAAATGCCTCACAACAACATTGATCAAGACGTGGTCGCGTGCGTCGACGAACTCACAATCCCAAGGCGGTCAGACGAGAGTCAATGAAGTAACGACCACAAGGTGATCGTAGAGTGCCTCACAACTATGTCTATCAAGACGTGGTAGAACCAAAAAAAATTCCTATTTTACCACTTAATAATTACAAAAGGTAAAAATATATTGACATATTTCTTTATACTATTAGTCTTATTGTAAAGCTAAGTCATGACCTCATGAGGGCTGGGCCACCCTCACAACACTACTTATGCTGGAATGTCCTGAAGTCGCATGAGATCGTGACTTACCCTGGTAGTCCCGGTGCTTCTATTCATCCACATTGAGATTTATGCACTGAATTTGGTTTGCCTTTGAGAACGAAACATCAATAAACAGCAGCAGTTGGCGGATTGGTTCTCGTAGCAGACGAAGAGGCACGGCAACGTGGGACGATGGGCTCGAGTGCTCAACAAAAGTGCCCTTCTCGAAAGGAGAATGTAAAAAAAAGGGAGCAATAATAGAAAAGAGCATATCTTGACACCCAGCAAGCGTTGGGGATAAGCATGAGGGTGCGCACGTCGTCCTCCACCAGCAGACGAGAGCCGCCGCCCAAGTCAACAGAGGCAACTGCGATATGGCCTGCGCGCTTTCGATCGCTTGACCGTGCCAATACAACGGCTCCTCTGACTGTTCGACGGCCGATAGGAATGTTGCTTCATCCCCTTTTCTTGAGAGCTGCCGTGACTTTTCGTTGACAGCAACATTTATCTTTCACAATTCTAGTACTTAATTTCTTCCTGTCAAAATGGGCGCTGAACTCTGGAATTCTGGATCACCTCTCATCCGGTTGGTACACCGGCAGCAGTACAGCGCCATTATCTTAGAACAGTATCACTAACTGTTGGACTTGGCACGCACAGTCGGAGAATGAATATTGCAGCCGTGCTATGCAGGAGAGCCTATCCTCTCACTGTTCTCACGTGCAGCCATCAACTGGAGCTTGAGGTAAAACCGTGAAAGCAATTACTCGTAGGGAGGACGACGTATGTGCCGTCCGGCACCACGGCCCCTGCCTGCCCGCCCGCCGAACCGAGGCCCCGCAGCCGGCACATCACCGAGGAAATTGGCCGGCGGACGGGTGCGGGACTGCGGGGCTGTCTGCCAATCGTACAGCACGGGGCGGTGGCCTGCCGAGCGCGACGCCAACCAACCAATCCGCGCCATCCCAAGCCATAAACAACCGCCACGTACGTCTCGTCTCACCGACGCAGCAGCGGCAACTCGATCTGTTCCTTACGTTTGGTTGGGAACGAGCTTGTCCGACTCGGCGGCAGCGGGTGAGCCCCCCGGTCAGCGCCACCCCCGGGACCGCGTCGTGCCGGGTAGGTCGCACCACACCGCGCTCCGGCCCTGAGTTGTTTACTCGCCTCGCGCGCTTGCTTGCCGTGTGCCAGTCGGACTCGGTCCCGGTCCGCGTCGTCCAAGAACTTTCCTGCCGCGTCACGGCTCCACCACCTCCGTTTCCACTTCCCTTCTCCTCCTGCCCTCTTGCCGTCCCACGCGGCCCTCTTCTATATAAGCGGGAACACCGGGAGGGTAAGCAGCACAAACCGAACCAAATTCAGAAAGAGCAAGAAAGCAAGAAGTGAAGGAGAATTGTTGGCAAGAAAGAAAGCGAGAGTTTGGAGCTGCGGCCTTGCTTGGTGTGATCGTCATGGACAAGATCCTGGCTTTCTCGATCCTGAGCTCGTCGCCGGCGGATATCGCGGCCGGCGGGTACGCCACGCGCCTTTCCTGGAGGAGCGGCGGCAGGAAGCAGGTGGAGCAGGCGCCGAAGAAGCAGGAGGAGAAAGCCGAACAGAGCTCGCGGCCGGAGAGGAGGCAGGAGGCCAGGGCGCGGTTCGCGCCCGAGTTCGACGGCATCAACTGCTTCGAGTCCATAGTTTCCTTCTGAGTGGCGCTCTCGGTCGTCTGATCCATAGTATTACATTTGGTGTTCCCTCTATTTTTTTGGTTGCCCAGTGATGAAGAGATCTGTAATTTGTACAGAGCTGTATACAGCAAGCAAGTGAATGATCGATCCTACGTTCATTTGATTTGTTAATTTTCTCAGACTTAAAAATCTTTATGCTGTGTTTTCGAGCCATAATTCCTGGCTTTCACCGTTTTGCATCAAATTGCTCGGTTCTTGACTTCATGTTCGTGATCAACGACCCGTTTTATTAAAAAGTACTCGTCTTATTAAAAATGTGCCACCGCATACACGTTACCCGCAACTGTGAACATGACGCATTTGACAACGAGACTGGGACATCTGGCGAGTTGCGGTGTGGGAAACGTGCCCGCTTCTGTTCGGGCTAGGCGCGTCCAATTTGGATTTGCTTTTTCTAAACGCCCCTCCCACATCAAGCCTAAACATTCAGCCAGGCTTTGCATGAACTTCCTAGGTTTTGCAAACTAAAAGTTAAGCCACTCACTTTAGCTCCTCAAGCGATTCCAAGACTGAATGAACTCGCAGAATGCGGCTTGCTGCAATAGTTTTCTTGCGTGGATAGGAAATTGGACACGGAGTCACAGATCCATTTGCTTAGAAAAGAACAAGAAATCCGGTTCCATTTATGCACGTGACTGTAAAACATGTTGAAAATGTCCTTGGCTCATTTGTGTGGAGTAATTAAAAATTATATCAAGTTAAAATTTAAATTTCCAAAAGTGTGCAAGTTTTCAAATTTACTAATGCAATCTCACTGACCTGCAGAGGCGATCTGACCGCTATATCTGACTACAAGTCCGATGCCATGAGCAAGTCAGACCATAAGCTATTTTGGCCATCTTCAATCCACAATCAAGTCATATCTTATGTTCTTAAGTTGTGCCCGATTTTTATGCAACTTACTTGTCTTGAGGAAAAATTAGAACTTTAACCAAGATCCATGTAATTCTTAGATGGATTAGGTTACACCACGCCATGGCCTCCTGTGAAATGGAGTGGTCAACTGGCATGGATGCCATGGTCTGTCGACTCCCCTATTACCGGTGTTCGACTAAATTGGCCAGCACGGTTGACCAGCCAATCAATGGCGTTTAGAGCGGTTTTGTTTGAAATTATTTGAGGTTTTATTTATATTTATGGGAATTGATCATGGGTTGAGTTTTGGAGTTCTAGGTCACTGCATGCATGGTGCATGAAGCATGTTTGGACTAACATAGGTCAAGTTGTGAATAACTTATATTTGAAAATGATTTATTGATCTTTGTATGCAGAAAACTTGAAGGTAGCCATGGTTGACAACATAGACTGGGACTAGGCTCAGGGATAGGCTAATATACAGTCAAGGAAGTCGAGCAAGATGATTGAGCTCAAGCAAGTTACATGGGGGACAAGGGGTATTGAAGGGAAGGGTTCAGAAACAATTTATCAAATAGTGTGGTCAGTGTAATGAGATGGGGGACCGACACAGAGAAACTTATTGATATATGAGCCATTGATGAACCTACATGCTGCAGAAATGGGGATTATTTGCAAACAAAGAGATGACCATAGACTAGACTTATAGAGGAGATGAGATCCATGTGGGAAAAGCCAAAATATCGGAAACGGCAATGGGATCAAAACTGCTGCACTAAGACATCGGGAGAGCTGTTTAGGTCAAGAAGATACTAAGGAGGCCAAGTGGATGGAAGCTTACTCCTTAGCGAGTTTGATCTTATGCATTTTTGAATCATGCATAAGTCATATATAAGTGTAAAACTTGGTGTGTTGGGGGTTAACTGGTTTCCCCCGTTGTGCTAATGGATAATATCTATTAGGTTAGATATGGACCGGTTGCTCCATGCATATAAGAGGGTGGGATTGGAGGGGTGTGGTTAACCAACTAACCATGGGTTTGAGAGAGGCTTCCTTAGAGGAGACTTTTTGAATGTGCTTTTGGGGGGAGCTCTATCCTCTATGGTGAAGTGGTTATAAAATTTACATCTATAAGTTGCAATAAATAAATGTTGTTCATTTTACATTATGTGTTTTTACTCTTGTTGATTTTACACTTGTTTTGTATGGTTTTTGTCCTTTCATTCTCTCTTGATCTTGCTGGGTTCCAAGGATTTGTAGGTGATGGAGATATCTCATGAGGATAATATTTCATTCATCTCAAGACCACCTATAGCAAGATCATAAATGTTGCACAGTTTGGTTCGATTTAGAGCTCTTTCAGTGATATCTTGTTCTTAGAATTTTAGTCTCAAATCTTTATGTGATCTTTCTTGTCGTGACACATGAGAATTCATCTAGAGCCATCTTCAACACACAAACAGGTCACATATCATGTTGTTGAGTTTTGCTCGGTTTTAATGCAATTTTGCTTGTCTTGATAAAAGGTCAAAACTTTAGTTAAGAATAAGATCCATACTATACTTGAATAGATTAGGTTCCTGATATCATCAACAAGGTCGGTGCAAAGTTTTATATCATTTGAAGATGTATTTTATAGGTTGCACCTTTTTTTGTTTGGGCTCAGGCTAATTCCCAGTTCTGGGATCAGTGTGTGACCGCAGACCGCCTCTAGGCCTATGGTCTGACTGGAGTCTAGTCAGAATGGCTACCAGACCACTCGACTAGTCCAATCACTTTCTCGTAGCATTTCGACTGTTCCTGAAAGGTTAAAATTCCATTTACTTATGCGCTTTATATTTACTTTGTTAGTGCATAAATATAATCTTCTTAGCTTCTGTTAGTTAGTGGAATGAAAGTTTTAAAATACTTTCTTAGATGATTCAATTTAAATATATTCATCCCACTTATTACGGGTCCAACGGTAGCTCTGTGCAACATTACCACCCGTGGTCGCAATTAGCAACAACGCCTCGCTTATTTCAGATTGAGCTTCTGACTTCTAATTTCTTTTTTACTATTCCTAAATTTCCTCTCTTTTTTTTGGCTTTTTAGCTTTTTCTGAGTTTTTTTACCGGTTCTTTTTCTTGTATTCGTTTTTATTGTTCATGATGGACTAACTTATATTTTCTATTTAATTTTTTAAAATTTAATTTCGGTAAATAAACCACCATCAACTATAGTACAATTTCAACTAATTGCAATAAAATTTCAGCTATAAATCATTTTTCAGCCCAAATAAGCAGCACCTTACACACAATCACCAAACAGTCAAATGGAGCAAGAATCATCATACGGTCAATTCCAAGTATCTCGTACTAACTAACGCGACACGATGGTCTCGAAACAGTCGATCCCGTCGAACTCCAGCGCGAACCGCGGCGTCATCTCTTCCCGCGGCCGCTGCTCCTCCTTGTGCTGCGAGTGCGAGCCCTCCATATCCCGCTGCTGCTTCGCCTCCGCCGGCTGATCCCTCCGCCGCCTCTGTCCCGCCTGCTCGTCCGGCTTCCTTCTCCGCCACGACAGCTGAGCCCAGTGGCCGGCGGCGATGTCGGCCGGGGACGCGCTCAGGATAGAGAAGGTCAGCACCTTGTCCATGACGACAAGCGTAGGGATTCCTGGAGAATTTTGGATGCTTATAGCACTATACACTCTAAAAATTTCAAATATAGTCTTCTACACATAAAAATTCCGCTTCTAGCCCTTTAGCGCCCAGCGGAGACGACGAAAGCGACCGCGTGGCGACGTGCGGTCGGACCGCACGACCGCCTTATAGCTAAGTCGTGCGATCGGGGACACGCACGACGCATCTATGTGGCTTGAGTCGTGCGGTCGGGAAGTGCACGACTGCACTGTAGATGGCTATTTTTTTGTTGGTTTGTATATTTGTTATGGGTATAAATACAAATTTATATGTGTTTATAGAGTTATATTTAAAATATAATTATTTTTATATACGAAATGATGTTTAAAAAATATGATTTTTATGTAGAGTCTTGTTTACTTTTTGTAATTACAAAATTTAAGAATTTTCTTTGGTAATATTTTTTTAGAATTTTTTTTGAAATAAAAGTGCAGATAAAGAGTAGGCTGGTCCGTTTGTGACTTTCGTAGATTCTCAACGTTACGAAAGTCACAAATGGATCGGCCTACTCTTTATCTGTCCTTTTATTTCGAAAAAATTCTAAAAAAATATTTCCTATATCTACATTGCATAACAAGTTTTCAAAAATACTTTTCAGAAAATTTTGCACCTCAATTTTCATATCACAAATTTCGTTCATACTATACACATAAATACATTACCAAAGAAAATTCTTAATTTTTGTAGTTACAAAAAAGTAAACAAGACTCTACATAAAAATCATATTTTTTAAAAACATATTTAAACATATCCAAAATGCAACTCTATAAACGCGGTCCCATAACAAATATACAAACCAACAAAAACCATCTATAGATGCGATCGTGCGGTCCTCGACCACCGCGAGTTAGGTCCTCGACCGCACGAGTTAGCTACAGTGCGATCGTGCGGTCCGGGACCGCATGACTGGCCCCGTGTCGCTTTTCCGGAGTCCCGCGGTTGTTAAAGGGGTTAGAAACGGAATTTTTGTGCGTAGAGAGTTATATTTGTAATTTTTAGAATATACAGTGCTATAAGCGTCCAAATCTCATTCCTGGATTAATTGCGCTTTCTTGCTCGCTTTTGATGCGCGTGGACTTTGGACTTTGCTTTGCTCGCTCGATCGACCGCTTGCTTGCTCAGGTTGGTAATCGAACGCAGAGGAGCTTGGCTTATATACCCGCAGGTGGCCATTGCATGGTGGTTCCATGGTTGGATGGGTCGAGAATATTCGTGGGCGCCGCTGTGGCAGCCGAGAGTCCGAACGAACTGGAGCGTACGACCCACTCTCGTCTATGTAACCTCGTGATGCGCGCGGTCTCGTGGAAGTTGCAACTGCTTCGCGCGCAAATTTCTTTTTCCTTTTTTTTTTTCTGAATTCTTGGCCGGGTGGTTGTGGTTCCCCACTTGGACGTGACACGGCATGTCAACTCAACCGGCGAGTCTGAACGGCCTTGACCGGGTATTTGAGGAGCGTTTTTTCGCTCACGCTCCCCTGACGAGTCCCTGTGCTTGTTGGATTTTGGTTTTTATTTTTAGGTTTTGACTTCTCTAAAAGTTAAAAACTTAAATATTATAAATATTATGGTATAAGCATATATTTATATTAATTTCAGCATAATTAATAAAGATGCAAGTATGATATAAGAAGTATATAAATGACTTAATCAACATATAATCATGTAAACTTTTAAGTTATTGGAACATATGCCCAACAAATATACCATGTAAGAGTCTATAATCAGCACATATACAGGTAAACAATTTAAGTCATTGCACCGGAATGCTGATCTCAACAAAAGCATAACATGTATGACCAAATTCAACATGTTAATAAGATTTTGAATGACATATATTGCTCTCAGAAGATTAGTTGCACAATATTTAGTTTTGGCCATCTCCACCATGACAAAACGAAATCTTAATTATATATGATAGTTGTAGATTAGATCTTGAACTCAAATTAAACATTGCTATTAAAAGATGTTAACATATCATGACCACAACTTGCTGACCAAAATGAATGACCCCAAATCAATCTAACATTTAGCTATGATTTTTTTATTAAACAGGGTTCAGCAGTTAACTAAAGTGACCGAAAACAATCACAGAACTAATGTAACACAGCGAGCAACAAGTAGTGTATAGCAAACTTCAATGATCAGAGCATATAAAATAGCAAGCTAGCAGTAAGCTCAAGATCCATCTGCCATCACATTCATATATAATTTCAACAATATGTCATTTCATCATAGAGCAATATAACCCATAGAACTTCTTTACAATTTCTAATCAGAGATTAAACACAGATATCTGATATAGATCAAGCAAAGAAAGTCACAAAGAAGGCAATTCAGGCTCCAAAGTCACCATCGCCGGTGACGAGCACGGGGTAGATCGGTGCCCCAAAACTAGATCAAGGACCAGCCGAGAGAAGAGAATCAAGGGAACAAAGAACTCACTGCTTCGGGGGTCTCAAGAAGAGAGGAGAGGTCGTCATTTATAGGGGAGAGGAGTGGAGGTCGGCAGGCTACAGCCACGACTGGCGCCGAAATGCCTGCGCCAGTGGCGCCTCCATTGCTACCACCGCCCCTTGATTCGACCAGTCGAAACCTCCCCTACTACGCATGCCTGAGATGGCTTCGGCCATATCCCTCTTCTGTCCCACCAATAGGCGGGACCCCCTCTCCTTTTTTTTCTTTTATCAAATTGAAAAATTACTAATTTGCCTTCAGAAGTCCAACATCAAACATCTAAATAGTATGGTCTTTTGAAAAATATTCTTCAAACAGTTTTCTGAGTCTAAAATCACATGTGTCATTTACGTCGACGTCTTCACCATTCATTGTTGTGTTAAAAAATATGGACAAAAATTATTAGATACAGTCCAAAAGAACACTCTAAAGGCCTATCTGGGTATTTGATCACCTGCAGGCTGCAGAGATTTATCATGGGGCCGGGGAAGTAGAAGACAACAGGAGTAATCGTAAATCGTGGCCTGTCCGGCAGTAAACATGCTCGTATTTTTGAGCCAGCGCTGTATTTGGTTTAGAGTTAAAATAAGCTAATCTTAACCTAAATAGAAAAGCTTAATGGTTTGATAACAAATCTTGTTAATCTAAACTACTATTTAGTTAGATTAGGTGGATTAGCCTTGGGAAAACAAAATTAGGAATGATAGTTGTGCTGGATTAACTTATTTTACTAATTTGATGGTTTAACTTAATCCTAAGGAAGGAGAGTTAAAACATTTCAACTGAGTTAAGTTAATCATCAGTAATCTAATGATATTTCGCAGGTTAAATCCGTAACCCACCTCTTGATACCAAACCAAGCAGGCCTTAGTTGGGTCGGAGCCCAGTTAGCAGCGACAGCGGCAGGACGAAACCCACTTGTTCTCCCCTTTTAGACCCTGTTGGGATTAGGGACACAGGCAGTAAGCAGTTCTAGCTAAGCAATATACCACTAAGTAACTCTAAAAAAACTAGGTAACAATAAGCATTCCATTGAGGAATTTAAATTTGCAGGAGGCTAGAGCCCATTTCAAGCCCTAATTAAGTTCCTTCCATAAACACAGGATTTGTAACATCCCCATTTCTGAAGGTGCTATGGAACCCCGCATCCGTACAAGAATGAACAGTGTGAAGTTATGAACATGAGCAATCATCACAACAGCACAAGCTTACAACAAAGATCCAACTTTTATTACAAGTTAAAGTTTATTAACTAGTTTTACCAGCGAGCATGCAAGCCCAAACCACAGTACATTACAAAAGTTTCCAAGCGGCCTGAGCGAGGCTAAGACCTTCCTAACCACAGTACATTACATACGAATAATTTATTAATTACTAACAATTTGATTACCCATCCATAAAAATTATAAGCGATTCATTACTCTCATCCTTACCACTTAATTGCTTAGCACTAACTCATTACTTAATCCTAACTAATTGCCACTATAGCAATTACAACTACTTAATTATACACTTCTATACAATAACAAATTATGGGTACCGTATGTACACAAAAAAGTACAAACTATGTCTACATTACTACAACCAACTTATTTCATAATACAAACTATATTAATTATGACTAACTAAATAATACTAATTAGCTAGGAATACGGGAATAATATCGAAAGCATGCGATAAAAATACTTGTATTTTAGGATAAACAATTAGCACCGACGCATCCTTAAGGAGCTATGCACTGGTTTCTCAAAATAATTACTATGCACTCTTAATTTTTAGAGTATCTTGCAACATTAGTGCGAAGATTAATAATGACAGCAAAATACAAAAAGTTAGTGATTACATACGTGTAACTGCATACGAATAATTCATTAATTACCGATAATTTGATTACCCATCTGAAAAAATTATGAGTAATTCATTACCATCGTCTGTAGCACTTAATTTTTTTAGCACTAACTCATTACTTAACCCTAACTAATTGCCACTATAGTAATTATGAATGCTTAATTACATACTACCATACAATAACAAATTATGGGTACCGTGCGTACACAAAATAGTAACAACTATATCTAAATTACTACGACCTACTTACTTTATAGTACAAACTATATTAATTACGACTAACTAAATAAAACTAATTAACTAGGACTACAAGAATAACGTCGAAAATATGTGATAAAAAATTACCTACCTTTCGGGATAAACAAGCAGCATTGCCGCATCCTTAATGAGCTATGCACTGCATTCTCAAAATAATGAGCTACGCACTCTTAATTTTGAGTGACGACCGCGAGAATGAGTTTCTGCAATGAGCGACTAAGATGAGCAATGACGAATTGCGAGAGGTTCGTATTTATGGCTGAGTGAAAAGGGAACCCGGTGTACTCACCTCGCAAATTAAGGACTCCTTATCGACGAGCAGCACTTCGGACGAGGGGACGACATGGTAAAACTGACAAATATGTAGAAGGGGGAGCGGACGAGGGGGGACGTCTTGGACATAACGACATTAGTGCGGACGAGAGAGCGCACGGGGGGAGGACGACATGGACAGAATGACAATTGTGCAAAGGACACAGTGGGATAAAAGATAGCAGTAACATACCAACATATATGCGAAGGAAAGATGTCAAGCACTACGAAACATGCCTGAGTATCGTTAATTTCATGATTAAATTAACATATATTAACGTGATAAATTCGAAGCATATAAAATTCTTAAAAGAATACACAATTACTATGACTGTGTCGGGATATTTCACATAAAATTTTATAATTTTTTGAGGTCATTTGCTATATGTAACAACACTTATAATTATCTAAATCGTATAAATTTTTCTGCAACATTCACAGTGGATAAAATTACCAAAAAAATTATACACTCAAGTACATTGTGTCGAAATACTGCATATAAAATTTTATAATTTTTAGCTCATTTGTTATATTCAAAAATTCAAATAAATAATATAAAAAATAGCGTTGGCTGCTTAGGCCATGGGACAGAAGACAGTGCTGGGGCTAAGGTGGGGCGGCAGGTAGCATGTCGTCCAGTGACAGGACAACAAGGGTCTACGTGTCGACCCCTGCGTTGCCGCCCAGCTACAGGATTTGAAGCAGAAGGATGCATGGACAATAGATAAATCACTGGGGAATTATACCATGTCACGCTCTACGAATACTACCAGCATACGAATCCAGAAATCAGCATGCTGTGTAGATCCTACCGGCAAGTCGATTAAGACGGTAAGAACAGCGGCTGTCTGTAAGCAGGGTGAGTCGTTGACTGAATAGGCATAAAGACAGTATTGCATTTTTGCGAAGCAGGTACATGAAGGTGAGAAGACAGAGTACAACATTTGACTCTTTGAGATTTACATATTTTTCTTCACCTGGAGCCCAGTTCATTCATACAAGTCTCACAAGCAAACCTAACAGCTCTTGCCAAAAATTACAAACCGATTCAGCGCGAAAGAAAGCAATGGACAGACCTAGTTCTCCACCTGATGAAACTCTTCCAGGAAAGAGTTACTCGAAACAAAACAGATTCTACTCGTCCCTGAAGTTACTGTGAAATCTGAGCCACTGAAACCGTAATAAATCCATGCTACTACAGTACTACTGGAGATTACTACTCGGTGTAAACATGGCGACATTTTCCCGGAGCATGGGCGCCCACTGCGAGCCTGCAACAAAACCGGTGTCTTCTTTATTCAATGTAGAGTACCCCCACCAATTTTTTCGCCCTTTTTATAGCTCTCTTCCCCACTTTTGCCGGACACCCTGGCCCCACCCCTCTTTCCACCTGAGAAAACTTACTCGAGCTGTACATCTCGTTGACATGTGGGTCCGAGGTACCATGGGTCCACATGTCCGTGTTGGTGTGAAGCGGTAGCTAAGGCTTTCTTCTCCGCTGTGCAACGAGATGCGGTCGATCACGTCCGTCCACTGGCATGGCGGGTCGGACCTCCTGAGCCGAAACCGCGCGTGCTGCGCCGGGCCCCGCTCGGAAAATATCTCCCCTGCGTGGCCCACGGTGTCAGGCCAGTCAAGCCGTGACACGTGTACGGTGTTGGTGGTGTGGGGCCTGGTTGCCACTCACAGGAGAGGCGGGATCAATGAGAGCAGAGGGAGCGCGAGCCTCGGGGAATCTGGCAAACGCCCCCCGCTGACATTAGCCGTCGCGTCATAAGACGATAATCAACGTATGGAAAGATGATGGTGTGTGCTATTGGAGCAAGGCCGTCCGTCACCCACATGGTTTGTGGGACCATGTGGTGGTGCAACCTAGGAGCAGTGAAGACACGTCGACACAACAGGCCAAAGGCGACCGACTCGGCAACGAACACGATGGCGACAAACATGAGGTGACTGGAGAATTGCTCGACTGGTTGGATCCAGTCTACTAATGCCTGGATTCGGTTGGGCTTGATCGGATCCAGTCACTTGTGGATCAGATCTGGTTGCGTCGACGATGGCAATTTTGGAGTCGGCGATGGTGATAAAGTAGAGGGTAGAGCTCGTCAAAGGTGGGGGAAGGGGCGGGAGAAGGCGACTAGAGGGTTGGGAGGCGTGGGATATCAATTGATCTAGCCATGGTGATGGGACAGGTCCACCCTATGTGATGGAGAGGGAACGTGAGGCTCGATGTGGGGAAGGGCAGTGATGCGAAGGCCGACGGCAAAAGTAGAGGGGCAGAGACCGATAGCTGGTGGTGATGAGGTAGAGGATGGCGGCGGTGAGCGAGGATGGCAAGTTGGCAGCAACGGCTAGCGACACTAGGTGAGGAAAGGGTGGAGGCCACCGGTGGTTTTCTATTAAAGTACTATTAAAGTTTTATTTCCTTATGATTTCTATTGTTGCTCTTTTTTATTCTTTGCTTTGGCGATGACATTTCATAGTAGTATCTCATATTAGTATGTAAGGTGCTACAGTTGGTACCAGAGCTCAGGCTATAGTTTCTAGAAAAAAAGGTTTTGCATTTACACGAGGCTTCAGGTTGATTCATTCATGCATGCATATCTAATCACTGGCATATTACCATGATTCCATATCTAAGTATCACTCCCCTTTATCCTATTGCTATCTTATGACGTTATTCCAACCCTATACTTCCATGCAACAGTATGCCTACAGCTAGGCGTGCTAGTGCTCAGGTGCAAGAGTACGTGGACCGGGTTCGTAGACGTTCTAACAATCCGGATAGCCAGGGTCACGCTTCATCACCAACAAACTCAGCTTTTGATGCATCAATGTTACCACCACCTGCAGATCCTATTCAAGGCAGAGCTGGTGTTCCACCTTCTTCTTCTAGGGTTGTGCACTTCTATACCGTATCGAAAAAACCGAACCGAACCGGTCAACTCGGTTTGACCGGTTTTCGGTATTCGGTTCGGTAGCAAGAAAACATGTATTTATCTGATTCGGTTTTTTTTGGTAAAAACCGAAGAAAAACCGAATTTCCCAAAAAAAACCGAAAGCCCAATCGGCACGGCCCACCAGCACCACGCACGCGATTGGCGGCGACTCTGCCGCTCACACGCCGCAGACGCATCAAACCTAGCTGCGCTGCGACGCGACGGCCGGACCAAGCCCTCACGCCGCGCCTCCCTCGCCTCGCCTCCGCTTCCTCTCGAGTAACCCTAGCGCCTCATTGCCGAATCCGTCGGTCGGCTTGCGGATCCTCGCCTCGCCGGTGCTCTGTGCTCGGCGGCGCGCTCGCGCCTCGCCTTCTTCCGTGCTCGGCGGCGGCCGCTCGCGCCTCCACCTCGCCGGTGCTCAGTGCTCGGCGACGGTGCTCTGCGCCTCGCCTTCTTCCGTGCTCGGCGGCGGGCGCTCGCGCCTCCACCTCCCGGTGATTCGGTGCTCGCGTCCGCGCCTCCGCCTCCCTCTCCCAAGTCGCCGTGCGCGCGCAAGCCCTCGCCCCCCGTGTGGAGCTCTCCCTCTCCCAAGACGCCATCACGCCAGAGTCAATAGGATCTTGCGAACTTGCAAAGTAAGTGAAAGTCCTTTCTCTCTGTTTCATTTGGCAAACATTAATTGGTAGATTGCTATTTGCTCGTATGTTCATCTGTTGTGATTTTGTGAACTGTGAAGTAGGAGCCTCCAAGCAATGCCAGTACCAAAATTTCAAAACTCATATTTGTGCAGAGAATGGGAAATTGGAAAATTGGATGCTATGCAAGTATGCAACCCATGGCGCTTGGATAATTTCGGGTCTAATTTGACCTCAAAGAAACCAATTAACCATAGTATGAACTTGCTAGTTTAGTTGCCAGATTTCTAGTTTAGTTGCCTGGCTAGTTGTAATGTTGTAATGTTGTTTGTAATGTTAATTTGTTCCTCACTCATGGTTAATTGTAATGCCTGTCATGCTGTAATCTGTAATTCTGTATTGCTGTGAATGTGAATTGTGAATTTGTGATGCTGTCTGTCCTGTCTGACTTGCTTAATGTGAATTTGTATTGCTGTCTGTCTACTGAATGTAGAATGGAGTATTGGAGTCTTGGAGATGAGATTAACGTTTAGCAATTCGCGTAAACATTGGTAAAATTGGTATTAACCGATACCAACCAAAATAAAATGGTATTTACTGATACCACACGTATTCTAAAAATATCGTATTTCAGAAATACTAAAACCGTATTCTGAACAAATCAGTATTTACGAACAGTATAAACCGAATAAACCGAGCGAACAGCCCTATCTTCTTGGCGTGTCAGTGCCTCTCGGAGCGAGGTACTGACTTTCGCTCAAGTGCAAAACTTGGCCACGCTGATGAAGACCGCTCTCCAAGTGATGCTCACCAGTTAGGCTGTAGCGGACAATGAGGGAGTGGTAGTGCTTGGGCTTGCGGACTTTCAGCGGATTAGGTCCAGTGGAGGCTGACGACTGGCTTCGCTATATGAAGAAGAAATTCAACACGAGGGAGCTCACCTACCAAGAGAAGGTGTTATTCGCCTCCTAGCAACTGTTGGGGGATCTACACTCAAAGCACTAAATAGAACATTAGCTGCTTGAACGTCGAGATGTAGGCATTTCTCTTTCTCGAATGTTGGAGTAAGAGTATCCTTATGAGGAGAAAAACCCATATCTACAATCCGTCATATTTTTGGATTCGTGGTCTTGAAATAGCAAATCATACGGATTCTCCAATTATCATAATTTGTGCCGTTGAATAAAGGTATGTCATTTAGGTGCACTATCCCACTAGTTGCCATCCTTTAAACTCTCTAGGTGGTGAAGCCTAATAAATGAGAGACCAAGCTCTGATACTACTTGTAAGATCGAGAAGGCCAGCTAGAAAGGGTAAATAGGTAGTCTAAAAATTCTATTTCAATTATTGTCAATTAAAGACCTTTTCTTTTTGACTAAACCAAGTATACAATGCGGAAGATTAAATCAAATTAGTTTAGCATAAATAAAGCCTAAATCACTTATGATCACCTAAGTGCACCAACATCCTAGAGTTATGTCAATGTTTGCAATCATATGATAATAAGCAATTAATTTAATTCTATGAATATAAATTGCTAGAACATAAATTGAGCACAAGAAAATATATCACAATTGACACGATCTCTTTTTACCGTGTTGTTCGAAGACTTACTGGTCTCCCCTAGTCCACGTTGAGGTTAACCCAATCGAATTGGATCGGCTCCACAAATTAATCCGAATCACCTCAATCCACTAGTGGTAACTCTTTCCCGCTCTAGGTGGGTGAGCTCAAACCTTCACATTTCGTTGGGTCTTCTCATTATCTTCTTTGAGAACATCACCGCACACGACACCTCTAACGCTGTCTCGGAGTCAGCAAACTTCAAAAGTAATAAGTCAAACCCCTCGTTTGAATCTCACTGTGTGCAACGAATGCACAAACTCGAGTGAATACTTAATTCACCTCTAGATGTAACACAACAATCTAGAGCCTTTCTCTTAATTCACAAGGTGCAACACATGTATAATTGAGAGGAGAACCTCACACTAACTCAAGAGAGTGTAAATAAAGTGCAGCAATAATCTTCTCCAACTGACCACAAGGGGGTATATATACCCACACCACGAAAACTAGCCGTTGGAAGCGAAGGACCAAAAAAAATCAGGATTATCGGAGTTCGGCCGAAGCATGGGGGCAAAGGCACGCGGTGCGGTGGCGAATGGTGCTCGGGAGAGGGAAGAGGAGGGCGGAGCGAGGTGGGGTATGGAAGGGGGGTGCTCGGGGGAACTTTTATAGGGCGAAGGGGAAGTGCGGGAGCGAGAATTTCTTGCCGGAGTTGGGGAGGTGGCGGCGGTTGCGGGCGGATGAGGCCTAGTGGGCGCGAGGAGTGGGGGAGGTGGGCGACGAGCGTGGGATTGGTGGAGGAGATGGGCGCGCGGAGTGCGGCGCACGAAGGTGAGGCAGTACTCGGGAAGGGAAGGGCCAGAAGGGCGGCGGCGATTTCGGCAGAGGTGGTTGCAGCGGAAGGAAGAAGAAGGGGGCAGGGAAGACGACGATAGGGGTGACCAACAAGTGGGGCCCGGGCGCACAGAGAGAGAGGAGAGAGGGGAAGAGCGGGCGGCTGGGATTACGCCACGGGGAATGGGAAGAAATCGGGCGGCTGGGCAAGTTAAGTGGGTGGGGACGTCGGTCCTTCCATAATTTTATCTTAACCCTCGCCTGATTTGCCTCTATCTTCTCCTCATAGGTTCATATGTGGCATTTGAGTAAACGTTCGGGCAGTTGCGCAATTTGGATCCTTCGTGTAGCGAGTCTACTGAACGTGCTTAAGGCAAGTACCCGCGGCCATAACCTCTCTGTTCCGTATATCACATCTTTCATGAATATTGTCATCACAGCCACCGAGTACAATTATCACATTACTAATGGTTACTTGGTTATAGACTTCTAATATTGTATTTGTACTATGTAATGTTTTAGGATATATTGTGTTACACGTTGTTAGGTCTATTAGAATACTCACTTAATAATATTCTAGAATTCATGCTGTTAATGGGTGTTTTAGAATCAATTGCTTAATTGATTAATGGGGTAGCATATGAACATGTTTTAAATTTAGGGTTAAACCACTAGTAATCTTGGAACTTTAGGGATGCTAGGTTTATTTCTTCCTTTATCATGATCTATTACTTGTATGATGTTGTAAGTGACTCATGACTAATTTATACATTTAATACATGTTTATCAGACTAATAATCATTCATCACGTAATAAAACTTGAATGATTGAAAACCCTTGTGTGAGCTATATTATGATGCCCTTATTAGAATAATTCCTAGATCACTATCACTATAGTATCATTTCACATCGCTTTCTATTAGGAATTATGCTTTTTGTTTCTACCTTAGTAAATTCCTTCACTTATCATAACTTTACCTTAGATTTCTTTTAGTTACGTTAACCTCTTACCATATAATCTATCAATATTGTAACAATTACATGGCCTGTGATTACCTACATATAGGAGAGATTTCCACCACTTAGTAACATACGAGGTCGTACACTTTCATTACTCATAATATTACACCTCGTCTTCGGTTATACAATCGAGGATAGTGACATGCTTGATTACTCTTGTATAATCGGATATGTTGAAAGTAATCGCCAGTGCCATTGCCATAACTTACTATATAACAATAATCCTTATTTCCACTATTCATGTTACCCCAATATCCGATCTGTATCAGTGTTTTCAATAACTAGTTACATTGTATTTAATCTGTGTCAATTGCTTGTTAGAATTACTTGATCTTTACTCACCTTGTTGTGATCGTTGTTGGATACTTGTTGAGATTTTTAAATCTCATGCTTGCTCTTTACATTCTCAAGTAAGAGACTAGTAAAGTGATTGCAACATGCATAGATAGAGCACTCGAGTTTTCAGTAACGTGGCTTGTCACTATTTATGATTCCTTATTTACTTTTTATTTGGTTAAAAAAAGACTGGTTTCATGTTTTAAACATTTAAATGAGTTTCGCTTGTTCTCTATTAAAGTACTATTAAAATTTTATTTCTTTATGATTTCTATTATTTTTTATTCTTTATTTTAACAATAATATTTTATAGCAGTACCTTATATTGATACGAGAGATGCTATACCGTACCCTCGCCACTCTCACTCCCTCGCCCCCACACTCACAACCTCCGTTTTCCCGTTTCTATAAAGCGTCCCGAGCCAAGACGGCCCCCAAAACCGCCATCTTCCCCTCCGGCTCCGCTAATCCTCGCCGCAATGCACCACCTCGGCCTCCCCTTTGTCCTCCTCGTCGCGCCGCTCGCCGCCGCCGCGTGGCGCCCGTGGCCGCTGCGCAATGCCTCTGGCGCCATCGCCGGCATCGGCGCGTCCAAGAAGTTCGAGGGGTCGTCGGAGTTCGTGAAGCTGCAGTACCACATGGGCCCGGTACTCGCCGCCGACATCATCGTGCACCCCATCTGGTACGGCCAGTGGCCTGCCGTGCAGAAGCGCACGATCCGCGCCTTCCTTCGCTCGCTCTCGCCGCCCTCCTCATCGCAGGAGGGCATTCCCTCGCCCTCCGTCGCCGCGTGGTGGCGCACCGTCAGGCTCTACACCGACCAGACCTCGGCCAACGTATCGGCGGTGGTGGAGCTCGGGCAGGAGAAGGCCGACGCGCGCATGTCCCGCGGCGCGACGCTGTCCCGCCTCGACATCCAGTCCGTCGTACGGGACGCCGTCACCGCGCGCACCAGGCCGCTCCCCGTCGACTCCAGTGGCGTGTACCTGGTGCTCACCTCCCCGGAGGTGCTCGTCGAGAACTTTTGCGGCCAGGTGTGCGGCTTCCACTACTTCACCTTCCCGTCCGTCGTCGGGTACACGCTCCCCTACGCCTGGGTCGGCAATTCGGCGCGGCGGTGCCCGGAGGTGTGCGCGTACCCGTTCGCCATCCCGTCCTACGTGCCGGGGCGCAAGCCGGAGTCCCCGCCCAACGGCGACGTCGGCGTCGACGGCATGGTCAGCGTCATCGCGCACGAGCTGGCCGAGCTGGCGTCGAACCCGCTCGCCAACGCGTGGTACGCTGGCGAGGACCCGTCGTTCCCGACCGAGATCGCGGACCTCTGCGAGGGGATCTACGGCACCGGTGGCGGGGGCGCGTACACCGGGCAGCTGCTCACCGACGGGCGGTCCGGCGCGTCGTACAACGTAAACGGCGTCGGCGGCCGCAAGTTCCTGGTGCAGTGGGTGTGGAACCCCATCCTCAGCTACTGCTCCGGCCCCAACGCGCTCGATCAGTAGCAGCGCTCCACTTTCCATGCATATCATCTCATCGTCATCTCATCTAGTAGTATTTCTCCATGGATTCCTTTCTTGGGACATCCATGGGAGCGGAGCGTTCTTGTATAGTCAGTATTGGGTTGGTCTTTCGGATGGGGGTATTCTGGGTATGGATCCATGGTATGTTTGACGAGGCTATTTTAGAATTCGGACTTTTGAGATTATTTTGCCATTTTTCTGGCTTGGTTTGTTCGAATTCGGCATAAATTTCACAGGAATTTCGACATGGCCAGAGCGAAACGGTCAGAAGCATTTGTGGAGAATGGAGTAGCATACGACTATGGGCCTCGTCAAAAGTGCCGTGTTTTGTTGGATTTGTGGAGAACGGAGTAGCTTACAACTATAGCCCTGGTAAAAAGCGGATTTTTGGGTGTGGCTTAGCAACTGATTGCAAGAGCCATTGAAAGTGAGAGAGAAGTCTTTTCATTTAGAACAGTTTTTACCGTTATTTTTATAAATAATTCATAAAAACTAATTTAAAAGGTCATTATATTTAAAAACTGGTTTGAAAAAACAAAAGAGAAAAGCCGATTGAAGCAGGGCCGATATCTAGGTGTGGCCATTGCTGCATATACTCTCGACGAATGATTACAGCATTGCAGTACATTGCTAACGATGTTCTACTACACTGCAGACGAGATTCAGTTATACCTACAAATGTAAGCTTGTCATGGATAGACAATGGCCATTAATCACGGGGTTAATTGGTGCTCGTGGGCAGGTTCGTGTGTGCAATGCAATGCAGATGCAGTGTAACGATTCATGGGCATCGTGATTTGTTGTGTCGCGCACTAGGCTTTCATCAGCTGATCAGCTAGTAGTCGATCGATCGGATGCAGCTGGTGCTCCGTGCTCGCGTAGGCCGGCTTGCTAGAAGGCAGTGCTCTAATTCTCTGAAGGGCTTAATCGCAGGGCCTTAAGGCCCCGTTTAAAATGGTTTAGTCTTTTGACTTCCGACTTATTTTTTACTATTCAACAATTTTATCTTTTTTTTCCTGGTTTTTGGTTTTTTGATGGTTTTTTTCCTGTATTTGTTTGTACTATCCGTGATAGCTTAATCTGTTTGTTCTATTTTTAAATTTTTTTAAATTTAATTACAGCAAATAAGTTACCATCGGTTACAATACAATTTCAGTTAACTATAGTGTTTTTCAGCTATAAACCACTTAAAAAACCATTTTAAACGCCCCATATATTGGCCTCCGAAATAGAAGCAGCTTGCTACTGTGAAGGAGGGACATCCACATTCATGGCTGCTCGTGTCACTCGCCTGTGGTTCGGGTGTCCGGCTCGATATCAATGAGAGCTGGACCAATGCTCATAAAATTCAGCAATCGGACGGCTTCTTTGTCTGTCTTGTTCACTCTGCACAAAAACATTTTGGGTCGTACCTCGGTACAAGATGCAGTTACACACACATAACAAGAGCTAGGGTTTTGTTAGAATTCAAGAACTTTACGTGATTTTTGCAAGAAATTTTTGAAACTAGTTTAATTTCAGAAGATCCCGCGCTTCAAACGGAGCCTAAATAGAGTGCTGGTTGAGAACAGCGGTGTATGTCTATTTTTTTTCTCCAATAAGAATACTATATATATTACACCCGGGGGATTCCCGGCTCCTCCCCGCGCCACATCATCATTTTTGCGAAAATCCCTCTGATTTTTGGAAATCACGTAAAGGTCCTCGTTCTCACAAAAATGTCCCTGCCAGGTTTTTTTTTTCTGAAAACACCCCTCAACTTCACCGAAATTTTGTATCTTTGCAGGATAGCACCCTGCGGTTTTTAAAAATTACGTACATGTCCTTTTTTGTTATATATAGGCCCTTATAGGTCCTCGGTTTTTTACATAAAAAACCTTTGATTTTCTTGAAATTACGCATATGTTCTCGATTTTTTTTGAAAAAACTTTTCTGCGAATTGTCCTCTCTTTCACTTCGGTCTACACGGTAGCTAGCGCGGCGTCCGCACTCATGCTGCTAGTTAGTACTAGTCTTGCACAAATTAACAAGATCCCCGAGAGAGAAGTTGAGCTTTTAGGTGAAAGCACAGGTCCTAGCTATGAATCCATCATATGATTCCTCCATGCTGCGCACTCTTGTGTCTGCCTTTCATAGTTGCATGCCCAGCGAGATGGCGAAAGCACAGGTCCTAGCTATGAATTTATTCTGTGTGGTCATGTCATGTTATTGTTGGTCCTTGATACTCGATCGCATAGCGATAGGAACTTGAAACTTGAAAGGTGTACCGGACCGAGCCATCAATCTCCAGCTACCATCCGTTTGGGAGAGTTTTTTTTTACAGGCTGCATCATCTACTCCAACGTTAGCTGCTAATATAGGTGAGGTTCATTTTAACTTTTGCTAATGATTTTTAGATGTATTATATATTTTTTAGCTAAAAATAAGTATTAACTTTTACTTAATGATTTTTTGCTACGTTTTATATTTTTAGCTAAAAATAAATAGTAATAACTGAAAAAGGTAATTTTTAGAAGGAATGAATGAACGGTGAAAAAAAGTGAAGGAGAAATACGTGAGCCTGACGGGACAAGAGAAGTGGAGTGCATGATTCACTCCTGTCTTATCTCTAGAATGAGAGAAGTAGAAAAACCATTTTGAGAAACTAGATTTTTCATATTAATTTTTAATTCTTGAGCTAATTTTTGTTTTTTTAAACAGAAACTAGAATCACGCACCAACACCGACAACCCCTTGCATGAATGCGATCTAGAGCATAGATGCTACTCCTGCGTAGCCTCGACTTTTCTTTCGTCCGTGTGTGCAGTGTTAGTAGTGTAGGTGACCTATCTGCACGAATGATGGCACGAACTTATAGAAATGCTGCATTATTGTACTCGTATCGTGTTGGTCCCCAGCGCAAGGAGCATTGGCTGGATTCAACAAACTTGGTACGAGAAACGAACGAGTAACCCACACGGCTATGTTTGGATCAGCTTCAGATTTTTAAAAACTAGCTATTACTTCTAGTTTTTAAAAATTGGTTTCTAAGCAAAAATTGATGGGATGTTTGGATCCCCTAGTTTTTAAAAGCTGATTTCATTTATAATTGGTGCTAATAGACTATTATACCCTTACATTTATTGCTCTTGAACAGCACATTAAACAGCCATGCGTGGTCTTTAATGAGAGTAAATGGGTATTTGTGTCAAAAAAAACTGTCAAAAGCTGGGTATCAACAGCTTCTTGGTTTTTAAGAATCTGGGTAGGTAGATTTTAAAAACTGCCCCAGAAACTGATCTGTTTGGATCCCACCCAGTTTCCAAAAGTCAGATTCTTAAAATCTGGGTGGATCCAAACAGGCCCTAAGACAGCGTTTTGAGTCTGATCTGAGTGAGCATTCGGCGAATCACTAGGACAAACAAGTGGACATAGAGCGAGCAGCGAAGAGTTATTTTTCGGTCTATAGCTTCTCTCTAAAGAACAGTAAGATAATTTTTTATCACTGTTTCGAAGCGATTTATAGGATAGCTTTTTAAAAATAACTTATCAGTATTCGATTCATTCACACAATCATTTATGTTACAGTAAAAAAACATAAATCACAGTTATAAACCGTAGTAAAAAAAAAGAACCTCTTAGAAAAACATTTATTGGGATATCGAAAACAACCAAGCATTCTCCTACGCACCAGTCTCGACTCTCAAAGCATTGATTTCTGATCGGACGGCCAGCCAGCACATAAATATCGCCCGTGCACGCATGTTAAAATGTTCCGCAGCAGTGAGGCAGAGAATCGAAACCCGTGGAGCAGAGCACTAGCGAAGTGCCCGCACGCAAAGCATCAAGATGTATCCCACTGTTCGTACCAATATGATGCCACCTCGCTGCTGTTGAATCCGCACATGAGATGTCTCGCAACGAACAGCACCTGCATGAATGAACGTACATACACAATACTACAAGGCTACGAGAGACGCAGCTCTGAAATCGCTTCTCTGCGTGTCCATTTCCTCCTATTGGAGCTCAAGGCCCGGCTCGTTTCGACTTTAACTTCTGACTTCTAATTTATTTTTTTACTATTTATAAATTTCGTTTTTTCTAATTTTTTTCTTATTTTTTTTTGGCTTTTTTGCCGGTTCTTTTTTACTGCATTTGTTTGCATTGTCCGTAATGAGTTAGCATATTTTTTTTCTATTTTTTTAAATTTAATTATGCTAAACAAGCCACCTTCAGCGACAGTAAAATTTCAGTCATTATAGTGTAATTTTAACTATAAATTACAGCTTTTCAGCCCAACCGCGCGAGAACAAATCATTCTTGCAGTGCAGCATAGAGATGGCAACGGGCACAAACCCGCTGGGTTTTGCTATCCCAAACCTGTGCCCATGAAAGTTGGACGTGCCCGCTAAAAAACCCATGCCCGTGACGGGTGCAGATTTTTGCTCAGACCCATGCCCACTGGGTTAACGGGTACCCATGGGTCGCCCATGGGTTCAGTAATGCGAGCTACAACAATGGTTAATGGAGAGGAGGAAGAAGTTCACCGACATCTTCGTTGGAGCCGGAGGGCAGCGCCATGGCCAAGAGCATACTGCTGCGATGCGCGTTGGCTGCGCGCGTGAAGCGGCGTGTCGTCGCCGTGGTGGCGCGGCCGAATCGAAGGCGAGGCGAGGCGAGGCGAGGCGAGTGCGTGCGGGAGGATGAGCGTGCAGCGAGTGGCGGGAGCGAGAGCGGAGCTGCGGGACGGAGGCGAGCGTGGAGATCGCCGAGACCGAGCGCGAGCGCCAGATCGCGCGCAGCGCGCGCGCTGTTGAATCGGGTGGCGATCGGAGGAGTGAGTAGTGATCGTGACCGAGTGCTAGCTAAGGTTAGCCGTATGGGTAATGGGGCATTGCCGCATTGGATTTGGGGGCTTGGGGCTAAATGGCTAATGGGTTATGGGCTGGGCTGGTTTGCCTGGGAGGCTGAGTTTATAACTCCTATGAATCAGGTTTATATTACCCATGAGTTTACGGGTTTGGGTACTATAGGAACGTACCCGAACCCGGCAGACCCGATGGGTTGGGCTTTTTGCTCATTAAGAGACCCATAGATTAGGAAATTGACTCAGATCTATACCCTAATAGAGTAAAAATCCATCAGGTATCGAGTTTTGGGTACCCATTGCCATCTCTAGTGCAGCACCTGTGCACTGCGCCACCATCCACCGCTATCACGGTTTCACCCACCCATCCATCATCGTTGTCGTTGGGTGACTCGCAAGGAAAGGCGCGAAACATCGATCCATGGTCGCTTCTGGCGCACACTGCCGCTGCTGCAGCTGCCAAGTAGACCAACACGTCATGTCATCATCTTGCTCGTCGTCGTCCTGCCGCTTTTCCTCGCTTTACCTTTGATCCAGGAGCTCCTCTCACTTTTGATCATTCAGCTGCACTAATTTATATGGCCGTCATGGGGACAATGTGTTCTGTTGCTTTCTGCCTGCACTGCCACGAGGCGATCAAATCAGGATCAGGACTGGTCTTGATTGATCTTGGAAGATCGGAGGGATCAAGGCCGGTCTTGATTGATCGATCCCACTAATTAGGCCAGTCAAACCTGGCAAAGGTGAGGAAACCTTTTCTCAGTTATTAGCCTTTAGCCCCACTAAAGTAACCTACTCTACGTGCTGATATGGAGTAAGGCTACCATGTGCATGTGACCTCATTTGTTTTCGTTGATTCCCTAGGGGTTAAAGTGTGCCTCTGTAAAGAGTAGACACACTGACTTGTGCACCTTTGATTACCGTAGGCTGTGGCGGTGCTTCAGCTAGTTTTTCATTTAAGCTTTTAACTATAGCTTTTGATTTTTTTTATTGAAATGGTATTATAGCTATCATTAGATTTTTAAAGAAAAAATAAAAAAAATTGAAATAACAAATTGAAATAAATCCGTTACATCATCACGAACAATATAAAAGAATAAAGAGAAAAAAAGCCAAAAAATCAAATAAACTAAAATTAGTAATCGTTACGTTCTAAATAGCTTCCAGCTTAAACAAACTAAAAGATAAAAAAAGGTAAAAGCTGAATTCGTTTGTACATGCAAGCATCAACTCACCAAATGAATGATCACTCACCAAACACCAACTCTCGATCAAAAAAAAATGTCGAGCAAGATATGTGTCCAGAAACTTTTTTCCCCTTCTGAAACGATTACAATGTGTTCAGAGTAATACTACGAAATCAACACAAATGAAAGCTCCACCAACCTTCACATGCGTGGATGATACTTTACCACTCCATCTTCATTGGGTAGATAGCGGATGGATTTTTTTGAGCTGCAGCTTATAATTTCTGATTTAAAATTTTGAATTCTGGTTGTTCGCAAGAAAGAGTATGGTGAAAGACACTCATTTGTTATTTTAGTCGATATAGATGAATTCGATGTAGTGTTTATTTCAATCGACTTATAGATCTTGTCTTAAAAAAACATAATTTAAAAGCTAGTTACTATAATATAAAATAAAAGATATAAGCTTAAAAGAACCCAACCAACAAGCTCCGTTGTTCCATTCATCCACATTTTGATATCACCAACCCTTCTATTGAACATGCTAGTCCATCAATCAAATAGGTGGCAAGCACATAAACGGTGGCGGCGACGAAAGGCACACCGAAAGGATGTAAAAACACGCGGGAATGGGAGACATCGGGAGAGAAGCAAGCGTTGCTCGGTGGATCCAGCTTCCTTTAACGTTTGTATTTGAAGTACAAATGAATTATTTTACTTTTTTATTATTATCTTAGATTTTTATGTGAACTAGTTGGTACATAAAATTTAATACTGTGTTCTCTACAAAATACATGAAACATGCAACCTAATACCGGACAGGCCACCATGACTGCATGCGGTGTGATCTTTCTAAGGTGCTGGACTGGCCACCATGACTCCTTTTACACTTCTACGTATTGAAATATAAGTGAATTATTTATCTTTTCTCATCGGTTTAGGCTTTTAGATGAACTGATTAGTGTATAAAACTCAATATGATATCTGAGCTAACAGATTTTAAATTTAAGACCCAGTTGGCACAATTAAAAAAATTACAATTCACTTCTATTCTATGTCTTAGACATAAGGAAGCCCACATGTAAAGATAGTGTTGAAATGTAAGTAAATTATCAGGATTTTTTCTATTAACTTAGCCTTTTGGATAAATTGATTAGCGTATAACATTTTTATGTTGTAGCTAATTTATTTTACACTATAATTATTGGTGGTTTTTTGTAATTAAATTTTAACAAATAAAATAGAAAAAACGATTATCCCACCACGAACAATGCAAACGAATATGGAAAAAAAGAAAATGTAAAAAAGCCTTAAAAAGCTAAAATTCTAAAAATAGACGAAATTAATAAATAGTGAACTAGAAACCAGAAATCAGGAGCTGAAACCGAAACAAACAGAACATTAAGTATGGCTTGACTTCATCACGTCCGAAAAAAAACTTCTGTAACAACTTCGTCACGTCCGAAAAAAATTTTCTGTAACATACTCGGTGTTCGTTGGAAAGATCCTTCACCTATAGCTGTAACAAGAAATTGATCCTAATGACTGCTGCCTACCTGCCTCACTTGAGTCCAACTCAACTGAAATCAACTGACAAGGCTAGGTGATTCTCTTTTGCCATACGACTCCAAGCCACTTTTGCACTGGAAGGCTGGAGGCAACAAGCTAGAGGACTGTAGCTGCTGCTCGCCAGCGCCACTGGTGCAAACTTTTCTCGTGACCAACAGCAGCGTCCATCTTGATTCGTGAGGCGAACTAAATCTACTGGTATAAGAACTGTAGCCGCTGCCTGATAGGATGGGCTTAACTGGGAGTCGAGGACCAGCTGCTCGATCGGGGGTACACATCAGGAGACGAGAAGAGCCGTTCGTGTTTTGCGAAATGCGCGGCGGGAGCATGGCCCGAGTAGGAGATGGCATCTTCCTCAAAATGCGGCTCCTGCTACTTGCTAGTGCTCCACGCCACCACAGATCAAGATGGCATGTGTATGGGCATTCTTTCCTGAGTAAAAACACTTGTTCTGTAGCCCTGAATAGGACGAGCAACGTAATTCTAGGCGCCCTCAAAATTTGAACACAGTTGTGTTTTTAACTAAGGACTCATTCTTTTTTACAAGGAAACAAAATATGTACTCCAGCAAGTAGAGGCGGAGCTTGCAGGGATGCTCGATATATTCGAGTACATTAAAAATTTATTTTTGGAATAACTGGATCAGTGCAACATTTAGACCATATTTATATTACTTCTTGATATGCACCTTCCTTAAACTCCAGCCCACAATAAACGCTTGCTTGTGCCCCCCACCAGCCCACAGCCTATAGCCACCTCACCACTTAGCCCACCTCCATCTCCATTCTCACCAACACCCATAATTCCCTAACTCTAATCACCATTGGCAGTAACTTTACTCGTTACTAATGGTAACTTTATGCAGAATCGACGATAATTTTTTAGCACTATAAAGGTTTGGTAATAACTTTATTCATAACCGATGGTAACTTTATTCAGAAATGTTATTAACTTCTACATATATTCTACACCTACACACTGGTTAGTGTGTGTATATGTATGTATATATATGTATGTATGTGTGTGTATAGGAAATCTCTTTTCTACTCTCGGGTATAATTACATCATATACCGTATCTCACAATGTAGGGAGTATCTCGCGTAACGGAGGGTATATACGTATAGTATATGAATATTTAAGATCATTTAGGTAGTATGGACAATTTTTTAGAGGTAGTATGTACATTTTTTCGACATACTCTTTTTTATGTGCATATATGAAGGTATTTATTAAGTATGCTAAAAACTATAGGCTACATTACAATTTTTTCGTGCAGTTCACATTGGAGTACTTTATAATTAGTATACGAGTATACCTAAAGTGATAAAGGAGTATTTCAAATTTGTTTAGATAGTATATTAAAGATAGGTGTAATTACATCCGACTGTTTTACGTGACATGTATTATGATAAGCATGTCCTGTTTGCAGCGTATCTCCGATGCCTAGCTTACTATGATCTGTGACTTGTCTCTTAGGATCGTACTAATATTTTCCGGTATACCGTATACAGTTGCAACCTATCCGATCTTGCTGTTGTATTTTTCATTTTGTTGTCGAACCTTTGTATCCCTAATGTCAGCTATCCACATCCACAATCCTAGAAGTTTGCTATTATTTTTTGTGCCTTTTTCCACGCAAATGATCTGCACAGTTTCATTTGGGCAAATAACCTAGACATGTACTGACTCACTGAATGCAATGCGTACGCGACGATCGCAATTAATCGTGTATCAAATTCTCCGCACTACAACAGTAAAGACATGGTACAGCTTCTGCCCTTTTGTACGATAACCAGTAAGATGTTCATGTGTTACAACGATATCTTAAAAAGAATGATAGATATAATTAAACGTAAGATTGCAGATTTATCTTTGACCTTATGCTATGTGAAACTATTTTCTCAATGTTTTCGTGAAACACAAGACAATTTATCTTGTACTAAATGATTTAATCAAAAAAAATTGAAACTAAGGTTTCTTTTGGATTTTTTTTTAATTTCTATAACAATATTTGAACTATTTTCTACAGCACTTCTATGTTCCAAGTAGGCTTTGAAAAGTTTCACTAAAAAACAGTTAATATTTCTGGTTACACTATCCGCGATGGGTTACATCTCATTCCCATGTAATAAAATCTTTTCTAGTCTGTTTGGAAGGGGGTTTACTCTAGAAAGTTTTAGTATTTAGGCACTGCTTGAAACGGAGGAATTCCAAAGAAATATCATAGAATTTATACTACTTTTTGTGAAATTCGTGCATTTCAATTGGAGCTTATACTTCAAATAAAATTTAAAAATTGCATCCATCCAATGACATGACTTTCTGGGTGACACACAAAAGTATTTCAGGGAAGAGCATAACATGATGATCATACGGATGGCTCGACTTGGGCATCGGGTGAAAGCGGTAAACTTCTACTCCTTAGGCGGTTGAACACTCATTGGGTCGCACCTCGTACCCTAGCGTCATCCACAGCTCCGTGCCCTCACCTTGACAACGGCGGACACACGCCGACTTGTGCCTCACTGTCCACAGCATTTGCGTTGCTGCCATCGAGATCGCATGCATCGATATTGGTCGGTTCAAGGTTCAATGGTTTGTGTGCACAATTGGGACTCTACCTTGCGACCTCATGCTCACCCTCGCCATCGTTGTTCCCATGCTAACTGACGGGGGGAACATGGCCGCTGTCTCAGCACACCTTGATGTTAGTGTCACGATGCTCGCCTTTACCCCGACTTCCAGGTGGGGCTTGGCCGGGCCGCTACGTGGATGGTGTCCATGATTGCTGCACTGTCGTCGCATTGCTTGAGGCCGAGGAAGGCAAAGATGTGAAAGGTGGCAAGGTCGGCTACTAGCACAACAAGTTATGCAGTGGCGACCCTCGGTTGGGAAGTACTGCAGGGTGTGAGGAGAGAAGTAGAGAACGAGAGAGATTGGGGGGAGGAAGGGTCACTTGATCCGAGATGGAGAAAATAGCGGAAGAAAGGATAAGGGAAGAATTGTGGCAGTTATCATCGGTTGCAATCTATAGAGCGTTGGGGAACAGTTAATGGAGGATTTCCCCCCTATTTTTCTTTTGGATTTTTTAGCTATTTTTTTGTGAAAGGACAGTATGGGAGGATGGTGGTGAGAGAGTTTACTAGTTAGATAGAGATATGGAGGGAATAGGTGAACGAACAAATTCTCTATTTATATTAGTAGAGATAAAATAATTAGTACAAATTAGGACTGGCATCAAGACTGGCCACCGGCCAGAAGCATCTAATGAGAGAGACAATTAAATTTTCCGTATCAGCCAACATGAAGAGCAGGTGCAGTAAAAGGTCGTGAAGTTGGCGTCCATGTCCATATAGATGGGCCGCCTTAGAGACTGATAACCTGACCAAGTTGTTGTCTTGTTTCAGTATGTTCTACAATAAGTAGTACACATGCATGTAGCGATCTCATGGCAACCAGAGCACTCTTACTAGGATTAGGAGGCACCGGGAACTAAGTTTCGTCTTTCTTCACTTTCTTCAGGCGCCATCCCAAAATTCTGAGCGGAGGTTATCTGTTAGCGTGCTACAGCATTGGCCTCTACTGAGTTATCGACTGCAAGTGGCTTGTAAGTAGCCAAACACCTACCATGTCCTTAACTCTCAACATCTGCTTTGCGGCGAGAGGATGTTGATAGGGCAGGATATCGCAAGCATGGGAGCACTGAATTCCTGCAATACTGAAAACTAATGTAGCACTAATGTGAGTCCATCATGGTCATGTTTTTCCCCTAGAAAATTCTTAAGAGGTTTCCATGCACAGGTGTTTTCACCTAAGAGATATTAAGATATCAGTATCAGGGGACAGACAGCAAAGCTCTTGTCCTGAACTGAATGAATGAAGTAATTAATGATACAGATCTCATTGGCAACACTGTCAAGACAACTCTTCTTCTACCTTACGGTCACGATGGTCAGTTGGGAACTTGGGATATCGATTGGATCCGTGCCCTCATGACATGGTATATCAATCGGTTGGCCAGGTAGTGTTTTCTTTTCCTCTTATCTCCATGAGAGAGATCTAACCATCCGTGCTAAACCCAACACGCATCAAAGGTGGTAATGAGTTATGACACCATAAAGACAAGACACTCCAAACTAACAACCTGTGTCCACGTCCATAATGTAAACCCATAAGCATGTCCGTCCCTACTCCCTGGGCCTCCTTAGTTCCAAATGCCTCTCTGGCTAATGGTGATGATCACTGTTCATGCAAGGATCAATCTGCACGGCGACATATATAGGATTAGGAGACATCTGGAATGTAGCTTGTACACAATTATTTGCCTATGCGACTAGGATACGCTCTCAGACATCCTGCAGATTAGATTTATGTATTTCTGTTGCTGCATTAGCCTGATGGATGGTTCAGTAAAGAACGTGAAGTAATTGACAGCGAAGAATCATAGCATAGGCTGAAACGGACGAAGCCCCACCTAGCCATAGAGGCCGATGTATAACGAAGTCACAACTGGTGCCCAGTTGTGATTCTGATCCTAGTGAATAAAGATTATCACTCACAAGACAATACTATGTAGAGATCTCACGGCATACTTGTAACAACCCAAAATTTTTGAAAATTTTTGAATTTTCATGAATTTCGGTTGAATTCATTTTCTTTCTCAAATTGGCAACCCCTCAAACTTTACGCTTTCCTTTTGGCCATTTCCACTTTTCCTCAACCCTTGGCACCCTCCTAGAAGTTGCTCCCACTCCTGTTCCTGGGCGTTACCCAACCCACTCCCGTTCGCCGCCGCCGTTCACAGCTGCCACGGCTGAGCGCCCGAGCCCGTCAACGCCCGTACCATACTCTACAACTGAAAGATCAAGCTCTATTTAAATTGATTTTGGTGATAATGATAAATATTATTATGAGATTTTGATAATAATGACAAATGCATTTGTTCACATAGATGAAAAGATAAAATCATTGAAGTATGTATTCGATATTTTTCTTATAATCCTATTACATTCCGTACATCCAAATATATGACTAAATAACAACTAACACGCTTGTTTGAGTATATTATTGCATAGTCTCATTTGGATAAAAAGGTGAAAACCATAAGAGGTATGCATTCAAAATCACATTCTCATATATTAGTGCATTCCTTGGATCCAAAATATAGATTAAATTCTATAAATAGTCCAAAATAAATATGTGCATATGTCTTCATTATATATACTTATATGCACACATTTCGGAAGAGTTCACTTTATGTTTTGAGGTTTCATAAGTATTGATCAATGTTTCCTTCAATATGCATATTTAGGATCTTCATTTTGAAATGCATCCTTTCAGTATATAGCTTGTGTAGTTTATATATACTCATTTGCTCGGGTTGTCATCTAATTTCTCCATTATGTGTTAATGATTGGATAATTAATAATAACCAAATAAGTAAACTTTGCTAAAAAAGTTTATGTTAGAGTATACAAGTGTTGTATACATGTTGTAAACCTGAAACCTATAGTAAAAAAATTAGTGATTTTGGATAAAGAGGCAAATCACATATCTTTAATCATGTTGAGCCTACATTATTTAATTATTAGTACTTCCATTATTCTTTATTTATGCACTATTAGTTACTTAAAATAATAATTTAGAATAACATGGTAGTTATCTAAGTCCTACTATTGACAAAGCCATGTTTTACTTGTAGGCCATATTCACATTGATAATCTAAATAGTAATGAACTACTATATAATTATTCATCAGTAGATTAGACATTAAAATATTTTACGCTACTAAGCGATTTGGCGTTTTGCCGATAGAATTAGAAAATAATTCTAGGATTAAGGATGAATCGTGAAAAGCCATAAGTTGGTTGGAGCCCAGGGTTAAGGATGAATCGTGAAAAGTCACAAGTTGGTTGGAGTCCACAATCTTATTTTAGGGTTGGAACTTTGGTTGGTTTGGTAGCAATGCCATAACACAGTAAGTTATTGGTTTGTTGTGAGTTATCTCACTTGTGAAACGTAAATGCTATAACCTTATGCTAAGTAAAGAACACAAAAATCCCTCAACTGTATGTATGGACTGGTCAAACCTGGTATAGTAGTTAATCAAATCAATTGAATATTTATAAGGTGATTGGGGTTCCAGGAGTGGGAACGGTCCACGGGTAAAGGGGATGGTATGAAAATGGTAAAATCATACTTAACAATGGTAGGATCCACACAGAGTCGGGATGCGCTTTCCACGTAAGTCCGTGGATTGCCGACAATGTGTAGGCCCCGTCCCCGGGTAGAGGCTAGAAAGAGGAGAGCAGTAAAAGACCTTGTTCTCTCAATTCAGTCGCACGCTATCTATTACATGTCTATTGTATGATATTAAGAGTTTGAGAAATCTTATAATGTCCAATCAAATTTCTATTCTTTCACATGAACATAGTCTACAGAGTACAGTGCACAAATATAGGATTAGGAGACATGAGGAACGAAGCTTCAATGCTAGGATTTGCGCTCTATCGGACCTCCTTGATGGAAAGACAACGCTTATCCATCAATGGATTAACCTGATGGATGGTTTGTGCTACCTCTTGTGCGTTTTGGAGTTCTGAAGGCATAGAGTTAAATCACTGTGGACATCAGCCCAGTAAGGCTTGCAAGTGGGAGTAGGAGTGCATCAAGCTCACAAGAGTGATCTTTGCGCTCGTCACTTCTATGCCCATTTCACCAGCAGACCCACTGACCTTAGCTCTGTGTGAAACAATTTAATGCATGTCCACAAAATTCAGAAATAAAATTTCACGGTTTCTTTTTTTAAAAGAAATCTTGCAATTCACATGAGCTCCTTTCTGTCACTGAGTGTACCTGCCCATTGAATGCAACTTGTATGCCATGTTCAACTGTATTTTTTTTTTAGATAAAGGATATAAAATCCGGCCTCTATATCCACGAAGGATATACACAGCCAAAAGTTACACAGCCAAAAGTTACACGAGCTCTTAGGCTCAAAGCCTCAAAACTGAGGTACATAAAACAACATGAAAGATAACTTAAGGACTACGAAAAGAACTAAAAAGGCTAAACTTCAGCACTTTTGCTCTGTCCTTGCTTACAACCAAGCCCTTAACCTCATCCGCCCGAGCCACTCAAACTTGATGCGCTGCGTGAAGATGGACCTCCGAGGCGACGTCTCCAAGAAGGCGACGAGAGTCACCGACGCCGCCCGCCTCACCGAGGCAAGGCTTTCACCTGGAGATCAGTACACATGAGAGCTATGTAGTGCCACGACACACCTCCAGGAAGGAAAATGGCGCCCGAAGGCGTCATTGATGTCGAGACCGGTAAGAACACCGGCAAGGCTTTCGCCAGCACCTCCACAGCACCCCACGTACTACCCACACACAAAAAAGACCGCCACCAACACTCCGGGGCCCTACCCGCCTCAAGGCCATGGCATAGCCACCCTTGAACTCTACGACGAGCTGCTTCCTGCAACGTCCGCCACTGCAGAGACCACTAAGCGACGTCTAAGCGCCACCACTGAGCAGATCCAGGGACATGAGCCACAGATCAAACCTACAGCAATACAACGGAAGGGTCTGGCACAAATCTTCCTGAACGCCTTACGGAGCCTGAACGGCACGTGGATCACCACCGCCTTCTTGCTTCCGGCCGCAACCAACTGGAACTCGGAGCTGATGAAGAGGACCTTGAGGTCGTTCTTGAGCTCCTGGTTGCCATTCTCCATGCCGAAGAACGCTAACGCGACGGAGTTCACAAACTCCGATGGCTCGAGACCCTAGTCCTTCATAATACTTACCAATGCCTGCCTGCGTCGTCAAACATCCCGTTGGCCAAGAATGCCGAGACGAAGGAGTTCCACGAGACGACGTCTCGGACGGGCATTTCTTCAAACACCCTGCGCGCGTCGCGGGCGCGACGCAGTAGCGTAAATGCGACGAGCGTGATGCCGCGAAGACGTCGGCGAGGAGGCGCTCCGAGCGCGGCGGCGTGGAGCTCGAGGCCTTTGGCGAGTGCGCCTCGGCGGCGCGCGGCGGCATGGAGGCGGCGACGGAAGGTGCGGTCGTCTGGCGCGCACGCGCAGCGGAGCAAGAGGTTGTAGACGCGCAGGCCTCGGAGGAGGGACGCGACGAGCGCGCGAGAGAGGAGGCGGCGGCGGGGCGCCGCGAGGAGGAGGTGGCCTCGCCGCCGCCGCCGCGATGGTGGGGTAGAGGACGTCGCCATCTCAACAGAGTGTATGGTTTAGGGCCCCTCCGCCACCGTCATCGCCCCCGCGCGGACACCCGCCGGCGAGCTCGGGCAGCGGAAGGGGAGGAGAGGGGAGGGAGGGAGGAGACTGGCGGCGGCGCTGTTTCTAGGGAAGAGGAAGACCGGCGGCGGCGCTGTTTCTCAGCCACGGCCGGACATTATGCTAATTGTAAAAGTACTATAATACAGTATGCTAATTGTAAAACTTGTAGTAGTACGGAGTACATTACCAGGGACATCTGTGATCTGTCCATTAGGTGCAATACGGCCGAGATGCATGCAATCGTATCTCCACCATAAAAGCGAAGACAGACTGAAGAATCATCTTGCCACACATGCCGATAAAAGGCAAGCCAGTGATGTGCCTTCACGTCTACGATGCCCACCACACACAGTTAGGTCCTTTCCAGGCCTGTAAGTGCCGATTCCTCCAGCGAATGGAGATGATCAACATGACATTCAAATGAATTATTGCATAGGATTAGGAGGCATTGGGAATTAACCTTCGGCTACACTATACTCTTCCACGAGCAATTTGGCCCCATTAAGTGACATATTGAGGCAGTTGTAGCCATCTGTGCAATCCAAAACCAATGCGCCTGAAACCAATTTAGAGAGCTTCCAGGTTGGTGGGCTATGGTCACTCAAAAGGGCACATAAGTTTGGTCACGGCCGTGGGCAGGGCAATGGTTCTCATTTTTCTCTTCTTCTTTTTTTGTTTGGTTTTGCGCTGCATAACTGCTTCCTACCATAAATAAAATGAAAGCAGTTCTCCTGCCTTTGTTGGAAAAAAAAATACTCACCTGGATGGCATTCTCGTTTAATTTCCTTGACATGATGGAGGCTCATGTATCATCTCACATTTGCACAATCAGGATGGAACAGAAGCAAAGCATAGGCAGAGGTCTGATTGACAGAAAGATTTGACAATTTTCAGTTTTCTAGTGTCTTTCAAATCTTGGCTCCAAATGCCTTTGACGGTTTGGCCAATTGCGATCATGATTATCACGCAGACATGCATGTCACTGGATCTACCTGATGATATGGGATTAGGAAGCATTCTGTTTCCTTGTGCAGCGAGTATGCACTCTCTGGCCTTCTGAATGAAAAACACGTGCTTCTCCGTCGTTGGGTTAGCCTGATGGATGGCTTGGCTTGGCTTGCCTAAGCTTTCGTCCCATCCTGCCGATTCAGAATTCGTAGTGGACACCTACTTGGAAATTGTTAATTGGGACTAGCTAGCATTGTGCATGAACCTTGCAAGCACAGACCCTGATGATCTTTGCGCCCATCTCTTTTATGTCCATTGATGCAACATGGTCGAGACGCATTGCGAGAACCCTCATTTTTAATCCATATTAACCAGCGAATTAAGACTAACAGAAATTAATTAAGCATTTGAATAAACAAACTGTGCATAGATTTTTTTTAAAGAAAGACCGAATAAAAGAAAATTTTTCATAAGACCAATTTAATAAAAAATTTACAAGCCATCTTAAATTTTGAATTTCCGAATGCAAATTCACCTCAACATCCCAAATAGCACAGGTCGGTCATAAATTAATTAATGTCGAGTTACAACAAATAAATTATATGCATCAAGCAATAATTAAAACCATTCCTCAACTCAAATAAAAATATCATCAGTCCATATTGCACCAAGATAACAGTCCGAACTACATAATTTTACATCTCAAATAACATCCAATTACAATTCTTGATTTCTAACAATTATTTTACATCTCAAATAACATCCAATTACAATTCTGGATTTCTAACAATTACAATTTAAATTACATCAATTTACAATCTCAATCTCGACCGAGTCTATCGCCTCCAAAATAAAAATAATAATAATTACATTACAATTCCATTTACATAAATATTACTGAACTAGAATAACTGGTATTATTAATTGTGAAGAAAATTAATGACAGAAGACATAAAAAGACTGAACAAAAGAAGGAAAAGAATTAAAAGTAGTTTGCTATCAGAACCCTAATTTAGATATCAAAAAGGGCATTCTGCTCATCGAGATACCAGACCGTCCAAGACTAGTAGCAGCCGTAGGTTTTATCATCCGGCGTTAAAAACAAACCTAAGTCCATTCCAGAAGCCCATTTTTCGATCAACCCCATAAATATCTAGATACAATCCCCACTGCAAAGTAGTCTACTATGAACACATGAGAGCATAGCCAAATGATAAGGCCAACCCGAGCCAGTCCAAAGAGAGAGAAAACAATCACTCGAAGCAAACTTCAGAGAATCCCCACACTCTATTTTCTTCCCCTTTCATTCCCCTCTAGATCCACCACACCCCACCACATCCATTCGGCCAACACAAGGAAAAGAGCAAGACAAGCTAGCATGGATCAAAGAGCAAGGAAGCAGGAGATCATGCCCTACAAGGAGAAAGCCACAGGCTTCCACAAGCCGCAGCTACACCACAAGCCAAGGAAAGAGACCACCGAAGCCAACCTTTAATTCATTCCCAAATCAAACCAATAGAGGTAGCCCACACACTCATTTTCAGCATTTGTATCCTTTCTCGGGACCACACAACAAGCACAATATACCCAATAAGCACTTAACAGAACATCACAAGCATCCACTAGCAGCTTCACCAACCATCACAAGAATATGCACATAGAGTAGTAAGAAGGTAGAAAGGGGAGGAATATCCCGAGATGTGAAGTCACCATGGTGACAGGCTACCCATACTCCACGGCGCATGGGAAGGTTTCAAGCCCCATCGTAGCAAACCTCAGTAGCACCACTTTCAATATCCTCAAATCCAAAAGGCAATTTAAATTATAAGTTAAAACTTAAGTAAATAAAGTAACAAAGGAAAGTAAAGAAAGGAGGTAGGAGGAGAGGAAGAGCTAAAGGGGAGGAGCATTCAACCATGGAGGCTGGCATCACAGTTTGGGTAGGGATGAGCCAAGCTGTAGCCACAGGCAGGGGCGGGCCTACAGTGATTCAAGGGTATTCAACTAAATACCCAAATTTTTTAGCAAAAAAACCAGTATATATAAAGTAAAAATACATATATATACACTTAGTTGGACCGAATTCATTATTTCAGACCAATCAGCCCAAATGGCCCATCCCCGGACCCCCCTCCCCGCACAGTGCACGCGTTGATGAATTTATTATTTATTAGAATAATATTTTACCGAGTAAATAAATAATAATTTATTGACTAGTATTTCCTGGTAAAAATACGGGCATGCAATCGTACCAAAGGCCTGTGACACAGCAATGATATGGTTCCACCGTAAAATGGGAAGACAGCAAATCAAAACTGACTAGAAAAGAGTATCACATGTGCTGGGATTGAAGGCCCGCCCAGCCACATGTACAAGCCGATCGAAGGCGAGGCAGTGAGGCGCGCCTTCACATCCACAACGCCCAACACGGCAACACCATATACATACAGGTCCTTTCCAAGCCTCCTTAGCCCCAATTCCTCCAGTGACGATGAACGGAGAACATCCATAATCACCCAAGCAGAGATCACGCCGCGCCCGAATGAGTTTGCGTAGGCTTGGAAGGCATCGGGAATTATTCTTCGGCTCGGTTTCACCTTCCGGCGAGCAATTTGGTCCCTTCAGCCCCGGCCAGACCAATGGATAGGCTCCTTTTCTCGTCTGTGCCCTCTCCGAGGCATCAGATGTGCATGAAACTAATTTAGTGCCTTCCTAAATTGTTTGTCCATGTACCTGTCAAGGGACGCACAAGTTCGCTCACAGGCATGGGCGGCACGTTGGACTACAAACCGGAGGCTCCACGATCAGCCAACATTTGCACTGAGGCTGGCAGAAAGACCAGGAGACACCGTGTTTCCAGACTTGCTGTTGGCAACTGGCTGGGATGTGAAAAGATGGTGTCTCTTAGCCTCTACCATTGCGATTCCTGAAAAAGGACGAGCTTTGCCATGTACTGTTCTTCTGCTAATCCGTCACTTCTGCACCAGCTACAACAAATGCTAGGAGAAAGGCAAAGACATTGACCTGAAGCTCGATCAGAACCTGACGTGAGGCTCCAAACACCTTAAAGAAGACAATAATGATAGCCTGTCTTTGCCTCAATTCCTCGAGCCACAAGCATTTCCTGACGACCCCCCAATTTTATGGTCAGAAAAAAAAAAAAACAGGGGGCCTTGAGATTAAGGGCATGCAGTGGAGGGAGTTCATCTTAGCCGTACCGGGTGGCACTCCAGGCTCATCTCTATTCGGTGAACAGCAAGGCCATGCAGGCCACAAACGGAGATAGATAGCTCTTCATGTAACTTGATGTTCACATATCTTTAGATGGTGCCACGACCAATAGATAGCTCTTCATGTATCTTGATGTTCACATATCTTCAGATGGTGCCACGACCAATAGACTACAGTAGAGACAGCAAATCTGAAAATGCATGGGCTATGTTGAAGCAAAAACATGCTGTTTTCTTCACTTGTTCATTAGCATTGCATTCAGATGCAATAGATGATGTCAATTATGCAAATCTGAGACATTTGAATTGAACAAAGGTGGCTATGTTCCAATTAGACTTGCAATAAATGCAAGAGATCAGGAAAATAGCTCAGACAAGTTCAACGACACACCAAACAGATGGAATCCACTCTATATTTATTGCACTAGCATTAGGCGTTCAAACCTTTGTAGTGAAGGAAAAGGAGAGCAACCTACAAGGGCACAACTGTAACAAAAACCCATTGAGATGATCTCAGGGAGAACGAAACATCGTAGCAAGATTATCAGTTTAATGTAAATATTACCAAAACCAGTCCCCAATTTAATCAGGTTCACCTTCATGAATCATCTAAGGGGTGATCAAATAAAAGCATCGTAAATGGAAAAGCATTGCTTATTACAGGCCTAAATACCACTCACGCTCTGATGCAGGCGTCTTCTCCCTCCATTATTCCAAGCTTTGGGCATGAAGAAGTATAGTGTTCCTTGGCATCAATGATGGCAAAAACTCAAACACTGTCATCAATGATGGCAAAAACTCAAACACTGTAATCTTACAGGCTCTTCGCTGCTGCAATGACGTTTTCCGCGGTGATACCGTACTCCTTGTAGATCTTTCCAGCAGGAGCACTTGCACCGAATTTGTCGATGCCAATAGCCTTGCCCTTGGCTCCAATGTACTTTTGCCATCCGAGAGTAGACCCTGCCTCAATACTGATTCTTGTAGTAACAGCCTCAGGGAGAACACTCTCCTTGTATTCATCTGACTGTTCCTCGAAAAGTTCCCAGCAAACAAAGGACACAACACGGACAGTCTTCCCCTCCTTCCTCAACTCATCAGCAGCCTTGGCGGCAATCTCTAGTTCAGAACCAGTACTCATCACAATGAGGTCAGGCTTGTTGCCAGTCGAGTTGTCGGAGATAACATACCCTCCCTTCTCAACACCCTCAATTGACGTACCACTCAGCTGAGGAAGCTTTTGCCTGGAGAGAGCAAGAACAGATGGCCTCTTCCTGTTGAGGACCGCGATTTTGTATGCCCCAGCAGTCTCATTGCCATCAGCAGGACGAAGCATCAGAATGTTGGGCATTGCGCGGAAGCTTGCCAAGTGCTCAATGGGCTGATGTGTTGGACCATCTTCTCCAAGACCAATAGAGTCATGGGTCATAACATAGATAACTCCAGCTTCACACAAGGCTGAGATCCTCATGGCAGCTCTCATGTAGTCGGTGAAAACAAAGAAAGTAGCACAGTATGGAATGAGCCCTGGGCTGTGCAGAGCAATGCCATTGCAAATGGCGCCCATTCCATGCTCCCTGACTCCAAAGCGGACATTGCGCTCCTCGGGTGTATCCTTCTGGAAGTCGCCAAACATCTTAAGCAACGTCATGTTGGAGGACGCAAGATCAGCACTACCACCAAGAAGACCAGGCACAACTTTAGCAAGTGCATTCGAGCACTGCTGTGAGAGATTCCTAGTGGCATCTGCTGGGCTCTCTGGAGTGTATTTCTGGACAAATCAAGTGATCTACCATTAGAATCTCATTGTTTGCATATCAGCTCAAATATCACTAGTAAATATGGCGAAACACTTACAGGAAGAGCATCAACCCATCCAGCAGGCAACTCCCCTGAGACAATACTCTTCAAGGTGGCCGCATCTTCTGGGTACTTCTTCTCATACTCTGCAAACTTAGCATTCCAATCAGCCTCAAGCACAGCACCTTGGGGAACATGGCGGCTCCAGTGGCTGAAACAGTCCATGCAGATAAATAAAAGGTGAGTGTTGTGCAATTTCATAATCTCGTTCAGATTCCCAAAACAAGTGATAAACAAACCTCTTGACATCATCGGGCACAAAGAATGGCTCATAGGGCCATGAAAGGTTCTGCCTGGTTGCTTCGACCTCTTTGGTGCCTAATGCACTTCCGTGCACACTGTATGAGTTGGCCTTGTTGGGAGATCCAAAACCGATTGTAGTAGTCACCTAAAAATAGTATATCTTAGCTAAATACGATAAACTCTACAACAAAAAAATAATGCCCAGATAACAAAGAAACTAACCTTGATTAATGTGGGCTTGTCGAGCACTGCCTTTGCCTCCTTAATGGCTGCACGGATCTCGTCATACCCGGTGTTGCCATTCTTAACCCAGATTGTGTGCCACCCGAGAGCCTCAAAGCGGGCGCTCACATCTTCTGTGAATGCAATCTCCGTGTCTCCATCAATGGAAATGTGGTTGTCATCATAGAAAGCAATCAGCTTGCCAAGACCCCAATGCCCAGCCAATGAACAAGCTTCATTGGAGATACCCTCCATTTGGCACCCATCCCCTAAAATACAATACCTGCACAGAATTCACATATCATGTTACCAAAGTTGCACCACGTGAACTAAAATGAAACACAAAGCATCCACAACAAAATTATTACGTGTAGTGATCGATGATCTCGCTGTCAGGTTTGTTGAAACGGGCAGCCAGGTGCTTCTCAGCAAGGGCCAATCCAACTGCATTCGCGATACCCTGACCAAGGGGTCCTGCAGAACAACCAAACAGAACCCGGAACTTTTAAGTTTTGCGTTACTATCATAGCATGGCAGGTTATAATTAGTATGAGCTCAGTTGAGATAAACATACCAGTGGTAACTTCAACCCCGGGAGTCTCAAAGTTTTCAGGGTGACCCGGAGTCCTGCTTCCCCACTGTCTGAATTGCTTCAAGTCCTCTTCCTGCAGCAGCATACCAGTCATAGTTACAAGAAGTTCGATGGCATAAGAGCTGAAGTAAATTAGCCATATTGAACATCTAGCAGCTTGCTCCAGGTTTAACACTAGTGAGTTGCTCAACTAAACATGAGTGATGAGTCCAAGGTCCAAAGTCTGGAGTTTACAACTAATCTTCCTAGGAGCTTAAAATTCCACTAAACAGATCTCTGACAACTGGATAAAGGTATAGCCTTTACTAGGAAAAGAACGAACCCGCCACAAAAAATAGCAGTGAAGATCCAAACTTTCCAATGTTTCACCCAACGAGATCCAAACTTTGCACAAACCTAATCCCGATTTCGGCGCTCCAACCAATCGGCAGCGAATTTCACACGCAAGAAACAGATGCAAACACAAACACCGCAACGAAGTGAGAACTGAAGCGGTCGCTTTACCTGGACGGCGTCGTAGCCGGCGAGGTGGAGCAGGGCGTACTGGAGCATGCACCCGTGGCCGGCGGAGAGGACAAAGCGGTCGCGGTTGAACCAGTAGGGGTTCTTGGGGTTGTACCGCATGACCTCGTCGTAGAGGATGTGGCCCATGGGCGCGCACCCCATGGGGAGACCCGGGTGGCCGGAGTTGGCCTTCTCGACGGCGTCGATAGCCAGGAAGCGAATCGTGTTCACCGACTTCTCGAGCAGCGCGCCGGCAGCGGTCTGCCCCTCGAGCGTCTCGACGGCGGCGGCGCGCACGCGCTGGCGCCGCGAGGCCCTGGGAGCGCGGCGGGGCGGGAGATGGGAGCGGAGGCCGCGGCCGGCGAGCGAGCTGAGGCGGAAGTCGAGGCGCTCCGAGGGAGCGGCCGCGCAGCCGCCGGGTGCGGAGCCGGCGCGCGCGGCGATGGTGGCATGCGCGGCGGCGACGGAGTGCGCGGCCATGTCGCGCGGTGTTGGGTGGTAAGCGTGCGCGGAGGCGGAGATGGCGAGGTGGGACCGTGGAGAGATCGGAGGGAGGGGTTGGTTACGTATGCACCTCGGGGTGCATTTTGGGGGAGTCGGTGGTGATAAAAAGGGTCGCCGCGAGGACGGCTACGGTGCTCCCGTGGACACGGTCCATAGACCATGATTATAGTATCACAGTGTCGCACCTAAGAGTAACTCCAGTAGTACTACTCAAAACAGGACTCCTACTTTTCATTTGAGGGCTCCCTCTACTTTTGAGGGCCCTGTTTTTTTGCATCTACTCCAATAGCACCCCTCAAATCTAAGCCCTCAAATTCATCCCACAACACACTGACACATGGGACCCACTCCTAAATCCGGTCGGGCGCGCGGGCGAGACGTCGGCGGAGGCGACGGCGGAGACGCTCGGCGGGCAGCGTCGAGAGCGTCGAGCGGCGGCGTCGGCGAGGCGACGGCGGAGGCGGCAGCGGCGGCGCGGCAAGGCAAGCGGCAGCGTCGAGCGGCGTCGGCGGCGTCGGCGAGACGTCGGATTTTGGGGGGCGCGGGATTTGGGGAGGAGGCGGTGGATTTTGGGGCGGAGGCGACAGGCGGAGGCGACGAGAACGAGGCGGCGGAGAGTGGAGGCGACGCGGCGGCGGCGAGCGCAAGGCGGCGGGGAATCGGCGGGGCGGGAAATTTTGGGGGCGGGAATTTTGGGGTGGAGGCGGGAAGTTTCACGAGCGGAAAAACAGAAAATGAGGGGTGGAGGAGCCCCTAGGAATGAGGGTGGGAGGGTGATTTGAGGGCTCTCAAATTTGAGGGCTCTAGTAGGGTCCCGCTGGAGCTCGTTTTTTGGTTCAAGCCCTCAAATTTGAGTTTTGAGGGCTCAAGTAGGGGCCCTGCTGGAGTTGCTCTAAGCCGCTAGTGGCCGGTGGGGCTAGCGGTTGGGGTGTAATGGAAGGAGATACGGACGTATATCATTTGTTATATATTTTATTTTGTATTTTGTTTAGTATATAGATAATATCGGATATTTATTTCTCTATTTCGTATTTGCTCCTCAAGTCTTTGATCAGTTGGATGGAAATTATCCGTTCTGTTTCTGCCCACCTACAAACTATAAAACTCCTAATTTTAGAGATAAATTGGAAAGTATCTCTAGGAATTTGTCTTTACAGACGAATATAGCTTATCTTATATCATATTCTATATTTTTTTCTCGAAGAACTTTCGGTCGGATAAAAATTATCCGGTTGTTTGCACCCTAGCTAGTAGCGCTTTTGGGCCGCAAATATAGAATTGTTAACACTTGAATAAAATAATTTCTAAGGTTCTTTGATATTATGTTATTGTAGTACGTATTACATTAGTAAGAAGCATGTGATTTTTACAGTCATTTTCATTGATAGTTTAAGACTGGTCATCCACTCATCCGCTACCTTGTCAAGGAGTTAAAAGAGTGTAGCGCAGGGGCAGAGCCACACGACCACTGGTGTAGCGTATCGTGCGCTCTAGAAAATGATGGGGAACCTATTTGGTATCTCAAGTTTTCAACTTACGGAAAATGTTACTCCAATGAGTTTCAAGAGGAACAATTCTCTGTGTGCTTTAAAAGCTGTATCTACCCTACTCTATAATACACCAAAATTTTCTTTACTAAATCCACCCCCCTCAACCACCCCCACAGTCATACCTAATCTAAGTCCACCCAGATTTGTGTACCAAAGTAATCCAACTTCATACAAATAAATGGTCTGGATCTCTCCTCAAGCCTTCTTCTCTTACTCATTGAAGATCCTAAGGTCAAAATCATCCGGATCATGCACATCATTAAACCCACAAAAAAAAGGAAGGCACCCGACTCGACTCGACTCGCCAAAGCCAAGCCGCTTCTCCCTTTCTCGCAAACCCTAACTGTCCCATGCCTCCTGCACCCTAGCTCGCCGCCCACCATGCGCGCCTCCGCCGCCCCCATGGAGACCTCCTCCTCCGCCCGCAGATCCGCCGCTCCGGACTAAAAAGCCAAAGCCGCCTCCCCCTCCAGGCATCCTCGCCATCCAAAGCCCTCGCGAATCTGAGATCTCGACACGCGCGTAAGCTAAGAAGGTGCTTGCGGTAGCAGAAACCCTAGAGGAGAGCAGGCGCGCCGGCCTATGGCGATCATATCCGACTTCCAGAGGACGAGGCGCCGCGCGCCGCGGCGGCGGCGGCTGCGATTGACGGCGATGAGGAGGCCTCGCGGCGGTGCTCGAGCGTAAGGGTGGCGCGGTCCCGTTCCTCCAGCGGCCATCGACGTCGCCGGCGGCGCAAGACCGACCTCTTCCGCGACCCTCTGCGGTGAGCAAGGTCACCACGATGGCGTCGCGGCAGCCAGCGCAGTGGAGGCGGAGGAGAAGATGGCAAGGAGGCCGAGGAAGGTCGCCGAGGCGCGGCGCCGGCGAGGAGAGGCCGGAGAGCTCGGTGGAGAGGATAGCAAGGAGGTGGAGGTGGAGCGGAGGATGGCAAAGTGAGTACTCTTGCCATAATCCCTTAATTTTTATTCTTCTTGGGTTTTAGGGTTTTGATGCTAAATGTGGTTTTTATTAGTAAGGCCGACCTTGCTTGTTCGAGGTTTGGGACCTTGTTTCTGCGATGCTAACTCAATCAGTCAATCTAGAAGAGAAATTTTAGATCTTCATCGAGTAATCTAAAGCCTCATTTGATGACCGCTTCTCGTTGATTGCTTGGTTTCCATGGATCATCGATAAGGACCGCTTGTTTAGGATAGGATAGATTTGGTTTAATTCTCTGATCAATATGCTCTACTTATTGGATCTGTCGTTGCAATGGAGCTGGGATCCCGGATGTGGAGAAGCTCCTGTTCCAATTGATGACTCGAATGATCGAATCTTAATTAGGCCGTGATAGTTTTCAAGTTGGATCAATTCCTTTCGTGGATTTGGGTACTCAAGGAAGTAGTTTTTAGTGTCCACATTCCTAATTCAAATGTGCAATTAGTTTACTAGGTTTCGAGTTACTTAGTTTCATCTTGAGTGTTTGGATCCCTTTCGTGGAGTTTGATAATTTAAGTGGTAGCGCAGAGTTATCCTCCTAACATCTATGCCGAACAATGTAGTACATACCTTTCTTAAAGTCACTTATTTAGGATAAAATCACATTGGTTCATCACTTATTTGCTTCGGATGGATGGGCGAGAAATTACGCTTTCATCATTACATGTGAAATCGGACCAAAACAAAGCCGTGTGTTTCGTGATTTGTTTACATTCGATTTCTATATTCAATTGCTTGTCTGAAACACTATATTGTGATTATGCTTGACACTGGTTCATGCCATGTTATATCCATAAATCATTGTGCTTAATTTGCTTATCCGGTGGTCTTGTAAAATTATCCTTAATTCGCCTCAGTAAAAGACATAGCTCGGTTGTCATTTATATTTCAATTCATTGTACTTATCAAGGTCACTAAGGGATTCTCATTTTATTTCGATTTATTAAACAGAACCAAATGCCGTAACGGTCTTGATTTGGAGAAGTATTCTGGACACGGCGGCTTGCGAGAGGTTACCATCACGCTCTGTTCCTCGGGGAACAAAATCAAGGTTTGTTGTCTGCGAGATTAAGAAGGACCGTCTCAAGGTTGGATTGAAGGGGCAGCCTCCCATCATTGATGTAAGTAGCAACAACTATAAAGCGATTCATTACCTCCTTTTGCATGAAAGCATTTTTCTTGTAGAAATTTTGTAGTAGTAGCTCTGTGTCCATGATTTGGTATTTTTAGTATGGTCTTCTAATTGGAACTTCACATGTTACCAGGGTGAGCTTTACAAACCAGTCAAAGTTGATGACTGCTTCTGGAGTATAGGTAGATGTTACAATTCCTTTGCTTTATGTTATAGTGCCCACTTATAATATCCATTCCATCCTAAGCCCCTTCTTCGACAGAGTATCATTTCCTGTGATAATATCATCGAGGGATGGAAAGTCGTTGTCTATATTGTTGACAAAACAGAATCAAATGGAATGGTGGAAATCTGTGATCAAAGGTGATCCTGAAGTTGATACCCAAAAGGTGGAACCGGAGAACAGCAAACTCTCTGATTTGGATCCTGAGACTAGGCAAACTGTGGAGAAGATGATGGTAAGATATGCAAAACCTGATGCATAGACTGTGTGAATGAAAAATTTTGGGTCATGCGATGCTGATACTATCTGGTGAGCTAATTTTTCTTTGTACTGCAGTTTGATCAACGGCAGAAGCAGATGGGTGATTAGCTTAGTGATTACTCACATATTCATTTCGTATTGTAGCGCACTGTTGAGAACATCAATTCTGTTCTTTTCTTGCAAATGGTCATTTCTTTTTTCATTTATGTAGAAAACGAAGCCTACCTAACATAGTCTTTGTGGGCAAGAACTTGGATTGGCACCGGATATCTTTTACATGGCACGATTCTGGATGCTGGGGTACATCATCTAGCCATAATCCCTTCTTTCATTCTTTTACAGCTATCTATGGTTCATTTCCTTTGCGCTGAAAATTATCGTACTCATGGCCATATATGCTTTTGGCAGCCAGTGGGAGAAATGGAAAACAATAGTACGAATTTTGTTTGTTAAAGCGCTGACTTAAAATTTCAGATTGTGTTCATTGCATAAACCTGTATATTATTTGAATTTTATGTGTTGATTCTATATTGGTTGCAGAAAAGGTTGTAAAAGGGTACTTGTGTACATTGCTATGTGCATGAAATACAAAGGTTTAAACAATGTGGGGATGGAGAAAGTCGTCGGTGGGTAAGTCCAATGATGTTGTCGCCTCCTCAAAGGATCAGTCGTTATGTGACATTCATTATGTGACAAAAATATTTGGTTATACAATATATGAGATATGAATCTTAATGAATCTGATTGTTCGTTTTATTTTTTACAAATTTTATCTTGTTTTGTATTTTATCGTAGCATTAGCACGGGCACACTACTAGTGACCAATAGTTGAACAATAGCTTTGTCAAAGTGAGCTTTTTTTTCATACATTGAGTTCAGGCGAGCTCCTCACCGTTGAGTCTAAAAAAAGGTGAGTTTTTCAAAATACATGTTTTTACAAAAATTTAGATACAATTATGTAAAGTTATCCGTACGTTACATTGATAGTTTATGTAGAAAATCTGTTGATGGAATGTATTGTTGAGTGTGTTCTTTTCGACTATGATTGATGTTTGGCTGTGACTGATGACTTTTAGTTTTAACGTGAGTAATTTTATGAGCGAATCAAATGTTAATAAGCTGTTTTAAAAATAATATCTGATAAATCGATTCGAAACGATAATGGAGAAGCTGTCTGATTATTTATTCTAAGGAATGCCAATACATGAGGTTTTGAGTACGTGTATGGACCGGGCGCATGGGAGATGGTTGTGGTGAGGGGGTTTGTGGATGAGGGGATCTGCGGTGGCCGTCGATGATGGCATGTGAGGAAATCCCGGCCGTTGGAAGAGGGTAGGAAACGACTGGACATTATTAAAGATTTTTTTTCGGCTTTTTGTTATTGGTCTGGTGAGCGTTTTGAGAAGAAAAAAATTGTCGTGGGTCGTATCTTCTTTTTAAGAACAAAGAAAGAAAGTGTTGAATGTAAAATGGAAACAGACTTAGTAAACAAATCAGCGAGGTTATCACATGATTTGGTTTGCAAGATGTTTATTTCACCCATTTGTTTTAACTCATGGGGGTAAAACAACTTAGGAGAAATATGCTTGGTTATGTTGCTTTTGATGTAGCCTGTCTCCATCTGTGTAACACAAGCAGAATTATCTTCATAGATAATAGTTGGTGAATCGATGGCACCAATGCCACACGATTGTTGTATGTGGTTAATCACTCTGCGAAGCCAAACACATTCGCGTGATGCCTCATATAGTGCAATTATTTCAGAGTGATTTGTTGAGGTAGCCACCAGAGTCTGTTTTGTAGACTTCCATGAAATGGCTGTTCCTCCGTGTAAGAACACAAAACCTGTCTGGGATCGGCCATTATGGGGATCAGATAAATAGCGCATCGGTGTATCCAATCGATTAGGATCTGGTTCCTTTGAAAAAATAATCCAAGATCTCTTGTACCATTAACATATCTCGAGGATATGTTTTACTCCCGCCCAATGCCGTTTGGTAGGAGCAGCGCTATGTCGAGCTAGCAAGTTCATCGCGAATGCAATATCGTGCCCGTGCAATTTGCAAGATACATTAGCGCTCCAATGACACTCGAGATAAGGATAATGAGATCCTGAATCTCTTCTCCATCATCCCGTGGTCCAATTGATCGATCTCCATTTCTAGAGATCGAACAACCATAGGAGTTTTGGATGGATGTGATTTGTCCATATTGAATTTCTCCAATATTTTTTGGATATATGCTGATTGATGCACTAAAATTCCAGTGGGAAGATGCTCAAGTTGTAAACCTAAGCAAAATTTGGTTTGGCCCAAATCTTTCATTTCAAACTCCGTCTTTAGATGATTGCGTGCTTCATCAATATCTTGTGGGTTGCCGATGATATTTAAATCATCAACATATACTGATATGATGCAAAATCCCGTTTGGGACTTTTTGATAAAAACACATGGACAATCATCATTGTTAATGTATCCCTTCTGCAAAAGGAACTCACTAAGTCGGTTATACCACATTCTTCCCGACTGCTTTAAGCCATAGAGTGACTTTTGAAGCTTTACACAATATATGTTGCGATTTGCGTTTGGATTCGGTATAGAAATCCCATCAGGGACCTTCATATATATGTCCGAATCAAGTGACCCATATAGATATGCAGTCACTACGTCCATCAACTGCATAGATAGACGATTTTGAACAGCCAGAGATATAAGGTATCGGAATATTATTCCACTCATAATCGGAGAATATGTTTCATTGAAATCAATGCCGGTCTCTGCGTGAACCCTTGTGCTACAAGCCTCGCTTTATGTCTCACCACCTCATTGTTCTCATTCCGTTTTGACGAAAACCCATTTGAATCCCACAGGAAAGATTCCTCGAGGTGTAGGTATTGCATGAGTGAATACCTCTCTTTTAGTGAGCGAGGTTATCTCCGCTTGAATTGCATCTTTCCATTGATTCCAGTCAGCGCTTTCTGCACTCTGCCATGGTCTTAGGATCGGATCATTTTGGATGATTTCGCAATTGTTTCGAGAAATAGATGTCGACAATTGTAGACTTTCGTCATATGATTCTCCGATTCAATATAGTTGATGGAAATTTCAAGCACCCCTTGTGATGTATCATTATTTCCCAAAATGATTGCATCGTATGTTCCGATGTCCCAACATCGTGAATTGAGTGCATGTTGATGTGGGATGTGAAGGTTGAACCTCCACAGGTGTTTCTCAACGTAAGGTTGAGTTACATTTATCGCGTTAGAAGATTTGTTCTTCCCTTTCCTTTGCTTGCTAGAAGTCGCATCTGTGGAAATAGCCGTACTTCTCCCCTCTTCTTTGGGAGTTGAGTAGTTTTATTTGGTACCTCTACTCTTTCCAAGCACATTTCTCGCAGGATTATAGGATTTTGTAACACCCTTATAATCGTGAAATGCATCGGCATGTTATTTGCAATGTGTTGCAAATTAATGATCTTCGAACTTGGAGTTCGGTTTGAATACGTGGATCGAGTTGGAGATGTCTATGGCATCCCAATTGATTTCTGGCATTTATTGTGGTTTTCAATTCCTCCCTAATGCCGGAAATGATCTTCATTGAAGATACAATCAGCGCATCGGCAGTGAATAGATCCTGTAAGGGTTCCAGTATTTAATGATCGACGAGATTGATATCCCACATAGATCCCCAATTTCTGTGTGGGCCCATAGATGTACGCTGCGGTGGAGAGATCGATGCGTATGTAGCGCAACCGAACTTCCGCAGATGGGAAATATTTGGTGTATTTCCACGTACTAGTTGCAATGGGAGGTTGCATGATATGCGCTTGGGCGCAATTGAATCAAGTCGCAGCGTGTAAGATGCGTGACCCCAACATGATGTTGGTAGATGGCAATTCTGTAGTAAAGGTCTTGCAATAAGTTTCACTCTCTTAATGAGAGATTCTGCCAACCCATTTTGAGTATGAACATATGGGACCGAGTGCTGAACTTGAATTCCTAAAGCCATGCAATAATCATTGAAGGCACGTGAGGAAAATTCAGCAGCATTATCCATTCGGATTGATCGGATTTGATGTTCAGGATATTGTGCTCTAAGTTTGATAACTTGTGCAACAAGCTTAGCAAATGCATGGTTCCGTGTGGAAAGTAGACACACATGAGACCATCGTGTAGATGCGTCTATTAGAACCATGAAATACCTGAACGGCCCAGACAATGGTTGAATGGGACCACATATGTCACCTTGAATGCGTTCAAGGAACTTTAGAGGTTCGGCATGAATTTTGAGGTAAGAGGGCCTCAAAATTAATTTCCCAGTGGCACATGCGGTGCACATAAAATCTGAGGATTGGGGAAATTTTGCATCACTTAAAGTGTGACCAACAGAATTGCTTATAATTTTCCTCATCATCCCTATTCCAGGATGGCCAAGACGATCATGCCAAGTTTGGAATGCGTTAACATTCTGGAAAATTACTTTGTAAGCAACATGTGGTACGGGGTTGATGTATGTGTAGTACAATCCAGACGGGAGTGAGGGAAACTTTTCAAGTGTCTCTTTGCCATATCCGTGATCTTTTGTTATGAGAAGGAATTCCTCATTGTTGTCCTCATGAGTTTCAACATGAAACCCATTCTTACGGATATCTCTATAACTCAATAGGGTACGAGTTGAATCGGGATACAAGAGTGCATCCTCAATCGTTATTGATGTACCCATAGGGAGCAGAATAGTGGCCCGACCGGTGCCAACTATTACAAAGATCGCGTCAATGATTGTTAAAACATTTCCTTTGTTCTTTGTGAGAGTGTGGAAATATTTTATCTCCCCGAGTATAGAGTTAGTAGTACCGCTATCCACTAGGCACATTTCTCATCCATCGATCGACTCAGCACAATCTATACAAAATGGAGAATTTGAATATGTCATTCTCAACAAATATATATAGAATACATACAATATATATATATAGGTATCAATTGTGCTTAATACAAATTACAATACCCATTGTGCGTAAATGAAGTACGGACAACAACTAGTTTATGTCAACATTCACAATTAAACGACATCCACATTCAAGGGATAATGAAATAAGGTATCTCAAAGTGCAGGAGCCTAATTAAAGTCTCCAAACGGATCGTTAGAAGTGAACTCCACGATCATGTTCTCCATATCGTCAACGTTTCCATCAAGTGGAGGTAGTGCCTTGGTGTTGCTTGTTTCGCACTGTAGGAGCGAGTAGGAGCACCAGGGGCATCTTTCTTAGTAATGTCGGGTTGGAGGAATTCTTCCATGTTGACATCAGATTGGGAGTTGAAGTGTGCTTCAAATTGTCCACCTTTATTGAACGTCCTTGATTGGAGCGTGCTCGTCCCACGGAATTCAAGTACAACGCCACCAAGTGCTTGGGAGTGCGACATTTCTCGGTCGGGTGGTTGTAATGACCACACTTGACACAAGTGTTAGACTTGTTCTTTTCGACTTAAAAACATCCTTTCCTTGATAGCACCATTAGATACTGTTTGTCTCTTGCGCTTGTTCTTTCCTTTGAAGTTCCGGAGTGCTAGAATTAGTAGCATTCCCTTTGGGTTTGTTCTGAGTGTTAGCATGTACTTACGGCAAAGGTTTAGTGCCCAAAGGGCGCAAATTAGAGTTCCAAAGGAGGAGCTCACTATGCCTTTCGCTCAAGTAATGTTTTAATTAACTCGAATAAGCGGTGAAACCTCTTTCACGGTATTGTTCTTTGAAGGATCATTTGTGCGGGAGCATGGTAGACAATGTCTTCTCAATTTTCTCCGCATCGATGGTTCTTTCTCATAAATCTAGATTTAGAACCGATTTTATGAACAGCATGGTTGAACTCTCCCACGATTTAAAATCTTGTATGCGGAGGTGGTTCCATTCATTGACAGCCTCCGGTAGGATGACTGCTTTCTGCTGTTCATACCGTGTTTGAAGAGCAAGCCACAGAGTGCGTGGGTCTTCTTCCATCAGATACTCAGCTTTGAGATCAGGATGGATGTGGTTCCTTATGATAAATAAGGTATTGTACTTGAGAGTCTCAACCAAAGGAGCTACACCTCTTGGGAGTTGCAATTGCTCAGTACATTCGCGCAACGATAGACTCACTTTGAGATCCATCGCCCATGTGGGAAGTTGTGGCCATCAAGAGCGAGAGCCTCAAACTCTTTAGTAGCCATTGTGCCTACATATGTAGGGCCACGATTTGTTAAAATCTTTGGCAATGTTAAATAAGCAATGCGAAATGCAAGTAATCAAGGTAAACTTGAAATACATAAAGGACATTCTCCTATTGTGGAACAACATAGTTAATCACTAATGGTATTAACATTATTTAATTCATTTTTCAACATTGAGTGCGCACTTTGAGGATGATAATCCCACAGTAGTATATTGATACTACCTTGTGTATGGCCAATGTGAAAAAGAATCATGGTAATCACTTAGGTGTAGACCTTGTATAATTTATAATCAAATTGGGTACGCACGTTGAGGATGAAATCCCACAGTAGTACGATGGTACTACCTTGTGTATGGCCAATTTGAAAATAAATAAAGGTAGTCACCCAAAAGTGTAGACCAAATTGTTGCAAAACTTGATATTAGGTACGCACATTGAGGAGTAAATCCATGAGTACTATGGTACTACCTTGTGTGTGGTCAATATCAAAGTTAAAAAAAAAATTTGTGTTATTCCCAAATGAGAGAAAATCAACCTAAGGCATTTGCATTAAAAACAATTAATATTAAATGCTTGTATGGTAAGCTAGTAAACGAAATATTTAAAATTGCATAAGATAGATTGCAATAATTAATGTATAATACATTGCATGAAAACATATAATAACAATACAATGTTACATTAGGGGTCTTTATTGCAAATATATACAATGGAAAGTTATTTAACATAAAGTGCTGCAATTACATTAAAACAGAGGGGGGAGGTTGCAAAATTTTGGCAACCTGGGCTAAAGCCCGGTCGGCCATTTGGCCCATGAGGGAGGTGGGGGGTTAATGGGCTAAAAACCCATTGAGGCCAGCATGTATATATGAGGTGGAGTGTTAGGGTTAGGGTTTCAACCCTAACCCCATATCCAGCCGCCACAAGTGGCCTTTGTGGCCTCCACCGCCACCCATGGGCGCGCCACCGCCGCCGCCGCCGCCGCCGCCGGGCCCCACCGCGTAGCGCCACCGCGGCGCGCCTCCTCGCTCGCTTGCCCCACCGCGCCGCCTCGGCGCTGGCTTGCCGGCCGTGTGTCGCGCAGGCGCGCCCATGGGCGCGCACCTTCTCGGCTGGTCGGGCGCGCGCGCCGCTTTGGCCGCCACTGCCGCCGGCCGTGGGGCCACCGCCGCCGGCCAGACGCCTCGCCGGCGGCCGGCCGGATCTGCGCCGCCGCAACCGGCGCGCTGCTGCCGTGCCCGCGCGTGTTGGCCCCTCCCCTCTCGTTCTTGAATCAAGTGGAGGAGAAGGCCTCCTCTGCAGAGGAGGCCGTACGGATGCGGAGTCCAGGGCGGCGGTTTGCCGCCTCGGAGGCGTGCCGGGCGCCGGTAAGGCCCATAGCGCGAAGCCCTCGCCGGTGGGAGACGCCGTGCGCCTCCATGGACGATGGCGAACTGGCCTCGAGCCATGACCGGTGGAGATTATGGTGGCCGTCGTCGGTCTTGGTGGTGGTGGATCTTGATGGCAAGGGGCAAAAAGAAGTTGCAGGTAATCACACAAAGAATCCATTGAAGCAAGAACACCAAGTAAGGCGTTGTGATGCTGCTCACAGAGATGGATCTGATCGTTCTCCATACCTTCTGTTCGTGTGTTTGTTTTCTCTGTTGTATGTGTTTGGATGGCAGAGCGCAGTGCTGATAACGTGTTGAATGTAAAATGGAAACAAAAAATAACAGTGAACAACTCGTTTCATTGATCATCAATATGTATATATACATGAGTACAGACGCCATTGACGTTGGTTCAAGAAAGAGCAACTGCTGCCGGTTGCGGTTTACGGTTGGATGAGATCATCCGTAACTTCTCAAGTTGTAACAGAAAGATTGGCTCTTTGTGCATGCTGGGGTCGTCCTCGTCACAGTTGTTTTCTGACGTCACTCCAACGTTGATGGTGATGCGGCTGATGAAAATTTGGAGTCATAAACTTTTTTTGATGCAGGAGTACGATCCCGGTATTTTATTTTTACCAAAAGAAATAGCCGCTTTGTTCTCTCGTGCGATTGGATGAGCAAGACGATTGATGAAATCCAACCACAGGAGAATAATAACAGAACAAAACTAGAATAACACAGAATCTATCAGTAGGAATCTATTTTGTGGGAATATTCTTTGGTTCTTTTCGTAACAATATTCATGCATGCCTGGATTTTCAGACCTACAATGTTACCTCTGACTTCAATTCTCTCGGTTGCTCGTCACAGGAACATTGTGTTATATATATTGCTTGTTATCCCTAGCTAAGGATTTTATGCTTGAATTCCATGTCTTATTAGATGACGGTCAAATTGTCATGCCTTATTAGCTGACCAAGATTGGACAAACACATGTTTGTTTTCTTTAAAAGGAATTATTGCTGGTTAATTAACTCTTTATTAGAAAAAAAACCCGTTTTATCTCGCTTGTTGTCAAGAACGCCAGAGGGTCTTATTCTTTTTCAGTTTTTGACTTTTGCTTTTGACTTTTCTATAATAACTAGTTTTTAAACGAAGTGTTTTTTTATGATAGGGTCTACTAGTTAATTGTAGTACATACTGTACCGAGCTCATTTACGTCGGCAAAAACCACACATGAGTTTCTGTTATTCTACAATCTCTCGCACGAACAGCCCAAAAGTCACAAGCCGCAGCCAAAAGCCATAAGCCTCAACTAAAAAACAGACACGAGGATCAATGCACGGTGCTTTACTTTTACACTAGTTTAAGGGTGCCTAATCAATTTGGCTGTCTTTTAGCTTTTAGCTCTTAGTTGAAATAGCACTGTAGTAGATACGAGAAGGCGCGGCTGAATGTAGAGGTGATTAATTCGGTTTTTAGTTTTTTGGTTGAGCTGGTTTGGTAAAAATGAAAAAATATGGTAGAAATTGAAAAGGATTAGATAAATGTGAAAGAAAATGATAGAAAATGAAAGATAAAAGGGAAAGGAAAACAAGGGAAAAATTGTCATGCTCACACAAAGACATCAATAGAGCTTGAGACATGAGAGAACACGGGATAGGTGGCGGTGGTACTGGATGGCGGCAGCGAGGGCGGCGCTGGCGACATGGGTGAGGGTCAAAACGGAACGGAGGGACCATGGGAAAACAGTGTGAGGCAGTGTCGTGGGCAATGGTGAGCGGCGGCTAGGGCAGAGAAGGAACGATGGTGACGGTGCTCCGGTCATGATATTCGGAAAGTAGCGTGAGCACGAGCTTGACGACGATGTGGGGGTACTCCAGTACAAGGAATTGAAAAATAACTCACCAAAGGTGACAAATTGATGGTGAGAGCTAGTTCGGCCAGCGACATAGAAGAAGCTTGATTTTCAGTGATTTGCTACAAGAAAATACAATTAATTTGAGTGGAACCTCGGGAACACAAGATAACATGAAAAAGAATTATAAAAGCTTTACTGGAGAGAGAGATCAGGATGCCGGAGCGGTGACCGGGGTGGCGAGCAGTAGGGGTGAGGAATAACGTGATGACCGAGATAGAGAACGATGACCGTCAGCCGCACCGCTTGAGCCGCCATTCGCAGTTGCTGCTAGCTACTAGAGCTTTTGGCTTTCTAGAAGCCGCTGCAAATACCCAACCATTTTAATTGATTTCTAGGTTTTGGAAGCTAAAAATTAAAAGCTAAAAACCGACAGAGTCATAAGACGATCTCTTTCTCTCGATGGGTTACCTTCTCCAACCCTTCAATAAGCCACTATACAAGCATGATTCAGACTGGCTGCTGCCCCATTCGAAAGACCAACAGCGGTACGCTTAATGAAGCATCTTTTGACTCTTTGTTCGATCGTGCAACCTTTCGAAGTCCCAAAGGTATGGTCCCGTCATTGGCTACTTGTTGCCCAGAAAGACCAGCGTTAAGATGATCTGATCGACGCTGGCGGAGACGTGGATGAACCGTAATCTGTAATAACTAGCACGAGCACTAGGATTACTCCCAACAGTAAAAAAAGTCATTTTAGATATTAATATGACTTTAATCACTAATATCTATCACAATAGATTTATAAATCTTAATAACATTATATTTATATGAAAGTTTTCCCAAGACAAATCTATACACCAATTTCATGTGTTTAATCTCAATATTGAAAATGATATAAATAGCTAAAGTTTAAAAAGTTAGACTGCACGTCTGCACGTACCTAAAACGACGTTTTTTTGTGACCGGAGAGAGTACTTGTTTCAGTTGGCATTTTTCAGCAAATCTTGCTTCTAACAGTTAGACTAACTGATGGGTGTTTCGATCTCGAAACAACGCAGATCGGCAGATGGAAGTGTCGTACACGACGTACATTCTGATCGAGTTCAAGTCCAAAAGGTGAAATGAAACGGAAGGCCGCTGTCTACGTATGACCATGACCCTGCATTGTCAAGCCTCCTTAGTTCCTACTTGCCAAAGCTTCGTGTTAACAACATCACACCAACTGACCAACTCACGTCTGGATCTGATACGCCAAAATTTTGCGGTGCAGATCTATATGTAGATAGATGCTGCATATCAAAAATTGATATTTTTCGGTTGCATTTTTTATTTTTACAATTTAGTCCTGTTCCCTGCTGCTCACCGTTTCTTGTTTCGCACACGCAACTGTGGATTGCTGGGGGCATATTAGCAAGGTTGATGCCCGATACTTGCAAATTTATTTAGTAACTTCTGAGGGACAAATATGCATTTCCAAAAAGAATAAAGGAATGCACTGCACAAGCACAAACGCAACTACTTTCACTCAGTCACCTGATCGATAGCTAGTCTAATCAGTGGGTAGATGCTCTGATCGACGCCAGTGACATAGGGTGTGTTTGGTTGCTGGGATAGGGTGGGATAGAATGGGATGGTTCTAGTTTTTTGGGATAGGATGGAACGAGATGGTTCCATTGATATGTTTAGTTTATAGTATGGGATGGTTCTGTTTTTTGTTTGGTTAGTGGGATGGAGAAGAATGGAACCGTTCCGTCTGTTGTTTGGTTGATGGGAGGCGCGCGGAGGTCACGCGGTCGGGAGGTCGGGCGGCGCGCGCAGAGGGAGCGCCGCGGAGGCCGGTGGCGGGAGGACGCGCGGGAGGTCGGCGCGGGCGGGAGGAGGCCGAGCGGAGGCCGGCGGCGGAGGACGGCGCGGAGGCCGGCGGCGGGAGGTCGGCGCAGAGGACGGCGCGGGAGGCAGCGCGCGGGAGGACGGCGCGAGGCCGGCCGGGCCGGGAGGGCGCGCGAGGCCGGCGGCAGAGAGGTCGCGCGCAGAGGCCGCCAGCGGAGGAGGCCGAGCGGGCGTGGGAGGAGGCCGGAGCGGGCGTGGGAGGCCGGCGCGGGATGGATTCGTCCGGGATATTTTGGGGGATGGGTTGGTTCCGAATTTTGAAGGAATATTCCTTTAGGAGGAATGGTTTGCTTCCACTTCATTCTCCTCCATACCACGAACCAAACAACTGGATGACTTTGAAATTGGAATGAGATGGTTCCATCCCTTGGCCATCCTAGCATCCAAACACACCCATAGTGGACAAAGATGTCACTGTAGTATTTTAAAAAAATTGGCTTTAAACATTTATTTTTTGTAAATCAAGTCCCCTCTATGGGCTTACCGAGCTCGACAGTCACCTACCAAACTAATGAAACTCGGCAGGCAAGCTGCAGAGCTACAGTAGCTCGGCAGGTCACGTGCCGAGCCCTCCCTACTCGGTAGGTGGACTAGCGGTACTGTGCGTGTTGCAATTAGCACTTTTTAATTAGAGCTAATCATGATAAATCAATACTAATCATAATTAATTAGTACTAATTATATGCTTTAATTAGTGCTAATCATGTTTTATTAGTACTAACCATAATTAATTAGCGCTAATCATGAGCTTAATTAAGCATTACTCGTACACATGATTGATGTACTTGATTATATAATATTATCTACAAGATTCAGGCATACAATGCTACTTTTGCCATTAAAAAAACCTTATTATTATATTTTATTTTATCACCCTAAGACTTCCAAGTGTCAAATCTACAATTGACTTGCAACAACATCATCTGAAGAAGGTCAGTACTGATAATAATAATGCACTTTAAAATTGTTGGAATCATTGGCAGTTTAATATATGCATGCGCTTGCCTCTGAATATTTAGCTAGTAGCTTTGTAACAAGTACTAACCAACACAACGATTAAACAAATCTTTATACTAGGATAAGGTAGCCTGCCTCGTTGATCAGCTGCATGCACTTTGATCCATTGAATTCGTGACTAGAGTTAGAAAAAAGCATCATCTACTTGTTGATTTATTCCAACAAGTTATAACTTAGATCAGTTTAGCTCTATTTTTTTGGGGCGTTCATATTGGCTTTTGCTGATGACTTTTGGTTATGGCTTTTGGCTGAAAATAAATTGTAATAGTTGAAAGAAGTGGTTTTTAGATAGAGGAGGCAAGCAGTGGAAAAAGTGAAGAAGATACATGTGCGTGTGATAGGATTGAGAGGAGTGTGGTGCATGATGCATCTACGACCCCTGTCTTATCCCCAGAATGAAATAGTAGCGAGGTCACTAAATCATGTATTTTATCTCGCAAAAGACTTTTAAATTTATGCGAATAAAGTATCAATGCCCACATATAGTTTAAAAACCACAGTAGTAAATCATCAATATTAGAAAGTGAATTCTTAATAGAAATATAGGAAGTGTATATATGAATTGCGGGTGCTCGTTTGTTTAATCCACTATAAAATACTTTCAAATTTAATTAAAAAATTATTGTGCAAGCTGTGATGTGAGATGTTCACAAGATTGGGTACCACTTTGCAAGTGCAATAAAAAATTATGAACGTTTAATTTGCACTGACATGATTAGTGTTAATTAATTATAATTAATACTAATTAAATATGATTAGCACTAAATAAAATACGGTTAAGTGTCTGACTTAGTACTAATTAAAGCACTAATTAAATTGTGATATGTACTATTAATTATACTAAGTACTAATTAAATACGATTAGCGCTAGTGGTGTCATTCAATGTGCCGGTTGCCACCTAGCGAGTAGTGAGGGTGGTATACCTGCTGAGCTAGATAGGTTCATGGAGGGGCTAGATTTACAAAAACAAATGATTAAGAGTTAAATTTTTTAAAAGAATGACTAGAGTGATATTTTGTAAACAGTTCTGCCATGGTGTATCGTGTGCAAAATGTGGGGAAAATAACTGAGCCGTCTCTCAACTGCCTTTATCCAGAACTTAGCGGTCCACACGAGTCGAGTCGAGTCGAGTCGAGTCGCGGGGGTTGGTGGCCGCGGCGCACACTCACCTCGGCTCCCCGCCTATTTCTTCCTCCCGTCCACCCCACCAACCGCAACCCAAGCCGCCCAACCAATACGGACGCCCCACGCACTCCCACCAACCCTCACCGCGGCGGCATCGGCATCGGCAACGGCAATGGCGGGCGCGGCGACCATGGCGTCGAAGGCGGCGGTGTGCCTGGACCCCACCGCCCTCGCCACCCCGGCCACCACCTTCTCGCGCCGCCTCCGGCTGCCTGCGCGATCCCCCGCCCCCGCCGGCGGGCTGCGGCTACGGGGGCGCCGCGCCGTGGTCGCGGCGTCGGTGGCGGCGCCGGCGAAGGCCGGCGCGGAGGAGATCGTACTGCAGCCCATCCGGGAGATCTCCGGCGCCGTGCAGCTGCCTGGGTCCAAGTCGCTCTCCAACCGGATCCTCCTGCTCTCCGCCCTGTCCGAGGTGAGCTAGCAGAAAGGCTCCTCACCCTCCTTTTGGGTGAATTCCATGTAGAGATGAGATTTTAGGGGGTTTAGGTGAGGTGGCTTGTCTGGCTAAATGTTTGCGAATTTATGGGAATTCTTGATGTAGTCGATCTCACGATGAGATAGAGTTGGGTAGTTTATTTGGTAGCCTACTCATATGTTCGTTTATCGAATCATTAGAGGTTAATTCTTCTGTAGCTTGTATTTGGATTAAGATGATACATGACTACATGAGGTTAAAAGATACAAGTGTAACCAGGAAATCTTCCTATACCAGGCTACTAAATTTTTATGAGTTGTGACGGTATGTTTAGTATCTAGAAGCATGGTTTCTATAGGAGTGCATTTCCTTGTTGTCTTTTGCGAAAATTGGGTAAAAGAAAGCAGCCTTGAACGGCTCATGTTGTACTGGTGTCATGAACATTTTGCATTTGTTGAGATGTTTACATCCAAAATGATGCGACCTTAAGGTTCCTTCACATTGTTATTAACAAGTTTGATCATAAAAAAGCAACATTTTAGGTGAAAATTCTTGATTTGTTATTCATAGCATTACTGTTCACGAGCTGTATAGGTACTGAATATAGGATCCTCCAGGGTTTATTCTGTTTTCATTCATGTGGAAATTCTAGTGAAGCGTGCATTGAGATGAGGAGAAACTGATACCTGCTGCCATCTCTAGTTGATCCTTTGATGAATTATTGCTTGCTTTTACTCTGGTCAGGGGACAACAGTGGTGGATAACCTGTTGAACAGTGAGGATGTCCACTACATGCTTGAGGCCCTGAAAGCCCTTGGACTATCTGTGGAAGCAGATAAAGTTGCAAAAAGAGCTGTAGTTGTTGGCTGTGGCGGCAAGTTCCCAGTTGAGAAGGACGTGAAAGAGGAAGTACAACTCTTCTTGGGGAATGCTGGAACCGCAATGCGGCCATTGGCGGCAGCTGTAACTGCTGCTGGTGGAAATGCAACGTATGTTTTTTCATGCCTGTGGAAATAAGTATGGAATCCATAGGTATGTTTTGAGACTCATTGTAGATCTTTTTTTTTTAACTTCAGTTATGTGCTTGATGGAGTGCCACGAATGAGGGAGAGACCCATTGGTGACTTGGTTGTCGGATTGAAACAACTCGGTGCGGATGTTGATTGTTTCCTTGGTACTAACTGCCCACCTGTCCGTGTCAACGGAATCGGAGGGCTACCTGGTGGCAAGGTTAGTTACTCACAAACTTGCATGTTATGCTCTTCTGTACACATTCCAATTCAATGTCAAGCTTTTTGCATTTATAAGGAAAGCATAGTTTGGTGCAATCTAACCTTACACCACACAAAAACTTGAAAATAGTCATGCTCAACTTAACCAATAAGCGATATTTCCGTTAGCAGCTTATTTTCGGTCTATTTGGGATACTTGCTTAGATTGTGTGATTTATCATGAATTAGCATTTAAAATTGATTTGCATTTAACAGGTTAAGCTCTCTGGTTCCATCAGCAGTCAGTACTTGAGTGCCTTACTGATGGCTGCTCCTTTGGCTCTCGGGGATGTGGAGATTGAAATCATCGATAAACTAATCTCCATTCCTTATGTTGAAATGACATTGAGATTGATGGAGCGTTTCGGTGTGACCGCGGAGCATTCTGATAGTTGGGATAGATTCTACATTAAGGGAGGTCAGAAGTACAAGTGAGTTTCTACTTATTCAAATAGTAGGTATTTAAGATTCTACTTTTCAGTTTGCCCATTATTTTCAGCTCTCTATTTGAGTTAGCATTCTAATGGCCTAGCTATTTGATGCATCCATAGTAAAGAACCGTTGGAACATAAATATACAATAGATAAACTGGGTTGCTCTAAGATTCTACTTTTCAGAAAATTACATTCCATAGTTGGACTATTTTTGTGGATTTTTTGACCATGTAAATAACTCTATTCATCTGGAATATGACCAAACTGTTGGAGTCATGAAGGCGAACTGTACTAGCAAATCAATGCTTAGCCTAGGTAATAGCCCCTCTACTTACAATGCATTCAACAGGTATAATATCTGGTGCTAAGCAGGGTTCACAATTTCGGTGAAATCTTGCTGAAATTTCAGAAATTTTGTTCCTTTCGCTACCCAATGAAAAAATCATTCCGGCCAAATTCAATGTTTTTCATTTTAGTTTGAATTATGGAGGGTTAAAAGATCTTTTGATCCCTCATTGAGCATAAGATCCCTTCTAGCCCAGTGGCAAGCCTCTCCACGCACGCCCCCCTGATACAGGGTTCGAATCCCACCTCTGCGCATTTTTTGGGGATTTTACTATGGTAGGTCCCACGCAAAAGTTCTAACAATTGAAAAAGAAATAAGAGCGGGTGGGGAGTCGAACACGCGACCGCTCGCTCATGAGGATAGCTACATACCACCGAGCCAAAGCACAACTTGTGCGAGATATTCACTTTACTTCCTTTTATACTTAGTTTTAAGGTTTAAAATTCAAATTTGATTTGAACCGTTTGACTGAATTTTTCACCGAAATTCCAAAATTTCGGCCATTTTGTCTCTTTTGTTACCCTCTGAAATAAATTGCAAAACGAAATAATTTTCCCTGGTGCTATGATAGCACAAGAAGTAGCATCGATCATGAAAATTGGCATAAGCATGAATGATAGCACTTTTTTAGGAGAAGATTCTTGATTAGTTTCTTTGTACCCCCCTTATGTTATGCACCTGTTGCCATATGGCCTATCAAGATACTCATCCATGTTTTTACTGAACATATTTCCCTTATGTATTCGAAAGTGTTCGTTCAAACTTCATGGAAATTGCATTCATCATTCCCTAAACTAACCCTTTGTCACTTTGGAATTGACAGGTCCCCTGGAAATGCCTATGTCGAAGGTGATGCCTCAAGTGCGAGCTACTTCTTGGCTGGTGCTGCAATCACTGGAGGGACTGTGACTGTTGAAGGCTGTGGCACCACCAGTTTGCAGGTAGAGTTCTACTGTCTATTTTGCTGTTTTGATTAAGCATAGTCACATACAGAAGTATAACATAATGTATGAATGTATGATATGCCAGTGTCAACCAAACATGCTTTGACAAAAGGATATTCATATAGCCTAGCTAAATCTATCAGACCAAACAGTTCTGTAAGTGACCTTTTTGTGCATTCATTTTCCCTGACTTAAATGCTTAATATCACAGGGTGATGTGAAATTTGCTGAGGTTCTCGAGATGATGGGAGCGAAGGTTACATGGACTGACACTGGTGTTACTGTTACTGGTCCACCGCGTGAGCCCTTTGGGAGGAAACACCTAAAAGCTATTGATGTCAACATGAACAAAATGCCTGATGTCGCCATGACTCTTGCCGTTGTTGCCCTTTTTGCCGATGGTCCAACTGCCATCAGAGATGGTAAACTTTCCAAGGCCTACCATACCTATTCTACTCATAGCAGTTACTCTGTAGCACTAGGGACAAAAATAGACAAACCACCAGAAACTCAAAAAGTTATAATAGATTTGGATATGTTCATTTTGTGTAGTAAATAGTAGTTACTGTAGTTTAGACATCCTCTGGCAAGTTTGTTGCTGTTGAATTTTTCCTGATACTTATTCATTCTCTTTCACAGTGGCTTCCTGGAGAGTAAAGGAAACCGAGAGGATGGTCGCAATTCGGACCGAGCTAACAAAGGTGAAGACACTAGGGCTTTGTTCTTCCTGTAGTTCAGCCCTCTTGTCTTTTCACTTGTGGACTTTTCACTTATGGATCAACATGCGTATTGTTTGCCTTGTTTTAGTTGGGAGCATCGGTTGAGGAAGGGCCGGACTACTGCATCATCACACCACCAGAGAAGCTGAACGTGACTGCAATCGACACCTACGATGACCACAGGATGGCAATGGCCTTCTCCCTCGCGGCCTGCGCCGACGTGCCCGTCACGATCAGAGACCCCGGGTGCACCCGCAAGACCTTCCCCAACTACTTCGATGTGCTAAGCACTTTCGTGAAGAACTAAGCGGAATGCTAAGGGGTAGTGATGAAGGAAAAGGAATTGCGCCTGTAGCCTGTCCATGTGCTGAGGAAATTTGATCCTTCTTTTTGCAAGATGAGGTCTGTAGTACTAGTTTGTAGCATGCCAGCATGACATGAGTCTTGAGAATTAAGATAAAATGAGATATATTGTACACCGGATTCGTTGAGAGTCGCCAATTTGAGATAAAGGAATAAGTTACCCTACGTTGATTCTGATGTTTGCCTTGCTTCCGGAGATGTCCTGTTTCTTCACCGTGCCGGGCGAGCGAGGCAGCGACGATCCCGCCCTTACTCCGCCGCATCTCGGCCGCCGGCCATTCCCGGGGTCACGACCGCCGTTCCCCTCGAACAATGGCCGAACCACCGGGCATTGGCCACCAAACCGGTTGCCGTGCTCTGGTTTGGCCGATGAGGTGATACCAGTGACACAGAATGACAGAATTGCTACACACACCGGAACGTATATCCCAGGGAGAGACACACGAACAGGGGTGCGAGTTAGCGCCCACAGAGTAACAGCAATGAGGAAACAATTTGGTCCACGAAATGCTGCAAATGCCTTGTAGCCAGACAAGCAAACGATGTTACCAACATCATCATAGATCAATAGGGAGTCATGTATTAACATCTGTTGGGGCACACACTAGAGCCATAAAATTCCTGATAACTTAGACAATAGGGACTCAGAATTACGATGAAGAACCTATAGATTAACAAAACCCTGTTCTGCCAGTGATCTCTCGTGCTAAAAGCTTTTAAAACATCCTGTTCACCGATATTTCTCCACCTTTGTAAATTAAGACGCTGGATAGCATATTACTGATCGCTGATCGTCACTTCAACCTCCACACCTGGCTCGATGGTGATCGAGGTGATCTGCTTGACAACATCTGGAGAACTGATGAGATCAATCACCCTTTTGTGCACCCGCATCTCAAACCGATCCCAGGTATTGGTACCTGAAACAAGGCCAGAAGTTCCAAGTAAGTTCAGGCATACTAGTTTTAACAAGTAAATAAAAACATTTCAAGAGATCAAAAATTTTGGATATCCCATAAGAAACTTGGGCATAGTGACAATAAAAAAATCAACAAATTGCAAACAATCGATGATAAACTCATGACAGGCTGAGCATCAGTTTTAAAAAGCTCGATTTTGAGACATCAAATATATCAGCAAAAAACATGTGGTATCATCTGCTCAGTTCATCAACAAGACACAACAACTATTGTTATGTGAATAAGACACAATTCTGCTCCTAGGATAACTTCCAAATACCAAATGCTTCCATGCATCTACAATTTATTCACAAGTTACCGTTCAAAGTAAAAGCAAAGATCAGAACCAATTGACAGACCACAAGGCCAAAATTTGGAGGGGCACACAATGGGGTGGGATAAATTTAACTTTGCCATTAAAAGTGACTGACAAGAATGGCCAGGTTAGTTTGTGCAAACTAAACAAGGGGAACATATACTCAAAAGGGCTTATTTTGAGTGGCTTATGGCTGAAAAAGCAATGTAGCTGATGGTAGCTTATTTGGTGTAATTAAATTTAAAAAATTTTAAAAAATAGGAAAAACAGGTTAGCCCGTCACAGACAGTACAAACGAATACGAGAAAAAAAAGAACTGACAAAAAAGTAAAAAAAAAAAGCCAAAAAACCAAAAAAACGAAATTGTTGAATAGTAAAAAATAAGCTAGAAGTCAGAAGTTCAAGCCGAAATGAGCGGGGCCGGCACAAAACTAATTATAATCATCCAGAAGACTACATTGGAAATAAAGTCATTGGTATTGCTTACTAAAAGGAAAATGTTCGGAGAATAAACTATCAAGCATTGGATAGACCAACCATCAGTTTTAAAAAGCTCGATTTTGTGAGTCATCAAATAAAATCTCAGCTATAATTTATTTTAGCATCATTTGGCCAGTCCATCATAAAACAAAAGTGCCTGCAAACCACAAAATTAACTCAGATGAACAAGGAGGAGGTCCTAAAAGGAAAAAAGAAGCAAATAAACAGAGACTCATAGGAATTCCTGATGACCCTAAATGGAAATCAACGGTTGAGCTACATAAACTTCATATAATGGCATGTTGGGAAAGGTTAGAAATTAGACATATACACATTCAATAATAGAATGCTTCCTAGAGTATATACGGTCACTAAGAAGCAGCATCGAGCTCTCAGTAACTATCAATTTAAATGGACAACAGAAAATCACAATGTCCGATGATGAACAACCAACAGCAATATACCAGCTTGAAATAGGAAAAACGTACAGCATCACCACTTATGTTTGTCACGTCGAGGTACTGCAGAAAAAAGAACTGCAAAATCTGATCCAATTTTTCATAATCGAAAACAGCACCACCACTATACAGCATCACCACTAATGTTTAGCTTAAGTATCAAAAACCACAAACCCTCCATACTACCATCACACTAGCTAGGCCAAGCATCAGTTTTAAAAAGCTCGGTTTTAGAGACCTCAATGATGTAACATCTCAGTAGCATCTCCTAGTTACATCACATGCTCAGCCTAACAATCACATTGTAAAACCCAGCTCACCTCGACTACATTACGCCAGGAATACAACAGCTGCTCCCATTCATCTCTAAATGAACAAAACCAGTAACCTTACAATGACGATACGCTAAGCATCAGTTTTAAAAAGCTCGATTTTTTGAGACATCAAAGACCCAAAGGATCTCAGTTGATGTAATGTTAACATCATCTGCTCAGCACATCACCATAATCACTGACCACTCCAAACACATCACAAACAAGACTACTTGACCCACATCGACATTATTACGAGATTAGCAGGAACACAGCAACTAACTTAACACAATTAAAAAACTTGTGGGGGGAAACAAAGGTCACCTTCGCCACAAGGAGACTTCCTGGTGGTGATGTGGAGCACCTTGGTGGGCATCCGCACGGGGCCCTTCACCCTCAGCTGCTTCTCCTTGGCTCCCTTCACCAGATCGGCGCAAACTGTTGACGCAACACAGCCATCACGATCAAATCAAAGTCGCACATAGATCTACCAGAATCACAATGGAACAGCGAGTGCACGGATGGATGGATCATGGATGTATACCTTTCTCCAGGTTCTTGACACTCTTGGAGGAGAGGGTGATACGGATCCTGTGCTGAACCTCCTGCAAGCCCTCGAACCCCGCCTTGCCAGCCTTCATTGGCGGCGCGTACGCCAGCTCCGCCGCCATCGCTCGTCGGAGGAGAGCAGGTCGCGGGCTAGGGTTTGGCCTTGTGGAGGGAAGAGGCAGGTGGCGGCGAGAGTGGGGATCTAGGTTTTTCGGCGCAGCAGGAGGCGGGGTTTATGTAGAGGCGGGAGGCAAGGGGAGGTGGTCGAGTGGCCGTTGGATCGTGTGGTCAGAATGATCTGACCGTTGAATTGGACCTGTGCTTGGGTAGGGAGAGAATATTGGTGTTGTGTGGATGACAGTGGGCCCAATTTGTCAGAAGGATATCATCACCTCGTAGTAGTGCAGAAAATTGCGAACAACGGAACAAGTTGCAGTGTTACACAACAAAACATATAGTTCCGCGTCTCAAAAAAGAAAACGTAGTTACACATTTTAGCAGTTGCAATGCAACTTATCATTGATTTGTACGTCTGAATCTGCTGGATGCAACATACAGTATCAGTCCTACCCAACAGGGCAATGAAATCTACTGGGCAAAAGAACTATAGAGTGAAATGCTGGATAGATTTGAAAGGCATCATCAACGTGCAAATATGGTTATCAACATCAACACAGAAGTTTGTACAATCACGAGAGCAGCAGAATAACGTTTCCCACTCACATGAATATGTATGGAACACAGCCCTTTCAAACATTAAATATACTAAATTTCTTTTCCGGCAAGGACAGGCTTGTAAAGTGCATGTATATGAAGTTCTCAGCAAGGAGCCACACAGAAACTGTAGTAACACTAGTACGTTCTCTATCTTTGAATGGGTATCGGCTCTCACCCTGGCCATGTTTCAATCTTCTCGAAGTATTTGACAGGAACGACGCCATTAAAACCCTCCGTCAATATCACCTTGTTGCCTGAACTGTGTAGCTTCATTCCGTCTGAGGACCCCATGCTCCGAGGATGCTCAAACTGCTCACACTTTAGCCGATTAGCTCTCCAAGAGCCCTAGTACCATGACTAACCGCCGAGGACTCCCCACCGCCTCTAGCCATCCCTAGCCCTCCCCAGACTTTGCTGTCTCCAAAAATGGGTTCCTTATAGTCTCTTGAGTCCATCCATGCCGTTGGCCACCCTCGAAGACCATCGTAGCCTCGCCAAGTGCTCACGCCGCATTCCTCTATTTTCGGCGCTACAATAACGGCCGGGGTTGAAGATGGAGCATTGTTCATTTTAGGCCAGGCCGCATAGTAGAAGCCTATGAAATGTTAGCAGATCGGGCCATCGTTTATCATTGTTCACCACTGTAGCACACGAACCTGATGAATAGTAAAAACATGGTATGAACAGTACCATACCCACAATGAATAGTAGCCATTTGGTACTGTTCATCCATACCTAAAATATGCGAAAATATACCCATTTTGTTCGATTTGAGCCCGCCTACACTATTCTTAGCCCTGTTTAGTTAAAATAAACTATGATAAAACTCTAGACTAGCTAAACACCATTTAAAACCCTCAATCCAATAAGGTTCAAGCCTTTGCTGTTCATTGACACCTATTAGATGTACATAAACTTGTCGACCATTTCAAACCATGAAGTCCATTTTCAACTCTACTAAGTCAAAACACGCTTCGATAAAACTCTAGCCAGCTAGATGTTATCCCGAATCTATGTCCAGTACCATGCTGATAGTCACTATTTGCCAAAACCCTGAAAACACATATATGGGCCTGTTCGGTTGGTGAGAAGCCGGCCGGCTTCTCGCAGCTGCTATAGTACCTAACTTTTAAACGGAGTATTTTTTTCAAGATGGGATCTATAAGTTAAACGTAGTACATGTTAAAAGCCCAACATATGTACCAGTCAAAATCGCAAGTGAGTATCGATCTCTCCGTAATCTGTACCGTAAACAGTTAAAATTCAAAAATTTCAGCCAAAAGCCATAAGACGCAGCCAAAAAGAACAGCCCCTATACCTATTTAGATCGTCTTGAACCTATTTACACCATTCTCAGCTCTATCTCACCATCCTAGACTCTGATAAAACTCAAAACCACCCAGATAATTATTCTGACCCTAAAGCCAATACTGCCCATACCCCGCAACTATTCACGAAACCCATAAACATATATATATATATATATATATATATATATATATATATATATATATATATATATATATATATATATATATATATATATATATATATATATATATATATATATATATATATATATATATATATATATATATATAGCCAATTCAACCATCTTAGGCTCAACTAGCCAATTCCCAACTTTGTTCATCCAAACCACGCACCACCTAAATTGCATCCACTCAAACCTATTTTATTTATGTTTTTTTGGTTATTTTATTGTATTTTATTTCCAGCTTGCATTCCGCAAAGTAAGAACTCATTTGCATTCGTTTTCTCACATTAGTATTTGGACCCAGCGAGTTGTACTCATATTTGCTTACTCATCACCAGAAGAAGTTTGGAAAGACACCAAGGAGTCTTTTAAGTGAAAACCCGATGCCTCCAAAACGACAAGAGGTTGTAGCTCGCTTGCGATGCAATGGCATTTCTTTCTTGCAATTTCGCCATGGCTATCCTGTCCCAAGCGCAATTACGTAAATGTCTAACAGCCTATTCTTTTAAGTTATGGTTTATATCTTTTAGTTGAGATTTATTAGTATAATAAATAATAATTATTAAGAGAATTTATTAGTATAATAAATAAGATTATTAAGAGATTAGGAGTCACTGAAAAGCCAAAAATAACTGAGCCTAGCTTCATTCGATCACTGCGACTTCGGAGGGAATTACCGTGACCATGAGATTGGAAACACATGTTCGTTCGCTTTTATCATATCGCTGACACAAGGTGAACACGACAGCCCAGGTACCCAAAAAAGAGTCTTTTAATTACCATCATAAAAAAGCTAGATCCTATTCATATCTACTCCTAAAAATTATTTTTCTATAATAAATATCTTTTCTATAGTAATTAATCTTCAAATAAAACGTTTTTTCAAGATATCTACTAGTCAATTGAAATACACACTGTAGTGATTTCATTTATATCAGTTAAAATCACACATGTTATGACTCTCTATAAATTATTACTATTTATAAACTAAAGCCAAAAAACTATCCGTGGACACTAAATTTTGAAATTGTACAATGCACAGGCCAAAGAAAAAATTGATCATTTCCTTTCTCCTCGAAAAGTTGGAATACTGTGGAAAGTATCAAGCAAGAGCTGTGAATTACCCATTTGCCTTGCATTAGCCAAACCATCGATTATTCCGTTCCCATTTTCCCCTTTCGGGCTTGACTCACCCTTCTTCAATCTGGCCTCCCACTCTACTGAAATATAGGGAGTACTTTTCTTAGTTTTCTACTCTACACATTCCACTCTCTTCTCCCTGCTTGCTCAGTAGTCAGTACTACTCTCCCCTCACTTTTGAAGCTTCAAGCTACTTGCTCCAATGGCGGCCGAACGCGTCCTCTCCCCCCTCCCGCTCCTCCTCCTCCTGGCCGTTCTTGCCGCTGCAGCGCGCAACGAGGAGGAGGCCCGCGCGCTGATGGCACTCAAGGCGGCGCTGGACCCGGCCGGCCGGGTGCTGGGCTCGTGGGACCGCTCCGGCGAGCCTTGCGGTGGCTCGTACGTCGGTGTCACCTGTGACGGCGGCGGCCGCGTCACGGCCATCTCGCTGCAGGGCCGCGGGCTCTCCGGCACCCTCCCGCCGGCGATCGCCGGGCTGCGTCGGCTCACGGGGTTGTACCTGCACTACAACGGCATCAGGGGGGCCATACCGCGGGAGATTGGGAACCTGTCCGAGCTCACTGACCTTTACCTCGACGTCAACCATCTGACCGGGCCCGTGCCCGTGGAGCTTGCTGCCATGGAGAGCCTCCAAGGTGAGCTTCTTATGGTGTCTTTTTGTTGAGTTCTTGAACCGTGGGGGAGAGAATGAGAGCTTCGTGCTTGGCTTTTTTTTGTTCCAAGATTACATTTTTGGTCTAGTCTAGGTCATTTATTGTCTAAATACGGATTGTCTTGATCTTTGGTGCTTGTTCTGGTAGAGTTGTGGTGGTTTTAGCATTAGATTTGTAGTTTTGGCTCCTGGTCTTGTTTGGATTTGAACATTGGGGAAATGTTTTTCTTATGGTTAGATTCTTTTCTTTTCCTCCTATCCCTCTGAGCTTTGACTACATCACTAGATTTTTTTTTCTTGCTTGCTCTCTTTCTTAGTTCTTGATGATTTTTCAAATAAAAGTGGCATATAAATGGCACCTTGAAACACAAAACAATGAAGCATTCCATTTTCCACGGTTCGAGAACCAATGTTCCAGCTATGACCGTTTCTATCCTCGTTTTGGTTTGGTGCGAAGGCTCCCTTTTTTTGTTGCGGAAAGTTTCGATTTTTCGTCGGTTTGTGGCGGGATTCTGGCATAGAATGGGGATTCTTTTGTTAGTTTATTTCAAACTTTTTTGGGTGGGCATTGGTTCATTTAAATCCTATGCTACGGTGCAAGGTGAGATTTGTGGGGGAGAATGCGAAAAACAGTCGCTCACATCAATGCGAAGATCCTACACCACTGTACTTGTTTGTTGGATGTTGGCGACCTTAATCTTGACAATAAACGGTTAATTTTTGAAATGAGATGTTTGTTTACTTCTATACCTAATCATCCAATTTGTACGCTTCTATTCCGAGCCTTCTTTTGGAGCAATGTTGCAGCCACGTGTTCATCCTCTTCGATTTATCTTGTCTTAGACTCCTGCACATGTAAATGGGGGATTTCGTGGAGTTAAAAAGATTGGATTTTTTTACTGTATTTGTTTCATTGTGCATATGTGGGTTTATTTGGAACCACTTGCCTCGGTATAGATTCCCTTTTGTGGCAACTTCAGGTTTGATCTTGGTACAAAACATTTACCAGCAGTAGGAATGTCTCTGAGTTGATTTGACTTTCGGCTGTTTCTGTCCGAAGTTTGTGCTCTTTCTGTAAGTGAACCCACGAAAGAACAAGATTATTTTTGTTCTTGCTGCTACTTATCTGCGAATTGTGCACTTGCATCTCATGCATGGCGATAACGATAAGGGCGCCCCCAACCATGTGATCCTTCTGTTCATGTCTTGGAGGCTTCTAGTTGGAGCCTTCAAGTGAGAGTACTGTTTCCAAGTGGCCAAGAGTCAGACATTGTTTGCTGCTACTTGATTGATTGATTGATTTATTTATCCTTCACATGCTGTTTATTAATCCCAAGAACATAAACAAGAATAGCAGTACAATCCAGTGTGAACATTTGAATTCTTTGATGTAATTAACTACCCTTTGCTGTTCTCTTTTGCAGTGTTGCAACTGGGTTACAACCAGTTGGCAGGCAGCATACCATCCCAGTTAGGAAACCTGAATAAGCTCGCTGTTCTTGCACTGCAGTCCAATCAACTGACTGGAGCCATTCCGGCAACCCTTGGCGACCTAAGTCAGCTGACACGCCTTGATTTGAGCTTCAACAGCCTGTTTGGTTCGATCCCTTCGAAGATTGCAGAGGTTCCATTGCTCGAGGTCTTTGATGTTCGCAATAACTCTCTCACCGGTAGTGTCCCTTCTGGTAATAGACTCTTGCTCAACCTTTCTTGAGTTGAATTTTTTAGTGTCCATCGAATTAACTATCGCACTTTTGTTTCTGATGCTAGGCTTGAGGAGACTGAATGGAGGGTTCCAGTATGTGAATAACAAGGGGCTTTGTGGAAATGACTTCAGTTTGCTGGATCTTTGCCCCTCTTCAGAAGATGCCCTGAAACCTAGCAAGCCTGAGCCTTTTGGCCCAGATGGTACCGTCAAGACACGGCAAGTGCCCCAATCGGCAAATCCAGACAGGCACTGCGAAGGGTCTCATTGCTCAAGATCTCCAAATGCCTCTGCAGGAGTTCTTATTGTTGGTGTGGTTGCAGTGGTTATTGGTGCAGCATTCTGCGGAATATTTGCATTCTCGTATTACCGCCGGCAGAAGCAGAAGATTGGCAGCTCACTGGAGGTTTCTGATAGCAGGCTCAGCACTGACCATTACCAGCAGAAGGAAGTCTGCCGAAGGAGTGCTTCCCCTCTGATTAGTGTTGAGTACTCGAATGGATGGGACCCTTTGTCAGGTGGAGGTGTTGGATCATCCGGTGAGGTTGGTGATAGCTTTAGGTTAAACCTTGAGGAGGTTGAGTGTGCGACTCAATACTTTTCTGAGGTTAACTTGCTAGGTAAGAGCGGCTTCGCTGCGACATACAAGGGAGTCCTACGGGATGGATCTGTTGTTGCTGTTAAGAGCCTCAACAAGACAAGTTGCAAGCAAGAGGAGTCAGATTTCTTGCGTGGTCTGAAGATGCTCACCATGCTGCGGCATGAGAACCTTGTTAACCTGAGGGGTTTCTGCTGCTCCAGGGGGAGGGGGGAGTGCTTCCTAGTCTATGACTTCATGGTTAATGGGTACTTGTCACAGTATCTGGACGTTAAGGATGGTTCCAGTGCTAGTGTTCTTGCTTGGTCTACAAGAGTTTCCATCATCAGAGGCATTGCAAAAGGTAATTGCCACACTACTATCTATTCTAGCTTCCTCTACAGCAATTTAGGACTGTTCTCCGAGAGTTTCAGTGTTCTTCAAATCCTTAATCTGTTGCACACTTGCAGGAATTGAGTACCTGCACAGTAAGAAAAGCAACAAGCCATCATTAGTGCACCAGAACATTTCGGCCGAGAAGATCCTTCTAGACCACCATTTCACCCCGCGGTTGTCAGTCCCGGGACTGCACAAGCTCCTTGCTGATGATGTTGTCTTCTCAACCCTGAAGGCCAGCGCAGCGATGGGGTATCTTGCCCCTGAGTACGCCACCACAGGCCGATTCACTGAGAAGAGCGATGTCTTTGCGTTCGGAATCGTTGTTCTCCAAGTCATCACAGGCAGGAGGGCTGTCTCACAAGTCAAGGTAGGCACAACAGCGAGTGACTTTGAAGGCCTGATTGATGAAAACCTCGATGGTGTCTTCTCGAGGACTGAGGCAACTATGCTTGCTGCAGTTGCTGCACATTGCACAAGCGAGGCAGCAAGCCAACGGCCGACAATGGAAGCTGTGGTTCAGCAACTCAGCAGCTGCTGCTGAGGGTCTGAAGCCTGAAGGCTGAACCCAGTTGACATGAGATGCATTTTGGGAACCTCATTGACCTGAGGTCTTTTGTGATGGTAGTGAGCTGAGGAGAGCGTAATGATCCAGTTGCCACTGACATGCTAATGTAGAATGTTACTACTGATTAACTAGTCACTTTTCTAATGATCTCACCATTTCATGGTTAATGTATCACTATCTTTTCATCACTTGAATGCTGAAAGTATGTTTATCAGATGTGAACCTTTGGTTCTGTACATCAGTATGCCATGTATGTAGTAGATTTGTAAGCCAATAGCTGCACAGCAGTTCAGCGTTTCAAACGTTACTTTGGTTAGCATTATACTGGCATTGTATGCATTGAAGTGCTCTACCGTATACAAATCAGTTAATGGTTCTTACAAACTCTCGTGAAGCAGCTAATTGAATGTAGAATGACCAGATTGGGAATTGACGTCTGCATGATCTTGACCCCAGAATGTCATTTATTGTAAATCAAGAACATCCATATGTTTAGTACTATTTTACTGAATCTAGTAGTCCTCAACACTGACACTACTTCTTGGCCTGGTAAATATGATAGGAGTAAAAACTACTTGCAAACATCAGTAGTGGTGAACTATTGATCTCAACAGACCTGTATATCAGAGATATTGGGATAACTTTAAATTTTGAATCTCTGAGCAAAAAAGAGGACACTTTCAACAGTTACGTTGGTCTGCATTTTCTGGGCAGGATGCACGGGAACCTCAAGTGTGTGGACTGTGTGAAAGTGTGAGTATGCTGCCATTTTGCTCCCTACCAACTGTGCCCTTACCGTTGACCTTGAACATTGTTTCTTCCTTCCTCTCCATTATTCTTCCCATTTCAATTCTTCCTTGTTCTTTTTCAAAACTCAACACATGTCTTGTCACAAAACTTTGCTAATTTGACAAACCATGGGCCCCGGTGCATGGTTGGATACAGTAGTCCATGCTAGAAATATCGTCTATACAGTAGTACTATTCCATTGCAACAATGTCAAAACAGCTATAGAAGTTCAAATGATAACTTTTACACCAACATAAAAAGCTTGAGCGTATTGCATCATTTTGGCTTAAGTTTCTGGTTTTCAGCTTATTTTTTATTATTCCTAAATTTCGGCTTTTTTTTTTGTTTTTGGCTTTTTTGAGCTTTTTTTGCCGTTCTTTTTTCGTATTCATTTATATTGTCCGTGATGGGCTAACCTATTTTTTATTTTTAATTTTTTAAATTTAGTTACGTTAAATAAACCACCATCAGTTACAATGTAATTTCACTATAGTGTAATTTTAGTCATAAAATAGTTTATTTCAGTCTAACTAAACGACACTTACATCGTCTTGTAGTACGTATGTGTATAAACAGTGAAAAAAAGTTAATGTGTGAAGCATTTTCCCATCTAACCAGTCCTTCCACTAGAATATTAATTGTCATTGAATTGTGACCAAAGCCAAAATTCAGCCCAGGAGCAGGCGAGCGGCAGAATCTACACGTTCATCGGGAACACAACACTAGAATTTATTTAAGCAAGCCAAGAACAAAAGGTAAACATAAAAAGAAACTAAAATTAGTAGTAACCCATCAAAGCCCAATCACCAACCAACCACGCATTAATCACAGCGCCATTAGAGCAAGTCTTATAATCAGACCTTCACCGGTCAGTATGAATACTTCTGACCACTTATCACCTACTCATATAGTAGTTCACAAACAACACAAGGTGTATGACCTACTCCTTCCTCTCACAAAGTTTCTTGATTCTTGTGCTTCACTGCTTGTGGTATAAACTTCTGACCCACTCTCTCTCTCTCTCTCTTCTCTCTCCTCCACCTCAAATACAGCATGCACTTCACACCTCTTATTACCACAACTTTGGCCCTGCTGAGAAAGCTTATTTTGAGTGCTTTTGGCTGAAAAGCATTATAGTTGACTGAAAAAACACTGTAACTAACGAGACTTATTTAGCATAATTAAATTTTAAAAAAAATTAAAAATAAAAAAGCATGTTAGCCCATTACGTATAATACAAATAAATACGAGAAAAAAGAACCAACAAAAAGTTAAAAAGCCAAAAGTATAGAAAAAGATAAAATTTATGAATAGTATAAAATAAGCTGAAGCTCAAACCAAAATGAGCGTAGCCTTTGTCTGCCCAGCTACTAGGACAAGACAAATCAATCTTTACTGCACTGTACGGAGCCTGACTCATGGCTTTCTGTGAATTATGGCTAAAATTATACTTAATGACTGTTAATCTTTACTGAAGAAAAACTAAAGATAAATAAAAAATTATTATATTGTCACGAACAATACAAAAAAAATAAAAATTGGCATTTGACATGTGTGAGAGAGACCATGCTGCTCCCAAAGCTTCTGTTCTGTTGCCTCCCCACCTCCCCCTTGTGACCGCCTTTGGCACTAGTAGTGGTCCAGGTCTGTAACGTGCGTGCGTACTGGGCAGTCGAGCTGTGTTTTCTTTCGAGGCTGCAATTGGAGTCCATCCTTTTGTCATGTGCATGTCCAAAGCGGCATTGGGCAATCCATCCATGACAGGGAGACGTTACGCCCCGTTTATTCCAGTTTTTAACTTTTGGTTATTGATTTTTTGTTAAAATTGCTTTGTAGCAGTTGTTAAGTTTTTTCTGATTCATTCAACTAAAACAAATAAATAATAAAAATACTGTATATCATCACAGACAATACAAAGAAAAAACAAAAGACAAAAAGAAGACGAAAAAGCTTAAAAATAAAAAAAAACAAAATTAAAGGCATGTTCTTTTCAGCTTTTAAAAGCTGTTTTCGACTTTTCTACAATAACTAGCTTTTAAGCGGAGTATCTTTTCAAGATAGGTCTAATATTTAATTGCAGTACATACTGTACCGACTTCATTTATATTGGCAAAAACCACATATAAGTTTCTGTTACTCTGTAATCTCTCACATGAATAGTCCAAAAGCTAAAAGCTGCAACCAAAAGTCACAAGTTTCAGCAAAAAAAATAGACCCTAAGAAACTTTGTGTTCATTGTGGCTTCAACGGAGCATGGCATCTGCTTGGTGGATTGTTGGTTGTCTGGCATTTGGAGGTCCATGCTCCAGAGCGCACTGACTCTGCACTGCACTTGGCATTGTGACTACTGTGTTGGTTGGTCTCCAAGGAAACCGTTGGGTTGAGTAAAATCCAACACGAATGAATGCATCAATTTGAATTCCTTTGCATGAACACATAGTTGAACATTTGAATGTCAATATCTTGGGCATACTAATGCCATGTGCAATGTGTGCAAATAATTGATGCTAGAAAGCAAAAACTAGTTGCAAGCATCGATGCTAGACATTGGGCTATGGTGATGCTAGAACCAAGATTCTAGGACCGGTGCAAGTGGCTGCCCCGATGCCAACACAATAAAAAAAATATTTTTTTGACAAATTAGCGACATATCAGTTACAACACACATTCATTTATTGATCCATGACCGTTGCTACCTGCATGTATTCATTCGCCATGACCGTTGCTTCTTGGTCTATATACAAGGCCATACATGAATTCATTTCATACAAGCATTGCCATACTCATTTAAACTTCATCCAAAACACACTCCGTCCTAAGCATGGAGCACCTAAAATATCCTAATACGTGATATGGGTATGGTGATACAGATATGACGATACCGCAACATGATGTTTTGCAAAAATAAGGATACGATGATACGTCAAGTGTGTGTGTATTAAAAATACAGACAAGCTACAAGAGAGTGAGAAACTAATATTACCTTGATAACCATTCTAGTCAATGACCTTCCCACCTACGGCCTTAATCTTTGCATGCTCATATTTCCTAGCAGGCTGGAACACAAAAGCATAATCAGACAAAATTTACCTTAACTAATGGATTATGAGGACTAGCAATTTCTAATCCGCTTTAATTAACAAATTAAGACTAATGAAACTTAATTGAGCAATTGATTAAAGTAATTGTGCAAGGAATTTTTTTTAAATGTAGGACAGACCAAATCAATAAAAACTTTCCAAAGGGGTGAGTCTAATTAAAAATTTACGAGCCATCTCAAATTACAAATTGTGGATATGAATTCATCTCCACACGATCTCGATTAACACATGTCAATTAAAAATATTCACAGTCAGGTTACAACAAATAGTTCCATCAGCCAAGTGATAATAAAAAAATCATTCCTCGAATCAAATAAAAATATTAACATCCCATATTACATCAATATAACAATCATATCTTTTTACATTTCAAATTACATCATTTTACAATTCTAGATCTTCATTAAGTATGATTCAAATTACATCAATTACAATTTGAATTACCTCAAGTTACAATCCTCGAACTCAAGGGGGATTTCTAGAGTTCTTCATACACGACATTATTGCGGGCGGCTTGCAATTCGGCATATCTCGGCTGGACGACTTCGACCCTTACCAGACCCAGCCTACTGGACCACCGTCGGCCACTAAGCAAACAAAACGGTCTCCATATCTCCTCCGACCTGAGACACAACCTCCGGACCGACTGACGTACCCAACGGGATATGCTCATGCGCGATGGAAGATAATACCACGTACAGACAGGCAAGCGTGGCGAGAAGATAGTAGTGGCTCAGATGAGTGAGCCATATTGCATCCAGTGTGATGCATTTTTTGTACTACTGTAATTACTTTTAATTATACAAATTCCTAATGTATAGAATTGAAAAAAAAGTAAAATATTTGTAAATTCATAATTAAGTTATCCCAAATAAACGTGGTAAATTCGGGCCACATAAAATTTTCAAAACATTACACAATAACTATTATTGTATCAGGAGGTTTCACATAAAATTTTGTAATTTTTGGAGCTCGTTCGCTATAGCCAAAACTCGTAAAAATATCAAAATTGTATGAATTTTTGAGCAACATTCACAACGGACAAAATTACCCAAATATTACACTGCAAGGTACGTTGTATTGGGAGGCTGTATATAATTGTTTGTAATTTTTTGAGCTCATTTGATATATTTAAAAATTCAAACAAACACTAAACAAAAAATTAGGACAGATAATTAAGCCTGCTAATTAGCCGACTTAATTACCTGTCGTCCCCTCACTGGACGGCAGGCAAGCATGCCGTCTGCCCCCTAGTGGTAGGCTGTTTGCCGTCCAGTGAAGAGGCGGCAGCGCCGCGTGTCACCTCGCAGGCACTGCCGCCCGGCCCCCGGACGGCAGAAACGACATTTTTGTCAATACACTTGGCATACTGCTATTTTTGTAAATACAGTGCGAAACAGTGCCAAAAGTGGTTTTCAGTGGAGAAATTAGTACCTGCTATATTGTACATGGCCTCGGACAGAAAGAAAAATGTAAGGAAAAAAGCTTCTTGCTAGATCTAGGCAGATACTCCTTGAATCAGGTTAAGCTATGCAGTTTCCTTCGCTAATAGTAGTATCACATGCTGTAGTTGATAAGAAGTTTCCTGCTGAATTTCTTCCTTTCCTGCATACGACGGTGAAGGGATTTGCAATTGTTGATCTCGATAAAGTGTGTTCTTGGGAGGAGGATGACTGCTATTAGTATAAAATATTTCTTGCTTTGATGGTTCCCGGTGAAACATAGCGAAGATATTGGAGCAGTTGGGGAGTACTTTCGTGTCACGTGTGCACATGGTCCCTCCATTAGCTTTTTTCGTCGCACGGTGCTGTTCCCTACAGCTGCTTTAAGATCAGATTCGACGCAAACAAAACCTCTCCAAAATTTAACGACAGAAACAGCAATACTCAGCATTTTATGAAGGAAATGAGACGTGTTTTCTTACGAAATAACTTTGTTTGGCGTCGTCGTCTTCTTCAGAATCACCTACAAGAAGTCTTTTGTCCACTCTAGCTACTGCGTGACAGCTCTGTACAATGCTACAGTATATACGAACAGTTGTACGGTAGTAGACTAGGATTGTTAGGGGGTGTTTGGTTGCTAGCCACACTTTGCCAACAAAAATTGCCACATTTGCCTAAGTTGAGGTGCTCAAATTTTTTGCCACACCTTAGCAAGCCTAAGAGAATCTTGCCACACGGCAACCAAACAGCTCCAAAGTTGGTTAAACTTGCCTAACCTTAGGTGTGGTAAACTGTGGCTGGCAATTAAACACCCCCTTAGTGTGGTACTTCAGCACAAGCTCTACACTGCAGCGCCTGCGCCTGCACTGCACTAGCTGTATGTCTGTATGCATGTTTTGAATGGAATTCCATCTCATTTCGTTTTGCCGATGGTGTGTGTGCATGGCCCAAATATCACATGGAGCGAAACAGTATACCAACACACCGACGCCGCGGCCTTTAGCCATATGGGGCGGCAAGTCTCGGCGCCAACGGGCGACTCGAGTTTGGTGGTGGCGGCGACTAGGGTTTCGCCCCGTGTCCCTGCCCCTGTTGTGATCCTGATGCAGGATCTCTCGACGGCCGCGTAAGTCTCGCTGCTCGGGTCCGGTTCCTCTATTTTTGGCGACTTAATCGCCGTCACAATCTAGGGTTCTGTTTTCCTCGCGTTCGGTTCCATGGACATGCGGCGCAGCAGATGGCGGGTTGATGGAGAAGTTGAAGCTCTGAGTCGGAGAAGAAGGGAATCAAACTCGGGGTTTCTTGGGGGCCCTAGCGCTCGAAGGATCCCAGCGGTGGGAAAGTTTTGACGGACAAACTTGTGAGAGCGAAGCCCTAGAGTCGTGGCTGGCGAGAATCTGTGCCCAATTAAGGGATTGAGTGCAAAGATTTGGGTGAAAATCGTTTCTGTTTACCTTTCTTCGGGCGGGAAAAGAAGAGCAATGGAGGAGGGACCTTGGATGTTCGGTAAAGATCCGTCGTCCTAGCCGAGTTCGACGGGCCAAGACATTAGATGAGATCGAGTTCACTTCCATCCCGATCCGGTGAGAGTAATGAAGATGCCCCAGGGCTCATGACAAAGGCGTGGCGAGGAGATTGGGGAGTTGATAGGGAAGTCTTGAGGTGGATTCGATGATGATGACATGGCTATTGGGCAATTCATGAGGATCAAGATCAAGCTGGACATCCGAAAACCTTTGATGAGGGGAGTGACCCTGGACTTGGGAGATGGAGAAGAGGAGAAAACGTTATGGTGTCCACTGAGCTATGAATTCTGCGGATTTTTGCTATACATGTGGCTTTGATTGGACACACCGATCGTAATTGTGAAATTAAGTGAAAAAGGTGAGACCAAAGAGATTCAAGAAAGCAATTCGATTCTTTCCAGAGAAAAGGAAGATGGGGGAATCCTCTAACTTCAGGAGAACAAACGTGGGTGGAAAGGGAAGTGGAGATACTTTGGGGAACCGGGGGAGTGGGAGCTGGCGGATAAGTGATGCTCCTAGCTGGAGGAAGTCCGGGGATGAAACCCAAATTCAGAAAGATAATCTGGAGGAGGATCAGGAAGTGACCAGCCCGATGAAAGAACCAGCTCTGCCAGCCTTATCTGGTCAGGTAAAGAAGTTGTTGTTCCCAGATGATATTTCTCAGGAGGATGGGAAGGGATCAGGTAGCGGAGGAGGGGGTCTGGAGCAGGGGGAGAGTGAGAAAGAGGCGGTTATGGGGTGCGCAGCAGAGAAGCCGGGGCAGCTCAAAAACAGTATCATACACATCAATCTGGAAGAAGGCTCCATGGACAAAGTTCTGGGGCAAAAGAGTGTTGGTAGGCGCCGGTCTTTTAAACGTGCACATAGAGCTCCCAAGGGTGGTCTGGATGATACTGAAACGTTGGCGCAAGATGGAAGAAAGAGGGCCGGGGAGATGGATGAAATGGAGATTGACGACCCACGATGTCTGAAGTTGGGGAAGTCAGAACAAGGATCCTTCGAGGTTGCTCATTCAGACAAGGTGAAGGCGGGGCCGGCGGACCGGTCCTGCATAGACCAATGAAGGCCTAGCTTGGAACTGCCGGGGCTTGGGAAACGCACCGGCAGTTCGCGGACTTCTGAGTTGTCAGAAGTCTGAGGAGGCTGATATCCTTTTCTTGTCAGAAACAAAACTTGATGAGAAGAGGATGACGACGATTAGGAGGAAGCTGGATCTGGCTTTCATGGAGGTGGTGGACTGTGAAGGTAAAGGGGGGGGAATTGCAGTGTTGTGGAGGGGAGGAATCAATATGGTTCTGAGGAGTAAATCCAAAAATCATATTGATATGGAGGTCTTGGAGACGGTGGTGGAGTTGGCGATTCACGAGAGTGTATGGAGAAGCCCGATCCGAGCTGAAATACAAAACTTGGGAGATGATGTCCGAGCTACGATCACAGAGACTCTTCTTCCGTGCCATGGTTGTGTGCGGGATTTCAATGAGATTCTATACCAAAGATGAGAAGGAAGGCGGACAACCGAGGCCCGTGTTTGTATGGATAGATTCAAGGATGCTCTTGAGATTTGCGAGCTTCATGACCTAGGGTTTCTTGGGGCGTCTTCACGTGGCGGAACAAGCGGACCAAGGGTGTAATCACATCGAGCGCTGGATAGAGCGGTGGCAAACTCGAGTGGAGGGGAAATTCCCAACGGTGTTCGTCAAAAATGGTGACCCATATCATTCGATCACGGGCCGTGATCATAAACACGCATGGCTTCCGGCTAGGAGGGTGGCTCGGGACCCGAGGCCTTCAAGTTTGAAGCGAATTGGTTGCAAGAGGAGGATTGCGGGAGAGTGGTAGAGGAAGCCCGGGAGGCGGAGGAATATCCTCGACTCGGCTAACTCGAGAATCTGCAAGGGTGGCGGAGTTTGAAAGAATGGAGTATCTCTTCGCTAGGGGATTTGGCGAAACGTCTGAAGAACGCCAAGAAGGAGCTGGAGAAGTGGAGAAGAGAACCTATTAGTGATGGTTCAGTCGGAAAGGAGGCCGTTTGGAGCTTCAAGGTAGACAGGTTAGAGGAGCAAATTGACGTCTACTAGAAGCAGCGGGCGCATGTTAATTGGATGCAGTTCGGGGATCGAAACACCAGTTACTTCCATAACACTTGCTCGGAGCGGAGAAGGAGAAATAGAATAGGGAATCTGAAAAAAGAGGATGGGGGATGGGTAGTGGAAGAAGTGGAGAAAAAGGCTCTTATCACTAATCATTTTGTGCAGCTTTTCAGGGCTGGTGCAAGGGTTGACGAGGGACGCACACAGCAAGTTCTGGACGCCGTCCAGTCCCGCGTCACCACTCAAATGAACAACCGCTTATCTGCAGAGTTCTCGGCGGAGGAAGTAAAATGTGCATTGGACTCTATTGGTGACCTGAAAGCTCCTGGCCCAGATGGTATGCCGGCGGTGTTCTTCAAGAAATTCTGGGACATAGTGGGAGGGAAGTTAACAACTGAGGTGCTGAATGTGCTCAATGGAGATGAACTACGAGGGATGGAATGATACAGTAATAGCCTTAATTCCGAAGACTGAGAAACCGGAGAGAGTAACTGAACTTCGACCTATAAGCTTATGTAATGTGGTGTATAAGGTAGTCTCCAAAGTGCTGTCTAGAAGACTCCGTGATATACTGCCTGAGATAATCACCCCAAACCAAAGTGCTTTCGTCCCGGGAAGATTGATATCGGACAACATTCTAATTGCTTATGAAATTACTCACTTCCTGATGAACAGGAGGGAAGGAGATTTGGGCTATGCGGCGCTGAAGCTAGATATGAGCAAAGCTTATGACAGAGTTGAGTGGAAATTCTTGGAAGACATGATGAGAAGATTGGGTTTTGCGGAACAGTGGGTTGATCTGATCATGAAATGCACCACAACTGTCTCCTATAGAATCAAAGTTAATGGGGACTTGACAGAGAGGTTTAAACCTGAAAGGGGACTAAGGCAGGGAGACCCCTTGTCTCCCTATTTGTTCCTACTCTGTGCGGAAGGTTTTTCAGCTTTGCTACAGAAGGCGGAGAGGGAAGGAAAGATTGCGGGGGTAAAAGTCTGCCAGGCTGCCCCGAGTATATCACACCTGCTGTTCGCCGACGACTCGCTGATCATGATTCGAGCGACCGAAGGGGATGCTCAGCAGCTTCAGGACATCCTCGATCTGTATGAGAGCTGCTCAGGGCAGATAATTAATAAAGCCAAGTCAGCGGTTCTTTTCAGCAGATACACGGCGGGACACCAAAAAAGCGAAGTATGCGAACGTCTGCGAGTTACTAAAGAGACGATGAATGAAAAGTACTGGTCTCTGGTGCATGTGGGAAGATCAAAAATGGAGCCTTTGCCTATCCGAAAGATCGAATCGGACCAAAATACAAGGATGGAAAGAGAAGTTCTTATCACAGGCGGGAAGGAAATTCTAATAAAAGCGATAGCTCAAGCAATTCCAACATTCGCGATGGTCGCTTGATCTTACAAAATCCTTTTGTGATCACATAAGCTCTATGGTGTGCTGATCGGTGGAATCAGCAGGAAGGCAAGCACAAGATTCATTGGTTGAGTAGAGATATGTTGATGAAACCGAAAGGAGAAGGGGCTTGGGGTTCAGAGACATTCATGCTTTCAATCTAGCAATGCTGGCAAAACAAGGCTGGAGGCTATGGCAAAACCCAGATTCCCTATGTGCCCAAGTCATGAAAGCAAAATACTTTGTGGATTCATCAGTATTGGAGGCTAAACCAAAACCGGGCATGTCATATACTTGGCGGAGTGTGTTACGGGGCATTGAGGTGATGAAGAAAGGCATGATCTGGCGAGTGGGGGATGGAAGAAATCTGAAAATCTGGTCTGATCCATGGTTACCAAGGTCCTTCTCCAGGAAACCAATTACCCCTAGGGGGGGTAGTTTGCTTACAAGTGTTGATGAGCTGATCAATCCAATCACGGGAGCTTGGGATGAAGAATTGATTAAAGACACCTTCTGGGAAGGAGATGCTAATATAATTTTGGCGCTGCCGGTGCGAGAAGGGAGTGAGAACTGGTTAGCGTGGCACTTTGACAAAAGAGGAAGGTTCAGTGTTAGGAGTGCTTACAAGGTATGTAGGGACGACATTCTCAGGAGCAAGAAGCGAAGGGGTGCACAGGGAGGAAGTGAATTGACCTCTGAGTCGGTTTGGGACAAAATTTGGAAGGTGAAGTGCCCAAATAAAATCAAACATTTTCTATGGCGCCTCGGTCATATGATCACCACTGAAATGTAATCTGTTCGACGCGAATGAAGATTGACACAATGTGTCCATTGTGTGAAAGGGAAGATGAGGACGGAGGCCATCTGTTCTTCAAATGCAAACCAGTGAAGCAGGTGTGGCGATCTCTTCAGCTGGAGAGGGAGCGAATGGCTTTGGCTAACTTATCGTCAGCCCGGGAGGTGGTGGCCTTCATCATGCAAGCAAAGGAGGAACACAGGGTAACGATGGTGATCCTGCTGTGGTTTCTGTGGTCTGAGAGAAACTCGATTAGAGTAGAGGGGAGGAGAAGAAATGCTGAAGTCGTAGCTTGCAGAGTCAGTATATATGCAGCTGAAGTGATCAGGACGCAGAGCGGCGATCGACAAAAGAAGAAGAAGCAAAAGAACCGATGGATCAAACCACCAGAGGGGGTTCTCAAACTGAACTGTGATGCATCCTTTAAAGTGGAATCCTTGTCAGGTAGTTGGGGGTTTCTAATCCGCGACAGTGATGGAGATGTTGTTATGACTGGTAGAGGGAAGATTGCTCACGTGATGAGCGCCTACCAAGCTGAATTAATATCTTGTAAGAAGGGAGTCCAGGCGGCTCTATCGTTGGGTATTGGAAGCTTGATTCGAGACCGATGCTCTTATGGTTCAACAAGCTCTCAAGTCGATGATTTCGGCAATGCCCGAAGGTGGGTGGTGGACGAGTTGACGGATTTGGTGTCTTCTAGCTTCATACATTTTGAGTGTGTGTTCAAGGGTAGAGATTGTAATAGAGCTGCTCATGCTTTAGCTAAATTGGGTCTTGAATGTGATGAAGGGGAGGAACAAATTACTGCAACAGTTCCTAGTGATGTTGGTGTAATTGTTGCTGCTGATCTTTCAGCAGAAGAGTAATGAAATCCCCAGTTTCAAAAAAAAAATATCACATGGAGGGAATCCAAGGTGTCCTACGCAGCTGCGCTCCATAGACCATGGTCATGATGGCAATGGGATCCCATTGCATGTGTGGTCCTTGGTCAGGGTCAAAGCTTAGTGTACAACCTGAAGCCAACGAGTACTGCACAGTGATACGAGAGTTTTTGGCACTTATAACCCCATTTTGAGGCCGAATTTTGAGGCTGTATTTATAAAAATATTAATATACATGTAAAAATAGCAAAAATATCTATTTTAATATTCGGTCACCAGACGACAACGCTATAGAACTGACACATGGTCACTGGTGCCTCATGGCTGTGCAGCAGGGGCCTGCTGCCTGGCCACCATGTGACCAAGGCGGCACCACATGGCCACGAGACGACAGGGACCATTATCTGCCACCATTACCCCTAGTTAAGTAGCCTCTAATCACTTGCCGTATGGTGGCCCGGCGGAAAATTTTGATACCGTTTGGCAGGGATGGCATGTATGTTTTTAGTTACTATAGTACACATGCGAATGAATGAAATGAGCCAAAGGCCATTTGGTTGCACTAGAAAATGAGTGCTCGTGCATACGCGATGAGGGAGCAGACCACCGAAAGGAAGGTTACGCCGCATTTGTCTCCCCGCACGTAGTTCACTCTTACCATTATTGACGCTTTATACATATATACACACTAGTAAGCGTGCATGTGAAATCCACATTAAAAAACAACACCAAAAGCGTTGATTGGCAGAAAGCAAATCACTCAAATAAAAAACAAAACAATGCTAAGCATAAAGACTGAAACTCACAATTGTTGAATCACAAAAACTGCATTTTTTAAACTGGTTATGAAAACTCATTTAAAAAAACCATCATGTAAATATGCTATCACATATAGTATTCCGTAGTTTTCTCTATAATCAATCAAATATTCTCATGATAGGGTATAATCTGTACTATGGAGACATATTGTCACATTCATTAAATGTACCTGTGAAAATGTCTATTTTCCTTACGTCAAATAAATAACTAATCTACAAAGAGCGGAATACACTTTGAATATAGTTATTTATTCTTATTTGAGCTAGTTTGATCACAGACAAATGCTCGGTTTAGCCCCGCTCGGCTTGAGCTTCTAGCTTATTATTTATTATTTCTAAATTTCACCTTTTTCTGTCTTTTTGGATTTTTTTAGCTTTTCTACTGGTTCTTTTTTTCGTATTTGTTTGCATTGTCCATGATGGGCTAATCTATTTTTCTATTTTTAATTTTTTTTAAAATTTAGTTACGCCAATAAACCACAATCAGTTACAATGTAATTTCAGCTAGCTACAGTCCAATTTTAGCTATAAGCCAGCTTATTTCAGTCCAACCGAACGGCACAACACTATACGAAGTACCTAAGCCATAGTTATTTGGAGGTGAAGAAGCGGTAGAAATTTGTAAACCATCTCAACCAAACCCCAAGTTTTCTACATCCAACATGTAACTAGTTTTTGTAGAAATTTGTAGCGGCATCATACGGTGAAGGCTAGGGCTCATCCTCACAACGGGGATTTCTAGAGTCTATCATTCATGACATCATCGCTGACGGCCCCCAACTCGGCATGTCTCAGTAGGGGCACATCGACGCTTACCACCAAACATCGTCTGCTCTACCTCAGCCTACTAGACCACCATCAACCACTCAATAGACGGAACGGTCTCCATATCTCCTTTGATCCAACATGCATGCTCCGGACCAGCTGTCGTACCCCACGGGACATGCTCAACAAAAGACAAGGCCACACCATGGAGGCAGACGTGACGAGGAGATAGTAGTGGCTCAGATGAGTGAGCCATATCACATCCTGTGCGATGCGCTTTTTGTATTGCTATATCCCGTGTCAGGCGTTTTTACTGCTATATGTACTCCTTACGTAATTGAATAAAAAAATTACATCATCAAGTCAACTGTGTAAGGATCTTTAAAAAAATATATAATTTTTTGAGCTTATTTCCTATATTAAAAAATTTCTACAAATAGTTTACGTAATTGAATTTTTTAGTAAAATTCAAAATGGAAAAAATTAGAAGCAAATTACACAATGAAGTACGCTGCGTCGAAAAGCTCCACAAAAAATTTCGTAAGTTTTTATGCTCATTTGCTATATCTAAAAAAATTCTACGAACTATGCATATAAATAAATTTTCTAATAATACAATTAAACTAATTAATTACAACTGCTAATTACCTACTGCCTTGTGGCCATGCAACAAGCTCTTGGCCGCACGGTGATCGAGCTGCAGGCTTGCAACCAGAGGGCAGGCCCCCGCCGCACGGTTACAGGGTTCCTTCGGCCAGATGTTAGCTCTATGGTGTTATCGCCCGGTCATCAGACGATAAAACAAACATTATTATTATTACCGTGCGTATACTAATATTATTATATATACGGACTCTAAATTCGCTGTAAGTGCCAAAAACTCTTGACACGACTCTTCGAGGCCCAGCTAGTGCAGTAAAAACAATGGAAGTTACTCATGCAGGACAAAGTACACAACTAAATTATATTTCACTTCCATTGGCCCTGTTTGGATACGCTTAAAATCCGATTCTGGTAGAATTAAGCGAGAATCCCACCCAAACGCTTTGATTATTTTTCGATTCTTTCAATCGCCGCGGTGGGAAAGATCGGCATTTGCACTGGGAATCCAAAATCTGCATCATGAGCCCAAGGGGCCGTTTCTTCCACCGCGACGATTCTTGAGTGCAGATTCTTCAGACCGCGACTTATCAGAAAATCCTGATCAAATTAAAATCAATTCTCAGATAAGCATATCCAAACAGGGCCATTAACTCATGCTGCAAAGTCTGGTGCTAAACCATCGCATTGCACTTAGTAGATGCGAAATTAGAGCATCCATTTCAGACTGTTCAAAAGGAAAACGCAGCATAATATATTTTGTATTGCTGGCAAACAGTACACGGGGAACTTATTGAAATGCGTGTTTATGTTAAAACTACTTTGCGCACACAGCCGCTTATTTGTGATCCACGCTCGTACAAGGCAAGTGATGGCAGAAAAGAAATTAGTTTGTCCTGATACACCAGAGAACATGATCAAGTAAGCTTGGTAAACAAGAGTATGAGACTGCTTAGCTTAGCTACCGGCGCCTCTCTGAAAGGCCTGATAACCAAATTCTTCAGATTTGCCAATAAACTCCCAAGAACTTCACTGGAAGTTTTGGATCAAGTAGTAGAACTTTTACTATCAAGCAACTGCGCTCTGCTGTTCTAGGACCTGTGTCCACTCAGCCGGCCACCAGTCTGGTTTAATCGCCTGAACTCGCACATCCCTATTATTGCTGATGGCAAGGGTTGAATTTTGCTTCAGTGCTTCAAGTCGCAACAGGCCCATTCCACGGCAGCCCAGAGCAGTGTTTACTGTACCAACTTTCTTACCAGAAACCTCGTCCATGACATCTGAGCCTGGAGCAACAGCCTGCTCGAGTTCTGATAAGAGGTTGAAAAATGAGCATCCGATGATAGAAAGATCGAAGCATTGCATCATTACCACAAAATCAATACCTTGTCCATTTTCATCGACAAACTTCAATGGCATTAGGCGCTTCCGGATGACCCCACGGTGGTGTGTCCGTGCAATAAGCTCCTGCCCAATGTAGCACCCCTTCTCAAATGAAATAGCATTCAAGCCAGCAAGATTGTACTCGAGTGGAATTGCTTCACCTGATTCAAAAGAAGGTAATTCCAACCAAAGGCAAGGGAAATATAAGAGATTTGGTATTTGATCTGGAAAAAATATATAAAGCAAGTGTTGGATAATGATCGAAATTATATTACTTGGAAAACAAATGCTGCAAGAGAAAGAAAGTGCTGTTAGGTGTTTCACGTACATGTATAAGGCCATTTGTATTACAAGAGAACCAGGAACGCAGAAGTTTGAGAATATCCTGTATGGTACTCTAGGCTTTTAAGCTAGCTCCTATAGACATCCTGGTAAACCATCCACAACAAACACCAACCAGAATTACCCTGCAATCCTACCCTACGACAAACAATGACATCATATCTAAGCAACCCAATTACCTTAAAATTGCTTTAGTAGACAGAGATGCTATCATCACTAGTGTCTAGAGTCTAGTGTTATCGTAGTTAACATGATGTACATCGTTTCATTCTGTAAGTTAACTAGGCATTGAACTATTTATGACAGATTATTGGACGTAAAACACTGAACCAATCATTCCAGGATCAAGTTCAAGAATTCAATTAATACGTGAACTTGGAGCAGCTTTTCAATCAAAATGGAGACTAAGAATCATATAACTGTAAGATGGTGCACTGTTAATAAAACAACTATGATGACTTTATAAGGACAAAGAGAATAGCAACATCCTGTATGGACATTCAACATCTTCCAGCAACAGTACTAAAGTTATGGAGAAGTAAAACATAAAATAGCTAAAGACATAAAGTGCAGACCTGTAACTATGCCAACATCACACAAACTTAATGAGCCAATTGGGAAATAATCCTACCTTTTGGTATCTCAGTTGAGCCTTCTGCAACTCCATTCTCTATTCGCCAGAGCAAATAATGGCGTTCATCTGATTCTTTGTCAGACTCAACTAGTGGCGCTGTCAATAAACATAGAAGTGATTGTTCATTTGTTCAAATGAATGGTGTTTGATATCAAACGTATCAGATGGAACTTCTGAAATAATCAAGAATAGATAACTTACGTATCGTATCAGCTGGAAAGATCCCTCTGTAACCAAGGCAATCCAGCCGAGGATCTTTGAGCCACTGCCAACCATGACCATTCCCTTGTGCAGCTGACTCAGCAGCACGGTCAATACCTTGTCCCCATCCAATGGATTCAGCCTCAGGTTCTTGAGTAGAAGGTCCAGTATGTTCCACGTAGCGTCCAAATCTTTGCCAACACACGAACTCCTCACTTACATTATCTATCTCAACCTTTGATCTTAACCGATATCTGCAAAATGGGCAAAATGTTGCCAGGCCACAAATTGAACAGGAGAAAGATCATTCAAGAGCACATGGAATAGGTCATAAGCCCGCGATTCACTGCAAAGCTATAAAGCAACATGATATATCATTCAACTACAACAAGCATCCAAATTCTAATGTAGTCCTACTCAAGGTTCCAAATCTCGGAACCGGGGGTATTTCCGGCCAGTGACCGGTAACGGTTACCGGAAATTCTGGGTAAAACCTGGACGAAGTTTATATTTCAAATTTTGAAGTTGAACGGTTTGAAACCGGAAAAAAACCGGAAAACCCGCTAAAACCGGGAAAAGCTAGAGAAAACCTAGCACAAAATGTTAGGACTAGCATATTTAGTTTATACAATAGGTAATTTAGCACAAAAAAGCCTAAACCAACATAGAAAGTGCATTTGTAACCACCGGAATTTTTGACCGGTTTTCCATCCCGGTTGTCACCGGGATTTCTGGTTACTGGCTGGTAACCACCGGTTTTTGGACCCTCCTACTAGAGCTCAACAGTCAACATAATAACCTAACAACCACAATTTCAAGGGATGCTACTTCATACAAGAGTAATTCCACATTTCGAGTCCTACTTGACACTAGAAAAATCCCCAACTAGGTCTACATCCCCGATAGTGAGTCAGCTCATGATCATCTTCGGTTGCAAATTTACAATTTTTGGCACTGAAACTTACAATACTCATTTGGACTCCCAACTATGGCACTAAAATGTCCAACCAGACAGGGCACATAATCATCTGCGCATCAGCTAAAATTCCTACCTGACACTAAATTATCCAAGCAAACACCTAAGAATTACTCAAAACTGTCAAACAACTGATTGATTAAAGAAATTATTATCCTTTCCCACAGCGATTGCCCAATGAGTTGATTAGCTCGTAGAATACTTCATCTCTTTACCATATTAATCTTACTTTCCAGTCGCAGTTTGATCAAAAGGTCTCACAATAGAGTATAGACTACAAGTTCCACATTTGAATAAACTCTTAACAAACTGAAGAACATTAAATTTGCAATTCACCTCTTGAAGCAAGCGAGGAGCTCGTCGACTTCTGACGCGTCGACATCCGCGAGCAATTCTCCATGTTCCTCCCCCTCCTGCTCCCCCTTGGGCCTCTCCCCGGTCTGGGGCGCGGACCCGGTGCGGTCGAGCATCTGCGACCGCGGCGGGGGGCGGTATAGGAAGAGGTCGTAGAGGAACCGCCCCTGCGGCGTGAGCAGCGCGGCGTAGGCGGGGGGCGGCGCCCGCGCGGGCGCGTTAGGGGTGGGCGCGTACCGCGGCTGGGACGAGCCGGCGGAGGCTGAGAAGCCGGAGGCGAGGAGGTCGTTGGTGAGGAGCGAGTGGAGGAAGCGGGCGGCCTCGGGCCCCGCGAAGCGGACGACCGCGCGGGAGGCGAGGCGGCACGCGAGGACGCCGGGGTCGGTGGGCGGGCTCGTGTGGAGGGAGCGACGCGAGACGAACAGGTGCGGCACGAGGCGGCGGCCGAGCGGCGTCATGGCTGGGGCTCACTCGGGTGGACGGCGTCGGGCCGGGCGCTTTGCGGGGTTTTGGTTGGTTTCTGGGCCAAGTTTGGGGGTTTCGCGGTGGAGCGGACGAGGCTGGCGGTGGAAGCGGCGGCACAGGGGATAGCAGCGGTACGCGTGGGGAGGGACGTGGCGGGTGCGGGCTCGTGTAAGCCGTCCGTGCAACGTAAGTAAGCGGAGCTGCGATGACAAAGCCATGGCCGGCGCGGTTAGAATCGCTGGGAATTCTCAGTGTGCGACAGATGGGCAGGGGAAGATGCTACTGGTAACCGGTGAGCGTGTAGATGCATGCGTCGATGAATATGCGGCTGTGCCATTGGAGTTGTAAGGTTGATTTTTTGGTTCCTCCGGTACATGCCTGGTTTAGAGTTCTAGAACAACTTGGAACAAGGGTCAAGGGAACGGAGTATGAGAAGGCTGGCAAAACATGTCTGCATCTTTACTGCGAAGATAACACACTGAAAATTGATAAAATGCCACTCCTTTGAAGTGGTTTTGATAAAATGTCACTTTCTAGATGGCAATTGTTAAAATATCACCTAATACATGATTAACTCTATGATTTGTCCTTTTAGGGGTTTTATCCATTTCTTTTTTGTTTTTTATTTTTTTTCACCAAAATTGTATGAAAAATGACCCTAATACCCTTCTCAGCAATTAGGGCCCGTTCCACTGCGTTCTTTTTTGCTTTCCTCCACCCGTTCCAGAGAAGCATCTCTCTTCCGGAGGAACCAAAGAGACGAGAGGCGAAGGCGCGCAGCTCCGCCGCCGGCACCGGAGCTGAGATGTGTACTCCATGCATCAATAACTTAAAATATGTTCTTAGCTTTAGCATTAATAATGTTAGATTGGCACTGGTGCAGGTATACAGTTTTGTTATCATCGATGTGCACCAATCCGAAAGTACCAACGATGCCATATGGTTCACGAACGTGTATTTCATAATTTGGTTATATATTAGCATTGTGGTACTCATTTGCGGTATGGATTTCATGACTGGGCGCACTTGCAGGCACACCTTGACAAACAAAATGTGTATCGATCTCCAATTCAAAGCTTGAGTTCTTGTGTTTCTTCAGCTATTCTGGAGCCTACTTTCGAAGTTCATAATCTGAGTCTACAGCATCGAACCAGATGGACAAAAGACCCTAGCAGACAAGAATTAATCTACCATATCAAAATTTTTCCATACTACCCTTGACAATCTAGGATTCTGACGTGTAATTTGTACATTGCGGTCGATTCTCGATAGTTATTCGCATGCGATGCGATTCTGACCGTCATCTGCGAACTTTATTCTGTACATGAAGCTGCTTATCTGTTGTTGGACCGAAATAGCGACAAAGGGGGGGTGAATGACGCTCGACACTCTCGAAAAACTCAACCCCTGACAAGCACAAGTCAGACCGTCCCTCGGGCAAAAAATCCAGAAACCTGATTTTTCAGAAGATAAGGCTTGAAGCTTCACAAAACCAAAGGAATTGAGACTTCCATTGGTTATCTTGGTCCAGTATAACAAGAAAATGATTATACCAGCCCAAGGAACCTAAGAGACCACAAAAATCCAACTCAACAAGAGGAATTTCAGATTTGCACAAGAAACTGAAAGTTACTGGCAGCAGTTACAAAAACTTAAATTCCCACTCAATCCTTGAATCTTTGGCCACGAAACTTTGAGGATAGTTACTTAATAGCCATAGGAATCTACATGCCAAGTTTCGTCATTTTTCGAGAAGGGAATTAAGAACAGCCCCAAATTGTCGAAAGGACTGAAATCTGAAAATCTTCAGAGAGGAGCACTCAAAAACTGAAATTTCTCCATGGTCTCAAATCCTTTGCTAATGAGACTTTTCAGATATCTAATAGATAGCCTTAAGACTCTAGAAACCAAGTTTCAAGTCATCTTGCAAAGGGAATCAATATTTAACTCAAAACCATAGAAAAGACACAATCCTGAAATTTTGCACGAGCTGAACCAAAAAGGCCAAATTTCTCCTAAACCTTTGATCCTTTGCTAATGAAATTTTGCAGACATGGAAGCAATAACCAAAGGACCTCTTAGCCCAAAAATCAAGTCATTTCCTCAAGGGAATCAAAATCTGGACCAAAACCCTAGAAGACAACATATGAACAGGGGAGGATCAAAATGAGAAATCTGAGATTAAGCGAAGTATGCTCTTGGGAATTCGATCAAATGATCTTGAGGGTATATCCCAACCTAGAGCAACCCATTTTGGCACTTTCCAGCATCAAACAACAAGAAACTCAAAAACTCACAAATCACCAGAATAGAGCATCGAAGGAAAAATAAGAAACAGGGAATGCAAACTTCAGATTTCATTCATTAGATCAAAAGAAATACAGAGGAGTCCCCATACGCTGGACATTAGAACAAGAAGTTTGATTACAAGTCTCTCAATCCTCATCTCCTCTCCTCTCAAGAATCACACACTACATGCTTGGAGAAGGGAACACCACACTGGCAAAGCTACAAACAGACAACCAGAGAGCACAGAGGGAACACACTCTGCCTCCTCTAACCACTCTCACCCACTAAAGTCTAAAGCCAAAGCAAGCCATCAAAGCTTCTTTTGACTCTAGCAAACCCTAATTTTCTCTCCAAGTGTTCAAGTGGACATGCAGCCCCTCGACTCCTTTTATAGCCCATGGCTAACGGGTCTCCACCCCGTTACGCCTGCTATTTCCAACGGAGCCCGCTCCCGCTTGTGCAGCCTTGCGAAATTCCCGTTTCGCCCCTCCTGCACCTTCCGGGAAGCTTCCGCGCTCCTTGTCTCGCATGCCTCGCAACCACCTCGAGTCCACGTCGTCTTCGACACCTCCCGATCGCGACCTCGGCGCCACTGCGCGCTAGTCCGATCCTCCGTGTCTCGCCACGACTCCGTCTCGATGTCCTACAGTCACACAGACAAAAAAACACATCAAATAGCACCGCTCGATACATGAAAGCGTAAATAACCTCATACTTACCACAGATGAAGTCCAAACCAGTCGAATCAAAGAATCAGCGTCCTAATCTCATACAATCAAGTTTGACCAAAACCCGACCAAGTCCGTCACACCACGCAACGACATGGTCCAAACCACTCAAACCAAACTCGACTCACCTAAACCATGGTCAATTACTCATCAAACACATGTGGTCACCTCCACATGGTTCATCAATCTCCCCCTTGATGAGTATATTGACAAACCCCGAAAAAGCGCAAAGTTGAGTTTGAGTTTGAAGAATCCAACATGGTCCAAAGAAAGAAGTGAGGCTAATGACCATGTCGACAGAAGGAACTCTTAGAGCAACAACTGAAAGAGCAAATTGTTCTCCAAAACTCTAAAATGATCCCAACTAGCTTTTTCTTCTCTATTCTCCCCCTTTTGGCAATAAACACATCAACAATGCAAAAGAGAGAATATGACATGCATATGGATGAAATGGCTGAAGTTTGATTATTCTAAACATTTTGAGCCATGAGAATTATCCATAATGACCATAATGAACTACACCAAGCCATAACTCAATAAAAGCTATCTAGATCATGACAAGACATGTATATTCTAGTTGGAGCACAAAGATGACGATCGAAAATGTAATGCATTTTATGAGCATGTCAAGTCATCAATAAGCAAAGTCTAATTAGAGATATCCAAGAATGATGCAGGCCATGTCAATTAAGCTAAGCGGAACAAGGAAGCTACTATTGAGTCCAAATAGAGTGCTATAAGCTCAAGATTGAAACATTGGTTAAGTATTTGGTTCCTTTTGTAGCTTAAGCAAATTGAACACATAAACCATTGTCTTTTTAAAGCCCATGGTCATTTCCAACCTAATTTTTTGTTATGTGCTAGATCTCAAGCCTTATGCGACTACTCCAAACAAGAAGCTTAAGAAGATAGTCTAGATCATCCAAAACTCCCTCTGAGTTCATGCCTAGTGCCATGGCAAGCCGTCTCATGAGAAAGATTTGGTGAAATCAGTTTTTTCGCACAAAAGAGATCATTTTGCCTTTTAAACAAGTTGTACTAACTTATGCATCATCAAGAGACGAAAATAACTCAATCTAAGACTCAACAAAGATTCAACGCTCAACTAAGCCTATTTGACATGGCATGAATCATAAAAGGATAACTCAAGAAAGACTAGACTCAAATGCTAGCATGACAAGTCTTAATTCAAGTTAAGCAATTTTAAATTACTTATCATGGCAAAAGCTAGTCTACACATATGAAGTCATGATAAATCTAGCATATCAACACAAATCATGGCAAGGTGTAAAGCATAACAGGATAATAATCAAGGCTCAATGTAGTTATATTACAATGCAGAATGCTGAAATGCACTAAAATCCAGCTCCCCCTCAACATGAGATGTAACTTTTAGTTCAAGTTGAGTTAAGTCAATATTAAGCTCCAGAAGCTCCCAAATGAACTCCCCCTGAACCAAGGCAATAAAATCGAGAAGCTGGCAAAGAACACCAAAACAGGCAGTCCTTAAAGCATAGATAAGACATAGAAGATATTATGGCTCAGACTGGCTCTCATCTACCCCATGTGACTCCAGGACTATTAGCTTGACCGTAAAACACACACATTAGAGAGCAAACACGTACCCTGTCTACCCGAGGGTGGCCCAACCCTCGCTAGAACCTACAAGAAGTGAGTGAGCTCAACCTAGTGAGATAAGAACCAACTAATAAGAAGCATCCTGGAAGCACAAGATAAGAGTAAGAAGTCTATGCAACTAGACAAGAGAAGCATTCTAACCTATGCTAGAAGGACTAAGCCCGATGCATCCCGAGTGCAAAGCGACAGAAATAAGATAGAAGCATAATCAATATAGTAAAGCAGTAAAGCTCAAAGCTCCCCCTCACTACAGTCCATAAGGACAAACCACCCCAAACTCTCCCCGCAGAGCTGAAAACCTCGAACTATCCAATGGCTTGATGAAGATGTCAGCCAACTGATGGTCACTCTCCACAAACTGGAGCACTATATCGCCCTTCTCTACATGGTCTCTAAGGAAGTGATAACGGATATCGATGTGCTTGGTTCGAGAGTATTGCACTGGGTTCTTGGCAATGTTAATCGCAGAAGTGTTATCACAAAAGAGTGGAACACTGTCGATAACTAACCAAAAGTCCCGCAGGGTCGAAACCATCCAAAGTACCCGGTCGCGGCGACGGCGTCGTGACGGCGGAGGCGGCGGCGGCGTCGGCACCCGTCCGTCTTGCGCGCGCGCGGCGGCGACGTCTGGCGGCGGCGGCGGCCCGTCTTGCGGCGGCGGAGCGCGCGCGCCTTCGCCTCGTCGTCTTCTTGGTTCCTCCGGAAGAGAGATGCTTCTCTGGAATGGGTGGAGGAAAAGCAAAAAAGAAAAAAAGAACGCAGTGGAACGGGCCCTAATTGCTGAGAAGGGTATTAGGGTCATTTTCCATACAATTTTGGTGGAAAAAAATAAAAAAGAAAAAATAAATGGCTAAAACGCTAAAAGGGTAAATCATAGAGTTAATCATGTATTAGGTGGTATTTTAACAATTGACATCTAGAGGGTGATATTTTATCGAAGCCACTCCAAAGGAGTGGCATTTTATCAATTTTCTCCACTTAGGCAGTAGTGGAGTGAGAATTTTAGCAACGGGATGCGAATTTAAAGCACATCCGCTCCGCGCTCTAACACATATTCAAGCATACGAATTTAAATTTAAATTTTTGAATTTTAACTGGTTAACACACTTAGGCAGTAGTGGAGTGAGAATTTTAGCAACGGGATGTGAATTTAAAGCACATCCGCTCCGCGCTCTAACACATATTCAAGCATACGAATTTAAATTTTAATTTTTGAATTTTAACTGGTTTTTTGTTTACCGGCCAGTTTTTTATGTTACGGACCGGTTTTCTAGTTATCGGTTTCAAAACAACCTAAAGTTCAAATTTTGATTTTCAAATTTTAACTAGTTTTTAGCTGATTTTTTAGGTTACCAGTCGATTACCAACGAGATTGGATCCGTTTATGATATTTCCAACCTTGATTCTGATCCATACTTGCTTTATGAGTCTGAGCACTCTGTAGTGGCTACTAGGACGGGTGTTCGTATTAGCTAGCGGCCACTAGGACGGATATTTGTATTAGCTATGTTTAATAATTTTTAACTAAAAATAAATAGTAGTGATTTAAAAAAATAAAAGACAAGGAGTGGTAAGAAAAGTAAGGAAAAGATATGTGCATGATGTAACCTCCTGTCTTATCATCAGAGCAAGAAGTATGAAAAACCGCTTTAAGAAATCAAGTATTCATATTGGCTTCTTCAAACAAAAGCCAGAAATAAAAGTTAATATGAACACCCCCTTAATCCAAAGTTTTTGCTATGCTTCGGCTACATCAAGCGTACATAATTACAGGACCAAGCAGAAGTCAGAAACAGAAACTAATACAAATACCCTCTTAGTCCAGAAATCTTAAATCTAAAAGTTTTTCCTATGCTTCAGCCAGCATCATGCGTACAAAATTACAGGGCCTGAATTATCACGTTTCAGAAAAGAGTGAGAAGAAGAACCTGAATTATATTGCAGTTATCTGTATTCCGCAGTCGAAACACGTACGTATGCGTCCATCACACCTCAACCGAAGCAAAAGAACAGCAACTTTTAACAGAACAGGTTGTGCCGTGCGTACGAACTTAACATTATATGACTATATATATCAAAATGCAACAATCTTTGATGAGCGCATACATCTCCATAGATGCGCAACCAAGTCCTACCAAGCGCTCATGTTATTGTTATTCACTACTAGTCTAATAATCTAATATGAACACACTTATCAGTTCTTGCTGAAATGTCTCCAACCGTATACCGCAAAGAACAGCGATTTACACGTTGCTGCTTGATGCTTCCATCACACCGTTCCGGATTTGCTCGCTGATATCCTTCACATGGCCCGGGCCGTGAGGTATAAACACGGTGGTGTTCTTCGAGCCATCCCCGAGTTCTTTGATAGTGTCAAAGTACTGCGTGACCATGATCAGATCCATGACTTCTTTCGCTGTGGTGCCTGATACTGTGTGTGAGAAATTCAGGATGTTCTCTCTGAGGCCATCAGTTATCGCCTGTCGCTGTTTGGCAATGCCAACACCAGAAAGGTACTTCGCCTCTGCTTCTGCTTCTGCTTTCTTCACCAAAAGAATCTTCTCTGCTTCTCCCTTGTAGACACTTGCAAGCTGAAGCCTTTGGGCTGTGACATAAGTTGACCATTTATGTGAGCACACATACAAATGACAGAAATGGTTACTTAATATCACTATATCTGATATTTTGCCATTCCAAACATTACAGAAAAACCCAAAAATGAAGCATGAGTACAAAAGATAGCATAAAAATATCAGGCCAATATAAGAGCTGTAACAAGTTTTGACTTCAAGAAAACACTGCAACGTTAAATAAACATCCTCCAGGCTGTATAGCCTGAAAGCACTACTCCACATATATTCAAAAGGGTATAATACCTGCATTTATGTCATTCATTGCTCTGCGCACAGCGGCATCAGGGATGATGTCAACCATGAGAATGTGCTCAATGCTGTAACCATAATCTGCCATCACCTGGACAGCAGCTACGATTCGTTATTGCCAGGCAAGACAGAAAAAAAAACAGTATGCAGCAGACCATCCAAGAAAAAGAAGACGTACAGAACATTTGGATTACTTTCTCAAGAGATGCTATCAATAAGAAACTACTTATCATTGCCAATAATGCAGAGGAAACAATGTTTTGAGGACAAAAATAGACATTAGCAATCAAACTTATGGTAAGTAAGTAACAGATAGCGTTGTATAAACCAGACAAGATTTTTTTACTTTATCAGAAACAAAATATCAATCACCTGAGGAAGAAACAAACATGGTGTTTAAAATTTGGTAAGCATGTTAGTTTTCTGAGCAAGACTCATTGTAGCACACAATACATTGTCAAATTTCCTTGTGATACAACCAAGTTCCATCAAATAGTATTCTGGAACTATTCCTTTTCTAATAGGCATGTTAAACCCGTGTTGGAAAAAATAATAATAAGAACTGCAGGCAACAAAATAACATGCTTAGGATGTACCGAACCAAAAGTCCAGCTGTAAGCATACATAAAGGGCAAAGAAAAAAAGTATGCTGCAACGATCACAAAACAGATTGCTGACTAAAAATGAAATCCCAGCAAAATTATTTAAATACACGAAATGATTCACCATGGCAGTAAGCAATACTCCCTCCGTTCACAAATATAGGTTGTTTTTGACTTTTTTACGGTCTCCAATGTAAGACTTTGACTATAATTTATTATCATAATATACTAGCAAAAATAAAAATACATTATAAAAGAATTTTGCAAGACAAATTCAACGGTAATATTTTCATGTAGTCAATTTATATACTTTAACATATATTAATGATCAAAACTTAACCACATGGAACTCACGACGACCTACATCTGTGAACAGATGAAGTACATGTAAACAAGAAAAAATAATGATCAGATGTATAACTGGAGTTATATTGCATGCAAAATTAAGAATTCAAATTAATCCCAGACTCCCAGTAAATTGGTTACCTTTGCAAGCTCCTCAAGTACAGCTTTCGCCACATCATTCTTTTGCTCAAACAGATCGTCAAGATTGATTCTTGGAACTTGGGCTCGAACCACTAATTATCAGAAAAAGCGACCGCTTAGACTTAAGGGAAACAGCATATAAATAACATAGTTCAACAGTAGTAATTTACCATCAAAGACATACGACTGAATTTGCTGTTGGGGATTCTGCAACTCATAAAATGCATCATCAGCTTGTTCCTTAACAACTCGATATTGGATTGTGCAGATCAGCTGAACAAAGACATTGTCCTACAAGGGAAAAAGGATATCATCAACTGTTGAACAAGAAGAAACAAGCAAGTAATAACAGTAAGGAAAATGGTCCTTCACTGACAAACATTTCACTTCATTTATAAGCACAATAGCTGGCCCATCACATGGTTAGAATAGGTGATTAATAGGGTTGTTATGGCCATGCTGCCAAAGCATCTCCCATCAAAAGCAACAAAAAGGTTTACTTCCCTCATAACACAAAGTAAAACAGAAAAACCCACAGTTCACTGCCAAAATAATGTTGGTCATTGGCCAACACTCACAACAATTCAACATGAACCTAATTTTCTTCCATTATCGCACTGAAACCTAATTTCTTCATATTAAAATTCTCCTACCACCACTTCACAGACCAAGTAAGGCAATCCCCTTCCTTCAGCAATAACGTTCATGAAAGTATAGGCCGCAATCAAAGCATGGATATTTCCACTGCTTCTGAGACTTTAGTAACCATAACTAGCATCCCAGCATGACACAATATCATCTTGTCCCAACAATTACTAACCTATAACAGAAAGAACTGATTGGACAAAGCAAAACAATTTTCTTGCGGGGCTTAGGTGGGAATTGTGGAGTTCTCCACATTCTGGATAGGATTGACCTCTCGCAGGAGACTAAAATAGGAACTAGCAAAAGAACAAGATTCATAGGTTTTTATGGCCATTAAGCCCAAGCATCTCACATCAAAGACAACAAAGTGTTAACTCCACTGCTAACCCAACGTGACTATAAAATACGTAGCGGATTGCCCAATCAACATCTTTCTTCCATTATCACACACAACCCTAATCCTTCAAGACTGCTACCATTGTTCTCCCAGTAATCCACAGTTAATTCTTTTCCACAGAAAAGTTTGTGAAAGTATAGGACGCGGTCAATTCAAAGCAACCATCTTTCCAGCGTTATGGAGAGTATAGCAACCATAACCAGCATCCCCTCATGATGCAATCTCGTATGGTTCCAACAATTAGCTTAGTAATCTAGCACCCGAAGAGCTCAGGTGGTCGGAATTATGAATTTGTCTATCATCTGGGTAGGATTGCCGCTGGGATTGAGCCCTCATGGTGGATCAAACACAGACAGGGGTGCTAAAATAGCGTGATCAAGAAGGGGGCTAATAAAGGAACCTTGGTCTTGGTCTCGACGCGGACGTCGAGGGACTGGACGCGGGTGGAGAGGGTGCCGGCGACGCACTCGCCGGCGAAGGGGTTGAAGAAGTGGAGGCCCGGCTCGGCGAGGCGGAGGAAGCGGCCCCACTTCTCGACCACACCGACGCTCGCCTGGTCCACGCACCCGCAGAAGAGGAAGAAGGCGTTCACCATCTCTCGATTTTTCTCTCGCTTCTTTCCTTCCTTCCCTCGCCGATTCTTCTAATGGCGGATTCGCTCCGGATTTTCCCCCTTCTCCGTTTCCTTCGCGAGGGAGGAGTCTCGAACGAACAAACGAACGAACGACGCGTACCTTGTTGGACTACTTCCGATCTGACGTGGGCGTCCGCGTTGATTTATGTAGGTTATCATCGGAAGTGGAAAGAAGATCCTGTTTTTTAACGGCTTTCTGCTTTTAGTTTTTATTATAATATTTAATTTTTAAATAGAGTATTTTTTAAAACGGGATCTATAAATTAATTATATTACACGTTAAAAGCCTAATATTTATATCAACTAAAATAGTAAGTGACTATCTCTTTCTCCGTAATCTCTGTCGCAAACTGTTAAAATTTAAAAATTTTAACTAAAAGCATAAGCCGCAGCCATATCAAACATGCCCGAAATCCATTTCTTTCCTAATTTTCAGCTTATTTTTGTGTTCGACTATTTTTAGTAATCATCATTTAAACGATAGTCAAAATTTTAAGCTACAACTCTAAAGAACATCTTAAAAACGGTTTGTTTAAAAGTTAATGCTACGCTTGGATTGTAAAATTTTCACAAACAAAATTCTTTGTGTTGCAAATGAGGCTTTCAGACATCAATTTTTCCAGAAATGGAGCTGAATTTGGATTGGAGTACGGGTGGAAATGAGGTTGGATATAAACCTAAATATGCATTAGTCGATTCGGTTTAATTCAGGTACTCACGTGAATTATGCATCAACTAGATAACGATAGCAACGTATTGTTTGTGGCGCACGAGGTGACAAAACATTGCAATGTGCCTAATTAAGTTTCCATTAAATTGAGAAAAGAAATAGGTAGGCAATTAGCCAATGTTGCATACCTAGGAACTATATTCTATACAAACCGTATATGTTTTCTAGACTTATCTGTGTTTCATCACATTGGAACGCTCAAGCATAGGCCAAAAAACACATGGTATCTCCAAAATTCATCTGAAAGAAAAAACTAGACGAATAAGGCCCAAGAAAGGGCGTTTGACCTGCGATTGATGAGAGAATAAAGGGCTGTTTGGTTCCAAGGTCATGGATGACAAACCAAAATTTGGTAAATTTGATCAATTTTGGCATCCGTTTGGTACTTCCAATTTGTTACTAAATTTCGATAAGATTCTTTTTCATTGACTCTATAGTTCCAGTGACTCCAACGGATGGGTGGTCACTGATGACATGGGGAAGAAGATGATGCAAGGAGTGGCCAAGTTTACTGCCGGGAGAGCCTTGGGTTTCATGAATTTTGGACACATTTGGACCTCTAAACACCCAAAATTCCATTTTTGGCCCCCCAAATCAAAAAAATTCCAAATCTGGACCCCTCCTGAGTGCACGTTCGCCCTGGAGCCGCCACGTGTCCGGTCGTGCGGTGTGGTACCGCACGACCGCACTGTAGCACGGGTCGTGCGGTACCACACCACACGACCCACCTGCCCCGAGCGCCGGCCGCGCGACTGCCCTCTCGAGCGCGCGACCGCCGCACCGACCGCGCGCGCCGCCCACACCGACCGCGTCGCCCGCCCGATCAGATTCCCGCCCGACCGCGCGATCGGGACACGTGGCGGCACACGGAGGACGCGCGGTCGGGAGGGGTCCAAAAACGGAATTTTTTTGGTTTGGGGGCCAAAAATAGAATTTCGGATGTTTAGGGGTCCATATGTGTCCAAAATTCGGGTTTCATACTCTCCTACCGCCGCAGCACATTCTCCAAATATCTCAAAAATACTGCAGGTATTTAGATACTTGATTACTATAAAATTCCAAAATTTGGATGTTTGAAAATATTTAAAAATAAACTTTTTAATGCATTTTGATGTTATTTCGGATTTTTTGGAGTTCATTGGAGTCTTATCGGATTTTGTATATCGCCAAATCAATTAATAAAAAATAAAATCACAAATCTAGGATAAATTTCACGCAAATTAGAAAAATAAAATTTAAACAAAATAGTTGGATTTAAAAAGTTGAAGCAAGATTTGAATTAGAAATAGAAAAAACAAATAAAATTAATTAAAATTCCAAAACCTCAATTAGGCCCAAACTACCTTTTTCTCTACCGCTAGGCTGGCCCGTTATTCTCCTTCCTCCCAGCCCAAGCCGCTTAGCCGCAGCCCACTCCCTCCTATTACAGTCAGCTCGGTTTGACCGGTTTTCGATGTTCGGTACGGTATTCCAATTTTTGGTTTTTTTGTCGTTCAATTTTTTCGATAAAAATTGGCTGAAAACCAAAAAACCAAGAAAACCACGTACTGTATTAGTTGCAACATGCGCCAGGGAGGATTCAAACCCACAACCGCATGCTTGAAAGCCCTCCGCTCTACCAACTAAGTTAGGGCTTGTAGGTGTAACTCACGACCACAAATAATATCAATATGTATCCACTCATTCAGTTCATCAAATGAACACCACAATGTCTAGACACCAGACTCTCCCCTGTCCAGTATCTAGCCAAAGCCGAGTAATGTTAGATTGTTAGTAATGTTAGTAACATTGTTACTTGTTAGTCGTAGTCTTGAATAATGCTAGGGTACATTATTGATTATTTTCTTGTGGTTGCTAAAAATGACAAAGCACATAATTTAAGTTCTAATTCTATTACCAATAGTACATATATTGTCGCTTACACGCCTTGTTAGTCACTATGTCATTCACAATTCGCGTTAACTTTGGTAAATATGGTATTTACCAGCATTGTACTAAAATAAATTGTGATTTACCAATACCAAACCGTATTTTAAAAGGACATCGTATTTATCAAACTAAGAATACCATATGTACTGTATTTACCAACTAAATGAACGACCCTACCTGCCTCGTCACTTGTGCCCGACAAAACCACATTGTCACTACCACACATAGGGTCATCATAAATGATGCATAATCCTCATCAGAGACGATTTCTGAATCATCTGATTTATTACATCAGTGATAATAGGTGGTTATCACAGACATAGCTTTTAAGGCAGGCGATGTGTCTGGGCGAAATCTGTGGAGGCGAAGTAGCAGATGTGAGGCTGCCCCACTGAGGAATAGCCTATGAGATGGGCAAAGCATTGGGTGAAGCCTGTGGAGGCTAAGTATTGGACCGAGGCCACCCCACCAAGGCACATCCTTTGAGGCGGGAAATGTGTTAGAGTGAAGCCTCTAGAGGCTAAGTATTGGACACAGGGCTAGCCCATCGAGATATAGCTTTCTAGCCAGACGGTGTATCGGAGCGAAGTAGTCAATGCAGAGTCATGTCGCCGAGGCATAGCCTTCGAGATGGGTGGCGCGTCAGGGCGAAGCCTGTGGAGGCGATGAGAGACTGAGTACTGCAGAGGAGAAGCTGAAAGACACTGAAGAGAAGTTGCAAGCTGCCAAAGAGAAATTAAGAGTCACTGAGGAAAAAGTTGAAGGCTTCCAAGGAGAAGGTGGGGATCATTCGCCAAGTGGACATGAGCTTAGAAATGTTGAGACAATGATCAACACTCGAGCTACAAATATTGCGGGGATAGGTAGATAATGTGAGCTTGGATGTGAAAGAGAAGATTATCAACACTCATTTCATGTAGCAAGAAAATGTTCGTTTGACATGATAGATGATCGAAGTAGTTGTTGTGGAATAGGTAGAGTCCCATTATTTTAGATACTAGGATCTCCGAGGTAATAGCCTTATGAAGGCATGACAGCCCTTTGATCAATGTTTGAGCCAAGTCGATGGTAGATGATTCAAGTTGATAGGAAGAGATGTACATGAGTTATTGAAGAGTAACACAAGGCTATTAGGGTTGCATCCCCCAGTAGGCTTGAAAGTGTCCATGAGACTAAGTCACAAGGCACCTTAGAGGGTGTCTGTGAGAATGAGTCATGGACCTATTGGAGGGGCGCCCATCAGACTAAGTCATGAGGCACCTTGGAGGTGTGTCAATGAGACTAAATCATGGATATGTCGGAGGGGTGCCTCCGAGACTAAGTCATGGGGTACCTTAGAGTTATGTCGACAAGATTGAGTCATGGATATACCTAAGAGGTTCCCATGAGACTAAGTTGTGGGGCACCGAATGGCCACTAAGGATGGTAGCCTTCAGTGGATTGGAGGTGCCCATGAGGCTAACTCATGGGCATCTTGGAGGTGTGCCCATAACACTAAGTCCTACGTACACCGGGGGTGCCCGTTGGGCTAAGTCATGGGGCATCGAATAACCACTAGGGGTGGTAGCCCCAATGGATTTGGAGACACCCATGAGGCTAACCATGAGCACCTTGATGATGTACTCATGACATTAAGTCATGGGTATACTAGAGGGGTGCCCACAAGACTAAGTTGTGGTGGCACCAAATGACAACTAGGGGGTAGGCCCTTAGTAGACTTGGAGGCGCCTATGAGGCTAACTCACGAGCACCTTGGCAGTGTGCCCATAACACTAAGTTACGAGCATACTAGAGGGGTGCCTATGAAACTAAGTTGTGGGGCATTGAATAACTACTAGGGCTAATAGCCTCCTAGTGAACTTGGAGGCACCTATGAGGCTAAATCATGGGCATCTTGGCAGTGTGCCCATAGCACTAAGTCACGGGCACACTGGAGGTGTGCCCACGAGACTAAGTCATGGGACACCGAATGGCCACTAAGGGTGGTAGCCTTAGTGGATTTGGAGGTGCTCGTGAGGCTAACTCACGAGTACCTTGGCGGTGTGCCCATAACACTAAGTCACAGGCACACTGGAAGGGTGCCCACGAGACTAAATCATAGGGAACCAAATAGCCACTAGGGGTGGTAGCCCACGAGACTAAATCATAGGGAACCAAATAGCCACTAGGGGTGGTAGCCCTCAGTGGGCTTGGAGGTGCCCATAAGACTAATTCATGAGTACCTTGAAGGTGTGCCTATGACGCTAAGTCACAGACACACCAAAGGAGTGCCCATAAGACTAAGTTGTAGGGCATCAAAGTATGAGGACTATGAAGCCCTTTTACCTCGTAGATGGGGGATTTTCCTTGGTGATTGAGAATGCATGAAAATGGTTCACCCTTGCCAAGCAACGGAGCGAGACGTGCGGTGATCCAGGGTCATTTGGCACGTGGTTTGGAATCTAAGGTAGACGAGTCCTCAACAAATCCATCAACTTGGACACCAGACCCAAGTTGTTACCAATGACCTTGGTCTAGTAGGACACAAGCTGCCATGGTGAAGGCAACGGACGCCCAAGTCACCTTATACTTTAGCTAGGAGAGACCACAAGGGTCGTACGCCCTATGCATGCAGAAAAAGTGTCTCAGAACCAAAACGAGGGCAATAAGATTTGTAGGCCATAATCGTCCCCTAACAGTAGCGCATTAGGGGCAGCTCTCGTAGCTGGCCTTAATCATCTTGTAGTTTGTGACATCATGCATACTAGGGTTGATGGTTGGCCCTAGAACCCTTAGCCCTCTAGCTGTAATGGCACCTTGATCTTCCCATCCTTGGCTAGACCTCGCATTGGCCAGCTCAAGGGAGGACGCACTTGGGAGCCCAAGGGCACGTAGGACGTGATCCACCTCGGGGTGGATGGCCTCGATCTCCTATGATGGTGCATGCCTAGGGCTCTTCCGAAGAGCGGATGGGTCATCCCTGAGCTAGTTGCACTCCGAAGTCGAAGGAGGCTTCGTAGACTTAGAGTGTTTCTTGGTAGGTGTGAAACCCAAACATAAGTAAGGGGGTGGACATTGGCCATCTAACGGGTCATCATTCATGAGAGTAAAAATAACATGAGAATTTGTATAGGTTCGAGGATCCGAAAGGATTGCCTTACTCCTGTCTGTGAGGCAACATGGGCACTAGTTTTAATATACTCATTTATTACTCATAAGAGCTCTCCCTCTAAATGTGGGATGTATAGGGTATTTATAAGCTTTTGGGTCTGTACAAATAACAGGAATATCTTTTAATAAGATAGCTAGTCTATAAGTACAAGTAAAAGGTATTATAGTCTTTTCTAAGTATAACTATGGTCCTTTGATCTGTATGTAGGTATTTTTCATAGGACGGACCAGCTAGTAGAGAAGTAAAATTACCCAAAACTATATTTAATCCTGACACAGGCTACATCATGACTATCATTGTTTTTCCTTTATTTCGATACCGAATCATCCTCTTTAATTTGTAACATGTGGCCGTATCCAATCAACTATCCTGCGTCCTAGCTAGGTACCATAGTATCTTACGTTTTTCTTTTCCAATCAGCATCTCTACGCTTTACTGCTGTAGTTTGAATAACCCTTTTTACGCTCATTCATTACACGATGATACTGTATGTTAATATAAATTTACAAGATACATCTGCTAATACTATTCGCTCAGGAGGTATCCATTTTCATTTTAGGCTTCAGGGGAAAGTGCCGTTCGAGAACAGTATGGCTTCTTCAGGAGTGAAATCGCTTGCAAGTGCTTTGGTAATATTACGGCAATCTTGAGGTCATGTTGATGAACTGTTCTTATAATCCCAATCTCACTCCCATCGTATAACACAAGTGACAATGAAACTCATCTTAGTCCCAAACCTACCTCTTTGCAATATGAATCTATGTTACAGGCTGTGAAGGGTGTCAAAAGGAATGGGTGATAAACAAAATCCCTTTCGACAAATACATAACAAAAGTACTACTTCGTTGAGCTTTCAAGAAAGCTATTGAGCTACTCGAGCACATCATCTCCGGTGAAGAAATTTTGCAAAAGACGTGAGGGGCTTGCTTCCTTTCGAGCACATTGCAGTACTTGATAATTCATCCCAGTGTAGCAAGCCTACAAGCTTCCTTGGCCTCTTGGAACAGCAGTTGCGCTCACATATCTGAGACAGACCAAAGATAAGCCTCTTGCTCCATTGCTTGCTTCTCGTTCTTTAGCTTAAACATATCCTTCTCAAATCCTGGAAACACATCCATGGGAATTAAGTACCAACTGCCAGATTCATGGACCATGGCGTAGTGCAATTGAACAGAACAAACATAGCATGTATACAGAATAATTTCCAGGGCAAAATGCAGGTCAAATTTCTAGTCCATTGGACACAGCCTAGCACAAGTTATATAGTACTATTGGCTAGAAAGTTACGGAAGTTCAAAAATTCACACAAAATGTGCTGTGTAAATTCATATAGAATACCAGACAATTTGGCGTAGTAAACTTGGGAGATTATGATGGACCAAGAAAAATATGTAAACATGTTTGAATTTTCTATTCTCCTGCTCTACTTTTCTTCTTTGCCTTCGACATATCATAACATTTTCTTCGTTTCCTTTATACCATAACCAGGTTTTTGATCGATTCATGCAGAGAAACATATCTTGCTTGAAATTGAATATTCTGATGGGGACTGTAAAGAACTCTTAAGGACTTGTTACTTCCCCATTGACAGCCCAAGTTCTACAGATTTTATGTTAGCATCGAAACACCTAGACCACATGTTTCTTCCATGGCTAGTTGTTGGAATATTCTGATCAAGTCAACAAAAGCCAGTCAACAACCACGAAAAACAAGAGCATGGCTAAGACAGTATCATATGCAAAGAAAAAGGAACAGCTGAACTGCACAAGGGTAACAGAAACATGGAACATAACTAACAGTTCTTGAGCAAGTTAAAAACGACTACAGTTGCAGTCCATTTTGGTAACTGGGACCGACGTCCACACATACTACACTACCCTAAGCACGAAGGTGTTCACACCAAATAGACGAGCCAAGAAAAGAGAACTGATAATGAATTTGAAAGGCACGTACCATTGCTGCGATCCACTCCATCCCAATGACGACCAGGTTTTATGCCATAACGGTTTGGAGGGGGATCTACCCCACGTTTCAGCCAGCTGTGACTAGGTATATTTTGGGGAACTATGAAGCCGGATTCTTTCATCTTTTCATCATCTCCCAAGTCCTCCAGAAGAAATTCTGGATCTTTCTGCCAAAACAAATTAGCACACATATGACATATCAACCATTAGCCAGAAGAAATATTGTTCAATAGGTTCAACCTAGCCACTTCAAATTAAAAGCAGCAGTTACCTTGACAAGATGAGCCATAGGATCACCCCATCGGATTCTGTTTTTTAGCATGGTGTCAAGCTCAGGATCATCCCTACATGCAAAACAAGCTCAACTTTAAATACTTGCAAGGGATGTTTACATAGCTTCACGTTCAATTGGAAAAAAGAACTGAGAAAACATAGACACAAAAAAAAGAGAGCACAAAAAAGAAAAACCAATTTATACCTCAACATCACTAGTTTGTTCAAAGCAAGCACCATATTATTGATTGCACATAATTTGAATATTAAGGCAACAAGGATCATGTACTAAGTACCTTGTTCGTGCAAATGGCTTATTCTTCTCAGCTTCAAGCTCCTGTAATCTAACCTCGGCTTCTCGCTTCTGCACCAACCCGTTACCCCATTCTATATGTTTATCCTGGCAACACGTAGAACATCCGTTATTAGTAAAAGAAGTGGCATCCAACAAAGAGATCCTATGTTAAATTGGGTCCAGATAAGTTGGGAAGAAGGAAAAGGTATGGTGAGCCATTATTCCACATGAGGTGCAATTTGATCCATATTATTTGTGCAAAGGTGAGTCGATTTTGATCAAACTAACCCTATTTCTCTTATCTCCAACAATTGTCTTACTTAGATTTGAATGGATCACCATGTCACAGTATGGATCAAGTGTTCACACAGAACAGGGGAAAAAACTAAACAAGCAAATTACTTAAGTTCACATTTATGGTGCAATCCTCCCATTTCTTATAATCTTTCAATCCTGCTGTCAAGAAAATCGTAAAGACCAAACTTGATATAAAGAAAAGAAACATGCTTTTAGTTAGAAACAGTGGCAACTAGGATGATGGAGGATAAAGTTTCCAGTAACAAGCTTTGAGCCTTTGACTATTAAGATTTAGTACTGGCCTACTGGGTGGGTTGCTGTTGATACTTCATAGCTTTTCTATTTGTTGACTGGTCGGCATCCTATTATATATTTGTTGGGCTTTTGTTTCTGTAGATTGGATGGGTATTCCAGGCACTCTGCATATTGTAGATCTTCTATTCTAACAGCTCCAAGGTAACTGATGTAGAAATTCTTTCTTTAAAAATTAACAAAAATGTTGGTGCTTAGAAAAAAATTACACATCAGGTGGTGATGACAATAGGAAACAAAAGCCTAACAGAATCCATTTTCTATAATTTTGCAACAAAAATTCCCCAATTAACAAAGTGTGAGGATAAAATAGGTAGCATAAAAAACACGTCCCCAATCTACACACTGTACCACCAGAAACACATTTGAACTTCCATGTGCCACAGAATATTTAACTAGATAAAAAACAAAGAGGACTGACAACTAAAATTTCAAGAAGAAGAGCATCTATCTACCTTTGGCTTCTCGTCTCCCTTTGCCTTTTGCATGTCTTCTTCACTAATCCGTTTTCCTGGAAAACATAACAAAAGCAATGTTAGCACAGAAAGCTAGAATGTCTATATAAGTATATAGGTAAATAGCCACCAAATAGCCAAAACATGCTGTTCATAGTGCATACCCTCCTTATCTCGGAACACTGCCTTTGCCCCCTTCCCAGTAAACGAGGGATCCTGTGCTGCGAACCTAAAACACAAATGACAAATAAATATATTACAAATCTAAAAGAAAGGAGTGAGCATCTTTGTTCCAAGACGTGAAGTATCACTCACTTTAGCTTCTCATCCTCCTTAATCTTTCTGATGTCCTCTTTAACTTCCTTTGCTGACATCAACCCAGCTCTCCTCACCTCCTTTGGAGCTCCTTCCTTTCTACCCTTCCTTGGAGGAGAAAGGTCTCTCTCCTTACGAGGAGACGACAAATCATCTGATGCAATTTTCCGATCCTTCCTTGGTGGTGAAATATCCCCATCCTCCAGTCTCTGCCCCAAATTTTGCCTTCTTGGAGGTGACAGATTGTCCAGCTCTGTAAAGTCCTGGCGCTTCTCTCTACGTGGTGGTGAGAGGTCTTTGAGCTCATCTGAGTCATGGTGAGCAACTCTTCTTCGAGGTGAAAGGTCATGGGGCTCCTTTGAGTTACGCTGCACTCGTCTCTGTTGGGAAGAGAGACCTTTGGGCTCCTCAGAGTCATGCCTTATTCGTCGCCGTGGTGGAGAGATGTCTTTGGGCTCCTCTGTATCATGCCGTGTCCGTCGCCGTGGGGCGGAGAGGTATTTGGGCTCCTCCGAATCATGCCGTACTCTTCGGCGTGGTGGAGAGAGATCTTGCGGCTCCTCTAAATCATGTTTCATGCACCTCCGTCGTGGCGAAAAGTCCTGGGGCTCCTCAGAGTCATGGCGAGAGTGCCTCCTTGAAGGAGAGGGGTGGTCTTGCCGCCCAGACTTCCGTGGTGGTGACAAATCACCCTGCTCTGCTACATCATTGCAGTCAGGCGATGGTGTGTCACGGCGCCTTTGCCTCTGCCTCGGCGGCGAAAGGTCCTTCCCCGCAACACCTCCCTGCTCAGGTGAGGGCGTATTGCGCCGCTGCCTTCGCCGCAGAGGAGATATGTCCTTCCTTCCAGCTACTACCCGCCCCGGTGACGGAGTGTCATTCCGCCGCCGGCGGGGTGAGCCGCCGTTAGGCTCCTCTGGGGCAGCCACAGTGACCCATCCACTACCGTCCTCGGCGATGGCGTTGTAGGGCCGTGCCGCGCGTATCGCCTCCAGGCGACGCATCCGCTTGACCTCGATGTCCTCGTCCACCTGAGGCCTCTCGTCCCCTGCAACCACGCGCCCAATTCCAACCAAATCGGAACTCGCGAATCAAACTATCGCTACAACTAGGGTATCGGGGTTCAGGGGGTCGCGTACCGGATGACGCGAGCTCGTCCTCCTCGATCTGCACGGGCTTCTGCCACACGGGGTCCTCGTCGACGATAAGCACCCCTCCCCCAGCGGCGGAGGCGGAGGGCTTCGGCTTCTTCTTCTTCTTCGTGGCCTTCTTCTGCTCATCGTCGGCTGGGCCGGACTGGTACCGCTTGAGGTACTCCTTCATGGACAACGCGGCCGCGGATGTAGAGGCGGACGACGGCGGCGGCTGCTTCGTCGCCATGGCTGGCTGCCGCCGGCGGAGGGGCGGGTCGAGGTGGACGGGAGAGGGTTTGAGGTGGAAATAGTCGGTTCCAGATAGAGGTGATACGTCGATGAGGCGATGGACGGCCCGATGGGGTTTAGGCGAAGTCGGTAGTTCTCCTTTCAAAAGAGAAATTTCAATATTTGACACTGAATATGTGCGCCTCTCAATTTTTAACCCTCAATTCGCACGCCTTTAGAAATTTAACCCTGTCACTGCGAATTCTTTTGATTCAAGGAATTCTCCTCATTTTCTCTCCTTTTATATTTTGACACTTGTCACTGCGAAAATGAAGAGAATCCCTTGAATCAAAAGAATTCGCAGTGACGGGGTTAAATTTCCAAAGGCGTGTGAATTGGGGGTTAAAAGTTGAGAGGCGCACGTATTCAGTGTCAAATATCGAAATTTCTCCTTTCAAAAAGTTTCTGGAGGTGGCGTTTGGAATGAGACTGGGAGCACGGTCAAGGAGGAGAGAGGTCGGCCGGGAGCAGCACCGGCGACGAGTCCGTTGTTGTCTGCTCAACGGCCAGCACAGGCGACGGGGCGAGGAGGCCACCGGTCGCTCACTCATGGATCTCGATCCCCAATGTCTGTTCCTTTCGTGTTTCCTTTTGTTCTTTTCCATCGTTCACTTGGGCTTCTCCGTGTAGTTGGCCTTTCGTGTGAGGATCTATATTTTCTATTGTTCTTATTTTTTTAATAAAGAGTATTCTCGTCAACTAAAATTGTATCCTAATCCAATCATTTTTGTCAACTAAAATTGTATCCTAATCCCAATCATTTTCGTCAACTAAAATTGTATCCTAATCCAATCATTTTTGTCAACTAAAATTGTATCCTAATCCCAATCATTTTCGTCAACTAAAATTGTATCCCAAGCCCAACAAATTGCTGAACAAGGAATGGTACCGAAAACGTATATCCCAATCCAAAACTCTCAACATACCCCATCTGGCCATCTCATATCACAAACCCAATCCCACCATGCATGCAAATCGCCACAAGACAAATGATGCTGAGTATTTTAGTATGGTCTATGGGCAAGAACATTGCGTATGCCTCCGTGCTGCCCTACATAGTTATTGGATTAGGCTGCAACTACGGAGAATAGTTTGTGCGTACCTATCCAGCTACTATATATCTTCTTTCTCAATTTCTCAAAACAGCTATTTATCCTACACACTACTAGTTCCATGAGTGAGCGAGAGAGCGCGCACGCAAAAGCTAGTTATTACTTGATAAACATGAAAAGGGAGTATATATATATACTCCATCCAGTCATAAAGTCGTAAAAGAATGTCATTTGGGACATCAACATGATTATCAAAACGTAACTTTGACTACTAATTTATATTGTAAAAGATTTATAAAATCTAATAAAATTATACTTTTATAAAAGTTTTTTTGAGATAAATCTATACATATTATATTTTATGTGTTCAATATAAATATAGAAAATCGATAGCTGAAATTTAGAAAGTTTGACTGCATGTAACCCAAAACAACATTCTTTTATGATTAGCGATAGTATATATCAAAATAGTGGGTTGCAATAAGAAGCATATGCTTGCTTCCAAAGTAAAAATTGGATTGGTTTGCAGCTTGATTGGAGAAGGGTTATGCAGATGTTGAGAAAATGGAGTGTTTTCTACCACGATACATAAGGCCTCTTCTTTTTGGCTTCTAAAATCCATTTTTCTATAGTAGCTAGCTTTCAAATGGAGTGTCTTTTGAAGGCAGGATCTACATATCGATTGTACTAAACACTACAGTAACTTCATTTATATTAGCTAAAATCGCACACAAGTGTCTCTCTCTTCGTATTCTCTTTTGCGAACATCTAAAAACCATAAACCGTAGCCCAAAAGAACATGCCTACAAAGGCCACAAATGGATCATATTATATGTCTATTGGAGATCAAGGCGAGGGAAGCAATGCAATTGAGGGAAGATGGTGTCAACTCATACAAGAGCTTGGCTGGGCAGGTACTTAGGTGTATAGAGGCGAGCAAGCAAGAGGTGCCCATGCTGGAGGAAATTGAAGAGATAGAGGGAAAGAATGCAAGGTGGTACTAAAGATTGTCATGCAATAGGATAGTGAAGTGATTTGAAAATGGAATGTGATGGTCATATGTTGAGCAAAAATGTTGAGAGCCGAAATCTGTTTGATATTGGTTCCATTAATAAATACCATCTATTTCTTAAAAAAAGAAGGAAAAAGTCCACTTTTGCCCCCCCCCTCAACTTATGGGTCCAGTCCGATTTGAACCCTCTACTATGAAATCATTCACTTTGACCCCCTCAAGTAGCAAAACTAGCTCACTTCCCCCCTAACCCCAAACCGCCTGGTTTCAATCCGACGTGGCACGTCCGTGGTGGCGAGGTGGTACACGTGGCATATATTTGCCATGTCTGAGGCGTGCAGTCTAGCACGAGTTGCATGGCAGGAAAAGAAACTTCACTCCTGGTGAAGAAACCCTAGCCGCCATCAATAAAGGGAATTCATCTGTTCAGGCATAATATGCAAGGATGGCAAGCTCAGGGAGTTGTGGGCGTCATGGTTGGCAACGGCTTCATTGATGTTTGGCGGTGATGCTACTTCATCCTCCTCCCCGATAGCATACCGAGAGCGTCCACTCGACTACATGCGTCCCATTACGTGCCATTGAGGGGAAAAGGTGGCGAGATGGATATCATGGAGCAATGCCAATCCGGTGAGGAGGTATCTGACATGCGCGAGGGCTAGGGTAAGTCAGGTCATTTCCTTGCAAATTTATGTTGTTTTGGATCTCTTTTTTTTTGCTTTGGGTCATTTGATTGCGTTTTTCTGTTGATTTGGATCTAGTTTTTTTGCCAATGTTTGGATATACGATGAAATTAGAGAATTGTGTGTTGTTCTTCTGTAGGTGGGGGTTCGCAATTTCTAAAGATGGCATGACCCGTCAAGCACACCCTTCTTGAAGGAAGTTCTTGTTGATTTGCGTGACTCTATGAGGACTTTGAAGCAAGAGAATAGGGCACTCAAAGCATCAGAGGTGGATGCAAGCTGCAAGCTTGTTGAGGTGATGCGTTCTCAATGCTTGGAGCTGACCGCTATGAGAGGAACATTGCAGGAAGAGGAGGCTACAATTCACCTACTTCATGTTAGGGTTAGGAAGTTTCAAAAAGGATGGATGATTCTGCTTGTTGTGATTGCAGCACTTCTTATCGTGGTATTTTCTTTGGTAGTTAGTAGTTGATTTCTTAAGCTGTAATGTATGAATGTGGCTCAATTTTGCAATGAATGAAAGAGCTTTTCTGGCCCTATGAATCAATGTGTTGACAATGCATGCCATCATATGTGCATTGTGATAAATTAATCTGGCAATTTGTAGATGAGCAACAATATGCATGTAACAACACCCAGATTTACATAATAGATATTAGCTTGAAGTCTAGCATATTACAATAGTCTGAGAGGCTACATTTGCCTTAAGCCATAAGTATGGCATATTAAAGTAGTCTGAGAGGCTACATTTGCCTTAAGCCATAAGTCTGGCATGTTATTATACACCTAATAGTTCAAAGTCTGACATTAGGCTTACACATAGATTACATGACATGAACTAAATTTCATCACTCCATTAGTAGCAAAGATAGGGCCCTTGATTTTTTTTGTTGGGGCCTATTTCCTTACTGGTTCTTAGGCGCTAACTCTTGCACTTGTAGAACCAAAAGTAACATTGATGCTCACCTTGTAGTTTGCTTGTGAAGCTAGTACCGTAGCCTCCATGGTAATGCTTGCTGATCCACCATGTCTTGTTCAAACATTGGCTTTTGCAGATGACTTGACAATCCGTTGTGAAGGCATACCAGGCTACAAAAAGTTAGAGTTAGCATGCAAAGTGAAAAAATCTATCAAAGTGATGAAAACTGGAATCTTACATTTAGAATTATTGTTCTAATCCTCTCTGAGTGTAGCACACGGCATGGTATTGTCCCAACGGCAGTACATCCTCGACATTCTGGACCGCACCGACATGAGCAACTGCAACTCTTGCAGTATGCCTGTAGACACGTACTCTAAGCTCTCCTCCGCTAGCTCACCCATCGACAGCCCCACCGAGTACCGAAGTCTTGTCGGGGCACTCCAGTACTTAACCTTCACTAGGTCAAACGTGACATACACCATACAGCAGGTCTACTTGCACATGCATGACCCCCGCAAACCGCACCTCAATGAGGTCAAGCAGATTCTCTGGTATCTCTAAGGTATCGTTGACTTCGGTCTTCAGTTGTACCGCTTGTCGCCCACGTCACTCACGGCCTACACCGACGTTGATTGGGCCGGCTGCCCCAACATGCGCAAGTCTACCTCCGGCTACGGTGTCTTCCTCAGCGATAAGCTGGTGTCATGGTCCTCCAAGCACTAGCAGACTGTCTCTCGCTCACGCGCCAAAGCTGAGTACCATGCCGTCACCAAGACTTGTTGGCTGCGCCAACTCCTCCACGAGCTCCGTCGCCCCCTCCAGAAGGCCATCGTGGTGTACTGCAATAACATCAGCACCGTCTACCTCTACACCAACCCCATTCAGCATCAACACATGAAACATGTCGAGATCAATCTCTATTTTGTGCGTGAATGGGTTGCTTTCAGCGATGCCCGCGTCATGCACGTGCCGACGTCGTCTCAGTACGTGGACATTTTCACCAAAGGACTGCCCTTAACTATCTTCAACGAGTTCCACTCCAGCCCGAACGTCCGCTGTGCTCTCGCTCCGACCACGAAGGGGGTGTTAGACTACACAGGTGGTCATACGCAACGAGTGGTCGTAACGACCATGGTCGGTCATACGACCACGGTATGGTCATACGACCACGGCTGAGTGGCGTGGTCGTAAGCACCGAGTGGTCGCAATGATCATGGTTGATCATACGACCACGGCCAATCGATATTGGCTACATAGTTGGTCGTAAGCATCGAGTGGTCATAACGACTATAATCGGTCAATGACCATGGCACGAGCATACAACCACAGCTAAGTGGCGTGATCGTAAGCACCGAGTAGTCGTAACAATCATGGTCGGTCATACGACCACGACCAATCAAGATCCAGATATCTGCACTACAGAAGATAAATTTCCTAGTTTGTTTCCTAGATTGTTAGGATTCCTTTTTGGCATGGATTTTGTTTGTTTGGAAATAGTCTTATCTCTTGTACTCTATATAAGTTATTGGCTTATAATACAATCGCAATTGTGTAAGTATTTTCGCCTTCAAAACTAGAAAAGCACAGGAAAGAAAAGCCTCTCAAGAAAAAAAACATTGAAAAAGGGGGAAAAATATTTCTGATGCTAAGATCCACCTGGCAAGTCTCTTCTTGGCGTCGGATACACTTCACTTTCTTGGTAACTAATATGTTGTGTAGGCTCCATTTCAAACAGCTATGGTGAAAATCGTTTGAAACATGTTGACTTTTTATTATGATTTTTTTACTTTGTATTATTCATAGAGATATAATGATATCTTTTATTTTTCTTTTAATTAAATACCTCAAAAATAAGATACAATATATTTCAACCAAATAGCGAAAGAGGGAAGCCAAGTCACATCACGGGAACAGGGACAGCCCCTCCATAAACGCAAACCACGCATCACTCGCTCAGTCGCTCGCCTTCCCTTTCCACCCACGGCCCACGCACAGAGCAGGCCACGCGTTCCAGCTCAACGCGGCTTTCTATTCATCCCATTTTCTCGCATAAAACACACCGACCACCTCGCCGGCGGCCGCAGCGGCGCCACGGTGTTCGGTTAGGGTTCCGGCGACACCTCCCTTAGCGAGAGAGCTGCGCCGACAGGAGGCCGCGTCGGGGAGAGATGGTGTTCGTGTGGCTCACCGCGTTCTTCCTCGTCGTCGCGCTCATCGTGCTCGTCATCTACCAGGTGGGCGCCCCCCGCATCGCCGCTCGCGATCGGCTGCGGCTCACCAGCCACGCCTGGCCCTCGATGCGATCTTGCCCTGGTCTTTTTCCCTGCGAAATTTCGGCTACTTTTGGAAGGAGAGGGTTGCGAATTTGTATGTCATTTGAGTCGAATTTTCCAATAATTCGGGGTTTAGAGCGACCCGTAATTCCAAATTTGTGGGTTTTGGTCCTTTTGGAGCGTCTAGTTGTCCAGTCGAGAAGGGCTAAGGAATTGGTTGCTTTAAATGTTGTGTTCTAGTGCTGGTACTAGTTAATGTGGAGTTTTTTGCTATTATAGTACTCCCCTAAGTATGGCTTCTCCAAAACGGTATCTATTTCGTGAACTCTTCTCTATAATAGTATTCCCAGGGATTTGAACTCAAATTATTTTGATTTTCGAATTTTATCTCCTCCATATGACTAAATAGCCCCTCAGTTCTTTGATTAGACCCAACCGTACGAACTTTGGTCTATTTCTTTTTCGAGCTCTTCTTTTTCCTCCCATGGCGGCTCCTCCTCCACTGCCTCTGTGCGTGATCACCCTACCCTACCGTGCGAGGTTTGCCACAAGATCGTTGCCTGCCGTGTGGGCGTGCGCCGCGACACGGCGTACGCCGCGAGCGAGCGCCGCGGGCGAGCGCGTCGCCTGCGTGCGTAGTTCATGCGTCGCCGCCGTCAGAGGAAAAGTGATGCGCCTGTACTGTGTCGTGTGGGAAGAAAAGAAAAGGGATTAGGTCTAAACAAATTTAGGAAGGGTAGTTTAGTCATTTAGAGAAGATAAAATTCAAAAATCAAAATAATTTGAGTTCAAATCTCTGGGAATACTATTATAGAGAGGAATACACGAAATAGGTATCGTTTTGGAGAAACCCACGGCGTGGATACCATTTTGTCGAAGCCATACTTAGGCTACAAACAAATAAAAAAATAAGCTATCTACTACTCCATGAAAAAATTGTAGGGCAAGATATATTCTGCTATCTCTCTCTCGTGCGATAATAGCAAAAAACTCGTGCGATCTCTCTCTCTCTCTCTCTCGTTGCTTACGTTGTAAAGTTGCAACCTTCTATGGGATTTTACTCCAAATTCACACCCAGTAGCCTTTTCTAGCCTTGTGGTTGTGGAAATTAGTTTCAATTCATATATCTTGCCCTACAATTATTTCATGGAGTAGTAGATAGCTTATTTTTTTATTTGTTTGTAGACGCCTTAGATGTTCTGCTAAATATTTTGTGCAGAGTATGTTTAGTCAAAACTTCAATCTTTACAAGGTTATGGAATATTCTGCTATCTAGCTATTTATTACCAAATGTTCAATCAAACTCTTATTGCAATTCATATAAAAAACTCTTATTGCTACTGGGTTATGGGTAGAGCTATAAGATGCAATGCTATACAAAATTCCCCTTATTTCCTACTTGTTAGTCTATAATGCAACAAATTGAGAGCGCCATAGTGGAAGGCTAGAATACGTTTGCACTTTGCAGTTTGTTTGATGTGAATATTCACTGCTTCCATGTTGGTTAATGTTTCCTGACCTTTATCCTTGGATTGGATGAAGTATCAAGCTTGGCTGTTGCCTATCCCAACTTCATTTCATGTTTTCAAGAAATCTGTTGGTTCTAGCTGCAACTTCCCTACTTCTTTAGTACTTAGATGCGCCATTCGTGGGAGATGAAACATTCTTCACATATATATTCATATGCTGTTATTGTCAAGTTAGTTTTTAACGTTTTTGCAGGGGAAAGGAAAAATTCTTGATATATGTCTATTAATTTTACTTGTCTAGTTCTTTTGGCATTTCCAATTTCCTAATGCTCTTGGTTAAATGTTTAATCTGACCGTTTATATTTTGTGTGAACTGGATAATTCATCCTTGCTCATTTTGAGCTTTAGGAGGAATTTCCATGGTTTTTCCTATGTTTTAAACCAAAAGGCAAACTTTGCCAAAAATTATTCCTGATGATTTAGTTCTGCCGTTTTGTTTGCAGTTGATGTGCTTGGCAGATCTGGAGTTTGACTATATCAACCCATTTGATTCATCCTCTCGAATAAATAAAGTGGTTATGCCAGAATTTGTATTACAAACACTTCTAAGTGTATTATTCCTCATATCTGGGCATTGGGCAATGTTCTTACTTTCTGCCCCAATGGTCTACTATAATTATACACTGTAAGTGCTTCTTGTCTTCTATCTTTTTATTTTTTAAAACAACTGTTATGATCATGTAGGCTGTAATGGATGAGAAGCCTGGGGCTGGTGCCTTGTTGATTCAACATTAGCTGCTAAATGATCAACATACCTTGCCTAGTGTTAGCAGATTAACTGAAGGTTGGAAATAGGAACTTTCCTCCATGTCTCACACATGAGAACCAAAAGAAAATGTGGAAATGGGTGCTCAAGACTGATACACCTTTGTTTTTGGTGCTGTTAGACTGTTAGTTCACAAGGTTTTAGATTTAAATTATTAATGATAAGAGCTTGGGCCTCCTGCTTCTAACTCTAAACTTTGTGCTTTACACATAATGTACTGTAGATGGTTTCATGATTAAGGTATATGTCTTTTTTTCACAATATTTTTATATACCTAAATGCTACATATATAGGCATGTAATTAGCACTAATTACTGCACAACCTTTTAGTATCTTATCAGCATTAAGGCAGCATTTACATTCGAATATGCATCTGCATGCTATACATACTTACTTAGGACCATGATTTTACATAGCTGATAAATTCTGAACTTCTATTTAGGTGCTCTGCCTCTTGTTGCACAGTTTCTCTTAAACTAAATTTTGCTACGCTTAGTGATCTTATCAACTACTACCTCCGTTTTAAAATATAAGGCGTATAATGTTTTTAGTTTTGGTTCAAATTATAAGGCATGCATGCGACTTTAATGATATTTTCTCTTTTGTGCCCTCATTTATCCCCCCTCTTCAACATTTATGAGTAAACGCCCACACATATTAGTCTCTCTCTTATTCCCAAGACATTAACTAATGGGATATTATGGTCATTTATCTCTAGCATTATCTTGGTTTCACAACTTTCTTAATCTCTGTGCTTGATCAAAATACACCTTATAAAAAGAAACGGAGGGAGTATCAAATAGGTGTGTACCTTCTTTTAGTTGAACAAACTAGGTAATAATACTGATACTTCTATATATGGTAAAAAATTTTTTGTAGGAATGTCTAAAGAGTAGGTTTAATGAAACAACCTGTAAATGTCATGTAATTGGATAGAATCACAAACATCTGCAAAACTATCATGTTTTATAGGCCTATTGAATGCACAAACCATGGTTAAAGATTCTAGCCTGAATTTCGGGTGGTTGAGTTGGATGAGGTGTAACCGTGTAAGAACTTAGAACAGATAGGATAAACGGTTTTCATCTAGGAAGAATATATATCATGTGACTTTGGTGGTTAATTACAATGTAATTGTCCATGAATGCTAATTTTTACTCTCTCCATCCCACAATATAAGTTCGACATACATACCTAAAAGGTACATTATTTAAGTAATATTTAATAAAATTATATCATATTTGTCTCTACTAGAAAGAGTAGTACTTTGTCTATCTAATAGGAGCAACTATGGTTCATTTCCATTATATATTACTTAAATAATATGCTTCTTAGATATGCACGCTGGACTTATATTACGGGATGGAGGGAGTAATTTTGTTCAACAAATCACCATATGACCGAATGTAGATAGCATGCAATATTAATGGCACCATTGTACACATGTTGATGTCAGCAAATATCAGAATTATAGCAAGAAATGGCTGTATCAGAAAAATTCAACTTTCTACAAGCTATACATTTGTCAGTGTATTATTCTCCCATCAAAACTGTACTCAGAACATTCCTTGTCTTTTTTAATTCTTTTCTTTTTTAAGAAAGAAACAAGGGTGACATACACAAACTAAGGTTTCCAAAACTGATACCATCTGATACCTGTACCACTAGGTTTTTGTTGCTGATGCTTGAAGCTAACCTGTATGCAACAAAAACGTAAAAAAAAATTGATCAGATGGCAACTTGACTGGCAACTGATCCGGTACCTTCCTGTTTTTGCAGCTCTAGTTTAAACCTTGGTTCGTTAGTTACTGTAATTTCTCCATGGAAACCAATACTTCAATTGAATTCTTCACAAAATGCTCTATATTATGGTCCCTAAACCTGCCAGTTTTCAAATAACAGGCTCAGGTTGTTTAGATTGTAACCATCCATTGGGTGTTAAACTACTTGAAACATCTAACAACCTAGTTTGCTTCCAGAGCATGTCATGAATACGCATACCTTTTTGTGGTCTTTGCAGGTACCAGCGGCGGCAGCATCTTGTAGATGTGACAGAGATATTTAATCAACTTGGTCGAGAGAAGAAGCGCCGTCTTTTTAAGATAGTTGGTCTCGTCGTCCTCCTATTCTTGTCCTTGTTCTGGTAAAAACAATATATACCTACATTGTTTGCTATTGACTGCACGTCTGCAACAAGGAAAGAAGAAAATAACTACCATTTGTTTGTGTGTTTGTGCCTTCAGGATGATTTGGAGTGTATTATTGGAGGAGGACGAGTAGAATGAAAAAAACACTACGGTAGATCATTCTTGTCTTGCAACCATTAGGTATTACGACATTGTCTTCATGGCCTGCTGAACACCATATTCCGATATTATCAAAATTGATATCAAAATCTTTTGGTTAAATGTAGGTCACTGGAGCAGTGAGGCAAGCAGAAAGACAGCATGGCCCCAAAAAGTACGATTGGTGTGTGGAGCTGTTGTTCCGATTTAGTGAAGCTCCTGCTGTTGTAGCGTGTACCATGTAAATTAGGAGCCACTTCCACTATTTATTGAATTGTGCATCGGTTATCATGGGACAAAGGAATGCTTCCATTGAATTGCGCATGAGTTGAGTTGCCTTGCACTGCGGAACGTCAGTGATTATGTTGATGTCGTGAGGGTTCTTTTTTGTTTTAGCTAGAGTATTTCCTCTGAATTTATTGCTCTCATTCAGCGGTACAAAAAAACATGCAGGGCAATGTCTGGTAATATCAGCCTGGAGCCTGGGTCTCTTCTGTCCAGTGTGCGACTGATTAATCCACGCCCCTTCTTCCCCAACGTCAATACCTCACCGCCTCGTCGCTCTGCCACGTCTCGGTCCAATTAGCTGCATGTGGAGCTTCTCCGGGACGTCCTGAAGCTAACTTCTATCGCGCCGGCCTTCTTCTACCCCTCCGCTGCGCTGCCCACGCAAGTTCCCCCGCCACCAAGACCGCCACCGTTGCCAACTCAACCCCTACCACCCCACGCTCGGCTACCACTTCCAGTGAGCTTCCACCAGCCCCTAGTAGCTCCCCTCCAGATGAATTGGCCTTTTATCGAGTATAGCACCGCTGAGTCTCCTCGCCTGTTCTGGCCACCGCTGTGCCTTGCCGTTGGCAATCGTCGGGCCGATTTAAGCCACACCACTTCTCCCAGGGTGTGCGCAAGGCCAGACATTCCATTTTGCTAATGCTTTTGCACCGCCACAGTCGCCTTCGCTGCCCTCACAGCAAGAAAGAAACCTGTAGCATATCCCTATAGCTCAGTAATTAGCCGACTAAGTGGTGATTAATTTGTGCTTAATTATCATACTTATTGCCTAGTTAACTTACTCAATGACTAGTAGGCCCCATACCTGTTCAATCAAAATGTCTGGCTGACATGTGGATCCCATTCTTTTTAAATTCTTTTCTTTTATTTAAATAATCATGGGCTCACCTGTCAGTCACTGCAGACGAAAAACATAAAATAACCCAGAAATTATTTAAAATTCTTGGGCCCCACCTGTCAGAGGACATTCCTCTCTCCTCTGTCATTTTTGGGGATTTTCCTGAGATTAAAATTTCGAGGAGCTCATTTTCTCTCGTCGTAGCTCCAATCTAACGAAACTTGTTCCTAAATTTTTCTAAAATCTAGATCTATCTATCGATATTGGTTTTGTTCAATTTGGAGTTCGATTGAATATTATTTGGTATTTATTTGCGTTTGCTCATCTGCGGTTCATTTTTCGGTACGCTCTCTCGAGTAGAGTATGAAGGTGCGAGTGAGCCCCTGATTGAAGCAACGCAAAACCCCTAAGATCCCCAAGCTTTTGATCTAGGCGAGTCAGCATTTTGATCATTTTGAACCTATATTTCATGTAAAATTATGTTTGTTTACATTATCAAAACTGCATGCTTTACTTTATATGCAATCATATGTTACTCATCAGGTAGCTAAACACTCGCTTGTCTATCTAGTAATATAATATCCCATCTTTGATACTTGAATATCCATGAACCTTGTCACCTTAGGTAATACTATTAATCTTGATAGCTATAAGTCAAATTAAATGCCGTGCAAATGTCTTGTCTAAAGTCCAGGGCACTAGCTTGCCCTGATCATCAATCTCTAAACATGAAAGCTGATTTTGGGACAGTCACGGGATGTAAGTGACTGCTAATTTGCGATAACTTAGTTTATGCTTCTCAAAATCCTAAAAACTTACTATACTTAGCTGGACAGATGTTAAGAAAGATTGGTGTGGATGTAACATGAGAATTTGTGGTTTGTGGTATGAATCGTCTAGACAAATTAAGGATTTAATCTAGCGATGACCTTGTATAAAATAGTACTACCACAAGCTGGCAAACTGTAGGTTTGGCTGAATAATTTACCGCGCCTCAGGATCATTCCACAGATGGGGGAGTGAAGTTGTGCATGTGCGGACCGAAAAATCCGGCATGAATGGGACACCGTGCAAATGTGATGTGTATCAGTTTCTCTAGCGGTGGGGAAAAGCCGTGGTTCCACTCCGCTATGATGTTAGGGTATGACTTCCCGCACTAACTTATAGGGGCTACCTCTGGTGGTTCTCCATAAGGGTGAAATGGCATTGAGGCAAGGTATTTTAAAGGCCTCGTGACAATCTCTCGACCTATGTGACCAAGGAATCACGTGGGCCACCGGTTTGATTGTCTCTCGTGGGTAAAGATATAGTCTCTATAAAGTATAAACTGTTCGAACAGACGTGCCCACGATTAAGGGTGGATATGGGATTTTACTCAAGTTAGTTCTATTTCAAAATTTTTGTGGGTGGGAAGAAAACTGTCAGGTGGATGTAAACCTGAATTTGAAATATTTCTGGAGAGATGTACTCCAGCGTTGTTAATAAGGTGGAAGTAACATAATGATCAAAATCTAGCATAGGTGGATGGAACCATGTAATCAGTGGATGGAACTATACCGTTATAAATACTGTACAATTTCAAACTCTTTAAAGCATGTTTGTTAAACACTAAGTCATAGGAATTTTAATAATGGTTATTACAAATGTTGCTTTAATCAAATAAAAGAACCCGAGCCATCGTTATTTAGTCTTGCATATATAATTATATGCATTCTGTGTGTTGGCTTAGGGAGCACGGTTGTTTGTGCTCATTCTCGCTCTTAACCCCCTTCAAAGTCCATGAACCAAGGTCACTATATCTACTATGAGGACCAGGGTGATAAAGGCGGTGAAGATGGTGGAAACTAGAGTAGTATTTAGTAGTTTTGACTCTTACCTCAGTCTTGTCGACCAACTAACTTTTGGGTGGCATCAATATTAGTCAAGGCTATGGCTAATATCGGTGGCACCTAAGTTGTCTCAGTTGTTTGCCTGCGGTGTGATGTGCCCTATCGTGTTTGTCTCCGCTTTCACACTTTATATAATGTAAATATTTGGCTTGACGGCCCTATTGTAAACTCAACCCACACGGCCTATTTGAACTTTGGTATTGTAATGATTTGGTATTTGTCATGTATGAAATGATCCAGTAATATACCTGTAAGCACTATCTACTGATCTAGAAAGTAGCACGGTGAAATCTCAAAGGATTTCAGGTTGATAAAATCTGGGTCCAACAGATTACCCTTTTTCCCCAAAGTATCTTGTGTCAATATGACCTTAACAGGTATATGCCGATATATTTTTTATTTTACTATATTGTTTATTTTTTATAGCGTGGCCCAATCCACACCATAGCCCTGCTACATATTCTGGACCCTTAACTCCCATCTGACTACTTATTTTGTATATGTACTAGTAAGATATCCGTACATTACAACGGGGTTCTCAAAAAAGGTGATACATATTATTAAGCGTGATCCAAATCATACAACGTACATTAAAAAGAGGGAGACATCTTATCATCAAGATTGAGGTCGGCACAGCCAGATCAGCTGTTGCCAAGATCGCTGCTCCGGATCTGCCCTCTCTGACCCCACTGGCTTCACAGTTCTTCCTCATCTCCGGCAGTGTACACCTCATCTGAGCTGATGTACTTTGCCTCCCTGTTCGTCGTTCATGCTGATGTACTCTATGTCCCAATCGGCAACCTTGGTGGTGTACACTTTTGTTCCGTCGTCGTCCTCGGCAGTGTACACCGATGCCTCATTGTCCGCACTGGCATGTCCTCTTTTTCGCCACCGAGTACCGTTCTGCCTCTTATCTTCTTCACCATCATAGTGCAGCAGTAGTATGGCAATGCATGGGAGGAAGGAGTAGCCGAGGCTCTGAGGGGTTGGGCTTAGGGGACCAAAGGGGCTAGCTGTGTTACCTTTTTTTCATGGCCGTTGGATTGAGATCTAGTGGTTAGGATCGGCTGAGAGAGGATATTGCTCTAGATGTAAATAAAAAAATGCATCTGGCCCCTCCACTCCACAGGTTGGGGCAAAATACACTAATGAATCAAAAGAACTAGTGGTTAAATGAAAGTTTTGGCTAAACAAGAATCTTAGATTGGAGCCATGCCAATAGGTTAGAGCAAAGCGCACCAATGAGCTAAAGAACCTATTGTTAAGTAAAAGTTTTGGCTAAACATGTGGTTTTATGAAACTAACAAGTAACAACGATATATCTAGGGCTAACGATACCCACGTCACCCGCCGCCACACGTGGCTAGGGCCATTCTCCTACTATTTCAAATTACGATGTGTCCTTTTTCCGCGAAAGTGCATTTTGCGTGATTGCGTTTCTAAATTACTATTTACGTACAAGCCCATTTATTTACGTATCCTTAATTTTTCCTAAAGGTTTAATTTCTCACAACAGCCGAATTATGGTTCCACAACAGATTCAGTATGCAAACATCTCATTGTACTCTAGCCAACCATCACAGTTTTGCGCAACACTTGCATCCGTAGTAGATGACGTCTCCGCCCTTGCCTCTCGACGGGGATGGCGCGACGCACGAATCTCGGCGCATTCCGCCTCCGCCTCTCGGCTCGTCCCGTCGTTATCCACTTGCTCACTCCCCCGCTGAGCTAGTCCCCCCGTCCCGACCACTTTCCGCTGCCCCGCCGCTCCAATGGCGCTGTCCCCCAACTCCTCCTGCTTCCACCCCCGCGCTGTCGCCGGCCCACCCTCCTCTCTCAGGTCGGCCACCTCCTCCGCCTCCTCCATTTCTTCCTTGTGTATTCGATCATCCAAACCCTAAACCCTAACCCGCCCCCGACTTCTCCTCTCCTTTTTTTTTCCTTCCCATTTTGCAGCGTGGGCGCCAAGGTCTTCGTCGGGTTGAAGGCCCAGACCAAGCTCGGTGAGCAAAAACCAAAGAAAACGCTCAATTATACGCTGGATTCGTCTTCGTGTTTTTCGGTTGTTGATTTTGGTTTGGGGTTGGAAATGCTGAGCAGGTTCGTTGGAGTCGTCGTGCCCGAATGTCAGCGCCGGGTTCTACACAGCCGTCAACCGGAGGATCCCTCTGGGGTACGGTAGCCTTTCTTTGCTTGGTGTATGATTGTGTGTTTATAAATTGGAAGTTACACCATGGTATGATGTGATTCTGCACAATCGTCAGAGTTAGCTGCACACTCCATTTTGGGTGGTAGTCATCCTTGTTGGGTTAGTTCAGTTCATTATCAGAAGTCACGGATTGCATGGAAATGCTAGTTTTTTTTTTATCTTAATATATTAACGAATGCTTTTGATTGTGTCGAGTGGCTGTGGAGATTGGGGACCTTTTAAATCCCATGTTGATGGATGAATATTGAAATGATCTTATTTTGTTTGCAAACTAAGATGGTAACTTGTATCAGTCAAGGATCAAATAAATTCTTTATCTGTTTTTGTTCTAGCAAGAAGCCACAGATTTGTTAACATTTGAGGTAGCCAAATATACCAGAATAGTGTTGGTGTGGTTTGTTGGACATATTTGTTCCCTTAATATGTCTCAGTCTACTTCAGTTTTACACTTGTTAGGTTATTGAAGAAGGGTGCTACCAGGGCACGCATTTCAATGATGGCTATCGGTACACCACGGGTGCCTTACAGAACACCTGGTGAAGGAACCTGGCAATGGCTTGACATATGGAATGCTTTAGTGAGACTTCAGAATACCTAATGCAATGCTTCTTTGCACTCAAGTAATTCTATTTTTCTCCCTGTGCATGGGTAACTAATTTGAATTGTTCATGTGCAGTATCGTGAACGGATTATCTTCATTGGGGACAATATAGATGAAGAGTTTAGTAACCAAGTATTGGCAAGCATGTTATATCTTGACAGCGTTGATAACACAAAAAAGATTCTTCTATACATTAATGGCCCAGGTGGAGATGTAAGAACTTAACAATACTACACTTGTGATCATGTTGGTTGGCCTTATTTTATATCACTTACCCTTTTTATTCTTTTGGCCACGATTTTGTATTTTGCAAGTGGTATTGTCATCTTAAGGATTCGAAAACCAAGGTGTTTTCCAAGAGTTTATCGTAAAAACATAAAATTGGGATGAGCTGATCGGGTCTAAGTCATGCAACATAAGTTGCTAACTTCACATGCATAGCCCGATGAGGAGACTGCAATGCTACTCAGTAGGTTAGCAAGTGTAGGGATTGTCTGAATTTTGTGATCTTATTTTCGGAGTCATATATATGCTGTCCTCTTTGTAAGGGATAAACTACTACAAAAACATATATCTATGAAATCGGAATACTCATTCTGGAAGGGGTGAATGTTATTCTAGTGGTGATCATCTTGGAAGCAAAATTAAGTGAAAACAATATTCATATGTAGTTGCTTTGATTGTTTGGAAAGCTCACTGGAATTTTAAGTCTATTGGAAATTAATGTGGGAACCATTTTATTGGTGAAGAGTACAGTTGATAAATGCAATAGGATGTTATGGGCGAAGTTTGGGTGACGGAGATTGTATGAGTGTGTAACCGGAGGGCAAGGCCTGAATAACCTATTGCGAGGGGGCGCTAGCTGGAGAGTCCGGTGCGCTGGTGGTGCACCAGAGAGAAGAAGGGAGATGAAAGATCTTCGTTTCTTATTCCTTTAATTGGATGCGGCAGCCCCATATGTAGGATTGCCCCTAACAAACGATATCTAATATCCTGGAAACAAACTAATTAGGAAAGCAATCAACTAACTTGGAAAGCAATAACTAATCTGAATAACGATTAAAAGGCAAGTCTGATATGCCTTGATACTCAAGGCGCAACAGGTGTGCCCTGGGCTTGGCCCGGCGCGCTGACCTTGGCTTGGTTGCGGCGTCTCTGGTATTGATGCCCGACCAAAACATCTCTCCCATCCTCCAGAAATAGCTCGTCCACGAGCTGGAAATCCGGATAAAGTTTATGAAAATACGTCATGTCTTCCGAAGTTGCATCCATGGAAGAAGCGCCTTGCTATTCAATGAGGACCTACCACTTACCACGCTCCCGGTGTCCCTTGATGGCTTTTGCCGGAGTAGGGGCAGCGTGACCATGCACCATTGGTGGTAATTGTGGCAATGTAGTTGGTGGCACACCATGGAACTTCTTTAGAACGCTGACATGGAAGACATCGTGAATGTGAGCACCAGGAGGAAGGCGAAGACGGTATGCCATTGAACCGATGTGCTGCAGAATATGGTATGGACCGTAGTAACGAGGGCTTAATGTGCCTGATGGCACCGTTGAGATTGAAGGAGGCGCAACCACACCTAGTCATCAATTGCGTACTAAACGTCGCGGTGTAGCTTGTCATAGTGTTGTTTGGCGATCTGTTAAGTTTGATGGAGACATTCGCGTAACTCTGCCAAAAAATTATCACGCTCAACCATAGTTTGGTCAATGACTGTTACACGAGAATCCCCTTTTGCATAGGAGCGCAAACAAGGAGGATTGTGCCCATAGACCACGTTGAATGGCGTAGTGTGAAGCACGGAGTGATATGAAGTGTTGTAGCAGTACTCTTCCCATGGAAGCCATCTGAGCCATTGCTTTGGCGGTCACCCATGAAACAACGCAAGTACATAGCAATAACCTTGTTTGTTGCCTTTGATTGTCCATCAGATTGAGGATGATAGGCAGAAATCATGTGTAGACACACATCCACCATGTGAAAGAGTTCCTGCCAAAATCAGCTGGTGAAGATCGCATCCCAGTCGCTGACAGTGGAGCTAAGCATGCTGTGTAGACGTACGATGTCATCAAAGAATGCCCTGCTGACTATTGCTGCCGTATATGGGTGGCTAGCAGAATAAAATGGGTGAATTTTGAGAAGCGATCAACGACAGTCAAGATGACCATTTTGCCACCTGCTCGAGGAAGACCTTCAATGAAGTCCATGGCCAAGTCTGACCATACCTAGGAGGGCACGACCAAGGGCTAAAGGAGGCCGACCAAATGGAGATGTTCCATCTTGTTATGATGGCATGTAGTGCATTCTTTGATAAATTCCTGGACCAACTGACGGGCCCAAGGGATGTGGAAATTTGCGCAAAGGCGTTGCAATGTGTTTTGAACACCTCATGACCAGTGGTATGCGTCGCTTCCAGGATAGAAGGCAGGAGAGATGATGAACATGGAACATAAACGCGGCCATCGAACATCACCAGGCCATCAATTATGGCTGGCCTTAATTTCGCCGTGGAGAGCAACCACGCTCGGGTCGGATGTTGCTGCCTTGCACAGCTCATCGAAGAGGTCGAGCGTGGGTCTTAATATGGCATGGAGGCCGGCCGGTGCAAGAGGCAGTACCAACTTGCCATCATGCCGGGATAATGCGCCGGTGACGGTGTTGAGTCAGCCCGCCCTGTACTCAATAGTGAAGTCGTACCCCGCTAGCTTGCTTGCCCATTGGTGCTGCGGGATGGTGGACAAACATTGGTCCAATAGGAATTTGAGACTGTAGTGGTCCGTGCGAACGAGAAAGGAGCGCCCCCACAAGTACGGACGCCATTGTTGAATGGCTTATACTGAACCGATCAATTATCACTCATACGCCGCCAGTTTGGAGTGATGAGCAACAATTGGTTGACTGAAGAAGGCGATCGGATCGGTGCCTTGGTGGAGCACTGCCCTGAAATAGGAGCCCAAGGCGTTGCACTCGACGATAAAGGGCGGTTGAAGTCGGGCAATTGAAGAACTGGAGCGGATGACATCACGCGTTTCAGTGTCGTGAACGCCGTGGTCGCTTCCTCGAACCAGCAAAATGACTCTTTGTGGAGGAGGCGCGTTAGGGGGCGGTGATGAAGCTTTAATCCTTGATAAACCAACGATAATAACCGGCGAAGCCCAATAATGCATGAAGGGCATGCATCGAGTTGGCGTCGGCCACTCCTCAACGGCTAACACCTTCTGGTGATCCATTGCCACGTCGGTCACCATGATGACATGACCCAAGTAGATCATCGAGATGGCGCCGAATAGGCACTTTGATCGCTTCAGGATGAGGTGATGACGATGCAACTCCTGAAACACCATGCGAATATGGCAGAGGTGTTTTGACCAAGATGAGCTGTAAATCAAAATATCATCAAAGAATACAAAGACGAAACAACGAAGAAAAAAGCTGAGGATGTTGTTCATGAGTGCTTGAAAGGTGTTTGGCGCATTTGTCAAACCAAAATGCATCACGAGGAACTTGTAATGGCCTTGGTGTGTGCGAAAACTGTCTTCTTGATGTCATCAGGGTGCATACGGACTTGATGGTACCCCGAACGGAGGTCAAGCTTGGTGAAGAAGCGAGCGTTGTGCAGTTCGTCCAAGAGTTCCTCCACCACCGGGATGGAAAACTTATTTTTGATGGTCTTGTCATTCAGGGCATGACAGTCGACACAAAAATGCCAATTGTCGTCCTTCTTGCGCACCAGAAGTATGGGCGAGGAGAATGCTGACGTACTGACGCGAATAATGCCTTGGCGGAGTATGTCTGGACATTGACGTTCAAGCTCACCTTTCTGCAACTGAGGGTAGCGGTATGACCGAACCGCCACTGAATTTCCAAGTCAGTCGCAATTGGCTTCCCGGCATCGGACAAAGACTTCGAGGGGTTCGAAGCTAACTCGATGGACAAGAGCTACTTGCAGGCATGTTGTGGTGTGTATTTTTCCTCGCAATTGTAACAGAGTCTGAGTCTTTTGCATTCCTCCATTTGTGGGTGCATTAGCTTGCGGATGTAGCGTTGTGCCGGACTGCTCGGCGTGCCACCAACCGGCGTATTCTTAGTCCTGCTTGTCGCCGAGGGATGCCGTTGGGACCTAGGCTGTCGTTGATGCTGTCGCTGTTGGTCGAGCTAGGAGTCCTTTGAAGGCCGGCTTGGACAAAAGTGTTGCCTTGGCTGCTTCAATGACCGCCTGCGCACGGCTCTCATAAGATCGCGCGACGCTCACAGCGATCTCAAGGCTGTGAGGCGCCTCCAGTTCAATGTCGATGCACAATGTCTCGGAGAGGCCTGCCGTGAAGATGTTGATTTATTGCTTTGGATTGAGGTTCGCTCGGGTCAACAAGGCAAAAACTTTGATATTTGGCCACTATGCCTGTTTGACGACGGTGCATGAACTTGCAGCAATTTAGCCACAACAATGGATCCTCCTCGCCATTAAACACCAGAAATTTCAGGTGATGGAACCGTGGGGGCTTGGTGTCCATCGTTGTTGCCGTTCGAAGAGGTAGAGGAGGGGCCTGAGGCTACAGAAGACCCATGGCGGCCTCTCTGCCGTGGTTGCTGCTCTCCCCTTCAAGTTGTGCAAGCCACGTATCATGTCGATTGAGCTGGCTTGTAAGGGTTGCCTACTGAGCGATGATCTGGTCAAGCTTCTTGTCAGTCGAGTTGGTATCATCGCCGCCACCGGACATGGTGTCAAAGGCAGCAGTTAGCTTTGATATCAAGTTGTTATGGGTGAAGTTTAGGTGACAGAGATTGTATGAGTGTGTAATCGGAGGGTAAGGCTTGAATAACCGGTGGCGAGGGGGTGCCAGCCGGAGATTCCAGTGTGCCGGTGGCACACTAGAGAGAAGAAGGGAGAAGAAAGATTATCTTTTCTTAGGGTGTGTTTGGTTGAGCTGTGGCTTTTGAAAAAGCTGCTGTGAGCTATGGGCTGTGGAAAAGCTGCTGTAGGTTGTGGGCTGTGGAAAAGCTGTAAGCTGTTTGGTTCAAACAAGTATAAAACTTACCTCCTATCTCTATTTTCCTTGAAACAACTGTGAAACAGCTCTCTATTTTCACCATTTCAAAAAGCAGAAAGCCAAAAGCCAAAAGCAGAGTCCAAAGTGCTTTCAAAACTGTACTACTCAAAAGTAGCTGCTTCTGAAAAAGCAGCTTCTGGTTTCCACCCCTTTGGTTGGCTTTTGGCTTTTTGGAAGCAAAAGCAGCTTTCAAAAGCTCAACCAAAGGCCACCCTTATTCCTTCAATTGGATGCGGCAGCCCCATATATAGGATGCCTCTAACAAATGATATCATGAACATATGTTTTTTTGATATTCCAAAATAACTAACAGAAGCATCCGACCAAATCAACTTACTCTTAGCTAACCCATGTCACTTTCTAATTTTTTTTTTGGGAGAGGCTTTCTAATTTTTGTATTCATCAATGATGTTGCAGCTTACACCTTGCATGGCGTTATATGATACCATGCTAAGCCTAAAAAGTCCTATTGGTACTCACTGCCTGGGCTTTGCATTCAACTTGGCAGGATTTATTCTTGCAGCTGGTGAAAAGGTATTACTACTCTAATACCACTTCCTTTTGGAATTTCTCTGGCTTGAGTATGCTTAACTGTTGTACTTATTTTTTTCTGCTGTTTTATACTATCAAGGGTTCACGTACTGGCATGCCTCTTTGCCGGATTTCACTTCAGTCACCTGCTGGAGCAGCTCGAGGCCAGGTTTGGGGTCTAACAGAAGCTTTCTAATTGGTTTCCTATTGGAAGTGCCTATGTTTTACAGTTTTTTTTTATTTAAGAGTTTTATTGTACACTTCTTTTTCCCTACAGGCCGATGACATAGAAAACGAAGCAAATGAACTTATTCGTATCAAGAACTATCTTTACGGCAAGTTGTCAGAGCACACAGGTCATCCTGTCGATAAGGTGAGCATTTTCGGTTGCATGTTGCTGTTACTTTGTTCCTCATCATCTCTTGTTATAGTTTAATGTGCTACAACAAGCTTTCGGTTACTCTAAAAAATGCATTTAGTGTGTCCTGCACCCTTCCACAATGCCCAAGGGTTTGATTTGCTCTGGTTTTTCAATGTCGTACTAAGTCAAAAATCTGATTAGAATACCATATTACTACTCTATATGTGCAACATTCTCATGATTCAGCATGGTTGCTCTCTGCAATTGCAATCCCAAGAATTCCTCTCATCTGAAGCATTTACTCATTTGCAGATTCATGAGGACCTATCTAGGGTGAAGCGCTTCGATGCTGAAGGAGCTCTGGAATACGGGATCATTGACCGTATTATTAGGCCTTCTCGGATCAAGAAAGAGGGATCCACTGGTCAAAAGAAGGATCTACGAAATCTGGGACTTGGCTAATAGATGTTATTGCATCAGAGCTATACGTGTTAGGCTGCACTATTTTCCACCTTCGCTCATGATTTGAAATCTTAATGATTTCTTTCATCAACAGAAGTTCGTGTTTAGATATGAGATTTACTTTGTTGTCTCCAGTGTTCTTGGACTTTGACAAAGCAATAGGAGGCAGAACTGCAGTAGTGAAATGTGGCAGTCGTTCTTCCCTTTTACCATATAAATCGAGAAATGCAGCATATATTTTCTAATTTCATGCGAGAATGTCCTTGTTGGAGCAATGAGCTGTCTGAACATTTGCAGAAACTTTGTGGTCTGCAATATGCTAACTGCCAACTGACAGTTTCGCCATACATATTACTAAGTTTGTTAGTGAGCACTCAAAAGACCAAGCGGGAGAATCTAGAGTATCTAGATTATAATTGTTTAGAAGCATGAACTTTGCTCAAAAGTTCATCTAGTACCATGAACTTTGCTCAAAAGTTCATCTAGTATTCCGAACTATAAAACTAGATATTTAATTACTTGAATTTTGCAATTCGGTTTAAATAACACTCTGATTCGGTTTCGTATGATGTTATTGTGTACATGGCATGATGAGTGAATGGTTCTGTTATATAGAATAATACACTGATTAAGTTTAGGTGAATGACAAATAGAGCTCATAGGGGCGTCTTCAATTGAAATAGAGAGGGAGAGCTATAAGCGATGGCGATTGTGGAAGAGCATAGGAGCTCAGTAGGATAGAAGCTCTATTGAGTCATATATATTATTCATCTAAACTTGTCAGTTTGTCATCCTATGTGTTAAAATTGTCTATTTATTATGCCACGTGGATAATATCATTATGCGAGATCGGATCAGAGTGTTATTTGAACTGGATTGCAAAGTTTGAGGGTTAAATATCTGGCTTTATAATTCGGGGTGTTGGATGGATTTTTAGACAAAGTTCAGGATGCTATATAGGCTTTTTCCTAATTATTTCAGTGATTATACTGGGTCACCTGGTCCAGGTGCCCATGTTCTGTATCAGGAGCTCATGTCTGCTCTATCTTCAGAACAGTTTGAAGGATTATTGGGGCAAGAAGGTAGGAATAGGTTTCAATGGAGCAACGCTGGTTGTGACATGCTACCGTACTTCCTACAGAAGAACGTTTAGAACATTTCTTCAGACAAAAATAAATGCTTCAAGGATGCTGATCGGTAGGCGAAGAATATCACCAGAAGCCCAAATACACTACCACAAGTTGTAATAAGCCTGTGTGACATATGGTTCTCACAAATGCTGCAGATATCGTTGACGAAACAAATTAAAATGTGAAACAACTCCAAAATTGACAGTCCAACAGACATGGCTGTTTACCCCTCACCAAATTGCTAACAGTGCCAACCTACCATCTCCCAGTCTCCTGCATTACCACACAAACTCATGTCTGAATATTACAAGCGGCCTCGCATTTCACCGTATATAAACCAAGACCGTGTTTGACCCAGCTCCAGCTCTGCGTTTACACTGTAGGAATCCGAGCCTTTCAGCTCTTTCCAAGAGCTGGGGCCTAAAAATTTAGAGGCCGAGGAGAAGATTGCTTTGTTGTGAGTAGCCCTGGCCCTTCAAATCTGGCCGAATAGTAGGTGGATGCCTGCATCTGCTTGTGCAGCCGACAAGTACAAAACAGAAGCAGATGAGAGCATAGTTTGTTATGTTGATAATGACACCCAAGTAGGGCCTTTCACCACGCCCAATTTCAAGAAAGCAAGAAGAGACTTTAGGATATAATTGAAGAAGAGACTTTAGGAAATAATTACACTACATGAAAAGGGGTCTTGTTTGTGTGGGTTCCAGCACTGGTCAGCATCATCAATTCATCATTCATCAGAGTAGTTGTGAAGGAGAGGCCGGCTGGGCATGCATGCACTCACATATTACACAGAGACACAGAGAGAGGCACAACCGCACAAGCAAGCAAGAATCAGCCTTGAGCCACTCCTGCCTGCATGCAGCTGTCCTCTCTCTCTCTCTCGATTCCAGATGGCAGCCACCAAATTCACTTATCACTACTTTCACTGCATGTGATAGCTATCCAGTCCTAGGATGTAACACTAGACCTCTAAGGGCGTCCACAATGGTAATAGCTAGTACTAGCTATATAGTCAGCTGACGTGGAGGTGAGAGACAAAAGCAAAGACTATTTTATACTGTTGGACCCACATGCTCTCTCTCTCATGTTCTTGGACTACGTGAAATAGATCAGTTGAGACTATTTGCTCGTTATAGTCTAGTGAGACAAAAGCAAAGACTATTTTATCTCCCACATCTCTCCGTAAATAGATCACTTTTGCTCGTTGCCACATCGATCTAGCTATCTAAATAGCTAAATAGCCAGCTATTGGAGACGCCCTAAGCTTGCCAGACTATCCATCTCGGCTACTGTGTTTTCAGCTTTGGATTATTTTACATCATTGTCCTTGTGTGCTTCAGTCAGAGTGAGAAGAGAACAATTCTGCTCCTATATCATAACTTCTTTAAAGCTTAAGGAACTGGCGAGCTCTTCGCAGCGGCCGTACCTTTTTCGTGCTTGCTGCCGCCGATGCGTGCCGTCGCTTTCCCGGCCCATCCACAGCCCAGCTAGCCCAGCCAAACTCCAGTTCATCATTTAACGCCGCGTGTCCTAGAGCCTTTCAAACCTGAAATTTTTTATCGTTTACCACATCTTTTATATGCATTTGATAAAATATCCTGTGATATCTCACTTACATGTAGATCTAGAACCCGCATATAAGTAACATATGAGAGGATATTTTATCAAATGCAATATAAGATGAGGCTTTTTTTTGGTAGAAGTGACATTCTGTTCTGACAAATTCCTTCCTGCTTCCAGGAGAAAATACTATGGGCGCCATATGATGTGGTTTCTTTGATCATATGGCTATTTGTTGTTTTGATCATTCAATCCAGCTATACTGTGAGTCTTACTTACATCCTGACCGTGTAGCAACTTCATACTTCTATAAGAGGAATCGATGACCTGAAAAATAGGCTATTTGTTGTTTTGATCATTCTATCCAGCTATACTTGAGTCTTACTTACAACCTAGCCGTGCAGCAACTTCATACTTCTATAAGAGGAATCGATGACCTGAAAAATAGTGATTATCCTGTTGGTTTCCAAGTTGGTTCTTTTACAGAAGAATACTTGGTCAGGGAATTGAACATCGCACAGTCGAGGCTAAAAGCTCTTGGTTCTCCAGAAGAATACGCTGAAGCCCTCAAGCTAGGCCCTAACAAAGGAGGTGTTATTGCCATTGTCGATGAGCACCCCTATGTTGAAATGTTTTCGTATACTCATTACAAGATTGCGGTTGCTGGCTCAGATTTCACTAGTAGAGGATGGGGCTTCATAAGTGCATTTGAACTTAATAAGTTCTTTACATGTAGTACTTTCCTGATGGGGCTTCATGTTTTGGTGTTAAAATCCTGAAGTTGTGTAGGATCGTCGATGGCAATCAGAGGGGGGGGTGAATGATTGCAGCGTCTAGCGGAAGCTTTTTAAAATTTATTAATATTTTAAACCTGCAAATTACCGAAGCACACACAAAAATATCCAACTACAATGCATGCAAAAACAATCTATGTGTGTATATATATTTTTGATGCATGCATGAATCAAGAGCTTAAAAACTTAACGCCCAAAAAAAAATTTAACAGAAGTAACTTTTCTCACCTAACCACCTTTTCTCACCTAATCACCTTTCCTTTAATCTCTTTTTCTTCTCTCCTAATGCACAGATGTCATGGCGGCTTCCATCAACCTCTTTCTTCACTTTTTGAGTTTTTTTATTGAAATCTTCTAGTCACCGTGCGCTGTCAATTTCTTCACCGGTCGTACTCGCCTGCGTTCTTGCACGAACTGAGTACACGAAAAGACCACGGCACGCAAGCTGACTTGCTGGCGATACGCGCAATGTCGAGGCCTGGCGCATGAAATTTCAAAACCAAGATCCTCTTTTTATTAACTTCAAGTCTCGGCAAAAACTAACCACCTCATGCGCTTAGTCCCGATCCCCGTACAAAAGCCTCATAACTGGACCCCTTTATATCCGGCCGCCACGCTCCGATTCCTTTTCCAAAAACTACATCCGACTTCTATTCCTATAACATGCCGCCGCTCCCTGTAATACGAACTCATTTTTTTTTAAACTACTAGAAACCCTAATACCACTCATCCAACTTTGGCCTAGGCCTTTTTAACTCAATCAGACTTTTGGCCCACTAATTTTCAAAGGATCCGAAACCCTTCCTAACACGGGTTTTCCACACTCCCGATTTTTCAACTCATCGCGTGTCGAAGCCTCTAGGATGGCACCTCCTGTATCTTCTCCATGCATCATCCACCTTTGATCTCTATGTGCTCCAACGTGAGCCCGACCACCTCGTGACATCCTCGACCGCCCGGACCTCAGATTTCTCCCTCCTAGTCCCGGTCTTCCTCGTCACCGACCATGACCGTCTCCACGCCCAACCTGCACATGCAAAGACCAAAGAATATTTGCCCCGGCACAAGTTCTCACCAACTTGACCAATATTAGTCCACGCACACACGCACACACCTCAAATAACAATATTAAGTAATGTTGTCAATTATTCATCATCATAAAAATTCTAAACCTAGCCACATGGTCTTACAATCTCCCCCTTGATGAATACATTGACAACACCTCAAGATTGTATGATGAAAATAGCTTCAAACAGATATAAGTGAAGAACTGAAGCCGAAATCTCTCCCCCTCAACACAAGAGATGAATTTTAGCAAATTGCTCCAAAATCTCACAAAGCACACCAAATCTCTCCCCTTTGACAATGTAATCATCAAGAAAATTAAGAGAAAGGACAATTCTAAAAGAAGCAACGAGAATAAAAATCTAGAAGCTTTGCAGATTATCCAAGTCACTTTGAATTGATTTAGTAATTTAACCAAGCCATATTTTTTAGTAGAGCTATCTAGATCATATAAAGTCATATATTATATAGCAATATCAAAACAAAGTTTTCAATATGATTAGGCGATTTATATCAATGACAAGCATCTCAACAATGACTAGACCAATTTAAAGAGCACAATGAGATATAACAACAAAAAGTCAAAGCCTAAAAGTGAAGCAAATGTTAACTCTAGACAGCTAGCGTCTCATGTAACAACTTATTGCTCCACACTCAATTCTTAGGCATGTGGCATGCTTGTAGCATACTTCTTTTCATAATGACATATTTTTTGTGATGGTGGCATGCTTGAAGCATACTTCTTTTCATTTTGCGCACTTTTGTGCCCTTTTTTTTGTTCACCATGGCATGCTTGAAGCATACATCTTTTCAAATTTTCTTTTATATATTTTTTTTAATAACATGTCAAATTGAGTGATCATAAAAATTGGAACATGAAACATGAGAGCCTCATAGCCAAGAGTTAAAATAAGACTCACAATCAAGCTAATCTTTTTTTTTTATGAACATCGCAAAGTACTATTTATAATTAATCTAGTCAAAATATTCCGCCATGTCATATTTTAGTTCAAGTGTAACAAATTAATTATAACGAATCATGATCAAAGCTACACAGCATATGAATAAATATGATAAAGAGAGCTCCACAACTCATTTAAAATTGATGGCTTGGACTTGTTGATTTAATTAACAAGTATAATAAACAAAGCTTCTTAAATTCTTAAACATCAAGCTCCCCCTCAGAATAATCCCATAGGATGTCACACGCCCAACTCACTTCGCAAAAGAGCAAAATAAGGGGGGTCAAGCGGATTTGAAAGAATATCATCAACATGAGAATCCAACTCAATAGGATGTAAGACTATATCACCTTTTCCACATGGTCTCTCAAAAAGTGAAATCTCTTGCAAGTCATCAAACGAGTGAAGAACCATCAAGTATTCCAATCAAGCGATGGTGAAAAAGACCGGAACCCAATCTAGCTCATGTTCTCCATCCTCGTTAGCTATTCTTACATCATAGGAAACATCGGTCTTACAGTACTGGGGTTAGTGAAATAAGATCTAGGAATCCAGTACTGTAACACACGACGTGGAGAGACAGCAACAAATCTAGAACCAAAATCATGAGCATGTGGGTGATTAACGTGCCAAAAAGAATGTGATTTATTTGAATTATATCCCAAATTAGCATGTGAAGCAGAAAAAGCATCATAAAAGTTTTCTAAAAACATAGATTTCGCATTTGATCTAGGAGCAAAAGACAATGCACGTTTTTGTCTTAAAGCATTCAACCTTTCCTTCCTTTCTTTCTTAGCCCGCCTAAAACAAAATTCATGCAAATGTCCATCTCTTCCACAGTAGGTGCAATGAAATTTAACATAACCAGAATTCTTTTGAGATGATGAGCTAGCACCTATATTATTATTCGTTGAACTTTGCACAAAGCCAGCGGATTTAAACACAGTTTGTTTTGCTTCAGATTTTACTTCAATTTTTTCAGGTTCAAGAATCTTAACAACATTAGGAGGATTATTCTTGGCATTCTCAACAAAGTTAAATCCTATACCACGATTTTTCACACTTGTTTTTGATTTGTCTAGAATCATATTTAGATTTTTCTTACCAAAAGAGAATCTCTCTAAAGTGTCTTTAAGATACTCATTTTCCTTAGCCAAAGTGGAACAAGTAGTGCATTTAACATGTTCATTCACAAAATTCTTGGAAGCACTAGATTGAGACAATTTTTCCTTTTCAGCAAAATCATTCAATTGCCTAGTTAAAGCATCAATTTCAATATTTAACTTAGGACAATTTGAGCAAGACATGTTTTCATGATAAAGCATTTGTTGAATAGATTCCTGAGATGAATTAAGTCTAGCTTCTAGCAATTCACAATTAGAGCAAGCTTTAGATTGAGCATTTGAAATACTTGACTCTAAACATGTAGAAGAACAAGATTTGAGCTTATCAATTTCATCATTAACAATTTTTAATTTTTCATCACAAGAAATATGTATCAATTTTAATTCATCAAATTTATCAGTTACATCTCTAAGTTGATCCAGGTTTGATGCACTAATAGATCTAACAGCCTCCAACTCAGAATGTAAAACTTGACAAGACTCACATGATTCATCATCAGGAATTAAAGCTCTAAGTCTATTAATTTCAGAATTTAGACTTTCAACAACACAATTATTTTCTTTCAATTTCTGTTTTGTCTTTTTTAATTCAATAGCAAGTTTAATCAAACCATCTTCAAGCTCATCATATGATGGTCTTACCTCATCGAGATCGCTGTCGTCGTTATCATTGTTGTTGCTTGTCATGAAGCACATGCCCGTGAAGTCATCATTGTTCTTCTTCTTTTTACCTTTAGCATCATCGTCGTCATGGTCGTCATCGTCGCAACTCTCATATTCCACATCGCTCAAATCAAGACGCTCAATGGCCGATATGATCTTTTCAGCGAGCTTGCGACGGAAATTGCCACCCTTGGTGTTGTTGTTCTTGGATGGCCGATGACGATAATTCTTCTCTTCCTTCATCACCTTTCCCTTGAGCTTGGGACAATCCATCTTAATGTGGCCTGGCTCGCCACACTCAAAGCATCTGATCGGACGTGACACGCCACCTCGCTTCCTCATCCTCACATTATTGAGTGCCTTGTATGCTCGTGAGGAAATCAAAACCAAGTCCTCTTCAGGAAGCTCCTCGAACTGTTCTTCTGAAAAAGAAGACAAGGCAGACAAAGAAACACAAGACAAAGCACTCGACGAAGCATCCTGCGTGGGGTTAGTCACAAGTGCTAAAGATGAAGATTTATTAATCTTAGATGGCAAAGCTTCCATCTCATAGGTTTTCAATCTAGAATAAAGATCATCCATGGTTAAAGTATCTAGATCGACAGTTTGATTAATAGTTGTGACAACCATTAACCACTCAGAACCTAAAGATCTCAAAATTTTAGTTGTATTATCTTCATCAGCAGGAATAACACCAACACCGCGTAGATCACTCAATATTTTCTCAAACCGAGCAAATAGATCATCAATGGATTCATTAGGTTTCATAGCAAAGTCAGAATATTCTTTTTGGTAAAGATTTTTACGCACCTTCTTAATTTTAGTGGTTCCTTCATGATAATCGCAAAGAGTTTTCCAAATTAAATGGGCAGAATTAATATGAGCTACACGATCAAATTCTTTACGAGAAATTCCTTGGAACAGCAAATTACGAGCTTGAGCATTTAAATTAACATCTGCTTTATTTAAATCAAGAATAACAAATAGAACCTCATATGGTGTAGAAACTTTATTCCAAACATCACTACCTTGAGCCTCAATATAAGCTTGCATCCGACACTTCCAAAAAGCAAAATCAGTACCATCTAGCATGGGGGGACGATTTACATACCTCTCTGATGCCATAGCAACCTGCTCTGATACCACTTGTAGGATCGTCGATGGCAATCAGAGGGGGGGTGAATGATTGCAGCGTCTAGCGGAAGCTTTTTAAAATTTATTAATATTTTAAACCTGCAAATTACCGAAGCACACACAAAAATATCCAACTACAATGCATGCAAAAACAATCTATGTGTGTATATATATTTTTGATGCATGCATGAATCAAGAGCTTAAAAACTTAACGCCCAAAAAAATTTAATGATAACTTTTCTCACCTAACCACCTTTTCTCACCTAATCACCTTTCCTTTAATCTCTTTTTCTTCTCTCCTAATGCACAGATGTCATGGCGGCTTCCATCAACCTCTTTCTTCACTTTTTGAGTTTTTTATTGAAATCTTCTAGTCACCGTCTTGTTGTCAATTTCTTCACCGTCGTACTACGCTGCGTTCTTGCACGAATCGAGTACACGAAAAGACCACGGCACGCAAGTGACTTCTCGGCGATCGCGCAATGTCGAGGCTCGCGCATGAAATTTCAAAACCAAGATCCTCTTTTATTAACTTCAAGTCTCGCAAAACTAACCACCTCATGCGCTTAGTCCTCGATCCCCGCATAAAAGCCTCATAACTGGACCCCTTTATATCCGGCCGCCACGCTCCGATTCCTTTTCCAAAAACTACATCCGACTTCTATTCCTATAACATGCCGCCGCTCCCTGTAATACGAACTCATTTTTTTTTAAACTACTAGAAACCCTAATACCACTCATCCAACTTTGGCCTAGGCCTTTTTAACTCAATCAGACTTTTGGCCCACTAATTTTCAAAGGACCCGAAACCCTTCCTAACACGGGTTTTCCACACTCCCGATTTTTCAACTCATCGCGTGTCGAAGCCTCCAGGATGGCACCTCCTGTATCTTCTCCATGCATCATCCACCTTTGATCTCTATGTGCTCCAACGTGAGCCCGACCACCTCGTGACATCCTCGACCGCCCGGACCTCAGATTTCTCCCTCCTAGTCCCGGTCTTCCTCGTCACCGACCATGACCGTCTCCACGCCCAACCTGCACATGCAAAGACCAAAGAATATTTGCCCCGGCACAAGTTCTCACCAACTTGACCAATATTAGTCCACGCACACACGCACACACCTCAAATAACAATATTAAGCAATGTTGTCAATTATTCATCATCATAAAAATTCTAAACCTAGCCACATGGTCTTACAAGTTGCAGTTCCTTCAATGTAGTTTAGCAAGTGTTGATTTGAACTTGTGAAAATAGAGATGAATTCTCTAAGAAAATCCAACAAGAAGGCTGTCTTAGACTTTGCAGGATGGAGTTTCAATATACTTCATCCGTTGGAATCATCATGGTCAACAAAGCTTTAATGACCACACATGGATCCAGTTTCGGTATGTTTTCTCTTTAATAAAGATTTTTGTAACCACATCCCTGATTCTCGCTCTTGATATCTTGTTCTTCAATTTCGGGGCAGTGAGAGTATTATTATCTCATGCTGCATTTTGTTTTGTCTTTTTCATTTCTGTCAAATTTCGTATTGAATATTGTAGGATTATTTCTAGTTCTGAAATATATATCAGTATCAGCCCATTGATTTTTACCCAACGAAGGAATAGCGGAGCTTTTTTTTTTAATGAAAAACTGACACACATTCCTTAGGGCTTGCAATTGGTGAACTGACAGACATATGTTAAACTTTTAGTAGTTTTAACAATGCCAGTGCAAGGTCCACCATTTGAATTCTACATGCTCTATTGCTAATAAATCTTTAAATATTACAGATATTTATCCGGCCAATTCATACCAAAATGTTCACCAGATTTCCTTTGATAGTGATTTGAAAGAATAAGTGGAATATGGAGTCATAAGAATTTGGAGGCTGAATGACCAACATCATTCAGGTTGAGCTACAGATTGCGAATCATTACTTTCTTGGAGATAATTTTCTTGACCTACAAAAGATGTGGTGAGCTCGGGTCCTCAGCCCTTTCATTTTTTTTGTTTGTTAACTATTTACTTTGTATCTTATCTACTCCCAGTTTTAGGATGTGACAAGCTATGAAAAATTGGGCCTGATTTCTGCACAAGAAAGGGTAATATTGTTTCTAATGCAACTTTCGTGTTTGAATATTCAGCAAAAATATGCGCTTTACATTCTGTCTGGCCCAAAAATAACCGAAACAAGCAATGTACTACACATGAACAGATTTTCTTATCCATTTATGTGTTCCAGGCTTCTTCTAAATTTCAGATCGCCAATTGTTATTGCTTTACTGTGAGAAGCAACACCATAGCTGAAAAATTGAAGACTTAGTGCGAAGATCAGCCACACGGAGTACTGTTTCAGGTTAGTCTTGTTTGAAAATTCAAACCTTGTTGTGTATCTGCATGTTGTCATTTGTTATTGTGTAAAGATCAGGTTGATAATGGTAGATCATTGCATGATTAGGCCGTATTCCAGTGAATGGAAATATTTTTGCACGATTACGCTACATTTCTGTGAATGGAAATATTATTGCATGATTAGAGCACAGAACTTCTTCCTGCTACCGTTTTAGCTCAGCAGGGTTGCTGCGTTAGAACTGTATGAATGTGTTATTTGTAGGGTTTGGAACAATCTATTGTCAGTTATGCATGCTAACCAATTAATAGATGCTGTTATACAAGTTCTGTAAAGGAAGCAACATTTGTTTCTGACAGTTGTGTTGATCCCTGATTTTAATCGATTCTAGCATGCTGTGCATTAAACATTTATATCAGATACCTTTGTAGGTTCTTTTTTTTTTACCTGTACCATGTAGTGCAGAGTCCAGTGCCCTTGCCCTTGCTGTCCAGATTAAAAATCAAAAAGATCATTGCCGTTTCTCTCTGTGCTATTACAATATATCTCTCAGAACGGCGCAGCGCAGCGCGCGGCCCTTCGTAACGCTCACTAACTTACTGTGTGGTTTATGCATGGTAACTAGTTAACTACCCTTGTCAATTCAGACAAAAAAACAGACCAGAGCCAGTTCTCTTCTCTCTGTAGAATGAGATCATGTACATGTAAAATTACACTAACACTTAATTTTTTTAAGCACAAGAAGATCGCGTCCACTTATGGACAAGTACTACATGACACTTTCACATATCTGCAAGTGTGTGTGACATACTCTTAGGTACATGTATACAAGTTTTCAAGTTTCACGATGAGAACACGTTTGTACGAGCGTACAACACATATGACGGATGTACACACAATGTATGCACTATACGGAGCACTGACACTTCATTTTTTTAAGAGGGAGAGAGGACTGACACTTGGATTCTAGGCCAGTGGCCATGCATGTGCCAGCACATTGTTGACCGGCCGGCCGGCCGGCCGGCCGATGTATTAACCCTGACTTTTCAGTTTCATTTAGAAAGACCCCAAAAATACATGCAATCTTGTCGGACATATGCATGTCGGTGTGTAAAATGGACCGGCGTGGTGCAAAAGCAAATGTCACCGTCGCCGAAAAGTGATCGTCCCGTGTGGCAGGCACTCGTGTCCTTTCCTGAACAGAGAAGCGAGAGAGAGATCTGAGACCAAATCTCCTCTCTTGCTCTCGCCTGCACCTCTGTACGTCTCTGCATTCGTACGATCATCCCTGATCCTGCATCGACTGGTACAAAAACAAGAGTAAGATTTTCCTTGAGAATATGATTTAATTTCGATTTAAAACTTTAAGAATATCAATCCAAATTCGGACTTTTAGATATGCTTCTCTGGTGAAGCCGATGGCTCACCAGCGCCTGGTCGAGTGCTAGACGGCATTTGTCTTTATTTGTCTCTGGTGCAGACAGCAGAGGTGCAACAAAGGAGGCAGTGGGGGGTGGCAAGGAGATTGTGGTGGGATGGTAGACCTTGCCAGCGAGGTAGCAGGGGAGGAGTACTGGCGCGAGGAGGAGAGGGTAGAAGAAATATGAGATGTCAAATCTATATTCAAGGGTGTAAATTTTGGTTCGCCTTCTTTTTGAAACAGTTTATCGGGACAGTCTTTTTGATGTGGCTTATTAACTTCAATCACCCCCTACTTGAGCCGCCGCTGGGTCCGTGCGAGCCTTAGCCGCCTTCAAGCCGCATGGCGCACAACGATGCCACCACCCCACCAGTCGCCAAGCACATGAGGCAGGAGAAAATTAGGAAGAATGGAAAGATTTGTTGTTGCCAATTTGGTTAGGTTCACTTGGTGGAAAGATATGTATGCTTTAGTAGTTTTGTGGGCTTTGCTGGTGTGGTTGCGCGGTTGGCCCAATATAGAAAGAGGTAATTTAAGTCCAACTCTTGTTATGTTCTTCTTCTACCTTTAGTTATCTCTCGCACAGTCTCTCTCTGAACCATGACACCCCATGGATGGATAAAGGGTGCTAGGGGATACCGCCTCTCTACCCGAAGGTAAGGTGGGTGTCAGCCCCTCTTGACCCCTGGTAAGTCCGCCACTGCTGGATGACATTCGTTTTTATTTATCTATGACGCTGGCAGCAGAGGTGCAACAAAGGAGGAGGTGGAATGGGAGGAGATTGCCGTGGAATGGTAGACCTCGCCAGTGAGGTGGCAGGATTAGGGTTAGAGGAGGGGGGCAGGAGAAATCGGAGATGTGAAATCTACAGGGGTGGGAAATTCGGCTGGTCGAAAAGAATCATTGAAGCAAAATATAGACACGTTGGAATTAATCTCGTCAAAGTAGTTTGTTCGTATGCGCGTGAGGAGTGCGTATGTGTAGTGGGTGTGGCGCCGAAAGAAGCGCACAACAGTACTTCCGAATCATACAGGTCTGCTGGTGTGAGTAGGGCTGTAAAAAAAGCTCGAGGCTCGCGAGCTGCTCGAGTTTGGCTCGTTCTAGACTCGATTCGAGCTTGGCTCGAACTCCAAACGAGCCGAATTCGAGCTCCATCCGAAGCTCGCGAGCTTTAACGAGCCGAGCTCGAATAGCTCGCGAGCTTACAATTTTTACCCTAATCCCCCGTTCCCGCACTCCCTCCCGTCCCGCGGTCCCAACTCCCGCCTCTCCTCTCAAACCCCCCAGGCCCCCTCGGGCAGCCCGCAGCCCCACCCACACCCCTCCTCCCTCTCCGTCTCCCACCGCCCACCCGCCTCGCGGCCCCCGCCGCCGCCGCCCCTCCACTCCTCGCCGCCCCACCGCGGCCGCCCCTACTCCGTCGCCTCCTCCTCTCCCCGCCGTCGACGCCTCTCCCGCCCCGTCGACCCCTCTCTCTCTCGCTCTCCCGCCCCGTCCCTTCCTCTCGCCGCCGCCTCCGTCCCCTCCGGCCCTCCTCCTCTCCCCTCTGCGCGCGGGCGCCCCGTCCCCTCCTCGCCCCCCCCCGCCGCCTCCTCCCCCCTGCGCGCCTCCTCCCCACCGCGCCCCTCCTCCTCCTCCTCCCCCCCGCGCGCCCCTCTCCCGCCCCGCCGCGCCTCTCCTCCCCACGCGCCTCCTCTCCTCCTCACCCCACCGGCACCCCTCCTCTCCTCTCGCTTCTCTTCCCGCCGCGCCTCCTCCTCCCGCGCGCCCTCCTCTCCCCGCGCGCCACCGTCCGGCCGTCCCTGCAGCTCGGCTACCGCGTGGTGAAGGTGCAGTCCGGCCGTCCTTTCTCCGGCCGTCCCCCGGCGCCACCGCCGCCAGCCCGCCACCTCCTGCAGGTACTCCCTCACCGAGCCTACACATGCAAAGCTCGAGCTCGGCTCGAGTTTTGTTCGAGCCGAGCTCGAGCCTAGCTTAAAGCTCGATGTTAATCTCAGGCTCGCTCGAGCTCAGCTCGTTTACAGCCCTAGGTGTGAGCCGGAGCGCACGCAGAGGTGCCGTGAGATGCGGCAGGTTTGCATGGCGGATCGTGACTTCATGAGCGTATGGCGTGAGCACACGAATCTAGGAATTTGTTATGGCAGCGTTTGATAAGTTTTCTAGTTTAGTTGATAAATTTCCATGTATTAGGATGTGCATAATTACCTTTTAAGTATTTAGGCCCTGTTTGGCACAGCTTCACCAACAGCTTCATAAGCTATTGTGAGCTATTTTTTTGCCAAACACCCTTTTTGCAAACAGCTTCATGGGTGAAGCTCATTTTTTTCTGCTCTCACAAAGGAATGGGGAGAGGTGAAGCTGAAAAAAGTAGCTTTTCACAGCTCTCTCCCTCAGGCCCGCAATCCTAGGAACCCACTGCCCCTCTGGTTTCCAAAATTACACGCATTTGCCACTAGTCCATCTTGTTCACCTCTCCCATTCATGAAACATAAACAAGGCACTAATATTGCTTCCTAATGATTTTAATTTATTATTATTTTTTATTTTAATGTTTTAATTCATACTCATTCAAATATGTTATTTTTAATTCATTTGACCATATACAAACATACAACTCCAAATGTTAGAACAAGTCAGGTAGACATGGACATCTTGGACAATTGCCCTTTCTCAGCCATGCATGAAGCTGTTGGTGAAACTGTTTTGCCAAACAGTTTTTCAAAACAGATTTAGCTTCATCGGTGAAGCTGCTCGTGAAACTGAAACAAAAAAATGAAGCTGAGCTGTGCCAAACGGGGCCTTAGGAGCATATACCTATATAGCAAGCAAGTTAGACTTGACGCCCCCTATTTTGGCTAGAGTTTTTAACTTCTGGTTTATTTTTCATTATGCATAAATTTTATCTTTTTCTGAACTTTTGGTTTTTTTTGAGCTTTTTTGCCTGTTCCTTTTTCCGTATTTGATTGCGTTGTCTGTGATGAGCTAACATATTTTTTCTATTTTTAAATTTTTTAATTTAATTATGCCAAATAAGTCACATTTAGTTACAGTGTAATTTCAACTAGCTACAATGCAATTTTAGTCATAAGCCACTATTTTTCAACCCAACCGAGCGGGATCGTGAGAAAAAGAGAGAGAAAAAAAGTAGTTTCACTATGTCGTGTTCCTCCTGTCTCTTGCGCGCGCGCGCCTGAAAGTTGAAACACAAAAACAAAGAGATAAAGAGGAGGCACAAGAGAGCAACTCCAACAAGACAGTCCTAAAAAATATTGCCTATCTCACGAGTTGATTGGTCCATAGATTGAATACATACGCAGAAATTTGGTTATCCATTGTACATGTGCATTTATAAATTAACCGCATAATTTACATGGACATGTGCGGTCGATCAAAAGCGGGAAACCTAGCTAGGCAACCAGCGGAGGAGTGGTGGTACTGTGAAAGCTAAGTAAGGCTCCGTTTAGGATTGCGGTAGTCTACGTGTTGCATTATGCTACAGATCACAGTTACATAATACTACTTATGGTATCATTGTTATGTAAACATCGATTTAACAAATATATGGACCCCATTATGAAGCAGAGTTTCCTGAGATTTGCTGTAATGCCAAGAGGGGCCTTGGATCAGCTGGTGGTTTTATTTAGGGACTACAGTCCTGGCCAAACCACATGAAATCGAGAAAAGTTCACTACAAGATTTCATTCGGAGAAGCGCAGCACCATATTGCTAGCCTCTCTCTCTCTCTCTCTCTCTCTCTCTCTCTCTGCACCGATCCGGCAACACAAATGCTGGATGCATGGTGCATGCCTGCCTTATCCCTGAGCTCGACGGCTACTCTCACCTCTCCCATGGGGAAGGATTAAAAGCTCTTCCTCTCCCTCTCTCACACGCAATGACACCACCCTGCAGATCAGCCCGGCCTGAGCCCTCGCGATCGCTCTAGAATTTTATATGGATCGACCAGCGACTGACACTGCCCCGGCCACGACCAGCCTCGATGGATGGCATGCATGAATGCATGCACGCCCACGCATGTCTTGCACACACAAGCTGCTACGCCACAGCTGCAGCACGATGGACGCCTGCAGCGGCAGCGGAAGGCTCTGGCAGGCTAAGCTTGTCCTTTGGCCGTCCCATCTCTAGCTGTTGCGCGCCATACCTCCCAACTGTTGCTGCCTCGAAAAGACGCCAGGTGCACGTGTGCCCTTGGTCACCGCCTCTCCCTCTCTCCCCCTCCTCTCGCATCACATATATCACACCCACACACATCACATCACATATCGCCTCTCTCTACAAGCTAGCCTCGATTCAATTCTTCAGGTGGCCCATACCTCACCTCTGCATTGCATCCATGTCGTCCATGCCTGTTAAATTACCGCTGCTACTCACTCCTCACCACTGGAGATAGCTACGCTAGCTGCTGGCTGCAGCAGCAGCATGCTGCTACTGTTACTTGCATCAGCCTCAAACTTCGCGCTCGCAAAGCTGCATTGCTAGCTCATGCAGTAAAAAGGCCCGGAAGCAAACCAGTAACCTGCATGCAGCCTCCAGAATCATTTGCTCCCTTTTCACTGCATGCATCCATGCATGCTGGATGCTGCAATAAGCCAAGCCTGCAGCTACCTTGCCTCTCTGGTTAACAAACAAACCATGCATGCAATTGCATATGCATACGATCGAAGCAGGGAGGAGCAGGCAGGCCTGCACTGTGCCCTAGTCCTAACCATGCATGCATGCCACAGTGCCTTGTGCTTCCAAAGCAGCATACAGAGACTGCTGCAGGAGAAGGAAATGCTCGGATGCAAGTACACATGCACGCGATCAGCAGCTGAATGGCCCTGATCAATATGGCTTCAGCTTTTGGCTTCAGCTTATTTTTGCACTATTCATAAATTTCGTCTTTTTCTGAACTTTTGGCTTTTTGAGTTTTTACGGTTCTTTTTTCCTCGGATTTGTTTACATTATACGTGATGGGCTAATATGTTTTTTCTATTTTTAAATTTTTTTAAATTTAATTATGGTAAATAAGCCTCTGTCATCTACAGTGCTTTTTCAGCCAGCTACAGTGTTTTCAGCCATAAGCCACGAGGCTTTCAGCCAAACCAATCACCACCATGATCAAATGGGTCTGCAGTACACTAGCCGCTAGCTGAACTGTTCAGCAAATAGCAATGTAGCTATATATTTTTTTAAATTTAGTCCTAAACACTTATTTTTACAAATCTAACCTACTTCGTGAATCTACCGAGCTTAGCAAGAGACCTACCGAATCAGGGTAGCTCGGAAGGTGCCTGCCGAGGCACCCATGTGTGGCAAGTCATCATGCTCATGATTTGCACTTTAATTAGCACTAATTAATTATAATTAATACTAATTAGATATGATTAGCACTAGTTAAATTACTAATTCAGATTGCACAATGTCTGCATGAATGGCTGTCGGACATGTGGCCTTGCAAGGGAGCTCGGTAGACACCTAGGAAGCTCCCCTGGATCGGTAGATCCCTGCTAGGTTTGATAGGTCTGCAGAGAGGGTTAGATGTTCAAAAACAGGTGTTTAGAGGTTAAATTTGAAAAAAATAGCTACAATGTCATTTATACGAACAGTTCCCACTAGCTACTTCCATCTCATTCATCATTGCTCACTACCTTCAATATAATTCGTGTGTAATAATCTTTCTTTGTACAATTGCACTCTGTTGGGAACACATGAATTAAATGTGAAAGTACAATTTAGGTCCATTTGGAACGCGAGAATTTCCCCAATCATATGTGAATTGAACTGTTTCTACGAAATTACCACAAATTTCTGTGAAATTCTAGATTTCCAAACAACCCTCAATTGCTATAGAAACTTGGGAAAATTCATGTATTCTAAATTGCGTCTAAATGGCTGAATGACATGCATGAATGCAACAAAAGTAGCAAATGCCATCTTACTAAAAGAATATCAATATACATACACTGTTGTTAACTTTTACTCCACTAAATTAATCTGCACAAGCTGTAAATATTAGCAAGGCAATAGGCATGTGTACTGGCTCAAAGAGACTTAAGCACAAGGAGATCGATGTGCTACCATCGGAGCTGGCTTATGACATGTACATTAATAATTAAAACACACCTGTGAACATCCGGTTTGAGACATAAAATATAGCAGGAGTTGTGTGTCATATATACGTGGTGAAGTGGTTGGGCTAAGGAACAGAGGAGGAGAGCTAGCAGCTGGTCGTTCGTTGGTGAAGTGGTTGTTCATGTGATACCATCCATCTATTTGTTTTAGCCATCTAGCCAAGTGCCTTCACACATCTGTTCATACAGGGAACCAACCCAAGAGAAACAACAACGAACTCACCCATCATTCTCCATAAAATACGCAGGTTTGTACAATACAAAGCTAGCTAGTCATGTAGCCTCCTTTCTCCAGCTCGAGACAAAGAGAAAAGATAGATAGAGACATATTAATTAATATATAATTAAAGCTGCTTAATTAATTAGGACTAAGTCCTTACTCTCCTACATGCTGATGCATTGCTTAAGTAAATAAGGTAAAAGTAAAATGCGAATTAAGTAATTAACAGGTAGCAAACAGTAACGGAACACTAGTTTTAACCATCCATCCCTTCTCTTGAAAGCAGTTTTACCACGGATTAAACAAACACAAGATGAGGAGCATAATTAGCAAAGGGCGGAAGAAATTGATTAACTCTTAGCTTCCATTCCTTCCATGTCCATGAATGGTTGCATCCGTCCTTCCATGTGCATCAGTACGGCGCCACGCGGTCGCCGCTTCCTCCTCCTTCGGCGCTGGCCCACCCGTAGGCGTCGCCGGGAAGCTGGATGCCGTTCATCAGGTTGTGGGGGAGCTGGTCGGGCGCCAGATACGGCTGCTGTTGTGCTGGCAATGGAAGCGCCGGAGGCGGCGGCGAGGACTGCGCCGCCAGGCTCGGCGGCGGTTCTTCGTCGTCGAGAGGGAGGCGCTCGTAGGAGGCGTTGCCGAACGAGGCGGCCATGATGACCACGGGCCCGGAGGCCACAAGCGCGCCGGCGACAGTGCCTCCCACGACCTGCCCCTGGCCGCCGGAGACGTAGACCGTGAGCCCGGTGGCGGACGGAGGGGCCGGTGGTGGGAGGAAGGACCCGGAGAGCGAAAGGATGTCGAAGCGACCGGTGAGGCTGACGACGGCGCCGGGCCCCGCGCCGGGCTGCCGGATGGAGACGTTGGCGACGGCGCCGGTGCCGCTGAGCACGCAGATGCCTACCTGGCGGCGGCGCGCTAACGCCGCGACGCTGTCGACGACGTCGCAGCCGGCGGCGACCTCCAGAACGTGCGCGCGCAGCGCGCTGGCGCTGTCCCGCGTGATGATGACCGGCGGCTTGGGCTTGTTCTTGGACCCCGCGGGGCGGCCCCTGGGCCGTCGCACCACCACCGACGGCTGGTGCTCCTCGGCGACCCCCTGCTGCGCCGCCCCCACCTGCTCCACTCCCGCGCCTCCGCCCTCGCCGCTCCCGTTGCTCCCCGCGCTGTTGATGGTGTTGCTCTCGTCCACGAGCTCCTGCTTCGCCACCATCCCGTTCCCACCTTCCTCGACAAGCTGGTGCTCCTGGAAATGCTGGAACGCCGGGTGCTGCCCCGGGTAGTGGCCGTGGAACGGGTGGAAAGCCGCCGGCGGCCCGAAGTGGTGCCCGCCTCCGTGCGCCGCCGCCGCCACGGGATCCATCGACGAATACCTGCAGTTCTCGGCCGGCTACTTTTGGTCTTCGAGTTCTCTGTGGATGCTGCCGGTGCGAACGAGACGAAGGTGGTGGTCAAAGGAAGTGGGGTTCGTTTGGTGCGGTGCGGTGCTCGGGCGGGGAGGGGGTTAAGACAGGCGCGCAGATTGGGGGGACGCGGGGTCCACCAGGGGTGGGTGGGTCCCACGAGGGCTCGGGGGTCGGTCGTCGTTGTCTCTCTGATCCTGGCCGCGATCGCGCCGCGTCGGGTGACTGCTGTGCTGGTGCTGGCCACGTCTCTCGCTGACATGTCTGATTGCGCGCGCGCGAGGCTGTGTTGACCCTCCAGCCACCACACCACCCTGCCGCCCTACGGCGTCACCGTGCAAGCAACCGTTAACCATGCATTTCTTTCGTTAGTAGTAGGCCAGTAGCAGTAAAATGTTATGGGTATTGATAAACATCATCCAGATGTTTTCTTTCTAACTATCATCTAAATTTGTGACCGTTGGATTAGAGATCCAAGGGCCACAAATTCTCCCCACCCCCTCAAAAAAAAAGAGACCGTTAGATCTCTAATCCAACGGTCCAAAATTTGGATGATTGTTAGGAAGAAAATATCCGGGTGATACATATACACACCCAAATGTTATTATTGTTTCTGTCGGGTTTTGGTCTATTCTTTTCGGCTTTTAAAACCGGCTTTTGGTTTTTGTTACAGTACTTAACTTTTAAACAGAGTATTTTTTTCAAGGCAGTGTCTATAAGTTAATTATAGTACGCATTAAAAGCCTAATATCTGTATCATCTAAATTGCAAGCGAGTATATCTCTCTCCACAATCTCTATCGCAAACAGTTAAAATTCAAAAATTTCAGTTAAAAGTCATAAAATATATACCGAATGGAGCGTAGGCTAGCAGAGTTTTGGAATGTTGAACTCACTTTCCGAGAAGTGGACTATTTTTGGGGTCTGATCTTTTTTGCATGCAGGAGATAGATGGGTTGAATCACAGGAGATAGTGAGACGTTGTCCGTTACATGTATTGTTTGGTTCAAACGTCGCGGAAAAGTGTTGTCTGCATGACGCTTGACGGAAGAAAACCTTAAAGCTGACTATTGGTTCTTGAATAGACTGTTCATAGCGGCGTTTGCATGAGAAAATGGCTCATGTGGATGGCATTCTATCTTGACGCGGATGCACTGACGTTGATAAACATAGGAACATTATGCATGTGTGCCATCCAACTAGTCAATTGAACTATCTGATCACGTGTCAGGTATCGCTCGATAGAACATGCGTGATCTACAATCATTTGTTGACCCTTTAGCACTATTCCTCATTACGTTAATGGCTCCGTTTTTTTGCTTTTTAATTGGTTTTTAACTTTAGATTCTTTCGGTAACCACTATTCAATAGATTAATAAGCTATAACTAAAAATTATAAACTGGAGCTCAAAAGAACGCCTCTATTATGTTTTGTATGTTCTGTTTCACTTGTTGTATTTTTGAGTGACTATTTGTTGTCTATTTACATCACACTATCTAGAGTATTGAATGTTAAACTCTTTTATGAAAATAGTACGTTAGTTTGGGATATGGTCTTTGCATGAGGGAGATAGATGGGTTGAATCACAAGGGATAGTGTGACATTGTCTGTTATAAATGTTTTGTTCTATAAGGGCATCTTCAATGGTTATAGCTAGCAACTAACTATAAGACTTCCACATCATCTATATAGTACACACTAAAGTTAGCATTCAGGGCATCCGCAATGGTAATAGCTAGTACTAGCTATATAGTCAGCTGACGTGGAGGTGAGAGACAAAAGCAAAGACTATTTTATACTGTTGGACCCACATGCTCCTCTCTCATGTTCTTGGACTACGTGAAATAGATCAGCTATTTGCTCGTCGCTAGTGACTACTCTCTCTCCTACTTTTTCCTTGCCACATCAGATCTAGCTAACTAAATAGCCAGCTGTTGGAGACGCCCTAAAGAACTATCTATAAGGATAGCTATTTGATGCTTACATGCACACACAGAATTTATGGAGGCTGCCTCGTTTGGCGCTATAGACTATCTCTAGAGCTGTAGAGAGCTGCGTTCTCTTTCTTCATTTAATATCTTCCACGTAGGACAGTTGATGATATGGACTCTCTTGTAGATAGCTGCTATAGATCCATTGGAGATGCCCTAAGGAGGCTGGGAAGAACTTTGTTGAAAAAGGCACAAATGATGTAGAAAAGTGTCGGTTTGCAAGATGCTTGACAGAAGAAAATCTTGAAATTAGCTACTGGTTCTTTAATCGACTGTTCAGATCCGCGTTTGCATGAGAAAAATGACCAGGTAGATATCATTCTATCTTGACGTGGATGCACTAACGTTGATGTACGTAGGAACACTGTACACGTGTGTGCTATCCAACTAGTCAATGCAACTATCTGATCACATGTCAAGTATCGTTCAATAGAACATGCGAGAGATCTACATCATTTGTTGACCCTATAATTAGCACTATTCCTCATCATATTATGTTTCCCTTGTTCTGTTTCACTTGCTGTATTTGGAGTGACTATTTGTTATCTATTTACACACTATGTAGAGTTTTGAAATGTTAAACTCCAGAAAATATAGTAGACTAGTTTGGGATATGGTCTTTGCATGCGGGAGATGGATGGGTTGAATCACAAGGATAGCGTGACATTGTTATAAATACAGTGGTAAATACAACAGCATATTCCATTTTCATTAAGATTAGAATCCACCATTACAACATAACAAGATAACGAATCCAACTCTTTAACACGGCAATAATATATAAAAAGCAAGATCCTAACAGACAATAAAAACTGGATGCATCGGATAGTGGTCGGATATCCCAGCAATGGAGAGGCGATAGTAGTGCCACCTTTGTGGCACGACGGTGAGACTACACAAGACATTCTTACAATACTAACGACAAGAGTGTGTTGTGCAGTCAACCATAACGTCACAACGGAGGCGCTAACTCACGGCGGTAGTCGATGTCGTTGAGGAACAAGCTGGATGCATCGGATGGCCGCCGGATATAACTGGAAATGGAGAGGTGGTAGTAGCACCACCTTTGTGGCACGGCGGTGAGACTGCAGAAAACACTCTTACGACACTTACGACAAGAGTGTGTTGTGCAGTCGACTGTGGTGTCACAACGGAGACGCTAGCTCACGGCGGTAGTCGGCATCGTCGAGGAATAAGCTAGATGCATCGGATGACGACCGGATATAATAGGCAATGGAGAGGTGGCGGTTGTGCCACCTTTGTGGCATGACGGTGAGACTGTATAAGGCACTTATTGTGTCCAGTATAACTTATTTTGTAATAGTGTCTACGTCATCCGTAGAACCTTTGGCACCATTCCTCGCACGTGACCATTTGTTAATTATTTACATCTACTATATAAGGAGAGTTTTGGAATGTCAAACTCTTTTATAAAGAGTTGACTAGTTTGGGATGTGGTCTTTGCATGCGGGAGATAGAGTGGTTGAATCACCAAAGATAGTGTGATGTTTTCAGTTATAATTTTTTGATTCTATAAGGAGGCTGGGAAGAAATTTGTTGAGAGAAAAACATAAATGTTGCAAAAGATCACTGGCCTGCATGATGCATGATAGAAGAAAATATCGAAGTTGACTGATGGTCCTTGATTTAGCCGTTCAGATCATCATTTGCATGATAAATGACAAACGCGGATATCATTATGCGTCTCAACGTGGATGGTCTGATGTTGTACGTGGAAACATTTTACATATATCTAGTGGTTTTATTCATCATATACCTCTCCTTAGATGGAAATTCAGGATTTACCCTCCTGGCCCACGCGTCCGTGACTTATGATGACCCCACATGTTATTGAGGTGGGAGGATAAATTTTGAATTTCCCAACTAAGGGGAGGGTATATGATCCAATCCCCCCTTTACCACCGGTCAGACCATGGATACCCTCTCCAGCACTGGCATCCATCTATGGAGGGAGTGAGCCATCAGGTTTAGAGGTAGAAGAAGACTAGTCCCATGAACACCTCCTCCATTTTAGTCCTAGGTCTACTGGTCTACTAGTCTACTATCACGTTCTACATCATCCGTTGACCCTTAGGCACTATTAGTTGCATAGTATGTTTGACATGTTCTTTTTTACCGAAACTGTCTTTAGATGGGACCATTTGTATCTATCTAATTACCTCACAATACATAATGTGTGAAAAACAATTAATGGTAGGAAAATGTCCTTACTGCTACTATGTGTACACATACCACACCACAATACGAGAAGGGGCTTTGATGGTGCTGTGCTGGAGACAGATTGCCAAGAGTTGCTTGGCGCGTGGAATCGGCTAGATGACAGGTCAGATATCGCCTGCATTGTAGCAGGTCCAAGAGCTTGCTTAGAATTTTCCAATTTTGTTTTCCAATTCAAGTGGAGGGCTAAGAATAACGATGCACACTGTTGTGCAAAATTTGTCTGTAATAGCTCTGGAATTTCAGAGTGGCATTCTATGTGCCATCGGTTCCTAACTCTTCCCCTCCGGGAGGATTGTATCAATTTGATCGAGTATTAGTAATAAAGCTCTCGGTTCCCCTAAAACAACGCAGTGGATGCATGGGAGAGGGGAGTTTTGAACCTCTTAATTCTTTCAGAAAAAGTAAACGTCTTCAGAATTTGATCTTTATAGGTGATTGATGGATTAGATAACAGAAGCATCATGACGTTCTCTTTTTATAACCGTTGATTCTGTAAGGAGTTCATGGGAAAACCTTTGTTGAAAAAAAAAGACAATTGTGACAGAAAATCGTTGGTCTGCATGCTGATGGAAGAAAATATTCAAGTTAACTACTGGTTCTTGAATCAGCTGTTCCATACACGGATCTCATATTTGGCCGATTATCAGAAATATTGGCCGAATAGGCACTCCAGTAAAATTTTGTATGAATTTTATCAAATATAGAAAAAAATTGTTTGCGAAATTTGTTTTAAAAAATTTTGACCGATATTTCTAACCAATTATCTGTGATTTTCGGCCGAAATTAGTTTGAAATTCAAACTTTGTTTGAAAAATTTTGGCTCGAAATTCTCCAAAAATTTTCCATTATCACTTGTATCGGCCAGCTCCGGTAAAAAAATCCATACCGATATTGAAAAGCCTGATTCCATATCAGCATTTACTTGAGAGATAACTAATGCGGATACCATTTCTTCCCGATGCTGATTAGCCCAATGGATGGTCTAGATCGATCGATGTTGTGCGGAATTCCACTCAATAGATCAGCGCACGATCGATCTGAATCATCTGTTGCCAATCTAAACGGATGTATCCACGTGGATGTGTTACTCTCAAGATAAATAAACTAAAATTTAAATGACCAGGCATCAAAATCTAGCACTGGACCACTGATTATACCATCAGCAATCTATTCTGACAAAAATTGAGGTATATTTTCCCCTCGTGCGTTCGATCGTCCGAAATACTGATACTTTCCCTTTTTCTATTTTTTCTAATATATCATAATTAAATTGCTTCCCTGTTATATATTTTGATAGAACCTGTTATGTATGACAACTCGTACCGATCGATCGACCAAATTAAGGTAAGAGATATGACGAGGCACAGAAAGCACACGCAACTAGCCAACTGCAAACATGTATATATGCACTAATAAACCTCCAAATCATTTCCACTAAATGTTCTTAATTTAATTTCAGCATAAAATAAGTATATATTGATTGACCATGTAACCCAAGCCTTTAATATTACCCGATCCAGTGAATCACTACGAAGAAAACAATCTTTAATTAGGTCGAAATTACCGTGAAATAAATTAAACATGCATAAGCCGTTACGGCAATAATAAGCATAGGACGTTGACAATGACAGTACGTAATCCTTCGCATTTAGGTGGTAATTAAGGTCGTCAACTGCCTGTCTGCATCAGTCATCAGTAGCAACCACCTTTATAATTCTTTCGTCCCATGGTTTGGCTTCAGTGCGTTGCAATTAATTTACGTGCTCTCTGCTATCATATCCTGAGATTTAATCGGGGTTTGCCCATGCGCACTCGAGTGTCCTGTCAGGGACAGGAGATCAATTAGATTGACATGTTACAAACATTTTCTGATTTGGAGAAGCTGGTTTTTGAATGGAGTGACTTATTAAGATGGTTTTTATAAATCATTTGTAAAAATCACTGTAGAAGTCATTTTGAATATAGTGGCTTCTCAATGTGAGTGTTCCTTATTCCTCAATCTCTCTCACAATCAGCTAAAAAACAAAAGCCATAGCCAAAAATCAAAACACTTTTGAATAGGGCTATAAGCCTTTTGTAACGCACACGAATTGAAGCTAACAAAGAGCCTGTTCTTTTCAGCTAATTTCAACCTATGGCTTATAACTCATGACTTCCATCGAACAACCAAATGGGATAGCTTTTTCGCCACTGTTTCGAAGCTACTTTTTAGGATAGTCTTTTAAAATGGCTTATCGGCTTTTGATTCGTTCGCATTAGCACTCACACTAGGGCGAAAAGACAAAACCTGCAATTCAAAAGAATAGGCCTAAACACGCGAGGTATAGGCTGTCCTTGTAGCGTTGAATGCGCTACCCCAAAAATTGTTAAACCAAATCCTAACTTGGTAACACAAAATATGGCATATATGTACTGCCAGCACACCGTACTATCTTCGTCTCACTATCATGCTGATGGGCACCGGTAGGCCGGCCGATGTAGAATTAAGGATCACCGACTAGGAGGGGGTGAATGGGAGGTTATAAAATTTTTTGTCTTCTAAAACAATTACTACAATTTAGTTTAGTAAGATTTTAAAGAATTCAAACCTACATAATATTAGTATGTCTAAAGCACTACTAGCACAAGCCTCTATAAGAATACCTCTAGCATAAATAAATATGATAATCACAATAATCACAATATGCTAGAAATACAAGGGCGAAATGAAGAGACAAAGAAATAACTAATTGATACACGATGTTTTACCGTGGTGTTTAGAAACTTGTCGGTTTCACCTAATCCACGTCGAGGAAAGCCTTAACTCTACGAGTTCAGTCTCAGCTCCTCAATCCATTAGTGGTTGTCCTTCCTCCGCTCCGGTGATGGTGGACACCAAACCACTCACAAGTCGATGCCAGGTTTCTTTACAATCTTCTTGAAGAAGTCAACGCGCAAGTTCCTGCCAAGCCGTCTAGGTGCCAGCAAGCACCAAGAGTAATAAATCACAGCTTTGCTTGAAGGCGAGCAAGTGCCAAAAGAATCAATCTAAGATGCATGCACTTGATTTTGGCTCAACCACCTCAAATGAATGCACAATGTGAAATTGAGGTGTTGAGTGAATGCTCAATGTTCAAAGATGTTCAATATAGTATCTTACATCTGTCCTTGAGCAGGTGGGGAGTATTTATACCCCCACCAACCAAAACTAGCTGTTACAGGGTAATTCCTAAAAAAAATCAGGGCAAGCGGAAGTACCGCCGTTCATCGGTCGGTACTACCGCACCTGTTCTGGCACAACAGTAATGGCAATTTCAGAGCTTCTGAACTAGCCGTTAAAAGTCAGTGTGATACTACCGCCGTTGTAATCGTGGTAGTTTTGATATTCAGAAGTTGTAAAATTTCGGCGTGGTACTTCCATTTGCTTTGAGGCCAAAAGTTGGCGCTCTTTGGAAAAAACGTACCGCTCGGATTTTGGAGCTTCTATAATCCGAAGTACCGTTCAAGGGTTGTGGTACTACCGCTCTGTGGTAGTTCCACCATTGAAACTCCGGTACATCCGTTTTTCCAGAGAGACAAAATGATTCCAAGGGTGCTCTCTGGAAAAAAAACGTACCGCTGATTTTGACGGAACTTCCGGAAAGCGGAAGTACCGCCATTTACACTCCAATACTTCCGATTATCCAGATAGAGTACATATTGGCTATCAATTTTAGTTTTAAGTGAATGCATGTAACTAAAATTTTCCCAACAGCACAAGAATATGCTATCAAGTTACTAGCCATGATCTCTGTTTATAGTACAACGTTTATCCTATAATCTGGTCTTCCACTCTTTCTCCTAAGACCAGTAAAAACAAAAAGGAATCCTAGTTTACTAATATCTTTGTCTTGAGCCACATTGACCTTCATGTTGACTCTTAGCATGCATCTCACAATCATTTTAGGGACTAAACATTTTAAACACTTAGTAAACATATTAGTCCCATATTCACATAATGTTATTAATTTTCAAAACCATTTTTAGGGGCCTAGATGTTTTTAGTCGGCCGCGAAGGCGTGTCGCAAGGTAGCATTGTTAGTGATATGCTCTAGAGATAATTATATCACTTATATATTTATGATTTCTTGAATAACATGTTATTTTATTCCTTGAATAAATGTTTCATATTGATTAACAAATATGTGACTTCTTCGTGGAACTCTTTGTTCATATTTTTATGTTATTCTAAATTATCCCTAATATTATATCATTATGTGGGACAATTATGACTTATATAGTAGTACATGTATTGGTTAATGATCATGTTTCACGGATCATGGATATGTGAATATCAAATCCGTAATATAGACACATGTTAGAGAATATGGTATTGAATTGACCTACCATGAGACACTGCATAAATTGTTATATTCTTAAATGTTATTAGTTGGTTTCATATATAGTTGTAAGATCAAGGATAACCGACTAGAGGGGGTGAATAGGAGATTCTAAAATTTTTTTACTTTCTAAAACTAATTTCTACAAATTACAACTTAAGCAAGAATTCTATTTCAAGTCAAGACCTACACAATTCTAGAATAACTAAGACACCACAAGCAATATCTCTACAAATATGATTCTAGCTCAATCAAGATATGACAATTTCAATTGCTAGAATATAAATGCGGAATAATAGAGATAAGTAGTAACCAAATGAAGACACGTGATGTTTTTGATGTGGCATCGAAGACTTGTCGGTCTTCACTAGTCCACGTTGAGGAAAACCTAAGTGACTTGGACCGACTCTATGAATTAAGCCTTATTCCTCAATTCTACTAGTCGTTGTTCTTCCTCCGCTCTGGAGATGACGAATACCGAGCCACTCACAATTTGGTGCCAGGTCTCTTCATAATCTTCTTGAAGAGATCACCACGCAAACTCCTACCAAACCGTCTAGGTGCCGACAAGTACCAAGAGTAATAACTCACAATCATCACTTGACGAATTTCAAATGACAAGGATCAATCTAGAATGAATGCATTTGAATTTGTCCCAACTACCTCAATTGCATGCAACAAGTGTGTATGAGGTGTGAAGAGTATGCTCTTGGCTCAAGGATGTTAAATAAAGTCTCTAGCATCTATCCTTGAGCTGGTGGATGGGTATTTATACCCTACCAACCAAATTTGACCATTTGAGATAAGTTCATAAAAATTCAGGGAAATCGATAGTAACGCCGTTGTAAGGACGGTACTACCGCTCCTACATAGTCTGCACAGTAATGACTATAGCAGTCGTATTAATTGCCTCTGATATAGCTGTTATATTTGCAGCGTGGTACTACCGCCGCTGTAAATACGGTAGTTCTACTCTCCGATAGTTCCGCTTTCATAAGGCGGTACTACCCCTTCCCTTTGATGTACAAACCTGGCCCTCTTTGGGAAAAATGTACCGCCATCTATTTCGGTCCTTCCAGGGTGCAGTAGTACTGCTCAAGAGTTGCGATCATACCGCGATGCGATAGTACCGTCATTTTTGACTCTGGTACTATCGTTTTTCCAAGGGAGCAAACATACTTCAAAAGTGTCTCTCTCAAAAAAACATACCGCCAACTAAAGTTTGGCACTTCTGGGTTGTGGTAGCACCGCACTACCTTCTCGGTCATACCACATAGCGGTAGTACCGCTGTGTAAACTCTGGTACCATCGATTTTCTGAGAATGCACAGTTGGCTTTCAATTTAAATTCTAAGTGCATGCATAATACTAGATTGATCTAAATGGCAGAAGAACATGCTATCAAGCTACTAGTCATGATTCATTTTAATAGTACAGTATCTAACCTAAAATTCGGTCTTCTATCCTTTTCTCCTAAGACCGGTAAAATCAAAAAGATTCTATATTACTTATACCTATGTTGACCTTTAGCATGCATCTCTAAGTTGTCACATTTGTCACTAGGACTAAACCTTTTAAGCACTCAAAAAATATGTTAGTCCCATATTTATATATTATCATTAATTATCAAAATAATTTTTAGGATGTCGATGCCAAATATGGTTGATGTGTCAACCACAACTGGATAATTTACTATAGTTTCGAGTGAAGGATCGGGCTATTATAGGATGACACGCTTCTCGTCTTGAATTCGATCTGGTATTGTGAGGCAAAGGGATTGGTATATAAGCACTATATAGGTTCGTTCGATATGATAATTATGTATATTTGGGAGTAGATATGTATTGTTAGGGACCGCTATCGACTTGTGGATCGGAAAAGAGTTTTCGGAACATGACCGAATATATACGAACCTACAAAGTTACACATTTAACAGGTTAAAACACATCAGCTCAAATTGGATCCGTTACTAATTGGTTAAGTAAACTTTGCACCTTGTTGGGCCCCTTATGTAGGATTCTGCTAATGTGCTATATTAAGAGAGACGTGAGGCTAAGAGATGTATCCTGTATACACCCACCGAAACCTTAGCCGCCACCTCTTACAAGCCTGCCGTGTGTGCTGGTGCTAGCACACCGGTGTACGACATTCCTCTTTAGATGTGTGGATTTTGGTAGAGCCTCTGCTGTAACTGCAGCGCTGATCGAGACAATCACGAGGAGATAGTTGGCTTGTGGAGATCGACTATTTCCACTGCACCAATGCTTGATATATTGAATCAGACTACTTCAACTCTTTTTCAGTTGCATTGTGTGTTTAGTGGTAATGATCCCTGGTCTTTTATTCACACGACTTACTATTTTACATGATAAAAATTTTAATTTGTGCTATTGCAACCTACCCCGTATCACAACTAGGGTTAAAAATTTCAGATTGAAAAAACTTTTGGAGGCCACAAAAGGAACGAATTTCGTTCAAAAATTTGGATGAAAATTCAAATTTTTGATAAAATTTAATCAAAATTTGGATGAAATTTGGATGAAATTCAAATAATGATAAATTCGGCTAAAATTTAATCGAATTGATCTTGTCTCGGAAAGTAACGAAAGGGACTAAATTTCCGAAATTTCATCCCATTTCATCCGATTGGTGAACCCTGATCCCAACTTGGGCGTCGACCTCATAATGAATGATTGATCATCGATCGAGCAGCGAGCCGAACAGTATCCCCCACCCCTCGGCGGCCCGGACCCCTACCCACGCGCAGAGTAAGCAAGTACATACAGAAAAGGGTATTGATAAAAACTACAGTTTCAATTTTCAGGCCGGCTGCCCGGCCGGCCGGTTAGCGTACGAGGGATTGCTGCATCTGCATCTTCATGCACCCATCGATCAGTCGACTCGTGCATGAGAGCTAGCTATAGGTAGAGATTCTTCGAGACAGCATATGTCGTTCCTGAGTGATAACACAGAATTGATGAGACTCGTCAGAGAACTGATGAACTGGACAGGCGACGTGCCGGGCTTCAGTGTGTCCGCCCGCCCGGTGCCTGCCGATGTTTTGTGGTCGATCGGTCCATCCGCGAGTCGTCTCCTGCAGTCCTCCCCTCTCGCTGCTGCCGGCCGCCCGGCCGGTGTCTGTGTGCCGAGGTAATTCAGTGAAGCTAGCGCACCAGAGCTCGATATGATCATCCGGTCGTCATAGATCGATCGGTGCATGCATGCCGTTGACCAGACATTATATTAATGACGCGCTATCAATCAAGGTATACAGCAAAATGCAGGCCGCATGGGCCTATCATGTCGCTATCGATCATCGACACTGTTGGGCAAAAACAATGATGCGCTGATAGTGATACAGGTGGGATATGAATGATGCGCGGTGATATATGCATGGACGAGGGCGTCATGTCCATAAATACCGGGCCAAATATCATCAATCCATCATTGATCAGAACCGTGTGATGTCATGCGCGCGGGGGCGGAAGGGAACGGCCGGCCGGCTACGGGACGCGGTTAATGATTCGGCCCGTTTTTTGGTCGCGCGGAACGGCTGGGATCCGCGCGCGCGTTTGTACGTGCGCCCACGCGCGGGTACGTGGAATTAGGAAGGGGTGGGTGGGTGGGCCGCGGCGCGGGCGAGCGGGCGGACGTGACTTGTCCACCGCTGCCGCTGCCGACCTATCGACGTTGCGGTGACGTGCGGTGCAACCCGCGAACCAGAGCCCTGTGATCCGGCGCTGAATACGACGTGTGACCCCATTACTCACGTCTGATATCCAGGCGACTCGGCGAGGGATTCAGGATCCTGTAATAATATACTGTGTCTATGTCATGTATACGCGGCTTGCGTTGCGTTTGTGGCTGGGTTTGATTTGCGACTTGGACGGGGTGTGGCTCCCTGGCCGGGACGTACGTGCCGACAACGTCCGCGGGAGGCTCAGGATTTGGTGTCCTTCGGTGGGTGGGGCTCGGGCCGGGCGGACCGAATCTTTGACGTGCGTGACCAGGCCGTCGCCACCTCCGGCCACAGAAGGGCTGTCGCCTGCAGGCTGCCTCAGTGCCTCGTGTGCTAGGCGACGACGGCCTCACAGCGGTGTTAACAGGGGCGGAAGAGGTTTCTTTTGTTTCTGAGGTAGGTTTCCTTTGTCTACGGCGCGCTCACTCGGCCCATTCTCTGTGTTTTACTGCTCTCTGCCCCGACACAAGCCTCTCACCATCCCCTGCACCGTCAGTGATCGATGGCCGCTAGCGTGTGCATAGGAACAGGCCACACCTCAAGTCGTGCTCAACTAGTACTCATTTATAGTTTAATACTATGTAACCCTCCTATTTCTGGAACCATTAAAAATCTCCACAACTACTAGGAATGTTCAGTTGCAAAGTACTGTAGATGAGTGTACATCATATTAACACATACTTACAATATAAGAACCAAATTTAATTACAGAGTTATGGCTTAACACTTAGGTTTTAACACAGCGGGCATCCAAACCCAAAGTTATACTACAACATAAAGGAAACCACAAAGACGTGCCTGAGCGAGGACGAGACATAAAACCAAAGATCATCTCACTAAAGAATTCTTCGAAGTCTTCCTTGAAGGGTTCTTCATTCTCATCCCATGGCTCCTCTGTTGATGATTTAGCAAGTATGAGTACAACCGTACTTAACAAATCACAAGATGAAAATCAATTAACTACTTGTCATTATTTCAAGAGGTGAGGATATGTCGTCTTTATTTCTAAATTTGTGGATGCAGTAACCCATATTTGAGTAATCATCTACAATGACCAAACAATAGCTATTACCCCAATGCTCCTATAAGTTATTGGCCCAAATAAATCCATATGTAATAGCCCCAATGGGTTAGAGGTTGACATGATACTTTTAGAAGGATGAGAATTTGCAATTTGCTTTCCAGTTTGTTAAGCACGGCAGAATCTATATTCTCAAACTTCATATCTTTCAAGCCAACAACTAAGTCATGTTTGAAAAAAAAATTGAGTTGAATCATCCCGATATGGCCTAGTCTTCTTTACCAAAGACAACATAAAAAGGTTTTTGCAATTAAAAAGTTTTTAAACATGAATCACTTGAAAAGATATTGACCAAATAAAGATTTATAAATCTAAAACCTTTGAAAAGTAAATGTTTTCTTTAGAAATAATAACACCATCTATAGAGAATGTGCAAATAAGACTGAGATCACACAATTGAGAAACGGAGAGCAAATTAAAAATTAATGTTTCTACTAGAGATACATTAGATATGGAAAGATCATTAGAAATAACGATTTTACCCTAACCAATTACCTTTCCTTTGCTATTGTCTTCAAATAGGATTTTCTCGTTACTTCCATTCTCAAAAGTGGTGAACATCTTCCAGTCTCCGATCATATGTTGAGTGTATCCGCTATCAATCACCCAGTGTCTTTCACCGATTTTATAGTTCACCTCAAAAAGAAAATCAAGTTCTTTTAGATATCCAAATTTATTTGGGTCTTTGGGTGTTGGTGACCAAGGATTTACGCACCCAATATTATTCTTTTTAGCGCCTAAAATTGATGTGACAATAAATTCTGTTACAACCTTACCATCTTTAGATTTTCTAAGCATGTAGCATGAATCATAAATACCAATAGATGAAGTCTTACTAATGGGACATGTTTATTGCAAATGTCCCACACCACTGCAGTTGTGGCAATACTTACCATTTTCTTTTACAAACCTTGTGGGTTTGTAAACTGGTTTCTTACTTTTCTTGGGAATAAATCCAATCCTTCTTTATTGAATGAGCACATTTGCTCACTCAATAGCTTGTCAAGGGTAACTTTTCCCTTGAAGCATCTTTCTAAACTTTTGGTTAGTTTGGTAAATTGCTCTTTCAACTCATTGTTTTCATCAATGAGCTTTGCATCATATGACTTAGCCATACAACGATTAGACTTATTTTTAGAGCATGGCATATCTAACAAATCATTTCAATAAGTAGAAGTGCTACTCTTAGACATGTTATAAGAGACAACTTCTACACTAAACATTTCATTAATAATGTCACAAGTTATTCCAACACTAGTGTGAGATTTGATTGAATCTTTTAGAAGGAGCAAGTCATAAGCTTCCTTTAGCTTCTCATAAGAGTCTTTTAAAGATATATATTCTTTATTTAAGATCTTAAATTTTAACATTTCCTTCCCAAGGTATTTATTCAATTTTCCAAGTATATCCATTAACTCATCATAAGAGGGCTCATCATCATCAAGTAATTTTACTTTATATTCTTTTGCCATGAGGCATGTAGGAGACAAAAAAGAGTGATGAAGCCTCCTTGATGGCGATACCGACAAGTCTCCTTTTCTTTGAGGACTCATCGCCATCTGAGTCAGAGTCAGAATACTCCTCATTGGAGTTCGACTCTCTAATATGGGCTTCGTTCTTGCCATCCTTTTACAGCTTTTTAAAAAGCTTCTTCTTGCTGTTGAAGTCCTTTTTCTTGGATGACTTGCCCTTGTCTTTATTTTTAGTTAGGATATGAGAGGTAATATTCCCCTTCTCATTGCACTCATAGCAACGGATGTTGTTATAGCGCTTATCATCATTGTAAGAGCGCCCATTCTTGTTCTTATCATGGTTAGCACTTTGGTTTGAGTTATTTCTCATGAGTTTCTTCATTCTCTCATGGGGAGAGCCAATTCCTCCTCGGAGTCATCTTCATCACCATTTGACTCATCACTTGATATTGCTTTACCCTTGAAAGCAGTAACCTTTTTGTTCTTGAAGGATAATTGTTCCAAAAGTTTCTCCTTGTCTTTATAGTACAACTCATTAGTTGTGATATTGCCCAAGAGTTGAGTCAGTGCCATCCTTGGCAACTTGGGTGAGTTGAAGAATAGAGTCACCAATGTCTCGTATTTCTCTGGTAGAGCCCTAAGCATATTGCACACAATATCAACATCAATTAGTGAAGTACCTAGACATTTGAGTTCATTTACAATATTGTTGAGACGTAAATATATTTCATTAATGTCTTCATAAGGCAACATTGCAAATATCTCATATTTGATTTGGAGTCTCTGCAATTTGGCCTCTTTGGCTGTGGATGTTCCCTCATAGAATTTTGAGAGGGTAGTCCAAATCTCATGAACGATTCCTAAATTGCTCACTCAATTGAACTCATTTGCGTTCAAAGCTCTAAAAAGAGCGTTCATAGCTTGAGCATCTAAGTGAGTATTGTGTTCCTCAAGGTCCTGGGGTGTAGTAGATCAAGAGGCATAACACAACCCTCATTTACGATTCCCCATATACTTGAGCTCATGGCCTTTTAATAAATTAACATTCTAATTATTCAATAGACATAATTTGAACCATCAAATAGAGGTGTCTTTCCTATAGAGATACCCTCACTAGTCATCATTTTCTCTCTTAGACGGTTAAACCTAAACAAATAAGAGACCAACCTCTGATACCACTTATAGGATTAAAAATAACCAACTAGAAGGGGTGAATAGGAGATTCTAACAATTGTTACTCTAAAGCTAATAAGTTTAACAGCAAGGAGTAGTTTAAAGATTCTAGCACATGTCAAGAGCTAATTGACTAAGTTTTCTAAGAAACCACAAGCAAAGTCTCTACTAGATATAATTCTAGCTACACAAGATAGTCACTTCAACAGCTAGGAATGTAAATGCAGAAGAGTAAAGACCAGAGACAACTACAAAGGAGACACGCATTGTTTCTCCTATGGTATCGAAGACTTGCCGGTCTCTACTAATCCACATTGAGGTAAACCCAAACGAATTGAACCGGATCCACGAATTTAAGCCTAATGATCTCAAATCCACTAGGGTTGCTCTTCCTTCACTCTGGAAATGGCGAGTACCATACCACTCACAACCAGCGTCAGGCCTCTTCACAATCTTCTTGAAGAGATTACCGCGCAATTTTCTCCCAAGCTGTTTAGGTGCCGACAAATCATAGCCCTAACTTGAAAAAGTAATAAGTGTTAAGAAGATCAACGAATGATGCAAATGCACTTTAATGCTCTCAACTACCTCCAAAATGAAATATGTAAAACTCAGTAGGTGCGGTACTACCGCCATGTATCAGTTGGTACTAGCGTACCTACTGTTCAACAGCTCTTTTGTGTACAATTAATGTGTCTGAACTAGTAGTTAAACTTTTAAATGTGGTACTACCGCCCTCACAGGGGCCGGTATTACTGCACGACAGTAGTACTGCTCGGTAGAATCGGTACTACCGATTTTCAGGGTTTCAAAAATATCCAAAAATATGCCCTCTGGAAAAAATGTACCATAGGAATTACCATATTGCGGTAGTACCGCCTATCACGTGTGGTCATACCGCTGGCCAGTAATCCCACCTAGTGCTTACGGTGCGCTACCAATTTTTCTGATAGAGGTTTTCTGAAAATAGTTCAAGACGCATGCATGACTTTGTATTAATCAAGATGGCATAAATTAAATCCTCAAGCTACTAGCCATGATCTCCTTTATAGTATGACATCTAACCTACAAATTCGATTTTTTTTCTCCAAACACCGAGACCAGCAAAACTATAAAAATGGATCCTAAAGCTATATTTCACCTTGGTATTTAGCCATGTCGATCATTCATAGTCTTTGCATGTCATTATTGTATTGTCATCTATAGTCCAAGACTAAACCTTAAAAACATCTTAGTACACGTATTAGTCCCAAAACTTAATGTTGTCATTAATTACCAAAATCAATTTTTAGAGATCTAGATGCTTTTACGAGGCTTGGAGGACCCCGGGGAGGTCCCGGGGGATGGCAACCGAGGGGAGTCCCGAGGGGGCCCGGGGGATGGCGGCGTGGAGTCCTGGGGGGGAACCGGGGGATGAGTGCCGAGGAGAGCCCAGGAGGCGGCGACTAAGGAGCCTAAAGGGACCCAAGAGGAGGCAACAACAAAGAAGGAGCCCAAAGGGGCCAGGGGACGGCGACCGAGGAGAGCCCGGGGAACTCGGGAGGTGAGGCGGCATTCGAGGGCAATCTCGGAGGACCCAGGGGACTGCGACCGAGGTCAGTCTTGGGGAGACCCAGGGACGGAGTCGTGGAGGCTCGTGGGCATCCGGGGACGACGGGGTGGAGGCCCGAGGGGACCTGTGGGACAACGGCATGAAGGCCTGGGGGTCCCGGGGGATGGTGGCGTGGAGAGCCCGAGAGGTGGCGGTCAAAGGGAGCCTGGGGGAACTCGGGAAATGGTGATTGAGGAGAGCCCGGGGGCTAGGAGGTGGCAACCAAGGAGGAGCCTAGGGGCGGCGACCCCGAGGGAGCACTGGGCGATGACGAGCTCGTGAGGGCTCCCGTGGAGTGTCCATGCGAAGGCCAAGGCAACGCGGAGTCCCGAGGCCCCGGGGCTGGGCGGTGTAGGCGAACCTGGGGCAATGGCTGAGGCGAACGCTACAGCCGGGAGCACGATCAAACGAATCGGGCGGAGGTCAAGGCAATCCCGGGGGTTGCGTGGGGGAGACGCCCACACGAAGGCACCAACTGGCCAGGGGTTTTTTATGGCGAAATCATAGGACCTGTTCTTTTCAACTTCTAAAAGCTGATTTTTGGCTTTTCTACAGTAACTAACTTTTAAACGAAGTATCTTTTCAAGATAGAGTCTAATAGTTAATTGTAGTACATATTTTACTGACTTCATTTATATTGTCAAAAACCGCACGAGTTTCTGTTACTCTGTAATCTCTCGCACAAACAGTTCAAAAGCTAGGGGTGGGTGTTTTGTGCGAAATACGTAGCTAGGCGCAACAGATGTTCAATAGCTGTCGGACGGCCAGGTCCAGGTTACGGGAGTGCATGGGTGCACCATCACCCCTGTATGCATATGTTCCCGTGCCTGTACCCTGCACTTGACAAAGTATTGTACATGAACTACGGCTGTGCACACGCCCATCTGCCACTGTACACAGTTTGTGCCAAATAAAGATAGCCACAAAGCAACCAACATCACTCCTTGCGGTGATAAGTTGACAGTCAAAAGATCATCTACTGCCCCATTTGCAACGTATTTGTACCGCTGGCAAATTCGAATTTTCCTCAAAATTGTCTCTTTTAATATGTACAAAATACATATGTGGAGTTCTCTAGAATTTCATGTGATTCATCAAACAGTAAACAGAAGATCGATTCCATGATCGCTAGATCATCCATACGGATTGATGGTGGGCAGATAATGGAATTTTTCTTCGATAAAAAGGAAACTTAAGATTAAGATGCTCCGAAATGGAAATATGGGAATGTCCATGATACCCAGATTTAGTCAGATCCAATTCGAGGGATTACAATGAATACAACTATAACTCATGGCCAATTCTACCTATCTGCAGGCTCTCACTCTCCCAAATTGTAACAGCACTCATTTTGGCCTTGATTATATTTTTACAACAATAATTTTACAAACTACGTAGAAGTAGGAAACCTCTCACATAGTAGGATTTGAATAAATGAATCGCTACCAAGAGTTTTAGCTGCCCCTCAGTACAACAAAAATGAACTCTTGTGGAGAAAGAAGGTACAAACCCTTGCCTGTTCAGATAATTAAATCCGGTGCCCATATACGCTTGCAAAAACAGGGTAAATCAAGGGTCCATACGCTTGATTACCAGCGCTTGGCGCAACGGCACCTCTATTTGCACAAGGAATGTAACTCCACGCTGTGTGAGACCCAGCTGAACCTTTGGTTATTTTATCAACATTCTATTCGCAATCTTGTCATCTCTGATTGAAGAGAGGGGCTGAATGTCAGTGTACGGTATGCTAACATCCTTATATCTTCTCGAGAACAATCCCTTGAGATCCGAACAAGTTCCCATAACGCACCTTCACTGATAATATCCTTTGCATTTACTTCTGCAAATGACCCAAATGAACACCATAAGTACAAATGTACAGTGTGTGTGACAGAGAGAGAGAGAGAGAGAGAGAGAGAGAGAGAGAGAGAGAGCGAGACCATGTTGTGCCAAATGGCACAGCGCAAGCTCAATGTGCCGCCTAATTGGAGCAGTTTCGTTATTAGCATTTTTTACGATCCAAGGAAGCGCTCCATCATCGATCAATAAAGATTTCCCCACCTTGTTTCCTGATGGAACAAAATTATGCACATCTTAGTTAGAATTACACGGTTACAACATGATCATCATCTCAGGGATGGGGTAGGATCAAGGCAAATATATATAAAAAACTGATCTTAAACAGGAATAATGTCAGACTGCATTAAGGATCTAACCATCATGGTTCTCCATAGAATGCAGGCATATTGTTAAAAGTTGGATCAAACTTGGAAGTTGGAAGTATAGTTAATCGGTAAGAGTTTTGAATCAAAGACTCCTACTGTTAAGAAGTGCATATGATCAAATCTTAAGAGTATCATCAATTTCCACTTAGAAAATGAATCAGAAACTCACAGTAATGGATGGGATGGCACTACAAATTTTGGTTAAGTGCAGTTAGGACCTCAAAACTAGAAATTATCCCTTAAATGGCATCTTTGGATTGTGCAATATGCTACCCAATCGAACCAACGTATCTGTTATCCAATGACAATGCTTCGATTTCAATCTTGACGTCTTTCTTGGATGCCTGAAGTTTGTGTTCGCATTTCAACCTTACTAGTTTAATGCCCGTGCGTTGCTACGGATTTTTAAATTTTATCATACTACATATGTTAAAACTCACAAGTGGTAAAAAAATTTAAAATATGCATACAAACATGTTCTAAAAGTTTTTAAATCCGTCAAGTCGGAAGTCATCGATCACACCTCGTGGTCATGAGTCAAAAGACATCGACCACACCTCGTGATCGTAGGTCGAGAGCCCTCGAGCACATCTCGTTGTTGTAAGTCGAAAACCGTCGACCATCACACGTGATCATAGGTCGGGAGCGGTCGACCATCGTTGGTGGTCGTAAGTTGGTAGCGGTCGACGATCAATCGTGGTCCTAAATCGGGAGCCTTTGACAATGGCTCATAGTCGTACATCGAAAGCCAACGACCATCGTTCGTGGTCGGAAGTCGGAAGTCATCAAGAATACCTCGTGGTCGTAAATCGGAACATATCGACTAGTGCTCGTAGTCGTAGGTTGAAAGACATCGACCACACTTCGTGGTTGTAAGTCGAAACACATCGACCAGTGCTCATGGTCGTAAATTAGAAGCCGTCGATCACACCTCAAGGCCGTAAGTTAGAAGTCATCGACCATCGCGTGTGATCGTAGGTCAGGAGCGGTTGACCATCGCTGGTGGTCGTACGTTGGCAAGCCTCCGGTGCGCTTGTGCCCTATCGCCTGACTGTTAGCGCCAGCCTGCTCGGTCCTGACTTTGACCACGGCCCAGATTTCGACCACCGCCCCCTTCGACTTCGACCACTGCCCCTTCAACCACTGTCCCTTTTGACCACGACCCTTCGACGTTGACCACTTCCCCCTTCGACCATAGCGTCGAGGGGGCACGGCACGAGGGATCGGGGGAGAAGGAGGCGGCGGTTGTAGGAGGTGGTGGTGGGGAGGCGGTAGTGGGCAAATGGGGAGAGGAGGCTGGGGAGGCGGCGACGAGGGGATGCGACACTGCTGGGAAAGTTGAGGACTGCGACCAGATACTGTCGTACGGGGAAGGAATTGGTGGCGGCGTTGAGGAGGAGGCGCGGCACGAGGATTCGGGGGAGAGAAGGAAGCGGTGGTTGCGAGAGGTGGAGTGGTTGCGGGAGGCGGAGGATGTGGGGGAAGAGAAAAGGAGGAGCGCGGCCCACGCGTTAGCCCGGCCTTTTCTACGAGCAGAAGAACTACCTACATGCGGATCTAGACGGCTGATCTTTGATTGGACGACTGAGAAGAGATGGAGAATGGACCAACAACTACCAACTCACATTTTTATAATAGTAAAGATTAAGTGAAAACGAATGCACAGTAGATAGATCAGTACCATTACCTTGAGTAGCTGCTCTAGATTCACATTTTGCAAAGTTTGCAATGCCCCGTGCAACTTGAGCAAGGACATCAGGGTGCCCACACCTAACCATTCCCAACAATGCTTTAATGCCACCTTCTCCTCTCAACCGTGCTTGCAGTTTATCTGGTTAAAAGGTGAGGTTAAGGACATAGCTACATGGATATGAATAGCTTCCTATTTTGTGTCCAAGAAATTAAGAAATTTTTTGTAGAATATGTAGGCTCCTACATGAGTCTTGAATTAATCTACTTTTCAACTGTGCTCCCACAAATTATTGCTGGTCATGGACCAAAATCTAGACTTCAACAATTTTTCCTTTCGATAGAACTTACATCAACATTCAAATATGTATGATATGGATAATTAAGTAACAAATTGGATCGTCCTGGTGTTTTATATAGCCAGTTGTCACTAGCTATTACTGTAGTGTGTCCAGAATGCCAACTTTCTAAGGCATGTTTTCAGTACATTAATTTCTTAGGGTAGACTAACTCTTGCATCAGCAAACTAGCAGAAATATAGAGTTACCATTGCCACACAGGTTAGCGATAGCTCCAGCCACCATTCTTAGAGTTTGTGGGTCCTCCGCGTCAGATGCTGTCATTGACAACAAGGTTACACCACCTTGAGCCATGATAAGATCTTGATTTGTTTCTGCATATATAGATTATCACAATAATATAAGAAGACATATTCTACCACATAACGAAGCTCACTATCTAAACTCTCTTTCATAAATTACAAAATACTATTGGCTCACTAACCATTCATTGCAAGATTAGCGATTGCTCCTGCTGCTACTCTGCGTATGGTCTCATCCTCAGAGCTCCTAAGCAGCATTAGGAGGGAAGTAAGGCCACCAGCTTCTACAATCTTTCCCTGATTTGCCTCTGAAAGTACACAAAGTCAAACATAGTTAAATCATGATTGTATGAAATTAGCATAAAACCATATGCTGTTCAGGGCAAAATTAAGAAAATAAATGCAATTATTGCAAGTTGCATCCAAACATTGCTGATCCTACATGAGCAAGCAAGCATTACATATCACATTAAACAATGAGATTTAGTGCCGGGTCAAATATTGAAGCATCAATTGAAAAAACGTGCGATAGCAGTATTGTAGCAATGTGATTCGAAGTACAAATTTTCTATTATCTGACAGGAAGGCAATTAAGCAGTCCAATACACGCTTATATAGAAAATACATCACTTCATCAGCATGCATCTAAAACAGCTCAGCATATGTTAGCCATGTATGGCCTAGGCATATGAAATGCAGACTCTATGCCTAGACATGCAACAGATGCTGATGCTTAAAAATCACATTCACATATATAACTGGAAAACATACTCATGAAACAAATGCAACTCTGTGCACACATAAAAGAACAGACAGCAGCACTTCTCTATCTAATTACAAAAAATATAAATATGCCAAGCTCACCTTCAGCTGCCAGATTCGCGACAACTTTCACAGCATGAACACGAACATCAGGTTCTTCAGAGTCAAGCAGTGACAATATCTTCTGTAACCCGACTGAAACAGTTTGAGGAAAAACTTGAATCACCATATGTGTCGCAGAGATGACAAATAATTGGAATGGCTTTTTAATTGTTAAGATTAAACACAAGGCACATGGCAATTCAGAAGTTCTATCTAAGGTTTAAATCAATCTTCTCATGATTTCATCTTAGTACCAAATAGTTTTACTAATCCTATTCACTATCTCCATATTATTATCATTAGCCTAACTATATAAGTATCCTGGCATCCAAGTACACTACAAAAGCATTTCTTCAAAGTGCGTCACATCTGTCTATCATTTTGAACTTTTGAGAAAAACAGAACACATAAGTCAGTATCATTTACCTTATAGTACTGGAACAACAAAAAAAAAGGGAATTTTTCTCACATTTTTCTAGAATCTGGGAGGTCACTATAACAGAAAAACAGTTTTACAATTTGGAGATAACTAGTCAAACGAAGCAGAATCTGGAAGACAAGCATGAGTGAATCAAAGGTGTAGAACCAAAACTAGGGATCAGGAAAAGTGGACTATGTGAAATTTACTGGTTTATAGGCAAGATTTTATTCCTCAAGAAATATCAAATAAGTAAAATATACCTTGTTCAAAGAGTTTAGCAACTGGTGGCTTAGGTCCATTGCCCTGCTCTCTAGGCTGTGAATTCCGAGTATGAGACATCAAAGAATCTAACCCAGGAAATATTTTCCCTGATCCATCTCCTCTGTCGAGGCTCCTCCTTCTCTAACAAGAAAGAAATTTAAATGAAAAAATAGAGTGTTAAGGACCTTAGGGTAGTACCATGCTAGAAGTAAAAGAAAAGTAACTATGCCAAGAAAGTGTAACCACATTCAATAAAGGTGGTATAATTCAATGAAACATAGAAGGCTACAAGTCAAATAACACAAGTGACTTTAATTATAGGCCCGTTCATTCCGGCTTTTTTTAGCAGCTTCTGGCTATTGGTTCTTAACTGAAATTGCACTGTAGTGGTTGTTAGCTTTTCTGAGTCATTCAATTAAAGGAAAATGAGAAAAAAAAATGTCCACGAACAATGCAAAGGAAAAAAAGGGGGAAAGAAGAAGCAAAAAAGAATATAAGCAAAAAAAACAAAATTAAGAAGCCAACACGTTCATTCCAGCTTTTGGAGGCCAAAAGCTGAAGTCGGAATGAACGAGGCCTTAAAACTTTGCTAGCCAAAGAATAAGCTAGTCATTTGATGAAGATCTGAAACATTCACTTTTAATGATTGCAATGCTTTCCTGAGCTATGCATTATAATGCCAAAAGGCAATAACCAGAGAGAATATACAAATCAATGGGTATACCACTCACTAAATTTTTTTTGAACGGTACCACTCATTAAATTAATCATATAAAACATAGTCATTTCACCTCGAAATCTAGCAATTCAGAATCATCAATAACACATAAAAACTAGCATCGCCAGTAACTCCTACCTCATCAGCTTCCAGACTTAACTGCATTAGCTGGCTTTTCAAAACGGCGATTTGTTCTTCGAGTTTCTCTTTTTGGCTAGCTTCACTATCCAGCATTTTCCGGAGTCTTACAACGTCAGCAGTAGCTGTAGCCTACAACATGAGAACAAGGTTAGTATGCTATCAGCAGTTTTAAAAAAATTACATACTGACAGCACCTCCATCTTTTTCCAGTGTGATACTTGATTCTTAAGGTCATTGGCCTCATCTTCAGTGGATTGGCGTGACACTTTCTCATTCTGTAATAAGTTATGTGCTTCTCCCACCTCATTTGATGTAGACTCGGTCTCTTTAATCTGCATTTAAAAAAATGCATGAGTAATCATATTTAGAATTTACAAAACAAAATGGGCACCTTGTCGTAAATTAGAAACTAAAATATTAAATGCTATGTAAGCTATGACAGATTTTAAAAAATATGAAGTCATAAAATTCTTTCCCAGGCCAATGACAAACAGAAAACATGAGATTTAACTGATGAAATAACAAATGCGTAAAGCTGAATTAAACCTGTACCTCCTTCTCAGGATATTGTTGCTGTACTTTCCACTTCTCTTCCAGTATCTTTATAGAGTCCAAGTATTCCTGATGGTACTTCATTTTCTCATTCTGCGTTAAGAAAGCATGCAATTAAAATTAATACAAAAAAGATAGCTTCAATCAAGCATGTTTTCTCGAACACGCAGGAGAGCTGCGTATCTTTATATTAAGAAAAAGGGAGAAAGAGCCCCAACAAAAGAACAACAAGCCAACAAACACCAAGACACACACTCACTCACGCCTGGGGGGAAGCTACAAAAGCGCCTCTACAAACGACCATACACACCCGAGACTTGACCTAGACAACATTAAGAAGCGGGGCAATCAACGAAGTGATGCCCTTAGCTCCGGCCAAACCCCACAGCCTCATTTCCTCAAAGGCCGCTACCAACACAATTCTCACATCAGGAGAAACCCCATCGAAGACACAACGATTGCGGTGATTCCAAAGGGACCAAGCTCCAAGGATAATTATGGAATTGAGGCCTTGCCGAACTTGCCCATCAACAACCTCGTGCAATGTGACCACCATTCTTCAAAGGAGGAAACGCCTACCGAGGAGCAAGGTTCAAGACCAACTTTCGCATCAGCTCAAACCAGAATTGCCGAGCGAAACGCAGGAGACCATGAGGTGGTTAATGCTTTCCTCTTCCCGGTCACAAAGTAGGCACTTTGGGGATGAAGCGCACCATGTCGAGCGGATGATCACCTGTCCAAAGATTTATTATGAGCAACAAGCCACATAAAGAATCGGCATTTGTTTGGAGCCCAAGTCTTCCAAATTCTCTCACACGGGCTGAAAGCGACAGCTCCTTGAAAAAAGCCAACATATGCAGATTTTGCTGTGTAAACACCAGAAGAAGCAAGCCGCCATATGTGTTTATCCTCTCTCTCAGGCTGCAGCACCACTTGCGAAATGATGTCCCACAGGCTCAAGAAATCAACTAAGGCGCCAACAGAGAGTGCTCCTTGCAAATCAGAAATCCAAGTGTGATCAGTGAGTGCTTCTAAAACTGATCGTTTATTTGCTCTTCTTTTGGGGACCAAAGCAAATAAGCGGGGAGCAAGATCCATAATTCTTTGGTCATGAATCCATCTGTCCACCCAGAAGAGAGAGCGAGTTCCATCCCCAACCTCAGTGTACACTGCCATAGAAAAGAAGGAACGCACGCAAGGATGAACTTGCACCGGGAAGGAAGACCAAGGGCGATCAGGTTCAGTTTTTTGTAACCAAAACCAACGCATCCGAAGCGCCCAGCCCAACCTTTGGAGGTCAGATATACCAAGGCCACCAAGCTCAGGGGGGCGGGTGACCTTGGGCCAAGCCACTAGACAGTGCCCGCCTTTTAGATCTTTTCTTCCTCTCCACAAAAATCTTCTACGAATCTTGTCAATTTCCTTAACGGCCCATGGGGGGAGATCAACTGCCATGGCTGAATAGACCACCATGGAGGTTATAACATACTGCACAAGAGCTCTTCTACCAGCCCGGATTAGCAAATCAGCTTTCCACCCAGGGAGACGGTCAGCAATCCGGTCGATGATGGGCTGCACTTCTTCACGTGTGAGCTTCTTCAAAGAAAGAGGTAATCCTAGGTACTTGCACGGCAACTCAAGTACCTCACAAGGGAGGTGTTCTTGTATGGAGACAACATCTGAATCAAGACACTGGATAGGAAAAATATTACTCTTCTCGCATATTTGTCCTTAAGCCCAAGCCTCCCAAATAAGTGAAGAATACCCAAGGTCAGATCCATATCTCAGAGTAACTGGATCGAGAAAATGACAACATCATCAAGAAATAAAGAAATCCTATGTTGCGGTGCTCTTGTGGAAAGGGGTTGCAATAATCCTTCAACCGATGCCTTAGAAAACAAGTGACATAAGACATCCATTACAAGAATGAAGAGCATAGGGAGAGAGGTCCCTTGCCTCAATCCACGCCTATGGAGGATAATCTCTCCAGAGTGCCATTGAAGCACTGTGAAGATGATGAAGCAAGCAACCCGCTAAGAATGTCGCACCAAATTGTTCCAAACCCCAGTTTTCTCAAGACCTCAATAAGAAAAGGCCATGACACTGAATCAAAAGCCTTTGTGATATCCAATTTGAGGAGAAAACGGGGCTGCCTTTGTTGATGGAGAAATCTTGTTGTTTGTTGCACAAGCATAAAGTTGTCTTGGATGAAACGACCTTTTATAAAAGCACTTTGATTTGGGCTCACCATCTGATGCAAATGACCAGCCAATCTAAAAGAGAGGACCTTTGTCACCAATTTTGCAAAACTATGCACCAAACTGATGGGGCGATAATCCCTTATATGCACGGCTTCATTCTTCTTCGGGAGGAGGGTGATAAAAGCTGAATTGAGCAGTCCCAAATTAGCGAATTTCCTATTCCAAACTGCTGAAATGGCTGCCATTACATCCAGCTTAATAATAGGCCAACAAACTTTATAGAACTGCCCTGTGAAACCATCGGGTCCAGGAGCTTTATCTGAAGGCAAATGGCAAATTGTTTCCCAAACCTCTTTTTCAGAAAACGGAGCCTCAAGAGCCGCAAGATCATGAGAGTTTACATTCAACTCATCAAGGTTAATTGTGTGCTCACGATCCACACAAAGCCCAAGAAGATTATTGTAAAAATCATAAACAACTTTCTCCTTGTCATCATGGCTTGTGAGAACTTGATCATTGTCAACAAGCTTGGCAATGAAATTCCTCTGCTTGCGGTGTCTAGAATGGGCATGAAAGAGTGCAGTATTTGCATCTCCCTCCTTCAGAAATGTAATCCGCGACCTGCTCCTGGCAATGGTTCGCAAGAGAGAGGATAAAGCGAGGGAGTGCCTTTTAATGTTGTTGCATAACCAAGTCTCCCCCTCTGATAAATTTCTACCGTCACGAGCAATTTCCAGTTGATGCAACACTTCTCTGGCTAGAGCAAGCTGAGACTTAACATGGCCAACATTCCTCGCTCTGAAGCTCTCTAGAGGTTGCTCTGAATCTTCTGGCCAGAGTGTCAAAAGGACAGTGGCTCGCTGGGACTGAATTCTAAGCACATGCAACAGCATCCTGAAAACCATCAATTTTGGTCCAAAAAGACTCAAACTGCAATCTCCTTTTACCCGGCCTGACACCAAGCAACCCCAACAAGAGGGGGCAATGATCCGAGCCATCAGTGGAAGTGCTCTGCAGCAAGCAATGAGGAAAGAGAAGTTCCCAGTCTAGTGAGCATAACATCCTGTCCAGTTTGACCAAAGTTGGGGAATCTTGTCCATTAGACCAGGTAAATTTGCGTCCAAGAAGAGGGATGTCATTTAAGGCAAGATCATTAATCATACGCCTAAATCTTCCCATCATTGCACGATTTGTAATATTGTTGTTCTTATCGTCATCCTTGTAGATTAAATTAAAGTCCCCATTATTATCCAAGGACCTTGGCAAGTCGCTCGATTTCCCTCGGTTCTTGCGAAAAAGAATCTTGTCTTCATTGCTTTGTGGACCATAAACACAAGTTAGCCACCATGCTTTATTACCGATAGGACAGAACTGAACAGATGAGCTGAAAGAGTCGATCCTGTGAGCACCAGCAGGACCAATAGAATGCCTCCAAGCAATGAGAATACCTCCAGATGCACCGACCGAAGGTAGCGCAATATGATGATCAAAATCAGAGCCTAAAGTGGAGAGGATAGTTCCCTGAGAAATCTCTGGCATTTTCGTCTCCTGAATGCATACCACATCTACCCGAGCAGAAGACACAAGAGTATGCACAGCATTTTGTCGCGCCCTGGAATTGAGGCCACGAACGTTCCAACACAGGATGTTTGAAGGGTTCATTAGGAAAATAAAAATCGACCAAAGGGGAGGCATCACCAATGTCAGAGGTTATGCCAGAAGGACATCCTCCTCCGACGGCGCCCAACCAAAGAGGGCAGTCAACGCCTTGATGTGTGCAGTGGATAGAGGTTGGCCAAACAGCTTGCTGTAATCATCCTGTGCTTGCTCATCAATCCCATCCCGTTCGCCAATAATATCCAGAGATCGCATCACCCGCTTCCTGACACGGGTAGGCGCCAAATCAACCGGGGATTCATGCCCAATGCCAGCGATCCTTCTACTACGCCGAGGAGGAGCACCTGGAGGGCGAGCGCGGGATTTCAATCTTGTTGCTCTTGGGGTGGGAAGGATCTTTGAAGTCTTACGTGTCAGCTTGGCAAAGAAAATCGACTCTGACTTTTGGGTCCCAGGGGACTGACCGGTCCGTGCCTTTGGAGAGGGAGAAGCAGTGGCGGCTCGAGCAGCATCCAAAAAGCCAGCTTTTTGCTGTTGGAAATGACGCCGCGAATACGTCTTGGGGAAAAAACGAGTGGTACCGATCTTCGTAGCTGCAGCCAATGGAGGTGCCGGCGTCATCACCAGCAGCTCGCCAGTGGTAGCCTCAGAGGGCAGCCGCGGTTCCTCCACCTCGAGCACTTCCCTTCATGTTTTCCCCCACAATATGGGCACAGAATGCCTGCATTGATGCTCTAGCCACTACTGCCATGTCATAGTGCTGTAGCTTGTTAGCTGTAGCATCACCTGATGTTTCTGCTCCAACACTGTACTACTGTAGGTGCTGATAACACTGTGAAGGTGGCATTTATGCTGCTAACACTGTGAAGGTGGCCTTTATGCTGCTAACACTGTGATGTTGGCCTTTGGAAGGAGTGGAGGACTGGCGAGCACCTGGAGATGCTCAATGGGTTTGAGTTATAGATGATGATAGAAGTGAGATATTTGAGGAACCAAGAAATGGCAAAGGTACCAACTAACAGTTACTTGGCCATTTTAAGATTGCACACTACTTTATGGTGAGATCTAAGGCCCAGTTTCACAATGGCTTTTCTCAATTTCGAACTTCAGGTCGCGCAGACCTACACGCTGTCAATTGCTAGAAATCTGTGTCCTCATGAAGCTCAAGTGCTCAACACACCGGTAAGAGTAACTGCTTGCACCAACATACAAGACAAAAGTAAAAGGGCTAATTACTCTATACAAAATAGAAACATATATAGAACAATATAATGGAAATCAAACCTCTATAGAAATTTCAACACACCGGTAAGAGTAACTGCTTGCACCAACATACAAGACAAAAGTAAAAGGGCTAATTACTCTATACAAAATAGAAACATATATAGAACAATATAATGGAAATCAAACCTCTATAGAAATTTTGCATTCCCTTTCAGCCTCAGCAATACGCCATTGAGCTTCTGCTGTTATTCTTTCAACTTCATCATCAAAATATTTCCGTTGCCTTTCATTTTCTGCAATTAACTTATCCAATTCAATATCAAGTCTCCTACATAAGCTTTTGTAGTCAAACTCTTCTTTCAGTTTCACCATGTTCTCAACCTTCATTGCCTAGATATGAAACACCAAAGTAAATGTTAATCTTCCATGAAATCATGAAATGGCCAGTTGGTCACTACTTCGCAAGTTGAAGGCAAAAGAATATAAAACCATTAAATACATCTTAGCGTAAGAACCTACTCTTTGTCCAAACATTATTGTACTTGTAGTCTCCCCACGATGTCTTGGAGATGGACCAATTGTCACAACCAATGATGTTCTTGCAGTGCCTATGAAATTCAACAACAGAAGCACCTCGGTCAGAACAAATTACTATGATATGCAACAAGGTGCACAGGGACACGCCTTCCCTAGCTTCTCGAAAAAGATGGACATGCCTTTCCTAGCTATGCCACAATGCCATTTTCGCTTTGACCAAACACCTGGTACTTACCTCCAAATGAATCTTTAAGCAATCTCGTAAGCTTTGAATCACGAACAGGTACATGTGGGCTGCTTTCAGCAAGTGCATTGATGCATTTTCCCAGTGCGCTTAGGGACAAGTTAATAGACTTTGCCTCTTCTAACGTATGACCCTCACTTCCTGCAAACATTAACTTTCAACATTACAGGGTTGCAAATTACAATAAAAACTATCGTCTAAACAAAGATATAGAAATGCAGCAAGACATGGTTTCGTCAAGAAAAAGATGTGTTATCATTTACCAACGAGTATGCACTCACCTGACTTGTCTATTCGCTCTGATCCTGCCAAGTCTACAACTACAAGCTTGCTCTTCCTAACAATAGGTGGTCGGAAAGACCCCACCATGGAAGATGAATGCCCATTTTCACCAGAAATGCCAACATCTATTTCATGCCTACCTTTCACAGCCCTTCTGACATTTACCTTCACCAAAGATATCATAACAATAACTACCACAATCATAATGATGGACTAATAGGCAGCAATATTAAGGAACATGAGGTTACCATGAGAATTGCATGACTACGAGATGACTCTGTATTTAACTTTGTGTTTGCAGCAACACGATGAACCTCACCAACCCTTAGAAGGTCCACAAAGCTCTTCTGATCTCTAACTTCAACTACTGTGGCCCCAGGCAATGAAACATCCCCTGTTCTTGGGTCTTCTACAATGGCTATATTGTCATTTACAGGATCAAGGAGGTCTTGTATCATTTCCATATACAACTGCAACAACCACCCCCAATATACATCTATGACGCGAGCACAGTATAGATTTGAAAGGCACAAATTAAAATTGGAGAATAGAGATATAATCACATAGAAGCTCAGCATCAAAAACCTGTAGATAAGATACCGATATAGTATCAGTCTCAGGTATTATATCAGCTAGAATGTCCTCCATTGCACGGACCATGATTCCCCGTGCAGCAGTATCTTCTTCACCAAGTCTTCCAAGTGTAAAAGTCTTCCCAGTACCAGTCTGCCCATATGCCATGACTGTACCATTATATCCCTCCATAACACTCTGTAAAACACAGAGAACACTGTAAGTTTAGTATGAAGTCTGAATCTATTGCAATAGCCCAAGAGGCAATATATAGAAATACATGGACTCAAACCCTAAAATAGGAAAAGACCTAAATACCCTTAACACCCCCCTCAAATGCAAGGCGTATGCAATAGCATTACATTTGAAAATGGTTGACATTAAAAAAGGGAGAATCCAAAGTCCATATCTTGAAGAAAATGGTTGACATTAAAAAAGGGAGAATCCAAAGTCCATATCTTGAAGATGTTGTCGTAGCGTACGACTCTTGAAAATTTGTGTCAAGTACCAACAATCCAAAATCATGCAACAACGGAAAATTGTGCCGAGTACCAACAATCCAGAATCGTGCAACAACCTAGAAAGCACAAAGTGCAAGGGCTGAGAAAGTAGAGGTAAGTGGGAGCAAAGCCGACCGCATAAACACGACGAAAAGGATATGGAAGGTGATACAAGTAGAGAGAACTTATCAAACCAAGCCGAAGAGGGAGATAGAAGCATAGCAGCACGGGCGTAGGCGCAGGTGGGCAAGTTTGCGAGGAAGATGGGGCGGCGGCGTAGAGGCCGAATCCGGGGCGGGCACGATGCAGTGACCGAGAGGTGACACGGATCCGGCGCGACGAACTCCTGGCGCGGGCAGTGGAGATGACCAAAGTGTCGTCGACTGGGGCAACGGCGACCGAGGCAGGCGCAGCGTGGGGCGGCATCATGAGCGGAGGCTCGGTTCTGCGCGAGGAGGTGGCCGGAGCGGTAGACGGCGGCAGGCAGATCCATGGCGACAGTCGCTGCATCCAAGGCAGCGGCAGCCGGATCTAAGGCGGCGACAATTGGTTCCAAGACAACGGCAGCCGGATCCGAGCGGGAGTCGGCCTGGCGCAGGCGCGACGTGGGCGCGACGGTGGACACAACAGCTGGGAGGCAACAAATCCAGCACGGAGAGAGCCAAATCCGACCGGATCTGGCGGAGGCGGGCGCGGCAAGTCGTCAGCGGGTGGCGGCGGCGAGGATCCGAAGTGGAGATGGCCCGACGCAGGTGTGCTGGTGCGAGCACGTCTGGGCAGCGGTGCGGTGGAATCGAGCGGCGGCCGGAAGAGGTGGCTGCCCCCAGGAGTGGAGCACACTCCCAGAGGCGGTGGTGGCGGCCAGCGGTGTTCGACGGCGGCCGAAGCGGAGGCTAGGTTCAAAACCTAAGCTCTGATACCATGTAAGTTTAATATTAAGTCTGAATATATTGTAATAGCCCAAGAGGCAATATATAGGAATACATGGACTCAAACCCTAAAATAGGAAAAGACCTAAATACCCTTAACAAACACTACATTGTTACATCCATTAGTAAGAAAGCAACAGGCAACAGGAGTCAAACTGACGACCATGGGCAGAACAAGACGTTCCAAGAGTTGAATTTCAAGCTTCATTCTATCATGTCAGCTACAAGAAAGTTACAGATCATTTCCATGTCCAACACACACACCAGGAAGTCATTTGCAATTTTGCTAAGATTGTCTTATCCACAAAAAAATGGAAGTCAAAACCACAGAGCATGCAACATGCAAATTTATGTTGCTTCCTAACAGGTTTCACTAAAAAAATCACAAGCTAAGATGAGTACCATAAACAGCAGAACAGATGGAAAAGTTTGCCTCAAAAGGTAAATACAAGAAAGGTTAGAGCTTCATATACCTCGACAACTGGTTTTGCGACAACTTCATACACTCTCTTCTGTGAAGCAAACTCTGTAAGCACTTCATCGAATTCATATGTTTCTGATTCCCAGTTGTTTTTACGAAGCTTTAATCTTTTGAGCTTCATAATAAATTTCCCTCCGGTGAGACCATAAGAAAAATAGATGTTTTTTTTTGGCACAGTATGCTAAAGGGAAGGCCAAACCTCTGGCTGGAGTTCAACACAATCACCAAAGTCAGCATCTGCCGCCAACTCCTCTGCATTCCGAGGCCTAAGCCTTACAGCAACTCTAACTCTACTAGAAACTGCTAGGAACAGGGGGACGATAAGATACTTCAATTGATTAAAAGAAAAGGATGCTCCAGGTTAAATCAATATTTGCACACACAACAAAAAAGAACACAAAGAATGCTTCACATTTTCAAGACAATGAACTTATGAATTTGGAATGATCATGTTAGGCAACACTTACGCACAGCGTACACTAAAAAAATCTAGCAAAAGAGGCATTAATATCCTATTCAATAGAAGAATTACGTTCATCATTTCCACCAAGTAATTCTTCTGAAACGTCAAACTAATGCAAAACCAATCACCATGAAGCGATTTCTCTGCAATCATAGACACTTTCCAGGCATGGTAAGTGAGTTGTCTACTTGGCCGGCCATGAACAATTTCATACGCACAAAGACAAACAACTATACTAGTGAACAGGTCAACATACAAGAAAAGTAGCATCAAAATGTTGCAAGGAGAAGCTTCTATGTAAAAGTTAACGTTTGTCCCCAAAAAAAAATGCTGCCACCAAGTACCAGTACCAGAATGTTTGAACTTATTATGCTCAAAAGCAACTAAGCAAGGTCCCATTCATATTTAACCAAAAGTATAAAAAAATAGAGTTGTTTCTGTTTATGGCATATACTTCAAATTAGCAGATTAGCAATGCGTATGAACCGCAGAATTAAGAGTGTTATTGCTGTGATGCTGTCATATGGACTTGTGGCAATCTCCTAGATGAAGGAACCACGCCGCATCCTAATCTAAATTGTAATTCTACACACGGTAAGATGCACTCCGGTATCCAATCATTTGAATGCACATCTACCAACTGGTGTTCTTTGGAATGCTCTGCAGTTAAGTTAAATTCGCAGGTAAATTGGAAAGTCAGGTGGTGGTTGGGTGCAAGGGGTGCATGGTCATCATGATGATGCACATTGCAACAAGAGGACGAACACATGGTCCTGCCACAACTAAAACTACACCAACAAAATGCTCTCATCGAGGAAACCGCCTTTCTAACCTTAAAAACCCAAGCAGGAGTGCAGTGCAGCAGCTACTACTACAGTTCCAAGTGATACGATCCATTGATCCAAGGATATGATCCATTCACCAAAGGGAGCGCACTAGCTACTAGAGTTTCCAGGTTGTGCAAGTGTTCTGCAGCTACATTACACACTTGCATCCAAGCAAGTGCGCAACCCCGTTACTAAACAAGCAAATCCAAAATCTGGAGAGATTCACCAAACCGATCGCACTATCACACTATCCAAATGGCGCGCGTGTTCTGAAGCTAAATCACATGTATACTTGCGTCAATGAACAAAAATCCCCTAAATCTTCAGAGATCAAGCGACAGATTCAGCAGACACGCGCAAGCAAGCGAATCACGCCGACTTAGCCAAATGCAGATCAACCCAAACCCCAAATCCCCACAGCAGCAAATCCAAATCCGGATCCCACTCCGAGCGATCGGAGCCATACCCACCTCCAGACTCCGACGACGCGCGCGCACCGCCGCCCGCCGCGGGAAGCGGCCCGGAGCTCGTCCGCCGGTACGCGCCGCCGCCACCAGCCGACAGCCGAGGCTTCCCCGCCGCCTTGGGCGTCGCCGTGGAGCTCTGCCTGTCCAGCTTCCCGCTCATCCTGGCCCCCGCCCCGCCGCCCCCTCCCCCATTCCTGACTCCACTCGCCATACCCCCACTACCCCACACGAGGTGTGGAGAGAGGGAGAGAGATCACGCGAGGGCGCTGAGCTGAGAGAATAGAGGGTAACGGAGGCCGGGCATAAATGCGACGAGGGGAGGGGAGGGGATGGGGATGGGGATGGGGAATGCAGGGCCCACCGACAGCGAGAGAGGAGGGCCGGCGAGGAGGGGGAAGCGAAGCGGAGAGGGTAGGTTGGTGGAAGCAAGCAGGTGAGGCGGAGGCGGAGCGTCGTGTCGCGGGCTGTGTTTCTGGTTTCTCCGGCTGGACTCGGGTCCAGTCACTTTCCGGTGGGCCAGAGATCTACTAGGCCCACCGGGCAGTGATTGGGTGAGATTCGCGGATCACGTGCGACTACGCGAGGCTGCTCCGTATTGTTGCGGGCGCGCACCGGTGTAGCTGGCTGTGTATGAAAGTGGGCCCGCGGAGGACGATGGGGGATCGCATTCGGTGAACTCGGTTGCCTCTGGGTTTAGGGTATCCATAGTGTATATAATTCAAGGGGCTTAAAGTAGATCTTATTTAAATTTTAAGGTCGACTCTATAGTATATATAATTCAAGGGATTTTAAGACGGTCCCACTCGGTAGATAAAGAAAAATTGTATTTTAATGCTTGTGGTCAGGTCTTTAGCTTGAGGATCAACCTTAAGCTTTTTTACTTATAGCTTGCTTAAGGTCACCCTGTAATATATAAGGTTGACCTTAAGGTGGCTTAAGACCCTCTATTTTCATACACTACAGATGCCCTTAGGAGCGTGAAAAAAAGGTGTCACTAGCCCTCTTCTTTTCCGTCTTTAAAAACTGTTTTTCAATTTTTATAATAATTATTTTTTAAGTAAAGTATTTTTAAAGTAAGATCTATAAATTAATTGTAGTATACTGTGGTGGCTTCATTTATATCGGCTAAAACTATATACAAGATTCTGTTACTCCGTACGCTCACACAAATAAATCAAAAGTCATAAATCTAAGCCAAAAATACAGGATTACAGGCCCAAGCTGTGGCCACTGTTGCTTCTTTATTACAGGCCGCTTCAAGTGGTTTCGGCTTCTAAAAGTCAGAAGCCACTTAGAACGTGTCAACTTCTTATTTTGGTTTTTTACTTTTTTTTCTATTCCTTTGTATTGTTTGTAAAGATATAACGATATTTTTTCTTATTTTTTAATTGAATGACTCAGAAAAAGATAACGGCCACTATAATATAATTTCAATCAAAAATCATAGTCGCAGCTAGAAGCTAAAGATGTGTTTGGGCCTCCCTTTGTTCTGGGATTTGATCAGTAACCTGGGTCTCGCTGACGATCCAGTGGAGGGTAAATGGTTCAAAAATTGGTCCAATCTTTTGAGATTCTTTGCAATTCCTCTTCACAACAAGATTATAATTTTGCTACATGGAACACCTCTCTTTAAAAAAAAACAGACTAACAGGATTACTTATCATCAGTTGCTACACGGAGTAGCACACTCTCACTGTGAGAATGGCATGCATTTTGTATATTTCTTGGCTCATCTTTATCCTATGCAGTGCTATCATTAGTTTTTTGAGTAAACTTGCTGGCCTTGTCAAAAGATAAATAGCTTAATCGTGTCACTGTCAATGTTACATTCAGAACGTGTATTGTACACATTAAATGAAGTTGGTGCCTTGTTTCGATTAAATGAAGTTGGTGCCTTGTTTCCATCGATCGATCTACTGTTTGGTATCGTAGGGGAGACTGAAAGCAAGAGAAAAAATGGTCTTTTCGGTTCATTGAGAACACCCCTGAATTTTGTGAAGTTTGGAGGCTGTCGCCGGATGACATGAAATATTTGAATTATAACCACTTGATTTTATTTTTTTTAAAAAAAAAACAAAATTCAAAGTTTAACTCTCTGCAAATTTAATCACCTAACATGTACTTTGTACCAGAACTGCTGTCTGCATGTGTTCCCATGTTTACTTGGGGAAAATTTTTGAGCAAGAAAGACGGGTAGGCTTGGACTTTGGAATTGCCTTTGCTTGGCTTGCAAATTTAATTTGAGCTATAACCTATTGCTGTCGTACTATCACATTTGAGATTTTATCCATCGGTTGATACAACTTACACAATTTGACTTTATTTTCTCTTCAGAAAGAGAGAGAATTCCATGGTTGTGATTAGTAATTGATTTTTGTATTAGAGTATGTGTGGAGATTAAGTTTGATTTTTAAGGATTTTACAAAAGATCGTTTTTTGTCTGTCGACTTCGAGGTTTTCGAGTTCGTCTGTCTACGAGTACTGGAGCTTTGCTGTTTATGACTTTGTGGTAGGACGGTCTGACTGGCCTTGTGTTGATCGGTCTAATCGGCAATTGTACGAGATCGACTGAGCAACCACGGGGTAGTCAAAAGCTTCAGTGTTTGAACAACCATGCGTAATCGGTAGTCGTAAGCCGTGGTGTTCGGTAGTCGTGAGTCGTAACAATCGATAGTTGTAGTATGTGAGCGGTGGTCGTAGCGATCAGTTATGGTAGTTGTAGCTAGTGTGATCGATAGTCGTAGCGATCTGTGTGGTAGTCGTAGCATGTGTGTTCAATGGGCTTCGAGTAATCGGGCATGATGGTCGTAGGCTTCTGGTGGGAACTCGTGGACTTCAAGTACCTCATTTTTTGAGCATCTGAGTACTCGTGTCAGTCTAGCAGGCGATCAAACTGGCTTTTCTCGGTGGTCTAAGGATGTTCTCTGGAATTCTTGGGTTCTAGTCACGGTTTGACTTGGGTGTTGTTGCTAATGTGCACTTATATTTATTATTTGGTTCTAGGTTTAGGATCAGTACTTAGGTGCATACATTTTGCATTATGCATTGTATGGATAAATTGTGCCAATTGATGTCTTTGAGTATTGTGCGGTACTACATAACGGTTTGTTTGTTGATGTTGGTTGCAAGACTTCGGATTTAGATCATAGTGAGACGTAGAAGGACCATGACTAGGCATAGGGAGGTGCTAAGGTCCAAAACGGTCAGGGAGACGCCGAAGATGACTGAGGCTTATGGGGTGGTTGCAAGCCGAGACGATGAGAAACCGTAGCGGAGCTACCGGTGGTGAACATGATGGGTAACGGCGAGGTGGACCAGGACTAGGCTCAAGTAGGAGTCAAGGTCCAGACGGTCAAGGATGCCGGGTGCCGTCATGCGTGTGGAGAAGCACGTGGTGCGCCAAGTGACTTGGGTCATTTGCAAGCGATGATGGTTCGGTGAGATCCGGATGTGTAAGAGACTTGACGACAAGTCATTGGGCCCACATGAAAGATAGCGAAGCATGAACGATGCTTCGTGGCGAAGGAAGTGGGAAGCTTCGAGGAAGGCGGTAGAGGGGTATTTTGGTAAATTGCTTAATACCGAGAAGTGGCAGTGTGTGAAACCGCGGCATTGGCCTAAGTGATTTAGGTCTTGTATGTATTGAAAATGTGAAGTAGATCAAGTATTGATTCACTAATAGGTAAATGGTTGTAAGCCGCTTTGTGAAATGTGCGTGAGTAAAACCCGGTGTTATGTGAGGTTAACGGGTTATCCCCACTTTGGCCTAATGGGTGGATTCATTAGGTTTTGGATTAGGTTGTGAGCCTATAAAAGAAGAGGGGAGGTAAGAGCTAGGGTTTGAGAAGGTTGGCTAAGCCTTTTGGTGGCTAGCTCCTTCTCCCTCAGATGGGAGTTAGGTTAGAGAGTGGGTGTGTGCTCTAGCTTTGGAGCTCTGTCCTCCTAAGTGGAGTGGCTGTAAAATCAATCATCTCAAGTGAGCAATATATCAATCTTTGATCTACCTTTTGTGTATCTCTTTGTCTGATTGAGTTTGCTCTGTTTTGGTTTGATTCTTCCTCTGTTCTTTTCGGTTCTGTTCCTTTCCCTTCTTAATCTGAGAGGTTATTCTTGTTTGATCTTATTGATGATCTGACTTGCTGCATTTTGTGGGATTGTCCTCAAAGCCATTTTGGCTATTCTCTCACCACGAGCATGGTCTATTCATCGTTTCGATTTCAGGTCTTTGTTTTATGCGGGCACGATCAAATCACAAAAAGATCTTAACTTTGTTACTGAGTTTTCAATCCAAGATTGGATTAGCTTCCTAAGACCTTAAGTATCTTGCGTACAAATTTTCACAGCCATTTGATCTCTTATTCAAAAGATTTGAGGATTTTAGATTTGGTGGTCATGCGCCTCCTTTGATACTTGTAGTCGTTTATGACGATCTGATTTCAACCGCACAATGATTTTAGATCTTTTTGTTGTGCGCCTCCACTGTTTTTTCGAGTTGTTCTCTACCGTATCTGGTTACAACTGCTTGATGGTCTTCGACCATGTTGGCTATACGGTTGCTTTTCGATTTTCGTTCGTTCATCGATAGTCGACTTCATGGGTTGAAGTTCGAATCTTTTCGAACACTTTGGTTTTTGACCATTCATTGGTCGTCGTCCTCATTGGTCAAAGTTCGGTTTGGTTCGATCACCTTGGTTTCGATCGCTCAATGGTCGTTAATCACTCTGGTCACATTCTAGATTGTTATGACCACATACTGGTTTTTGACCACATTATTTTCTGACCGCACTCTGGGGATCAACTACGGAGGTGTCGACCATTCATTGGTCTTCAACCATGTAGGTTACGATCACATCGGTTTTTTGACTGCGTTGGTTTTTGACTAGTCATTGGTTCTCAACGGCGCTGGTCACTCGACTGCACGCTAGTCATCGACCACGTCAATTTTCGACAACGTAGGTTTTAGACCACATCGGTTTCGACCACATTGGTTACGACCACGTTGGTTTCGACCACTGTGGCTTCAACCACGTTGAACTTCCGACTAGTAGTTGAATCTCGACCACGTTGTCAGTCTTTTGACCACGTTGTTTTCTCTGTTGACTGATTGTGTTCAGTTCGGTTCTCGGTGTTTTTCAGCCATTAGTTGTAACTAATCTCATTGATTTCTGACTAGTGGTCATAACCCGACCACAAAGTACTCTGGTCTGATCGTGCTCAACTCTGTGTTCTTCTACTTTTCAAATAGACCTCATATTCTAATCTTCATAGATCTTCATAGCTTTGTAGCTATCGGAGGAAAGGAATATGTGAATCCTACTTAGGGGAGAAATTGAAAGGCACCATTCACCTTTCTCTGTTGCCTATCCGGTCCTACAGAATCTTCAGATGTTGAACACAATAGTACATCCCTTTCGCCTTATTTAAGTTTCAATCTCTTTTATTATTAAACCCCTAATGATTATGTTTACTGTGCACATCATTTTATCTGTTTACATCAAGATCATGATTCCTATAAATGCTTTTGAGTGCTGATTAAAAAGCCAAAGGATTAACCAGGCTGTCATTTTATACATCCATATGGTTTAACCTCTCTTGAAGGCATAACAACCTCTTTCATATCCATCACACAATATAAATTAACTTTGAAGTAATTCTCAATGAACAGTAGTACATCTGAAAAACATAGCAAATTCAGATATGCTAACGGCTAACTTGCTAAGCCCAAAGTAATGGAAGCAAGCTAGTGGTTGCAATATCATCTTTACTGTTACAGCAACTTCTGTTGTGAAGAAATAAGCAGACTTTTGCAACTCATTTAGCTGAGTTTATGAGTAGTAGTAGTACTCATGACAGCAAAATTATCTGGTGTCTGCTGGTAGTTGGGATCCTGAGCAGAAAGGCAAAAGGGCTTGAAATCAGAATGATCGAATAGCTGCTTGCTTTCTTGTCATTGGACCAATTACCAATTATTTCATGTTTTTTTCTGCAAGAAGTAAAAGAGCTATCTATCTTTTTTCCCTGAAAGAAAAGGCCTAGGCAGATGTTCTGAGCCAATGATGAACTTACTTTCTCCTGTAGTTCTCTTCCATTAGCATCACTAGCGTATAAAATACCTAGCTCTGTGCTGTCCATACATAACACCCTCACTGCTTTCAGGTCAATCTGATGATATGAGTGGCCTGCATGAAACAATAGATGAACTGTACAAGGAAACAAAGAAAACATGACACTTCTTTCCTTAAACATGACACTTCACCGTTCTGTGCTCTCTTATTCCTCCATCAGACCGCATATATATGCAGTATGTTTTTATTAATTCAACGAAGTGGGCGAACTCATCACTGACTCTGGTCTCTGGAAGGGCGTGAAGAGTGGAGCACCAGCAGCGCAGATTATTCCAGCTTTCTCTTTGGATTCTTGCTGGTCCATTGCTCAATGCTTATGGCATGTCATCTAGCTTGCACAGAGCAAGATCGACCCAATCTGGCCTTTTCTAATTGGATCGATTCATCACAGTGTTCAAAAAAATGGTACCTGAAAATCTGAAAGAGCTCGACTAATTTCTAGAGAGACCAGGCTTGTACTGCAACTCTGCCGCTTGAGATCACGGCGCATGGGTAAGTTCAGCAATGCAACAGTAGCCACTCTCATGGCTCCTGCTGGAATCCGAAAGGACCAACGCTTTTCGAGAAATGATAAAACACCTCACCACACACGGTCGGATCTAGAAAAGGTGCAAGATCAAGCAATATCAGTCTGGCTGCTTCCAATATATAAATAAAAAGAGACAAGTGTCCCCATGAACCCAGATCAATGCTGTTTTAATCAGTAAAGATATATATGTGTGCAGCAAGCCAGCAACAGGCGTGCGTGTACTTGAGTTGGTCACACGAGGAGAGGAGCCGGCGGTAGGGACCAAGGCCAACAGCATCAGCATAAAAGCTGATCCAAAGCTGTGGGGAGGGAGAACGGGCCTGCCAAGACCACCCCTTCCCACGAGCCCACCAATTACTTGTTGGGTTTTGGGCCGGTCTGGTGCCTACCCCACTCCGCCACTTTACAGCCCAGCCCGTATAATCCTGCGCTTCGGCTGCTGTGCTGGGTGCGCGCCGAACCCACTAGTATGACCGACCCGACCGACCAGTGTGACGACCCATGAAACCGACCTGACCCGACCCAACCATCCGCCGATCCCGCTTTCGCCTCGGACTCGTCGCCTCCGCCGGAGCCCGTGCTGACCGTCACGCAGAAGGCGCTCCGCTCCAAGCCGGCGTGCCCGGCCGAGGACCCCGACAAGAAGGTTCGGTTTGCCCTCCTTCCCTTCGTGTGTCCCAGTAGCTAGGCTTCGTTTGCTTGCTTTGCATTGCCGTTGGGGAGCTAGGGTTTTGGGGGTCGTAGTAGTCTGTGCCAGTAGCTAGGCTCAGTGGAGCAAAGGCGTTGGGCGTCGTGTGCATAAGTAAATAGTAAATCACAAAAATCGAAGGACATTAGAATGCTCATTGCTGCGATTGAGAAACGACTAGAATATAATTCAAACCAAGCCCCATTTGTCTGCTGCGCTAAGTTGCATGGAGCTGTGTTATTTGCCATTTTAGAGTCGTACTTGTTAACCCTATGCGGCATTGTCATTTGTCAACTGATATCCACCTGCATTTCGATTTATTCTTCTCTATGTTCATAATTAAACCGGTGAGTGTTGCATGAGAAGAGTTGGGAGAGAATGGGCCAGAATATCTATTCACGTGACTTGAGTGACTAGCTTGTGTTTGGCAGAGAATCCTTTTCATCAGGCTAATTGCTACCATGTCTCACGTAGAACAACATCTTAGTGTAGCATATGATGGTAAAATATAAATAATCACTTGCTTTATAAGTTTGAAAAGCTGGACAAGAGTTGAGCATTCACCAAAGTTCATCATCCATTTATTTAAAAACTTCAGTTCAATTATTAATGAATCTCCCTATAGCTTTCGATTCTGGCAAACCATGCCATCTAGAGTGGTTTTTGTTACCACTATATGTGCTTCCTAGTAATTAGATACTAGATTTTATTGATTAGTAAGCTGTAACGATTTTTTTACTTGGCATGAACTGTTGCCAAAATTCTTTCAACAGAATAAAAAGCTCAAGGATGTGGAGATCAGTTTTCCGATTGTTTACGGAACCATTTCTTTCTGGCTTGGCATCTACTTGTCAGAAACTTATTTTTTGTTATGTTTCATAAATACTCAAATTTTTGCTACTTTGAACTGTAAATACAATGCCAGCTTTTATATTCTTACGGTCTTACCAATGGTGAATATTGCCTACAGGCCACGTATATGTTTTTTCTTCTAGATATAACTCTCACAAATGGACTGTCTATGTCCGTTCTGCAACAAATGAGGATTTGTGTGTCGTAGTTAAGCATGAAGTATTTCAACTTCACCCGAGTTTCACTAATCCAATAAGTCAATAACCCTTTATTTCCACAGGGATGTCTGTAAGAAGTGCTTGGATTTGTAAGTTGCACAATCCTTGTTTCAACAGTGGTTTCCTTTGGGCAAGCAGATAGTTAAGAGTTAAGACTAACAAATGATGCAGGTTCCATCAACTTAGGCTGTATCCAGAAGAGGACACTGGACCTCAATCAACCGAAAAACCTGTTGTTGTGGAAACATACGATGAAATTGTCTTCCCTGAGCATACAAAGGCTTTTTTTCAATGAGTGCAAAATCATCCAGCTGCTACTGTGCCCAGGCTACCTCCTGGTATAACCTTGCCTCCTCCAGGTTGCCTCTGTACTTAGCAATGTACTTCTTATATTTCAATGTAGGAAATAATAAAGTATCATTAATATAGGCCCTATGGAACTTGTGCCACATGATAAGAAGTGTGGTGACACTAAGGATCATCCTTTGAGCCAGTGGTTCTCGAATTTCTCTGAAGCAGATGAGCTATTAAAACTGGCTGCTGCTTCTCAACAGGTGAGATTTACAGCTAGCAACAATTCCCTTATTCTCTGAGATTTATAACTATACTTGGTAATACTGCCAGAAATGAGAAGTCCTTAGTTCGTACTTTCCATGTACATAGTCTAGCCATGCATGCAAGCTGTAGATATTTCTGTAATTATCCCTTTTGTTGAGAGAGCTTTCTTATATCAATTCAGTTCGTAAATGTGTTTCAGGATAAGTTCTACATCTCGGAATGATAGAAAAGTCAGTGTCCAGTAGATGACTATTTATCCTTCTAATATGCATACCAAACTTTGGTGGGCAACATGATGGGAAAAATGAGAAGTCCTTAGTTCTTACTTTCCATGTACATAGTCTAGCCATGCACACAAGCTGTAGAGATTCCTGTAGTTATCCCATTTGTTGAGACAGTTTTCTCATATCAATTTTCAATTGGTAAATGTGTTTCAGGCTAAGTTCTACATCTCACAGTGGTAGAAAACTCAGTGTCCAGTAGAGGAATATTTATTCCTTCTAATATGCATATCATACTTTTGTGGTCAACACAATGGTAAAATTTTACATTGGGGTGTGTGGGGGGGGGGGGGGTCAGTGTCTTAAGACTGCTTGATATCACCCTAGTTTAGGAGCTTAAAAATCACATAGTGTGCTGGTAGCTTTTATTTCATTTACTTGTTTGGTTATGCAATATTGCATAGAATGGCTCACAGCCTCACACACAGACTTGATAGGGTTTGCATAAAGATGAATGGTTGAATTGGGAAAAACAATGTCCAGTGATTTGACATTATAATTCTTTTCTTCCTCCAGGTGCAGGCTCACATAGCCAAGCTGAGAAGGCAGTTAAGCATGATAGATGGAATGCCCCAGCAAATCAAGGCTGTTTCTGGTCAGTAAAGTTATTTGTTTTATTAGTAGTGGTTGCATATGTAAATTATGCTGAAGGGTTTGAACTGATGATGAACTTCACTATCTTGTATGTTCAGTTCCTGGCCAGCAGTTTGGGCACAGCTAATGAATGTAACATACGCTGTTGTAAGGAAGATGTTGAAACCTGATAACAACACACTAACAAAATGTGGTGTATCACTGTATCTCCATTGAAGTTGTCGCCTTAGGCATGCAATTAATGGGCCTGTTTGAGAGAGCTTCACTAGCTCCAAATCCACGAAATTTTACCCAAACGCTCCAACTCCGCGAAATTTGGATCCACTAAAATCCTGGATCTGAAGGTCAGATCCATGGATTTCATGGAGCTCCTCAAGGGGTGCTCCACCGTGGAGTTGGATGGTAATTACCCACCAATGCCACTGGTTACACACCCCATCCCACCAAAAGTGGCAATTCCCACCAAGACCTTAATTTCGTGGATCTGGAGCTGCTGTACAAGCCAAACACTCCATGGTGGGATCCCAGATCCACGTTTTCAATGGTGGAGCTCTCCCAAACAGGCCCAATGTACTTGCAACTTGTCAGTGTGCATATTCTACGAATTGTACTGCCTTGTGCATCTTAAGGGAACAGTACTGGGCTCTCCTGCTTTTCTGTCTCCATTTCCTTTTTTTCCCCTCCATACCAAACTGGCTTATCTAGGGTTCTTTTTGGTTTACCGCTTATGGCTTATCAAAACAGTACTTTTAAAGTTCTTTATCGACTTATCAATATTCTGTTTGTTTGTACAAGCGCTCGTACTAAAGCCAAAAAAATTCAACCGCAGCCGTAAGCTATCAACTACAATAAAAAAGAACCCACCGCTAAACTATTAATATGGTCGTTCTTTTGTCTTTTGCTATGTGGTGATGGCTATGCCGTGGTGAAAGAGAGTTAGAACAGCTACATTTGCTTGTTCTAACTCTCTTTGCTCTGCAAATAGTGCTGAATGTTGACGTTCTTGGCTAAGAAACGTGCTATGCTTCTTGATTCTGTGACAGGGAGCATCCATTAACGCGCCTAGCGTGGGTAACAGCTAAACACCGCTGAAGGACCGTCGACCGATTCACTTCCTGCTGGGATCCTCCTGTTCCCATACACTTCTCCTAATCAAAAGTGATTAAATCTGGCAGTCAAACTATCTTATCTTTGCAGATGTGTTTTGGCTGCCACTTGTGCCATTTTTCTTAATAGAATGAAGGGCACGATTTTCTGCTGGGGTGGGTCATTGTGTTAACGAAATGCGGCATATGTGTATTCCTGTAATAACTTGTATTAGCTCGCCCAAATTCTATGTTCATTCACATGCTCATTTTGCGTCTTGTGCATTCTTTTTTAAAAATATATTTGTATGCTTTATTTTTTTCTTCATCTCAAGCTACTATACAGGAATGTAATGTAGAGTGTGGAAATAGTTAGCAAGTTGCTATGCTGTAGTCTTGGCCTCTAGGAGGTACGATTGGTAGTGCCACTGTGCAAGATTAGTTGCATGTCTGTGCATTGCGACCGGCCATGAGCGATGCCGAGCGTGTCAAGTTGAAGCCGCCGACAAAATTTTGACACTTCACTTGGCAATTGCTGCCACGAATAATGTATCCCAACTAGTCGCCCTTGTGTTTTCGATTGCCTTTGCCTAGGCTCCGGTTTACTCCTCGCAAACACATCCATGTTCAGTACTAGACTACTAGTACAACTCCTAACACTTAAAACATTTTTTTTCACAAGAGCAGTGCTTCTATTAGTCTATGCCTCTCCCAGCAACTAAATTGCATAAATTTTCCGGAATGCACTGAAATCACCCCTTACAACTATCTTCATTTTCAGTTGAACAAAGAAATATAATGCAAGCGTTCCTGAAAAACAATGTGTATCTAAAATGACTTATATATAGTCGGACTGACTGCTGAAATGGAGTTACTTTTATCTCCAATTCTACTGTTTAACATTGGTAATTGCAACAGTGAGTAGATCAATGTGGAATGCTTTACAGGCGTCAACTACCAGCCTATGATGGATAGATATATCGATCGTACATGCTGTGGGACTGCCGAACTTGCTCTTGTGTCAGCTAGACAACTTGGCTAGCGATCGATCGATGGTCCAAATCTCACAGCCTGGCTGCAAGGACAAGAGGAACCTTCACAAGATTTCTCCGTGTCCCTTCCTTCTTCATTCATAAGCATGCCCAGATGCCCTTTTACAAGTCACCTTTCATGGATGGAAGCTGACAAAACCCTCATGATTAGCTCAGGCATATATAATGCAACTGGTTCAATCCATTGGGTACCTTCTTAAGCCTGGATTTGAGACCCTGATCCTGTTCTTTGATGCATGCATGCGTGCTTGCATGGCTTCATTTAGTAAGTTGATGGATGAATAATAATGAGTAAGTAGATTGGTGGAGTAGGACGACGACGTACTTGCGGTTGCATGCACACGAGGGCGTCCCGTGCGTCCGTCCTTGTTGGACACCTGCAACTTGCTGTTTGGGGCTGCCCCCAATGATTCGCGTCAACATCGGCGACGAACCACCGGCCAAGTTCGCCATGTGGAAGCTCAGACGTCGCCGTCAATCACCACCACGGTACGACCGGCCATCATCGACGTCGCCGAGGGCATCATCGATCGGTGGGCCCACTGCCGGCCGGTTAATGGGGATGGTACAATTACTCTGACGAACAAGTCGTCAGAGTTCAGGTACTTGTCTTCAGAATCTTCAGCTTCAGTTTGCTTACACGACTCGCTCTCCACAGTTCAGTACTCCGTAGAGTTTCTGAACTAGTGCAAACACTGACATGTTTGGAGCATCCCGCATGCGATGCAGGCTCTACTAGCTAATACCTTCTTTAATTCTTGGTACTCTTACCGGTTGAGTGATTTGATCGACATTCATATCCATCAAGCTGCATGTCATTGTCTCAGCAGCTACCGTCTTTCACGACGACGACGGAGACAACTCTACCGCACTCGCTGTCCATCTCAAACATTCGCATTCTGACAGTTTGTTCCATCGACTGATCGATCGAGTTTGATTTGTACACCTTAACCTTCCCTTCCTTCCTGCCTATCCGGTGTCTGAAAAGAGTAATTAACTGTTCGTCTAACTGCCGGTAATATAGCATTTCAGTGATATGATCAGTCTGCAACTTAACTCTGCATGCATTCCTGTCAAGATTGATTGGAGGGAGGGACGCATGCATGCAGCTTTGGTTTGGCTAGCTTAATCAGTTAGGTGCATGCATGCGTTTGTCTGTCTGTTATTTCTCTAACTCTGAAGACCCTGCATTGCTGATCCTGACTTGGGCATGTCCTTTACGTACGTGTGGTCTCTCTCTGCAGGACGTTTGGTTGCACGCTCGCTCGCCTTTGTTTGCTAATGCACGCACGCAGGCAGGCTGCATGTTTGGTGAAGGGACCAGAGCCAAATGGAAATCTGTTGATACGGGTCGTAGAATCACAGGAGTCTTGATGGACGAACACTCTTTAATCTGCCAAAACACACCTGTATCGATTTTGCCGATTACCAAGCGAAGTTGTTGTAAATATTGCGGTACAAGTATATTTGGACATTTAATTCCAGCAAATAGCAGCATATTAACAATGTATTTCCAGCATAATAAGAATGACATTAATTGCATATAAACATGAAATTTTATCTTGACATTCAACTCCACATATATATTCAAAGAATATAACTTACATGCTGCTGAAAATAACATGGTAAACAGTCCTAAGAACATTAAAACAACTAATTCCAGCATATAACAAATTAATTGTTTTATTATTGCTCTCAGAACAGAGTTGCGCAAAATCAAAGATTTTGGCCTTCTCATGCACATATCCATATTCTTCATATATGATCTTATCATCTAAATCAGGATTTTGAGCTCTAGATCCACTGACAGAACTGAACAAATAAAGAGCCTCTTGACTACCAGTTTAAATGTTCACATGCACATATTAATGAGCGATATACGACTTAGATCTCAACAAAATACAGCAAGGATAAATTGCTAGCAAGAATTAAAGATATCAATCTAGATTGAACAAAAGATATCACGATTATAACTAATGAACAGATCACAGCAGAGGTAGCATACTGAGTTAATCTACCAAATGTAAACAAGTCTGACTCAACAGGGACTCAATAACTAGAGCTCAAATCGACCTTAATAATGAGATCACAATCGGTATAGGATAACATTCATCACAGAGCAAATATTGAGCCCACAAAACATTCACAGCGATTCTCAATTACTTGATTAAATTACGATCAAGATATCTGCAGATGAATAACAAAGAGACAATAAAACTCACAAATCGGACAATACTCAAAATTGTCCAGAAGCCGTAGGCTGCAGGAGAAATCAATTCACGCGGCAAGGCACGACAATTCGCTCACCCAGAAAATCTATCAACCTGCTATCACGTGCAAGTAGATGATTCACGGAGATACAATGCCGCTCTTCACTTCTCAGCCGCAACCAAGAAACGAAGTCGAGGTTCAGAGATATGCCGCACAAGACCACAAAGCACTCGGCCAAGAGTACTCAATCACGTGGGAGAACGTCGCGCCTCTTTGTCTCCCTCGGGTAGACCTCCGACTTCCGAATCCCCTCACACCAGGAGAGGCGCACGGGAACCAGAGCAGGAAAGCCTCAATCGGAGGTGAAGCTGAAACCAAACCCCCGCTCACACCAAGGGGAATAAGAAGGGGAGACGAGGGCTGCAAGGAGGTGGCGTGGGCGGGCGGCTCCGAGGAACCCGGGCCAGCCCGCGCCTCCGTCGCCCGCCTCTCCGCGTCGCCTCCACGCTCCGTAGAAGAATCGGCCAAAGCCCAACCGCCCCAAAGCCATCGCGCACGATCCGCCTGCTCGGGAGAAGAGGAGACATAGTCTCCTCCTTATCCCTTCGCGTGGCTCACCGACAGGTGGGCCCCGCCTGCAGTTTTTTCCTTTTTCCTCTTTTCTCAATTGGGAAATTCCCAAAAAGCCCTCAGGATACAACAGATCCATCGTGTACCTAATTCCCAGCGAAAAAACTGAACGATCTTGATTGAAGAATACTCTCTAATTCCCTACGAAACTCGGTAGCAAGGAAGAACACAAACCATGAACATGATAGATTGATTTCTCAAAAAGTGGTCTAACTCTCAAGAGAGAGGTGGCGGCTGCATATAGGGGTTCGGCCACCCCTTCCCACACGCACACCAATGGGCCCACGCCCCCACACTTGGGCTAGGGTTTTCCCCTCACGCTCCCACTAGGCCTAAGGCCCATTCTAAACAGTTCTTATTCTGTTTGGGAGCCCATAGCATAAACTAGCTCTAATTCTGGCCACATTACAAAATGGAAAACATATCTTCGTAAAAGTGAAAATATTGGCATTTGGATGGGCTGGCCGCGTGACTTGGATTTGCTCCTCCCTTGGATGTACTCGTTCTAATGTTGCCTGGTGCCAGCCGAATGAGCCTTCTTCTACTAGAATTTGGCCACATGGGTCTTCTCCTTTGGATGCTTGGGCCGCATGACAATACCTCCTTGTGCTCCTCATTTGCTTTGGAACCAAAAGCCTCACATTGTTTAAATCTGAGAACACATAAAATACATGCACGAGGTAGTATGTCATTTTCATAAAAAAAATAATAGGAAACTCTCTAAGAAACAAAGCACCTATTGTTGTAGTAGCTTGGCTCTTACTCTGGTCATTGAGCCCTTCGGTGCTTCAAAAACATTGTCACTACACTTGGAGTAAAAGATGTTTTTGCAGTATGGATGCCGTCATCATCTGCGCTTAGATTTTACAACATGCATGCATTAGCATTGTGTAAAAGAAGAGAATGCAAAAGATATAGCTAATTGAGATAAGTTTCATGTTAGGGGATAAGAATCTACCAGTGGGCTGGCGGCTCTTATGATAGTTAAATTGCAGAGACATGGTTCGTGCGTGAGTGATATTACTGGATCCGATTTGCAATATATTAGTATGGTCATTTGTGATAAGTGCCAGCATAATGTTTTGGTTGAGTGTCCATATAAGACTGTTGAACAATTGAAAGACAGGCGCACACAGGGAGCCGCTGCATGCTGAGTGCTGACTTGCTGTACCACCACATATATGCCAGTCAAAAAAATCCAAGATACATGCATCCAAATATATAATCACCTGATAAGAGTTCTATGATATTTGTAGGATGATCAAGTCTTTTTTTAATAAAAAATAGGCTGAGATCAAGTCTTAACAAACACAAATTACTCCATCAACAAGTGATGTCCCAGAATATGTGCAATCGAACTATTTTTTCTTTGGCTAATGATATCTTTATGAATATTTGGATCGATCGTATGAACACAATAAGAGTACAATTATCTCAAAAAAAATCACTTGTAATATTAACACTGACGCAAAGTTCTAATGGAGGAGTCTTCTTGACAGATTAATTAATGGAAAGATGCATGCATAAACAAGGGTTAGTGTGGTGCATAATGCCAGTCTTAAAATAAGCAAAAAAAAAACGGATGGCATCAAGCCAAATGTGCGTGCGTGCTTGCATCAGTAACCTCTGCAAATTTCAACGGATGGTGGCAAAATCCAGCCGTGGAGATGAAGTGAGGAAGCGATGGTTGTGGTGTTTTTCCTACAGGCTACGTGGTACAACCTTCTTCTTTTCTCCACATATGGTGTGCCAATTAGTGCCCCATCTTTGATGGTCCAAGCCAAAAGGATGGCCATCTATGCAGCACAGCATCACCTATCAAGAGATGCAGCAACAACTAGTGGCATAGGTCGCCAAAGTGCGGCTCTTAATTTATTTCTGTCCTGGAGAGCGACCAGACAATATAATGTACATTTGTTGTGCACTTGTGAGTTGTGATTGATCAATCTATCAAGGTTCAGGAAAGCAGATGCTGTGGTGCATTATGCTAATTCAGTTCTGAAAAGCCAAGCCTAGGATGGTGGGGTCTGTGTTTTTTTTTTGGCTTTTTTTTAACTTTTTTGCTTCGGCTTCTTTAAAAGCCGACACAAATGGATGGCTCTAAACGGCCCCAAGCCTGTGCGCTGTCCGTGTCGATGGCTCTCCTGTCCATTACAGTCTCGAAAAGCACAGACAAAAGCTATCAGCTACAATGTAAAAGAACATGCAGCTATCTTTTACTTAAACAGAATTTGAGCTCACTCTGTATTTTGTCCTCTTTGATAAATTGTTGGAAATACTTTATTTTCCCTGTTGCAGTATAGCGGTATCACCCGAGTAATTAACCTGGCTGGAAATCAAAGGTTGAAGTAGAATTATCGAAGTGAATGACAAATGAAAAATACAAACTCTGACAGAACAATCTTATGCATCTTTATTTCCTCACCATCTTTGTTTGGATGGATCGACTGGTCATGGATACAGACACAGTGGTCAGAGATACGTTTCCAGGCTAGGGAGATTATGGATCATGATTGAACGTGTCTGACAACAAAACTGGTGGCTGCATTCAAAAGCGTCTCTCTCTCTCTCTCTCTCTCTCTCTCTCTCTCTCTGCATTGTTCGCCCTTTTGATACCGTAAAGCACTTGAAGGATCGATCGACGATCTGATGTGAGATTTCCATTTCCCACTACCGTGCCCTTTGTCAAATGTCAACCCTTTGTTCAGTTGTTCCTTCCCCACTAGTCCACTACTTGAGCTGCTCTCTGGTCTGTCCCACTTGCAGCTTAGATCCTACATTGACGTTTTCTCTGGCATCAACTCATCGTGTCAGGCAAATTGCAGAATAACCCATGCATCAACCCAATAAAAAACTGATGTAAATTGTGCTGTTTTCACAGGGACGGCTATCATGGGCTCTGAGACTACGGCTGTCTAATCTTGATTCGACACACAGACGAATGCGTGGTAGATTCTAATTTTTCTTAGCCATCTCTATCTCAAACGTGTGGATCTTTTGTTTTAACAAGGGTGTTTTTCACCGCTCTTTTATTTTGTTTAAGAAAAAACAAGGATGGTCTTCACATCAAGAACTACCGAGAGTCACTAATTAAGATGAGTTTTTGATGGCGTCGGTGGAACTCTCTTTGTAAGAAAAAGATCATCTTGCAAACCCTGAGCTTCATGCTGCCACTATACCTCTCCAAGGCTTGTTGCAACAATTTACTAGTAAATCAAACCTGCAAAGCAAATTATAATCCAAAGATTTCAGACTCTCAGTTTACCTATGTAAACTCTCTAACCTAACACATCAATTACTACTCCAGTGCTGGACAAACTCCTGCAGACAAAAAAAAAAAAAAAGAACAGAGAGGAGTTTTTGGCGGATTTGACGGTTTTTCTGATCCATGTTTTCAAGAATAACGGTCATCACGTGAAATTTACAGAAATATCCCATTCACCGTATGGCCATAGCGCGGCAGCCTCATGGGGGCGACACGTGTGCACAACCGTGCGGCAGCCATGTAGTTAGGGTAATTAGTGGTAATGTAATTGTAATTAGAGATTTTGTTTAGACGCACTATTTATTTGATTTTTTAAACATTGAAAATAAGCTCTAAAAAATACAATTTTTTTGGAGCCTTCTGACATAGTGTACTTAATTGTATAATTTATTCATAATTTTATCCATTCTAAATTTCACTTAAAAATTGTTGAATTATGCTATTTGTAGGAATTGTTACATATAGCAAATGAACTTGAAAAATTACAAATTTTTTTGTGAAGCCGTCTGATACAGTTGACCTAATTGTGTAATTTTTCAAGAATTCTATGCACTCTAAATTTGCTATGTTAGTTTATATTAATTTAATCATAATTAACGACATGCAATGCTCATTTAATTCATCTTTTAATTCATGCATGGCCTCCCTCGTCAGCACATATATCGCACCCCCTCGCTGCTATCCCTCCTTGCCCCTCCCTTCTTCACACATATGTCACCTCATCCATAGCGTCCTCCTTGCCCCCTCCCTCCTTCGTACATATGCCGCCTCGTCCATGCCGTCCCCGCTTGCCCCCTCCCTCCGCACATGTCACCCTATCCATGCCATCTTCCCTTGCCCACAATGGTACGCGTCGACAACGACTCCGGAATTCTCGACGGCAACGTAGCGGGTTCCCTTTTCGCTCAGCTATAAATACCAAGTTCTCACGGTCGCTCATTGCTCATCTCAACTGCGTTTTGCTTCTCGTTCGCGTACTCATCACTAACAATTAAGATAGCACAACATAATTAAGTTTTTTTTGGAGAGTAAATATCGAAGCAGTTGTTACATTCATAGAAGTGATGATTGCCTCCCTCGAAGGGCAGGTATTTTTTCTTGTATGCCTTCATCGTTATTCCCGCAGTCGTAGTTAATCATTGTTAGTCACTTAGTCATAATCAACGCAGCTTGCATTATGAAGTAAGTAGGTCATAGTAATTTAGCCGTAGTTTCGTACTGTTTATAATACAGTCGTAGGTATGGTATCCATAATTTATTAGTGCATGGTACTTTGCGGGGATTAATCAATAGTAATTAATTTAGTGGTAATCAATCAGTCATAATTAGTTTAGTGCTAATTAGTTAGGGTAAAGTAACAAAGTCAGTGGTAAGTAATTAAGCTATAACGAAGTTGTGGTTTAATATTGATAAGGGTGACGGTAATGAATTACTCATAATTAATTATTTGCATGTAATTACATACGTGTAATCGATCAATAGTATGATGTTTGTCGTCATTTATTTGTTCTAAAATGTACCACGCACCGGGTTGTTATGGTTTCAAATAATGTCGAACATGCAGGACTTGATAGTATTTTATGGCGATTGTCGCGTACGAGCGAGACTCGATGGGTTAGACTTGTTGAGATGCCAGTACAAGGTGGTCCGAGTGGAGGGGCTCGACGCTGATGAATATTTATGGGTTTCAAAACTGTATGCGGAGGGAGTTCGTCATGGAGATAACGACAAAAAGAAACTTACGATTCAGGGGATCACCTACACGAATGGCGTGTGGAAGTTCATCAAGGTGAATGAAAGCGTAGCATGGAGCCAGTACATGCAAATTGCTTCCCAATCCTGAGACGGCAATTTACGGAAGGCCGATGGTACACCTCAATTTCATACTAAGGCGTCGGAAAACCTTGATGAGCCTAGGCCCTCTACAACCAGGAAAGTGCATGGCAGGCTTGAAGACGGTAGCACAGAATGTGCTGTCTTAGAGGGAAGACTCGAACATAATTTTGTGTGAAATGAGGAGACGGAATCGTGGCGGTCGGCCCATATTGACTGCCACGAGTATCTACCGGACAAGCTCCGGTTGGAGTCCGACGAGGACGCCGACCCAGGCTCCGATGGTAGCGACAATGACGCACACTAGACGGATGGTCCAACCAGGGGAATTATGTCATTAGAAGTGCCATATGTGGCCTCCAGACTCAATGATGTTGCGGTGCGCTCCCTTGTACTGCTGCAAGAAGGGTCTCAGTGGAGGTTTCAAGCTGACACCCTCTTAGTTGGACAGCGCTTCCCTAACAAGACGGTTGTGCAATAAGCTATAGCACGGTACACGTTGTCCATTAGCCGTGTGTACCGATTGCATCGGTCCAACCCAGGGCATTACGCAGTGAAGTGCGTAGTGGGAGGCTACTATAGAAAGGTCAGTGCTCAATGAGCAAATATTTTTGATTCAATCTTCGCGGTCAAGACATAGTGACCGTGCGACTGAGGAGCCTACAGCTAATTACCACTAATTACTCTAACTAAATGGTCACCGCATAGTGGCCGTGCGGTCGAGCGCACATGTTGCCCCATGGGGTCGTGCGGTGAGTGGGATATTTTTGTAATTTTCACACGATGACCACTATTCTTCTAAATACGGATCAAAAACCGCCAAATCCAACAAAAACGTGAACAGAGAGGTCCCCTAGCTGAGCAGTACGTACTATACGTGCCCATTGTCAGATCCGGTACATCATTAGATTCACTATTACTACCACCACCATTAGTATGCACACGTACGTACGGTGAAAACACGGAGACAGTTGGTGCGGGCTCCCACACTGTCCCGCCCTAGGCCAGGCAAGCCCACGGGCGCCACGGGCCCACCAGCCCCGGCCCGCTGGTACGTCTCCACCCCACCACCACCAACCGGGGCTACCTCGCGACCACCTCCCCTATATATACCCAGTCTCCTCGCGTCCTCCTCGTCACCAACCACCAAGTCATCGATCTAACTCTCCCTCACGCTCGCGAAGATTTAGCGATCCGGCTGGCTGCAATGGCGATCAAGAAAGGTGGCGCGGCGGGGCTGAGGCAGATTCTGAAGCGGTGCTCGAGCCTGGGGCGGCGCCAGCAGAATGGAGTGGAGCACGAGGAGGAGGTGGAGGAGACGGCCGGGCTTCCGTCGGACGTGCCGAGGGGCCACTTCGCGGTATACGTCGGGGAGCGGCGGCGGCGGTTCGTCGTGCCCATCGCGCTGCTCGACCGGCCCGAGTTCCGCTCCCTGCTCCGCCGCGCCGAGGAGGAGTTCGGCTTCGGCGGCGCCGGCGCCGGCGGCCTTCTCGTGCTCCCCTGCGAGGAGATCACCTTCCGCTCCCTCACCTCCTCCCTCGCCTGCACCGCCCGGTGAACCACGCTGCCGCCGCCCCCACCGCCGGCGCACGTACACTATTAAGCATGCACGTCCGTCCATGCGCGCACGTACGTGCATGTGGCTATTTGTTCCATTCATTGATTTGGCCTAGCTAGCTTGCTAGTAGCACCATGGCTACCTAGCTAATTAATGGTGTGTGTAAATATGGAAATGGAGATCGATTCGAAGTGGTGCATGCGCGGATTAGCGCGCGCCCTTGGAGAGCTAGTGTGCCTGTGGAGAAGAAGATCGGAGGGGAGAGAGAGAATTAGGAGAAGAAGATTTAGAGCTAGCTTAGCTAGTAACTGGCCATTGTTGCGTGTGCGTTGTTTGTGATGTGTTCGAATCCTTAGCCTTCTCTCTAGCTACACATGGAGAGCTTTTAGGCGAGGTGAGCCATCATTATTTTTTTTCTCTGTACATGCGAAGATATTGGCCGGCTAAGCAAGCTAGCTAGCAACCGAGATACTACTGCATATGTGTTCGTGGACCTCCTTATTCCTTTGGAAAATAATAATTGCCCCGTTCTATTCCGTTTATAACTTATGGTTTATGATTTCATCTAAACAAATAAACAATATATTTATCAGAACACACTTTTTCGAAGCGGCTTATCGGATTATTGATATACGGTTTGTTTGTACAAATATTCACCCTAGAGATAAAAGATATCAACCACAGCCATAATCCATTAGCCATAAGCCTTCAGTCGTACCAAGAAGAACAGACCAATCATGACGTGCTTCAAAAGTTTTTCAGAGTACGTGGCACGTACGTTTAAATATATACTATATTTGGTTTGTGTTTTTCAGTAATCCGCAGCTTTCCGGCTTAATTGCCGGCCGTCGTGCAAAACAGCAAAAGGATTAGGAGAACGTGGGGTATTAATTGAAAGACGATATGTATGCAGTGCAAACAAACAAACAAGTGATGACGGCTCATTGCTACTCTGGATCGAGGTCACATGGATCCATTCTGGCTTCCATGTGAAATGTGATGATGTGTGCCAGTGCCTTGCACTTTTCGTAGAAACTTAGACCCAGCAGCAGCGAGCTCCATGCACGCACAGGCCGGCCGGTACACCTCGGTGTTGAATATTAATTTATTCTCTTGAGATGACAAAGCCGAATTGAATTTGATTAATGAAGTGCATGCATGATCAAGGAAACTCTAGTAATGTATGATCAAGAAAACTCCAGTGATGCAATGGCGCAAGCAAATTAACTTTGGATTTGATCACTAGGTAGTGTAGTTGTTTCTTAAGTGTATATAAGTTATAAAGGTGGCTAATCACCTAATTAATTAGTTTGCATCTATGTAACATGAGTTGTAACCTTAAGTTGGTCCTATAAAATGACATGATCAGCACCATTTGTTCAATACAAGTTAGTGCGTATGAGATCAATATGGTATAGTGTGTATGAGATCAATGTGGTACCTTGTAAGCAAGGGAAGAATAAATGTAGTTGAGAATATTCTGCTCTTGCTTTGCTTTTTTGCTTCCCGTTTGGATTGAGTTCCAACAATTGATATCAGAACGAGGTTAAGAGCCCTAGGTTGAGTTGGGCATAGCATAAGCTCGGTGCGTAGTTGATACCCAAAATCATGCCTGCCAGGGTACCATCAAGAAGTGGAGAAACCATTGACATGGTGACATCGGTGAGGCCGATGAGAGAGAGAAGTGTGACCCTCCAGTATACGTTACTCACGAAGAGCAATTATTTGGCATGGGCAATCAAGATGAATGTCTACATGCGTGCACAAGGAGTTTGGATGCGTGGAGCCAACAGACCGAAGGAGATCATAGACATGCGCAAAGATCAGATGGCATTGGCGGCCATCCATCAAGGCATCTCAAAGGAAAGCTCCTACTGCTGGTTGAGAAGGAAATAGCTAAGGAGGCATGGGAATATACAAGGGTGTTGAGTGCATCATAGATGCGGAAGCACAGATCCTTCAGTGTGAGTTTGAAGGTCTGCGCATGAAGGAAATAGAGTCAGTCGATGACTTTGCTGTGAGGTTGACTATCATTGTCAACAAAATCCATGCATTGGGCGAGAAGGTCGAGGAGACCTACATCGTCAAGAAGTTCCTTTGAGCTGTTCCTAGTAAGTTCCTTTAAATTGTTTCCACCATTGAGCAATTTGGTGACCTCAAAAACATGATAGTTGTGGAGGTTATCAGGAGGCTCAAGGTGCATGAGGAGCGCTTAGGTGGTTATGGCGAAACGTGGGAGGAGTATGTGCTACTCACTCGCACCGAGTGGAAGGCAATGGCTAAGGGCAAGAGCTCGTCCAACTTGCCTAAATGGTGAGGTGATGGTGGTCGTGGATGTAGTCGTGGGTATAATAAAGGCAACTAGAGGAATGACTCCAACTATCGTGAAAGGAAGTTTGACAAGACCAAGGTTAGGTGCTATAATTGTCAGAACTATAGACACTTTGCTTTGGAGTGTCATTCCGAGAAGAAAAAAGACCAGGCTCATATTGCAGAGAAGCAAAAAGATGACGAACCGCCACTACTCATGGCGAGGTATGTGAGTTGTAATCCTGTGTTGAGTTAGAGTTGAGTCTAGGATGTTGGAAAGATATGTTCGCCATCTTGATTTGAATACGTAGAGTTGAGCCCAGGACGCCAAGGAGATGTGTTCGTTGTTCTGAGTTTTGTATGAGTTAGGCAAATCGTAGTTGAGGCCGACCGTCTGAATGAGTAAGTATGAGACATGTTCGAGTTGTGTCAACATCTTTGGCCAAGTGTGCATGAGCCAAGTTGTACCAGAGTCCAATTGGCTGCGAGTTCGAGTACCAGTCCGAGTACATGTATATGTGTCCTAGAGATGCGACATAAGAGTGACTATGTGAAGTAAAGAATCTTCAACAGAGATATCTCAAAAAAAATTAAGGGGGGAGATTGTTGGATATTAATTTATTCTCTTGAGATGATAAAGCTAGATTGAATTCGAGTAATGAAGTGTACGCATGATCAAGAAAACTCTAGCGATGGAATGCCACAAGAAATTTGGATTTGATCACTAGGTAGTGTAGTTGTTTCTTAAGTGTATGATGAGTGTAAAGGTGACTAATCACCTAAGTAATTAGTTTGCATCTATGTAACATATGAGTTGTAACCTTAAGTTGGTTTGTAAGGTCCTATAAAAGGATATGAGCACCATTTGTTCAATACAAGTTTGTAAGTGTGTATGAGATAATATAATACCTTGTAAGCTCAAGAGAAGAATAAATGTAGTTGAGAATATTCTACTCTTGCTTTGCTTTTTTTCCCCAACCGCTAGAATTGAGTTCCAGCACCCGGGACCCTTCGTTGAGCATGCACGGCCAGGAATTAACCCGGACGGACGCGCCAACTCGGCGCGCGCGCGTACCAACCAGCCGGGCCGGCGGATCCACGCGCGCGCGACGTGCGGCCAGGAGCCGAGCGCGGCCATCTCATTAGTTGTTAGCTCGGCACGGTGCAAATCGATCGATCCCATGATCCCATCCCAACCCAACCACCCACGGACCCACCCAAGTAATATAAAAGATATATAGAATACAAGTTATATCGAGCTAATATTGAGCGAGCTAACCTAAACTTAAAGTTGGCTCTTTTTCATCCAAACTCTAAAAGATACTCTTTTTAATTTTTTTTTAACTCAACTCATTTATTTTTTGAGATGATCTCGAGTCAAGCCAAAAAACAAATCAAACTTTAGCAAGCCAAAAAACAAATCAAACTCAAGAAGCCGAGAAGCTCATGAGCCTTGAGCCTTTCTTTCAGCCCTACGTGCACGGAGTGGTCATGTATCACATGTGTCTGCTTTGACGAGGCGCTACCTTATCGGTCTGAGATTGGTGAGGTCGAAAATATTTTTTACTGCGCCCGATGTTGTTCAGGTTGTTGCTTTTCTGCAACATGCCTGTACCGATTAAGCCAAATTAGCTGGTAATCAGGCTACTGAGCTTGGTTGTCTAAAGTCCAAGCTGAAACAATGTTGCAGCCCGTGCAAACGTCGGGTCTTTGTTTAACTCCATACATTTGTTGGTAGCCTGGCAATTCGGTTTAATGGCCCTTCAATTGGAACAGTAAGATAACAGGAGAGTTCAGTCAACTCCAGTACGAAGCAGCCTACCTACAGCTTTGCAGAAATCGCATCTCAGTCACTTCAGTAAATCGCCGATCAAACATGGCAAACAGGGAGCAGAAAGGGATGCCTTCTTGCTACCACCATGGCTTTGTTTGTCCACGGTAACTTACCGTCGTAAACATCAATTTTTCACAAAGAAGCAAAGCAAGCATAGCTGCTATGCTAGCACTTGTACAGAGGAGCAGAGATGAGCCACCCATTGGAATGGATTGAATTGAATCAGATAACATGCCGTGGCAGGGCCAGGGAGGGAGCAGGCCATGTGCCCAGGAACAGAAAATGCAGACGACAATAACTCCCCCGAACCTTTCTTCCAAGTTGCGGTGCTATCCTCTGCCTCGCACACACTGTCGTACGTCCCGGCCTGCACGGACGTACGCGCGGCTATGGCCTTGGACCCCATGTGTAGTAATTTGCCAGCCTGCAGCTCAGCTAGTAATAAATCTGGCAAGAATTAGTAGCAATGGGCGAGTCATATCTCGCAACTCAATTCATGGAGATGTAGACCTCTGGAATTTGATCCCGGGCAGCAGCTGCAGCTGTGTTGTCATGGCGCCGCTGGGGCTGATGGCAACCTCCCAGAACACGTGGCCTGCAAAGATGAGTTCTTGAATGGAGAGGTGGTGAGAAAAGAGGTAATCCTGCAGCAGCTGGGTGATAACGACCTTGTATGATAGGTTGATTTGATGATATATGATATATCTTGCACCGAATCGCATATTGGGATTGGAACAAAACAAAGTGTTACTGTTGCTTTTGTGTGCTCAAGAAAGCGGGAAGACTGGAACAGAGAGGGGGTCGTACAAATAGCTCAACTCATTTGATGGATACACAAAAATTGCTTGAAATGCGCATCCAGGTTTGTTACATTGTCGGCCGATTCTGCGTGCAAAGCATACTCTAGAGGGATTTTCAAGAAACAACGCTAAAATTTCGCCTGGTGCAGCATGACGATATTTCAATGCTCCATTACAAGAAAAATCTTCTCCTGCTTGTATCCATGTCTGGCTGTAATTTGCAGAAGATTTTGCATAACGTTAGAGCAATTCATCGTGTAGAGTTGTAGTGTGGACGAGAGATGGTAAATGAATAATAGTACCTTGTGAACCCACTCATACTCTCCGCTTTTTGTGTCGAAGGTCCCATGTTGCAAGGTGAGCAGCTTGAGTGTGAAGCGAGGACCACATTCCTATGTCATCAAAAACAGTTTGGGCTTACTGCTAATAAATAACGAGGTAGCAATCATACAGAGCAGAGCAGTAGATCTAAAGTGACTTCCATCGGCAGCTGTAAAGGTAGCATTGCTAACATCTAACTGGCAAGATAGTGAAGCTACAAAAACTGATGCATTTTCACTTGATGTTGAAAACTTCTACATATTTTGGAAAACCAGAAGCGCCCTCTAAACATGCAACATGGAACAATTGCAAGCATTTTATCCTTTTGAGGTTGGTCAATTCCTTAATTGTGAATGGAAATTCTTGGTTATCACATACAGAGCTTTGGTAGGGAAGCTCAAGTACCTGAAGGCGACAAATCACTTGCTTCTCAGGTTGGCTTTTGCTTTCAGAAGACTTAGCTTTCTTGTCCTTTGAAGCAACTTTGTTTTCTTTCGTCTCAAAGACGTACCTAGTATCAGGATTGCATAAAAAATAATTCAAATGGTGACAATTAGCATGTACAGACAGAATTCAATGCACATTTTATGACTAACAAGAAGATGGCATGATAGAATGGAATGTTTCAGAAATCAGCTTAACTATGAGATAAAGCAATGTTCCAACTAGTGATTATTAAAAAGCAATGTTCCAACTAGTGATTATTAAAAACAACCATATCTAATGGCCTTCATTAACGTAGACATGAGACAAACTTCACACAATCAACAATTAGTAGACACATGGAAAAATTTAGAAATGTAATTGCCATTTTTCCTGGTTGTATTTTGATATATGCACTTGTGATGGGAACTGGGAAGTATACAAGATCATGGAGGGTTACAACTATTGTGTAGACTCGTGGAAATTTTTCGCATCTCAAATTGTTAGCAGCATGCTTAATATATGCACCTGTGATGACGGAAAAATAAATAGTCTCGCTGATTATGGAAGGTCACAACTCGGCGGCCACGGAAATTGGGGTCTTGGGGGAAAAGAGATTGTATCATCCTGAAGAAACGAAAGAGGAAATTAGACATGTGAAGAAAACATAAGACATGGCATATAAAAATCATAGCCTTCAGTAAATCTGCAAAGGGGCACAAGATCACCATTTTCTAAAAAAAGCTGCACATTCTCAAATTACCTTCCAATACGATGACCAAGGCGTGTAGTGAAATTATTCAACACTAGCTCTGGCTTATGACTTGTAGGGTTGCCATGGTTCTGTCATATAAAGAGAGAAGCCAAAAAGGTAAACAAAGGTAATCTTAAATGCTCAAAAGCCTAAAAAGATTCAACTGCACTAGCTTTATATAAAAAAACAAATTGCAAAGACCCAATGTCATATTGTCATTTAACAAGAGCATATCAAATACACTGACTACAGTAAATCAGAGCATAAATCTGGACATAGCACTACTGAAATATGTAGTTAATATAGTCCAGAAGCAGCTAACATAAAGATGTTCCTCACTGCTATAAATTTTTCAGCTTTCCATCAACTAGAAGAGCATCAACATGGTCCTGAACCCAACTCCAACGTTGCAATAATTTATACAATGCTGTAAAGCGTGGCAAAATTAAAACAACATGGCTGTGTCAGACAGACATGGACCAGTCTCTAGCAGACATGCCATATGACACCAAACATTGCCATATGCATATTTGATTTTTGGGGGCAAAACTCAGATGCTTAAGACAAACTTGAGACAAGCTAGAGACAAGTAGGATGACCAATTGATTGCAACTTGAGTTTTGTTCCCTTTCAATGCACCTCTAGTCTAAAAGGTTAGCGGTGTAAAAATGGATATGTGGTTATGCCATAGTCTTTACCATCTGCGGTGCTGTCTGAACTGCATGATTAAATAATTAGAATTTATAAATTCATCTTTGTACATTATGTAGAAAAAGGGAGTTCTACCTTTAGCGGTGTAAAAAAGGGAGTTTTACCTTTAGCACTACATTATGTAGAATAAACCATGGTACAGTTCAGTTCAACATTGGTTGCCTTACTAGGAACAAAACAGGGGGTCTCTAAAAAAATACAATAAGGGGTAGATAAGAACCAAGCCTCTTTTCCCACAAATATCATACCAGTATTATGCCCATCAATCCATCCTTCTAATAAAATTGGGGAAAATGTGTGCATAAGGATTTCAAAAATAAAAACAATGTTCGCATCTGTGGCTAACAAGGTGAAGATCCTCATTAGAACCTAGGGTAAGCAGAAAGTAGTCCATATGTTGCCTCTCAATCACCTTAACACATAAACACAGTAATTAGACACTTATTATCTTGCTGTAAAACATCAATCTGACTAGATCAAGCCAGTTCACAGAATTTTCTCAGTTCTTGCACAAGTTAAAAACCCAGATAGAGAACATTTAGGTTCTTCTATACACTTAACAAAGGTTGCTTATTATGAACCCATCAAGTAGTTATTCCAATTATATAAATAGTATAGGAGATTAGCAGCGGTGGAAGATTGTATGCTTATATATCCTTTCAACAACCAACTAGCACTAGTTTGTCCTTGTTCGGAATAGCTATTAGTGCAGGAAAATTGTATGACCTACTCTTCACGCTGCAACTCCAAAATTTATCAAAAGCACAGTGGATGGAGAACAACATTACTGCACTGCCCCTTGTTAGATACAAAGAAAGAGGATGCTAGGTTAATGCAAAGATGGTCTGCATGTTTAACTATACAAAGAACTCCAGCATTTTCATTGCAAAAATGTAGAGAGAATGCCTCAAGCCAAGGCCTTGGTATTGACTGCTGCATCACTAGATGTCAATAACACCAAGCCATCCAGAAAGTAAAGAATTCATCCCAAAATCTTCAACAGTTCATCCAAGTAAGAGTTTGCAGCGTTATGCTCACTAATCGACTAGATCTTGGTGAGACTAATAACTTGAGTTTCTTTCATGAATTATTGAAAGAATACAAGAAGACATAAGTAACAGAAAATGTCCATGTGCAATAACTTAAAATGATGGAAGTTGCTGAAAACAATAGCCGCTAATATCTACTACTTAAAAGTGAGAGTTGGTGAGTTCTTTCTTTCTTCTGCCTTCCCGTCTCTCCTCATAGGTGGGCCCTCTCTGCTTCCGCAATTTTTCCGCTTCCCATGGACTGCTGGCACTTAGAGAAATCGAAGATAACAAACTCCAACAAACTATATGTAACAAACTCAAACTGCACATGTATATCCCACCTCCTGCCTCCTCCCATATCCCTCACCCTGGCTACATCCGCGCACCCATGCATGGATCTCAGCCCCCTGAGGAGAACCTTGTGGTTGCGATGTGCGGTCATGCCAGAGAGAAGGCCAGTTGAAGCAACGACGACGGCTTTATGCATCAAGTGAAGACGTCCTACATCCAGGGTCCCAACTAGGGGTATGCTGCATACATGCTGCCATCAAGACCATCTCCTTGGCTGCTGAGAGAAGTGGACGCTGCTTGACTAGATGCCCCAGCCGCCCGATGTGTTTGCCAACACATTTGTTTCAGACTAATCATATATACACGACAGACTCATGGATGCAAAACTTCTCCGTTAGGTCCTTTGAGATTGGGGCTGACAGGATAGTGTCCTAAATATGCATGCAGGTGAAGATTTGTGATTGAATTTGAGAAATAAGATTTTTCTGATTAGGTGTTGGACATTCAAAATATATTCGTTTTCTTATGGTAAACTGCAGTTAATCACGTGAAGAGGGCCGGGGCTGCTAGGAGATGGTCTTGATGGGACCCAATTTGGTTGGACATGGTGACAAGGTCAACCAATGCAGCGGAGGCACGACATGGGCCATTGCGTAGCTCAGCCAAGCATGGTGTTGGATCCGAGGGCGGGTGTAGGCCAAGCATGGTGATAAGAGGTGCAATGCGGGCTGTGGTAATATGATTCTTTTCGTCCCGCATCAATGCACAGGCATTCAACTAGTATGATAAGTAAAGTACAGATAAAGTACCTTTATGTCCTTCCGCAGAACAAGTTTGGATAGTTTGAAATGTGCAGTAGGGCCATCAGGTAAGTTGATGATCAGCAGCGCATCTGTGACACAAATACCAACACAAGATGTCACAAACAAGAACAAGAGAAACATTTTTTGACCAACAAAAAGATGAATTCTTACCAGGTTCCCTTCGATTTGTGTGTACAACAATAAGTGAAGTGAAATCTCTTTTCTTTGCATATTCCACTATCTGAAAAAATAAAATGTGTTTCAATGCATATGGATAAGTGTCTAATTGAACCAAATGAATAGAAAGTAACTTGAGAACACATCATACTTTCTTGAGTTCATAAGTTCCTCTTTTAACATAATGAGAATTCGGTATCACTTGCATTAACTCCTCAATAAAGTCAGGTCCCCTCTGTAGACATGCAACAGAAAGTACATTGTTAGCTGGTGCAGTCTTGTTCGAAGAATACAAGCTATCAAATGATCATGGATTCGGAACAACCAGCAAAAGATATGGAGAAGAATACAAGTCCAGTAGCAGAACTAAATAGCGTAGAAAAGGCATACACTTGAATTGAAGCGGCATGTAGTAATCAATACTTTTGGGGTTACATGCTGTTTCAGAACTGCATTGAATTCATCAGCATCATTCCCTGCAAACAGCTGCACACAGGAACAATCATTTGATAGGTATACAAACTGAGTAAAGTTGATATAATGGTCTAAATAAGCATTCGTCCAGAAAGAGAGTTATGAAACAAGATATATCATACTAACATATCCTAACAGACCTAACGGAGATTCTAAGTGCTTTCTTAGAGTGAGTTGTCACTGTATGAGAGTATGAGACACTGGGACAAGAAGTCAGCAAGTATAAACACACACTACTAGTTGTAAACACCATTAAATTGAAGTATCAAGCTACTTGAGCTTCCGAACACTCCACAAGAAAGCAGCCAAATCAACAAATGATCATCATCCTTAACATCGACAATGTACAACATGCCATTGCCACCTAATGGTCACTCAACCATATTGACGAAAGAAACAAGGCATCCCCAACCTCATGTTCATACCTACTACCTCATACTTTTGTTTTAGAACCAGAGGGATACTACCATACTTATCCCTACAATGGAAAACAAGAAGCAATGTAATTTCATTTCTCACAATTTCACATAAACATAACTTAGCATAATCAAACCCACGGATTCATCTTCCTAACTCCGAATGCTCAGCTAAATCAATTGATTGTAAGGTGGAAAGGTACAATTGTTCCGATACTTAGGAGCTAAGAAGCACCGATATGTCACTACACAGCCATACCCCTACATGATACATATTCGATACAGCGATACGGCGCGATACGATATCGGTGGAGTATTAGTGTATATTAGACCCCAAAAAAATTAAAAATACGCTGATACTTCTACGATACGGCGTGTATCAGCGCTGATACGTAAAGTCCAACAACGGCTCAACTGTTTGAGCTGGCCTAGTCATGAGTATAAAGCCCTGTTCCCCAACCCTAACTGGCTCGCATTCGCCCCCACCCCGTGTTTGCTTCGCCTAGCACCCGCGCGCCTCGCCATCGCCGCGCCACCACGGCTTGCTCGCCGTCGCCCAAGTCCCGAAGGGCCAAACCCTAACCTGCTCACACCCGCCCATATCGCTCCTCCCCACACATTTTCGTCGCCACTGCCTGGAGGGCTTGAGGTGACTGGTCAGCCGCCACTCCCATCGCCCAGAGGTCCGCCAATCCTGCCGCCTGGAGATCCGCCCCTCCCACCACTCCCCCAACTCGCACCGCCTGGAGGTCCACCGCTGCTCCTGCTGCTCCCGTTGCCCACGCGGCGCCCATTCGCTCGCTCCTCGTGTGTTCAGCCTGGCGTCATCTAATAAGTCCACTCCTCGTGCTCCCAGATTGTCACAAGCTTCTTTGACTCTATCCTTCCCTCCCTCTCACATCACCATTTGGAGGAGATTGTTTGGGATCCTGGAGGCTTTGCCGGGTTCCTCACTTTCTCCGCAGAAAGGTGATTTTGGTTTGCACTTTGCAGGCTATATGAGCAGCACTCCCTGCAATCAGCGAAATGCCTCTGAGAGTTGCCTAGTTCTGTTGTTCCCTTGTACTAATAAGGAGTTCACTTCCAGGATTCATATTGTCATTTTGATAATTTATCTTGTCACCTTGATTCTTTGTTGCAGGTGCAGGCTCCAGGCGACTAAATTTCGTGCGATCCATGCAAGCTAGAACTTGGGGAAGCGTCCATCATTTTCTTTTGGTCGTTTAAAAAGGGCATCATACCATACTTTCCTGTGGTTCAAGGAAGGCGTGCTATGACTGACGAAAGTGGAAACATTCTTCCTGGTTAGAATATTTGATGTTTGGTTGTCGCTGAGAACATGTGTCTGCTACTTCTTGAAGCAGTGCCGATAGGGCGGTGTATTCATATTTCTTTGGTCCTGCAGGAACTATGGTTGACTGAGATTTGCCATCCTACTGACTACTGAGTTTTATTTCTACTTGTGTAGTCATGCTGGCATTCAGGTGACCACATGTTAATATTTATGTGTGCATCATTTTGTATCATAAACTTGAATAAATACTACTCTGGGAACTTGTATCAACCATTTCACAGCTGATGCACCCATCTTATCCAGCAAAACATGGCTGGTAATAGTACCCTGTCACTGCCCACTGGAGAATTTCAGGTAAAGCTTCATCCTTCACTCGTTATCTTACATCATTAAGCGAACGAGCTTCTATCATAGTGGTAGAACGCTCTAGTAGCAACCCCCAGGTCCTGGGTTCGACTTAGGCTGGGGGTAAAAAAAATCCCCTCGCTTGCCCCATAAGCCAAAGCACAGGCCGAAAGGCTCGCCCAGTCGCTGGTCGTTAGAGTCAGGGCCCAGGTCGTCTGGGCCGAGCGTTAAGCTCCCCTAGGCGCTCTCACATGGGCTGATGCCGCTGTGTCAGGGTGGGGCAAGGGTTCGGGGATTTTCTCGATCTGTGAGAGGATCTTTCTTCTTAAGCTAATGCCGGGGGGTGTCTTGTACCCCTGCAGGTCGAGTTTTTTTTGTTTTTTGTTTATCTTACATCATTAAGAAGCAAATCTTTAGGGATTCCGCTACTTTTTAAATACATATATACTTCCCATATCAACATATCCTTATTTTTTTCAATATACCGTATCGCGGTATCGCCGTACCCGTATCGCATATCAGGGCATCCTAGCTTAGGAGTGTCGCAATGGACAGATTGATCAAGTAAGCAACACAGAGGAGCTTGTACGAACCTCCTGGTCGTCAGGCCGGCACACGGTCTCGTCAGCCTCCCTGGTGTTCTCGATCGTCCGCGGCACCTGCCTCTCCGGCGGCTGCAAGCACCCAAAGCAATCAAAACAAACGCAAAACTTTCAACTCAACAGGGAGTTCGTTTATTCGGGGGGAGGGGAGAGCGTGTTTGCCTGCTCGCCGAGCTCGGCGGCGCGCTGGGCTGCCTGGCCGCGCTGGCGGGCGAGCTTGCGCTTCTGGGCCTTCTTCTCGCGCTTGAGCTTGGCGTGCACCTCGCTGCGCTTCTCCTTGTTCTTGATCTGCGACGGCAGCGCCGGCGCCGCCCTCTCCTTCCGCCCCTTCCTCTCGCCCTCGTCCCCCGGGGACGGCGCGTCGGCGGGCTGCTTCCGCTTCTTCTCCTTCGCCATCGCCGCCGCCGCCATCTCGGGGAGGCTGCTGTTTTGTGCGGCGGGGGTTTAAGCGTCAGTCTAGGGCACCGCGGCGTCCGAGCCTTTCGTGAAGAAAGCCCCATGTAGGCCGGGTTTGTGGGCTAGTTGGGCTTCTCGGCCCAATGTTCAGAAGGTGGGCTACTGTTGTGGTTGTTTTTGTTTTTCTTTTCCGGTTTATGGCTCTACTTAAGTTTGTGAATTGTGGATCACTCGCCTCTCACTATCTCATGAGTAAGAAACTAATATATCGATTAAAATCTAACTAAAATCGGAGGAGTGAAAATTTTAAAACACTCCATATTTATTAAAGTTCTATTTAGTGATTGACCACTACCAAAAGATGGCGTAACAGGCACCACTCTCCTCCACCGTCGCCCTGTTGTCCAGATTATTGTGGGCAACAATATTTGACTTGTTTTTTGATTGCAGCTTATGTCTTTTCGCTTTGACTTGCCAGTTTAATGAAAAGTTATTGTTGAAAAAAATAGAAGTCAAAATCAGCTAAAAAGCTAAAAAAAATACGACCATTTATTGGCCTTGGCTTTTACTTTCAACTTCTCCGGAGGCCAAAACAATTAGAACGGCTTTTTCAAGTGGCTCCTCAAAGCTGTTTCTCCAAACGACTCCCCGAGTGGACCGACATGTACATCATCCGTGTCTCTATCATTTATCATTGTTTCAAAAAGTGCAGCTAAAAACTATCAGCCATAGCTAAGAATTATAAACCATGAGAATAAAAAATCTAAAAATCAGAAAAGGCAAAATTAATAAAAGCTAAAATGTGAAGCCCAAATAAATAGGGCCGAAAACACATCGAGGGAGAGCTCGTGTTAGCATGAAACATTTGTTAGTGATTATCTCATAGACACGTGGGTGCCGAGTCATCTACCCTACTCTATAATACACCAAAATTTTCTTTACTAAATCCACCCCCTCAACCACCTCCACAGTCATGCCTAATCTAAGTCCACCCAGATTTGTGTACCAAAGAGTTCCAACTTCATACAAATGAATGGCCTAGATCTCTCCTCAAACCTTTTTCTCTTACTCATTGAAAATCCTAAGGCCAAAATTATTTGGATCACGCACATCATTCAACCTGAAACCCACCCCCGACGCCCACGCCTCGCGAAAATCCGCCCGATACGCTGCTCGATCACCCCGCCCCCAACCCCCCACACCGCGCCGCCGCCTCCCACCTCCCACTCCTCCGCTGCACTCCGCCGTCGCTCCTCCTCCCCCGCTCCGCCGCCGTCTCCTCCTCCCCCGCCCGCCCGCCTCCGCCGCCTCCTCCTCCTCCCCCCCCCGCGCCGCCGCCTCCTCCTCCCCACCCCGCGCCGCCGCCTCCTCCTCCTCCCACCCCGCGCGCCGACGCCTCCGCCGCCGCCTCCTCCGCCCCCACCTGCCTCATGGCGCATACAAGATACTCGCACCGTCAACCCTAGCCGCCCACCGCCCGAGCCGCCGGGCCGCCCGCCACTCTGCGGCCACGCACCCGCCCTCTGCGGTCCTCCTCCGGCTCGGCAGCCTCGTCGCCGAACCCTAGCTTCTCCGCCGCGGCGGCGGGGAAAGGAGAAGGCGGCTGCCGCGCCACCACCACTGAGCGGCGGCTGAGGCCCACGTTGCTGCCTCGCGTCGCTACCCTCAGACCGCCTACGCCGCATCGACGCGCAGATCGCCGCGCCGCCTCGCTCGCCGCCGCCACGGCGGGCCTCTCGCGCGGGGAGCTCGACCTCTTCATGGTATGTCCCGCCTTCATATATCCGTGCTTTTATGGTTGTAGTTTCTCTAGGGTCATTCTTATGGCTCGCTTGATTCACTTTTCTAGGTCCGAACTCCAAATTGATTATAAGTTTATAACTCTTCTAATGTGTAATGAATCTTTGGTTGAATTTTACATGTATGTTAGAAAGTGCTTATGCTTTGTGTTGTCCCTCCCTTTCATTTTCTGTTTTCAGTACCAAATGCTTACATTTATTTGAACGATACAGGGATCAAAGTGCTGCTGCTTGTAACCGTGCAGACATAAGTCTCAGATCAAAACACCACAAAGATCCATCTTTTCGGACCAATCGAGCCAAGGGAGTTCCGCTTATCTCAAGTAATCTCTCCTTCCCTCCCTCTCTTTTACGATTTTCCTGATTTTTCGATCGCTTTTTTGGGCGATCTGTGGCGGTTTTGGTGTGCTTTGCTGAACATCTGCGATTTGGGGCCGATTCGGGGGTGGATTAGGAAGGCTTCGGGTGTAAAGCTGCGTTCTTGGAGTAGTTTTTTATGGGGGTTCCCTGGAAGACGATTTGGTTATCGTGAATAGCCACTTTGGCCAGTGCCCGGTGCATCCAGACTTGACCAGGATTGTTTCAGCAGCAGTAGGGTACTTGTATCATATAGTATTATCATCGTTGCAAGTGAAAACACAAAGATGCATTGTATTTATTCTTCACCTCCTATGTTTAGGAGCAACAAGAACCGCAGCTTGCCGATAAATATTCGGTTTTTATGAATTATTCATATCCAATCTAAATGACTAAATCCCTTAGGTTTGTCTTCACCCGCCGACAACCTTTACATATAGTGTACGGTGTGTAGGTAAAATTTCTGCATAATGGGGGAACTGCCCTGGTTACATTTCAGTATTTCACCCAAGCGAAAGCAAAGACATTACGTTGGTCACCGTCTTATTATCGATGCAATGCAATGTTTCCTGCTACATTTCTTCTGCTATAACTGTAATAAATTACTTCACTTTGTGCAGTTAATTCTTGGATTCCCAGATCTTATGCAAATGGCATCTGTCCCTCGGAGACTATAGTTCAGCAAGTGTTGATTTGAACTTGTTAAAATAGAGACAAGTTCTATAAGAAAATCCGACAAGAAGGCTGTCTTAGACTTTGCAGCATGGAGTTTCAATATTACTACATCTGTTGGAATCATCATGGTCAATAAAGCTTTAATGGCTACACATGGATTCAGTTTTGGTATGTTTTTTTGCTTTAATAAAGATTTTTGTAACCACATCCCTGATTCTCGCTCTTGATATCTTGTTCTTCAATTTGGGGGCAGAGAGTGTTATCTTATGCTGCATTTTGTTTTGTGTTTTTCATTTCTTTCAGACTTTGTATTGAGTATTGTAGGCTTATTTCCGGTTCTGAAATACAAATCAGCATTAGCCTGTTGATTTTTAGTGAACTAAGGGATAGTGGAGCCTATTTTATTATGAAATACAGAGACATATATTAAACTTTTAGTAGTGAAAGTTCCACCATTTGAATTCTAGATGCTCTATTGTTGATAAATCTTTAATTATAAATATTTATCTGGCCAATTCATACCAAAATGTTCACCAGATTTGCTTTGATAGTGATCTGAAAGAGTAAGTGGAACATGGAATCGTAAGAATTTGGCTCTTAGACAATCATAGGTGTCTGCTGAACCTAAAATCGACTGCTACGCCCTTCTAGCTGCTGTATGAGACTTGCTTGACATAAGTTGGTAATGTATCTGCTGAACATTAAAAGGACCTTAATGGAAGCACCAGAGGCACGCTAATCTAATATGATTTCTTACTATATATTAGAGCAAGTTCAATAATAGAGCCAAGTGTTTGGCTATAAGTCAAGTTATAAGAGCCAAGTTATACAATAATTTGTCTTCTATTTGTCTACAAAAGGTTTTTTTATTATTATGTGGTACCATGTCTCACATTCTCTTTCCTATTCCTCCTCACATACATTTATTATCTGAGCCCACCACTGCATAGACTCTCGTGCCAGCTTGTTGCTTGCATGAGAGGCAAGCTCTCATCTCTCTCCTCTCTTCTCTCCTCCACATCAGCAAAAATGCTGACTAACTTGGCTATAAGACCATTATTGGACTTGCTCTTAGGTCATCATCAGTTTCACTGGTTTTGTGCACAGTCCGTCAACAAACTGCACATAATGGGAACTTGGATATGTCTCCTGCCATGTCACTGATTATGATTTGCTTTTTGCACCACAACGTTGATCGCCTTCATTTTGTGACAACCACCATGATGACTATCGTGTTTGATGGTTAGGCCTGAGCCACCCTCCCACTTACCACTACCATATCGATTAAATTTGTGATCTTTTCGAATTTGTCGATTGTTGGGATGAATGTAAGCTTGATGTGGAACTCGTGGGGTTTTATCGAGTTAGTGAAGGTTCCATTAGCTAAATTCGTGACTTCAATTTGATAACACTTAAATAATTCTTTTGTCCTGCTCGGATAGCAAAGTCGTACACGATACCGCATCATGTCTTCGGAGGTTGTCTTTGATCATGTACATTATTCAAGGAACACTAATCTGAGCATAATGGTTGTATCGATAGGCGTTGCGATGCGCGCGATTCTCGATGTCGCAGTGAATGCAAAAGGTCCAGTTGCACCATTATTGCTGTTTGGAGCACAGCTTTGCAACAATATGTAAGTTTAACCACCTATACTGTATCCAGGTAATTATGATTTTGACTTGCTTCAGTCTACTCATCAGATAGATATGAGTTGAGCCATCAAATTTGTTTGATTGTATCTTTTCAAAATGAAGCCTACAACTTTTCACACGAAGAAGATGCATATGACTAAATGTTGTGAATCGGGTGAATAATGGATTTCAGGATATTTGTGAGCAATAAACATTTATATGTTTTGATCATTGTACATTTACCTACTGCTTTAACCAGAAACTTCGCTGCCAACAGAAAACTGTAATTATTGTATAGTTCAAAGGATAACTCATGCTAATTTTTACTAAATCCCTTTCTTGGCCATGTCATATTAGTATAAGCAATAATTTTTTTCTCCTTCCTTTTGTTCAGTCTGATCGCCTTCAGAGGGTATTCGTATACGTGGATGAAGTGCACTGCCTATGCGCCATGCTTGGGATGGATTTTGCAAAGACGGTAAAAGATGTGCATCCAAGTTTGCATGGAACCAACTCAGAAAATTCAACGAATATCGGTGATAGCACTCTTGAAGGTCTTACTCGGACTATCCCGAAGCTCGAGCGGAAAAGAAGACAAGAGTCTCAAAGGTGATTCCTCTTAGCAAAACAACTGTGGCAACTCATTTTTGTTTTGTAGCTTCTCATTTGATAATTGTGTTCATTGCAAGAAATTGTGGAAAAACTCCACGAGTTATGGAATCGATGGAGACAATCGAACAAGAGAGGATACACTTTGCCAAAGTAGCACTGTTCTTGGATCTACCGAGGAAGAGATCACTTCTCACGGTATTCATCGTTGGAGATAATTCAGAGGTTTGGCAACTATCTATGGGTTACTTGTTTCTTTACATTTTACAAGTCGTAATTTGGACTTATTAGTATTATTGTTGGATTCTTTAGATCAAGAGGAAGTCGAAAGACTAACTAAACAAAAGGCAAGTAGAATGAGGAGCTTGTTCTTAAGAAAAGGTTAGAACTAGAAGATATCTGCAGAAATGCACATACAGAGCCTGATATGAGCACAGCACCAGAGAAGATCATTGCTTTGATTGATTCTGGTATTTATCCTGCTAATATCTTTCTCTCGTGTGTACAATTGAGAACTGCTGCTGACGAATATCTTGAATGATTTAAGAACTTTCTATGTTCAGGTCTAGAATATGAACTTTCTATGTTCTGCACATTGGGTGTTTAAGTGTCTAGAATATGGGAAAAAGTGCTCATGAGTTAAATCCTTACTGATGTACATTATTTTTTTTGCATTTTGATCTGGCAGATATTTTACTTTATTGGATTTGGAATGTTCTGTCTTGAATCACTGCTAAGCATAGATGTCATTTAGGTGGGTGTTGTTCCCCTCTTGTTTTCTGGATGGTTGGACCTCCAACCTTTTCTATTTGAAAACTTTAACCTACATATGGCCTATTACATATTAACTGTTTTATTTCTCTTCCAATCATGACTATGGGTTTACTGCTTGACTAATAGCCAAAAGTCAAAGGAATATTTTGTTTTTCTTTCCATTACCAATTTATGACTATAGACTGCTGACCGCGTTGTTACGGATGAGTAGCTTCATATATGAGACGTGAATATTAATGAATCTGATTGTTCGTTTTATTTTTTACAAATTTTATCTTGTTTTATATTTTACTGTAGCGTTAGCACGAGCACACTACTAGTAATTTTTAGTCGCACGAGAACTTTAAAATAAGAACTACTAAACTCTTTTTTTTTAAAAAAAGCCTAAATATTAATAAGAGAAAAATGAAAGGGCGGAAAGAGAAGAAAACTCGGGAGATAATTGTTCGATCCCACACTATCCCTTCCCACTGCGACGGCCTCACCGCAAATCCCCCAAACCCGCACGCGCGCAGCAACGATCGAAGCGATCAGCAGCGATGCTCCCATGCCGCCCCCTGGTGTCCCCGCCCCTGCCGCGCCCCCTCGCCGTCGCGCCGCCCGTCTCCGTGCGGCCGCCGTCATCGTCGGCTTCCTCCTCGCTGCGCGTGGTGCGGTGCATGGCGAAGGAGCGGCGGATGCGGATGGTGGCGAAGCAGATCCAGCGGGAGCTCGCCGACATGCTCACCCGCGACCCCGTCCTGCAGCGCGCCGTCCTCCCCGAGGCCGCTCTCGGCGCCGACCGCTACCTCTCCTCCCTCACCACCATCGCCGACGTCGAGCTCTCCAACGACCTCCAGGTCACCGCCACTCACTAAAATGATGCTGCGTTGCAACGTAGGACTAGTGAATTGCGCGAGTGTTGCTGAATTCGTTGCTATTCCGATGTGCGTAGGTTTGTAAGGTGTATGTGTCCGTGTTTGGGGACGAGAGGGGGAAGAAGGTCGCCATTGCCGGGCTCAAGGCCAAGACTAAGTACGTCAGGAGCCAGATCGGCAAGCGGATGAAGCTGCGCCTCACGCCTGAGATACGGTTCATCGAAGACGAGTCCATGGAGCGCGGAAGCAGGGTACGCTTCATTTTTTTGTTTTGTTGGACATTTACGCATTAAGGGAGGCAAGTTTGTTCTTGTGTCGTTGAAAACAAACACATATAGCTGCACCATCACTGCGAGCTCCAGTGTTCATTTGTCTGAAAAATCTTGTCTAATCGATGCAACCTCTACAGATTCTTTCTATACTGGACAAACTAAAGGAGGAAAGGGAGCAGCTAGAAGTAAAAGATGGAGAAGAAGATGCAGAAGCGTCAAATCTATCAGAAGAAGATGGAGACTGGGATGCAGATGAGCCAGATGAGGAGGACATAATTTATGTAAAATAGCCCGTTACGTCTTCTTGCAGCTTGTCCACCATTTGTCCAACTTCAGAACTCACCAGGTCTGCTTCTAGAACTTCAAGAATTACCTGACAATAAATTGTAAATATTTTTTAGGCCCTGATAGATTAGTGTTTGTATGATGGGTTTCGCAATATTATTAGTGTTTGTAAATTATTGAACAACAAAGGCTAGCTACTGCAAGGCATATGCACAATGGGATATACGTCTGTGTGCTACTAAAATTTGTGCAGGAAAAACTAGGCTGGTTGCTGACAGCAGCTATTGGCAAGTAACAAATAAACATTGCAGCTTGAATAGTATCTGAATTTTCAAAGTAAACTAATTTGATTAAAGGAAATCTGGGTTAGATCAACAAGGCCTCTGTGTTTATTAAAATGACATTTTTAAAATGTACTACATAATATGATGATAGCACTACATGCGTATTGAACCTTTTCCTTGTTATTTTGAGTAGGATCAAGAGTCCTGTCTTTTAGCTATTTTTAGCCTGTTTAGTCAGAACTTACATTATGTTGTAATTCACCAAGTGACAAATGTGATGTGGTAACATATGTGACATGTATCTCCCCTCTGGTCATGCTCAATTTTTCTCAAGTACACATTTCTTTTAGAAGACTTGCATGGCGGAATTATCCATCTCCACCACTTATTTCTTATCTGACTGTATGGAAAGTTGTATCCAGTGGTAATGGTGGAGTAGTAGGCATGATCTGATATCATCACACAGATGAATACATGATTCCATGTAGAGTTATGCATGTTCAGGCTAGCATTTTGATTTCTTAAAAGTTATAAGTTTAACAACTTTGTCAAGTATTAGAAATGATCTGATTGGTATTATTTATCTATGCAGTTCTCTTAGAATTTAGTCCCATGAGGATGAGAAGAGAAGTTGCTGCTCGCCTCCTTGACAAAGCGCTCCAAAGTATCTGAGCACTTGAAGAGCTTTGCAGAGACATCTACGATGCCAGTTAAAAGAAGGTCATAATCCTTTCCTTGAAGGCTGGTCAACGTGGAGGATATTTTAAGTGGAATTCAGAAGGCATATTATCATTTTCTGTTCACTAGATCATGGTCTCTGACCATCAATGAAAGACAGTTTCACTGATGTTCATCCTTGTCTGTATGGTAACTGGCCCTGTTATATGTGTACCTGGTATGTTTAATTATCTTACTGAACATGGAGGCACCTGCCTGTCAGTTTTCATTTTCTATTTGGTTTGGAACTGTCTTATAAATCTTTCTCTAAATTATTATGTAGTATAGTAATATCAGTATGATCTAGTGATAAAACTGCACTTTTCCTTGGAACCAATAATCCAGATAATGTATAATGGAAGAGGCATTGCAATGATATTTCTGAAAATATATCTTTTCTAGCATTATGGAGCAAATTGCATGGCCCAGGACCCTGTTTCATCATGTTGTGACATGGCAAAGCGCTGTAATCCCAATTCAGGTAGGCTTCAGAAATCAGAATGGTGTGTGATTGAAGCTGGTGACTCGTATACACGTCCTTCATGTGGTATTCTTATCCCCTCATGTGTATTATATTATGTTGGTATGAGTTTCCCATGCTCCCAACTTATTCTCAATTTCTCATATCTATGTATAATTGTATATATCCGCCATTGAATTTTCTTATTATGAATAAAGTATGGTTATGAGGACATGCATAGTTGTAGGACCGGATAAACAACAGAAGGGGGATTGAATGGTATCTTTAAATTCTTCCTCCAAAATATTCACTTATCATTTTCTCCGATAGCTACAAAGCTATGAAGATTAAGGTAGAGCCAAAGAAACAAAGCCGTGTACGACTTGAAAAGACAGAGAACAAAGTTAAAAGACAACCAGTCAGCAAGGAAAATAACGTGGTTGGAATCTGATAATGTGATTAAAATCTAACAACGTGGTCGAAAATTGACTATCAGCTGGAAGTTCAACGTGGTCGGAATCTGACAACATGGTCGAAAATCGATTACTAGTCGAAAGTTCAACTTGGTTGAAATTCGACAACCAGTCAGAAAACAACGTAGTCGAACTTCGACTACATGGTCGTAGGTCCACAAAGCTGAGTGCAACCTGATCGGAAATTAACGTGGTCGGATTTCGACTATGATGGTCGAGACCAGACAACGGTCCAGAATCAACGTGGTCAAAATTCGACTCAAGTGGAAAACGACCAGAAAGTAGTCTAGAACCAACGTGGTCGAAACCAGTAATCGAAATAACGTGGTTGAAACCAATGTTATCGAAGACCAACATGGTTGATGACTAGCGTGCGGTTGAAAGACCAGCGTGGTCAAGGACCAATGAGTGGTCAAAAATCAATGTGGTCAAAGATCGATGTGATCGTAATCTATGTGGTCGAAGACCAATGAATGGTCGACACCTCCATAGTCGATGTCCAGAGTGCGATCAGAAAACACATATGGTCGAAGACCCGTGTGTGGTCATAATAGTTTGGAATATGACTAGAGTGGTTTACTACCATTGAGTGATCGAAACCAATGTGGTCGAACCAAGCTGGATTTCGACCAGTGAGGTCAACGACCAATGAATGGTCGAAAACTAAAGTGGTTGGAGATCAAGAGTTGCAGTACTACTGCTACTCAGCTTACGGTACTACTGTTGCTACCAGATGAACAGAGTTTTCAGCGCGATCACAAAGATGCAAATCCACATAATTTTTGATTGGAAGATTCAAAATCCGTGATACTTTGTACGCATAGTGCTTAAGGTCTTAGGAGGCTATTCCAATCTTGAATCGAAAAACCCATGACTAAGATGAGACCTTCTTGCGATTTGAGTAAGTGAACATGAACTGAGATCTAAAACCGAAATTGTTGATCAGAACTTGCTCGTGGGTCAAAGATAGCCGAGATGGCTTTGATTACATTTCCACATGTCACAGCGAGTCAGAGCATCAATGAAATCAAGCCAAAAACCTCCAGATCAAGAAATCACCTAGCGGGGCCAAAATCAAGTAAACATAAGATTTTTTGATAAACTTGCTATTGAAGTGCCTAAATGATTGGAGGTCGATCTCAAGAGATTATCTCTATCTCATCCATATCTTTGGCACAACAAGATCAAGAGAGGGGCATAAGAGAGATCAATCCAACCGAAACAAAACCAACATAATGAGATCAGGAAGGGGTTGAGAGAAGAAAAACCAACATAAAATCAGAGCAAAATCAATCAGACAAAAAGATACACAAAAGGTAGATCAAAGATTGATGTATTGCTCACTTGAGATGATTGGTTTTATAGCCTCTCCACTCAGGAGGATAGAGCTCTAAGCTTAGAGCACACACCCACTCCTAACCTATCTCCCATGGGAGAGAGGAGGCGCTAGCCACCAAAAGACTTAGCTAATCTTCTCAAACTCTAGCTCTTATCTCTCTTCCTCATATATAGGCTCACAACCTGCACCAAAACCTAATGTATCCACCCATTATGCCAAACCGGGGATAACCCGTTAACCCCATCTAACACCGGGATTTACTCTCATGCACGCTTCTCAAAGCGGCTTACAACCACTAACCAATTAATGAATCAACACTTGATCCACTTCACATTTTTAGCACATACAAGATCTAAACCACTTAGACCAATGCCGCGGTTTTACATACCGTCACTTTTTTGGTATTGGGCAATTTACCAAAATGCCCCACTTCACATTAAGGTACTATAGTCAAGACCAGTTTGTTGCAGGTTTGAATACTCAGATAGTTTGGTTAAGTCCATCTAAATAGTAGAAGAACCATTAATCAGTATTTAAAAAGATTAGAATAAATGAAATGCCATCTATAGATTAAAGTATAGCTTGTATCAATTAAATTAGCATATTGTTGTTTAAACCTCTGGTTAGTCGTATTAAATTGCAAAACCTTCCTAGTAAATATTTATGGCTATTACCCATAAATGAGGTGACGTCCATAATAAAAAATTAGTATGCGTATGAATTAAATTATTAGAATATCATTTGGATCACCCTGTCGCGCATTTAAATACCCAGTTAATTTTTATTAGTCAATTATAAACTATAGAAATTCACTAATAAGTATTCTGAATTATTAGAATAAATTCATAGCCACCAGAAGATTTAAAACAATTTGCGATGATTAAAATAGCACACGCTGATTTAAAATAGTACACGTCGATTTAAGATTACACGCAACGATTAAAATTATACGTGACGATTTAAATAGCAGTTAAGTTATAAAAATTTACAAGTGACTAAAGTAAAATTTATGAATCCATAAGGACGCCTGTATAGTTTAATTAATGAGTTAAGTAATTAATTAATTAAAATCATTTTCTTTTGTATTTATAATTTAACTCATCACACGCGTACTAAATACGAGAAAAGCACCGATACTAAGAATGAAGAATTTATTTGAATAACCCTGAGACCTAAAATTGTTTAGAAAGGTAGATAAATACGTACGTAACTACGAGAAATTAAATAGGCGTAATTGCATACACGAGATCGGCTAGGATTAATGTTCACCATTATTTGTACGTGTATCTATTTAATCATATCGCAACGGTAAATGGTCAGAAATGAACAAAAGATTGAGTAACTTTTAAGTTTAAGTAAACAACCCAGCCTCACACTAGGAAAATAATGTCAAGCGACGAGTATAGAATACGAGTTAACTAGGACTGCCACAATCGAAGTAAATTGAGTGAAACATCACTTTAGGAGCACAAACACATTGACGCCTCATATTTTATTATATTTCCATAAATTAAGTTGTCGTCGACGTATTTGAATTGCAGATGACAATCCAAGACACGGGAAGGACTTCACTTGGTTCTACTTGAATCTGAATATATGGTTAAAGTTTAGGCAAGCATTCCTTTGAGCAACTATTCTGCGTATATTCCATAAAATAAGTATTTCTATATTAATTCAGTATCACCGTGCATTAAAACTGTGAAAAGTATTTAACTCAAGAAAAGGCAATAAGAAAGAAGACAAAGGAAAGAGATAGATGGCAACTGACGGAGCAGTTGGCCACTTAGATTAATTAAGGTGGGCAGAGGTTACCTTAGCAGGTAACAAAGAGGCAGGTTTGGGACCTCTGCATAAGAATAGAATATAAGAAGTTACAAACTTCATCTGTGTGAACAGACTGTATCAAAACATATAAACCAATATCCCGTTCGAGGATGGACAGACTAGTAACTCTATCAAAGTATTATATTCTTTATATGGATAAGTATTAATTAGGGGAGGAGCCCATAAGATCCGGACTAGTACCGGGTGGGGGAATCCACAGTCGCAAGAATCTAGAATTGGTAAGTAGGCCAGAAATGAGGGATGCAGATCGCAAGAACCCAGGACTGGTCAGATACTAGAAGCGAGGTACGCGAAGGCGATATATTACGCAGTTGGGTATTGGGTGAAGGTCAGAAACAGCCCCAGCCAACAGTTATGTTACTTTCGATGGGTCTACGTGAGGGTGGTACACCGCTCTAGGCTGTCGCTTGTGAATAATTGGGTGGAGATATAATCTACTGAGATAGATGTAAAAGTACTGTACTATGATATGGGCACCGCATCTAAGGAAACACGGAGATCTAGGAGCCACCAGCATCAAAGTGGTGATGGGTAAAGCGATACAAGCTTGCTCAATGCTATACAAATCATGAATTCATGTCTATGTCCGAGAAAGGAGAATTACGAAGACTTATGGAGTTTTTGCTGTTCATACGAATGTTCAGTGGTTTTCTAAATTAATAATCTGGAATTTTTTTCAAACCCTAACAACTAAACCTTATTTTCTATAAATCATGGGAAAGAAAATGTGAAAGAAAAAGAGAATAAGAATGAGCAAGAGATTGAGGATAGGAATGTATATTCCTAAAAGTGTAGAAGATAAGCATTCCGTGTATTTTGCTAATAACGCTTGCTGAGTATTTCTGTACTCACCCTTGCTATTGTCTTTCTTTGTTTAGGAGTATGTCAGTTCAGGGAATAGTTATGATCAGGCGAAATCTATCTGGATGGAATCCTTGTAGACTCGGAATACAATGAGTACAAGGCAGATACCCCGTGTCGAGGTTGGGTGAAGTAGGCAACAGTTAGGAAACGTCTTTGGTGAAACCGAGTATGATTAGGTGTAGTTCTATTATCTTTGTTTTGAATAAAAAGTAATTATAATATTTTCTTTTCTAAAGATTGTGATATTTGAGCCCTTGAAGGTTTGTAATAAACTTTAGCCTTGCGTGGCGATATTCTTATAATATCGTGTTTTGTCTCTAATTATTGTTCTGCTGCAACACTTTGATGGGCTTATTATTCGTTAGAGCGATGTTCTATCGGCTAAAACGAATAATAATCCGTTGATTAACGTTTATACCCCACGGTAAAAATACGGGTCATCACACAGTTATACTTGACTCACCTTTTAACATTACTGAATTTAACAGTGAACAAGCAAACCCCACTGCTGATGAAACATCAAGGCCGAATACTTGTCTAATGCTTGCAACGTGGTGAACATGAGCCAGGAAAGAATCAAAGTAAAATACGAAGAAAAGATCAGCATCAGGCAGGTAGTTCCAAAGGTATTACTATCACCAAGATCCATAACAATGAAGACAAACTGGGAAAGCTAATACAAAGTAGCCCTGCTACAAAGCAAATGTCTCATCTGGGAAGAAAAAAAGTATCACGTGATACAAAAAGGGTTTCAAGAGTTACAGAAAGCTCACCCAGAGATCTGAAGGATAAAAAGACAACAACTCAGTATTGGCAGCTAGACCAGGTCTTATTATTCCTAAACCAAGCTACAAGGAAGCAACAGTATGTTCAAGAGATAAAGGCAGTTCAAGTTTTCCACAACGAATGGTCATCGACATGCATGACAACCAGCTGAAGAAAAGATACCCCCTTGCCCATCGAATGGTACTATCTCACTATTGCTGCATAACGATGAGAACATGTTCTTCCTGTGTGCTTCGCATTTTGCAAATAATACTGAACCGGTTTTTTATTTGGGGTTCAGGATTTCAATTGGAACATGTAAATATACACTTATCCTTACCTTACTTGTACCATACGTGCTACGGTTCTGATGAAGGCACAGAGTACTTGCATCTTTGACTAGTATGCTCTCTGTGTCGCTTCCTACTCTGTTTCCTTTTCACTCTTTTTCAGGGGTCGCCGACAACTAGAGGTATCAAAAGCGATTGAAAGTTATATCTACAGTACCGCCAGAGATAATGTGCATACATACGAGCTTCTTAGCCACGACGACTTTGTAAGCTTTATGAATACTCTCTTGTAAGAGTTAGTGCCCTTTCCATTTCCATGGCACCGACACTTGTAGGACAGAGGGCACTGTTATCTATCTTAGATTGACTTGTCTCAACGTTGCTCTCAAAGTTGAATCTTCTTGTGCTGCCTCTGCATAGAAGAAAAATAAAAGAACAAGTTAGAATCTTTTGTTGGTTCCTGTAATTACTGGCTTCTGAAACTGAAGAAAGTCGGCAGAGTTGTAGCTGTGCCTGCGAGACTATGGGTTCTAGAATCCCAAAATCTCCCTTTTGTTTAACTACTACTAGATCTGATCGACTCAGTAATTTGATTAGGTAAGTACTCCTAAACTATGTTGGTAATACAAGTATAGGATCCATCATGAGTGGTTTGGAGGATTCCAAGGAGTAGAGAAGTATCAACTAGCTCCGGGTCAATGCATGGAGAAGAGCAAAATCCAAGACTTAAACCGTTGCTCCAAGCAGTGGGTCAAATTAAGGCAGTTCGTGCCTCCACGCCTCATAGATTTCTAAGATCGATGGTGCGATTTTGTGATCATCAAAACACCTCAAATAAACTGCGCAGCAGATCTGATCGTTGCAGTCTCCTGTACCACATCAACAGTACGACACATCCAATCTCTACAGTGTACACGGTATCCGGCTCCCATAATCTCCTACGTGATTCTAATCACGCAACAGATTTGATGATACAATTGCTTGAGCGTGCGATCTCGATCATGCAAAAGATCTGAATTCAATGTGTAATATAAAGGAACAGGATTGCTATTTTCTGTTTCTGGCATTTCCATTTACTTTCACACTAATCTCAACTCATGTAGTTCTTTATATCTCAACAACGAGATAAGATTGTATTCCTATAGACTACCGTACTCTCTCAGCCATGCAGCTTGATCCGATTCTCCACAATTTTCTAGATTACCTCGTAAAGTGGATTGGATGCGAATTGGCTATCTTTTTCGAACTGTCTATGATTTATTAGTGTGTTCAATCAATTCCTAAATATGCTAGTGAAATCTTGCAACTTAAGTTACGATTCTACATAAGTGTAGTAATATAAGAATTAAAAAATTAAATGTGGAAACATAGAGGCACAATAGATATCCGAATTTTTTACCAAGGTATCAGATATTTGGCGATCTCCTTTAATCCTCGTTGGAGCACTCTCATAAGTCTAGCTCTTACTTGAACTCACGCATGGATCCAAACAATGAACTCATGGTGGTCCTTCTCCACTCCGTATAGGTGAATATTAAACCTTCACGACTTTTCCAGTGCCTTTCACATGTTTCTCCTTAGAAGGTCACCAAGAGCACGCTTGCAAAGCCATCTAGGAATCACCGAATTCCAAGAGTAATAAGCCCAATGATGTTACTTAAACCCAACAAGATTAAACATACACTAAAGCATAATTACTCTCTCACACTCTCAAAATCTCATCTTGAACCTCTTGGGTGTTCTTAAACTCCCTAAAATACAACCCACTATTTTGGAGTCTCGAGAGTGCTAACATGAACGCCCATGGTACACTTATATAGCCTCTCTATTCAAAAACTAGCCATTTGATCATCCATCTCGACCCAGATTATCCACTTCAATTCAATTTTCATCATGTTCAATAGTTCAAAAACTAGCCGTTATGCCAACTCGGATCATATGACTCGACCTGGATAATTTGTGTGACCCATATCATCTGTCTGGGCCGTATCATTTGCCTCAACGTATTCATCCCGTGGAGCCTCTTTGGAACAATGATACGGGTTAATGATACACTTTGACTCAGATCATTCACCTTAATGCTTCACTCAAATTGAACTCTTCTAGACTAATAATATGCTTCAATGGTATATCTCGGGCCGTACCATCCGCCTCTCAACTTGTCCAAAAACAACCCCTCTGGACAGATGATATGCCTCAACCCGAATAATACACCTCTATGTAAAATTCCATAGGCACCAAAAACCCTTCTCTGGATTAATTGTACGCCCTAATAGTACAAGTTGGCTTGGATTATCTGCTGTGTAAATTTTCATAAATATAGAAAACACCCTATCTAGTCAGATGGTAAGTTTGACTCGGAACAATCCACCTCTGTTAATTTTTCTGACTTAGCTAAAATTTATCAAAACTTGGAGATCCTGGCAAACAAAACTTGGTCCTTAGTACTTTCTAACTAGAGCTGAACTAGAAAGATTTAGTGTGCATCACATCTAGTTACCCAATCTAACCAAGCTCAATCTACTAGTCTCGAACCCCCCTTAATAGTGTGGTGAAAGAAAAAGAAAAACCTATCAACTAAAATGATCCACACCTGACTTCTTGGATTATTTCTAGCTACAATACATGGAGATCCAAGAAAGTCCAAGAACAGCTTATATTTCTCATCAAGATCTAACTTGTTACACTCAAATCAAAATTAGTCTTAATAATCTCCATGTATTCATCGTCCTTTTTTCACGTTTACTCATGATTTTAACGCTGAGAAAGAATGTTGAGTGGTGGTCTGGTGGAGGATCTCATTGGAATAATTGCGTATTTGCCAAATTTAGCCCATTTATATTTAAATCAAGTGTGCAGATACTACAGCAAGAGGAGCTAAAGAAAGTATATAGATTTTATCTGAGTTGATAGGTAGATCACGGGAGAAATGCGAAGGAGGATTAACATACGTACCTCGAGATAGTCCATGGTAACATGTCCTGCTCCCTAACGTCCCACCCCTGTTCGTCGTTCAAGCGGAACAGATTCACATGTTGCAATAAATAAATAAAATAAAATGCAATTATTCTCGCATTTGTCAGTTCATCATACATCTAGAACACAATATGTTTAATGAAGAGAATTATTTAGCCCTAATTGTCCTGCTCAAAAAAATTGGGGTCATGGAGTGTCAAATTTGGCAGCTACAGCTCCTAGAACCTTGGCTTCTAGAAGCATCCAGAAGGGGAGGTAAGGGAGGGAGCTCGCCGGCATGGGTTGAAGCGGGAAAGTCGCCTGCAGCTTCTTCCCCGGCATCGCGGCTGCACGACGTAATCCGTACTGTTCAGGACCGCCGTGAGGTCGCAAGATTTCCCAAACCCTAGCCCTCAGACTACGTTGCCGTTTGGCCGGGCTCTGCTTCTGTGCTTCTATGCCGGAGCCAGAAAAACCCGGCAAAACACTCTGGGCTTCGAAGCTGACTCTAAAGAAGCAGAGCACAAAATAAACTAGGAAAAATAAGCATGGATTTTCTAGCTTCGACAGCTCTTGTCGCTTCTATTGAAGCCCGGTTTCGCAGCCCAGAATGGTGAAGCCGAGCTCGGTCAAACAGATCCTAAATATATGACTTTTAGAAGCTAACGTGTTTCATATAGTTTTGGTTTCTAAAAGTTAAAGATCAAAAATCAAAACCTGTTTAGAATGGACGTGGTAGTCCATGAAAATTATTGGACGTCAAGTTCAATTTTTTTGGGAAACACGCAAACATTTATTTCAGTACGAACCATTCGATGAAAAGAAGTCAGACTGCTGAAAACAAAGGCATCATCGTCAATATCGGAAACGTAGGACACGTTTTTTTTTTCTTTGACTCCTTCAAAAGTCAAAAAGCCGATGGTTGAAACAGAATAGCTTTTTAAATCAAGCCCAGAATCATGTGTGCAATCTTCAAACTGGAGTAGAACCTTCGAGTTGACATCACAAAAGTTGCACGAAAATGTGAACCGCTAGAATCGCTATGAAAAATAAATTCTCATTTGTGCAGCATGATACACAGACAAACCCTGAAGAATCAATCACAGAACAATCAAGTTACAAATGGCTCTAGAGTCTAGAAGTGGCATAGAATTACCAAGGCTGAGGTTTACATACAAAAACCTCAACAAAAGGTCCAGCTGAAGAACTATCCAATATATGCTCGTTGGCAATAAGAGCTCAGGCCAGCAAATTATGTTACTTATCCTCTTCATGTCAGTAAGAACTATGAACCTAAAAATCTGGGACTCATTACCCATTGGATGATTGAAACAGCTTTCCTTTACATTCGATATGAATTTACGGCTCAGGGTGTAGATCATTTAGGACCACACTTTCAGATGAACGACGATTCATCAGTTGTCACAATGATTTTATTGTCTCAGAAGCCAAATATGATCAGAGTAGAGTTTCGGTCACTAAAAGGTAGATTTCCAACCTTCAGCCCGGCAACATAGCAAACACAGGAAACAAACAAAAGGCAATACGATATTCCAACGCTTGTCCTGAAGCCCATTTTGTTAGAACCAAATGGATGCATTACTTACTTTGTATGAGATCAATAATTATGCCACTTGCATGATTCAGGAATAGTGAACTTATACTCAAGACAACTGCCCAGTACCCGAAAAGCTAAATGGGCAAGAAGAATGCATAGTTTACTGGACCACATTTACCATGACCACAGTCATGCAGATGAACAAACGAGAGCTTGAGGTCAAGACTCCCATTGAACTGTAGGGCGAGAGCTCAACTCGTGCTCTCCACCTATGAATAATATGGACCAACAGATTCACTCTTTTAAGTTTTAATTGTGTATTATTTATTAACCACATGTTTAGAACTGTACCATTTAAAATCGCATAACATAGTAAAAAGTAGCATTGTAAAATGCACATACCATAATAAAATGGCATCGATTAATTCATTTGATAAAAGCGCGTAACACAATAAAATGGCATCGATTCTTTCATTTGATAAAAGCGCATAACATAGTAAAAAGTAATCAAAGATACTGTAGGATCAAACTGCAACAATAGTAACTTAATCCAACCTCTACTGCCACGGCCACAATGTATCAGCTTCTAGGCAACAATCCAAATCCAAACTCCAGCGCCCAAACGATCGCTGCCAATTCTACGGCTGCTGCTTGGGATCGCGGTACCCGGCATCTACGAGGACCTTCTCCTTATTGGCGAGCTCAATGTCGTGATCGACCATCATCTCGACGAGCTGCTGGAACCCGACATTGGGCTTCCACCCGAGCTCCCTCCTCGCCTTGGTTGAATCCCCCTTGAGGCTGTCCACCTCGGCCGGGCGGAAGTACTTCTTGTCGATGACCACATGGTCTTTCCAGTCCAGCCCGGCATACCCGAAGGCGGCCTGCAAGAATTCCTCAACGCTGTGGGACTCGTCGGTGGCGACGACGTAGTCACCGGGCTTGTCCTGCTGCAGCATGAGCCACATTGCCTCGACGTAGTCCCCGGCGAAGCCCCAATCCCTGGAGGCGGAGAGGTTGCCGAGGAAGACCTTGGTCTGGAGGCCAACCTTGATGCGGCCGACGGCGCGGGTGATCTTGCGGGTGACGAAGTTCTCGCCGCGGCGGGGGGACTCGTGGTTGAAGAGCACGCCGTTGCAGGCGAAGAGGCCGTAGGCCTCGCGGTAGTTGACAGTGTACCAGTGCGCGGCGACCTTGGCGGCGGCGTAGGGAGAGCGGGGGTGGAACGGCGTGTCCTCGCTCTGCGGCGGCGGCGTAGAGCCGAACATCTCGGAGGATCCCGCCTGGTAGTAGCGGACGGGCTTGCGCGCGAGGCGGACGGCCTCGAGGAGGCGGAGCGCGCCGGTGGCGGTGACGTCGGCGGTGTAGTCGGGAATCTCAAAGGACACCGCGACGTGCGACTGAGCAGCGAGGTTGTAGACCTCGTCGGGGAGGATGTGGTCAAGCACGCGGCGGAGCGACGACGAGTCGGACAGGTCGGCGTAGTGGAGGCGCATCGGCGGGCGCGGCGTGGAGGGCAGCGAGTGCGGGTCGTGGTAGAGGTGGTCGAGCCGCTGCGTGTTGAAGTTGGAGGAGCGGCGGATGAGGCCGTGCACCTCGTACCCCTTGGAGAGGAGCAGCTCCGTCAGGTAGCTCCCGTCCTGCCCCGTGATGCCCGTCACCAGCGCCACCTTCCGCGCCGGCGCCAGAGAGCGTGGCACTTGGGTGGCGTCGTTGCCGCAGCCGCCGCCACCGCCGTTGGAGTGCGGCGCCGAGGAGTCGGCCATTTTCGGTTAGATCTGGGAGGCTGCTGAGAGGAGCGGAAATTTGGGGGGAAGGAGGCAGCGAGGGCCGGGAGTATTTGTAGGGCCGCAACGTTATCGCTTATGACTTATTTTTTCAAATAAATAAACAGTACGAATTATTCATCATCATTTTAAATTTATTTATCAAATATTTTTTGAATTACCTAATTAATATTTGATTTATTCGTATAAACGCTTACACTAGACTAAAAATTATTAGCCGCAACCGAAAAGAGCATGACTAAAATTCATGATCATTCTAAGTAAAATTACGGTTAAGCCCTTAATTTATTCTATTTTATTAGATCAAATATCTTAACCATTATTTTGTTTGATTTGAGCCTCTAGATTATTTGGTTTGGTTTTACCACACTTTTATTAGTTTGGCTCACGTATTTTGATGTTGCAGTTAACTGTCGCCACCGTGTGGCTATTAAGGTGGTGATTGGTTCGGCTAAAAAGCTCATGGCTTATGGCTGAAAACACTGTAGTGGGTGAAAAAGCACTTAGAAATGACAGAGACTTATTTAGCATAATTAAATTTAAAAATTTAAAAATATAAAAATATGTTAGCCCATTACGTATAATACAAACAAATACGGAAAAAGAACCTAAAAAAAACTCAACAAAAAGCCAAAAGTTCGAAAAAGACGAAACTTATGAATAGTGAAAAATAAGCCGTGCCGGGCTTGATCGTATGTAACATTCATGGAACATATGTGCACGTGGTGGGCTTAGACAATATTGTGAAACACAAGGAGAACGTGATGTTACAACAGTCGTATGTAATGTATAAGCACCTAGGCACCTAGCTTCCTAATTTGTTGATTATGTGGTTTTAGTGATTAATGATTTCTAAATTATTAAGACTAATTTTGATTTAAGTGTAATGAAGATAAGTTAGGTCTTAATGATGGATATAAGTTGACCTTCGACTTTCATGGATCTCCATATATGCAAATATTGGCAAAACATGTTTTTTTATGAAGACTAAGAACCTTGTGGCTAGAAATAATCCGAGAAGTCATGTGTGGATCATTCTAGTTGATAGGTTTTTACTTTTCTTTCGCCATACTATTAAGGGGGTTCGAGGCTAGTAGCTTAAGCTTGATAGGCTAGATAACTAGTTGTGATACACACTAAATCTTTCTAGCTCAGTTCTAGTTAGAAAGAATCAAGGATCAAGATTTGTTTGTGAGGATCTCAAAGTTTGGATAAATTTCAGGTAAGTTAGAAAAATTAACATAGGTGGATTGTTCCAGGTCAAATGTATCATTTGACTAGATAGGGTATTTTCTGTGTTTCTGAAAATTTACACAGAGGTGGATAATCCGGGTCAACCTGTACTATTGGGGCATACAATTAGTCCAGGGAAGGGGTTTTTGGTGCCCAAAATTTTACATAGAGGAATATTATCCAGGTTGAGACTTATCATCTATCAAGAGAGGTTGTTTTTGGACAAGTTGAGAGACGGATGATATGGCCCGAGGTATACCATTGAAGCGTATTATTGGTCTAGAAGAGTTCAATTTGAGCGAAGCATTAAGACAAATGATCAAGGTCAAATTGTATCATTAACCTGTATCATTGTTCTAGAGAGGCTCCACGGGATGAATACATTGAGGTGAATGATACGGCCCAAGCCGATGATATGGGTCACACGGATTATCCAAGTCAAGTCGTATGATCTGAGTCAACATAATGGCTAGTTTTTGAACTATTGAGCGTGAGGAAAATTGAACTAAAGCGAATAATTCAGGTCGAGGTGGATGATCCGAATTTCACTTTTCAGAAAATGTATCAAACAACTATTTTTTTTAATACAGAGGCTATATAAGTGTATCATAGGCATTCAAGTTAGCACTCTCGAGACTCCAAAATAGTGGGTTGTATTTTAGATAGTTCAAGGACACTCAAGAGGTTCAAGATGAGATTTTGAGAGTGTGAAAGAGTAGATTATGCTTTAGTGTACATCACTTCTAACTATTTAATCTTGTTGGGTTTAAATGATATCATTGGGCACATTACTCTTTGAATTCGGTGGTTTCTAGACGGCATGGGCATGGCATATGATTAGATGTTAATACCATCCCATATATTTAGTGAAACAGTTTTGAAAAGAAAAACTATACCCTTTGTGGTTACATCCAAGCTTGCTCGTGACCACAAACACGATTATTTAAATAATTTTTAATACTCTGCAGAGGTTATACAACTTTACACACAACTATCGGCCATTACACGCTTCATTGGGCATGCGACGATAGTGATTATCATAAAGCCTTTAGGTCATCTAGTCATAACCTTATACCAACCCAATGAACATCGAACCTCTCTTAGGTCCATCCTCTAAGAGAGCATTCGAATCCTCACTTAGATCCATCCCCTTAAGTGAAGACCCTCACTTAGGTCCATCCTATAAGTGGACATTCATCATTATATTAGTATGCCTTGGCCCCAACAAGTTGGTGAAGGGAGCCCCTACGAGCAGACCTTCACTCGAAATGCCCTCACTACATCTGCGCCTACCACAACGCAAGACTAGACCTAGACAACTTGATCAGCTAAATGCCAGAGCCGATATAACACATGTGGTCGTACGATATGACTTGGATGTGCAGCAATAATGTTCAGTCCTTAACTGATTCGAGCGAGAATCTCCCCTATCTATATGCGAGGTTCTCCTCGTATTTAACAGATTATCATATAACTTGTCCACGTCCAAAACTAGGTTTTCATTTTGTTTCGTACTAAACTAACAGAGATGCCTCCTCTGGTCTAACATTTTGAAACTAATATGCCCACATATAAACTTGTTCAAAAGTACAAACTTAGCAGAAATTAGTGCTTAGCTAAGCATCTAGACTATATATCATTGTAGTATTCCCAATTTGACAGTATATATTATCTAAACCATGTTCTAGAAGTTACAACAGTGAGTGTATTAAATTTTCAAGGAGGTTCAATACATACGAGCAGTCATAACTACCATTACCCCACAGTATAGCAGTTTTAATGGAACATACACCTATACATAATATATTTTACAAATAATATACAATAATTGAAATACTGGGATCAACTTAGTCAAAGGGGGTGCTTGTCTTACTCTTGTTGCTCAGAGAATATTTCCGATGCTTTCTCAGCGTTGTCTGGCGTGGAGTTGTCTATCCAATAAAATCTATATAAATGCAAATAAGAGCCAAATAAATAGAGACAATACTAAAATATTTTTTTACAATCAAGAAGACCTTGATTTTAGAAGAATTTAGAAAAAAGATCACAAAACTTAGAGTTTGTACGCAAAAGTTATAAGTGTTTGAGTTTTAGCTTGATTTGAATTATTTCTTCTCTGTGAGTATAATACTCTTTACAATTACTAACGTTCTTCGGGCACTGTGGTACTCGGACGCTTCGAATATCGTCCACCGACCATGGCACTTCGACTACACAGGTCTTTCGAGCATTGTATGGGTATGGTAGCTTATGACTACCAACCACCAACTACGTTATGTAGCCTACGACTACAGACCGGGTTTAGCAACTCACGACCGATCTAATGTACCTAACGATTGGTCTACTGCACTTACGACCGATCTATTGTTTCTCACAACTGATCTATTGCACTTACGATTGATCTACTATTTCTCACAGCTGAGCTACTGCACTTATGACCGATCTACTGGTATCGAGGATTATGAGACCAACTGAGGTCGAAGACTTTGACACGGCAGTGGTCGAAGGTTTCGACATGTCAACGATCGAAGACTTCGACATGGCAGCGGTCGAAGGTTTTAACAACAGCAGCAGTTGAAGATTTTGACTCGTGCTGTGGTCGAAGATTTCGACAATGGCAGCGGTTGAATATTTTGACTACAGCTGTAGTCGAAGATTTTGATAACAGCAGGGGTTGAAGATTTCGACAACGGCAGTGGTCAAAGATTTTGACTATGGCTATGGTTGAAGATTTCGACAACACCAGTCGTCGAAGATTTTGACTATAGCTGCGGTCGAAGATTTCGACAATGGCAGCAGTCGAAGATCACGACTTCGACTGCTACGGTTCTTTTCTCAACTTTGACTACTACGATTTTCTTTTCAAGTTTGACTAGTTTAGTTCTCTTTTCAACTACATTTACTTTCGTTCTCTTTTCAACTATGGTTATTTTACGAGGGAGGAGGAGCTCATTGAAGACGATGCCGGCTCATGAGAAGGAGCAGAAGAAGCTAGCGTCGAAGACCTTGTTGGTGGTGAAGGGGTCCGCATGAGTTTACTTGCATGCATGCGGATGTACGGGTGAAAGGAATCGAGGTACGACTCACTGGAGAGAGAGTGTTTCAGCAGTGTCCTGGTCGGAGATAGAGAAGAAGGCCTAGCTCGAGTGATCCACTGCATGAAACGTCGATCAAATGAGTAGGGTGCTTAAGGGAGAGGTACGAGCATTGTGACAGAGTTTTGAGAGGGGAGAGGCTCACCAGAGAAGCTAGGACATGGCGGCTTGCTCGCTGGTGTCGTGTACAATTTTGGTTTTCTCGACGTTCTAGAGAGCGAAGTGCTCAAGGATCGTGCACAAGAGATCGAGAGGGCGAGCTAAGGAGAAATGGCACGGTCGGTGCGGGTTTTATAGGTACGAAAAGGCTGAGGTAGAGCGCGAGCTCTCGCAAGCGAGGTCAAAAACTCATTGTGGAATGTGAGGCACGGATGGGGACAAAGGGGAAGATATGTGTCACGTTTGATGCGATGGGTAGGCGGAGTTGGTAGCAGCAGTAGTGAAACTGCGGGTGCGATGTCTAAAATCGGGGGCAGCTCGAGTCATAACCATGGTGGAGTTGGTGAAGGTGCGTGAGGTGGAAGACGATCTCTGCGCTCGAGCCCCACACGGTAGGGAGAAGGAGAGAGAGGTGAGGTGAGCTGAGAGGTTTTAAGCATCTATTAAACTCATCAGATATACTCGAAAGATTATGAAAATATTTGCGAATGCTCCTGACATAGAGTTAATGATTGAGTAAGTTTCAAAGTTTTACCTTTTCTTGATTTTTCTTGAAAAGTCTAAGAAGACTTCTTATTTAATTTAATTATACTTATTTGATTTGAATTCAATTTGATTTATATTTCATGCACTTTTGACTTTTGAAAATCAAATTTTTTCCAAAGAAACTCGAATAAAAACCAAGGGAGTGCAAATGCATGCAAAAAATTTTAAATTACCCTCATTTTTATATTCTCTAAGATTTCAAGATGTTACAGCTGAATCTCTGAGACCCTGGTAAAAAATTCGGTTATCTATTGTTCCTTTACATTTCAACATTTACTTTTTTTAATTCCTATATTACTAGACTTATGTAGAATTGTAACTTAAGTTGCAAAATTTCGCTAGAATATTTAGGAGTTGATTGAACACACTAATAAACCATAGACGCTTAGATTGGGAATAGCTCCTTGGTCGCTTTTATTTATTAAATTTAATCTAGTTCGAAAAAGATATTTAATTTACCCCTTCCTTTTGAGTATCTAATCCACTTTACGAGATAATCTAGAAAATTGTGGAGAATCGGATAAAGCTGCATGACTGAGAGAGTGAGAGAGTATGGTAGGCTATAGGAATAGTCTTATCTCGTAGTTGAGATATAAAGAATTACATGAGTTGAGATTAGTGTGGAAGTAAAATGGAAATGGCAGAAACAGAAAGTACCAATCCTGTTCCTTTATATTACACATTGAATTCAGATCGCTTTGCATGATCGAGATCGCACGCTCAAGCAATTGTATCATCAAATCTGTTGCGTGATTAGAATCACGTAGGAGATTATGGGAGCCGGATACCGTGTACACTGTAGAGATTGGATGTGTCGTACTGTTGATGTGGTACAGGAGACTGCAACGATCAGATCTGCTGCGCAGTTTATTTGAGGTGTTTTGATGATCACAAAATCGCACCATCGATCTTAGAAATCTATGAGGCGTGGCCGCGTGGAGGCACGAACTGCCTTAATTTGACCCACTGCTTGGAGCAACGGTTTAAGTCTTGGATTTTACTCTTCTCCATGCATTGACCCGGAGCTAGTTGGTACTTTTCTACTACTTGGAATCCTCCAAACCACTCATCATGGATCCTATACTCGTATTAATTACCAACATAGTTTAGGAGTACTTACCTACTTAAATTACTGAGTCAATCAGATCTACTACCCTGATTAACTCGGCCTCGACTTCTGGCTTCTGGCTTATTTTTCACTATTGATAAGTTTCGTCTTTTTCTGAACTTTTGGCTTTTTGTTGAGCTTTTTTGCCGGTTCCTTTTTTTCCCGTATTTGTTTGTATTATACGTAATGGGCTAACATATTTTTTATTTTTAAATTTTTTAAATTTAATTATGCTAAATAAGTCTCGGTCATCTACAGTACTTTTTTCAGCCAGCTACAGTGTTTTCAACCATAAGCCACGAGCTTTTCAGCTGAACCGATCACCACCTAATAGTTAAACAAAAGGGGTATTTTGGGATTCTGGAACCCATAGTCTCGCAGGCACAGCTATAACACTGCCGACTTTCTTCAGTTTCAGAAGGGTACTGAGATGCCATTAATTACAGAAACCAACAATAGAATCAACTTGTTCTTTTATTTTCTTCTATACATAGGCAGCACAAGAAGATTCAACTTTGAGAGCAATGTGAAGACAAGTCAAGCTAAGGGTGCCTTTGGTTGAGCTTTTAGGAGCTGCTTTTGCTTCCAAAAAGCCAAAAGTCAACCAAAGGGGTGGAAACCGAAGCTGCTTTTTCAGAAGCAGCTACTTTTGGGTAGTACAATTTTGAAAGCACCTTGAACCCTGCTTTTGGCTTTTGGCTTTTGGCTTTCTGCTTTTTGAAATGGTGAAAATAGAGAGCTATTTCACAGTTGTTTCAAGGAAAATAGAGATAGGAGGTAAGTTTTATACTTGTTTGAACCAAATAGCTTACAGCTTTTCCATAGCCCACAACCTACAACAGCTTTTCCACAGCCCACATCTCACAACAGCTTTTTCAGAAGCCACAGCTCAACCAAACACACCCTTAGATAGATAACAAAGTGAAAAGACAGTGCCCCGTGTCCTACTGCAAGTGCCGGTGCCATGAAAATGGAAAGGACATTAACACTTTCAAGGGAGTATTCATAAAGCTTGGTCTACAATACGGATTTGATGCTCCTGATAAGAAATATCAGCTTACAGATCGATGTTGTCCAATTGAATAAGCTCACTCTAAGTGCAAAGGCTCTTTTTAAGCTGAGAGACGTGCAAGATGCCATGCACATTCGAAAGTTGAGGTGGTACTCCAATTGGTATGCCAATTTCCCATAGACTTGGAAACAGTGGATGCCACGGAGCGATGAGACCTTAAGATAGACGTAGTCATCTATCTCGAAATTCAGCTCACGACGTTGGTGGTCAGCATAGCTCTTTTGACAAGACTGTGCTTTCTTCAGTTGATTTCGTATCGCATCAACTTGTTCTTGAGCTCCTTAGATAACAACAGGTCTGAACTAGGATGCCCCGATATGCAATACGGGTACGGCGATACAAATATGGTGATATTATATTTTCCAAATGGAGCACACAGGTGGGACCCTCAGGACGTGCCCACAGGCAGCCAACTAGGGGTTCACGACCTAATTCTTGATCTCTTCATTTTCTTCACCATCATGACTTGATGTATTGCTGAGGCGTAGCAAGCTGACTTCTGATTCTGGATTAATTGTGAGAGCGAGGGTGAGCACAAATCACCGTGCTCCGCAAGCCAATACATTAGATGCAAATAGCTAACATGCAAGGCTTATCAAGGAAAGACTCGGGTTATTTTATTTGCCATAAATTTGCCTTTAAAATATGATATATAGAAATTGCCTGAGACCTAGCAATTTGAACTTAAAACCATAACGTGTGAAAGAATGCAATAATAATAGCGATCCAGATTCCATCCACCGTTACATGGCTTCTGCACCATATGCTAACATTTTAGTGTTATAACCGCTTACATTATCACTAGGATGACACCCAGGGCAACACAAATCAGAGCTTTCCACTGCTCTCCACTTTTCCAATGCCACCCACAAAATTTTTGAAATAGAACTATATCTGGTTAAGTTCCCATGTCTGCCCTTGACCGTGGGTACGGCTATTTGAATAGTTTTGACTCTGCAGAGTTTGCACACTTTACCCACAAGAGACAGTCCGCTCATTGCCCCACACGATTCCTTAGTCTTGCGGTTGAGTAAACCATCACAGTAACTGTTCAAAGTACCTCACCCCTTCCATCATCTCACCCATATGGGTTTATCCCGCTTGCAGCTGGTCCCATAAGTTGTACGAGATGTTCTTCCCTTATGCAGCTAGCAGTTGGCTACTCACACTGCTAACGCGTCGCGGAAAACTTCACCCTCTGCGAGTGCCCCATTCAAGTCGTCACACAGACAGCCACTTGCACTACCTCACCTCCTCCACCGATGATATGACTTTCAGGGTCCGGTAAATCTACTAAGCCAAGTTGTATTTTACAGACTTGTGGTTGTATTTGTATTACACAGGAGGTCATGGCAAGATTCGGTCCTTAGAATTATCTGGGCGGGTCTACCACTAACCACACTTTCGTGCACCGCTGCACCATACCCCTGAACCATCCGCGCAGATAGCTAAGTAATTTTTTGAGGGTTTTTGGGAGCATAAAATAATCATACCAACATATACCAGTCATTACCATCATGACTTCCCAAACCAGTTTTCCCATAATTGAAAGTGATATTTTGGGGCATTTTTGTGCCCCCAAATATCTAAACAATACTAAGCATGGCAAATACCTGTAAACTTATTTTTTGAAAGTTCTATCATTATAGTTTTCGCTAAGGTGACAAGGCTCAGATAATCAAAAGTTTCAAATGAGAGTAATACTAACAAGTGTAATATTGGGTATATAACTAGCAGCTTGAAATCGAACATAAATTTGCACATAAAATAATAACATGCAATTTGATAATTTAAACAAAAGTAATTTGCAGAAAATGTAGGTTCAACATGATCAAAGTATTAACTTGCCTTGCGTGGTTTACCGCGGTCTTGAGCTCATCCAAAGCTTTCTCATTCATTGGTCTTGAGCTTCGGGTCTTTATCTTCACGTTGATCTTGATTTCGCCTGATCCATTAAATCTTCAGGACTCCAATTTCTAGTTACGCGATAAACAACTGAATCCAAATAAATGCAAATAACTCAAAAGATCCAAATAAATCCAAATAGACTCAATTTAGCTTTATTATGAGTTAATGGGTATTTTGAGACAAGGTTGATTGGGCGCAAAGTTTTGACGAATTCAAATGAGGTTTAAGCGAAGGGAAGAATGAAGGAGAGAATTATGCCAAGACAGATGTCAAGGAGGGTTTAGGATATAGGAACATTTCGCTTCTGAATTGAGGATGGCTAGGCATAGCCGGTGGCAGAATACGATGACTCGATCTTTTTATTAATAACTTCTTTTATTATTTTTGTATTTATTAAGGAAGTTCCATGAGTCAGGTTAGACCTATGAATCGGTGTACGAGTTTAGCTGAGTATTATTTTGTCGAGCGTTAATATTTAGGGCATAGGTTTTAATTATAATTATGGTTAATCATTAATTTAAAGCATTGCTTTTATAGTTAAACATAATATCCAATTTCCCTTTAACTTTAACTTGAATATCTTTTTAATTGGGATCTTTATTAAATTTGAATACTTAACCAAAGTAATTTTTCTTTATTAATGCCTTTTATTAATATTTAGTCTTTTAGATAATTATTCAAACCATGTTCATTACTCATATACGACAACTAATCCAAATTTAAATATTGAACAATCTTGTTTTATATCCTATCAAATTTATTAGCTTGTCTAGATTATTTCCTAATTTTCCCTAAATTTTTCATAATTTATTTCTTACTTAAATCGGCTGATAAAAATAAAATAAAAATAGAAATAAAAATGTGTGACGCTGGGATTCGAACGTAGGTCTCTATGTTAACGCTCGGCTGCATTGACCAGCTGGGCTATCGCCCGCTTGTGACAAGGAGGGGGTTATATTAGATGAAACAAGCGCATAGATAGAGCCCAAAATAGAGTACCCCGACGACGTTCGGTGTTGGTGTTGCCGCTGGCAGCAGAGACGATGGTCGGATGTGAGCACCTGCAAAATGGATTGCTCACATCCTAACCTACCCGTGGGCGAAACCTCGCCGGCCAATTTGGCCAGGGCAACAGCCAGGGACTTACCTGGCGGCGATGGAAATGGGGCCGATGGTGGAGACAGCGCCGGAGAGGACGGGGAGGAGGACGGAGGGGAGTTTGAGTATGAGGGGGACCACTAAATCTTACCCAGTCAGTTGGCGCGGCCGGAGGGATGCTGAGTCGGGCCGGTGGCGATGGCCGATGGTGGCGCAGAGGGGGTCACCGACTCACCGTGGGCGGCTCGCCAGGGAGAAGGAAAACCAAAGGTGTCGCCATGGTTGGCTTTGGGCGGGCGTGGAGGTGCTCTCCCACGGAGGAATCGGGCTGATGGGTGTCAGAGATGAAATGGCTGAGGGGGAGGCGCCACTGGCCGGAGTTGGGGAAGATGGCTACTCCGACGAGCACGGGGTAATTGGAGGCAATTCGCCGCGGTGGGAAGGACTGGTGGGGTGCGAGGGAGATTATGGCGTCCTCCTATTGCTTTTATAGGCACTGGGTGAGGCGGGCACGGTGGAGCTCCGAGCGGTGGAAGAAACCGGCGACGCACAGGCACAAATCTGTGGGCAAGGGTAGCTGAACTGTGGGCGGTTGAGCACGTAGAGGGGACGTGATAGGAGTGGTTCGGTGGCTTGCGTGACGAGATGGGGCATGCGTGCGGTGAAGTTCTAGTGATGCGGGTGCATGGGCGCCACGGGGAGGCGAGGCAAAGAGCAACAGAGCGAAGAGAAAAGAGGAAAAAAGAAGGAGGTGGGGAAGAATTGGGCTCGTGCGCAGAGAGGGAGTGGGATGGAGGAAAGGAAGGAGAGAGAAAAGGCTGGCCCCACATGTAATAGAGAGAGAAGGGAGAAAATGAAGAAAAAGAGGAAAAAGGTTTAAGCAAAATTTTGGAATTTAGTCTTTTAATTTAAACTTTAAATTCTCCTTGAGATCTACTAATTTCCATTTTTGCAGGATGCTCAAAATTTTGAATCTTAGTTTAATAATTTAGATGCGGCTGCTCGATTCTTCGTTTGAGTTCAAATTTTAAATTTTGGTTTGGATTTAAATGTAATTTAAAAATTAGCTTAAAATTTGTAAGTCCTTGTATTAGATTATTTCCATAACTTTCAATCATTATTTGCACTTGGGATTAGTTTTTTATTGCTAATTTTTTTCATAGCGCAAAATGCAAGAAGAGTTTTTTTAAATGCTATATTTTTGAATATCCAAATTTTGGGATGTTACAAAAACCAACATATGATAATATCTTGTTAAAGTACATCTAAAATCCGTATCTACATGGAAAAATTCCTCACTCCGCCACTGCTCACGTGTCCTCTCAAATTCATCGCACGCATGAACGAAGTAGGAAGCAACCAAGAAAAACACCTATGCTTGTTCCAAAGATAGGGATTTCACACAAAACAGCCCAATTTTTGGAGGAAATCGGGAAAATTTCACGTCCCTTACCGAGAAGAAGAATAGCAGCATCAATAACAAATAGTTTTTTAAAAGACTATAACAGAAGAAGACGAACACCATATAGCACACGCACATATGTATTTTACTAAAATACACGCTAGGGCTAGAGCAATATTAGCCAGCACGGCACGTCTACACTTCACATTGAAGGCCCGAGGGGAGAAGGCCTTGAGCCCGCCCGGTGGTCGACCAGTCATGCAGTGTCTCGCGGCCACGGCGTGTAGCCCATTTAGCAGTTGTGCATGGCCCAGAACGCGGCCCATCCCACCACCGAAAGCCCATCAATGCCGCCGCAAGAGGTCGAAGGGAAAATGAACAAGAAGGGAAAAGACAAAAGGAAAGGCGACCCGTCCGAGCGGCGCAGTCGCAGTGTCGCCGGAGACGCGCCCGCACGACGCGCTAGGCCGACAACCCTAGATGGCGCCGGAGGATACCATGCCAGAGGCGGCGGAGGGAGTGCACCCCCTTGCGGCGCTGGAGCCGGCCGCCGCCGCCGCAGCGGAGAGGCCCCCGGTGGCGGAGGCGGAGTCCGAGGTGGACGCGTTCCGCCGCCAGGTCGACGACCTCGCCTCCAAGACTGACGTGGTAATGCTCCCTAAAACTTTGTAGTAATCCGTCTCCTTTAGCGTAGAAGATGCGAATCTGCTGCGGGAGAAGCCTCGTCCTCGCTTCGCTGTAGAATGCGCCTTTTGGGGATTTTGGTCGGTAAAGGATTAGGCGTCAGTTCTTGCGTTTCTTCTTGCGATTTTATGTCATTGGCTAATAATTAGGGCGTGGTGGTCTGAGATCGGAGATTGTTGCGATGTGTGTGTTGCAGCTGGAGAAGAAGGTGAATGAGGTGGTGGGATTCTTCGACGGCAAGAAACATGGCAGTGGCGGACGGAAGGTTGGCGGTAGCAGCAGGTATGGGACGCACGGTGGGATGCCAGACCTTATGCGCCAGTTTGGCGCGATCGTACGCCAGGTGATCTTTCTTGAGCCGCGTCTTGACCCAAAATTCGTTGTAAATTGATTTATGCTGTCCATGCTCGCCAGCTTAGTCATTTTATATTCTTGCATCCTGGAGCATGCTTTAGAAAGTCTGTGCTAAAATTTTTATACCTAACAGATCCAATTGAAAAATGTGGCAACAAATAGTTTTTCGATTGCTAGTACTGAATGCCTGAACATACTGCTCCTGTTCTTTCCATTGATAAAGGTGTACAGTCGAATTAAGATTTCTATTGGAAGTTTACAACATCTCCGAATTCAATTTTTGCTTCCTTACGCATGGATAGAACTTGCAAAGTAGTTCCTGCGGCTCTTGGTCTAGTTCTGGAGTAGTGAATGAAATAAACCTAAGATATGTGATATGCGTCTTTTGGAAGTTGTATGGGTGAGATAATCTTGGCAACTAAACAACCTTGTACTGAAGTGCAGATGCACCTTTTTCATTGGCCAAATATACTTCAACATCAATTATATCCATCATATGTGAAAACCTGATATCTCGTTTGCTGATACTTATAAAATTTATGGTTTTGTTCTCAGGTTCCTTTCAAATTCTTATTGAGCTATTGTTGTTAAAACTCAAAACGTCTGACCAGTTTGCCATATGAAAAGCTCACAGTTATCCTTTTGCAATTTGCACTCAGTCTTCTTCTTGATTTCCATTTTCTTGCAGATCACGTCTGATGAATGGGCTGCGCCATTTCTGAAGCCAGTAGATGTTGTAGGTCTTCAACTTGATGACTATTACAAGGTAACACTGCTAATACATTTCATCCTGGATTGCTGGACTTGAGTTCCTAGTGCAATAGCAATTTTGATTACAAGGGATACATTTGTAGGTCAGTATAAATCCGCGTTAGTGTCACCTGATGTTGGCAGGTGATCCAAATTTTAGAAAATGTACACTGACTTTGACCCAATTTGACCAAGGGTTTTTTATGGCAAGCGTGAGTACATATCACCTTACTGATGAGTCACTGTAGCAAGTGGCTCTTTCCTTTAACATGCAGTGATTTACGTTCTTCTATCTGCATGCTGCTGTCCACTGACCAAGTGACCATATTGTTGACCATAACTTGAAATTTGTTAATGTTAAGGAAAAATGTTGTATTTGTGTGGAACTTTAAATACTCTATTTCCCCTTAGCTATAGAAGGAAAGCGTCGCTTATTAGGTTGTCTGTTAATTTTGTAGCTGTTACATGGTTAGATTACTTATTCTTTGCCTTCTTTCGTGCACTTCAAATTGATGGAACCATTGAGATTTGGCAATACATATTTCTCTATATTTAGTATCTTCTTGATAACTGATTGGATGGGCCTGAGTTCGGAGCTGCTTCTTTGGTGTCATTATTATTGGGTCCTTATCAAATGGTCTTGGTTAGGGCATTTAATATCTATATATTATGTTTCTGTGAAGCTTGTTTTACTGATTTTACATCTTCAATTTTTTTCATTTACAGATTATTACCAAACCTATGGACTTTTCAACCATCCAAAATAAAATGGAAGGGAAGGATGGTACCAAGTACAACAATGTCCGAGAAATATATTCTGATGTTAGATTAATTTTTGCCAATGCAATGAAGTACAATGATGAACAACATGATGTTCACATAATGGCCAAATCACTGCTTGATAAATTTGAAGAGAAATGGCTCCAGCTTCTTCCTAGAGTTGAGAACGAGGTGAATGTTTTTAGTCATACATGCTTCTTTTTATGTTTTGGTGTGGAGATGGGTTACTTAGCCTTTGACAAGAATAAGTTGGAACCTTTTGTTTTAGGAAAAGAAACAAAAGGGGGAGGAATCAAACAATGTTCCAAGCACGAACACTTCTCGAGAAGCAGCTATTGCAAAATTAGCAAAAGATACTGATAATGAGGTATGACCCTCTAATTGTTTGTTATTTGTTATTGTTGGGATATTAATGGTAGCTTTAATGATAGGTCTTTTCACAAGCAATATGTACTCTCAGATCCCATATAGATGTGTCTCTATTATGGTTCACTTCTGTTTGTCTATAAATGTACCAATATGAATTCTGTTCTTGGCTAAGAGATATGGCCAACCTGAACAGCCATGTATATCCTGTCCTACGATGTGCGTTTTGGTAATCTTCAATTTAGAATTGAATGACACAAAATGCCTGCCCCTCCTCTACTCCCTTTTACTAATGATTTGATGTTTTGTTAGATATTAAGTAGTTTCTCTTTCTTTTCTTCTTCCAGCTCAATGAGATCAATAAGCAGCTGGAGGAGCTTCGGAACATGGTGGTCCAGAGATGCAGGTACCTCTTACAAATGTTCATCTCGTTCCTATCGATTTGACTGTCTGCTATAAGTTTCTATGTTACAATGGTGCCGAGCCTGTGCATGTGATCTGTTCGCTAAAATCTTGATATTGTAGGAAAATGACCACAGATGAGAAGAGAAAACTGGGCGCAGGTCTCTGCCACTTGTCTCCAGAAGATCTTAACAAGGCACTAGAGATGGTTGCACAAGACAATCCTAGCTTTCAGACTACAGCAGAAGAAGTGGACCTTGATATGGATGCTCAGGTAGTTTTCTATGGGTGTGTTTGGTTCGTGGATGGAGGTTGCATCGTATATCCTGGCTGAGTGGATGCAGGCTGAGTGGAATCGTATTTCAGAAAAAGAAGATGTTTGGTGAGGCTGCATGAGCGGATACAAAAAAACTAAGATGCTGTTTGGTTGCCTGTATGAGTGGATGCAGTCTACCAAACCTGAGAGGTTGACACGTGGGACCGCATAAGATACACTGCATCCACTCATCCAGGATGGCTAGTGAAGCTCATTTTGAGCGTATCCACCCATCCAGGATGAGGGCGTATTTTTGCATCCGCTTATACAGGCTATATCTGCTCATACAGGCAACCAAACAGGCTCTTTCTCAGATTATGCGGATCCACCCATTCAGAACGAAGGAGATACAGACAACCAAACACACCCTATCTGCTACGCAGTCACCCATGCATGTATCATTTTGGTTATTTTTTCCGGGTCACTTTAACCATGCTTCCTATGCGGGTGCAGAGTGAGACGACCCTCTGGAGGCTGAAATTCTTTGTGAGGGAAGCATTGGAACGACAGGCCAACGTTGCTTCTGGCAAGACCGATGAAAATGCGAAGAGAAAGAGGGAGATATGCAACGCTCTGGCCAAAACTGCTTCAAAACGAATCAAGAAGCAACCCTAGCTAGTGATATCTGACAACTGTGCCTTCCAGATTGTTCAGAATGTTTTTGTAGAAACAGCCTCGTGAAACAATCTCTTTCCTTTGGTGGAGTTGCGGTGTATATAAAACTAGCAGTTTTTTTTACATGATAGACCTGCAGTAACAACAATGGTCTCACGTTTCACTTGTAGCTGCTCGGTTTCATCCCATTACAGAAAAACCTGTGTAGACTAGTATAAAACAACGTTGCTGCCGTTTCCCTGTGGATGTTACCCATGCGAGAAAACGAACTTAAAAAAACATTTCTAGAAAAACACAGGATTCATATGTTTCCAGAAAAATAAGAGCTGTATACTCTTGACATGGCAAGATGAACAGAAGCATAATTAACTAGAAAATCTGAACAAAAAGCATAACTACATTTCTTTCAACTCATGCAGTGATAGATTTGAGCTCCTTAAGATGACCACTGCTACTCTGCGCAATCTTTCTAATCCCCCAGCTTGCTTGCAGAAGAAATCACTTGGGAGGCTCTTGAGGGTCCATCACTCGAGCTCATCAACATACTTTAATTATTGTCTTTGGGATGAAAGAAACAGCAAAAGTATATGATCAACCAACCATCAGTATCATCCAAAATCCCAGCACGTAGGTGTCTCTGTACCTTGCAAATCGTGTCCCTGCAAGTACGTAGCCGAAAGAGAAGAAGAGAATGGCAACCCGATTTAACAAACCTCAATTGGTGGAAACCCTCCCAAGGGCATTCGTTGTATTGAGAACAATCACATAAGCTCAATCAATGTATGTGTCATTAATTACTGATAAAGAAAAAAAAATCAAGTGTTCACTTCATCTAGACAAGCAAGGTATCCGTTTTCGCAATATATGTCTGTTTTTTTGGATTAGTAGTTTCGTAATATAAGTCCATTGATATATTAATCTCCATGTATTCATCGTCCTTTTTTCACGTTTACTCATGAATTTAACGCTGAGAAAGAATGTTGAGTGGTGGTCTGGTGGAGGATCTCATTGGAATTATTGCGTATTTGCCAAATTTAGACCATTTCTATTTAAATCAAGAGATTCGGTGATCTCCTTTAATCCTCATTGGAGCATTCTCGCAAGTCTAGCTCTTACTTGAACCCGCGCAAGGATCCAAACAATGAACTCATAGTGGTCCTTCTCCACTTCGTATAGGTGGACTCTAAATCTTCACGACCCTCCCGATGCACGCTTGCAAAGCTGTCTAGGAATCACCGAATTCCAAGAGTAATAAGTCCAATGATGTCACTTAAACCCAACAAGATTAAATAGTTAGAAGTGATGTACATTAAAGCATAATCTACTCTCTCACACTCTCAAAATCTCATCTTGAACCTCTTGAGTGTCCTTGAACTCCCTAAAATATAACCTACCATTTTGGAGCCTCGAGAGTGCTAACTTGAACGCCCATGGTACATTTATATAGGCTCTTTATTCAAAAACTAGCTGTTTAATACATTTTTTTTTGAAAAATGACTACAGATTTGGATTATCCACCTCAACCCGGATTATCTGCTTCAGTTCAATTTTCATCACGTTCAATAGTTCAAAAACTAGTCGTTATGCCGACTCGGATCATATGACTTGACCTGGATAATCCGTGTGACCCATATCATCTGTTTGGGCCGTATCATTCGCCTCAATGTATTCATCCCCTGGAGCCTCTTTAGAACAATGATACATGTTAATGATACACTTTGACTTAGATCATTCACCTAAATGCTTCACTCAAATTGAACTCTTCTAGACTAATAATACGCTTCAATGGTATATCTCGGGCCGTATCATCCGCCTCTCAACTTGTCCAAAAACAACCCTTTTGGACAGATGATATGCCTCAACCTGGATAATACGCTTCTATGTAAAATTTCATGGACACCAAAAACCTTTCTTTGGATTAATTGTATGCCCTAATAGTACAGGTTGGCCTGGATTATCTGCCTCTGTGTAAATTTTCATAAACATAGAAAACACCCTGTTAATTTTTCTGACTTAGCTGAAATTTATCAAAACTTAGAGATCCTCGCAAACAAAACTTGATCCTTAGTACTTTTTGACTAGAACTAAACTAGAAAGATTTAGTGTGCATCACATCTAATTATCCAACCTAACCAAGCTCAATCTACTAGTCTCGAACCCCCTTAATAGTGTTGCGAGAGAAAAAGTAAAAAACCTATCAACTAAAATGATCCACACCTGACTTCTTGGATTATTTCTAGCTACAATACATGAAGATCCAAGAAAGTCCAAGAACAATTTATATTCATCATCAAGATCTAACTTATATTCGTTACACTCAAATCAAAATTAGTCTTAATAATCTCCATGTATTCATCGTCCTTTTTTCACGTTTACTCATGATTTTAACGCTGAGAAAGAATGTTGAGTGGTGGTCTGGTGGAGGATCTCATTGGAATAATTGCGTATTTGCCAAATTTAGCCCATTTATATTTAAATCAAGTGTGCAGATACTACAGCAAGAGGAGCTAAAGAAAGTATATAGATTTTATCTGAGTTGATAGGTAGATCACGGGAGAAATGCGAAGGAGGATTAACATACGTACCTCGAGATAGTCCATGGTAACATGTCCTGCTCCCTAACGTCCCACCCCTGTTCGTCGTTCAAGCGGAACAGATTCACATGTTGCAATAAATAAATAAAATAAAATGCAATTATTCTCGCATTTGTCAGTTCATCATACATCTAGAACACAATATGTTTAATGAAGAGAATTATTTAGCCCTAATTGTCCTGCTCAAAAAAATTGGGGTCATGGAGTGTTAAATTTGGCAGCTACAGCTCCTAGAACCTTGGCTTCTAGAAGCATCCAGAAGGGGAGGTAAGGGAGGGAGCTCGCCGGCATGGGTTGAAGCGGGCAAGTCGCCTGCAGCTTCTTCCCCAGCATCGCGGCTGCACGACGTAATCTGTACTGTTCAGGACCGCCGTGAGGTCGCAAGATTTCCCAAACCCTAGCCCTCAGAGTCAGACTACGTTGCCGTTTGGCCGGGCTCTGCTTCTGTTCTTTGTCGAAGCCAGAAAAACCTGTCCAAACATTCTGGCCTTCGAAGTCAACTCTGAAGAAGAAGAACCCAAAATAAACTAGAAAAAAGAAGCATCGATTTTCTAGCTTTGACGGCTCCTGCTGTTTCTGCTCAAGCCTGGTTTCGAAGCCCAAAAAGGTGATGCTGAGCTCGGCCAAATAGGTCCTTCATATGTGTTTTTTTGGTTCTTTGATGTCTTTGATGTATTATATCATATATATATATATATATTATATATATATATATATATATATATATATATATATATATATATATATATATATATATATATATATATATATATATATATATATATATATATATATATATATATATATATATATATATATATATATATAATTACTATTTAAATGCACGTCGAAAAGCTACTATCGTGTGTGAATAAAGCTACTACTAAATATATGTAGAGTTATTATCATTTGTAACACTACACAATTAGCAATAACTCCACATGTATTTAACAGTGACTTTATTCATGTATGATAGTAACTTTCTGACGCGCACAGTGCACGCAAGCGCAGACTAGCGCAGCCGTGTGTGTATATACACACATGTATGCATTTATGTATGTAAACCTCTGTCCAATGACATGTTTTTATTATAGTATTTGTATTATATATGTATGACTGTATGGGCATATAAATCTAATTCTGTATGTCACATTAGCATATGTTGTTATTTATTTTTCTCTTTTCACGGTGGCTAGGATGTGTAATTGTGTATTATCCTTGTTTTAGTCATCAGGGGCTTGTTTGGTTGGTCACCTAGACTTCATACCTGGTAAAAAGTAGTGCATGAAGGTAGTCTAGAATTTTATGATTTCTGTCTGGTCAAACAAACCTAAGCACGTGGTGTTTGGTTGGAGACCTAAAATTCTAATGATCAAAGAAGACGTTGGTGAGCTCGCCTGGGAGCCAGACGTTTGATTTCCCAAGCCTGGACCGAAGCAGTTGCCTGGCAGGCAGAACAAGCCAGGGTAGCAACCAAATGCTACCCGGGCAGGTTCCCGGCAACGTACCGGCCAGGCGAGCTGGTGCCATGGGACCAACCAAGCACGCCCTAGATCCCAGGTTCGAACCTTTGGTGGTGTGCAGTTTTACCAAAATAATCACTGGCTAAACTATATGAAATGTGTTGCTGGCCGGTAGGTGTCCTGGTAGGCTACTGGGCCTCATGTGTCTGGGCTAACGAGCAGGTTTTCTTTTTGACTTATGATTTATAACTTATAAGCTATGTCTTCTATTATATAAATAAATGAAACGATTTTTTCATGGCTGTTTCGAAGTATTCGATTCGTTCACATAAATACTTATATTATATCTAAAAACTATAAACCTATATATCATAAGCCGCAATACATATAGGTGGATATCCGAGGGTAGTTAGCAGATAGCTTCGAATCTAGTTCCGAATTCGCTCTGAGCATCTTCGGAGGACATGACTGGCGATTTGGACCAGCAGAATATACGTTTTCCAGTTCGCTCCGAGCTCTTCGGTTAGCCGAATATCCATTTTCTAGTTCCGAACGTCTTCGATCGGACATGACTGGCAATTTCTCATTTTGTGCGCACTAAAATTCTAGGTAGGCAGAGATGAAATACATTAACACAATGGTCTGTCACAGAAACCGGTTAATCGTGTTATGATCGAGCTCTCCTCGAGTGAGGCGCTGCATTTTGTGGAAGATTGGTGTTGTGGTTTCTAACGTTCCTCGATGACATGAACAAATATTAATGCATCTTCTAAACAATTTTTAATTTATAGAAGCTAGCTTTTGAATTGAGTAATTTTTTAAGGTAATTTCTATAAACTGTTTGTAGGAGTTATTGCATGAGCCACTTTAAATGAAGTGGCTTCTCAATGCGAGTGTTCTTTACTCTCTTAATCTCTTTCACAGTCAGCTAAAAGCCATCTCACTTTTCAACAGGGCCTAAGTTGGATCATGCACAAGCTCTTCAACAGCTGAATAAGAATGCATCTATATATTTTCACAGATGAAACAGCCAATGTTACAACTTCATCTCTTCAGTATGTTACACCATACAATCAAATTTCATGCTTCGTTTGTATGGAAATCTTCGTGCACACAGCAACGCTCCTGGGGAATTACATGCACTCTATGCTCTAGAACAAAAACACGCTTTATTCATTCCTCTCAATTCCCTACCGGCAGAGGAAATCATCTTCTGAACCACAGCTCCAGGCTACTACTTAGAATTCCTTGCAGCATGTCAGAGAACGACCAGTCCTTCACTCTTGATTACCTTCTAGAGGTAGCAGTTTTGCAGAAGTTGGCTCCAGTACCCAGTTCATTGTTGCCACAGAGTTCTGTAGCAACGCCTTTTGGAAGTGATTCCAAAGTTCTTCCATCAACAGGAGCCTGCAACTGAAAGGGCAAGCTGACTTACAAATCGAAGGATTGGCATAGTATATGCCAAACATCTTAGCACAACTTCCAATCATCCAAGAAGCAATGTATTTGCAAGTTTGCGTGAATTTCATAGTAACGTTGAGTCATGATCAAATTAATTAGGGAGGGATAACAAAAGTTCATTAGAGGAGATTGACGCCAACCTGAAGCAGGGCAATACTGTTATTACTTTTACCCTTTTAAGTTACTTGTACTTTTAATCTGAATTTAACGAATATAAACCTAGAGAAATTCTCATCCATGTTACTCGATTCACCAAGGAGTTACAAAACGTACAAATGTATGAGGTCTAGATATGTTTGATCTATTTTTCTTGTACAGCAAATCTTGATATTGTACTACAATTACTGCAACTTATAAAACTGAAAACATATGCACAATTGCTCAAAGTATCCATCATCTATGAAAGCAATCTAAACAAAGGAATTTTTTTTGAGATGTAAACAAAGGAACTACTAGAATAGACCAGAGCAAACTTCAAACTGGTAAAGAACATACCCTGGGAAAGCAGGTTCCATCAAACATGGCAAAGCCGCGACCAGTGAACTAGAGAAATAAGACCCAATAATCAGAGATAAAGGTCGAGACTTCTGCAATGTCCTTGACTGTCAACCAGCTTGAAGAAGATGTTGCCATTGCAAAGAATACTCTGAACAGAAAAGACCCCAGGTGCTTGCTAGTAATTCTCCAAAAGATGAGGGCCATTTTGGACTGGGATCTAATGGCATGGCATGGAGCTCATAAGGTAACACTTACACCATAGGTCTAAACTCTAGAAGGTAGGCCAGTTCTCAGATATGCAGTAAGATACTTTGTTGGACTAAATCCTGGAAATTTAATTGGACATACTTCAGATTATACTTAAATAGTCACTAGCTCCTCATTAATAAGCATATGGTCCTGGGGAACAGTACCAGCCATCCTCATCACGTGATGAATATCTTGCAGCAAACCATTGATCAAGTCAGACTCACTGTGGGACTTATCACGTGATACGAATACATGAACCTTATTTGCCACCTCGATCCAACTACAACCTGGCTGTTTCTTTAGTCCGCGATAATTCATCTCCGACCTAATCTGTGCTGCTTCTTTCCACTTACCAGCAGAAGCATAAATGTTAGACAATAGTGTGTAAGTTCCAGCATTATCAGGTTCTGCTTCTAATATATTTCTAGCTGCCAAATCACCAATACTTTCATTTCCATGTGCGGTACACCCACCTAGAAGGGCACTCCAAACAGTACATGATGTAGGCTTAATCTTCAGCCAGTGAATTAATCTTTTCGCATCATCAATTCGTCCAGCTCGGCTACAAAGATCAATCAAGCAAGTGTAATGCTCATCCCGCACTACAATGGACCTATCTTTTACCATGGATTCAAAGATCTTAAGCCCTTCATCGACCAAACCAGAGTGGCTACACGCTGAGAGCAAACCCACATAGGTGACATCATTAGGTTTATACCCATTTTCTTGCATCTTTTCATACAAACGTATAGCTTCTATGCCAACCCCATGATGTGCATATGCTGCAATCATCCCATTCCAAGAGATTAAATCCTTCTCCCTGGAGAGATTAAACACCTTTCTTGCCAATCTAATTTCGCCACACTTGGCATATAAATTCATCAGGCTGGACTCAACATAAGTATCAAACTGAAATGATGTTTTGCATATCATCTGATGCACCTGCTGCCCTTCGCTGAGTGCGGCAAGATTGCTGCACGCATCAACAGCACCCAAAAACGTCACTTGATTTGGTCTGATTCCCTCGACGAGCAGACCATTAAATAATTCTAGTGCCATTTCACTCTGCATGCCTTGCAAGTAACCATTCATCATAGTAGTCCAAGTGACTACATTCCTTTTAGGCATCTCATCAAAGAGTTCCTGTGCCTTCTTCAAATCTTTGTTCTGGATAAAACCAGTGATCATAATGTTCCAAGAAGCAACATCCCTCATGGGCATCCTCATGAACAAATCAAGAGCTTCACCAATCCTGTGGTTTCGTGCGTACCCGGAGATCATAGCATTCCAAGAAACAACATTCCTCTCTGGCATGCCATCAAACAACACTCGAGCCTCATCAACACTTCCATTCCGTGCAATGCCGGCAACCATTGTCGTCCACGACATCACATCCCTCTCTGGCATTCTCTCAAACAGTTTACGCGCTTTATCCATGCTGCCTGATCGTGCCAGTGCAGCCAGAAGAATGTTCCAAGAGCCGGCGTCCCTCACTGGCATGCTATTGAACAGCGCGCAAGCATCGCCAACGCGGCCTGCCGCGGTATACGCCTCCAGCATCGTGTTCCAAGAGACGACGTTCCTCTCCGGCATCCGCTCGAACAGCGCCTCAGCCTCGTCGACGTGGCGCGCGCGGGTGTAGCCGGAGAGGAGCGCCGTCCAGGTGACCACGTTCCGGCGCGCGTCCGGGCGGTCGAACAGCGCCCGCGCGTCTCGTAGCATGCCTTGGCGCGCGTACGCCGCGACCAGCGCTGTCCAGGACACCACGTCCGGGTCGGGCGTTCCGTCGAACAGCCTGTGGGCGTCGGAGACACGCCCGGCAGCCGCCAGCTCCGCGATGCGGCGGTTCGGTTCCTGCACATGATTGAACGCGGCGGCGTTGGCGGTTCCGTAATAGATGGAGACGACGAGGCGGAGCGGCGGCGAGCGGAGGCGGCGCAGCGCGGCCCAAGCTACCACCATACTAGAAGACGAAGCAACTCCTGCGACTCCCGGTGAGAAGTAACGTCTGTTTCTTCTTTCCGCGGGAGCTTCAGATCCTGACCGTCCGATCCTGCGATGAGCGGCTAGGAGCAGCGCAACACTGGCTATCAGAGTCCGACGCGGTCACGCGAGGCTTGCTTCGTAGTTTCGTACAGCAAGCTATCTTCCAGGGTATCCCATCGAAAGAGGGGAGCCAAACCCTCTTCCCCGAAAAGCGAAGGGCCGAATCGAAACCACCGAAAGCGAAGCACGGAGAGGGAGCGGGATTGGGAGAGTGGCAGGGGGCCCACACGCCAGCGACAGAGTCGCCGCTGCCACCATGGCCGCCGCCTCCGCCTCGGGCTCCGGCGACGCCGACCCGATGGCGCTCGTAGCGGGGTACAACGCCGAGGAGCTCGCCATCGCCGGCGAGTTCCTCACCACCTGGCTCCCCTTCCTCTCCGCCGGCCTCTGCTCCTCTTGCGTCGACTCCCTCCGCAGCCGTGTCTCCTCCCTCCTCCCGCAAGGTAACCGCCGTGGCTAGTGTGTTGCGTACAACCATATTAAGGGTTTCTTAGTACCCGCGTCTTACATCCACCCAACTCTCGCAGCGGACGAATCACCGACGCTGCCGCGGATCGACCAGATTGAGCCCGCAGGGTGGGACTCGGATACGGCTCCCCCGCAGCATCTACCGTTCGAGCCGAGCGGGTGGGACTCGGATCCGCCGCCTCCGCAGCCGCAGCCGGCGGAGAAGCCGCGGATGTCGTGGGCGGACATGGCGCAGGAGGACGAGCTCGCCGCTGCGGCGGAGGAGGCCGCGGTTGCCGATGACGGGGAGGAGGGGAGCGAGGCGGGGAGGCCGAGGGCGCAGCTCACGAGGGAGCAGCGGGAGCAGAGGCGATTCCGGAACGTGGTGCGGAAGAAGGATTTCATGTGCTTCGAGAGGGTCAATGGTCGGCTCGTCAACATCCTCGCAGGCCTAGAGCTTCACACCGGTGTGTTCAGCTCGGCCGAGCAGCGACGCATTGTTGAATACGTGTACGACCTCCAGGAGAGGGGCAAGCTTGGGGAGCTTGGAGGTGAGGCTTACACTCCATGGAGATTCGACATTGGCTTTTGGCGTGGTGTGGTAGAGAAATTTAGGGTTGAATTGGTTATTTTTATATAATGTTTCGAGTTTACAGAAATATTTGCTTCTACGTGCGGATAAAGGTCATGTCTAGGTAAGGAGGCAAGGTCTTTTTAGCTGTATTGGATTTGAAGCTTTTCAAGCTTTAGTATCACAACAGCCAGTCAGCCACTAACACTACTTTGGGGAGAGTGCTTGGTTTGAGTTGAAGTCTGTGACTCTTAATTAGGTTTTCAGGTCAATTTAGGAAGGTCTATTTGGATTACGTTAGTTCTGTTATGTACAACATTTTGCTTAATGTTGGCATGCAAAGAAACGAAGGCCAAAGAATAAGCAGAATATGTCTTTTGTGGGTTATGACTTTGAGGTTTAGCATTTATGTTATATTGTATGTGATTTTTCACCGAAGATAGAAACTCTTGTTGTAATTACTTGGTAGATCATAGATATACCAATGAAAAGTAGTAGATTTAGCTTTTGTGAATGCAAACATTCAAGTTTGACGTAGATAAATTTGGTATTTGGTAAATTTTAGGCATTGTCATCATGAGTGTAAGCAGTCATGGATTAAAATACCACAATTTACATATTACCACAGATGGTCAACTCTAGACTCTACAGTGCTCTAAAAAGCGCTAGGCACTAGGCGGGTGGTGCCTAGTGCCTAGTTGCTGATTAGTCGGGCTAGGCAACCACTTAGTCAGGAAAAATGGGTGAGGCTGGTGAGGCGGAAGGGTGGTGCCTAGCGTTTAGGCGCCGATTAGGTGGGCTAGGCAGCCGCCTTTTGATCGTACATATACAGAACCCCAAAAACAGTGAGACTTTAGAGGACCAGAAGTACCTCCCAGAGTCCTGGTTATTATGGAGAAACCTAGTGGATAAATAATGTGCAAAATATTTTCCTTTGTCTTCTGCTGCCTATCTATTAATTTTGCACATATGATTCTGATATAATGATATTTATCCATTTGTATAAACCTTGGCATGTTAGAATCAGTATCATTTAGACATTTATGGTATTCTCCATAAATTTGTTTGGTTTCTTTGCTTCTACGCTTTTACAATAACTAGTGATATTTTACATAAACATTTTCAATCATGAATAACACAACAACCATGCATGACTTACTGTGTTTCTTACAATGCTGCATCCCATGATAACCATGACTGAAGGAAGTCAAGGAACCAGGATATGTAGAATGGGTTGTCCTCACTATTATTTCTTACAAGTTACAATCTTTAAATCTACTTCCTTCTTTGTATATCAAAAAAGTTGAAATTTTCTCTATTTACTGAAACCACTCGTAAATGGATCAGATATGTAGAATGGGTCCTTAAAAAAAAGGAAAATATATGTAGAATGGGTTCTCCTCACCACTGTTTAATTGTAACAGGCCATTTTTTAGTGTAACTTATTTCTTGATTCACTCAAGCCCTATATGAGTCACCGAGGCCCTTAGCTCTAAATAGAATTTCCGTCCTTCATTGTGCGAACTGTAGCCTTTGTTGACAACGGTACCTTGCTTACTGCTATTCAAGGTGCTTCCATACCAAAGTTGATAACTTTTGTATCTCACATGCATGTGCCATGAACCATATAATATGCTATCAAAGGCTGACTATATGTTTGCAAGCTTTGAGAAGTCGATTATAATTCTTAATATTAAGCTAAGATTGAGGATGTATGTAATGAATGCAACCTTTTCTGAATCGGTTTGTATTGATTTCATTTGTTCCTTACTAGGGTGGGGGATGTCTTGATTGAGTTTATCCAATTTTATCAAATCAGTACAGTTTTAACTTTGATTTAAAGGAAAGAAATTGTGAAGAAAAATCAATTAACCGTCTAACTGTAGTGATACAATGTTCATAAAGTTGCTTTCTTCTGTTGATGTTCGAATGTTATTATACATGTAAATGTTCTCGGACCCATAGCTGCATCTGTTGATCTGTCATGTTTAGTTTTTATATTTTCTATGGTTAAATCTGAGCACAATTTTTCTCTTTCCAGATCGTACATATACAGAACCCCAAAAATGGATGCGTGGTAAAGGGCGGGTAACAATCCAATTTGGATGCTGTTATAATTATGCTACGGTACTTACCTTGTTTGAGCTTCTTAGTTCCATCATCTTGTAAATTACATTTAAGTATTGATTAAACCCATCTGTAAATATATCTCGAAGTGAAATCTATCTTGGCAGGATAAGAATGGAAATCCACCAGGCATTATTCGAACTGTTGCTTCTGATCCGATACCTGACCTATTTAAGGTCATGGTTAAGAGATTGGTACGGTGGCATGTTCTTCCTACAGATTGTATACCAGACAGTTGCATTGTCAATATATATGACCCTGGAGATTGCATCCCACCACATATAGACAGCCATGATTTTGTTCGGCCATTTTGTACTGTTTCATTCCTCAGCGAGTGCAACATACTTTTTGGACCTAGTCTGAAAGTTGCCGGCCCTGGAGAATTCACTGGTTCAATTGCGATTCCTCTGCCTGTCGGGTACGTTGGTTATCTTCTCAAGCATTCTCTCTGTGGCTCTATGCTAATAGATTACTTGTTGCAGTTAGTCGACTTGGCTATCTACTGTATGGATAGTTTGCGAATTGATTCTATTTCTTCACATTTCAAACTTATGAGTACATATTAATTCAAATATCGCGTGCCTCATTTGATTTTTGTAAGTGATATTGCTGCATGGCATAGTGATTTGCTCGAGTTGTCTCCTTTGATGCAAACTATTTTTTTTGCTGGAAAGGGCTATTTTCTAATGATTCATTTGTATGTTATCTTGTTTTCATTCTTCTCACCATAGTATCATGAATTTTACATAATTTGTGCAGTGGTCTCTTTAATTGTTCAGTGGTACAATTTATAAACACTAGTATTTATGTCTTGTAATATCATTCAGTTTTATTCTGCATTTATTTGGTTATCTTACTAAATGTAAACGCTCACAGGTCTGTGCTTGTTCTAAATGGCAATGGTGCTGATGTAGCAAAGCATTGTGTTCCAGCAGTCCCATCCAAAAGGTTGTAATAGCCTGTTGTATTGTTTTTCGGAAATCAATTCCTTCACCTGTCTGACATTCGAATTCTGATGCACAACTTATCATTAAAACACAGGATATCCATTACCTTCAGAAAAATGGATCCAGCAAAGCGTCCATTCGGTTTTAAAGATGATCCGGAACTGGTTAACATTACTCCTCTAGAAGCAGCAGTACAAGAAACTGGCAGATCCTCAGATGAAGGCAAGGGCAAGCAGCCTGATGTACACATTAGGAATCTGAGCAAAACATCCAGAAGCAAGAAATCAAAAGGAAGAACATCTGCTGGAAAAGCTGGATTGGGCATTCTTGGAGACGAACCTCCTCAACATGCACAAGCCCCTGTCACAGATAGTTCGCCACAGCTAAGCTTGCATGGCCAGCCTACTATCTCTAGTGCAAGTGCTGAGAGAGAAAGAGACTCTATTGGGAGGTCGAGAGAATCAAGAAATCAATGGGATTCGCCTGGCATGCAGTCTCAGATGGACGAAATGAGAGAACGAGCTAATTGGGCACAAGAGAGGAGGTATGGTAATGGCATGCATTTCATTGAAGATGGTGTGGAATCTCGGGAAAGGAGGCAGCGAATGGAGCATAGGCAGATATTGATGATAAACCGCACAATACATGATGATATGGATTCCCTTTCAATTGGGAGCCATGACTCAGGTCACTCAGCCGACCAGCCTCGTGTAAGCATACGGACCATTTATAACAAACCGAGGAGGCGAGGAGGACTAGGGTAAACCTGGATGAGTAAACCATACTACTCATGTCTGTCCTCAAGTCTCCAGGACTTAATGTTGGAATGCTTGATTGATATCTGAAAGGATACTCAAGCTGTACATTCCAGGAGCTGTTGTTACGATGGTAACACAAGAAGATATAACTTTTCTTAGTAGACGTGTGTTGAAATTAGACGAGAAATCTATCGGCAAGATAGTCAGGCGCCTACTCATCTGTATAAAAGAGTTGTTTTGGAATACTGTAATTGTGACTTGATGTGGATGCTGCATTGGTGATTGATGACTAAATAATTTGATTCGATTGTGGCCAAAACATATGGAATCCATTTCCTTCTGCGTTGGCATAATTTTGCTTGTGGCCTGAGATTGTAATTGCACTGCTATTTGTTGTTAGTTGTTACAACTAGTGGATTTGCTCCCGTTAATCAGTGGCATTTGGAATTTGCAAAAGGGAAAACTAGTGGGTTAGCTCCCGTTAATCAGTGGCATTTGGAATTTGCAAAGGGAAAAAAGGTGGGCAGATATCCCTTTCCGGAGAACGCCCATCTGCCCGCTTGGAGATGCGGGGTATCGATCCCCGTACCTCTCGCATGCTAAGCGAGCGCTCTACCATCTGAGCTACATCCCCTTGCCTGTTATTTTTGCAAAATGCAGAACTATATGGACAGACCGCACTGCATACATCTCTTTCCGCTCTTGTTGCTTTGTTGCATAGACTTGAAGTTTTTACCGCAAGCTAACCAGTAACGCCGCGGAGACTTCAGTAGTGATTGACTAATGGGTATGGCTACTGCTATAGTGGGTAGTACAACGATTCTCGTGAAAACCTCGCAAAAAAAAAAAAGATTCACGTCAAAGAAAAATGGGGTAAGGAACAAGTACCCCCAATTGGTTCTGATGATTGATTTTGCCTAGCTGGATGTCAAGTTTAATGTCATGCCAGCGCAAATTGCAAGATTAGATATTTAGATCAGCGGTCTGCCAGTCTCCACGGGCTACATTCTTCAGGCACAAACCATCTAAGGGTCAGGACCATTTCGTCGGCAATGAAGTGGCTTAGAAATCAAATGCCCAAGGAATAAGCATTCTGCATTCGTGTATAGAAAGTCTACACGGACACGAGACGAGACCCGTCGCAGACTCACGAGTCGCGTTGCAAACCACCGGCAGTTTGGTTTCAGAATCAGACATGACGTTCTCCGGCGACGACGGCCCGGTGCTCCTCTCGATGCCGCCGCCTCCTCCGCCGGTAGTCGCCTGCGGCTTCGTCCAGCCGGGCCTGCTCCTGCCCCACCCCATGCACATGCACAGCATGCAGATGCAGCCGACGCCCGCCGTCGCTGCCCACCTCGTGTTCCCCGGCCAAACGCTGCAGCCGCCGCCGCCGATGCCGGCCCACCCCGAGGAGTGCCGAGTCGAGGTGCGGGACGTGTGGGCTGTGAACCTCTGGGAGGAGCTCTTCCACATCCATAGCCTCATGCCGAGCTACCCCGGCGTGTGCATCGACACGATGTTCCCCAGCACGGTGCACGGCTCCCACACGCCGCGCCACCTCCGCCCCCCGCGCGAGAGCTACGCCGTCGTCAAGAGGCACGTCGATGAGCTCCGCCTGCTCCAGCTCGGCCTCGCCCTCTTCGGCCCCTCCGGCCAGTGCCCCGTCATCTGGCAGTTCAACTTCCGCGGCTTCGACGCCGGCCGGGACCCCCCACGCGGCCAGCTCCATCGCCATGCTCAGGTCCCAGGGGATGGACTTCTTCATGCTCCGCGAGTTCAGCATCGACGCCCGCGTCTTCGCCGCCGAGTTCTTCCGCTTCGGGCTCGGTTGCCGGGGCCTGACGTGGGCAGCGTTCTCGGGCTCCTACGACTTCGCGTACCTCGCCAAGGTGCTCGGCGGTGGCCGCCCGCTGCCGGAGACGCTGGAGGGGTTCTTGGGCCCATGTCCGCGGCCTGTTCGGGCCGGCGGTGCCGGACGTCGAGTACATTGCCAGGTTCTGCGGCGAAGGCAGCGGCGTACGCGGGGGCTGGATAGATTGCAGCAGCGCTCGGCGTGGAGCGGGTCACCTGTCATAAAAACACACGCCAGAAATAGATGATAAAAGAACGAGAGAGACAAGATTTTAATGTGAAAAATCTTTACGGAAAAAATTACAAATGCACAAAGGCGAAATATCATTTTATGAGAATAAATTACAACGGAGAATTTTGGTGTACCTTAACCGTACGACTATAGGGGTACATATATAGGCTAAGGAACAAGAGTTCTAAGATATTACGAAACCAAGAAGAAGGTATTGCATGTGTCCACTTGGATATGTATATGAATTTGCATCATATATTAACAATCTTCACCTTGAAATGAATTCGGACCACATACTTAACAATCCTCATCTTGAGACAAATTCTCTCCTGTAGCTTGAATTCGCTCTTGATGAGGATATAATAATTCTCTAATTATTACACAACTATATTCTCCGAGTACCCCTTATCGATAAGGAAGAGACTTCACATAGTAGTCGTAAGTCTATATACAACCACTCCTTAGATGTAAGTCTTTCTGCAATCATCTAGTCGTAAGCTTTTCTACGATCTTTCGTAACCGTAAGTTCTTCTACGACCATATAGTCGTAAGTTGTCCCACGACCACCTTGTGATTGTAGATCTTTCTACAACTAATTTATCTCTGACTGGCTTATCTACGACTACCTGCTGCATAGTGGGTTTATCTGACAAGGCGGTTAAAACATGCGCTTATTCCTACTAACCACACATGATCTATCTCTAATAACAACCGTTGCATGACGAACGGTCAACACGTTTTTCTGACAATAACTTCTATAAGATGGTTATCTCCTAAAGCGTTAGGACGTCTTTTGGCGTAGGACAACGGCCGTCACTTCGTCAACTATATAAAGGTTAACACCAGAGATAAATGAATCAGACCATATTAGATCAGGAGATAGTGCTAGGCATTTCGCATTATTTCCAGTTGTAATCAATTTTTCTGAGCAATAGCCACATAGAGCGTAGGATTATTATTCTTCTAGGAGAAGGCCCGAACCTGTATAAAAATTCATATATCTCTACTCTACACGTTCATAGTCCTACTCCTTAATAATTACACAGCATAGGGGTACACTGGCACATTTCTTTATACTATTAAGCCTATTACACATAGAACCAGTTGCAAGGCCCAGTCACAAAGGGCGGGGCCACCCGTACCACAATTACCATTGGATAAGAGTAAGTTACACAACTAACTTTGCACATGGCAAGCCGCTCAGCAAAAGTTCATGTTACATGTAGAACTGACTTGAAGCTATTCACACGATAGACCGGATTGTCAAGGAAAAAATGAACAAAGTATCTCGTAACTTTTGCACAATGCATGAGTGGTTCATACCTTTTGCTAAAAAAATGTTAGCAATCAAACATAAGCACTAAAAATATGTTTTCGCAGGCATTTGGAGAAGATTAATTGTAGGAGTGTTTTTCTTGAACTGGTTTTTCTGTGGTAGATGGTTACTTTCACTATTTCACACCTCCTCAGGACCACAGTTCAAAGGATTCCAGTTGCGCTAGCACTAGAAGATAAAGAGTCCCAGTTGCACATTGCAACTCTTTAATCAGCTCTCCAGAAGTTCATGTTACATGTAGAACTAACTTGAAGGTATTCATATCATAGACCAGATTGTCAAGGAGAAAATCAATAAAATAAGTCGTAACTTTTTTGCGCGATACATGAGTAGCCCATACCATATTTTGTTTTAAGAAACTGTTAATAATCAAGCATAGCTTTAACAATACATTTTGGCAGGCAATTAGAGAAGCATTGTAGGAGTGTTTTTCTTCAACAGGTTCTTCTATGCTAGATGGTTTCACACTTCCACAGATCAAAGGATCCCAGTTGCTTGCGTAGCACTAGAAGAGAGATAAAGAGTGGACTCTAGACAACTTTCCAAACGAACAAATAAGTAGCTCAAAGAGAATCGATTTACTTTCCGTTTCTTCCTGAAATGAAAGAACACGTCATTGGACACCCTCTTTGCAGTCCCCAAGTTGAGCAGCAAATCCTACAGCATTATGTTTCCCGTCTAAATAGCAACCTGTTACACTAACAAAAGTAGAAGAATTGTACTCTTTTGCACTTATTTTAAGTTACTATCTCTGAAGAACCAACGGAATCAAGCAAATCCGTGTCACCTAAACGGAATTCCCATTTCTTCCATCAAAACCCCTGAACTAGAAATAATTGGGAGGTACATTTGTACCTCGGAGGATCAAGAAGCACGGAGCAAACAATCCATCCAATCAATTTCATCCCCTCGCCGGCTTCTGCAACACCGCTGAGAGGTACACCGCCGCCTTTGCAGTCCCCGTGCTGGCCTTCTCTCCGACCACCCACTTGAGCTTCTTGTAACCAAACCTCTCTATGAGCCTCACAACCACCCGTCTCCTCTCCTCGCTGTGGCACAGGTAGCTGTCAATCCAGAGCAGCCCACCGACACGCAGCACCCGGTCGATATCAAACATGAAGAATTCCAGCGCCTCCTCTGTCCCCGCCTGCCCCATTGCAGGCGCGCCACCTTCGTTCAATGCCGTGGTCCCAACGTGGAGCAGGTCGAACACGCCGTCGTAGAAGGGGAACCGGTGCGCCGGCGAGAGCAGCAGCGGGAACAGCCCCCTCGCCGCCACGAACTCGTTCATGGGCTTCCCGGCGTTGTCGAGCACCGAGGTGACGATGGTGATGCCGCGCTCCCTCATTCGGGCGGCGAAATTGGCGGCGCCGCCGGCGACATCGAAGCCAATCCGGATGTTAAATGCGCTCAATCGCAGCACGTCGTCGATGAGGAACTCGTGGTCGTGGCGCGACCTGGCCCAGCGTCGGTGGTCGAGGCCCATGTTGGACGCCGGGAGCGGGGTGCGTGGCCCGCGGGAGAGGCACCGGCGGCGGGGGAGCGGCTCACAGCCCTTGGAGACGAGGCGGTGCGGGAGGGTGGCGTTGCGCGGGCAGGCGGCGTGGGGCTCGTAGGACATGAACGCCGAGAGGAGCGCGAGCGTGGAGGGGGACCTGAAGCAGGCGTGCGCAACGGAGGCCGGCATGTGGGTGAGCCCCGTGCGCGCGTCGCGGCCGAGCGGGAGCGCGTGCGGGGAGAGGAAGAGGAGCAGTTCCGGGGGCAGGCCGTCGGGGCGGTGGGGGAGGTGGGAGGAGTCGATCTCGCGCGCGATGGCGGCGACGTGGGCGGAGAAGTTGGAGGCGGCGCGGACGGAGGAGGGGGTGACGGTGGTGGCGGCGGTGGGGTCGCGGGGGGTGAAGAAGGCGAGGAGGGCGAGGAGGTTGGTGGAAATGAGGGAGAGGAGCATGAGCAGATTGAGCAGCGTGGGGGAGCAGAGGCAGGAGAGGACGCGCCCGTGCCGGCCTCCGCGGCCGGAGGCCGGCACGTTCAGGGACACCGACCCCATCGCGCCGAGCCGCGGTCGCAGCCGCGCGCGCGTATAGGAAAACCGCGGATTCGCTCGCTCGGCTAAGGGAAACCCGCGGGTTTTTGCCGGCGCGGCGCGGCGGGGAGGGATCTCGGGGTCGGGGGTGCTTTTGGCTTGTTGCGTCCGTCCGCGCGTGGGCGGCTTTGGTTTTGCTTAGAGATGACAATGGGTATCCGATACCCGAATACCCAACGAATTTTACCCGATAAAGAGACGGGTATAGAAAATTTTATGTAATCATGGGTACGTTATTGGGCGAAATCCTCTCCACCGGGAATCGGGTGCCACCATGGATATACTACCCATACTATTTTGTAATGAATACCGCATTAGACAACTAGACATCCCACTCAAATGTTAATTTTATTATCTACTTGTTGATTGTTTATTTGTTTGTCATATGTTGATATGGTCATGTCAAGTATGTTTATGTGATGTACTAATTTTGATCATTAGACGCTTTTATGCTTGGCATGTATGATTAATGAATGTCTAAATTGATGATATTCTTATGTGTTGATCCGGGTATGCTTGCGGTGCAGGTTACCGTCGGGTAGTAATACCACGTGGAGTAGAGTTACCGTCGGAATACCGAGTTGGTGGAGCTATGGGTAAATTTTCCTACACTCGTATTACTTACATGTGGGGTCACTTGAGTCAAATTTACACTTAGCGAGCCGGTATGGAATGGCAATACAGATGGGTATTTACCGTTAAATTCTCTAGTTTTGCTTCGCTTTGCTTGGTTGCTTAGCGGAGGCGGAGTGGCAGCTGGTGGAGTGAGCCGGAGGAGGTCGATGGTCCGTGGGTTGCAGGGTCAGTTTGGTTCGTGGCTGTTCACGTATTTTGGTTTTTTTAAAAAATTTAGCCTTTAAGCATCTGTTGTTTTAATAAAAAAAACTTTGTCTCCGAGCTTGAAAGACGCGGCAAATGACACATATCACCTGTCATGTCTAAAGAGCTCGACAGAAGCCAATGCACATGGCAGGTAGAGCCAGCGTGGGAGTGTACGATGCTAGCGTGGCAAGTGTCGGGTCCGGGCAATGCCGAGGTGCAACTGCTCGATAGCTACTTGTTGAGCCACCTCTGCTCAATAAGGCCCTACTGAGCAGTTGTAGTTGGGCAGGCGGCTGGGACGGCAGGGGGGCTCGGTTGCACTACCGGCTGGCAATGTCACGCGATAAATTTAGTTTTTTGTAACTAGGTGAATACTCGTGCAAATTAGTTAAAAATGTGTGCTTTGATACGTAGTAAGAATTTCTATTATGCATACATTGTTTTGTTCATATGTATGTAGAACTTTCTTTGAAGGTGCTAGGGGGTTCAGAGGGGAAGATGAACCACTATCATCAATTCCTTGTGTTAAGTAGTAGAGATACGTTTTTACAAACAATTATCATAATAGACCATGTGTAGGCCAACAAAGCACTTCACAAAGAAGGTGCGAATTACATGGCACGTATGGTTTGGTTAGGTGTGTATGTTTGCACGATACAAATAACAACATGCGCAAATCATCAATCCCAACTACAGCTAAGATATATATGCGCCTTTTGAAAAGTCATGGTTGCAGTCATTCGCCATACACATTTAGCTTCATTGGTGTCTTTCCCTTTGCTCCTTTGCAGCTTTTAGCCCTCATGACCTGAGCCTAGTACTTAGCTTTCACAACTTATGTAGATTTGTCTTAGTCGAAAATAACCTCGCATTCAGCAGGGGCTTTAGGGACCACCGGTGCATTATCCTTGTCCTCTGGCATCCTGGCATTTATGTTGTCATTCGGGGTGTAAGGTTTCCAACGTGTGAATCTCTCCGATGCCACCACATAGTTGAACATGTATTTTTGCTCAATGGATGCCCTGTCGCACATATCCAGGCCATCGATCAATTAGAAGAAGTAGCAACGCTCCGTGATCTACTAATATGGACAGAGTGGGTTAGAGATGTGCGAAATAAAACATGAATATGAAATGCCAATACGTTCTTACAAGAACTTTGCCGCATGTGTAGTAAGCTCGGGCAGTGATTACTGGGTGTATGGACTGAATGATATATGCTGGATTGCTGCAATCGCACTGCGGCCGTGGAAACTCCAATGGCACAGGTGCTTCTTTGCAAGAATTATCAGGGTATGATCCCTTCTTCTTGGCCACCAACTTCCGCTTGCAAAGCATATCTCCATAGTTCAACATCCCTACCAGTGGCGCAATGATGTCCTGTATCTCTCCTCTCCTCTCCATCTCCTCTTTCCCTAGTTTTGAGATTAGCTCAATTTGAGTCTTGGATCCGGTCATGGTGCTAGCCAGCTTTTATAGGGGATCGGTGTGCACTGTTTAGGAGTAAAGCTAATATGTGTTATTATTTCACTGGGGAAAATTGGTACGTGCTGTCAACTCGCTGCGAAAAACTGGTATGTGTTGTCAACTCGCTGCGAAAAACTGGTATGTGCTGTCAACTCACTGCAAAAAGTTGGTATGTGTTGTCCACTCACTGCAAAAAGTCGGTACGTGTCATCAAAGCACTAGGAAAAGCTGGTGTTTGCTATGAACTCGCTGCGAAAATCTGGTACGTGATGTCAACTCGCTACAAAAAGCTGGTATGTGCTATCCACTCGCTGGAAAAAGATAGTACATGTTGTCAAATCACTGAGAAAGCTAGTGTGTGCTGTTAACTCGCTGCGAAAAATCGGTATGTATTGTCAATTTACTGCCAAAAGCTAATACATGCTATCCACTTGCTATTTAAGAGGAGCTGGTTGCCCCATAACAGTCCCTTGGTGGTTTATGTTTGTGCTAGGATATGTTAATATTGCCCCACAACAGTCCCTTGGTGGTTTATGTTTGTGCTAGGACTTTAGATGGGGGAATAAACTCAATATTATTCGCTTTTATGTGAACCTCAGTCGGCGTATGGCACCGTGGAAGTGCTAGGTACAAAGCTCTAGCTTTATATATACCAGACTCACCCTAAGATACTAGGATTACGAGTTTTTCCCGGAAGATTTATGCACGCTTGCTGTCTCTAGCCTGTGTTTGTAGCTGTGATCAATCTTACAAATCCTTCTCGTCCAGTACTACGCAATATTTTTCTTCTCCACTATGCCCTTGGGCTCTGTCTGAAAGGAATAGGTACTTCATACTTTGCTCCTGCATTTACGTGGTGACTGGTGAGGATCAAATAAGAAGAAAGTAGAATCTGATGAGGACTTGTTCTTTTCAGCTTTTAAAAGTTGTTTTTTGACTTTTCTATAGTAAGGCCCGTTTGCTTGACTTTCACTTCACTAGTGAAGTCGTTTTTTTGTTTCACTTCACGAGCGGCTTCACAGGTGAAGCTAAAGTCATTTTAGAAAACTGTTTGGTAAAACAACTTCACCAACAACTTCATGCATGGTGAGAGAGGGCAATTGTCCAAAATGCCCATGTCTACTGACTTGTTCTAACATTTGGAGTTGTATGTTTGTATATGGTCATATGAATTAAAAATAATATATTTGAATGAGTATGAATTAAAAATTAAAAATTTAAATAATAAAATAATAAAAATTAAAATCGGTCTGAACAGTGAGAAGTGCGAACGGGAGGAGAGGAAACAGCGTGGGACCTAATGGCAAAGTGCTGTAATTTCATCAACTACAAGGGCGGTGGGTTCCTAGAATCTGAGCTCGAGGGAGAGAGCGTGAAAAGCTACTATTTTCACTTCACCCCACCCTATTCCTTGTGAGAGCATGATTTAAGGAGCTTCATCCATGAAACTGTTTGCAAAAAGGGTGTTTGGCAAAAATACTGTAATGTGACTCATGAAGTTTGTACCAAGCAGGCCTAACTAATTTTTAAACGGAGCATTTTTTTAAGATAGTCTACTAATTAATTATAGTACATACTTTACTGACTTCATTTATATCGGCAAAACCACACGTGAGTTTCTGTTACGCTGTAATCTCTCGTACAAATAGCCCAAAAGCCACAAGCCGCAGCAAAAAAAAAGGCCCGAGATGATCTTTGTTAACCGGATAAGTTCTTCTGTATGTGGGTGGTCTGGAGAAATGTCAATCCAGTTCAGCACGGCCTTGTAAGACTCGTTCAATGTTCACATCGGAAGCTTATCTTTCTGATATTGCTCCTTGTTGTTTGCTCTTATGATATTTGCTGTTTCTCGTTTGACTCAAAGAAAATCGGAATGCCTCTTATCTGAGTTTTGATCAAAATTATTTCCCGTTGTGAATCTTCCGTGGTACGCCATATCGCAACAGAAAATTTGCTTGCTTCCTGTCTCTGAATGCAGGTGGTTGCACATGAAGATACCGGCCGGGACAACAATACTGAATTTTCGCCTGCACGGACTTTCAAGCAAACATCATCTGCTGAAGAGATGCAATATCAACTGGAATAGTTTACATATGTGATGCAACAGAAGTTCCTGTCAGGTGAAGACTCTGAGCACACGGACTATTCGGTATTCCGAATTTTTTCTATTTTAGCCCTTTTTTTGAAAAATATTCACATTTAGACCCCTGGTAGTTTTAATTCCATTTTTGGACCCAGAGGTCGGCGCCGTGGTCCATGGCACCGAGGTCGCAGGCCCGCTCCAGCGTGCTGGCCTGCGTGGCAGGCACCTCGGCGCCGTGGATCGTGGCTCCGAGCTCGGCGCCGTGGATCGTGGCTCCGAGCTCGGCGCCGTGACTGGTGGCACCGAGGTGTGAAACATTTAGAAAAGGCGCCGTGACTGGTGGCGCTCCAGCTCGGCGCCTTCAAAATAATCCCTAGCTTTTGGAAACATTCAGAAAATTGATCAACTGTGTGAAACACAATTTTCTATTAATTTTTTGATGTTGTCGTGTTCAATCTGAAAATTTCAGGTGCTAGTATGGTAATAATGTTTGTAGCTTTTTTCCTAAGCAGGGAACTCCGATGGTCAAACACTAATTGTTAGAGAAGGGGATAATGGTATTGCTTATTCATGGAATTCAAAAGAGCTAAAATGGGACAAGGTAAGAACCTATGTGCGAAGTTAAGAACATTATGCACTCTATTAAATTGTAGTTTTGTGAAGCACCGATACGCAATACCATCATACCGGTAGTCTCAAGTGCAGTCGATACAACTAGGCAAACACAATAGAGTGCATAATAATAGGATTACATAGACCGTAGATAACATAAAGAAATGCAACGTGGGTGTCTAATTCTCAACTTCCATGGCTTCTCCTAATTCAAAGAGAACGTTACGAGCACGTGGCACGTGGAACTCTGTACTTCTAATGTTCGAACTCGACCACTAGTCCTAACATGCCTTAGGAATATAATTTCTTTGGGTTTATTACATTTTGTCTCTTTGGGTGTAGCGTGGTTGTTTCCCTTTTCTCGCTACGAAGATGGCTCCGTTGCATCCTTCGTCCTGTCACTCTTGGTCTTGAGAGCGCCTCACGAGCTTGAAGCTCTTCCTCCTCACGCTTGATGGTCGCTTCACGCAGTCTTAATCGCTCCCGCCTCCTGCGCGCTCATCCTCCTTGCCCTTTAGACGGATTTGGTCTACCCTCACGCGGCGCTCTTGCTCAGCCGCATCTATCGCTCCAACTCGCGAGCCTGAGTCATCTTGACAAAGTATTGTCCTTTGTTTTCCACCTCCATTAGCCGGTTCCGTGGCCATGCCGGCGGCACCCGATCCATCCATTCGCTGAACTCGCAAGACTATGTGTGGCGTGGTAGATGTCACGGATCAAGTTCAAAAACGTTAACGAGAAACAATGGATTTAGTTGTTGTCGTTACCATGAAGTCGTCATCCAGGTCTGGACACTTGAAGAACCTATGGCCGTAGTTGGCTCGTTGTACTGGATCTGTCCAGACGCACAATATCGTCCTAAAGCCGCAATGGCACTTCGGGTGCTCATGCCACTCCGGCACTCCAAATGGGTCGGATCTCCAGGAAGACATTGTTGTGGAGTAGTATTGTGATGGCTTGAGGAGATGTGGTATGGAAGACATAGGAGACCTTTATGTAGGCAGGTTATCTGGTGCGGTGGGCATAATCCATGGAGAGGACGACATGCGAATCTTTTCGCTTTTACAGGATTCCAGTGTAGCAATAAATGTCCCTATGTAGGCTTTTCAGAGCCTGTAGTCTCGTAATAAATTCATAGATCGTAGCCTTTTAAGAGGCCAGTAATCATAATTCCTGTAAAGGCTAAAGGCCTACGCCCCTATATGTGTACTGGCATTACTTTGTTGAAGCGACGGAAGCCTGAAAACCCTAGAAAGCTAATTGTTTCGTCATTAGTCTATCTCTCATGTTGTGTCATTGCAAACGTGTTGGCATATCAACTACTTTTATCGTGGACGTCAGAAAATTTCGACAAGTTTGCCCTATTTTTGGAGCCACTCTAAACACAAATATAACATGAATATAACATATACACATATATACAACAAGTAGCTCATTACAAACCCATCTTAGTCCATACGAACAAAGTACAAATAGGCCAATAACGTTATAACAGTCCATACAAGTGAAACAGCTAGTCTCCGTCACTGCCTCCTAGCCTTAGCCTTACCAAGTGCGTCGGTGCCTGGAGTGTAACGGCTAGGCTCGCGGCGGCGTCTGCGTGGTAGAGGCTGAGTCGAAGGAGCGTCTACGAGCTGAGACGGGCCTATCTCATCGTAAGTCTGCTCCACCTCGTCCTCACCGCCCTGGGTCGGGAAAGTGTCGCTTCTCGTGGGGGACGAGCTCTGTCCCGTGTACAACCCTCGCTGCGTCGGGTCTGCAAGTCGTGTCGAAGGCACGTCTACGATCGAAGGCATAAGCCTCATGAGAATGCCTAAGATCGCTGAATTCATGAACTAATGGATCCCGGCCAGGGCAATAACGCCTGATCAGCTCAATATCACTTTCAGTCAGCTCTCCAAAAGGGCGGTCATCATCAGAATCAACGGCCCTTACGATCTCGTAAGGCTCCAAATCATCCACAATTTGAACATCCACACTGTTGGAGTCCCTGTAGACTTCTTCAACGTTGCCAGATGGAGCAACGGGAGGAACACCCACATTATTAGGAATGTCTCCTGCATCATAAGCACGAAAACGATGGGATTGAGACAAAAGAATGGAATGACGGGACAGGCTAAAGTGTTGCTCGACACTTACTAGGATGATTCTGGGTCAAAGGGATCTCTTGAGGGGCCGCCACGACATCTTCAGTCCGACATTCAACTCGAACTGGTTGAGAAATCTGAACCTCGTTCGGGGCAGATAGAGCATCGGGCACTTCAGGCACTTCTTCCACATCCACCGCAAGGTCCGGTAACGGAGGGTCAAATGGTGACTGATCACCTAGTTCTGGTGAATAACCATGAGGGATGGGATCAATGGACACCTTCCGCACAACAAGGTCCAAACATTGGAACTCATTCCTCATAACCAATTTGACATATTTGTCCCACTGATCCTCACAACCAATTAAGATCAACCGCCTTAGAATTGTGTCTTTCGAACCGAAGTGAAGTAACCCCTCAACTATGATGCTCTCCTCGTTTGCATGACAATGTAGCTCCTCCCGGGCCCTAGCAACCAACTCACTAAACGTCGGCCGATCACTGAATATCAGAGGCACCCTTTGCATTTCAACAAATCAAACATTTCCATAATCATCACTTGTCACATTGCCTCCATGATATAGGGTGACTAGGTTGTCCATCTAGTTCATACAGAAAACCAAACTTAATACCTTTAATCGAAATTGGATACTAGATAATAACTAATAAGTACCTAGTCACTAACTAAATGCTACCTAACTAACTGGCTGACTACCTAAGTACCCAAATTAACAAACTACTACACTATAATTGATGCTAATTAACTAACTAAATTGCATTGTCAATTTTACCTGTCCGACGATGGTAGTGGACAAACCGGGCGGCGCGGTGGCTTGGAGGCGGCCGACGGCGTGGATGGGGCTGGCGGGGAGGCGGCCGGCTGCGTGGATGGGGCTGTAGCACGCAGGTATTAAGTTGCATGTGCATTTACTTCAAAATAGTATGTAAAGCCCTACTAACATTTTTTTACATAAAACAAATATTCACCTCTAAGTAAAAGTGCACATTCTTGGGATCCAAATATTCATTACAACATGAAGGCAAAATCAGGATACTTCCGCACTTCAAATTTCTCAATACACCTTAGAACTCACATATTAACTTAGACATGCCAGAAATCACACAAAAAATGCTAAAAATTGACCAAAAATCTTAATATGATAAGTATTAAATTTTCAAAGTTTAAAACTATGACAGAAGTACCTAGTTAATGCTACTTGTATGCCAAAAAATTCACCAAAAATCCTACCTCTCTGGAGGCGGCCCGGGAGGCGGTGGGGGCGTGGATGTGGCGGGGAGGCGGGCGGCACCACGGGGCGGCGGCGGGGAGGCAGTTAGTGAACCAGAGAAATGCGTCGGGCGGCCGAAAGAAACAGAGGGAGAAATGAGAAGGGCACGTGGGGCCCGTTGGCCAGAGCTCGGCGCCAAGATCCACGGCGCTGAGCTCGACGCCGTGACTTAGTGGCGCCGAGGTGCGTGCCACGTCGGCGCCACGCAGACGGCCACGCTGGTGCGGGCCTGGGACCTCGGTGCCATGGACCACAGCGCCGAGACGTGTTATCTCGGCGCTGTGGGTCACGGCGCCGACTCCCTGGGTCCAAAAACGGAATTAAAACTACCAGGGTTCTAAATGTGAATATTTTTCCAAAAAAAGGCTAAAATAGAAAAAAAATTCGGTATTCTCGGATCGACAACGATGAGATGCCGAATGACACATTGGTCGAAAGAAGCCAACTACGATGCCGAGGAGGAGTATTTTGAAGAAGATCAGTTCAAAATAGCCTGCTATTTAAGTCGTAGTATCAGTTAAGCAGTGCGTCACCATTGTTGTTCATGTTTGAGGTGGTGATCATTTGGGTTTATTTTTGGTAGCTTATGGCTGAAAAGCACTGTAGCTGACTGAAAAAACACTGTAGCTGACAGAGACTTATTTAGCATAATTAAGTTTAAAAAATATAAAAAATATGTTAGCCCATTATGTATAATAGAAACAAATATGAGAAAAAAAGAACCGGCAAAAAAGCTCAACAAAAAGCTAAAAGTTCAGAAAAAGATGAAATTTATGAATAGTAAAAAATAAATCGAAAGCTAAAAACTGAAGCCAAAATGATTTGCACGCACATATATGCATCGCTTTGGTTTACTAATCAGGATGTAGCAGCTCTTGGAGACTTTCCACGGCGGTTTCTGACCGCGACGAATGAGATTGCCTTTTCCAAACAAGCAACCACACCTCAAGTGACCAAACCTTTCATTAATTATACTAAATCAGAGCAGTGCGGGATTAGCACCACAAGGTACGGCGCCATCAATCCTTTCGTCACCGGCTAATTACTAGCCTCGTTGATTTGCCGCGTCACCGCGCCGACCGACCACCGGAGCACGAAACGCGCCAGGCCAACAACCAATCCGTACCCGGCACGTCACCACCCAACAGAGGAAAAACACGCACCACCTATTCCCCCGCCCCTAAGCAACGACAATCCTCCTCCCTCGGATTCGAATCCGACTCCCCGTTTCCCCTCTTCTTCTTCCCGTGCCCCCCCGCGTCTCCGTCTCTTTCCCAAAACGAAACGCCTCGCCTCTCTCTCTCGAAGCCGTCGCTGACCTCCCCTTTGCTCTCTTCTCTCGCTCCCCTTTCCTCTCCTCACGGCGAAGGCACCGGAGCCACCCGTATCCAGCCCGTACCACGCGGCTACCGGCACCGCATCACGGCCTCGCCGCCCCCACCGCACGCTTCCCCTCCTCTCCTCTCCGACGGCGGGGAGCGACGACGCGCGCACGACCCGAGCCGGCCCCGCGAGGCCAGTCTAATAAGCGGACATGAGGCGCCACGGAGGCCTCCTCCTGCTGCTCCTCCTCGCCGCCGTTGCCGTCGCGGCGGCGGCGCAGGACGCGTCCGAGGAGGCCCACCTCCTGCCGCGCTCTCTCGTCATCGAGCTGCCGACGGCGGGGGAAGCGGGTGTGGACGAGGTGCCGGCGGAGGTGCGGTGCGCGAGCTGGAGGCTGGCGGCGGAGGCCAATAACCTGGCGCCGTGGAGCACGTTGCCCGAGGAGTGCGCGGCCCACGTGCGGGAGTACGTGACCGGCGTGGCCTACCGCTCCGACCTGGAGGTCGTGGCGAGGGAGGCGTCCGCCTACGCGCGCGCCGCGCGTCTCGGGGACGACGGCCGCGACGCCTGGGTGTTCGACGTCGACGAGACGCTGCTCTCCAACCTCCCCTACTACGCCGACCACGCGTATGGGTGCGCCGCTCGCGCAACCCTCAATTTCCTCATCTCACACATCAAAAAATAGCGAAACTTCAGCCAGGAAGTGGCCTTTTTTTTTCTTAGGAGTGCATTCGATTCGCTAATTGAGATGCTCACACAAGTTGTTTGGTTTGAAATGGCAGGCTTGAATTGTTCGACAACCACGAGTTCGACAAGTGGATCGAGAGGGGGGAGGCGCCGGCGATCCCCTCCAGCTTGAAGCTGTACAACGAGGTTCGTGAGCTCGGATTCAAGACCTTCTTGCTCACGGGGCGAAGCGAGGGGCACGTGGGCTGTACAGTGGATAATCTCAAGAAACAAGGGTTCCATGATTGGGACAAGCTCATACTGAGGTATAAATTCACCATCCTCATATATTTTTGGCATTGCACATCGCACTCGTTAGCCACCATGTCCACATGCACGCTTCAAGGGGAAATCTTGGGTATTAGTAATGGTTCTCCATAATCTGACTATCCATGACCATTTCTAAGAAAACTAGAGACGTATCCCTCGATGCATCATTAGTTTGGAATTTCACTCGTTACCTGTGATTTATTCCAAATCTTTAGGTGGTTTCTGGGTGCTCTTTATAATCTGTGGATCAGACATCTATTAGAATGTCTAAATTGCCAAAAATTCCCAGGATGTGACGGGCGGTGTGTACAGGGCCCGGGTACATTCACCTTTGGTCCGTGACAAAATCTACATGCACAAAATCTACAGCATGTCTAGTGCCACAGCAATGCCTTCGCATTATCATGTAGGCAGTTTTTCAGTTCACTATGTTGTACTGAACAGGCGCGTCGGATCTGAATGTTCAATGCCTTTATGCTGTCCTTTTGTCCAAATGTACATATGACATTATCATTAACAGTGTACTCGCCCTTAGTTAAGGCCTTAAGGGTCAAAATCCTCTTGTAGGATGCTGAATTTGACATCTGCTAAGCTTGGTTTACCACCTCAATTATGTCAATAAAGCACCTGGCATCAAATCTGTTTCCTGTGCACCGTGTTACCAACTATTCTTCATTGCTGCATACTGGAAGTCTAACACATGCCCTTCGCAATGTCCAGGGCAGCAGCTGATCGCAAGAAGACAGCGACAACCTACAAATCGGAGAAGAGGAAGGAGATGGAAGCGGAGGGGTACAGGATCCTAGGCAATTCTGGCGATCAATGGAGCGATCTGTTGGGCTACTCCATGAGTGCTCGCTCCTTCAAGCTTCCCAATCCAATGTACTATATCCCATGACAGAACAGAAAACAAGGGCGGATGGAAAATGCAGTGTTTATTTGGTGCATTTTTCATGCCGGGCCCAATTGAACTGAGTGCTGACTGGTGCAAAGAAATTTGACAATAATACAGCATTGGAATTTAAACTGTACAACATATTCACTAACTTCATGGAGCAGTATACATTAAACTTGTAAGTTCAAATGTAATGCATGAAATGAGAAATGTTATCTATGAATAAAATGGCGAGCTTACATATGTAAATGATGTCTTGTCATCTATGTTCTACCGAATGAATGTGTTTCTGATAAAATGGCGAGCTTATTCTATCGAATGAATGTGTTCCTGATGGCTCTCCCTTCAGTTTCAGCTCACTAAGGCTCGGATTAGCTAATTTGAACTTCCAGGTTGCGTTAAGTACTAGCATTTTTTTCCTTGTGATTATGGGTAACCGTAGCATACGAGGCAAATTATCCATGTCCAGAAGGTACCGTATGATAGGATAGTAGGAGCGATTTTTTTAACGCCCTTTACTTGGTAATGATCAAAATCCGCTAAGCTAAACAGAGGCATCTAACCAAAATATTTCGCTTAAAATCGTCAAGCATATGGCCCTATTTGAATCCCTTGACTAATTTTTAGTCACCTAAAGTTTAGATCTAATCCATCCAAACAGGTGAACTAATACCTAGACTAATTTTTAGTTCATCCCCAACTAGCTATTAGTTCATTAGTTGGCAAATGTGGACTAAAAGGTGGTACCAAACAGCAAAAGACAAAAATACTCCCGCTACCCTTTCTCCACTACTCCACATGCAACACACTAACAAATATAGGGGTATAAATGTCTTTGTCCATAAAAGTCACCACCTTTTAGTCCATGTATCCAAACAGCACTGACTAATTTTTAGTCACTTAATTTTTAGTCACCAACTAGTGAACTAATAATTAGTTCTAGGCGATCCAAACAGGCCCTATATCAGAAACAGAACTACAATTTTGCAGCAACGGTTGGTTAAGCACAAGCAATGCAAACGGCAAACGTGAGTGCAGAGCAACACGTTGTATTGGACGTTTGGTTGCTGGAAGATAACTATTACATGATAGAGATGTAGTTGCAAAATCTCCATTGTAAGCTTGAGATCCAGCTTAAAGATGAATCTCAAGAATTTAACCTCGCCATGCATGATTCACTCTCATCACAAACACAGCACTCTACCATGACAGAGACCTCATTTCAAGAACTATTACCGGACATTACCTGAAACACCAAAAGTTCTACCGAGAAACCAGGACGTTACTAAGAAACAAGTTTGGCACAGTTCTAAACAACTTTTGACTTTCAGAAACCAAAAGCTGCCCCGGGTATTTTTTATTTTTTTAAATTGAATGACTCAGAAAAATAACATCCACTACAGTGCCATTCTAGTCAAAAGCTATCAGAAAAAGGTGAATTGAAAGGGGCTTTTAAGTTTTAACAATAACAAAGAAACAGTAAAATGTCAGTGTGGCATAATCCAGCAGGAATATCCTATTCTTCAGTTAAAATCTAGAGAACAAGTCAGATACAGCTGAAGTTTGACAAAGAAAGGCGTATGGCTGGAGGGCAAATTCACTGGACCATCGGGTCAGGGTTCCCAGCAGCGAGTATATCAAGCAATGAGTTCTGGGGCTCCAGCTCTTCATGCCACAGTGGTAGTTTGTCGCCTGGGTAAAAGCTCCTCTTAACACCATCCGCGTTTATCTGCACCACAGTTAAATCAGCAATCCACGGTCAGAACGGCATTTTCTAGCAACATAAAGTTGAAGAAAATGATAGATGTATCTCAACTTCTACTTTACTATCCACTGCATTGCAATAGTTTTACAAATCAAACATAGTTTTTTGAGTAAATTTCGCAAAACCACACTATATTTAACAAAACTATCACAAAACCACACTTTTAAACACCAATTTCGTAAAACCACACCTAATTCTGTATAACATTTCGTAAAACCATACTTTTAAGTAATGTCATCACGTGCAACGGACTTGACATCCTAGTCTCACTCATCAGAGTAAGAAGCCATCCTATTTCGTGCCACTTCTACACACCACGTCCTATTTCGCACCACTTCTATGCACCCAAACCTCCCGCCTCTCTCTTTACGTGCACCTCCCAGACTCAGTCGATGGCTTCCAGGGAAAGGAGCCCAAGCTCTTTGGTTAGCCCCACCACGACATGCAATCATCTTGACGAGTCTGCTGTTATCCACTACAGCAATTACCTCCATGTTCGCAAGCGGAAACGGGATGGCCTTGTTATTCTAACGAATGGGCCCAAGATGTCAGACTAATGACATCGCTTAAAAGTGCGGTTTTGTGCAACGTTATGCAAAAATAAGTGTGGTTCTGTAAAACTGATGCTTGAAAGTGTGATTTTGTGATAGATTTATCAAATGTAGTGTGGTTTTACGAAATTTACTACAGCAAAAAAAGGGTGCAAAAGACAATGAAAGCAAAGCAAACAGAGAACCAAATCACTGAATGAATTTGATAAGCAACTGGATCAGGTAAAAAAAACTTAGTCCCACAACAGTTTTAGAAAATGAACTTATTTCACTTTCACCACAAGCACATGCACCAATATATATCAGTTTAGAAAATGATCTTGGTCCTACAGAAGTTAAAGGATTAATTTATGTTCCAACTGATTAAGTTTATAAAGCCCTCACAAGGCACATATGCCAAATAGATGTGCAGAAAATTAGATGATAGTACAAAATCCATTAAAATCATCATGTTCAGATTTTTTTTATATCAACCAAAGGAGCAAAGCACGATGATTTGCATGAGATCAGAGAGCACTTACAGTAACTGTACGAACAACCCCTCCACTGGCACCATCACGGGCCATAGCAAGGGAAACCACCTTCACCACAAACTTCTGTAAAGATGAGCATAAAAGAACCATCTTAGGAGATGCACAAGAAGCGCAACTGTGCAAGACTATGAAGGGAGCATTTGAGTAACAAAAAATGACGTACGCGCTCTTGATTCTGGACCTTGTCATTAATGTTCTGAGCTCTTTGCTCAATCATGGTAAAATTATGACCAAATAAAACAGTCAGCTGAAGGTACAATTCATTTTCCCTCACAAAATCCATGAATAAGCTACTTTCTATTCCATTTTGCAAAATAAGGACGATATTTCCTAGTTGATACCCACAACAACAACAAAAATGATGGTCAAACAAGCAAACAGCAATACAAGTAAAAGCAGAATCGAACCTAGCCTTAGACTTTATTCTCCTTCATAGATTTAACAAACTAATTTATTCTCCTTCATAGATTTAACAAACTACCTCCAATTACTCTCAAGTCTCTAAAGAGAAACTCAATGACGTACCTCAGCTTCTTCCTGGGTCATTCCCTCTCTCCATTCATGGTCAAGCAACGCATACAGGTAACTGGAGCCTGAACCTGCAACAAGTCAGAGATAACAACATGTGTCAGAAACTGTACCTGATATAAAATACACTAAAGCTGGATTAGCAAAATTATATGATCAATGCTTTTGAGTGGAGCCAGGTTGCACTCAACCAGATTTGGAGTATTGATGAAACCCCAACATTGTGATGCAAACCACTAAAGGAACCATGTAGTTGTGTTGGGGGGAACATACCTCCAATCGCAAATTGTTGCCTCAGAATCGTTCCACCAAGGGGCACTGAGAAAATCTGGCCTCCCTCATATTTATCCCACCCACCAACTATCATGCCAGCTTGTAACATGTTCTGGACATGGATAACACAGATCAGAAAGAAATGTCGTGAATTCATGAAGGTGAATGAACATTAAACAGCATTAACATTCTTGTGTCCTGGAATTGTACACCAAACATACCTTGTTCTGGTAAGCCAACAACCTAATTAAGTTGGCTGCGACTTTCACAGTAGCTGGTTGCCCAAGCTGAATTCTGCACATGGCGGACAACTTTAGCATCAGCTATCTTGCATGTCAAATATTTCAAGTAACTATACAGCATTGAATTAATCAATGAGATCTGAATTTCATTTAGTTCGTTCAATCCTGTCCTATTTAATTTACAAGAACAAAATATTGTTAGGTTGTGCATAAAGAACAAACTTACGTGTGTTGGTGGAGGAAATAGCGTACATAATCTGAAATGACTTGTGTATCAGCAGCCTGTCAAACAATCAGAAACATTTACATGTGAAACATGGAACTTACGAACAGGAAATGTACCTTGTCTGGAACTAAGTAGATGACTACAAAAAGGTAAGCAGAAGACAAACATTAATATGTGGTCATAACTCATGAGAACCACATTCTACTACAAACAAGCAATAACAAGGTAGCCAAAAAAAATGATGATATATTGATATGCAGCCCTACAACACAAAACCTTTATCTTGAAAGTATGTAATTTTGGTTTCGTTGTTCACACCAGCAATCAAACATAAGCTACTGTCTGATTTTGGAAACATTGAAGAAATGAACTAAAGTGACATTAACTTATTAAATGGACTGATTAAGCAGAGTATGCCTACTCAAACATCTTAAGATCACAATAAAATGGGACAACGTGAAAAAGGATATAATCTTTTTAAATGGACTGATTGAGCAGATATGCCTACTCAAACATCTTAAGATCACAATAAAATGGGACAACGTGAAAAAGGATATAATCTTCAAAACAATATAGTAACTTACAGATCCAGAGCGGCAGACATACACATTGTCTGTCAGCTGAGTAATCTTGTCCGACGCACGGTTTGCCACATACATTCCTAAGAATTAGGACCAGGCAACAAAGGATATTAAAGTGAAGCAACAAAACATTATGAAAAAGCAACCTAATATTGGTTTCATATGTTTCAAACAGAAGCAACAAGTCAACAACATTTTGCTAACCAAATAAGACGCCACAGCAAACCCACGTTAAGGAGGCATGTTTCCCAGTAAGCACAAGATAAATTAATCATAGTGATACAAGGTTCCAGATTCACAAAACACATATCCTCATTCTTCACTGCCAGAACGACAACTATCATAACAACAGTCAGGTGACGGGTGTTGTTTTTTCTCTAATTCTATGGCAATACAACAAGGCAGTCCATAATTTCGCATATATGTAACAGCACTTCGAGTTCGTCTCTTTTAACATGGTCAAGCACTGGTACACCTAATTATCTAAAAAGCCCAACTTTCCTATATTCGACTGCAAACACATAGGATTTCCCCCCAATCTCGCAACTAGTAAACCTACAAGATCCAATTAGGCAAGGAGCGCATATGTATCACAGACACTAGCGAAATTAGACCGGCGACGCCATCCCCACATCAGATCTAACCATGTCCACGGGAAAATCCCCTGCGGAACACATACAGATGGGGGGTCGGGGCGTACCGGTGCTGGTCCTGGAGTCGGCGGCGAGGACGACGCCGCCGTCGTAGCAGACCCCGACGATGGTGGTGCCCATCCGGTGCTCCCCGGAGGTGGGGGCGTCGCCGGCGGAGGAGGAGCCCATGAGAGCGGCGTCCATAGCGAGCGGGCAGATCGGCGGTGGCAAATCCCTAGCGACGAGTCGGCGAGATGCGAAGAGGCGAAAGCTGTGCGTGCGTCCGTTTGCTTTGTAGAATTGGGTGCGCTTGCCGCTTCCGCTTCCGCTTCCGCTTGGCCTCCCCCGCTAGAGAGAGAGAAACAAGGGAGCCGAGACGAGGAGGACGTCTCCGGGTTGCGTTCTCGCGTCGCGTTCGGGTCCCTGGCCGGCTGGACCTGATTGATGAGCTCGCCAGCGAATCTGACTCAGTTGGGTTGAGGTCCAGCATTCTCGGCCGCGACCGAGCGCAGCTGGGCCGGCCAGACTCTCGTCGGTATTTCGTCCCTCGGCCGGACGTTCGTGGGCCTCGCCTTGTGCTCCCGATTACAGTCGCTCTTTTCAAAAAAAAAAAAAAAGATTACAGTCGCTCGGCCGGACGTTCGGCGCTTCCGTCGGGTACCCGAGTTATGTCCCGCTCAATTCGACTTAGAACTTTTAATTTTTTTATTTATATTTTTATAATTTTTAAATTTAGTCTTTTGTAACTTTTTGTTTTTTTAGTTTTTTGTCGGTTTTTTCATATTCGTTTGCATTATTTATAGTGGGCTAACATATTTTTTCTATTTTAAAATTTTTTAAATTTAGTTATGCTAAATAAGTCACCATTAAATACAGTGTAATTTCAGCCAGTTACACTGTAATTTCAGCTATGAGTTAGCTTATTTCAGTCCAACCGAGCGGCACCTTAACTCCGGCGTCCTCCAAATAAATTCCGCAACTATTTAGAATTTCAGTTGCTCATAAAATAGTATATTACATAAACTTGCATATTTCATTCAAACTTAAAAGCTCTTACAATACCAAAAGGAGGTCTAACGCCCAAAAAAATTACAAAAAACCTCTTCCCGCTAATTTACAACGAAAGGAAAGGAAAACTTAAAACCACATGCGAAGCCTAAACGCGAAAAAGACCTAAAAGTCATTATCTTCCCTGTAGAAGGAATTATAGAATTCCTCTTTGTAGGAAGCGTTGTCTTCCTCGTATTCTACCTCTGGATAATTAAAGCATGGGTGAATACAAAGTACTCAGCAAACCACGGATTCAAAGATTTATAATAGCATGCAGGGAATTCAAACGATCAAGGGCTCTAAGCTAAATTGCTACCAGATAATTATTTAATGTGCAAAAAGTAAGCTTCATATTTTGTAAAACAGTTTTTGAAAGTTGAATTAAGTAAATTGCATATAATATGGAAATAATCTCCATAATCACCAAAACACTACTTATGTCATTGTTTCTGGTACCACCCATCAACATAGCTTTATTAACCGGAAGTACGGTGCATTCAAATAATTTTGATAAATCTCTGTAGAATTTGTCTAATTTAACCTGCATGATACCAACAACTTGATCGGAGTTGGATACCAAGGTGTAATAGTGCTCCAAATGTTTATTCCTTTCATCCAATAAAGTTAAAGGTTATATTCATAGATGGTCCTGCGTAGCACTCGAACGGGGTGCTCTCAATAACCACTTACTATTGTGAGGACCGAATGGGCAATCCATATGGATACCTGAGGGGCCATTCGATTCCACCCTGAGGGCGCGACAAATCATCCAGAGGCTTATACCCTAGAAAAAGCATGATGATTGGGTCCCATCCTACAAAAGTTCAATCTACCAGAGCAACATACAATCTAAGTTCAACAAAATCGATCGTGTGGTTGAGCTTTAACTATGTCTTTAAACTTAGCATAAGGGTTTATGTTCTTAAACTTAGCATAAGGGTCCTAGTCCTTGACGTTTCAAGCGAGGCCACCATTCTTTAACTGATGGGTACACAATCATCATGATAACAGATGTGCACACGATCATAATCAATCACTTCCCACCTTCTCGCCCTCGACATTTTAATTTGCCAAATCATTTTATGTGAGTAAAGCCTATCTACGATATTGTGGTGATAATAGTATTTAACCTAGGGTTATCAAAGGGATATATGGTATCCAAATCAAGGAGGTCTTTACACAAGTAATATATATAGGTGTTAACTTGTACCAGTTTATTTGAAGATATACTTTTATCCAAATAGGTTTTCTTTTATCCAAATAAGTTTTCATGCATTCCTATAATTCTATCAAAAATAATTTACTTTATATAATTCATAGGCTCAACATAATCAAGGGGAATTCCATGACTTGCCTTCTGGCACATTGTCATCCTACCAACCTAAGGCTTTAAGGTTCTCAACTTCTCCCCTTGGACAGCATGTAGTGATGTGGCGTTGTGAGCAGGGCAGCGTGGCCACTGAAAGCATCATTGCAGCAGCCATGCTTTCCATTGGACGCGTGTTGCAGTTATGCGCCTTCACAATGCTTATGCGTCTTTAAATCTTGCATTCCACTTCTTTGAGGCTAATGTGGGAATACGTTTCATTGGCTTCGCGAAGCACGGTATGACAGTGATAGAGGGACCTGTTACCTATGGAGGCGCTTGACTCTACATGTTTTTGAGTGTTAGTGGAATCCCAGCTATATATACTGTTGTTGACATATAGATCTTAGTGGATAACTCAACTGGTCTTAGCCATCAGTCACTTGGTGGAAAGCATTTTATTAATTTATCGATCCATCTAGAATCTAGTATCAGCATTCCAGCATCTCTCTGTTATCTCTCTCACCAATTCTCCATTCCTCTTGGTGTTAGATCATAGCAAAAATAGTGGCACCCTTGCTCAGGCTCACGGTTCATGGCTTCGGGGCAAGTCACGTCCAGATGACGGGTGGCCTAGTGACCTCCCGACCGGTGGCACTCTTGCTCATTGTTCTTTTCCGATGAACCTGGTGTGTTTCTTATTGATTTAAACCCGCATTCTCATTTTTGTATTTTGATGTTCTACATAGCAATATGAAATTGTTCATTAGAGCCTTTGAATCTTGATGTTCTACATAGGAGTATGGTCAATCACTTGAGCCTTAAATCTTGATATTATATATGCTTTATCTCTTTAGATGTCTAAATTCCATAACGAAACAGGGCAGCTCATGTTGCTTGTGATTTCTTTGTCTTGCGATATCTTTGACAACATTATTGAGCTACAAATACTAAAAGAGCATGCAAGGGAATACTTTCTTTATGAAGTTTAATTCATATATAGCCTTTTGTTGTATTCCAAATTAGTTGACTAACTATTTTTTTCAGGACTGGAATTTAGGAAATTTGATAGGTATAGCAAGATATGGACGTCTAAATCTAATATCTTGATTTTCTCACAAAATTTCCATGTAAATGAAGCAAAAATGATTCATAGTGGAGCTGCTTTAGTTAGTGTTATAATGCCACCTTCCACAGATGATATAGTTGGTCTATCCATGATTCCAATTGAGCCCCATTAAGAAAGCTAATTTCATATAAATTCAAAGTTTACAGTGAAGTGAAAACAGCTTACCTAGGCTTTAAATTTTTATATGATTATATAGTTACCTATGTTGAACGTGATATATTTGAGACGATTACTTATTGCCGTTATTTTAAAAAATGTTTACGTAAATGTATCATGAATCATTTTTTTCCTTTGTAAAGTTTGACCCAACAGGGTTTGAATGCGTGCTACGCCACTGCCGTATGAAGTGCCAAATGTCGTCATCAAAATAGTTGTTCTATTATTCAGGTGAGAAAGGCCCTAACGATTAGGCTCCACAGAGGCACATACCTCAGATCAAATGCCACTGCAAATGTCATCAAAGTGTAACACTAAATCAAGCAAAACACCATACAAACATTGCCGAAAGCCGTCAAACAGCATATCAAATGAGCCGCACCATGCAATTCAACCACGTACTTGCAAACAGTATGTACAGTGTTACAGGATATAGCCATTATTCCTCGTATTCTGGAAAAGGTCTCCCACTTCAAGCACAAGTTTCTCTCTGAAGAAAACTTTTGGGATTTCTAGTTTAAATCGGTCTGAGTTACTCATGATTCTGTTACCCCAAAAAGCACGATGAATGCTATTCCTTCTTGAACCCAAAATCATCAAATAGACCCTGAAAGTGGAAGTGCAAACTTTTTAGTCCTTTCGGATACATTAGGCATGGAATGAACAGAACAAAGACGTTTTAATGAGAATGTTTGGTTGATGAAAGAATCATATGCTAACCTCGGCATCATTCATTCCATAAGCCACACAATAGTGTTCCTGAAAGCAGAAATAATAATGAATGGAAAATTAGAGCACAAACACATTTCACTATTTTTTATGGGATCACTCAACCAATAAGCAGCAATTCTCAAGGAATTACCTGCATCATATGCCACTCTTCGAACTCATCAAACAATTCTAGTCGTTCAATCCTGCAACCATGCAGTTTCATGAGTTGTGACATCAGAAAAAGTGCAATGTAAACCAAGCTGGAGCCTATGTCCTTCGTCAAAATCAAATTTAAAACTCTAGAGTGATCACTAGATCCGCTAGAGTGACCTTTGTAAATATAGCCAAAAAGTCCAAAAGAATAAGGTGTTTTCCCTTGTGATACTACAACTCTACATGGCCAATAATGTAATAATATTCAACACTTATTCTCAGAAAAACCTCTCAATAGGTGAGTACCCCATTGAATTGGGTAAGATGCTTTATCCAGTTCACAGTAATGACATCAACTAGCATCACTCAACAAATATTTGAGTTCCATCTACTGCTTATCAGTTGACACTTCACAGAAACTAAAAGATGTGAATCATCCTTTAAACTTGGAAACATTTCAAAAACCTTGCAGTATTATTTTTCAGAGACTATCAGAAACATTACCTGCGCCTTTCTTCACTGTCAATGAATTCATTATATATTCTCAGCATATCCCACGCAACAGCTCTCTGAAAAAATCAACCATAAGATCCCCAGAAAGAATTTTCCTATGGAAATTTAGTGTTAATCAAACATATACCTGCCATCCATGATCAAGAAAAAGTTTTTCCTTGTGACTTAAGGTTGGTGTAGCATTTATACCAAGGAGGGGGCATCCTCTACTCTGCAGTGGCAGGACAACAGAAAGCATTAAGCAGCAGCCACCTCAATATATCTTTCCATGGCAGAGAAAAGAACAGGTGCTAACCAAAATAAGTAAGAGCACCATCTTGTTTCATTCATACAAGTAAGATGTACTCAATCAATTGAGGTCCACAAATACAAGATATTTAAACAAATGACTTTAAATATTTGATCGCACAACACTCTTCTCATCCTCCCTAATGGCGCATATTCAATGCAATCTAAGTTTGCCTTCTTCCTCTTCATTTATTTACACGATAACTTCCTACACTCCCTTCTCCAATTGCCATACAGCTATGATCAGCCTTTCCTTAATTTTAAGACAGATCCAATAGCCCAGACATAGGTTTTGATGAATCAAAGAACTAGTTTGTGATAAGCAAAGGCCACAACCCACAATTCTTCAATTCTTCAAGGAGATCCCTAGAATCTGCCTTACTGTCTTCACACTCAGTAGACCTCTTTGAGTCGGCTCAGAGATATTTACCAGATACGGTATTTCTTAGTGTAAGATATGTGTTCCTCTTTTTGAGAAAAAAGGTCCTATCTTGATAATTGGATTCACAGAACTGAAGGCAGTCTATTTGTTAGGAATTGTCTAATTGGTTGCACTTTGCAGAAATACAAAAGGTCTACAACTCATTTGTTTCCTACTTGGACATAATATCACGCAGCAATCATGCAAATTTAGCCCAAAATCTTCCATATTTATGCCTGAAGCCAGTGAAACACAGTTTACAACGGTTCATGCAAAATAAAGAAGAGCGTAAAAAGGTACCTCAAGGTTCCTAATCATTTGCTCCCCAAATGCATCATCTGGATGGATCTGCATCAAAACAGAAGTCAACAGTGCCAAAAGCTATCACATATAAGAGTGGCAAAATAGTACATCATTGGAGAATGACTCGACCTGCTCGTATAAGAAAAAAATAGCAGTGGAGAACTTTTCAGATGCCCAACCAACAATAGCACCGGTTGAAGTTGGATCTAAGTAAATTAGCACACACTCTGCAATTATAAAGGTCGGCAAGCTGATGGCAACAGAAAATTTTATCAAAAGCTCGAAAACTTGGCTTGTGATTCAAGTGCTAGAGATAAAAGCTACATGATACAAGTATCCCATTTGATGGTGTTCCTAACGGAAAGAATTGTGCAGCATAACTTCAAGTCGATATAATTTTCATTAACAGATGAAATGGGTTAAATGGGATCATTCAAACAGTCAAATAAACTTCTCCAGAAATAAAACAGATATGTTCATATAAATGAGAACGGAAAACACTGTACATTTATGTTGTTGTGACATGTACATTAATACAAATATAACAGAAAAATTAGTTACAACATAGGCGAACATCATAGAGGGTAGAAATTATGATTAAGCTAACAAAACATGCCCACTTTATATATCATAAAAGAGGGAACATAAGATAAATTTTTTTACCTAGGGTCCATTTCAGCCATGCGAATAACCGAATCTAGTTTCGGTATATCACGGATATCAGCAGAAAATAGCTTGTAATGCGCACTCATCACTTCACCTTTTTCTGAAATATTTGGCCACAATCAATTATTGTGCAGGCACAATGAGAACAGAAAAGTATCAAATTGTGATGGCTGGGATTTAACAGTAGCAAAGAGAACTTTCTTCCACAGAATGGAATAGCTACCTCGAAATGAAAATATAAAAGAAACTTTCTACTACGATAACCAATAGAGCATGCTTCCTCCAAAAAAGCCCACTTACTATTAAGTCAATGCACCACATGCTATAACCAATAGCAATTACTACAGTACCAACTAACTTGACAGAAACATGGAGAATAAGCTATAGAAAAATTCAGGCGAACAAAAAAAATAACTAGATCAAAACTGTAAAATTTGAGATCACTACTACTCGGCAAACAAATCCCTCCTTGCTTGTTGTTAAACATAAATATTGCTGCCAAATAGATATCAAACTAGAAGAAAACACCCACTAGATAAATATAGAAAGGATATGTTAGTAGCATGAGTGGACAAATTTAGAGTTATCGGTCAATTCCAGTACAACTAGGAATGTCCTTAAATGCAAATAGGGGTAGGCGACACAAAAAATTAGAGTAAATGAGAGAACTACCAATTGAAATTGAAGCTTCTGGTCCTAACTTTTCCTTCATTTCGCTATAGTAGTTGATAATGGCAGCCTTTTTGCTAGTTACCTGCCAAACAACAGAAGTTGTCAGAAATTACTTGCATGCAAAAAGATAAGAAGTTGGTGTTGGGAAGGAAGATTCAATATAGTAACTAGCGTACTGAATCACAACACAGGAATGGTATTGCGTTGGGTAGTAAGCCACACTTGAATATAGAAAGGAAAGTTTTTCATACCTCCTTGAAATCCAGCTCTACATAAAGGTATGGAGCAATCCCTTCATCCTACAACAACAAATACAACACAGAACAAGGCATAAATCAATTGCATAGAATCACCAACACAGTTCATGTAGTTTGATCTTCATCACTTCTTCCAACCAAAGCAGTATATAATTTACCCACAAGACATACCAGAACATAGTCAGCTAATTAACAACAATAAAGGGCATATAGGGTTAAATTAAAATGTCATGAATGATGAAGAAAAAGATGTTAAAACTGCAGTGCATATTACATAGGCCTGAAAAGGGCAGTAAGCATGAAGTTGTTATGTCTATGAAATAAGGAGTTAATGACAAACTTGCAACTGGAAAAATGTCGTGTCAAAGCCAGCGCCAAGAGATAATATTTGTTTCTGCTTTTGTTCATTACTGTCCTTCCCAGCATTGAGGAACTGATGCAGAAGCTTCCTAAGAACAGACCAACGGGCATAGTACCCTTTGCAGAGTCATTGGGAAATAAAAGCATTAGAATTTCCAAATACTTTACATTTAGAGAACCAGATTAAAGAAATCCATAGAGGTGGTACCTACCACGATTGATTATTGGAGCCCTTTTTGTTGTTCGCCTAACAAAAAAGTGCACATAATCATCCTTCATGTATCCTTTACTAACACAGGACCTGCAAAGGAAGACGATAATGTAAAATAAGTAATGACAGCTAATCCATAATTTTGCAAACTAGAACGTCATTTAAATTTATAAGTAATATCCCACATTTTGCATAGTTTGTAAAGGATTTGCAAGATTCTCTAAGATTGATTTACTCCAGAGTTCTAAATAGCAGCTGCTAGAGCTGCACATGCGCCCGCTAAAGCGCGCGCTAAAGCGTTCAGGTACCCCAGCCGTCTGCATATCAAGTCTGCTAGCCCACATAAATACTTAACTGTGAGGTGTTGACTCACTATCTACCTACCATTATTTACAGCATCAATTCATTCGTTCCAGTGTAAACTAGAACACCATCTAAATTTATAAGAAATATCCCACATTTTGCATAGTTTGTAAAGGACATGCAAGATTCTCTAAGATTGATTCATTCCGGTGTTCCAACTAGCGGCTGCTAGAGCTGCACATGCGCCTGCTAAAGCGTTCAGGTACCCCAGCCGTCTGCATATCAAGTCTGCTAGCCCACATAAATACTTAACGGTGAGGTGCTGACTCGCTATCTGCCAACCGTTATTTACAGCATCAATTCATTCAAACCGATAATGCTCCATAGCACAAAGTCTTACATGACCTTAAGAACACACAAACTTTATATAAGCAACCATCCGCCCACCAGGCAAAAAAAGGATTCCATTCAAGAAAAATTGGTAATAGAGGCACAGCTCTCCTCTTACCTTTTTGTTGATTTCTTGTGGAGAAAAAAAATATAAAGTCGGTTCAAGAGAATGTTTCAATCACACTGCATGATCACTTGCAGAAAAGAGGGAGACAAACGGGAAATGGGGCGTAAGTAAGTTAAGAACAAACTCATAAGAAATTTGGATCAACTAGCTAGGCAGCTATCAAAGCTCGAGGGTTAACCTGGCTCTAATGTTTTTCACCCCGATTTGTTGCAACAGAAAGCACAGTAATAGCACGACGCGAATTGATCTAAACAAACTAGCCGCGTTCTCTTCCAATAATCTCTTGCAAGGGAGAAAGCAAATTAGCCGTACAACGCACGCCAGAAACCATCGCTAAGATCACTAACATGCGGGGTGGGGAACGAAGGGGGACTTACAGCTTGCTGGCTGCGGCGTCATCGTTGGTGGCCTGCACGGCGGCCGGGCTGCTCCGCGCGGCGACGCTGCCTCCGCCTCCTGCCGCTGCCGCCTCCATTCGGCCGGGGCACGGTGCGGGTCGATCGATCGGGCGCCGCGGCCGCACGGGGTGAGGGGAGGGGAGGACAGCTGGGTTGCGGCTTGCTCGAGCACGTCTCGGCGACTCGGCTCGACCGCAGTCAGTCACCGCACCACCAAGGAGACGAGACGGAAGCGGTGGGTGTGCATGTCCCTTGGACCCAACCCGAGGAATTTGTCTCCGGCCTGCGGCCGCCGCGTCCGGCCGGGCCGAATACGCAAATGCAAACCAACCACTTGGGCAGGAACAATGGCTGCAAGGCCCGAGGACCACACAGGATGCGGTTCCTAGAAGGCCTGAAAGCCCAAAACTCCGTGGTTCGCGCACGCGCCCTGCGGCGCGGCCCAGCCCCCACCCCACCACCCTGCCGACGCCGGGCACCGGCGGCAGGAGGATTTGCCGGGGCGCCGGGCTCGGCGGTGCCCGTCGGGCTCGTCTCCAACGTTTAGCCCTAGCGCGTAGGGATTTCACATTATGCGCGCGTGATGAGGTCCGGGAACACACGCCGTCGCTCAAAGTTTTGCTATACGGTCGGAGGAGGGCAAGAGACGAGCGGCGGCGCTTGCACCGACGGCTCGCTGCCGGAAGGTCCCTGGGAGGTAACGCTCGCTCGCTTACTATATCTTGTTCTGGTTTACTGCATCGGTGTGTTCATTCTGTTGAACACTCGCACCGTCACTCATACAAGCACAGTGCCAATAAGCATTTGGGCGTGCCGCATGCAGGGGCGGAGCTAGAGAAAAATTAAGGGGGGTACGGTATTTTCTTCATGCCATGTATATGTATACATACGGTAGCAGAAGAGGTGCAAAAGAGGTGAAAGTTTAGAGGTTAGCATTGATTTTCCGATTTTCACGTGGGTGCGGCCGCACCCACAGTCACCTACGTAGCTCCGCCCTTGGCCGCATGTTGGGTTTTAAGTCAAAACCTAACTGATTTCGTAGATGCTTTTTGTCTATCATCTATTTCTCTGTGGTATCACTTATAATGTATTATGATGCTAGAGATTAGGATATATTTATAGACTCCACTTCCAGGTGTTACAAAGTGACCCACATGTTTTTTGTATCCTGTAAGACTCCTGAATCATGTCACCAACCACGATCAGACATACCAGTTTTATGAGTCTAAAATATATGAGTCCTTAGCACATATGTGTGAGTCATGCACCATGATCGGATTATTTGTGAGATCAATTCCAATCTGATCATATGGGTCAACAGTCTGAAGAGCTGACCCTGCAAAACAAATCCAACTATTCCGCCCTGTGGTGTACCTGGGTTAAACAAATGCATGCATATTAAATTCCAATAGATTCGATCTCAATAAATATGTCTAATATAGTCTAGCACAATCGTCCTTAGCACCTTGAGTATTAATTTCTCGAGTTAAATTCCGCATCAAAAATATCCCCTATCACTTGCATTAATAATATGAATAATTTCACATTTAGTAAAATAGATAATAACCACAATAAATATTAAAAGCCACATAAAAATCCCAATATTTCCCACTTGATTGAAACATTTCAATCAATGTGTCTGTTGTTTTTGGCTAAGACTTATGACTTTTGGCTGCGGCTTATGATTTTTGGGCTGTTCGTATGAGAGATTACAAGGTAACAGAAACTCATGTGCAGTTTTTGCCGATATAAATGAAGTTGATACAATATATACTACAATTAACTAGTAGACACCATATTAAAAAGGCACTTCGTTTAAAAGATAGTTACTGTAGAAAAGTCAAAAGCAGAAACCAAAAGCTAAAAAAGAACAGGGCCAATAAACGGAAGCCCCGTGACTTAATCATGCTTAAAAAATAATTCATGACTAACTGGTTTAGTCAGTAGATCTTCCTTCAATGTGTTTATTTTTACTTTAAAATAAGAGATAGATTGTGATGCACTTTCTACGATCTTAAGTGATGCAAGATATTCCCTTAGTCATATAACTTCCTTTGCAGCATCAAATGCAGCTTCCATGAAGGAATGTACAACTGTATCCTATTTCTGCTATAATAAGAAATAACATTTTCTGCCAAATTAAATAGATAATCAGAAGCCATTTGCCAATCAATATCAGTCTAACCTTGCAATTGAAGATTATTACCATTAAAACATAATGAATAATCCATATATTCCTTTGACATAACGCAGTACATATTTGATTTGTTTCCAATGCTCTTCCCTAAGCTAACAGTGATGATCAGGGGTGGAGGGAGGAGGGTGCTGGCAGGGGCTAGGTGCCCCCTCATGGTTGGATACATTTGCACTATAACCTTATATATTTTAAGGAATTTTGTTGTCGTTGTGCTATTTGGCTATTCTCATCAAATATAATTATATTGTATAAATTGTTTAGCCCCCCTTATTTCCAAATCCCGGCTCCGCCCTTGATGCTGATAGAGCTCCTATCTCTTTTGGGGATCTCTCCTGTAAGTTGATTTCTTGAAAGATCAATATTGCTACCCGGAATATATTGAGTAAAGGACCATTATAATATGAACTATCCACGTATATGTACACAGACAGGTATGCAACTCCACCAGCATAAACCGTAGTGAATTTAACCAAAAGATATGTGCCAGCGTTTTCCTGTAATCTTTCCCATTCTAACTGCATAGCTGTTAAATTTCCTAGAAAATGTGGTACAAGACCAGATAAGTTGTTACCACGGAGACCCCAATATCCTAGTGTGTGAAGTTGGGATAGTTGTTCGGAATTTGACCAGAAAATTGATCTGACTGCAAACTCAGAACAATGAGAGACTGTAGGCTATCACCCATCCATGTCAGTATGCTTCCTGAGAAATTATTATGTGCAAGATCAAGAAGAACCAATCCATTACATGACTGCAATGAGGTGGGAAAATTACCAGATAAGCTGTTCCATCTGAGGGATAATGCTGCAAGGGAGGTTATGGAACCCATGGTTGAAGGTATTTCTCCTTGGTGCTTATTTCTTGAGAAGTCGATGGTATGTAGTCTTGAGACCTTCTGCCAACAGTGCTAAGATCCGTGATGAACAATAATCGCCAGTTACTATTCATCTAAAACTCTAAAAACATATTTATATCCATTTCATCCGTTTCACACCCGTTTACACTATTCTTAGCTTCATTTTCCCATATTAGACACTGATAAAACTCAAAATCACCATAACATCGTTTCCAACCCTAAACCCGACACGGTTCAAACTTTAATTGTTTGCCGAAACCTATATCCATTTTGAACTATGAAGTCCATTCTCAACCCTGCTTAGCCAAGATACGCTCTAATGAAACCCTAGCTAGCCAAATGTTATCTCGAATCTATGTCCAGTATTGTTTTCATTGTCACTATTCACGAAACCGTAGTGCACTGAGTTATTGATTTGTGAATGGTTACCTAATTAATAAAATACAAGAATTAGAACCTTATGCTAAATAAAAAACATAGTGATCACTCAACCATAAGATTTAGCTCTTCAAACCTGATCTAGTACCTGCTCAAATCGATTGAATCTCTACAACAATAAAGAAGAGTTGGTATGGGAGGGGGAAAACCATACTGAAAGGAAGAGTTGGCAAGGGAGGGGAGAAAACCATACTGAAGAGGAGAGTTCGTATGGGAGGGGGAAACCATACTGAACAACAGTAGGGCTACATCAAATCAGGCGAGGCCACGGACCACTCGAGTTTGTTGGGAACAAGACTTACTAAGTAGAGGCTATATAAAGAGATGAGCAATGAAATAACCTTGTTTTCTTAACTCAATCATGAGGGTTAAGAGATCTTGTGAGTAAAACTGGGCAACTCTGCAGTCATTTATAAATGATATTTAAATACGCTGTGCTTCCAGTAAATAAACCTATGTTTAATAGATGATTCCAATAGCAAAGCATAAGTTGATTTGGAAATAGATTGGAAATGTTGGAAGTCTGGTAATCAAGATGTTGAAACCCCAAATTTCTTATGAAGTTATTGCTCTTTTGTGTTTAAAAATATTTACAAATAAAACTACATCCACAAATGCTTAATAAAACCCATATATCCCCATCTCTTGAAAATCCTCGCAAGTAGTTAAATAGCATTTTCCATGTGACTTGTTAAGTACGATTGGTTGTACTCAGTCTTGCTTTATTTTTCACTAACACAGATATTAGAAAAAGAAATGATGTTACAAGTTTTGGTATTAGGGTTACAACCGCACTCAAGCGTTCCTGTGATAATTTTCTTTGGATCTTTTGAATATAAATACATTTTAGGCTTGGACGTGCTTAAAGTTGCTAAAATTGACCATTATGTCTTATTTTAATCAAATTAACCTTTTTGAAATGTTTGTGAGCAAGCATAATACTCCTTCTGTTCGCAACTGAACTCTTGTGCCGTTGCAGGACATACGATGGCCTTGTTCCCAAAAATAGGGGCGTTACATGGCCTAGCTGCAACTTGATGGTATTTATGGTTAATCAGAAATATGATGGCTAGTTTGTTGAGCAGTACTACCTCTAACATTTAGGGCGTTGTGCTCCTCTTCAGTTTTGGATGTAATGTTTCCTGGTAACCCCAGCGGCCAGCCAGACCTATTGTCTTAGCTTCAGATATTTCAAGTAGAGCTGTAGGAGTAGTAGTAATGGACCTGTTCTTTTGGGCCGTGATTTATGGCTTTTGGCTGCGATTTATGCCTTTTGTTTATTCACGAGTGTACTGAGAGATAGAGACGCGTTCGATTTTGACCGATATAAATAAAGTTGTTGCAAGTGTATTATAATCGACCTATAGATCCCGTCTTTCATTTTGAAAAGATACTTCGTTTAAAAATTAGTTATTATAAAAAAAAGTGATTTAGAAGCCGAAAAGAAGAGGATCAACATTTGTTATGGCGGTGAGTGGGCTGACATTTTTGCTTAGTGATAAGTATGCTGGTTCGATGCAAAAATATGCATTGGCAAAAATTCGATAGCAGTGATAATAAACTGGGCGCTTGCATAATAGGCTGGGGCAGTGGCAGAATCAGGTCTCGGTCTACCTAGGCTATAGTCTAAGGTTTGATAATAAAAGTCCATAAAAAATTCATGAAAGATCATAAAAAATAAAGTTACTAAGAATCAATTTTGGAGTATTTGGCCCAGCCCTGGCTTGGGCAGTCGATCTTGGAGTATCTGGCCCAGCCCGACCTTGGGCTGGTTCCACCCTGGGCTGGGCCGTATGTTGCCATCATCACAAACCGAACCAAAAGTACGCGCTTCCTTCACAAGATCAAATACTACTACTAGTTCTCCGTGCGTGACACGAGGCGAAGCTGCCTCGAAAGTCGGGCGTGACGAACCGAGGATACGGACATCAGGTGCAAATCCCTGGAAAGCATTTCATTACAAGGATCGAACAACTGCCTCCTTCTCTTTTCTTCCCTTCTCGAGAAGAAAAAGGCAGGAGGAAAAAAATAGGTGATCCCTCTGCTGACTGGCTGCACGCATGTGAGGGGGGCGACCTCATCTCAGAGCAAGTCCAATAATAGAGTCAAGTGTTTGGCTATAAGTCAAATTATAAGAGCCAAGTTATACAATAATCTGTCTTCTATTTGTCTACAAAAGATTTTTTTATTATTATGTGGTACCATGTCTCACATTCTCTTTCCTACTCCTCCTCACATACATTTATTATCTGGACCCATCACTGCATAGGCTCCCGTATGCAGCTTGTTGCTTGCATGAGAGCCAAGCTCTCCTCTCTCTCCTCTCTTCTTTCCTCCACATCAGCAAAAATGCTGACTAGCTTGGCTATAAAACCATTGTTGTACTTGCTCTCATCTGCCCAGTCGTACGACCGGAGCCACCTGGCATGTCCGGCGATCCCGTATGTGAGCCACATGCGCCAGCCTGTACGCGCTCGCCCTGATTGTTAAATTAGTTCGTTTGAACCTATGATTTATAGTTTGCAGTATTTTTAAACAATTTTGGTTTATGGTTTATAATTTAAGATTTTTCTTAAATAATTAAATAGGATGATTTTTTTATCATCGTTTCGAAATGGTTTCTCGGAATAGCTTTTTAAAACAGTTTATGGGATAGTTTTTTAAAAACAGTTTATTGGTATTTATTTTGTTTCTACAAATACTTATATTAAAATAAAAAATCATAAATCTTAGCTTAAATTATAAGCTGCAACTTAAAAAAAACCCACCCCAATTGTGGAGAGAAGCGCGCGTTGCCGAGCTTGCCTTACCCCGTGCGGCAGTGTCATCATCGCCGGTACTGCTGATTAAATTAGCGGAGGGCACACATGAACAAATGATTGGGGAACCGAACCCCGTGTGTCCATCCACATGTCTTGCCTTTGCTGTCGAATCTTTATTGCGTTGCTGGCTGGCTGCAGCTAGATCTAGGAGCCCCATTTGCTGTAGAATTATTTATGGCGGTCAAGTGCATAAATCATTAATTATGCAAGGTAGTTTTGTTAGTTTGCACAACTGATGGGAGTATATACAGCACTACAATTTACGTACTTTTTCTGATCACAAATATAAGGCTACTTAAATGAATCACTAGCAGTTCTCCTGCTAGCAGTTTTTTTTTAAAAAGTCGTCCTATAATTTGTATTGGTCGAACATTTTTAATTAGATTTCATCCTAAACATGCTAGGACGAGTTAGACCTCATAAACTTGGTGTCAGTAGAATCAACATGCTAGGACGAGTTAGAGCATATGTAGTGTATATAACCCAAAGGGCCTTAAGGTGGGTCCCATCTAAACCTTAAGACCAACTTCATAGTGTATATAACCCAAGGGGCCTTAAGATGGTCCTACTTGGCAGATAAAGAAAAATTGTATTTTAATGCTTGTGGCCAGGTCTTTAGCTTGAGGACCAGCCTTAAGCTTTTTTTACTTAGGGTCTGCTTAAGGTCACCCCTGTAATGTATAAGGTTGATCTTAAGGTGGCTTAAGACCTTCTCTTTTCATACACTACAGATGCTCTTAGGACATCTGTAGTGTATATAGCTCAAAGGGTCTTAAGGTGGGTCCCATCTAAACCTTAAGACCAACTCCATAGTGTATATAACCCAAGGGGTCTTAAGATGGTCCCACTTGGCAGATAAAGAAAAATTGTATTTTAATGCTTATAGCAGTCTTTAGCTTGAGGACCACCTTAAGCTTTTTGCTTATGGTCCCTTAAGATCACCCCAGAATGTATAAGGTTGACCTTAAGGTGGCTTAAGACCTCCTCTTTTCATACACTACAGATGCCCTTAGGGCATCTGTAGTGTATATAGCTCAAAGGGTCTTAAGGTGGGTCCCATCTAAACCTTAAAACCAACTCCATAGTGTATATAACCCAAGGGGTCTTAAGATGGTCCCACTTGGCAGATAAAGAAAAATTGTATTTTAATGCTTATAGCCAGGTCTTTAGCTTGAGGACCAGCCTTAAGCTTTTTTTGCTTATGGTCTGCTTAAGATCACCCCTGTAATGTATAAGGTTGACCTTAAGGTGGCTTAAGACCTCCTCTTTTCATACACTACAGATGCCCTTAGTAATATATGTACATGAGTACATGACATATAAATCAACAATATATACAAGATTATAAGACAACTTAGCGATGAAATTAAATCAACAGTATTATACAGAGAGAGAGAGAGTGTGTGCGATAAAAAAATTAGCGGTGAAATTAAATAAAGTAGTACTACCTTGGAGACAATATCAGTGTCCAAAACAATCTATTTTTGCAAGTGGAGGGAGCAATATAGTTGTGCTCTACTCTATGATCAGCGTTTTGAAGATTTTGAAGTTTAATCATGCATGTAATGTACTACAACCCAATCATCGTCACCGAAAAGCCATGTGCGGCCGCAATGATTCAGTAGTTTGCTAGCTAAGCTCCCTGGGATGCGAGAGCCCCTGTCCCCGGATCAAGTTAGTAGTTACAAAGTGTAAGCAGCGCTCTGCTTGCTCTATTAGTACGCCGTGACTTGGATAACATGCCGTTGTCGGGCAAATAATACGTACGTACCACCAAGCTAGCTAAGTAAGATTTGTTATACATGATCGTACCAACTAGCTAGTTAATGGCCATCCAATATGTGTTAACATTCCAGAAAACCTTTAACAAATAATTATGACGTGTGTTCTTGCAGCCGTATACGTTTTTCAGTTATGTTAACGACCACCAATACTCTCAAGATGCTTGAGCTAACTGACGGCTAGCTGGACCGGACAGTCATCAGAAGCAGATATCTCGATCGATCATGAACCATTTACATTTAGACCACATTGTCATGGTATCGTCATACCAACATCTCTTTATCCAACGGTCATGATCGTCACACTTGACGAGTCTCATCATCATGGGAGCTAAATCAAACTAACGAACGTCGATCATGCATCCATGGCCTACTTAATATGCTGGTTAACGTGCGAATTTTCCAAAAGTTATACTGTGTTTGAACTGTCTTCTATGAAATTCCTACAAAATAACTGGATGCGTTCAATGGCAGATCTAGAATTTGAGTAATAGGGGGTGCAAAACTAGAATTAAAAATTCAAATTCCTTAGTACAAAAATTCAAATGTAACACATTACAACTCTGTTAAGTACAATCCAAATACAAAATCCACGAGGAAAATACTTTTGGGCTGAAATCAGAGAAAAAGTGTAAATAAACCTCATACTGATCGAATTGGAAGGATTTTGGGTGGTATGATAGGGAAGGTGAAGGAGGTGGATGTGGGTCACAATGGAAGGAATGCAGGGTGTTTTTTCAGGGTTCGGGTGGATCTTCCGCTTGATAAACCTCTGAAGGGTTCTCTCGAAATCAAGTTTAAGGGCTAGGCAGAGATCTCAAGATTCGCAGTGAAGTATGAACGAGTTCCCCACTTCTGTTTTTCCTGCGGGTTTATTGGTCATGTGGCTCAGGAATGTGATAAAAGATCCTAAGGGGAATCCATGTTTCACTTTTAGTACTGATCTAAGAGCAGCCCTATACAAACGGTATGAAAATCGACGATGGTCTGTTAGTGCTATAGCAGCCTGGTTCATGCCGCGAAATTTAAATCAGGGAAGGGATAGGATGCAAGTGCAGGGTCTTCTTCGCAGAAGGAACATGGCTGGAGAGAATCAAATCTCCATCAGTTTTCATCTGACAAGAACCATGAGGAGGAGAACTCGGTGGAGGGTGAAGTGCTAGCTGAACAGGTTTCATAGCTACAGGTTTCCTAGGACGCTCAAATGGGAGATGCTAATACAGAGGACCTTCAAGCTGGGGCCAAGAAAAGGCCTCTTTCACAGGCGAGCAGGGGTGAGTAAAGGCTATGGCAAAGCAGTGGGATTGGCAGAACATTCCTATTCAGGACACAGCACAAAGAGGCAGCTAATTAAGGTGCGATCTGTTCAACACCTATTAAAATTCTGAGAGGGAGCATGCAGAGCCAGGTTAGTGGCGCTGAGAAGGTGTGAGTTGTGTAGTGTGCGAGTTGATTGGGAATTATACTGATCCAGCTGTTGCTGAAAGTATTCGGGCGGTCTTAGGTGTTTAGAGGTTGGAGTTTGAAGCGAAATATCTAGGGTTGCCAACACCAGATGGACGTATGAAAGCAAACAAATTTCAGGGGCTCCGTGAAAGGCTTGGGAAACAGCATGCTAGCTAGAATGAAAAATGTTTTTCTCAGGGAGGTAAAGAAATACTCATAAAAGCTGTAGCCCAGGCAACTCCCACTTATATTATGAGTGTTTTTGAACTACCAACTGGTACCTGTGAAGATATTACTAAATGTATTCGAAATTATTAGTGGGGAGCTGAAGAAGGGAAGAGGAAAACACATTGGATTTCTTGGGAAAAACTAACAGAATCTAAGTTTCGAGGTCTAGGCTTTAGGGACATCAAGCTATTCAATCAAGCTTTGTTAGCCCGTCAAGCTTGGTAGCTTATTTTATTCATGGAGACTTGCTTGATACTGCCTTCCCGAGGGATGTATCTCCCACTTGGAAAGTTGTGTTGTATGGTTTAGAATTGTTGAAAAAAGGTGTTGTTTGGCGCATCGGGTGTGGATCTGAGGTGAAAATTTGGCAGAGTTCGTGGATTCCTTGGCCTTTCACCTTGAAAGTCATTGGGAAGCGTCGTCCAAACTGCTTGAAGTGGGTTTCTGAACTATTGGACCATGATCAGAGGGGCTAGAAAGAGGATGTGTTAGTGCAAAATTTTCATGCCCATGACGTAGAACACATCATGAAGATCAATTTCTCGACACGGTAAATGAAGGACGTGGTGGCTTGGCATTATGAAAATCAGGTTTTTTCTCTGTTCGCAGTGCCTGCAAGCTTGCTATAGATCTTCGAGATGCTGCTGAAGGTGGTTTGGGAACAAGTTCAAACAATGACGGTTTGTGGCTAGTCTGGAAATATTTTTGGAAGATTTCAGTTCCACAAAAGGTCAAAATCTTTGCTTGGCGTCTTGCAAAGAATGGTTTGCCAACGAACTTGAACAAATGGCGGCGCTCACTTGAGATGAATAAAATCTGCACAATTTGTGGTATGGCTGAGAAGATTGGGCATCATGCTGTGGTACAATGCACTTATGCTGCAACTCTTTGGCATTCTCTGAGGAGGTCAGGTTGGCCACTCCTAGATGAGACTCTCCCATCTAATTCAGGGCTAGACTAGTTTTTGATCTTACTCAGTTTGTTACAAATGGAGGAGAGGAATAGGTTGGTTCTGTGTTTGTGGAGGTCCTGGCATGTGTGCAATGAGATAGTCCATGTGGGGAAGGTCATTCCGGTCACATCTTCTATACATTTCCTGTAGGAGTATTGAGATTTGTTGTTCCAGATCTGACAAGGTGTTGACACTACTGACCGGAAAGGAAAGAAGGCTTTAGGCGCTGTCCAATGTCATCTTTGAGCATATGACAATTTAACAGGGTTTAATGTTTGGCGACCACCTGAGTCTGGTTGGGTGAAGATCTATGTTGATGGTACTTTTCCTCTGCTGTTGGGTGAAGCTGGAGCAGGGATTGTCATCCGTGATGACAAAGGGAGTGTCTTGCTAGCGTCTTGGAGAGTGCTAAAGAATATTACTAATGCAGAGGAAGCCGAAGCTTTGGTTTGCAAAGAAGGGGTTCAGTCAGCAGTGGAATGGCTTCAGAAGCTAGCTATTCTGGAAACAGATTGTGCTTTGCGGGACATCTGCTATCTCAGGTTACTTTGCAGAGGTCAAGACTTACTTTTATCATTTCAGAAGTTTTAGAATTATCTAAACAATTACTGGTGTTTGTGATCTAGCAAACGAAAAGAGAGCTAAATTGTGTTGCTCATGAGCACACACATATGGTAAAATGTACAAACCAATGTGCGGTTTGGCGGGAGAAGTGTCCCTGTGTTGAGCATCTTGTTGCTCAGGATTGTAATTTCTTTCTTGAGTGATTTATAAAGCTCTCTTTTTCTTGCAATAATAATAATAATAATAATAATAATAATAATAATAATAATAATAATAATAATAATAATAATAATAATAATAAACCTTTTATATATTTGTTTTCCCCCAAAACTCCTGGATGCGAGCCCAGATGCATGCATGCGCCAAGATTCGGGTTTTCCGAACGGAATGTTGACCCCGGGCGCGCGAGAGGCGGAAGACGCTGACCGGCCGCGGCCCGGCGGGGGGCATGCACGTGTGGGCGACGCGGCCGTACGCCCATCCGCGCTGGCGTGCCACGGGATTCCCCGGCACGGCCACATGCGCCCGCGTGCAGCTGCATCTGCGTGCCGTCGCCGAGCTGCAAGCTGAGCCGGCCTCCGGTTGCAACGCGCGCACGTACCTAACCAGCAGGCACCACCACTGCTGCGGCTACTCTCACTCATCAGCTTGCTCCTTCCTCCCATTGGTAGGTGTCTCAATTATTCAGCGGCCAGGGACACCAATGATTAGGGAAAAATAGCATGTCCTCGGCTCTCTCGCCTTGAATACTCCTGTCCCGTCCCGTCCCGTCCTGTCCTGCTTAATATTCCTCGCCGCTTAGCTAGCTAGATCTCAACTACTACTAGTATACCTCGGTCAAATCCAATCCATTGATCTATTCTATTTGGATGCGGTTCCTAGGGAAAGTGGGATAAATTAAGAATCATCTGGTACTATATTACACGATATATTATGCACATATGCATAGTATATATCACTTGCACGTACGTCCGCAAAGATACAGGTTTTTTTAACCATACATACATAATTTCATCGTTAACAACAACGGCATTGATCAGCAGGATGCATGCTGGCTTAACAGTGCCGGACAGCCAGGAACCATGTGAGGCCGAACGCAATGATTCGACAGTTAGTCGTCCACTGATAATGGGAAAGCCTCCCAGTTCTCAGCCGGTTAGATCGATCGATATGCCCACGCACGTACGTACTCCTACCTTTGGTCGTTGTTGCTGCATGATTTCCACAACATGGCATTGTCGAGCAATCATATACTTAACCAACGATATATATATATATATATATATATATATATATATATATATATATATATATATATATATATATATATATATATATATATATATATATATATATATATGACGTGTTTCATGCACCATGATGCCTAGGCACCAATATCAATACCCGTTGATTTGCTTGAGATTATAACGTTTGATGTGGGTATCTTCATATACCTATAAAAAGTATATTTGAGATATCAAACTCGAAAAATTTAAATTCAACTTCAGTTTAATTAGTTTGAACTATTTTTATGGTATATACTCATCAGTAGTTGCATTGAACTCAAAAGTAGTTCAAACTAGTTTGAACTGAGTTCAAAACTAACTTACCATAAATATATCAAGGGTATAAAACATTTTCATACCCAAACTCAAAAAATTATCAATCATACACGTGTATCGGATGTTGGTGCCTAGGCACCATGGTGCATTACGTAATTTTCCTATATATATATATATATATATATATATATATATATATATATATATATATATATATATATATATATATATATATATATATATATATATATATATATATATATATATATATATATATATATATATATATATATATATATATATATATATATATATATATAGAGAGAGAGAGAGAGAGAGAGAGAGATTATTTTCTATTTGGCTAACTAAGGTTGAAAGTATCTCATTGAAAATATAAGCACATGTAGGTTCAATTTATTCCATAAATAAATCATGACATCATGCACGCAAAATAACGAGAACCATCACGAGCATAAAAGATCTAGACATGTAAACCGAAGCGTACATGAACAGATCTATCTGGAGAACATGACCGTTACGCATCGATGATTACATTACGATCGGTTTGTCGATGTAGACGCCGCGCGAGCACGGTGAGATGACACGAAGTCGATGACGATTCGCCGGCCGAACGACGAGTAAGACGAGCGAGCTACAACGGCGATCGCGCGAGCGCTTCCCAAAACCTTATTCGCCTCTCCGGTGCGGGACTTGGCGGCGGTTCGAGACCTGCTCTCCCGAACGGCGGTGCGTCGGCGGACGGGGCGGAGTAGACTACGTGGGGCGGCGCGGCACAAAGGATGGAGGAGGCAAAACCCTAGATTGATTTTCACATATGCTTTATGGAGGCGGCGACTCAGTATTTATAGAAAACCGGGGCGCGTGATCATGGCGCCGCACGTTCTCCATAACTCGTGGCAAAAACGGATTAGTCGCGTGAATCGATCCGGATTCACCGCCACTCAAAACAACAAAATAAAGCGCAAAGGAAGCGCGTCTGCGCAAACACTGGAGCCGATTTTGGCGGACCATTCACGCAGTGCCGTGCGCGCGCGCCCGCGCCGCCGCCGCCGGCCGGCCGGCGAGGCGAGCGCGGCGAGCGCGCGTGTTATTCTCTAGTTCTCTCCACACATGCCTCAAGTGGCTAGGAGTGCACCATCCCTTTTAAGGTGGTCTTCTCTCCTAGAACTAGCAATATGGTACTAAAGGTCACATGCATGCCTCCTTTGCATGAGTGGGCCTTTGAGATTTAATAGGAATTATTCTTATTATATGGGCTTGGCCCACATAATCCAACAATCCCCACCGGATCTCAAAGTCCCACAGATTTGCTCAATTCCAATGTCTTGTTTATATATCGAGATTTCGATGGAGACCGATTAAGGTTGAACATCCACCTAGAACTCAAGCTACACTTACTCACAACTTGAACAATGGACTATGCCTTGAATTGCAAGTTTGGTGCAAGCAAGCTTCACTTAAAGACTTAATCGATACTAGGCCGCGATGAGGCTACCCCTCGGTTGGAGCGTATAAGTCATACTCCTTGGTCTCTTCATGAGCTTAGTAGGAGATTACCCAAGATCTCCATAGACTGCGACTAACGGTCGGTCTCATATAGGTGTGTTCTTTCAAGAACGTTCTGCAGGATAACGTTTTCGCTTTTGAAAGCCAATGGAACACATTAAGGCCTTAACCAACCTGCCTTGCAGTTTCTGAGAGTATTGCATCTTCACATAGAGAGGGTTGAAATTACTCTCCTCCAGTTAACTAATGGCTTGTTTTTCCCAGATCCTAATTCACGGGATCTCCGATCACATAGGTTGGGTTAACTCACATGGGTCTCATACCCATCTCCTTCGATGCACTATCTATCACATTCCGTGATAGTCCCTTTGTAAAGGGATCTGCTAGGTTTTTATCTGTTTGGATGTAATCCAAGGTTATAACTCCGGAGTTTCTCAATTTCCTGACAGACTTCAATCGTCTCTTGACATGCCTAGATGATTTCATATTATCCTTAGAACTGTTCACTTTAGCGATAACGGTTTGATTATCACAGTTCATAAGGATAGCTGGCACTGGCTTTTCCACTGTAGGTAGATCCATCAATAGATCTCGTAGCCATTCGCCTCAACGATGGCGGTGTTTAGTGCCGCAAGCTCTGCTTCCATGGTTGACCTCGTCAAAATGGTCTGTTTGCAAGACCTCCATGAAATAGCACCACCACCAATAGTGAAAACATATCCACTAGTGGCTTTGATCTCATCGACATCGAGATCTAGTTGGAATCACTATAACCCTCCGGCCACCGACGGTACCAAGATAGTGAAGTCCAAAGTTCGAGGTACCTTTCGGATAGCGCAACACTCGCTCAAGCGCCTTCCAGTGATCATCTCTGGGTTAGATGTAAACCGCTTAACTTGCTCACAGCAAAGGAGATGTCCGGCCTTGTTGCACTAGCTAGGTACATAAGTGAGCCAATTATCGAGAATATTCCAGTGATTCCTAGTAATTTTCTTATTCTTACGAAGTAACACGCTAGGATCATAAGGTGTTGGAGAAGCCTTGCATCGAAAAGCCAAAACGACTCAAGACCTTTTCCACATAATGAGATTGCAAAAGTGTAATCCCATCCTCACCTCTAACCAATTTAATGTTTAGAATAACATCACCACTCCCGGATCTTTCATATCAAAATTTTGAGACAAGAATGATTTGACCTCATTTATCACATTGATGTTTGTCCCAAAAATCAGGATATCATCCACATACAAGCATAGAATAACTCCTCACCCCACCATAGCGATAGTATACACATTTATCTCGCCTCATTGACAAAAAGCTCTGCGAGATATCGGTGTTCTATCGAACTTCTCATGCCACCGCTTAGGGCCTTGTTTGAGACCATACAAAGATTTCAACAGTTTTAACACCTTGCCTTTTGACCTTCTACTACAAATCCATCAAATTTGTTCTATGTAAATTTTCTCATCCACTCTCCGTTAAGAAAAGTTGTCTTAACGTCCATTTGATGAACGAGAAGACCATGTGAGGCAGCCAAAGCAAGTAGTACTCGAATTGTGGTCGGTCTAGCAACAGTGAGTAAGTGTCAAAGAAATCTTCGCCTTCTTTCGAGTATAGCCCTTCGCAACAAGTCGAGCCTTGTACTTTTCAATAGTACCATCAGGCCTAAGCTTCTTTTGAACACCCACTTGCACCCTACAGGTTTGCACCCATAAGGTCTATCTGCCGGTTCCTGTGTTCCATTAGCGATAATGGAATCCATTTCACTACTGACACCTCCTTCCGATGAGTCCGCATCGGAGATGCATACGCTTCTGAAATAGACTTGGGAGTGTCGTCCACAAGGTACACAGTGAAATCATCACCAAAGGATTTTGATATCCTATGTCTCTTGCTCCTTCTAGAAGCTCCACTGTCATCCTCCTCATTGACAAGTTCATGTGTATGTTCAAAAGGTTCATGTGGTGTGATTGAACTGGGAATTATTTCAGAAGGTTGACTAGTAGTGTTATGTGTATCCTTCATTGGAAAAATATTCTCAAAGAATGTTGCATCTCGAGACTCCATAATTGTACCAACATGCATGTCAGGTACCTCAGTTTTAACTATCAAAAATCTATAGGCAATGCTATGATTAGCATATCCCAGAAAGACACAGTCCACAGTTTTAGGTCCAAGCTTGCGTTTCTTAGTTATTGCCTTATTGGCACATTAACTTTCGCCAAGCACCCCCATGTACGCAAGTAAGAAAGTGATGGTTTTCTCCCAATCCATACCTCGTATGGTGTTTTGTCCTTATTTCTGTTAGGAACTCTATTTAATACATGATTAGACGTTAGCAAAGTCTCCCCCCACCATGCCTTAGGTAAGCCCGCAGTGTCTAACATGGCATTCACCAAGTCAGTCAACGTGCGATTTTTCCTTTCGGCAATCCCATTTGACTCGGGAGAATAAGGAGGCGTCCTCTCATGTATAATGCCATGTTCCTCACAAAATAAGTCAAATTCGTTTGAGAAATACTTTCCACCACGATCTGACCTAAGTCTTTTTATCTTTCTATTTAACTAGTTTTCAACTTCTGCCTTATAGATTTTAAAATAGTCTAAAGCCTCATCTTTCGTTTTCAATAAATACACATAACAGAACCTAGTTGCATCATCAATCAATATAATGAAATATCGTTTTCCACCCTTCGTCAACACGCCATTCATCTCAGAAAGATCTGAATGCAGGAGTTCTAGTGGTGCCAAATTTCTCTCCTCAGCAGCCTTGTGAGGCTTACGAGGTTGCTTTGATTGCACACAGCTATGGCATTTAGAACCTTTGGTGATGGAGACGTTTGAAATTAAATTCATACTGGAAAGCCGAGACATCAAACCAAAATTAATATGACATAGACGTGAGTGCCAAACATTAGCCTCATCATCCACACTACCACAAATATGGTTCACGGTCTTATTGCGAAAAATCAAAGGAAAAACGGAACAAGCCTCCGCACTCATAGCCTTTACCAATAAAATATCCATGTTTAGACACGACTACTTTATTAGACTCAAATACCAACTTAAGCCCGTCTCTACATAAACGGAGCCACTAACGAGATTCTTGTCTATAGAAGGGACATCTCGCACGTTCTTGGTGCACGATCTTTCCAGTAAACTTCAGATCTACCGTGCCAACACCATGAACAGTAGCATGTGACCCATTCCCCATTAGGACGGAGGAATCTCGGGCGACTGATAAGAAGAAAACAACGAAATATCGGTACACACATGTACATTAGCTCTGTATCAATCCACCAATTGGTAGATTGACTAATCGAAAGAAACGATGAGGTAAATTACCATACCCAGTCCCATCTCCAGTCTTGCCAATGGTCACGTTGACAGACTTAGAAGTCTGTCCTACATGTGCCTTCTTTCCTTTGCGTTGTGGGCACTTCTTGGCCATGTGACCAGGCTCACCGCACACAAAGCAAGTTCTATCATCCTGATTGTTGTTGTTGTTCTTCTTCTTGAAGTTGGTTGGTTGTCTGTTGGGCTTTGACAAATTTCCCTTTGTTCTTGCTTGAGGGTTTCTGTACCACATTGGCACTAGACTGCCCTCCATCACCCTTAGACACGCGTCCTTTTCCGAGCTTTCTCCTCAATTTCAAGAGACTCAATCAGATTCTCAACAGAGTACTCTTGTCTCTTGTGTTTGAGTCTTTGTTCAAATTCCTCCATGAAGAAGGTAATTCCGCAATAATACATCCACCACAAACTTGTCGGGTAAGGCACACTTCAGAGTTCGAGTTCCTTGGCAATAGCTTTGTATCTCATGAGCACGATCTACTCTGAGCGGTTATCAACCATCTTGTAGTCATGAAATTGCTCCATGACATACATGTCATTGCGGCATCGATAGCACCGTATTTGGAATTCGATGCATCCCACAACTCCTTCGCGTCTGTCATGTGCATATACACCTCGCATGACGGTCAAAGAAGAACACTAAGAATGCATCCAACAAAGATAGTAGTGACAGTCTCGAATTCTTTACGCTTTTCAGCATCAAGAACACCTTCAGGCTTGCCATTACTAACCTGAATACATTCATAGCGATAAGCCACGAGTGACCTTGATCGCCATCTCTTAAAGTACACACCGAGAACTTATCCGGCCTCGGTGCATCGGCAAATCCAGCCATAGTAAAACCACGATGCCTACAATAAGATTTTTGCATTGTTGAAAATATAAGCACATGTAGGTTCAATTTATTCCATAAATAAATCATGACATCATGCACGCAAAATAACGAGAACCATCACGAGCATAAAAGATCTAGACATGTAAACCAGAAATCGTACATGAACAGATCTAATACGGAGAACATGACCGTTACGTGCATCGATGATTACGCTACGATCGGTTTGCCGATGTAGACGCCGCAGTACGGTGAGGATGACACGAAGTCGATGACGATTCGCCGGCCGAACGACGAGGAAGACGAGCGAGCTACAACGGCGATCGCGCAGAGCGCTTCCAAAAACCTTATTCGCCTCTCTCGGTGCAGACTTGGCGGCGGTTCCGAGACTGCTCTCCGAACGACGGTGCACGTCGGCGACGGGGCGGAGTAGACTACGTGGGACGGCGCGGCACAAAGGATGGAGGAGGCAAAACCTAGATTGATTTTCACATATGCTTTATGGAGGCGGCGACTCAGTATTTATAGAAAACCGGACGCGTGGTCAAGACGCCGCACGTTCTCCATAACTCGTGGCAAACGGATTAGTCGCGCGAATCGATCCGGATTCACCGCCACTCAAAACAAAAAATAAAGCGCAAAGGAAGCGCGTCACAAAACACTGAGCCGATTTTGGCGGACCATTCACGCAGGTGCCGTGCGCCCGCGCCCCCTGCCCTGCCCTGCCCGGCCCGGTGAGGCGAGGCGAGGCGAGTGAGCGCGTGTTATTCTCTAGTTCTCTCCCACACATGCCTCAAGTAGCTAGGAGTGCACCATCCCTTTTAAGGTGGTCTTCCTCTCCTAGAACTAGCAATATGGTACTAAAGGTCACATGCATACCTCCTTTGCATGAGTGGGCCTTTGAGATTTAATAGGAATTATTCTTATTATATGGGCTTGACCCACATAATCCAACAGTATCTACAAAATAAATATCTAGTAACCCTGTTTGGCAAATCAAATTAAAGTTTAACAAATTCTTTTATCAAACGTGGATTCACTATTCGCATGCATGTGTGTCCATCCATATTAATTTTACGCAGCATTTTTGTTTGTGAGGTTTAGTTTTGGTGGCTTTTTCTGCCATTGTCAGTAGTATCTTCTTATATCATTTGAAAAATGCAGCTCAATCTCCATTTATATCAGACCATGTTTAAAGGAAAAAAACATATTTCCAAACACTAAAATATATGAAAACGACCCAGCAAATGGGATTATCATAATCCACTCCTGCGTGCGATTTCGTGTACGATTTCCAGCAAATGGTGTACTCCCGCGTGCGGTTTCAGCCGCCAATTTCGGATCGGACGGGCGAGAGCGAGTCTGTGCAAATGTTCATAGATCAGGCCATGTGCATTAGAAATGCTGCCCACATGCAAATGCCAAACAGAGCCTACATGCATGAGATCTCTTAACTACACCAACTGTTTAATCACCATCTAATGCATGATTAGTTCAGCATTACATTGCTTACGATGCACTGTTGCTGATGCAGATGTGCTGGCTGCCTAGCTTTGCAAGCACTACTCCCTCTCCCCTGTATCTAAATTATTTCCAAGTACACCAAATGGCAAATGCAGTACAAAGACTAACTAAACAGCATCTTAACAACAATTCCAACAGAAAGATGGCAATCATCAAAGGGTTAATGGACCACGCTAGCTTATCATGCCGCGGTAAGGTTAGGCTGCACTTGGCTCTGCTTGTTTATCATTAGACCCATCCATGCATGTGTCGAGAAGGATAAGGTCATGCCAGTGTGCTACTGCTTAACATAGGCCCTGTCAGCCCGGGCTCCACCCAGCAACACCCATCCGACAGGCCCAACTTGGTGTTTAGGGCTTGCCACTTCGCCGGGGTTTTTTTGGTGCATGCACCCGAAGACATTTATGGGTTCTTAACGGCTTCTAAAAGCAGATTTTAGTTTTTACTACAATATCTAATTTTCAAACGAAATATTTTCTTAAGACGGGGTCTACAAGTTAATTGTAGTACACGTTAAAAGTCCAACATCTTTATCAACCAAAATCGCAAGCGAGTATCCCTCTCTCTGTAATATCTGTCGCAAACAGCTAAAATTAAAAAATTTCAGCTAAAAGCCAAAAGCCGCAGCCACATCAAACAAGCCCTTAAATTTAGGTTTGATTGTTTTTAGCTATACCAATAAAACATGCATAATCTTTTTTTTAATTAAAAAACTTGCATAATTTTGGTAGATAGGTTGGCTGCGCTGGTTTGTGCGAGCTTATAGGACACATCAAGCCTCCGACGGTTTCAAGTTAGAGTTGAAGCACCAAGCTAGGTTGACACCACAGTAGTAGAGTAATGCTGAAATCATGCAACCACATTGTATATTTTACTCAAATCGAGCGATTTCTCCCGCAGTGAAATTACTATACAATACCCCCTCCATCTAAGTTTGTAGTGAGTATTTTTTAAATAGTCTTGTACATAAATATAGAGTGTATTCCATATTTTAATGTAAAATTAGTATAATATTTTCTTTATACCCCTAATAGATATGTAGTTTTATTTGCTTCTCTCTCTCTCTCTCTCTCTCTCTCTCTCTCTATATATATATATATATATATATATATATATATATATATATATATATATATATATATATATATATATATATATATATATATATATATATATATAGTGCTTAGAGATAATAACTAAGGGTAATATAACTATTTTTACAATCTATTGGTCTATGTGCTAAAAAGAAATATGCGAGCTTATAGGACACATCAAGCCTCCGATGGTTCCAAGTTTACTTCAAAAAATAAAAACAAAATATTACTCTCTCTTTCTAGCACTAGCATATACTCCTATCTCATATAACCTCACCTGGGAAACCTGAATTAGCCAGCAATTAACCAGTTGATTACTCCGGTAATGCATCCCTAGTGCCTTCTCAAGGGTCAAAAGTCGCCATCAAGCTCGCTGAAGAATCTCCAAAGGAGATCCACCCCACGCGCACCAGCTCATCATTGTCGACCGCTCCATCATCTCGCAATCCTCCAATTGATTTTGATCCCTCTATTTATATCTGCGCACCTGCGCATCCTTTCTTCACACCATCGGCGAGTTCTCTGCTTCTCTTCCTACACAGAGCTTAGCTATAGGCCTATAGCTAGTTAACAATGGCACCTCAGAGCTTGGATCTTGGTCTGAGCCTTGGGCTAGGCCTCGCCTCCCAGCCCCAGCCCAGCTTCTATTTGATCCCCGGCAATGTTGCAGCAGCGGACCAAGAAGTGAGTCCGGCGGTGGCGGAGGAAAGGACATGCTCCCCCGCCAGCCCGGTGTCGTGCGGCAGCGGCAGCGGGAAGCGCGCCGAGAGGTCGGCCGGCAGCGGCGACGAGGACGACGCCAGCTGCGACGGCAACGCGCGCAAGAAGCTCCGGCTGTCCAAGGACCAGGCCGCCGTCCTCGAGGAGTGCTTCAAGACCCACCACACCCTCACTCCGGTACGTGTCTGAAACACGACCGATCGCTGAAATTACTATCAGCGAGCATTTGCAGAAAGAATCGAGAATGACATGGATTTCTTATGCTTGCAGAAGCAGAAGCTGGCTCTGGCGAACAGCCTGAACCTGCGGCCGAGGCAGGTGGAGGTCTGGTTCCAGAACAGACGCGCCAGGACGAAGCTGAAGCAGACGGAGGTGGACTGCGAGTACCTGAAGCGCTGGTGCGAGCAGCTCGCCGAGGAGAACCGGCGCCTCGAGAAGGAGGTCGCCGAGCTGAGGGCGCTCAAGGCGGCGGCGCCGGCCGGTGCGGCTGGCCCCTTGACGACACTGACAATGTGCCTCTCCTGCAAGCGCGTCGCGTCATCCTCGGCCTGTACAGCCAATGCGGCCAACCTCTCTGCCGCTCACGTCGCCGCCGCCAATGCCGGCATGCCTTCTCCGGTGGTGCAGCCCGGACACCGTCAGTTCTTCTGTGGATTCAGAGAGACCGGAGCAACGTACGGCAGCTCCTCTGGACTCGCAAAGGCGGTCAAGGCAGCCAGATAGAACGAGCTCTCTGCTCTGCCGCCATGATCAGCATCGCAAGCAAAGCTAAATGGCGGCGTTGTCACACAACTCACAAAAGCAAGTGTAGCAGAAAGTTTAATCCTTTCCTCTTGTCTCTTTTAGGGGAAGTGCAAGTTAGTTTTGACAAGGTTAGGATCTATCGATTAGTTCCAAGAGATTAATGTGTGCCTGTGAAAAGTTGTTGAAATAACAGGAGAAGAAGCTAATTAACCCCCTGTATCGTACATAATTTTGGCTGGTTTGGACCGAATATATCCTTTTTTCCCCTTGTCCTGCGTAGCCGTTGAACTCCTTTTGATACGAAACACGCGGGAATTTTCGTTGTACCTCTAGGCTAGATCAACTTTGGAAGGTTTAAATCGAGAGTTGGTCCATATTACTTGACTTAGTTTGGACTGATGTATCGTCTACGTCAATGTTGAGCTGCCAAACAAGTTGCAACTTAAAAGGTGACTTACGATTTAGTTTGGCCATTTAGCAAGTTAAGAAGTTAGGTTAATTATATTATAGCATTGTTCTTACCTTTTTCAGCGCCTTAGAGATCCATTCTCCAGCTAGACCATGAAGTGTCGTGCGGCTAAATACAGCAATTCGAGTCCTACTAACTACACGTTAGATGTTTATTTCTAGGATTTGATCTCGTCACCTCTCTCGGCTGCTAGGCCTTTAAAATGACCTGTTGTTTTATGTTAGCAAGTTTTTTAAGTGCTCGCATATGCTACTGCCGTTAATTGTTGTGTCGTTGGTGTATAAGGGCATCCGCAATGGTAATAGCTAGTACTAGCTATATAGTCAGCTGACGTGGAGATGAGAGACAAAAGCAAAGACTATTTTATACTGTTGGACCCACATGCTCCTCTCTAAGAGGTCATTAACTTTGGTGATAATTTTTGGCGCTTAGCTAGGGTGCTTGCAAACTTTTCCTTTTTTCTGGTGGACAACACCGGGGGTGGACTAGGCCTAGGCAAGCTTCGAGGACCGCGACTCCGAGCGGAGGGTAGCTCGATCAGGATCGATAGTCCGACCAAGTACTCACCAAGCCATGGTCCATGGACAGCCCGGTCGATTTTAGGTCGGCAATTACACGCCTGGCCTCGCCTCCCTAGCATGACCCAGACTAGTGCCGAAATCAAGCGACACGATCTATCACCGAAATTTTGTCGGTAACTAGTGGTTATCAATCTTATCAATGGAACCAGTAAAGTTTTATATCGAATAAAAAAATTTCCGATTCATCAAAATTCATTTTAAAAATTCAAAAAATTTAATAAAATTTAAAAATTTAAAATTTTCATCCGAAAAATTTTAAAATTTCCAATAACCGTCGTATCGCTGACCTCCGATATAATTTTCCTACGGGACAGCCAGACCGAGACCCATCCCAAGGCCCCGGAACCCACCTTCACGGCGTACGTACGCCTGCCCTGCAGACGGCGGCCACGACGAACGTATCCAATGCGACGCGCCGTTGCCTGCAGCCAAACAGCAGAAGCTGCCTCTGTATACGGCAGACCGTTGTAAATTCCGTCGCGCGTGCCAGTGCATGCGCGGCCCCATTGACAAACGCCCAGCTAGCCCACGAATCGGATGCCCGGCCGGGCACGGCACACGAGCGCACACATGCAGCGACGGCGAAAGTGCCCGGAAGGTGACCGAGCGCACGACGCAAACACCGAGAAAATATTAAAGAAGAAGCAATTTGGTCATCTAAATTAGTAGAGCTAGAAAGACAAACGGAGCTAGCTTAATATAAAATTGGCCTGCTGATCCGAGCGAATGTTGACCGGAAGGGGCATTGCTTGGGCGCTGACTGCGCGCACGTGCGGGCGGCATGCCCGTACGCCCCGTCGCGCTGGCGCGGCCTTGGGATTCCACGCAACGCCCACATGCAAACTCCACTCGCCCGCCCTTCCCTTCCCGTCTTTCCGAAGATTTTTTTACTGTTTAACACTCCATGTAGGCATGAATTTAGGACGGAGAGACGACGCATATTATCTCCAGTGGCCCCCACCACGGCAGGCTGTATCCACTGTGTGAACAGCGGCGAGCGCGGCTGACGGTGGGGCCCACCTACCTGGCCTGGTACATGGGTGCAGCAGGACCAACTGCGCTACACAGTTGTGCTTGTGACAGGCAATCCCATGGCGCTGCAGCGTGGAAGGTGAGCTCCCTCTCCCCCTTGTGAGAAAAAGGAAGATATGGAATTTTAATTTGAGAGTTATGAATTTTGAATTTGAAAGCTACAATTGAATGAAAGATAATAATTGCATGGTAGAGAAAATTAGAAGTACGGAAATTAATATGTGATCTATCAGACCAATATTTTGCAAGGTTGGATTTGAGCGAGATCTGGTTAGCTGTCCAATGAGTACTTATGGTGGGTCCATCCACCGAGCCCCCACCGTCACCGTGACCGTAGAACTATGCCTCCAGCTCGTATTGGTGCGCGGCTCTCTGAAAGTATGGCCGCCTATTCGTGAAGTGATCCCATGACCATAATTACAGCAAGGTGTAGCAAATGATGAGAACGGCTTCTCGCCCACAATACACTATGAATCGTTGCACAAACTCCGGTAGGTCACGTAGAGCACTGCGTACCCCCAATTGTACCATGGCACCTCACCGAGCTCGGCATCAGTCAAGGACTCAACGGGGTGGATGTAGCTAAGCTACACCCAATCTCCCTGAATCACAGAAAACAAGACCTACCTGAATAAGAGCAACAAGTAAGCGAGGACGTGTGTCCTTGCTACCTCCTTGGTCGTGTCAGCTGGGCAGATCGTGAACCGCCATAGCCACGAATGTGGCATACCCAGGATCCTATATGAAATAGGATGACCAAACATGTGAGCCATACGTACCTTCCAGTCAACTGATCTAGGAGGTGGAACAACCACACGACCCCTCAATGGTAGACGGTAAGCATAATGATGTCGTGAAGAGTGATAGTCATCTTCCCCCACCATAAGTGGAATGTGTGCATCTTCGGTCACTACCGGTCAATAAGCTCCAACATCAGCGGTGCATCGAATGCGAACGAGTGTGCGATGTGTAACATCCTCAAGATGGGCAGCAACCTGGTGTCCCATAGGAGTGGAATGTAGCAGTCATCAAGAAGCTAATGCTTTCTAGGGCCCTTGAGAACAACGGGTAGAGGTTCGACGCCACTTGACCATGAACGACAATAGTGTTGCCCATCCCAATGTGGGTCCAGCAACGCGTACGCCTCATCCGCACCACCTCGTGCCATGTCCTATGGAACAGAAAAAGAACACATTAATCCACATGTACAAAGAGCAACATTAATACGAACAACAGTAGATTCCACTTCGGCACCACCACCCCCTTGATAGTAGGTTCTACTTCACCACCATGGTCGAACCATGGCATTTCCACGGCACCACTCCCACTGAAATCACCCCTACCTGATGATTCCGCCCTCTTCACAAACTGCACATACATCATCGCCCTCCCATATATCACAGCACTAAGATTGCACACAATCTCCATGTAATACATGAAGAATTGTCTGTCACAAACAAGCTCCCATAAAAACTCCCTTGCACATCCGACCACTATGGCATACGCCGCGTCGATCACAAACTTCTTCCTGGCTACCTCCCTATCAAATGCGCTCCATACACACCTCCTGAGCTCGGGCATACCCATATCCTTCAAACCCACGCCTGAATCACCGTCCTTTCAATTTTTGATAAGTCCACCCTGTATAGCCCATCGCGTATGAGACCGTCCTTAAAGAACACAAACAAATCTTACATATATGACATCAGGTTCCTACCACCAATGCACATAAATTCCGCTTAATTTTGACAACACATAATGATGCTACCTTCAGACAGTAAATATTGTGTCAATTATTGCTTACTACTTTCGTTGCCTAGTGGTCTCATCGAAAAATAACACAAATAGTAACTAGCCTCATGTCAACAAAACCCTACGGAATATCTTTCTACATATCAACTCACAAGCACATTATTATCCCTGTAATAAAGTAATGAGTTTCCATGCTTCATTTCTCTTAACTCTAGGTAAATATTAGGTACTGTATATATCATCCACCGTATATTTCATCCACTACAGCTAGTATTAGTACTTGGTAGATACACTGTTATGGCAACAAAACATGTTTTGTCCCCTCGTCTAACTCTAAATTAACAATGCCAACCACATAATTATTGTGACTGTGATGTCATTACCGTGACTAATTAACCTATGCCATCCACATGAACTAAACATATACATGAACTAAGGCCCTGTTTGGATCCCATGGTCTAAAGTTTAGTTGTCTAAAGTTTTGGACTAAACTTTAGTTGGCTAAACTTTAGCCACTAAACTTTAGTCGAATGTCCTGTTTAGATCCTGTACTAATGGATAGGACTAAAGTTTCAAAAAGACCATACTACCTCTCCTCGTTTCGTGCGTCAGTCATTAAATGGGAGGTGAGAGACCAACATGCATGGGTAAACACGTCTTTGTGCCTAAGAACCCAAAATTTTAGACCACTTTAGTTCACTTTGGTGGACTAATGGTCTAAAGTGTTTTTTAGGGGTTAGCTAAAGTTTAGATCTAACTTTAGACCACCTGTTTGGAGACTTTAGATCTAAACTTTAGTGACTAAACTTTAGATGAAGGGATCCAAACAAGGCCTAAGCATGGTTAACTACCAATTTCTATACTATCAAACCATCATTATGCTAATTAAATGCTAATCACATGTTAACAAAAATACTTGCATGCAAATGAGACTTACCTCTTTTTGAAGCTCTCGAGCCGATCTACATATTTTACAACTAGCAAATATTCTAAATATAAACAAAACAACATCAAAAGTGGAATTGAAACCCTTTTTTCCTCCTCTCTTCTCCCTTTCTTGTTTTTCTGGTGAAGCTTCGGCCGACGCAGGCAGAATGAGAGTGAGGGCAGAAGAAAGCGATAGTTGATAGAATTTATGGGTAGGGGAACGTAGGTGAGGGATTCCTACCACGCCTAGCTATCATGGCAGACACCGACCTCCAACGCTTGGCAGACGTAGAGAGCTCCAGCGCCCATGTGTTGCGGTAGATGGATGGGCCCCGTCACTAACCGTGCTTGCTACGGGCCTCCCACGCTCGTCGCCGTTCCTACGGTGGATCTGGCCTACCGCGGTGGGGGCTGCTAGAGGTGACACATATCATCTCCTTATTCTCTCATGTTTGAGAAGTTAGTTTTGCAAATTCGTATGTGAGAGAGCTAAACTTAAAAATACCGAGCGCTATAAGGCCAAACAGTAAAAAAAATCTTCCGCCTTCCCTTCTTCGTCGTGGACATTGGCACAAGCATGGTACGCAATGTTGTCGCCTACTTTAATCAAACCTATGCTAAATTGCTAATCAGCTAGCTGCTTTGAAAACCGGACTCGGATTCGCTGCACGTAGTCGCTAGAACCGGACCCGGATTTGCTGCACGTAGTCGCTGTCTGGGTCGTCTGATTCGGAATTGACGGACAGGCAGTGCAAGTCTTGTGACCGTGTTGCGGCAATGCGCAGCATAAATGGGCGTTATTTTGTACCGTAGCGCAAGCACCTCCGTGCGTTGGGGATAATTGATCTTCATCGATCCTCCGGGGCTCAATTAATGGACGGCTTTAATTTGAGGGTACCCAAATGCACGTTATGTACGTTAATTATCTGCATTCTTGTATGTATTTTCTTTTTAACACGGTAAAGAAGATTAGTACATTTTCTTTCGCGCAATGTCAATTTTCACCTCAAGAAAAGGGGAAGCAAGAAAAAAAGGGTGAGATGGATGGTTCTCGTAATGCTGATTTTATGAGCACATTTGTTAAGCAGCTGATAATCATTCGAGGCATATATGCTTTTCAAAAACCATTATATATATATATATATATATATATATATATATATATATATATATACACACACACACACACACCATGTTGCTTGCAAAGTACATGACGTGTTAAGTTAGTAATCTTGTTTTCAATTTGCGAGTCTTATCATCTACGTGTTGTATACGAGTTCATATATGTAGAATTTGCCGCGTCATTGCCGTATACATATACAAGTTGAGTTTCGTTTTCCGAGTTGTTTTTTTTGTAAGTTTGTAGGCAGACTTTAAAAGGCCTTGCATGTAACGAGATAATGTGAGGCGTGCGATCGGACGTGATCGACAAAGAAGAAGAAATAAAGGAGTAGTTTGGCTCCTAGGAAATCCTATGCGTTTTTTCATCTTTTATCTACTAGTTGAGTAGAGCATGTCCAAGAGAAGGAGGTGACGAGGCGTCTCGTTGTGAGTAGGGACCAGTTGATCTCACAGAGATGCGTCACATGGTAGGCGAGGTCGGTGGGAGTCTCCGGACTGAGCAGCGAAGAATAGGAAGAAATTCAGAAGAATAGCAAGCGTAGACGGTAGGGCAGTGACAGCTCAGGAAGGAATGACACATGAGAATGCAGGTAAAAGAAAGAAGCGGAAGCAAGAGAGAAGATCGGTGTGATCAAAGTGAAGAAATAAAATTAAGGAGGTGATTGTTAAGTTAGTAATCTTATTTTTGGTTTGCAAGTCGTATCCGGTACAAGTTGTATACAAGTTCGTATATGTAGAATTTGCCATGTCCTTGCCATGTACGTATACAAGTTGAGTTTCATTTTGAGTCGGTTTTTTGTGAGTTTGTAGGCAGGCTTTAAAAGATCTTGCATGTAACGAGAGAATGTGAGGCGTGTGATCAAACATGATCGACAAAGAATAAGAAATAAAGAAGGAGGAGCAGTTTGGCTCTCAGAAAATCCTGTGCGCTTTTTCATCTCATTTACTAGTCGAGCATAGCACATCTAGGAGGAGGAGGTGACGACTGACGAGGCGTCTCGTCGTGAGCATGGACCGGTTGATCTCACGGAGACGCGTCACACGGTAGGCGAGGTCGGGATTCTCCGGACTGAGCAGCGAAGAATCGGAAGAAATTCAACAGGGCGGATCAAGCAAACTATCCATTCCATCCAAAGTAAACAAATAGACAGACATGTAGCTTCCCACGTACACAATTATTGAGATCGATACACCGATCGGTCGATCTCTGCAAGCAGGAATGCATGAGACGAAATGATTACCAGCAGAGAGAGAGAGAGAGAGAGAGAGAGAGAGAGAGAGAGCCATGTGCGCCTGGAATAATTTAGCAGTCGATGACGGATCGATCCAGCCCAGCTTACGGAAAGTTAAGCCTCCCTCCTGTACATGCCTGCCACACTAAACAACAAGTTGATCGGGCACGCACGGTGTGTTTTGACAGCACTGGCATGTCGGCCAAATCAATGGCTAGCTAGCTGCAGAGACAAGGCACGTAGTATGATTGGCATGGCCAAGTGGACTGCTGCAGGAACAACCATGTAATATTGTACCAGTATGCAGAATGGATCGCACATAGAGATACGCACTCGACCCATCATTGTACTACCTTATTGTTTTAGTTACCTTTTCCATGAGTGCATTAATCCGTCCGTAGTGCAATAATTAGTGAGCTCCAATTATTCGGCTCGTCAGGAGGAAAGATGATTTATCCGGTTCAGTGTGTACAACTGCACAACGACCGATCTATGGCTTGCTTCTCGCTAACGCATCGATCCATCGAGCATTCAGGCTCGCGTCGGAAAGCTAACAAACGGCCAGCTGGTCTTCACGTTACGGGATGGTTTTTGCTTAAAATAAGTAATTGTCGAAATAAGTGACTTTTAAAAGGAGTAGACGAGAAGTGAACAAATTAAGGGAGAAATACGTATACGAAATGAAAGCGGAAGAAGTGGAGAAACTGCTTCGAGAGGCTAGTTATTCATATTAGTTTTTGCCTTCTCAATACGAACACCTTGTACATTCTGGTCTCCATGCCGTTCTACTAGCTAGTTCATAGCAGAAAGAATGACATATTTGGCACTATTGCAACCTGTATTTATAGAAATAATAGTATGCTGGCGATATTGTGAAAAATATCATTTTTGCGCCTAGTGGCCGGACGATGACATCGCAAAGCTGACGCGTGTGAGCTAGAGCCCAGCCATTGGGCAGCGGGCAACCTGTCGCCCCACCACCGGATGGCAGGTAATTAAACCAGCTAATTACCTACCTTAATTTAATTCGTTTGCTATAAATGAATCGTAATTAATTAACTATTGTACTACGAACTATTATATTTTTTTTTGAGTTGAACACTTTTAATTATCGCACAATTAAATTTTATTTCTCCTCGTCGATTAATTTGTGAATGCACATATTTATTTACCACTCAAAGGTTTCAATTTAAATAGATACACGGAAATATTTATATTACCTCGTGTTTTATTTATTAGTTATTTAATTAATTCCGCTTAGCTTCGTAACTCGTCGCCCAAGGTTAATCGAAAATGTAGGGCGTTATACAACCGCTCGTGAACACTTATTCTGTAATACTGTTCAACTTCCTCATCAATTCGGTTGTGAATATCTTTGGGAGAAATACGCTCCTGTTGACAATCATGCCTTGCCGACTGATTTTGAGTAGGAGGAGGATGTTGGGTCCTATTGTTTCAAACCTATGGTTGGTAATTGGACCCTAGACCGATTCAGGGAGCAACAGGGTTTCCTTGATTTCCCCTCCCATCTAGAAGTTGTTGAAGACCATCCCCTGATCAACTCGGCTTCGGCTTTTACCTTCTGGCTTATTTTTCACTATTTATAAGTTTCGTCTTTTTCTAAATTTTTGACTTTTTGTTGAGTTTTTTTGCCGGTTCTTTTTTCCCGTATTTGTTTGTATTATACGTAATGGGCTAACATATTTTTATTTTTAAATTTTTTTAAATTTAATTATGCTAAATAAGCCTCTATCATTACTGGTGCTTTTTCATCATTCAAGATGTTTTGATCATAAGCCACGAGCTTTTCAGCCGAACCGATCACCACCTATTGTGACTACTTCCCAGTCGGCCCGAAACCCACGGTCGGTCAAAAACAACATGGAGGCCAGGACATTGGAGTTTGCCTGATATAACCAAACCCGCAGTGGATTTTGTGCAATATATCCTATCCTTTGATCCATCTCAAATTTGATAGTTGGCATTTGATTAGTACCTGTCAATGATCTAGACGACGAATTTGTGGAAATACGAGGGAAACACTAGAGCTTGTGGGCAAGTAAAAAGAGATGTCTTTATTACTAAGAATATGTTACAAGGGTGCTCCTTGATCACAGGGAACAATGAGCGTGATCTAGTTATAGTTGTTTTTTTCTATCTTGCTATCCAACCGGTCCTTATATACTACCGAAGAGGTGGCAGTTGGTGATGTCGAAGGATGCGTCTTCTTGCTTCAAAGGATAGCGCACGTGATAGCAGTTCTCATCAGTGACTCATCTCTTGGTGGCGTGGAAGAAATTAACTCCAGGTAGTTGTTGTTAGAGATATAGATGCGATCAACAGTTATTTGTTAGGGACATATATGAGGTAGTTACGCATGTGCGGGTCTATGGTAGACCCATAAACCTGTTGGAAAGTGGGTCCATAGTAAGCTTATGAGCCACTCAACTGATACGGCTTATTTAATCATGTGTTTATAAATTAAATTAAATTAATATAATCATAATATGTTGATATAGGATACACAACCAGTTGGGTCATAGGATAGATATTTATAGAATATTTAACCAGTTATAATATCCTCATCGATACTCTGTACTCGTAGGTGGTTGGATTTATAGGGGAAAAAGAACAAGATTATTGATGCAAATAAGATAATTGCGCAAACATGGAATCACACCAGTGCTTGGAGGATGAATAATGAATCGGACAAGCCAATAATCAAACAACCGTCCCAAGTGTCCAGTTGAACGTGCATGAATTGGGGATTGGGATCAATAATCAATCATATGCTATAGCTGCTAGGTGCCCGCTCACACGGCAAGTGGGCCGAATAAGAAAAAGGTTTATATAGTGTCCTGAACTTTGCTCGAAAGTCCGTCTAATACCCTAAACTATAAAATTGGATAATTAACCCCTCGATCTTTGCAATCCATTTCAGATAACACCCTGACCTGATTTTAGATGGTGGTATTATCCACGTGGCATGATAAGTGGATGATTTTATCACGTAAGATAATATGCTAGTCAAGTTTAGGTGAATGACAGGTGAGACCCACAAGACATTCTTTCCCAAATCGATACAGAGAGTGAGGGAACTACATGGGTGGTGGCTATAGAAGCACAACTAGAGCTCGGTGGGGAAGAAGCCCTTGTAGACACTACATGTATCTTACGTGATAAAACTGCTCACTAGTCATATCACAAAGACAATACCACTATACATAACATAGTTTGGATACTATTTAAACCATTTTATATTTCAAGCTGCTGTACCGATTACCCGAGCGCGCACGACCACCACCACCACACCACCGGCCTCGCGCGTCTCGTTCGCTCGCCTCCACGAGGGCGGCACATGGGGCGTCTCCGCGAGCCTCGTACAGGTGGGCCCGACCCGGTCGAGTCGAGACCGGCCGGAGGTTACACGTAGGAGAGAAGCAGATGGTCATCGCATGATTGGGCGCATGTGAGGGCCAGCTAGCCACCATCCCACAATTGCCATTGCCCATGCGCTTGGGGAGACTGCACAGGTGTGCAAGCGTGGCTCTGAGCTGGGTTATTATTATTATTATTATTATTATTATTATTATTATTATTATTATTATTATTATTATTATTATTATTACAGCCTACCACTAAGCAGAGATATTCCAATAATGGTTTCCCGTATTAGTTACATAGAAAGAGGATGCCATGCAAAGTTGATGGTTTGCACACAGATTAAAGATCATTTGCGATATTAATTACGGTCTGTTTGAAGCACAAGATCACACACCAAATGTACTACTGTAGTCTGCTACTGTACAAAGATACTCCAACAATGGTCTCCCATACTGGTTACAAAGAGGGTGCTATGCAAAGTTGATGGTTTGCACACGGGCATCGCTTGTGATTTTACGGTCTGGTTGGAACGCAAGATTTTCCGAGGGTTAACTTTAGAGGAAAAGCAAGCACCAAATTGAGTGCGTTTTTTCTTTAGTAAAACTCCATTCAGTAGAGTAAGAGCATTCTCTTTCAAAAGGAATATAATGGGCTAATTAAGAGCATTAGCAAGAAAAGGTGGGGAAAATGATGATTACAGATATGTATGAATCCGTTATCCGATTTGTCATTGATGTAGACATTAGCAACTGAATCACAAACCAATTATTGGTACCTGGTACTCTACCATACCTTTCGGAATAAACATGATTATGCATTCTAGCTCAGTGCTCTTGTTTTAACAGAAATATCTCAAATCTCAACCTACCATTTCATAATCAAGAGTACATGTTTGTCTCCCATTTTTTTTTACCAAAAATTGTAAAACCTTCATGTTTGTCATATTCGAATCAAAACACTATCATTTCATAAAATAATTAAGTGAGCACTCATCATCTAGCATATGCCATGAAATCGGTTGGTTCGCTAGCTTGCTCGTGTGTCTAATAATTTGCAGATAAAATAAAAAGGAGAAAATAAGCGCCACTTGACCCGACAACATCTAGGGGACTTGAACGCCACCCTAAGTGGACATCCTATACACAGTATTCAAACACCCCATCTGCTCAATGCAGCTTTCAGCACAAGATTGGTCCTGTCCTCTCTGTCATGTCAAGATACATAAAACATGGGACCTATCATTGGATGCATGCCCATCACCAGTTCCTTCTGCAGAATGGAAAAGGCTCCAAAAGATAATGGTGATGCAAATATAAATCTGGCTAACCTATTGCAAAGCAAATACTTTCACTGTAGTAACCTTTACAAAACCACAACTAGAGCCATTTTGCAGGGCCTGTCTGGCCGAGTTAAACTTCTCCAAAAAAAGGTCACCTTATTGGAGGCTTAAGGGACGTTACACTTCTGTAGTAAATAAAAAGATATTCAATCTATTTGGCCTAGTTTCAGCTTTGAATTAAGCAGCCATGCCGTTAACTAGCATGGAGACTATACTTTTCTAGTATCAACAAAAGTTTCAACTAATAAGTAAATTCTCTGATCCTTCTTTGTTAGAAGACCACTCTGCCTTAATGATGTCTCAGGGCTCATAATTAATTACACAATTTGTCACTCGAAATTTTGTTCGTTTAACCCCAAAATCCGAATCTGATGTCCGGTTAGATTTCGCAAGATATGTCCACATTTTTATAACATTCTCAAAGTTACCAAAACAGTGAAGAAAAGGGCAGATATTATTAAGAGAAGAAAAGGTACTGGTAGAACAACCAAAAAAAAACTCACAAGCTCAGAATGCAATCATAGAGTGCATCAGGCCAAAAGTTCAAGGTCCCACATTTCAGAAAATGGAGGAACAACCACTATCAGGACTGGGAGGCAGGCATGGCCCAGCCAATAATTCCTCCAACCAGGGTAAGGTGGGTTGGGGTAATAGAGCTGGAGGAGAGATAAGCATGAAAAAGGTTGAAAAAATAAACAAATAATGCTTTATAGATGGCAAAGGGAAAAAGGGAAATTATAGAAATGACCTGTAATTTCTGTAAAATCAGCACGCACCATCACTACCATAAGTAAGCAGCCACAAGTGCCACTAACACCTATCTTAGTAGAAATCGTTGCCATCCTAACACAATTCAGTTAACCTTCGTCGTAGGTGCAGCATGATATTTGCGCTCTATCTAGCCTACGGATGATTGTTTTTGGTTGAAAATGAATAGTAGTGGCTAAAAAAAGTAACTTTTAGAATGAGAACGCAAGCGATGGGAAAGTGAGGAAAAAATGAGTGCATGAGATGAAAGTTTGAAGAGTAGTGGTGCCTGATATGTCCGTAACCCCATTGTCTTATCTCTGGAGCGAGAGGAGTGAAGAAGTCGCTTTAAAGGCGAGGTGTTCGTATTGTCTTTTAGAATAAGCTAATACGAACGTCTCTAATGTGGTGGTCTTGGACTTGGCTATTTTTTGCAAATATTTGGGTTTTTTCTTTAAATTCTTTATTTTCGAGGTTATTTATGGACGAAAAGAATTCCAGCAAAAGATAAAAATTAAAAGCAACCTGTGAAATGGGTATTATATTTTGGGGTTGGACGAGTGAATGAATAGTTTAAGTACAGCAGTTGGATTGGAGGCGTTGGAGCCCCCAATGATTGCGGGGAGGTTGTGGGGGTGTCGGGAAAAGTGCCGGCAAAGCGAGGCGCACGGCCGGGCCAGTGGGCCACCCCTGTCTCTCTCCCATTTTTTTTCCATTCACCGCAAGTGGGCCCCGCCCCAGGGGCCGCAGCGCTGGAAATCATGGGCTCTGCCTCGCTTCTCTTTGTTTTGTGCCCCTGTTCCTCGGCTGCTCGCCTCGGCTCGGTCGGTCCCGAGCCGGTCAAGCTTTGACCTTGAGCCGACTCGATCGACGCGCTCTTTTTTTAGGCGCCGTTTGGCACAGCTCCACCACCGGCTCCTGGAGCTGTTTGGAGCCGTTTTGTGCCAAACGGAGTAACAAAACAATTTCCACCAAAGGAGCCCCTAAAACCTCTTTGAGATAAAAGTGGCTCCACCCAAGAAATTTGAAAAAAGCTTTCACCAAACTCCACCCAAATGCCCGCATCAAACTGCCCTTGCTCCATTGTGAAATTACATCGCCTGCCATCGGGGCCAAAACACTGGACCATGGGAACCATCGCGGAAATGGTGGACCGGTCCCTGAGCGAGCGCGCGCCCGGAGGCCAGATCGTCAACTGCGTCCACGTCGGGCTGCTGTGCGTGCAGGAGAACCCGGCGCACAGGCCAGCCATGTCGGCCGTGAACGTCATGCTGAGCAGCAACACGTTATTTGGTCATGTTGGTGTTAATGGCTGATTTGATATTTATCTTGCCATATATGTGTTGATTGACTAATGAACTAGCTTGTTATTTGGTCACTTGATTGTTATGTGGATAGTGTATGGTTGATATGACATATGCAAATATGGGTATATTGGACAATTGACATCTCTCAACTATGCATGATAAAACAGGTGGAGCTGTTTTGCCAAACAGATCTACTAAACACTCCAGCCCAACCACCTGGAGCTGTCGTGGAGTCAAGAAAAACAACTCCACTTGTGAAGTGGAGTACACCAAACGGGGCTTTAATTGAGTTCTTCTGGAATGTTTACTGTACACTCGAGGAGAAGTAGCAGTATTTTTATGAACTTGCTTAGACTGTCATGAGCACAACTGGAGAAAAACTAGAGCAAAAAAATGCAAATGCGAAGATTCACAGTTGGTGGTTCAGCACTCGGAATAAAATAAAGCCCATTTGGACAAAAAAATAAAATAAAATAAAGAAACTAGTCTAGCACTCGGAATCAATGTAGCAATCTTCGTACCATTTTAGAGAGCAAGAATTCTTTTAGGGATTTCACGTGAAACTGTTTACATTCCACTCATACATGCCTGTCCACTGTACTAAAACTTTTGCAAAGGTTTCGAGGCGAGCACACATTTTCACTGAACATACACATATATATGAAGCGGAGGCGCTGCGCCTGTGCCCGGGTTGCGGCTCGGGCGCGAGGCACGCTGCAGCAGCGTGAGCACGTTCGGCCGAGCGAGGCGCGGCGAAGCGCGCCGTGGCGCTGCTGCGTGGAGCGCGGCCGAGCGCGTGCCGGTAGGCCGCTGCCGAGACCGCAGCGCGCGAGAGAGGCCGACTAAGGCGCGCGGCGCAGCAGCGGAGCATGCCGCGAGCGCATGCAGCAGAGGCGTGGTGGCCGAACGAGCCGCCAGGGGCACAATGAGCGGCCGTGGCCGAAAGAAATGGGCTAAAATTGGCCTTTGCACAAAAATTTTGATTTAATTGATTTCGAAGCATTTGTGAATGAATTTAATTGAAATTTGATTCAAAATCTCTGTAAATTTTGCACCAACGTGTTAATTTTTCAGAGATTAAATTTTTTTACAAGATAATGCTTCGAATGATTGAATTATTTTGAATAATTACGCTTTCATTGCAAAAGTTAATGTTAAATTGATTAGGCGAGCGAGCACACATTTTCACTGAACATATGTATGAAACATATCTTGATAAAATAAAGAGTCGCTTCACGGCTCTTCATATATGCTCTGATTAAATAGGCACACTGTGTCGATCCTGGTCGAACCCAGGTGGATGGAAAAATGAACATCTCACTCACCATCAGGCAGGTCCTTAATTTTTTTAAAGGTGATCGGAAGGCAAGTTGGTAGGCAGTCTAGCCACCCAAATTGAAAGAAATGAAGCCTTGGATAAATTCAAGATATTTAAGGCTGAAATTGAAAACCAACACGATTTAAAGATTAAGATAGTCCGATCGATCGTGGGGAGTACTACGTCGACATACCCCATATGGACAAGTTCTGGACCTTTGCGAGGTTTTTACAGAAAATGGAATAGTGGCCCAATATTCTATGCAAGCGAACCTCAAGAAATGGAGTAGCTGAAAGACGCAACTGCACTCGATGGATATGGTACAGTATGATGAGCTACTCCACACTCCCATTGAGTTTATGGATGGAGGCGTTGAAAACGCCATTCATATTCTCAACAGAGTGCCTAGTAAGTCGGTGCCCAAAACACCGCAGTTGTGTTGTGGACGGAAGAGTTCCTCACTAAACCACTTACGTGTGTGGGGAGTCTGCAGGCGCGACTTGTGGCAAAAGGCTTTACGCAAAGAGAAGGGATTGATTACAATGAGACATTTTCTCCAGTCTCATGTAAAGATTCTTTGATTCATGCGTTAACCTGTTGAGTACTAATCTTGTTGCCTGGCCTGGACGCGTAAACGCAACACCGATTCGAAGCTAGCCGTTGCTTTGCTGGGGACATTAACAACCTACCGCCCCAGGAATCCCGACTTGACCATGAGTTGGCGGGGTGCACTGACCTCTTCCTCGTTTCTGCCGCCATCCTTGCACGCGTGTGTGCATGCATCCACGCACTTTTGTCAACTACGCACACACTAATCGCGCTCGATCTGTCTGTTCGTACGCACGTTGATCGATCCGGCACTGGACGCCGCCCGGCCCTTTTGTTGTTTGCAGGTCTCGTTCCTAGGAATCAGCGTCACAGGAAGGACGAGAGAGCAGCACTGGAACCATTCGTTTTCGGCCAGATCGATCTCGTGTGTGGGCATGATGCGTACGCGAACCGGTCAATGGTAAGATCCAGTATTCTTGTAGGGGATACCAAAGCTTGCAGAGCTCTGTCGTTCCATTGGTGGCCAGCAGCATGCAGCGGCCTGAATCTGTCCTAATGCAAACCCTAGGTTAGTTCAGTGTGTATTGATCTTGCTAAGGAAAAATGATCAGTAATTATTCACACCGTCGACAGTTCTCAACAAAAAAAAGAAAAAAAATCACACCGTCGACGTATAGCACGCTGCAGGAACAGAAGCCAGGAAATCATGGCGCTACACCGGTTAAGGTACCCGATGGTTAACATTAGTTTTGTAGTTGATCAACATACCACATCTAGGATTGTTACTTTGTTAGAACCATAGCCACGATTTGCGAGCAGTTAACGTGCATTGCGCACATGCTTAGCTAGGGGGCTAGGCCGGCTAAAAATTTAGAGTAATCTCGTCAGAGCAAGCGAGCAAAGGGACAACCAAACGCACGAAGCTACGTTCTCCTAGCTTGCACGCACCAAGTTCCGAGGCACGCACGTGCGAGCCACGAGCCCAAGGCGCTCGCACACCCACAGACACGGCTCGGCTAGCTCTGCTCGAGGTCGAGCTCGATGAAAAGAAGGAAGTCAAAAAGGCTCAGATCAATCGAGCAGTAGCATGGCCGCTATGATGAGTGGCGCGGAAGGACTCAACTTAGGCCACGTTGCTATTGGCTTTTGCAACGGTCCAAATTAATAAGACATGGTTTTTAAAGTAATTTTTCAAATAGTTTTTGACTTTAAAATTGTATACGTAGCCTATGTTAGTATCTCTATTATCTATGGTTATCACAAATAAGACATGATTTTTAAAGTGATTTTTTCAAATAGTTTTTTGACTTTAAAATTGTATACATAGCCTATGTTAGTATCTTTATTGTCTATGGTAATCATAAAAGAAATATAGATATAATTATAAGACGCAGTCAAAAAAATAAAACAACCCTAAATATTGCTGGGAGGGGAGGGGAGGAGATCCAACACAACTGCAGGCACAGCTCATGATTTGCCGGTGCTCCTCGCTGGATCCACCGTCCCCTCCTCGTCGTCCTATTTATAGCCCGCCTCCACCACCGCATGCCCAGACCACCAAGCCCACCATTCTTCTTCCTCCACTCCGCCAAGGAGATCGATCTCTTCTTCCACCTTACAAGATGATGCCTCCTAGCCTGGATCTTGGTCTCTGCCTCGGCCTCGGGCTCGCCTCGCAGGGCAGCCTCTCGTCTTCGACCAACACCACCTCCTCCCCGGCGTCCCCCTGGAGCGCCGCGCTCAACTCTATCGTCGGTGTTGTGGGGGACGCGCGGGGGGCAGCGGAGGAGCAGGGGAGGACGTCGACCTCGCCGGACAGCGCCGCGGCGCTGTCCAGCGCCAGCGGGAAGCGGGAGCTGGAGCGGACGGGCTCCGGCGTCCGCGCCGGGAGCGACGAGGAGGACGGCGCGGACGGCGCCGGCGGCCGCAAGAAGCTGCGGCTGTCCAAGGACCAGGCCGCCGTGCTCGAGGAGTGCTTCAAGACGCACAGCACGCTCAACCCCGTAAGCATCTCCTTTCTTCTCGTCGTAGCTGTTCGTCCATGGAGTCCGCCCGCGCGCGCGCATTGAGCTGATCGAGATATGTGGCGTTTTGCAGAAGCAGAAGGTGGCGCTGGCGAACCGGCTGGGGCTGCGGCCGCGGCAGGTGGAGGTGTGGTTCCAGAACCGCCGCGCCCGGACCAAGCTCAAGCAGACGGAGGTCGACTGCGAGTACCTCAAGCGCTGGTGCGAGCGCCTCGCCGACGAGAACAAGCGCCTCGAGAAGGAGCTCGCCGACCTAAGGGCGCTCAAGGCCGCGCCCTCGCCGGCGTCCGCGCTTCAGCCCTCCTCCGCCGCCACGCTCACAATGTGTCCCTCCTGCCGCCGCGTCGCCACCGCGGGGGCGCCACCGCCTAACCAGCAAGGCCATCCCAAATCTAACATCCCCACCGCCACCCCCCCGGCCGTCGCCGGCAACGTCCTGCCCAGTCACTGCCAGTTCTTCCCGGCCGCCGCCGACCGGACCAGCCAGAGCACGTGGAACGCCGCCGCGCCGCTTGTCACTAGAGAGCTCTTCTAGGATCGATCGTGCCATCTCGGTGCCATTGACGAGAGGGGGGTGATTGATTAGAACAAGTTTTAATTTGGAGATTGCAGATGATGATTGGGTTAATTAATTAATTAACCAATCCATCAGGAGAGGCGATTGTTTTGGTTTGGTAATTAGTAGTGATTTGGTTTTGATTAAGTCAGTTGGGTTTCTGATAACGAACAAATTAAGCAAAGCAAAAATGGCTGTCTGCTTTTTCTTGGACGGCGTGTACCAATTCACGAAATCTGCTGGTTGGTGAATTAACAGCTTGATTGATTGTACTACTAATTGATTGATGAAGAAGTTAATGAAATCTTTTTACATCTTTCTTAATTCTCTTCTCCAGCAAGAATATTTGGAGCCATGGTGATCCACATTTCACATAGTTTCAGACTTTCAGAATAAATGGTTCTTCATAAAATATGCACAAGTTTACATATACATTCCTGTTCTTTAATCAAAAGCTAGTCTGCAGACAAGTCGCGGTCAGATCTTTTAAGAGATCTGATTATATTATGATCCTGCTTGATTAGTTTTGGCCTGGGGCTAGTTGTTTTTCAACCGACAATTGTATCTTTACGCGATTCGCAGAGTGATTAAAGTTGCCATTGATGAAAGCGTGCTTCCAGCTTTTCAGTACTGGTCTTTCACAAATCACAACAACTTGTAAAATCAATCAATGGAAGAGTGAGAGCTAACCTAACTCAACATCGCAAAGTTACGATTTTTTGAATAAAGCAGCAGCAACTTTTTTTGCCTATTGACTTTCCTATCTTCTGAAAAGCTATTTACTTTACTGTAACAGTGCTTCATTATGCTGTCATACTTTGCAATCAAATGTTGAAATCATGCAAATCGGTAAGGGAATTCCTCTTATCTCCATAAGGCAATCAATCAATAGGTTAGTTACCTTAGTTCATTGAAAATTTGTTTCCACCATTTCTGTCCTGCCTTTTCTCAACAATCGGTAGCATTACTGAAAGAGGGACAACCTAACTGAACACGCTAAGATAACAGCTTAAAACAGCCTAACTGAGCACGCTAAGATAACAGCTTAAAACAGCCTAACTGAGCACGCTAAGATAACAGCTTAAAACAGCACCACTCTGCACAGTTCGTTGATACTGCCTACTGATACCGGTGTTTCATTAAGCTGTCCTACTTTGCAATCAAATGAGAAAACATGCTAATTGGTATTAACTACAAGCATACAACACATTATGCATCGGAAAGGAAAGAAAAAGAAGTTTCTCACCATTCACCAGGACAGTGAGGTACCTCTCAGGCTCTCAGCTAAGGGGGTTTTTTTTTTTACGTTTTGCTTCAGCTGCACCAACTTAAAATCTCTCTATCGAGACTACTTCTACATATGGTCTGCCAAAACTTACATCTTGGTAACAAAAGAAGTCACCGATCGCCGCATTGTGGTGGATCCAGTCCACAATGTGTATCAGTTACTCTTCGATCTCCAGTCCATGATTGCAGAACGGAGCGAGTGATTCGGTATCAGGCTCTTGTTGGGCAATTGTAGGTTTGTCATCGGGGACTTGTCGTTCATACTTAGCCACATCTCGATCGCCTTATGATCGTACGTGTACCCATCTGACGCAACATACGGATCGACCATTACTTCCTGAAACACCAGTGAAAACCATCTCAGTAAACTTCGTCTATGAAATGATCACTACAGAGAGTACTGATTCCAAATTACCTGAAGTACGGGGCAAATGAAATGACTCGGAGGCACTGTCGGGCTGTGAAGAGCGGTTTCTCTGGCCTTGGTAGCAACATCCTTCAGCCGCTCCAGTGTTGGAAGAACATGCTCGCTTAAGTCGGGACGGTCTTTGCGCCTCATTTCAGCACACCTGAGGGCTAAGGCAGCTAATTCTTGTGCCTCATTCAGAGGCCACTGCCCAGCAGTAGAATCCAGAATGTCCACAAAGCAGCCATCTTCTAGTGCAGTCTCCACAACATGAGCAAGTCCCACTGGTGATTTTGCTGTTAGCAATTGCAAGATCACAATGCCCAGCGCGTAAACGTCTGACTTCATGGAGACGACACCGGTCCGTTGATACTCCGGGTCTATGTAGCAGAAAGTGCCCACTGGGGCGGTGTTCTTGATCATCGTAGACAGGTGCTGATCCATACTTGGAAGCAAAGTTGATAGGCCTACATCACCTATTTTGCTAACCAAGTTCCTATCTAGTAATATGTTTGGAGGCTTCAGATCACGGTGGATAATAGGCTCTGGTTTGGAACTGTGAAGGAACATAAGAGCAGTGGCGACCTCCCAGGCAATCCTGAAACGGTCGAACCAGGTCAGTGGTGGTGTATTATTTCTACGCTGCAACATGTCATCCAGGCTGCCATTTTCCATGAACTCATAGATCAGGCAACCATGTTCAGGGAATGCTCCGAGCATAAGCAGCAAGTGAGGGTGCCGAATGCTACCAAGGACCTCAAGCTGAAATAAGATGAGTCGCACCGTTTAGATGGTAAAGTAATTGGAGTAGGATGATCAGCAAAACAAAAATGATGAAGGACTATAACTACTTGCACGGTATGTGCAGTCGTTCAAAAAGATCAGAATGTTCATAAATTGTCTCAGCAATAGAAAACATTCTGCTATTTGTATAAGATGCACTTCGCAAGAGGCGGTAAAAGAAATAATGTTAAAACGTCCAATGATATTGTTGCCTATTTTTAATTGCTTTTACACATGTGAATATCTGACAAATAGAATTAAAAAAACATCATGTTGCTGGTTGCAGTTTATTTTTACAGACTGCGTGGAAGGCTGTTTTATGTTTGTCAAATTTGTTTGTGAAATCTTTGCATTTTGTTGGAAGGCTATTTGATGTTTGTTGAAACCTCTCCTTGGTGCAATGGTCAGCTTGAAAGGAACACGAGAACATTGGCGAGAAAATAATAATACCTCCTGCTGTAATTGCTGAGTTCCACAGCCTTCAAGGGAGTTCAAAATTTTTACTGCTGCAACTGTGTGATGAATCTTAGCCTTGTAGACTGTGCCATATGATCCCCTACCAATCATATGATCACGAGAGAATGATGAAGTCGACGCTTGTATCTCCTCCCATGTATACCTATTATCCTCATCAAAACAATGTCCAACAATCTTGTCACCTGTCTTATTCTCATTAGCTACTTGGTTACCGTTACTCTGTGCTGCTTCCCTTTCAGCAGAGCGTTGCTTAAATTCAGCTTCTCTTTTGGCTACTTCCTGTTCTTCCCTCTCCTTTTTCCTTACCAATCTCCTCACCTTTTCTTCTGTCAGTTCAATCTCCTTAGGCTTAATTTCATCCTGAATGTGCTGAATGCCCAACTTATGTAACTAATAGCAAAGATTCAACAGGAAACATTTAGACCTTGTAGGTTACTTATTTTTTAATAGTGCCTACCATGAAGAAATAAACCTTACTTTCTGAGTGGCGTCAAACGATTCGTTCTGAGCAAACTCATGGAGCTTCTGAATATGTCGTAGTTTGACCCTCAACGTTTCAATTTCTAGCTTTAGATCATCCTGTTTAGCACAAGAAGCTCACAAAATATACATTTACTCAGATAAACATGTTAATTTGTATGTAATATTTTACTCTGTATTCCGAAGAGAAATATTTACTGTTCTACTTGAGAAGATAAATACCTGGTCATCAGAATGTTTCAGATTCGTTGCAATTTCTGAAACTGACGTCTGATCAGAGTGATCGGGTAAATTATCTCTTTGGAAGTTCTTATAGATAGAATTTCCACTGCTGCTACTACTGAATTGTGTGTCTGAAGTCATTGAGTATGGACTTGTCAAGGCTGTGTCATCATGGTAAGAGCTCTCGCTCCCAACACTGCCTGAAGGGCTAGCTCGCCTGTTAGACGACTTGTTTATGTTGGCCAGCGCTTGGTCACGCTGAGATGACAGGGAAGGCTGGTAGAAGGATACATTTGCTATTCCATATGTGTCTGCCCATTCTGCAGTAGACAGAATCTTTAGCACGCAGCATCAAGAACAAAAAGACCAAATGCCGAAATACATCTATGTTCCTGAAAGTTTGCTACTTCTAACAAATTCAACCTGCTGATCTAGGGTGATCAAAATTCAATGAATCTAATAAACATGTTTATAAACCAGATGTTATGTTATACCAATATTCTTCCACAATGATGTCTATGTAGAGCAAAGTGGTGTATTTTTAAAGTACCATAATGTTAACTTTATTCCAGGAAAAAATGCACACATCGTAAATAAACTGAGAGAACACAGGAGAATTTCTGAATTTCTCTATTCTCTTATTTGCCCCCCTGCTTAAACTGGTTACAAGTCTTCTCAATATATAGACTAATACTCTCCTACTAGCATACGTATTCGGACTTCAAGTTGGACACAATTTCAACTTGAGTTACACACAGAGACGGACTCTATTACGTCTTGAACTCTAAGTCAAGATTATTTCTAACAATTTCCCCCTTAATCTTGATTTGACATACTCTAGTTTTAGTCTCAATGCATTATGAATTACCAGTCATGCCTCTATATGAAGCATTCTACATGTAAGCTACATGTAGGAACTCAACTGGTACGAGTCCATCCAGATGCAAAAAAATTATAAAACATTGAGGCAGTCGGTCTCAACTATGATTTACTAAACTCATACTTGACATGGAACGGTGACACATCTCCTCAACGTTCCGATTCCTTTTCACTTTACTTGAGTTTGGACAGCGACACATCTTCTCGACGTCCCTGACTCCAACCTTCATCAGAGCAGTGTTGGTTCATCATTGTTGAGCGCTTTAGCAAGAAAAGCTTTCTTCATCCTCGGCTTGGGGCATTCTGAAGCAAAGTACCTATAATCATTACAATTATAATATCTCAATTTTGCCTTATCAAACTTCTGATTATGACGGCCTTGGCCACCACCGCTGGAAGTGTTTTTGTCTTCACGCTTTGCTGATCGAATGTCCCACTCAGCACGGGTCAACAAGAGCTGTCCGTCGCCGTTGTTACTATTGTCATGAATGCGTTCCTCATATGCCTTAAGATGACTGATGATCTCCTCCATGGTCATTATTCTTAGGCCTCCAAATTGCTCTATGACCAAAGCAATTGAGAAAAACTATGAGGGTACAGCACGAAGGAATTTCTTCACTATGTATAACTCTTCCACATTCTCGCCATTGGCCCGAATCTTGTTGACGATGATCATCGACCGGACGGCGAAGTCATTGATTGACTTCGTTTCCTTCATACGCAGCACCTTGAACTCGGTTTTGAGAGTTTGTACCTTTGCTTCCTTTACATGATCAACACCAAAATACATCGTCTTCAACACCTTCCACGCGGCTTTGGTCATCTCCTTTTCTTCCAGTAGGAAGAGCGTCTCCTCTGTGATGCCCTGATAGATAGCCGCTAATGCCATTTAATCCTTGCGCACATCGACGTTGTAGTTCTCGATCGCATCCCACACTCCTTGAGTCTTCATGTACACCTTCATCTTGATTGCCCAAACTGTATAATTGCTTGTCGTGAGCATCGAATAATACAGCGAGATAGTGGAACTCTTCTTCGCTATCATACTAGATGATACTTCATCCTTGGTGACACCACTTTCCGGAGAACGCGACATGATCTTCAGCATAGATCAAGAATTTGGGCTACTTTGAAGTGGCTATTAGACCGAGGAAATGGAGAGGAAAAACTGCGCTGTTTTTCTCTTGGTGACTTCTTGCTCCTTACCGCTGCGTCAACTTGAGGTAGACAATGTAACTGTTGCTGATCTTTGGAGACGAACATGCCTAGGCTTCGGAGACAAATCGGCTCGGATTCAGTGGGCAAAAAAGACTCGGAGACATTGCCACGCACGGACTGAGGAAGAGATAGAAAGCAAAATAAACTGTTGCCTTTTTCTCCCTTCTTTTGCTGTTGAAAACGTCCTTGGCTGTCTTGTTTCTCTGTCCTGCACATGCGTCTTTTTCCTGTTCTCTTTCCTATGCATGTGTGCAAACTTTTCCCACACAAGTAGTGCACCTCTCTCCTGTGCAAGAAAAAACCTTCTCTGACTTGTCTCTCCTTTGGCTTTGCTTTGATCTATGCTCCTGACGCTGCTTCTTTTTGCCTCGGGAGGACACGGTTTTTTCTTTGCTGTTGTTAGCACAGTAGCAGCTCTGCTGCCTTTTTTTCTTTGTCACATACTAGGACACGAAGCGTCTTTGCCTCGGGAGCGCTGCACAAGCAGAGGAGACGCCGTGCACTGCTGTTTCGATCTGCTCTGGATTTTTTTCTTCGCGCGCTTGCTCAGAGACGGATGCCTTTTTCTTTTACTATTGCGACGACCGAGCGTCGTGCACCGGGAGTGCCGCGCGAGACAAGCGCGAAGCGGAATCGCTGTGACGATTTTTTAGCCACGGTTTTCGCTTAGGTTCTGATACCAATTATTAACTTTATTCTAGGAGAAAACACACGCATCGTAAATAAACTGAGAGAATACAGAAAAATTTCTGAATTTCTCTATTATCTTATTTGCTCCCCTGCTTAAACTGGTTACAAGTATTCTCAATATATAGACTAATACTCTCCTACTAACATACGTATTCGGACTTCAAGTTAGACACAACTTTAACTTGAGTTACACACGAAGACGGACTCTACTACGTTTTGAACTCTAAGTTAAGATTATTTCTAACACATAACATATGAATGAAATTAACATTTTTCAAAATGTAAACATTGAAACACATGAACTAATGAACCTCAAAACATGCACGTAACAGAACTAGCGGGTTTCTTCATTGACTTAGCTCTCTAGAGGTCAAATTGTATTCAATTCATCAATTGATAGGTCCACAAACCAACGAAGTTCACAAGACAAAACATGCAGACTTGTGTATTACCTGAAGGTGCACTGGAGGAAAAGCTTCTAGAGCTAGAAGAAGAAACCGTCGAAGAAGATATGGATTTAGGTGTTTCACCGGTATCAGATGTGGCTGAGCGCACCGATGACAGTTTCCCTTTTGAAACGTTGTATACTGTACAGAAGCTTGGAATGCACTCGGAGATTTTGGACGCAGTCTTACTTCCATTGAGTTTCCTGGAAATAGTTAATGATGTTAAGCATATGATTAACATTGTAGACATATAAAATCCATTTTTAACTCGAGATGGGGCACACTGTGAATTTCTCAAAAATACATCATTAAAAGGCTTGGGATATCCATTGTAGATATCATTTCCAAACTGTAGTTAAAATGACATGTGGATATTGTACATGACTTACCTCCACGACCAGTGAAAATAAACATTGTCTTGAAAGAAAAATGAATGTGAAACAACTGAATGCATCAGTTTTATTGCAGTACTCTTTTTGGTAGATAATTAATTACTGGAAATTTTGAACAATGGTAAAGGAACATGTAGCCAGTACAATCCGCATTTTTGCTAAATAATTGTTCATTTTGCATTTTCTGCCAGTTTTCACATAAAACTTGCAATCAAGTAGTTGCACTGCAACCTTCAGTGATAGGCCGGTAGCTGGGGCATTAAATAAGAGGGCACGATCATCCTACCAAATCCTTAGCTTTGCTGACGATTTCTTATAGTAGACCAGCTATTAGCCTAAAAGTTTATCGTCTTTGCACTAATTTGTTGAACTAATGCATGTAGACTACCATGGCATCTGTTCACAACCACAAAAAGCACTAGCATTTGATGCAAATATTGCACAGAAAAAGTAGAAATGGGAGATACAAATTTTACGTGAAAAACCCTTTCGAGAAAAACCATGGACACACGAAGACCATATCACTATAGGAGAATATGTTTACAAGGGAGCTCTCGCTCTATCTATAGACTATAGGGGTATATTTACAAGACATACAAAGAATACTATGTGTAGGAGTAGAACTCCATATTTGGAAAAAAAACAAAACCGAAGCAAATTTGGATCACAAGCTCAAACAATCTTCACATTGAGCCGAATTCCTCCTATAGCCAAAATAAAATGCGAGTGTCCAACCAAATCAGCATGAATACCTCGTGCACCAAAAGTCCATTGGACTAGTGAGTGATACTTTGCTCAGACTTAGCGGCATGAACTGGTTTTGTCAATATATCAGCTAAATTATCATAAGTACCTATCTTGTTGAATTTAACACCACCTTGAGCAATGACACCTCAAATGTAGTGATATCTGACATTAATATACTTCGTTCTCTCATGGAATATTTGATCCTTCATAAGGTAAACAACACTCTGTCTATCGCAGAATATTGTAGTGTAAAATGTACTTTCACAAAGCTCAGTAAACAATCGTCTCAGCCAAATGGTTTCTTTGCAAGCTTCAGAAACAGTCATATACTCCGCTTCTGTAGTAGACAAGACAACGGTAGCTTGCAGACTTGCTTTCCAGCTAATGGCATATCCTCCAATAGTAAACACACAACTAGTAAGTGATCTTCTCTTATCCAAATCTCCAGCGAATTCTGAATCTACATAACCAACAAATCTATTTCTAGTTTTCCCAAACTGTAAACAAGCATTAGAAGTGTCCCGCAAATATCTAAAAATCCATCGAATTGCTTTGCAATGTTCTTTTCCAGAATTAGCCATGTATCTACTAACAACACTCAATGATTGAGATAAATCAGTGCAAAAACATACCATGACATACATAAGTGAATCAATCGCGTTGGCATATAGAACTCTAGATATGTACTCAACTTCATCAACTGACTGTGAACATGACGCTAAAGAAAACTTGAAATATGTAGCTAATAGAATACTCACCATTGGCCTTACGTATGTTGAAATGAAGAACTTTATCAATATACCCTTTCTGACTGAGGTATAATTTGCCATAGAGAAAAATATTAGTGATATGCGCTAGAGGCGATCATGAAGATGATTGTACCACTTCTATGTTTATGGTCTTTTGAATAATATGTTGTTTTGTTCCTTGAATAAATGTCTTTCATATTGATCAACAAGTATATGACTTATTCCTGGAACTCTTTATTTATATTTTGATGATATTCCAAATTATCCCTGATGTTACATTATTATGTAGGACAATTATGGTTTATAGATGAACATATATATTGATTGATGATCATGTTTTACGGATCATGGATATGAAAATATCAGATCAATAATGTGGACATATGTTGAAAAACATGGTGTTGGATTGACTTACCATGAGACACTACGAGAATTGTTACATTCTAAGTGTCATCAATTAGTCTCATACATAGTGTATGTAGCATTCTTAGAACTGAAATCGTCATAGTTTTATACATATGTAATAGTTTACTAATGGGTTGCCAAACACTACTTCGTAACTGGGTGGTCACAACTCATAAAGGTAGCTTTTGGGTTTACTATAAAATATACAGAGGACTGTGAGCGATCAAGATGGAATTTGCCCCTCCTATATAATGGAAAAGATATCTCTGAGCTCTTCGATGTGGCTGAATTAAGAAAGTGTATAGCCATGCTGAATGTGGTTTAGGAGTCAATTACAACTGAGTAATCCACTACATGTTCGAGTGAAGGATCGAGCTATCATATGATGTCACATTTCTCGTCTTGAGTTCGATCTGGTATCGCGAGGCAAAGGGATTGATACATAAGCGCTATATAGGTTCACCTATATGATCTTTATGCGTATTTGGGAGTCGTATGTTCTGCTAGGGACCACTACTGATTTGTGAACCGAAAAGGAGTTTTTGGGCCACGGCTGAATATATATGAACATATAAGATCACATATTTAACGGAACACGTCAGTTCGGATTGGATCCGTTACTAATGGGCCAAGTGGACTTCACGCCTTTTTTAGGGCTTTAATATAGGGTTCCACTGAGGGGCTATATTAAGAGAGGCATGGGGTTGAGGGATATATCTGATTTACACCCACTGAAACCCTAGCCGCCACCTCACATAGGCCCTGCCGTGCGTGCTGGTGCTAGCACATCAGTGCATGACATTTCATCTCTAGATATGTGGACTTCGGTAAAGACGTTGCTATGATTGAGATGCTGATCGGGACGATCGTGGGGAGAAGATGGTTGGCTAGAGGATAATCAACTATTTCCACTATACCTATGCATACTACGTTGAACTTACTATTTTAACTCTACTTCCACTGCACTGCGTGTCTAGTAGTAACGATCTATGATCTCTTACTCATATGGTTTCCTAGTTTATACGGTAAAATTTTTTAATCCGTGTTAGTGTAGTCTACTCATATCCCAACAAAAACATCGTGTCTCGATCCAATAGCGGAAGGTCATACTTCAAAGTCGCCATGTGGAAGAAATCCTGAATCTATTGGTATAATTTCATGTGTACATAGCAAGACAGTACGAAATCCTGGTAGCCTTCCTTGTGTGGATGTAGCAAATCACTTCAGAAAATCCTAGTACGCTTGCGTGTGCACCTAGCAATTTTCGCCGAAATCACAAAAGCCAAACTCTTGCCGGCAGCTTCTGATCTTTGCCTTCCTCGGGTTCAATGCACGCTGGACGTTTTCTTCTGTCTTACTCGTAGCATGTGCGGCAGGCTGACAACTTTTGAAGAGGCAGGTGGGTCTAACTTCTCTTCGGATTCAGGGACTCGAATTTGCTCCAGACTTAGGGCTTGTTTGGGAGAACTCCATCAGGTTCAGATCCACGAAAAATAGCTCCTCTACGAAATTTTACCCAAACGCTCCAGCTCCGCGAAATCTGGATCCACCAAAATCCTGGATTTGAGGGCCAGATCCATGGATTTCATGGAGCTCCTCAAGGGGTGCTCCACCGTGGAGTTGGGTGGTAATTACCCACCAATGCCACTGGTTACACACCCCATCCCACCAAAAGTGGCCATTCCCACCAAAACCTCAATTTCGTGGATCTGGAGCTGCTGTACAAGCCAAACACTCCATGGTGGGATCCCAGATCCACGGTGGAGCTGCTGCTCCAGATCCACGTTTTCAGTGGTGGAACTCTCCCAAACAGGCCCTTAGACAGCTGATTCACGCGGAGATGTCCCAGCGAATCCGCTTTTGCTGTAGACTCGATGAGATGGACTTGTCGCCAATTCGACGACTTTAGTTTTCTGATCGGATTCTCTGAGCTCTAACACCACTTATTATAAATAATGCACAGAAAAAGTAGAAAAAGGAGACGCGAATTTTACTTGGAAATCTCTTTCGGGAAAAATCACGGACACACGAAGGCCATATCACTATATGAAGAGATATTTACAATGGAGCTCTCACTCTTTTATGGATTTCAGGGGTATATTTATAAGCTGTACTGCGACTTTATGTAGGAGTAGAATTCCATATTTAGATAGGGAACAAAACCGAAACAAATTCGGATAACAAATTCAACCATATTGTAGTGTTCAAACTTCAAACAAATGGAATTTTTCCGAGAAGTGCAAATGGGAACTGGGAAGGTTACCAATGGAGAAATGAATAAAATAAATTATTGTTATTCCTGATTTTTGGATCACAAGACAAATCTTAGTACCTGGCCTACAATTTTGTATTTAATCATACTTGAGCGTTAGCCCCTCATGCTAGCTAATCAAGAGCATGCAACATGAGTACAGGAGTGTTTTACAGATTGATACTACATGCAGTAAGATAAGTAAAATTTCAGATGAATGTCGTAATATTAAAAATAAGAATTTACCTTCCGAATATGCTTTTGGAGGAAGAACCTAAAACTAACTTGCAGATATTGAATTTATTGATTTCTTCGCTTATAGCAGTAGGCACATCATCAGATTCAAGTAAAACAGCCTCAGCTTCTACCTGTTCATCAAATAGAGTAAAGATGCTATTCAATTCATGAGTCATACTAACTGCAGGTGGCATGCTTAGACAATTATTCAAGCCAACCTGCCTCTGAGCACACATCTTCTTGAATGGAAGTAACAAGTTAGTTGCTTGCCATTCCGCTTCTTTCCTGTATGCAGATGCTACATCTTCTCGCACTTGCGAAATTGGAATAAAATTGCCCACTAACAAAAGAAGAAAAAAAAGAACAGGTTGGTATCCAAATGATTTGAAACAGTAACGAGCAACATGTATGCTTTTGATTCCATATTGTCCACACTAAGTACAACAAAAGTTTTGGAATTCATATTGATGCAACCTAATAATGCAGTACGCCAAACTCTGTAGTTGGTACTCGGTAGGTTTGGCATCACAATCGAAATTTTGTTCATAGATGGTGCTACTGGCTAGCGGTAGATCCATTATCGAAACTGATAGAAAGTATTTCAATTTCCTGCATCATTTTATTCCAGTAAGGAGTATATTCGTACCATGCATACCTAATATAGATACTCTGGGTACAGAACAGTATATTTATCTCTCCACTAGTTAAATTGGAATCTCTCTTACCATCCCGTAGTTTTCTTCTCTTGGACAGACATAAATTAGATAACTTCATATAGTATGTCCTTAATCCTTATCCAACACTAATACAGTGAATATCAACAACGCATTACACAATTAGTATACATATACCAATCTGGAGTTGTATTCATCTAGTTTATTCAACTATGTGACGCAAATTTCTCATTCGGTGCACTGACCTAGTAAAACTATTCAGTTTAATTCACCTTTGTGATTATCCAATGCTAACTCTACCAATTGAAACTTCCTAAACCATAAACCACATTTCCCCTTAATTTATCCGCCAAAATACTCATCACAGACACTAGTAATCACTTCACAATAAGGTTCTGCATTTTTTTTTCCAGAAGACTACAAGAACTGCAAATAGACAGGTAGAATCAATCAGAAAGAGGCAATGGAGGGGGAAAAATGCTCACTTGGAGTGGGCACCATCTTGATCGTCGGCCGGACATACAAGATCCGGAAGAGGACCCTCCCTTCGGGCACGAACTTGTCGAGAGCCCACTTGAGAGCGTGCCTGCTGTTCTTGCTCCCGCTCACCGCAATCGCCACCGTGCTGACGCTGGGAGCCTCCATTTCGGTCATCTCGCCGGCGGCGGTGGCTTCCTCGATCTCCATCTCCCTCTGTATCGCTTCTTCCTCCTAATTAATCAATCACTGCTCCAAGAACAACAAGCTATGGCCACAGGATTAGGAAAATTTCAGTTATAAGTTTTCCTCCTTGCCTTGCCCGTAATTCTTCCCCCAAATTTCTCGTAACACAATCTCAGAAATATGAAGGAAATTCTAGTCGAAAAAGACATGGATATGGTCCATACGGTGAAGAGAAGAAAAACTAATATGACAAGAACAAAATCGCAGAGGCTAGAAAACCAAAAAAAGGCAAGAACTTTGAGACGTTTCGGATGAAACGAGAAACTGTGAGGCCGGAGATTCATTAATCATTCTTACTTTTGAGCCATGCGGAGTGACGAGAACGAGAATGAAACCGGCGCGCGAGTCAAGAGATGCTGACATGGAATGAGGACTGGCAAAGGCCAAGATGGATAGGCAAGAGGCGTCTCCCGTTAAGTTAGTTGGAAGGAAATGATTACGGGCCCGTTCATGATTGCTTAGATGGATGATTTTAATCTTAGTTAGTAACTTTTAATTAAAAATAAATAATAGTTGGTAAAAGAAGTGGTTTTTAAGAGAAGATGAGCAGTGAAAACAAATAAGGCAAACAGTTTTTAGTTAAAAATAAATAATAGTTGTTGAAAAAAGTGGTTTTCAGAAGGAGACAAGTTACGAGAAAAGTGAAGAAAAGATGCGTGCACGAAACAAGAAAGAGATGAGTAGGGTTTGTAATGCATCCCAAGTTCCCAATGCTCTGTCTTATCTTCAGAATGATACGAGATCAAAAAAATGTAGAAGTTATTTTAAGAAACTAAATATTTATATTAACTTCTGACTTTTTTACGCAAAAGCTTAAATCAGAAACTAATATAAAGAAACTTACAAAGGGCAGAAGCAAATATAAATAGGTGTACAGACGATATGGAGACAATAACGCTACGTTCACACACGAACGCACCAATACGTCTGGCAAACACGATAAAAGGGCGCACAAAAACTAGTGCAATAATGAAATATGTGAGATACGTAGTTGTATGGTTTCAGGCTCAATGTTGATTGTTAAGTAGTATTTTAAATTTTGTTAGTTGCTAAGGCGACTAACGTATCATGTTTAGTATGCATGTTACGAGAGTATAAAATCTATACTTTAGTACTGAGCAAACTGTCAATAATATTTTTTTAATTTCCGTCAAATCCCAAGTACTTTTTTAAAATTTTGAAGGACTCTCTATAAAATAGCAAATACACCTTGTCAAATAGTATATCTAACTATTCTTGTGATCTGAGGTGCGTGCGTCTATATGTAGGATTCCTGTGCGACCACGGCATTGACCAATATATGATTGACAACTAGGGATGGAAACTGGGCTATTTCCCATAGAGAATATCCTCATATGCTCACTCCTTATTTAGCTATTGTGGATTATTTTTTTTCCCGTTCTCATTCCTACCAGGTTTTGGCGGAGAACGAGACCATCAAAAACTTAAATTTCAATAGCGTTAAGAGTAATTTTATATATTTATCATATTGTTGTGTAAAAATAAGTAATTTTATTAATACATAAGGCAGTATAATAATACTAGATGAGTTATATATAATATATTATATCAAAATATAATAGGCTTGAAACAAACTGCCTATATTTTAAATATATATAAAAGTATCAATCTACATATATATATATAAGTATATATCGAAAAATAATAGGGATAGAGAATGGAGGTATTTCCATCCTCATCTATGTATAATCTAGCAAAGACAAATTTGGTCCCGCTCGGTTGGGTTGAAAAGCCGTGGCTTATGGCTGAAATTGTACTGTAACGGTTAAAATTTCACTGTACCTGAAGGTGGCTTATTTGGCGTAATTAAATTTAAAAAATTTAAAAATAGAAAAAAAAATATGTTAGCTCATCACGGACAACGCAAACAAATACGGGAAAAAAGAACCGGCAAAAAAGCTAAAAAACCTAAAAGTTAAAAAAAACGAAATTTATAAATAGTGAAAAATAAACCAGAAACTAAAACCAAAACAAGTGGGGCCAATCTTTCACATATCCTCTAATAAAAGAATTCTCCACTGAGTTACTGGGTGCCGGAACCATTGCCATCCTATTGGCAACTTGGTCCAACTTAAATTAATCACCCGTCTTGACCAGAAGGGTAGATTACATAGTCCAAGAAAATACTCCACCAATCATCATCCAAGTAGATGTGAAACACCAGGGAAACGCAAGACCCTTCCTCAGAAGGGGATGGCCCCGGATATAAATGCTCTCCTCGCTGCAATTGCCTGGTAGCCTGGGAAAGCCTTTTGATTTGACTGTGATTTGAAGGTCGCTGCAGCGACAGCAAGCAGTGGTCAATTGCTCAAACTCGCTTGTCCTCAAGGTGCCTGAGCTTACATGGCTTACAACTTTTCTCATCAAGGTAAATAGGACGATCCTTCGTCATTATTTCTAAGCTGTTTATCATGATAATTTTTTTTAAATGGTTTATAGAGCTTGTTGTTACAGCTTATCGCTTTTGGTTATGGTTTGTGGCTTTTAGGCTGTTCGTGAAAGAGATTACAGAATAACAGAAACTCACGTGCGGTTTTTGCCGATATAAATGAAGTCGCTACAGTGTGTTAAACCATGTCTTAAAAAGACACTCTGTTTAAAAGCTAGTTATTGTAGAAAAGTCAAAAGCTAGATGCTAAAAGCTGTAAAGAACATGCCTATAGTCTTATTGATATTCGATTTATTCAAATAAATGTTCATGTAAAGGTAAAAAATTATAAACCGTAGGTATAAGTAAAAAACATCAGTAAAAAAGAACACATCTCTTAGCTTATATGGCCTCCTGGTCATGTGTTTTACAAGAATTAGCCCTATTGCGAATGAATATGTAGATTTGGCCCTTCGTCAAACCGCGGCAGCAGGGCCAGACAATATATGTAGAATCTTTTTTGTAAATAATCTATTTTTTATCCAAAATAACATAAATATACCCACGCAAAATTTTTTTTACAGGAATGACCTCTAGTCGCCGAACCGTTGGGTGATTGGAACCTGTCGCCCAACGGCCGCGCGACACGCAGATTGTCAGTGGGCTGTTGGGCGACATAATTTCGGTTGTCAAAGGGTTGGGCGACTGTGACTAGTCTCCCAACCGTTAGACGACTACAAGACCAGTCGCCCAACCTTTCGGCGACTGAAGGTGCATACAAATTGGCCGCTCGGTCGAGGCCCCGGCCATTTTATCCGTTGACACCGTAGCATGCTTCCTTCTCTTAATATATATATACATGTAAGAATGTATAATTTTCAAGGCATTTTTAATACAAAATCCTGCACGCATATTTGCATGCTTGTTAGTGGTGATGTGTGGAATAGTGTGAATGTGTCCTCTCCAGCGAAGAGCTGGGTCCCCCTGCGGACCACACTCGGGTACTAGAGCTCCTCCGCGCTGCCTGCGCACAGGTGCTGCAGCAGGGCAACTATCTTCCACGGTGCCTCCCACGTACCGCACTGCCGGTGCTGCCGCCGTTAAGTAAAGGGCTGGGCTGAATTCGTAAAATCATTTGGATCTCTTTTTCTAAACTGTGATTTATGGTTTTTTTGTTATGACTTATTAATCTAATAAATAGTTATTACTGAGAGAAATTAAAAATCAAAAGCAGCTGAAAAACCTAAAAAAAACATAGCTTTTGTCAGAAGGCTAAATTTGCAAATAAAACACTCAAAAGGTCCAAATAGGGTGAGGCTTCCACAAGTCAGTAGCTGACCTACAACTTCCTGCTATAGTACTGCATCGCAAATAGGGGTGTGCATTCGGTATGCTCAGTGAAATCGGTTCGGTACGTATGGTATGTACAGTAAATATGGTATTAGTAGTTCGGTAATATATGGTACTTTTGGAAATATAGTTCGATATCGGTAAATACTAATTAATTTCGGTGCGGTATCAGTAAATACCATATTTACCAAACTTAACGCGAATTACAAATAATAGAGCGAGTCGACAATATACCTACTGGCAATAGAATTGAACTTAGAACTAGAAGCACTCCAATAGAATTAGAACTCAGCTAGACAGTCTCTCATGATCACATCACAGTCATAGACGAGATGACAGTGTCACAGTCTCACAGACAGAACACATTACACTACACAAGTACACATTCACAACACAGGGCATAGCTAATCATCCATTGAGCCACTGCCACACATGTAGTCTGTCATGTGTGGACTCATCAATTCATCAATCATCATGGACTATTGGACATTTCACATTTGTACTCATGGTCTGAGTTACACAGAGACACAATCTCACAGACAACACCACAGTCCACAGCAGTGCCAACTGCCAAGTTGGCTGTAAAGTCTGTAATCTTGAAACTTATTCAAGTGTTCAGTGTTCACCCCTCGCCCAGCTAGTTCAATCGGCTGTAAATGATTAGGAATAAGGATCCAACATCATTGTTTGCATCCATCAGGTCTCAGAGTTGGCAACTAAATGGAATACATCATAACCACTTAACCAGGTGTCCTAGTAAGACACGATAACAAGTTTGCAAGTTTATGTTGCATTGTGGTTTGCAAGACATCATAGCCACTTAAGCAGGAGGTACCATTCTTTTGTGAATCGTAGGTAAGGATTCGAGAGCAATAATTAAATCTAGCCTTATTCTGGTCAATGGCAGTCATCTATAATGGTTCCATATCTTCGATCTGGGATTCATTTATTTTTTCCATCTTGACTTTGAATGGGTCCAAAGCTTCATCGCTGCCCACACCCAAACCAGCAACATGAACACTTCCTACACCCTCAGACCTAGACATCTAAAATACTAGAAAGAATGAAAGATAGAGACTCGAACATTCACACAAATCAAAACAAACTAGGCTAACAATTGTAGTTTACAGTTTTAATACAATGAAACTTAAAAATACATTTCAACATTTCAATGGGTTTTGTTGGCTAACATAATCTCCACTTTTGTTACTTGTAAGCTATTTCCTAAGGACGTGTTGGCAAACCACACGGCAATGAGTTATCTCAAGATGAATTTTTTTTACCAAGGTGAACAAATGCATAGCAAAATGAATCGTTGATGCTTGCAGAGTTGCATTTACCTTGGATAGTTGGATCTGAGTATCTGACAACCGAGTGTGTGACAGGCTGCGGGCAGCACGCGATCTCCTCCTTGGCTCCTCAAACTCGGAGGCTCTCCTAGCCAGGGGTAGTGCTGTGATCTCTCAGCGCTGGCGAAGGACCAGCCTGGCCATACCCCTGCACTTGCAAAACAAATCGATCTACACCCAGAGAAGAGAGAACAAACAAGAGCTCACCAAAAAAAGGTATCACCGAAAGAGAGAGATTTCTCACCAGATATGGCAAGAGATCTCGTCATGGCAAATGCAAGGTGAGGCAAAGTAGAAGAGCTAAAGAGGGTCGATGAATCAGAAGAGGGTGAAGAGGAAGAAGGCACTGCGCATTGGGAATGGACAGATGACTGATGAGGGTTGATGAATCGGAAGAGGGCGAAGACACCGAAGAGCGAAGAAGAAGAGTGGAAGATGGCACTACGTGTTTCAGGGGATCTCACTTGACAGTTGACACTCATCAGTCATTAGTCATCACATCTAGGGTTTCACCGAGGGATCTCAGCCATTTACGTCAGCTTGTTGGGAATGGACGGACGAGATTTACCTTTGCTGGGGCTGTGGGCCAAATGGGGAATGTCCGATGGGCTACGGGCTACCGCTGATTGCGCTACAATGCTAGTGACTTTTAATTTTTCAGTTTTTTTGGTTTTCAGGCAGTTTTTACCCCAAAAAACCAAACCTAAAAGAACCAGAAACATGCATCCCGAACCGAATACTACTCAAACCGCTTTGAGCGGTTTGGTTCGTTATTTTTGGTCCGGTTTTCGGTTCGGTTCTAGGATGCACAGCCCTAATCATAGAGGGTCCTATTGCAGTACCAAACCGCAGCAGGTTGGTGGGACCCTCACCTACTGTAATTGGCATGGTTGTTGTCGTGATGACGATGCCTGTTATGGTGTGGTATCGGAGCACAACAAGTGACATATATCGTCTATTGCTACTGCGGTCAGGAAGAAGACCAAATCCGCGAATTCATTTGCTAGAAGCCTAACATTGGTGAGAATAAAAAGAATGGCCAAAGGTCCAAATAGGCTAAGGCCTCCTTTTCCTCCTAGTAGTCCTCATAGGGATGGACTTTACCTATTGTTTTACGGTGGTGTTAATGCTCTATGGGACCATTCATATTGGTTTTTTGGCTTTAGCTTATGAATAGTAATAACTTGTAGAGAAGCTTATAGATAGAGACACTTGCATGTGGTTTTGACTGATATAAATAAAGTCACTGTACTATGTAATATAATTGATTAGTAGACCCTGTCTTGAAAAGATACTTTATTTGCAAGCTAAATACTGTAGAAAAATTGTTTACTATAGAAAAGTTAGAAACAGAAGCTAATATAAACATGGCTACTTGCTTGTGAAAATCATCCAGTTGGACACACAAATTAGTCCAATTAGAGATGATTAATTAGGTAGTACTAGGAAGCACATGGAGATGATTTTCTTGTCGTTGGTTCGACGTAAAACTGATCAACACACGTGATGAGCCGAAACATCATTCTTATAGTCAGCTTTATCCTGTTGCTAATGTAGGATAGCAGTAGCACAGCTACGGAACCAGACCTTAAATGCTATGGGGGTGTAAGGAAATATTTTACGAAAGCTGGCAAAAATTATGCATGCTTAGTGTACTTATTTCGGTAGCATAATAAAGCAAGTTGTACTCGTTTCATGAGAAGTATGTTGAGAAGGTGCTTCACAATTCAAGATGAACAATGCAAAAGTTGTAAGCTATCCATTTACGACTCATTTAAAGTTTAGCCCCAAACAATGCCCTTCTATTGTTGAGATGAAGAAGGAAATGCAACATGCTCCTTATGTCTCAGTAGTTGGGAGTTTGATGTATGCTATTGTGTGTACAAGGCTTGGCATTGCTCAAGTGGTTAGTACTATGAGTAGATTCATGTCAAATCAAGGAAGACCACATTGGGAAGCCATAAAGTGGATCTTGATGTACCTTCGAGGTAGCACAAATCTAAAGTTTTGCTTTGGTGGAAGTGAGCTTATGTTGATTGTATACACAGGTGCAGATATGGCAGGGGATGTTGATAGTAGGAAGTCTACTTCACGGTACTTGATCACTTATGTGGGGGGAGCAATGGCATGGTAAAGCAAGTCATAGAAACATGTGGCATTGCCTACAACTGAAGCTAAATTCATTGCAACGATAGAAGTGAGCAAAGAATTGTTGTGGATGAAAAAGTTGGCTAGTAAGCTCGGGTTTGATCAAGACAAGTATGTGCTGTTTGTGACAACTAAAGTGCTGTCCACTTGAGTAAGAACTCAAAGTTTCACTTAAGGTCCAAGCATATTGATGGTCGTTACCACTAGATTCAAGATGATTTGAATTCTAAGCAAATGTAATTTGAGAAAGTCCACATAGGTGATAATGGTGCTGATATATTTACCAAGGTGGTGACAAGAGAGAAGCTTGAGTTATGCCGTCAGCTCACCGGTATGACTACCGGAAGGTAGTGTGACCCTCCATGATGTTAGGAGGGGGAGTTTTTTGGGCTTTGTCCCCCCACATGGAGGTGAAGAGGGGCCCAATTGCAGCCCACAAGCCCAACACTTGTGGTCTGTTGATTTGCTTCTTGATCAATAGTTGAGACGATTTCTTGAGAAAAGGAGAGACCACATAAAAACCCTAGCCACACCTTGCCTCCTCCTCCTGCTATTGTGTGTTAGAAAGAATATCACACAACACCCACAACAAGAGAGAAGAGAAGAGAAGAAAGGACAAGTGAAGCTCTATCTAGTTGGTGGCTCTTTTTGATCTTCAAGCTTATGGTCGGAGGATCAAACGTGGTTGGATTAACTCCAAACTTGGTGAGTTTGTTGTAAACTTAGAGCACTTCGATTTGGTCAGTTGGTTTAAGGATTGGCTGATTAGAGCATCGGATTTGAGAGAGATTTAGTTAGTTCGGCTTGCAGTGGACTTAGAGATGTGTAGTTTTGGTAGTTAATCAGTTTTAGTGGTCAAATTGTGTCTGATTGGACCGCAATTTTGACATAATGTTAAGGGCTCATTGAAGTATATTCTTGCCAAGTTTCATACAATTTGGGTTAGTGGTTTGCAAGATATAAACTGAAGACCGAAGTGGACAGTCATTGAACTATATTATTGCCAAGTTTCATACAATTTAGGTTAGTGGTTTACAAGATATAAACTAAAGACCGAAGTGGACATAAACAAAATTGCTTTGTTTTAGCTACCTCTTGTTAGCTCTTGTCAAGTATGATTGTTGTTGTTGATGATACAAGTTTGGAACTTGATGATGATATTGCTGCTGTTGTAATCTCTAAATGTTCTAGAGAAGACTCCATTGTATCCATTGTTGCTAATAGTGGAAGTTTGGAGTGGACCGATAGGTCCCGTGGTTTTTTACTCCTCACCTTGACGGTTTTTTCCCACTAAATCACTGTGTCAATTGTGCATATTGATTTGTTATTTCTGTTGCTTATTTGTTGGTTGAAGCTATCCTCAAAGTTTACTACAACACGAGATGTTGAACAGTGCATTGTTGCCACATCGGTGATTTGTGCATTGTTGTTGTCCAGCCCCATCATCCTATTCCCTAATTTTTCTCAATGAATTATTAGTCCAGAAAATGAACTGAGAACATCTACTATCGATCGTGCGTGACCTCCAAACGCCAAACCAACCACTACACCCGCATTCATACTTTCATTTAAAACCTGCACCAAACATATATATTTTTATAAAATGCTACAATGCAATTTAGGAAAATAAATCTTTGGGGTCCATGTTAATGGTTTTGTGTTTCAGAGCTTATTTTAATTTTAGCTAAAGTGTACATATTATCCATGCAATATTTTAGGTAGTGCTTATTTTGAACTTCTAGCTAAAGCTTGAAGCTTTTTTGGTACTGTTTTAGACTTATTTTAATACTGTAGCTATTGTTAGCTTTTTGACGTAATTAAATATAAAAATATTAAAAGAAAAAAGTTACGTCATCATGAACAATACAAAGAAATAAAAAGACAAAAAGGCAAAACAAAAGGCAAAATATCAGAAAAAGACGAAACTAAGAAGCTCAATACTCGAAGTAAAAGGTTAAGCCCAGTGAGACTCAATGCTAGATTTAAGCCCAGTGAGACTCAATGCTAGATTCTTTTGGACTTGCTATTTGTGAATTTTGACTTTTGTTACAGTAACTAGTTTTTTAAATAGTGTATCTTTTTAAGATAGGATTTATAAATCGATTATAGTATAAATTGTATTAACTTTAGCTATACCAATCTCTTTGTACTCTTTCATAAATAGTTAAAATTCAAAAGCTATAAACCAAAAACCATAAGACTAAGCCTAAAATAACCATTCTGTCAACATATGTAGGATGCTTTATGTTTTTTAACGCGAGATTATGAAATCTTATTTCACCTTTTCTTTTGCTGGGAAGGGCAAAAATTGAAACTCTCCTAAAAAAAATAATGCTAGAAAGTGAGCAACAAAAACAAGTTCTTTGGCCTGCATCATCTTCGGTTAGAGATTGTGCAAGCTCCTTAACAAATTCACAAGTTGCCATTATGCATGCAAGAAATGTTATCCAAATTATGAATCAACAGCACAATCTGAAATAAAGAGGAGATTATTGTTTCTGTGTACAACATAAAGTTTCTGTTACCCTGATAAAGTCTTCATCTTATCGCATACATGCAGCTGATCATCATGTTTGGAGCCACAATATGCCCCCAAACAAAAAAGAACCTCTTGAGACATAATTACAGATATATATGTATACACGGAAGGAAAAACGAAAAGCAAAAACCAAAACCAAAATTAAAAATCAAAACAGAGAGCAAAGACTCAGAAGAGCATCCTTTCTTGAAGAATTAACACATTTAGGATGCACAAATATACGAGGAGGAGGAGGAGGAGCAATTATAAAGGTGCTAGTAATACTGCTAGTAATACTCAGGCCATCACGGTGGCGGAGTCGAGGCGGTCGAGGCGGCTCCACACCTCGCCGAACGTGGGCCGCCTCCTGCCGCAGGCGACGACGAGGAAGATTCGCTGCAGCTCGTCGACGAGGCGCACCATCTGCCGCACCGGCGGCAGCAGCAGCGTGAACGGCAGCGCCCAGATGCCCAGCTCCAAGATCAACATCGCTCTCTCCTTTCTCTTTCCTCTTCTTCTTGACTTCTCTCTCTCCTTTCTCTTTCCTCTTCTTCTTGACTCTCGATACCCTCAGCAACAACAACACAAGGCTTCCCAATTTTACTAGTCTCCAACAACACAGGGGTTCATTTTAACTTGGATTTAACTTATCATTTTTTATTACAATAACTAATTTTTAATATATATTCTTTCAAAATAAAGTTTATAGATAAATTATAATAGATATTATATCGAATTCAGCTGTATCAATAAAAATTATATATAACTATTTTCTCTACATACTATTTTCTATAAATAAATTGTCGTGGTGCCTAGCTAGCCTAATGGCCGATGCATGACTGGCATGTTGGCCCCGGTTGGCCACACACCAAGCCTCCACGTAGGCATCGTTGAATACTCCACAGGTAGTACGTAGTAGTGGTGATGGCGAGCGAGCTTGTTGCGACGTGCTACCCTCTGCTTGGCTTGGATTCGCTCAATCTGGCTGCTACACATGGCCAATCAGGAAGCGTCCTAATTCTTCCATGTTTCTATCTCGACGTTTCTGTAGGCTCCACCCGGATGGCTGCTACGTGCAGACGTAACTAACACGAAATCCTACCGATGAGTCGCTGACAAGTGGTCTCCCCATGTCTGTAGGGGAAATTTCGGAGTGTCCCTTACTGGTAACTCGAGAGTGAGAGCTCGTAATTACTAGAAGTATTCCGCGCCACCGCAAGCACAGGGGGATTTCATACAACGTATAGTTCCCTGCTTGGGACGTGGTAATTTCATTGGATATTTTCAGACATGAAATAACGGAGAGTATGGTGGTGATCAACTCGGTTTCGGCTTCTGGCTTCTGGCTAGCTTATTTTGCACTATTCATAAATTTCGTCTTTTTCTGAACTTTTGGCTTTTTGTTGAGCTTTTTTGCCGGTTCTTTTTTTCCCGTATTTGTTTATATTATACGTAATGGGCTAACATATTTTTTATATTTTTAAATTTTTTTAAATTTAATTATGCTAAATAAACCTCTCATCATTTCTGATCGTTTTTTCACCAAATTCTGATGTTTTCATTGTAATAGCCATGAACTTTTCAGCCGAACCGATCACCACCTATAGTAGCACCTTGCGATGGCGGCAAGCGTGTCTAGTATTAAAAAGAACACGCATCGAAGTAGACAGTTCATGCTGCTTCCAGGGTACACACAGAGATGATGTATCGATCGGGCAACGTGGACAGATGGACGTATCAATCAGTTCGCCAAATAATTCAGGTCTCATGGGCGATCGATAGTGCTGCTGCTGCTGCTGCTGCTAATTAATAACCAAGCATGCTGCTCCCTATTTTTCAATCCGTTTTCTTCTCGTCCATGTCCTGTTCAACGTTGGAGATCAGCAAAGCGTCCGCGTTTTCTGCGTTCCAAGATGCTTCGTCCCGAAGGCTCCGATCGAGAACAAACAAGGCGCGTGCTCTCGTTGAATTTTTTCAATAATATATTTTAAATAATATTGTATTAATATATCACCATTTAAAAAATTATATAAATAACCTATTGTCACCATTCTAAATAGACAGTACTGCGTGGTAGTCTACAGATCTCTATCGCCAAATTGAATCGACGATGACAGAGATTCTGTCATTAACTGAATTGACGATAGAGCCTTTGTCCCCAATTGTATTAGTGACAGATACTTTATCGTCCAATTCAAATGGCGTCAGAGATTTTATCGCCATTTAAAATAGAGACAAGTCAATTTTGAATTTTTGAATAATATATTTTCTTGATTAAAAATGTATTATTTACGCATAATTCTTTTATTTTTTGGCTTTAGTGGTTTTGAAATAATAGCTAACAATTAAAGAGGGAATTTTACTAGTGCATGTTACATTAATAATTTTCATTTAAATAAAGTATTTCAAGCCCGACATAACATTTGATAATGAAGGGGCGAATTACATGATATGTAGGGTTTGGTTAGGTGTATATGTTTGCATTGCTACTTCTACGGCACAAATGGCAACATGCACGAACCGTCAACCCAAATTACATGTAAGATACATGTGTGTCTTGTAGAATGTAAATGATATGGTGGTAGTAAATCTAATAGGACTTGTGGAAGAATGCCACAAAGGTGAAAATGAAACACCGTAAGGCACCCATATGGAGTGATGGCCATGAGGGCGGTACGGACGTGGCTAATTATCGCGGTAGTGGCAGGCCCAATTGTAGATCGGGTTGGCATAACAGCAATACGCGTGGTACTCGCTGCCGAGGTGGACCACTTCCTCGTTATTCGTCTCCCTGATCCTCTACTTGCGAAGCTTGTCTTTGTTGATCCTCTCGGTCAGGAGCTCCTCCCGCAACTCATCTAGGCAGATGTGGAGAGTGCGGATGTAAACCTGGGCAGGTATTGGATACGGTTTATCAATGATGGAGTCGTCGATCTTACGAAATAATATAAGAAAGATGGTTGAATTCCTTAGGAGAGAATGGAGAAATGAATACGCTAGATGTGGAGGCAAATGCTAAGCAAAGAACATCATCATTCAGGGTCTTAGCAGAAATGAGTTTGATCGCATATCTCATCTTTCGTCGACATATGATATTTAGGTGACTCTCGATGCATACCGTGAGGGCACCACCCAATCAAGACTGTCCGACAGGTCTAATACAAGTGAGAGTACAACAAGTTTGAGATGCTCCCTGGTGAGTCCTTGGATGATTGCTTTGGTAGATTCTACAAGATTTTGAGCAACCTTCGAATTGTTGGTCTTACATACCCAAACTTAGACAATGCTTGCCAAATGCTTTCTGCTTTGGATCTTAGGGTGTAGGAGATGAAAATGTCTGTCATCAAGGACACAACTGAGTTATCGACTTTGACACTTGATGCATTGTACTCACGCCTCAAGACTCATAAGATTGACATTGTCTCTTGCAAGTCGCAGTCACAATTGATGGCCTTGGTCACCGATCCTGGCTCTGCTTCTGGAGTATCATCTGATGATGCTTCTGGGTTCTCTTTGGCTGCTTTGTGTGAGTTGAGTGATGATCAATTTGAACAATTCCCAGAGAGTGAGTTACCCCTCTTAGCCAGAAAATTTTCACACGCATACAAGAGAGTTAGAGAGAGAAAGAGGAGTGGGCTAGTGATCTGTTTCAAGTGTGGTGGCCCCAACCATATTCGAGCAAACTGCCCTAAGCTGAATAAAGGCAAAAATGACTACGACGGAGTGAGGAAGAATGACAACATCAGCAAGAATCACAAGAAGAAGCCCCCAGCTCGTGATCAAGCCAAAGAGAAGAAGTACCGCAACCTTGGCAAAGCCAAGAGCTCTTCTACTGTGTCCTCACTGCCTTCGACAACCTCAACTTCAGTGATATGGAAGGTTGGAGCAACAATGACGGCAAGGATGATCCAGACAAGGACACCAAGGACGACGACGACTTTATCGGCATGTGCTTCATGCCTAACAAGGACAACATTAGTAATGACAACCTCTATAGCGACTCCGATGAGATATGCCCCTCCTACGACTATTACAATGGTGTTTTTCTTAAGTTAGGAAAGTTTTATGCTAGGTCTAGAGCTAGGTGTGGCGAGTTAGAGAAGGAGATAGAGAGTTTGTGTCAGACCCAGATTTTACAATCCGAATCTTACTGTGTTTCACTGCACTAATCCCTGGATCAGTAGTTAGTGCACACAGGTACATTGCTGAATCATTTCATACATCGCATAATCAATCATTATATTACACAAACTGAAATACACCACGTCGGGTGATAGTTTACAAAAGGGGCCGCTTAGGCCAATTGTATTTATTACAACCACGCACAGGAATCATAGCAAAAGCAAACCCAAATCCACGAACAGCGGCTGGAAGGTAATGTGTGCATTATATGTCACGGCTAACTAGTAACATACGTGCACACAACGCCGGACGTCCACTTGTCCGTGACTAATTAACGGAGCCTCGCCTTAGTTTCGCCGTCGTCTTTCTCCTCCGTGGCGGGAGCTTCCTCGTGGCGTAGTGGTCTTGCGTTCACCTTACGGATTTTTGCCGCAAGCGGCGTGAGCACTCCGACCCGTGCTCGTGAATCAACACACGAATGCATTATATAACATGTATGGCTAACCACATGATGGCTTAGGTTTATTTTCTTTTGCGAAGAGTGCTTTTGAATACAATTATATAAAAATTCCTAAGACTTGGCATTTTGAACACACGTATATGTTGAATGCAGAATAATAGTGATTCGATTCCATCCACCATTACATGGCATCGCACCATATAGCAATTCTTGACGTTATAGCCGCTTAACTTACCACGGGACGACACCGGGACAATTCCAAATTAGGCGATCCATCGCCCTTTCACTTTTCCATTCCGTTTTCAATATTTTATAAATGCGAACTATATCTGGTTAAGTTCCCATGTCCGCCCTTGACCGTGGGCACGGCTATTCGAATAGTTTTGACTCTGCGAGTTTGTACACTTTCACCACAAGAGACAATCAACTCATTGCCCCACACGATTCCTTAGTCATGTGGTTGAGCGGACCATCACGGTGACTTTTCAAAGTATCTAGACCCTTTGTCATCTCACTCCTATGGGAGGCCGCCCACTGCGGTGGGTCCCATATGTTGCACGGGATGTTCCCCACGGCTACTAGCGTCACGGGCTCCACTCCCTCTGCGCTAGCACGACTGGAAACTTCACCTCCACTCGGTGTCCCTTTGGGCCCTTCCTTGCCCTTGCATAAACACTTCTCTCCCCTATTAGTGAGATGAGTCCGAATTTTCGATAAATCTACTTAGCCAAGTTGTACTTTCAGGACTTGTGGTTGTACTATTTTACACCGGTGACATGACAAGATTCGGTCCTTAGGGTTATCCAGGCGGTCTATCAATAACTCACTTTGTGCTTCCACTGCACCACATATTCACATTCAATAACTCACTTTGTGCTTCCACTGCACCACATATTCACACACTCGAACTAGTCCGCCCAGATATTTAAGCACGTTGAGATTTTTGGAGGGTATAAAATAGTCATGTTAAATATACGATCATTCCCACCATGACCCCAAACCATTTTCTCATTATTAAGCGATCATGATGTATGGGGCATTTCAGCGCCCTGCGTATTAATGCAACACTAAGCATAGCATATCATTAGGACTTATTTTTGAAATATTAGTATTATACTTTTGCTAGGGCGACAAGGTTTTCACATTCAATCATTCCAAAGGAGGGTAATACTACTCAAGGTAAACATTGGCATATAATTAGAATATCAAGTTTAGCATGTATTTGCATAAAAATAACGACATGCATTTTGTTAATTTAACACAAAGTAATTTGCATAAATGTGGGTTCAACATGATCAAAGTATTGACTCGCCTTGGTCACGATGGTGGTGCTTGATTGTCAGGGCTTCTAGTGCTGCGGCCTCGATCTCTTCTTCTTGTGCTTAGTAGGCTATTGTAATCGTGCGCGAAAATTTGGATAACAAGAAAACATCAAATCAACAAAATATCACCAGAAATTCAAATGAACTTTAAAAATTATAATTTCAGTTCCATTGGACAGATCTTGAATTTAGATGAATTTAGAAATTTGTCTCATTCAATTTGGAGTTAAAATGAAAAGTTATGATCATTCAAAGTTCTCGATTGATTAATTCCAAATATTATCAAATTTCGACGATGGGTCCCACATGTCGGTTCCTTTTATTTTATTTCTTTTTCTTTATTCGCTTATTACTGTGTCTATGGCCAGTGGGGGCCATCTGTCAATGACGTCATACACTGACCGGTGGGGTCCTGTCATCGAGTGCAGGATTCAGAGGTGACAAGCGGGGTCCAGTATCGAGGATGCATTTAAAAGAAATCGCTCGACCGCGAGCGCGAGTGGGGCTCGAGCAGCGCGGAGCGAAGGGGAGGAAAATGTAACGCTGAAAGCCACTCGGACGGCGAGCGATGCTTACCCATATAGGGTAAGTATACCTTTTGAAGTATGTCTTGGGAAGGCGGTGGAGAAGAAGAAAGCGACGGCGCGGCGCGTGGTGGTCGGAGAGGCTTGGAGATGCGTGGAATATAACCTCGGGTGACGGAGTCTTAGTGCGAGCGCGGGGTGGAGGAGCACGGTGGCGGGCGGCGGCGACGGCGGCGGCTCGGGGAGGCTGTCGACGCCGGCGATGCTCAGGCGACGGGAGGTCCGGTAAGGGAGGGGGTTGGCTTCGCCTGGCTCCCACGCAGCTCTGGGAGCGAGGAGGGGTTCGGGGATGGCGGAATCGGCGGCGGCCCGTCGCCGGGCTCGGGAAGAAGAAGGGGCCGGCAGCGGGTGGCGCTACGGTGCAATGCGGCGAGGAAAGGAGAGGAGGAGGCTGCGGCGGTTGAAGCTCCCGGCAAGGGCTTTATAGCTGGGAGAGCGCGCGCGAGGTCGACATGTGGGCTCTGCTGCTCACGCCGGCGAGGGGAATGGGCGAGATCTCGCGGGATTTGGTAGGAGAGAGGCGGGAGAGGTGCTTCCCCCTCCCAGCAACCGTACTTTTAAATCGGTCGCGAGGTGAGAGGGAGCGAAGGATTGGCTGCGAGAGCGCAGCGCGAGGAGGCGTCTTTGCGTGCGCGTGGAGAAGAGGAGGAGGAAGGAGAAAGAGCGGCGGCCGGGCGCGCGCGAGAGGAAAGCGCGGGTGGAGGCGGGCCACCGGCCAGTGAGGAGGGGCCGGCGCGGGGGCATGGCGGCGAGCAGGCGGCACGGTCCACCGCGGCCGTGAGCGGCGATCGGGCGCGGCGCGGCGGCTGGCGCTGCGCCGTCGTGCGTCGCGCGCGGAGAGAGGCTGGGCGAGGTGATGGCCGGCCCGCCGGGTTTTCCTTTTCTTTTCTTTTCCATTTTCATTTCTTTGATTTTCTTTTGGGTTTTCTTGTGTGTATATATAGGCATACATATACATATATTCACTTCCTTTCCTCCTGAAATTTTATGTCTTTCATCTTGCTAACATTTGTTACATAAAGATTATTTTCTTGCTACGTTTAATTGTATGCTTACATATACATATACATACATATGTATACATATATGCATACATATTCTTGTACATACTACTATTTTTACTTTTATAGTTCTTTTGGATCATCTTTTCAAATTCTTTATTTTGCGCTCATGTTTTATTTATTATATACGTTGATTTCTTTCCTCTTTTTATATTCAAAATTCCTTTATAAATTCACAAAGTCAATAAACTCCAATTCAAATAAGAAGCAATTAAAATAATCCAAAAACTCCATAATTTATTATTTATAATTCCCAGGATGTTACAAATCTACCCCCCTTAAAAAGAATCTCGACCCCGAGATTCGGCCTAGCTTAATGAATAGGTCGGGAGTAATCTTGACGTGATTTATCTTCTCTTTCCCAGGTAGCTTCCTTTTTGGAATGGTGACTCCATTGCACTCTACACATACGAATGATTTGGGTCCTTGTCTTTTTCTCCACCGTATCCAATATTTTGATTGGACGCTCTTTGTAGGTTAAATCTTCTTCAAGCTCAATAGCTTCAAGTGGAGTTTGATCTTCTGGTACTCGTAGACATTTCTTGAGTTGGGATACATGGAAAATATTGTGTATATCAGATAGATTTTGAGGTAAATCTAACTGATAGGCGACTTCCCCTTTCTTGGCTACAATTGGGAATGGTCCCACATAGCGAGGGTAAGTTTGCCTTTGACTTTGAACCTCTTGACTCCTCGTAGAGGTGACACCTTCAAATAGACATAATCTCCAACCTCAAATGTCAACGGTCTCGCCTTTTATGCATAACTCTTTTGCCTAGACTGGTCGCTGCTATGTCGGTCTCGATTAGGCGAACCTTCTCTTGACTTGTTTGAGAATGTCGGGTCCAAATATGACATTCTCCCCACTTCGACCAATATAGTGGGGTCCTACATTTCCTTCCATACAAAGCTTCAAAGGTGACATCGAAGACTGGTGCGATAGCTGTTGTTGTAGGCAAACTCAGCATAGGGCAAACATTTATCCAGTCTTTGGAGAAATCCAAGGCACAAGCTCGAGCATATCTTCTAGTATCTGGTTCACTCTTTCTGTTTGGCCATCCGTGCAGGGATGATAAGCGATCTGAAATCGGTGAGTGCCAAGTGCTTCATGTAGGCTATCCAAATGCGAGGTGAATTGAGAACCTCGATCTGAGACTATCCTTTTGGCACACCGTGTAAGCACACGATACGGGACATGTACAATTCGCTAACTTGTCTCCCTTGTAGGTTGTCTTGGCCAGGAATGAAATGGGCGACCTTGGTCAACCTATCAATTATAACCCATACTGAGTCATATCCTAACTTGGTCCGTGGAAATCCGGTGATGAAATCCATTCCGACTTCTTCCCACTTCCATTGGGGTATCTCGCAATGGTCATGTAATAGTCTGCGGTCTCGATGCTCTGCCTTCACTCTCTGACACACATCACAGCATGCTACATGCTCTGCAATGTCTCTTTTCATACGGGGCCACCAACAAAAGTGTTTCATACCTTGATACATCTTAGTGCTCCCGGGGTGGAGGGAATACGGAGAGCTATGTGCTTCCCTCAATATCAGATTCTTAAGATCCTGGTGATGTGGGACTACGATACGTGTTCCATATCGTAGAGTACCCTCATGGTCAATTTTCATGTTGGGTGCCTTCCCTTCTTCCATTAATTTCTTCCATTTCAAAATGGCTGGATCATCTTGTTGTGCTGCCATAATCATTTCTTCTATACTTGATTGAATTTCCAAGGCGGCTAGAGTGCCTGGCTCTACTATTTCCAAATTCAAAGCTTTCAATTCCTTGTAGAGCTCGGGTTGATGTTCCCGTACCATGAGATTATTGCAATAAGCCTTACGGCTCAATGCATCTGCTACCACATTGGCCTTTCCAGGGTGGTAGTGTATACTCAAATCATAATCCTTGATTAATTCTAGCCATCTTCTCTGCCTTAAATTAAGGTGAGCTTGTGTGAAGAAATACTTGAGGCTCTTGTGATCTGTATACACATCACAATGATTACCAATCAAGTAATGCCGCCAAATCTTCAATGCATGAATCACTGAGGCTAACTCTAGATCATGAGTGGGGTAGTTAGCTTCATGGGGACGAAGTTGTCTGGATGCATATGACACAACCCTGCCTTCTTGCATTAGTACGCATCCAAGTCCTTGGTGTGAGGCATCACAATATACCTCGAAATCTTTGCGTACATCTGGTAGAACTAATACAGGGGTGGTGGTCAATCTCTTTTTCAATTCTTGGAAACTTTCTTCACATGACTTGGTCCATTCAAACTTCTTCTCTTTCTTAAGTAATTGGGTCATTGGCTTGACAACTCGGGAAAATCCTTCTATGAACCTCCTGTAGTACCCACCAAGCCAGAAAACTTCTCACTTGATGTGATGTAAGGTGCTTCGATCGATGTGTACCAATTTTAGCGGGGTCAGCAGATATTCCTCTAGCGACACTATGTGTCCTAAGAAACTGATATCCTTTAGCCAAAATTCACACTTGCTGAATTTGGCAAGCAGTGATGCTCTTTTAGCTTTTCCAACACTAGCGCGGATGTTCTGCGTGTTCTTCCAATTCTTGGAGTATATAAGGATGTCGTCTATGAAAACCACGACAAACTTGTCCAAATACTCCATGAATACCTTATTCATCAGATTCATAAAATAAGCTGGGGCATTGGTTAATCCAAAAGACATGACCAGAAATTCATATAGTCCATATCTAGTGGTAAAAATTTGTTTTGGGTATATCTTACGGCTTTGATCTTCAACTGATGATAACCTGACCTCAGATCTATTTTGGAGAACACGGTGGCTCCTCCAAGTTGATCGAACAAGTCATCAATCCTGGGAAGAGGATACTTGTTCTTGATAGTCATCTCATTCAAATCACGATAGTCCACACACATCTGGTTGTGCCATCCTTTTCTTCACAAACAAAGACCTTTGGAGATCCCCATGGCGATGAGTGGGGTCTAATGAATCCCTTCTCTTGTAACTCTTGGAGTTGTTTCTTCAATTCCTCCAATTCTTCTCTGATCATCCTATAGGGCCTTTTGGAGATTGGAGCGGCACCCAGCTTCAAGTTGATAACAAATTCCAAGTCTCTATCTGGGGCATGCACAGCGGTTCTTGAAATACTTGGGATAGTCTTGCACTACTATCATTCCTTCTTGGGGTGCGTCCTCACAATGATAGATTGCACGTCCCCACCGGTATGGTCTGTCCACTTTTATATTTATGGTCATTCGGGACACTTGACCACTTTCAGCTGCTTCAGTGGCACACTCTAGGACACCTTGATTCTTAGCTAACCAATCCATTCCTAGTATGATGTCTAGGGTGCAGGAGTTTAACACTATAAGTGCGCTGAAATCACACCTTTCCATGGTAATGGTCACCCACAGGCGTACTAGGGTAGCGATGGTGGTCGGTGGTGAGTTAAGCACCAATGGCTTCTTAAGGGTATAAATAGGTAATCCCAACTTATCGGCATACCCCTTAGATATAAAGGAATGTGAAGCTCTGAATCAAATAATACTTGTGCGGGTATAGTCTTGACGAAAACGTGCCCATGAGAACTCCAGTACTTCTTGAGCTTCTTCAGCGGTAATATGGTTGACTCGGCCTCGGTTTGGTGCTGAAGTGTTCTTGCTAGCTTGAGAGCTTTGCTGTCCTTTGCCATGAGTGAAGCTTGATGCGGACGGGGACATTACGCTTATGTGGGCATCTGTTGGCAAAGTGACCATACGCCTGACTAAAGCAATTAAAGTTTCTTTGTGGGGTTGGTACCACCAAAGCTGTCCTCTGGGCGTGATGCTTGGGACATACTTCCACGTGTCTAAAGGTTGGGTGACCCACTGTATTGATTGGATCTTGAGAATGAGGGCTTGAAGAATTTACGGATAAATCTTCCTTGTGGCCGTGGAGTCATCATCTTGCGCTTACTACCGGCTTCAGAATCTTCTTTTCATTTTCCAAGGCCAATGCCTTGTCTACCAACCGATGAAAGTGGTGAAGTCTGGGTGATCAGTGCACTCTCGGTTCATCTTTCAACCCTTCAAAGAATCATCAACCTTTTCTTCTTCTTCTTCTATATCCTTACGAGCATACCGGGCCATTGCGTGAATCGTAAGATATTCATTGTGAGATAAGTTCCCTTGCTTGAGATTGCGGAACTCATTCTTCTTTATCCGCATTATCCCACTGAAGCAGAAGTTGTCCTTGAAAGCCTTCTTAAACTCGACCATGGTATAGCTTCGTATCACCTCGGTGGTAGCATCTTCTGGCCTCTGGCGACCAAGTAGTTCTCCCACCATGCTGCTGCTGCGACTGCTTGAAGGCGGTGAGCGGCAAACACCACTTTGTCTTCATCTGCAATCTTGGCCAACCTTATCTTCCTTTCGGTGTCTGGAGCCAATCTTCCGCTTCAAGTGGTTCTTCTGCCGAAGTGAATGTACTTGGTCTTGTCCTTTGGAAGTCTCCTAGATCACCCTGTGTCCGCGAGCTTCCTTGCTGTCGGCATAAATGGCTTGCAGAATCTGGGTTTGTTGTGCCATTACTTGGGCCATTGTGGGGTTAGCGGGGTTTGGGAGGTCGACCTCAGGGTTCTGGTTTTCCTCGGGTTTCGCCATGGTTTGAGTCTACCTCGGCATCTTTGAGGGTTAGCATGGGTCCGAGATCGGGTAACTCTTGGATTGGACATCTGCGATTCTGATTTACAACTTAGTACTAAGACTACCCTTGAGAAAAATGGAGGTATCAACCCTTCTGTAAAAAAACACAATATAAGCGGCAAAGAACATTCAACATAAGGCCTTATGGTGGCCATTCATTATCATACAAACATTCACATAGCCGACCTCCCGGCCGGACTTACAATAACATAATAGTTAGAGTTCACATTGCCGCAACTACAATATAACGAGGCTAAGGCAACACTTAATTTACAAGCACGACGTGACAACACTTCCACTACTATGTCGCGTAGCGTCACCACCGACGGAGGGTCATAGTTTGGCGATGCAGGCGGGATCGATTGCCACTAAACTCCGATGGGTCGGAGTCATCGGCGCTGAAGGAGCTCGTGGAGGCTGCGGTTTGGTGGAGGCCTTTTCGTGAAGTGCGGGGTGAAGACTCGGGGTCGTGCGCTTTGCGCCGATCGGCCGGTGCGAGGGCTGATCCCATTGAAGGAGGTGCCGGTCTGCCAACGGAGCGAGAGGTTCTTGGAGGCTGCTCTGAGCTGCTGCGGCTTCGTCTTGGCGGTGCCGATGCTCTGCTTGCACCTTGGCGAGCTGGTCACGAAGGGTTGCCACCTCGGTGTGCGGGCAACTAGGTGCATCCGGAGGGCGGTCATCTCTTCTAGTGCAGTAGTATGAGTTGCTCCCATGGCTCTGGTAAGATCAACTTGGTGGGTGAGCCTTGGATCATCTTCATTCACCGGCAGGTAGGTCTCGTTGTGGCGTACTCCCTCCTTGCGTGAAGGGTAGAAGCAGAAGGGTGTGCGGAGCAGGGAGATTTGGTAGATGTCACAAAGTCGGGCGGCGGCGAGACGAGCAGCATCCTGAAGTGCGGCAGACCGGGTGCTTCTTGGATGTTCCGTCTGGAAGACGTGAGGTGGGTCATGTTCGCTCTTCGGGTAGATGAACACTTCAAACATCCAGCAGTACACCCCTCCTGCAGATGTCTGGCGTCCACGATAAATGGGCTGCTCCGGGTATTCTAGGTAGTGGAGAAGCTTGCGCAAGATTCTTGCGAATACGCCCTCATAAACTCCATGAGCGACGTAATCCCAATTACCTTCTTCTCCTGCCATCTGCAGTTTGCCAGATGCATTGTTAGTAATGTTTTAACATAATCAATTGAAAAAGGGAAGGGGCGTAGAACTAAGAAGGGTACGAGTAGCAATAATAAGCTATATTTTTATAAATGCTTTTGCATATTTAGAAATTACCACCTAAGGTTCTTCTAATGACCATTCTACGGCTTTACCTGCGATCGTATGCTCGATACCAGTATTTATCGGACCAGTTTTACAATCCGAATCTTCATGTTTCACTTGCACTAATCCACTGGATCGATGGTTAGTGCACACAGTACATTGTGAATCATTTCATACATCGCATAATCAATCATTATATTACACAAACTGAAATACACCACGTCGGGTGATAGTTTACAAAGGGCGCTTAGGCCAATTGTATTTATTACAACCACGCCTGCGGAATCATAGCAAAAGCAAGCCCAAATCCACGAACAAGCGGCGGAAGGTAATGTGTGCATTATATGTCACCGCTAACTAGTAACATACGTGCACACAACGCCGGCGTCCACTTGTCCGTGACTAATTAACGGAGCCTACGCCTTAGTTTCGCCGTTGTCTTTCTCCTCCGTGGCGGAGCTTCCTCGTAGGCGTAGTGGTCTTGCGTTCACCTTACGGATTTTTGCCGCAAAGCGGCGTGAGCACTCAGACCCGTGCTCGTGAATCAACACAGAATGCGTTATATAACATGTATGGCTAACCACATGATGGCTTAGGTTTATTTTCTTTTTGCGAAGAGTGCTTTTGAATACAATTATATAAAAATTCCTAAGACTTGGCATTTTGAACACACGTATATGTTGAATGCATTAATAATAGTGATTGATTCCATCCACCATTACATGGCATCTGCACCATATAGCAATTCTTCACGTTATAGCCGCTTAACTTACCACTGGGGCGACACCGGACAATTCCAAATTAGGCGATCCATCGCCTTTTCACTTTTCCATTCCCGTTTTCAATATTTTATAAGCAGAACTATATCGGTTAAGTTCCCATGTCCGCCCTTGACCGTGGGCACGGCTATTCGAATAGTTTTGACTCTGCGAGTTTGTACACTTTCACCACAAGAGACAATCAACTCATTGCCCCACACGATTCCTTAGTCATGTGGTTGAGCGGACCATCACGGTGACTTTTCAAAGTATCTAGACCCTTTTGTCATCTCACTCCTATGGGAGGCGCCCACTGCGGTGGGTCCCATATGTTGCAGGATGTTCCCCACGCTACTAGCGTCGGGCTCCACTCCCCTCTGCGCTAGCACGACCGAAAACTTCACCCTCCACTCGGTGTCCCTTTGGGCCCTTCCTTGCCCTTGCATAAACACTTCTCTCCCCTATTAGTGAGATGAGTCCGAATTTTCGATAAATCTACTTAGCCAAGTTGTACTTTACGGACTTGTGGTTGTACTATTTTACACCGTGACATGACAAGATTCGGTCCTTAGGGTTATCTGGGCGGTCTATCAATAACTCACTTTGTGCTTCCACCGCACCACATATTCACATTCAATAACTCACTTTGTGCTTCCATCGCACCACATATTCACACACTCGAACTAGTCGCCTGGATATTTAAGCACGTTGAGATTTTTGGAGGTATAAAATAGTCATGTTAAATATACAGTCATTCCCACCATGTTGCCCAAACCATTTTCTCATTATTAAAAGCGATCATGATGTATGGGGCATTTCAGCGCCCCCTGCGTATTAATGCAACACTAAGCATAGCATATCATTAGGGACTTATTTTTGAAATATTAGTATTATACTTTTGCTAGGGCGACAAGGTTTTCACATTCAATCATTCCAAAGGAGGGTAATACTACTCAAGGTAAACATTGGCATATAACTAGAATATCAAGTTTAGCATGTATTTGCATAAAAATAACAGCATGCATTTTGTTAATTTAACACAAAGTAATTTGCATAAATGTGGGTTCAACATGATCAAAGTATTGACTCGCCTTGGTCACGGTGGTGGGTGCTTGATTGTCAGGGGCTTCTAGTGCTGCGGCCTCGATCTCTTCTTCTTGTGCTTCAGTAGGCTATTGTAATCGTGCGCGAAAATTTGGATAACAAGAAAACATCAAATCAACAAAATATCACCAGAAATTCAAATGAACTTTAAAATTATAATTTCAGTTCCATTGGACAGATCTTGAATTTAGATGAATTTAGAAATTTGTCTCATTCAATTTGGAGTTAAAATGAAAAGTTATGATCATTCAAAGTTCTCGATTCGATTAATTCCAAATATTATCAAATTTCTGATGGGTCCCACATGTCAGTTCCTTTTATTTTATTTCTTTTCTTTATTCGCTTATTACTGTGTCTATGGCCGTGGGGCCATCTGTCAATGACGTCATACAACGACCGGTGGGTCCGGTCCGGTCGTAGTGCAGGATTCATGAGGTGACAAGCGGGTCAGTATCGAGGATGCATTTAAAAGAAATCGCTCGACCGCAGCGCGGAGCTGGGAGCTCGAAGCAGCGCGCAGCGAGAGCGAAGGGGAGGAAAATGTGGCGAAAGCCACTCGGACGATCGAGCGATGCTTACCATATAGGTAAGTATACCTTTGAAGTATGTCTTGGGAAGGCGGTGGAGAAGAAGAAGGCGACGCACGCGGCGCGAGTGGTGGTCGGAGAGGCTTGGAGATCGTGGAATATAACCTCCGGGTGACGGAGTCTTACGTGCGACGGCGGGGTGGAGGAGCACGGTGGCGGGCGCGGCGTGCGTCGCGGCGCGCCTTCGAGGCTGTCGGCGCCGGCGATGCTCAGCGACGGAGGTCCGGTGGGGAGGTTGGCCGCTGGCTCCCACGCAGCTCGGGAGCGAGGAGGTTCGGGATGGCCGGGTCGGCGGCGGCCGGTCGCCGGAGCTCGGGAAGAAGAAGGGGCCGACGGCGGGTGAGGCGCTAGACGAGTTTAGTTCACTTAGATAAACTCCAATTCAAATAAGAAGCAATTAAAATAATCCAAAACTCCATAATTTATTATTTATAATTCCCGGATGTTACTGTTTGTCACGGGAGTTTAGTTCACTTAGATCTGCTTCTTCCCATAACGATTGTGATGTATGTACTTCTTTGCTGGGAGACATGGAGAAGCTAAGGACCTCTCATGATAGTGTGATCTCTGAGCTAGATTTGCTTAAGGTGAAGAATGTTAGTTTGCTAGCTGAGATAGGAGATAACTAGAGTAGCTTCTCTTTCATCTGATATTGTTTAGACTACTTTCTGCACCTCATGTGAGGATAAGAACAATGCTTTTAGATGTCTATAGACCATGCTTCTCAATCTGTCTAAAACTTGTGAGAGTTGTAATAAGTTGAAGATTAACTTAAAGAAGGCAGATAATAAAATTGCTGAAATACAAGCTGTTTTGCTTAAACCTATTACTTCTTGTGTCAACTACCCTAAACTAACTGCTGAACTTGAATCTGTTTCCAAACAATTTCAAGACATGGTTGATCACAAGAAGAAAATGGCTCAATATGCTTCTAAGACACCTGTTAGCTCACCCTGCAATAATTGTGAAAAACTAAAATCTGAATTGATTGCATTGGATAATAAATATATGAAGCTAACTAAGGATCTTCTAGAGAAGCCACAATCTACTTGCTCTTTCTGCGCTGAAGTGGGGGAAATCTAAGGAAATACTAGAGACCTTTAGGAAGAGTCACGAGAACCTGATGGCTAGGATTAGGACTGCCCCCTGTGCGTCTTGCGAAGTCCTTAAGATTGAGGTGGCCGTGTACAAGAGAGATATGCACGTGCTATTCAATCTTCTACTTCTAGTTCTTCTTCCTCTCCTTCTGATTCTTCATCTTCTCCTCCTCCCTGTTCTTCTTTGTTTCTCTTTTTCGGGAGTGTGAGTACCTCATAAACACTCTTAAAAAATTTGTTGGAGGCAAGAAGAAGCTTAATCTTATCATAGACAAATCCAAGATTTGCATGTTCAATCAAGATCTAGGATATGATTTTTTTAGAGGATGTAAGGAAACATCCACCTGTTGTTGTCAGACTTATAGCAGTAGGTGTGATCGAGGTTATGCCCAAATCCAAGAAAATTGAGTTTAAGTCTACGTGCTTTGTCCAGGGGATTTCTGACTGTAAGGGTGTACCACCTGTTGCTTCGACCTCTCAGAAGGTGAAGCCTCATCATACTGCTTCGACCACCCAGAAAGTGAAGTATCATTGTACTTTTTGTCAGAAGGATGGACATAGTGTTGAGAGATATTTTAGGCATGCTAAGATCGCATGAAGAGACCGTGTTCATGCTCTTAGGTGTATTCAGAGTCAGCCCCAGACTTGGAGTGCTCCTAAGATCAATACGATGCCCAGAGTTGTAGAAAACTCTTCTTAGGTGTTTAGCTAGTGTCGAGGACTTGGTTTTTCCACTTCTTCTGTTTTTGGTCCTCGAGTTGCTTTTGGTCAGGATATCCGCCTTCCTGAGGATAGACCTCGTTTTCCCTATCGATATAGCTATCCGTAGCGTGATCAGCATATTGTTATTGGTCAAAACCGCTCCTCAATAGTGGTTGGACCTAGCAAAGGCGTCAGGTCTGCTCCTAGACCTTCTAAGTTTGAGAGAGGCGAAGAGTGTAAGGTAGCTAAAGGTCAGTCATCTGTGTCTATGACTGCTTTTTCTGCTCATTGTATGACTCAGCACTAGGTTCCTAAATATACTCTTATTTACCCCAGTACTGAGCCACAGATGATGTTCTCTTGTTGACTCAGGTTTGCCGGGCTGGGAAGGGAGAGGTTTGGCTTGTTGACTCCGGCTGTTCTTGACACATGACCGGAGACTCTCGTTGGTTCTCTTCCCTAGTCCGAGCTCCAGGTGATGAGACGATCACCTTTGGAGACGCCTCTTCTGGTCGAGTCATCACTAAAGGTATTGTACGCATTAATAATTCTTTCATTCTTAAGGATGTTGTCTTAGTAAGTAAGCCGTGTTATAATTTGCTATCTATTTCTCAACTTACCGATGATGATTTTGAGGTAAGTTTTAAGAAAAATGCTTGCAAAATTCTTAATTCTTTGGAGAGTCTTGTTTGCGGGATTTATAGATTTGGGAGGATCTTTCGTGCTAATTTTGTCGAGTCTTCTGGTGATTCTGTCATGTACTTAGTTGCTTCAAAGTCCCGTGACCTCTAATTTTGACATAGGAGACTTGGTCACATTGGCTTTAATCATTTGACTCAAGTTAGTGGCCACGGTCTCATACGTGGTCTGCCCAAACTCAAGATCGTTAAAGACTTAGTTTGTGCTCCCTGCCGACATGGTGAGATGGTTGTTGCTTCCCATCCCACAGTCACGGTGACTATGACCCGATGCATAGGGACAACTTCTTTATATGGACACTGTTGGTCCAGCTAGAGTGCAGTCGGCTAGTGGGAAGTGGTATGTTCTTGTCGTGATTGATGACTTCTCGAGGTTTTCTTAAGAATTTTTCTTAGCTTCGAAGGATGAGACCTTCAATCACTTTCAAGGTTTATTTAGTAGGCTATCTATTAAGCTCCCTGGTGCCTTACGAGTGATCCATAGTGACAATGGCACGGAGTTCAAAATTTTCTACTTTGAGAAGTTCTGTGATGAGACGGGTGTAGAGCATCAGTTCTCTTCGCACGTCCCTCAGCAAAATGGCGGCATGGAGAGGAAGAACCGTACCTTGGTCGAGATGGTCAGGACGATGCTAGATGAGTATGCTACACCTAGGAAGTTTGGGCTGAGGCTATAGCTACCACGTGGCATGTTTCAAATAGAGTTTTTCTGAGGGCACACTTGCATCACACTTCTTATGAGTTGAGGTATAGGCGAAAGCTCAGTGTCTCACATTTTCATGTTTTTGGTTGCAAGTATTTTATCTTAAAGTCTGGGAACCTACATAAGTTCGATTCACGCTTGTGTGATGGTATCTTTCTGAGTTACTCGAGTTCTTCATAGGGTTATAGGGTCTGGAACTGCGAGACTAGCAGGATTATAGAAACCTGTGAAGTGACTTTCGATGAGGCCAGTCCTGGTACTAGGCCCGACATTTTAAGTTCAATAGCGCAGTCCGATACCATCTTTGTAGATGTTGAGGAGAATGGAGATGAAGGTTTTTTTACCTGATTCAGTCCATCCTTCCCTTGAGGTGCATGCGTCTACCACTACACCTCTGGGAGATCAGCCCATTCCTTCCAGTTCCTCTGGAGCTAGTGGCTCTGCTCCTACCTCCTCATCTCATGAGATTGAGGCTACTTCCTCTTCTCATCTAGGTCCTCCCCGTCATATTCAGAGATATCATCCTTTAGAGCAGATCATAGGAGATCTTTTTGAGCGCGTCACGTGTTCAAAACCTGACTTGTCTCATTTCTGTCTTCATTCTGCCTTCGTCGCCTCTTTCGAGCCCAAGGTTATGTGTCATGCTCTTTCTGATGATTCTTGGGTTAATGCCATGAATGAGAAGCTAGAAAATTTCGAGAAGAACAAGGTCTAGTCGATTGTCAAGCCCCATAGCGGTCATAATGTCATAGGAACCAAGTGGGTCTTCAAGAACAAGCAGAGTGAGCCTGGGGTAGTCATTCAAAATAATGCTAGATTTGTAGATTGGGGTTTTGATTTTGAGGAGACCTTCGCCCCTGTAGCTAGGCTAGAAGCCACTAGAATTCTGCTTGCTTTCGCAGCGTCTAAGGGCTTCAAGTTGTATCAGATGGATGTCAAGAGTGCCTCCTCAATGGGTATATTGAGGAAGAGGTTTATGTTAAACAACCTCCAAGTTTCAAGAACCTAAAATACCCAAACCATATCTTCAAGCTTTCCAAGGCCCTATATGGACTTAAGCAAGCCTCAAGACCCTAGTATGAGAGGCTTAAGTTCTACTTGTTGAGTCATAGGTTTGAGATGTGAGTCATTCGTATGCATGATAATGACTTTCTACTCGTCCAAATTTATGTGGATGACATTATCTTTGGTGGCTCTTCTCATGCTCTGGTTTTTCAGTTCTCTGATGTCATGAGCACAGAGTTTGAGATGAGCATGATGAGCAAGTTGAGTTTCTTCCTCGACTTCCAGATCAAGCAGACTCGGGAGGGTACTTTCTTGTATCAAGGCAAGTACACTCAAGACCTTCTGAGACGCTTTGACATGAGTGATGGCAAGCCGATGTCAACTCCTATGGCGACATCAATCACTCTCGATCCAGATGACGACGACGAGCCAGTAGATCAGAAGGAGTACAGAAGCATGATAGGCTCTCTTATACCTCACTGCCTCGAGGCCAAACATACACTTTGCCGTATGTCTGTGCGCTCGATTTCAGGCTTCTCCTCGCGTATCTCATCGCCAGGCAGTGAAGCGCATTTTCAGGTACCTTTGAGCTACTAGAGACTATGGTATCTAGTACTCTTCAACTTCCTGTTTTTCCCTTAGAGCCTACTCCAATGCAAACATTGCTAGCTATAGGATAGATAGAAAGAGCACTTTTGGCATATGCCAATTCATTGGCATTTCTCTTATTTCTTGGTCATCTAGGAAGCAGTCCAGTGTTGCACAGTCCACCGTAGAGGATGAGTATGTTGCAGTCACTAGTTGTTGTAGTCAGGTATTTTGGATGGTTTCGACCTTGTGGGACTTTGGGTTAATCATAGATAGTGTTCCTCTCGTCTGCGATAACACTTCTGCCATTAACATTGCCAAGAACCTAGTGCAACACTCCAGAACTAAGTATATAGATATCAAATTCCATTTCCTTAGAGACCATGTGGAGAAAGGTGACATAACACTTCAGTTTGTGGAGAGTGACCACTAGTTGACTGACAGTTTCACCAAGCCTTTGGATAGCTCAAGGCTTTCGACCTTGCGGGGAGAGCTTGGAGTGGTTTGTCCTTACGGATTATTTTGAGGGGGAGCTTCTTGTTCTTTATGTATTATATTTTTTATATGGTTCTATTTCATCCTGTTGCATTTCATTAAGTGCATTTGGGTTAGTCCTTCTAACATAAATGAGAGTGGTTCTCTTTCTCGGTCGCTTAAACTTCTTTTTCTCATCTTATGATCCTAGGATGCTGCTTATTAGGTGGTTCTCTCCTCACTAGGTTGAGTTCACTCACTTCTTATAGGTCTAGCAAGGGTTGGGCCCCTTGGGTAGACAGGGAACGTGTTTACTCCTTAGTGTATTAGATAACCAGCTAATAATTCTAGAGTCATATGGGGTAGATGAGAGCTAGTTTGAGCTATAGTATTCTATGTATCTTGTCTATACTTTAAGGACTGTCAATTCTTCTTTCTATCCAAGTTTTCTTCTCTGTTTATTGCTTTGGTTCAGGGGAATTCATTTGAGACTTTCTGGAATTTAATGCTGACATAACTCAACTTGAACCAAATTGTTTCTCATGCTGAAGGAGAGCTAGATTTTCTTGCATTTTTATCTTAGCATTGTGCATTGTGATATCATTACATACAGCCTTGATTATTATCCCTATTTGACATGATTTTATTGCATTATATCTTGCTATGAGCTATGCTAAGTTGCTAGATTTATCATGATTTTTTATGTGCAGCCTAATCTTTATCATGCTAGCTTAAGTAAACATGAACATCTTAAATTAAATCATGTCCTGTCCCAAAAATAAGGTCGTCACAACCACTTAGCTTTCCTGTGCCTAGCTAAGATGTGTTTGTGCTCCTGGGTCCTCACCAGCTATCGCTCGGTGCACAACATACACCGCCCTGCTGGTGTCTACTAGACTACTACTGAGGAGCACAAATGCTTACACCACTGACGTACAGACAAATCGTGCGAAGACCAGTACAACGTCCTGACAAGACCCACAATAGCTAGCATGATCATCTACGCTAGAAATGTGCTAAGTGAGAAATGATATAAGTAACATGCACCGTAGCTTGGAGAGCAATACACAGAAAGAACCAAAACACAAGCAGGCCAACTTTTACGTAATTTATATGGATGTTTAACTAATTATGCAGGTACATCAAACCGTACAATTCAGCAATGACTGAACCAACGTAGAAAGGCAGAAAACACACGTTACTATTGGGAAGCTAGGGTACTTCGCAACCATGCATTAGTATTATATATACTTGGCAATACATCATATTACTATATGCAAATTCACCCTTTCTATGTCGCAGCTTGTGAGCGACTATGGTCGGTTTCATGTATCCTTGGCCAGCTCGCCACATCTCAGAGTCTTGGTCGGGCCAGTGATTTCTTACTTCCCAGTGCCTGCCACACGACAGAAAAATTCCTTATTAGAATCACAAAGCATCGGCAGAGGTTGAAAGGTAGGACCATTTGCAATGCAAACCAATGTCTTCAGGATTGATTGATAAATTTGGTAGCTACTGACAATTGCGCCTAGTAGATTTTCACTATAATTAATTATTCTTATCGGTTTTTTGAGCTCTTTTGCATCGATCATTGCATGTAGACTTGTATCAGGATGCATGTATCTGATCAAAGAGGCATAGAAAAGGCACACCAAAATAGCATAGTTGCAAATTGAGGAAGACACATATACCTGCTTCCCTTAGTGCATTGCACCTATAGCACTCAATCCTACTTGCAAAGTTGTGCACATTGCAACCAGGCCTAGCAAAAAAAACAGACAAATACAGTTACTTTTTGTGTCAATACATGTTTCAATCAACTCCATAAGATTAACCTCTAAATATTTCTGTTGCTTAATTAACGTTCATCTTAAAAAATGCATGCATGCATGCATGACATTGTTTCTTGCCATGCATGCATCTGTGTTTGAAGTGAATAGAGTAGCTAGCTCACCTTGTGCATATCCAGTCGCCAGCTTTCCACCCGGCACGAACTCCTCCGCCCTCACGGCCACGAGCAAAGTCGCCGTCAGCAGCACCAGCACCACCTTGGCCCGCTGGTAAGTCCTTCACGATGGCGCCGCACTTAAAGCAGCTGGCGCGGCTGGCGAAGTTGTGGTAGCCGCAGTTGCAGTACCAGTCTCCCGGGCGGACGTCCAGGGAGGTCAGCACGCCACCAGTGCGGCAGTCGTCGCCGAGCTGCTGATCCGGGCGTGGGGCACGGCAGCGCTGGCAGAAGTCACGGCGGCTGAAGTTGAGGTGCTGGCAGGACTTGCAGTTCCAGTCTCCTGGCTTCCTCTCGATGTTCATTCGCAGTTAGTCCTGCATGCCATGCATGCATGGTTGTGTCAAGAAGTTGTAGACGAACATCACAAAACGAAAGGTACTCCTACTCATTGGCACATTTTTTTCGTATATTTGTGTAGTATGGGAATAGAGATATTATAGAAACCTTATGGTGTTGCAACTTGCAATTAATTATACAAGAGTTTTTACTATCCTTGAAAAGTTATCAGGATATCAAGAATTTATTTGTAATTTGGTGACGATGTACCGATACATTTCGGTACCTTCTAAGAATTTATATATATGTCCTGGCACAAATGCGATTACGGTCTAGCTAGCTAGGAGCTAGAAAAAAAGAATGAGAATGCGCGCACTTAAGTCGTTTGCTTGTGTTGGCCTTTCTTAGATGTTTGTACTACGCATGTAATCACAAGATGCACAGAGAAATCAATTAATCAAAAGCTGCCTTAACTAAACTAGGCTAAGTCGGCGCTCTAATCAATCATTCGCACATGTACATACATAAGATTATATTTTTATATATATATAGTGTCCCAATGGAGGGGAAAAAAGCAAAAGGCTATGCAAGAGAAAACTTGTTAACCCCCCTAAAAGAAGAAGGGAAAACTAGTTAATTCCATCTAGCTAGGACCGAATTAAATGGTAGTTAACCACCAATTCAAATCGTATGCACATAACAACACAGGCAGCAAGCTCACTCTTGCAAACAATATTTTTTTTAGCAATTATTAGTAAATTAACGGCTAGAATAACTTAATAACACTATATGACCTTTTTCAAGAAGAATACATAAACGATTAAATTGTCCCAGTTTGATAGAGGGACCACAAGAACAAAGAGAGGAACAGGAAGGGACACATACCCTGTGAACTTGTAAAGTTCTTAGTACTAGGGTTTTCAGTTGCTGTCTTGACCTTGTTGTGTGCTTGCTTGCTTGCTGTGTTCTTACTTCTAGTGGATGGTTGGCTTTTTTATAGTGGAGGCGCCTCAATAATTGCGAATCCAAGGTATGCTGTGGAGGCACGGAGATGCTCTGATCAGCCTTTCTAACTGAGCTATCCAAATTGAACAAGAGGCTGAAATGAAAGAAAAAATGGCACTACTATAAAAGAGACTAAATTAGACGCTTATATCATAGACGGTCCTAGAAACCGTCTGTACTGTAAGTATCACAGACGGTTCATACGAATAACCGTCTGTGCTATTTTTACAGACGGGCTTTAATACAAACCGTCTGTGATAACTTCATTATCACAGCCAGTTTTTAATGCAAATCATTTGTGATAAGTTTATTATCACAAAAGGTTTTTAATACAAACCGTCTGTGATACTTCACAGACGGTTTGTATTAAAAACCGTCTGTGATAATGAAGTTATCATAAAAGGTTTGTATTAAAAACCGTCTGTGATATGTTTTCCACCTTACAATCTTTCAAAATTTCATAATTTCCCGCCTGAGTCCGAGTAGAATTCAGTTGAGACACTTTCAGTAAAACGGGCATAACTTTTGTATACGGTGTCCGTTTTCGACGTTCTTGTACTCGTTGCAAAGCTAACGACGAGCCCGATCCAAAAAAATGACCCGATTGTGCCAGTCGCCCTCTAAGACCCTCAAAATCGACCATCTTTAGCCCTAAATTTGCTTTGCAAGTTTTTGGTTTCTGATTTTGCCAAAATTTTCAATCTTCTCTTTGGAATTTGGGTTTTGCCTCAACTGCAAAGTTGTAGATCTTGTCGAAACCTTTCAAACAAGTATATAAAAGCCATATAAAATTTTGTTATTTTATCTTTTTAGACTAGCTATTTATATTATACCGGTATATTGTCTTTGTAATATCATAGACGGTTATTGTTGTGAACCGTCTGTGATGTCTCTATCACAGACGGTTTGTAATCCAAATCGTCTGTGATGTCCCGCCACGTCACCGATCCGCAGCATATCCCCCAGGATCCCGATCTCACCCGTCCATTCTGTCCACATCGAATGGCAGGCACTGTTCTCCTCTCCACCTCTCTCCCTTATTAATCCCCTCTCCAACTCGAAGAACCAATACCACCAGTACTACTCTAACTCATTTGTGCACGGCAAGGGTAGGAAGGGTTCGGCAGGAGCGACTGAAATTTCACTTGAAATAAGCTAGAAGGGAAGAAGGCAATGGCAAGATGTAAAGGAAGAATGCTAGCATGGAAAGGAAGAAGGCAATGGCAATGGCAAGATGGAAAGGAAGAAGGCCAGCATAGAAGCTAAAAATGGTGTTCGTTGCCCTTTTGTTTCTACTACTTGAAATTTTTTTCCGCACCACTTGTTTTAGATTGTAGTTTAATGTAGTGTAAGCATTTTTCTGAATTTATAGCCGTGAAGTTTATCTTTGTAAAATTGTAAACGTCCTCTTATATATGCAGTGATGTGGGTAACCTACTCGATATCTTGTGATGTTGTAACAGGGAATTCTAATCTTAATGGAAATAGAATGTGTTGTTGTGTTTGTTGCTGTATTTGCTTGTTTTTAGATAATATAGTTAACATTTCTTGAGGCTAGCCGAAAAATAGAAAAAATTTAGGTATAGAATGAACTATTACAGACGATTTTGTGGTATAAACCGTCTGTGAAGAATTATCACAGCCGGCTCAAACCAGAAACTGTCTGTGATGAGGGAGTATCACAGACGGTTCTATATACTAACCGTCTGTGATACTCACACATCACAGACCGGTGGTAGCTAGAACCGTCTGTGATAGTGTTTTTCACAGACGGTTCATTCGTAACTAGAACCGTCTGTGATAGTGTTTTTCACAGACGGTTCATTCGTAACTAGAACCGTCTGTGATGTATTTATCACAAACGGCTCACAAACCGTTTGTGATAACTTCTAATTATCACTGACACATAAACTCAGACAGTTCAAAAAACCATCTGTGATGACAGTTTTGAACCGTCTGTGATGACCCTTTTTGTAGTAGTGTGGGGGGGGAAACGACAAAAGGAAAATGCAAGAGGAAAGTGATGCAAAAGATAGGAGGATTTCACAGTGTTACATCTCGGGTCTACACCGTGGAATATTACTTCTGAATATGTATTAACAGCTATAAGAAACTACACCAAAAATCAAATAGTTGGTCTCAGTAACATAATTTGAGTATCATATCTGCGAGATTCAGTAAAATACTATTTCGTTGCAAACATTTATACAACTCTGATTAGATAGAAGATAATACAGGTAAATGAGTCATATAATTAGATGGACCCAAAAAACCTTTGCATTGCCATGGATAAATCACTAGTTCTTAACTATGATATAGATCTCGAGTTAGGGCTACAACATGGTCCGGTTGTGAATGTGCAGGCGGGCAAGAAGACATGAACAGGTGCGGTGGTGGCAAGTCAGAATGGTGTCTGCGGGGTACGCAAGACATGCAAGTAGATGCTAAAACCAGTTAAAGTAGAAACTGATTGTCAGTTCTATAAGTAATTTGCTTCAAGAGTTCAAATTAGCTGAAGATAGATGTTGACTTCGTTGGTATTGCTAGACTCGAGAGCAACAATCTCCAAGATGGCATGACCTGATCAAGGAGAAGATGTTTTCTGCTATATATCCTTGACCTCCTTTTATCTTTTTTTCTGAGAGAACCTTTAATTAGGAAGATTTTTAATTAAGTTATTCGTGGACAATAGATTCAATAATTTTTTTAAGACATTGGTGTGAGGAACTATGGATAGAGGAATATATTCCTTTATAATTCGATTCTTCCCCCAAGTATGTACCTGGGGAGGTGCAGATCTGGCAATAATGCACACTTCGTGTGGCTAATAGAAATCCTAATGTTCCCAGTTTAGACCAAAGTGCCACAACACGCGAGGAATTCTAAGAATAAAAGAAGCAGATCAAGAAAAGGAGGCCAACTATTACAGTTAAACAAGGAAAACAGAAAATCATGAGTGAATCTGAATTCATTCAATTAGGGCTTTATCTGAACTATTAGAGCTACTCGAGTTCGGCTCGTTCTAGGCTCGATTCGAACTTTAAATGAGCTGAACTCGAGCTTGATCTCGAGCTCGTAAGCTTCACCGAGCCGAGCTCGAATAGTTCGCGAGCCCCGATTCGAGCTTAAATATTAATACATATTAATTCTTACCAAGCTTTCTCGAACCGAACTCGAGCTCGAGCTTTTCTTATTATTAAAAACTAGTGTGTATTTGAATTATTTTGACTGTTATCGAGCTTACTAGAGCCGAGCTCGAACTTAAAATTTTTTATTATTGAAAAAAATGCATAATAAATTATTTTAATTGTTATCGAGTTTCAACGAGCCGAGCTCGAGCCTACTCGAGCTTAGGCCGAGCCGAGCTCGAGCCCAGGTCCAAGCTCGGATCCCAACTCGAGCTCAGCTCAAGCTTCTACCGAGCTCGAGCCTGGAAGGCCAAGCTCGCTCGAGCTCGGCTCGTTTACAGCCCTACATTCAATCATACAAAAACAAAAAAAATATACATTATAAGACCATGTGGTGACAATCACATGTTGATAATGAGTACTTCACCTTACTTGTGTGCTGTTATTATTTGGTTGGGTTTGATTTTGTGTTTTGGGGTCTTTAGTTTTTGCTATCAGAGTGGTAGTGGTCTGACCAGACTTAGGCTAATGGTAAGATTGACTAGCAGTGTAACCAGCTTGTAGTCTGGCCGACCCATGGCTGATGATCAAACTGGCCAACGATCTGACCGGCCATTATATGGCGGTCTAACCTGTGGGTGTTAGGGCGGTCTGACTGGCTTGGTGGTCATGGTTGTAAGATTGAGGAGGCCGGTTAGAGGGGGCGAATAGTCGTTTCTAAAAATTATTTCAATTAAATTAGTTATATTTAAACTATTTGGCTAAAACTAAGAATATAATACGGAAGCTTAAATCAAATTGGTTTTAACACAAACAAAGCCTAAATCAACTAAGCTCACCTAAGTGCACCAACACCCTAAATCTATATCAAGGGTTTGCAATTCTAGGATGACAAGTGATCAATTTAATCATATGAATGTAAATTGCTTAAAAGTAAATTGAGTACAAGAAAACAAATCACAAAGACACGGTATCTTTTTACCATGGTGTTCCGAGACTTGCCGGTCTCTCTTAGTCCACATTGAGATTAGCCTAAACAAATTGGACCGGCTCCATGAATTAAGCCGAAAGACCTCAATCCACTAGTGGTAGCTCTTTCCCTCTCCGGGTAAGTGAGCTCCAACCTTCACAACTTTACTGTGTTTTTCACAACCTTCTTTGAGAAGATCACCGCGCATGACGCTTCCAACGCCGTATAGGAGTCAACAAACTCTAAGAGTAATAAGTCAAACCCCTCGCTTGACTCTCACCATGTGCAACAAATCCACAAACTCAAATAGACACTAGGTCCAACTCTAGATGCAACACATGCACTCTAGATCACTCTCCTTACTCACAAAGTGCAACACATGCATAATTGAGAGAAGGATCTCACACTAACTCAAAGGAATAGAAATGGGTCGAGCAACTATAACTCCAACCGGCCACAAGAGGTTATTTATACCCTACACAAGAAAACTAGTTGTTGGAGCCAAATCCCTGAAAAATTAGGGAAATCGGAAGTACCACTGTTATACGGCCAGTACTTCCACTCCCCTTGCAATGGTCAGAAAAACTAGCCACTACAGTCAAAATCGGAAGTTCCACCGTTCATCTCCGGTACTTCTGATCATCGGAATTACCACTCCACAAATGTGAAACTGCCTCTCTCACGAGAAGGAGAAGACCACCACACAGGTGTCTCTTTGGAAAAAAACATACCACAAGAAAATCCAGAACTTCCGAAGTCCGGTAGTACCGTGCAACACACGCTGGTACTTCTGCCTTCCAGTAGTATAACTCACATAAAGCCGGTACTTCCACCGACCGATTGGACCACTCACACAGAGCCGTTCAGATTGCTCATCTGATAGTACCGTGCAACACATGTCAGTACTTCTGATATCCGATAGTATCGCTCACACAGAGTCGGTACTTCCGACCTCCTGTAATATCGCTATGTACATAGCGGTAATTCCGATTTTCTTGACTGGTGCAGATACTTCAATAGATTTTGTAAAATACATTTGCAAGCTATAGCACCATGCACACAAGGATTAAACATGATTTTCAACAAGTTGCAAAACACATTTACACACTTTTGAAATCTTGACACAAGGAATATGTACATAGACTTAACATGTTTGCAAAACACATTCGCAAACCAAAATCAAATGCTACAAGGATTGTATATGAGCTTCAACTATTTGCAAAACACATTTGCAAATATAAACCTCATACTACAAGGAGTAGGAAACATGAACTTCGAACACTTACAAAATACATTTGTAATGTATATTCCCATGTTACAGAGATTCAATATATGAGCTTCAACTATTTGCAAAACACATTCGCAAATACAAGCATCATGCTAAAGAGAGCTAGAGCAAGTGAGGTTAAGATATCAACACATGATGAGACTCAAGCTATTAGACATGACCCCTCTTAATAGTACGGTAACCTATACTAGCAACCCGGTCTTCCAACCAAATACCAAAACCGGTAAAAGACTAGGAACACATTCTTAGCCCTGGCTAGTCATACCTTTGCCTTGAGTCTCCTCTTAAAACTTGATGACGCGTATCATTACGTCAAGTCCGGGTCATCGTCTTGACATGCATCAACCCATGATGCATCCTTCACTTAAGCTTTATCAAAACATGATGGGTCTTCACTTGACTTAATGATCAACACATGATCATATCCTCTTGGACATGCATCAACTCTTGATGCATCTTCTTCTTGATTGTCTTCAACACATGAAGCCATCTTCCATCTAGACTTGGTAATCTGTCACATGAAGTCATCCTAAGTTATCCTCATTTGTGGAACCTAACCTATTCGTTCAACTTATGGAAAATGTTAGTCCACAAATCAATTACCATCAATTCCCAAAATTTGCCATTAACATATAATGAAGGGAGTAGATTCAACAATATTCTCTTTCTAGTAATTTATGACAATCTCAACAAATAATGAGATAGAAATATTGACACAACACTTGTATACTCTAAGATAAGCTTTCAAGGCAAAGGTTACTTATTCAGTTGTCATTAATTATCCAACCCTGAACACATAATAGAGAAGTTAGATGACAACCCGATTGCACATGAGTATATATATGAACTACACAAGCTATATATACTCAAAGGATACGTTTCAAAGTAAAGATCCTAAATATGTGTATTAAAGAAAATATGAATCAATACTTATAAAACTCAAAACATAGAGTGGACTCTCTATAAATGTGTGCATACAGGTATGTGTAAATGAAGGCATATGCATATATTCATTTTGGACTATTTGTGGAGTCCAATATATATTTTGGATCCAATGAATGCACTAATATATAAAAATGCGATTTTGAATACATATCTCTTTGATTTCACCTTTTCATCTAAATGAAACTAAACAATAATATACTTAAACAAACATATTAGTCTCACATATAGATTTGTCATTTAATCATATATTTGGATGTGAGGAATGTAACAAAATTATAAGAAAGATATTGAATGTATACCTCAATTATTTCACCTTTTTCATCTATATGAAACTAAGTAATATCATAATCAATAAATAAGGTTAGTCTCACAAATGCATCTGTCATTATCACCAAAACTTTATAATTGTATTTGTCATTATCACCAAAACCAACTTAATAGAGCTTGATCTTTCAACAGTCAAACCAACCCCTATTGAGGTGTGCTAAGTTGTTAGTTTTAGTGGTGTTAGTCATGGCGGGAGCTTGTGCAAATGTTAGTCATGGTGTGTTTATACATGTGTGAGTCATTGTGTGTCAATGTATATGTTTTACTAATTGAGAGTCAAGTGCATGTCATTTGTACTTAGATCGATTGCTTTGTCTTTGGTGTGCAGGTGTTTTGATGATGGATTGTGGCCTGTGGCAAGACCAAGGCTTGGTGGTCATGGAGTTTTATGTAAATATGGGTGGAGCATCATCTCAAGCCGAGAGTATGGGAGAAAGACAAGAATCATGAGGAGGTATGCGTGCATGTGGTGTACCAATTGAACTTGAGCATTTTAAGTGGTAATGGTTCTCAAAGCAGACATACGATCTTGGTGGGAATAGTTGAACATCATGAACTATGGTATAATACAGTATGCCATAGCACTCGGGCGTTTCAAGTGGTAATGTCCTTGGTGCAGGCATACGATCTTAGAAACAAAGTGTTGGGCATCACATATTCGTGAAGACCGATAGGTGACAATTTGAAAATTGTCCAATACCAAGTGGAGTGGCACTTTGCTAAATCACGACGCTGGCCTAAGTGGCTTTGGTCATGTCTTTGTGGATTAAATATCTTATCAAGCTTGTGAAGCCTTTGGAAGTCATGCTTTAAAAATTGTGCAAGTATGTGCAATGTATAACCCGTTGTATATGGTTTATCAGATTTCTATAATTGTAGATGGTGTGATTCACTAAGGAGTGACTAGTTTGGTGTGATATGGTAGCCTCCACTATATAAGCCCTTATGCTGAGAGAGAGATTGAGGTCAATTAACTCTAGGGTTAGGGTTTTCATGTATTGGAGCATTATGTGTGTACTCTAAGCTTAGATCTCTGTCATCTTAAGGAATTAGTTGTAAAATATTTCTCTCCAAACGAAATAAATATCTAAAGTTTGTCCAAATGAGTTGTGTCATAGATCCCCTCTTGTGCTCTTGATTTGCTTAGTTTTCTTATTTGGATTTTGCTCTTCTTGATCTTTCGTGGTGTGAAGGACGTGTAAAAGATAGAGATGTCTCTTGGAGATCAGATCCATTTATCTAGACACCTTCTAGGGTAAGTTCTTGAATTTGCTTGGTTTTTCTTCAAAAGAGAGGTGATTTGAGAGTTTTGCTCTTGTAAGTGTTTGGATTGAATTCATATTGTGATCTAGGTTGCTATAACATGTGAGAACACATCCAATGTCATCTAGATCATCAAGGAGTCACGAGCAAGAGCAGATCAAGGTTTCTCTCTTTTGTCCGATTTTGGTACAACCTTCCTTCAAATAAAAAATGTCAGAACTTTGGCAATGATTCTCTCGATCATTGATTGGAATAGCTTCGTGACATCCTAGAGAAAGTGTCTGTCAAGTTTTAAATCATTGAGATCAACATATCAAAAGTTATATGAATTTTTGGTTTTGAAATCATACTAATTTTTCGTTGTGCTAAATAGAGGTCTGACTGTTCATAAGAGAAGTCATACTACCCGGAGGTCAGACTGCCCCTATGGAGTGGTCTGATTGCCCCTACTGAGAGGTCTGACCAGCTAGTACTTGCCAAGGCACGTGTTGCCCTATTTTTCTTGGATCATTTTGTGTGGGTGATTGGTCTTTGATCTTTGTGTTTTCACTGCATGTTGTTAATACTTGGGGGAAGATTTTAAAGAGTCATTCAACTCTATATTTTGAAGAGTCATTCAACCTTTCTTTGACTCGCTATACTTGATCCTCCGTACATAAAGTTCTGAATCACACGGTATGCTAAAAGAAATTCTCAACTTAATTTTCTTTGAAAGCATTCTCAACTTAATTGAGTTGTTTAAATCTGCCTTTCTTAGGTCTTCCTCCCATTATGTAGGTTGTAAGTACGAAATGGGCTCAATGGCTTGTAAGCGTTGCAAATCTAAAATCACACCGTTACATGTCTGTAAATCAGTAAACATGCTTCTCGTTCCACTATCGCCTTCCTATATGGACATTCATGATAACACAGCAATGTTGTAATACATTGGATCCTGGCCATCCTCTGTTCTGTAGTGCACAACGGTGGAGGCAAAAAAAATACATTAAGAGGGTCCATAATATATTATATGTATAACTTTTAGGAAAATGATCGACGAGATACATGGCGAATGGCAACTAATCTACATTTCAACGAAGGTACTACTAGCTCGGGACTTAGTAAGCTTATTACTTCAAGGGCGAAAGGGGAACAAGAAAAATAAGTATCGCTAGTTCCCGTCGGTTAATCTTTTCCCTTTTACTAATTTAATAGAGGTTTTGTACGTCTTGTCACACTATAGATGCTGTCATGCTGATCTGCCTCCCTAAAATAGCACTAAAGTTGGCTAAATGTTCGCGTTATATGCCAGGAGCGGGCTCAACTACAGATTGATTGTATTATTGGGGTTAAATATATATAGCCTTTTGGGAATCGATTCTCCACATACGTGCATGATTTATAGACATTCACAAAACCTATTCTGATCTACATATATTCTCCCAAATCACACCTTTCCACAATAATTCAAGAGGTTCCATGTTCACTTCTAGTCAGCCACCCGTATTATTTTCTGGTCAAGAAAAGCATTTAGTGGTACACCTTTTTAGGGTATTCTTAACGGTGACACAATATAGCAATGTCAATATATTACCATCTCATATAAACATCAAACTAGATATCATCTTTTCAATGCATTATATCTATCATCTGGCCACCTAATCAATACTGTAATTTAATATTTATTTTTAATTCTCTCCCTAATACACCATTTAATACAATGACACACCTTTGTAATGTGGTCTAATGTCTTCGTGTTAGATTATGTGCTCAAGCAATATCTTACATGAGACACAACTTCCTCTCTTTCTTTATTATTTCCTATCTACCTCAGCACTAATCCTACATGACGTGCTAATTCATACTATCAACATTGCTTACGTAGAACCATTAAAAGTGTCCTTAGTCGTAATTTCTGTTCACCTCTCTTTGTGGCCATTCAGAACTGAAACGACTTAAACCCAAGTAGGCACATAACATTAATAACCCTGTTGCTCAGAGACCAAGTACGAGCAGTAGGGAAATACGTGATTATATGATAGAAGATTAATTACTGAGATTGAAAGTATGATTTCCGTCTTTCAACAAAAACAAGTATGATTTGCACCAAGGCACCATGTATTTATGGATTTCCTAAAAATTTAAAATGGATAGATCTAGTTGTCAGGCTTACAGGTTCATACGGATTTTTCACGATCTAATTTAGAATCAATGTTCCTCTATATAACATCTTATGGATGCAGATCTATTGCAGTGGAGTTACCAATGCACGCACGTGCAGACCACTGGATTAAACATTAACCTTCCAGATTTACCACCATGGAAAATTAGGCCTGATGTCTCCCAAGATCAGCATGGCTCTCTCCCTCCCCTCCAGCCAATCATTCGTAGACACATTAGTAGAGTGTTCCCTTTGTAACAGTGAGAACACTCACTCAGAATTTATCTTACAACTTTTGTTTCGAGACTTGGATGCTTTAGCGCCATCTACGAACGGTAGAGCAAGGTTATGTCGATGCTTCTCGCGGCAGCTGACATGAGGAGGAATAGATTCCATACGGAAGAGCGACGGGCAGGACGTTATCAGTTGCAAATACTGTTTTCCACTAAATCATGTCAGTTGACAATTCATGGAATGTTGATCAGCAAAGCAAACTAAAGATCAACTTGTGAAGATCTAATAAATCTTTCCTAGGAATGGATACCGATCTGGTGGAGGTGAAGTTCAGTCCATATTGCAGCTAAACGGTACTCAACTTTCTCAGAAAAAACAAACGATGTATGTCAAGGTTCTAATTCCAATTTAATTATGGTTTGCAAAGATTGTTCCTCGTGTCCCCTGAGAATAATGTTCCCTGTCTCCTCAGAGGGAGCTCCTGTGCTGCAACGCGCCATCGCCTGTTCATGTTTGCATGTCATGCTCATGCAGCCGAAATGCTGCATAACCGCAGCCTTTTCTGGATTGCATGCCGCGCCGCGCTTCTCTTGCTCTGCCCGCCGTTTCGTGGTTGCAAGTTGGGCCTGGGCAGCAGCACGACTTAAAGTCTATCTCTGATGGGCCAGATCTAATGTTAATTGGACCGGATGAGATAATAGCTAGCCTCTCCGAGATACAGCTCAGCTCCTTTATCATTGGCTTCGTTTTTCTGGTTTTTTTTTCCTTGTCTGTTTGAGCTTGTTAGGTCATATTGGAAACACGGGATCTTAAAATAATTTTGGGAGTATCTAGGCATCACCTAAATATTTTTTTCCTAATTATCATCCAAATTTGTGACATTTGGATTAGAGATCAAGAGGCTCATTATTTTTTAAGGGGAGAAATTTTTTTTCAAGAGAGAGGGGTAGAATTCAAGAAAGAGAGAGGATAATTCATGGCCATTGGATTTCTAATCCAATGGTTCTAAATCTGGATGATAGTTATGAAGAAAAACATCTGGATGATGTTTAACAAAACCCAATAATTTTATTGTAGAAACAGTATGCCAACAGAAGAGGATGAATGATGCATCAAAAATTTTCACTAAGTATTCATCAATTTTTCACTTCAATAATTACAAAACTATGAAGATTAATGATGAAGAGCCAACACAAAACCCAGCAAATCAAGAAGCTAAAAACTAATGAATGAAAGTAAGCACAATGGTACCGCTACAGTACCTGTGGTACTGTGTTATAGTATCTGTAGTTCTGCTACAGTGAATTCAACCGATGGACAGTAGAAAATAGCACTACTTTCAAAAAAAATAATACATGTAATTTTTAATTCATAAATCCAAATTATTTAAAATATGGCATGCACCTTCTCTAGCATGTCAAAAACATATTCCAATTAATGATTAAGAGAATCATTATTAAAATTCTGGCCTTTTCCGTTTGAAAAAAATGCTACACCAAAACGAAACAAAACCAAAGGCAGTGAATACGACTTGCTTATGGATGAATGATGGCCAAGATTATTCTAGATATATTCCAACGTATCATTGCAAGTTAGAACATCCAAGGAATCAAGCCACAAACAGCTGGATCAAGAAATCTCATGGAGAAGCCAAATCAAGCAAAAACCGGGCAACTTCAATAACTTGCTAAATGTATTGTTTAAATGGATAGGGATTGATTTTCATATGATATCTCCATCACCTGTACATTCTTAGCATCCAGCAATATCAAAAAGATGAGAGGAGCGCAAAACCAACCAAATCAAGAGCAAATCAATCAAAACAAGAGAGATCCATAAGAAATGAACAAAGTTGATAATTTACTACTTGAGAATGAAGGTATTACAATCACTCTACCTGGAGCGTAAGAGAGCACACCATAGCACTCACACTTCTTTCAAACACTAACCCTAAAACCCTTTTACAATGAGAGAATGGTGGATTGTTAACTACAAGTCTACATTCCAATCCATTAAATAGATAGACTAGCCAACTATATCTAATGCTTAGTATATACTATCCACCGGACCACGCCTCACTTAGATCGACCAAGCCACATGGTGCAACCTGTCGCTCAAACTTTTCTTGAACATTTCATGTCTTTCTTGTACCATACTAGAGCTCACCACCTCATCCAGCTTCCTCGATCATTTTAGGTCTCAGCTCCTCCAAGAGTGTAGCCCCGATCCTCACCGTTGACCATGGTTGATTCCAAACGATCATGCACATCTAAAGACAAAAAAAATTATTTTCGGGTATAAGTTCTTTATAACTTAACCCATGTTATAATAGTATTCTGGACCCTTCCATGTGATCCTTCATTTATAGAAATTTTATTGAAAATAATTCAATTCTTTCGTAGGAACAAGATAAAAATAGCATGCTTGTTCTGCTAGCAATTTCGTATCCTATTTTCTTAAGCTTTTCCCGTCTAACGGATCGAGAAAAAAGTATCAGGATGACAGCTTAGGGTTATATGTTTGGATTAACAACAAAGACATGATCATGTAGGCATGTACAAACTACAGAACAACAAAAAAAATAACAGATTTGTCCATGGAAGCTGCATGCATGGCTTTTATTCTTTATTATTCAATACCCACATATATACCATATATTACAACACACATCACCACATGCATCCATGCACGCATGCACACAAGACCCAATATATTACTAGCTAGTTCGATTCAAACAGCATGCACTACTACAGAAAGCCTCATAGGAGACGCCTCATCACAGACGGTTTTGTGAAACCGTCATGATGAACACTATTACTGCACGGTTGTAATTAGGAGGCCGTCTGTGGTATTTGTGGCGGAAAATGGATTATCACGCGGTTATTACCTAGTATCACAGACGATGCAGTATTAAAACCGCTGCGTGATAATCCCAGATTATCACGACGGTTTTAATAAACAACCGTCGTGATAAGTTAGTTATCACGACGGTTTATTATTAAAAACCGTCTGTGATAATTCACGGACGGTTTTTAGTTAAAAACCGTCTGTGATAATGGCTAAGGCATTTATTGCTTTGCTCGCACCGCATCTGTCTTCATTTCGATCCACGATCTAGCTGGTTGCTTTACTCTTTCGCTCAAAGGCAAGCTTGGCGATTTGTGCCACTTAATTTGGTGGGAGGAGGCGATATTGAGCTTTGAAGCTACTTATATTTTCCGGTTGCTCTAGATATGGTTAGTAATGAATTTCATTTTTCTTTGCATGCATTACAAATTTGCTCTAGATTTGGTTAGTAATGAATTTCATGCTCTAGATATAAGTAATTGGTGAGTGTTATTAATTGAAGATAGTTTGCAATAATAGTTGTTGTGTTTATAATATGAATTGAGCTAGCAAATTGATAAGCCTCAATATAATACATGTGGCCGATATATATGTAGTAATAATTAGTTAATTTAATTTGTAATACTAAGTTGTTATATATGTACGTAACGTAGGACCGAAGCTGGATGTATGCCGCTAGCCGTGTGAGTGAAGAGTACATTAATGGCGTGTCTGATTTTACAAGAGTCGCCGAGGAGGATATGTTGAATAAGGGGGTGGAATATATGTACTGTCCATGCAATCGATGCGAGAATTTAAAGATGTTTAAGAACCGAGGGCAAATTGAAGCGCACTTGATTCGGAGGGGTTTCAAAAAGGGTTATACGTGTTGGACCAGTCATGGCGAAGTCAACGATGATATGCCGCCGGATGATATTGCCGGTGAAGTTAATGAAATGCCGCCGGATGACATCGCCGGTGAAGTGAATGAAATGCCGCCGGACGACATCGCCGGTGAAGTGAATGATATGCTGCGTGGGGCATGGCATATCCGTCTGGTATCGAGGCCAGGGTGCACAGTCAACCTTTAGCAACAGGCTTCGCAAAAGTGTCAGTAGATGGGGTAAACACCAATTTTGAGGTCGTCCCACTACCGAAGCCCACCAACGACGAGCTCGTGACTTTAGGGCAAGCCATTGGATCCTTCATCCAGTGGCCCAAAGTGATATCTGCTCGAGGCTTATTCACCGTGGCGGATCGACAACGCGTGCCGGTGCCTTCTCCACAAGGGCAACCGGAACCGGACCGCTACCGAACAAGTGCAACCTCCACCACCGGTGCTACTCGTAAAGTCGACCTACGATCGGGCAGCAAGGGCAAAAGCAAAGCAAAGACCAATGATGAAATCTCGTACAAGCCATTAGCTCGCAAATTCGTGCTTGGCGAGCCGTTGCTCGAGGAAAAGGCCCTCCAACGCCTAGCATATAGTTGCGTGCAATTGCACATGTGGTACATGCAACGATCCAATAAACCGAGCAAGAGCGGATCTCAAGTATCTCTATCAAATTCTTGCCGAGTGATTTACATCACAATATGCAAAACGGTGTCTTCGTAGTCACCTTTGATGATTTATTCGATCTTTACACGCTCAACACTCGGGCGTCTCTCATGCGATCTTTGCCGACGCTGTAAGTGTGTACAATCACAGATCTCGATTCATGTCATACCGATAAATTTCGTATAATTTGTTGATTTCTTGTGTATATATGTAGCCACATCTTGAGTAAAGCTAGGCATCCAAAGCATCGGTTGGTTTATTGGACCCACACATTGTCGCCAAGTATACCATCGACGAGGATAGACCCTTCGTCGGTACATTGCACTGGATCTGGATTACCGCACCGATGAATACGCACTTATGCCCTACAACCGAGCTATCATTGGATTTTAATAGTGATTGTACCAAAATGGAACATGGTATATTACCTTGATTCCCTAAGTAAGAATAAAATGGACTTCACACTTATCACCAAGTAATCGATGCGTAAGTACATTTTCTCCATACATACCTATATTGTACTCTTTCTTTCCTTCCGAATGACTAAGGTTAATCTTTTCGAATCACGTAGGGCGTTCGAGATGTACGTTGCAAAGGAGGTGACTCAAGCCAGGGCCAAAGGCCCGACACATGCTCGAGATTTTAAAGTATTCGCTATTACACATTAATTAATCCTATGCAACAGTTTGTAGTAATTAATGCCTCTTGAATTGACACATTCTATTTTTGCAAGTGCCACCAAAGAAATACGGCAACACATGTGGCTACTCGTTTGCCACCATATGGAACTACTCCTCGATTCCTCGAGGATTACCAATCCCAAGGTTTGTCAATCTTCCCATAATTACTTCATACTTATCATGTTATATATACGCACATTGATATTCCTATCGACAGTGCATTTATCCCGTCATCCGCATTGAAACAAAATTCGACCTTGCCCGAATTCGATCAGAGTTAGCGTACTTTTTGCTGTCTCAAGTTATAAAGCCAGAAGGACGGTTCCACTGCGCACCATGAGTTTTTATTGCTCTTATCACTCCGGATTTGTAATTGTATATTTCTAAATGGATATTTTATTTCATTTCAATTATTTGCTTTGTGAAATGGATGTTTTATGTTTGTCAAATGAGTGAGAGTGCATGTTTTATGTTTGTGAAATGAATTGAGATGTGAATTGGATGTTTTATGTATGTGAAATGATTTCCCATGTGAATTGTATGTATATATCTCGCTTGTTTGAGAGGGCATGGCTAGCATTTCTGAGGCTAGCTATAAATGTAAATATATTCTGGCGGGGAGAGTATCACGAGGCGGTTTTTAGAAAAAACGTGCGTGATTATCGATATCACGACGGTTTTGTACTAAAACCGCTCGCGATTATCGATATCACGACGGATTTTTAGAAAAAACGTCGTGATATTGGATAATCGCGACGGTTTTAGTACAAAACCGCTCTGTGATATCGATAATCGCGCAGCGGTTTTAGTACAAAACCGTCGTGATATCGATAATCGCGCAGCGGTTTTTCTAAAAACCGTCGTGATATCGCATAATCACGAGCGGTTCAAAAACCGCGTGATAACTTGGATTATCATCGACCCATAATTTCGGACGGTTCAGAAAACCGTCTGTGATGACGTTTCTGAACCGTCTGTAATGTGGATTTCTGTAGTAGTGATGGGCCCTTCTCGTGACGCCATTGCTGATCGATGATCCATATATAACTAGCTAGAAGCTAGCGACACTCAACCGTGAAGCTGGTGTCCTTGGCTCTCTCAAGGGAGTGCTTCCTCGACAGCTCCACCACCTTCTTCTCCCCGGCGATGAAGTACGCCATGCCAGCAGCTGCAACAACCATTAAGCAATTTTCTCACACATCATTTCTCTAGCTAGTACACTCTTTTAACTGAGTGTAAACAATCAACTTAAGCTATAGCATCAAACAATTAAGGTGAGAAAAGAAAAACTTAGAAACTTTACCATAGGAAATGATCACTGTCTGGGCAACTGGGTTACCCAGGTTGACCCTAGCCCACTTTGACATCCGAACACTGGCAAACTGCAAGAGAAAAGTAAGGAAGAAACAGTTAGTTCAGATGAGCCCACGTGCACATGAACATATACTTAACACCGAATCACTACAACGTGCAATTTCTGACAAAAGATGAGGATCCTGTATGCTCTGCTACTTGTTTGCACTACTCACGGTGGGGATCGCGGTACAAACGGCAGTGGCAACCGCCGCCTTCAGCCCGGCGATCGCCGCCTCTGCAGAACTCATCCATGCATGCACATGGGAAACAGCGCCACATTATTACCATTCGATTGATAAAATATTGACAGGTTGATCATGTTAGAAACAAATTTTACTAACCATGGGAGCATTGCTTGGCCCTGGCGAGCTTCTGTTCGAGCTGGGAACGAGGAACCCCGTTCGGCATCTCGATCGAAATAGCAAATGCTATCTAGTTCTCTTAATTCTGTGAATGTATCTATCTAACAGGCAGAGATGAATTAATTAGAAACGATTGAATTGTGTGTAAGATGGCCATCAAATGCACCAATTTATAGGCGGCCGGGATGTGCATGCAATGCTTCACGATTTCATCAGGCCAAAAGAACAGAGAGATATTGTGAAGCGGGGTCCCTGGTTTTCTCATGGAGCCGAGGGAAGTTGCGGGCTTCGCCATCCATGGGAACACCGGTTTGCAACACCACTGTGGTCGCGGAGTCGCCGAGAGGACGAGGCTGTGTCCTTAGGCGCAGGATGCAGCCAAAGATTCATGCGTTCCGCGGAGTTATACAGTGGTGATGACATGGATAACCATCCGTGAATGCATGCGTGCTACCTTTGTTTACATGGAGAGGCAGTGATCTTACCTTTTAGTTGTGTGTACAGCTTGCACATCGATCGATCTACTTTGAGTGTACTCTACAACGCAAGGGCTTAGTATCTTTTTATGGCGTATATGGGACTGATGGCTTGTAGTTAAGTTGTTAACTTATCTGGCAGCCAGATGCATGGTGAACAAAAAACCCTCACTGGCCTGTGGGCCTAAGGGATGCACATGCTTATGCAGAAGAAGACGACCTGACAAAAATTGGTGGTGGCATGACGATGAAGTAGGAAATGAGCTAATAAACATATGAGAAGTGTAAATTTACCTCATAAATTCCACCATTTGATTTATTGAATTATTATGGGGAGAGGTGCTTAAATTATTATGACTGAAGTCAAACAGAAATTAAAACAGTACCAGGAAGGATCTACCGGCCGCTTGAAATGCATTGCTTGAAGAAACCTACATCATCACCACCCTAATCACCTGGCACAATTACCACCTTTAATAGTAGTATCAATAGTAAAAGGAATTGCATACGTAATTATGGGACAATTAGCAAAAAAAATAAGGAAACTCATCTGCTTCTCATGCCAATTTCAGGTCCCATTTGAAATGCAGTGATTTCCCAAGAATTCACAAAGAATTTCACATAAAATAGTTCACTTCCCACAAAAATAGGAAAAATTCCTGCGTTCCAAAAGGTGCCTTAATTGACTAAACATATATTATCAGATGTGGACAACCCTAACCTTAGATCTCAACTAGGTGGGGAGGGGGATGATGGTACCACTGACAGCGAATTCATCGATGGGTGATAGGTACGTAAGGTAAGAGGGTGGCTGGTGAAAGAATGATAAGCGATTTAGGTTTTTGGGGCAACAGCGGCAAGTAGGCAAGAAAGAGAAGGCAGCACAAAGGATGGCCACATACCTATGTGGTGCTCGCGATAGAGGGTAGAAGAAGAGGATAAGGAAAGAAAGGAGCAGGTGGAGTTGAGCTAGTGGTGTGCGCTCCATAGGTGTTTGCACTTTATATGCACGAGAAGAGAAAAGGTAGATGAGCGAATAATGTGTCATGACAATGTAGGCAGGAGTGGCGGGTAGGCAAGAAAGAGGAGGCAACATGGAGGATGGCCACATCACCTATGCGGTGCTCGCGGTAGAGGGTAGAAGAAGGGGTGACAAGTGAAGGAGCGGGTGATGGCTGAGCTAGTGGGGTGTCCTCCATAGGTGTTTGCACTTTATATGCACGAGAGCAAAGACAGATATGTGAATAACGTGTCGTGATAATGTGAATAACCAAGAAAGGAATCCATTTATAGCAAAATTGCGGAGGAAAATCAATGACATGGATAGGTATCCTAGCTAATCAGATAAACATAAACCTTTGATAGACGATGTGTGGCTTGTTATATGACACCATATCTCGATAAATAATGTTTTTGTGATTTATATATTGTGGCTGTCTACGTATAGGTTGACTAATTTTTTTAAAGTAAAGCAGCATCTTTTATCATTGAACTAAAATCATGATGGAACACACACACCTCTCAAAGCTAATTCAGTGGCCATGAAAATCAACTTAGATTTTAAAAACGAACCAGGCAACTTATAATTAAACAGCAAGATTGTTAAAGTTTATTTATTTTGTACTTCCTTCGGTTACAAAAATATTGTTTTAGACATTAACATAATCCCTAAGACACATCTTTGACCATTAACTTTTATTGTAATAGATTTATAAAGCCCAATAACATTATATTTTTTATAAAAGTTCTTTTCAAGACAAATCTATACATACAATTTTCACATGTTCAGGCTAAATAATAAAAAGAGATATCAATACTCAAAGTTTAGAAAATTTGACTACACATATCTTAAAACAACGTTCTTTTGTGATTAGAAGATTTTATGACTAGAGAAGTACATTGTAAAAATGTTTCAACCCAAAAAGAGTACCGCAACTTACTACGGTTCCTCTCCACATTTTCAGAGGAGTACATTGTAAAAATATTTCAATCCAAAAAATACCACAACTTACTATGATTTCTCTTCATGCTCTTCATCAGACATGAGCCCAGCGTGGTCGAGAGCTAGCCCCGGTTTATTCGAACCTGTGGAACACGGATGCAAGATGCCAAATATGCACGCATGCCATCCTGTGTGTACGTACTTAGTAGTTAGTACTTACAGTTCTGTGTACAGTACTCAAACAACCATCAAAATGCCAAGCGTGCACGCAAACGCACTCTATGTATCTACCTTTGGAAGGTAGCCAGAGAACAAACTCCTGATCTTTTAGACTGCAATTGATGACTTTTGTTTGTGTTTTTGATATGACAATGAATAGCAGAAATATTGACATAAACGACACACATAATTTGGATTCGGAAAACCGTTTAAAGAATTCACTTTAAGAAATTACTCTGTTTATTTTAATTTTTGAAGAAACTAAAAGATAAAAGCTCAAAAACGACGCTGTGCGGAGGTTCCATGCAGAAGTTTTTCTGTGTCCGGCCGGATGCTTGGCACGCGATGCATACAGCACTACACCACCTTTGGGGGAAGACAGAGCTAACCGCTAGCTTGCGTGCACAGATCGATCTGCCCTCTGTGTCCATCAGTCCATGCATGCCTGCTGCCGCTGGTTGTTTTGTCCTGTTTCTCAGTGTCTGCCGCTAGTAGCTGCGAAAACCAGAACGCGCGTCGGCTGCTGTTGCCATGCCATGCCAATATGCCATGCACCTTTATAACTTTGTCCAACTGAACACACACACTCGAGCAAGTTTGCACTCCGGGGGTAAAGCCAGACCCAGGCACACGGGATGAGTACAGTTTTGCATTGCACAGTGACTCGACGAATTGACGATGTTTGGTTAAAGATCTGAAACAATTACATGAGTGGATGGAGAGGGGATCCAGAACTGCGTGCTTCAGACCTCGGTTCTTTAATCCGGACAAAGCGTAATCGCCATCACACGGAGTACGAGGCAACAGCTAATAGTTCATAGTTGATCAACCATCCGGGCTTGCGCGTTTCACGCGCCCGCGCCTCACTTCTGAACGGAGCAAGTTCTTGTGAGATGCCGCTCTTCTGAACCACTGAAGTGAGTACACATTTCGAGCTCGGCTTCCATTCGAACCACATGTGGTGTGGTTTTGTGCGACATTTGAAACACGGTGCCTGTGGTTATGATTTAGGCCCTATTTGTTCCCACTTAAGATTATTATAATCTAACTTATAGGTGGGGATTATATAAGCTAGCTTATAATAAGCTGGTGGGAAATAAGTCAAGCACGAGTTATATTGTTGTATTCGAATGTTTAAAAACTACAATGCCCTGGGAGAGAGAGGCACGGGAGTTGGGGGTTGGATGAATGGCAAAGGTAGGTAATATTCCTAAAGTTTTATGATCATTAAGATAAAAGGTGAATCTATAAGCTGAAATAAGCTCCTTTTTTGAGCTTATTAGATTACAATAATCTAGATTATTAGATTATAATAAGTTACCTTATAATCTGGACTGTTTGTTTCCACTTATGATTTATAAGTTAGATTATAATAATTTTAAGTGGAAATAAACAGGACCTTAGAGCCACTTACCGATATACCTAGGGTACGTTTTCTGCAAACGTACATGTGGTTCCTTGCGATTGATTTACTCAACATCGAATAAATCATCGTGCAAATCAAAGAATGTTACAATATTAATTAGCTATACGTTTGAATCATCCATGCAAACAAATTAAGTTACTAGAATAGGTGTTGTACAATTTTTCCAACCGTAAACTCAAAGCAAAAAAATGGCAGGATCATGAAAAAATGAAATCTATTACTATTCATCTAAAATTTCTTTCTTTTCAATTTCTCCCTGTAACGAGCCTACTCGAGTTTGGAACTCCACAGGGTGTTGAACCGCTGCGTTCCCCATCTCCATGATTTTTCCCCAATTTTTTCGTATCGATTTCATATGTAAAAATTACAGAAGTCCGGACCCTCCGGATGTGATACCCATGAACGTCCCGCAAGAGTCCAAAATGCGTTGACCGAGTCTACATGCAGCAGCCTTCCACACTCGCGCACGGTCGCACAGCCCACGCCGCGCGTAGCGCACACAGCGACCGATCCTTCTCCTTAATTACCTCGCCGCCGCTTCCTAGGCCCCACCCGGCGGCAGGACCGGAGGCAGCTCGCCGCCGCGGCCGGCTCCGCCGTCTTGGTTGTTGTGGCCACGGCGGCGGGCGGTAGGGGCTAGCGCACCGAGCGCGCGCAGGTTTATTTGCAAGCACGTCGACGCACGCGCGTATGTCCAGAAGTTTTCTGTTTCCGCCGGCGATGGCACGCGATGCAGCACAGCACCTTTCGGGAAGAGTAGGTAGGCGCTGCGCTGCGCCGGTCGATCTGCCCTCCGTAACAGTAACATGACGACGTTTGATTGAACATGACATGCCTGCAAGCAGTTGCATGTATGGATGGAGAGGAGAGAAGTGCGTGCGTGTTGCAGACTTCAGATTCTTTAATCTGAAAGGTTGAATCAGGATTGACTAGTGGCAGTAAAGAGAAAAAGAAACACTGACCGAATGGACACTACAATAATGGAGAATTTGAAGAATAGAATAATATTTTAGGAGATGAAATCACAAGAAGGCTAAAGGGAAGAAACATAAGCTTTGCTTAATTGATGACGAGTTAGACAATATATCAATAGAGAAGTAGTAGTAGTGAAATATTTTTTTGGTTTAGAAAAGTAGTGAAGTTAAATTGTTGGGTTGATCTAATGTAAACCGTAATACATTTGACTCTATGTTTGTCTCATTGACAAAAAAAAAACACTATGATCTCATTCAATAAAATAGGACTGGGGCTTTGCCTCTCTAAAAAAAATCAGGATAAACTAGCACCACCGGCCAGGGAGATGCGCACATGCAAATCACATGAAGTATAGTAAAGGTATACTTGAAGGCAGATGGTTAATTAACCATCCGGGCTAGCGCATTTCACGCGCGTCTCACTGGTAAATCCACGCCATCAAAATCCGTGGACTCCACTACCTGCAAATAGGCACCCGGATTGGAGTAGATGGCGGGCAGGGATGGTGAACACACGTGCGTACGTGCCTAACTTTACTTGATAATATTCAAGAAAAACTGGAGAACCCTGTACCGTTTGGACTCTATCCGATCAAGGCCTCAAGGGCCATCTGTGCTCTTATCCATCAGATTTTTTTTTAACAATCGCTTCATCTTTATCCCCTCAAATTCTCTCTCCTGCTTGCAACAACCAGCAGCAAGCGGCGCCAACCTGCGCTGCGGACGTGGCGGCGGGCCTCAAGTCCTGATACGCCATCGACTCGTTTGCTTGTCTCCAATGTCTCGAGTACAGTTCAAAAAAAATGTCTCGAGTTCACCGCCGTTGAGCTCTTTTGGCTTGAAATCCATCTATACTCATGCCGTGCTCCCCAAATCATGCACTCAAAAGTTTCTTTTTTCTCTCGAAACATGTTGGATTTTGCGTTTTGGTGTTCTTCGTTTTTTGAAACATGCTGTAATTTGATGAAATCTTGCGAAATCCATTTGAAACTTCAATTTTATTTTTTAAGCACGCTTGAAAATCTTATGAAACTTGAGTATTGCTTTTAAATCTTTTTAGAAAACTTGTTTTTGAAACATGGATGGAACCTGCCAAACTCGTATGAAACTTTTATAAAACCCTGTTTGAAACAGATTCCTTGTTTTTTATTCTCTCCTCAGTTCCATGTGAAGCTTGCTTATCACTTATAGATCCATGTACGTACAGTCTTATATAAGCGCGTACGCCAATTTTTTTCCCGCAGTTGAGAGTATTCGTATATAGTAGTCACTGTCATGCATGATTGATGGAAAATTAAATAAAACAAAACGTATAATCGTTCAAGGAAGCAACAGTCACAGAGTGTACATACTACTGTATAACCGTATAAAATATGTCAAAACCGTCAGCAACCGCCACCTTTTCGCATCTTGGATTGGGAACCTTGGGGCCCGGCCCCTGAGGAATTATTAACTCTTTACGAAGTATAAACAGTGACCAATAAGCTGTACTGGGAAGAAGATGATGCTCAACTTTTCACACCCCTCGCAATTTTCTCTTCAGTTAACCACTCCTAGCTACACCATTTTCTGAACCAGATTATGTTCTGCTAGCTCAATGCAGTGCTTCGTTCTATTCCACAAAAGTGGTCAATTTTTTCCCTCTTTTTAATCAAGTATGTGGAGCTTGAGCAAGAGTACATCCATCCATAGCAAGTATACCAATGTTGGTTGGCAATAGTGCTGAAACTTCATTAAATACTGCAATATTACTGATCATAGTAGTACAAGATACATAATTAGGTGGATAGGTAGAGTACACCACTCTACAGAAGCAGCTATCAGGTCTGCAGACTGCAGGGGCGTACTAGCTTGTTGCAGCATACAGGATGCATATATAAGCTAATCAAATTAAAAGTACGGCATATGTTTAAATTCAAGGCCTGAAGAAGGCCGGATGGGGACGAGCAGCGCCCTGGAAGGAGGTGTTCTTGAGGTGCTCGGGAGCGTTCTCGAACGAGTGCTTCCTCGCCAGCGACAGGATCGTCTTGTCGGCGACGATGAAGTACGCCATCCCCGCAACTGCAGGCATCGATAAGCCAATTAGATGCTACGCAAAAATTTACTAGCGTTTTGTTGTAGATTCGTGCGTGCGTGCCAAATTGCTCAAGCATGTGATGTGTGAGGAAGCAGAGACACAGTGCAATACACACCTGTGGAGATGATGAGGGCCTGGCCGGTGGGGTTGATGTTGGCTTTTGCCCATGGCAGCATCCTCACGCTCGCCAGCTGAACAAATCAAGACAGATAAATAGTACGAGAGTAAGACTATGTTTCGTAAAGGAACAAACGTTAGGGCAAAAAAGAAAAAAGAAACACAGAACTCACCGTGGGAATCGCAGAGGCGATGGTTGCAACAGCTGCCGCCTTAGCCCCTGCAAGGGTCGCCTCTGCAGACACGTGCTCATCAGTTCAATTCGGCAAGCCTCATCAAAAGATTGTAAGAGCGTGCATGTACCTCGCGAGCAGCGTTTGGCGAGGGCAAGCTTCTGGTCGAGCGACGCACGAGTCACCGTAGACATCCTGTAGGCTGTACCGTGTGCGTGTGACTGGATTAACTATAGGCTCTAGCTGGTAATGAAAGGAACGGTGTGCGCAACTGAGCTTAAGAACACTAGATCAAGTAGCTAGGGCGAGAGATGTAAGACGGATCAGCAAGAGGCAGGGGAGCCTGTGAATTTATAGGCGGTGCACGTAGGTGAAGGGCAGGATGGGGGTGCGATCTCCGTGGACGAGGAGGAGGAGAAGGAAGCGGCGGGCGGAGCCGGACGTGGTTTTGGGCGGAACCAACCCATGTGTGGGCGGCAGATCGAGTAGGTACGTAGGGCAGGCAGGTGCGCTTCACCTCCTCGATCCGGTTGATTGATTCCACGCTTTTCTATCCATCCATCTATCCACTCGCGATGGCCTGCAGACGGTCGGTGCATGGGGCTCTGCCAATCTACTCTATACTGGTACTCGATACGGTAGTTGCTGCTAGCATTAGAGCAAGTCCAATAGAGTCAAATTATAAGAATTAGAGTAAGTATTTGACTATAAGTCAAGTTATAAGAGTCAAATTATACAATAATTTATCTTCTATTTGTCTACAAAAGGTTTTTTTTTATTATTATGTGGTACCATGTCTCACATTCTCTTTCCTATTCCTCATCACATACATTTATTATCTGAGTCCACCACTGCATAGGCTCACGTGCCCAGCTTGTTGCTTGCATGAGAGCCAAGCTCTCATCTCTCTCCTCTCTTCTCTCCTCCACATCAGCAAAAATGCTGACTAGCTTGGCTATAAGACCATTATTGGACTTGCTCTTAGTGGTTTGTCAATTATGGGAACCTGACCCCGCTTCGACCGGCTTAAAAGCCCCGGTTTCTGGTTTTGACCGTTGGATTTTAGCTGCAAATATACTGTGGTGGTTGTTAACTTTTTCATAATAAAAAATATGAGAAAAAATTGTTATATTATTACGGATAATGCAAAGTAATAAAGATAAAAAATTTTGAAAAATAAAATTAAAATATCAATATATTTCTAATGATTTTTGTTTTTTAAAATCAAAAGTCGAACCCATCTGGAGGAGGTTCGTAGCCACGTGTAGGTTCGACATTTCTGCGACTGCTGCTACCAAAAGGGTCAAAAGGTCACTGGTTTCAAGTTTAAAACTGAGAAATGTCTACTTTAAACAGTACCGTAACTACATGTCGAGAGTGTAGTTGAGTGTAGCAGTACAACCGGGCACGCATGGAGAGCGAAAGAGGAGGAAGCAACGTGTGGGGAGCGGTCTGTGATGTACGGCCGAGATTGGTGCGGGGGTGCGTGCAGCGCCGCCAGTTTTGGGGCGGAATCAGTGTGGCGCTCCCAGTTTCCGGTCGACGTCAGATTTATTTTTTTTTTTTTGCTTTTGTGTCCCTTTCCGCTTTATTTTTTCAAATCCAGTCGTGTGGTAATTTTTGTGGACTTAGAGCCTGTTTGGTTGGTGCTTAATTTTACCATGTCTAAGCTTAGGCAATATGTGGCTGCCACAGAAAGTGTGGCTAACAAAATCGAAGCCACACTTGTGGTAAAGTTTGGCAGGAAACTGAGTCTATGACGTGTGGGGCCGGGTGCTAAGAAAGTGTGGCATGTCACAATTACATCAGTGAACCAAACAGCTACCTAAAAACTGTGACACGCCTAACTTGTAATTAGGCAACTTCTGATCATAAACCAAACAAGCCCTTGATTCTCTCCCAAGCACACAAGAAAAGACGCTCGACATGTAGTATCCTACTGCCCTGGAACGCGGTTGATCACATAAACATAAAATTTAGGTATAATAAAAAAAATAAACTGAAAGTAAGAACTTTAAACCGAAACGAATGAGACCTAAATCCACACAAAAATTACCACGGAAGCATATTTGCAAAAAAAAATACGCAAGGGCCACAAAAGCAAAAGATTCTCCACGTCAGGACGCCTCTTTTGTTTGTGGCTGCATACGTGCTCCCCACCAAAGTACGGATAGCTTATCCCGTTATCCGTCCCCTGAGCTGGGCTGGGCATTTCTGATGCGATTTCAGTCTTTCAGGTTTCGTCTTATCCACCACTTTTAGTTCTCGCTCAGAACAACTTACTGAGAATTAAGAACAAGATTACGTACGTATAACTCCACCCAAATTTCATTTGTACCACTACATTCTACTGTAACTCCACTGTTTTTCCCCGTTTGTTATATGCTAACGCGTTAAACGTAATCTTAACTGGAGGGACACGGATCGGCTAACATCGGCCACAGTAAATTACCTGTCCAATGGTCTAAGTCCCCCATGATTAAGTTACAACGAACGAATCAGGTGCAGCCATCTTTGCCAGAATCGAGCAAAAGTGAATAGCAAACCGGCAGGCAGTTTAGGAGCTTGATTTGGAAACTGGTATAGCTTTTGAGCAGTGGAGAAATGTGGTGATAAGCTATTAACCTATACCGGGAGGGTGACATCGTGATGTATCATTTCAGTGTCATACTGCTGCCCTCTGTATAGTGTATACCGCCAACTTATGCTGCGTGATCCACCCTTGGCCTACACTGATATGTGATGCGTGTATACAGATTTGTAATACAGATAAATGATGTTCTCGATCGATGTAGGATAGGATTTCACCGTAGATTCCTTGTTTCTTTTTCTTTTTTTCTTTTGGCAAGAGTGTGTTAATAATTGATCTCAAGAGGAAGAAGATACAGGATTGAAGGCGCGGAAATTAAGAATTGAGTAAACGCAGAGTAGTACTCATTAATTTCAGCATCAAGAGCACAAGCTAGCTACAGTGACCTAGCATTACACACCACTTTCTCTAAGCACAGGCATAGTCGGTCGGCCATTGATGACGATACAGTACTGTTGCTCAAGGCCTGAAGAAGGCCGGGTGCGGGCGGGCGGCGCCCTGGAAGGAGGTGTTCTTGAGGTGCTCGGGGGCGCTCTCGAACGAGTGCTTCCTCGCCAGCGACAGGATCGTCTTGTCGGCGACGACGAAGTAGGCCATCCCAGTACCCACATATATACCATATATTACAACACACATCACCACATGCATCCATGCATGCATGCACACAAGACGCCATATATTACTAACTAGTTCGATTCAAACAGCATGGGCCCTTCTTGTGACGCCATTGCTGATCCAAGCTTGAAGCTAGCGACACTCAACCCTTGAAGCTGGTGTCCTTGGCTGTCTCAAGGTAGTGCTTCCTCGTCAGCTCCACCACCTTTTTCTCCCCGGCGATGAAGTACGCCATGCCAGCAGCTGTAACCATTAAGCAATTTTCTCACACATCATTTCTCTATCTAGTACACTCTTTTAACTGAGTGTAAACAGTCAACTTAAGCTATAGCATCAAGCAATTAAAGTGAGAAAAGAAAAACTTAGAAACCTTACCATAGGAAATGATCACTGTCTGGGCAACTGGGTTACCCAGGTTGGCCGCCCTAGCCCACTTCGACATCCGAACACTGGCAAACTGTAGAACAAGAAACGTAAGGAAGAAACAGTTAGTTCAGATGAGCACACGTGCACATGAACATATACTTGACACTGAATCACTACAACGTGCAATTTCTGATAAAAGATTAGGATCCTGCATGCTCTGCTACTTGTTTGCACTACTCACGGTGGGGATCGCGGTACAGACGGCAGTGGCAACCGCCGCCTTCAGCCCAGCGATCGCCGCCTCTGCAAAACTCATCCATGCATGCACACGGGAAACAGCACCACATTATTGCCATTCGATTGATAAAATATTGACAGGTTGATCATGTTAGAAACAAATTTTACTAACCATGGGAGCATTGCTTGGCCCTGGCGAGCTTCTGTTCGAGCTGGGAACGAGGAAATCCGTTAGGCATCTCGATCGAAATAGCAAATGCTATCTAGTTCTGTTAATTCTGTGAATATTATATCTATCTAACAGGCAGCATCCTCACGCTGGCCAACCGAACAATTAACAGAGCATGCATGCAGCAAGATGCCAATTAGCACCCCCACCATGTAACAGCAAACATGAGCATTCTTAAATCTGTTTTGTCAGTGTAGGTAGGTTGCTCACCGGTGGGACTGCAGATGCGACTGTGGAGGCGACCGCCTTCTTAGCTCCATCGAGCGTTGCCTCTGCAATAGTTTTCATCGCTCAACAACTACTAATACAACAGATATTAACAAGATGCATAAGTGAATTAAGAAATCTTTCACCTCTGGAGCAGCGTTTGGCGAGGGCGAGCTTCTGGTCCAGGTTGGCACGAGTGACCGGTGACATCTTGTACCGATGAAATTGGCTTAGCTAGAAGCACGATGAGCCGAGGGGACGAGGCAGGTTAAAACAGAGACGTGTATTTATAGGCGGCAAGAGATAGGCGGAGGCCACGGTTTTGAGCGGAAACCCACGAGCCGGGCAGGTGCGTTGGACCTGTGCTTCCGGGGTTTCGAGTCCTGAAAGTTGGTGGGCGACCTGCCCTGCACTGTCCACTTACTGGGGGAACTCCCTTGCTGGGACTCTCTGATAGGCCGATTACTACCATAGATTTAACTAAAACTGTGGTAGAGAGCCACTTGATTTGCTGCCACCCTACCAAATCGTGTGACGAGAATATATCTAACTAGCTAGGTGGAATAGGGAAGGAAATGTGTCCTAAAAAGTTTATCTTAGTCTATCATGTATAGTGCAACGGCTCCACTTAGTCGGGCTGAAAAGATGAGATTTATTGCTGAAATTGCACTGTAACAACTGAAATTTTACTGTACCTGAAAGTGGCTCATTTGACGTAATTAAATTTAAAAAAATTCAAAAATAAAAAAATATGCTAACTCATCACGGACAACGTAAATGAATACGAGGAAAAAGAACCGCCAAAAAAGCTCAAAAAAACTAAAAGTTCAGAAAAAGATGAAATTTATAAATAGTGAAAAATAAACCACAGAAACCAGAAGCTAAAGGTGAAACGAGCGGGGCCGATCTATCTGCTTTTATGTGGACGTGTTACAAAATTCAAAGCACTGAGATTTAAGTGGTGCTCTAACTAGGTTTTGACTTAAGCTTCTAGCCGTGTCTTTTGACTAAAATTACAATGTAGCGATGGTTAATTTTTTCTGAGAAAAAAATAGAAAAAACTTGAGAAAATTAAGAAAAAATTACAAAATTATTATATCGCCACAAATAATATAAAAGATTTAAGTTGAAAAGGAAAATGAAATATAGTCAAAAGGGCCCGTGTACTAGGTCTTGCGAGTCAAAAAGGTGACTTAACTGGGAGAATTCGACCCACGCATCAGACTTTAGGTTTTGAGTTTGACAGGACGAATATAATGTTAGCCGATCCGTTGCGCGCATAGAATCAGCGAGACCTGTCACGTGTAGTATGACCGACCAACGAACCCCTGCCGGGGGGACACGAGCTGTAGCAAGTAAACGGATCAATTATTTAGTAACGCTTTAAACCCACGATGTATCTGTATCGTCTACCGCTTTAGCAGAGTCGTAGTTTACTGTTTACGCTTGCCCTCAGTTTTGCTGGGAATCCATGGATCGATCGATCTAGCCATTCCCCATGCGTCGCACGTCAGTTTCCAAGCTTTTGCTCGGAAGCGCGCACGAGTCCGCCGGGCCGGCGCTCCGGCCTGGTCTTTTCAGGTTCTAAAAATTATTTTTCAATTTTTCTACAGTAATTAATTTTTAAACGGAGTATTTTTTAAGATAGAATCTACTAGTTAATTGTAGTATATATTTTACTGACTTCATTTATATCGGCAAAAATCGCATATAAATTTCATTACTCTGTAATCTTTTATATAAACAGTTTAAAAGTCATAAACTACAACTAAAAACCACAAACCACAGCTAAAAAGAACATACCCCTAGTTTTCGGGCGAAACCGGTTCAGTCAGCGACGCCGCTCGATCCCTCGCCATCCTGCGAGCTCGAACTGTGAGACACACGGCGTGATAGCACCATCTTCTTTTCCGTCTGGTTCTGAAAACCGTAACGCTGATCTGAAACCACAGGTAGACGAAGCCCCCAGTTTTGCTCCGGCTGATAACTTGATATGTATGGGCGCTCCTGGTTTCTGGGTGCGTCCAGTGACGTCACCGTCGGCACCAGCATCTCCGTTCTGTTCTACCATCTCCATCTGTGGGCTCTCTTGTCCTCTTCCCTTTCCCCCACAAAAGCGGGTGCTCATTGAGCTTATCAAGTTCAAGTTTCTAGCATTTGTGCTATTAGCTTTTTTTTTCTATATTGTAGTTACTATTGTAGTTTTTTCAGTATAAGTAAATTAAAAAATTTATAAAAATGGCTATAATCACGGACAATACAAATGAAAAAGATAAAAAAAAACCCAAAAAAAATAAGGTAAAAAACAGAAAAACAAAACTAAAAAAAATAAAAACTAAAAGCTTAAACTTAAATGAGTACAGCCTAGAAATTCTAGCTTGCGCTTTGCAACCAGCCATGCCTGCGGGTCCAGTTCAATCCCATAGGATGCGGCCGTGCGCCACATCTTGGCTCTCGCTGTATTCGCTCTTAATCTCAGCCGTTGGTGATTCGATCGACGGTCATCCAGCATAGTGTTAACTTCTGTTTAGGAGGCTGGGGGAGTGTTTGCTATGTGAAGAATGCCTGCATACTTGTTGATTAAACATTTAAACGCCTTTTTGGTGAATACTACCAGTAACAGTGTAATCATCTTATAGGAGAGTACTGAGGTATATATTACGAAGAAATTAAAATAAGCGGATTTGTTTTCTTTATGACGTTTCTTCCGAGAATGAAAGCCTATGATTTCTTTTTCTTTTTCATGTACTAATTTACGAGTTTTTGGAAACTCTGTTCTCTCTCATAGTTTGTGTGTCGAAATGTTATCACTGTTTTAAGAGCAAGAGTAGGTACATGGCTAAGTACACATGAAACACACTTCCACATTACTGTTATTTATTTGAGATCGAAAGAAATATGATATACTACATCAAAGTGCTTGCATTCAGAAGTACAGTACACTTGTCTGAAAGCAGGGCCACTTTCACCACACACGGTGAGTCCAATTGTGCTGTAAACTGACACTGAATTACACCGATTAATAGCTCACGGCCTGAAGAATGCCGGATGGGGACGAGCAGCTCCCTGGAAGGAGGTGTTCTTGAGGTGCGGAGGGGCGCTCTCGAACGAGTGCTTCCTGGCCAGCGACAGGATCGTCTTGTCGGCGACTATGAAGTACGCCATCCCCGCAACTGCAGGCAATTGCAAGCAAAGCAGGTCACGCAAAATCGTACAGATCGATGCAAGGGAACGTGTTCGTGTGAAGAAGCTAGGTATAGTCGCGTAGAATAGATTGTAGTCGTACCAGTGGATATGATGAGGGCTTGCCCGGTGGGGTTCAGGTTTGCCTTTGCCCATGGCAGGATCCTCACGCTCGCCAACTGAATCACACAGCAAGAATATGTCGATGAGATATCCGCATGCATTTGCTCGCGTGAACCTGAATGCTATTCATGAACTGCAACTCACAGTGGGGATTGCAGATGCGACAGTGGCTACGGCTGCCGCTTTGGCTCCCGCCATGGCCGCCTCTGCAGTTTGAATTCGAGGACACAAACATGATAACAGTTCGGCACAGACAGAACAAAATTAAACTGTAATGCAATGAAGTAAGAGCATTAGCCTGAAGAATCCTTGTTACCTCTTGAGCAGCGCTTTGCGACGGCGAGCCTCTGGTCGAGGTAGGCACGAGTCACCGTCGACATCCTGATCGAGATGGAACTTAAAGTCTGAAGCTGCTAACCGATCGAAGGAGAGGTGAGTAGTGAAGTGTGTGCGAGAGAGATGAGATGGGCTTGCAGGGCAAGGGGCTCTGGATTTATAGGCAACGAGAAGCGGATGATCAGATCAGTGGACTGCGAAAGGCTGGAAGATAATAAGGGGGGAAGCAGACCATGGTTTTCAGTTGGGGTGGCCGGGTGGGGAACTTCAACAGGAAAACAGCCCTGCAATGAAGTGAAAGTGATTATCCAAAACTGTGGATCCAAAAGTACGAGCTGGAGACGCGTGCGCTAGTGCTTATTTCAGCTTTTTAGCTATGAGTTAAAAGGCTAAAGTCCAAATAAGCGCAGCAGTGGCCGGCTCAGTAGTCAGTAGTTTGGCCGGTTTGTCTGCCTATCTCTGATTCTTTAGCAACAAAAAAGAAACGATAGGTACCATCGGGCTGGAGTTACTGGCAAGAGGAGAAAGTGGCTTGGTTGGTGGCCGGTAATATCGTGCGTAGCCGGTTTTTCTGCCCATCTCTGATTAGCGTGAAAACGGATCTGAATTCGGGTGAGTTATCTTGATACTTTAATATTCGAATCGTATTTGGATATTAGACTAACAAAGATTTGGGTGTCGAATATAAATTCAGTATAACCTGATGCAAATTCAGATCGAGATAATATCCGAATTCAACAGAGCAACTAGTTAATACATATCTTTTCATTTGACCTTCAAATTAGGCATATTATATATGCATTTCGATCATCTCGACGAGCTCGTCATTATAGTAGTATACTCTAATTTGATATTTCATATTCTTTTATTTTCGCACATCCCGTAATAAAGTTTTTTACGTACTCTTTTTAGCTAAATTTGATATGCTTATAACCAATTTATTTGCAATATATCTAGGATTAGTGGCAAAATAACACTAATGATCAATGATTATATGATAAATCAGAGAAAAAAGGACATAAATATTATTACAAATCCAGTGTCAATTTGCTAAATTTTATTGTGCCATGGGATATAAAATTGTCATCAGAAGCTGTATTACACAAATACGTGAGATGAATGATTCATCTGTTGCTGTCAACATTTTATGCGCAGTCACATGTTAGAGTTAGGTATTTATCAATTTAAAATGTTAAAATGATTCGATGTCATGTTTTAAATAGGAAATGCCATGAATAATCATTGGACTTCAAAAATAGTCAAATTCAATCTGATTTTGAGTACAATCCGATCCAAATTCGTATTCAATATTTGTTCGGTCTGTATTCATATCCGATATTTATCCAACTCATATTTGAATCTGAAAAATATAGATATAAATATGATTGAAGTACTATTTGATCCGTTTTTACTCATACCTCTGATTCTTTAGCAACAACCTCTGATTCTTTAGCAGCAGCAACAACAACAGAAACGATTGGTAATATCGGGATGGAGTTACTGGCAAGAGGAGAAAGTGAATTAGTTGGTGGGCAGCATGCGGTAGCATCATCAGTCATAGCATGCGTGCGCGCTCTGCAGTCTGCAGACAGTGTGCCCTCCGTTTTGGCCCATATTTGTGTGTGCGCTCCCAGTTTTCGGCGTCGGCACACCTCCAATTCCGCGAGCGGTTTCGGCTTCGGCCGCTTGGCGTCGCCCCCAAAAAGAAGGGATAAGCCGCGGTTTATCCTGCAGAAATGTATAGAACGCAGCAGAGCTTGGAGCCCACTGACCACACGCGGCGCGTGGAAAGCAGCTGTTTATCGCGCAGAATGCTGTGCCGACGCGAGTCATCCCCGTGATTGATTCGCCGTCTCGGTCTGGGCGCCGAGGCGTGGGCTGCCAGGCCACACTATTCCCCATTTCTCCCGTGCATCTCTCCCGTGAAAGCTATTCATCTGGTCCGGCCGCACAAAGCCCCGGCTCCATGATTCTATTCGACCACTTTATGATTGTAGATGTCTATATAACTATAATATAATCGGAGATTTTAATTGACCATTCTATAGTTGTAGACGCTTAAGACTACATCTACAACCGCGTCGTGGCCAACTCTTCGCCGATAGCTATGACCTCCTTGTGGTTGAGGCTTCGTCGACGCCAGTCCAAAGCGTGGGATGGAACACATGCTCCAAAGCCTTCGTCCTCCTGCCGACTCCCTCGACACCTATCACACCTTCAGCGATGTCGTCTGACCCATCGGGGTTGAAGCTTCGCCGACACTCGTCCAACCACCTCGTGGCCGTGGCTTTGTCGGCCCTCAATCGACTCCTTGTGGTCGTGTCCTCATCGATGTCCGTCTCCCGGACTTCACATGGTCTTTGGCGGACTTCACCGAACTTCCGTCGAACCCCACGTGGACGTCGCATCCACTGGACTTCGCTCAATCTCCGCAGGATTCCACACGGTCTTGGCCGGACTTCGCGCAATCACCACTAGATTCCGTGTGGACGTCGCCTCCATTAGACCTTGTGTGGCCTCCGCTGGCATCTACCAGACCTTGCATTGCCTCTGTAGGCCTTCGCGCCCTCCGGCCTCCGTCGGCCACGGCTCCACGCCTTCACGCCCTCCGGTCTCGATCAGTCTTGGCTCCACGCCTCCAACTTCACCAGCCTCAACTTAGGCCTCGCGTGGCCTCTGCTGGCCTCCACCAGACCCCACATGGATGTCGCCTCTGTTGGGCTCTGCTTGGCCTCCGCTGGACTCCGCTCGGTCTTCGACGGACTTCGCACGATCTCATCGAACTTCGCGTGGATGTCGCCTCTGCCAAACCTTGTGTGGCCTCTGCTGGACCTCGTGTTGCCTCCATCGGCCTTTGCGCCCTCCGGCCTCCATCGGTCTTAGCTCTACGCCTTTGACTTTACTAGCCTCAGCTCCGACAGACCTCGCATGACCTTCGCTGGCCTCCACCGGCCTCCATCAATCTTTACACCCTCTAGCCTCCGTCGGCCTCAGCTCCATACTTTCGTTCCCTCCGGCCTTCGTCGGTCTTGGCTCCGCACCTCCGACTACACTAGCTTTGGCTCTACAGACTTTGTGTGGCCTCCGCCGGACCACGCGTTGCCTCCATCAACCTCAACTCCACACCTTCGTGCCCTCCGACCTCCATTGGTCTCAGCTCCATGTGCTGACTTCACCAGCCTCGACTCCGCCAGACCTCGTGTGGCCTCTGCTGACCTCCGTCAGACCCCGCGTTGCCTCCATCGGCCTTCGCGCCCTCCGACCTCCGTCGGCCTCGGCTCAGTTCCTTCGCGCCCTCCATCCTCCGTTGATCTCCGCTTCGCGCCTTCGACTTCACAAGCCTCGACTCCGCTAGACCTCGTGTGGCCTCTACTAGCTGCCGCTGGATCCTGCGTTGCCTCCACCGATCTTCACGCCCTCTGGCCTCTGTCGGCCTCGGCTCCGCACCTCCGTACCTTCGAGTGAGCGAATCATGGTCGTACACGTTCGTCTAGACATTCATTTGACCTCATGGTCCAGACATCATCCGCCCACGTTGTGATCGTGACTTCGTCCGACTGCTGCATAGTCTTGACCTCATCCGATTGGCTCGCGATTGTGACCTCATCTGATCGCCTTGCGGTCGTGACATCGTTCATCCACGTCGTGGTCGTAACTTCGCCTGACCGCCTCGGGGCTGTAATTTTGTGAAAATCGCATGGTGGCCTTGCGCCCTGGCGTACTCTGTGGAGTATAAAGCATTGGAAACGTAGCTATCCCGGACAACTCTATAGAGTATAAAAAATCGCACAGCGTCCTCGTACCCTAGCGTACTCTACGGAGTAAGTTGTCGGGAACTTAGCTGTCCCGGACAACTCTACGGAGTATAAAAAAATCGCATGGACAAGTCGCACATTGACTCGTTAGAGAGAGAAAAAAATCTTATGTCGTGAATCAACAGTGGAAGATCATACTTCATCGCTACTATGACCAGTATGCCCTAAATTTATCAGGCGAACAACCAAGCTCTGATATCACTTGTTACAAAAACACACGTTGGAGATATAAAATAATAAAGAATAATTAGGAGCACAAGACAAAAATTTAACGTGGAAAACACTTATGGGGAAAACCACGGACGCACAATCAACGAAATTACTATATAAAGAGAAGTTCAAATGATCTTAGCGTATTATATGTGTAGATAATTTGTGCTATGTGCCTCTATCATGAGACTTACAGGAGGTATAAATAGTCTTGACAACAAGAGTCCTAGACAATGAAGGAACAAGTCCTAGTTGGTAATGGAAACACATGCCTATTTGGAAATTGAAACAGAATCTTGTCGAAGATGGAAACACCCCGCTTAGAGAGTCTCAGAAGATAACGATGAAGAATTATTGTCCAAAACACCAAGTAGCCACATCTAACTTCAGTCAACGCAGAGTCTTCATGGATACAAAGATTATCCCATTCATAATCTCCAATCAGTTCATATTACCGACCAATTATATGGATCAGAATATATCCATTAGAGCGAAATCTAATTAGATTTTTCAAGTGGTAAATCACAAAATACAATACGAGAAAACGCGCGCTCAAATCTTCAGAACGACAACGACATTTCAACTAACATCACGTGCATTATCTTGTCTTGCGAATTGTAAACTGCTGACTAGATAAAAAAGGATAGGATGGGATGGGCAAGGATGGATTAAATGCAAATGATATCTTATCATCACGAATTCGTCCTCAGAGAAGAAACGATGCGCACTGACATGGTAAGTGAAGGAAAGAGTTTATTGATTCAACGCCTCCAGCGACATCCGTGTGACGGTGTGAGTTGTCTGGTGTTGGCGTCTGCAGGTTGGCCAGATTCAGGGCTGGTTGGTTGAACGTTTCACCCATCAAGAACACGAGCCACGTTAGCGTTGGAAAACTGAAGATTACAGAGAAGCTAAAACTTGACGGTTTAATCATTTGACAGTTTCATCAAACTTGACAACTACAGTGGCTCGGAGTGGGGATGGATCATCAAAGTGTAGCCTTCATTTGTAGAAGTACATTGAACAGACCAAGGTGCGAGCAATGTTCAGATAACAAATCATCCAGCAACAAAATGGTTCAGGTGGCCACTGAACATGGAATCATCACAAATAAGCCTACACACCATTGTTTAATGAATCACATTATTTGCATGTCCAACTCTCTGAAAAGAAAAAACTATGTTTCCAAAGCTCTGCTGTTCAAGTCACGAGAGTTGAGAGCAGCAAACTGGTTGGCATGGATATGGAACTCTATAAGCAAAACAGCTGAAGTTTTTCCATAGCTTCAAAGCGTTTTAAAAAAAGGCATCGGCACCGGTGTTCCATTACTGGAGATGCTCTCTCCAACCTTAATGATGATGGTGGTCTTCGTCGTCGTCATGTCCATCAGGGTTTCCTCCTCCTCCTAGCACCTCAAGCTGTGAAAATAAAGTAGGAAGTTCAAAGCTTAACGAACATGGAGGCAACATACAACATGCACGATTTAGCATCTCATGCCAAAATTGCTCTCAAAAGGCAAGCATCTTATGTAAACAGCAGATACAAACATACCGTGAAATACTGAGTGCAGACCGGGCATTCATGTGGCTTGCCTTTCTCCAACCAAAACCACACAACGTCATGCTCATCCTCTGCAAATAGCCAAACATCGAAATTTGCAATTTGTCAATTAGATTGGTGCTGGGTTGATGAATATTTCTAGATAAGACACAGGAGAGGACTGAATTTTGGAAGCCTCTTTGTTGACAAAGGGGGGATTTAGTATGCACAGGTGACGTACCTCCTTCACCACCAGGGCAGCCAACAATCCTTTTGTTGTAGTATGACTGAATGACAGCTGGAGCTTCCTATGGATGAACAACATGGACACATATTGGTTCAGTTGGACCACACGAGTGAAATGAACTAAACTGAACACTCATGCAAAAGGTACAGATGAGCCAAATCACAGCTAATCATAACACTCCACTAAGTGATCCATCAACAGGCCAAAACAGAATGGAAGTAATGCCCATTAATGAGCTGATAACATCAGCAAATCCCGACTGATGTAAGTCGATGGACAAAAACAGTATGGACAAACCAGTGTGACAAAACAAAAGGGAATCAGTTGAAGAAACAACAATATGCATGGACATCTAAACAACAATCATCCCAACTGAGGCTAATCTGCCTTAGAGATATGAGGGGAAAGCCAAAAACTTTTTAGAAAACTAGATTCTTTTTTTCCTGGAGATATAGTAGGCTGGTACATATAAGAAACTATAATTCAACTTCAAGATCAAAGTTACTATTATTGATCATGAAATAACCAACAGGTCCAACACTGTTGGTTCAACTATAATTCTCCTTAACAGCTAGATTCACATTGATGGGAAAGAGACTAAAAAAATATTATTAGCAGGGTTTTCCAAATAAAATTACATCGAAATATGCAAAAGAAAGCCATAACATGATATTGCAAACCAACAACAAAAAGATAACTACTAATAAAAAGAAGAATCAAAAGACAAATCAACTAAAAAATCAAAATCAAGATGCCTGCAAGTACTAAAAATTCAATAGGTGTGCCAAAATTACTGGCTGGAAATTCAGAATGTCACAACAGTCCCTAAATTTATTTTAACATTCCAAACAAAATTGATCCACTAAGGCAATACAAAAGACAAAAAAAAAATCCAACCTTTGCTAAGCAAGCACATGCAACAAGGTTAATAAAATAGCTATCTAGCAAATTCTAAATGCCAAAGTACAAAGTTTTCACAACCTAGAAGATGACAAGTGCACAGAAAGTGGAAGCAAATGACAAGATCATAAGAATAGTACATGGGTAGCAAAGAATACAAGTAGGGATGCAGCCTACAACCTCAGTTGCTAACTTGACCACCAATCAGTATGAACAATGAACACAAACATAATTGTCTAGGCTGGACTGAATTTATCAAAAGATGAATTTTGTCTTATATGTATGCGCACAAAACTTTCATAGCTTGATGAAAAGAACCAACGACAGAACTCACATTCATCTGTAGTTCTGATATATACTCACATTCAATAAACAAAATATCAGCTGTCCGGCTTTTTTTCTCGAACACGCAGGAGAGCTGCGTATCATTATATTAAGAAGAAGCTTACAAAAACATGAGCCCAGAAGGCACATGCACTCCGAACCAAAAGAGCCAAACCAAAAAAACCACAGATCAGCTGTCCGGCTTTGACCAGCCTTCTGTTTCAAATATGGTCGCCATTTATCCACGGCCATCATCAGAGCAAGAAATTCTTTCTCATAGATGGAGAGTTTCTGATTGTTAGTGTCAACGGCTTTACTCAGAAATGCAATAGGATGACCTTGTTGCATAAGGACCGCCCCCACACCCGTGGCGCAAGCATCTGTCTCAATGACAAACGGTAAGGAAAAATTAGGGAGAGCTAGCATAGGTGTGCTTACCATTGCCTGCTTCAACCTATTAAAAGCTATAGTGGCTGACTATGTCCAGATAAAGCCTTTTTTTCTTCAGCAAATTAGTGAGTGGCTGAGAAATGATGCCATAATCTCGAACAAACTTGCGATAGTAGCCAGTCAGACTGAGAAAGCCACACAATTCAGTTGCATTGGTTGGTAAGAGCCATTGCTCCATAATACGGAGATCTGTGGCAACCTTAGCATGAGAGATAATATGACCAAGATAGTCAATTTGTTCTTGGGCAAATGAACACTCGGAAAATTTGGCATAGAGTTGATGAGTTCGTAAGGTGTTCAGGACCAACCGTAGATGCTCAATGTGTTGTGGGAATGAAGTGCTGTAGACAAGAATATCATCCAAGAACACAATGATGAACTTACGGATGTATGGAGCAAACATGGAATTCATGAGGCATTGAAATGTGGCGGGAGCGTTGGTGAGACCAAAGGGCATCACCCGAAATTGGAAATGGCTGTGATGCGTCTTAAACGCTGTCTTCTCCTCATCTTCTTCCTTCATACGTATTTGATGATATCCCGAGCGAAGGTCCAGTTTGGAAAAGAATTGAGTGCCAGCCGGCTCATCCAATAATTCATCAATGATGGGAAGAGGAAATTTGTTCTTCACCGTGATAGTATTGATACAACGATAATCAACACAAAATCGCCAACTACCATCCTTTTTTTGAACAAGGAGGACTGGGGAGGCATATGGACTCATGCTTAGCTTAATCAGACCCATCTCTAACATCTCTCGGACCTTACGCTCTATTTCATCTTTTTGAAGAGGAGAGTAGCGATATGGTCGTGAATTGACTGGATTGGCTGCTGTTTCTAAGGTGATAGCATGATCACATTGCCGGTATGGAGGTAAAGACTTTGGTACGGTGAATACATCTTCATATTGAGTGAGAAGTTGCTTGACTTCCGAAGATATAGTATTCTTAGAATGATGAGTAACCTGAGAATCTGTAGACTGCACTATGGCCAAAGCTGATACATCATTGCCACTTAGCCATTTGTGAAGTTGTTCTACGGGCAAATCCTGTAGTGGTACTTGTCGATGAGGTTTCACTCCTTGTAAGAACACCCTGTTCCATCGTAATCAAATGCCATAGTTTTGTTATACCAATGACAATCCATGGGACTAAAACGCTCCAACCAATCCATCCCCAAAACAACATCATAAGCTCCAAGTTCCAGAACATACATATCTGTGTGAAAAGTTGTTCCCTGAATCCAGCATGTTAACTAAGGAACCATAGTTGTGCATTTCATGATCGACTCATTGGCTACTTTAACGGTCACCGGAGAAATTTGCTAAAGAGCACAACCTACCCGCAGTGTGAAATCCTTGTTCACAAAACTATGTGTGCTGCCAGAGTCGACTAATATCAGCATGACTTGATTTCCAACCAAAGCTCGCAGCCGAACTGTCTGAACCTGCTCGGTGCCCAAAATAGCATGAACGGAAATTTTGTAGCATTCTTCTGAGTGCTGAGATGGTTCCAAAAGATCTAGAGCTCGCAGAGTTTCATCCGAGATAATTTCTCCACAGTCACCGAGTTCGATTGTGAGTAGCTGAATTGGTTTCTTGCATTGATGTTCTTTGGAGTATTTATCGCCACATTTGAAACATAAGCCATTTGCTCTTTTGTGGTCTCGGAGTTGACGCTCGCGCCAGTACTCGTCATTGGTTATATGTTTGGTGACGTCACCCTTGATTCCCATTGTCGGATTAAGAACAGTGGTTGGATCTGGTTGTGCTGGTTTATTGTTAGCTGCCGCACAAGGCCTTGGTTTCATGGCTTCTAACTCCTCCTGGATACGAGCCAAAACAGCAGCCCGAGTGACACTGTTAGGTGCCTGAAGTCGTACTGCTGCCCTAATATCGTCCCAGAGACCCAAAAGGAACTGAGTGACAAAAAGCTTGGTGTTCAAAGTGGAGTCTAAGGTTAGAAGATGGTACATGGTTGCTTCAAAATTTATCTGATACTCATTTACAGTCCCACTTTGCCTAAGCTGCAGCAGCTTGGTCATTTGCATAGCATACTCCTCTTGGCCAAATTCCTCTTCTACTGCATGACAAAAGGAATCCCATCCTTGCAGCACTGTGTTGCGTTTGTACGCTTGCAACCAAAGTGCGGCATGTGCCGCATGTCCCTCCATATAAAGCATGGCTATAGCGACCCATTGCAGTGCAGGTACTCGATACATTGCAAAGTAAGTTCTGCAACGATCCAACCATAAGCGAGGATGCTCACGATGAAACTTTGGAAATCATGCTTGGGTGGTTTCATGTAACCACTCGTCTCTGCTGGTGAAGTTGAAGTTGTCGTCATTCCATAGGTCAGTCCCATCGGTTGTGGAAGAAGTGGCGGTCCATTGTTCGTGAGCGTCCCAGGAGGTACTACCATGGTCACCTGTCCCACCTCCCTTGGTGCGACGAGACCCGGTGGAATCAGTGGCGGCGTCAGCGGCGGTGGTTGGTTGCGTTGAATTCCCAACAACACAGCTTGTGTCTGTTTCACTTCATCCACACTATCCGCTTGAATCTCAACTTGATGACCCAATCGCCGGATGTCTTGATTCATCTTCGCGTACTGCTCAGTTTGCATATCCAATCGTTTCAGAATTTCTCCCAATTGTTGCTGAATCTGCTTGCTAAACTCCTCCATAGCAGTGAGCACCTGCCGAATCTGCATGTTGGGCTTTTGAGGCACCATGACGCTTCCCTTTGAACAATCTCTGCCAGCTGGAATTACAGGGGGGTCGATCTTACCCCCAACCCTTCCGTTGGACTTGTAAATCGAAGCAGGCGGAAGCGAATCTTTCGGCTCTGATACCAAAGCAGTGATGACCCAGTCACCTTCAGGAGGATTCCGGCGACCGGATTGCACAAAATTCGGATGGTTCAGGTGGCTAGAGGTGGAAATTGGGATGAGGAGCGGAAAACGGGAGGAGGAACAGAGAGAAGGTGATGGGAATCAGAGTTCTCATTTCCTGCCTGTTTCTTGGGACAATGGCTACAAAAGCTTTAACCCCAACTCCACACACTGACAGGTGAGTCTTAAGGCGTGTGCACCCATTGTACACAACCATACACATAGAGAACAAACTTAGCTATTACAACACGGCCTTTTTCCTTCAGGCCACGCCTTCATTCTCTACGCCCGCATGCGTGTCCGCCGACGTCGACAGTGGAGGGTGCGGCGGCGTGACATAGACATCAACAATTCAGTACACACTCCATCCTAGATAATCAATTCAACAGTCCAATCGCACACGGATCAAACAAACGATAGAAGATGACGTCAACCGGAAAGCGCTTACCTTGGTGCCAAAGGGCCCGACGGGAGCGTCCATATCAAACCTCTTCTTCCCCTGAAAAGAAAAACGAACGAAAGCCAACAAAAATTATCATTTTAACCAATAAAATAAACAGAAACAAGAAACGAAGACGAGGCGGCCATGTGGGGGAGAGACCTGGAGCTCGGCCTCGATCTCCTCGAGCTCGAGCCCCGTGGCGATCGGCATCACGTCCTCAACCCTCGTCCTCACCTCCGCCGCATCTGATAAAACACAGCTCTCCTATCAAATCGGGGGAGTACGATCGGGGGGTTGGTTAGCGTTTGGGAGAGACGTTACGTTACCGAGGGTAGAGAAGAAGAGAGGGGATGGCGGCGCGCGGCGGATGCCACCCGTGGAGGCGGCGGCAGCTCCTGCGATCGCAGGGGAGCGGTGGGCGAGGGCGGAGCGGTGGTGGAGGAGGAAGGAGGTGGCGCGCTTCCACATGGCGGGCGGCGGAGGTGGGCTCAGCGGCGACACGGGCGGACGGTATACTTGGGTGTTTTCCGCCTATAGCTACTTATAGAGGCCTCCACTAGGGTGAAAATTTTTGCAGCCAAGTGTCTAAAATAATCCTTTCAAAAAGAAGTGTATAGATTACTATAGAATAATGTGATATTCTTTTTACATAAAACTACGGTTTGATAGTAAAATGTAATTATTATTTCAGTGTGTACGTTGGGAAAAATTATATGTACAATAGTTTGATAAGAGATCAATTTGCAAACTAAAAGTAGTTGTAGCTCAAATGGCATATGATGTGATTTGATGAACCAAAGGAACACGATTCGTACTTTTCTATAGTTGTTTTCTAGTTGGTTTACTTGTATTTTCAAGCCAATAGTTTGGTTTTATAATTTTTGGAACATCCTACCAACAGAGTGGATTGATGGACACGAAAGTTTCTCTACCTGACTCAAAATAGCACCACAAAGTTATAGTTACAAACCATTTTCAGCTTCGTCTTATATCCTATGGCTACGATTTATAATTTTTAGCTCTAGTACGAAAGCTTGTGTGAATGAATCAAATGTCGATAAACCATTTTCAAAATGAAGGTGAAAAAGTCATCCTATTTATTTGTATTTGAGAGAAGCCATAAGCATGAACCGAAAAGAACTCGGCCCATAGTTTTACCAAAAGGCCACCATAAGCATGAAAGGCTTTTAGTCTTGTTTTAGATTTCTAATTGAGGGAAGTCATATTACAAGTTTCACCATCATGTTCATTTTAATCACATTTATATTAGTAGCAACTAAGTAACATAAATTTGATATTTCCTAGGCCAAAAGCTATACACACACGGTAGCGCTATTCAATGCCTGCGCTCATGCTACACGTAGGTCATGCTGCATAACTTCCTGGTGCAAGTTGTGTTAATTCAGCAATAACTATTACACGTGAAGTTACCATCAGACAAACATGAAATTACTTACTTGCGACTAGTATAAAGAAAATATAAATTTTGCAGCGTTGAAACATATTCAATATGGGTCTTATTTTATTAAACTTGTAATTTTGAACACAAGTATGCAAATGGATCGCAGATCGGACTTTTATGAAAGAGTTATTGTATTTTTTAGCTTGTAAACAAGATAAAAAAAAGTTCCCACGTCAACTGTACTGCTGCATGCATGTGATAATTTAGTAGATTCGATCATGAAGAAAATTATTGCCTATTATGAGTGAAGTTACTGCTTGTTGTGAGGAAAAATTATTACCTGTTGTGTACTGTGAACATTCGATAGTAACTTCACTTGCCACCGATAGTAATTTCGTTCACAATGGATGATAACTTGATGTGCAGTAACTTCACCATGGCCTGATAACTTCACATGAGGATGATAACTTAATGCGTAATCAAAAGTAACTTTCCAGAATAGGGTGGATTGGTGGGGCTTCACCATAGGATAGTAACTTCATTCCATATGGATGATAACTTCATGTGTAACCGAATGTACCTGCTACATTACAGGTGATAATTTAATGTACATTCAATAGTAACTTTACCATAATTAACAAAACCTAGTAACTGAGCATGGGGTCAGGTGGTGGATTGGTTGGCCGGTTCGGTCAATTAAGGCGCGCACTAGTTATTAATTATCTCTCTATTTATATATAGGGGAAAAAAATACTAATTACTCCTGAATGTAGTTACACCTTGTTTATCCACCGTTGCTAACTATTTGATATTCGTACTTCAGTTAGAGTCTAACAGAGCTGAAAGTCATGGGTTAGAGGAAGATCCAATCCAATCTAGATTTTCAGCCGTTGCGTATCTTCCATGAGTTTCGCTATTTATAGAGAAATATCTGGACTTTAGGCAACGATCAACAAGCAGGAAGGAATTACAGATGTTTTAGTCTCATGCGTCGTTAACTTTCAAGACGCCTGAAGGAATTTTGCTCTCCCTGACCGATAAAGAAAATAAGAGAAATTATTAGAAAGTTGGAAGACAACATATATTGTTTTGTACTTTATAATGCTATTTAGCTAAGTAATTCAAGATTTCTGTGGACTTGCATGATGCATCTATAACTAAAAAACGTAGAGCATACATTAAGAACATCATGTAATACACGCTTGAAATCGCACTACGAATGGATTGTAAATCCAAGTAGGAGACAGACGCCCAGATCGGCTCCAACAAAGGACGCACACTCTTTGGTGTGACTCGTACATGCAACAGAGGACGCGAGTCATCTGACCCGTGAGTAATAGCTTTGTTTTCTACCTTTTTTTGGTTTATAATTTATTTTTTTAAAATAAGATCTATAAATTAATTATAATAGATGCTATACCGATATCATCTATATTGTTGATGAGCTCACCAAAGATCGGTAAAAGCGAACACTTCGATCACGAAAATAAAAGCACAATCCGAGGGCGGTGACTCATGGTCACCACCATTTAAGGGTTTATTCATATTGGATGTAGCTGATGTTTTGCAGTTGAAAATAAATAGTAGTGATTGGAAGAAGTGGTTTTAGGAGTGAGCAAGCAATTGGGAAAGTAAGAGGATGCGTGAATGAGGTGGAAACAAGAAGAGTGGGTTATCTATGACCCTTGCTTTATCTCCAGAGAAACTAGAGGAGTGTGTTACATAGGGCCTGTTCGGCTGGCCACAAGCCGGCTGGCTTTTTGTAGCCGCTACAGCACCTAACTTTTAAACGGAGTATTTTCTTAAGACGGGGTCTACAAGTTAAACGTAATACACGTTAAAAGCCCAACATCTGTACCAGCCAAAATTGCAAGTGAGTATCGATCTCTCCGTAATCTGTACCGTAAACAGCCAAAATTCAAAAATTTCAGTAAAAAACCATAAACCGTAGCAAAAAAGAACAGACCCATAATGCTTTTGTGACCTCTCATTTATCCTCAGAGCGAGATGGAAACGAGAGAAGTGAGAAAACTCAGAAAACTGGATGTTCATCATATTAGGTTAAAGCTTGAATCAGAAACCAATTCTAGCAGCCTTTAGGGGCCACTCCACCGGTTTTTGACTATGGCTTCTGATTACTGACTAAAATTACACTGTAGTAACTATTAGTTTTTCTAAGTCATTCAATTAAAGGGAAAACAAAAAACGAGAAAAAAAATAAAAATACTGTTATATCTTCGTAGACAATACAAAGGAAAAAGAGAAAAACAAAAGCAAAAAAGTTAAAAGAAAACTAAAAACCCTAAAAAAGTTAAAATTAAAAGTCGGTGCTAAGTAACCCTTGACTTAAAAAAAAAAAGAAAAGAAGCCAGCCGGGTGGAGCGGGGCCAAAACTCGCAGGTCGCAGCTCCATAAACCCTAGCAGGCTAGCAGCCCTCCTCCCCCAAACACACAAAACCCCTCGTCTGCTCCCTCCCGCCCACCTCCACACCTCTCTCCCCATGGCGTCCCTCCAGAACGGCGCCGCTGCCGCCTCCTCAGCCTCCCGAGGCGCTGGCGTGGTGGACAAGGAAGTCGACTTCGCCAACTACTTCTGCACCTACTCCTACCTCTACCATCAGAAGGAGATGCTCTGCGACCGCGTCCGCATGGACGCCTACCACTCCGCCGTCTTCCGCAACGCTGCCCACTTCCGCGGCAAGGTGAGAAAGACCCCTCTCCGGCCCCCACAACACCTTAGAAATTCGATCTTTGCTGCAATTTTGGGCTCCGATTTGATGGATTTGCTGGATCTATCAGGTGGTTCTTGATGTGGGCACCGGGAGCGGCATCCTTGCCATCTGGAGTGCCCAGGCCGGCGCCAGGAAGGTGTACGCCGTCGAGGCGACCAATATGGCGGAGCACGCCCGCGAGCTCGCCCGCGCCAACGGTGTCGCGGACATCGTCGAGGTGATACAGGGGTCCATGGAGGACGTTGTACTGCCGGAGAAAGGTGTGTCTTGATTTCTCGATTTGATTCTTCTTAGTTCCAGAATCCATGGTAAAGGGGAAAAATTGGTGTGGCTGGTGGGATGGAATTCCAACCACATGAACAACACAGCCTAAGGCTTTATCATCTCAGAAGGAAAAAAGTTCAAATCTTTAATCAAAATATGGAATATGTGATGTATTGAGTATTGATTACTTTGTTTTTGTCTATTCTTTGAAACGGCAGTGGATGTCATTATATCAGAGTGGATGGGCTACTTTCTCCTGAGAGAGTCAATGTTTGATTCCGTCATTTGCGCACGCGACCGTTGGTTGAAGCCGGACGGTGTAATGTAAGTCAATGAAGGATGTATATATATACTTCCATCTGTGCTAATATAGACAACAGGGGTTTTGAATTTAGGCTTCACTCTTTTGATTCTGCCAAAAGTGAACCGTTATTGTTACATGTGCGGTGTGCCTGATTAAACAGTCTATACCACAAGTTAGATTAACAAATACACGATCTGAAATCTTTTGGTTTTGAAAGATGGCAATGCCCTTTTGATTCTGTTGTTGGCATAATCAAAACACAGATGCACCTAATATAAGATCATTTTTTTTGGCAGGTATCCTAGCCATGCTCGGATGTGGCTGGCACCAATAAGAAGTGGTTTAGGTGACAAAAAAATGGAAGATTTTGATATCGCTATGAATGACTGGAATCTATTTGTTGAGGATACTGAGTCTTATTATGGGGTCAACATGAATGTTTTGACAAAGGCATATCGTGCAGAACATGAAAAATACTATCTCAAGGTATGTCTGAATCAGTACAAATGGCAGCATGTTTTTCTTTTGGATTGCATGTGCTATGCAGAAAAATGCAATGTGAACACAATCTTGTAACTATATTTGTTAGCTTTCTGTAGCTACCAAGAATTCACTCACGATAAAGGTCAAGATGCATCAATTATGTTTTCTGATTAATGCCAAAATTATTCTGGATGTTACTAAGAGCTAGATTATTTGCGCAGTTATCTCTCTAATCATTCATGACTGCAGTCTTGGGATGTAAATTTCAGGTTTTTGAAGTATATACTTGTTTGATATATGCAATATAGGATCAATGAATAATCTTTCAAGGATTTGGTCCTAAGTGTTGTGTGTATATATGTTTTTATGTGCCTTTTCCATCAAGCTTAATGTACAGATGGTTGTATTCTTCTGCAGTCTTCAATATGGAATAATCTTCACCCAAACCAAGTTATAGGGCAAGCTGCTGTCATTAAGGAAATTGATTGCTTGACAGCAACGGTTGATGAGATTCAAGAAGTTAGAGCGCAAGTTACATTGCCAATCAGCCAGGATAGAACAAGATTAGCAGCATTAGCTGGATGGTTTGATGTTCATTTTCGGGTATGTCAAACTGAATTGTTATTCAATTCATTTCATGAGTTCTGACAGAATTACATTTTACTCAAATGTTAGATGCTCACTTTTCTCTGTAATGCATTTTAGGGTAGCATGCAAAATCCTGCAGTTCAGGAAGTTGAGTTAAGTACTGCTCCAGATGAGAACGGTGGTACTCACTGGGGCCAGCAGGTTGGTTCCCTGGGTTATAAATCAGTTTTTTGTCATTGCAGAAATTTGTTGCCAGCTATAGCTTTAGTTTTAAAATGATAAATTCTTTGTTCTTCAACTTGCGAGCGCTGACACATAAAAGAGGAAAACATGTAAAGAGAAGGAAAATAAGCTTCAGTCCTTTTCGTGAATTTCTTACGTAGGAGCAGAGAGCAAAATTTTCTTGCAAATTCGAGACTCAACTTAAGTGAAATGTGTTTATTTCAATGGCACCTGTCTGCATATGAAATTTTATTCGAAATAATATACTCTTTCAATTGATTTGGCACCAGTCTGCATATGAAATTTTATTCGAAATAATATACTCTTTCGATTGATTATGTCATTATGGAAAATTGGAAATGCATACCATTTCATAGACCTTAGTTGTCTGGCACAATTCAACTTTCAACGGACATTTGCTCTTTGTTTTCCTTTCAAGGTATTCTTGCTGACTCCACCTCTGAGAGTAAATGAAGGGGACAATGTTAAAGTTTCTTTCTCGATGGTTCGCTCAAAAGAGAATCACCGGCTTATGGATATGGAATTCACCTATGAATTGCATGAGTCATCTGGCAAGCAGCTCCCAGCAATCACAACCAAGATTTACTTAGAGTAGAGCAAGGTTTGGTCCGCACAACTACTATGTTTTTGTATTTTGCTGATCCAATTGTTTCAATGCAAAATACATAGGTAGTCATGGGGTATTGAAAGTCATTCTTATACTCGTCTATGAATCATGCTGCATTTCATTGCCTTGCTTAATACTAGGAATCAACCTAATCTGATCCATTTTGTGTTTATATTTTGACAGAACACTTAGTTCCGATTCGCTTGATGAAATGTGGGGTACTGGTTACCGTGCGTCTTCGTGTCGCCGTCACTAAAACCTTGCTCGTAATTTGGGGCACTGTAGTCCCTGGTGTGTTTGATTTTCATATTACGGCCTAATGGCCACCATGTGTAATGCAGAATGTGTACAATGAGACCATGAGGCGTGATTAAGTGCCAGAGATTTTGTTGTATCAGTAATTTATTATTTGATTGGTCAAGTAATGGGAGCTATTGCTTCTCCATGTTTCATTCTTGTCATCGTCTACCTGGTGTGTTAGTGCCGATGTTTATCCGTATTCGGGTGTGTGTAAGAACATGCAATGCCGGAGTGGAAGATTAGTTGCTGAAATCATGTACCATTTTTTTTCTCGAATTTTGTTGCTCAACTGCTTTTCCCTATTACCTTTTATTTGCCGGAAATATATTTCCAGTTTGAGAAGACAAAGTTTAGTATAAGTAGACCGAGCTCAGGCGCGTAATGTATGTCTTCCTCACAAGCTAGTGCTCAGTAGGGTAGTGGAGTGGGAAGGATAGTTTGTGCTGCCGGCATCAGCATGAGCCGCGTGAGCCCTGCAGGCCAACGTGTGAGGGGGTGGCGTCGTGCCATGCCGAGCCGAGTGTGCCGCCGCGAACAGCCTTAAGCTTAGTGGTGGAATAATTTAAGCTATTTAAATTGGACTATAAAAATGTTATCCAGACAAGATTAAATTTACTCGGATTATACATTAAATATTTTTTTTACATATCAAACTGAAGTCTATCATAGGTGTGGTTCCGCCCCTAGCCGTGAAAGGCACTGGAGTGGGGGATGCAGCGGCCGGTGCGCGAGCGTTTGCTCCGCGTGGAGCTCATCGGCACGTCGCTGCGGTCGCACAGCGGCACAGGTGCGTGAGGCGTCGTGCCTGCGGTGCGGAGTCGTTGGCCTGCCGCGTTGCCACCCCGCAACCGCACACCAACCCCTGAGATGAGGCGGCCGCCGGCTGCCGTACCGTCACGCTGGCTGCCGTGCCGTCTGCCAATGTGTCCACCACGGTTGACGGCGGCCGAGTCGTCAGACGCCGTGGCAGCGCGGCGCGCACACACCTCGGTGGCGACTGCATCTGCGTCGTAACGTGAAGAGTCAAGAACGATTCGTCCGTTCTTTCCACAGACCACAGTCCATACCCAATTTTGTTATTCCATACCATTCCAAAAGGGATTCAATTCAATACACGCAATTACTCAATACACACTGCTCTCTCCAAACCATACATTTAAGCAGTATATACATACGTTGGTACTTCCTGTAGATGCTTGACTGGGTTACATGATCATCAAAACAGGGCTCGTAGTATGTACATGCCCCAAGAACGTATATAACTGTAGAATTATAAAAAGCATCTGGAGCACTGCACCGCAGGTTGCCCGCGGATCCACTGAGTCGTGCACACAGGCACCTCCCATGGCAATCTCAGCCCCCTCGTTTGTGTTCTTTTCTTACTTCATCAACAAAAGTGCGTCTCTATGTCGCCCTAGGAGGGTCAGCGCGGTTGCCGCTATGTGATGAGCAGTTAGGCCAGCCATGTCGAGTTGCTCAGCGGTTGAAGCGTGCTCTATGTACCTGTCTGGCAGTACAATGGGTCGCCACTGCAAGTCAAAAGCAAGATGATAGCATTTGGGATTAGCATGCAGAAATTACAGGAATTTATGCAACAGAGGGCCTCCAACTGAAATTTCTACGACTGAAGATAGGAAGAAAACCAAAGGATGCGACTATCATGAGTGAAGCTCCATTGCAAGAATGCAGAATTAGTTTCATGCTAGGTACTTAATTAGCAAGACAATAACTAGCAAAGCTAACCTAAATGGTGAGGATTAAATCCCTACCTTTATTCTGCCATCAAGTAGACCATCGAGTGAAATAAATTGGGAGACATGTGAGCCAAAGCCACCAACAGTTCCTTCTTCCACTGTGATAAGAAAACTGTGCTGTTGGCACAACATTCTGATTAGATCAATGTCAAGTGGCTTGCAAAATCTCGCATTAGCAACAGTTGCTTGGATGCCAAAGTTGGATAGAAGAGATCGAGCTATCAAGCATCTCTGGACCACCTCACCATAGCCAAGAAAAGCTATCTCTTTCCCCTCGGCAAGAATCTCTCCTTTACCAATCTAAAACAGAGTACAGAAACTATTAAAATCACGTTTTAAACTTAAAGTTGGCATGTCACCAGCGATAATGCAATAAGGTTGAGCGGCATAAGGGCATTGTCAGTTTATTACTACTTACTAGGCAATTGAAACAACTTAACTTTTAGGCACATATGAGTACAGCCCAGCATTAGTGCAACTGCACTTGAAGTTGTATTATTTGCAAGTGATGTCTAGTTAGGATCAAAGAATAAATTGAAGTAAAGTTACCTCAAGTGGATTCCCATATGTTAAAGTGCCACTAGTCCCAACAATGGCACCCCTAGGATACCGCAAGCAAATGGGTCTGTCCTCAATCACTGCAGCTGTCGCTACCATGTCAATAAGTTCATCCTCATTAGATGGTGACATGACAATCATGTTTGGCAAGCATGACATGAATGTAATATCAAATGGTCCTGAATTAGTTGGGCCTTCATATCCAACCAGACCTGCACTTGTGATTGCGAAGCGAACTGGTATCTTTTGCATGTCCACATCTTCGACTATCTGGCATACATGTGAGCTTTATCAAATGTAATATACTTCATTAAAGCAGCCTTGCACATTAAGTGGTTTAGCTAAGTCTGTACCCACTATTTATCATCTGAAGAAATTTCCAGTAGATGAAATATGTGTTACTAAGCCTAATAACGAAGTTACTACTGTAAAAAATGTTATTACAGTCCAATAATTGTGTCAACCATGTAATTAAATTGTAGCATGACTGCATAAGGCAAACAGGGAGCGGATAGGAGGGAGGGGGTGAGCTAGCAAAAGGCACCTGATCATATGCTCTCTGGAGAAATGTAGATGGAATTATGCAGAAAGGCTTTAAACCTCCACAGGCCAAACCAGCAGAAAAGGTAACAGCATGTTGCTCGGCGATCCCCACATCAAAAAATCTGTCTGGGAATCTAGACTGAAATAAATGGAGTGATCGATCTATTCCCATGCCTCCATGAACCACCACAACACGCCTGTCATTCTCTGCTTCTGCTATTAGTGCTTCTACAAAGAAGTCATTATATGTCCTAGAAAGGCCATTTTCTAAAAATTTGAAAAGATCTTGGCTTGAATCTGAAGGCCCTGTTATCAGTAAAGAAAGGTTAATCGATTAAAGATCCATCTGTCTGTAACTTTGTTATAGCCTGGCTATTCAAAGACATGTAGTAGGATGTCAAATGACAATAATGCCATAGTTGACCAGTACATAACACTTTTAGTTATATTTCACTAGTATGTGGCACCTTAAAGAAGCCCCTAAAGGTTGTGACTGACACTGATCCTACAGGCGAGAGATCATTTACACAGTTCAACTGAAATACTAATCATGAATTCTATCATTTTATAAACAGGTACGGCTTTGGCATGCATATTGTCACTTAAAACGAGTCCTTGTCATGCATTGTTTCCTTCCTCCCATATATGGCGCTTCACTTATCCCAGTGTGCTTGTAACAGAGAAAGAGATATTCAAAATATAAAATGAAAGTTTGTACTGCTTCCTGGTTTAGCAAATAGCAAGCAATCAAAACAGCATGCACGTTATCATAGGATTGCACAAAAAATTGTCAATGATTTGTAATTGCACACCTTCTTCGTTTTGAGTTATCTCACCTTTAAAATTTCCACCAGAGTCCTTTTCATTCTCAGTAATTACATGTACAAGTACTGGGCCAGTTGAATCTAGAGTTGCAACCTCCTTAAGTACACAGATGAGATCATCAATATTATGTCCATCGATAGGTCCGATATAATACAATCCAAGTTCTTCAAAAAGAGTTGCTCCATGAGGGCCTATCATACCGCGAGCATACTCATCAATTTTGGCAGCAAATTCATGCATCCCTTTACCAAACCATTTGGAAAAGCCCTAGGAAGAAAACAAAATTCAAATATCAAAATTGGAAACTCCAGATAGTGTAAGACTATTGCTATTAAGAAAGTAGAAAGATTTACATCCCCCATGGCAAAAGTTCCTGGAAGCTCTTCATCCCTACTGTACATTAAGTCCACTACCATTTACCAGGCTTTATAGCATTAAGTTGAAAGTAATTATAATTACATTTGTCAATCCCAGTTTTTTAATTAAAAAAGCAGCATTGGAATGTTCAGCTAGAAAGTATACCATAATCAAGAAATAACAGGACAAAGTTTAATAGAACTATGGGCATGCTAACAAGTTTAATGAAATATCTAATGGTATGCTAACCAGTTTAATGAAGTATATAATACACTGCGTATTGCACAGGAACAGAAACTTATTACCTTTGCAGCCTCCCTAAACTTCCTAAATCCTTTGCTGGATTGAATCTTGCTCAGAGCACTAGAAAAGGCATTAACAGACATCTTTGGCCGACCATCTGCTTTAGGAAGTAAGGTGTGCCGGCTGTCATTTAAAATAACTACCATGTTAGAATCAAGGAAACCAGCATGGCCCATTGCCTCGTATACCTGACCAGCCATAGTTGTCCAATTACTTATAACTGTCACTATTCGATTTTTCCTCCCACTTATGTCCCTTGCGACCGCCATCCCTGACATGAGATCATTTTCAAGCTATTGGAAGGAAAGGAAATTATTCAACATAAAAGAAGAGAACACCAGGAGATTCATGATTGAGTTTAGGAACAGAATTTGGATTTAATAGGCTGTGCAAACTTTTATAACAATTATCTAATCAACTCGAAACATAAGATACTTTGAGGATTTCATGTGCCTCGTTGCTGATCTTGCACACAAGGGATAGGAAGTTGAGTACTATACATTACAACTTATATTAGACTTTTATTATATTTTTAGTTGAAGCTCTATTGGCACTATATATATATCTTGCATTGAAAAGCAAGATGCACTCATTTGAATGTTTCAAGTAGCCAAACCATAGGTAAAATGTATGAAAACGAACAGAAATAAGAAAATATCTGCTAAGCATTGTACAAATCCCACATGCAATGCGATAGCAGGATAGGTCTCCCAATAAAACAGATACTACTTGATGTGCAACACAGGAATGCGCTAACAAAGCAAATACTGTACCAAGGCCGGCAGAAAGACTATTGCATCCATGTCCAGCACCAAACGGATCATACTCGCTCTCGAAACGAGATGTGAAACCTGAAAGGCCGTTTTTTTGTTTAATAGTATGAAAGAGAGTGCGCCTTCCTGTGAGAATCTTGTGTGCATATGCCTGTTGATGAGACTCTTATTGAGCACAAAAGACAGAAAATTTCCATTTGTATGAAATGGTAATTCAGTAGCTATTTATTGAAAGCATAGTCTTAGTACAAAGTCAACAGAGTGATATCTCATACATGCTGACCAGCATCCCATAGTATCTTATCCATAGGGGCATTGAAGACATAATGTATAGCAATAGTCAGCTCCACGACTGAATGGCCAGTGCTACATGGCTGGCATTTTCTGGACATTATGAAAGATATCTCTGATCGAACTTCATTAGCTAGCTGCTTTAGCTCCTGTTTTTTTGGAAATGGAAGTGTCAAAATTTTCTCAGTCATAATATTGTTATAGAGTATGCTTAAGATAGTATGACTGACGACCTTACTAGATAGATTTTTCAAATGAATGGGTGCATCAATCGTGTCCAGGATTGGAGTGGGATCCTTCTCCCAGAAAAAATCATCGACCTCCGGCAATGCAGACACTATTTGAATCAAGCCCTATATATAGAAAAAAAAGAAGAGTTGAATTATGTGATTATAAAGGCCAGAATTGTTTTGGGCACCATTGTGTCGCAAATGATCTAGACATGATAACCTGCGACGAAAGCCCACACAATGTACTTCACTTTTCTATCTAAGTTGGGGCTAAACATATACTCTGAACTCAATTTTTTTTCCTGATTTATGTGTTGCAGCTCTGGAAAAGGAACATACCCTTAATGGTAAAGCAGATGCCAGTGTTTGGAATGGCTTCAAATCTGATGTATTGCATCTCAAATACTGACGAGAGTGGAAACGGTACCTTGTTGAGTGCAAAAGGGCAGATTCCTCACAAACCAAATTACCATTAGGTGGAGAATGCAAAAATGCTACACCCATCCCGGACATTAGCTGATGCCCGATAACCTGCAATTGATCAATTAGCTTATTAGCATGAGAGGGTTCCTCAATTGAAAAAAAAAACACTTACGAGTGGACAGCAAAATTCAGTCCTAATCATGATCCTCATATATGTTCTAGATGAGCACACAAACAAATATCAGTCCTTGGAATGACAATACGTCAAGAATCAATGGTAAGAGCAACAGTAAATACCGATGCAAAATATTAAATTCACTTAACCAGGGAAATATTAAATTCACTTAACCAGGGACAGCTAAAATCGAGAAATCTGACTTCTCCCCCAAAATTAACACCTGACAATTAGCCTACATAAAAAAAACTAAAACACACAGAGACAAAAAAAAACTGCTGCTACCTCAAATCCAACCTCCTCTGCTCCTCAAATAGGCCGATGCCGCCGCGGCCGCCCCTCGCGCGGGATCGACGGCGAGGGAGCTTGAGGCAGCTCGGCCCGGGTGGGTGCCTATGCCTTGCTTGCGAGTAGCAGCAACCCTAGCTCCGGTTTGGGATGCGGAGTGGTGGGCTGTACTGACACGGCCGAGATTAGTTACGCATTAATACAGAACAGAAAAGGGGAGGATCAATTAGAGAGGTGGTTAGTTAAATTAATCCCGTCTCCTATGTGATTAAAGCGGTAACTATATGCGCGGTGTCAGAAGCGGTTTCCTCGAAATTACGAGTTTACCCCTAGGCTTATCGATACAGTACAGTACACAGGTGAAGACCTCGATTTTGCAGAGGTGGTGGATACCGCGGCGCAGGAGGGACAAAAATGCCGGCTTCCGCTCTCCGTCTGCTCTCCTGGCCGCCGGCAGCCGCGCATCCTCAGAAACGGCGGCTGCGCTCGGTGAGCCCCTCGACACGAAATTCCCCAATTCCTTCCTCCTCCTCCTCTTCCTCCTGCTGTTCTACACTGGCTGGATGCTTGCTCATTTGTTTCTTGAGTTTCTTCCATTTCTGTGTGTATGTATGGAAAGTAAGGTGCTTGATGTTTCCCTGGGTCAGCTTTGCTAGATTGAACCTTGTGCATGCTAGTTTCTGTCACGCGTACGTAGTGCTCGAGCAAATGCCCAAGAGGATTTGAGTGTATGTGCGTGCCACGCTCACGCTGAGCTTATGAAGCCCCAACTGATATCGTGTGCTGGAAAAAGTTTCGCCTTTTGTTTTTGTTTTTGAGAACCTCTGTTTGCTTGAAAAGTTAGATGGGCTAGAGATTGCACTGTGGCTTTTGTGATTCAGTGGACATATAATGGAACCTAAATTGGAGACACGCATTGCTAGCTTAGTTTACATTTTAGTGTAAACATAATAATATATTCTGAGATTATGTACTGTTTGCAATCTTTATGCCTGATGTTTATTGCAGAGAGTACAAAGGCCGGGTTGTCTACCTCGAAGATTTTCGAACGTTGTCTCTTACTACAGTCTCACAACTCCACCATACAAACTTGTATGTGCAGTCATCTAGTCGATATTGTTCTCAATATATTTGCATTCTGTTGTTAAAGATGTTTAAAAAAATGTAACTTTTAGCATGTTTTTTGTGTTGTCCAGGATGCTCTGGAACCTTATATGAGCAAGAGGACTGTTGAACTTCACTGGGGTAAGCATCATCAAGATTATGTGGATGGCTTGAATAAGCAGGTTGCTACCAGCCCGATGTACGGCCACACTCTGGAGGAGCTGATAAAAGAAGCGTACAACAATGGCAATCCATTACCAGAGTATAACAACGCGGCCCAGGTAATCTGACGCCTCTTTTATGGAATTTCGTTTATATCATGTGCTTTCCATTACTTGGTGTTTTTTCCCCCACACACTGAGATTTTACCCTGATAGCTTCGGTGGACATGAGTAACATATAGGTGAGAGAACGATACAGCAGTATTCTTATTGCAATTCTGACTCTCTATCTTCTGATATTCAGGTCTGGAACCATCACTTCTTCTGGGAATCAATGCAGCCAGATGGTGGTGGGTCACCTGAGGGTGGTGTGCTACAGCAGATTGAGAAGGATTTTGGCTCGTTTACTAATTTCAGGGAAGAGTTTATTCGCTCAGCCTCATCACTATTGGGGTCTGGTTGGGTTTGGCTTGTCTGTAAGTTTCCCTTTTCATCTTCTTTGAAGTACAGGCACCATTGATTCCTGCGCTACCTTTCTGATCTGCTGTTTATAAACATATCTTCTGAAGTCTGATTCATACTCTGCTGAATGGTTACTTGTTGCAGTGAACAGAAAAGAGAGAAAACTTTCGGTAGTTCATACACGAAATGCCATCTGCCCACTTGCCTTTGGTGACATTGTATGTTTACTCAAACCATTTTGTGTTTGTGTGTGTGTGTGTGTGTGTTCCGTGTCGAAATGTTTATGCTAATATCCCAGTTTAAACCTTTGTGATGACATTCCATGTCCTCTTCTCTTGCAGCCAATCATCAGCCTAGACTTGTGGGAGGTAAGGAAATTGACTATGTTTATGTCCTACCTTGTGCCAAATACTGACATTTCTCCTTTTTCTGTTCAGCATGCTTACTACTTAGATTACAAGGTACTCTCTAGCTCCCTCTTTTTATGCTCATTACCTACATTTAAAATTTAAAAGGTTTGTACTAATATATCAGAAAAACATCTGTGGTGCTTCCTTTTTAATGATTCAGGATGACAGGCGAACGTATGTTACGAACTTTATGGACCACCTTGTCTCTTGGCATGCTGTCACTCTACGCATGATGCGTGCTGAGGCTTTTGTGAACCTTGGTGAACCAAATATCCCAGTGGCGTGAGATGTTATGGATATGACATGACGATGTATTAATATGTTATCATCATGATGTAAGAATTCAGTTGGCATATCCGCATCTTAATCACGTAATACACCATTCAATTCCCTGGGTGTGGGATGGTGTATACATAATCAAACAAGGGCATCATTCAGTTTTTCTATGCATTGTTTTTCCAACTATGAGGTAACACCTTCAATAGTAGCAGTACCAGAAATCATTCTACTAGAGTACTAGGAACATTGATAAATCATGTAATGTTCCTTCTCGTGGAACAAGCATTCTTTAAAAAGCTTGCAGGAAATCAAATATTGGGATTTAGGCTCAGGCACATGCAGCTGGGAATAGCAGGGTGCAGGTGACTTGACGCTGTTTCTTTGGCTGTGCTAGGAGGTAGGAAGCATGCAGCTTGGAGGCTGAAGCAGAAAATGTAGTGAAATTTGGTTGCATCCTGAGTCTGAGATTGTGCAGGGGTATGTGGGGCTGGCGAAGGCCGAAGAGCCCTTTGCTTGGGTGGGGATTGGGTTGTTTCTTTTCTTTATATGGAGTGCAGTTGCTTGGGTGTCTGAACTGGAGAGAGTTTTGAGTTTACATTACAATGAGCATGGCCAGCCTAGTATTCAACTATTCATTTGTACACCTTTACAGTTATGGTCGGCGAAGAGCCCTGCTTAAAACTTATGCTGAATCACTTAACTTTGTTCTTATGCACAAACCAGCATCACCAATAAGGATACATATCGGATAAATAGCATTTAACTACATTAAGAAAAAACTTAAAAATTTATATTGTTCCTTAACTTTTGCTTTAACTTTGTTCCTTAACTTTTGCTTCTGCACTTAGTTAAATCTATCACGCACTAGTAACTAGTAAGAACTCTCATGGAGGTTATATGTTCTTTTAAAGTAATATGAAGGTTTTATCTTTGTTTATTTGTACTTATACCAGGCAATATTCCTCTTTTTACCAAGGTTTAACGAGGACTCTGAACCTGCCACTGAACTGATATCCTGTGAATTTTTAAGCCATAATTACGTACCACGTTGATGCTATATTCTGACGAAAAGGAATACTGTTATTAAAGCATGCACTGGACCTATTTCTTTCCATGTCCTGCACTTAGCTACTTGATGCAATGTGATGTTCTTGCACCCATTATTTGTCAGCATTATCGCCCGGGCCTACTTCAACAATTCTTTTGAACGTATCAAGTGGTCCACCTGTCGTCCCTTTGTCACCATTTTTCTAGAACCAGTTTGGCACCACAAATAAAAACAACTTCATTTGTTTTGAAATCTTGTATTGTGTTGTTTGATGAGTAGCAGGAGCAGGTTATGCTAAAATTGTTTTTCCGTGTTTTCATCCATTTGTCAGCAACGCTGAGGAAATTTCAGACCAGACTCTACCTGGGGAGGCTGAGAGTTTCAAAGACAACATGAGATACCACCTCATGTCATGCACGCTGAACTAGTGGTTATCTGCCTGAAGATAAACAGCTGGGTTTTGAAGCGATGCAAGAAAGCCGCTTTTGACACTTCGAAGCAGATAAAGAGTTTGGGCCGGCTATCCATGCATGTAACTGAATTTTTGCTCACGGCCATGATGCCTTTTGCAATTCAGAACGAGCTTCGAGGACGTTGTCATTCATCTACCTGTTGTAACAGTATTGTGTTTTTCCGTGACGAGACAATCGACACTTAATATTTACAAGGTGACTTACGTTTTCTTAAGTATAAATCGTATTTTTGAACTATCACACCAAAAGCAGAATCAAACACAGACATCTCAAAGCTAACCTAAAAGCATCCTCGCGCGCGCCGGCCGCACCGGCGAGTTCTTCCCGGACTAGAACTGCTCCGCTGTAGCAGAATTCAGCCATTGTGAACCAGCACATGGCTGCAGACATAAATCCAGGCATTGCTCCACTGCGAAAGTCTGCAACCAACCACTGGTCAATGGTCATGTCTTCTATCATAAAGGTTGTTGCCTGCACGAGCTCCAAATGATAAACCATTTTGCATAGTCCATGCTGATTGCCTGCCTGATTGGTATGGCAGGTTGACCTGCTCAACCTGTCACCGCACCAGTCACGACAGTAGTAACTAGTACGGGATATCTGGTGCACCTAGAGATGGCAACGGGCACAAACCCGCTGGATTTTGCTATCCCAAACCCGTGCCCATGAAAGTTGGACGTGCCCGCTAAAAAACTCATACCCGTGACGGGTGTAGATTTTTGCCCAGACCTATGCCCACTGGGTTAACGGGTACTCACGGGTCGTCCGTGGGTTCAGTAATGCGAGCTGCAACAATGGTTAATGGAGAGAAGGAAGAAGTTCACCGGCCATCTTCGTTGGGGCCGGAGGGCAGCGCCATGGCCAAAGGCCTACTGCTGCGATGCGCGTTGGCTGCGGCGTGGGGGCGGCAGGCTGAACTGGAAGGCGAGGCGACAGCGAGGGCGTGCGGGAGGACGAGCGTGCGGCGAGAGTGGCGGGAGTAGGAGTGGGAGTTGCGGGACGGGAGGGCGAGCGTGGAGACTGCTGGAGACCGAGCACGGAGCACCAGATGCGCCGCCGTTGCGGCGGCTGTTGAATCTGGGTGGGGACTGAGGAGAAGTGAGTAGTGACCATGACCGAGTGCTAGGTAGGGTTAGCCATATGGGTAATGGGGCATTGCCGCATTGGATTTGGGGGCTTGGGGCTAAATGGCTAATAGGCTATGGGCTGGGCTGGTTTGCCTAAGAGGCTGGGAGCCTGGGTTTATAACTCCTGTGGATCAGGTTTATATTACCCATGGGTTTACGGGTTTGGGTACTATAGGAACGTACTCAAACCCGGCAGACCCTATGGGTTGGGCTTTTTGCCCATTAAGAGACCCATGGGTTAGGAAATTGACTCAGACCCATGCCCTAATAGAGTAAAAACCCACCGGGTATCGGATTTCGGGTACCTATTGCCATCTCTAGGTGCACCAATAATAGTTGCACATATGAACGCTGCAAGAGATAATTCAGAGCGACTATGAAAATAATCGTCACTGCAAGACAGTTACGAACACCCACTAACAAGCATGTTCCCTTGACCTTTGTTTTCCCCCCCTAAAGAGATGGGTTTGTTCGCACGCTTAGTAGCACCTAAGATAATTTTTTAGGCGAAATGGCGCGGTGGTTTCAGACCCAGAATCGGATGCTAATATGCTACCAACTCAAACCACGATTACAATAATCTTGTTTAGAACAAAAATGTTCGATCTGACAAAGTCTTCATCTACTACACGCTTATTATTTTTGCACAACCAAAGGAGTCCACTAAATCTCGGGTAAGAGACGGAGGCCGATCTCCATCTTCATCTTGTTTCGGTAGGTGCTCATGGCTTGGCATGGCGGCGTAGCTGCAGCAGCAGCAGAGGCAGTCGAGGCAACACTCGCAGGTCTCATAGCAGCAGAAGCAGCACAGGGCGGTGAAGATGCTGTGATCAGATGCACAAACATGAGAGAATAGTTAGTGAACAAGTAGATCAGGACTGTAGTAAAAATGAAATCTCCACAAAAGCACTCCCCTTTGGCAAAGAACACAAGATGATGTTAACTAATAGTGCATCGTCTGCTACGGTTTCATGTGCAAACTTAGACTGAGAATAGCCGAAGCAACTGTAAGAACAATATGCTAGACTCGAAGTAATTTCATCAGCTTTTGCTAGTCTGTTGACTTACGGTCTCTGGAGATGTATGCTGTGCTTGGCTCTCCTTATATCTAGAATTCTACGACTTAAAACTACAACCAATCAAGCATGAAAACTCCAGAATTTACATGGAAAGCAACATGTTGCTCAGGTAAACACAAACAAAATGGAAGAGTGGAAAATAAAGAGGAAGAAGAGGACAAGGAGGCATGTCAATCGGGGGCGGAGATGGGCCTTGGGCCGGTTGGGCAACGGCCTGAGGTCTAGAGAAAATAGTAGTAGGAATTTTTAGTATGCATATAAAAAATTTTGAGTACACAATATGAGGCCCGAGGTTTACAACCCGGCCTAAGGCACATTCACAGCCGACCCGCCCCAGCTCCCAAGTGGCGGCGATGTGGCATAGCCGGCCCAGCCCGACCTCATCACCTCAGTGCTCAAGCTCGCGTCCAATTCGCAGGTAGCCCTAGCCCCCCGCCTCCTCTCAACTCCATGACTCTCCGACTCCACGGCTCCACCGCCCGACGTCGCGCCGCTGCTCTCTACCTCTACACAGCTCCACTGCCTGGCGATGCCTCGCCACCCCTGCCTCCTCTCCATGGCTCCACCGCCCGGTGCCGCGTCGCCACCCCCTGCCTCCTCTCCATGGCTCCACCGCCCAGTGCCGTGTCGCCGCCTCCCGCCTCCTCTCTAGCGCTTCCTGCAGCAGCAGGACGGCCTGCGCAGTAGCTTGTTGGGTGAGTGCTTGGATTGGGTTCAAAACCCACAGTTTGCTTGGCTAGGTTCCTTCGTTTTAGCGGTGGAGTCGAGTTGAGATGTGGCCTCATTGTCAGATTCGACAAGGTTGAGACCAGTTTCATTGTCCTAGAGTGGCGATGGCTCCTACACAGGTGAGCCTACCTCAGTCCGGTGCAAGCCCTCCTTGGCCGCAACTAGGGGTGAAAAAGGATCGAATATGAATCGGATATTGCTTAAACTATATTCACGTCCATATTTTTTTCTCGAATTCAAATACAAATCGAACAAATGTCGGATACGAATACGGACCGAACAAATATTAGATACGAATTCGAATCAAATATATACTCAATTCGGTCAGATTCAGATACCCTCCTTACTTATGTTGTATGAAGACATTAAATAAAACTTGTCCAACTAATTCATTTACGTCACCTAAAGAAATACGAATTCATGTTCAATTAAATAGAACTTGTCCAATTATTAGTCATATTGTAATAAAATATGCATATTGCTTCGTCGAATTGAATACGAATATGGATAGTCCGGATAAAATAATTGTTGTAGGGGTGGCCCCCACCTAAGCCCAGCCGGCCTGCTAGAGGGTTGTAAGGCCCAAAATGGGATATGTGTAATGACGTAAATGCCCCTGGAAGGGATGCTTGAGTGTAAGGGTATAATTGTAAAAGCACTCCCCATGTGGATATATATACAACACAGGCCACGGGAAAAACCCTAAGCACTTGCTCACCTAACTCTCCACTACTATACTCTCTCTCTGTTTGGTCTGTAACCACAACAATAATATTTTAGATGGTAAAAATCCATATCATATTTGCATCCATATCTTTATGCGAATTCAAATACGAATACGAATAGGATAGAAATTGTTAATCGGATAAAAAAATATATATCATATTCGCATCCTATCGAATACGGTAATCGGATAATACAGATAATTCATATCCACTTTTTACCCCTAGCCGCATCGAGCCCAAACGTGTCCCGGGACTTCCGCGCTGTTGTGTTCCCATGCGCCGCCTTCTGGCCGGGCTCCGGCTACCAATAGCATGACCGACCGCGCCGATGTGTAGCTAGTCGCGGTGTTGCCTCCTCCTTGGTTGATGGTGTTGTCGCCGCTGCCTTGGTATCGCTGGTCGGAGAGAGAGGTGAGAGAGTGTGAGAATGAAAGAGGAGAGAGGGGCGACTAGGGATGTGCTGCGGTCTGCAAGACCCATCTTTAGGCCATCTCCAATGGTAATAGCTAGTACTAGCTATATAGTCAGCTGACGTGGAGGTGAGAGACAAAAGCAAAGACTATTTTATACTGTTGGACCCACATGCTCCTCTCTCATGTTCTTGGACTACGTGAAATAGATCAGCTATTTGCTTGTCACTAGTGACTACTCTCTCTCCTACTTTTTCCTTGCCACATCAGATCTAGCTAGCTAAATAGCCAGCTGTTGGAGACGCCCTTATGTGTGTCTATTCAAAAATGTCATATTTTTATTACGTACCAGTATACTGCACAAACCTTGGAGTAAAATGAGCAACCAAATGATCTACTTAGGGTTTATGGAAGAAAAAAAAAGTCCGTCTACGATCCCTTGACAACGTGGGGTTCACTCCCGCATCCTAGGGATGGTCCCTCCTGTTGCCGAGCATATGTGACATGCGTTCCAGCTGCGATATTGCTGCATCATACACACAACATGCAATATATTGGAGTGACAACGCAACATCGTTGTTGTTTAGTTGTTCTCCTCCCCTCTGCAGGTTTGCACACTGGGTTTGTCCGATGCACAGGAACAAGACGAAGCTTCTTCCTCGGAAGTGCTGAAGTTACTGCCGATGCACAGGAACAAGACAAATTTCTTGAAGGCTTCAGCACCTTTCCTTGTCTGAACAAGAGCCCAACTCTGGACTGTATTTTTCTGACGAAGACTTCGCAGTTGGCATGTGTTGTTGTCGTGGCTTTTAGCATGGTGTGATCTCCAATGCTCGCCTTTTCACTTGTTCAGATGTATTATGCGGGCATTTAGCACATTATTCATAGTTTTGCCCGGCCGGGATGCCAAGTCAGGTTCGATCTAGTAGACTTAGTAGACTTTTCTATCTACGCTCTCTCCAGCCGTGAAAAATTATGGTAGTACCACGTAGAAACTTCTCTGGTTAAGATGTGGGGCACGACCGACAACAGCATTTACCTTCTTGTCCCTGGAAAACTGCAGCAGCATTACTTACTTTGTCGTGTAGGGTTAGGCAGGCCGTAAACGCACAGTAGTATAGCATTAACGATGAAAAGCTGGAAAGTGTCGGTAAATGCTTGCCATATGCGTGCATTCAGTATGCGGTACTACTGACGCAGTACGTATGGGCTTAGGCTACTTGCTCAAAAGTCAAAACTAAATAAATCGACTGGTAACATTAGGAGTACTCTCGCGAGTATTATATGGACAAAGCAGAAAGATGATCATTGAGCGGGAACAGAAATCGAAGATGCAAATTTTCGAAATATTTTTTTGCCGCTTGCGAATAGTTTTTCTTTTTTTGGAAAAAATGACCTGTAGACATTATTTTTACGAAAATACCCTAGACGATAAGGTGGTGCTGTCGACGAGCGCAGCGGGATGAGGTGGCGTGGCTACCAACCGCCTCAGGAAGGTGGTGCACCCACCGACCGCGCGCATGTGCGCATGGGAGGTCTTTCGGTGCTTGTTTTGGCTGCACGGGCCGTACGTAATTTTTGTCGTTTTTTAATTATTCAAACTTTACATCGTGTCACGTCTTGTCAACATCATTCGTTGTCTCCTTCGCGCGGCTATATAATGTGTGAGCACACGGCTCCTGATGCATTCATTCGCGGTTGGCATGTGTTTAATTGTTATCTTAATCATTTTGTTAGCGTTAATTACGTTATTAGTGTTAATATGGTGTATTTTCTAATTTGAAGTGTCTCATGCAGTCATGCTCGCTATTGGACAAACGCGCTATAAGTAACGGTATATTTTTTTATGCGTTCATATTTAATACATTTCAAACTTTTATATATATTTTGGAAATACAATTTATTATATTTGTGCATTTTTATGACAGCTAGCACAAAACATACATATTTATTTGAAATGCACATATGTTATTTTGTGCGTATTATTGTTATGTTCGTACTGTTGTCATTACATATTTTTTTTGTATCTCATGCAGATTATTGCAGTCCGTAGTGAATATATTTTAATGAAGTGTCATTTGTTATTATATTATGTCGTTTATTTTATTATTGCATGTGAAATATTTTTTGAGGAAAACAATAGGAAAGGCTCCTACTATGTTATATTAAATAAAGTAAAGAAAGTACAAATGAAAAGGGGGAGGAAGGAGAAAATATCGCATGTGAAATATTGTCATTCGTAGACATATAATATTTACATCTAGAGGTTTCGTTGCGGCCATTACGATTGGGCTTCGTATTGCACAAACATATCTGAAATAGAGGCATGGTTTTTTCGCATATTACTGTTACGTTTGTACTGTTGTCATTACATATTGTCGTCCGTAGTAACTACATTTCAATCAAGTGGCATTTGTTATGTCCTTTGTCGTATTGTTCGTTCTCTATGGTTAGGAGTGGCAACTAATGTACCATGCGCCCGTGCTAGAGGAGGCGTGGGATGCCCACCATCGCTTCCACAGTTGGATTAGTGGCGATGGGCCGCCAACACTTATCACATGGGGACCAAGGAAAACCTGACCGTTGGACAATTGCTACGTTGATAAGCTGCATGTGTCCTGATTGATTGCGTTTGCACACACGATGAACACATGCCAAAATTTCTCGATCAACGCGTCTTTTCTTTCCGCCCTCGCTGAGCGATGGCTGTTTGAGACCCACACCTTCCATTTTCGATAGGGGAGATGACGGTGACATTGCAGGATGTTAGCTTCATTACAAGGCTTCCCTTGTGAGGCCTTGCAGGCATCCCATTGGCAAGACCACCTGACTAGAAGGTGCACCTTGCTCAATGCTTCGGGACGGCTATCTCGGAGAAGAGCAAGGGGCTGCCGCATGTTTTGCTTCGACGATACATGTATTGACCTAAGGACACCACGGCGGAGGTGGTCCGATGCCACCTCATTGCGTACATGATGTTTCTATTCGGGTGGATCATGTTCTCGACCACTAAGGGGGCGCGGTGTTCCCAACTACCTTCACCTCGTGGAGTCCATCACAGTCTCGGATGAGGATGCCATACCGCAATACAGCTGGGGTTCAGCTATGATGTGTGTAACGTACCGTGGCCTGTGCGACGCATCTCAACATCGCACAGGAGCTGAGCCCATGCGAACGGGTTGCCATACGCTACTACAGCTATGGGTGTGGGAGCACTTTCTGGTTGACTGATTTTACTACCGCATTCCAGTCCACCCATACGACAATAGCAAACTTTTTTTTACAAGGATGACGACAAGCCTACGGATGCCCCAACCATGGGAAGTAAATGGACTTTGGCTGTGCTAGGTTTGGCCATGGAGAGGGCACGTCGCCTCTACCCCGAGTTCCATAACGAATTTGAGGGTCTCCATGACGAGACATCATATGAGCCCCTTGGACTTAGGCCTTTGCGCAGCAGACAGCGCCAAATGGCTTGAGTTCGCTTTGCTAGCAAGACTTGCCATATTGGATGACAATGTGTTATCTTGTATTATCGCATATGGTGGAGGCGTACAACTTGCAACAGGTCATGAAGCAGTTTCGACTCCACCAACAGGTCCCCCTCGCTACTAGGTCGACCTCTCCCTCGTGTAAGCCACACGTATGTATGACATAGTTTTGCATATCATACTACAAGATATGCCTTGGTTGTGTTAATTCTAAGTTTATTTTTATGTTGGACTTGCAGGCAAATGAAGAAGGGTCAGAAAAGCAATGACTGGTGGTTGACACATCAATGTTGGATCAATGAGTGGGAGTCAGCCGCACTTGCATCGACCCAAACGAGGCACGGTTGTACAACGAGGAGACATATGGCACGTACTTGGAATGGTACATGCAGAACACGCAGCCAAGATTGATAGGAACACCCCCGCCACTACATCCAAACCTCTGTCACGTCGACCGCTTGGCGTTGGGGGTGAACATACACTGAGTAGCATGGCGTGATGAGTCGGTACGTTCATAGAGGTCCACATTTTGCAACCTCAGAAATTTGGTGAACTAAGGAATCTTTTCCTTGCTACCCCATGCAGCTGGACCACATGTATGATATTGTGGAACGGACTGAACATGTGTCTCAACCAGGATGGTCAACCATAATGGAAGGTTTCAAGGGAATGAAAGTTTATACGCAAGGACGTCAAGCAAGTCATTCATAACTTGAGCTGTGATAGACCAAGCAATGTCGACGTGAGGCATCGGATAGGGGTTCCATCATGCACTATCGCCACCACCATCATCGCAGCCCAGCGCATCCACGAACTGACCCAGCATCGGCGACCAGCCGAGCATACCACGCAGCGCCTCCGTGAGTTATCACAGAGTTATAGGTGTGCTATTTTGAAGTACTTCACTCATTAATCATGGTGTTGCATCCAGGCTTGCCTTAGGGACTTGAGCTTACTGTCGTGAGTGTCATGCGGGCACGAGGATGTAATACTGGAGGCCATGGAGGCGCAAGCCACAATGCCAGTGGCTGGGAGAGATTCTCCGTCAGAGGACTACCAGCGGGTCGAAGGTAGATACAGTACGTTGCCAAACCAATGGGGTCTTTTAGGCGATCCACTATACACCCTCACCTCATAGAACTACGGGCATCCGGGGCCATCCACCTCTCAGCCCTAGGCACCACATGGCTATGCAACTGGCCCTCCTGGGGGCTGGTACTCAAGTCAAGCACTGTGGATCCCATCACATGGACAAAATTTGCAGGCAGAAGCTTGGTTGGAAGGTCTTTTCTTGGGGCCACCTACCACGATTACACCTCTCGAGTATGGCCACACACCCATTGAAGACCCATGGTACGATCTGCATCGCGAATGACAGGCGCCCAACCGCCTGACATTCCCGATAGACTAGATTCGCGACCAATGCATGTGACCTTATTTTTTTGTGGAGCCTTTTGATACAGTGTACTTGTTTGTACATATAGTAAACAAGCTTCAAAAATTACAATTTTTTGTGGAGCCTCCCAACATAGTTGATCTAATTGTATAATTTTTCGAAAATTTTATACGCTTTGAATTTGCCATGTCAATTCATGTTAATTTAATCATAACTAGCAACATGCGCTACTCATTTAATTTGTACTACTTGCTTTACTTATCACTCTTAGATCTTTATTTATCTGCAATTTTATATTTTCACCTATTTTAACCTCTTGTTGTTCAAAATTGTAGATGGCCGGAACATTGTTCATAGGTTTGTGGGATCATTTCTCCTCTGGAGAGGACGATGGGGAGTTTGTCAGCCTCCTACGACAACTCATGTAGTACCTAGGATATCGCAGTCCACCCATCTTCAAGATCAGGAAGACCCGGATTCTGGACCGAGACTCATGGGCCATGGAAGTATTCCTATATGAGCAGGACAAGGAATTCCAATCCCATACCTTCTCGGCCGAACACCCTCGGATGCACTGTGCTCTGGCGCCGTCCAGGACGCAGTGTGCTTGGCTGTAGCTCATTTGTGCCAGTTGCACATGGAGAAGCTAATGTAGTCTCTTTCTTCTTCCAGCGCCTCCGCGAGGGGGAGCGTTTCCTAGAGCGCTCCAATCCCAGGGTAGACAACCGCCAGTTGACTCACGCTATGGTGGTCACTTATGCCAATGCCCTATAGGAGATTGTACAGATGCAGATGCTTCTATTCTCCAGCTATGAGCACTTGGATGTCCTCCATACCCAACTCACCCATTGTGAGGCCACCCTCTAGGTGGTGGAGCGCGAGAGGATTGCCGTCGAGTCAGAGCTCGAGCGCCTTCGGTCTTTGGTTACCTACACTCCGTCCTCGCTATTGCCAGCACTAGCGCCAGCATCTGCCATTGCCCCCCGCGGCCCTACAACGACCCGACCCTAAGGGCTTCATATCAGGCTCACAGCACACAAGAGCGTGCACCGCCACAATCTACCGCCCGACATCGACGTCAGAGGATCCAGTGGAAGACACAGTCTATCTCACTATCGCTCCTACTCCTCCAGCTATAGCCCTAGTCGCTCTCGCTTCCAGTCCCCTAGCTTCAGTCAAAGTCGTTCCCACTTCTCGGGGAACTACACTAATTGTGGTAGGAGTCACCCTGTGGACGAGTAGTCAGTCGTAGTTAGGTTAGTCAGCGGTGCTTGCTAGGCAGTCTTTTGGGTTGCAAGCACTTACTCTCTCTAGTTGTACCTCCTTTTGTACTTAGATCTCTTAGACGTTGTGCATCTGATGTTATGACTTGACAAGGCCTATATGCCATGTCTAAAGTCATCTAATGCCTAACCCCTTTTGTAATGAAACTATCTTAACCTTTATGCTTTTTATTGTATTGCTTCTCTTGTTTACTTGGTTTTTTTGTTGCGCCTTTGTCGCATGGTGGCCATGCAGCCTTCGTGTTGCTGCATAGTGGCTGTGCGGTAGTGGCCACATATCGCCCCCCCAGGGATGCTGCACAGCCACCGTGCGTCAAAAGCGATATTTTTGCTATTCGGGCGCAACGACTGCTATTCCTATAAATTCGGGTTAAATAACATTAAAAGTGCCAAAAAGTCAAAAATACGGAGCTTAGTTGGCCTGACGTGCCCCCCGGTCGCACCAAGGCACTTGGCACACTCACCGGCCACGCCATGCGCCCTGGCGCGCTCGCCAGCCACGCCAGGTGACTGGTGCACTCCACTGCGCAAAAGGATCATTTATGCAAAAATGATATCTATAGGGCTATTTTTGTAAAAAAGCTAATTCCCAAGGGGCCAAATTTTTTTCAAATACTTCATATGGATTCAGCGGTTATAGGACTTTGTTGGTACTTGACCGCTCAATTAAATTGATCACCAGCCAGATGTAGATAGATTGACTAAAGTTTTTGATGAGTAGTACCTATTTATACCCATGATCACGCCAATTTGGACTGCTTTTCGTTGGCACTCATCAATTCTTGCTAGCCATCCTAGTTGGACAATAGTTGTGTAATCAGTGCCGTCCGGCCGGTCCAGCGTGACCTCTATGTGCAAGACCATTAGATCAAATGACCGTCCTCACTAGTAGTCGAGTAGTTCCTAGTTCATGGAGCAATTGTCCAACAAGTCACGCTGTACCTCTTATCTTTTTCGATAGCAGGAATTGATGGACGCAAACATGATCAATTCAAACATGATGGGTGCCTCAAGTTCCGACGATTTCAGTATAGCCGAGATGAATTGACCTCGTAGCAGCGATGGAGTTAGGTCCGTTTGTTTCGGATTCTAACTTCTCTTTAAACATGTTAATTTCTTAATTTTAGATTTTTTTTCTTTTTCTATTGTTCTTTTGCATTGCTTGCAGAGATGTAACAGTATTTCTTTTTTTTATTTTTGTTTAATTGAATGACTTGAATAATTTAAACCATAGTTAGAAAACAAAAACCTTAAAAAAAAGCCTAAATAAACATCCCCTCAAACAATAAAAGGAGGAGACGTACGATCTGGATTGCAGCTCACTACAGCTTGACACCGTGAATGAAAATGGACCGAGCTTGACAACGAAGACAGTGACAATCCGTATGCCTCCGAATGACACGAAAGATACAGTAGTAGCTAGGTAGGAGTATAAGCACAGGAGACAGTAGTAGTATTCTTTTAGGAAGGAGAGGTCGACCGGTTTGGTAAGCTCTACCTTCATTTTCAAATACTTGATATTTTTTGACCAAATTTTCTTTTCGACGAACAATTACTTCACGGTTCCGTAGACAACTTTTCCAAACTACCTCTATCAACACTAGCCACATTCCACCACTTAGCTTTCTCGGTTTACGTGCTTGAGATACTTATCGGAGAACATTTTGGCCATGTGTTATTCTGAGTGCAATCACCTTAAGGCCCCGTTTGGCACAGCTCCACCACCAGCTCCTTGGAGCTGTTTGGAGCTGTTTTATGCCAAACGGGATAAAGCAAAATAGCTCCACCCAAGAAGCTCCTTAAAATCTGCTGAGACAAAAATAACTCCACCTAAGAAGCTGAAAAAAGTAGCTTAAGCTTCACTTGGCTCCACTTGTGAAGCCAAAAAAAACAGCTCCACTTGTGAAGAGGAGTCCTGCCAAACAGGGCCTAATACGCGTGAATCATCCACTATACAAAGTCAGGGTTCCTGCATGCTCGCGTGATCCACGTCGACTTCACTTTTCCTGCGGCTGACGCGTGCGCTCGCTCTTGCTTCCGCTCCGCCTGCCGCGTGTATGCGCGTTGAATTACTGTTTGCCTCTTGCGTGATCGTTTTTCCCCCCGAACAAAGATTTGATAATTACATTTAGGCCCCCGGTTTTCACCAAAAGGTCCCTAGATTCTTGCAAAAAAAGCCCTTGCATATTTTTTTGCTGGGTAGCAACCGGGGTTCTGTAATTACGAACATGCCCTTATTTCTTCTAAAAAGACCCTTGATTTTTTACGAAACCGAGGGTCTTTTCAGAAAATGTATTTTGCAACAACAGTTCTATCAGTTTTATCTGTACTTTGCACTTAGGGCTGGCTGACTGGAGTGTTAACCTTTAAGTTCTTAAGAAAATGTATTAGTACACTGGACAACAGTGAACGTATTTTTATGTTTTTTTGGAGTGGCTCCTACTTACCTGCTTGAGGGAATTTTGGAAACCTAGTTGGTGAAAAGCGTGGAGTACTCTGTATGAAAACGGAGGGAGTAGTTTTAATTTATTATTTCTTAATTTCATTTTTTCTGGTTTTCTTATTTTTTTAAATATTTTTAATATTTCTTTATATTATTTATGACGAACTAACTTTTTTATTTTAATTTTTTTCAAATTTAATTATATTAAATAAACTACTATTAACTATAATAAAAATAAAATAACTACAATAAAAAATTATGAGCCATCATCGCCCCCGGAAAACTGGCCACCGGCCCATAGCCATGCACGTGGCCACCGGCCGCGGACAGAGCACCTCCTCTTCTCGAAGGCTCGAAGATACCACTGTTTCCCAAACTGCCCCTCTGAACGCAGGCGACTCCGAAACTGTCAGCATCGGCAGGCCTAACTCCATCGCAGGTAGGCGGGCGGGCAGCGGTCTGGCGGCCGGCCGGGTCAAGCGAGCCGCGCGCGCTGCTTAACAGCCTAAGTGCTTAACATTTCGGAACAGCAAAAGGCGACCGGGTCTGAATGAGCATGCTGCGGCAGCAGCTGGGATCGATGACTGATGAGACCCGTGTGCAGTGCGGCGTGTTTTACGCTATCCACAGTGCTCTACCGTGGCAGGTGGCCTCGTCGGTTAACGTAAGACGGTGGTGAAGGAGAAAGAGGAATGGTGGTGGCTTTACGAGTGTGTTAAGAGGGCCTGTTTTTTTACTGTGATTAATGATTTTTGGTTGTGACTTGTGGTTTTTTGGTTGTTTGTGTAAAAGATTACAGAGTAACAAAAATTTACGTGCGGTTTTTACAGATATAAATGAAGTTGGTACAGTATGTACTATAATTAACTAGTAGACCCTATTTTAAAAAGATACTCCGTTTAAAAGCTAGTTACTGTAGAAAAACCGAAAAGTAGCTTTTAGAAGCTGAAAAGAACACGGCCAGAGTAACTTACAAAGGAAGTTGGTGTTTCACTAACAAAGCGCTGAGGAGAAGCTCAAAGCGGTAGTGAAGCGTTGGTGCTGTTGCTTGAGACCATGCCGACCACCCATCGAGCCCACCATGCCGATCACCCATCAAGCCCATGTCTCCTCATTCCGCTCATACCACTCTACTGTCGGCAAGTCCTCTCCTTTCACCCGCCACCGCAACAGCGCCAGCGCCGCCCCCGCCCCCGAGGTGGGTTCTTCATGTCGTTGGCTTTAGAACCTCTGTCCATCCTCGATGCGGCACGGCGGAGCTGCGCAGCTGCGACATTGAGCCAGCTTCGGTGCGGGGACCCCGAGGCGCTACTCTCGCCGGACCTCCCCGCTTGTCCCACTGCCGGGCCTCCGTGCGCGACTAGATCCGGGCTAGGACGAGGTCGCAGCTGTCGGATCCATTCAGACGAGGACGACGGCGAGGTGGCTTGCGATCTCAGCGGAGGCGCGGAAAATGGGTGGGCGACACCGCGGGGTGGGTAACGACAGTGGGAGACGGTAGCTGCAGCAGCGATGGGGGACTTGAGGGTGGGGAGCATGATGCCCACAGGGCCGAGGTCGAGCATCTTCTTGGCCGAGACGGGGCAGGCCTCAGGGAGGTGGAAAACGGTGGGGGTGAGGGCGGCGTGGAGGACATGGAGGCAGGCGAGCGCTTCGGGGATGCATGCGATTGGCGGAGGGGATGGGCGATGAAGGGGAGAAAGGACGGTGGGGAGTGATTGAGTGGGGACAAATCGAATAAAAAAAAGGTAAAAAGCTGAAATTCATAATTACCACTTCAAGCCACCATGCACTGTGGGTAGAAATTTTTAAGTGGTGGCTTGAGCTAATGTGGCGGTATTCTCTCTCACGAGATTACTATTTTGTGGTACCCTCCACTGTGGATGCCATTAGGTCCTGCCCTGCCCTGCCCTACTGCAAATAGTTTGCAAGCCACACGTGGCGGCCTCTTAATTTTTAGTTTTCCTTTTAATTCTTTGCATTGACAATATAACGGTTTTTTATTTTTCTTATTTTTTTACTCCGAAAAACTAACGGTCGCTACAGTACATTTGCAGCCAACAGCCAAAGCCAGAAATTGGTCTTAAATGTTTCTAGCATTGTTGTAAGTTTTTTCAATTTTAGCCTTCTAGCACCTATTGTTACAAAAAAAAATGATCCCATTCGAACTCGAAAGATGTGGTAGGTGACACTTGTTACCTGCTGTGCCTCTTTGCTCAACCGAGTGGCGTGCGGTAGACGAGATGTGCTCGGTAGGTGAGGCACAGTCTTAGGAGCCAGCGGGGCCCACCGGCCTGTCGACATGTGCTACTGAGCAGCACAGCTCAGTAGCGCCTTACTGGGCGACCGCACGCCTGACATGCATGCATGCAAATTCGTCCATCGAACCTGCTTTATACATCTATTGATTTGTGGTCACCTGTTGCACAATCACAACACTGCGCAACAAAATAAAGAAACAGTGACCATGCGGCTCCAAAGTCCAAACGAAGCGAGCCAGTCGAACGTTGCGACTGTGGTGTCGTGTGGCCAGCCAACAGGGTGTTGCTGAGCTTGTGCTGCTGAGCAGCATAGTCCGGTGGCCCCGTCAGCTCCTGCACCCATGCCTCGCTTGCCGAGCTCGGCTTGCCTGCTGCATGCCATCCGGCCTATCGAGAAAGGGGCGCAGTAGGGACACGTGTCGCCTACCGCATCTTTTGAGCTTGGGAAGAGGCTATTTTTGCAAAAAAAAATGTGCTAGAGGGTCAAAAATGAAAAAAAATGTTGCAACCGTTCTAGATAGTGAACACTTCTGTTTTTTTGGCTTTTAACTTCTCTCAGCAATCACTATTCATAAAACTAATAAGCTATATCTATAAGCCATAGTCCAAGAGAACAAGCTCTAGCCTGTTGAAAATAGCTTTTACTGATGGCTTTTATTTGCAGATATTGATTTTTAATTGAAATGGTATTGTAACAGTTTCAAAAACTAACCTGTTCAAAAGACAATCCGTTTAATAAATAAAAAGGAAAACCAATCAGTTCAAAAAAGAAAAAAGAGAGGAAAAGTAAAAAAACTGTTATATCCCTCGGATAATGTAAAGTAAAAAAACCATGATAAGAAATTAATAGCATGAAGTGACTTTGATTTCAAAAAGCTAAAAAAGTAGAAATTAAAAGTTATTTTGAACAGGATCTTATTCCGGATGCGGTAGTGGAATGCGATTGTCCGGCGGACTTGACTTGGACAACAGTAACTGAAGCTGAGTGGCATACTGGCATTGCAGAGGAATAAAAGAAACGTGGTCTCTCTGATTTGGTGAAGAAAATGTGGTGCGCCATGTCTGGATGATGGTGTGTTTCACTATTTTTTCCATTGATGAGTGCTTTCTAACATGGAATTGTATATGTGGAAATTATAGGTTTTCAGCAAAATAATTTGCAATACATGTGGACGTGTGGCATACATAGACGCGCATGGCACTTGTTAGGTGTATTTGGAGCCACGTTCCTGTATTTTTTTGAGAGGTACAAAGCAAATATACATAGCCTACGTACATATATGTATGCGTGTTCTCTATCTACGCTAAGATTTAATCCGAGGCTCTGCAACCTCCAGAGCGTAAGTACACACTATTTCGGATAATATAAAGAAAAAAACAATGTTAATAGATTAAAACGTTTGAAACGACTTTGATTTTGAAAAAGCTAAAACACGGAAACATTGGCGGTTCTAATGTAAGTCAAGGGTATTCAGTCGAATACCTAAAATTTTTGCCAAAAAATCTACTATATATAAGGTATAATATATATGTATATTAGTAGTTAGGTCAAATTTGTCTTTTTCATACCCAGTCAGCCTAAATTATTACTTAGATTCTTTTAGCCTATTTCCCTCTCCTAAGTCCAAATTAGCACCAAACACTGGCTTAAGCCCACTAGGTCACTATAGTGATTCACATGACACATGGTAGAAACTCTAGGTCTCACTCAGTCTTTTCTCTCACCTAAGTCTCTCCTCTCTATCTCTCTCCATTTGGTGGCGCAGAGCTTACGGTCTTAAAGGACACTGGGCGACCGTTTATAACATAAGTCACCTTGCCATCGTCGCTCGTCAATGCGGTGCAGCCGCATAGGTTCACCCTCCCCGACCTAGTGACCCCATGGCGTCATGGCCCCATATCCCTAATCCGATAATCCTCTGTCTCCTTCTACTCCTTAGCAATCTCGATTTGAATTAAAATTATGTGTCTAAATAAAGACGTGAGTTGTATTTTGCTTAAAGAAGTGAGGTATCTATAATGATTCTAAAGTTTTTGCATAGTAGTTGATTATATTTTGATGACTTATGTATCAATTATTTAGAAAATATGTAAGTGTTATCAAATTTGTCATGTAGCTTGATGTGTCGCCAATGCGGTGCAGCGCATAGGTTCACCCTCCCGACCTAGTGACCCCATGGCGTCATGGCTCCATATCCCTAATCCGATAATCCTCTGTCTCCTTCTACTCCCTTAGCAATCTCTGATTTGAATTAAAATTATATGTCTAAATAAAGACGTGACTTGTATTTTGCTTAAAGAAGTGAGGTATCTATAATGATTCTAAAGTTTTTGCATAGTAGTTGATTATATTTTGATGACTTATGTATCAATTATTTAGAAAATATGTAAGTGTTATCAAATTTGTCATGTAGCTTGATGTGTTGGACACTTGGATGATTTGATCCCTTTGATGTTTGGTATCGATCCATATTTTGTTTAGCATACTACTTAAGTTGCATAGTTAGAAATTGTTCAACAAAGTATGTTCACGATAAAAGCACTTTTGAACTTCCGCTTGAGAATACAAAAATCTAACAAAGAGAATTGTCTTTTAACTTGATTAAAGCATCTCGTTGTGATTGTACAACTCTATTATAGATTATTCCGATTTGAACTTTGACTTAGGTTAGTAGTTCCAGGGAAACAATTCATCTCTAATTCCAATCATCATGGTTAAAACCATTAGTCTTTGAGTTCTGTTTTTCTGAAGTTGCTTCCTTTTTGTGTGTTTATCTGCATGACATTATATCTCGTTCCCAAGGCATGAAGCATCGTCGTGTTAATTTTTGATTATTTTAGAATTTATGTATATTATTTGAGATGTTGTCTCTAATATAAATAATTGTACTTTAATTTTCGCTACTGTGGACCTTTATGTTTTTAATTGAACAATATTTTGTAATTTCGAATACCCATTTTGAAATTTCTGGATCCGCCACTGCACGGAAATCAAAAGGTATTTTGAACGGTATCTTATTCCGGAATGCGGTATTGGCATGCGATTATGCGGCGGACTTGACTCGGAGGTACTGGAGCTGAGTGGCATACTGGCATTGGAGAGGAGTAAAGAAATGTGGGTCCCTCTGATTTGGTGAAGAAAATGTGTGCGCCATGTCTGCTTGATGGTGTGTTTCACTATATTTTTTTCACTGATGAGTGCTTTCTAACATGGAATTGTGTATGTGGCAATTATAGTTTTTCAGCAAAAAAATTTGCAATACATGTGGACGTGTGGGGCATATATATAGACGCACATGACACTTGTTGGTGTATCTGGATTTTGGAGCAGCCACGTTCATGTATTTTTGAGAGGTACAACACAAACATACACATCAATCAGAGGCTCCAACATCCTCGTAGGTACACGCTGTCCCACTGTTCAGGAAACAGTAGCGCGAGAAATAAGAATCGGGGCCGCCGATTCCAGGGATGGAACACCGGCTGGAGGGCGAACATGTTCCCTCCCAGTGAGCTACGGCTCTCAGATCCCGAGTTTAGGTAAGTGTTGGGACAGCTAGTGACCGATTGGTGGCACCGCTATCCTAGAAGAGTGGAAATTAAGGAATTTTGGACGTTTTTGGTACTGTTTGTGTCGGAAATTTCAAAAATAGCGTCGATCGAAAGATAATTCTCCATCTAGTCCCTGCGTGACAATTGTGCGGCCGGGGAGCGCATGACACCGAGATCGTACGGTCCCCGACCGCACCATCACCGAGTGATGCGATACCCGACCGCACCACTCGTATGGCCTCCTCGCCGGACACCAATTACAAAATTTACAGGTGAACCGAATCGATCCCATCGCCTCACCACGCCTCACAGGAAATAGTTTCCAACTCCTTGTGACTGATGCGCCTGGTTTTGGATTGGGCAGTGAGTTGAAGTACCTCGTTGCCAGCTTATTCTGTCTAGTTTTCCCTCCACTCAATGATGGTGTGCAGTTGTCTCTGAAGCAATCTGAAAAAGGCTTGCTTCATTTTTTTCCCAACTAATGATCACTCTGATCTTCCATGCCTCTACTGTTTTCTCACGTTGTCGCCTAATTAAAGGGCTAGCTTTGCAGCTTATTGCTTTTGCAGGCCATACGAGTGGTGCGGTCCGGTACCGTATCACTCGGTGATGGTGCGGTTTTGGACCGCACGATCTCGGTGTCGTGCGCTCCCTGGCCACACGATCGCCACGCATCGTCGGCAGGGGGTTAGATCAGGAATTATTTTTCGGTCGACGCTATTTTTGGAATTTTCTGACAACAACAGTGCAAAAAGCGTCCAAAGTTCGAAATTAAGGCCTGCTCAGTTGAAGTGAAAAGCTGTAGCTTATGGTTGAAAATGTACTGTAGTTGGCTGAAATTTTACTGTAGTTAAAGGTGGCTTATTTGGCGTAATTAAATTTTAAAAATAGAAAAAATATGTTAGCTCATCTCGGATAACACAAACAAATACAGGAAAAAAAACCGGCAAAAAACTAAAAAAGAGAAAAAAAAATCAGAAAAAGATGAAATTTATGAATAGTGAAAAAGCTGAAACTAGCAGGCCTAAGTATTTTGCATGCTGAATTTGGATAGGAATGGCGCCATCATTGGTAAATAGCATGCAATGGATACTTGGATAGGGAGGGGAAGGAGGGATGAGAACGAAAGGCGTGTTTTCTTCTCACAAAATTTCAGCAAAACAGCCTTCCGTATGAAGAAACCTTTTTCTGAAAAAAAACGTATGTACGGATGTATGAAAATTAAGGGTGCAAATCAAGTCGAAGCTTTCTGTTGAAGGTGATGATTAAGCTAGATCGAATCTATTCATCAACGATATCATCTGATTAGTTAGGCCCTGTTTGGATCCCTTGGGCTAACAACTAGTTGCTAAACTTTAGCCCTTGAGGATCCAAACAGGAGGGCTAATGGGTGGGCTAAAGTTTAGCCAAAGCCCTAACTAGTTGTTAGCCAACTAGTCCATCAAACTCAGCTAAGGCCCTGTTTGGATCCCTTGGGCTAACAACTAGTTGCTAAACTTTAGCCCTTGAGGATCCAAACAGGAGGGCTAATGGGTGGGCTAAAGTTTAGCCAAAGCCCCAACTAGTTGTTAGCCAACTAGTCCATCAAACCCAACTAATGAGGGCTAAAGGATTAGCCGGATGGAAAAAAGACGTTCATACCCACGCCAACCCTCTCAGACCACCATGCATAGGGGTATAACAGACTTTGCACTGAGATAGTAGCACTTATTAGTCCTTGGATCCAAACAGGACTGGGCTAATATTTAGCCAGCTAACTACTAGTCAGCTAACAATTAGTCCTAGCTAACAACTAGTCCTAGTCCATCCAAACAGGCCCTAATGAGGGCTAAAGGACCAACCGGATGGAAAAAAGACGTTGATACCCACACCAACCCTCCCAGACCACCATACATAGGGGTATAACAGACTTTGCACTGAGATAGTAGCACTTATTAGTCTTTGGATCCAAACAGGACTAGGCTAATCTTTAGCCAGCTAACTACTAGTCAGCTAACAACTAGTCCTAGCTAATAACTAGTCTTAGTCTATCCAAATAGGGCCTTAATCACCACAGTTAGTGACTTGATTATTCCCATGAGCTGTCTACTTTCTTCAAGGAACCTCGGTTCCTCGCCTCCCACCATTTTCGCTGGCCGAACTGATTCGAGGATAACCATCGGACAAGTAGAAGAAGAAATAAAAGTAGAAAAAATAATACCATATATATATGTATACTATGTATATGTATATACATATACATACATATATATATACACACACATCCCTACGCACTAGCATGTCTATTTATTGTGCTCTGACATTCGAATTGTTCTTTTTTTTTTCAGTTTAGTATTTGAATGTTCACATTTTGTAAATCTAGCTCCTACTTTAACTATCATAAAATGACCAGCGCACAATAAATTAATTAGCATTAATTACCCTTAATTAATGCTAATCATACATATAATATTTAATTAGTGCTAATTATATTTTATATGAACATGCCGAGCTACAGTAGCTTGGCAGGTGCTATCGAGCTCTGCTGGTAGGGGTGGAAAAAAAGCTCGTTAGTGGGCTCGTTGGCTCGGTTCAAAATTGCATCAATTATACTTGTTAATTGGTTAAACATTAAAATGAGTTGATTTCAAATGAATTTAAATTTTGCTCAAGCTCGGCTCGGCTCGTTAGCTCGTTCCTAAAAATACTTTTAAATTATCCGTAAAATGATATTAAATCAAAATATGCCAATTTTAGAAAAAGCTCGATAAGACGAGCAGTTGGCTCGATATCCACCCCTATCTGCTGGCTCGGCAAAACCTATCGAGCTACTGTAGCTTGATAGTCGATATATGTCATTTGTCGTGGCTGCTGAACTCAAGAAAAGAGTACAATTCGAATAATGATCTGTTGTGGAAAATTTGATATGTTGCAACCGTTCTAGATACGTGAACACTTATGTTTTTTTTGTTTTTGTTTCTCATAGCAATCACTATTCATAAGATATGTGAAATGAACGGGGCCTTATTGCGCTCCGACATTCGAATTGTTCATTTTTTGCAATTTAGTATCTAAACATCTACTTTTATAAATCTAACCTTTTTCTTGAACTAACATAAAACCGACCAGCACACAATAAGTTATTTAGCATTAATTACTCTTAATTAGTGTTAACCATACATATAATGCTTAATTAGTACTAATTATATTTAATATAACATTGGCAGCTCGCTTGCAGAGCCACCCTTACTCGGCAGGTCTTCGACACGCCGAGCTACAGTAACTTAGCATGTGTTGTTGAGCTTTGCTTGCTTGGCAAAATCTATAGAGCTACTAGAGCGTGCAGACAACATATGTCACCTGTCGTAGTTGCTGAGCTTAAGAAAAGAGTTGAATTTATAAAAATAGTTGTTTAAAGGTTAAAATTTTTAAAAGTAACAACAGTGCGGCCGCATGTGTAAACAGGTCCCGACGTTCGAGGGCTTCCTTCCATTGCGAAAAAATTTCGGTCTTTCCATCCAGCCGCCTGGAAGAATCCGGAAACCGGGCCCCACCGGAGCGCTGCCCTGGACATACCGCACCGAGAGGCATTTCCGTCTTTTCACACACCGTATAAACATACGCTCTTGCTCCACCACCGCATACGAGCCGCGCCTGTGTATATAACTATATATGCACGCTTGCGCCGGAGACACTAACGGCTCTGTCTGCTTCGTGGCCGCCTCGCAAAAGGGGGGAAAACATCTCTCTCTCTCTCTCTCTCTCTCTCTCTGGTCTCTGCCCGAGAAGCGGAGGCCACGAGTCTAATCCGCCCGAGCGGAGCGTGGCCGTGGCGAGGAGGGGAGGGCGGGAGCGAGCGACGGGGACAGGGGCTTGACCTGGGCTCGTTCCGTGGAGTGTACGGTGAGTTCCCGGCGATCTGGCGGCGAGTCGTTTTGCGTAATATTGTTGGGGATTTTGTTGCGAGTTTTTTTTTCTGGGCTGCATTTTGGTTTTACGCGGTCTGGCTTGTTGGTGTTTCGTACTTTCGTTGGTAGATCTGGCGGTTTCTTTGTGAATTTGATGCTGGGGGATTTTTCGATGCGAGAACGGGTTTTGGCTTTTCTTTTGGTGTGAATTTGGTTTTGATGGGGGGCCTCGTGTGGAGAAGTTTGGATTCGGGGCCATTTTTACTAGGCAATATTGGCTTTGTCTTCTTACACTTTTGCGTGGAATGGAGATGAATAGGGTTCGAGGAATGGAGACGTTCGGACTTTGGGTGGATTGCGTTGGAATGTGCTGCTGTTCTTGCCTATATTTTGCTTAATTCGATTGGAAAAATGACCCAAATAACAAGAATATTTGGGTCTCTTTGGTATTACTGTTTGCTGAGCATTTTTTTTCTTTTGCGTCTTTGAGCAGAGGCGTTTGATGATCGTCCCAAAATTCGGTCTTATCTCAACTTGAAATGTTTTTGATTGGAGCATTGCCCCCTTTGCCAAATTGATTCAAATGGAGCTCAAATAGCATCAAAATACTAAAATATTTTTTGAATCTAATAGCTTCGGAATTTGGTGGACTCTTCTTTGATACTGGCCTTGTTTTGCCCCAAAGGAGACAGATTTTAGCAGCTGGATCCGGTGGTTCATCATTCAAGTTTCCAGAGAACTGCTTATTAACTCGGATTCTCTAAACTCAAATATGGAAAATTTGATTTGCTTCTTTCTATAGCTAGTTCGATTCTGCATGTCAAATCTGGAAACTTTGATCACATTATGTTCGTTTTCCTTTTGATTTCTTTAACGAGTTTTCTACATTTCACGCTTTCTTGATTGATGCCATGGGAACTAGAAAAAAAATGCTATTGTGAATATGTATTCTCCTAAAAAGCTCATCCTTTCGTGGATTTCCCCCCTTCAGGTTGGCCCTTCTAGTGTGTGATTTCGAGCAAATTTGGATCTTGAAGTGCGGTTCAATCATGGCTGGGTCCCTTGCCGCCTCGGCATTCTTCCCTGGCCCAGGGTCTTCCCCGGCTGCATCGGCCAGAAGCTCGAAGAACACAACTGGTGAATTACCGGAGAATTTGAGTGTCCGTGGCCTTGTCGCGAAGCCTAACCCGCCTCCCGGGGCCATGCAAGTGAAGGCGCAGGCCCAAGCCCTTCCCAAGGTTAATGGCACTAAGGTTAACCTCGAGACTACAAGCTCGGACAAGGATGAGACAGTAACTTACAGTGCTCCAAAGACATTCTATAACCAACTGCCGGATTGGAGCATGCTTCTTGCAGCTGTCACGACCATCTTCCTGGCCGCAGAGAAGCAGTGGACACTGCTCGACTGGAAGCCGAAGAAACCTGACATGCTTGCTGACACATTTGGCTTTGGTAGAATCATCCAGGACGGGCTGGTCTTTAGGCAAAACTTTTTGATTCGGTCCTATGAGATTGGTGCTGATCGTACAGCTTCTATAGAGACATTAATGAATCATTTACAGGTGACACAATGACTCTTTGCAGCTTTTGTTTTTCTTCCTTTATTTTCTTTTTGCACTATTGATGCATTTTGTTCCTGTGAGGCTTACAGTAAATTTTGCAGGAAACAGCTCTTAACCATGTGAAGACTGCTGGCCTCCTTGGAGATGGTTTTGGTGCGACACCGGAGATGAGCAAACGAAACTTGATCTGGGTTGTCAGCAAAATTCAGCTTCTTGTTGAGCGATACCCCTCATGGTACTTTCCTGCAAACCATAATTGTCCACGTCATTTTCTTGGCAAGCCCCTCTTTTTCTTTGCTTTCAATTCAATTCATAACGGTACCATCTCTTGTACATTATTTATAGAGTCGTATATTTTCTTCCATTGGCACATTCAGTTTCACAATTTAATGTTAGATGTTCCGAGAAGAGTCTTATTTATGTTAGTTTCACAGTGTAATGTTATATTTATTTACTATACCATAGTATTCTATGGATTGTAGACTATTTCAATTCATAGACGCACATTTGGTGGCTGTTAGGTCCATCACAAAGAATTCATGGCCAAATTGGCCTTATGTACTATTGAAAAAAAATCCTAGTAGCTTTACCGAAGATCTAAGTAACTGGTAAGCTCTCCAAATAGTAAACAGAATGCACCACTATAATAGTGCCCACTGCCCATCTTTAGTACAAGCAACACAAAAGTTGAATTAAAAATACGTCACACTTCAGGGCCTATGTTTGCCAACTTTTTGATCTCTTGCCTCGGTAGTCGGTAGTGGCCAAAAGAACAAGGACTCAAAGATTTGTTCTGCAGTTTAAGGATTCAGTGCTGCTTAAATACTCTCGGAAGAAGTCCCTGATCTAGATCGGTGGACTGGTCTTGATCTGATACTACAGTTAGTCTTCCATTTCAACAACTGTCTGTTTAAAACCATAACTAGGTACTATTTACTGTTGTTTGCTCAACTGACTAGAGGTCCAAGTCTAAGTTTGCCTGGTTGGAGAAAAGGAAAAGTGATTTCAATTTGCATTTTTTGGCGTATTGTAGTTCATATATAGTTGCAGACAATTGTTTATAGGCTGAAAAAAATGACTAAATGTTTTTCACCCTGCTATAATTTTAGGGGAGATATGGTTCAAGTTGACACATGGGTAGCTGCTGCTGGCAAAAACGGCATGCGTCGAGATTGGCATGTTCTTGACTACACTTCTGGCCAAACAATCTTGAGAGCTACAAGGTTTGCTTTCCATCTGTTTGCATGCATTGCGTTTCTCTTTTTGATTCATGCTGTTTTGTAGTGCCTTTTTAAGTCGTTGATTGTGCTTCCCTTATGACACTTGTTCGCAGTGTTTGGGTAATGATGAATAAGCAGACTAGAAGACTTTCAAAAATGCCAGATGAAGTTAGAGCTGAAATAGGTCCGTACTTCAACGACTGTTCTGCTATAACAGAGGAGCAAGGGGAAAAGTTGGCTAAGCCAGGGAACAAGTTTGATGGCGCTGCTACCAAACAGTTTGTAAGAAAGGGGCTTACTGTAAGTCGGTTAGATATTCATAGTTATCATAATTCATTTTGCTGATTGTTCTCATCTATAAGATTTCTCATGGAAACTCCTTTATTTTCAACAGCCTAAGTGGGGTGACCTTGATGTCAACCAGCATGTGAACAATGTGAAGTATATCGGGTGGATTCTTGAGGTAATTTCTTTTTCCCTTTCTTCACTGTTTAGACAAAAGTCATGGCTTCTATCCTGCCTGATACATGAACTTTGAATCAGAAGTTTCATAGGGCATCAGGTCTGGTGGTTTGTAAAGTAGACATTATTAGTCTCATCCCTAGTCATCTTTCGAGCTGCTTAACTCTTCTGTACTTATAAGCTGTCAAAGATTCCTGAGCTCTTTATTATTCTTTTTTCAGAGTGCTCCAATTTCTATACTAGAAAAGCATGAGCTTGCAAGCATGACACTGGATTACAGGAAGGAGTGCGGCCGTGACAGTGTGCTGCAGTCTCTTACCACCGTCTCAGGTGAATGCCGCGATTGTAACCTAGACTCTGCCATCCAGTGCGACCATCTGCTTCAGCTGGAGTCCGGAGCTGATATCGTGAAGGCTCACACAGAGTGGCGACCAAAGCGAGCACAGGGCGAGGGAAACACGGTGTTCCCACCTGAGAGTTCATGAATGCTTCTGATGTTAATCCGGCAAGCATGGGTTCCTATGAAGTGCAATTTCTAAGCTTGGCTAGTAACACAAGACACACGCTTGACGGCAGGAAATTTGGCGTGCCGGGGATAAGCCACATAACCCAACCTGAGTTTTGTGCTTCACACATTCAGATTTCAGAGACTTGAATGTGCATGGTGGCATATTGTTCACACGCCCAAGCGGTTTGGGACAAAATGCTCCCATTGGGAAGCCTCGTCAGGATGCGAACTCTACTTGGTGGTACTGAATTATTTTGAAGGTTGGGTTAGGACAGAGAAAAGGGTGGAGTTGCGATTATGGAACATGAGTGACGCCAGGTTTATTAGACAGAGGAGACGGACTTGTGTTTGTGATGCTGAACAAAAATGCAGAAGCTGGATTGTTTTTGACCCGTGTTTGGATTGAAGCCGGAGCAAAGATTTACAATCGATATAGATAAATAAATGTACTAATTTAGCCCAGATGGGTGTGTGGAGGCGATCCCTTGTAACAGTCTAGTTTGTACATTCTTACCATCTTATTAATTGAATCGCAGCCCTCCTGCGTTTTCATAAAAAAAAGAAAGGCTCTGTGTTACCTAAGCTTCAAAATTCTGTCAAATGATTCATTATTGTTTCTGTGTCCAATGATTCAAATGATTTTACTTTAAGCCTACTGTTCTAACCCAAGATGCTTCATTATTTTCTTTTTGTCTTTGCCAAAACTCTCTCTCTGCTCAATTGTTCTTTTTTTTAGTATCTCTGCTCAATTGTTCCGGAGACAGGCTGTGGGTATGGGAAGTTGTTTGAAGCATGTAATTTATTCTTAACAAACTGCTCTAAGTTTCTCTGGTTGGACCTTTCTAGAAGAATCTCTCGACCTGTCATAAGCACGACAGCTTTGAGCTTGCCCTCTTTTTTTTGGGCAAGGAAGGTCGACCTGTAAAGTGACTCGCGCAACGCTAGGGTTGGAGTAACGTACAGCGACGTGCAAACTACGATGCCTTCTTATTTACCTGTAATCTTAGAACACTAAGGTCCCGTTTGGGACTCATGGAAATTTCTAAATTCCTCCAGAATTCGAGCTATCTCACGAGGCAATGGACAAGCAGTTAAACTCCGCGGAATCAACGCAAAAGATACTTTACTGTTTTGGCGGCTGTATTCCAAGTTCTAATGGATGTGACGAAGTGGCAGTTTCGATTAATCATGGAAATATTCCTAGGCTTTGGCAGCTTCAGCTAAAAAAAGAGATAGGATCGAGATGAAGGTAGAAACCACAGTTCATCTTCTTTCGTGACGGCCTGAGACAACAACCGCATGCATGCAGCATCACACGTTTGGTAAGATAGGATCATGGGAAATACAACAAACAAGGCTAAAGAAAACATAACATGCGTGCATGATAGAAGTACAGGAGAAGTTGAGCTGCCTTCACGCAAGAAGCAAAAGCAAAGCAGCGGCCGGGGGATCGGAGCTGGCTCGGCGTTAGGTGTCATCGCGACAGGCAGTCCGCAAACCAACCGTCCGCATGGCTGCATTTGGTGTGATTCGTCCGTCGGGGATGGGGCCCCGAGCCAGCCTGCAGCCGCACGGCATCCAGCGAAGGATAACGCGGCACTGCACGGTGCGCGCCCGTGCCGGCCGGTCTCGCGCCCAACCGACGGACGGACGGACGGACGGGACGGCGGCGTGGCAGCGCAGACGCCACGCGACGTGCGCCGCTAGCTGCCGCCGCCGCGGGAGCCTTGGTGTGCTTTGATGGATCACGGCTTGAGTTATGGCCTGCCCGTCCCCCGTCCCTTTTCGGTGGATCGCTGGCTAGTCCTAGATCGTCATGGGGACGGCCTATTAAGCTGTGGCATGCATTCAATGATCCGTCGCACGACCGGATCGGATCGGGCGCCGCCGCCGCCGCCGCCGCTCGAGCGGTACATACAACTGCGCGGTTGGTTTGGGTGGATGGATCTGTACAGGAATGGTTGGTTTGCGTGTTCATGCCGGTGCCTGGTGCTTGCAGGGGTAGTGGGGTCTGTCTGCAGCTTCACGTGTTCCGTGTTCATGACGGTGGAGACGGGAGGCCAGGATGTATGGTTAGATTACGTATGGCTATGAGTAGGGTGCAATCGGTCCGTATACGGACGGGTATAGTCTATCTTGTATTCTATTTAGTATTTTTTTTAATAATATAGACAATACTGAATATCTATTTCTCTATTACGTATTTGTTCTATAAGCCTTCAGACGGTGGGTTAGACGAAAATTATCCGTTTCTTTTTGCACCTATACATAGGACATTGGACAGTAGAGTGCAATAAGAGAGAACACTAATCACCGAAATGTCGAAGGAAGAGCATTAAGCATTCTCCGCTTGTTTAGATGTTACGATTTATCTATATGTTATCTTTTTTCTAAGTGAAGTCACAATAGACTTTCTCATATCATCTGACATACAGATATATACGGACAGATATCAATTATCTCGTATCTTATTATATATTTTTTCTTCGAAGTCGAAATTGAATATGAATAATATCATATACCTATTTACTCATTTCATATCCATTCCACAAATCTTTGAAAGATCGGTGGGACAAAATTTAGGTGGTGATCGGTTCGGCTGAAAAGCCCATGGCTTATGGCTGAAAATACTGTAGCTGGCTGAAAAAAACACTGTAGCTGATAGAGGCTTATTTAGCATAATTAAATTTAAAAAAATTTAAAAATATAAAAAATATGTTAGCACATTACGTATAATACAAACAAATATGGGGAAAAAAGAACTGGAAAAAAAGCTCAACAAAAAGTCAAAAGTTTAAAAAAAGATGAAACTTATAAATAGTGAAAAATAAATCAGAAGTCAGAAGCCAAAGCTGAATTGATCAGTGCGTTATTCACTCGGTTTACACCTCCAGCAGCTACGAGAGATGAGCAGTACTCGGTACAAGCAACGCGGCGCGAATGGTCCTCAGTCCCTCGAGAAAGGGTGAAAACACGAACCCGCTGGTGAGTCACGCTATCTTGGCCTGGTCCGGTCCGTTGCCCGGCACGACCCATCAGCGCTCGCCGGCAGGCAGAGCTGAGAACGCCACGTTTTCCCGTGAGCCGCGAGCCCGCGACATCTCTCTTCTCCGCGAATTCGCCACTCGTACTCAGCCGCGCGAGCGCGCACTGACACTGCCACACCGCAGTTACACCGATAAATTTGCGAATTCACGAGAGCCGAAGCCCGCGTCGTTCTCTTCGGCCCCTTCCTTCCTCCACCCATGCTGCCGTTCGCGTCAAGTACGGAAGCCACGGCACAAGCGGCAGCTTGACACGCGCGTGGCGCGGCGCACCAGTGCCCTCACAATGGCAGCGTCGCGCTGCGTCCGGCCTCACCCGTCCCTGGCTGCCGCGGTGCGCGCGTGTAGCTCCTGCGACGTCATCGCCTCGGGGAACAGGCTGATCGGGGAGCACCTGAGAGCCGGCAGGTTCGACGCCGCGCGGTGGGTGTTCGACGGAATGCCGCGGAGGGACGTCGTGTCCTGGAACTCCGTCATGGCCGTGCACGCCCGGTCCGGCGCGCACGGCAGTGTGGCGAGGGCGTTCTTGGAGCTAAGGCAGCGCGGGTTCCGGCCGGACCATACCTCGTTCTCGACCGTGCTGTCGGCCTGCGCGCGGCTGGAAGCTGTGGAGCTGGGGAGGTGCGTTCATGGGCTCGCGTTAAAGACCCGCTCCTCGGCCAATGTGTTTGTAGGTGCCTCGCTGATCACGATGTACGCCTACTGTGGGGTATTCAGTTGCCTGGAGCGGGTTCTTCATGGTGTCGATAATCCAAACGTGGCCTTGTGGAATGCTCTTGTATCAGGCCTCGTGATGAACCATCGATCAGATGATGCTCGCAGGATTTTTGACCAGATGCCTGCGCGCAATGTCGTGTCCTGGACAGCCATGATAAAAGGGTACATTATGGTGCACAAGGTGGGGATGGCGGTTGAGCTGTTTAAATTGATGCCTGTAAAGAACTCCGTGTCGTGGTGCGTCATGATCGGAGGACTTGTTCACCATGAGCAGTTCAGAGAGGCAGTTGAATTGTTCAATAGTTTGATGAGGAACGGGGAGGAAGTGACAAGTGCAGTTCTTGTTAAGGTTGTGAACGCTTATTCTGGCCTGAAAAGTATTAGGGAAGGCAGATGCATTCATGGATTTGCTGTGAAGTCTGGATTTGTTCTTGACCTGATTATCGAGGCTTCATTGGTTATGATGTACTGCAACTCCTTAGATATTGACGAAGCATGGTTGGAATTTGACAAAATGGACAGAAAGCATGTTGGTTCATGGAATGCCATCATATGTGGCTATATATATGCTGACAAGATCGATGAGGCTAGAAAACTCTTTGATTCCATGATTGACAGAGATAAGATCTCATGGAACTCGATGGTTAATGGCTATATAAGAGATGGAAGAATTACTGATGCTACTGAGCTATACTCAAAGATGCCTGAAAAGAATGTGGAAGCTGCTACTGCTTTGATGTCATGGTTTATAGACAATGGAATGCTTGATAAAGCACAGGATATGTTTTATAATATGCCCCAAGTAGATGTAACATCTTGCACAGCTTTGCTCTTTGGATATGTGAAAGAAGGATATCTGGATGATGCACTGGACATCTTCCATAGGATGCACAAAAGAACTTCTGTCACTTATAATGTGATGATAGTTGGTTTGCTTCATCAAGGTAAGGTTACTGAAGCTTACAAGCTCTTTCATGAATCTCCAGCTCATGATTCAATGACTTGGAGCTGTTTAATTACTGGGCTCGCTCAAAATGGTTTAATCAATGATGCAATTAAGCTGTACAAGAAGATGCTATTGTCAAATATAAACCCAAGCGAGTCAGTTGTTTCTAGCCTCATGAGCTGTTTTTCACATCATTCTATGATGGTTCATGGTCAGCAGTTTCAAGCCACAGCTATCAAGCTTGGACTCGAGTTATGTTTGCTAATTCAAAATTCACTTATCAGCCTATATTGCAAATGTGGTGAAATGATTACAGCCCAAAGTATTTTTGATCGGATGGCTAAGAGAGATGTGGTAACATGGAATACAATCATTCATGGATATGCATTCAATAGTCTTGGTCAAAATGCTGTTGAAATGTTCGAGAATATGAAAAAGGCACAAGTTGATCCTGATGACATCACATTTCTTGGTGTACTATCTGCATGTAATCACTTGAGCCTTTTGGAGGAAGCAAAACATTTCTTCCATGTGATGACATTTGATCATGGAATTGTACCTAATATAATGCACTATGCTTGCATGGTTGATCTATTTTGTAGGAGGGGCATGGTTGAGAAGGCTGAAGGATTAGTCAAGTCAATGCCATTTGAACCCGATTCAGCAATATGGACTTCTCTCTTAAGCAGTTGCAGATTGAGTGGCAATGATAAGTTAGCAGAGCATGCGGCAAGTCAATTAATTGCCACCAATCCTTCTAGTAAAATGCCGTATCTGCACCTCATCAGTGTGCATGGATCAACAAATAGATGGGGTGTGATCGATAGTTTGAGAAGTCAAATTAGAAGCACTGCCATTGCGAAAGAAGTTGGTTATAGCTGGATTTAGCATCCCATCACGATTCACTGATGTGTACTGCTGGTATTTAGAAACAGTATTCATGGGCAGGCGTGCATCCCTTGATCATTTCTGCAGAAATTTTCCACTAAACAGGTAAAATTTTAGCAAATAAGTTGATGGATCCCCTTTTGAGATGACAACTTTTGTTTACAGTGTCATGCAGAATGGATAAATGCTGTGTTCATTCAGCCTGTGATGGGTTAACCCAGGCATATTGATGAGGGATGGAACAAGCGTGAAGCATGTTCGTTGGCTAAATTTCAGTTGTATATTCCAGCTTGAGATTTCCACCACACAGCCAGCAATAGCATCACACAAACTGGAGGTATTGTCACTATTGTTATGCTTGTTCCTTGGTTGCACATTTCTGCAACGAAGCTTCTGAAGTCTGAAAACATGCAAGTAAACTACTCTGCAAACAATTTTTTGGCTGATAGGTATCTGGTAAGCATCCTGCTGGATTATGTACCAATCAATTAAACAAAAGCATGGGACACCATTTCTAGTTGAATGAGAACATTTTAACAGGAATTGCCATCTTGTTCTCCAGAATTCTTTAGTGCTCAATTGAAAACGGCACGGCCTTGTTTGCTTATAGATTCATTTTTTGTTGCTCTTCAGGAAGATAACGATGTCATGAACTTCGCCACCAGGTTGCACAGTTTGAATAGCAGGCACAGTGTTCAGCAAGTGTGGATGAATCACTTTCAGCAGGCCAAAACAGTTTCAGCTCCTTCGGCTTCCTACGAAGTGTTCATCCCAGCTGCATGTTGGATCAGGAGAAAATTGATATTATGCCACTCCTTTGGAGTGGCTTCGATAAAATGCCACTCTCTAGATGGCAATTGTTAAAATGACATCTAATACATGATTAGCTCTATGATTTGCCATTTTAGGGGTTTTAGCCATTTCTTTTTCATTTTTTATTTTTTCCCCCAAAATTACATAGGAAATGTCCATAATACCCTTCTTTTAGCCATTTCTTTCCAGCAGACTCAAAATCGGCTGCCGCCCATAATACACGAGGAGACGAACTTCCCGATTCAGAATTCTGTTCAGAATTCTGTCACTGTGCAACTTGTAAAATTTAGGATGTTACTGCGTGTTAATGCTATTGATCATACCTTCCCGATTCACGCTTTCGACTTCGGTAGATCCATCAACTTGGGTGGTTACAGGATGGCTCCTTGCTAATCCGTCTTCAGAAAGGTTGCAGAGATTCATCTCATATGAACAGTGTGTTAAGAGTGCAACTGCAACTAGAGGAAACAATAGAGTACCTTTCCAGGAATTTGCTTTCGTTACGGATCGCTCGCAGGTTCTTACGTCCATTGTTTCCTGGATCTGCTCACAGAACACAAAGCATGACCAATAGACACCCATTGTACATCAAAAGTTAGAGAGTACAGCAATAGTGCTCATTGCTTATGAGAAACGAAGGGATGCATGCAGAGAGGGGGAGCTTAAGCTTGCTGAAGAATTGTCATCACCCAGTGACTGCATTAGGTGCCTCTTGAATGTCTCCAGCTGGCAAGTGGAAACCAAAAAAAAAAATGGCTAGTCTCAGCTTAGGATTGACATTGCTTTTCGCAGAGCATTTTATAGCAGTGAACTCGAGGAGGAGTGCGAATGTGTGATCTCGGATCACAAATGAAAGAAATGGCTAAAAGGAGGGTATTATGGACATTTTCTATGCAATTTTGGGGGGAATAAAAAATGAAAAAGAAATAGCTAAAACCCCTAAAATGGCAAATCATAGAGCTAATCATGTATTAGATGACATTTTAACAATTGTCATCTAGAGAGTGACATTTTATCGAAGCCACTCCAAAGGAGTAGCATAATATCAATTTTCTCGTCGGATCAGTGGTGAGTGTTAACATGACCCAGACAATATGGTATGCCAAGAGAAAAATTGGCCTGAGTTGTGGATTGATTCACTATTTCCCTTCGAATCTTACTCGTGGGTTACATTTTAGCAGCTTGCGCTCTCATGGAATATGAAAGGGCTTCAGCAACTTATCTAAAGAAAATTGCTTTGCCCTCCCGAAAATGAATCATACAAACTACAGAGTAGCGTACGTCGTGCAATTTTCAGCCGACAAGCAACTTATTCAATATATTACCTGTGCCATCATTCTCGTGTGTTGGCTTTGCAATAATCACGTAGTTACTATAAATCTTCGAGATAATGCATCGAGGAACAAAGGGAATAACACATGAAGAAGCATAGCAAAACAACAAACCAAGGACATGCGCAACGCAGATCGCTGTATATCAGCGAGGGGAGAATCAAAGAAATAAAGGGTTGAACTCACGTAACAATACAGCATAGCAGATACAGAACTTGGCTATCCAAATTAATCACTTTCTCCTAGTACTACTGATTTGTTTAGCCGGCTAAAAGATGTATTCCATCGGGTGCATGCTAAAGCTTGGGACATTTCCCTAGGAATGGCAGCTCAGGGGAGAGAATCCCATCATATGTTGCATATATCTGACACCGTATATCGATGTTAGTACAGCAAGAATAAGTGGGCGTAGGTGCAATATCGTGGTTTGTCTTTTTGACATTCACCTCCACCTAGCACCTCCCAATCTGATTACCTCTTCAGTTTCGCAACCCCTGCGAGCTCTATCATCACCTGCATCATCCTTTGTATTTGTTGCGTCACCATATAAATCCTTCAACTTTGCCAAGTTGGATGGCTCTGGTGCTTTACCAAATGGGCTGGAGCGATGTTTGTTACCGTCGGTGGCTCTGCCACGGTTTGGACTCCTGCTCCTGCTTCTATGGGCGCTTGAAAGTCCATTTCGATCAGAGTCCCTGTCCCTCCTTTCACGACCTCGCCTCTCAACATCTCTGTCTGAATAGCTCGGCCGATAGTAATCACGGTATCTGTTATCACTGGTGTGCCGATCATGCTCCCTGTCCTTGTACCTATCACGATCACGATCTGAACGGTCCCGCTCAGAATCATGATCACGCTCACAACTCCGACTTTGGCGCTTCCTAGGTGAAGATCTTGCATGATCACCATCATAACTCCTTTCCCTATCCCGTACAGAAGGCAATGTCTTGCGGACTGGTGATGAGTCCCTTGTGGATGCACGGTGTGGAGCACGCTGACCAAAAGAGACTGATAAAGAAGCCTTTACCGAAGGAGGCCGTCGGGCAGTATCATCTGAACCATGGCGACTAGAATCCCCAGTTATCCCTGACAGCTGGGTTGGGAGCTTCATCTTCTCAAGATGGCCAGTGACCTGTCGCAAAATTGGGAGAGGCACTCGTGGAAGAAGGCTGTCGAAGTAGTACTGGAAAGAAACAGTAAATGGCATGAAAACTTAATTTTGCCATACATGCAAATAATATTTCTCGATTGAAGCTATCAGAATAATAGCTCAAAAATGAAACACTGAACAGTAGCATCAGAGTTGTCAACAAAAACAATACAATTGTGAGATTAATATGATTGTGAGGTTAATATGCTATGTAATGTTTTGGCATACGGGCACATAGGCTTGGGGCTGAGGGCTTTCTCAGTAATATGCAGCTCTAACATCACTTATGAAGACAAGCCGTGGCAATAGAAAATAAATTGGAACAAAAAAAATGCCAAAAACAGAGTAGTCAATGTTTTGCGATTGCTTCCAGCCAACTGAGTCAAACATCATTCTGTATAGGCTGGACCTATAAATGGAATTAAAGGACCCATCCACTGAAGAGTAACAACAACCGACCAAACCAAAGAACCACAATTCACAACTGTTTCAGTTCACCCAGAAAACAGGCATCTCAATTTGCTACCAGTTTTCTGCTAACTTGCATGGACAATGAAATCTATGAACTACTGGACTTAGTTCGTTAGCCCATAGCTAAATCTGGAGGAATTTCCAACAACAATATCACTGAAGCCTCTGACTGGTAATAAATGTGGGGACAACCAGTAAAAATTGCATTTTTTTATAGCTAACTGTCTGCCAGAACTAGCAACCCTAAACAAATTCAAGAACTTCCAATTGTAAGCTGCATGCTTATTACATATTGGACTTCCTTTTCTTTTTGATAGGGAGATGAACTTTTTTCTTGATAAAATACACCCATAGACCTTATTGAAAGCATAAAGCACGATAGAAAAGAAAACAATTGCATCTCTTGCCAAAAAGAAACAAATATGTGACATAGTCCTCAACAAATTAAAGCAGAGTAAAGTATCAAGGTAGCATACATCATTTTCACGTGCTATGAATCCTTCAACCAACCAGTTTAAACATAGGAAACACTAGTGGAAAAATGGGAAAAGAACATTTGAGTAACATATCATGACAAACCTTATACAAAGTGGTTACTGGTGGAAGAGATGATGTCTCCACTTAAAGCAACTCCACAATTGAAATTTCCCCTCAGTATGCCAAATCAATAGGTGGGTGAGTGATTCAACAAACACTAATTGCATTTAGGTTCAGAAAATAGTATGATGTATGCCCTTGGATGTGATTAATTAAAGGACACTGTAGTAGCAGCTTTACAATACTGTTCTGTTTAATAGCAGAGGGGGAGTTTAAGAGATATACCTGACCAAGGAGGAGATCACGCACATAAACACCCATAGTAGTCATTTTACCATTGGATCCAGGGGAAAACTCCTGAAAGGGGAGACACATTATGTAGAGTTGAATTATGGTACACTGGAAAGAACTGCAATGGGATTAGCCATTTAATCATAAAGAAGCATAAACGTCTTACAACTATAAACACAGCAAAATTAGCATGCTAAGAAAAGGAGTGAAAAACCATTTGCACAGATAGATCCACATGTCTAAGCATTGGGTTCATACATGTGCACATCGGTATGTTTCAAAGAAGCAAGTGCTAGTAGTCTAGTACAGGAATGGTGGATTCCAGAGAACTATCAATTTGCCCTTTCTGATCACACACTTCCATCAGCTCACCATCTGGGCTTCCTTTATATCATCCTTTTTTTTAGCTTTGCTTCTATGCTTGGTCCGCAATGGAATACAATAGAGGAACCATCTTTTGTGCCACCTTTCATATTTTTAGTAATTATTTCCGGTTTGCAAGCATTGCCCTTAACAAATAGCAGGTGCATAATAAGAACAGACGATCTCTGTTTATCTTATGCAAGTTTTAACACACCACTTTATCGGAGCAATACAGAGGTTTGCTAAATACTTCAATGCATAACATGGAACATATGGGGGGAAACTAGCAATTGTCCTCTTTACTGCATAAATTTATTGTCAAACAAATGCAAAAGAAGCAGAGAGCTAACGCAAGAGACAATACCTCATCATCTTTAATGTAAGGTTCATACCAGGTCCATAATGTCTTTGGTTCTGCAACATATCGCAGGTAGAGAAATCCAATCTGAAATATAAATTATTATTATTATTATTGATTTATTGTCCGAGAGCTAAAATTATTTTTTATAAGATAAAAATTCCTGGTTCTCTAAAAGCTAGTGCCATGCACAAATGGAAATGTTTGTTTCTTCCGTGGAGATTCAACTACCTATCAGGGATCTATCAGGATTCCAACAAAGATTTCCAAGTCATCCCACTACATTTACCGGGGAAAATTTACCTGACAATACACTGAGACTCATTTTCAATCACACTGTCTACAAACATAAAACTAAATTCAGTGCTTTAGCAAATTCTCATACATTTAGTAATTCCCCTATATTGCAGCCTGCATGCAATATGCGATTGTGAAACACAGAAACATAAATAAACATTGGAACCAACAAACCGTGGACTTACAGCTCTGATGTAAGGAGAATCAGGGTGCTTCAGCAGCCCGTGCATCTGCTTCACGGTGAGCTTCATGGTAAAGAACTTGTACAAGAGGCAGAACGCGGAGGAGGGGCCACGGCAGTTGCCGGTCATCCATGGCTCAACGTGGTCAACCTGGTTGTAGATCTCGTCAATAACCTCGTGGTACGTCTTGAGCCTGTAGAGCTCCTTGAAGTAGTCCGAGGAAAGGATGTTCACGGACAGCACCCTCTCCATCAGCACATCGATGGGCCTACCAGATGACTGTATCTCCATTTCCCCTCTGAAATTAACATCACACAGAATCAATCCAAAGCATAATTGAGATCTCCTAAATCTTTGTTAATCTATATGTATTACTATTTGATACTAAGACAAGGGCCGTAAAATTATAGGGCATCTCTAAGAAAGAAATTGCCAGTGTTTCGACAAAAGATCGAAAATTTCTAATCCGAACTAAAATTGTTGCAGGCCAGCAACAGGGGAGAGCAAATCACAAAAAGATGGAATCTTTTTGTGCTTCAAGATTCAAACTTTCACCCTGGAATCGAATAGTTACCTCTTTCCTTCTCACCAGAACGCGAACGAGGCCACGCGCGCGCGCGCGCGGGAGACCACAGCGGCGACGCGATCGAGATGGGGGCTCGGAGTAATCGTATCGGATTGGGGATTTGGGAGAGGGGAGAGGGCGGCGAGGCGAAGAGGAAGCTCGGGGGTTGTGTTAAAGCGGCGAGGTTACAAGGGTAAACAGCCATATCTCACCCGTCCGTTATACGATCCACGAATTATATCGTGCCACGTAATATCAATATGTTCGCGGGGAGGATGTCGCCGTTAATACTCTTGTCTGTCAGGGGTATAAAAGTAAAATTATATTCTGTTCTCCATCTCCTTCCTTCTGCGGTCCTGTCTCTTCCCTCTTCAGAGACTGGAGCCCTAAACCCATCGGGACAGAGAGATTTGAGGTACGAAAGATCGCTTCCGAACGCTAATCTTACCGAATTTCTTGCTCTTCTTAATGATTAGTCTCCTATAACTGGTTTTTGATTCTTCTGCTCTGCCTATCCTCGACAATTTTCAGGCATGAATTCCATTTACATGACTTTACATTCCACTTCCTTCCTTTAATTAGCCTAAAAAAAGTGCGATTTCCGCGGTTTAGCTTCGGAAATGAGTGATCTGGTGGTGTTTGGTATAAAAAAAGATATATCTTTTTAAAAAATTATGAGCTCGTCAAGTGTGAGGAGTCTAATAGCATTGGAGGATGACAAGATTTATTCTGTTAAACGCTGTATTTTTCTAGCACTCTAGCATCCATAGCTTTATGGTGTCCGTGAGATATCCTGAGATTGTTCTTTGCTTTCCCTTCACGGGGGGCTCTGGTTTTTGCTGCTTAATTGGACTGGAATGTTGGTAAATGGACAAATGGCCATCACTGGTGATCATTTTCGTTTCGCGGACAGTTACAATAGAAAGATGTGCTTTATTTGAGTAAATTCGTGATAGTATTCTTTCCCTCTCTGGTGTACACCATACAGAAGTTTATCGATTTACGATTCATCCAAATTTATCGTACGAAGTTCCAAGAATAGAAAGAGTTCATACCTGTAACATGTTGATTGACGATGGTCACAGGCACACCACCTTTGTCCCGAGCAAGACTCCCCCTAGGAGGTGTCGTCCTTGGACGAAGCACAGGGGTGGCCGGAGGGGGGCGGGGCTTGCCAGCCTCCGAACTCGAATCAATTTCATCATGGTGGTCAACATGTAGTCTTTTTGTGGCTTGTTGTGATTGGTTGGCCCACAATTTGGTCTTATGCTGGTTGAGGATATCTTAAGTTGATTTTGGTTGCCTAATGATGGTTTAAGATGAATTAGTGGGTGATTAGCCGGATGATGATACTTGAGTACTAGCAAGAGGTGCCGGCCGGTCCTGGTATCTCAATAACCTTAAAGAATAGGTACCACACAACTAAGGGCGGACGATAATTTTTTGTTTAGCTAACCATTAATCCCGTTTGTTTTGTTGTTGCCTTCTTTTTTGTAAGGTGGGTAAAACAGGTAAGACTCTTGTGCTGACTATTGTTGTATTATACTTGTAACTTAAACTTATCTAACTAATTTGTATGATGTGGACATGTACTAATTATACTGGCCTACATATACATATACATTGATAGATACATATATACATACATAGATACATACATATACTAATTGTACATATAATGATTGTTATTAGAGAACAAAGGTGGATTACAACTAATTAATGCTTTAATGGTCCCGAATATGCCAGTATAAATAACTGAATCATGTAGAACCAGCAATCTGTGTTTGCTCATTTCATAATACTTACATGTTCATCCAAGAATGCTAGAATATATACTTGTTGAGAAGGTAAATCACCCAATGAAATAAACACACACAACAGGTTAGTCACTGAATAAATATCAGAAGATTTCGATCTAAACTGCCAATGCAATCAAGTAAAGAAGAAAACTCATGAACTTGGTAGACATTAGGTCAACCGGTGGGAAATCATGAGGAAGACAGGCATCGAGATGGCCCATGACAGCTACAGTGATCTTCCACTGATGCACCTCGCACCTATTTCAAAAACTTCTACCGATGACACGCACCTCGTTGCCTCACAAGAATCCCGCTCGCCTCTGCTTTGTTGGCTGCTGGCATCCACCGCCATAGGCACATTTCGATTTTGTTTTGCCTACTACCACTGTGTGCCCATCGAGAGAGGAATTGGGTCTGTCAGGGGGTGGCAGCAGACCGAGAGCGCAGAGCTGAGATGAGAGAATAGAAGGGGTTGGGAGTCCATGGCCATGGAGCCATGGAGGTGAGAGGAGAAGGGGGATTGGCAGAGGAGGAAGGAGGGGTTTGGGTGAGAGAAGGCCTCAATGACGTGGCCACATCGGGCCTTCGGGACCTCCCCCTCTCTGTTCCTCTTGCTCATGCACAACTGTCGCTAGAGACGCACCATGGTAGTCTGGACGTACATCGTCGATGGCTGGCGACGAAGACAAGAGAGAGGTGGAAAGAGAGATGAGGACGAGTACCTTCTGTGCTGACAACGAGCTCCTTCAGTGAGGAGGCACACACCAGTGGATCTGGGTCTGCTGTGCCCAGATCCGGGGCCACCATGCCCTTATCTGGAGTCACTGATGGTGCAAGAGGACAAGGTGTCGGCAGCAGGGAGGTGGTTGTTGTTGGATCCAATCTTCGGTGAGGAAGAAGCAGTTGGACGAGAGGAAGAAGCGCTGCCACACGCAGTCGCTGCACTACCATCACCCACCGTCCTCGGTCGCCAAGCTAATGCCGCTGTCCACGGTCGCCCCTTTGTGTACCCTGCACTACTGACTTCTCCTCTGTGTACAACATGGCTGCCCCTCCCTAGGGCTCTCACCGTCACCTCCCCCGATGCCCTCCTCTCCCCACGTCACCATCTCCCCTATCGCGTCAAATATGAGGCCACAAGATTCGACACATGTGGCTACGGTGGTAGAGGAACCCGAGGAGGTCGTCAATGGTGATGGAGGTCGCCGGATCGGGGAGATCGAGTCAGCGATGGTAGGGTTTAGTGGTGGTCTGGTTTTAAGCGATGGTAGTGCTATTCATCAGAAGTAGAAAGAAGGGGGAGCCAAGGGGAAGTGAGGGAGACCGCAGGTGATGATAGAAGCCGCTGAATAGCGAACAGAGGCGACGACGCCGTTCAGGCAAGTGGGGGAGAGAGATGTAGGAAAGGGGACAGAATGGGGAGTGGGGAAGAGAGAGAGAAGGGCTAGGTTTAGAAAGGGGAGTGGGCTAGGCCAAGGGAAGAAGAAAAACAGGCTAGCCCATGAAGAAATTAGAGCAAACAGACTATATGGTGGTGGGATGACTAACGAACCACCAAGGGGGAGTTGCAAGAGGGATGAACTACCACCATCAATTCTTTCTTTTAAGTAGTAGAGAAAACTAATTTTATAATGTCATAGCGCACTTCCCCCTAGTAGCATGTGGTTGTTCAGAACGGCGCACACCAACTTCACCGAGACGAGGGCCGAAACGGTGCTGCTGGCGTGCCGCACCTTGTGGCTAGGGATGCAAGGGGTCCAGTTCGGGTTAACCCTGTACCTGGCCCACTGGCCCCATGGAGATTAGCTGAGGGTCAGGGCCGGACTGCCCCTCACTTCTTTTCGGCCCTAAGGACCATTGGGGTCACATGGGTTGGCCCTGTTTTGTTTAAGCAGTTACAGTTTGGAGCCTGGAAAGCTCTATAGTTTATTCGCTTGATGCAACAACTCATATAGGCCATATATTTGAGTAGTAAGAAAGTAACGAGTTAACATAATTGTCACAAGTCATACCATACATCAGTCGTAATAAAGTAACATGCTCACAAACGGAGGTCTCGTAAAGACCATTAAAACATGCTCTCACACACAGGTCTCAAAAGACCAAGTTTGAGCTAATGGTAAGAAAAGTTGTTTTAAGCAGTAAAGCACTAATTAATCTACTCTAAATTCTTAGTATAAGAAAAGCTGATCTGGCAGAGTGGAAACATATCATCATTCATTATACAGTTGCACCCACACACTGAAATGTTTACTTCTCCTGATATATCATCACTGTTGTTTCCATTTGCAGGACAACAACGCAAATTTCTGAAACTAACAACAACAATGATGAGAAATATGTGTGCTCAAACAGAAATTCAGAAGTATATCAGGAAAATGTGCTACATGAACACTCCTAACTAACTTGGGAGCAGAGATCACAAGTACAAACCAAAACAGAATTCTCTGAGCCTATTCTGGTCAACATGTTCCAGTAGGTCATGAATTTAACAGGTAACTAATGCTCAAAAGTTAACGAATACCATCAAAAGAAAAGTACTACCACTACCCCAGAAACAAGATGAAGTTCTAGTAGAAAAAAAGGGATCAGTGCAAATTTGTCACTCTCCTCTGTTTGAACAGTTCAAACAAATCATTTTTTTAGCAATGTTACATGATCGAAAAGTTCAGATTGGAAGATCAGCAAAATCAATCAAGTCATGAATGAAGTCCGTGCCATACTGACCTCAAGTGGTATATACATCAAGTAGCAATGAGAGGGCAAGCGGATAGCTTCCCTTTGTAGAGAGAACTCTTGAGGAACTTTCTTAATGCTTGAATTTTACACTTCATTGGAATACTGACCTCATCATCTTTACACTGCTAATTACTCTCTGAAAGACTAGTGTGTTACACTTTCACATTGTTTTACCTCCCTTGAGTAAGAAGGCATTTGATGCCAAATTCTTCAGGTCACCCTGTAGGTCAGGCTATTTCCATCAGACACTTGTTTTGTAGAGGATAATTCGACTTTTCATTTTATACCTTTGCTTCCTACAAAGGTTTTATTAAGGCCTAGATGCATTAACTTGTTACTAGTAAACAAATGGCAATTACAGTACACGGTTTCTGTAGTGAAAAGCAACCTCCTCCACCAAGCTGACAAGAAGAGGACACTCAAAAAATAGTAGTGCTAAGAGGATTTACAGTTTCTGTTACACTATTCTTTTCCAAACAACATAACAAGATCATAATTTGAACTAGAAACATGTGTCTAGGCAAGACCAAAACCCTAATCACAACTGTAGTGGTGGCGACATTAGAACTGTACTTGGCACAACATACGGAGCGCTAAACATCAGTTTACGCAATGAATTGTAAATGACAAGTTCTTTTTTCAATTGTTATATTCTCATATCTAGCTGACAAGTACCCATACAGAGCACTAAACATCAGTTTACGCAAAGTTTTCGGTTCCACAAAATTTGGCAAGAAATCACATGCCCAAGAATGTGTCAGACAAAAAAACAAGAACTTTACAGATACAAATCAATTGCTCACTGTTTCCCATCCTCTTGCTAAGGGATTGGGACTAAAAAGTTCCCACACCCAACCCCAACACAAACTCTATCCTCTAGACTCCTATTCCCTATTCCAATGGTTGTCAATTTGTCAAACACGCCTATAGGAAAAAAAAAAAGCCAACTGAAGCTATAGTTCTTCCTATCTTTGGTCAAACAACTGCATGATAAGTGCTGTTATATACCCCAATGTTTAGCAGCATTGCAGAACGTATCACATAAGAATTCATAAATGAAATTAAGTACCACCATACAGCAGCAGCAACAACAGAGACCCCCAAAACATCAACGATAGAGAGGCTGATGTCCCACCGCTGGGTCCGCCCCTGGCTTTAGCCCGGATGCGCCCAGACCGGACATGGCGGATTACTACTCCCATAGGTGCCGTAAGATGTTCCCACTCCACCCACATACCGCCATGCATTGAACGGTCCATTTCTGCAACGTGGAGAACGAGGGCTATGATGAATCCGTGTAATTGGGATAGGAACAAAGTAAGCCTGAAAGTTACAAAACGAAAAGCAACGTGGTTCTTGAGGAAAGCAAACGGAACCTTGCTGTGAGACTGAGGGAGAGAAGAAAGGAGCGTTGCTCTGCGATTACGATAGCCTGACGGCAATCAGCACACAAGAACACAATGCTCGTCAAAAGAACGATCATGGAGAGCGAGACCACACAAAATTCCCTTCTCCTTTGATAGCGCAAGCCAAATGCAGAAATGCTGTTCGAGAGCCTAGTCCTTGTCAACTGTCGTGCTATTCTTCGTAGCACAGAAAGAGAGTACTAGTCGGTCACTCACGCTGGTCAAGAAATAAGACATATCATGCGTGAGCATGATCACTCACGAGCAACTTCCTGAACTGATGTTCTTATCTTCTACTAGACCGCGAGTCTTTCTTCAGATGCTTATGTGGTGTTTTGTTTTTACCTTCAGACGATTGCGATGGTATCAAAAGCGTGTAAATGAGCCATATCTGAACTAAAAAATTTCAGAAACAAGAAGGAATCTGAAGAGTGGACCTCAAGACCAACTTTCATCGATTACTTTTGGAGCAACTTACAACTACAACAGCTACATGCTGATTACATTCTTCAAAAACTCTCCTCCTCGGAAGAGATCAGCATCGGCGTTATTTCGCATCTGTCCTATCAGTCTCCCTAAACACAAGAACACGCGAACAAAGGGGCCTCCTTCGTCTTCTTCTATGCGTCTATCTTATCTTAGCCTCCTCCGAGAAGCAATTCTTCTGCTGCTTCTGCTGGTCAGAGTACTGCTGCTCGATCTATGGGGGCCTCCTACGCGGCAGCTTCCTACATGTAGCACATCCCCTCGTCAGGGCTGTGCTTTGTTGTATGGCGCCGCCGAGACGGCCTCCGCGATGCTGAAGAACAGGCGGTCCGACCCGAACATCTCGCCTACCACGGAGTTGTACATCCTCTCGGTGACGGATCCTACCGGGTTGGCGAGGACCAGCTGCAAAACACATAACAGGGATCATGTTACACAATGAACCATGTGATAACTCACCGAGTGCTTTGGTATGAATTTACAGGAACATTTACTGTTATGTATGTACGTACCTCGATGTTTCTTTTGTCCAGGACTCTCTTCAGCTCTGCTAGTGCATCTAGGCCACTCGTGTCGATCGCTGCCACAGCTGCAATATGATCGATTCGTCTCTGATTAGCAAGAATCTCACATGTTTTGACTGATTAAGAGTTGTTAATTTCCAGGATTTGCACTCACCACTCATGTCCAGGATGATGCATCGGATGCAGCTCTGGTTCGACTTGAGGGCCCTTTCCTCTTCCTCCCGGAGATATCTCATGATCCTGTACGTACGTGAAGCAGAAGCATAGCAATTAGCACACAAAACCGATAATAATTTAACATTACAGTGTCCAAACTACATGTACGTACCTTTCGACAAGGTACATCGAATTGGCGAAGTAGATCGCTGACTCGACGCCGACGATGAGGAAAGGAGGCACCCTCATGGCCTCCCTGTACTGAACCATGCTCCGATAGCTCTGCGTGCCCGGAATGACCCCCTTGATCACCATGTTCGGCCGTGTGACTTGCAGCAAGATCTTGAACAACGAGATACCAACCTGAACAGCAAAAACGTTACCATGTTTGATTAATCACATAAACACTACCTATTAGCAAGACTAAGTACAGAATGTGTATCAGTGTATGTATGTGTTTATGTAGCTGGATACTTACAGCAATGGCAAGGCCCATCTGTACGGAGACGAAGAGGACGCCGAAGAAGGCTGCATTGCAGGCGAGGAAGTCAAGCTTGTCGACCTTCCACAGCTTGGCCGCGCCCTGGAAGTCGATGAGCCCGATCACCGCCGTGATGATGATCGCCGACAGGATCACGTTGGGCGTGTAGTGGAAGAGCGGCATCAGGAACAGCAGCGTCACCAGCACGGCCGCCGCCATCACGATGTTCGACAACGCCGTCTTGCACCCGGCGCTGTAGTTCACCGCGGACCTTGAGAACGATCCTGTTAATTTCATCATTGTGAGCCATGGTCATCTACCATTGATCCTTCCATTGACCAGTTATTTCAGAGGTGGTGGTGCCATTGACCAACCTGTGGTGACATAGCAAGAGGCACATGAGCCAGCCATGTTCATGACCCCAATGGCCATCATCTCCTTGTTGCCATCAACCTGATAGTTGTTGATGGATGCAAATGTCCTGCCTACTGCAACCCCCTCCTGCAAATTCAGGTAAAATTTTCATATTCAGATCAAATTCGCAGTGTTACAATTCAAGTAGCAAGAAGGTAACTCATGTAGTATGTTTGCATGTGTCTTACAGTTAGGGACAAGATGCCTGTCATGATTCCTGTCTTAATTGCCAGGGCTAAGTAGGAGCCACCGAAGGTCAGCATGTTCACTGACGGTGGGTTCACTCCCTTGGGGAGGTTTCCAATCTGCGTGTAAAAATTATTTACAGACGGATTAGTTGTTTGAGGCTTCCAATGTGAAGTAGAAACTGGTTCAGAAAGACTATAGAAAAAGCTACTTACAATGCTGATGCCGTGAGCTTTACATATGAATGAAATGATGGTGGAGATGATCACTGAGGCCAGGGGAGCAGCCGCTGATACCCAGAAAAGCTTTGGATTCCTCGCACTCTGTAAAAGAACAAGGAATAAAATGTACGCTTGATCAGTCCATCCGTTTGTTGTTATTGCTTGCATACTTACACCAAAACAAAGAGAAAACTGTACATTGCAAACTGAAGGATTCGTGGCTAAGAATTTAGAGTATTGCTATACAACACTTGACTGTTTTTTAGGACAAAAACAGTCAGATTGATCTGGGACGTTAGATCTCCATCCAACAGATCCACCCATACAAGCCCCCTCCAAAAAAAATGATCTAGGACGTTGGATCTCCATCTAACGGCTCAAAATCTGACTATTTTTGTCCTAAAAAACAGTCGAATGTTGTATAGACACTCCCAAGAATTTAACTAGGATAGCTGTTTGCCCCATAAATTTAGTATATTTTTGAGTCGTACATGGAACTTTTGAGGTGGAAAAGCTGTTAATTCAGGAGCCCCATCTTTTGAAAATTTTTCTGAAATGGTCCCAGGACCGTGGAATTCTCAGATTGACGTTTTTAATCATACCAGGTGAGGAACAGCGTCATTTTAAAGCAAATCTGCTGCAAAAATTCAGGCGAAGAAAGATGGCATTATAGGCACTTTTCTCAGAGGAAAATCACCGCGCACCCTGGCCCACATGTCATAGAGAGTTATGCGCAATGGGCCATCACTACAGTAGTGGGGGTGTTCATCAACCAATCTCTCGAGATAGGAAAGGAGGAAATATCGTTCACAGCGATGAGCATGTGACCATCTTGGTAAACAGGTGGCACATCAGAGGTCAAATCAGACGCATTCTCCGAAAGGAAAAGGTTCCGATGGACACCAAGACTAAACCTATAAACATGGTAATTGTGCGTGACCTAACTGAAACAGCTCAAACCAGTGAGACCGGCTTTTTTTAGCTTATGCTTTATAGCTTGGAGGAATAAATAAATAGGATAATTTTTTTGTCTTTTTTTGAAGCGGCTTATAAATATTCGATTTACTTATACAAATGTTAAGATCAAAAGCCATCGCTTGTAGTAAAAAAGAAATATGCTATTAAGCGTATCTCAATAGCACATGTTTTGTACGGTTGCATCTTGTTTTCTAGTGAAAGAAATAATACTTTTCTGCAAGAGAAAGGGAAAGAAATACTACTTTAACCTATCTTTAACGATTATACAACCTTAAAGTGCATGTGGTCACGCGCCAACAAGCACTTTTTGGCACCATGTTTCAGTCCATTATTCAGATATCTTGGTAGATTAATTAGGCCTAGGGAAGAACTAAACTTTTCCTTGGCATACCAAATGTTTAGTTAAGTAAGTCTAAAGCAATTTTTTAGAATAGTCTAGAGCACTTTTAGCTTAGAAAAACTAAAACAGTTTCAATTTATTGAACCAAGCTAGACATGTTTTTCTGTTATAGAATATTTCTTTTCCTATTATGATAGTATCTTGTAGATTTTATTTTAAGTGTACTTCTGGTACATTTATCTGTTATTCTAACAAAACAAAAATTATAGTAAAGTAAAATGTTCAAAATTTGTGAAATTAAATCGAATGCATGGAATTTCTTTGGAGAAAAAAATACCCATGCTTTATGAGGTCCCAGTAAGCAGGAGCTAGCTTAAGGTCACCCTACCATTAATTATTAGCCATTAGTTGAACTGAGCGGAGTGAAATTCCTTGTTAGTGGCAAGCACCCTTTGGGCCCCCCCATGAACTCAAGGTTTCTTTATGGTTTTAATCACCACCTTTCCTTTTTGCAATCCTATCTTTCCTTCTAGCAAAGCTATCGGTCTATAACCATGGTCAAATAATTGTAAAGAATTTTTCCGACTAATTAACTAACAATAACTGTCTACCTTCAAAAAGAGAGAGAGAGAGAGAGAGATGCATATCAACATATGTATCCATTTTGTCTGGTTTACAACGGTCCAAGTCTCAGGTGAGGTTACATTTTGTACTGGGGCGGCTATTGCTACTAATTTGGTGCCTAGACATTCCTGCAACTCTTTCCACTAATAGTAATAGTGTTTACTTAATTAATTATATTCTCTCTTTGTTTTTATGAGAATTAATAGTGATTGGAAGCACAAAGATGAATTAAGCAGGTAGCTTACGATCTGGCGTGTGGCGAGGAGGATGGCGAGGAAGGCGATGCCCATGACGATGGTCTGCCACGTCCACTCGTCGTGGCGCTTGACGACGGAGTGCATGACCTGGATGAAGCCCATCTGGGAGGTGAAGTGGGTGATGCCGAGCAGGCCCTTGAGCTGCTGCAGCGACACGATGATCGCCGCGCCGCCCATGAACCCCGTCAGCGTCGCCTTGGACAGGAAATCCACGATGAACCCCAGCCTATTTATATATGTGGCAGATCATGCAGCCAGTTAATTATACATCTTGTAGTTAATTAATTGAGTTGTAACCGTGAATGAATGCGTATGTAAGCTGGATGATCAATGGAACAGAACGATAAGACGATCGATATGTGTACCTGAGGAAGCCGAGGGATGCCTGGAAGACGCCGGCGAAGAAGGTGGCGGTGAAGGCGAGCTGCAGGTAGAGGATGGGCTGGTCGTCCGGCGAGACGGACTCCCTGAGCATGGACCCCATCACCAGCGACGCGATCGACACCGGCCCCACCGCCAGGTCCCTCGAGCTCCCCAGCAGCGAGTAGATCAACGGCGGCACAAAGCTAGAATCTGCACGCCGTATGCATATCAATTTTCATCGATCAGACATTGATAATTATTAATCCTATTTGCTACCAGTAATTCTCTCTAATTATTTGTAGAGCACGCATGCATCCACGAGCAGGGTTCAAAATTTCGGCAAAATTTCGTCGAAAATTTGGAAAATTTGTCCCTTTTGCTACCCTCCGAAGCAAGAATGATTTGGTCAAATTTTGACTGAATTTGTTCCCATTTGAATTGTGTCCAAATTTCATCTAAATTTTGGTTAAATTTTGCTAAAATTCAAATGTTGTTTGAACATTTCGTCCAAATTTTGGAACGAAATAACGAAATTTCGTTCAATTCGTTGCTTTCGCTGCCAGGCAAATTTATTTTTTTCCAAACCGAATGAGTTTTCCCTGTCCACGAGACGATGAGCAGTGTGCAACTTACATAGGCCAATGATTGGAGGCAGGTTCGCGAGCTTGGCATAGCTGATTCCCTGCAGGCCAGGAAAAGAAGCGTCAGCTATACGTTGCCTAGCTATATTTTGCCGCGTTCCAGCAACAAACGTACTAAAAGTAGCTAAAGAATTGAATTGAAGCCAAAGGGAGGAGAAAGCAGGGGAGGCAGGGCAGGGCACGTGCGCCTGTACCTGCGGGATGGCGAGGCTGGCAATGGTGAGGCCGGCGATGACGTCGGAGCGGAGGAGGCGGAGGCTGTAGTCGGAGCCCCACTGGAAGATGGGGAAGAAGTATTGCAGCGCGAGCACCAGCCTCCTGGCGAAGGACTGGTTCTTGAACTGGTGCAGCGGGTCGTCGGGGAAGAACACCTCCGCGAGCCTCTGCTTCAGCGCCTGCGCCGTCGTCCGCCGCTCCGGCGCCGACACCTTGTGCGGCTCCACCAACACGCTCCCCGCCGGCGCCTCATCACGCTGCTGATGCTGCAGCGCGGGCGCCTCGACCGCGGACCGCGCGGCGGCGACCGGGGGCGCCTCGACGTCGTACGAGAGGCTGTCCACCTTGTTGTTGACCACCATGGTGAGACGGACGGTGATCGACGCCGGCCAAGGCAGCACTGTGCGCGGTGGTTATGACTTGGCTGTCCTCCCTGCAACGACGGGAGCTGCAGGGGAGGAGACAAGTGAGGAAGGTGATTGCCTTCTTCTTGCTCGATGGATTCGGCGGAGGCGAGGAAGCCGCCTTTTATAGGGGTGGGGAGGGAGACGAACGAAAGGGCGGGAGAACGCGAGCTGAGGGCGAAGCCTTGCAGGTTCGCGTTAGGAGGCCTCGAGTTAATTTAGGTGCGCCTATTACTGGGTTGTGTAATTAGCCACGCAGGTTTCGGATTAGAGGCACATGGGAAAGTTAACCCTTCGGATTAGACCTAACTAATTAAGGACTGGTTAATCGTTCGGTTGTGTTCGCTAATTGTTCTTTCCTATTCGGGAAGGAGTCACATGATTATTTCAACTGTGGCAAACGACGCTGTTTTGAGTGTCTTCTAGTCAAAACAAGATTTTGAGGTGTCCACGAGCAATGTCACCAGCTTATAATATTCTGCAGCCAATTTTGCCATCTTTTAAGGTAGTGCTCTACTGTACTTAGGTTCAAAGCCTATTTTACTGTTTAGCACTGTTTCACACTTATTTTTATTCTGTAGCTAAATGATGCTAGAAAAAGTTAAAAAGAAGATGAAACCAAGAAGTTAGAAAAAAAGAGAAGGAAAAAAGCAAAAAAAAAAGGCAGAAAAGATAAAATTAAAAAGTTAGAAACTAAAAACTTAAGTTTGAAATTCATTAGAGCACACCCTAAATCTAGAACGTATGTGGCCATACTATGTGGAGGAGATTTATTATTCATGTTGAGTTGCTCCAAGGTTTCTAGAAACTGTCTTTAGGCCAACTAGTTGATTGACCTGCGCACTTGTGTTGTTTGCTATAGCATAACTTTACACACTTTTAAATTTTGAAATTTATATTTTTGCAATTTGAATTTGAACTTGGGATATTTGATTTCATATTTAATTAACAAATTTTATTTTGAGATCTCTATCCTTATGTGTGAAAGAGATGATTGGAAGGTGGGTCAATCGAACAAATTTACACTCTCAACTTTTGAATTAAGTATAATTCTACCTATTTCTTTTTTAAAATTACTATATCTCTAAACCAACTATTGAATCTGGCTTCTGGCTTATTTTGAGACCCGCTCGTTTTGGCTTTAGCTTCTGGCTTATTTTTCACTATTCATAAATTTCGTCTTTTTCTGAACTTTTAGCTTTTATTTGAGCTTTTTTGCTGATTCTTTTTTCTCATATTCGTTTGTGTTGTCTGTGATGAGCTAGCATATTTTTTCTGTTTTTAATTTTTTTAAATTTAATTACGCAAAATAAGCCACCTTCAGCTACAGTAAAATTTCAACCGCTACAGTGCAATTTCAGCCATAAGCCACAACTTTTCAGCCCAACCGAGCGGGTCTTTAAAATTAGGATCACTAAATTAAGGGTTTGGTTTTTTAAAAATCTTTTTCAAATTAATATATCTCTAAGACAAATATCAATATGAGCATTTAAAACTAATGTTCACCAATTTAAGAGTCCCATGTTTTTCTTGTTTTAGAGAATTTATAGCATATTTGTTATGATCTTCGGCGGCTGGCACATCTTGTTCAATAGAAAAGGCACGCAGCCTACAACAGATTGAAGCAACAGCGCACGGCATCGCGTGCGCGTCGTCTCAGTCGAAGCGCACTTTCAATCGTGCCTCGTACGAAGCAAAAGGAGGCTTTCAGTATTTTCCTCGTATCTCCGGCCCTTGGTCGTTGGTCAGAGAAGACAAAGAAGCAAATCATTGCATCTCAAGATAGAGAAGGAAAAAAAAGGAAAAGGAAGACAACACAGGAGGGCAATTACCAGCACGTTTTTTTTTCTTCTGCGGGTAGCAAGCCTTTGCTTTCCCATCAAATCTCGAATTCCGCACCATCCAAACTCAAGTAAGGTGAAAAGAAATCGGAACGTTAAGAAAATGTGTCACCGTTCTATATCAAGTATGAGTTTAGTAAAGTCGTAGTTGAGACCGATTGCCTCAATATTTTAGAATCTTTGCATCCGAATGAACCTGTACCAACTAAGTTGAGTTCCTACATGTAGCTTGCATGTAGCACGCTTCATGTGGAGGCGTGGCTAGTAGTTCATAATGCATTGAGACTAAAACTAGAGTATGTCAAGTCAAGATTAACAGGGAGATTGTTAGAAATAATCTTGACTTAGAGTTCAAGACGTAGTAGAGTTCATCTCCGTGTGTAACTCAAGTTGAAGTTGAATCTAACTTGGAGTCCGAATTCGTATGCTAGTAGAAGAGTTTAGCCTTTATATTAAGGAGGTTTGTACCTAGTTTTGTAAGCGTAAGAAGAGAAAAAGTAAGAAAAGCAAGAAAAAGGGGAGCAAATAAGAGAATAGAGAAATTCAGAAATTCTCCTGTGTTCTCTCCGTTTATTTGCAATGTATGCGTTTTCTCCTGGATCAAAGTTTTAACAATATTTTTTTGTTAGCAGCTATAAAAGACTAATAATAGATATATGTTTCTCCAGATACTAGACAGCGCCCAAGTGCTACTTGGTGTTCGACTTATTAACAGGGAAATAGTATGGAGCAAAATCTAGGGAAAAAACAATCAGACTGAAGTCCTAATTGGAATTCCCTCACTGGAACTAGTTCAATCTCCCCAGGAACCCGGAAAATTTCCCATGATCCAAAGATGGCCTTAGTGAGAACTTACATAAAATCAACTGATCAGCCTGACTTGGACATCCTATAACTCACGCAAAATTGATAAGATAAATAAACTATAAGCCATCATTCTTTATCCCACCCCTTGCAAGAATTTTGGGTTATTGGTCGATCTGTTTTCCGAATTCGAATCTATATTGTAAAATATAAATATATCTGCTCTGCTGCCATCCGAAACCGGGAGGCAGATTCAAGTAAAGGAATGCTCGGTGGAAGGTGAATATCTTTTCCCCTTGGATGATGGATTCTGGAATGGTTGTAAGTAATTGGTTGGATAAGTTCTTGGGATCACCTGCAGTCAGCGGGGGCGTCCAATTTTAACGGTTGTGTATATCGGAATGATTTTGAGGTGGCATGTTGGTTCCACGTGTGCATGGATGGGCCCATGTGTGTGGCAAGGCAAACGACACGTGTTAAGCATGTTGTTAGGAGCACATCTCCCAGGCCCACCCCTAATTGTTTTTGAGAAAGGGCTATGTGGAGTATTCAACAAAGCAACCCAACAAACACATTCATTGTTAAAAATATCAATAATTTATTAGAACATGGATGCTAAAATTATTAGCAGATCGAATCATCCATGTGAACTTGAGATTCTCTTTAAAGTAAGCTCTGCCACAATGAGAAATTCAATTGTGCCGGACCTTTAACTAGAAGCTATTTTTGTACTGCTATAAGGCTTATTGCCGCATGCACGGTGCCTATGATATTGTTGTAGTTACAGACCAAATAATGAACAATAGGGCTATAAAGAGCCTACAAAGAAGCTGCCCGGAACCTTAGAAACCATAGAGACAAGGCATAGAAGTCTGTATTACATAAGCTTATCTCTCGTAAAAAATGAGCTCCACCCTTTTATGGTGCCCTGAGGCACATACTTATAGCTATGAGGAGATTGTTTACATAAACACCCTATTTGAGTGTACTATTGTAGGGGCAATCACGCTCTTTCCCTTGTGATGGCCCTCTTAGGCCAAACACGTAGCCATATAATTATTGGGCCTTCATGCACAAGTAATCATGATGCGTGATCTCTCCTCAGGAGTTAAGGGTAACTCTCCCTAAGATGGCGTTGTAAGGATACTGGAGGTCTATCATGTCGAAGTTGATGACTTTCCGCCTGCTTTGCTCTTCTTGCCCGAAGACTACCTTGAGTGCTATCTGCACCAATGCGTAGACTAGTTACTTCCTGAAACCTTGTAGGGGTATACCTGGTGGCTTCAACCTGCTTGGGGGATGCCTATCTGGTTGAAAGCATAGTCGAATAGCAGGTTTGTAGAGCTGCCTCTGTCCACTAGGACTCGCCTCACATCACAACCTACGTCTACGATGCTGGTTCAATTACTAGGGATCTTCGTGTGTGTGTGTGTTGGGGGGGGGGAGTCCACCCCCGACGCGTGTTGGCTCGTGCCCATTCTAGGACCACTTATGCGGGTATGTGGCGATGTGGTGGATCCAATGTGCGTAGGCCCTCCGCTGTCTTTCAGAGTGGAACTCGAGGGACGACCCACCCATGATAGAGTTGATCACCCAGTGGGAGCTGGCCTCGGGTCCTTGGATTCACAGGACAGCCGGTAGGGGTTGCATGGGCGGTACCCCCGGGGGCTGTTGTACGTGCGCCACTACTGATACCCTTGTATCTTGGGTGCAGTCTTTAGCTACACTTTCACAGAGTAGCACATTAGTGAGGCAATCGTGGGTGAGCTGGTCTCCTCAGCCATGCATTTAGTACTATGGTCCTTACTGTCGGGAGTCTTCCCGACCATGCCCCCTTTGACCGCAGCCACGACCTCCTCGGGCAGCGCTCTCTTCAGCTCCTTCGATGTCAAAGACGTATCTGGGCCAAGGCCCCCTTCGTTGTTTGCAGTTGGAGTCCTCCTTCGTGGTGGCGGGAGTGGGTTTGGCCTCGGGGGTTGGTGGCATAGCCTCCGTCTCGTGCTGTGTCACGTCCTGTTTTTCTCTGGTATAGTCCTCCATCTTGTCGAAGAGCTTAGCCATTGTTTTTATGAGTTTTCATGCGTTGTGATCTGCGAGTGGGCCCCTCTGGATGCTGTAGATGGCCGCATTGATGATGGTCATATCATTGACATCCTTTACTTAGTAGCGGACCTTTGCGAAGTGTCTGAAGGAGGCCCGCAGCTTCTCCCCCGGTGCTTGTCTCACCACGAAGACTTGGTTAGTGTTGACTTGCTCTATATAGTTGCCTTGGAAATTATTGTGCATGAGATCCCAATCTACTCCCATGCGTACACCAAGCTAGGAGAGATGGTGAAAAACCAGGAGAGCACATCCTTACGAAGAGCGAGTGGCAACCCTTTTGTCTTCGTCGAGTCACTCCCTCCACCGCCTCGATGGCTTTCTCGTAGATGCACAGGAACTTGCGGTGGTCTGTGTCACCTTGATACGGATCCACCGTGAGTATCTTGAAGTCTTTCGACCAAGTGTTCAGCTGTAAGCCTGTGCAGAGGGGGGACTCAGGGTCCACCTGTCGAGAGGCATTGTGGGCTCTAGCGTCGGCCTCACAACTCTCTGTCCCTTCTTTGTCAGCCTTCGCCCCTACTGTGCTGGGCGTCAGCTGACTTTGACTCTCCTGCATCTCGCGCATGGCTCTTCATAGGTCCACCAACTTTCACGGTAGCATTTCGAGGATTGCCTCAAGGGGGCCTCTACCCGCGCTCAGCGCTGGAGGGAGGACTCCCTCCGCTCCCTGCGTGGTGATGGCGACGGTGTTGATGCCAGTGGAGACCACTGCTTGGGTGGTACGAATCTCGATGTTTTGGTTAGCCACCGCCGTCGAGTCCTTCATTTGTGATGCTTCCTGCTCCGTTGTTGGCGCAACTACTAAAGAGCCACCCTCGTTACCTGTCACGAGTCAGGACGCCGCTGCATTAGTGTGTCATTGCCATTGGGGTGTGGGGGGGGACCTTCGTGGATCGGCTCGATCCCTTGCCTCACGGTGGCGGTCTCAGTAGCGGTTCTCCTCTTCCGCTTAGGAGTCGACGGCATTGTCTTCTTTGGTGCCATTGTGTCCGAATGCTCTTTCTTCAGCTCGCAGCTTCTACGTCGGTCCCCACAGACGACGCCAACTGTTATGGTTGCAGACCAAACAGTGAACAATGGGGCTATAGGGAGGCCACAAAGGAACTGCCTGGAGCATTAGATACTGTGGAGATGGGGCATAGAAATCTGTATTATATAAGCTTATCTCTCGTAGAAAATGAGCTCCCCTTTCATAGCATCCTGAGTCACATACTTATAGCTATGAGGAGGTTGTTTATATAAACACCCCTATTTGAATCTATTGTTGCAAGGGCAATCACGTCCTTTCTTTGTGATGGCCCTCTTGGGCCAGACCCATAGCCGTAAGATTATTGGGCCTTTTTGGTGCAATAAGCCGACTGGACAAAGGTGGAGCCATTCCTCCAACTGATATCTCAACCACCAAGGCTTAATTTGATGTTTTGGTTGCTTATAATATGCAATTTTCTTTTACCCTTTTTTGGGTATATTAGCTAATTGGTAGCGTCTTTTAAGAGCTATAACAGAAACATTCACTAGAATTTCTGAAAAATTTCGCAGCAAATCAAAGCCTAATACCGTAATTACACTGAAACTAGCTATAAACTGTAGAATCCATACTTTTCACCATGCAAGGTAAGGTTAATATACAACCGAGACAACGCACCAAAGGAGAGTGATCGAGTACAACGCAAGCACATCCTTGACACATGTTAAGCTAGTAGCTTCTGAACCATCAGTTGTGACAGGAGCACCAATAGCCATGATAACAACAGCTATGTTTCAATGATAAGGTAAAGCCTATCACTTACCACATAGAGTGGAACTCCCAACTATCCATGGGGTCCATAGCCTAGCTTGCTTCCGAAGGTGGCCTGTGGAGTATGATGCCTTAAATTTTCTTGCAAATGTTGAGCAACATTTTGAACGCAGAGCAGAAACTCAAGTGGATCACCATGCGAATGCATATATAGCACCTATTGCTGCCCCTAATTGTGGCGAAGATGTCATATTAGAGGCCAATTTGGCAACACGGAACTGTCGGCCAGCAATGCACCTTCAAATAGGTAGAAGTGGAGCAACCAAAACCAGCAAATGCTGATAGAGTTGTAGGTGATTTTTGTGTTTTCTCTGTCAAAAATTTGTCTTCCCGACTTATCACGCGTGTTGTTTTCTCGCCAGCTGCTGGGCTTCTCAATTTGGGTGTGTGTGTGTGTAGGTGTGTAACAAACGGCCTCTTCTTGGTGTAGGAGAAAGTGGCTGCCGAGTTACCTACAATAAGGTTGATGGCAAATACTCCTCAACGTGACTAAAATGGGTAGGTAATCACTGGCGAAATGCCTGTATCTTTGCTTCATTTGGTCATATGGATCTGTGCCTACGAGACTGTGTATCTCAAGTTAGATAATTAGCATATTATTTGTTAATTAAGCAACTATAGTTGATACGTTCTTTCGTATCATGGTGAGAATATGGGTTAGTGGCCAACCGTTGCATAGCTAAATTGATGTGGCACCTCGTTTCTCTGTTGAAGACTAGGGTTCTAAACTTCTAATCCTCCTACCGTGATTTGATGTGTTATTTGTATGGATTTTTCACTGTATTTTTTCCCGGAATTTGAACAATGGCTTGTTAGTTGTGATTTTTAATACGACTACACTAGCCAGCGTAGGGATCAGAGTTTTGGATCATAAAACTGGACTATTTATGGGTGTTTGGTTGATTCCAATTCCTAGCTGGTTTCCAGCAAAATTCTGGAAAACAGTTATTATTATGATTTTATTCCTTTATTCTAGAATTGATATAAATACTTGTACATTATCATAAATTAGAATTTTAACTCTAAGTGGGCAACTGAAAATTAAGCACTTCCTTTTAAAATTTGCTTTTTTTTTTGTGTTTCTGGAATATAAGCAATAGTATTATGTCACATCATGCGGTGAGGTTTTGGTAAACCTGTAATGATTAAGTAGTTCATGCATCCTGCCACTACCGGGTGGGCTAGAAGAGCACAAAAATTACCATAGTAGGTCACGGATAGCTACCTTCATTACATCAACGACTCGATCCGAATATTTTTCATTTACTTTTCACTTTTCCTTGAGCAGAAACTACCTTTTTATCCTAAATGTGAAGGTAACTAAACATAGGTGTTGGGGAATGGTTCTCACCTTAACCCAAACAGCCTACAACTTCAGTAGGACAAGCCGACAGCTTCATGGAAGCCTACAAGTCCAGGAAAATGGCATATGTTCCCCTAGAAGAGTAGACTTAAATAGAAATGTTTGTGTAACTTCAAGTAGAAAAAAGGACATGTGTACTCCTATAAAAATAAGGATAGGTAGGGATATCTATGTAATTAAGCTACCATGGCTATAAATATTTGCCTGAGTACGCTATGGGGAAGGTAAGAGCATTCTTTTTTTTTAGTAAAAGGTCAGATATCATCAACTTCCCAGATACTAGCACATACTTCTATTACCATCTCCAGGGTGTGTAAGGCTATAGACAGCCTTTCCACGGCTTTCCCGTAACCCCTTCCTTTACAGTTTGGTGTGTAACCAATAGTTGCCGTCGTCCATGGGAACGGCATAGAAGCTACAAAGCTAAGGTAAGGGTGGTTGTAGCCAATGGCGCTGAAAAAGTGGAGGCATCGACCCCAAAGAAGACATCGACCCCGAAGAAGGCGACGACATCGGCTACCAAGCGAAAGAGAAGCACAACCTCCGAGCCTAACGCAGCTGCAACAGAGGCAGCCCGTGAAGGACTCTCGGAGTAGCAGCGTATCAGTGCAGCTGCAACAGAGGCAGCGACGACTAGCAGGGGAGGCCCGTTGACGACTATCCCGACAGCGGGTCGGAAGAGCGACAAATGGAAGTGGTGGCCGGTGCATATGTGCTTGTAAAAGAGTAGACTTAGATATAAGTGTTTATGTAACTTCAAGTAGAAGAACGGACATGTATACCTCTATAAAGAGAGGGGTAGATAGGGGTATTTGTGTAATTAAGCCCTATGACTATAAATACTTACCTGAGTGCGTCATGGAAAAGATAAGAGCACTCTTTTTTAGTACAAGGTCAGATATCACCAATTTCTAAAATATTAGCATAGACTTCTATTACCATCTCCGGGTGTGTAAAGCTATGGATAACTTGTCCACGACGTTCTCATAACCCTATTTTTTTTTATTGTTTGGTGTGTAACCATAACAATACGAAAAAGTATGCATGCTGCTGACGTCTAAATGTTCGAGCTTCTTCTCCTTTCCATTTTTTAGTCTTCAATCTTTTATTTTCGCATTCTTCTCACATGGTACAAGCTAGATTTAATTCGTGACCTGGGAGACAAGATTACACATTAATTAATCTATATGATTAGTATTAAGTGCAAGTGATCTGTATGATTGGCATCGACCATACTACGCGTGCTTGGAGACAAACAATTAACTAGGTGTGGATAGCAGAAATGCAAGCCTGCAGTGAATCATGCAAAGACCAATCCCAAGTAAAGTGATTAAAGTGCAAAGATGAAAGACCAGATGCGATAAGAGATTTAAAGTGCATGGTTTTTGCGGCTAAATGCATGCGGCTGGAGTCAAAAGCAACGTTATGTCGGACGATTAGGGCACCTGTTCACGGTTCGGCAGCCCGATAAATTTGACTGTCAAAAAGGAACGTCTTTGATGGTTGCATTTGTCACAAAGTTGCATCTTCTAGTAATTAGAAAGAAGCTGCATTTTCGGCAAGATTTTATCGCCTTCCATGACTATGACATAAAAAGTATGATTACTTTTAATACACTTGTAATTTCATCCAATGGTTCTCATGATCTTAACACCTCCTGTCTCGAGTGGTGTGCGGATGCTAGGTGCAAATTTTTAACGGAGGCAGTGGAGGTGTTAACACCTCCAACACCTCTTGGACCGAACCAATCGACTTACTTTAATACACTTGTACCCTTACACTCGCATGATCGAAAATTTTTGGAGGTGAAGTATCAACTTAACCCTACATTATACATCCATGACTAAAAATTTAGGAAGGAGCTTCAAAAGGGCTCCAAAGGTCTGATAGCGATAGGGGGGATCGAGCCCCCCGCCCCACCGCTGAAAGGATCCGCCACTGGTTACACTCTCAAATGTGCAGTCGAACAATTAGAGCATGTATATATGCACCTGTGTAAGGAGAAGCCATCAGTTCAGTTTCTGGCTCCTCAATTTTCATGTGTGAGCTTCGTGGTGGTTCTTGTGCTGGCATGAGCCGAGATGCGTGTTGCCATGTGCTGTTCTTTTAGATTGTAGTTGATAACTTTTAGTTATATTTTTTTTCAAATAGCAGTAGATGGCAGAGACATCGGTATGAACAACGCACACTATTTTATATTTAGAAAATCGTTTGAAGAATCCGTCTTAAGAAATTGTTTAGTTTATTTTGATTTTTTTTAAAAAAACCAAAAACGAATAAGGCCAAAAAAAGGGCGCGTTCTACCAGTTGCAATTCAGTTCTCTCTCTGTGGAAAAATGACCCATATGGACTGTTAAGAGTCTATTCTTTACCTCAAAAGCTAGTGGCTTTTGGCTTTTGTTACAGTACCTAACTTTCAAACGGAGTATTTTCTCAAGACGGGATCTACAAGTTAAACGATCTACCAAGTGAGTATCTGTCTCTCCGTAATCTGTACCGTAAATAGCCAAAATTTAAAATTTTCAGTCAAAAGCCATAAACTATAAGTGGTAGCAAATAGGCCCTTAAGGTCTGCAAGCTATACATGCAGATGCAGCGCAGGGTGCACCATGCGTGGTGATTACACGTCTGGCTTTTCACCCTGCTGCCTCTGAACCACCCAGCCCAAATCTCTTCATTCTTCAACCAGGTCACACCAGGAGTTACGCAGAAAAGATGGCCGTAGCTCATTCTGGGTCTGCTCCTCCATCATCTCGTCTCTTATTGTCAACCATTCCATCGGTCCATCTCACTCTCACTCCAAGGTGAAAAGTACGGGAGATGGAAGAGGTTTGGAGCGTCAATGATCTGCCCGGCCATTACGGACAGGATGAGGTCAACGGTGATGGAAGCGTGCAGAGCCTGGTGCTTGTGTACTTTACATTTTGCTGGATCGATCCACCGGTTCCTGTGCACGGAGCTTAAATGATTGGAGCCACTCACACGCACAGTGAGTGACCAGTTTACAGGTCGAGTCGAGCATGGAGTATGCATGGCACATTGACATGTACTCGGTCGTGCTGCCCGCATGCATGTGCTGTTCTTTTCAACAATGTTATGTAGTAGTGCGTACGTGCTGAAAGTTAATTGTTCCAAAAAAAGATCCGATATACTTGAAAAGAATCACAGCTTGTTAATGTTTAAACGTGAAGTGTCACAGGTGATACATCATTTTCTCTGAGAATACGGTTCTCATGCCAGTCCGGTTAGGCCATTTTCGTTCGACCGGTCGACTGAAGTCTCACGAAATAAATATAAAAAAGGTAAATAGATATCCGAAATTATTCGTATCTGATTCCGACTTTAAAGAAAAAGTATAGAATGAGTGATATCCTTCTCTCAAGTGATATAAGAAAATCTGTTATGATTTTACTTAGAAACAAAATAACAGATAGGTGGATTACCGTATCTAAACAAGCGTAGAATATTGAGTGATATTTCTTCAGCATCTCAACAATTAGTCTTTCCATGTTCGCTCTGATTGCACCTATATTGTCCAATATCCTATGTAGGGATGTAAAAGAAGTAGATAATTTCCGTCCGACCGCCCGTCCGAAAGCATGTGGAATGACTATCCATGTTCGACTCTGACTCCGAGAAAAAAATACAAAATATGATATAGGATGAGCTTACATGTAAGGATCAGGGTATCATATAGAGTGGTAGCAAAGAACAGTACGGTTACTACTTTTTAGGCATGGGCAATTCCGATTGCACCCACACAGAACAAATGCTGTACAATTAGTCCCAAAATCCAGCCTAGATTGCTCGTATTTGTTCTTCTTTTTCTCCCATTAGGATCGATATATACTTATTCGTTTCGTTACAAATCAAACCAGTATCATGTAAGGATCAGGGTTACCATCTGGAGTGGTAGCAAAGAACAATACGGTTACTATTTGTTAGAGCAATTCCAGTAGTAGCCCTCAAAACAGGGCCCCTACTTTTCATTTGAGGGCTCCCCTATTTTTGAGGGCTGTTTTCTGGGCTGCACTTCAGCAGGAGCCCTCAAAACAGGGCCCCTACTTCTCAATTCTCTCTATTTCCTCACACACTATATGCATATGTATGGGACAAAAGCACAATACACAATAAAATATTTATGATTTCACAATGAGGGACAATATTTAAATATATGAATTCAAATACGAATATTCAAATTTAAATTCAAATTTGTTCCGAATTTAAATTGAAAGCACAAAGTTCATCACATAACATTCAAATTTGTTCCGAATTCAAATACGAATATTCAAATTTAAATTCAAATTTATTCCGAATTTAAATTGAAAGCACAAATATGAATTCAAATACAAATATTCAAATTTAAATTCAAATTTGTTCCTCATTTGTTCTGCATATGTATGGGACAAAAGCACAATACACAATAAAATATTTATGATTTCACAATGAGGGACAATATTTAAATATATGAATTCAAATACGAATATTCAAATTTAAATTCAAATTTGTTCAATTTAAATTGAAAGCACAAAGTTCATCACATAACATTCAAATTTGTTCAATTCAAATACGAATATTCAAATTTAAATTCAAATTTATTCAATTTAAATTGAAAGCACAAATATGAATTCAAATACAAATATTCAAATTTAAATTCAAATTTGTTCAATTTAAATTGAAAGCACAAAGTTCATCACATAATATTCAAATTTAAATTCAAATTTGTTCTGAATTCAAATACGAATATTCAAATATGAATTGAAATACGAATATTCAAATTTAAATTCAAATTTGTTCCAATTTAAATTGAAAGCACAAAGTTCATCACATAACATTCAAATTTGTTCCAATTCAAATACAATTCAAATACGAATATTCAAATTTAAATTCAAATTTATTCGAATTTAAATTGAAAGCACAAATATGAATTCAAATACAAATATTCAAATTTAAATTCAAATTTGTTCCGAATTTAAATTGAAAGCACAAAGTTCATCACATAATATTCAAATTTAAATTCAAATTTGTTCTGAATTCAAATACGAATATTCAAATACGAATTGAAATACGAATATTCAAATTTAAATTCAAATTTGTTCCAAATTTAAATTGAAAGCACAAAGTTCATCACATAACATTCAAATTTAAATTCAAATTTGTTCCGAATTCAAATACGAATATTCAAATTTGTTCTGAATTTAAATTGAAAGCACAAAGTTCATCACATAACATTCAAATTTAAATTCAAATTTGTTCCGAATTCAAATACGAATATTCAAATTTGTTCCGAATTTAAATTGAAAGCACAAATGTTCCACAAAAAACGAGAAAGCTGAAAAATGAGAGCCGGAGTAGGGGCCCCCTAGGAATGAGGGTTTGGAGGCCTCATTTGAGAGGCCTCCTATTTTTGAGAGCCAAGTAGGGGCCCTGTTGGAGTTCAGTTTTTTGCTCTGGCTCTCAAATATGAGGTTTGAGGGCTCAAGTAGGGGCCCTGCTGGAGTTGCTCTTAGGCATAGGCAATTCTATGTCTCTGTCTGCATAATCTAGGATATAGATCGATCATTCATTCTATTGAGTTACATATATCAATAAGTTCACCTACAGACTTAAGCTGATAAGAAAAAGTGGATAATTTATTTATACTTTAATAATTTCTCTTATATGTAGGCTCCTATAGATCTAAAATGTGGAATACAAGTGGGCTATAGTTATTTTTTTAATTACGCTAATCAGGACTTGAACTCAAGACATTTTGGCTCTATACTAATTAAATTTCATGCACTAACTCGACAAACCCCTCCACAGAACTGGTGTACAAACAGAGCGGATAATTTATGTCTGACCGATCGACTAAAGTCTCACGAAACGAATACGAAAAGGGTAAATAGATATCCGGAACTATCCGTGTCCGACTCCAAAGAAAAAAATACGGAATGAGTGATATCCGTCTATCAAGTGATATAAGAAAGTCTGTTGTGATTTCACTTAGGAACAATATAACAGATAGGTGGATTACCGCATCTAAACAAGCGAAGAATATTAAGTGATATTTCTTCAGCATCTCAATGATTAGACTCTCCATATTCGCTCTGATTGCACCCATATTGTCTAATATCCTATGTAGGGATGTAAAAGAAGTAGATGATTTCTGTCCGATCGATCGTCCAAAAGCATGTGGAATGATTATTCATGTCCGACTTTGACTCTGAAAAAAATACAAAATATGATACAGAACGAGCTTACATGTAAGGATCAGGATATCATCTAGAGTGGTAGCAAAGAACAGTACGGTACTACTTTTTAGGTCACCCTACACAGAACAAATGCTGTACTTAGCCCCAAAATCCAGCCTAGCTTGTACGTATTTGTTCTTCTTTTTCTCCCATTTCGATTGATATATACTTATTCGTTTCGTTACAAATTAAACAAGTAACATATAAGGATTAGAGTTATCATCTGGAGTGGTAGCAAAGCACAATACGGTTACTACCTGTTAGGCAAAAGCAATTCCGTGTAACGCCCCCGTTTCCAGAGGCGCATACGGACACGGCATTCTGTAACTATTCAAGCATGAACAGTTATGGAGTGTCGCGCAAGAGTATACCATTGCCTGCTTACAACAAAAGTCCAGCATATATTTGACATAAGAATTAACATCCGTGTTTTTACAACAAGTGCAAGCCCAAAGCATAATTACATTACAAAAGAAACTTCCGAATCCGCTTGAGCGCGGCCGAGACCTACAGCCAAGGGTCCTCGTCGAAGAAAAGGTCCTCCGGGACTTCTTCAACGGGGAGACCTTCTCCTTCGTCTTGATCCTCTAAAGATTAGATTTAGCAAGCCGTGAGCCAAACAACCGCTCAAAGAAATCCCAAAGGATCTTAACTTACTACATGCACGGAACTTCAAGGAAGGAAATATATTTGGTTTATTATCTTTGGTGGATGCGCTTTTATTTGCAATCATTTTAATAAGACGGACTCAAAACTTACTTCTTAAGATCTCAGGGTTTTCCACAAGAGTTCATTAACCAGCCTAAACAAGTTAAACGTTTACAAAACTACTTAAGCTTTGTCTTTGGAATCACCCAAGTGACACGGCTCAATAACAGGAGCACGGCGTATTCGAATACCATTTATTTGACTCTGCGAGTTTGCTCGGCTTTACCCACACGATCCCTTAACTCCCGCTAAAGAGTTAAGAAAGTCAGGTCGTTTCACTGCTCAACTCTTTATATAGGCTCTACCCGGTAGAATTCACTCGGGTCTGGCTCTCACACGCACACACACACACACACACACACACACAAGAAAAGACGGTGTCCGCTTCGAGTGAACTCCACCGTTGTTAGGCACCCAAACACGGCTTGCCTAACCTCACTGCTAAACCTCTGTAGAGTTTCAATCGAGTTGAGCAGCTACTAGACAAGTGTTGACAAGTCAACTCCTGTGGTTTGAGCGAGTTCTATGACATTTGCTCAGCATAAGGGTTTCAGTCCTTATATTTTCACATGGTCCACAACCTCGCCAGGCCCGCGACCCAACCTAAGGTAAGCGGTGGGCGTAGACCGTCTCGCGATTTCCCACTCACCCTTACCCTACTCCAAACCCTAGGGTAAAGATGGGCGAAGGCCGTCTCGCGGCTCCCCACTCCTTACCCTACCTTGTGCACGCCGGCACTCTCCGCTCTAAGATACGGTGTCCCATACCACCCTACCTTAGAGTCGGGTTTTCCAAATTCTATTGGCCCACAGCCACAACCTTATCAGTGTAACATTTTGCATGATGATAATAATATACTACAATTTATCTAGAATAACAGATAATTAATTCTAGGGTTTCAATGGCATGGCAACAAATTTTATCGGGCATTTATCGGTGGTAGGTCTAACTATATCACATGTCATTCCAAACATTTTATTTTATTTCAAACTAACATTTCACAACTAGCATAATGCAATTAGCATATTAACATAAATAAACAGCATGGGTTGCAATATGATCAAAGGATTTTGGGACTTGCCGTCAATCCGAATGATTTCCGCTAGCTCGAACGAAGAATCTCCTGGCTCCTGAGGCTGCAACTGAACTTCCGGAGTCTCCGACACTAGCGCAAACATACAAAACAAATTAAATCCAGCTTGAGACTAATCAAGCGAGGAAAAATAAACTATTTAAAAAGGAGTAAAAAGCATAAACACGCCAAATGGATTTTTAGGAATTTATTTGGGGAGGATCTGTGGAAATGGAGTTCACCAGAGGGTCTGGAATAATATTTGGAGCAAAGTGGTGAAGTTTGGGAATTTTTGGGATCTTCTGTGATTTTCTAGGATTTATTTGGATTTTCTGGGATTTTAGAAATCAATAAATCACTGAAAAATGGTTATGAACAGTGCGGCCCGGCCGCTTTGCTCTGATGCGGCCGCCGCGATTTAAGCGCGCGAGCGAGCGCGGCGAGCAGCGCGCGGCTCGGCCCAGCGCGCAGCGCGCCCACTGGTGGCGATGGCCGACGCGTGGTGCGGTCGGACGGAGCGGATGGCGAGGGAGCGGGCGACGATCGGACGGTCCAGGCGAGATGGCAACGATCGGCGCGGGCGGCTGAGATGAGTTGGGCAAAGCGGTACGGTGGGGAGATCCGACGGAGGTGGATGGCGGTGTTTATGAGGATCGGACGGCGGAGGGGATGGCTTGATCTGGCGGCTGAGGTTAGACGGCAACGGTGGGATCGGGCGGTGGAGGCGAGGCCACGTCGGTCGTCGTCTACCTCCAGCCGAGCGGGGCGACAGCGAAGTGGGGATGGCGGGGCTGCGGTGCTCCGGCGACGGCGAAGGTCCCCAGCGACCGGGGAGGGCTCCACCGGCTAGAGCTTGACTCGGGGAGTCCATTTTAGCCAGCTGGGAGTTGAGGGGTCGATGGAGAGCGGGGAGAGAAGGGGTAGTTCGGGTGCTTGAGGCGAGGAGGTCACCGCGGCGAGAGAGGTCAATCGGGCGGCTACACCATCCGGGAGTTGGAGGCTTACATTGGAGGTGGCGGTGGGAGCCGGGAGGCGCGAGGTGAGCTGGCCACGGTGAGGTGATGCGGCGGCGAGAGCCGGTCTTTGGGACTCTCGGCGATCACCGCCAAAAGGAGATTGCCAAGATGATCGGCGCACCGAGGGGATACTTCGGCGAAAGCAATGGAGAAATGAGGAGAGGAGAGGAGATTGGCTCGGGTGTCGCCGGCTCACGAGGCGGCAATGGCGGAGCTACGGCGTCGGGGCTTCAATCGGGCGCTCGGGAGGTGCTCTGAGGCTTGGGAGGGGTTGAGGGTGCCGGGATGCTCGGGAAGCAAAGGAGGAGAGGGAGCCGAAGGGGTATTTGTACCGGGCGGAGAAGCTCCTTCGGGAGAAGGCAACGCGGGGCGCGAGTCAACCCGAGTGACGGCGATTGGGGCGCTCCTCCGCGAGACGGCGGTGGCCGGTGCCGAGCGGCCGTAATGGCGAGGTGACAAGACGGGCGGGGTGGAGCTGCGGCATGGGAGGAGCGCGTCGCGCGGAAGTGACGGCGGGGCTGCGGTGGGGTCGAGCGCGAGGGATGGCGCCGCGTGGCGCGAGGATGCCGCGGTGGTCGGGACAGCGGGCGGGCGGCGAGCGAGCTGCGGGCGAGGCGCGCGCGCGCGCGAGGAGGAGGGAGCGCGCGCCGCGCGTCGTCAGCGCAGAGGAGTGGCGGCGCGTGGCGCGGAGCGCCACGGTTTCGGACCGTGGTGGTCGGGTGGCGCGGCGCGCGAGGGAACTCGGCGGCGCTGTCTCGCTTGCGAGGCGGCGCGCGGCGCGCGCAGCGCAGCGCAGGCCCGTCTTGTAGCGCGAGGCGAAAAAGCGCGGCGCCACGAGGGAGGAGGAAGCGTCCGCGCGGGAGGGGCCAGGAACGAGAAAGCGGAAAAGAGCGGGCGCGGAGAGAAGAGGAAGCGCCACCGAAAAGGGAAAGCGGAAAAGGAGACTTTCCCAAAAGGAAAGTTTCAAAATTCACCCAAAACCGGCAAAATTCACAAATTTTGGATTTTGAAATTGGGGCTTTTCAACCTACCCCTTAAAAGAATCTCGACCCGAGATTAACTTGGTCGAGGAGTAAGTTGGGAAATCCATTGCAAGTCGATTCGTTCCCAAGTGGACTCATCCATTGTGTGATTCTTCCACGCACTCTGCAAAATCTGATATTCTTGTTTCGAGTGCCTCTCGATGTTTCAAGTATTTGTAGTGGTTCTTCAGCATACGTGCAGTCATCCTGCAATTCAATATCTGACAATGGCACTTCATCTGTTGGTTGACGTAGACACTTTCGAAGCTGAGATACGTGGAACACATTGTGCATTCTTGACAAGTTGGGTGGGAGCTGCACTTGATAAGCTACTTCCCCAACTCTTCCGATAATCTGAAACGGTCCCACGTATCTTGGTGCTAGTTTGCCTTTAACTTGAAATCTCTTAATTATTTTGAATGGAGTGACTTTGATGTAGACGAAATCTCCAACTTCAATACTCAAATCCTTCCTGCGGTTATCCGCATAGCTCTTCTGTCGGTCTTGTGCCATTACGAGTCCATCTCGACAATTCTAACATGTTCTTCTCGTGTCTTGAACAATCGAGGCCAATAAGTTGTCGCTCTCTGTTTCATCCAATTTAGAGGGGTTCTGCATTTTCTGCCATAAAGTGCTTCAAACGGGGCCATTTGGATACTAGCTTGGTAGCTATTGTTGTATGAGAACTGGGCAAATGGTAGGCAAGTGTTCCATGATGCTCCATACACTATCGCACAAGCTCTCAACATGTCTTCTAAAATCTGATTTGTTCTTTCTGTCTGTCCATCCGTCTGGGGGTGATAGGCTGAACTGAAATTCAGATCGGTGCCCATGGCTTCATGCAGTTTCTCCCAGAACTTGGACGTAAATTGCGCTCCTCTATCTGACACAATTTTCTTGGGAACCCCATGTAGTGTCACTATTCTCGTCAGATACAATTCAGCAAGTTTGTCCTTCCCATATGTTTGCTTGATCGGGAGGAAATGAGCCACCTTGGTCAATCATGCGACAATGACCCGATAGCATCATATCCCTCACGAGTCTTGGGAAGTCCAGTAATGAAATCCATGCCGATACTGTCCCATTTCCATTCGGGTATTGGCAAAGGTTGCAACAATCCCGATGGTTTCTGGTGGTCTATCTTGATCTGTTGGCAAACATCACATTTAGCCACGTACTCTGCCACTTCCTTTTTCATCTGGTTCCACCAATATTTCTTCTTCAAGTCTTGGTACATCTTAGTACCTCCGGGTGAATTGAGAATTGGGACGAATGGGCTTGGACAAGATTAACTCTCTTAGTTCCTTCTTGTCGGGTATGCAATAACGACCACGGAAGGTGAGGATTCCATGCTCATCCATTGCATACTCTGCTGACTCTTCTCCTTGAATATCCTTTTTCAGTTTTTGAATCTCTTCATCTTCATCTTGTCTTTGCTTTAATCTGATCCACAAGAATGGTTGAATTTCTAATGTTGTTTCTTCACCTGCTCGTGATCACCAAGTTCATCGTATTATGTCCCTTTGCAATTCGCGATACTGATTTGCTAGTTTTGCTTGGACGAGCCTTGCGGCTAAGGGCGTCGGCAACTACATTGGCCTTGCCTGGGTGATACTGAAGACCAACATCATAATCCTTTATCAGTTCCAGCCATCTGCGTTGTCTCATGTTTAATTCTGGCTGTGTAAATAGGTACTTTAGGCTCTTGTGATCAGAAAATATCTCACATCGATTCCCCAGCAGGTAGTGCCGCCAAATTTTTAGTGCATGCACTACAGCTGCTAGTTCTAAATCGTGTGTGGGGTAATTCTCTTCATGTGGTCTCAACTGTCTTGAGGCATAAGCGACAACCTTTCCGTCTTGCATAAGTACACATCCCAAACCTTGCTTTGAAGCATCACAGTAGATTTGAAATTCCTTTTCTGGATTGGGCAGAATCAACACTGGCGTTGTTGTTAGTTTGGTCTTCAATAGCTGAAAACTTTCCTCACATCCATCTGTCCAGGCGAATGGTCTGTCCTTCTTCAGAAGTTGAGTGAGTGGACGAGAAATCCGTGAGAACCCTTCTATGAATCGGCGATAATAGCTCGCCAATCCAAGGAAGCTTCTCACTTGATCCACGGTTTTGGGTGCTTCCATTCCATACTCACTGAAATCTTTTCGGATCAACTTTGACTCCATCTTCGATATAATGTGACCCAAGAAGGCAACTTCCTTCAACCAAAAGCTGCATTTGTCGAATTTGGCATATAGTGATGTTCTCTTAATCTGGTCAATACCATGTGCGATGTTCTTTGTGTTCTTCTTCACTTTTGGAATATATCAGGATATCATCAATGAAGACAATCACAAATCGATCCAATTGGTCCATATGCACCAGTTCATAAGATTCATGAAATAAGTCGGCGCATTGGTTAAACCAAAGGAACAACCGTGAACTCATATAATCCATATCCGTAATGAAAGTCGTCTTCTCTCGATCTTGCTCTCGGATTTTAAGTTGATGATAACCCGAGCGCAGATCGATCTTGAAAACACTTTGGCACCCTTGAGTTGATCAAACAAATCATCAATTCAGGGAGAGGATACTTGTTCTTGATGGTGACAGCATTCAAGCCTCTATAATCAACACACATCCTTAATTCTCCATTCTTCTTTTTCACAAATAGGGCTGGGGCTGACCAAGGTGAGACACTTGGTCGAATGAATTCTTTTTCCAACAGTTCATCCAACTGCTTCTTCAACTCTTTCAATTCACTAGCTGACATTCTATCACGATGTTTGGCAATCGGTTTGGTACAGTACCAATTCTATCGCAAGTTCTACTTGTCTGTCAGGGGGTCTTCCTGGTAGTTCTTCTGGGAATACATCAGGGTACTCCTGTACTACTGGTACTTGATTAGGTGTGGCTGCTATCATGTTAATCATACGCTTTCTGGCATCTTTTAGCACTTCTCGATCTGTTTTCACCACTATTTTCTGGCCTTCAGAGTTAACCAGTGACACCGTCTTGATCTCACAGTCCACTTTGCCTTTATTCTTGGCTAGCCAGTTCATGCCTAAAATGGCATCTAACCCGGACATATCTAACTGCAATAAGTCCGCTTTAAAGTCTACCCCTTGGATTTTTATGTTAAGTCCCGCACACCCACGGTGGGACTCCATTCTAACCCCAGGGGTTTCAACCACATAAGGTCTTGGAAGTGAAACAGAAGGTAACTGATTTCTTGCGGCAAAACTCTTTGAAATAAATGAATGCGTTGCACCAGGGTCAAATAGAATCAATGCAGGTATGGAATTGATTGGGAACATACCAGCAATGATGTCACTTGCTCCAGCGCATCCTCTGCAGATCGTGGTTCACTCGGCATAAAAGTAGGTCGACATTGCTTCGCTCTGCCTCTGCACGTAGTTGAAAAGTTCGCAGCGCTCGCAGGAGATCGAAATTTGGCTGCTGTCTGCAGATATCCTCCTTGGGAGTGCCAGGGCTTGATTGTGTCTTGTTCTCTTCTTTATTCTTGACTCTGGACTTGAAGCTTTGCGGCATCGGATGGTAAGCTTTTCCGGGACATTGATCTCTGTAGTGTCCAATTTCTCCGCAGGTGAAAACAAGCATTGGATCTCTTTGGGCGATTACTAGCAAGATGATTCCCACCACAGTGGGGCATTTGGCGCTAGTGGCAAAGGAGAGTTGTATTGCTTGTGGTCGCCGTGAGTCCTCGGTAACCTCACGAATCGCGGGAGGATTGGGATCGATATGAGGGTGATCCGATGTCTGAGTCGTTGAGCATTATGTGAAGCAGATTGAGATTTGTGTACCGCCTTACGCTTTACGTAGTCCTCCATTTCTCCTCTAGCTTCTTACGAGTTGATTAAGCGGTTCACCATGTCATGTAAATCCTGAAACTTGAGCTGAAATATGAAATTTCGAGATGCGTAATCCACCTGAATCTATTCATCTTCTTGTCTTGTTGTCAACATCTTGAGGCAAACTGGACAAATGGTTGAACTGATGTAAGTACTCCATAACGGTCGTCCTCCTTGCTTAAGCGCAAGAAACTCCGACGCTTAGCCTCCATGGCGCTATCTCGGTATGTGTGCCTTGCGGAAGGCCTTTGAAAAGTCCTCCCAACTAATTTCTACGCTCAGTAGGGTGCGTTGGTAGTTGATCCACCACGTAGTCTGCAGCACCACAATCGATGGGATCGTACAACACCTTCTCTTGGTCATCGCATCGAGTGTTTGAAGCTTTCTCTCCGTCCACAAGCCAATCCTCGCCTACCGTAGGGTCGGCGGAGTGGAGAAGACCGGTGGGCGTGTTTTGAAAAATCGCCCATCGGGTGGAAATTTGAGAACCATCCCGAGGAGCATTACTCCCACTAGGAACACTGGAGGATCGGGTTGCCATCTGTTCGAGAAGCTGAGCTTGCTGATCTAACACTTTCAAGATATTCTGCTCTCCTTGATATCGATTCTTTTCTAACATTTCAATAACCTTTGCAAGTGTGTTCAGTGGTGGCGGTGCACCACGCCTGCTGGTCCGACAAATGCGCCTGCTGCTCCATCTGTTTATTGGGAACTTGAGGTTAGATTTGCAGCGGTTTTGACAATTAAGAGCAGGTAAGTAAGACTTTGAATTTCAAGGTAAGTATAGGGTGAACAGGGTAAGTGCGAGAGTGAAAGGGGACAGAAGAAAGCTTTGAACACACAGAAGGAAATACTGATAATTTAGACAAGCAACATAAAGGATTAATTAACATAAGTTCCATAATAAAGCAAGCGGTACGCAGACCACTTAGGGTTCGAGTGTGCACTTGCATTACATACCAAAAGTACAGCTATTACAAAAGGGTCAGGCTACCACTAGCGTACAGCGTCTACTCCTCCTGTCCCGGTCTTTGGGAGGGCAAGCGGGCTCTGGGCGGAACAGACGCGGTACTCTACCGTGGTCATCAGCCGGCGCCTGCGCCTAGACTGCACCGTGGAGCACGAGGACTGGACGCTCGGCTCCTCACCGCGATCCACGGCCTCGATCTCCTCAAAACGACGGAGAGAGGCTCTGAGCTGCTGAACCTGCTCTCGAGCCTCCCAGAGCTGCTCCTGGAACCTCCTGGACTCGGCGACGGCGCTGTCGTAGCGAACGATCTGCTGTGCCCAAAGGACGGCGATGCCCGCGAGGCGGGGATCGTCATCCTCACCGAACTGAGGCACGGCCAGGCCTCGGCGACGCTGCTGTGTGGCACCAGTCGAAGGGAGTGAAGGAGAACTCGAGGCGTAGTAGTCTCGCAAGTAGAACGCAGCCTTCTGGGCCGCGTCCTGAACTGCGTCGTCTCGGTCCATCCTCTGGCGGCGAACTGCGCTCCTAGTGGGGCGGATAGGCGGGCGTAGGACCACCCACGCCTTCCACTTGTAGAGCTGCTCTCCACGGGTGCGGCTCACTGCACGGAACACTGGGCTGCAGTGCTCCCTCGAACCAAGGTACCTCCTCATCTCCCAAAGCTTGTATGGCCATCCATCCATACGGTCAGGTCGGGAGAAAACATAGTGCACCATCTGCCGGAAACGGAATTTTGAAGTTAGACAAGTAAAGCAATAAACATTTTGCATAAAATAAAGCTTAAGCAAGATTAGACTAAGATAGAAAAGGTAGCACAAGAGAGGAAAAAGACAGCAATAATACTTATGTTTTTCGTAAACCCTTTTTACAACTTAAATTAAACTTTGCGATAAAATCGCTTCCTAGATCGCCTTAGGTCTCAACCTACGGTCAAAGAGTCGACTCGATACCACTTCTTATAACGCCCGTTTCGGGCGCATACTGACACGGACATTCGTAACTATTCAAGCATGAGCAGTTATGGAGTGTCGCGCAAAGTATACCATTGCACGCTTACAACAAAAGTCCAGCATATATTTGACATAAGGATTAACATCCGAGTTTTTACAACGGGCGTGCAAGCCCAAAGCATAATTACATTACAAAAGAAACTTCCAGAATCCGCTTGAGCGCGGCGAGACCTACAGACCAAGGGTCCTCGTCGAAGAAAAGGTCCTCGGGACTTCTTCAACGGGAGACCTTCTCCTTCGTCTTGATCCTCTAAAGATTAGATTTAGCAAGCCGTGAGCCAAACAACCGGCTCAAAGAAATCCCAAAGGATCTTAACTTACTACATGCACGGAACTTCAAGGAAGGAAATATATTTGGTTTATTATCTTTCGGTGGATGCGTTTTATTTGCAATCATTTTAATAAGACGGACTCAAAACTTACTTCTTAAGATCTCGTGGTTTTCCACAAGAGTTCATTAACCAGCCTAAACAAGTTAAACGTTTACAAAACTACTTAAGCTTTCTTTGGAATCACCCAAGTGACACGGCTCCAATAACAGGAGCACGGCGTATTCGAATACCATTTATTTGACTCTGCGAGTTTGCTCGACTTTACCCACACGATCCCTTAACTCCCGCTAAAGAGTTAAGAAAGTCAGTCGTTTCACCGCTCAACTCTTTATATAGGCTCTACAGGTAGAATTCACTCGGGTCTGGCTCTCACGCACACACACACACACACACACAAGAAAAGACGGTGTCCGCTTCGAGTGAACTCCACCGTTGTTAGGCACCCAAACACGGCTTGCCTAACCTCACTGCTAAACCTCCTGTAGAGTTTCAATCGAGTTGAGCAGCTACTAGACAAGTGTTGACAAGTCAACTCCTGTGGTTTGAGCGAGTTCTATGACATTTGCTCAAAGATAAGGGTTTCAGTCCTTATATTTTCACATGGTCCACAACCTCGCCAGGCCCGCGACCCAACCTAAGGTAAGCGGTGGGCGTAGACCGTCTCGCGATTTCCCACTCACCCTTACCCTACTCCAAACCCTAGGGTAAAGATGGGCGAAGGCCGTCTCGCGGCTCCCCACTCCTTACCCTACCTTGTGCACGCCGGCACTCTCCGCTCTAAGATACGGTGTCCCATACCACCCTACCTTAGAGTCGGGTTTTCCAAATTCTATTGGCCCACAGCCACAACCTTATCAGTGTAACATTTTGCATGATGATAATAATATACTACAATTTATCTAGAATAACAGATAATTAATTCTAGGGTTTCAATGGCATGGCAACAAATTTTATCGGGCATTTATCGGTGGTAGGTCTAACTATATCACATGTCATTCCAAACATTTTATTTTATTTCAAACTAACATTTCACAACTAGCATAATGCAATTAGCATATTAACATAAATAAACGAGATGGGTTGCAATATGATCAAAGGATTTTGGGACTTGCCGTCAATCAGAATGATTTCCGCTAGCTCGAGCGAAGAATCTCCGGCTCTCGAGGCTGCAATGAACTTCCGGAGTCTCCGACACTAGCGCAAACATACAAAACAAATTAAATCCAGCTTGAGACTAATCAAGCGAGGAAAAATAAACTATTTAAAAGGAGTAAAAGCATAAACACGCCAAATGGATTTTTAGGAATTTATTTGGGGAGGATCTGTGGAAATGGAGTTCACGGAGGGTCGGAATAATATTTGGAGCAAAGTGGTGAAGTTTGGGAATTTTGGGATCTTCGTGATTTTCTAGGATTTATTTGGATTTTAGGGATTTTAGAAATCAATAAATCACTGAAAAATGGTTATGAACAGTGCGGCCCGGCCGCTTTGCTCTGATGCGGCGGCCCGCGATTTAAACGCCAGCGCGGCGGCGGCGAGCGAGCGCGCGGGCTCGGCCAGCGGCGCGCGCGTCCACTGTGGCGATGGCGGCGCGTGGTGCGGTCGGACGGAGCGGATGGCGAGGAGCGAGCGGCGATCGGACGGTCGGCGAGATGGCAACGATCGGCGCGGGCGGCTGAGATGAGTTGGGCAAAGCGGTACGGTGGGGAGATCCGACGGAGGTGGATGGCGGTGTTTATGAGGATCGGACGGCGGAGGGGATGGCTTGATCTGGCGGCTGAGGTTAGACGGCAACGGTGGGATCGGGCGGTGGAGGCGAGGCCACGTCGGTCGTCGTCTACCTCCACCGAGCGGCGGCAAAAAGTGGGGATGGCGGGGCTGCGGTGCTCCGGCGACGGCGAAGGTCCCCAGCGACCGGGGAGGGCTCCACCGGCTAGAGCTTGACTCGGGGAGTCCATTTTAGCCAGCTGGGAGTTGAGGGGGTCAGTGGAGAGAGCGGGGGAGAGAAGGGGGTAGTTCGGGTGCTTGGAGGCGAGGGAGGTCACCGGCGGCGAGAGAGGTCAATCGGGGGCGGCTACACCATCTGGGGAGTTGGAGGCTTACATTGGAGGTGGCGGTGGGAGCTGGGAGGCGGCGAGGTGAGCTGGCCACGGTGAGGGTGATGCGGCCGGCGGAGAGCTTCGGTGCTGGGACTCCTCGAGCGATCACCTGCCAAAAGGAGATTGCCAAGATGATCAGCGCACCGAGGGGATACTTCGGGCGAAAGCAATGGAGAAATGAGGGAGAGGAGAGGGAGATTGGCTCCGGGGTGTCGCCGGCTCACAGGGCGGCAATGGCGGAGCTACGGGCGTCGGGGCTTCAATCGGGCGCTCGGGAGGTGCTCTGGAGTCTTTGGGAGGGTTGAGGGTCTTTGGGATGCTCGAGAAGCAAAGGAGGGAGAGGGAGCCGGAAGGGGTATTTGTACCGGGCGGAGGAAGCTCCTTCGGGAGAAGGCAGGCGGGAGCGCGAGTCAACCCGAGGACGGGGCGATTGGGGCGTCTCCTCCGCGAGACGGCGGTGGCCGGTCTTGGCGGCCGTAATGGCGAGTGACAATGCGGGCGGGGTGGAGCTGCGGCATGGGAGGAGCGCGTCGCGCGGAAGTGACGGGCGGGGCTGCGGGTGGGGTCGGGCGCGAGGGATGGCGCCGCGTGGCGCGAGATGCTGCGGTGGTCGGGACAGCGGCGGGGCGGAGCGGGCGAGGCTGCGCGCGGGCGTCCGCGCGCGAGAGAGAGGGAGCGGCGCGCCGGCGGGTCGGCGCGAGGAGTGGCGGCGCGTGGCGCGGGGCGCCACGGTTTCGGACCGTGGTGGTCGGGGTGGCGCGAGCGCGAGGGGAACTCGGGGCGGCGCTGCGCTTGCGAGGAGGCGGGCGCGCGCGCGCGCTCGCTCGGCCCGTCTTGCGCGCGAGGCGAAGCGAAAGGAGGCGGCGCCAGCGAGGAGGAGGAAGCGTCCGCGCGGGAGGGGCCAGGGAACGGAGAAAGCGGAAAAGAGCGGGGGCGCCGGAGAGAAGAGGAAGCGCCCAGCCGAAAAGGGAAAGCGGAAAAAGGGAGACTTTCCCGAAAAGGAAAGTTTCCAAAATTCACCCAAAAACCGGCAAAAATTCACAAATTTTTGGATTTTGAAATTTCGGGGCTTTTCATTCCGTGTCTCGTCTGGATACAGATAGATCATTCATTCTATTGAATTATATACATCAATTAGTTCATCTACAGATTTAAGCTGATAAAGAAAAGTAGATAATTTACTTATATTTTAATAACTCCTCTCATGTGTAGACTTTCATAGGTTTAAGACGTAGAATAGAAATGAGTCGTATTATTTTTTAATTACGCTAATCAGGATTTGAATTTAAGACCGTTTGGCTCTATACTATATTAAATTTTATACACTAATCGGTTTACCTAACATCTTAAGGTTATAAAAAAGATGGATAACTCAGCTTGTACTTCACCACATTCATCCATGGCCTGCATTAACCGCTTGGAAGAAAAATCTTTGGGAAAAAGGAGAGGCCAAACGCGTTGACACATCGGCGACCAGTCGACGCATTCCAGATTTCCAGTAAAGCGACGGTGCACAGAGAGTAAAGAGAAGAAGAGAGAAGAAGCAGTGGCGACCAATGGCGATGGGGTGATGGAGAATCCCCTTTACTATTCTCCTTTTCTTTTAGGGGGAAGCGGCGAGTGGTAGGCGAGGCGAGTGGCCTTGACAGCTTCTGGATGCATTGGATTCGTTCCTTCCTCGTGACAGGTCGATCTTAGAAACGTCTTTGCTACCTCCTTTTCATGTTCTTTGGTCCTCGCAGCGAGTGCATTGGCAGCACCTTCTAAACATATGATAAAGCTCGAGCCGTTTGTACGTGATAAGTAGACATGGAATTCTTATATATATACACATAATTAATCCGTCCGTGTAGGTTTAATAATATCATTTAACAATCTGTTTTTTTTTCTCAACAATTCTGGCACTACATTTGCCCCACTAGACACAGTGATCTATCAGTGCAAATGGCGACAATTGTAGACATGCGATCCAAAATTCAACAGCCATTCTTCATGGAAGTAGTTATAATAGCGTCTTGGAGTATTTGGATAACACGAAACGACAGAGTTTTTAAAGGAATTGCTCCCTCGTGTGAAGACCGCAAGAGGTGCTTCAAGCATGAATTTACCATGGTTATCCATAGGGCAAAGAAGAAATATTTTCCTCAAATTGTTGACTGGCTAGATAGTTTACAGTGATCCATACTTTCTTCTTCTTTTTTACCCTTTTATTTTTGTATTTTTTGTAACATATATATACACACACACACACAGTAGTATACTCTCTTACTATTCTCCTTAAAAATGGATTTAACAAAGTCCTTACGTGAGTCTTACCTTTGGCATTGAGCCCGTCCATTGGTCATTTATCACTACTACAGATGATAATATTAAAAGCCTTATCACATATATCCATTTGTTCTTAGCGATCTAAGCTATTATATATAATAAAATGCATTACATTCTAACTAGATCTGCGTACTTTTTATTTGCAAGGAAAGGGAGATCTAGCTTGGCAGTTTTGCTGCAATTTAAGAGTGGGTCTCACTCCTATCTATTTTAATTCTTATGGGATAGGTTCATGAATTATAACTAGCTACTTTAGATGGAGAAATTACGGTGAATGATAATTATATGTAAGAGCTAGTGTATACGTACATGTAATGGCTATCTAGGAGAGTATTAATATAATTTAACATTGATTTGTTATATGCGTAGCATAGATGGACCAAAGCTAGATGTACGTTGAGAACCGTGTGAGTGAATAGTACATCGATAGCTTGTCTGCTTTTAGAAGATCTGCCGAGCAAGATATGTTGAAGAGGGAGATGGAATTTGTATACTATCCATGTATTTATTGTGAGAATCTTAATTTGTTTACCAATTCAGCGCAGACAGAAGTACACTTGATTCGAAGGGGTTTTAAAAAGAGATATACATGTTGGAGCAGTCACGATGAAGAGAAGATTATACTGGAAAGTAGTAACATCATCGAGAGAGACAACAACATACCGGATGTTGATTGTTATTTTAATGAGGATAGGTTGCATGATGATAATCTAAATAAGATGTTGCGCGATGCAGAAAGGAACTATAGTGAGAAAGATTTTGGCAGATTCAATGGCTTGATGGAGGACTCGGAGAAACCATTGTTCCCGGGCTGCAATCTAAAATACACAAGATTGTCATCTGTGCTTTCTCTGATGAAGTTAAAGGCAATCAATAGTTGGTCCAACAAAAGTTTGATGACGTTGTTACGTCTCTTAGTGAACATGCTTCTAGAGAGAAACATGTTACCCAAAACTACATAATAAGCCAAGAAGGTTCTCTTTCCCTTGGGAATGGAAGTAGAAAGAATACATGCATGTCTAAAAGACTGTATCCTGTACCATAAAGAGTATGCAAATATGCATGTATGTCCAGTGTGCATAACCTCCCGATACATATGCAAACATGCATGTATGTCCAATGTGCATAACCTCCCGATACAAGCGTAAGAATCACTCCATTGACAGTGAGGGCATCAAGATGAAGCAAGCACCTCCTGCTAAGATGCTATGATATTTACCTATAATTTCCTATTTAAAGTATTTATTTGTGAAGCGAAAGGAGGCAACATTGCTGCATTGTACTCAAAGGAGCGTAAGAATGATGGAAAGCTAAGATATCTTACTGATTCTACCTAGTGGAAGAACATCAATAAGATATTTGTAGACTTCAGTACGGAACTGAGGAATATAAGGTTTAGGTTGAGTACAAATGGAATGAATCCTTTTGGTAATATAAGCAGCCGCCATAGCACTTGGCCCGTGAATCTATATATCTACAACCTTCCTCCTTAGCTGTGTACGAAGCAAAAGTACATTTTAATGTCACTACTTATCCAAAGATTGAAGCAACTTAGGAATGATATTGATGTGTAAGTAGCACCATTGCTGGAAGATTTTGTAACACTGTGGAAGGAAGGGGTGCAAATATGAGATGCGGACAAATGAGAGAATTTCACTCTGCGCGGCATGTTATTCTGTACTATCAATGATTTCCTACCCTTGGTAACCTGTCGGGCTTAAGTACAAAAGGAGCCAAAGTCTGTACTCACTACTTAGTTGATATCAAAACTGTGTACATGTGTCACCGTAAGTTTCTTTCCAAGTATCACCCGTATCGCTAGATGAAGAAATAATTCGAAAGAAAGGACAAGGATGGTTTAGCTCCAAGCTCTTATAGAGGAAAATTGGTTTATAATATGGTTAAGCATATCAATGTTGTGCTTCGAAAGGGACGTAAATTGAGAACTTATGAGAAGAACATCTGGAAGAAGAGATCAATTTTTGGGACTTACCTTATTGGGAGCACTTAGAAGTTCGCCACTACATCAATTTCATGCATGTGCTGAAGAATGTATGTGATAGCTTGATTGATCTTTTACTGAACATTCATGACAAAACAAAGGATGGTGTCAACGCATGGTGTGACTTGGTTGATATGAACATAAGGCCAAGTTAGCACAGAAAGAGACCGATAAAGGCTGAATGTACCTTCCCTTAGCTTGCTACACTCTATCCAAGGCTGAGAGATCCCCAAATACAAATAATCATACGTAAGATCAATCCCAATACATCAACTATAATATACCTTAATTCCCTACTCAAGAACAACCACAACTTCACATGTATGCAACAAATAATTAATAGGTAAAGTCATTTCTTCCATAGATAACTCTATTGTAGTTTTCCCTTTGTTCACAATAGCCGAGGGTAATTTTTTGGAATCACGTAGGTCGTTCAGTGCTTACGTTGCTAAGGGAGGGAGACACAAGCAATCTAGCGCCACACTACAACACATGACATGATTTTCGGTACTTACTACAACACAATAATCCTATAGCACACTTCATAATAATACCTCTAGAACTGACTATACCTATGTACGTAATTCTATTTTTGTAGTGCCACTAGCAGCTACAGGGCAATATATATGCATTCTATGTTTGTCTCCATATGCAGGAAATCATGGGCACTAAGATGAATGATCCAGGGGTTTGTCAATTTGGCAATAACTATTTTCTAATTATCACTATATATATATATATATATATATATATATATATATATATATATATATATATATATATATATATATATATATATGTATGTATGTATGTATGTATGTATGTATGTATGTATGTATGTATGTATGTATGTATGTATGTATGTATGTATGTATGTATGTATGTATGTATGTATGTATGTATAGGGCACACCATGGTATCTGGGCAGCAAGCCTCTCTATCTTTGGATTACTTTTAGATGCGTGCAAGTGTAATGATATATATATAATATTAAGCAAATATGTTAACATTCATTAATTCAAAAAGGCGCGAGGAGTGAGATAGACAGAGATACAATGCCCACTCCAACCTCGGTTGCTGAAGCCGGAGACGAAGGTCAGGGTGATGCCGCACAAGATCACAAAGAATGCACCGGCCGAATGCACTCAAACAACAATGGGGATTGCCACTGCCTTCTCCTCCCTCGGGTCAACTTCCACCTTCTGATTTCCCCTCAAACCCCACCAAATCTCTAGGGTTCACATGGAAAATCAAAGGCAAAAGCTCAAATTGGTGACGGTGCAGAAGCACCGCACCCGCACACCCGAAGACCAGAGAGGAAGAAGACCCAAAGAGGAGCAAATCCGGATCGGGAGAGAGCTTATCCCACACGGTGGAAGAACTCGACTTTTTGAAGAGGAGGCGGGAGGGTGTAGAGAGGTGACGCGAGCGGCCGGCTCCGAGGAACCCAAGCCAGCCCGCGCCTCTGTCGCCGCCACCCATTCGCCGCTCCCCCCACGCGCCGCCAAAATCGCCGGATCTGGGAGAAGCCGAAACGGCCGCACGGGCCTGTGCACACACACGCGCGCACGGGACGCGCTGCGTCTCCTCCCTTATCTCTTCGCAAGGCTCACTGACAGGTGGGCCCCACCTGCAGGTTTTTTTCCCTTTATTTTCCTTTTTCAATTGAAAAATTATCGAAATGCCCTGGCATGACAACAAGTCTTACACAGGGAACAGGGAACACAGGCACAAACAACCGACACTCAAAACATCAGAAAGTATAAGACCCCTCCACCGGCAAAGCCAATCCCGCATCTAGCACCAGACGAACGACGAAGAACTTTTGCTTTCTGACGAATTGCTTCATGATAACATTGATTTGTTAATGAAAAGAAGCATGCACATTGTAAAAGCGAAGCAATCTCCATAGATTTCTTATTTGTTCTCTGTAGTTCAACTGGGGTCAAACGAATATGAGCGTACAAAATAGTACTCCAATAATGATTTGTGTGGAACTCCAAAGTTTGTTCTCCATGTATGAGTAAAGAAAGATTTCATCTAGTATTTGACCTATGCTTTGTGCTTTGTGGACTCAAAACTCTTGCCTTTACTGGATTGCTATGACATAGTTATTTACTTTGAATGGGATATTCTTGGTAGATTCTCAGTAGCTAGTGTTTCACCTATAGAAAAATCGGAGGTCTTGTATATGTGAATAATCATTAGCCCACCAATTGGATGGCTCTTATGCAGGGAACATATGCGCCGTGAACAAAAATAAAAATAAAAGGTAGAGTATTGTGATGATTTTATGTTTTCGTCCAGCATTTGCTAACTTGGCAGATATAGGGCATGTTTATATTGATTGTGGCTGGTGGATTTTGGCTGAAAATGATTGGTAGTGACTGAAAAAAGTATCTTTTAGAAGGAGGGAATGAGCAATAGGAAAGTAAGAGAGTGATGTATGTGCGAGATGGAAACGAGAGAAGTAGGGTGTATAATACGGTCGTGACTCATGCCTTATCTACGGAGCGAGACGGGAACAAAAAAAAGTAGGAAAACTGTTTTGGGAAGTCAGATATTTATATTAACTTTTTATTTTTTTAAACAAAAACTGAAAATATAAACTAATATGAACAGCCCAGAGATGAGTACAATCATCCAACCGACGCAGCTACCCAATGACCTTACTAGTATGTCTGGGGAGCTTAACTTCCCGTAAAAGCCAACTTCTTGGAAAATTTTTGGAAAATTAATTGAAGTATAATTTTTGTAGGAATTTTTAAATATAGTAAATGAGCTTTAAAAATTATGTTATTTTGTGAAACCTCCCGATATAGTGTACTTATTTGTATAATTTTTTCCATTCTTATTTTTTCTCAAAAAATCTTTTAAATATACTATTTTTACGAATTTTATAGAAAAATTTCGAAAGGATAAAATTATGGAAAAATTGCACAAGAAAGTACACTGTGTGTGAAAGGCAGCACAAAAAAATTTATAATTTTTGGAGTACATTTGCAATATTTAACCATTACTATGAAAATATACTTACATAGATTTTTCTAAAATATGCTACAGTGTTGTCGCGACTTGCCACACCCCCGGGAGGGTGCAGGACACCTGCCCCCGCCCCCCGGCACAAGTGACCTGTCGTGGCCAGCGCCGAGGGCAGATTTTTGGAAGAGGGTCAGATTTGTAAATTATGTCGGATGGAAATTAGCCCTGCAAATAAAGATTTTGAGGGAACCAGAAATACCAAAACCTCAAATCGTTGCCTGGTCATAATGCAATTGACCTCGCAGATCATCAAGGCAAAGACCCCCAACAGACATGCGGTGGTTGACCCGGAGCGTCTATTTTCGATACGATAGCACGCACACATGTGCAATCAGTTACTGCCGGACGCGCGATTCGAATCCGGTAGCTGCTGCCTGCTCGGATCTTCAACTCCTGCCTGGCAGGTACGGTCGTTTTCCACGACAGACGATTGATATCCAGCACAGGGCCCAAAAATCTCTTGTCCGATTGGCGAAATCGGGAGCTTGCGGCCAGAGTCGAAGCTTTCGGAAAAGGCGAGTCGAATGGCGCACAGGCTTCGTGATCTCCCCATCGTGGCGGTGCAGTGCAGAGCACTAGAGCAGCTCCTCCTGAGCTGTGGCCTGTAGCATCCGTCCATCATGCACAGGGCCAACACGGAGTCAGATAGAAAGGTGCACGCCACAACCCAGCAGCAATCAGTCTTGCCCAAGTTTACATGACAAGATCGCGTCAGATCCGATCGGAACCCGTCGACCTCCCTGACACCGCCACAGGTCCCGGCGGCAACCCGGCCGAACCTGCCAACCCAACATGTACAGCCCCTGCCCACTTGCGAAGGCGGAGCTGTCCCTCTGGCGCGTGGGCCCGGCCCCATCTGTCGGTCCCTGTATCCGTCGCTGTGATAGATCACAGAGCACTGGGCACTACTGCACTAGCAACATGGTGCCTTCCACTACGTACGTTCCAATTCCATCGTGAGTCTCTCGCTTCGCCTTCGCCTTTTCGGCTAATTAAGCTGGGTTCGGACTTCCGAGTCAAAGCGCTCGTCGTGTGAGGCGATGGATTTGCTCGTGCGTTTCATGCGGAAACGGGTAGCGCCTACGTGAGTGGCCGCCGCGCGGGCGGGATTGCCACACGACCTGCCGCGCGGTGCGCCGCGTGAAGACCACACGGCGGCGGCGAGGGCGATACGCGGTCCTGGTGGGCGCGGCGGGGATGCGCGTCATGTGCATGTAATCTCGACGATCTCACGGTCGATCGCTGCGTCAAGCGGGGCAAGTCGTTTGGATCGTACAAAGTGCGCGCGGCCTTTCACGTCGGGGGGTTATACCGAACATCAACGGCTGCTTTAGGAAATAATAATGATCGTACTGATTGGTAATCCCATTGATACTCCCAGTTGGAAGGCATGTTCATATTGGTTTTTAGTGATAGCTTTTGGCTGTGGCTAATAAATAGTAGTAGCTGATATAAGTGGCTGATAAAACATAATAACATTTGGATCGCCATACGACTTACGGAATTGTGATATAATAAAACATAAAGTACGTTATAATATATGAAAGTAAAAAGTAGCAGCTGATAAAAATGATTTATAAAAACTGAGATATTCAATTGACTTTTACTTCTTAAAACAGAAGCTAATATAAACAGCCACATAGAAAGCTAGTGATCAAAGCACGCTTGTGCGTGATCGATCGATGAACGTCAGTTAGGAACTCGATCACTAGCGCTTGCTGATTAGAAAAATGTATTATTGGAACGTAAATGATTAGAGCACCTTTATCATTTTTTTTTTGTCAGGGGCTTTGACTTCCTGTGTGATTGGTATGGTCGCTTCGGGCATGATAAACAAGAGCCGGTGGGGGGAGAGAGAAAAACAAGTGGGTTACGTTCGAGACATGCTTATGCGCTGTTGCATTGACTTCAGAATGCACTTAATTAGCCTGCAACATGACACTACACAATACGATGCCATCCCAAGGTTCTGTTCGGAACAAGGCAATTTCACAGGAATTACATATACCGTTTCCTGCGAAATTTTTACAGACCATATACCAACACTTCAAAACATATATAGGTGGATCATCAAGTAGCATATATATATATATATATATATATATATATGCCACATACAGCTAAAAAGAATAAGCATCCCCGTTCCCGTTCTTTTTCCTTGAGAAGGAAGCCTCGCTTTCGACACTAACGAAAAGCACCGTCCCTCAAAAGGCCGGCCGGCCTCATTTTAGTTGAGACCAGATTATTACAAGATTGTGATTTTTACCACAATTTGCCAATTCGCATACTAACCACAAGATTGTGATTAGCTAAACCAGTAGTAGCACTGATCGAGGTGGTCTAGGTGCTAGACACTTGCCAATTCACATACTAACGGAATACTAGCATATCTTTTTTGCGTCGACATTGAACACAGAGATCTGATGCTCCCTGCCCACCGTGATATGTCATCAGATATGTACCTCCATAGTTACACCATGTCTTCTGGGGTCTGCCTAGCAAGGCTGGATGCTGAAACTAGCGGATGCTATCACTACATGGTACTATGGTAGTATACTAGTACCTGCACGGCAGAAGTAACCGGGGCAATTGGCTCCACTGCACCGCGCTCGTCTCCAGGGGTGTGTTTGGTTGCCTGTATCTCCTTCGTTCTGGATGGATGGATCCGTATAATCTGAGAAAGAGCCTGTTTGGTTGCCTGTATGAGCGGATACAGCCTGTATGAGCGGATGCAAAAATACGCCCTCATCCTGGATGGGTGGATGCGCTCAAAATGAGCTTCACTAGCCATCCTGGATGAGTGGATGCGATGTATCTTATGCGGTCCCACATGTCGACCTCTCGAGTTTGGTAGACGCATCCGCTCATACAGCAACCAAACAAAGATCTCGATTTTTGTATCCGCTCATGCAGCCTCACCAAACATCTTCTTTTTCTGAAATACGATTCCACTCAGCCTGCATCCACTCAGCCAGGATATACGATGCAACCTCCATCCACGAACCAAACACACCCCAGAAGAATGCACACGGTCTGGTTGAGGGCATTCACCCCAGGCGGAGCGGATATTCCAGGTATTATCCCCCACTTTTCCGACACTGCATCATCATCACCATCTGATTGGCCCCTCCTCTTTTCCACCCGTTTCTCCCTCCTTTCCATTGCTTTCTCTCCGTTCCACGAGCCATCCGCTCAACCTACAATCTTGCTCTGCTTTCTCTGATTCTCTTCTCGTACTTTGGATCTGTTCATTAGATCTGGCTGTGACTTAATAATGGTAGTTTATGATTTTTTTTGTTCTAATATAAATACTCATACGGATAAACTGAAAATCGATAAGTCATTTCTAAAGACTATCGCGATAAACCACTTCAAAATAACGATAGAGAAACCACCTTCATTTATTTATTTAAAAAAAATTATATATCGTAAGTCATAAACTACAAATTAAAACAAACTGAAAAGGATAGATCCTGGAGTTTGCCTTGTGATGTGCCTCGAGAAGGCTACGGATATATGGGTAGGATCGATAATGAAGAAGTGACGTCAGATACTTTTGCCCGTCTCTTTTTTTAACCTGTTGTAAGTGTATGTGGTGATTAGTAATGGCCGTCGGTTTCTTTCTTGTACAGTTAACGCACGCGTGATGGGTTAGCATCTGACTTGTTGGTCATCGATCATGTTAAGCATTTTGAGAGGGAGCCGTGGCTTTGTGACGTGTCGCCGCCTCCTGGGTGGGTAAAGCACTTAATCGATCGCCTCGATCGCTAGGTAGCTCATCACGCTGCTTCGCCGCAAGAAAGATAAAGAGACAGGGCAATGCAGGTCGTTTTTGGAGGCTCTATTGCTAATGCATATGTTCATTCCTAAGTGCATGGTCCGCGTGCCTACTGTCGCACGTTTGCGACATGTCACATATGTTGGTATGTATGCATGTATGGGTGTCTCCTCTCTAGCCGTTCTAATCTTTAGAACCAAAAGTGATAATGATCTCTTACTGTTCCGCTCGATTTAATTATGTGTGTGCATGTATATCTAGCTAGCTAGAACTGCAGATATTTTGTTGCATGAATGCATGGCATTGCCTGCCTCAATCGTGTTGTGTTGCTTTCCTTGTGATCAGAGAATAAATTGTCACCAGTGACCTGGCTTTTTTTTTTTTTTGCCGTCCGGAGAGAAAGTGTAGGACTTGATGGTAACAGAAATGGATGAATGGTGCATCTTAAAAAATTTATTAGGTATTCTAAACCAACAACATAGCAAATCAAAGAGAGAAATTTTCAGTTCACAGTGGCGTGACCAGCTACAGGTCGTGGTATGACCAGAGGCAGGAAGGCGATAGAACCGGCGACAAACAAGCAATCTAACCGACCGAGCGGTACAACCGAGGTCAAGACGCGACGTCGCCCCTTGCCTCCCCAGCTCCTCTCCGCCGTGTTGACGCCCCCACGGGCCACTGCATCCTCTCTACCACGACGCCACCCCCACCGCCTCTTCTCCCCCATGACGCCACCCCCGCCTCCTCCCTATCGCGCCCCTGCCTCCTCTCCATCGCGGCACCCCCCACCCCCAGCGCGGCCCCACCTCCTCTCTGCCGCGGCACTCACTCTTCTAACTCTAACCCAAAACTCAAGATTGGGATGAGAAATAATTGGATTGTTAACTTGCAAGTCTTCATTCTAATCCATTAAATAGATGAGATAACTAATCTATATCTAACCCTAATAGGTACTATTCACTAGCATATTTAAAAAAACTGTTAACCCCACACAACACGGGTTTTCTCACTTAACTCATGCACACTTTTCAAAATATATGAGCCCGAATCTACTAAGTTTTTAGCTTTTGATTCACTTAATCTTCTCAGTATCTTCTTAACCTAAACTGCTTTTCCAAACATCACTCAAGCGTTGCGGTTTTGATCTAATGCAGTTTTCGATATTTTGCAAATTACTAAAGTACCCTCGCCTTGACTTGGTCTTCATCATCCATTGAAAGCAATCACTAAGCTCACCACATGTAGGTGCACCACTGGCTTACCACGCATCGGTAAGTCTCTTATTCCGGTTCTATCGGACCGCGACTCACTTGAACCGACTAAGCCACTTGGTGCAACTCGTCGCTCAAACCGTCTCTTTAACATTTCCCGCTTTTCTCGTGCCATGCTTGAATTTAACAATCTCACCCGGAATTCTTGACCATTCTGAGCCTCGGCTCCTTCACGAGCGTAACCCTGATCCATACCATTGACTATAGTTGACTCCAAAGCCTTCTACACATGTAAAGATAAAAAATTTGTTTTCGGGAATAAGTTCTTCATAACTTAACACATGTTAGCTAAAATATGTATCATGCAACATTAATGCACTGACTAAACACAATTCAAAAATCCCATGATCAAATCCCAAAAATACAAAATCAAATCTCAGGGGTCAGTCTGATGGCCAACCAGATGTCGGTCTGACTGGTCACAACAATGCAAAACAGTCCGCTCTAAAAAAATCGCAACCGACAACTAAATAGTGGTACTACTAGCTGGTTGGCTGACCGTTTCGGTCATACAGCCAAGAGCAGCCTCACCGGTCATCTAACCAGCATATAGCCAACGGTCAGACCGTACTGTCTGATTAAAACCTGATAAATTGTAAACTTTACTAAATTCAAATACCCACTCTACAAATTTAATAATAATTTATCATAATATTATTCTGAACCTTCTCGCGTTGTCTTGCGGAAAGAAGAGAATTGGGCTCATGTCCGGCTAGATAGAGAATATGAGAAAGGTGCGAAAGGGAGTGGAGAGGCAGTCGCACCATGCAAGATTCGATGCAAAAATCATAGGGTAGTGAACTTGTCGATCCAGCGTAATAACTTAGTACATACAGTATATTTCAATTTATATATGTAAGATTTCAATTTTTGTATTATTTTGCCTTTTTGCACATAGATTTTTTTCCAAAAAAGATTTTCTTAGAGGCTTCATTTCTGCCCAAAAAAAAAGTCAAATATGAAAAATTGTGCAGATCCTAAAACACAAAATTAGTGATTTTCTCCTACCACATCTTCTTGTACGACGTAAAGTAAGAGGCTTACTTACACCCAATAACTTGGTAGTTCCTGTACTTAACGACACATTATGCATAAACTGGTTTAGTATAGCTCCTGAAAGGTGCGTCCATAGAGTAGTGGGAGTTGAAGAGCATTTGTTCGTGATGGGGCGCATTTTGTTGCTCACAAGTAGTAACTGCCTGCCATAATTGTACTTTGGTTCAACCACAAGGTCCACAAGGGTCTATGAAATAGCAGAGACTACGTAGAGCACTACTCATCACCAACATAAACGGCTATTTTTCGTCTCCTTTCAGAAAGAAAAGACGAGGTATTGGCTATAGCACTCATACTAGAGGCAACAAATATAGAAGGTCGACAGCAAGAAGAGGGTGAAAATGATTTGAACTTTTTTACGAGCGACGCCGTCCACAAGAATCCACCAGTTCCAGAGTCAAATGAAGCTTTCTTTCTTCAAAACCACTATCATGTTAAGTTGTTAACTACGGTATAGCTTTTAAAATCCATCACAAATGGATATGGAACACTTTCTCTAATGTCGTTGTTACGGAAGCTCCAATGGGAGAGAAGAATCTTTTTTACTAAGGCATATAAAGGTGTGTTCTCGAAAAAAAATAATCTTTTTACTAGTTGTTTGGACGTGGTGCGCTTTGCTGTGGTGGTGGTGAAACGAACGCTTATCCTTGGAGGTGGATGGTGGCCAGTTATTCGACCAAATTAAGCGGCCTTCAAGATTCATTTGCTTTTCGGTTTATTTTGTCACCAAATGAATAGATCTTTGTAGAATTATGTCACCTGCACTGCTACTGTAAGACTCCAGCCATGGCCCATGAGCAAAAGAAAAGATAGTGATTTATGATCTTTCGAGTCTTTCCTCTCTAATGAACAGAACTTTCAGCATGTATTGTCTAAACTGGTATGACGCTATAACCATGCAAGCATGCAGTGTCCTGGCAAAAGAGACCTTAAGTGCAACAATGGAAACTTGGGACTTCAAAATTCCTACTCCTGTCGAATAAGTTAACCCGATTGGGATTTGGACGGTCCTCGAAAACTCCAGTGAACCAAATATAGTGGAGTTTAGAAATAAAAGCCACAAAATGCATATCCCCTTTCTAGCGTTTTTCCTCTACAAAATAAGAAAAAAAATCTAGAGAAGTTAGCCACTCCTTTCAAATTACTTATAAATGGTTCTAAACAATCACTAGGTGTAATGAGTAAAAGCGTCCCAAAACATTTTTTTTATCATATTTGGATCATTCAATGAAATGGTAACATTATGCAAATTCGACTGACCAATCTGATCAAGCGACTAAATTCATATATATGCTAAAGCTTATAAATCATACTTTTTTTTTCTAACAGCACCGATCGCTATTAGCTTTGAATTCTTGCAAGAATCAGCACAGATCCGGCATTGACAAGCGAGCAAAATTAAAACCAATGCTAAACCACAAATGCAATAATACACGGGCAAGCAATTTGCGCCACAATCACATACTACATGAAATCTTATGGAATAACGTAAAATTACAGTGAACGGCTAAGGAAAATTGTGATCCAGAAGGTGTTATGGCTATCGTAATACGGCATATACTACACATCTTTATAACAATTATTCAAAAGCTCTTCATTACAACCAACTCTGCACCCAAGCCACTGATTTCAGGACACGAAAAATTGAGTATGGAAATGCCGCAGGGGGAAAGAATTGCCTATGTTGCTGCATAGAAGTCTGCCGGGATTGATATCATAGAATAGGACCCATGTGTCTAGTTTGGACTTCATCTGAGGGATTTGACCAAGAAGCAATATGTGGCTCAAACAGCACTAAGCATCAACCAATTGCAGTGCTCCCAAATAAAATTGGGTTTCAATTTTTTTACCCTCAGAAAGAACAGGTGCAACCATTGAGCTGTGGTTCCCTGCTCGGTCCCTACTCATGTTGAGTTAGCACTGCAAGAAGAAAAGATAAGGGTAAATTCGGGCAAATACTACAAAAATAAACTCCTTGCTGGAATTAAGAACTTAAATGGACACACATCCTTGTATCTACTAAGAACAATAAAATCCTTGCTGGAATTGAGAACTTAAATGGACACGCATCCTTATATCTTAAGGTTCATTACCAACCCAACGGCATTATTGTCCACAAAATTAGATCAGCTTTTAACAAGTGAGAAAAAATAAAAAAGAATTGGCGAGCTAGTAATGTGTGTGTGTGTGTGTGTGTGTAATCTAATTAACTGGCACCAGTGTATATTAACATAATTCGATTTGCTTTCAAAAATTTGGAGCACTAGAAGGGTGTAACTGTGGGGGCAAAGGCGGCGAATCACCATAGACAATTTGGGTTTTTTACATTTGCCAAACATTTCTTTTAGGCTGACGAAGTTCCTTCATTGTTCGTACCCCACTGTTCCTCACCCTCATTCCCATTTACAAGAACGGTCTCGTCGGGTTCATCAGCTTCAACTTGGACAGCTTCATCCATGTTCTCCATTTTATTCTCTTCCAATACCTAGGAGGAATTATATTATATTATTTTCGGAAATTAATAAAAATAGTATTATAATCATCAATCAAGGAGAAAATATTAATGAACAATGGCATTGTGATTAATACCAAAGGAAAGATTGCTAATGTAAACATTGATCAGTACATATATCATAAAATTTTTTAAAACACCATAGCATATAAGTTGAACATGGAAATGAGGAGGCACACTGCATATGCAATACCTCTTCATCAGGCACTCCATTTTCATCCAGTGCATCTACTGGTTCCTCATCTTCAATGACCTGCATCCTTTTGAAAGCTTCCACAAGAGTCATGTCTGACTTTTCAGCATGGTTCAAGTACTCATCAGCAGGAGGATAATGACCCCTGCACATACAAGCCTTATCACAACAGGTTTATTTACTTCAAAACTATGAGGTGGTCAGGATTTTTTTCAAAAACTACTGTCAAATGCAATAAAATCTAACAAATTGATGTCATTACACTGTACAAGAAAAAAAAATATGTTTCTGTGGTAATTACCTCTGAGAAGCAATATTCTTTTCTACGGTAAGTGCAACCTGCCAATCTTCAAATAAATTTGGATACTCAGTAGGATCTGCCAGAGACTCTGCAGCTTTCCGATTAACCTGCAAAGAAGGAACCAATGAACAAAATAAGCCAAGAATAACAATAATAGAATACCCCAATTTAATGGGGACACAGAGGTTAAGAGCAGAAGATTAAGAAATTACTTTGCTGAGGTCATTTCTCCATATTGCTACTATCTCTGAAACTTTGCTGGGAAGATAAGAACGTGACATTAATGCAGCTTCAGGTATACGATTGCTGCACAATACACAATATGTAGTTTAGCTTTAAGAAGGAAGTGACAAGGACTCCATCACAGCAAACAAGATTCACCTGTCTACGAGCAACTGTATGCAATCTTCCAATTTACCAAGCATAAAGAGGCAGAGGAAAGCAACATTGTTTTTTCCGTGCTCTTTTGCTAGAGAAGCAAGCTTTTTTATTCCTTCAGCATCTCCAAGAGATGAGTATAGTAGCAACAAGCCACTTAAATCCTTCGCTTGCAGAAGGCAATCTTCCGTCATCTCGAGCTGCAATGCAGAAGTTGTGCAATAATCAGAACACTAAGCTAGCATGCATACTCAGAGCACTAAGCTATCATGCATGAGCTAATACAAATGCAAGTTTATAAAACAAATGTTGATTTACATTATTTGCCATCGAATGGTTACAATGTTGACCATTAACCATTTCCATGTTTCCATGGCGAGATTTGGCATGAAAATCGTGGAAGGATAGTCTCACAGCTCATTTTGAAAATCATGTTTGGCTTTATTTTCTTCCAAATTCAAAACTATTTGATCGCTAGAAAGACAAAGCTCGCACTTCAACAGTGGCACTCGTCACTATCCTTGAAAACTCAACCCTTGTCAACAATCATTTACATGTTGCATAGCAACAACCTTTTTGCATACCGTTTAAGAACCAACCTTGCCTGTGGACATAGCGAGTTCACCCAATTGCTTCCACTTAGATTCGCTTTGTGCTTCTATGGCGATAGCCTGCACCGTAAATAACGAGAGGTTTAGTACTATATGCCATTTAGTCAATAATTTGCAGCATAAGACCTTACAACATATGCTCTAACACGTGACAATATGTTCTGTACCTTTGCAACTTCTAATTTTCCAAGCTGCATGGCTAGGTCAAACTTGTAATCAGCATCAGTGGCTATCTCAAGAGCCTCCTCCAACATTCCTCTAGACTCCAAGAAATGAGCGACACTGCCATAAGAAAAAAGGGGAACCGGAACTAAGGTTAGAATAGAACAGACTCTAAACAAAGTTGGACAAAATACACCAACAGTGGAAGGAAACTAAATTGTGTGAATTTGTTATTTGACACTTCCATTAGTCAGTGAATATATGAAGACACACTAGAAAAAAGTTGGTATGTAATTTCAGTAACAGACTTATATATAAATAATCTACCAGCTGAGTCTATTTTAGATGTGATATTGAGATATACGACAGCACAGTTACATGATAACACAGATATCATAAACACTGTTGAAATGGCAGCATAAATTGCATATGAATGTAATTTCAAGATCTCATCTTGCTTGTGTTGTTTGGAACAATAGCACAACAATTTATTCACAAACCAGAGCAACCAAAAATAGGAATCATTATAAGAACTTATCTTTGTGGATCAAAGACAGCGACTAACCTATTATATTGTGCCTTTGGTATGGATGGTAAAATCTCATTTGCACGTTCCAAATCTCCACGCATCACCAGTGTCTTGTATTCAATCAAACTGAGAAGCAATGTGTACCCCATGACACTGCAACGAGCAAATATATTAGTTGCAGAAATCAACAAAAGATGCTACACAGGAAAGGATGCAATGTATTCAAGCAAACACACTTAAACTCCTTGTCAATAAGATAAACTCGACTTTGAGTCACAAGATATCCCAACAAATACATAGGGCGATCCAAGTGATGCATTGTGGTTACCTGTAAAATGTAAATATAAAGCTTATAACCATGTAAAAAATGAAGTTGTATGGCACAAAATACCCATATAGAGAATGTTAACAAAAGAAAATGCTTGTGTGGAGCACACGATCTTTACCTCACCACCAACGCAATAATTTAGGCGCCCCGATGAGTTGTTATAAATAAAGCAGTCTCCAACCCAAATCCCTGTCCGCACTCGCTCGTTCACCTCATGAAGCATCTCAAAAGCATCTTCAACACCTTCCTCGTCCACAGGCTTTCCACCTTCTAGATAAGAAGCAACAATATCTCTCTGCAGGAGCATAAATCATAAACAAGATTTCATGTCATGTTTTAAAAAAAGGTTTCATCTGATAATAATTTCAACGAGCGGAGAAGGAAAAAAGAAAAGATAAATGAACATTTGGAGAACACAATAACTTACATTGTACTTTAGGATGTAGAATGATGTATCACTTGCTATTGCAACTAGGTCACCACTATCAGCCCAGTAGAGGTTCTACAAATACACGGCCTAAGCAGGTTATTTAAATATGAACTCCACATATACGTAATTTCCATCCAAAAATATTTAACTCACCTTGACATTCACATCGATTCGGCGTATTAGTCTACAATCAATCCAGTCATAAAAGCAAATGAAGTCACTGGAACACATTGTCAACAATATCCCACCAAAAATACGCTCCACTGAAAATGCAGGACGAATGGTTTTCTTCTCCTGTAAATCAGATCATTCAAATCAGAAGACACTTTTTTTTGAACAGGGCCAATAAAATAGCATGAATACTCACACAAATTAGCTGGAAAAGGTTGCACAGAATCCAGATCACATAGTAAACACACACTTCTATGGTTTCTAGATCAGTATTCTGTGTTATGGCTAAACATAGGTAAAGCATTCCCTTGGGCTGAAGAATGTTAGAAGATAAGGGATATGATGCAATAAGAGGCAGCAATACAACTCCAATAAAATGCCAACCTATAGTTGTCTGTAATTTCCTTCACCAAATATGATGAAATATGACCAGAAGCAATAGCAGAAATAAAAGTGCATGACGTAGAACTTTTAACTGAATTAGCATTAGAGTTAACCAGAAACATTCATTGATTGAAGCAACACATAATTAAATAAAAGGAAACTAGAGGAGTCAATTGAATATTGCAGGGTACAAATTTACAGTTACAGTGCAACATGACAAACAGCTGAAGATGGACTAAACCAGATGTTGCATCCTCTAAAGTGGTCACAGAAGAAATGGGACACTTGGATCTTACAGAGCAAATTCATAATGAAAAGACCATACACACCTGGAATGATTTATTGAAAATCTTTATTCTTGATGTACTTTCTCTGATTGCGTACTCTCCTTCTGATGACCAAACAAACTCTAATGCAGATCCAAATGATCTATTCCTCCAAGCCAGTGCAGTATAAATTATGTATTCAGCATCTCCACATACAACAACAAATCGGCCATTGGGGTTATGCTTCAAGCTCTGACCAAACAAAAAGATAGCTCATAGTCAGATAAACTAATCAAAGTATAAGAAACAATGACCATTACCTAATAAAACGAAAACAAAAGTTATAGCCATCTGAGTTTAGTATCACTCTGCTAAATGATCCAAGAGTACACAAGGTGCATCATTGGGCTTACGATTCATAAAATACCAAAGCCTGTAGCATTCTTAATGCACCCATCAACAATTCTTATTGGAGATTATCTTTATGCATGCAGAAATGGTAGGTATATAAACACTAAGCAAATGAACAAACTCAAGTATAACTTGTATTGCAGTAAACAGCCCATATGCAATTTCTTAAAACTTATTAACTTAATCGTCATCAGTCATCACAAGCTGCAGAAACGGATAAGTGCTGTTATGCAGATGCAAACATGGATAACGGCTGTTTATGCAAAAGTCCAGCCACTTAGTTATACTATAACATTACTCATGAATGTTAAAAAACATGAAGAGCATTGTAGCATAGAAAAGTACCTGTGGGTAAAGGTCACAGCTTCCTAACTCCTTTACAGCCAGGGGCAATCTTTCCCCATCTGTAATCTGATGTAGAAATCAAAATAAACCATCAGACCAGCTTCTCAATTCGATTAACTCATTTGGTTTATGAAATAGGCAAACTGACCTCAAAGCCTGCACCAACACTCTTGATATTCACAGTTTGTATCTCGTTATGTTTTGCCCAAATGATTTTCCCACTGGTATCCATACTTGCTACTGGTACTTCGCGACCCATTTTTATCATTATAGTTCCCTCGTCATAACCAACCACCATCCTAGATGATAAGCAAATGTTATACTAGTTCAAGATTAGAAAAAAAAGTGGAATAGCAAAAATTAGGGCCTGAAAAAAATGAAAAAACAACAGGAACTACTAGTGATCCAAATAAGTGAAGAATGCGAACAACCTAAAGGCTACAAGCACTGACATGTTGCAAGAAAGATAAAAGTGAAAAGGACAGAAGGCATGGAACAGTAGTAATAGCCTCAGTTGACAATGCTAGGTTCTGATGAAGTGTGAAAAGGACATGGTAATCAAATCAATCAATAATTTGGCGAAAGTATCTTAATAGCAAGCATAAAATAACTTGCAAAGACAATTTCACATTGATTTATGAAGCATGACACAAATACACATATTCACCAATCAAAGAAGAAACATACAATGATATGATACTTCTAGTCAATGGTAAACACAATTTAAATAGCAAGTGTCCATTCGATAATGGATGGCACCAATAAAACAAAAGCAGAATGCAAATGATGTTCCACTTACCTTCTTGACCCCTTCATGTATCCAACAGCCCAGACTCGTTCAAGACCGTAGTTTAGTGTGTTCTCAAGTCTACAAAATAAATAAAGAAACAAAAATAAGAATATCTCACCATTGTGAAAATTGTAAGACTTAAACATAAGTTGTGTGCTACCTCAGAGTCTGACAAATTATCCAGATTATCAAAGAACAAATGAGTAAATAATAAAGTGCAATACAGAACAACATTTGTAAGCAATCTGATTAGTAGATTTAATATGCGGAGAGTTATCCTTTTGTTACATACCCTACATGAGCTCATACTCACAATGCCCCTGATTGAACTTTCTAAAGTTAATCAAAATGGCAGTGTGATAAATGGACTTTTGTTGAGATCTTTTTAATCTACACTTCTAGTAGATGGCAGGTTTCCTATACTCTCGGCAGTCGGCACTACATACAGAATGTACCCTGCAGGTAACCTGCTTATTATCCCGCTTTACGGACGTTCAGACGGACCAAAAACACTAAAGAGCGATGACGGAAGGCCCTTGGTGAAGATGTCGGCATCTTTGTGAGGTAGTAGGGACATGCAGCACGCGAACATCGCCAGGGCTACTTTCTCACTGGACGGTGAAGGTCAATCTCAATGTGTTTGGTGCGCTGATGTTGGGCGGGTTGGAAGACATGTAGATCGAAATGATGTTGTCACAATACACCAAAGTAGTCCGCACGAGAGGAGTATGTAGTTCCAATAGGAGCCGACGCAACCAGAAGCTTCGGCGACAAGATTGGCAACACCACGATACTCACCTGCTGCCTGAACGTGACACCGTGTTCGGCGTTTGGAGGACCGGAGACCGAGTTGTCACCAAGGAACACGGCATATCCCGAGGTAGACTTGCGTGTGTCCGGAACCCGCCCAAAGATCGGAGTAAACCACGAGGTCGATCGTGTGAGGACGGTGGAGAAAGAGGCCCAAGTGAAGGGTGCCACGAATATACCAAGAATCCGCTGAGTGCAACAAGGTGAGGCTCACGAGGATCGTGCATATGAAGGCACACCGTTGGGTCGCATAGGAGATGTCCGGTCGGGTGAAGGTGAGGTCTTGAGGGCCCCGCTAAGCCGCGAAAGTCGCTAGGTCGTTGTGGGACCACCATCCGAGGCGGACACCTTGGGATTGGTGTCGACCGGGGTAGTGGAAGGTTTGCAGCGCACATTCTCTGGCGTAAGGCATGGATGATGCGACGTAGGAGCTCGACAGATGAAGCGGTGAGGACGATGTCATCAACATAGAGGAGCGGTACACAACCTCGCGTGCGGTGGTACACAAATAGCGATGTGTCGACTTGGCCTCAAGAAACCCAAGGGATAGCAAATATGAGGCAAACTCGCTGTACCATGCACGGAGCTGTTTGAGACCATAAAGAGACTTGTTCGACGGCAAACAAACTCGGATGAGTGAAGTCCTCGAATCCGGAAGGCGAACAAAAGCTAGATTGGGTGAATGCCTGCCTCTTAAGAATATTTAGAAAACTTTTGAATCCAATTTTCAACTCTAGACTTGAGAGCACAAGTCAAGTATAAAAACCAAATACTCCATAACATTAGGGGCTAAAGGGTCAAAATGTTCCTTATGTGAGCACCTACCCACCTTCACACAAATAGAAAAGGAAACAAGTAATGATTATTGGAAGCATCCTATTCACATCAACAAGTAAATACGTAAATGAAAGCAACCTGTAAGTTGTCGAATGCCATATACGAACTGTCCCATCTTCCGATCCAGTAATGATTATAGGAAGCTCAGGATGGAAACAAACAGCAGAAATGTTATGTGTATGGCCTTCAAGTGTCTGAACACAGCTCTTGGTTTGGTAATCCCAGACCTGGTTTACCATGACAGCATCATCTTAGGACTGCACTGAACACCTGAACATTCAAAATACTACGGCTTGGTACAAAAAAACAGACCTTTGCAGTGGAGTCATCAGAACCGGTAATCAAATAGGGCCTGTCACCACCAGTGAAGTAGTCAACACAGTTCACACCCTTTTGATGTCCATCGAGAGTAAAATTCGGTTCTGGAGAACCCAAACTCCATATCTGCCATTTCAGATTAAGAAGCATAAATGAACCAGATCATATCATTACTCATACTAACATGTTGCTGCATATAAGAGACTGTGAAACAGACCTTTGTCGTGCGGTCAAGAGATGCACTTGCAAAAGTGTTAGTATCCTTTGGATTGAACGTAACCTGCATCACATAGTGTGAATGCCCCTCAAAGATTTGAGTGCACATCCACCCTTTATCCCAGTCCCACAGCTTTATCAACATGTCATCAGATGATGACAGCACGTATGGAAGAGTTGGATGGACTGCAACACATCTGATGTAATCCGTATGAGCCTCAAAAACTTTAACTTTGTCCATAGTATTGTAGTTGTAGACGCGAATGAACATATCGTCTGCACCAGCTACAACCCATTGTTTCCTTGAAACAAATTTTGCTGACCGCACTGAAATTAAGTTCAAATATACATTAGCCTCAATTCCAGCCTCCAGGACAAGTTTTCTCTTCATGTGAACATAAGCGCACTGCATACCTGGCAGTTCTGAAACTTCAAATGATTTCACCATAGCCTGCAAAGATATACAAAAGCAAACATATTAAAGAATCAAATTGTAAGGCGCCAGCTTTTAAACTTTTTTAGATAGTACACTACAGATATATTTGTTGCAAGTCAAAAACCAAATTTGTACCAGTAAATAATCTTATGCAACACACACATGGAGAGGAGCCAGGGGAAAGCCCTAACATCCTACACTACATGGACACAATTTATCTGGTTGATACCTGAGGTACCAGGGATGAGGCATAGATTTCAAAAGGCATCCTCATAATTTTGACAAGCTCATTGTATCCTAGGTAAATCACCAAATTCAGATGGCAAAAGAATACAAGATGTACAAATGTCACCATTTTATATTCAAGTGTAACAGGTGGTATCAGTTAGAAGTATAGACCATGAAGAATTGCAGGTGCATATATATGCAGCACAAAGTTGTTTGACAATGCACATTTAAGTGTACGTTGGTTCAAATCCTCAACCATGATAGTGATCCACAGGAAGATGTAAAAGGCCAACATATTACAATGCAGTAAGGCTCACTGAAGCCTAGACTTAGTCAAAAAATTAATTATGTTACATGATGGACCACTCAGCTGTAAACCACGTTGAAATCTCAACAGGATTCCAGGATCAAGTCCTTTCAGTGTGAAAATGCAATTATGTGTCAGTGTGGTGCTGGGAATAATCAAGTGTTGTTTATAGCAATATAGACAACTTTGAAGTTTGCACAAGTGAACAAATGAACAATATGAAACAAGAACAATACTTGGGTGATGAAGTTCTTACAGCATAGAATTGAACTTACAACATGCAAAATTCTATGCAACTGAACAATAAGCAAGAATACAGACCATGACAACAGAAAATACATCAGAGATCAGGCTCCAGCATCGAGAGTGGAGACAAGTGAGCCCCAACTTTATGCACTGATATTGTGTTAGCACTTAGTCCTCTCTTTTTTTTTAAGTGTTGGTAGTTAGTCGATTAGTACGTGTACGGATTCGAGTACCTAACAGTTACTTCAAGAGATCTAACAACATATAACAGGGAATAAATGAACATCACAAACAGCTTGAGCCCTTACCTGCGACTGATAGTCCCAGATGCACACACTCCCCGAGTAGAGACTCGACAGGATCCTACACCAATGCACAACCACGTAATCAACTAATTAACCAAAAGCACATCAAAATGATAGGTACGAACAGCCCCAATAAGACCGGAACGTACTAGACGCCCCAAAAATGCAATCACTTGCCATGGCTCCGTGGGATGCAGATCCACCGACTTGACCCTCTCCGACCGTTGCGCAAACTTCCTCTAATCACCACCAAACAATACGAAATTAGAACAAACCTAACGCGCAACACAAACCACCACAACAACAAACGAGACCGAGATCTAGCGGAGTCGAGTTCGCGCACCTTGATCTCCAACCTGAGCGGCTGCGGAAAACAAGCAGGAAACAACATTGATCAGATCTCGGCGCATACACCACGAATTGTGCTCGAAAAAAATCGGGGAAATAGGTGGCGAACGGATTGGAGATTCGGAAGCAGGCGAGTTCAGATCCACGTACCATGGTGGCGACGGCGAGGCCGGCGGTGGATCGAGCAGGGCGGCGGGGCTAAACCCTAGAGATCTGCGGTGACGGGGTGGTGTGGTGCGGTGTGGCGAGGCGAGGAGGGAGCGAATCGGATCGCGAGCTCGGTGGAGGAGCGAGAAGGGTGGGAGGAACGGAGAAGACACGGAGGAGGGGGTTTTGTGCGTAACTAGTATAGTGCCCGTGCTAACGCCACGACGATATTTCAGGGATACACATGAAAACAACTAAATGACGATATTTTTTTCATAGTTTAAGTTTCACGCAATTGTATATCACCATGTATATAATCTGGAAAACACTCATGTATATCACCAGCAAGTTCAGCTCATGAAATTACAAGCCTAGGCCAATTATAATGCATAACAAGGCAATAATAAGTCATGTCTCGCCTGAATCATCTAATTTCTAATTTGCTTAAGTAGGTCTTGGAGTTCTCCAGGGATAATGTCTTTACATTCATTTTCACTGCTCTTCAAAATGTCCACCAAGAAATTCGTCCTCAGTGAATGTGATCGCTGTGCACGGCAGATAATAAGTTAATTTATTAATTTGCTATGTAGTCTACAAAATATACATAGAGAATATTATATGCTCACAGTGTTGATAACTGGTAATCTTACGCCATTCCACGACCACATGAAACTGTATACAAGGAAGCTTTGACGAGTTCTTTGGAGAAGAGCACGTGTTTAATTGTTATAGATAAATCAAATGATATTTGATAATAAAGATGAAACATATTATAAGTTATTACCGATCCGTAGTTTTGGAACCCATGTTGGGAATTTCTGACGCCAAGATAAAAATATCGTCTTTCCACGCAGATGTGCCAATTCCATGGCGAGTTTGAAATTATTGGCAATGTTATGTAATTTGTGTATATATGGCATGCATGGATCAGAACCCTTAAATATTCTATTTTTAGGATGAGGATCCATAATGGACACAGTTCTGGTACCCATGTCTAGTATGTATAATATGTAGTGCTCCATTTGACGGTATGGCAGTAGAACCTATAAACAAACACCGAGTCTATAAGTGACAAATGATAAAACATAAGTTTTTAAAGGAGTATATAGAACATATCTTACATTGCTGCAATATGAAATATCGTACTCCATGTCAGGCCAGCATTCAAGCAATTTTGCGAGTTTTTTGCAGTCTAACTTGTCACACCGCGGCGGATCTCGTCCAAACTGAGATATGGACTGTTCATTTTGCAAAATTTAGAATTATTTGTTTATAAATATACACACACACACACACAACAAGGGAACAATTATATCAACTTACACAGCGGAGGTCCATGTAGTGGAATTTCTCATCTAACCACAACAAGGCTTCGTTGCATAACCGTCAGAACACCCATGTTGAAGCAATCACAATCAATGGGTTTATTTGCATCTAAAATATCTCTAAGTGTTCGAGACTTAAAGAAATTGGATATGGTGCAGTGTTTGAACCCATTCTTTGCTACAAAAAACAAGGAGCGAGAACGAATTAGTTGATCACATCTTAGTATATTAGTATATGCAATTAATTAGCAAAAATACTTACTCTAAACACTCTTCATCGTCTATCGACCGGATGTATGTGCTCAACCAATACAATAGTTCATTTACGTCGGTGAATATTTTGGCGGATGGTTGAGGACCAGACAATTCGACAGTTGAGTGACCTCACCGGATTATCGATCATTATGATATCATCTGGATTATCGCTGACCTCTATATCTTGTTCATCATCCTGGTACCCTCTCGCTGTGTTTAATGTGGAGTTCCACAAGATTGCAGGGAGCTTGAACCTAAACTTACTTATATCATCCTGAAAAATATGAGCAAGTCTTGATCTATTAACCGATTATTTGACAAAAAAGTGACTATGTTTAGAAATCTCCTATGAATTACAGGTCACATGGTCGAGATAGAGTAATTCAGTCCAATACTCCATATATTTGATCATCCATAAACCACAACTTACCTGTGCAAAAGTGAAAAAAAACTAACGTGAGTGATATAGATACTGGTGCAAGTCGGGCAATGGCATAGACAACAAGTCGATGATCTTTTACCCATCTGTTTGCATTCTCTCGATGATCTTATCTATAATTGGCCAAGATGTCACTTTAATATCCGCCCATTTATTTGATGCAGTTTGTGTATGCTCTGCTACAAGTTTTATTACTCTTTCAGTCCTCTTAATCATTGTGACCAAACACCAATATTTAGAAAGGAATATTAGAATTAAAATACAATATGAATCTATATATTAATCATTAGTACCTACAGTAGTTTTGAGATCTCGACGGTCAGATAGTTCTCGTCAGAAAAATCCAAGACATGTATCTCACATTTTTGGCATTCACAACCGCTAGGTACCAGTGAAACTTCTCAATATTAATTGGAAGGAGCACTGCACTATGAGTTTTATCTAAAATTTTTCTTCTATCTTTAAATTAACAAAATTAACATATGCATGATATTATATATATATAATAATTATGGCATCGACAAGTTTACCATATCGTGTAAATACTTTTCGACCCTTGTATAATCTCGTCATCTTTATAGTTCAATGCCACCTTAGGAGCGAGGCGGACGAACTCGTGTCAAAACCGACAAGCGACGGAAGAATGGAAGAAAGATCAAGTGCGAAGATATAACGCCGTGCAAAGAAACTCGATTGTCACTTACGGTGGGATGCCCTCTTATTCCTTGGCGAGAATAGACGGTCGGATCGTTCGCGGCCAATTGTGTTTATTGAGTAGTTAATTATGTTTAGTTAATCTGGGTTTAATAACTGTAATCATCTTCTTACGTTAATGTTGAACCATGTACTCATATATATCTTTCTGCGAAGGAATAGAGGAGATTATCACCGTCATTATCAAATACACTGTAGCCCTAGTTTTGTAGTCTAATTTCCAGTAGCTCTCGCGACTGTCTGTTCTTGGAGATTTTCCTTTGCTGTTCCAGATTTTCTCTGTTCTTTTGATAAACGATCAGGTGATCTACCAGTAAACTTTGAACTCGGCAATAAGTAACAGTAGCAGATTCTTGGCATCATTGTGATATGTGCATGACGGATGTTACTGGATGAAGATATCTCATGATTACACAATAATGAAGAACAAAACCATCCTTTGTGTTTCCTTATCATTACAAATTAAAAAATGCTCGATGTTGCCTATGCAAATGGAAGGCGGGGCTCTTCATTGAGACATTTCTTTGCTTTGAGGGTGAGAAAATTTGAAATTTGATTTGTGTAGAAATCTGGCTGGATTGAGTTGTTGGGGATCTCAAGCGTCTGCAGGGAAGTCACACCTGCAAGAGACAACCAAGCTCAATGCTTATGCTGATGTTCAACCTGAGAGAACAAGCAGAGTTTTGCACCGACCATTGATCCGACCACAACCGCTCCCACCTGTAAGAAACCCAAATACCGTGTCATTGGGTTTTCTTCTCACTATATGGCACACCCCAGAACATGATGATGAAGTAAAGATGCACAACAAACACTAATAAGCAGTGGGCATTGGAGCAACAAGAAGAGAGTTTCTCAATCCAACTTTAGAAATACTCTCCCTTAGAGCTGGCCAGTTCCATCTGTCAGATGGCACCACGTTCCACATGTCAGGTTGGAGAATGCCCTACAAATTTAGTCAGTATGGTCAATGAATAGAAATTTGAGAAGAAAATTAAATGAAAACTACACCAAGAAATAAATTGGCAAACATTAGACAATTATCATCAATAAAAAAGGCAACATTTGTAGAAAAAACCTTCTTGACAGGGCACCCTTCATAAGTTTCATAAGGACCTTCTTTAGCGACAAGTTCAGTGAAGCTTTGAGCATGATAGTAAATAGTTTCAAAAATATACTTATTCAAGCTGCTGAGCTGAAAAAGAGATTCCATTTGTTACATATCAGCTAAGTCTGAGAAAGGAGCAGTGCAAGAATGAGCAGGAAAAAGTACCTATGGTGAATCAAATGGCATGCCAAGTAATATGAAAGTATCTGCCAAGCCTTGAACACCTATGCCAATTGGCTCATGTCGTATATTTGATCTCTTTGCGGTTTCAACGGGTAATAATTAATATCAATTATTTTGTTGAGATTGTATGTGACAGTTGAAGTAACTGTAATAAAATCAACAATCTATCGAACATTCAACGACATAGGCGAATTGAGGATCTAAAATAAGTAGGATCCAGAAAACCTCACCAACTTGTCAAAGTCAAAATATCTATTTTTCCAACCACTTTGCTACCCACAAGCTTAGATGGATGGGACTCTATAGGGACACCACAATGAAGTTTATCATAAGGCGTGTAAGAATACAACCATCATGATTGAATTCGGACAAAGCAGACAAGATATACCTTTTCCCTTACAAAACGTGGTAAAGCAATAGATGCTAGGTTGCAGGACAACGATTTCAGATTGGACTTGTGAACTCAATTATCTCGGTGCACAAGTTTGAAGATTTGATTGTGCCCAGATTCTGCTGGTTACTTTTCCTATTGCATGTATCACGCACACAATTAAGATGTTAGAAACATCCTTGGAACCCGATCATTACCGAGAGCAAAAATTGGAGAAGGAATCATGAGTCCATAAGCAAGTACTCATATTTGTTTTGCTACCACATGTACCTTGTAAAGCATATATGGTGTACCAGTTTCTATCTGTGCCTTCAAAATGTCAAACCAGAGGGTGCATGCTGGAACAAATTTCTTTGCCTTGCCACGAAACCAGAAGCTAGGTTCTTGAAGTGCATTACCATTTCAATAGATTTCATATCTAAAATACAATTTCAGACAACTTCTCTCTCATATTTCTTGTACAAATTCTCAAACTCATCGCCCAAAAATCACCAAACACGGAGCTTCATTAGGACAAAACAATGACCATTCTTCATTAATTTGGACTCTTTGCATGAATAGATCGGGAACCAGGCGCATAGAATGAAATACCAAACCAACTCTTGCTCAAACCAACTCATCATTCAGACACCATTTAGTTTGTAAAATCATAGTTATTAATTAAATGAAATACCAAACCACTCATCACTACAGATATTTTTTGGGGTATTTTGGAGCAGTGCATTATGCGGTTTTCACAAATGGGGATGCACGCTCACATGGGAACCAAAACATTCCCTCATAGGCATGTAGATGTGCCTTTAGATCAAATTGAATGAGGTGCATCATACATCCCATCACGTCAATTTGGCAACTCGATCAAGTATTGGTCCTATTGGAAACTTTTAGAGCCTATATAATCTTCAAGGAATGAATGATATATACCTAACCTTATATCCAAAAATAATAATAGTACCAAAAATCTGTTACATGCATTTTCAAAACTTGACTACAATGCTTCATGCTGTACCCTTGAATATCCTTGAGTATTAAAAGTGTGAGAATTGTTCCAATGTTCTAAAGTGCTCTTATGATGATGAAAGAAGAATGTCACACCTAGCATTTCTTGGCAATCTTAACTCAAAAATATTGGCGAAGGAATTATACTACATTAGTTGAACAAATCAAAGTATAGTAAGAAAATGTTGCAACAAAGAGAACAATCTATTTCACAAAGATGCCACGAAAATTTACAAGAAAATGGCAAAACAAGATCAATGTAATGCAATTAGCTTCCATCAAGAAACAACGAGGATATGAAAATTGTGTTAATAGTAATCAATGAAGCATGCAAGATGACAAGATTACAATATCATACCTTCATTGGAGCAACATTATACGTGGACACACCAGTAATGGAGCCGAATGCGATTTTCAATGATATAAAATGCAAGAGCACTTTCACTGGTTTAACCCTCACCTACAAATGGAATAGATCCAGAATAAATATACAAAAGAAAGGGCTTAAAAATTGTACGTAAGTTCCAAAGGATTACCTCTCTCTGAGTAGGGATGAACTTCCATGGCATTCCATCAACAACATCAGCATTAAATTGCACAATTATCTCTCTGCAAACAAAATGAACAGCCTTGATCTCAAAAGGAAGCAAATGAAGTCCCAAAGACAAAAAGCTGAAATCTTGCTAAACTTTGTGCATAAGATTACCATGGGCAAAATACAAAGGGCATGCAATTTTGCTATTTCATATATGAGAATACCGAGATATCTGTGGACAATAATACCGGATCTGTGGGCAATTAGTTGAAATCACATAAACATGAACAATAAATGATCCATGTCGAGTTAAGCTGTTTTGCTCAAGTTCTACAACAATTAGCTTGGGACTACTGACTCAATTTTACTCTAGGCATGCAATGGTTGTCAAGGTCATACCAAGTAAACCTTTAACACGAATGTTCCAAATATCTTTCGCGATCTAGCATCACATGCGGTGTCATATAAGCTTAATATTTGAAAAGAAGGTACTCGCTATCGCTATCATAAACATTGGTAAGCGAGACGAGGAAAGAAATTCACAAGGATATGTTAGGGACAAGTAAAAGAAATGTAATTTACTGCATTGAAAGCTGTTTGATGGATGGTAGTTCAAGACCTCGGTGTGTAGGGTGCAAACAAGATCTAAACAAAATGGAAGTAGCCGAAACTTGGAACCCTATGTTCAAAGAAGGCTCACCTTGATGTCATGGTTCCATCTCGAGCATGCCGTGAGATCTTCTCCTCCACACTCTGCAGAGAATGAAACATTGTTGCACACCACAAACACAATAGTCCAAGTTCAAGCCCACCTCATGAATCAGAACGTTATACTACATGTCAATTTATCGCAACCTTCAACTATATATCTATTGATGGTTACCAATAAGGACTCTGCTCCATAAGACCATAACAAATTTTTAATCCCAGTCATTTTCTAATTAGATCCATCGTCGAACCTGAAATAATTTGATGCCATTTCCATCACATTTAGGGAACACCCTCCTAACTCCGGTTATTGTACATGCACAAATTTCAGCATAGACAATTATAGATGAATGATGATATAATATAGAGCGTGAGAGAGAGGAGGTCTCATTTCTATACATACAACCTTCTAAAGTAGACAACTACAACACGATAATCGTGTGGCATCCCTACTAAGGACTCTTATCGGCTTAAATACATTCCCTTGCAAACCCCACGAAAGAGAAACGATAATTATGAACTCCGCATAGCCTCGAATCGCAACAATTTTCACACAAAACATAGCAAAGCGGCGGTGTTTGAAATAAACCCTACTCAATCATGGAGCTGTGATGTTAGCATCGACCAAATCAAGCGCAACCTAATCGCGATCCTGCACAAAGCGCGTTTTGGAACACCCAAGAAGTAAATTGAAACCAAATCGAACAAGGAGGAGAGGGGAGGCATACCTCGCGGCTGGGCGGTCCCGCCAGAGCTCGTGGCTTTGCAAAGCGGCGATGCAGCGTGGCGGCGGCGTAGGGCGCCGACCATCGCCGCCGCCACGCCGGCGGTAAGCGGCGTCGCCTCGAGCTCTTCTCCGGCCGCGCGCGCGCGGTGGCGGGGAGGAGGAAGAGCGAGCCGCGGCGGAGGAAGGCGTGGGCGCGGGGCCATGGTCGCGCGGGCTGGCGGTGGAGGCGAGAGGAGAGGTGGTGGTGGAGGAGCCTCGGGAGCGGAGGCATCGCGCGGCGCGCGAGAGAGCGAGGGGATGTCGCGCCGCGATCGGCTGCTCGGTGTCTGCGGCCGGACGCGGCGGTGGAGGAGGCCGGAGGGAGACGGCGGCGGCGGTCTCAAGCGGCCGGCGGGCGGGTCTCAAGGGGCGCGCGGGCGGCGCCCGAGGGCATTTCTTGGTGGCGGCTGGTCCAGGGCTCCATGAGGACGCAGCAAATGGCCGCCGGCGGCTGCTCCGAATACTCCACGCCGTCACTCGCCACCGCCACCTCCTCCTTCTCTGCAGTCGATGAATCCGTAGCTACGCCGCGTCCATCCTCGCGCCGCTCGACACCCATCTCATCCTCATCGTCGCCGTCGTCCTCCTCGGAGTCTTCGTCTACGTCGTCCGAGTCATGGTCGTCCATCTCTTCGTCCTCATCCTTGGAACATGGGATTCGAGATGGCAAGCGGCAGTGAGAAGATCGGGGAGGCGCGGGGGAGCGGCGGGAGCGGAGATCGGGGAGGATGGGGAGCGGAGTGCGGGGCGGTGGGAGCGGAGATCGGGAAGGCGAGGAGCGGGGCGCGGGGAGGCGGAGGGAGCGGAGGAGGCGCGGGGGAGGCGGAGGGACAGGGGAGAACGCGGGGGAGGCGCGGGGGAGAACGTGGTTTCTGCGTAGCGGGAGGTGGCGGCGACCTGCATGCGAGCCGCGAGTGTGAGGGACGCGGGAGGGGTGCTGCAGATCCATTGAAGGATGATCGTCGGATATGGTTGAGTAAGGAGAGAGACGGGAGGAGAGTTAATCTGGTGCGCACGTTTTTATGATGGTGTATTTCTGGGTGTATATTGTGGTGTGGACATAGTTAAGATCATGACTGTGGAGCAGGTAATTGTTGGGTGGATGTAGGATAATTTTAACTGGTGGATTAATAGTGTAGATTTGGCCATGTTCCCTTGTGAAAGCTGTTAGTATCGGTAATGGGGCTGGTCATTTAGGTTTTTTCTTATGATTTATTTTATATTGTAGCTATTTATTTTATACTGTAATTGTTAGTTGTTTTTTAATGTATTTAAATTTAAAAATAAAAAAGTTAGCTCATCACAGACAATGCAAACGAATACAGGAAAAAAGTCAAAAAGGTAGAAAAAATAAAATTAAAAAACAATGAATTAGAAGGCAGAAGCTAAACCCGAAACAAGCGAGGTCTAAAAGCTGTTTTTCTATAGTAAGTAGCTTTTTATAATATCTAACTTTTAAATAGAGTGTCTTTTCAAAACAGATCTACTAGTTGATTGTAGTATACACTATAGTCTTCATTTATATCAGCTAAAATGACACGTAAGTATATTTCTCTATAAGTTGTTACTATTTATAGGCCAAAGGTAAAAGCTAAAGTTAAAAGTCAAAAGCCAGGCATGTTCTTTTTTGGCTTCGGTTTATAGCTTGTTCTTTTTTGCTTCGATTTATAGCTTTTGACTGCGGTTTATGGATTTTGGACTGTTCGTAAGAGAGGATACGGAATAACAGAAACTCGTGTGCAGTTTTGACCGATATAAATGAAGTCGCTAGAGTGTGTACTATAACCAACTTGTTGATCTCGTCTTAAAAAGACACTCTATTTAAAAACTAATTAACGTAGAAAAGTTGAAAATCAACTTTTAGAAACTCAAAAGAAAGGGCTCCTTTATTTACTCTGTTTCGAATAAGTGCCCGGAAATTTAATCTCTTTGCAAAAGATACCGTACGATTACTAAAAAAATTAGAAACTTTGGGGCCCAGTTGTTGAAGCTCAAAACCCCCTTTAGGCCCACGTGTATAAATGAGGGCCTGCCCGTCTCTACTCCAATGGTGAACGAGCTTGGAGGAGCGCAGGGCCGAAATCTCTATCTCTTGAAATCTTGATGAATTCCTCTTCTTAAGTGGTTGAAAGCTGCGATGTGTCTCAAGTTTTCGGTGGTGGTGTTTCTGTGTGGGATCCATCGAGCGTTTCTTTCTTGTTGAGTCGTTTCTGAATATTTGTTGGACAGGTTCGTAGCCAGTATGCCGGAATCGAGTTCAGATCCTAACAATGGTGAAAGCAAGGTGGTGTTTGGATTGGGGACTTGGTGGGATGGGATAGCTCCATCCCAAATATATGGGATGAGATAATTCCACTTTTTGTTTGGTTGCAAGAATGGATTCGTCCCTGTTTTTTGTTTGGATGGAGGGATAGAATGGGATCTAATGATCCCACCTCTTGTTTGGATGGAGGAATGAAGTGAGATAGCTGCATATACTCACCTTCCCATGAATTTGGTAGGATTACCTCCTTACCAACTTAATTCTCATATGCACAAGTATAAGACAGATCTAAATATGCTCATGTTGTATCATCCTTCCAAATTTTTTTGTTGAGGTACTCAATTCTTGTCCTATCCCTTTCATCTAGTGGTCCATAAGTAATACCTTCTCTCTTTACACATCTTTTTCTTTTTCTAGACTCAATAATCATGGCCATCATTGACAACAAAATTTGCGCAGCGGCCGCAAAAATCAAAATCTTGGTCCTCTTTTCCATCTACAGATTAGCAATAGATGCCACTCCATCACAAATACAGTATAGTACAGATAATCAACAAAAATTGATATTGCTGCATTCACATGCTAACTCACACATCACAAATATTTACTGTCAAACAGAAAATTGATATTGCTGCATTCACAATTACTTGCAAGATAGCAGTGCCCAGATATCACATATATCACACAAATATCACATATATCACACAAATATCACATATATCTACTGGAGTAGAGTCAATACCTTGCAACAGAAGGTCGGCAGTGGAACAGAGAAGGCCGGCAGATCCGCTTGAGGCGAGAAGGCCGCGGTGGAGCCAAGAATGGAGAGGAGGCCGAGGCCGGCGGTGGAGATCCGGCGGCGGTGGAGATCCGGCGCGATGGGCCGGCAGTGGAGATCCGGCGGCGGGAGATCCAGCGCGCGGGAGATCCGGCGGCGGGGAGATCCGGCGGCGGTGGAGATCCGGCGGCGGGAGAGATGGGGAAGAAGCGGCGGCGCCGGCGGCGGGAGAGATGGGGAAGGCGAGCGGCGCGCGCGAGAGAGAAGAAGCGAGCGGCGCGGGATATGCGAGAAGTGCGAGCGGCGCGCGCGCGGGGTAGACGGGGGAAGAGCTGCGCGGGGGTGACGGGCGAGGAAAAGCTGCGCGGGGGTGAGGATTAGGGCAGATCGGCGCGCGAAGGAAAGTGGGTTGCGGCCGTTCGCTCGGTTTTGGCGGATGGTTTCAACCCACTTTTCTGAGGAATCTTTTCTTTTGGGTTCAACCCACTCCATCAAAACCTACAACCAAACACCCTAAAAAAAGGGTTGGCCCCCTCCCATCCTGGGATATCCCTCAAACCAAACACTACCCAAGTCATCCAAGAGGAACCTCCCTTCTTGGATGGGGTCTAAAGATGGCGAGGACAATTCAGGCAAGAAGAAGCATACGGAGACCCACGAGAAGACCCAGAAAGGGCCCTATTTCTCCAAATTTTTGGTACTTATCTAGAGCTCCCTGCCTACAATTGGATGTATATTGTTCTGTTTGTATGTATAACAGAGGTGATTGTTTGGGCAGGATGGGGTCGTCTTTGTGCTATCAGGGTTCGTGAACACTTAAGCAGCACATTGCGCTCCCAAGCGTTGGATATGGGAGCAGTGTATCGGCCCGATTGGACGTCGGATTGCACCCTTCTTGTTTGTGCATTTGCCAGCCCCCCCAAGTTTTGACAAGTCACGTTGGACAATGGAACCATTGTCTCAAAGGTGTTTTTTTTCTTTTAATTGTGATCGTTGTAGTTAGCTTCTATAGTTTATTCAACAACATTCTATATCACAGAGGGAGCAATTCTAGCACAATTTAGCCTTTTGCCTCTGTCTGTAGTTAAGCTTAATCTGCATATTGCCATATATCTTATGGCTAACATTCTTTTGACCCTTAATTCCTGCAAAGTGAGATGGATTTGCCAAATTGGTGTAGGTAGTCCGTTAGCATTTATTCTTTGCTTCTCTATTTACTGAATCTTTCTATTTGATGGCATGTGTTCTGGTTGATGCTGTTCTAAACAATGAACCGATAGAGATACCCATTGTTCTGTAATATGTCTGCTTGACCAAAATGCCATTGAGAATGCAACAAACAACAAGGTCGCATACAGAACATGAGAACAAAGTCACATACAGAACATGTACTCTTCTATAGTTCTATCTGCATTCTGCTCATCCATCGCAAAATTGTTCTGTTGTCAGTCGCCAACCTGATGTTCTCTGAAACAGAACAGGATTGCAGATAGGATACTCTTATAGCAATTTCCAATTTTCAATACATCATGGTGACGTGCAGTATAAGGCACCATAGGTTTCTATGTTGTCGATATTCAATTCAAGAGCAACTATGTGCCATGGAAAGACTATCTGTCTCAATAATGCCATGGATAGAGAAAACAAATATTTTGTTCCTTGTTTCTTGGCAAGTCATATCTATTGCCTTGTCCATGTTGTAGTTCAGCAATTAAATTTATGGCAACATTAACTGTGCATTGGACAAGCATAGTACTTTATTCATAGGTACACTTAAAAGATTAGCTTCATATGGATAGCCGGAAATCTTAATTAGTCTTATTACGTCATACATTGACATCAGGTAAGTTGGATTGATGTTCCTGACAACAACACAACTAATTGTTCCTTATCCTCTTGCTTTGTTTCAGGAATGGATCTCAGAATCTCAGCCAGAGAAAACTCATTGACATTGAGCCTTACCTTATGCATGTTGGAAAACCATGGCGAAAATATAAAGAGCTAGTTGAATCCGATCAAGGTGATAAATTATTTTTATATGAAATAAGGTTTTATCAACACAAGCTCCCCTTTTATTTGAAATTATTTATTTCATTTAGGAAGAGCAAGGCATTTTTATAGCCTCAACTACACATTTTCTTCAGGGATGTTCTTTTAGTAACCTAGGCACACATGCCAGGCATAGTGGTACACCTGGTAACTGGACCAACTAAGATTGATTAGGCTTCTTTATTTTTAACATTTCACTAAAACTGTGGCAAAACATTGAATTTTCACAACCTCAATGAAGAACCATTTGATGCCCATTAACTACTTTGTGAAAGCTGAATTATCCTTGCAGCTATGGAGTACTTTACTATTTTTTTTCCTTGTGTAACTTTGAATTTGAAGTAATTAGTTAAATTAAAGGCTATAATTTTGTATTTATTTTATCCTCTTGTTGTAGATCAGAAGAAGCCACGTAAAGAGCATCAAAAGCAAGTTGAACGGTCTCATATTAAGTCATCGCCCTCCTCTGCCATAAAGGTCTGCTCAGAGTAAATTAGTGAAATAGGCCAGAAGCTTTCCCAATTCGTCATAGGTCACAAGATTGACATAGAGCCCATTTGATATAAGATGTATACTTTCTGAAATTATATTCAGTAATAAGTAATATTAGCTGGCTACTTGAACTTGATCAACCTCACTGTAAATTGTACAATTAGAGACTGGACTATTGGTTTATGTTCTCTGATTTTGGGTGTTTCCACAAGGAAACAATAATCAAAGCAAAAGCAATGAGGCTCGGCAAGGGAGAGGAGTGTGTAAGCACAGGATCTAGTTATATTTCCCATCTAAATGAGTAGTCAACTACTGATTTGTTAAAAATGTGCTTTTCAGCATCCCCTTCAGTTTTCTATATAGGGTTGAGGATGCTTAAGGAACACATAAAAATTCGAGGGAAGGATGGTAGGTTGTATGTGATCCAGATTCCAGACTGACCATCAGAGAGAGAGAAAACTGATGATAGTTGATTGTAAGTTCGACCAACATGTGCGCCCTACGGTCGGTTGTCATGTGGGGAAATCACTGTACCCGCAGGTCCAGGGCGCCGGCTGCTTAGGCACCAAGTCACGTCAGGATCAAGTTAGGAAAGAAAAGATTGCTTAGGAGAAAGATTAGGGGTTTGGTACCGTAAGATGGGAGCTCTATTTAGAGAGGAATTACCATCATCAGATGGCAGGAATTATCAATCAATCTATTATTCCCCTCCCTCTGTTTCTCTATTCTCCCATCTACTGCTTCTCCTTTGCCCCCTTGCGCACTCCCATACGCCTTCTTCCCTCTGCTACCACGGCGCCAGGCCGAGGCCCCAGGCCAAAGCCTCCCGTCTCCCATGAGTACGGCCTGCGCTCAGGTCCAGGCCGTGATAGTTTGGTATCAGAGCAGTGGTGATGTGATTCTGGAGGCAGTAGTGATGGGTTGACGGAGGTGCTCCAGCCGGCGGCTGACGCGCTGTGCGGACGATGGAGCAGGGGCGGCAGAATAGGGATTGTTGAGAATTGAGTACACGGGAAACTGATGTTGTTAAAAATGACGTATCGTCTATTTTCGTAAAACGTGGAAGACTGGATTTACCAAAAAGTAGTTTTTGGTATCCGCAAGTTTGTTACCTCGTCCAAACAAAATTTTAGGTTGTCAGGCTCTAAAGTGTGTTTAGCAACAGGGGATTTGAAGATTTGCCACTCATGTCTCACTAAGACATGTGGCCCTAAGACTCGTATATTAGTGAAACATCGAGCGACAAATCCTCAAATATACATTTTTATAGTGGCAAATCATCAATTATTCTTTAGCAAAATCTAATTTTGTTAAAACTCCAGATCCAAACAACCCCGAAAAGTAGCAACATGTATCGGAATGTTCGATATACATAGAAAATTTGATGTGAAGTTGCAACACGATTCTAGTGTTTGTTTCTTTACCAGAATGCTCCATTTGTTCTTTTGCTCAAAGACGTGCTGTGGTGTTGTAGGACCGAAATGGCGACAGAGGGGGTGAATGTCGCCGCTTAAAACGCCCCGAGAAATCGAACACCGATTTCTCACGGATGCAAAACAACGCAACTCACAGAAAACTTAAAATTAATTTCTCTGAATTTTGGAACGCAAGCGACACCAAAAAATTCACCATAAATCAGAGATCATCCAGTAAAAATTTCAACTGAAAATATCGCTGTTTGATCTGCATGCAAAATGGAGGAAAATCAGAAAAAGAAAGAAATGTCCATGTGCAACTCACGAAGAGGGAATGCACTGATTGCTAGCTGGCTGGAAAGCTTTGATTTTGCTAGCTAAAGGGAAGAAGGACTGCTGCCCAAGAACCTGATTGCTGCTCACTGACGAAACACAAAAGCAAACAGCAAAAGCCAAAAAGAAACTAGGAACCACCACACCAACTCTGCGCAAGGAGAGTGCTCACCAACTCTGCACAGGGGACCCGCTGATCGGCTGCAGCAAAAAGGAAGTGAAAATAAATGCTAATACTATTTGCAAACCGAAGAACAATAAGCTACTGGTCTGCGAGCAAGAATGAAGATTCTTGGAGCAAAATAAAGAGCTATCAAAGAGCATGCCGAGAGGGTGCAAATAACTTGGACAAGAAATTAATGTATGCAGCAATCTGGCCGAAAACCACAATCATGCTGGCCGAAAGAAACATGCAATGGCAGGGAAGAACACAAGCATTAAACATAGGAATAGTTCACTGCCGAAAGTACCATTTCACCAGAAACAGTGCTTGCTTGTTGGCTGCCATACACCTCAAGCAAAAGGAAGAAATCAAGAACAGGGAGAACTGCTAGCACAAAAAAAATCAACCCACGAAACAACTAAGAGCAGAGAGCACGAACAGAAGAAGATAAACTTCAAATTTCCATTCCAAGAAACAAGAGATACACAGAGCTACGTCCCCATACGCATGGACATTCGGATGAATGATTACAAGAATTCTCAATCCATCCTCTCCCTCTCAATCCTCAAGAACACCAAGAGCTACACATGCTTCTTGGGAGGAACACACACATACACACATGGAGAGACCCAAAATGGAACCCTAATTCTTACACACACTCTCTCAAAAATTTCAGCACACATCTCCCTCTCTATTTATAGCCTCCACTAATGGGTTTTGCACCATGCTTTACCCATTAGGCCTTCAACAACTTTGCGCTTTATCCAAACCCGTTTCCTTTTGTGCAGCCCTGCGTTTTACGAACGCCTCGCGCACCTTCCAGAAGCTTCCTCATCCCTTGCCTCGCAAGCCACGCAGCTCGCCGTCTTGACACACCTCGGCCGTTCGACCTCGGCGCCACCTGCGCCTAGTCCGGTCCACCGTGCCTCGCTACGACTCCACCTCGAGTCCACGTCGTCTTCGACACATCCCGACCGTTCTGACCTCAACGCCACCTGCGCCTAGTCCGGTCCTCTGTGTCTCACCACGACTCCGTCTCGATGTCCGCACCAACACAGACAAGAAACACATCGCATAGCACGGTACAAAACATGTAAACATGGTTAGCACCTACAAATCCTACTCAAGCGAGAAATGACCCACGTGGCCAACTGGGACGACGCCCACGCGTCAAAATTGTCTAGTCACGACCCGACCTCGCCAAATGCCAAAAAGGCACGAATCACTCAAACTAAACTTACTCTAACCAAACCACGAGTCAATTACTCATCACCAACACGGGATTTAGACCACATGGTCTCTCAATCTCCCCCTTGATGAGTATATTGAGAAACTCAGAAAAAACACGAAGTTGAGTTTGAGTTTGAAGAATCCAACATGGTCCAAAGAAGGGAATGGAGCTTATGACCATGTCGACAGAAGGAACCACTAGAGCAACAACTGAAAGAGCAAATTGATCTCCAAAGCTCTAAAACGATCCCAACAGACTTTTCTTCTCTATTCTCCCCTTTTGGCAATAAACACATCAAGAATGCAAAGCGAGAATATGATCACAAGGATGGATGAAAATATGGTGAAGTTTGATTATTTCTAAACATTTTGAGCCATGAGAATTATCCATAATGACCATAATGAAATACACCAAGCCATAACTCTATAAGAAGCTATCTAGATCATGACATGACATGTATAAGCTAGCTAGAACACATAGATAACAATCTGAAATATAGTACATTAAGTGAGAATGTCAAGTTATCAAGAAGTAAAGTCTAACTAGAGGTATCGAAGGATGATGCCGCCATGTCAAGTAAGCTAAGCGGAACCAAGAAGCTAATATTGAGACCAACTAGAGTGCTATGCTCAAGAATGAAACATTGGCGCAAGTACTTGGTTCTTTTTGTAGATTAAGCAAATTGAGCACATGAAACATTGTCTTTTTAAAGCTCATGGTCGTTTCCAACCCAATTTTTTATGTGCTAGATCTCAAGCCTTATGCGACTACTTCAAGCGAGAAGCTTAAGAAGATAGTCTAGGTCATCCAAAACTCCCCGAGTTCATGCCTAGTGCAATGGCAAGTCAGTCTCATGAGAAAGAATTGGTGAAATCAGTTTTTTCGCACAAAAGAGATCTTGTTGCTTTGTAAACATGTTGTACTACCTCATGCTACATCAAGAGACTAAAATAGCTCAATCTAAGGCTCAATAAAAGATTCAACGCTCAGCTAAGCCTAGTTGACATGGCATGAATCATAAAGAGATAGCTCCAGAAAGACTAAACTCAAATGCTAGCATGACAAATTTTACTTCAAGTTTGGCAATTTTAATTAACTTATCATGGTAAAAGCTAGTCTACACATATGAAGTCATGATCAATCTAGCATATACAGCACAAGACATGGCAAGGTGTAAAGCATTGAAGCATGTCATAACAGGATAATAATCAAGACTCAATGCAGATTGATTATAATGCTAGAATGCTGAAAATGCAAGAAAGTCCAGCTCCCCCTCAACATTAGATGCAACTTTTAGTTCAAGTTGAGTTAAGTCAATATTAAGCTCCAGAAGCTCCCAAATGAACTCCCCCTGAACCAAAGCATTAAATTCGAGAAGCTGGCAAAGAAAACAAAGAAACAATGCGATCCTTAAAGCATAGATAAGATATAGAGACAACTATGGCTCAGACAGGACTCTCATCTACCCCATATGACTCGGGACTATTAGGCGACCGTAAACCACACACTAAAGAGCAAACACGTGCCTGTCTACAGGATGGCCCGACCCTCGCTAGAACCTACAAGAAGTGAGTGAGCTCAATCTAGTGAGATAAGAAACAACTAATCCTGGAAGCACAAGATAAGAGTAGGAGTCTAAGCGACTAGACAAGAGAAACACTCTAATCTATGCTAGGAGGACTAAACCCAAGTGCACCCCAAGTGCAAAGCAACGAGAAATGAGACAGCGTAATTAATATAATAAAGCGAAGAAGCCCAAGCTCCCCTCACTCTGATCCGTAAGGACAAACCACCCCAAGCTCTCCCCAGAGTGAAAACCTCGAACTTGTCCAAAGGCTTGGTGAAGATATCACCAACCGGTGGTCACTCTCCTGGCTGGAGCACTATGTCACCTTTCTCTACATGGTCTCTAAGGAAGTGGAAGCGAATATCAATATGCTTGGTCCGAGAGTGCTTTGCGGGTTCTTAGCAATGTTGATAGCGGGCGTGTTATCACAAAAGAGTGGAACACTGTCTAAGGCTAACCCAAAGTCCCGCAGGTCGAAACCATCAAAGTACCGGCCGCGACAATCGGCAAAGCAAACAACGTGCTCGGCCTCTGCGATGGATGTGCAACACCGATGCTTCCTCGAAGACCAGAAAGCGAGAAGTGCCAATGAACGGCGGTGCGGAAGTGCTCTTCCTATCTATCCTCTGACCAAAGAAAGTCGCATCCGAAAAGGCTCTCAAGGAAAGACAGATGAGGAAGAGTACCGATACCATAGTCAATGGTAGCTCGAAGGTACGAAGATGCGCTTCACTGCTGGCGGTGAGATCGCGAGAGAAGCTCGAACGAGCACACGCACACACGAGAAGTGTATGTCCGGTCTCGAGGCGATGAGGTAAAGAAGGAGCCAATCATACTTCAACTCTTTACGATCAAGCGGCTCGCCGTCCTCATCCGGGTCAAGATAGGTGTAGAAGCCATGGGAGTTGACACAGCTTACCATCACTCATGTCGGCGTCTCGGGAGGTCACGAGTGTATTTTCCCGATGAAGAAATGTACCCTCCAGTGTCCGCTTGATTTGGAAGCCAAGGAAGAAGGTCAACTCGCCCATCATACTCATCTCAAACTCGGTGCTCATGACATCAAAGAACTGTGAAACAGTATGGGAAGAGCCGCCAAAGATGATGTCATCGACATAGATCCGACGAGCGAGAAGGTCATTGCCATGACGGCGGATGAACAAGGTCTTGTCTACTTTACCCATGTCAAACCCATGACTCAACAGTAGGACTTAAGCCTCTCATACCAAGCTCGGGGGCTGCTTAAGTCCATACAACGCTTTGGAAAGCTTGAAGACATGGTGTGGGTATTTGGGGTTCTCGAAACACGGAGGTCATGTCAGACGTAAACTTCTTCCTCAATGACTCCATTAAGGAAGGCACTCTTGACGTCCATGCGGTAGAGCTTGAAACCCTTAGAAGCCGCAAAGGCAGCGGATTCTAATGGCCTCAAGTCGAGCTACAGGGCAAAGGTCTCTCGAAGTCTAGACCCTCAACACAGGAAAACCCCGAGCTACCAGTCTAGCCTTGTTTGAATAACCACTCCGTCCTCGCTCGCTTGTTCTTGAACACCCACTTAGTCCCAATAATATTGTGACCTCGCGGGGCTCGACAAGCGACTGGACCTTGTTCCTCTCGAAATTTTCTAACTCCTCATGCATGGCATTGACCCAAGACTCATCGGAAAGAGCATGAGAAATATCCTTGGGCTCAAAGGAGGCAATGAAAGCAGAGTGGAGACAGAACTGAGATAAGCGATTTTGAGCGAGTAACACGCTCGAGCAGGTCTCCAATCATCCGCTCGAAGGATGCCTTTTACGGATATGTCGGGAGGTCCAGGATGAGATGAAGAAGTGGCCTCTACCTCGTGAGTGACGAGGTAGGAACAGAGCCACTAGCTCCAGAGGAAGCGAAGGCATGGTGATCACCGGAGGTGCGGTAGAAGACGGCACCTCAAGGGGTGGATAAGGGGCTGGATCGGGTAGACAACCCTCATCTCCATCGTCCTCGTCATCCACGAAGATGGTCTCGGACTGCTCTAAAGAACTCGAGATATCGTGCCTAGTCCCGGTGGCCTCCTCAAAAGGTCACCTCACGGTCTCTACCATTTTGCTAGACTCGCAGCCTTCGGACCCTATAAGCCCGCTGAAGAAGGCGAGTAACCTAGAAAGATCCCATCACAAGAACGTGACTCGAACTTATCTAGGTTCCGGACTTGAGAATAAAGCACTTGCAACCAAACACACGAAAATGAGAGACGCTGGGCTTTCGCCGTATCTCAACTCATAAGAAGTGCGATGCAAGTGTGCCCAAGAAAACTCGATTCAAACATGGCACGCGGTTGCAATAGCCTCGACCCGTAACTTCCTAGGCGTAGAGTACTCATCGAGCATCGTCACGGCCATCTCGACCAAGGTGCAGTTCTTCCTCTCCACGACGCCATTCTGCTTGTGGGACGTGCGGAGAAGAGAATCGTGCTCTACACTGTCTCACCACGAAACTCTCAAAGTAGGAATTCTTGAACTCCGTGCCATTGTCATCTGCGGATCGCTCGTAAGACACACGGGAGCTCAGCAGAAAGCCTCTTGAAAAGACCTCGAAATGCAAACGTCTCATCCTTCGAGGCTAAGAAAAACACCAAGAATACCTCGAAGTCATCGACCACAACAAGAACATACCACTTCCCTCTGCCGATCGCACTCGAGCCGTCCAACGTGTCCATGTGGAGCAAATGTCCGGTGCATCGGTCATAGTAATTGTGGATGGAGGGTGAGAAGCGGCAACCATCTTGCCGTGCCGGCATGGAGCGCAAACAAGATCTTTGACCATCTTGAGTTTCGGCAGACCACGAATAAGATCGTGGCCGCTAACTCGGGTCAAATGGTCAAATCCAATATGACCAAGTCTTCTATGCCAGAAAGAGAGGTCGTGGGACTCAGAAGCAACTAAACACCTGAGAGGATCACCAGAAGACTCAGAAAAAATAGCACGAAAGATCCTCCCAAAACGAGAAATCCCGCAAACCAGACTACCCGAAGAATCAAGAATTTTGCAATTGTTTTTCTTAAAGCTCACCTCAAAGTCGTCATCGGTAAGCTGAGAAACTGAAAGCAAATTGTACTGCAGCTTACTAACCAAGGCTACATCTTTCAAAATGAAAGAGCCATTAATGCGCACAGTACCTTTGGCGATGACGCGCCCAGATGAAGCATCTCCGAAGGTGATCGTCTCATCACCTGGAGCACGGGCAAGGGAAGAAAACCAACGGGAGTCTCGGTCATATGTCGTGAACACCCGAGTCTACAAGCCAAACCTTTCCCTTCCTCGCCGTGAACTGAGTCAAACAGAGTAAAGTCTCGATCGGGTAAATCAAGAGTGATTTTGGCACCAATATTGAACAACACGTCGGCGGATGAAGTAGTCAAGCACGGTGACCTCTATCTACCCTACGCCTCTGTCACTCACAGCGGAAGGTCCGTGAGCAGACTGAAGTCGCGTGCGGGTCCGATCGCTACGGAGAGCGAGTCGGAACACCGCAACACGCCAACACGCCATGCAGTAATCGTCTCGACGGGAAACGAGATGTACCCTCGGGACGGCGAAGTCATGACCAGAGCAGACATGAGGACGAAAAATAGAAGACTCGAAAAGCCAAGTCCTCGATGCTTGCCTAAACCCATCAACGGCAGTAAACCTAGACCTGCGTCTGGTCCTACGTGCACTCGGGATCCGGGCCGACCACGAATCGCCTAGGAGACTCAACACGGTCTCTACGCGCGATCTTGGCGCGCTGAAGCATCGATCAACCGTGTGTCCATCCTTCCGACGAAGGTGCGGTGATACTTCACCTTCTCGAGAGGTGGAAGTAGCACGAAGATGCTTCGCCTTCTGAGAGGCCAAAGCAGCAGGTGGAATCACCTTCTCATCAGAGATCCCTTGGACAAAGCCCGCCGATTTGAATTTGACCTCATCGGATCTGGGCTTGACCTCGATCACACCTCCCACTATGGGTCCGAGAATAGCAGAGGATGCTTCCTCATATCCTCATAGAAATCATATCCTAGACCTTGATTGAACTTACAAATCTTGGATTGGTCTAGAATAAGATTAAGCTTCTTCTTGCCTCCTACAAATCTCTCGAGAGTGTTCATAAGATACCGACACTCCGAAAGAGAGGTGCAAGAAGAGCGAGGAGAAGAGGGAACAGCAGGAGGTAAGGGAGCGTAAGAAGAACCAACAGAGAGGAAAGAATGGCTTGTGCACGCACACCGACTGAGGGCAGTCCTACTACCAAAGAGTTGGTTCGCGTCTCTAAGCGTCTCATCCTTACCTTGGGGCTTCTCCCCCACACCATCAATCACATCACAACCAGATTGTGGCTTCTCTAGTAAGTCCTTAGTTAGCTTCACACATTTGTCATTCAAAGCAACGAGTTCAAGTTTTAGTTTATCACAACTAATGCATGGTGAGCTAACAGGATCCTTAGTCGCATATTGAGCTATTTTTGTTGTTGTCAATCATTTCTTGAAATCATTTTGAGACGACTTCAAGTTCAGCGATTAACTTGGGACAGTTCAAACATGAATCAATAGGCTCAAGTAAAGAAGCATGCAACTCAAGAATTTTGTGATCTGCCGTTTTAGGTTCATTTTTAAATTATTGCAATTTTCACAAGAATCGGGCAGATCAAGGAGCATGGCATAAGGTCCTCTAGCAAAGAATGTCCTTAACCTCACATGAGGTGGGAGAAGTAGTCTCATCGGTAGTAAGTAGGGTAATGACCATCCTACTCAACTCTAACTCAGCAAGCGGACTAACATTCTCCACCTTAAGCACATCAAGCTCGGAAGACAAACTATCATGAGAGGTCCTTAGTTTCTCCATGTCTCCAAGCAAAGCAGGGGCATGTATCACAATCGTCACGGAGGAGCAGATCTAAGTGAAGTAATCTCCGTGATAGTCTATCTACTTCCTTCTCTAACTCGGTACACCTAGACCTAGCTCTAGCATGAAATCCACCTAGCTTAAGAAAAGCATCATTTAGCTGGTCATAAGAAGGAGTACCTCATCCGAGTCGGAGTACACTCATTGTCGTTGAGTTCGCCCTCGAGGCCATGAAGCACATGCCGGAGAAGTCGTTGCCGCCATCCTTGGGCTCTTGGTCACCGTCCCGTCGTCGTCGCTCCATCCCTCCACCTCGCCGAGGTCGAGGTCGTCGAGCGGTGAGGACGCGGTGGAAGAGCTTCTTGGCCTTCCCGTTGCGGAACTTCTTCTTTCGGCGTCCCGAGCTGGAGTCTTCTTGTTGTGGTTCTTGTCGGTGTAGTCGTTCTTGCCTCGAACCGCCATGTCGTTCTTGCCCTTCTCCGCTTGGGATGTTCGCTCGAATGTGGTTGGGGCCACCACACTCGGCGGATGACTGGTCCGCTCTCTTCTGTCCCTCCTCCTCTTGTAAGCATGGGAGAACTTCCGAGCTAGGAGGGCGGTTGTTCATCCTCTAGTTGCTCTAGCGATCATCGATTCGTCACATAGAGCAGCTAGGAGAACCCACAAAGCGAATCGGCGGAAAAACGAGCCGGATCGATCGGTGACCAAAGCCATCGATCGTGACTTCGACCGACGAGACAACGTCAATCTCGTGAGTCTTGAGGCGCGAGTACAGCGCGTCAAGAGTCGTGGTCGAGAAGGTCTGTCGTGTCTTTGATGGTGGTCACCTTCATCTCCCACACGCAGCATCGAGTGCCGCGAGCATCCGACGAGCGTTGTCCGAGTCGGGTATGTGAGACCGACCGCTCGGAGGTTGCTCAAGATTTTGTGAAATCGCGAAAAGCACTCGCCCAGGACTCACCAGAAGCATCTCGAATTTGTTGTATTCGCGCTTGAACCGGTCTGTCGAACCGTCTTGATCCGGTGGTGCCCTCATGGTATGCGTCGAGGGTCACCCGGATGTCGAGGCGGGCGGCGTGTGAGATATCTGATCAAACTCGCTACGACTCAACCCACGGATGATGATGTTCCTTGCCTTTGCATTCGCCTCAACATCACCATGTTCCCGGCATTGATGTTCTCATCGGCAGAACAAATGATCGCGTGCTGACCTTCCGCGGATGGCATACCCCGGCCTGGATGTATGTCTCCATTCGCTCTTCCGTAAGGTAATCAATGCCATCAAACACGGGCGGCTTGGTCGAGTACTTGTCCGTCGCCATGGCTCTTGAGACCGGTTAAGATCTATGAATTAGAGCTAACCGCTCGATACCAATTGTAGGACCGAAATGGCGACGAGAGGGGTGAATGTCGCCGCTTAAAACGCCCGAGAAATCGAACACCGATTTCTCACGGATGCAAAACAACGCAACTCACGTAAAACTTAAAATTAATTTCTCTGAATTTTGGAACGCAAGCGACACCAAAAAATTCACCATAAATCAGAGATCATCCAGTAAAAATTTCAACTGAAAATATCGCTGTTTGATCTGCATGCAAAATGGAGGAAAATCAGAAAAAGAAAGAAATGTCCATGTGCAACTCACGAAGAGGGAATGCACTGATTGCTAGCTGGCTGGAAAGCTTTGATTTTGCTAGCTAAAGGGAAGAAGGACTGCTGCCCAAGAACCTGATTGTCGCCTCCGACGAAACACAAAAGCAAACAGCAAAAGCCAAAAGAAACTAGGAACCACCACACCAACTCTGCGCAAGGAGAGTGCTCACCAACTCGCACAGGGACCCGCTGATCGGCTGCAGACAAAAAGGAAGTGAAAATAAATGCTAATACTATTTGCAAACCGAAGAACAATAAGCTACTGGTCTCATGAGCAAGAATGAAGATTCTTGGAGCAAAATAAAGAGCTATCAAAGAGCATGCCGAGAGGGTGCAAATAACTTGGACAAGAAATTAATGTATGCAGCAATCGCCGAAAACCACAATCATGCTTGGCCGAAAGAAACATGCAATGGCAGGAAGAACACAAGCATTAAACATAGGAATAGTTCATCGCCGAAAGTACCATTTCACCAGAAACAGTGCATCGCTTGTTGGCTGCCATACACCTCAAGCAAAAAGGAAGAAATCAAGAACAGGGAGAACTGCTAGCACAAAAAAAATCAACCCACGAAACAACTAAGAGCAGAGAGCACGAACAGAAGAAGATAAACTTCAAATTTCCATTCCAAGAAACAAGAGATACACAGAGCTACGCCCCCATACGCATGGACATTCGGATGAATGATTACAAGAATTCTCAATCCATCCTCTCCCTCTCAATCCTCAAGAACACCAAGAGCTACACATGCTTCTTGGGAGGAACACACACATACACACATGGAGAGACCCAAAATGGAACCCTAATTCTTACACACACTCTCTCAAAAATTTCAGCACACATCTCCCTCTCTATTTATAGCCTCCACTAATGGGTTTTGCACCATGCTTTACCCATTAGGCCTTCAACAACTTTGCGCTTTATCCAAACCCGTTTCCTTTTGTGCAGCCTGCGTTTTTACCAAACGCCTCGCGCACCTTCCAGAAGCTTCTCATCCCTTGCCTCGCAAGCCACGCAGCCGCCGCCTCAAAGACACCTCGGCCGTTCGACCTCGGCGCCACTGCGCCTAGTCCGGTCCACCGTGCCTCGCTACGACTCCACCTCGAGTCCACGCCGCCTTCGACACATCCCGACCGCTCGACCTCAACGCCACCGCGCCTAGTCCGGTCCTCTGTGTCTCACCACGACTCCGCCTCGATGTCCTGCAGCCAACACAGACAAGAAACACATCGCATAGCACGGTACAAAACATGTAAACATGGTTAGCACCTACAAATCCTACTCAAGCGAGAAATGACCCACGTGGCCAACTGGGACGACGCCCACGCGTCAAAATTGTCTAGTCACGACCCGACCTCGCCAAATGCCAAAAAGGCACGAATCACTCAAACTAAACTTACTCTAACCAAACCACGAGTCAATTACTCATCACCAACACGGGATTTAGACCACATGGTCTCTCAGGTGTGAATGTCTTATCATCAGGACATCCATAATACTGTTTGCTGTAAGCAGGACAATCTTTGTTGAAAATGCTAAAGTCTGAAACCAAGCAAGTAAAATTGTGGTCCTAAAGACTGGAGGTGGAAAAAAAAGTAAAACAAATAAAGCAACCACTTTACTGAACAAAAACTCAGGCAAAATGCATCATTTGACACTACAAGATAACATTAAATGACATGTAAATGCAAGAGTTCTGACAACACAGAACCAACCATAATATTTCCATAATCGCTCATTCCGCGCATGACTGTGTTGATCAACTGCTCATAAAACTTAAGCAACATGCTGCTAAACTATCTTGATGTTGATGGTCTTATAAAGAATAAAAGTACAACCAACAGCTCTATGGGACATCAAGACAATGCGTAGAAATAGTATGCATAGAACAGGCGCAGGTACCCGCATGCAATCCAAACTCTAAATAAACCATTTGCAGACATCAAAAGTCAAGTACCAGAATTAACAAGAGGCAAACAAAAGGTACAATAGTACATCCCTTGAATCATATACACACATGTGGCCAATTCTTGGTTAAAAGCTTGTTGCTGGATCTTTGTAAATGTAGAGAAATAGTATGCATAGAAGTACTAGCAGGGAATCTTGAAACTGGATGTAAATAGTAGAAACTAGGAAGCACCTTTTATCTCTAGATCCATCCCATGGATACTTTGCAACAAGAGCGCCCTGCAAAATTCAAATCAGGTGGCGATGGATGACAATAAGGAGCTAGTTTGTAAACAGTAAAGAACTATCATCAGAATACTGTCCATGCAATTAAGAATGATAGTTTGAAAATGTGGACATATTAGTGAATTCTTTTGTATTGGACCATTAACAATTAATCCTGAAAATAGACGGATGGTAGACGAATGGCCCTTCTCTTCTACATACAACCTAATAATACATGTTGCACATGAAATATTCCTATTTGCAAATACCACTTTTTCTAGATTTTAAAAAATCTTTCTCCCTCCCATCTGTTATTGCTGTTCTTTTTCTGCCTTAAAACCAATAATGTCCAGTTCCAAAGACTAATTGGTAGTGCCCTTGAGTAACTACTAGATTACCAAAATAGATCTTGAACTGCAAGTTTAGACTAAGACTCTGTTCATATTGTTTCCAAAAGCTGCTTTTTTGCAGTAAATGGTTTTTCTGCAGTATCTAACTTTCAAACGGAATGTCTTTTGAAGACGAGGTCTACTAGTCGACTATAGTACACTGCAGCGACTTAATTTATATCAGCCAAAATCGCACACGAATGTCTGTCTATAAACTTCTCTACAAACTATCACTATTCATAAGCAAAACTAAAAGCCAACGCCAAAAGCCAAGGATTATATGAATGGTCCAAAAACCAAATCGTCTACTTTTAGAAATTAATAGTACATATCTAAGTTTGCTGCAATTTTGAGCATATGGAACTTGACTGTAATTTTTTGATAATTTTATCCACTCTGAATGTTGATTAAAAATTTATATGATTTTGATATTTGTAGGAGCTGTTACATATATCAAACGAGCTCCAAAAATTTTGCCATGTTAATGCATGTTAGTTTAATCATGAAATTAGCGATGCTCAAACATCTTTTGCAGTGGCTTCTTAAAATAATGAGCTACGCACTTTTAGTTTTGAGCGACGACTACGAGAATAAGCTTCTGTAATGAGCGACTAATATGAGCGATGACGAACTGCGAGAAGTTCGTATTTATGACCAAGCAAAAAGGAAATCTGGTGCGCTCACCCCACAAATTAAGGACTTTTTGTCGACGAGCAGCACTTCGAATGAGGGGGCTGGTATGGTAACACTGATAAATATGCAGACAAGGGAGTGGGGGAGGGACGATGGCACAGACATAACGATATTAGTACAGACGAGGGAGCGCGCGACGGGATGACATGGATAGAGTGACTGTTGTGGCTACAGACCAAACAGAGAGAGAGATGGTGGTGGAGAGTAATGAAGTTGAGTGTAATGGCCTTGGTCCTCCCCATGGCTTGTGCTCATATATATATGCACATGAGGAGTGCTTTTACAGTTATACCCTTACATCTGGTTATCCTCTGCAGGCGCTTATGTCATTACACATGGCCTATTCTGGGCCTTATAACCTTCCTACCAGGCCTGCTGGGGTTAGGCGGGGGCCACCCCTACGACAGGAGCCTCTCATGGTGAAGGGCTTCACAGGCCGGCCATGTCGCCGAGTCCTTTGGCCCTCCGTCCCTCGCGCTCGTGGAATGTCTCCGGCTTGTGGTGGGAGGCGGGAGCCGGGGATGGTGCCGGGCGAGGCCGGCGCCGAAATGGCAGACGTGGCGCGCTCGCCCCCTACCCTTCAACGGGTGGCAGCGTGGCCGGCGCCTGGTCGAGTAGACGCGCGCGCCGCCCCTACCTTCGAACGGGTGGCGCTGGCCGGGCGCCTGGTCCGAGTAGACGCGCGCCCGCCCCGCCCGCTCGAACGGGTGGCGCTGGCCGGGCGCCTGGTCGAGAGACGCGCGCGCGCTCCGCCCCTACCCTTCGAACGGTGGCGCTGGCCGGCGCCTAGTCGAGTAGACGGCGCGCTCCGTCCTCTACCCTTCGAACGGGTGGCGCGGCCGGGCGCCACGGAGTAGACGCGCGCCCGTCCGCTACCCTTCGAACGGGTGGCGCTGGCCGGGCGCCTGGTCGAGTAGACGCGCGCGCTCGCCCCTACCCTCGAACGGTGGCGCTGGCGGGCGCCTGGTCGAGTAGACGCGCGCGCCCGCCCCTACCCTTCGAACGGTGGCGCGAAGGCCGCGCCTAGTCGAGTAGACGCGCGCTCCCGCCCCTACCCTTCGAACGGTGGCGTGGAAGCCGGCGCCTAGTCGGCAGACGCGCGCCCGTCCGCTACCCTTCGAACGGGTGGCGCCGGCCGGCGCCTGGTCGAGTAGATGCGCGCGCCCGCCCGCTACCTTCGAACGGGTGGCGCCGGCCGGGCGCCTGTCGAGTAGACGCGCGCCCGCCCCTACCTTCCAACGGTGGCGCTGGCCGCGCCTGGTCGAGTAGACGCGCGCGCTCGCCCCTACCCTTCGAACGGGTGGCGCTGGCGGGCGCCAGTCGAGTAGACGCGCGCGCTCCGCCCCCTACCCTTCGAACGGGTGGCGTGAAGCCGGCGCTAGAGATGGCAACGGGTAAATACCGCGGGTATAGTCAAACCATACCGCACTCCGATACCCGCACCCGCACTCCGCCATAATACCTGCACTCGCACACGGTATAGAAACTTACCCATACCCGCACCGCGGCGGTATTTATACCCGACGGGTACCCATACCCGAATTGGTAAGGGTATATACGGGCACATGTATATACGAGTGCGGGTATTTCCATCGCTTCCGTTTGAATATATATACGGGCCACGTATATGTACTGTTGCTATATCTAATATACACCCTACGTATATTTTACTCATGGTATGCGGTACGGTAGTATACACCCGCACCGCACCCGCATACCCGATGGGTAGAGATTTTTGCCCATTAGCATACCCGCGGTGAAGATATCTTTCCATACCCGCCTCCTTATCGGTAAAACCCATCGGGTACTCGGTTTCGTACCCATTGCCATCTCTATCGGGCGCCTAGTCGAGTAGACGCGCGCACTCCGCCCCTACCCTTCGAACGGTGGCGCTGGCCGGGCGCTTAGTCGGCGTAGACGCGCGCTCCGCCCCCGTGCTTTGGGGCTTTGTGACCTTGCACCGGTAGTGCGCTTTTAATGGTGGCTGGAACACGCCGACGCCCGCTCGGCGAAGGCGTGTCGCGTCGTCGCGCGTACCGCCATGTTGCGTGGGGGACGCGGCGCGACCCACGATCGGTGCGTCGTGGGATGTGGGCGATTGCGTGACCGCGCCGCTCGCCTCGCCCCCGAAGCCGGGCGCGTGTGGGAGATGTGGGGCGTTGTGCGCCGTCGGCCACCTACCCGCAGACGGCTCTCTATGTTCCGGCGGTTCTTCTTTCCAAAGCTTGGATAGCCGAACCGCTGGGAATTCGATCCGTCTGTGCATTGAGCCACAAGGCAGGCGAGCGGTCTTTATAAGGTGCTGATGCTGGGGTGGAGGCATCCTTTCTTGCTTGGCTTTTTGATCTGCCGCTTCGCTTCCGCCCGTGCTAATTGTCACGCCGGTTGCTCCCTTGCCTGCTTCTTCTTCTCTTGTCGCCGAAAGCGATGGCTAGCCATGACGACGCCACCTACCACCCCCACAGCGGTGCCTTGCCTGGCCAGGGCGAGGCGACCCCCCTTCCCAGGAGTACAAACTGGTGCCGCGGGGGGCTCGCGCGCCAACAAGTGGTGGAACGCCATGGAGCACTCGGGAGGGTCCTGCTCCCGCGTGCTGGGAAAGAGCCGCATGACTGAAGGGACGCTGCAGCGGCTCGTGGATGAGGGGAAGATCGTGGAGCGCAATGGGGCTCGCCACCCACCGGGAGACGAGCCGGCCCGGGCCCCGAGGCGATTGTTTTCGCCGCGTTCTTCGATGCCGCCTTGAATGCCCTCCACGTTGTTCGTGGCGAAGTCTTGCGGGCCTACAAGTTGGAACTAGCCCACCGACGCCCCACGCAATATTCCGCCTAGCCGTCTTCACATGGGCGATGCGACGGAAGGTGGCGCCCCAGTCACGAGCTTATTCGCCACCCTGCACGACGCATACTGTCGACCCAGAAATGTTGGCGGGGCGATGTCCAACTTCGGCAGTGTGGACTTCGTGCTCCGGGCATCGTGCGCGACGTTGTTCCTGTGCCTCCTCGTCTGGGCAATGGGCGGCCGGCTGGACGCGGTGGTGGTTCTATTACACCGTGACCGACAAGAGCCGAATGCAGTGCCGAGGTGGGCCGATCTCGTTCAACAGCACGCCGGGTCTGACGGCGGAGATCGACGACGCGCGGAAGCTACAGAGCCTTGTCGGTGTCACCCGTCGAATGAGCGTGCGCCACCTAGCCGAGGAGTTCACGATGTATGGGGCAGCGCCACCGCCCTCCCGGAAGTACGCTCACCGTAACGCCCTCGCGAGGACGGGTTCGACCTCCGTGTCTCGCCTGCGCGCCCTCCCCCTTGTAAGTCACCCAAAGACGCTTTACGCGCCATTGTATCCGTCTTTCTTTCGCCTAATCGGCGCAATCTCTGCGCAGCGTTCGTCTAGAAGATGCGAGCGCGCGTTGCGCGCTCCTCGGCCGTCTGCGCTTAAGGAGCACTGGCTCGCGAGGCCGCGATTAAAGCGGCTAGCGGCGGGTAAACCGCACTGCGAGGCTTTGGGCATTGCCGCGCCCGAGCGCAGTGGTGCCGTAAGAGCTTCCGCCGACCGGGCGCCAGATGGTGATGATCCCGCGGGTGCTATCTTCACGACGCCGGGCCGCTCTCGGCCGCCAGAGGCGACGCGGCAGCCCCGGCGCCAAAAGCCACCGAGACGGGCGTGCACCGCGGTGGGCCGCCATACCGCTCGGCGAGCGCACCGCCGCAGATCCCTTGGTACTCGCCGTTAACGCCCACGAGCCCGTGCTCGCTCGCAGCCGCCGTTGAGTTGGAAGCCGCCAACCCGAGGTGGCGCTGTTCTGGCGGCGCACTCACAATGGGAGGTGTGTTATCCTCCGCCGCGCCATCGAGGGCGTGCTTCCTGCGAGGAAACCGTGGGGCGAGTAGTGACCGAGCCGGTCCCGCCATGGAAGAATCGCCGCGCCCCGCAGCGAAACGCCGACGCAGCCCCGCCGCCAACGGGAGTCGATACGCCGCGCGGGGCCTTGCCGCGGATCACGCCGCGCGCACGGCCGAAGACCTTCTCCCACTGCCGAGGCGCCCGCCTCCCGGTGGTCGAACCGGCGCTCTTCCTACCGCGACGAAAGGCGCAGGAGGTAGGCGTGAGTCCTTTTCTTCACTTGACTTCGCGAGACTTTCCGACCGCCGCCATTCTCGCCAACATCGACGAGACGAAGTCTCCCAACGTGGCGGGATCGAGCAATGGAGGTACGCGCGGTCGTAAGCCTTGTGCGTGGTGCCCCGCAGTGTCCACCGGCGTCGACGTGGCTGTGGCCTCGGTGAAATCTGGCGCATTGGGGCGGGGCTGCGCGCGACTTCTTCCCGACCGAGATATTCGCGACCTTACCGCAGCCGCCGAGCGCGCCGACCACGGCCTCAACAGGCGCGCTGTCGCCATGCGAGGGGAACTTAGCGCTTGCGCTGCGCAGCGTCCGAAATAAGGGTAAATATGCGCGCCGGGCTTGCAACGCATCATTGGCGCCACGACTTTGTTGTGTTTGCGGACGCTTGCCCTCACCGGTCCTTTGACGAGGCCCGCATTCGAGCGAGGGCGCCGAAGCCACCTTCGTGAAGCAAACGCTGCCTTCGCCGCGAAGGATGAGGAATGTCGCACTGGGGGTGCCTCGCGCCACACAAAGACGGTTATAGAAGCTCGGCATGCCGCGGTGAGGAGCGCGCCGCCTTCCTCCAGCAGATCGCCACCCTAGAAGGGGAGACCGCCCGACTAGCGGAGTTCGTTGCCGAGAACCGCCTTGCCCGGAGAATGCGCCCGCGCCGCATGGCGGCCATGGAGTTTCAACCGCACCCTCCGAGATCTGTGCGTCCGAGTGCCGGACACTACGCACAGCCGAGGCCTCGCTGGAGACGCCGGGCGATCGAGGAGGGGCGGCGTTGCTCTTCATGGCGCCGAACCTTTGGCGAGCATGCGTTATGTTGGTGCGTGCTTCGCCCTCGCCCGCTTCATACCGTGGGTGTAGGCATACCAGAGCTAGCGAATCCGCGAATCGATCCGCCCGCCAAGGTTATGTCGACGCCATCCGCTCCGTCGGGCCTAGCTCGCAAAACTTCCACCAACGGATGTGGGGCCGGTTCGGGGAAGCTGCTGCAAGGGTCGCCGTGCAGCAGACGCTGCATGGGGAGGGGGACCTCCTCCAGTGGCTTGAAGGGGTCCTTCAGGGCCGTGGCGATGATGGCACGGCTTCGTCCGCACCGCGCCGAGGCTGAGTGTTTGGTCGGACAGGGCAGGGGGATGATGTACGAGTTCTTAGGCTTGTTACCATGTAACCCTTTTGCTTTTGTAATGGAACCAAGTAGTACTCTATGCTTGGTCTTACCCGCCGCCGAACGCGGAGGGCAGGTCCGCACAATCTCGTTTATACTTCGTGGAGTGGCGCGTGCGGAGGCGACCCTCGACGCCACGACTTCCCTTATAGTCCGAGACTCGCGTGCGAGCTAGGCTCGACGCCACGCCTTATTTAAAGTCCGTGGACTAGTGCGCATGAGCTGGGCTCGACGCCACGCCTTATTTAAAGTCCGTGGACTAGTGCGTGCGGAGCTCGGCCGACGCCACGCCTTCTTTATAGTCCGAGACTCGCGCGTGCGGCTAGGCGCGACGCCACGCCTTATTTAAAGTCCGCGGACTAGTGCGTGCGGAGCTAGGCTCGACGCCACGCCTTCTTTATAGTCCGAGACTCACGCGCGTGCGAGCTAGGCTCGACGCCACGCCTTATTTAAAGTCCGTGGACTAGTGCGTGCGGAGCCAGGCTCGACGCCACGCCTTATTTAAAATCCGCGACTAGTGCGTGAGGAGCTAGGCTCGACGCCACGCCTTCTTTATACTCCGAGAGTGCGCGCGCGTCCCCCCGCGCCTTATTTATACTCCGTAGAGTGCGTGCGAGCTAGGCTCGACGCCACGCCTTATTTAAAATCCGTGGATCGCGCGTGCGAGCTGGGCTCGACGCCACGCCTTATTTATAGTCCGCAGACTCGCGTGCGGAGCTGGGCTCGACGCCACGCCTTATTTAAAGTCCGTGGACCGGCGCGTCACGAGCTAGGCGGCGCGCGGAGGTAGGCTCGACGCCACGCCTTATTTAAAGTCGTGGACCGGCGCGCGCGGAGTTAGGCTCGACGCCACGCCTTATTTATAGTCCGCACTCGCGCGCGAGCCAGGCTCGACGCCACGCCTTATTTAAAGTCCGTGGATCGGCGCGCGCGAGCTAGGCTCGACGCCACGCCTTATTTATAGTCCGCAGACTCGCGTGCGAGCTAGGCTCGACGCCACGCCTTATTTAAAGTCTGTGGATCGCGCGCGCGAGCTAGGCTCGACGCCACGCCTTATTTATAGTCCGCAGACTCGCGTGCGAGCTAGGCTCGACGCCACGCCTTATTTAAAGTCCGTGGATCGCGCGTGCGAGCTAGGCTCGACGCCACGCCTTATTTATAGTCCGCAGACTCGCGTGCGAGCTGGGCTTGACGCCACGCCTTATTTAAAGTCCGCAGATCGCGCGTGCGAGCTAGGCTCGACGCCACGCCTTATTTATAGTCCGCAGACTCGCGCGTGCGAGCTAGGCTCGACGCCACGCCTTATTTATAGTCCGCACTCTCGCGCGCGAGTTAGGCTCGACGCCACGCCTTATTTATAGTCCGAGACTCGCGCGTGCGAGCTAGGCTCGACGCCACGCCTTATTTAGAGTCCGTGGACTATTGCGCGCGAGCCAGGCTCGACGCCACGCCTTCTTTATAGTCCGAGACTCGCGGCGTGCGAGCCAGGCTCGACGCCACGCCTTATTTAGAGTCCGTGGACTGTTGCGTGCGAGCCAGGCTCGACGCCACGCCTTCTTTATAGTCCGAGACTCGCGGCGTGCGAGCTGGGCTCGACGCCACGCCTTATTTAGAGTCCGTGGACTATTGCGTGCGCCAGGCTCGACGCCACGCCTTCTTTATAGTTCGAGACTTGCGCGTGCGAGCTGGGCTCGACGCCACGCCTTATTTAGATTCCGTGGACTATTGCGTGCGAGCTGGGCTCGACGCCACGCCTTCTTTATAGTCCGAGACTTGCGCGCGCGGGCGTCCCCGCGCGTATTTTGTTTATACTCGATCCGCCACCTTGGCGACGGCGAGTGCACACGCTAACGCAGCGCCTTTGGTTTATACTCACCCCGCCACCTTTGGCTACGGCGAGTGCACACGCGAACGCGCGACTTCGATTTATACTCGATCCGCACCCACAGCTACGGCGAGTGCACACGCGAACGCAGCGTCTTTGTTTATATCGCGGAACGCGCGTTGGCTAAGCTCGCGCGCGCTTCACCGCTGCATTTCTGCGCGTAATAAAGAAAGATTAGCGACAAACGGTGCTCTTCATTACGCCCCGTTTGCGCGGGTGAGCCACTACCAAGGAAAAGGATAGATATACCGACCGCTTACCCTTGGTGCGCCGAAGCCTCTAGCCGCTAGTCGTCGCAGGCCCGCCGAGGCACGCGTGAATGGCCCCGCGACCTCCGCCGGTGGCGCCAGGCTCTAGGGCGCCGTTGGGCTTCGCGCGCGGGCACCGTACTGGCTCGATGTGGCGGGCCATGTCCGTCGCCGCCGACGGTGATGATGGTCCGGGACCCGGATCTTCATGCACAGTAGCCGTGGTGTGGTACCGCGCCAAGGAGTTGAGGATTGGGCGCCTAGTATGGCATTGTAGGGTACGGAGGTCGACCACGCCGAAGGTGGCATCTTCGGTCCGCACATTGTCATCTCGGCCGAAGGAGACCAAGGCCGATCGCCCAGCCGCCCTCGTGGCTGCCCCAAGCCCCGCAGTGGGATTCCCGAGGCCCCAGCGCGCTTCGAGGATCCCCATCCGATCAAGGCCGCCGCAAACAATATGTTCGCGGAGCTACCACCGCCCACCAAGGCACGCCCTACGCCGCATCCCGCGATGGTGACCGGATGACCAGGGGTCCCGATGAGGGAAGTCCACACCGGGCATCGTCGGGCGTGAATGTGACTGTGGTGTGCCCACTCCGGCGGTGCTTGCGCCGGGTATGCCGCCACGTGATGCGCTTGCGCGTAGGCCTTCGCTGCCGCGCCGAGGCGAATTCCAGCGCCAACCTCCGGATATGACGTTAATGACCCTACGGTAGGTTGCGCCCGGGCTCGCAACGGCAGAGAGCCCTCCCGAGGCCGCCAGACGGGCTTGGATCCGCAAGGTGCCTTCTTGGGGCTGCATCCCTTGCGCTGCACGCATCCCGCATCCTTGCGCTGCACCGCATGGGGGCCTCGTAGGGGAATTGACGTGGGCCACCGCAGCGGCGCGCCTCGGGTTCTGTCCTAGCGACGCTGCCGCGTGGCGCCGCGATGGAGGTGCGGTGCGGGTGTCGCGATTGCCGCGGCCGTGGATTATGCACCACGCCCTCGTGCTGGTCGTCGTAATCTCCACGACTCTTATCGTCGCGGCCCTCGCCGCGCGCGCCGCCACGACGCCCCGACCGCCTCGGCCGCTGAAGCACCTTCGCCGAGCCGCCGATGTCGAGGACGCACGGGTTCGCCTCGACCTCTGCGCGGCGCGCTTGGGCTGATCGGACGACTCCTTATGCGAGTTGTCCCTGCGGCGGCGCGTCCTCGACGACTCTTGCTTACGTTTTCCCTTCAAGAACCGCCCTCGGCGACCTTCGCTTCGCCGAGGCTCCGCCGGTTGGTGTCTGAGTCATCCCTTGCCTTCGCGCGCATCTTCCTCCGCCCGGCATATTCTTCCATCTTGTCGAAGAGCTTTGCCACCGCCTTGATCGGCTTCGCGCGTTGTACTCGCCATCGGGCCCGGACGAAGGCCTGTATGGTCGCATTGACGATGGTGGTCTCGCTGACGCCCTTCACTTGACATCGAATCTTGGCGGCGTTTGAAGTAGTCCCGAGCTTCTCAGGGTTTTGCTTCACGGCGAAGAGTGGTCCGCATCGACCGGCCGACGTAGTTTCCTTGGAAGTTGTTGTGGAGGCGACACGAGGCGCTCCCACGCGTAGATGGAGCCCGCTCTATGGTAAAAACCAAGAGAGCGCCACTCCTTGTAGCGCGAGGGGAGTCCTTTGCCTTCGTGGTGTCATCTCCGCCGCGGCCGATCGCGGTTTCAGATACGCGCACGAACTCACGGGGTCCGTGTCGCTTTATACGAATCGATGGCGCTAGGGAACTTGAAGTCTTCGGGCCATGCCGCTGCCGCAACCCCGCCGAGAGCGGGACTCGGATCCACGCGCGCGCGCGCGCGGCCGGGCGTGGGGGCCGCGATCGTCCGCCCTTTCCGCGCGGGCTCGGACGCGATTGCCGGGCGCAACCGCTTGACTCGAGCCTCTTGTATGTCTCGACGGCTCCGCGAAGGTCCCCAGCCCCGGCGAGCGCCGAGAGCCGCCAGAGGGCGCTTCCATCCCGGTCTTGCCGGGGGGTCGCCGGTGCTTCCGACGGCGGGTCGGCGTGGGGACGACGCGCGTCGCGGTCCGAGCTGCCGTCGCCCGTCGTGGCTACCTCGGACCGCCGGTTCGCCTCGCCGGCGAGGGCGCGGTGAAGCGGCGGGGTCGGTGTCGTTGCGTCGGCGGGTCGGTTGTCGCCGCACCGTGTCGACGTCTTGACCGCGGGTCCGCCTTGTAACGCCGGCGGTGGGGTTGGTCGTCGCGGTGCCGTAACGGGTCGATCGTCGCCGCGCGAACGCCAACGCCGCCACCGCGCCGCATCGCCACCCACGCCCGCCGCCGATGGCGGCTCGTACTCATACGCGCCCGCCCGGCCGCCTTCTTTCCCTTCGCCGCCCGAGGAAGCTTTTTCGGTGCCATCTTTTCTTCGGTCTTGAGCTTGTCTTCGCCCTTCCCACGGACGGCGCCAATCTGTGTGGCTCTGCATCAAACAAGAGAGAGAGATGGTGGTGGAGAGTAATGAAGTTGAGTGTAATGACCTTGGTCCTCCCCATGGCTTGTGCTCATATATATATGCACATGAGGAGTGCTTTACAATTATACCCTTACATCTCGGTTATCCTCTGCAGGCGCTTATGTCATTACACATGGCCTATTCTGGGCCTTATAACCTTCCTACCAGGCCTGCTGGGGTTAGGCGGGGGCCACCCCTACGACAGTGACAATTATGTGAAAGACGCAGCAGGAAAGAAAAGATAACTGCAATGGGCTGACATATGTGCGAAGGATAGAGGTCAGATGCCTGAGTATCATTAATTTCATGATTAAATTAATATAAATTAATGTGACAAATTTGGAGCATATAAAATTCTCAAAAAATTATACGATTACTATGACTGTGTTAGGAGGCTTCTCATAAAATTTCATAATTTTTGGAGCTTGTTTGATATATATAGTAACTCCTACAAGTATTGAAATCGTATGAATTTTTGAGTAACATTCACAGCAGATAAAATTACCAAAAAATTGCAAAGTCAAGTACATTGCGTCAAGAGACTGCACATAAAATTTCGTAAATTTTTGAGCCCATTTGCTATATTCAAAAATTCAAACAAATAATATGAAAAATAGTGCAGGTGATTAAGCCTAGACAGCTTAATCACCTATCGTCTAGGACGGCATAATCACCTGTCGTCTAGGACAGCAGGCAGTGCTGCTGATGTGGAGCTAAGGTGGGGTGACAGGCTGGCCAACTGGGGCGGCAGGCTAGCTGTCGTCCGATGACGAGGCGACAGACAGTCTACCATCCCCACCGGATGGCATGGGCCTACGCATTAACCCACCCCCCTCCGCCGCCACGTTGTCGCCCAACTACGGGCAGTAAAAATAATATTTTTATCAATACATACAGTTATTTTTGTAAATACCGTTCTACACAATGCCAAATATGTCAAACACTACTAACACTTGCCACCTTATAATATCTTGCCTGCATTAGGATGCCCGACAGCACTAAACCGGTTAGGCGGCTCATAAGAGATTGTTGCACACAATAATCCGGCAATCCGAAAAGGCATTCATGTCTTCGATGGTTTTGTAATCCATCTCATACCAACGTTTAATCCATCTCCAGTCTACATTCATGGCACCACCATTGTGTATACAGGGTTACCGAAATCAGAGTAAAAGCCATACGCAATCTCTCAGTGATGCAGAACAGGCATGTCCAACAGAATTACAAAATTGCATATGCAATCCACATTATTGGTTTTCCAGACAAATAAAGAGAACTATGGATAAACTTCTCCAAAACAAAACAGAGTATCATTCAACCCACTCTTTTGCCATGTATCATTGGTTCAATAAGCAACACTATTAATTGTATTCTTCAATGTTTTGCTTCCAAAAAAATGTAAAAAGGAACGAGATTCAGCGTATGGTTGTACCAACTGGCAACTATGAAATCAGCAGGTAGCCAATGCCATTGTGGGTTCAGCAGGCATTGCCGGATGTTGTCCACTGTCCAGTGAGAATCAATATAACACATACAACAATGGTTGTAGTGATTCGAAGATTCTTCTGCACCACTGTGTCTATGTTGTACCACCATTAGAACACCTTTTAAGTAAGGCTAGCGGCACCAGCATCAGCACCATCAAAGATGAAAGGTGCTTCTCAACATGGAATAAGTCTTTGGACTGGCATAATGGCATTTAGCCCTTGGCTACAGCGAACATGGCGGTGGTAAAATCTACACCATTGTGGTACACTCTTCGGCATGAAACATCAGTCTGCATTCAGTGAACTTGGGAGAAGACCTGCAATACAACAAAAAGGAGTGAGAATAGACTACCTGGAAACTGGAGACATAATGTGCAAAACCATGTCAAAAACTCACCTTTCAGAAGATGACTACAAGAGGCTACCAACATTAAATTACAGCTCATCTATTTTGAATTGGAGACCTTTAATAGCTCATGGAATGCTTCTTGAGGAATATCAACAGATCCTACTCGTTTCATGCGCTTCTTCCCTTCCTTTTGCTTCTCTAGCAACTTCTTTTTGCGAGTAATATCACCACCATAGCACTTGGCCAGAACATTCTTTCTCATTGCCGACAGACTGGAAATGATACAAGACAGCACATTCAAGGCTTCTCCAATATACAGCTTTTTACATAAGAGTAGCTAGTTAACACGATAGTGCACAGTATATTACCATGCAACTGAACAATGTTATGGACACAAATTAGGACTGGGTAACTAACTAGAAGGTAATAATCTGAGAGTCCAAGACTAACTACTAGGCAATAGCCTGGACCTTTCACAGGTTCTGTAACTAAAATACCAAATAGGATGAGACCAGGAACCGATTTGCCAAGGCAGTTCTTTTACACCAACAGAGAGGTTAAGTTGGAACCAGTATCAAGTTAGACAAAAGTACTCAACAATTGGCTCTAAGAAGCAAATCGAAAGGTCAGCCCAGTGGCTGTTTTCATGCCAAATGATGAGAAGCAATGATTGTTCTAAAAAACACATCCAATTAGACTACTTAGAAGGTGAAAGTGAATGGGTAAATCTGATTTTACTTGGAACTGGAAGCGCATCTCAACTTGATAAGCTCTATTCTCATGGACAGAAAAGTTCTTTTCCTGAATGGATATGGATGCTCTTGCAAATAGAGTGAAATGCATACAAATAATAATTTCAAAGCACTTGGGAGCTTTAACAAAAATAGTATTGGAAGTAGTGCAATATTTCAGACAACTAAAAGCAGAATTGAATATCTTACGTTTCCCTTGCAATAACCTTTGAACCAATTGCTGCTTGTATAGTGATCTCAAACATTTGCCTGCATAATCAGAGACCAAAGAATATAGAAAAATTATGATAATAAAAAAAGATGTATGATTGTAGTGGGAGGATAAAAATTGTTGCCACTCAGTAGAAGGATAAAAACATGTTGGCAGCAACATTTGCCCCAATAACAAAATCCCGTTCTTTTTAATTTCCCATTCACAAGTCCCTTTTTCCTTCCCATTGTAACTAACTAACTAGGATTTAATTCATGCGACATTTACTCAAGCATTTGCTTTATGCATCAGATTTCCAAACAAGCAGCATAATGAATACCTTTCTATGAATTTCTTCAGCTTCTCTACTAATTCTCGTCCAACCCTCTGAGCTTTTTGGTTATGGACTATAGTTGCCATAGCATCAACAGGCTGGCCATTAAGTAGAATATCCATCTTAACCAGATCAGATTGTTGATACCTGTAGAAGTGAATTACAGTAAGGAAATCTAACAAGAAAAAGAAATAACGATACAAAGTTGTGGCATTTTTTTTCTACTTCGTCGCAAAGAACAAAGTCCTATATACCATTTGAAAAGACAACTTACATGAAATGCAGATTATTACAGGTAGTGATCACAGTTCACATAATTTAACAAGTCGAACAGTTACTACTCTAATCATCAGCAGATGTTCCCAAAGTATTAGATATGTAAAGCAAGGGCACTTTCTGTTTGTACTTAGTAGTTGGGATGCAAATGGAGCAGGTACTTTCTGTACGATCGACCAACCAAAAGCTTGCGGAGCGAATATGGAAGAGGGATAAATGGGTATCCGGCACTATCTATATCTGACTCCAACTCCGAGGAAAAAGAGGGATACGGCATGATCGATATCCGTCCATATGTGGCTTTTAAAAGAAGGGGCGAGCGGTGGAAAAAGTGAGAGAGAGATGCGTGCGTGTGATAAGGGTGAGAGGAGTAGGATGTGTGATGCACCCGTGAGTCCGTGACCCCCTGCCTTATCCTTGAAACGAGACGATAGCGAGAGGAGTGGAGAAGTCGCTTCAAGAAGCCGGATGTTCATATTAGCTTTTGGCTTTTCTAAGCAGAAGCCAATACGAATAAGGTCATAGGATGAGCAATATCCGTCCGCATCTACTCCAATTGCACCCCTACTTAGTAGGCTGGATCAGAGACAAGAATTGCACTAGAGGACCATATTTATGAGCAAGGCCAACTACAAGTCTACAACTTTCAAGAAATGAAGGAGGTAATGAGATATGTAACAGTTTCTCCCGCAACATCATAAGAACAGGAGTGAAAAAACAGAAAAGAATAACCAGATCAAATGAGAAAGTCAAGGAAAAAAACAGCAACCATATGGCTTTTTATCTCAGAATCTCTAAAAACAAAAGAGTACCCAGACCATGTCTGATTATTGAGTTGAAAACAAGACTTACTCAGAATCTTCATAATCGAAAGTAGCATAGCCAGATGTTATGCTTTTCAACTCATTGTAAAAATCCACAATGATCTCCCTCAATGGTAATCGGTACTTCAACAAAGCCCTTTGGCTGCATCGAACATAGGCACAATAAGCAAAAACAGAAAATATTTACTTTAAAAATGTGATTTGGGGGCAAAAAATTACGCATCAATGAATGTATATTCTAGCTGCTCGCCCCTCCTTTCTGAACAAAGCATAATTACAGGCCCAACATACCTGAAAATGTGGTTGATCATCATCAAAATTATCTAGTTGTAAAGATTTATCATTAAAAAAATCATACAAGAAAGGAAGCAGATCTTACTCACTAGGAATAATAATAGTTGCAATGACTGTTGGCTCCCAGCAGGCTGCTATACGTTTTCCAGGATTTGAAGCCAAAGCTGCAGGATTCTCAACTTGCACTTTGCTGGACAAAAAAATGTAAGATCAAACATACTAGTAGAGAACAAATATAATGCAACTGTAATTTTGCACCTTTCATCACCGTATTCAAAGATATATGGTACAGTAGGTATGGTTGATATAACTTGAGCTCCGTATTCCTAAACAGAAGACAATGATAAATTAAAATCTCAAGAATGATGACAGGAAAGAGAAATAATTTCATCAGATGGTGCACGGAAAAATTCCTTGTTTCCATCATTTTTTCAGTGAGAGGACAAATGCATGTGTCAGTGGTTCAATTGAGCAACACAAAGTTGCACTTTTGAATTGTGATGTAGGGGGGCACAAACTTAAAGGTAGGTCTAATTATGCAAAGTAATTTAGTTTGAATATTAAATTAACACATCAAAATATATAAAAAAAATAGTGAAGGGTAATCACAACATATATGAAAAAAACAAAGTACATGAGAGGATTGCAATTAGTTGCTAACAAATTTTCCTCTCTTTTAAGGGTAGAGGGATGGAAAGACTTTTCAGGCTATTGACTAAGGTATCAATATATTTAAATTTGGGAACCATGCAAAGTAAACAATAAAATTGATGGGGAGGAAGGTGCTCACTACTTTCTCACTGAAAGATTTTGCACTGCTAATCAGGGTTCCAAAAACCGGTGGTTACCGGTTTTACCGGTGGGTACCGGGTTTTCAAAACCCAGCTGTTTTTTTAAAATGTATATTTAAGTTTGTGACTACATAATGCACTTTCTAGGTTGGTTTAGGCCTTTTTTATGCTAGATTACCTATTGTATGAGGCTAAATATGCTTCAAAACATCCTAAATTCAAACATTTTAGTGTTTTTTTCTGTTTTTTTAGCGGTTTCTCCGGTTTTTGGGTGGTAACCGTTCTGGTTACTGGTTCCGAAACATCCCAAATTCAAAATTTTAGATTCAAAATCTAACCGTTTTTGGCCAGGTTTTCGGTTACCAGCCGGTAACCGTTCCCGACCACTGGGCGGTAACCCCGGTACCGGTATTTCTAACCTTGCCATTAATACACCAACATGACTGTCAACGCACAAATAGAACGACACAGCTCTTCCAGCTAGTACTATATCAATATTACAAACAAATCGGCAAGACTGAAAATAATTGATAAGGTAACTTCCTTTACAATAGACTAGCAGTGCTGAACTGGCCTCATCCAATAGTAGGGTTAAAATTTTCCTACATGGGTATAGTGACCCATTTTGGTGTTTGAAAGAGCTAGAGATGGTATAAATTAGGTGCAAATTTATTTACATAATTGTACCTGGCTATGTATAGTTCAACTAATAATTGCACATTACCAAATGATAGATAAGTCTTTGTGTTGTCTGCACATGGTGTACATGGTGCTTTTTTGTTTTTGCTTTAGCATCTAGGACTTGCTTTTGCTTTAGCATCTAGAACTTGCTTTTGCTTTAGCATCTAGGACTTGCTTTTTGCTTTAGCAGCTTTTTTGCTTTAGCATCTTAGACTAGCTTTAGGACAGCATCTTGGACTAGTCTAGGATAGCATCTTGGCATATGCTTGGTGACTAGCACCTATAAATATGTATCTCCAACCCTCAAAGTTGCTATGGCATTGTGTGAGCAATAAACAAGAAAACTTGCCCCATCTCCTAGTGTCATCCTCTCCATGAGAGTAAGGATCTTGCTATCACCAAGAGCAAGAGTCCAACGACTAACAAGTGGTATCAAAGCCTTAGTATCCTGTAGCTGAGCATCTCCCGCTCATCTCCTTCTCCGCCTCACAGAGCCCGGTTGGTAGGTAGCGGCAGCGGCCCGGCCGTCCCGCCACCTCTCTCCGAGACGGCGCAGCTCGTCGGCGGCCCTCTCTCTACGCAGCTCTCAGCTGGCGCGCCATGTCCGCAGGCGCTCTCGGCGGCCGCCTCGAGCACGAGGCGCCGGCAGACGGCCGAGCTCGCGCGCAGAGCAGCAGCGAAGGCAGCGGCGGAGACCGCCGCGGCGAAAGCGCGCAAGGCGGGTAACGGCGAGCGGGGCAAAGAGGCAGCGAGGCGAAGTGGCGGCGCGGCGGATGCAACAGCAGTCTGGCGGCAGCAGCAGAGGTCAAAGCTCAGGCGGCAAAGAATAGCAGCCCGGCCTGTTGATGACAATACGACGCGACCCTCGCTGGAGAGGAGGCAGCATGCGAGGCGAAGCGCGCGATGGGCAGCGCAAGACGCCCACGAGCACGGCGGCAGCCCAGACAGCGCGGATGCGCGGTGGCGCCCCGAGGAGGCATGCACGCCGGCGGCGACGGTCGACGGAGAGCGCGCCTTCACAGCAACGCGCTCTCTCCCGGTTCGGCATCGTGGTCACCACGAGTACCGTGTCGCCGTCGAGGACGCCGCCCGGCGGCGGTGGCCTACCTCACCAAGACCAACCACGCCGAGCGGTCGCGGTGATGAGGGTAAAGCTCCAGCGCGGCATATGTGGGATGCGATCCCGGTGACGGCGACGCCGACTCGACCGAGATCGACGGCGCCGATGCCCTCATCGCCGCAGCCCCGCCCGAGATGCGCTTCGCTACCAACAAGCGGATCGCCAAAGAGGCTTGGGACGCCATCGCCGCAAAGACGATCGGCAGCCGACCGCGCCCGCAAGTCTACATTGCGAGCACTACGCGCGGAGCGGGAGAACTCCGCCTTCAAGCCGTGAAGACGTTGATGACTTTGCTCTCGCCTCAACACTCGCTGCGAAGTTGGTGCGATTCGGTGACGACACCTACGGCGAGAGAGAGTCGTGGAGAAGCTCTTCCACCGCGCCCCGAGAAGTACAAGCGCATGGCTCGCCGATCGGGTCTCTTGGATCTTTCCACGATGACCATCGAGAGGCGCGGTCGCCTCAAGGTCGCCGACATCGATGAGCCACGAGCCTCTCGACCCGTTACAATTGGCGGAAGCTCCTCCTCACTGGGAGCGGCTGGTCGCGGCCAAGGTGACAGGAAGAAGGAGCCTTCTTCCACGACAAAGCGCCGCAGCATGGCAAGCGCGGCAAGCGCGCGCAAAGACGCCTGCAGGCGCGAGAGGCGCCAGTGGCGCGATGCCGGGCAAGCAAAGCCGGCACAAGACGACTCTTGCCACAATCGCGCAAGCTTGGTCATTGGGCCAAGGATTGTCGATACCACGACGCGGCGAGCCCACGCCGTGCAAGCGGAGGAGGAGGAGCAATGGCCGGTCCTGCTCATTGCTCATGCGAGCATCGAACTACCCCGCGGATCGGCGCATGGCTCCTCCACCTTGACGAGCCAAAGCACACGCCTCCTCGGCGGCGATTCCGGCAATGACAAGACCGACGGGTGGTGCTCGACACCGCGCCACCCACCACATGACCGGCGGCGGAGTTCTTCTCCGAGCTCGACTCAGCGTTTGAGGCACCGTCAAGTTCGGCGATGCCTCCGCCGTGGAGATCAAGGCGCGCGGCTCTGCTGCCTTCGCCGCCAAGATCGGGCGAGCACCGGCCGCCACCGGCGTCTACTACATCCCCGACCATGGAACTCCATCATCGCCTTGGGATACCGGATGAGAACGGCTCGCGTGTCGAGATCGAGCACGGTGCTGCGGATTTGGGATCTTCGACGCCGCCTTCTTGCCAAGGTAACCAGAGGCGCAAATCGACTCTACACTCTTCACGTGCAGTGGCACAACCTCTGTCTCGCTACTCGTCGGACGACGAGGCGTGGCAGCTAACACGAGCGCTGGGCACCTTCACTTCGAGGCCCCGGCGGCTCGGTGCCACGAAATGGTGCGAGGCTCGCGTGTTTTGACCATGTGGAGCGCTTCTGCGACGTCTGCGTGTTGACGGCGCAGGCGACTCTTTCCCCAAAGAGGCGAGTTTCCGAGCCAGGAGAGGCTCGAGCTCGTGCACGGACTTGTGTGGCCCGGTGACACCGCCACACCGAGACGACGCTACTTCCTGCCGCTCGTCGACGACCTCTCCCGCTACATGTGGGTGATGGTCCTCGGCAGCAAGGAGAGGTCATGACGCCATCGACGCACGCACCTTGAGCCGCGGAGGCGAGCGCGCCAAGGCTGCCGCGTCTTTGCGCACAAACAACGGCGCGCGACCACGGCACCGACCGCGCGTCGTCATCGCACCGATGAGGGCATTCAGCGCCACTACTCCGCGCCGCATGCCCGCAGCGCAGCACGGCGTCGTCAAGCCGCGCAACCGCATTTGCGGTTGTGGGGATGGCTCGCCCTCCTCGCGCAGGGGATGCCGGTGCCTTCGGGAGAGGCGGTGGTGACGGCCGCCTACATCCTCAACCGCCGCCTACCAAGGCGCTCGACGGCAGGACACCGCACGAGGCTTGGCATGGGCGCAAGCCGGCGGTCTCCACTTGCGGGTCTTCGCCCCTCGCGTTCGCCAAGGAGCTTGGCCACATCGCAAGCTCGACGGCGGAGCACCGAGTGTTCATCGGCCACGCGAGGGCTCGAAGCCTACGCATCTCGACCACTGTCACGTCAAGCGTCCGCATCTCGCGTGACGCCGTGTTCGACGGCGCGAGGCCGACGTGGACAAGGCGGTGGGCGACCGCTCACCTCGACTCGAGGACTTTGTTGTCGACTCGCCCACTTCGAGAGAGCGGTGAGCTAGCGGCTGCCTTCACCGAGCTCGCCCACTCGACACCTTGCTCGCCACCGGCTCGGCGAGTGCTCCACAACCGCACGCGCACGCCACGCCCACCCTTCACCACCGCCACCACTCTCCCGCACCGGCGGCCACACCACCGAATCGGCCCCAGCGGCCGGTCCACGATGAGCGCGCGACGGTGGAGTTCGCACTCATTGTCTCACGACGAGGATCGCGCGGACGCCTACCACGACGCATAAGCCTCTCGCGCTTATCGCACCATGGACAACATCCTCGAGCCGCCTGCCTCGATCGGCGCGGCCGACGATCGCGAGGCGAGCCGCACTTAGCGTGCGACGATGGCGCAGCCCCGCTCCTTCGCCGAGGCGAGGAGACGCGGCGTGGCGTGTCGCGATGAAGCGAGAGATGGACGCCGCCGAGCGGAACCGGATGTGGAGCCGGCGGATCTTCCCGCCGGCCACCGCGCGATCACCCTTGTGGGTGTTCAGGCTGCCGGATGGCCGGCGCCATCGCAAGCACAAGGCTCGCTTGGTGGCACGAGGCTTCGTCGGCGAGAGGGGTCGACCGATGACGCCGCACCCGTCGCACGGATGGAGTCCGCTCGACTCCTCCTGCGCTAGCCGCCCAGAAGGTCGGCGTGTTCATCACATGGATGTCAAGTCGGCATTTCTTAACCGCGACTTGAAGGAGGAGGTCACGCATCACCGCCGGGATTTGCGATCCCCGCAGGAGGACAGGTGCTCGCTGCGCAAGGCCCTCTATGGCTTGCGGCGAGCACCAAGGCGTGGAACGCCAAGTTGGACTCACGCGAAAGGAATGGGCTTGAGCAAAGTCCGCACGAGGCGCCATCTACCGGCGGGCAAAGGAGAAAATGCCTGGCGGTGGGTGTCTCGCCGACGACTTGGTGATCATCGGCACCAAGGATGCGGAGGTGGCGGCATTCAAGGAAGAGATGAAGGCCACCTTCCGGATGAGTGACCGGGTCTCTCTTCTACTTAGGGATCGAGGTGCACCAGATGATTCCGGATCACGCCGACTGCATCGCCTCGCGCCAAGCGCCGCTTGAGCTAGCCGGGCTCACCGATCGCAACCCACCTCACTCCAATGGAGGAGAGGTCGGCCGAGCCGCGACAAAGACGACGGAGGAGGTGGGCGCTACGCAAGACGCGTCTTGTGGGAGCCTTCGCTACCTCGCCCACACACGCCCGGACTTGGCATTCTCCGTCGGCTCGTTAGTCGGTTCATGCAACGACCGACGACGAAGCATCAACAGTGTGAAGAGGATCATCCGCTACGTTGCGGGACCCTTGACCACGGCCTCCATTACCCGAGGTGTCTGGCGCGCACACTTCGTCGCATGCGGACAAGTGACCACGCGGGCGACATCGACACCAAAGAAGAGCACAAGCGGATTCTCTTCTTCTCGGCAAGTGCCTCGCTCATCGGCGATCGATCAAGCGGCGGTGGTGGCCTTGTCCACCGTGAGGCCGAGTACATAGCGCTTCCACCGCTTCGACTCGAGCACTCGCTCGCTCGATCGCTGGTGATCTCTCGGCAGGACACCGAGCAAATGAGCTCGGGGTGGGCAGCAAGTCCGCTCGCCCCGCAAAGAATCCCGCTTTCATGAACGGAGCAAGCACATCCGGGTGAAGTACCATTTCATCCGAGGTCGCTTGGATGAAGAAAGCATCAAGGCAAGCTACATCAACACCACGGATCGCTTGCGGATCCGCTCACCAAGCCTCTTGGAAGGATCAAGTTCCTTGAGTTCTCGCTCCAAGATCAGGATGGTTCAACTCTCCCACAAGACGCACAAGACTTAGGGGGAGAATGATAGATAAGTCTTTGTGTTGTCTGCACATGGTGTACATGGTGCTTTTTTGTTTTTGCTTTAGCATCTAGGACTTGCTTTTGTTTTAGCATCTAGGACTTGCTTTTTGCTTTAGCAGCTTTTTTGCTTTAGCATCTTAGACTAGCTTTAGGACAGCATTTTGGACTAGTCTAGGATAGCATCTTGGCATATGCTTGGTGACTAGCACCTATAAATATGTATCTCCAACCCTCAGTTGGTATGGCATTGTGTGAGCAATAAACAAGAAAACTTGCCCCATCTCCTAGTGTCATCCTCTCCATGAGAGTAAGGATCTTGCTATCACCAAGAGCAAGAGTCCAGCGACTAACACCAATAAGCTGACAACTATATGCAAAAATAAAAAGTAAAACTATACTTGTTCAAGCCGTTGATGAAAGACATCCATGTGTAGCAATCCTAGGAAGCCACATCTGTACAAGATACAAAAGAGACAAACTCATGTACAGATCAACAATGAATTACATCATGTTTCAAAATGTGATAGCATGAAAATAATGGAAAAGAACTAAACTTAGCATGCAGAAAAGCTTATACCTGAAGCCCATCCCAAGTGCAGTGCTTGTTTCTTTTGTAACAGACACACTGGCATCATTACATGTTAGTTTTTCAATCGCATGGCTAAGAGCGTCAAAGTCAGAACCATCAGCTGGGTATAGACCCGAGAAGACCATGTGTTTCGCAGGCTTGAAACCTGAATGGCTATCATATGATGTCATGTAATACAAGAAAAAACTAAAGCAAGAAATAATTGCTTCTGAAATTATCAATATATCAACTGTGGTGCTTTCAGGCTGAATCAAACTAATTGTAAAATAATCGGATGACAGAAAAATATTTCAGGAGGGTGGGAATCCCATACCAGGAAGTGGTTCAACAATACTCTTTGCCTGATGAAGAGTATCACCAATGCGTGCTTCTTTAGTTGAACGCATTCCACTTATAACATATCCGACTTGTCCAGTGTAAAGCACTCCGGTAGGGGTAAGCTCAGGATGCATAATGCCAACATCAAGGACTTCATAGGTGCGACCAGTTGCAGCTGATGCAATCTTATCTCCCTTACGCAGAGCACCATCAACAACAGCAACATGACAGATCACCCCTTTGTATTCATCATAGTATGAATCTAAGAGCAGCATTCGAACGGGTGAATCACATTTCCCAGGTGGGGAAGGTATGCGCTCGATAACAGCTGGTAAAACCTGGCTAAGGCCTTGACCAGTTTTAGCAGAAGTGAGCAGAGCTTCACTCGGATCAATATCAAATAACCTCTTCAATTGGGCCTTTACATTATCAGGATCAGCAGTAGGCTGATCAATCTTGTTAATGACAGGAATGATGCTTAGGTTCGATTCAAATGCAAGGTAAAAATTTGCAATTGTTTGTGCCTGTACACCTTGGGCTGCATCAACTACTAAAAGAGCACCCTGACAAGCTGCCAGGGACCTGGAGACCTCATAGCTGAAATCCACATGCCCCGGAGTATCAATCAAGTTAAGCAAATAGCTTGGAGTATCTGGCGACTGGGACACAGTTTGCCCAGTAGCATGCCTGTAGAACATAGTTGCTGTTTGGGCTTTGACAGTGATTCCCCTTTCTCTCTCTACCTATTGACATCGGATATAAATGTTACTAGAAAGGGCAAAAAGTATCTAACTATATGTCAGGGTTTGATCCACTTTAGGAACAACATTTTTTAGTGGAACTTTAAAAAACTGTCAATGTTTAAGAAACAGAGAATGTCAACAAATGAGCACTGAGCAGTAAATGCATTTCACTCATGCTAATATTACCATCCAAAAACAAGTACTGTCTCAGATGATAAGGCTGAAGACAAATCCATTATGTTCAACATTTTGCTATTTAGAATGAAGAATTCCCAAAGATAAACCAATTTCCATATTCAGTGTAGCATATCTAGCTTATTTTCCTTTGGTAATTGCTAACCCCTGGATGTCCAAATGTACTAGAAAGTAGAAATGGCTTATTATCTTATTATAATGTATTGGAACACAGTAGATTAAATATAGTAGTTACAAAATACTTAATTGTATGTAAGAAAATACATTACGAAAGCTTCACTGCTTCAGTAAAGTACATGGCATCTTCTTAAAAAACATTTGCTAGTGCATTTACCACCATTCGAAATGGAATCAGCTGTTTATCGAAGTCGTATAGGTGCTAATACAGTTCCAATATGTTCTTAAAACAGCGAGGAAAAGGATGGTTTCTATTGCCAACATTCATCAACCGAAACGAACTTCGAAATTACTAATCCTGGTATGTGCATCCTCCCAATACGTCTTTACAGTAAAACTAAGCCATGAAAGAGACGATAATTCACTAGATTTATCCATGTTTCGAAAAAGGAAGCTTTTGCGTCCCACCTGTAACTTGTCAAGGTATTGAGGCTGGCCATGGCCCTTCTGGATGGTGCCGGTCAGCTCCAGCAGCCGGTCAGCGAGCGTCGACTTGCCGTGGTCGACGTGCGCGATGATCGAGAAGTTCCGGATCCGCTCCGGCGGGTACAGCTCCAGCTCCGACCCCGACACGCCGCGGCGGCCACCGTGCTCCGGCGACGCCTGGGAGGAGAGGAGGCGCTCAGGTTGCTGGGCAGTCCGGGACAACGAGGAGGCATTGGCCAGTGGCTGGATGACGCGGCGGGCGGATCGCCGGAGCGCGGCGGCGCTGGCCATGCGGAAACCGCGGTGCGGCGGGTGCTAGGGTTCTGACTTCTGAGAGGGATTTGGCGTAAGGATGGATGGGTGGCGTGGATGGAATTGGTCTATAGACTAGAAAGATGTCTGTGCAACTGTAACGTGGGCCCGTTGACACCATGCCATTTGGTCATTGGTTACGTAGGAGAGCTAATACAAAGACATTTTTTCTGTTACAGAACTTCAACATACTTCGATTTGATGGGACATTCATTTGGAGACTCTGAATTAAGGATAGATGCTACATGAGTGTAGTTAAGAATATAATTAACTCAATATGAGAAGACAACATTGAAAATAACGGTTAACTTTTAAGAGTCTATTTGGTAGGATTCTGATTTTTCAGATTCTACTCTAATTCTTCAAGAATTCACTTTTATAAGAATCTAGAACTGGCTGAGGAAAATATTTGGCTAGGAAGTTAGCTCCTTAAAACCCTGAAAGAAATGATTGGTAAAAAAAAGTCCTTGCTACCCCTTGTTTTAGCACTTCAAGTCTATTTGGTTTTTACTCTTTTCTACTTGTACACAAATTTTCGAAATTTCATTTCAAATTCCTCATGACCAAGTAAATTTGAATGCTGTACCAAAATTGTTGCAACCAAGTTCACTCAATTAGCAAAAAATATTCTGAAAACCTCTGTAACAAAAATACACCATCGTGTAACAATAGTTTGTAGATGTGAATTGAGAGAAATTTGACTAAACTACGTGAAATCTCATGCAATAAATTGATCCGGTTCTACCCAAGAAGCAGTCTCACAGCTCAACCAAGAGAAATCTCTAATCCTTACGACTAAATTTCTTTACAATTGTATACAAATGTATGAAATTTCTTTACAATCGTCATATCCATTAACACATGTTCATTCAAGCGAATGAATTGGAAAGGAATCAATATGAAAACAATTATAGTGTTTTCGTTTTAGAAATTACACAATTTTGAATGTAGTTCAACCAATTCAACAATGCCCTTTGAAAGTTCACACATACCTGAAAGTTCATTCTTGTAGCGTGTTATGTGATAGTTATGCTATTGCATGTCATATTGGTGTATGTAATTGGACACTACACTTTGTTAATTATGTGACTATGACCTTTCTTGTAGAAAAAAGGTCCCCTAGTTAGCAGCATGACAGGGGGCATGCTAAGGCTATTCTCACTATTAAGATAGCACTCTGTCTAATATTCAACACCACTTCTCTTATGCATATCTACATGTAATTATCACGAATCTCCACCCCTCTCACTCACAGTAGAGTGGGTACAACTTTTCAGGAAGAAGTGTGCACACTTCCGCTATATCTTTTGACTTACGACCTACGAGCTACGATCACGCGCGATGGTCAACGGCTTCTAACTTACGACCACGAGGTGTGATCGATGGCTTCTAATTTACGACCATGAGCACTGGTCGATGTGTTTCAACTTACGACCATAAGGTGTGATCGATATCTTTTGACTTACGACTACGAGCTCTGGTCGATGTGTTCTGACTTACGACCACGAGGTATCCTCGACGGCTTCTGACTTACAACCATGAACGATGGTTGTCGGCTTTCGATGTATGACCATGAGCCATTGTCGAAGGCTCTCAATTTAGGACCATGATCGATCGTCGACTGCTACCAACTTACAACCACCAGTGATAGTCGACTGCTCCCGACCTACGATCACGCGTGATGGTCGATGGCTTCTAACTTACGACGACGAGGTGTGCTCGAGAACTCCCGACCTACGACCACGATGTGTGGTCGATGTCTTTTGACTTATGACCACGAGATGTGATCGATGGCTTTCGACTTACTTGACGGATTTAAAAACTTTTAGAACATATTTATATGCATATTCTAAAAATTTTTACCACTCATGAGTTTTAAAACATGTAGTATGATAAAATTTAAAAATCTGTAGCAACACACGGGGCATTCAACTAGTGTATTTATAGTTATGAGAGGGTTGTTTACACAAATACCTCCATTGGAGGGTCTGTTAGAGATAGAGTCCTGGTTTAGGTTGGCGTCCAGATCTGTTATAACAGATCTGTTATAACAGGTGTAATCCTTAGAGATATCTCCCCCAATCTCTTGTATTTGGTAACTAAACCGTGAGATAGAATAGAGATCTGATTAGGTATAGAAAGTTTAGATCTTTCCTTATATAGATTGATCAGATCTCCACCTCTAATCTCACGGCTCCCTTTGTAACTGTTCTCTGGGCTCAGCCCTATATTAACACGCAGGGACGGCAGAGGTCCTTAACACCAAACTTCACATGGTATCAGAGCCTTCCCATCAAATGGCGAGCGCCTCCAATTTCTCTTCTATCTTCCCCTTTGCGTCCCGGTGACTGAGAAGCTTACCAGAACCAATCATGCATTGTGGAGGGCGCAGATCCTTCCCACGGTGCAAGGCGCCCAGATGATGGGTTTCCTGGATGAGACTACCAAAGCTCCGCCAGAAGAAATTGAAGCCAAACTAGGCGAGAAGACAGGCAAGATCCCGAATCCGGAGTACACTCAGTGGTTGGTTAAGGATCAGCAGATCCTTGGCTACCTGCTGTCATCTCTGTCCAGAGAGATCCTTGTCCATGTCGCCATGAAGAGATCTGCCGCTGAAGCTTGGCAGACCCTTGAGGCAATGTTTGCCTCACAAGTGCGAGCGCGATCTGTCAATACGCGCATAGCACTGGCCACAACCCAGAAGGGAAACTCCAGCGTGGCTGAATACATTGGCAAGATGAGGATGCTAGCAGATGAGATGGCGTCTGCAGGAAAGCCCCTAGAAGATGAAGAGTTGATCTCTTACATTTTGAGCGGGCTTGACATGGATTACAATCCAATTGTTTCAACGATTGTTGGCCGTGCTGAACCAATTTCAGTCGGAGAAGTTTACTCTCAGCTTCTCAGTTTTGAACAGCGGGTCCAACTCCTTCAGCAAGGCGGCCTGATGCAATCCTCCGCAAATTCTGCTATGCGCGGGCGTGGAGGATGCCAGCGCGGTGGTTTCCAGAAGAATCGAGGGCGTGGCCGCGGTTCTGGCAGTCGCAACAGCTACAACAACACCTCCAACCGCTCAAGCAATGGTGAAGACACTCGTCCGAAGTGTCAGCTCTGCAAGAAGAGAGGACATACTGTTGAAGCCTGCAGGCACATATTTGATGCAGATTTTGTGCCTCCAACTGAGAAGACAGCTGCAGCAGCCTCCTCTTATGGTATTGATACTAACTGGTATGCTGATTCAGGTGCTACAGATCACATCACCAGCGAGCTCGAGAAACTGACTGTTCATGACAAGTATGGAGGCAACGATCATATTCATGCAGCAAATGGAGCAGGTATGGACATAAGGCACATTGGTCATTCACATATTCACACCCCTAATCGTAATCTTCATCTTAAAAACATCCTTCATGTTCCAAAATCTGCAAAGAACCTTGTTTTCGTCCATCGATTTGCTGCTGATAATCATGCTTATTTTGAGTTCCATCCTGATTTTTTTTCTTGATTAAGGATCAAACAACGGGGTAAGTTCTTCTGGAGGGCAAGAGTAGAGGAGGACTTTATCCACTCTCCTCTGTTAGCGCAAGAAAACAAGCTTTTGGAGTCTCCAAGCCATCCTTGTCAAAATGGCATAGTCGTCTAGGTCACCCTTCATTACATGTTGTTCAACAAGTCATTAGTCACAATAATTTGCCTTGTTCTCTAGAATCAAATAAAGACTCGGTTTGTAATGCTTGTCAACAAGCAAAGAGTCATCAACTTCCTTTTTCCAGGTCCTCTAGTGAGTCTAGTGTTCCTTTAGAACTCATTTACTCCGATGTATGGGGTCCAGCCCAAGAATCTGTGGGTAGAAATAAATACTATGTCAGTTTTATTGACGATTTCAGCAAATTCACTTGGATATACTTACTAAAGAACAAAGCAGAAGTGTTCCAAAAGTTTCATGACTTCCAGACTCTTGTTGAGAGATTGTTCAATAGGAAAATCCTCTATGTTCAAACAGATTGGGGTGGTGAATATGAGAAACTCAATTCTTTCTTTCAAAAGATTGGAATCTCTCATCGCGTCTCATGTCCTCACACCCATCAACAAAATGGTGCTGCGGAGAGAAAACATAGGCATATAGTTGAGGTTGGTCTTGCTCTTCTTTCACATGCATCTATGCCTCTTAAATTTTGGGACGAGGCTTTCATTGCTGCCACCTACTTGATAAATCGCACACCAAGCAAAGTTCTAAATTGGTCCACTCCTTTAGAGCGACTTCATGACACTACCCCTGACTATTCCTCTCTATGTGTTTTTGGATGTGCTTGTTGGCCTAACCTTCGCCCTTACAATAGCCACAAACTCCAATTCTGCTCCAAGCAATGCGCTTTCCTTGGCTATAGCAACCTACATAAGGGATTTAAATGCTTAGACATCTCCACTGGGCGCATTTACATCTCCAGGGATGTTATCTTTGATGAGTCGGTGTTTCCTTTTGCTTAGCTTCACCCAAATGCAGGTGCTAGACTTCGATCTGAGATACTTCTTCTTCCCAATACATCATCTCATTCTGTTGCTCAAGGGGGTGACACTGTGATTGATCAATCTGCTGATATATGTCCTGTTTCTGATACATCTGAAACTGCTAATCTCTCTGTTGAATCAGATAAAGTTTCAGATCTGGTGGACTTCAATGCAATCGCATGCAGATGTATCGAATCTGACTTTGCAATTAAACCAGCTATTACTCAAGTCTACAGCAGGCGCAGATTTGTCCAAAATTCGGCATCTGCATCTGAGACTGCACAACCTGTGCAGCCGAAACCAGTTATCACTCAAGTGTACAGCCGACGAGTTCAAGCTCCGGAATCCACACCTGAGACTGCTCAGTCTGTCTCAACATTCTCTGTCCATGAAGAAACAACTGACCTTCACTCAAGCGGCAGCAAGGTATCATCTTCTTCAAATAACAACAATGCATCATCTTCCTTCTCAGGTGACAATATTGCTCCAATCGCATCAACTAATGATCCAGTGTCATCTGAATCTGGCAATAGCATATTTTCACAAACCTCTGTATCAATGTCACCACAGCACCGTCCAGTAACAAGGCTACAAAGAGGTATTATCCAACCTGCAACCTTTACTGATGGTAGAATCAAGTATACTGATGGCAGAGTTAAGTATAGTTTCTTTACCTCAAATGAAGAACCTCATACCTTAGAGGAAGCTTTGAAAGATAGAAATTGGAAAGAGGCAATGGATGCAGAGTATATGGCATTAAAAAACAATAAAACTTGGCATCTAGTTCCACCTAGGGATGGAATAAACTTGATTGACTGTAAGTGGGTCTATAAAATTAAGAGAAAAGCTGATGGAAGTATAGATAGATACAAAGCTCGTTTAGTTGCAAAAGGTTTTAAGCAAAGATATGGAATAGACTATGAGGATACTTTTAGTCCAGTAGTCAAGGCAGCATCCATTAGAATTATCCTGTCTATTGCTGTCTCACAAGGTTGGAGTCTTCGCCAACTTGATGTGCAAAATGCTTTTCTCCATGGGGTTCTTGAGGAAGATGTTTATATGAGACAACCTCCTGGGTATGAAGAAAAATCTCTTAAAAATCATATTTGCAAGCTGGACAGATCCTTATATGGTCTCAAATAGGCACCAAGAGCATGGTACTCCAGACTTAGTGAAAAACTGCAGACACTTGGTTTTATGCCTTCCAAAGCTGATACATCCTTGTTCTTTTATAGAAAAGGAAGTACTGTAATTTTCATGCTCATTTATGTTGATGATATAATTGTTGCTAGTTCAGATTCTGATGCTACTGCAGCCCTTCTTAAAGATTTGAAGTCTGAGTTTCCTCTAAAAGACTTGGGAGAGCTACACTATTTTCTGGGTATTGAGGTAAAGAAAACACAGGATGGTATTCTCCTAACTCAAGAAAAATATCTGCAGATTTGCTTAAAAGGTGCAGATGTATGATTGCAAGCCGCCAACACCCTATGTCAGCAAGTGACAAGTTGACAGCACAAGGAGAAAAGCTTGGAGCAGAAGACTGCACCAAGTATAGAAGCATTGTTGGAGCTCTTCGGTACTTAACATTGACTAGACCTGACATTTCTTTCTCAGTAAATAAGGTTTGTCAGTATTTACATACTCCAACCTGTTTTACATCGGATGGCGATCAAAAGGATATTGAGATATCTAAAATATACACTGGGCATTGGATTAAAATTAAGTGCATCATCATCCATGTTAGTTTCGGCTTTCTGTGATGCGGATTGGGCCGGTTGTTTAGATGATCGAAGATCAACTGGAGGGTTTGCAGTCTTTCTGGGAAAGAATCTTATTTCATGGAGTGCTCAAAGCAAGCAACGATGTCAAGATCCAGATCTGACGAGTATAAAGCGATTGCTAATGCTACACCAAATCATGTGGGTTCAGACTCTCCTCAAAGAACTTGGTATCAATAGTCCATCAACTGCAAAACTGTGGTGTGATAATATTGGTGCAATGTACTTGTCAGCTAATCCTGTTTTCCATGCCCGCACAAAGCATATTGAGGTTGATTACCATTTTGTCCGAGAAAGAGTAAAGAGCAAGTTCTTTGGAGGTAGAATTTGTCTCTTCAGGATCAAGTTGCGACGGCTTTACCAAATCACTTCGAAGAAAACAAAGATGAGGAATTCAGATACAATCTCAACTTAGATAAGTTGTGATTGAGGGGGGATGTTAGAGATAGAGTCCTGGTTTAGGTTGGCGTCCAGATCTGTTATAACAGATCTGTACCAGCCGGTGTAATCCTTAGAGATATCTCCCCCAATCTCTTGTATTTGGTAGCTAAACCGTGAGATAGAATAGAGATCTGATTAGGTATAGAAAGTTTAGATCTTTCCTTGTATAGATTGATCAGATCTCCACCTCTAATCTCACGGCTCCCTTTGTAACTGTTCTCTGGGCTCAGCCCTATATTAACACGCAGGGACGGCAGAGGTCCTTAACGCCAAACTTCACAGGGTCTATAATAATGAGGAAAAACATAATTTTCTCCCGTTATAGCCCTTTCAGGCTTGCCATATGGTTTACATACTTAATGAGCCTTTTGTCACAGTGGCTGAGCAAAACGGCATGAGCAGGCGGCGGCCACTGTAGCAGTCGTAGGCTGATGAGCGAAGCAACAGTGACTGGAGTCGTAGTGAGTGAGTGGCCGGTTGTGACTATATATACTCTGTAAGTCGTTGAGAGTTTTGAGCTAGTGTGTAACAGTGAAAACACAGTGGAAAAGATGTGTCAGTTTGCATTGCATAATCGTGCCTTCGTTCGTTGTGTTCCGTCCTGTTCACTGCTCCACCTTATTGTTCCCACCTCCGGCAAGTTGTCCACGACCGTGTATCTGAGTCCACAGCCAAAGCGTGCATTTGAGAGAGCCAGAGCCAACCGCGGGTGAGCAAGTCGTAAACAAGTTACAACCGCTGACCTCGAACCGGTTATGACCACTGAGGGAAGGTGTTCCGAGTGGTCGTATCGCTCCCTTCGAGTCTGCGCTATTCGCCGTTCAATTGCAGAGCACTCGGACGTGTTTCGACCGAGTATTGATTGTTAGAGGGGATTAAACCCATCATCTAGTATCAGAGTATTTATACGTGTTGATCCTCGGGTGATTCCAACATTCCTCGTGAGGAGCCCCCTGTCCATCCTCTTCTACGTCCTCGCGACGGCCGCCGCGGCCACGCACACGCCCAACACCACCGCCGACGAGGAGTATTGGGCGAAACGTACCGAGGAGGCCCGCGCGTACAACCGCGCCGCCTACGTCAGTGATCCCGTCGCCGCCTTGAACAGCTTCAACAAGGACGTGCTCAAGTGAGTGCGTACACCAACGCCAATGACAACCCCAAGAGCACGGCGATGCAATGGTGTTTGATTCTGATTGCAACGCATGGTTAATTTGTTCTTGGATTAATGCACGCGCAGGACGACGACGCGGCGGTCCCTGATGAGGAGTACACGGAGTACAACGAGTACAAGGAGTGGGTGTGGAAGTCGCAGGACGACCTATTACTGAACGACGCCTTCTTTAACCAGTCCGGCGGCGAGAACGAGCGCGAGTACGATGAGCTCGACATCATATAGGCGAAGAACGGCCGCTACGTCGGGGCGATGACGAGGTTTGCCGGCACTCTCACCTGCCGCGTCGGCAAGAAATGCTAGGCCCGCACGCACGCCATGCGCGCCCGCGCGCGTGCAAGAGGACGTGCAGACTGGGACGGAGAGAAGGGGGGCGGGCAGGGGCCTGGCCCCCCAATGGTCCACTAAATGTATTAATAGGACCCCTTAATCACCCTTCATCACAGTCAATTAGGCTCCAGCATTTCTAACACAAAATCATTGCTTAGTGACTTGAGAAATGATGGCTGGGAACCACTTCTCGAGGAGGTGAAAGCCTTTTGTGACAAGCACGAGATTGAGATTTCGGATTTAAATCGCAAGTAAGTTATTATCTTACCTTCAGTTTTTTAATATGAGCACAAATACATATTTTTTTTATTCTTATGGTACCTATCTAACTTGTTTAACTACATGTCGCAATTTGTAGGTGTGTGGATGTGACCAAATCTCGGAACAAAAATGATAATACCACCACTCTTCACCATTATAAAATAGATGTGTTTAATGTTGCGGTCGACCAACAATTGATTGAGTTAGAAGATCGATTCAGTTCTCAAGCAACAGAGTTTCTATCACTTTGTGCCTCACTAGATCCAAGAAAAGATGGCTTTGACATTTCAAAGATAAGTACTCTGGTGGAAAAGTACTATCCCGCTGATTTTTCAAGTCAAGATCAAGCTCAATTGGAGTGTCAACTACCACATTTTCAACTTGATGTATGCAACCATCTAGAGCTAAATACATTGCCATCACTTGCTGATCTAACAAAGGGACTAGTGAGATTAGGTAAAAATCTATTTATCCAATGGTCGATAGATTGCTAAGATTAGTCATAACTCTTCCAGTATCAACAGCGACCACTGAGAGAGTCTTTTCAGTATGCTAGACGTATGCTACATTATTTTTGCCATATGTGTTATGATTGAATTTATATGACAATATATATGCGTATGTTTAATTATATATGTGTATGTCTAATTTTACCGACATACGGCACCCAGGACCTGTGACGCCGGCGCCTTGGCGGGTCGGCCCCCTTTTGTCTGGATCCTGGCTCCGCCCCTGCGTGCAGAGGAGTGAAATTTAACCATGGCGACGCATGGATATATGTAATTATGTAAATGGTTACCAGCGGTCATGCAAGCGTTTGTAAATTTGCATGAGATTGGTGATCGAGTACCTCACGTGCAAGTAGAACATGGCAACGTTGTGTAACTCTTGTATTTGGTATTTGGCGTGATTGTTTAATGATCAACTACTGCTTGCTTGCCTGCATGATCTTTTTAGATAGCTAAAGCCTTTTTTTGCCGATAATGGACTGCATGATCATTGTGTGATATATATGTTCAGTACAAGCACTGTTTGGCCTTTGTGAAATGTAGGTGTTAGATCGTAAGGGTTTTCTCATCTTTAAAAGCTAGCTTATAAGATGAGGGGTTCCTTTACTTTTAAGTTAAGTCTATTGTTCTTCCACAACCAACATGAGACTATTCCAACAATCTTTTGCTTCACACATTGGTGTCCCTCAGCCGTTCACCGTTCTCTCACCGTACACTAACGGTCTCTTAGAGTCACAGTTCATCAGACGTTCATATACTAGTATCCATTGGGCCAGAGATATTAGAAGTAGGTTATGATATCACTTGTTGGATCGTAAATGTTTTTTCATCTCTAAAAGTTAGCTTGTGAGGTGAGAGACTGCTCACTTTTAACTTCGATCTCTTATCCTTTCACAATTAATATGAGACTATGCCAACAACTGGTCATGCGTGTGTGCTTTGATCAATGGGTATGGGCGTATGGCAATATTTGGCATGGGCAAACACCTTGGATCTCCCGATTCTCCACGTAACCACGTGTCCTAAGAAAAAAATACCCACAAGTGAAATCAACCCACACCACATGTTCTAAGAAAATGTACTCACAACTTTAAGGCATATACAATAAGATGACATTAGCTATCTATAACATTTATCATGTATGATTTATGATGATATAGATGAAAGAGAATGAGGAAAAAGAAAGATGCCATCTACAATGCATTGGATAGTCTATAACTGAGAAATAATGCCCTTGTTGTTGTATGGATGTTGTCTATACTCCACATGTTTTATTGCTGTATGGATGCCTTAAAAGATAGGTTTATAAACAATCTAGAAATAAAGCATTGTAGGGATTGTCTTCTCTGTAGATGACATGGATAGGCTTTATAGACGACCACTGGAGACACGATGATGGTCTTTATGCGCCCTATGCTTGCTTCTGAAAATGGAAGCCGTTCGGGCAGTTTTCCCGTGCGAAACAGCGAAAACGTGCGAGCACGGGGAAAGGCCGGACGTTGGCCCACGAGCGCGTGAAAGAGTTGCCGAATGGCCGCTGGAGCCGTGTCGTCGCCTTCTACATGCCCCAAGTTTTTTTTTTCCCTAAAATGGAGGCTGTTCGGGCAGTTTTCGTGCATGAACATCAATAATGGGGAAATCGCACGACGAAAATGTCGGGTGTCGGGCCACGAGCGCGTGAAAAGCACGACCGAGCGACCCACTAGATTTGTGTCGTCGACCTGTACACGTGTCTTTCTAAAAATGTAGGCCGTTCGGGCAGTTTTCTCTCACGAAACAGCAAAAACGTGTGAACCTAGAGAAAATGCCGGCGTTGGGCCACAATCTTGTCAAACCTCAGCCGAGGGGCCCATTGGAGCTGCGCCGTCTCCCTCTAGTTGCCCTACGTTTTTTTTTTCTTCCAAAAATGGAGGCTTTTGGGCAGTCTTCAGCGCGAACATTGAAAATAGGGAAATCACACAGTCGAACGTAGGGAAAAGGCCGGGCGTTGGTCCACGAGCACACGAAAACGCGGCCAAGCAGACCTTTGGAGCCACGCCGTCGCCCTCTACATGCCCTATGCTTGTTTCCAGGATAGCCTTCCCCGTGAGAAAAGACGAAAACGTGAGAATGAGGGGAAAGGCCGAGCGTTGGGCCACGGGCGCGTGAAAGCACGGCTGAGCGGCCCGTTGGAGCCATACTATCATCCTCTATGTGCCTTATGCTTTTTCCTAAAATGGAGGTCGTTCGGGCATTATTCGTGTGTGAACGTCAAAAACGAGAAATCGCACGGCCTAATGTGGGGAAAAGGCCTGGTGTCAAGGCCACAAGCGCGCGAAAGTGCGACCGAGTGGCCCGTTGGAACCATGCCAACATACTCTACTTGCTCTATGGCAGTGGCGAAGCTAGAGCGTAACAGAGGGGGGGTGCGAGCCGTAGACGGTAGACGTGCTCCAAGGCCTAGGCTGGGCGACGGCCAATGGCGATCGCCAATCGGCAATGGCGATCGCCGATCGGCAACGGCGATTCGGAGTCGCGGTGCCAGGGCCCACGGGCAGGAAGACAGAGCGACACGAGTAAGGGACGCGAGCCTCGAGGGGAAGCCAGCGGAGTAGACGTGCGGTTCAGCTTCCTATGATGGGCTCAAGTTAACTGGGCTGCCTGCTCTAAGCTGAGCTGTGGGGGGTGCAACATATTGGCCCAAGGGGGGTGCTTATAGGGCCGAAATCTGATGGTAATAACTTGTTTTCAATTTTTTGGGGGGTGCATCTGCACCCACGGGTCACTATTGGGCTTCGCCCCTGCTCTATGGTTGTTCCCAAAAATAGAGGCCGTTCCGACAGTTTTCCCGCAAGGAAACAGTGAAACACATGCAAATAGGGGAGTGGCTCTGGTGCAGGCCCTGCACATAGCTATGTGCAGGGGTGCCTAGATGAGTGACACGTGGCAGTAGGTGCGCAGATTCGCGACACGTGGCAAAAATAAAAATTCAAAAAATGCAAAAGATACTTAAAAATTTGTAAAAAGTATTTTAAGTACTTTTTAATAAAAATATTTTTTAAGTTCATAAAAAAAATACTTTTTAAGTATCCAAAAATACTTTAAAAACTACTTACAATTTTTCAGTATTTTTTGGATTCTTTTAAATATTCTTTGATTTTTAAGTACTTTTTATTTTGTCACGTGTCACGAATCTGTATATTGCTGCCATGTGTCACTCATCTAAGCATCCCTGCACATAGCTATGTGCAGGGACCTGCACCTGAGCCGCTCCCTGCAAATAGGGGGAAAGGCCTGGCGATGGCCACCACAGCACGGAAGCATGGCCGAACGGGCCGTTGGAGCCGCGCCGTCGTCCTTTACGCGCCCTATGCTTTTTCCTAAAATGGAGGCTGTCCATGTAGTTTTCGCACGCGAACGTCGAAAACAAGGAAATAGCACGGCCAAATGCCGAGGGGCCGCGAGCGCGTGAAAGTGTGGCCGAGCGGCCTGCTAGAGCCTTGTCGGCATGTCGTCGCCCTTTACACTCCCTCTAAACAGCTGAACATTTTGTAGACATTGCATTACTTTACTGCAAAATGAGGGTGTTTTTTTTTTTACTTTTTTAAGTTTAAGTCAAAATTTGAACTTTCGGGTCAAACGTATCTCAAAGTTATCCAAAAACTAGAAAAATCAACTTTGATCTTGTTTGAGAGCCTAAAATTCCGACCCATCTGTATGGATAGATCAGGTCCCAACCAAACCCTTAAAAGTTGACAAACCATCAGGCAAGTTACGAATAGCGAAATTTGAACGGAGCTTCCATGTTCCAAAAAAGCTCTCAATTCTCAAGCTAACTCCCAGCCATGGCGCGCGCGCGCATGCAGAAGAGAAGACGTATGGTTCGCCTGCCTCCTCGCTTCCAGTTTCCAATCTGAGCAGCGGCAGCGTCTAGCCAATGATCCACGAGGCCAAGCCGCTACATATACCCCGGAAACCGCCCCCAACACCGCACCGCGCCTCGCCCTTGGTGCCGTCGTCCGTACGTTCACCCCGGGGGGTCTCAGAATCCTTCGAAACACACATCACCTGAGACCCTTCCCGCGGTGAGGCGTCGGACGGCCGGCCGGCTGGGCTCCGATCCCGCTTGCGAAAAATAAAGGGGCACGTAACATCTATGTCCAACACAATGGCGGGCTCCGACGTCGCGAGGAGCCCCCTGCTCATTCTCTTCTATGTCCTCGCCGTCGCCGCGGTCGCGGCGGCGCAGCCGTCCACCAACATCACCTCCGACGAGGAGTACTGGGAGAAGCGTGCCGAGGAGGCCCGCTCGTACAACCGCGCCGCCTACGTCAGTGATCCCATCGCCACCTTGAACCGCTTCAACAAGGACGTGCTACGGTAAGGCGATGCCAATGCGTAGCTAGCCATAAATGGTTTGTTCGTAGAATTAAACTGTACTGATCAAGCTCGGCCGGCCGGCCGGCCGGCCTGTGTTTGCACGTACAGGGCCACAACGCGGCGCTCCCTGGCGAAGTACAAAGGGCCGTGCATGGCGACCAACCCGATCGACCGGTGCTGGCGGTGCCGCGACGACTGGGCCAAGGACCGCAAGCGGCTGGCGCAGTGCGTGAGGGGGTTCGGCCACACGACCCTCGGCGGCGTCAACGGCAAGTTCTACGTGGTGACAGACGCGAGCGACGACGAGATAATCATGCCCAAGAAGGGCACGCTCCGGCACGGCGTCATCCAGGACCGGCCGCTGTGGATCGTCTTCGCGCGCAACATGATCATCAACCTCAGGCAGGAGCTCATCGTGAACAACAACAAGACCATCGACGGCCGCGGCGCGCAGGTGCACATCACCGGCGCGCAGATCACCGTCCAGGGCGTGAAGCACGTCATCATCCATAACGTCCACATCCACCACTCCGTGCCCCACTCCGGCGGCATGATCCGGGACTCCAAGCACCATTACGGCTTTCGCTCTCGGAGCGACGGCGACGGAATCTCGATCCTGGAGTCGAGCAACATCTGGATCGACCACGTCTCCATGTGGAACTGCTCCGACGGGCTCATCGACGTCGTGAACGGCTCCACCGCCATCACCATCTCCAATGGCCACTTCACCAAGCACGATCACGTACGTGCGCTAGCTGTTCTCTATGTATTGTACTACATGTTTTTCTTATCATTTTGCCTGCCATTGATCGAGTTGGGTTCGGTTGTCTCCGTACGTTTTCCACAGGTGATGCTGTTTGGGGCAAGCAACTCAAACCCTCAAGACAAGATCATGCAAATCACCGTCGCCTTCAACCACTTCGGGAAAGGACTCGTGCAGAGGATGCCAAGGTTGGTAACAACTAATAAACCAGTGGTTTTGCTATTGCATAGTCAACTAAAATTTTTTTATCTTTTAATCATCTAAAGTTGCAGTGTACTATAATTCACCCCTTCTAAAGTTACACTATCAGTCATCTAAAATTGCAGTGTAAAAAAATTACTAAAATGAAAAAAAAACAGTCGCCTGTGCAATAGTCACTCTACATGCATGGACCTTGCCCTGGCTGCGAAATTCTCGTTTGCTTCATCTGCTGCTGTATATATTGCCATCTTAGTTAAAATTGGTGATCATTCATATATGCATGGCAGATGCCGGTATGGGTTCTTCCACGTGGTGAACAACGACTATACACATTGGTTGATGTATGCCATCGGCGGCAACATGAACCCCACCATCATCAGCCAGGGCAACCGCTTCATCGCCCCTAACGACGTGAACGCCAAGGAGGTACTTACAAAATTTGACATGCATGGCAGCAACGTGATTATTCGTAGTTTTGTACACGATCAATGAAATGACAACCAAAGATATGTATCATGCATACGTAGGTGACCAAGCGGGAGTACACGCCGTACAGCGAGTACAAGGAGTGGGTGTGGAAGTCGCAGGGCGACGTGATGATGAACGGCGCCTTCTTCAACGAGTCCGGCGGCCAGAACGAGCGCAGGTACGACCAGCTCGACTTCATACCGGCGAAGCACGGCAAATACGTCGGCCAGCTCACGCAATTCGCCGGCACGCTCAACTGCCGCGTCGGCAAGCCATGCTAGCCCCTTTACATGACGGCGGATCGATGACATGTATCGTACAGAAGAGAGAGCTAATCGAACCACAAGTTGTGGATGGACACACATATACTCAGCGGCATTTACGCAAGCAAGCATTTGCGGTGCAAGCTATGAAATATATGACAGAGTTGTACCTGTAACTCGCGTATATTAATCGGTCCTTGATGCTATCTGTAATCGTGAACGATTGCTTGTTTGCATAGTCTCCGCGTACGTATCGTGATCGGTACTGGCCGTCGTTTGTTCCGGGCTGAGTGCCGGGCCAATGGACTGATCAATCCGCATGAAGCCAAGCTATACGTTAGTTTTTTTAGGAGTATAAAGCAAATAACATACAACCCACACACCTACTTACACCATAAATATAGGTGCACACATCTCTTATACACTAGAAAACAAACGAAGACTCAACAACCTCTCGAACGTGAGAATATACTATCCCACTAAACACATACATGTATGTACTCTCTGAACAGTATGTCCGAGAAATAAAAATAGTGAGTTCAATGCCAAGGATTGTCGAACCAATGCCGGAAAGGCAAACACAGAACACCCTCGCCACCTCCCACTGAGCTACAGCTCAGTGTTGGTATTGATCTCAGGCCAAACGGCCAGAAAAGGAAGGATATGGGGAAATTCACGTATCACTGATTTTCAGCGCCCTGATCGGGGGTGCCTTACCAAATATTGGTTACGGTCCCCCGTTGCAACAGCGTATATATAAAGATAGGTACTGGCCTCTCCCGTACGGCGGCGTTTGTGTGAGAGTCACAAACCCCAAACAAAACCCTAAAGATCCGATCTACTTCATGCTGTTGGCAACGAGAAGGCCGTCGTCCACTACTGCAGGACCTAGAAGACGACGACCCTCTGCACCTCGCCGGCGACTCCCCGTACCCCGGCGATCTCCACCGACTCTCCCTCACGCCTGCATCACGCAGGCACGGGTCTTCCGCTAATGGCCTTCATCGGCGACCGTAAGTCTCCCGATCCCTCTCATTTCTAGGTGTTCTAGAGCTAGGCTAGCAGATCATGTCATGCATAAGGTTTAGGCGCTCTAACATTTGGTATCAGAGCTACTGCTAGTCTACTAGAACCCTAGCCGCATGTTCATGTATTGGCTCGGTAAAGAAATTAGAAGGAGAGGATTTTTGTAAGAGCCGAATGAAGAACCCCAATCCATCAGACCCGAAAAAAAAAGGGAAGAAGGGGAGGGGATCGGGACTTATCTGGCTGCCGCGCTACTCAGGCCGTCGCCGTGCCGCTTTCGGGCCGCCGCTGCGCTGCCTCGGTCGCCGCCACCGCCGCTCCGCCCGCGCCTGCCTGCCGCCGCCCTCTTGCGCGCTGGCGCTCGCGCCGTCGCTTGCTGCGCTCGGCGCGCCGCCGCCGCGGCGCGCGTTCTTGCGCTGCGCGCCACGCCCGCGACGCTTAGGGGCCGTTGGCGCCGCCGCCTCCCGTCGGCGCTGCCTTTCCCCGCGCGTGTCGCCACCACATGGAGCTCCATATTTTTCGGGATGAGCCGGAGCAAAATGATGTTAGGGTTAGGGTTTTGAGTCTTTTAAGCCGCATGGGCTGTTTTTTTTGGGCCATCTGATGAAATCCAACGGCGCGCGCGTGCGTGGGTGTTTTGTCGGGCCGTTCGGCTGCAGGCGTGAATGGGCCGCGCCGATGTTTTGGCCCGTGTGCTTGTTTTGGGCTCGTGAGCGGGATTCTCAGGCTGCGCCAGCGTCTGAGCCACTTTTGGCCGGCTGCTGTGCGCGTGTAGATGGGCCCCGAGTGGGTTTAAACTGTGCGCATTTTGTCGGGCCATGAATGGGCCGGCTGCGTGCGTGAATTATGGATAGCCGCATGCGCATTTTCAGGTTTTGGGCTGCGCATGTTAAATATGTATACTTTTCTGTATATATATATTTCATGTATTTATGTTTTATCTCATGTTTAATTAATGATTATTTGATGTCTCTCATGAAATTATTAACAAATAATGTTGCTAAGCTGCTGAAAATTATTATGCCCTTTTCCGCTGCGTAATGTTCTGCCCCTAATTGAATGGAACCAATGGGAAATTCAATTGGTGGGTTGTATTTAATTTTACATGCAATTACCTTTTGACCAACGTTAATTGTAATTGCATGTAATCAATTATGTTTATTTTTCGCCATGCTATTACTCTTTGACCAACGTTAATTTTAATTGCATGCGATAAATTATGTTAAATTTTTCGTTTCTGCCCAACGGTGATGCGAAAAATTCTTATGAGCATGTTGTTAATCATACCAACGTAAGATTACTTTTCATGCAAATTAATTATGCGCTTTCCTAATGTAAACTTTAAATTTTTTCAGCTGCTTCTGTTTCCGCTCATGTTAATTCAATTGAGCCACTTAATGGTAGTAACTTCCAGAAATGGAAGTTTACACTTATGACGACTTTTCAGCTCTTGGATCTGGACTATGCATTCAGGTTCGATGAGCCTGTCGCTCCTACTGAAGGGGAGGACAATTATGATGATAAAATGAAGGAATATAAAAACTAATGCTGAGAAGTGGGAGCGGTCTAACCGTGTTTCACTTGCTGTGATGAAAAACTCCATCAGTGAGGCCATAAGGGGAGCAATCCCTGAAAAGGAAAGAGTAAAGTACTTTTTGTCCTCCATCGAGGATCACTTTAAGGGGTCCTCTAAAGTTTATGCTACCACACTGATGCACAGGCTCATGAACACTAAGTACAATGGTACTGGAAATGTTCGTGAGCACATTATGACCATAATCAATATTGCTGCCAGACTTAAGACAATGGACATGGCAATTTCTGATGGTTTCGTTGTCCATTATATTATGATGTCTCTTCCTAAGCAATTTGAAGCTTTCAAGGTGAACTACAACACCATTAAGGACAAGTGGACCATGAGCGAGTTGATCGCTAATGTTTCACAGGAGGAAGAGAGGCTCAAGGCTGAGGGGGCTACTGATTTTGTGAATTAAGTCGGCTCCTCAAATAAGGTTGGTCCCTCTAAAAATAGAGGTGGCTACAAAGGAAAGGGAAAGAAGGAGCAAACCTACTCCCTTATCGGAAGCCACGAAGCCACAAGACACCACAAAGATCCTAAGGCGCCTAAAAACGCTTCAGACACAGGAGCTCAAATGAACAGAAGAAAAGTGGTGAATGTTACTTTTGTCAGTCGAAGGACCATTTCAAAGATGATTGTCCTGGATGGCTGAAATGGCTCGCCAAGAAAGGGATTCCATATGTTGAGAAATCTCAGAGGGGAAAGAAGCCTAAGAGTGGCTAATGGGATGGAAGCCGAAATTCAAGCTATCGGATCGGTTTCTTTAGTTTTGAATAATGGTTTTGTAATGAAACTTAATGATGTTCTTTATGTTCCCTCGATGAGAAGAAACTTGATTTCCATTTCATTATTAGATAATGATGGATATTCTTGTAATTTTGGACACGGAATGTGTTTGATTTATTTTAATAATGATAATGTTGGTCGTGCCATCCGACACGACAAGCTTTATATGTTATCCCTGCAAGATTCTCCTATATCCATGAATGTATGTGATGTGAATAAAAAGCATAGCGAATTGATGAGACTTCGTCGAAATTGTGGCACTGTCGTTTGGGCCACATTTCGAGGGGGAGAATTGAACGTCTCATTAAAAAAGAAATTCTCCACCCTTTAGACTTTAGTGATTCGGATGATCATTGCCTTGATTGTATCAAAGGCAAGTATGTAAAGCAAATAAAGAAAGGTGCTACTCGAAGCACAGAGATTTTAGAATTAATTCATACCGACATATGTGGTCCTTTCCCTGTGACATCAGTGGATGGTTATGATTCTTTTATTACGTTCACTGATGATTACTCGCGTTATGGTTATATCTATCCTATTAAAGAAAGATCGGAGGCACTTGATAAATTTAAGATATTTAAGGTGAAGTTGAAAATCAGCACATCTAAAGATTAAAGTAGTGCGCTCGGATCGTGGGGAGAGTATTATGGGCGACACGCAACTTATGGGCGATTCTGGTCCTTCGCGAGTTCTGCAAGAAAATAGCATAGTCGCCCAGTACTCAATGCCTGGTGATCCCCAGCAAAATGGAGTTGCGGAAAGAAGAAACCGCACACTTATGGACATGGTTCGAAGTATGTTGAGCTACTCCACTTTGCCTGTAAAGTTATGGATGGAAGCATTAAAGACCGCTGCACATACACTCAATCGGGTTCCCAGTAAATCAGTGCCTAAAACACCTTATGAATTATGGACTGGGAGAAAACCTAGTTTTAACTACCTCCATGTGTGAGGATGTGCGGCTGAAGCTAAAGTTTTTAACCCACAAATTGGGAAATTAGACCCCAAGACTGTGAGTTGCCATTTTATTGGCTACCCTGACAGGTCTAAAGGGTACCGATTTTATTGTCCAGATCGTACCACAAAATTTGTAGAAATAAGGCACGCTGTGTTCTTGGAAAATGATGGCATCAGTGGGGACTTGGAGCCCAGGAAAATTGATCTTGAGGAGAAGCGGATTTATGTTGCTTCACCGCTAATCCGACAGACTGATTTTCCTGTGCCCCAAGTGGTTGTGCCCATAGTTGATCCTGTAGTTGCAACTCCTGTTGCATCTCCATTAATTCTGTGGCTACTCCTTCTATTAAGGGCTCTGAAAATACAAGTGCAATACCTAATGCTGAGCCTTCACAGTCCTCTGTGACAATTAATGAACAACCTGATGAGCCTACTAATGAACCTGTCACGAGATCACAACGAGTGAGGAGATCTGCTATCCTAAGTGATTATGAGGTTTACTTGAATGAGGATGATCTTGGGAAGACAGATGATCCTAGCTCTTATAAGGAAGCAATGAAGAATAAGGATTCATCTAAATGGCTAGATGCCATGAAAGATGAGATACAGTCTATGGGCGCTAATGGCGTATGGGACTTAGTGGAAATTCCTAATGGAGCCAAAACAGTAGGCTGCAAATGGGTCTACAAAACAAAACGTGACTCCAAAGGGAACATCGAAAGGTTTAAGGTGAGACTTGTAGCGAAAGGGTTTACACAAAGAGAAGGCATTGACTATAATGAAACATTTTCTCCTGTCTCAACTAAACATTCATTTAGAATCATAATGGCGCTCACAGCACATTTCGATTTAGAGTTGCACCAAATGGATGTTAAGACTGCATTCCTGAATGGAGACTTGTATGAGGACGTTTACATGACACAACCGGAAGGTTTTGTTGTGGAAGGCGAGGAACATTTGGGATGCAAGCTAAGGAAATCCATATATGGCCTGAAGCAAACTTCTAGGCAATGGTACCTTAAGTTTGATGAAGTCATAAGGAAATTTGGATTTAAGGAGAATGATGTTGATAATTGTACTTATGTTAAGTTCAGGGGGAGTAATTACACCTTCTTAATTCTTTATGTGGACGATATATTATTGGCCAGCAGCAGTGTGGACATGCTGCGAGAAACTAAAAGATTTCTCCCGTCCAATTTTGATATGAAGGATCTCGGTGAAGAATCTTATGTTCTTGGTATTGAAATTCACCGAGATAGGTCCAAAGGAACATTAGGTTTATTACAAAAGGCATACACTGACAAAGTACTAAAGAGATACATATGCATAAATGCTCTGCCTCGCCTGCTCCTATTGTTAAGGGCGATAAGTTTGGAAAATTTCAATGCCCAAAGAATGACTATGAATCTGATCAGATGAAGGCTATACCTTACGCCTGTTGTCGAAGTATTATGTATGCTCAAGTATGTACGCATACGATTTAGCTTTTATTACCGAGATGCTTGGCGATATCAGTCAAATCCAGACCGGACCACCGAAAGCCGTTAAGAAAGTCTGCGCTATATGCAAGGCACTAAAGGTCAAATGCTCACATATAGAAAATGCGATAACCTTGAGGTTGTCGGTTATTCTGATGCTGATTTTACGGGGTGTAAAGACACTAAGAAGTCCACATTAGGTTATATTTTCACCCTCGCAGGAGCAGCAATATCATGGAAAAGTGTAAAGCAAACACTTACTGCATCGTCGACAATGCAGGCTGAATTTGTGGCATGTTATGAGGCTACCGGGCAGGCTGTATGGCTTAAGAACTTTATCCCAGGATTGATTGTGGTAGACAGCATTTCTAGACCACTTGTTTTGTACTGCGATAATCAACCCGTAGTTTTCTATTCGAGTAACAACAAGTCAAGTGCAGCTGCCAAGCACATTGACATAAAGTATCATGTTGTGAAAGATAGAGTCCAGGATCAAACAATTAAGATTGAGCATATTGGAACTAAATTTATGCTTGCGGATCCGCTCACAAAAGGCTTACTACCCAATAATTTTTCGTGATCATGTTGCCGGCATGGGTTTATTGGAAAGCCTGTGATCCTGGAATAAGAGGACCATATTAAAGTAACCAACTCCCATGAAGTATTATGTTATCCGATTGATATAGAAGGGAGCACTATAAGTACTGATGTCCAACGGTACTTAATTGACTGTTGTGAAGCATTACTTTGGTGTGAACTTTTATTGAGAGAGGGCTTATGATGTTTAGCCTTACGATCAAGGGGGGAGAATGTTGGTATTGATCTCTGGCCAAACGGCCAGAAAAGGAAGGACGTGGGGAAATCCACGTATCACTGATTTTCAGCGCCCTGATCGGGGGTGCCTTACCAAATATTGGTTACGGTCCCCCGTTGCAACAGCGTATATATAAAGATGGGTACTGGCCTCTCCCGTACGGCGGCGTTCGCGTGAGAGTCACAAACCCCAAACAAAACCCTAAAGATCCGATCTACTTCACGCTGTTGGCAACGGGAAGGCTGTCGTCCACTACTGCAGGACCTAGAAGACGACGACCCTCTGCATCTCGCCGGCGACTCCCCGTACCCCGGCGATCTCCACCGACTCTCCCTCACGCTTGCATCACGCAGGCACGGGTCTTCCGCTAATGGCCTTCATCGGCGACCGTAAGTCTCCCGATCCCTCTCATTTCTAGGTGTTCTAGAGCTAGGCTAGCAGATCATGTCATGCATAAGGTTTAGGCGCTCTAACACTCAGGCCTCTATACAATACATTCTTGCTACGCTAAATCCGACTCGATGGTTCAACCGGATAGTCGACGGACTCCTACACTGACATAGACACGGACAATGGCGGAGTCAGAATTTAGTTATGCCCTAGGCTTAGTGGTGAAATGATCTAGATTATCTAGGTTGAACCACGAAAATGTTATCCAGACTAGACTAAATTTACCCGAACTGTACACTAGATATTTCCCACACCTCGAACTAAAACCCCCTGTTTGGAGTGTGGATCTGCCCCAAGACATGGACACCTCTCGATCCTCAGACCATAAATACCAACCAATGCACGTGCCTTCAATTCGCTTGGCCGAACTCCCCTCGCCAAGAACCAAACAGGTCCTCCAATTACACCAGCGCGGGCGAAGCCGGGAATTCACCAAAACTTTTGCACTTGCTTGATGGCGTCGTTTGCCATGGACGTCGATGCTGACTACCTGCCACTGCCTGGAAGACGACGACTACCGAGAAGACAACGCATGTTAACCAGCTGGCTGCTGCACGTGTTTCGTATTCGTAGCCTTAGGGAGCTACTTCAACCGAAGTTCGGGGCGAACCCGGACGACACGCACACGGGCCACACCACAACAACCCACACGTCGGCTGAATAAATCTCTAAATAAAGTTTTAATATTTAATTAAGACTAAAAACATCATATGATTATAAACCTCTAGATGTTGCTCTCCGAGTACCCTGATCAGAGAAACACTATACATGTTACCCAACTGGATGACCACTTGAAGATTTTGTGAAGTAGTATCTGGACCCGATTCTAGGTTATTCTTTCCATGTGATGGATACAATACCGTAAAACATGGCGGCCCTGTAGATGGCTTGTCCTTCACAACAATGTACATGTCTGGGTTCCTGTCCTGTAGCACAATATTTACTAAATTTTCTACAACTATAATTTTTTACGGATGCTAATTTTTCATCACTATATCGATTAACTTTTTTATAACTATTTACTTTATAGCAAAGTTTTACAACTATAATTTTCTACGGATTCTAATTTTATGCTAAACAAATTATTTACTTCATACAAAAATATTGACTAAAATATAAAAAATATTTACTTCGCAGAAATAGTAGAACCTCTTCTCTCCTTTCCTCTCTTCTCTTCTCTTCTTCTTCTTTCTTTCTCTTCTCTCCTCGTGCGCTATATTGGAATCGGCCGCTCATCCAGGGGCTCGGTCGAGCGGTCAAATATATATCGCTTCCAGTCGCCGAATGGTTGAGCGATTGGACACTGCAGTCGCCCAACGGTTGGGTGATAGCATCCAGTCGCCCTACCGTTTGTCGATTGCAATTATGTCGCCTAACAGCCCGCCGACTGCATTTGTGTCGTACGTTCGTTGGGCGACAGGTTCCAGTCGTCTAATGGTTGGGTGACTGGAGTCCATTCATATTAAATAATTTTACGCGGTATATTTATGTGATTTTGAATTAAAAAGAATTATTTAAAAAATACTCGAGGAGGCACGCAGGCGGACAGGGACGGCGACGTGTCGTACACTCCGACTGCTGTCGTTGGAACGGAATAGCCAATGAGCCAGCCTCTTGTAGTCAGCCTTGCCGTGCTGATCAACGCGCGATAGCACATTTTTTCCCTGGCGTCAATCTTTTTTCCCACACAATTTTTATTATTTTATTCTTTTGCATATAGAAGCGGTGGAATTACAAACGACTTGCGGATCATTCAGATTGGCCATGATAAAAACAGCAGGCACAGATCGAAGTCTGGCCGGCGAAGTTTTGCACCATGAGCACCGGAGTCCGAGTTCTCAACGTCGCCCATGTCCACCCTGACCAACCAGTCATCTCATCACCGGTACCCCATGGCGACCACCTCATCAAGCTCTGCTTCCTCGACGCCTCGTTCGTCACCAAGGCGCCGATCCAGCGGCTGTTCTTCTACGAGGGCCCCGACCTCCCGCCCTTCCCGTCCCTCGTCCGCTCCCTGCAGTCCTCCCTCGCCGCCACGCTCGCCGTCTTCCCACCCCTCGGCGGAAAGCTGACCCGCCTCCCGTCCTCTGACGACGTCGTCATCGACTGCTCCCCGGCCGCCGTCTCCCCGGGTGTCAAGTTCGTCGAGGCCGAGTACTCTGATGAAGACGGCGCTGTCGACATGCACCGGCTCGCCAGCGACGACGAGCACCACGCCGAGGTGTTCTCGCAGCTCGTACCGCAGGCCGAGGCGGGGCGGCTGCCGGTCCCGGTGCTCGCCGTGCAGGTCACGAGGCCGGCGGCAGGCAACGGCGGGGGAGGAGCCGTAGCGGTCGGGGTGTCCATCCACCACGCGGTTGCCGACGGCTTGTCGTTGTGGCGGTTCATGAAGGCATGGGCAGCGGCGTGTCGGGAGGGCTCGCCGGCAGTCGCGCCGGGCCACGTGCCACCTATCTTTGATCGGGCGGCGATTCGGCACCCCAGAGCCGAGGAGTTAACGCGCAAGTTCCTGCGCATCTTCGTAACACAGCGACCCGAGGTAATAGTGCCCGCATCTATCTATTTATTACTGAAAATCAGATATTTTAGAGTCAAAAAAAAAGAGAAAAGTTAAAAATTATTACACAAAAGTAAAACAGCTGACTCTTAATTAAGTAGATCTTAATTAAACAAAACTATAGCAGTCATCAGATATTATTACTTAAAAATATATGTTACATCCTGGTCCACAGGTTTAAATGGGCTGAACACAACTAAGCACATGGAGCAACAACCTTATAAATGGTATTGGACCTTCTCCCCCCAAAAGACTAGTCCTTTGGGTGGGGGCTCCCTCACACTTATAAGTTGTGATTGTTCTTCTCCCACAATCCATGTGGGACTATTCCTAACAATCTCCCCCTCACACATGGATTGGACATTTCTGCAACCATGAGATCTAAAGAGATGTTAGGCACCTGAGATCTGATACCACTTGTTACATCCTGGTCCACAGGTTTAAATGGGCTGAACACAACTAAACCCACGGAGTAACGGAGCAACAACCTTATAAGTGGTATTAGACCTTCTCATCCCAAAAGACTAGTCCAATGGGTGGGGGCTCCCTCACACTTATAAATTGTGTTTGCTCCTCTCCTACAATCTATGTGGGACTATTCTTAACAATATATAATTTAGTTTAGAAGAAAAGATAATCCTTATTAAGAAACAAATCTTAGAATTCGGTCATCTCCGACGGCCGTGACTGCGCCGGCAACGACGAGGTCGGCTACGGCCGAGCCTACCTAGCCTGGCATGAATCAGCTGGATCCACCACCTTGGGTGAGCTGCTCCGATCCGCGGCGAGTCGGAACGTGGTCAGCCGGTGCACTTGCCACAAGTTGACACCATTGACTTGCTCGGCTGCTTGCATATATATTTTAGTCGTTACTTGTGGTCGCACATAGTGGAGCAATAAGCTATCACGGAGCATTGATCAATGGGTTCTGCAAGATTGGACAGATGGAGGCTATAGAGATGCTGATGGCGGATATGCAAGAACGAGGGGTAGAGCATAACCAAATTGTTTTCAATACGATGATCGAACGTTATTGTCGTAAAGGTTTGGTGGACAAGGCTCTTGAAATAAAGATAGTCAGGGGTGGATCCACAACTCGGACAGGGTAAGCTCTAGTTCGAGGTGTGAAAAAATATCTAGTGTATAGTTCAGGTAAAATTTAGTTTAGTCTGGTTAACATTTTTATGGCCTAGTCCAAATAGCCTAGATCATTCTACCACTGAGCCTAGAGCGTAACCAAAACCTGGCTCCGCCCCTGAAGATAGTCATGGAGAAGATGGGCATCAAGCTGGATATGTATACGTACAATACGATAGAACAAAAGGCCCTTCACCTCCCTTCACCTCCCACCTCCCGTCCGGATCCCTCCTCCTCGCCGTCGCCGGAGCGCGCCACCGGTCCCCGGTGGGCGCAAAGAGGGCGGCGGCGGGGCCTTTTTTCCCTTCCCCTGCGCGGTTTGGTGGGGATTGGTGTGCTGGTCGTGAGATCCCCGGCTGCGGCTCTCCTCGCCGGCGACGGATCCGGTGGCCTAGTGGCCGGATCTGGCGTCCATCGGCAGGTGGCGCTGCGGCGGGCTCCCGAGCCATGGAGCGGCGAGGCCCGCGTGGAGGAGGACGGCGTGGTGTGCGCTGGGAGGGAGGCGGAGAGGGGCAGCGGGATCGGTAGCGGATCCCCTCGCCGGCGGCGGATCCGGTGGCCTGATGGCCGGCACCGCGCGCTCGACTCCCTACGCCACCAGGAGCTCTCCGTCGACGGCTCTGTCTCCCGCGCGCTCGATCCTCAAGGTAAGCCGGGTGGGTCACGGCATACCCTGGGGCCCAACCGACGGCGGCGACGAGGACCTGGGGTCTTGGGCGAAGCTGGTGAAGGGGCTGCCCTTGGGGCGGACGCGGACGTAGAGGTGCGTGCCCATGAAGAAGAGAGCGCAGGAGTCAGGCCCATGAGGGTGGTGGGGACGGCGAGGCCGAGGCGCCGAGCGCCCAGTTGGCGTTGCTCTAGACCGTTTGAGGTCCCCAGATCAAAATCCTGCTTTTGCGGATGATTCGGTCCTGGATTCGAAGGCTCTTGCTGCAGAGATCGCAACTTCTTGTGGTGGCCGGATAGATCCCTCTTGCTGTCTTCGGAGATGGAGGGGTGCGTAGGCTGCTGTGCCCCTGCAGAGGAGGAGCTTTGAGACAATGAGAGAAGAGAGCACCAAGAAGAGCAAGCGTTCATGGTCGAAGTTTCTCGTGTGGAAGTGGTTCAACATCAGGAGCAAGGCGTAGGACTTCCATGCTGATGTTGATGCCAGCCAAGGGAGTGGAAGGAGGTCGCGGAGCGGAAGGGTGGGGTGGAGGGGCCTAAGCCGCTTGATGCGCACGCTTTCCTGCAGCACATGGCGATGTTCGTCGTGGTGGAGAGGGAGGACCGGCCGCTGTTCCGGAGGATTGTGGGTCCAGGGAACCTTGGCGCGAAGTTGCTTGAGCGGGAAGCGGTTCGTCGTGGAGTTCAAGGGTGGCTATGCCATGGCCTTGAGGCGTGCAGGACCCGGTGTGCTGGTGGCGGTCTTTTTTGTGTGAAGGTAGCGCGTGGGTTGCTGTGGAGGTGCTGGCGAAAGTCTTGCCGGTGTTCCTACCGGTCTCGACAACTATGACGCTTTTGGACGCCATTTTCCTTCCTGGAGGGTTGTCATGGCACTCCATAGCTCTCATGTATTCTGTTCTCTAGGTGAAAGCCTTGTCTCGGTGAGGCGGGCGGCGTCGGCGACCCTCGTCGCCTCTATGGAGAAGTTGCCTCAGATGTTCATCTTCACGCAAAGTAGACCGGAGTTTGAGTGGCTCAGTTGGAGGAGGTTAGGGGCTTGGTTGAAAGCAAGGACGGGGAAGAAGTTCTGAAGCTTAGTCTTTCTAACTTTTTCATAGTCCTTTAGCTCTCTTTCTTGTTGATGTTGTGTGATCCTCAGTGTTGCGGCTTTGAACCTAAGAGCTCGTGTAACTTTTGGCTGTATATATCCCAAGTGGATATAGAGGTCGGATTTTATATCCTTTATCTAAAAAATATATACGTACAATACACTTGCATGTGGGCTTTGCAAAGCAAATAGAATGGACAAGGCCAAGAAGCTATTGCATATCATGATCGAGAAGGGTGTCACGCCAAACTATGTCATCTACACATTGATCGGCATCAATTGCAAGGAAGGTGGCATGGTGGAGGCGAGAAGGATGTTTCGAGATATGACAGGGAAGGGGGCAAAAACCAAGTGTCGTTACCTACAGTGTCATGATGGATGAGTACATCAAGAAGGGAGCATCCGCGAGGCCGAGCGGTTCAAAAAGGAGATGGAGAGGAAAGGGCTTGTCCCAGACATATACACTTGTGGTCAGTCGTGCGCATTGTATATGCCAAAAAAAAGGGCGATGTGAAGAGTTGGTGCGAGTTGACTGGTCGACCGGCCTGTAAGCATTTAGCTGCATGCATGTACAACAGCATCCATCGGTTTCGATTAGGGCTGTAAAAAGCTCGAGCTCGCGAGCTACTCGAGTTCGGCTCGTTCTAGGTCGATTCGAGCTCGGTTCGAGCTTTAAACGAGCCGAACTCGAGCTTGATCTCGAGCTCGCGAGCTTTACCGAGCCGAGCTCGAATAGTTCGCGAGCCTCGATTCGAGCTTAAATAGTAATATATATTAATTCTTCGAGCTTTCGAGCGAACTCGAGCTCGAGCTTTTCTTATTATTAAAAATTAGTGTGTATTTGAATTATTTTGATGTTATCGAGCTTATTAGAGCGAGCTCGAACCTAAAATTTTTATTATTGAAAAATAGTGCATAATAAATTATTTTAATTGTTATCGAGCTTCAACGGCCGAACTCGAGCCTACTCGAGTTTAGGCCGAGCGAGCTCGAGCCCGTTCGGCTCGGACCCAACTCGAGCTCGGCTCGAGCTCGGCTCGAGCTTCTACCGAGCTCGAACACGAAGGCCGAGCTCGCTCGAGCTCGGCTCGTTTACAGCCCTAGTTTCGATCGTGAGATCTTGAGATGAATTCAGGTGGGTTCTTTTCGCCGACACTTATGGTTTTAAGTCCTAGTACGACAATTTGTACGACGAATCAAATGCTGATAAACCACTTTAAAAAGATTATCCTGATAAACCGTTTTAAAAAGATAGTGAAGAACGAAGAGGAGGCTGCTGGTGGGTAGCTTGAACTCGAAGGCACATTTGAGATCCGAGGCATAGATGTGTGGAGTATGGACATTTCTCTCTCAAAGTTTTGTACTTACGCTATTAAAGGTAAAGATTACATTGGGTAGTTAAATTTATAAGGATAATTTTGTTAGAAACAAACTGTCAGGACTTTTACAATATTAAAAAAAAATCAAATTTTAAATCTACAAGTTCAAATTTTCTTAGTTGGTGGAGATTTACATGTCCCAACTTCCGGTTGCTTCTTAACCTAGGTCCAAAATTCGAATTGACAAACAGGGGTAAAAAACTCTTTTGAAATAAATGAGTTACAACTTTTCATATTTCATAGCATCAATTTTTTAAACAAGGAACCAACCTTATTATATGACCCGCAAAAATAATAGAAATCCAGAGTGAAAAACAAAAGGAAATTAGCCATCTTATTTTTATAGAACTACAAATTAAAACCCGCACATAACTGAATTTTAGAATAAAAATTCTATGAATATTAGCAGTTGAATTTGTATATGAATTCTAACATAAAGCTGATATAAAAATAACAACAAAAATCAATAGAATTTTGGAATTCAAAAAATAAAAGGAAATTAGCAGTGTGATTTTTCATATGAACTCCAAATTAATACCCATACATAGCTTGAATTTAGAGTAAAAATTAGATAAAATTTAGTGGTTGGATTTTTATCCAAATTCGAATCTAAAACTAAAATTTGAAATTAAATAAAAAATAACAGGAAAAATAACATAATTTTGAAATGAAAAATAAAAGGAAAGCAACATTTTGATTTTAATATGAATTCCAAATAGAAACCACTACATAGCTAACCTAAAACTTAGATGAAACTTAATAGGAATAGAAATTAGATGAAACTTAGCAGTTGGATTTGTATCTAACCTAAAACTAAAATTCAAAATTAAATAAAAATAAATTTGAGATTAAAGAAAGTCTCCATGTCAAATACTATAAGAAATAACCTAAATTCGAAATAAAAAATTAGCAGATGGATTTATAAATGAATTCCAACATAAACTAAAAAAGAAAGTCTATAATAAGTGCAATCCAAAAATATACAAATTAGGAATAAAAGTCAAAGAAAGTTAAAGTTTGTTTTTAATTCTAAACCAAGTGAAAAATAGTTGGTTTTATTCAGAATTAAAATTACAATAATATTCTAATTTGGAAAAAATAAAACAAGATAACAAATTTGATTTGTGTGTGTGTGTGTGTGTGTGTGTGTGTGTGTGTGTGTGTGTGTGTGTGTGTGTATATATATATATATATATATATATATATATATATATATATATATATATATATATATATATATATATATATATATATATATATATATATATATATATATATATATGCATATGGAATCAAAATCCATTATATAATAAAAATCGGTGACGATAGTTTACAATCGCTAAGAAAGAGATAATTGCTAAAAATTCTCACAACAAGAAAAACGTGCCATTTGTTTGGTGGACCTCTACGGGATGGTGGATTGAAAGTGAGATCATTAATGGTTGTTTACTCGGCTATACCGATATAAGGTATATTATGAGTATGTAGTATAGACAAGCATTGTAATAATGAAAAGAAATCAATGAAGATGTAAATGAAAATGTTATGTAACAATCTATCTATTTTTCAAAAATCAAAATTACGTGTGTGTATATATATATTGTCAATGTAATTAAACGTGTTTTAAGGGTGATGTCCGTGCAAGTGCACGGCCACCTTACTAGTTACTCTAATTATCAGTGTTGTGCATGCTGCGTGCATATGTAATCAAACTAGGTTAGCTGTTGTGACATAGTAACACACTGGAAATTCTTCGTAACAGCTGCCAAAATTGTTAAGGGTATATTTGGAGCGCAGGAATATGATATAGATTTTTCAGAAATTTCACAGAAAATATTTCAATTCTAGCAAGACATAAGGAAAATTTATGCATTTGAACCAGACCTATTCCAGGCATCCATGAATAAAGATTTGTATCGGAAATACGGCTATATTCTCGTTACAATCAGCAATGAACGCAGGAGGATGATCGATTCTCGGCGCTGGACGTCACGCGGCAGAGCAGAAGAACCTTTCTACTTCGCGCCAACCAAATCCAGTCGCTAAAGCAGCGCATATCACAAAGCAAAACCGGCTCCGAGCAACTGTCCCAACCGGCAAGCACCTACGTCGCCGTCTCGTCCCTGGTGTGGACGTCCATCGTGCGCGCCAGGTCGCTGGACGACGACGACGCCTACTTCCTGCTCACCGCGGATTGCCGCCGCCGCCTGCGCCCGCCGGTGGACGAGGCCTACTTCGGGAACTGCATCATGGGGTGCTGCGCGAGGGCCACGGTGGGAGACCTGTGCGGCGGCGGCGACGACGGGCTCGCGCACGCCGCCGCCGCGATCCAGAAGGCGATCCGCGAGGACCTGGAGGACCCGCTGGCCGACGTGGAGGGCTGCCTGGAGCGCCGCCGCGCGATTCCGATGGAGAGGGCCACGGTGATGGGGTCGTCGAACCGGTTCATGGCGTACGAGACGGACTTCGGGTGGGGCGCGCCGAGCCGCGTGGAGCTGGTGACCGTGTACTTCAGGGAGCAGGTGACGCTGCTCGGAGCGAGCGATGGCGGCGTGCAGGTCTCCGTGGCCCTCGATCGCGCCCACGTGGAGGCCTTCGCGACCAACTTCCGTCAAGCGTTGGAAGCAGCGTAGGATCGTACTTCAAGACGATCCTGCTCGAACTGTTTGGTTTGATGCAATAAACTGTGACGCTTTGAATTGGCGATCGTGCCGGTTGATAAAAACCCTTCTTACCCAGGGGCGAAGCCAGACGACAGGAGTATTGAGGTCACCTCTATTACACGATGGTGTCCACTCTACTGATGAACAGTAATAAACAGTAATTTTCTATAGAATTTACTAAATTTCATTGGAGTCACTGGACCCCAATACTCATAAGCTGGCTTCGCCCCTGTTCTTACCAAAATTTTTTTTGACGGGAAATAAACTCTTCATACCACGCGGTTCAGTACTGTAATTGGGCGGCTCAGCGGCTTAGTGGCCTGTCCGCGCCACTTGCAACCCTAGCCCGCTTCCTCTCCCGTTGCGTTCGGCCCTGGGCCGTAGACTCGGGCCACTTTCCTCCATGTGCTGTACACTTCTGCAACCCCGTTTGCCTTCGCCCAACGCAAGAATAAGATACACCAAGTGATCGAGTAGGCTTCAATCACACGAAGTCGCACACACGGGGTGACTGCACAAGGTGAGTCCATCACTCATTCACTCTTTCTCCCAACTGTAACTCAGACGGCAGCTCGAGCATGTGCAGTACCTCGTACAAAGGCACAATGATTCATGGATCAGACGACACGTGTAGCATGCACGCCTAGGAGAAAACTAGCACTACTTGCTTTGCAGTATATATTAGAGCAGGTATAATAAGATTTAGTCAACAGACTATAGCAAATATAATATCAACAAAATCTTACATGGTAGAGAGAGAAGGAAGCTGGCTATTAAATTACAGCTAGCTATAGCACGTAAAAATACACATTTCACTCTTTTACACGTGGGGCCAAATAGTTATTGTAATAGCTACCTTATTGTATGAACTATTTTTTTGAAGGCTATAGATGAAATGGACAAGTGTTATAGCCACTAGTTGGCTATACTATTTTACTTGCTCTTATTGCCATGTATAGTATATATGGATGTTTTTCACACATTTTCATTCACGGGAAATCACACAGCTAGCACGGGTCAAATGAACCAATCACATGTACTATGTCACAGCAAATTCTGTACCACACCTCTCATCACCCAGCTCCTAACTAGTGCATGCATGTACTTACGTAGCTTGGGCCATGGCTATCTCCAGGAACTAGTACTTTCTTCCCCCCTTCACTTCACAGAGGCTCAAGTTCCTAGCTATAGCCGCCGCCTCCTTATGTCCAATGCGCTCATGTGCGCTTGTTATTTTGAGATGTTCGGTGATCAGATCACATGCAGTTCCAGAGAGACTGCTCGATGCTCGCGAAGCTGTCGTCTAGCTCGTACATGGAGCACGCGAACGCCGCCTCGTCGCCGTACAGTACATCCCCGAACTGGCTCTCCGGCGCCGGCTCCTCCGCGTCGTCGGCGGCGTCGATGACGTCGTCCGACACGGTCCGGTCGTCCACGGCCGGCTGCTGTGCCACGAGGTCCTGGAACACCGGCGACCGCAGCAGCAGGCTGAGCGCCGTGGTCGACGACGACGGCGACGGCCTTCCGCGCGGGGTGCCGCCGTACACGGAGCCCATGTCGTGGACGAGGGTGAGCGAGCTCTGCGCCGGGAGGAGGTGGAGGTGGTCGACCATGCCGGCGCCGTGGGGCTGGAGGTTGTCCTGGACAGTCTGCAGGCACATCGTCGGCATGATAAGCCTGGTGGTGGCCGACGCGGGCGAGCCGCTGTCCTCGCCGCCGACGCCAGGCTTCAGCCACCGGATGTAGGTGCTGAGGTCGAAGTTGGTGACGGCGTTGATGCCGCGGTACTCGATCGCCGCGATGTCGTACGCCCGCGCCGCCTCCTCTTGCGTGCTGTACGTGCCGAGGTAGAGGTACTTGTTGCCGAACACCCTGCCGATCCTGGCCTCCCATCTGCCGTTGTGGTGGTGCCTGCAGCGAGTTTTGCAGATCGAATTCAAGTGCTTTGCTTGATTATTAGCGATGCTAGCTGTGTCATGGACGTGTCGATGAGTTCGGCAAAACCAGACAGGGCGATACGAGCTGTACGTACGTACCGTGCAACTCCTCTGTACTTGGAAACTCCGCGCGAGAAGCCATTGCTCTTCCTGCATATATGCCATCAGTAAGACAACGGGTTGGCATTAAATTTTGGATAATCTTTATGGAGACGATATATACCGATTGATTTTGGATTCTTTTTACGCAAGTTTTTTTTTTCATTTTGCGGAGAACTCATGTACGTTGAATTATATATTTGTCTATGAATGATTTAACCCTGTTTGATGAGAGTTGAAAAATATAGTCCACAGTAGTCTACTCATTGGTCTGTAACTTGCCAGGTTTTAACACACAAGAATGGCCGATACTTCAAGAATGGATGACTTTTGGACAGCGAATGTAATTTTAACAATTGCTTTTTATATGAGTATGTTTGTAAAATAATATAACATGATCAATTCAAATAGTTTTTATATATTGACCCTGCACTTTCTATAACGACATATATTTCTGAACGAAGGGGTATACGGGAGTATATTCACCTTCTTATTGAGGCTAGGTATTCTTCCCTGGATACATTCTGCATCAGTTTGAGCTCTCTCTCGTAGTCTGCAACCTGTTGCATGCATAACAATAACCATATGTAAGAGTGTTTTTTCCTTATACAAAAATAACATTGGATACAGAATATTTAGAATACACATTTTTGAGATATCTATAAAAATGACAACGCCAGCATAGCTTTCGTACTGCTTTGTACTCAATCAGTTTGTGTTAGCTGGTGATCTAAACAGAGGAAAATGAAGGAGGAAAAGCATAGATAGATACCGGGAAGTTGGTGTAGGTGTTAGATCCCCAGTACTTGAGCGCCGCTAGATCATACGCTCTCGCTGCCGCCTCTTCCTCGTTGTACGCCCCGAGGTAAACTGTTCCGCCGCACCGTAGCATACAATACATGAAAGGTAAGACGAAGAAATATATGTATACAGCGCGTGAAGACAGCAAGTTTGCAACATGCAAGCACAACTTGTTCACATATATCTCTGGGTGTCACGTACGTACGTACCTTGCTTTCCTTTCTTCTTCTGCGTTGGGTTCCATGTCCCTTTGTCCCAGAGGTGCGCCTCGAACCTGCCCGTCCAACGATGCCTGCATGCGTGTACAATCAAGACGTACGGTCAGATCAACATGCTCTGTGTACGTACACTTCTATGTAGTTTCTAATACGTACGTACGTCGGCCCAGTATCATGCATGCAACAAATCAAATCTGATCTATGTTCGCTATACAAACCGTAGTTCGCTGTTTGACATGGCAGCAGAGTAACAGACTTCTCACAACTTAGCTTCTTTGGGGAAAAAGCACAACACAACACAACACAGCAACCAAAGATTTATGAGTTCAGTTACCTGCTTACACCCCTAAACCTTGAGCTCCTCTTAGCCGCATTGCTACTGGCAGACTTGTCGCCGCCGGCCTCTTCGCCGTTGCTGCTCACCGTCACCGCCGACATCGCCACCGACGGCTCCCTCTTTCTTCTCTTCACGCTCTTCGCGCCGTCGCCGCCGGTGATCACCGGCGCTGCACGCGGCGTAGCCTCGCAGTACAGCCCCTGTCCTCCTCCTCCCATGACGTTGAGCTCATCCTTCACCAAACCGTAGGTTTCCATGGCCATCAAATTCTATCAAAGCTTTGTAGCTTGCTCCTGATTATTCGCAGCCTTTTCACGAAACTGTGGGCATTGGTTTTGGAAGCAAAGGGAGGTAGCTCCTACGTGCGTGTGAATGTTTATATATATGCTCAGATGGCAGCGTTGGGTTCCATCCTTGTTTCCATCAATGAGCTGATAACGACACAAGGGCGTCGATGTTCTCGGTGCCGAGCGCCTTGCCTCTTGCTGGTTTTGACAGCTTACACGCCCATTCATTATTAAGTTATTACCATAGCATATTTGGTCTAAGCCTAACTGGTCAGAAAATCTCCCCGCCTAGGTACGCCGAGAGTTGTTTCTTGTAAAAAAATTAATCAATGATAAAGTTACCTTCAAAACATTTTTTGATGAAATAATAATGTTGAGCAAAGAGACAACGGACCAATTGGTTATGGGAAAATTCATACTATACCACTCCAAAAGGATACCACTTTGAAGATTTTCCTCTATGATATACCACTCCAAACACATTTAGATTCACACAATACCCTTTTCACTATTTTCTTGCATTTTTTTTTCTGCTTTTCCTACCATTTGACCTATGGGAAAAGTTGTTTTTGCCCCATCCAGGCCTGAACCAAGCGTGAGTGGCTCCCGCTGCCTGCTAATGCGCCAACTACTGCCCTCCATCCCTAAATGCTATAAGATGTTGTTGGCAAATATGTAATGACTCATTAGTTTCAAAACTTGAACGGAATTAATTATATGAAAGTTTGGTGTGAGATGACTTTAGGAAAAAAATTATCCAGTTTTTTTTAGCATAATGATGTAAGAAGATGTTAATAGAGAAGCACTTCAGTGCACATAACAACTTAAACAAAAGCATGTAAAGTTAACATTCACTATACTCAAGTGCATATCACTTGCATCAATTCGAACTCGATCAGGCCTAGAGAGGCAAAAACGACTTTTCCAATAGGTCAAAAGGTAGAAAAAGTAGAAATTGGCAAGAAAATAGCGGAAATGGCATTGTGTAAATCTAAATATATTTAGAGTGGTATATCATGGAGGGAAAATCTTTGAAGTGGTATCTCAAGCTGTGCCACTCTTTGAAGTGATGTAGTATGAATTTTCCCATTGGTTATTATATAGGGACTCAGCACTTCAGCATCATACGTAATGTAGAGTGATTTAATATAAGATATTTGCACCTAAAAACTGAAAGCTTTTTTACGAGAACATGCAAAAGATTTGCAAGTCATTCGCTAGCTTGTATTTTGATTACTAAGTAGCAACAAAGCAAAGCAATATTGCATAATTTATTATAATAAAATGACAGTCCATTGTTTTTCGTTTTTATTTTTTCAGTACTCGTTCCACTGTTCTGGTTGAGCTAGCTGCAAGTGATTTCCGACCACTGATCTACACCAACACACATGATTCTTGCAAAATCTAGGTGGGGAGATATTTGTCATTGTGCAAATGGAATGGAACCAGTTAGTTCTAGAATGATCATTTATGCCTAAAACATGCAAGCCGCTCTCTTTTCTATATATAAATAGTTATAATTGACTGAACATGGTAATAATGAATCATATTTTTTTGAAGAATTAACAAATCATTAATTCTCCATGCATAGTTGAGGAACAACTTATGAAAATCAGAACTGCAAGCTGTAAAAGAGAGAGGGACTTGCTTGATCGGCCTATCGAGAAAATACCATCCCTCTTCAAGACCATGATAAGATCTAGGCACAGTCACATATTCCTAATTGTCTTATCATCTGTCCTTGTAAATATTGTACTTGTTGAATTGATATCTGTTTTTGCCGGAACTTTCACAGCATGTTCCGGGCGTTTTCAGCCTGTGTATGCATCACACAGTATGACCTGACTGCGCGTCTGCGTGTAAGCATGTTGGCCGGTGTCGCCCATGGGTGTGTTCTGCCGAAGTTGTGTGCTTCCTTAAATTTCATTTTCTGTTGACAACCGCAGCCGGTAATTTTTGCCGTTGACCATCTAAAATCATTTGCCACACATCCTATCAAAATTATTAAAGAAAATGACAGTTTTTCCCAAAATAAATTGGTGTGGCAGGCGCCGAATTATACCATTGAAAACCATGGAAACCTCCTACTATGTTCACCGGCCAGATCCAACATATACCCGTTCCGTTAAAAGGACAAGGAACGAGAACATTCTCGAGATAGGACGTACTATGTGGTATGGCATGTACTCACAAGTCACAACTTCAAAACACATCGAGCTGGATAAAGATGGAACCCATCTGGTAACGAACACATTGAGCGCCTAGCTAGCTAGTAACTTATTGATTACTAGATGTATATCCACCACACAATAATGAGCATGCAATTCCATTGGTGAGATCTTGAACTTGAGCAACAAGAAGAGAGCGACCGGCATTTTTGTCAGGGCTCAAGAGACGTAGCAGATATGCCCTTCTTCCTTCTAATTGGTATATTCAAGACTAGCAGCAGACTGGCTTAAGTTGAGAAAAAAAAAATGCCAGGCCCTTCCTTAGATGCTGCTATGTGGCCTCTTGAACACCTCGAGTGAGGCCCTTCCTATCAAATTTGCTTCCCATAAGTTGGGTTCCTGAAGCTAAGTTTAATTTGACTTGCTGCAGGGTGAGGTCGGCAGGCAGGCACAGAGAGAGAGAGAGAGAGAGAGAGAGAGAGAGAGAGAGTGGTGACAAAGAACGGCACAGCATCGCGCCCTTGGGTTGGTCGCAGGACTTCGTTCCTTTCGGGCTCTCGTGGAACGAATCTTGACTGCTGTTTATTTTAAGCGCCTGGCGGGCGCCAAGAGCGACATCCCTCTCTTATCTTATCGTGCTGTCCTTTGATTGGAGCAATTTTGTTGATGGGTCATTCATTCATAATTTGGAAGAAAAGATTGCCCGAATGGAAAACTGGACAGGAAGTAAGTAACGTTTGTTCATAAGTGTAGTAAAACATAAACACACAGGTCAAATGACATGTTTGGATATGATCATGTCAGTCAGACAGACACAGACGATACTTCAAGTATATACGATTTTGAGAGCTTCTTTCGAAGGATATTTGTGGCTTCTAGCTTTGCACTGGATCAAGATAGGATGATTATATTGGACATGATCCTGGTCATCAAGTGGTTATGAACAGGCAAAGGACAGCTGGGAAAGTGCTAGTCACCAATATAATGTGCTGTGCTGATATTTGCTGCAACGTACGCAACCAGGTTAAATTGTGAAAAGCCGAAAAGCAGCTTTTAGAAGCTGAAAAGAAGATGTGCCTAACCTGTCGATAGACCATACTATTCAGAAAGTACACCTCTCAGCGCCGCTAGGGTTTCCCAAGAAACAGCGCCGCCGCCGGTCTCCTCCCTCCCTCCCCTCTCCTCCCCTTCCGCTGCCCGAGCTCGCGGCGGTGTCGCATGAGGCGATGAAGGTGGCGGAGGGGCCCTACTCCCGCGCCGCCACCTTGCTGGGCGGCGGCGCACCTGCCCGGCGGCTCGGGTGTGGCGGCGATCGGCGGCGTGGCGCAGCGGCTCGGCGGCTCGTCGGCGCGGCGGCGCGCGCGTAGAGCCGCGGTGGGCCAGCGGGCTTTCGGCGCGGCGACGGCAGCGGCCTTCAGTGGGGACGGCTCGTGGCGGCGCCGGCGTCGGAGGCCAAGGCGGACCAGCGGAGCGCATGGAGGCGGCCGCTTAGCGTGACCGGCGACGCGTCGGCAGCAGCGGCGGCCGGAGTAGCGCACGGCTGCGCGGCAGCGGCCGATAAAGCGCGCGCGCGGCGCGCGCTGCTTTCGGGCGCGTCGCGTCCCGGTGGCCGGCGAGGGGTGGTGCTGCTACGGCAGCGGCGGCGGCGTGGACCTCGAGCTGCGCGTTCGGGCCGATGTCGGCGGCGCGTTCCGGCGGCTGGCGGATCTGCGCCTCGGCTGGATCTGCGGCGCGCGCGGTGGGCTGCCGAGTCATGGTGCGCGCTTGAGCGGGAAGGCACCTCTTGGCGGATGGAGCTTGAGTGCTCCGCTGGTTGGTGTCGCTCGGCTCCGGCGAGAAGGCGGTTAGCGGTCTCCTTGGCGGGACATCGTCGGCGACAAGCGGGATCCAGTTTTTGCCTCCTACGGATGAGCTAAGCTCTGATGAAGAAGAGGCGGATGCAGATGCTGGCAGTGGGCTTCACTACCGATGAGGTTGGTGGAGGAGGCCGACCGGTGCCGGCCGATGACTTCTTCCGGGGTTCAACGGGTGTTTGCTTCACTGCCGATGAGGTTGGTGGAGGAGGCCGATCGGCGCTGTTCGGCGCCGGCGCCGTATAGCCGGGAGGCGGCAGGAGCGGTGGCTGCTGGGTTGTCCAGGATTCCTTGGCGCGACGTTGCTCGAGCGGGAAGCGGCTTGTGGTGGGTTCATTGGATGGCTATGCCATGGCCTTGAGGCGTGCAGAACCCCGGTGTGCTGGTGGTGGTCTTTTTTGTGTGTGGGTGTGCGTGGTTTGCTGTGGTTGTGCTGGCGAAAGCCTTACCGGTGTTCCTACCGGTCTCGACAACTATGACGTCTATGGACGCCATTTTCCTTCCTGAAGGGTTGTCATGGCACTCCATAGCCATCATGTACTCTGTTCTCCAGGTGAAAGCCTTGTCTCGGTGAGGCGGGCGGCGTCGGCGACCCTCGTCGCCTCTTTGAAGACGTCGCTTCGGAGGTTCGTCTTCACACAGGATAGACCGGAGATTGGGGGGCTCAATTGGGGAAGATTACGGGCTTGGTTGAAAGCAAGGACGGAGAAGAAGTTCTGAAGCTTAGTCTTTTTAGCTTTTTCATAGTCCTTAATATCTCTTTCTTGCTGTTGTGTACTCCTCAGTGTTGAGGCTTTGGGCCTAAGAGCTCGTGTAACTTTTGGCTGTGTATATCCCTTGTGGATATAGAGGCCGGATTTTATATCCTTTATCTAAAAAAAAAAGAAGCTGAAAAGAACAGACACTAAATTGTGAAAGGTGAAGATATATGTAAACGTTTTTCTTGCTCTGAATTTTGTTAGAGGCAACCAAGACTTTAGGCAGGCATAGTATCTGATCTCGTGGTAATACATATCTTTTAACTCATGTCACACATGCCTAGTACGTTCAAATGTACATGTAATAGAGCCTATATTTTGGATTCGTGCCCCAACTAAGCCTACCAAAATAGGTTATAGTCGAAGTTGGGGCATGAGCAAAGTAAGCGTGGTTGCATTGTACGCAAACTTGTCTAAGCACCCTACCGAAAATCGTTGAGTGATTTCCCAACCGTGAATCGGCTTACAAATTGGTATGTTTTGCTTTGCGCGCTACCAAATTTCTCAGGGCAAACCAAATTTTAGCTTCAATCAAGCATCAAATGGCATCAACCATACGGAATGAAACTACGAAGAAAAACATTCTTCCGACTCTCAATGCCAAGCCCATAGCAAGCATAGGCCCAAAGATGATAACGTAACGGTCGGATGTTATCCACGAGTCAGACCGCCCAAACCTAACCACAGAATAAGAGTCATATTAGCGCACGGTACAATGTTAGAAAGGATTCTAACGGTATAGATAAATTTCACCAGATTTCATCTTAATCTTTATGAGTTTCACAGTGTTTCAGAAAGTTTCGAACGTGCTTCATAAAACTTAGTCAACTTAGATATAAAATATTCTAAAACTTTACGAAACATCATGAAACACTATAAAACTTAAACATAAAATTATATAAAATTTAATCAACTTAGATATAAAACTTCCTGAAACTTAATGAAATACCATAAAATTTAGTCGTGAAATATCATGAAACTTATAAAACTTAGTCATAAAACCTCCCAAAACTTTACGAAACATCATGAAACTTGGAGTTCAACTTCATAAATCCGTTACAAAAAACTTTCAACTTCATGAATCCACTACAAAAAAAAACTTTATAAAATATCATGAAGCACCATGAAACTTAGACATCAAACCTTATAAAACTTATTCAACTTAGCTTCATAAAAAATAAAACAAAGAGAATGCGAGATAAGACGAGAAGCTTATCCAGGTAGTTCGCTCCTAGGTCCTCCAGCTCCAACACCTCTTCCGAGCAGCAACAGCAGCAATAGCACTTCAGTTCGACGGCATTGACTACAGCTACAGCCATGATTATGACATGGACGGTACTTCATGGAAGCCCTAGAGGGAGCAACACCTCTGCTACTGCTACACCAACTTGGAAGGAGCAGCTGATGACTAGTGCGGCAGCGACATTGGAACACCACGGAAGCACCAATGACCAATCATCGGCGGAGGCCTTGCTAGTCGGGGTGGGACGCGGCCATGGGGCAAATACGCTTGGAGATTCGGGACTCCACATGCAACGACGCCTGGGTTTGGCTCGGCACCTTCGACATCCTCGAGGCTGCCGCACTTGCCTACAACCAGGCTGTCTTCGCCGTGCATGGGCCTGCCGCCGTGCTCAACTGCCCCATGAAGCACGTGTAGGAGTCATTGTGCACGCTCAGCTTGACTAAGCACAAGTGACTCGCCCATTCTAGCGCTCAAGCGGCGCCACTGCATTCGGAAGCACAACCCGAAGAACAAACAAAAGCAGCAAAACACAGAGATGGCGGCGAGGAAGCACAAACTGCAGCCAAGTCCTGCTGCCGCATCATCGTGTGACGTGCTGAAGCTGGAGGACCTAGGAGCAGACTACCTTGAGAAGTTCTCACCTTATCCGATCAGTGAATGAACACATGTGGCTAAGAGAGAGAAGAGAAGAAGACTAACTGTAGGATCGAAGATGGCAACAGAGAAGGGATGAATGGTGCCTTAAAAATTTTTCTCCAAATATTCACTTATTCTTTGCTACGATAGCTATAAAGCTATGAAGATTCGGATAGGAATCCTACTCAAAATCAGGAGAAACTCAGAGCTGTATAGCTGTTGAAAAGCAGTATGTGCGGTACCACCGCAACGGGTCAAAAGACAAAGTGATTGGATACAACTTAAATGATTGTCGACCAGTGAGTGATCAAAACCAACGTGGTCGTGGTCGAACCAACGTGGTCGAAAGTCAACGTGGTCTGAATTCGACTTGAGTGGTCAACGACCAGAGAGTGGTTGAAAACCACAGCAGTCGATGACAAGAGAGCAGTCGAAAGACCAACGTAGTCGAGGACCATTGAGTGGTCAAAACCTACGTGGTCGATCACCAGCGAGTGGCCAAACACCAGCATGGTCGAGAACCAATGAGTGGTCAAAAACCTACGCAACCTAACACCAGTGAGTGATCGAAAGACCAGCGTGGTCGAGGACCAATGATTGATCAAAAACCTACGCGGTCGAACACCAGTGAGCGGTCGAGGACCAATAAGTGGTCAAAAACCTACGTTGTCCAAGATCTGAGTACAACTCGAGTGTTTTAGGCAGGTTGAAATCCGACCGGTGAGAATAACCTCCAGTGGGTGGTCGACCTATAGACTGTTGAAACTAAAGTGGTTGAACCAAGTCGGAACACGACCAAAGGTCGACGACCAGTGTATGGTCAAAAACTAAAGTAGTCGAAGACCAGGGACTACAGTACTACCGCTACAAGGCTTGTGGTACTACCGTTTCCAATAGAAGAATAGGTTTTCAGCCGACCATGAGAACCAAAATCGACAGAATTTTCGATCGACTAAACCAAAAGTCGTGAAACTTTGTACACATGTTTCTTAAGGTCTTAGGAAGCTATTCCATTCCTTTTTGCAAATTTGAGACCTTCTTGCAATTTATAGTAGCGAATTCCAACCAAGAACTAAAAACCAAATCGATGATCAGATCTTACTCGTGGGTAGAAGATAGCCAAGATGGCTTTGAGCACGTTCCCATATGTTACAGCAAACAAGATCATCGAACGAATTAACCCAAAAACTCTTGGATCAAGAAATCACCTGATTAAACCAAGAATGAGCAAGAACAGGGTTTCTTGAAAATCTTGCTATTGAAGTGTCTAGATGATTGAAGGTCAGTCTCAAGATATTATCTCTATCTTGTTCATGTCCTTAGCACAGCAAGACCAAGAGGTCATAAAAGAGATCAAACTAACCGAAACAAGAGCAACTCAATCAACCAGATGAATTCAAGAAGGGGTTGAGAAAAAAGAGGAAAAACCAACTCAAATCGGAACAAACTCAATCAGACAAAAAGATACACAAAAGGTAGATCAAAGATTTATATATTACTCACTCGAGATGATTCGTTTTACAGCCACTCTACTCAGGAGGACAGAGCTCTAAACCTAGAGCACAACACTTTCTACCCTATCTCCCATGGGAGGGAGGAGGAGCTAGCCACTAAAAGGCTTAGCCAGCTTTCTCGGACCCTAGCCCTTGCCTCTCCTTCCCTTTTATAGGCTCACAACCTAAATCCAAAACCTAATGGATCCCCCATTAGGCCAAACCAGGGATAACCCGTTAACCCTACCTAACATCAAGTTTTACTTGCGCACGCTTCTCCAGCATTGAGCAATTTTACCAAAATGCCCCTCTACCACTTTTGACGAAGCTTCTCACTTCCTTTTCCATGAAGCATCGCCCATGCTTCGCCATCTTTCACGTAACCCCAATGACTTGCCACCAAACCTCTCACGCGTCCGGATCTCACCGAACCGTCCTCGCTTGCAAACGACTCAAGTTACTTGGCGCACTACATGCCTCTCCTCACGTATGACGGCACCTGACATTCTTGACCATCTGAATCTCGACTCCTCTCTAAGTCTGGTTCCGGTCCACCTTGCCATTGCCCATCATATCCATCATTGGTAGACCCCGCTTCAATTCCTTGTCGTCTTGGCTTGCAACCACTCCGTAAGCCTCAATCATCTTCGGTGTCTCCCTGACCGTTCAAGACCTCAACACCACCCTGTGCCTAGTCCTGATCCTTCTACGCCTCACCATGACCTAGCTCCGAAGTTCTGCAACCAATACAAACAAGCAAACCGTCACATAGCACCGCATAATACATAAAGACATCAATTGACACAGTTCACCCATACAACACAAAGTGCAAAAAAGTATCCACCCAAATTATTGATCCTAATCCTAAGTTATGAGTCGATCAGTTTATTCCATTAGACTACTCTAAGTTTGTAAACTTATCACCTATATTATTTGTATAGATTTATATCAGTTATGTCAGATTCACTTAATTGTTATTGTAAACTTATGTTGCTCATTATTCATGTGGCTTGTTGCATGGGAGAATAGAAGAGAAGAGCGGAGAGATATCTATATGTTGAAACTTGCAAGGGGACAAGGAGAATAGATGCTACATAGGAGAAGAGCAATTGGAATGGGGGATAGGTGCAACATGGGCTCAAGAATTGACAACAACAAGATACACATATGTTGCTAAAATGCTCATTTTATTTGCTGCCCTTTAGCGCCTTAAGATATGTAAGGCGTCGCCTCGCCTCACGTCTTACTGCTTAAAAGGTGTGAGGGGGGTGGGTCGCCGCCTTGCCTCGCCTTATCGCCTTAATAACCTTGCTCAGAATTCAGAACAGAGAGTAACCGACTATACCTGTCCTGTGTAGAGGTGACGGTGTGAAAAGCGCTCACTGAAGCGGCGAAGCCGGTGCTCCTCAGTCCTCCCTAGTCGGCCAGTGCCCACTCCCCACTAGCTCCTTGCCTCCTCCCCCCGCAGCAGCTAGTCCCCACTAGATCGCCGATGCTCGTCCCCCCGCAGGCTGGCGCTCCTCCCCGTAGGCCCGCGCAGCTCCCCGCAGGCTGGTGCTCCTCCCCACAGGCCGGCACAGCGGCGCTACTCCCCAGCTCCTCGCAAGCCGGTGCTCCTCCCCGCAGGCCGGCGCTCCTCCCTACAGGCCGACGTAGCGGCGCTACTCCCTGGCTCCCCACAAGCTAGCGCTCCTCCCCACTAGCTCCTCCCCGCAGCAGAGGTACTAGCTCTTCTCTTGGCTCTTGTTCTTGTACTAGCTTGGTAGCTCCCCGCTGCTAGTTCCTCTGATCCTCTCTGTGCCGAATGAGTGCACGACCACGGTGAATCCGCGGAGGCGGCGATGGCGTGGATTTAGAGAGGTCGCGGCAACGGTGCGGAGGCGGCGACATAGAGAAACCCTAGCCCGTGCCCGTTTCTTGCTCTTGTGGTCCTATGGAGTGGCTTATGGTCCCGTGACCCCTCTATCTTCAGTGCTCTACGCACTTGGGACGCCTCACGCCGTCTCGCCGCCTCGACGATTCCTCCCCCGCCCAACACCCTAGGCGAGGCATCGGGTGGCCGCCCAGTGCTTAGGCGGGGCCTAGGCGGCCGCCTAGGCCGCCTTTTAGATTAGTGAATCAACTGGGCAAGATAGCACTTTCCATATGGTACTTTCGGCAGCATGCATCAGATTTTCTTGTACAACTACAATGCATCAAATTTCCTTGTATCTTAGATTTCCAATGGTATAACCATCAAAGCTTGGCTAGTAATGAAAAAAATGATAATTAAAAAGTTTAAATGGCATACCACTTGGCACATACCTAGGTTGCAAGAAAATATTTGGTAACAACTCCTTATCCTGGTTGCAAGACTTCTTTTAATCCATGGTTTGACCTAGGCAAACAAAAGTATGACCTCATATCAGTTGAATCCTCCATCGCTAACTGGGTTTAACTTGTCAGTAATATTAGCATATAATTACTCACTCGTAGCATGATTTGTACAGAAGCACAGCTATAAACAACAAGAATTGACAACAATGACAGTGAGATATTCTGTTTCCTACCCTTCATTTTCTTCTCTGAAAGCACTTTTCTACCATTGTTGCTAACAGATATCCATAGGACTACGCAGTCATGTTGGGATGGCGAATTTTATTGACAATGAGCTTCCATGGACCATATTGAGGTGCAACAGTGATGGGCGGAAGCTACATTCTGCCTAGAAGGTTGCCCGTATGACACAATGCGATACAAAACTAGCAGTGGCTCTTACTCTATTACAAGTCCAAAGCTGAATGATAGTCCATGAAAGGAGTACGCAGATGCCATGTAGCAACTTTCAAGAGCAGCTGGATTATATCTTCATCTGAACCAAAAAAAAAAACTAAACTAAACAAAAGTAATTTAACCAACCAAATGAACTACTGCACGGGGTTCAAAATCCAAAATGTTGAGAAACATGCTGAAATAGCCAACGGGAGAACGGATGTTGAGAATCAACAACTTTTCGCGTAGTCTGGTATATTACAAGACAGTGATCAGAAGTTCAGAACTTCAGTTATGAGTTCTGAATATAAATGACCTGAACAAACAGCAGGGTACTCTCAGGAACAGGTGCAACCACACACCTCAATCCTCTATTACTATTAAACAATAAACAATCTGCTGCTATTAGAAATTTAGAACAATCAAATCAAATACGAAACTAACTGAATGGATCGGATTGAAGCATATCAGCAAGAAAAAAAATACATGGATTTGGTTTGTCATCCTAAAGAACAAAACACTAGTCTTACAACAAGAGTTAGGGCTTCCGTACCAACAAACGAAATCAGCTGGATGCCGGATCTCCTTATGCACTCCACGCCAACCTCCAGGAAATAACCTCCCCTCCAAAAATTTTGTGCGCAGCAGGCAGAGGACTGGGTGCTGACGAGGATCCAACAGAGCCGAGGCCGGGCGCGGGTGTTGTGGCTCACCGATAGTGGCACAGATGTCGGTGCCACTGCAGGGAGCAAACGAGTTCGGTGGTGACGGCAAGCTCGTTCCACTGGTAGGGGAGGGGTGATACAAACAAGTGGCTCAAGGCGTGACTATGGGCCTGTTTGGGAGAGCTTCATCAGCTCCAGATCCACGAAAAACAGCTCCACTCTACGAAATTTTACCCAAACGCTCCAGCTCCGCGAAATCTGGATCCACTAAAATCCTGGATCTGAGAGCCAGATCTATGGATTTCATGGAGCTCCTCAAGGGGTGCTCCACCGTGGAGTTGGGTGGTAATTACCCACCAATGCCACTGGTTACACACCCCATCCCACCAAAAGTGGCCATTCCCACCAAAACCTCAATTTCGTGGATCTGGAGCTGCTGTACAAGCCAAACACTCCATGGTGGGATCCCAGATCCACGGTGGAGCTGCTGCTCCAGATCCACGTTTTCAGTGGTGGAGCTCTCCCAAACATGCCCTATGTCGGCGTCGCTACGATTAGGGTTAAGGAGGATTAGTAGTCTCCACGCGAGAGGGAGGAGAGCCAGGCTGACCGTCTGTTGGGCCGTAACATAGTAGGCCAAAACATATTGACGACGTATCGCTGCGTATTGGAGATGTATTGAGATATTCACTATTTATTTTTTTGGCTGAAATGCATCGATACTTTGCCGATATTGTATAGATGCGTATCGCCGTATCGGATACGTATCAAGCACAGGTATGACACTTTTGCGATGTATCGGTGCTTCATAGATCAGCATCGCTAATAATCTAGTCCAGGACGATAGGATCAAGCATGTGGAGATATATCGCTTCTTCACTAAGAAGTTAGATGATGGTGTAATAAGTTGCGTCATGTAAACTCAGGGGGCAAATAACAGATTGCTTGACTAAAAGTTTAGGAGTAAAGGAATATAATTTAGCTTGTAACAAGATGAAAATAACAGATATCCATCACCCATCTTGAGGAGTGTTGGGTTGTGTGTGTCTCTTGGGCCAGAGCCCATATATGTGTATATGTAATAGCAAATGAAGCGAAGGTGAAGAGAAAAATATCTAGAACAAAAATTTTACTCCAAACTGACCTTTTATCTTCCATGCCGTACTTTGCTTATTCTTGATATTAGAGGCTGAAGCTAGGTTGTTTACAAAACTAAACCATACGAGGCAAAGAGAATGAAAATGGTAGCGCATCATTAACACTTTGCATTATTCGGCACTTCCCTGTAAGGACAGCCCAGCATTCTAAAATTTGATTCTAGTTGACCAAACATCCAAAGAAGCGGTCTGAACTTTTCTTTGCAATCACATATAAGACACACATGCACGTACACATATACGAGTACACCCTCTTAGCACACGCTCACAACGTTCCTAGTAAGGCGTACTTACGTGTGCGTAAAAGTGCGCATTAGGATTTGAATCTGGTGGGTGGATTTGTACACCCACAACTCCACCACTCTATAGCAAGCACCAAGAGGTGGTTCCTAGAAACGGTCTGAACTCTGAAGGAGAACACATAAGGTAGTCAGTTAGAAAAGTCCATTCGATAATTCACAGAAGTGTCGAGATATATACAATTTAATTCACAGTAGTGTCGAGATATATACAATTTGCTCCTCTCGATGTCCTTACGTGTTCATGCTTCTTCAAATGATACATTTCTAATAATCAACTTCACATCTACTAAGCACATGACTTTGGATCTTGTGGGATTTGTATGGTTCGTTTGGTTGAATTTATTGTGATATATCACGTTGTTACTACAATAGTAAACAGCAATCAGAATTCTTCAAGTGAACATAAACGTTATCTTTACAAATAGGATGAGTATGACAGGTCATGCAGACAAGTTGTGCGCTAGCATAACAAAGAGGTAAACATCTGTCGGAGAGAGGTCAGATAGCGACGACTTGAAGTATAACAGCGCTAGGTGAAGAGAGAACCGATTGAGGGAGGTATAGATTCAAAATAGCTGGTCAAGTGAACGACTACAGCTGGACTTTAGGGACTAGGAACTTGTTTATTCATCTTTACTTGATTAAAGAAAATACAATGCTATCTCAAAGGGATAACTTAACTTAACCTCTAAGGAATAATCTCTAACTTAAAGAAACAAATTAATCGAAAATAAGCTTCCAAACTAACTAAATCAATCTAATCTTTAAAAAAGGAAATTAATCGTGGTTGCTATAGTAACCACGTGAACAGTACACATGTGTTTAACCTCGCACGTAACACAAATACTCATATTCCCTTCCCCAAAAGTATAGAAAGTGGAAACAGAGTACTTAACCGAGTCAGCCTAAATAAACGAAAACCTCTACAAGAGGATAAAAAGGTGAATCGGGCTATTTATGAATTTTTCATTTATTTGTTTTTCTTTTGCGCTTCTCATCTTATCTATATTTGCTAGTTCAAGGCACAGAAATAAATGTGGTGAAAAAAGTTTCCTTCCAGCAATATTGAACATAAATGTATTAATTTGTGTTGTGCCTTTTGACTAACTCTGTTTGGGCTTTGTGTCTCCCCCATCGAAGGAAGCAGACCATTTTTGAGTTTTATCCCTTCCATGGAGGCTTTAGATAAACAAATGGACTAGATGGAAATGATTGGACTTCTCAGCATTATTGCCATGACCAAGCTTTGTCATTTTTCATTGAAGAACATTAGAGAGGCTTCCAAGAGAAAAGGTTTAATGGGATCTTAGCTGTTTTATGCTCCGATGGCGTGGTTATAAGAGCAAGTACAATGGTGCTGACTAGGTTGCCTCTAGTGAAATCCACATCAGCACAATCCTAAGTGGAAGAGAGAGAAAAGAAGAGAGAGAAGCAAGCTGCCCCTCATGCAAGAGGTGACCTCTAGCACATTATACGAGGAGAGAGAGATAAACTACCCCTCATGCAAGAGATGACCCTTGATATATTTATGTAAGTATTAAATGTTTGAGTGCTTTAGTAGAGGTAACCTCTACTCTACTCATTGTATTAGCTACCTCCACATGAGCCACATGTAGTCTTTTTGCTTATGTGGCTAGTCCTAGAGGTGGCAGCCACCTCTTCTATTGTACTTGCCCTAAGTTGATTCCTGTAATGTTAAACATCCAGCTGTCATTGTCACCTATATATAAATAGCCCATGTCAATACCAAGGAGCCAATGAGTTTTCAGCTTTAATAATTTACCTGCAAGGAATCAAATCTAACTTGTAGGTTACAACCAAAAGGGAAATAAAGAAGTTTGTGTTCTTGACATGCACAATTCAATGCTTGATGAAAGCATTAACCTGCATCATTATAATAACTATTGTGTGGCTGTGCAAACTACTGCGATGATATCTTAATAAATCCAAATCGTCAAATCTTCGAACTATAGTTATTCTCAGTTTACAATTGCATATGGGCTGCTGTTTCATTTGGTTACCCATGACTTTTATGAAAATTGTTACATTGTATATTTATGTGAGGTTTTAAATACATCGTGTGAGTTAATCCCTCGTATAGATAGTGTGATCTTAAACAATAAAATAAGCAGAAGTTATATGCTTGGAAAGTAAAATCAGTTCTAGTTGACACATTTATGATATTGAATTTTTATGGCAACAACATCTTTTGCATTCCTTTTTGTCAATTCATTTTGGATAAATGCTGAATTAAGATGTAAATGCTGTTACAAAGGATGAAGCTTGTATTGCTAACTCCAAATAGGCCAATATATAGGGTACATAAGCAATGGAAACCCTAAACCCTAGAACAACATGAAATGACACTAATACCCTTAACACACCCCTTAAATGCAACACATATGCAATAGCATTGCATTTAGAAAGGGTTGACAATAAAAAGGAAAAAACTCAAAGTTCGAGTCTTAAATATATCGTCATAGCGTGTGGCTCTTTGAAAATTGTGCCGAGTACCAAAAGATCTCATCCCATTCGGAATCATGCGGCAACCTATAAAGCACAAAGTGCATGGGCTGGGAATGGTAGAGATAAGCGGGAGTAAAGTCGATTGCGATAACACGATGGAAAGGATGTGGAAGATGACACAAATACAGAGTTGTCAAATCAAGTCAAAGAGAGAGATAGAAGTATAGCAAGATAGATCGAAGCCCGAGAGGCAAAGACATTACTGAAGGAAGCACAGTGGACCTAGAAACTCAGGCCAGCGGCTCAAAGAGAAGAGCGACGGCATCATAAAGACTTCTACGATTTACAGCAGCTCAAAGAGAAGAGATGCGGCTACGGTATATGAAACAAAGGAGAGAACCATGCTCGATCTAAGATGAACACAATGGAAGCAACGACACTAGGGGTGAAAGACTCGAGATATTAGCAGAAATATAAGACCCCCCATCCATTTCTCCCCAAAAGCCCAAATCCTCATATCCACCCCTTCCCATATTAAAACTTGAATATCCACAGCTCAAGCGGTCGGGCCGACGAGAACGAGGAGCCGGGCATCGTCTTTCTGCCGGAGACGGAGGCCACCACCCGAAACTCGCACCCGCTGGGCGGCACACTGGGGGCCCGAAGCCCAACCTTGGATGGAGGCGCTCACGCGTCGGTGGCCCACCAAACGCAAAGGCCAACGCCGAGCGACGTGCGGAGGTGGCAATGTAGGCGTGGGCCAGCCCAGAGGATAGCCTAGAGGCGGCCTGATGCGGGCAGGAGGAGGCGCCAACACAGGCGCAGGTGGGTGGGCTTGAGCGGGACACGCGGCGGCGGCGAGGAGGGCACCAAATCCTACGACGGGGAGGTCGGAGCCGGTACGGGCAGCCACGTGAGCGGCAGGATCCGGTGGCGACGACCATGGGAGCAGCAGTGGTCGAAAGGCTGCAGCAGCGGTCGGGAGGAGGTGGGAGGCTCGGGGCGGCAAGGAGGGCGCCAGATCCAGCAGCGGGGAGGCCGGATCCAGTGTGGGTGGCTATGGGGGCAGCGGTATCTGGGTTTGCCGGCGGTGGAGACGACCAAATCCAACCCAGAGACGGCCAGATCCGGGGCGGGCGCTTGTGTGGGGGCCACGGGCGCGGCGCACCGGCTGGGAGGCAGCGTCGTCCACACCATGGCGGCGTGGGAGACACGACGTCCAGGAGGCGTGGCGGCGCAGGAGTCGATGGTGCGGAAGGCGGCACGGTGGCGCGGGCGCCATCGACGCTAGGGTGGTGAGGAGATGACTGCCCCCGGGAGTGGAGACGCTCCTCCTGGAAGCAGCGCAACGAAAGACGAGCGGCGGCGCTACAATTTGAAGACTAGAAAACCTAAAGTTCTGATACCATGTTACAAAGGATAAAGCTTGTATTGCTCAGCCCAAATAGGCCAATATATAGAGTACATAAGCAATGGAAACCTAAACCCTAGGACAACAGGAAATAACACTAATACCCTTAATAAATGCTACCTCATTTGTATTCCTATCTTACACCCTGAATTAATCTCTCTTCTTCTCACCTGTCAATCTGTACATATAGTTTTCTGTACGTTTTTAAGAGAATCGAGCACTTCAATTGCTCAATGAATTCATCTTCACAGGGAGATATAAAGTTCATGTCCACACTGTGACAAGAGGAAGGGAAGAAGCATAGGAAGAGATTACTTTTTAGTGCTGAATGCATGATGTTGCTGCATGACTGCAGAAAGGTAGATGTACCGTATAAGCATAAGGTTGATAGTTTTGCACATTTCACATCGAGATATATTCTACTATGCATTTATCAAGCAGTGGTTTCGTATTACGTAAAAGCGTTGAAGTAATAAGTTTGTTAAGTGTGCTGCAGGCATCCTTATCAGGCAGAAACCAGCAGCTAAAAAACGGCCTACCAATTGCTTTGTTTTTACCAGAGTCGGGATAAGTGTTCTTTGGTCACATTTGTTCATCTACTTTGCCCATGTCCATTATGAGCTGCTCCTATGAGATAATTCTATTTAAGAGCGATTTGGCGAACTTGGACATTATCTCTACGTTTCTTTTTAAATAATGAACCAACCTATTGTTCTCTCCAGTTTCCTCTACATGCGTTGAGTTCTATTGGATTTTGAATGCAACCAAATTTTGGTGCAGCTTTTTATTCATGTGGATGTTACCTACTAGGAAGGAAGTCCTGTAACTGCTGTAGGATTGGAACAGATACTGCTGGGTGATTAACATAAGGTCCTTTTTTTTATGCTACTATACTGCGTCATCTTTATAGTAACAAACATAGGCAGCTTGACCATTCCTCTCTTTGATGTTAAGTCTAAAATATTAACTGATGGAAAGGAAAATACTAAAATTTGTTAAGGTCAACAAATTGATTGGTGATTGAAAATGATACTCCATGAATTAATATTCCAAAAAAGGAGAATTGAAAATTTAGGCTCTACATAGCTAGCACATTTGGTCAATGTTGTGAGCTATCATGGACGCCAGATCCAGTCTATTTAAGTCACATGATTTCGATATACTTATGTATTGCATAAATAGTCAAATACAACGTTTGGATAGTCTCCAATTGGAACCAGAGCATCAACTTCTACATTAAATCTATGGACTCCAAGTCGTACCAACTCACATGGCTCTCTAAAGATACTAGCCATAACAAATGAACCATCTCCGTCACGCGCAACTAAATTGGACGAAATTGTAACAGCAAAAGAACAACAAATTGGAATAGGGTTCGGATGACCTTACCAAAAGAAAAGAGTACAACATGGAACAGCGTGGATGCTTGAGGCTGTAATTGTCGAATGTAATGGCAGAAAGAGATGCACCACGGACAAAACTGCGTAAAAGTCTTCTGCCCAGTCAGAATTCGAAGTATTAACAAGATGCTTTCTCTTCATATATCTCAAGGTTTTCACACCATAATCCCATTAAAAAAGGTTTTCACTCCATAATTAGATGGCTCATGGCTCCAATGGCCAATAGTCCATGCATGCATAGGGCTAATTATATGTCAACAAAGAAAGTGCTATGCAAGGTTGTTATGGTGTCGAGATATCGGCGATATCTCGTCGCCATATTGTCGTGGCGGACCAGAGGCTCCATGTCGTCCGGACGACATGGAGGTGCGCTGTATCCGCCGTCGCCGCGGCCGGATCCGCCGCCGCCGCGGCCAGATCTACTGCCTCCGCCGTCGCCGTAGCCGGATCCACCGTCACCGCAGCCGGATCCGCCCTCGCCGCAGCCGGATCCACTGCCTCCGCCCACGCCGCAGCCGGATCCGCGGTCGCGCCGCCTCTTGCTTCGCCGGGCGACGAGTCTTCGCTGCCTCCTCCGCGGCTGCCGCTTGGGGGCGGTGGATAGTGGCGGCGGGAAGAGGGAGCGGCCGTCGGCGAGCTGGCTCGGCCTCGCCGGCGCCGGAGGCGGAGGAGATGGGGGAAGGAGAGAGGGAGAGAGGAGGGAGGCGGCCGAGCGGGCGAGAGGGCGAGAGGAGAGAGGCGGCCAAGCGAGCGGGCGAGAGGCGAGAGGAGGCGGCCGAGCGAGCGGGCGAGACTGTGCGTGCGGCCGCCGCCACGCACGCCAGTTATCTGATTTAGGGTTTGATATTTTGCAATTTAGTCCTCCTATTTTCTCAAATTACAATAAAATCCTTCTTACTTTATATTTCTTCTGTTTAAACCCTCCGGAAATCCAATATTTTTGTGGCTACTTATGTGTATGGCGTCGCCACGCGCGCGCATAAGCGATATTGTTGTGTGAAGGTGGTGAGGCGCGCGCTCGCCGCACCACCGTAATAACCATGGTGCTATGAAATTGTTGAAGCCTTTGTTCTTTCATGACGAATTTTGAACAAGCTGAGTACTTCACCAAAGCAATAACTCAACAACAGCTACAGCGAATTCTGGTTTAGAAAATTGAGTATTATTGATATCCGGTCGTGAACCTTACTCAAGAATATTGAGCTAAACAATAAGAACAAGCACTCCTCAAAATCACTGGAAAATTATGCCATGAGTGACTATGACCATACGACGCCACTTGCCATCGAATATTTGAAGAGAATTTATGTATTTCATTAATATGACCATGTACCATGGACTTCCATAATTCCACTATTGAGAATTCTGAACTCGAGAATTAGATGGTGCAAAGTTCAACGGAAAAGCTCAATCAATAGGGAGATTGTTGGCACATGCTAGGTGAGGACTCCAAATACTGTATAGGCCATGAAAGTTGACAGAAGAATACAAAACCGAGGCCTGTGTCATGGGCAAGTGACTTACTTTGAAGCAACCAGTTTGAAACTGGATTGTTCCAAATTTCTAATTGGTTGCCTAGCTCTTCCCCCAATCACAATGAGTAGTCTTTCCCCCTGTCCATGTGGATTGTCCTCTTATTAGGCACCACTTTGACGGTATCGTTGAAAAGCTCGGCCCCAGATGCCGCTCCATGATGCAATCAATATTCTAGTTTTTATATCTGATAAAAATATATATTGGATTTCTAATTTTTATCTGACAACATATATATTGGATCTCTGATACATATTATTCCCATTCTCAAGGGGTTCTTAGCAAAGATATGGAAGTGTGTTCATAGATTCACCCCTCAAGTCTGCCTTATTCTATAAAGAAGTACCGCTTTCTAGTCTGAAAATATCCAATCTTGGGCTTGCACGTTGTTCAGCCTACAAGGGCACAGCTAATCTCCCCTGTAAGTATAAAATGGATGCATGCATGGCTAGAGGTGGGACTTGGGCCGGGCTTCTTTGGGCCAGCCGGCACGGCGGCACGCCGCGGCCTAAGCACGCCCGCCCGACACGTGGCGGGCGTGCGCACGGCACGAACGGTGGGCGGGCTGGGCTTCAAAATCCGCACGGTGGGCGGCACGGCACGGCACGGCAGATCGGGCCGTGCTCGGGCCGGCACGGCACGAAGAGCACGGTTGGCCAGAAACTATTTAAAATTGATTTCTTAACTATAGTAAATTGTACTCATGACTCTCTTAGAGCTTTTCTATTTGACTAGTTGGGTAGGCCTATGCTAGATTGTCGGGCGATGTCCACGTACGCCATAGTCTAATTTGCACCAAGATATGCATTCCATTGGACTAGATGACCAAGTTCGAAGGTGAAATGACATGAGACAATAGAACCGAATTTTAAGTAGGTTTTTAATAAGGCGGATACAAGAGAAAGGAAGATAGCGGCCACCGCTACCATTGTCGCTATCGCTTTTGTCGTGTATAGTTACTTTGGGCTGGGCTTGGTGCACGCACGAACGCCAGACGGTGGGCTTTGGGCGTGCTTGGGCCTAGCCAAAGATGAGGCGGGCGGCGCGGCACGGCGCGATGGGATGATCGGGCCGAGCCGCACGCGCGAAGTGGCCCGGCACGGTGGGCTGGGGCGTGCCGCACGGCACGCCCAATTCCCACCTCTATGCATGGCACATAAGCATGACATGAGTTGGGCGTCAAGTTGAAGCTTCCTTCCGAATTCTGATCATTGCTAGCACTATGAATTAATTAAAGAAACGTACTTTCAGTCTTGTCATTGTGCTCGTGCGATCGATCTGTCCTATACCGATCTAACCACCCTATGTGCTCTACTTGTCAAATCTCTTGGTTACCTAAACCAAATATTTTTTAGGATCACGTAAACTAGGTTAGCTCCTACCTACGTGATCACCATGTATATTTTCTGATATAATGGTCATCTCACCATGTCAGAGTAGCCGACGGTTTTGTACTATGGCCATCACCAAAACCATTTGACACTACTATGCACACAGCTCTTGCTTCCATTTCGGACCATGTGTGCATTCCAAGAAAAAGAGGCAGCTTGCAAATTAAAGTTGCAATTGCTGTATCTGAACAAGCTATCAATCATCTCAACTTTATACATAAATCGTCATATCTGACCAAACTCTTAAATTTCTTATTCTTCTTTCTATATGCATGCGTTTCATGAATCATGATTTTCTTATTTAATATGTACAACTCTTCCTTTAGAACAACTAGATTGGTACTCGCAGAATCAGAATAGTTTGTTGTTTCATGTGCATACAAAATGGCTAGTCTCTACAGGTAATTAACAAAAACGAATGGCCTCAAAGTGTAAAAAAATAGATAGATATTCGGTGAAGTCAACGAATACATTAAAAAAAAGCAAACAATAAGCTATAGGGGCTGTTCTTTTTAATTGCAATTTATGACTTTTGAGCTATTCGTGAGAGAGTGCGGAGTAAAAGAAACTTGCGTACGATTTAAGCTGATATAAATAAAGTCATTACATTATGTACTACAGTCAACTTATAAACTCGTCTTGAAAAACACTCTATTTAATAGTTAGTTATTATAGAAAAACTTAAAAATAACTTTTAAAAATTGAAAAGAAGAGACTCATAAGTCAATTTAAAGGTTGAATCTGCATTCAATTGAACATGGTAACTGTACCGTACTAACACAATTAGTTCTCGAGGTCTACAGGTCAAAACGTTTCCAAGTGTAATAGTTAATTGACATGTTTACCTTCCTAACTTGAGATATATATTCGATCTTGATTTGACTTCTGCGAAAGGGTCTCTAGCCTAATGGTTAGAGGCTTGAGTAGCACCCAGTCTCCGGGTTCGACTCCCAGTGGGAGCGAATTTCAGGCTTGGGGGAAAAAATCCCCTCGCCTGCTACAACACCAAAGCACAGGTCTAAGGCCAGGCTTGGGGGAAAAAATCCCCTCGCCTGCTACAACACCAAAGCACAGGTCTAAGGTCCCGCCAAGGCGTTGATCCAAAGGATCCGCCGGTAGTCTCACAAGGTCGGGCGATGGTGCCGCTGTGTAAGGGTGGAGCAGGGGTTCGGGGGTTTTCTTGGTCTGCGTGAGAAGACCTTCTTCTTAAAGCAATGCCCGGGGGATTCTTCCCCCCGCAGGTCGAGTTTTTTTTTTTTTGATTTGACTTCTGAATTCTGATCCATGCATGAAGCCAGATCAGAGACAGGAGAACACATGCATGCATCCATATTTATCGCACTGTTCGTTTTCTTACTCCAAGAGGGTCTAAATTATACCAGCTCGCAAGTTATTTTTCTTTCTTCCAAGTCAAACAGGTGTACGTATACACGACGATAAGAAAGATCAGAGACTAGGACATATAAGCAATTGAAAATTATACTAGTTGTAAACAAAAAAATCCAATTAATGGATGAACTAAATTAGTGAATGCCACCTGTTAACTAGAAAAATGGAAGACGCAGCAAACTTAAAAGAGATCCATTAGCACACGTACTATTCGGTGGAAACCGGGCTGGTTTTTAAAAAATCATTGATCTACTTCTACTAGTTCTTGAATTGCTGAAAATTTCAAGCTCTGAGCTAAAACGGTACCACATTACCTAACAATAGTGTGTAAAGTCCGGCTGGTGTGTACACTAATTCAAACGCAAAGCTTGAACGGCACTGCATGAAGTACCTAATTACCTAAACTGCACGCTGAGAAGTACAAGTTGCCAATGCCAGTCATGGAGTGGCATATATCTATTTCTCTCAGTGATATATGCGCTAGCTAGCTCTGAAGTTCCCAAATGGCAACGCAAATATGGATTAACAAAGAAAGTTCTTTCTAGCTGGGTAAAAACTGAGTGCAATTCTTAAGGATTTTAGTGTAAATCCCACAATTTTCGGAGGAGGGCACCTATTACTTCTCAAGGCAATACAGCTCCGTTACTAATGGAAGATAAGAACCATGCATGCAAGGCAAGTAGGCAATTGCAAATGGAGGTTTCAACGCATTGGGATCTAAAAACAATGGTGAGACGAAATCCATGGACTATACCTCTAAAAGAGCACCAATGGGATCACCAGAAGAGGCAATCAGAATCTCGAAGACCACCCCCAGCTGAACCTACACAGTATTCTAGGCAAATGGTACATCTAACTTTGGATCACACTACTACATCCTGTTCTTAATTTCCATAAGATTAGTTATGATTAAGGTCAATGGTCTTGCATTTGATTAGTGTGTTGATTTCTTTTTCCTTTTGAGATTAGTGTGTTGATTTGTTGATTTCCCAAAGAATACCATACAAGTGGTCCAGTGATGTGCCTGTGGAAGGGGAAACCTTGTATCTAGGAGATATATATATTTAGTCATAATAGTCCAAACTTTGCAGGTGGAGCCCAATTCTTAATAATGATAGATCTAGCTAGCAAGAAATTATTAGTTTTCTTGAACAAGGAAATGCTTTTGTTAGATGTATCTTAGATTGTATATATCTTTGATTATTTATACATCCAGTTCTGATGTTTCTGAACAATATTCCTTTTTCCGTGACATAAGTTGCTATACACTTGTCATTACTTTGTTGTGATCTGCATGTTCTATACATGTATTGATGTATATCCAAGGCTTCGTAACAAAATGAGGTTTCCACATTTTTCTTAGAATTATATGAGATGCCAGGCTTACCTGTTGTGCATACCCAATGGGTCAATGCAACATTTTTCAGACCAATTAGTTGCCCCCCCCCCCCTTACCATACTTTTTCTAATTTGATTCAAGGAATCAAACCATGAGTATTGAATCACGATAAATCGAGTTCATGACATGGCATTCAAAACCTGAAAAGATGCTCGTCGCTAGACATCAAAATCTAAATGATACTCCTAGGAAGTTCCTAATTGCATGTTCAATGGCAGAGCATACATGCATCTGAAGTGACCGGATCGATTTCCAAGCTGATGTCACCATATCGTATCATGCGTGCATGGTACTATAGCTCGTAGATTCAGATGGACTTTTCTCAGAGAAATTCTAACCTGTGAGAAAGACGCATGTGGTCCTCTACTCTCACCAAAAATCAATACACAGATAAAAGAAGTATGTGGTCTTCTACTGTTGTGGTATGGGTCAGATGACCGAAGGTAGGATACTTACCCTTGATCGGTTGGTCATGCCACTGCCAAGGATCTAAGACCTGTTGAAGAAGAGAAGAAGACACGAAAACTTTGTTTATTTGTTTTGCTTAATGGTAACGATACAATGATGTCTCTTTTATAGGGATGGCTAAACTTGACCCCTAAGAAATATATCTTTATATTAAGAAACTAATCCCTAATAATAGAAAATTTATCTCTAATATATAGAAATAATCTAAAAGAAAGCAAACACACATAATAAGGAAACTAAATAGATAACAACCATACGGCATGCGAGCTAGTGTTCACGCAACGTACGGCGCTACAATACCGCGAGGTTATTGTTCACAGTGCTATAGTACTTCTCGAGTATTGTTCATCTGCCACGGGTACTGTTCGTCCACCATTGTAGTACCCCCACAGTATTGTTCACGAGCCTGCTGCGTGCATCGCCGGGATCCTAAGCCATAACATTACACCCCTCGCGGCGAGACAGCTCGTCCTCAAGCTGTCAGGTGGCGGCCATGGTTGAAGTATTTCATAATCCCATGTCGACGAAAGGGCATGATGATGACGTTGCGTCACATGGAAGAAGATTCGTGAAGCCCAGTGAACAACAATGAGGATAACAACCCTCCAACATCGGTTGACGTCGCAGTAGTCATCGGTAGCAAGGGCAATCGACGCAGGGCAGCAGTGGTATCCTTCTTGCCCTAAGATGCAACGGTTATGGGAGAGATGCACGATGTCGCTAACCTCCACATGGCAACCGTTGTGCTCCACACTTGTGGCATGGTGTTGACCAGCCACGTGGAGAGGACCGCTACTGGACAGTGACAACCTTCCTCTTTGGCAAAGGTACCAAAGGTGAAGCCTGAAGAGTTGTTGTTGGTGACATGGCCAGTACTAACACCGGTGCTGGGGAAGGTGGTGGCAATGCAACATTGCAATGGCACACGATGCCTCTTCCTACTCCTTTAGCTTGTCCAACTCCATAGCCTTCTCTAAAGTGGCCATCATATTGTCAAGTAAATATCCTATTTTCTCGTTGCTAGTCATCAACATGTCCAAAAAAGATAATTCAGTATCGGAAGTCATGGTGAGTGGCTCTGATATTAAATATTGTGGTACGGGTCTGATGACCGAGGGAAGGGCACTCGCCCTTGATCGGCCAGTCATGCCACTGTCAAGGCTCTGAGACCTGTTGAAGAAGAGAGGAAGACACGAGAACTTTGTTTATTTGTTTTACTTAATAATAACAATACAATACTGTCCTTTTTATAGGGATGGCTAAATTTGACCGTTAAGAAACATATCTGTATATTAAGAAACTAATCCTTAATAGTAGGAAACTTATCTCTAATACATAGAAATAATCAAAAAGGAAACAAACCCACATAATAAGGAAACTAAATATATAACAACCATACGGCACCGCGAGCTAGTGTTCACGCGACATACGACGCTATAGTACTGTGTGGTTACTATTCATAGTGCTACAGTACTTCCCAGGTACTGTTTGTCCGCTGTTGCAGTACCCCACGATATTGTTCACGAGCCTATTGTGTGTATCACCGGGATCCTAGACCATAACATTCGAGGACCGATGGTAGAGCACTCACCCTTGATCGGCCGGCCATGCTGCCACCAAGGCTCTGAGGTCTGTTGAAGTAGAGAGGAAGACTAGAGAACTTTATTTATCTTTTTGCCTAATATAACAATACAGAATTTTGGACGCTTTTGGTACTGTTGGTGCCGGAAATTCCAAAAATAGCGCCAATCGAAAGATAATTCCCGATCTAACCCCCTACGTGGCAATCGTGCGGCCGGGGAGCGCACGACACCGAGATCGTGTGGTCTGTGACCACACCATCACCGAGTGATGCGGTACCTGACCGCACCACTCGTATGGCCTCCTCGCCGGACACCAATTACAAAATTTACAGGTGAACCGAATCGACCCCATCCGCCCCACCACGCCTCACAGGAAATAGTTTCCAACTCCTTGTGACTGATGCGCCTGGTTTTGGATTGGGCAGTGAGCTGAAGTACCTCGTCACCAGCTTATTCTGTCTAGTTTTCCCTCCACTCAATGATGGTGTGCAGTTGTCTCTGAAGCAATCTGAAAAAGGCTTGCTTCATTTTTTCCCCAACTAATGATCACTCTGATCTTCCATGCCTCTACTGTTTTCTCACGTTGTCGCCTAATTAAAGGGCTAGCTTTGCAGCTTATTGCTTTTGCAGGCCATACGAGTGGTGCGGTCGGGTACCGCATCACTCGGTGATGGTGCGGTCGGGGACCGCACGATCTCCCCGGCCGCACGATCGCCACGCGTCGCCCTCTCCTGAGTCGTGCAATCGGCAGGGGGCTAGATCAGGAATTATTTTTCGATCGACACTATTTTTGGAATTTCTGGCAACAACAGTGCCAAAAGCGTCCAAAGTTCAACAATACAATGTTGTCTTTTTTAATAGGGATAGATAAACTTGACCTCTAACAAACCTATCTCTTATTAAGAAAATTAATCATAATAATAGAAAACTTACCTCTAATACATGAATAAATATAAAAGAAAATAATCCCAAATTTGGTCGTACTCTGATATCTTGACGCGATCATCGTTCACGGTACTATTTGTGGTAATCGCTTCACGACATGCTTTGGTCTCGTCAGTGTGCTATATGCCTACTAATCTTAGTCCGTAACATTACACCCCTCACGGCAAGACATCTCGTGCTCGAGCTATCAGGTGACGGCCATGGTTGAAGTCCTTCTAATCTCATGTCGATGAAAGGGCACGATGATGACACCATGTCGCATGGAAAAAGATCCGTGAAGCCTTGGTGAGTAACAATAAGGATAGCAACCCTCCAGCATCGGTTGACGTTGTAGTAGTCGTAGGTGGCAAGGTCAACCAACACGAGGTAGCAGCATCCTTCTTGCCCTCGGATGCAGTGGTTGTGAGAGGGATGTGACGACGTCGCTGGCCTCCACCTGTCAGCTGTTGTGCTCCACACTTGCGGAGGCATGTTGTCGGCCGATCACGTGGAGATGACTGTCGCTGGATATCGACAACCTTCCTCCTTGACAAAGGCACCAAAGGTGAAGCCTGAAGAGAAGTTGTCATTGATGACGTAGCCATTGCCAACGTCGGCACCAAGGAAGGTGATGGCAGCGCAGCCATTGCAATGGCATGCGACACCTCTTCCTGCTCCTTCAGCTTGTTCACCAACTCCATAGCCTTCTCCAAGTTGACTATCATATTGTTGAGTAAAGACTATTTTCTCGTTCCAGCCATCAACATGTCCAAGAGAGATAATTCAGCATCAGAAGATATGGTGAGTGACTTTGATACCAAATGTTGTGGTATGGGTCTGAGGACCAAGAGTAGGGCACTCGCCCTTGATCGGCAGGCCATGCGCCGCCAAGGCTCTGAGACATATTGAAGAAGAGAAAAGACTAGAGAATTTTATTTATTTGTTTTACTTAATGATAACAATACAATATCGTCCCTTTTATAGGATAGCTAAATTTGACCCCTAAGAAATCTATTTTTATATTAAGAAAATAATCCCTAATAATAGGAAACCTATATCTAATACATAGAAATAATCTAAAAGAAAACATACATAATAAGGAAACTAAATAGATAACCATACGGCACGCGAGCGGCTGTTCACATGACGTACGTCGCTACAGTACCGCACGGTTACTATTCACGGTGCTACAATACTTCCCAGGTATTGTTCATCCATCACGGATCCTAGACCATAACATCTACTTTCACAAAAATACCAATAGTACGGACAATCTTTCGTTGATCTAGCTCAAACATGATAAATTATGACTGAATTTCTTGTAACAAAATTTCCCCATTTCTCCGTAAGCTAGTGTCATAGAACTGCATGCCCATTAGCCATGGCACTTTTCCATAAAACACCACTCAAGCTACCCATGGCTATTCTCACGTGGGGACCCAATCGCTTAACCTTCCGATCGTCCTAAAGTCCCATTGGAACTTTGAAAACTATTTCTTACGTGAGGACGGCCCTACAATAGTCGGCTGAGGCGATGACTTGTAGGAAGCTTCATACGGATATCAACGTTGGACGCGCTCGTCCGGCCAGACGTACGTAGTCCGGACGCACATCTTAATTGCCCTCTCAACAGCAGCAACAAGTTGCACATGTTGAAATCCACATAAATCTCAGTCGCCTGTGCTTTTCTTTTCTGCAAGTCACCCAAAGAGTGTGGTTGTATTTGACACTTGGGATGCTGACCGCCTAACATAGGTAAGCACCGGGTTACGACTTTGTTTATGCCGAAGTCCAAACAGGAGAGGGAAGAGGCCATGGCCTGCCTTTATAAGCCATAAGACGGTTCAAGAACAAAAGAGAGAGAAAAGGATTGAAGGTAGAGAGAAGCTAGAGAAGAAGAGGAGAGCGAGCTGTGCTGCTCAAAACAGCTAGCTTCTGTGAAAGAGGAGGAGATGATCAAGGGAGAGAAGCAGCTTCGTATCCATGAAGAGCGGTTTAAAAACGAGGTTTGGAATTCTTTTCTTCTTTTAATTGTATGTTTTTAAGCTTCGAAGAGTTTGGTTATTTATTTGAACAGGAACGATTAGGGAATAAAATTTAGACGGTTACCAGCGGAAATCGATCATACCAGTGAGGGCCGGTAAGGAAAACGAATCAAGGTTTAGTAGTGGGCCCATATTTCAAATAAAATTCATTTAAATACAAAAATACATCAGATTTCAACTTCATTTTCATCTCTATTTCATGTATATATAAATATCTAGTTTATCTCCACAAGTATCCATAGTTTTTTTTTCTCAAAACTCAAAATTTTCACAAAATTCAAATTTGAATTTCAATTTTTTTTGTTAAAATCTTCTGAAATTTCCGGTAACTACCGGTTACTGGCCGTACCAGGCGGTAAATTTTTTCAACCTGTAGTTTATTCTCTGGGTACGATTAGCCGATTAGGACTTAGGTGAGATATATTTTTGGGTTCTTGTTTTGATTCATGAAAAAGGAGTTTCTTTAGACATGCAGTTCTTTTGGGATATGTGCGCATGTTTGAAACTAAAAGTAGGGGTGCATGTTTAGAGACAAAATTTTATGTCAAAATCAATCAGGTGCCCATCTTTTTACCAAATATTAGGAACCACCGGTTCTGGTGCATACATAGCAGCACAGACAAAACATGGATAAACCATGGAATGGTCCACAGCTGATCCTAGTATACTTATGGATGAACGATACTGTTTGCTGATCTTACAGATAATCTTATACGTTATTATTGTAGATGAAAGAAGATGATCGGCTCTTAGATGGCAATTTTTTCAAGTCCTTGCTAAACCAATCAAGCACAAAAAAAGAGGTAAATAACAATTAAACATATATTCAATAATACACAATACATTAAAGATGGAAAAATTCATGGCTGGCTATTAGAGGATCCAATAAGATCTGTCAAAATTTTCCTTTTACTTCATAGATGGCAGTATAAATTCTGACGGCTAACTTTCTAACCCTGAAATTTCCTAGCCTGAATTTTCATTAAAAGACCACCTACTTTCATTAACTGTGTCAAAGTTTCCTCTACTGCAAAACTTTTTGTTTCCTCTTCTGCAATATACTGATGCCAAAGTTTTAACTTCCTAGGTGCGCTCACCAATCCCAAGCGAAAGATCTTATATGGACTCGTCAGCGAAGCATACTTCACCAAACCTGAAGGCTCTAAACGAGGTCAGGATGGCACATAGTTATATCTTCCTATTGTTTTAATTATCTTCCTAGGTGCTAATATCGAGTAGTTAAATACACGCCAAGACAACTAGCCATTATCATATGTGATTCGCTTCAGAAATGACTAATGGGCCGGGTCTCATCGTTGTGCTTTCATGGCTTCAGGTTGGGAAGATAAGCTAGCATCCACGAGGGCAGAGATGGGTGAAGTAAGAGAAGAGAACGAGAGGCTCAGGAAGATGCTATCGCGCATCGCAGAGGACTACCGATCTCTTCAAATGCACGTCTACGATGTTCTTCAACAAGGGCAGGCGAAGAAGCTCGCAGACTCTCCGACCACCTTGCCCACCGACATTGAGGAGCCTGAATTCGTCTCACTGAGCCTCGGCACGAGCACAAGAAAGCGCAATAAGGAAGAGAAGAGTACTATTGGCGAAGGCAAAGAAAATGAATTTTCTTTCAAGATTAAAGAAGGCGGCCTCTCTCTTGGACTGTCAGACTGCAAAGTTGGTGCAACTAACAGTGAGAAGGTACAGCCGGATGTGCTGACCTTGAGCCCTGAAGGCAGCTTTGAGGACACCAAGCACGAAGCCGTCGGGACAACAGAGCAATGGCCACCGAGCAAAATGCTGAAGAATTTGAGGAGCGGCGGCGCGGAGGCCGAGGATGATATAGCCCCGCAGCCACAGGTCAAGAAGACTAGGGTTTCGGTGAGGGCAAGGTGTGATGCACCAACGGTACGTACGTACATACATAACAGAAGTATCTTGGAAAAATGTCATCTCTCGCTAACATATGGTGAGATAACCTAATGAGATGGAGATGTGATTTGGATTGCTGTGCAGATGAATGATGGATCCCAGTGGAGGAAGTATGGGCAGAAGATAGCAAAGGGGAACCCGTGCCCGCGAGCCTACTACCGGTGCACCGTTGCACCAGGATGCCCCGTCAGGAAGCAGGTATATCATGCATGATCTATATCAAACAGTAATGCTCAAATTAACTTCAGATCTTCGAAACTACGCATTTTTTCCTGTTCAAAATTACAATGCTACTTTTATTGAGTATGAATTTAATTACTTGCGAGAAATTGACTCGGGCGGGGACCAGGGTTACAAATTTCGGACGAATTTTCGTGAAATAGGCGAAATTTCGTCCCTTTCGGAGGGTACCGAAATAGGTTTTATTCAGCTAAATTTTGGTCGAATTTGGCTCTATTTGAAATTTGTTTATATTTTATTCAAATTTGGGTTAAATTTCATCAAAAATTTGATTTTTTCCTTTCGAAATTTCGAACCAAATGAACAAAATTTCGTTCATTCGTTCGTTTCGCTGGGGACCGAAATTTTTTTGCATCGGAAAATTTTAACACTGGCGGGGACTGACCCGAGTCTCCAACTAACAAAGGCATTATACAATTGCAATACAACATAGGTTTGGAGCCAATCATAACCCAAATTCTGTTCGGTTTGCGAGTAAAACTGTAGGCGATTGGTTGAACTGGACCAACTAACAGGCATTGCCCGTGGTCTCCTAAATTTCCAAATCAAATTCAAATTAGTCCATGAAAATTACCAATTGGCGAGCTAAATTAAGCGCTTAGGTCTTACAAACCTATTCCTAAATATGATCGAAACCACCACATGGTCGAAAAATCCCTCATCTAAGCTCACAAATCAAGCAATCAAGTACTAGCGTCTAATACGGGCCAAACGTTGAAATTCAAGGGAGCACGAGAAATTGAGATCGGAGTCTGACCTGATCACGAGGGCCGGAGGCGCAGGGAGGTGGGGATCGAGTGGGGGCGCGAAGCCTGGCGCCGCTGGCTTGAGTGCTGCCGCTCCTGCCTGCGCCGCTTTCGCCGTCGCCGTCGAGCACTGTCGCGAGGCCGGATGGCGCGAGGCAGGAGGCCTCGAAGGCCAGCCCCGGCGCCGGTAGGGTTCTCTCCTCTCCCTTCGCTGCGGCTTCACCAATTCCGACTTCCCGGCGGCGCGCGCACGCGCCTGGGATTTTGGTTGGTCGAATCAAACTGGTCTGGTCCCTCCCACGCCAGCCGAATGGCCAACGGAATTTAGAGATTTTGAGGGGCTGAAAAGAATATGGCGGGCTTTGGAAACTTGATGGCCTATTTTGTATTGGAATGGGCTGTGCCGCGGCCCATTTCAAGTGAGTCTTTCAAAATTCTCTCAAAAAATATATCCATGTCTTTCCAAAATTCAAATGATCCAAGCACATGTTTCGAGAAACAATGTAGGCGCATTTGAATGAAATATGCGGACTGTACGAAATTCAACGTGTATGCAAGGATTCAAAAACCAAAAAGGGGAAAAATAGCCGACCCTCCGGTGCCGATCAGCAGTCAGTTACTGGTTTTAAACCGGTCAAATTTTATCAACAAAATTAAACTTAAAATTTTAATTTAACCAGTTTTTGGCCGATTATCATTCAAAACTATTATTCATCTATTTAAATTTATACATTTTCTAACTGGCATTTTTTATCGATCTGGGTCGGCACGACCGGTAACCATTGGTTTTTTATCCTTGCATGTATGTAACAAATTTCAGGCGAACTGTGTATCAAGTATCAACTATCTGCCGCTTCTTAGGGGGTGATCGGTATGGCTGAAAAGCTCGTGGCTTATGGTCAAAACATCAGAGTTGGTGAAAAAAGCATCAGAATGGTGTGAGGCTTATTTAGCATAATTAAATTTAAAAATTTAAAAATAAAAAAATATGTTAGCCCATTACGTATAATACAAACAAATACGGGAAAAAAGAACCGCAAAAAGCTCAACAAAAGCGAAAAATTCAGAAAAAGACGAAACTTATGAATAGTGCCAAAAAGCCTCCGGCACTGTAGCAGAAGCCTTGTTGATCGCAACGTATAATTCATGTTTGAAATGCTGAAAATTTTTCTTATCCTTGCAAGAATTAAATTGTTTCTTATAATATTCATGCGAAACTCATATGAAATTCCTGCGTTCCTTAAACCGTGCATGTCCATGAGCACAAGATGATGCTTAACAGAAATTTAAACTTCACCTAATCAAAGATGCTTAAATTTCGAGCTCACTCTTTGTAATGGCATACATACACTAGCACTCCTCTCCTCACCATGAATGTCCATGTGCGTGTCACATTTGCAGGTGCAAAGATGCGCGGAGGACATGTCAATCCTGATCACCACCTACGAGGGCACGCACAACCACCCACTCTCCGTCTCCGCCACGGCCATGGCGTCCACCACCTCCGCCGCGGCGTCCATGCTCATGTCGGGCTACTACACCTCCTCGGCTTCCCGCCACCTCGTCCGCCGCCGCCGGCCTCCGGCTGCTGCCGACGCCTCCAGCTGCCCGGCGGCCTGCCGTTCTTCCTCCCGACCGGCGCCGCGTCCATCAGCTCCACCCCATCCTACCCCACCATCACCCTGGACCTCACCTCGCCGGCTACCTCGCAAGCCCTCTCTCTGAGCAACAGGTTCTCGTCGAGCTGCACTGGCTCTCACAGCGCTAGGTTCCCTCCCACGAGCTTCGCCTTCTCCGGCTCCGGGACGAGCAACCTTCCCAGCGCTACTGCATGGACGGCCAGTGGTGGGTACTTGAGCTATGGATCATCAGGCGCACCGTACAACGGCGGCAAGAGCTCGTTCGAAGCTGCGCTCAGAAGCATCAATGGAAGGCAAGGCTCAGCAGCATCACCCTACCAGGTGCCTCAGCTGCAGCAGAAGGCCTCCGCGAGCGGCGGCGCGGCGCCGGGTGTGCTCACCGACACGATAGCGAAGGCGATCACGTCGGACCCGAGCTTCCACACGGCGCTCGCGGCCGCCATCACGTCGTACGTCGGCACGCAGGGTGCGTCGTCAGCAGGTGGAGGAGAGGGAAGCCAGGGGCTCAAGTGGGGGGAGCACCTCGGGTTGGGTCCGTCAAGCACGGCATGCTCGTCCGCGTTGCTGGCACGGTCGTCATCGACGGCGGCAGCGGCAGCGGCGCAGAGTGCGAGCGGCCAGATGTTCTTGCAGCCGTCGCTGGCGCTGTCAGGCTCGACGAGTGCATCCACTTCTCCTGTGGAGAACAGGGGGCACATTAGCTGAAGATAAATTCTGAATGTGTTTAGATTCATTCGAAAAAGTGTTTTTGGAATTTGATGATTTGGTGTACGTATCCTGATATCCAGGGGGTTCATGTGTGTGACTTGAGAAGATAGATATCCTGACAGTAGGATAAAGAAATTGTTTTGCTTCACAGTGTATACATGTAAAACAGATAATTGAGTTTGTGTTTTCTTTCCCTTACTTTTTATGGGTTAGCATAAGATGAGTTGATCATGATACATGAGCACATTAGTGACTAAGAAACAATAGAAGGCTATGTTTCAGATCTCCATTACTTCCAAAAAAAATCTATCTACAGAAATTTCATCTTGATTTATAAAATAGAGTTACATGCCTTTCTTTTAGAAAAGTTAGGCTACCTTCCAAGCAGCTTTTTTGCTTCTGACGTTTTGGCTACATGCCTTTCTTTTAAAGTTAGACCACGTTCCAAACAACCTTTTACTTCTGACGTTTTAGCTTTTTAATGTGGCTTTTTTTCTTTTATTTTTATTTTTCCTTTATTCCTTTGCATTGTCTATGGATGTTAAAAAAATTAGCCCTTGATTTCTACGCTTTATTTCTCGCAAATATTGCATTGTATAAACTGGTTACAAGCATATCAATATATATGCTAGAAACTCCTACTAACACACGTACTAGGACTTCGAATTGGACACCACTTCAACTCGAATTACACACTAAATCGAACTCAAATGCGACTAGGACTCTAAGTCAAGATTAATTTTAACAATCTCCTCCTTAATCTTGACTTTCTAACTTCTTTCCACCTTGCTTGAGTTTGGACGGCGACACATCTCAAACGTCCCTGATTCAACTCATCTTCAGAGCACTTCATCTTCGCTGAGCGCTTCGGCAACAAACGCTTTCTTCGTCTTCGGCTTTTGGCATTCTGAAGCAAAGTGTTCATAATCCTTATAGTTATAACACCTCACTTTTGCCTTATCAAACCTCCGACCTTTACGGCCTTGGCCATCACCTCTGGAAGTGTTCTTGCCTTCACGCTTCGATGATTGTGCCTCCCACTCAGTAGCGAGTCAACAAGAGCCGTCCTTCACCTTTGTTGCTAGTGTCATGGATGTGTTCCTCATACGCCTTAAGACGACCAATGACCTCCTCCATGGTCATTGCCTTTAAGTCTCCAAATTGCTCTATGATGAAGCAATCGGGAGAAACGTGAGGGAATAGCACGGGAATTTCTTTACCACGCATAATTCTTCCACCTTCTCGCCAAGGGCCCGTATCATGTTGACGATGACCGCCAACCGGACGGCGAAGTCATTGATCGACTCTGTTTCCTTCATACGCAGCACTCGAACTCGGTCTTGAGAGTTTGTACCTTTGCTTCCTTCACACGATCTGTGCCAAGATGCATCGCTTTCAACGCCTCCCACGCGGCTTTGGCCATTTCCTTTTCGGTCAGTAGGAAGAGCGTCTCCTCTGGGATGCCTTGGTAGATGACCGCCAATACCATCTGATCTTTGCGCATATCGACGTTGCCGTTCTCGATCGCATCCCACACACCTTGAGCCTTCATGTACACCTTCATCTTGATTGCCCATGCTGCATAATTGCTAGTCGTGAGCATCGGATAATGCAGCGAGATAGCGGAACTCTCCTTCGCCATTGCACCGAATAATGCCTCGTCGCCGGCGACACTGCTTCCCAAAGTACGCGACATGATCTTGGGCACGGATCAAAAAACTCCGGCTACTTTGAAGGCTCTTGGACCGAGAGAAAACGGAGGAAAATTTGTTGTTTTCCTTTTTCTTTTTCTTTGAACTTTGCTCTCTTGCCCTTGCAGCTCTGCTTCTGCGCTTGGGGTCTTGCTCAACAAAGTTGTTCTTTTATTTGGGCATTGTCGGCCCAACTCGCACTTCGGTTTTACTTGGAGAATTCGCTCGGAAACCATATCGACACCGCTTCTCTTCCGCCCAACCGATCTTGCCATGACCTTTGGTCCGTTCTCGCGAGGCCCAACCCACGCCGCATCTCCACTCCGTCGTGCACTCCTCCTCGCTGGGCTTCTTCCAGTGCCGCACCGGCTCGGCCACCTCTTCCGCCGCGCCACCTCCACCACCGCCGCCCGCATCTTCCTCGCGCGGCCTCGAGCGCCGCGCCTCCTCCGCCCGGCCTTCTTTCTCCGGCAGGCTCCTCGGCAACAGCCTCGCGGTGCCTTCACCGCGCATATCACTGGCGTGTCACATCATGCGCTCCTCCCTGCCGCCGCGGCTCGCGCGCAGCAGCCACCACCCTCCTCGTCCTTGCGGGCTTACCTCGGGGAACGGCGGAGGCGAGCGGATCCGGCTGGTGTACATCCGCGTGGGGAAGATCCTCGACGCCGCAACCTGCGCCGCCTTCTTCCTCGGCGACGGCCTCCGCTTAGCCTCCTCTTCTGCGCCTTGGTCACTCCTCGCGCGGGATGGTGGCGGCAGCTTCTCAAGGACGGCCGGTGGCGGCGGTGGCCTTGGCAGATCCAGGCTCGACGACGGCGAAGGCGGCCGGATCTGGTCAGCTCCGGTCTTCTTCTCTGCAGCGGCGGCGGCGATGTCGGCGGGACTCGGACGACCCGAGGATGACCCGATCCGGCACGGCAGCGGGCGGGTGGCGCGCGCCTCGATGGGCGCGTCTTGGTTGCTCCCCCTTCGGCTCGGCTGCCAGCGCCGGTTCCTCCTTCTGCGGCGGCGCGGCGGCGTTTTCTCATGCGCGCAGCAGGCTTACTCCACGGCGCGCGGCAGGGCTCATCGGCGGCTGCAGCGGTGGCCGCCCCGTGCTACTCCCTGTGCTAGGCGTAGAGGCTGCTCCTCTCGCGGCGGCGTCGGCCGAGAGCAACGGTGGCCGCCCTCGGGAGCAAAGGTCACCCCCCAGGGGCAGCAGAAGAAGAACTCAAGGTTTTGACTCTGATACCAATTGTTAAGAAATTAGCCCTTGATTTCTACGCTTTATTTCTCGCAAATATTGCATTGCATAAACTGGTTACAAGCATCTCAATATATATGCTAGAAACTCCTACTAACACACGTACTAGGACTTCGAATTGGACACCACTTCAACTCGAATTACACACGAAATCGAACTCAAATGCGACTAGGACTCTAAGTCAAGATTAATTTTAACAATGGAAATATAACGGTATTTTTTTCTTATTTTCTTTTAATTGAATGCTTTCGAAAAGCTAACGGTCGCTACAATACAATTTCAACTAAAAAGCATATGAAAAGCCGAATTGAATGGAGCCTTACATCGCATAGGATCATCCGGTGATTGAGAAATCTACGGTATACTATTGTACACACTTGACACTCGTAACCTCATACGACTTGACATTCGTAACCTCGTACGCTGCCTGCAACACCAAATGAACATCAGTAGCCACTAATCAGCAGTAACCTATGGAGTTGCAGACAAGCAACATCGATCACTGATGCATCAAAACCATCTTCTTGCTTAACACAAGAACAGGCCATCAAAATGTTCACAAATGGCTTCAAATGTGAAGAACGTTGGCTGCGATTGTCACTTGGAGATGACTTTCATAAACCGGCTCACAGAACTAAAAACGCCCATGACATTATTCAGCAATGATGGCGCCTCTTCAGATTGCTCATTGCCACCTTCAAATATCATCTGCAAATTTCAATGGTGTTATATTTCAAAATGTATTTTTTTATGGAAAATGCCAACACTGCTTTCGAACTATAATAGCATGTGTAGTCAAGCATTTGTATAGCGACAGCGACGGAAAACATTTTCAGCCAAAATTTCGCGAATTTTGGTTTTCTTGACAGGTCCGAAAATTGGTCAAATCTGTGTATTTTCATTCGAAATTTCACGTTTAAATAGATTTCATAACTAATACTTGTAAAGAAATACTTAGCTAGCCTAGTGGTGAGGGATGATGGTAGGTGAGCATGAGGTTGTGAGTTTAAACCCTAAAACCGGCACTATTTTTTCCCCTCAAAAATTCAGATTTGAAATTAAAAAATTTGAACGAATATTTTTTTAATTTTGGATTTAGCAGTGGGGGCGATTTTTTTTTTTCTGAGAATGTTTTCCCTGGCGACAACAAATAGGTTTTCTATATTGAGGTTCTTCGGCTTGCATGCAGTATCAGTAGTTTTACTTTTACTTTTACTGCTTAATGCGTGTGCAGTGACACAATGCTGTCTTGAGATTGAGAAACGAGGTACTCTTGGGTGCTTGCAGTTTCTACATGCAGTCGCATAATTTAACTCACTTTTTCGGCAGCGTACATATTCAACTCAACAAGTATAAATAGATACTGATCAAAGATATGAAAAGGCAATAAATTAAACAGTTTTTAACTCCAGTCTCTAACCTCAATATCTGTTGCATCTGGGCGACTTATAAGTTCTCTGGCAAGCAAATACCGATTGGGCCTACTTGGATCATCGTAAAACACTTTCCACTTTCTGTAACATAAATAATAAAAACAAAGTTGTTTAGCCTATTCTTTCAATGAATATTAAGTTGAATTATATATGAATGAAAAAAATTACCCACCCAGGATAGCATCTAAAGATTGCACCAGTTGGCAATGGCCTCATTGAGTAAACAGTGGTAAAAGTGCTGCAAAGTGGGTGATGGATGTTAGAAAAGGACAGAGGGAGAACACAACAGAAAAAAAAAAGAAAAAAACACAATATTTTAATCACTTAGTTGATTACCACAAATAGTTTTAAGAAAATGAAACAGGTATAAATAACCACAGTTTACAGTTACAATTGACCATACTTTAGAACAGAGTGGTATACTTCATAGAAGATGTGTCTCTGTCAATACTCTGATCTTGGCAAGCAATAGCTATTTGTGTTTCGGGAAGTAGAAATAGTTACACATTGACAAGTATCAGGGTACAGATGTTTCCAATGACTTACCTTAAGAAATTTCTGCGTAGATTCAACATTAAAGCCTACTCCAACATCTCCACTAACAAGGCGTGGGTTCCACATGACAAGAGGTCTTATCTTCATTAAATTAAAATCGGCCATTATTTTAGGATGTCATATTGGATGGAATATATGTGCAAATAATAATAGTGATATAAAGAAGGTTGCTCAAAATATACAAATTTAGATGAATAGTTGATCCAAATATACAAACTTTAATGGATGAGAACATGAATGGATGTGTTTCGGCAAGCAATTCTGCATGATATCTTTCATGTGATGGCCACACATGCAAGTTTATACTAACCTGCTTGTGCAGATGCATTTAGATCCTGCAAATATACATGCATGGCCAAATACTCCGTAAATGCACATGCAACCTTATCCTACCAACTTTTCTTGGCACACTGAATGAAATTCCATATTTTTTTTTCATATGAACTAATGCAAGTTTATCTGCAGAAGTTTGAAATTTGACAAGGCATAGGTTGCATACAGGATCATCAGAGAGTTGAGATGCAATGCGCTCAACGGATTCCAGCATCTGATGATCAGGGATAATCATAACAATGACTTCATCCTCAGTGTCAACTGGTTTCCGATCGCTTAAGCTGCAATTTAAGTTGAAAGAACAGATAGAAAAAATACCAAAAAAGCAGAACAAAAATTAATGGCAGACATCTTAAAGAGCACGTCATCCATAATCTAACAAGAGGAAAAAATGGAATATTCTCACGATGAAAACCAATTATTGGTGGTGCTTAATTTTTTTCTTCTTATTTTCAATATTGATGGTAAAATTTGTGACATTTCACCCCTAGTCAATATTTAATGTCATAAAGCTAGAAGTAACCAATAAAATTTTTATTCTCCAAGAACACAAAATGGTCCGCATTTTGTCCTTTCATGTTTAGTAATATATGGTATCCACCAATAGAAATTTGAAGCGAACTGGAAAAGTCTTAACAACAAGAAACCATGCTTCTGTATAAATACTGCTAGCATGTCACATGAATTCAATAAATCATAATCCATAGCATGTCACACGAGTTTGGTAAGCAATCCATCTCCCTTCTGAGTGGACTACTGAAAGTAAAGCAGTACCTAGCACACTTGAACTGTGCATCTTTCCACTGATACTTCAGTAGGGCAGCTGCTCCAGCATCAGGGAAGATGGCCTTAACTTTCTATAAGCAGAAAGTTGAATCAGCACATAATACATATTTAAACTGCAAGAGTAATAAATTCTCTATCGTGGAACTGGTACGCTCCGAAGCATACAGTAATCCGATGAATCAGTGCTACATAGGAGCTAGTGCCACTGAATTGTAAAGGGAACAAAGCGAGCAAAAGCCATATCTATTGCTAAACGACCTTGTATCCAAACCTGGCCTGTCTCTTGTTCAAGTGTATCTAGGAATATTCTCGACAATGCCCAGACCTCGGCCTGTGCTCCTTCCTCGTTGAGGAACTCCAACTGAGGGATCAGTAGCTCTGCCTACAAGAATGAAAACCAAGCACCGATCATCAACGGCAAGTACATGATAAGGTTGTTGATCAAAATTAGAAGTTTAATCTCTTGGGTGGCACTTGAAGTGAATTCCATGCCATTCAAGGCAAAAAAAAGTACAATTTTATGACAGGTATGGTTAAATTGGAACAGTACATACGAAACAATTCGCAACATACAATGGCTCGCATGCCTCCGGAATTGACGAAATCGGCGCTCGCCTTCCCCGACTGCCATATCGCGCCTTGCAAATCCGACGGCAAGCAGCTGAACAACACAACACGCAGACGCGTCAGAACGAGACGATCTTTTGTGTCGTTGGAATGCTCAGGCACGAGTTTGCCGAGAGTAATAGTGGGCCTGACCTGTCGTCGTCCTCCGCCTGCTGCAGCGCCCCATCGTCCGCGGCCGCCGCCGCTTCCGCCTCCTCGGCCTCCGCGGGGGCGTCGGAGGCGTCGAACCTGCCAAACTTGGCGCGAGCGGGAGGCGGCGCCCCGCGGAGGGGCAGCCGCAGCCTCGCTGGCGCGGCAGGGGAGAGGACGAGAGGTGGTGGCGGGAGACGGCGGGGAAGAGGAGCAGGGCAAGCGTACTGGGGCGAGAGCAGCGGCGAGGTCGCCATTACTTGGCGCAGGTGGAGACGTGGTCGAGGTGTGGCTCAGTGGCTGCCCTCGTGCCGCCCGGATAACGGTAGGTTCGTTCCGGAACGGGATTCCATCTACACGCGCCGTCCGATGGAAATTTCAACGGATCAGATTGAGTGCCGCAACAGCACGGCTATGATACTGCTATTCCAGCGACTTGTTGATCAACAATAGCAGTGCACCAAAGCCAAAATCTCGAGGCAATGGTAACTATCTTTGAATTCTACTGATAACAGGTTACAAGTTCCACTGGATACACACTAAACTGTAGTGCAAATCGTGTCGCTCTATTGAGTATGCATCTGTGGTATATTCGTTAGAACATTTTACCAACAGGGGCAAGCTATACGGCATGTTATGGGCTGTTCTTTTGGCTGAGACTTATAACTTTTGGCTATAATTTGTAGCTTTTAAGTTGTTTGTGTGAGAGATTACAGAATAATTGAAACTCACGAGCGGTTTTTGCCGATATAAATAAAGTCGGTACAGTATATAATACAATTAACTAGTAGACCCCATCTTGAAAGTCAATCCGTTTAAATACTAGTTACTGTAGAAAAGCCCAAAGCTAAAAAAACAGGCCCTATATCTCATTATGATGTGCTTTTGCTCTAGTTTAGTTGTTGCAGGCAGTTGCTATGCTCTCCGTTTCTTTTCCGGTCGCGAAAGATTTGCCGCACCCACATGTTTTTGTTGCATTTGGGTTCTGGAACGAGAAGCCACCGCCGATAAGAGCGTCGCTGTAGTCCAGCTCCATTCCAAACATGAAAAGAAGGCTCTTTGGATCGCAGACTGCAGAAGCACAGAAGAATCCTATCGTTAGAAATCCGGCAAATCAGATATTAGGTAAAATTCGTTCAATCTGAACATGAATCGCAATCGGTTCTGATATCGCACTTCTGAGCATCAGCCTGTGACTTATTTCAGGCCTTTCAAACTCAATTTGAAACGCATGATCCCTTATTCCTGTCAGTCTAATCATGCATGTGCATGTCCAGCTTAATTAGTAGAGCTAGTAACTTTTTCAACATATATACCACCTCTAGACAGGTACAACAGAAGTTGCACCGCCAGCTGGTCTTTGGGAAGTTAACTGTAGCTATAGTAGTCATTCCTAACAAACATGTTGCACAGTTAAGATAAAGCAGTTACCTATTGCGAAACCATCATATTCTATAACTGAATCGTAAGGGCTGGCATTTGCTCGATTTTCAAACTCCATGGTGTAAGACATGCCAGAACATCCACCTTGTTTTACTCCAATTCTCAAACAGAGATCTTCATTCCGTTCAGCCCTCATTCTATTCAGATGCTTCAAGGCCTTTTCAGTCAATGAAATAGCTGGTGCAATGCTACCAGGAGTTGCTGCTGCTGCTGCTGCAAAATATAATCAATGATCTACTAAGTTAAATGTTGAAAGAAGCTTGTCTGAAATTCTGACTACTTCTGCAGCGTTTGCACAAAGCATTTAATATCCCAAAAATCATAGGATCTATCTCATAGCCATTCAATCTTCACAATTTCCCTTAACCATTCTCTTTCTCATGCAAATATGGGGCAGATGAACCTATGACCGATGCAGGATAATTGAAAGGACCAGGTTATTTAGGTCACCACTTCAATCTCCGGTATAACAATCATGTTCATCAGAGAAGATATGCTTATGGAAGTGATAGTTGTGACCGACATCGAATACACCATGCTAGTTGATCAAGCGGCCATATTTTAAAATTCTACATAGGTTTAAAAGGAGAGAAAAAATTATAACTACCAGACCTCTTCACTTAATCCCCTTAAATAGATAACTGGATAAGAAATGATGCATGCAAGCCCTAAGGCCCTAACTATCTACTACTGGGTAGATACAGCATAACGATCAAATTGATGTATAAATAACTGCATCTATTATCTATATTGGTTTTAGTCTGGTACAAAGGAATTCCCTAATACTGCAAACATAAATAGGAGTGTCTAGAAACACGTAACTTCTCTCACTTGATAGTTAACATTGCAAACATAAATAGGATTGTCTAGGAGCATTTAACTGTTTTCCCCCTAAAGAAGAGAAAATTGAGAATATGCCCTCCAACTAGATGGAAATCTAGGATATACCCTCCTTTAGATTCTAATTGATAATATACCCTCCTTTAGAGTGTTTTGTTGAGAAAATATCATTTTTATACTATTTAGTACCTCTTAAGTATACTAATCTGTATTGTACTGTATTTTGACATTAGGATGACCATTTTGCCCCTATGTACGGCCGCCGGACCTCCGCCCCACACCCTCTGCCATGCCGCAGTTTGGTCCGGGAAACCCTAGCCAAGCACTGCCCAATCGAGACTTATCTTCTTCACAGCCGTACATGGGGGCAAAATGGTCATCCTAATGTCAAAATACAGTACAATACGGATTAGTATATTTAAGAGGTACTAAATAGTATAAAAATGACATTTTCTCAACAAAACACTCTAAAGGAGGGTATATTATCAATTAGGATCTAAAGGAGGGTATATCCTAGATTTTCATCTAGTTGAAGGGTATATTCTCAATTTTCTCCCTAAAGAATTATTGTCCAGTAGGGAACAGGTGTTTTAAGATCTACTATTTGGATTTTTGGATGGGGTTGGTCTGGTGATAAACCTAGTGAGGGCTACCACGAATGTATGCCAACAAAATCACCACGCACAGAACTGAGTAAGCAGCAAGCAACTAAATTAGTAACTCAAAAGGCAATGCGGGCTGGCAATATATACCCGGAATTGGAATTCTGACAAAGCCGTAATGCTTATACTGCCAGGCATGACATCAGTAATCTACAAAGCTACCAAGCTTGCTAAAAACCTAGTCCTACATGGAACATATTCTTCCTATCCACGGCAGGAACTATTTTCAGCTGTATGAATCAAGATAAGGAGACGTGCTATTTCAAGATCAATTCCTTCGCCAACGTTCAATATTTCTTACAGTACGGGCCAATCCAACTTCATTTTACAGGTTTTAGCAACTCGAATTCCAGCAGCAGCAAATCCAATCCTTTCACGCAAAAGTAAACTCTATTTTTCTCTGAATAGATAAGTAAGCAACATCTGAGTTGACCAAGAACCTGGAGGTGCGGAGGCGCGGAGGGAGACGGCCCTGCCGCCAGGGAAACGGATCGAGGATGCGGAGGAGGATGAGACGGCAAGGTGGGGGCGGGCGGTGCCAGGGAGGCGGCTGAGGAGCGGGCGGGACGTGCCGGATGCGAGCGCCATGGTGGGGTTTGGGGAGAGAAGAGGAGAGACAGAAGAGGACGCAAGAGGAGGAGGACGACGACGAGAGGAAGGGAAAGGTCCGTCTGATGGCTCGCAGGCCGCCCGGATTCTTGGAGCATCTTCTCTTGGGCTGCTCCGCCTCCAGGCTTTCTGGTCCACAATTTAGGAGAACGGTTTCGTGCTGGCACTTGGCACTGAGATGTGAACTACGTTGTAAGATGGTCGTATTTGCAAACGCAACAACAAACATGTAGATAAAGTCGTAAGATTTAATCTGTTAATTTAATCTAAATAAAGACAATATTTTTCCTGAACCATATCAATTAGGGCAGTTATTTAGACTTCGAAGATAGAGGCAATCAGGCAAATAAAAAGCTCAACACAATGTTGTTTCTTAATATAGTGTGCAGCAGGGGTGAATCTAGCTAGGAGGCTTCATCAGGTTTCAACCTATCTTCCATCAGATGCAGGCCCCTGCCAGCCATGCCTCTTGCCTTCTGGGAAGAAGAAGACTAGAAGAGAAAATGGGCCTTTTCTCAGGTAGTCAGTTCACAAAGCCCACAACCACTAGTTCACAGCAAATAGCAACTTACATCCACAAATGACAGACCTAGATGCAAAATCAAAGAGGATCGAGCGGAAGCAGAGAGTTCATAGTTGGCTAAGGTCCTGAGAGTGAGTGGTGGCCGATGGAGCGTGGAGGCACGGTCGCGTAAGGAAGCCAAGGCAATGCACGATGGCCAATGGGGCTAGCGACTTGGGAGGCACCTGTACGGGTAGATCTATTGTAGGCGCACATGAGGAGGCTAGGAGAGCTGGTGGCTATGGCTGCAGTGCAGCCGTGCAGAGAGCTAGCAGCGTGAGGAGGCCAAGCGCCCAGGCCCGTAGGCCATCAGCCAATTGCCTGAGGGACGCATTGAGGGAGGAGAGGAGGCAGAGTGCAGACCATAAGCGTAGAGCACAGGTAGGACTCTAGGGTGGCAGGAGTCAAGAGAGGCCAAGAGAGCCAGAGAGGAGAGTAGGAGACCGAGGATTGCAACTTAGAACTTGGAAGTAAGGACTGAAGCCACTGAGGTCTAAGCCAGGAGTGATCGACTGATTCTTGGGAAGCCAACACCCAAGCTGGTCGCCGGCCGGGTATTTATGCAATTGTCTCAAATCTCAATCTTATTGTTACACACATTATTAATGCTACTATCTACTTACAGCATACTATGTAGTGTTTACTATTGTTATTTGTTAGATTTTGTGTAGTGATGAATTCTACAATTTGTTTTTAGATTTACAAATTGCAATAATGGATAAATAAACTTTGCGTAACTATTTCTCAAATAATTTAAGTAATACTTCCCTAACTGGTGAGAGTCAAACTCAAAAAAAATGTTTCGATTAGAATTTAATCCTGATGAAACCGAAGAGGCAATAAATATTATCAAAACAAATTTACATAACAAGGTAGCCAATAAGTGGTCCAATGACTTATGGTTTGTTATACCAAGCGAGAGATATTTAGAATCATTAAAGATAATAGAGTCATAAGATCGGCATAACATCTCATAGAATGAATTTGCCTCGCTGTTCGAATTTGCCTTCTGATTCATGTTAGCGCATTCATGGTATGTTTCATTTATTTTGAATGTTCACGATGCTTACAATTTGCATTACTATTTTTGCTAATTTTGATATACAGGTGACAAATCACTACTCACTGGAAGCATATTCATATGTTTTGGGGATACGTTTTTAATTACCAATGTACCTTTATTGTATCTCTCTCTCTCTTTGTTTTGCTTCTATTCTATTCATATATAAATTTAGATTCAACAAAAGTAAAAGACTATATTTGTAAATTTGGTTAAGTCCTTTAAGTCTACCTTCTATTTTTATCCAGACTTCAGCACTGATATGTAGTGTGTGTGTGTGTGTGTGTATAGTGTACGTAATTTAATTGCTCGTAAAAAGGATACAGTACATCTAAAGATATACATAGGGCCTGTTTGGGACTGCTCCACTCCAGATTTTACAGCTCCGCTCCACCTTTATCTTGCCAAACACCTCCAGCTTCTAAAACTCTGCTCCAAGAAAAAGGTGGAGTTGAGGACCAACTCCACGTTTTTTGTGGAGCACCTCAAGGTACTCAGATTTGGACTTTTGTACTCTCTCATGGAGTTAGGGTAAAATTACCCACCACTGCCATTACACACGTACCGATTCGATCTTTTCCTTCTCCTCCCCACCCACCGCGCGACTCCTCTCCTCCGCCCCACCCACCCGCGCCGCCTCCTCTCCTCCGCCCCCGACTCGTGCCGCCTCCTCTCCTCCGCCCCACCCGCGCCTTTGTCTCCTCCGCCCCACCCACCCGCGCCGCCTCCTCTCCTCCGCCCCCAACCCGTGCCGCCTCGTCTCCTCCGCCCCCGACCCGTGCCGCCTCTCTTCTCCTTTCTCAAATCCCTCCGGCGCGTCGCCCCTCTGCTCACCTCCACCTCGGCGCGCCTCCTCCAGATCCACCGGCGCCGCCCATTTCCGCTCCTTCGCCCACTCTACTCCGCCACCACCTCTCAATCGCTTTCCGCCGCCACCTCTCCCTACGGTGCGCCGCCCCTCTCTTGCTTCTACACCCGCCACTTTCCACACCTCCGCCATCCACCAAGCGACGCCATCCACCGCCGCCATGCTCTCCTCCATCTCGCCGGCGACCGCCCACCTTCTCCTCTCCCTTTACCCCTGCTTTTCCTCTCCTTTTCTTCTACTCCGACGCCGGTGAGGACTGCATCGACTTATTCACTGCCCACCGACCGCACCGACCTCCTCTGCATCGCCACCCAGCGTCGGTTGCTTTCTCTAATTGCTATTTTCAATTACTGTGTTAATGAATTACTGTTAGTGTTTGTTAATTTTTATTGCTCAGTGGATGTTCACTTGTGATATGTGATCTGTGTGATGGTGAATTATGCACTGCGAATGCTAGGACAGCAAATTTTATTTGTGTTCTGTTATGTGATCTGTGATGTGTATATTTGTGATCAGTGCTTGTGCTAGGACAAAAGGATGCAATTATTTGACCAAAATATTTGTTTTTTTGGTTTTCTCGAATAAATTAATTGCGATTATAATATTTTACATCATATTTCAATTGGCAACAAAAAAAATTCAGTTACATATGCTCCGTAGACATCAAAATATACATCAAACATCATTCAGAGGCACATTGGACCTTTCTCGGAAACCTCACATTTCAAGCCGGAGCTAGGTGCGTGCCAAACAGACCACCTGCTCCAGGAACTCCACAGTGGAGCTGCTCCATGGTGGAGTTGGTGGAGTGGAGCTGGAAAAACTGGAGTAGAGCAGTCCCAAACGGGCCCATAGTGTATGTAATTCAATTGCTCGTAAAAAGGATACAATTATCTTCTCTCTTCCTTAAAAGGCAGGAAACACACCAGTGTTCTTTCGGAAAAAAGGGGGAGATTCAGGTTTGCATCAAGTTCCAAGTATATTCCTATCATCTTTCCCTACATATTTCAAGTGCTACCCTAACCCATCCCCATCCCTAACTCCCAGTGGCGGAACCAGGATTTGGCTACGCCCCGGGCTGAACTCTAACCTAAAACTAACTCCAATTTGTACCCATATCACGATATAACAACAGTATATCATAATTGGCTAATTGTATTACTGATATGAAACTTGAGTTCAATACTAAACAAGTAAACATGAAACATAATAAGAAAAACATGGCATAATATCAAAATATAAAAAATGTAACATGACAGAGATACAATTTGAGTACCTAAATTACGAAGATTTACGCCCGCTTCATTTTGTATAATCAAATGCAAGAAAGAGATGTCTTGATGTGTTGGTTGAGAACGTCAACACTCTCTTGATAGATGGAAATGCTTGCTGTTTCCTCGAAGATCTGCTTTATGAGATTGCCAAGTCGAACAAATAATATTTTCTTTGCATTCACATGATTTGAAAGATGAGAGTGCTAGAGCAATTTGTGTTTGTTTAGCACCGACCACTTGACCGGACATTGTACTTATCAAGAGAAAGACATGATAACTATGGTCACATTAAAAGCATATTTTACGTGGTGAAGCTAATGGCTATGAGAGCTGATGGGTTTATCGATCTCATGAATCGAATAGTTACATCATAAGACAATATAATTGTTAAATTCTCTTCTAAGCAAGGTGATTGTTTCAGTTTATGCTACCCAACAATTAATCACATACTGTTAATCACTAAGATGAATTTCTACAAAAGGTAGATGAGATCATGAGAGTGCTCCATTGCAGGTGTTTAATTAAGAGTTCAATTAATATCCGAGAACAAGTATATTACTTTCTTTTGTACATGGTCTACATTTTAAACTCAAGTAGAATTTTGGAAATAACTCATGCAATAAGGTCCAAGTGGATGCATATTACAGTCCAACAAGTGTACAATCCCAGTTAAAAGATCTCAATCAAATAGTGACAGATTGCATTTGTATAAGATAAGAATACATTTCAGTATTTCACAATTCACATCCTTTACCAATTATCAATTGCCGGTTTACCTACCACTGAAGAGTGAAGCCTAAAGCAGTGGGACTCTGGTCTCTGACGAGCAGCAGGCAGGAGCGGGAGGGGGGCGACGCCGGTGCTGGCCGCCTGGCCGGGAGGTGGGCACTGGTCGGTGGCGGCGCGGGCAGGGAGGCATGGAGGAGGGGGGCTGGGAGGCCGAGCCGCCCGCGGCCGCTGGGGAGCGAGCGGGCCGCGCCGAGAGGCAGCCGGCAGCCGAGGCCGCCGGCGCGGCCGGGGAGCGAGGCGGGCGACGCTGGCCGGGAGGCGGCGGCGCGCGAGGGGGCGGCGGCGGGCGGCGCCGAGAGCGCGGCGCGTGGGGCGAGCAGGCCGAGGTGGGCGCGCGAGACGGGGCGGGGCGGGCGGCGCGCGGGGGAGCAGCCGAGGCGGGCGGCGCCGAGAGGGGCGGGGCGGGCGGCGCCGGTGGGAGCAGCCGAGGCGGGCGCTAGGGTTTTGAGGCAGGCGAGCAGCGGCTCTGCGGGACGGTTGCGACTTGCGAGCGCGTGAAGTGGGCCGTCCGCGGGATAGTGTCGGCCTGGGGAGCTGGAGAAAAATATTATGGGCTATTAGACTACCTGGGCTGAATTCTAGAAATACCACCCCGGGCTGGACTGAAACTATATGGGCTATACACTACAATTTTTTTTCACACCCCAAGCTGAAGCCCACCTTACCGGGGGCCCAAATCCGCCCCTGCTAACTCCCGCATTACACCGCTCCTACCAACGACAGTGAGGCCTTCCCAATGTTAAGCGTTAATGCCCCGCGGCCTCCGCCACCAACCCATCCCCATCCTCGTCGCACGCCATGGGCAATCTTGGCCAATGTAGCCTCCTCCCCTGTATGGCCTCCCTTGCCTATCCGCTACTTAACCTAACTTCACCTCCTTGTGCTCGTCGTCGCTGGCTCTGTCGCCTCCTGGTCAATTCTGCCCACAGATGATATCAACTGGTGGGGCTCCAATGAACCTAGAAAACCTAATCAATGCCAAATACATCAATCGTGGATTACATTGCCATCGACCATCGGGCACGAATTCTACTGTGAGATATCAAGCTTTTTTTTTTTGCGAAGAAAATACTTTAAAGCTTTGTGGTTAATAAACACCAAAAAAAATGTCCAATCATAGCTAGTCTCTGTATACCAATTGCATTCACAATGGAGCACTGCGTATATATACAAAACGAGTTCGTGCATCAATAATGATGGTAGCTTATTGGATACAAAACCTTGAATCTTACATTGAAATTAAGCACTACATTACACACGTACAATTTGTAAAGAAATGTCAGCTAGTTCAGTTTACAACAAAATTAATCCCGTGCCATTCACCAACAGCACACCTTCTAGCTCGATCGATCAAATCCTCCAAGACCATACAATAATTTCATAGATCGCCCCATGAAATAACCTGCAAGAATTAATCATGACTCCATGCTTCCTCACAAAAAAATAATTGTTTGAAAATGAAATATTTACCGACTATATGCTTGCGCGCAAACAATTTCTAAGTAGTTCTAATTTAGATCTTACCGAAGGTAGATTGAAAAACACGTCACCTATACATAAGTACACTCAACAGAACCAATTTCTTTTCTTTTTTGAGATTATGAGTACAATAAGAACACAATCACGCACTCAACACCACACCCCCACACACCCACACCCGTGTGGGTGTGTCCAATGTACACGCTAGAGACTAGAAGGAAACCCGAGATCTCCGGGAGCCATTACCACAGAAAGGGTCATCGCAAACGGTTTGAAAGAGTTATCATAAACAGTTCAAAATTGTCATCACAGATGATTTCTGACCTGTCTGAATTTATGTGTCTGTGATAACAGGTAGTTATTATAGACGACTCTCGAATCGTCTGTGATAAGTTACAACACAGATGGTTTTTTTTAAAAAAAACTATCTATGATATTCAGATATCACAGACAATTCTTAAGTGAATAGTGAGTGAGTGGCCTGAGTGACCGGCTATGTCTATATGTACTCTATAAGTCGATGAGAATTTTGAGAAGTGTATAACAGAGAAAACATAGTGGAAAAGTGCGTCAGTTTGCAGCGCATAATCATGCCTCAGTTTCCTATGTTCCGTCCTGTTATCTGCTCTGCCTTGTCGTTCCCACCTCCGGCAAGTCATCCACGACCGTGTATCAGAGTCCATAGCTAAAGCATGCGTTTGAGAGAGCCAGAGCCAACCTCGGGTGAGCAGCCATAAATGAGTTACGACCGCTGACCCTAAACCGGTTACGACCACTGAGTAATGGTGTTTTGAGTGGTCATATCTCTCCCTTTGGGTCTACGCTATTTCCCGTCTGACAACAAAGCACTCGGCATGTTTCGAGATCCTTGGAGGGGATTGAACCCAACAGCTAGTCGAGTGATCTCGTCGGCTACACAGGGCTTGGGCTCGGCTTGATGGTTTCGGTGGCGTGCGATAGCCTTCACAAAGGATGGTGATCGGTTAATTTGAAAACCTCGTGGCTTATGGTGAAAACATCAGAGTTGGTTGAAAAAATCGAGTTTGGTGTGGAGGCTTATTTAGCATAATTAAATTTAAAAAAATTAAAAATAAAAAATATGTTAGCCCATTACGTATAATACAAACAAATACGGGAAAAAAAAGAACCGGCAAAAAACTCAACAAAAAGCTAAAAGTTCAGAAAAAGACGAAACTTATGAATAGTGAAAAATAAGCCAGAAGCCGAAACCGAGTTGATCAGGGCTTTCTTCCCAATTCTCTTTTTGCATTTTTTTTCACTGAGGTATGTGAAGGAGAAATTGGCTTCAGCTTATTTTTGCACTATTCATAAATTTCGTCTTTTTCTGAACTTTTAGCTTTTTTTTTTGAGTTTTTTACCGGTTCTTTTTCCTCGTATTTGTTTACATTATACGTGATGGGCTAATATGTTTTTTATATTTTTAAATTTTTTTAATTTAATTATGGTAAATAAGCCTCTGTCATTCTGATGCTTTTTTCACCATTCTGATATTTTCAGCCATAAGCCATGAGGCTTTCAGCCGAACCGATCACCACCTGAGAAGGTTATTGCACCATAATGGAAAGGTACTTCCGAGTGTGGAACATTTCTCTTATATTCCACCACTACTTTTCCCCTTTCCTTCTACTTAACAATCGCTGCACGGCGGAGCAGGAGGTCGGAGGTGGAGAATCCAATGGTTACAAAATTGACTTAGGATAAAATCTTGCAACTTACAGATAGCAAAACCGTTTTCTTAATTAATTATGCGATCATTACTTAAAACACTATAAATTCAGTGAAACTCTTGAGCTATTGTATTGCTGTTGTCACTAATACTACTCCATATACTACTGCGCACATACAAATTGTAGAGGAACCTTTGCTAGTAGCGGGCGTACCTGTCACTTCGTCAATCACTTATTATACTACTTGACAACTAATTTGACGAAAGGCGCACCGTGGGAAAAAAAATACAGAACGTCCAAATTATTTCTACTCATGGAAAATGCAAATACATAATGTAGAAACCAATTATAAAGAGCAGGAAGTAATTGGATAGGTACATGGTGCTCAGTGCTCACACCAAATCGTCTTCATTATTTCTAGTCAACGTAGGAAAATAAAGCCAAGTCCAAACTGTTGTGCTCGTATAGTATCGAACCAACTCATTGAAATTACCTCAGAAGGAAAACAAGGGGCAACAATACCAACGGCAGCATGAGACGAGCTGCTCCGGGATCAATCCTCAATTCCTCGGGGACTAACGAAGAAAGCCCAGAATCCACCGGCGGCAGTCGCGGCCGCCATGAGCCAGACCACGGCAGCGACGACTGACGGCATGAGCGGCGCCACCCTGGACGCGAACATTGTGGTGAGCAGCGTGGAGAGCGCCCAAACCGCCGCCTTGACCTTGCCCCTGTCCTCCGGGCGCGCGCTCTCGAACTTGCGCAGGAAGTGGAAGAGCAGCAGCACCGCCGCGTAGGCGAAGACCACGAACGCCACTGAGCCGGGGTCGCCCTGCGATTTGTAGATGGCCAGAAGGGAGTTGCAGGTCAGCGCGCCGAAGCCCAGCTTCGTGATGAGAGGGTGGCGATCCTCGCGATCCATTTGAGCCAGTGGCAGGTATGTGACAGGGCAAGCGAACTGTGGTAGCTGGTGCTGCAAATCAATCCACGGCGCAGGAAATGATCGCTAAAAGGATGAGTTTGAACACGTTTTTCAGAGCTCATGGTTTTTCTTTATGACATACAAACACATAGTTTTCGTTTTAAAAGGACATAAAGGATGAGCTGATGATTTTTTTCTTTGTATCTTTTTTTACGCCGAATTCTGGATCGTGTTCCCAGGCCAGCACACAGCGTACGTACATTGATCTTGTCGGCGAACGCGCACCCGACGGAAGATCTGGTCAAACCTCATATCATTCCGTATTTGTGGCAGGACACCCGGACGGTGCCAACCGGCAGGATGACGTTAACCGATACACGCGATCCAACTGTCGAGACTTCGGCCCCTCAACGCGCCCATGACCATACATTCCACCGCCACACCACCAGATGTCTCAGCGCGCATGGACCTCCATGCCACCATCGGGTCTTCCGCTGCGTGTCGCAAGCAACTTGGGCTCATCTCGACCGACAACTCTGACGCGCCGGCCGGCCCGTTGTCGGTCGCCACATGTTTCAAATCATGAAGATTACAACTGCAACGCTTTCGCCGCACCATGAATATGAGATCACGTCGTGGCAGCTTAGGTACACGATTAGTATTTGACTTTGTTTTTTGATATATTGTTATTGATTGAGTTTAATTTTGTGCCATTTGAATATTTGGTTTTTGATGTCTGCTCGGCGGTGGTTTGATCGGTCTTTGACTGGCGATCAGACTGGTCGACGATCTGACCAGTCATGGTGTGGCAGTTTGACCAAGGTTGTCGTGTGTGTCATTTGTGCTCAGATCGATGGCTTTGTCTTTGATATGCAGGTGCTTGATGATTGATTGCGGCTAGTGGCAAGACCACAGCTTGGTGACAGTAGCATATCGTGAAAGTATGAGTACAGTTTTATCTCAGCTAAGAAGCACAAGAGAAAGACAAGAATCGTGAGAAGCAATGCGTACATGTGGTGTGCCAATTGGACTTGTGCGTTCAAGTGGTGACAGTTATCGGAGCAGACATATGATCTTGGCGGCAGGTAATTGGGCATTATGGACAATGGTGTGATATGGTGTACAAATTGGACTTGGACGTTTCAAGTAGTGATGACCTCGGCACAGGCATACGATCTTGGCGGTAAGGCATTGGGCATCGCTTCTTCATGAAGACCGGTGGATGGCAATTGAGGAAATTATCCCATACTAGGTGGAGTGGCGGTTTGCAATACCACGGTGTTAACTTAAGTGGTTTAGGTTACATCTTCATAGATAAAGTGTCGTATTGTGCTTGTGTAGCCTTTGGAAGTTGTGCTTTGAAAAGCGTGAAAGCTTGTGTAATGTAAAATCCATTGTGTGTGGATCACCAGATTTTTCCACTTGTAAGTGGTGTGATCCACTAAGGAGTGGCTAGTTTGGTGTGAGGTGGAAGCCTCCACTAATTAAGCCTTGTGTGTGACTTGAGAGGTATCAAGTCTAGGGTTAAAGTTTCCTTGTGTTGGAGGCTTGTGTGTGCACGCTCTATGCTTACAGCTCCACCATCCTAAAGAAGTGATTATAAACATTTCTATTCAAGTGAAATGAATATCTAAAGTTTGCCCAAGTGAGTTGTGCCATGTATCCTTTCTTATACTTTTGATTTGCTTGGCTTTCCTGTTTGGATTTCTCTCTTCTTGATCTTTTTTGGTGTCAATGGCGTGTAAGAGGTAGAAATGTCTCTTGTAGATCAGATGATATGCATATAAACACTTTCTAGGGGAAGTTCTTGAGTTTGTTCGATTTTCCTCAAGAGAGAGGTGATTCGGGGTTTTCCTCTTGTGAGTGATTCGGCTTGAATTCATGCTGTGATCTAGCTTGTTATGACATGTGAGGACCCATCCAAGGTCATTTATATTATCTAGGACTCACGGGTAAGAGTTGATCAAGGTTTCCCTCTTATGCTCGTTTTTAGTGCAACTCTTTTTATTTTGGATAAATGTTACAACTTTGGCATCAATCTTCGTGATCCATGATTGGAATAGGTTTCTGATATCTTAGAGAGCATTTGTGCGAAGATTCACTATATTTGGATTTGTGGTTTGTGTCAGACCTTGGATCTGCCATTCGGAACCTTTTTTGTGCTTCCACCACACTATTCTCTAGGATAGTACACGCAAGTACATTGCTGAACACGAAATACATATCTCACAAAAACAAAACTAATACAATAGTAGTGGAGAATACATAAATAGACCTAATAGTCCTTAACTTACACATGGGTTTGACCTAGGTAGATCAGGCCAAACCTTTAAATAGCAGTAGCAGAAATAGAAACAACACACAGGTGGGACCCTCAGGATATGCTCACAGGCATTTGACTGCAGATCGCGACCTAGTCCTTGGCCTCTTCATCTTTTAGTCTTGTCAATGCCTTTAGATGACCGTAGAGTTTTTCTTTTTCCTTCTTACTGAATAATAGTAACTAAGCAATAGTGAGTATGAAGGTACTAAGCAAGCCACCACACAGAATACAATTATAATAAATGCAAGGCGGGCAAAGGAAGGCTTGAGATTCTTTTATTTGCCAAAAACTACAATTGAGATACATTAGGTAGAAAGCCTGATGATGGTTCTATTCACCTTTTACAGAGCACGATTCCATCCACCATATACTATTTTTGTTACTAGGATTCCATCCACTCATTATAATCACTGGGTTCCATTCACCTAGGGGAAATCAAAGTCAGGGTTCTAACCACCCCTCCTATGTTTTATCCCACCATAAAGATTTTGTTGTAAAATAGACACTAACTCAGCAAGTTCCCATGCCCACCCTTAACTGTGGGTATGGTTATTCAAACAGTTTCACTCTATAGAGATCGACACTTTACCACAAGAAATGTTCAACTTGTTATATTCTGCATGCTTTCTTAGGCATACATATCAAGAAGATCATCACAAGGTCTTTACAATGCATCTTTCTAACGTGGCTATACCCGCTAAGGTTTGTACCATAGTGGAGTTCCAACCACCCACTCCTGAGGCCCCCTCTTGCGCCACACCTCAAAGGTCTCCACCCGACTCACTTGCCTGTGTTCCACTTGATGGTGCAACCAGTGTTGGGTCAATGCAAATTAATTGGCCAGACGACAGCCATTATAGCTTGCAGTTGCGTTGTTTTACTTTCTGAGGTCATCACGAGGTCCAGTCCTTAATGTTTCCTGGGTGGCTTTGTCACAAACCAAACTCTCGTACTTTTATACGCACCAGCTCAACATACCATCCGCCCAGGTATGAAACACATTTAGAGTTTTGAATTCTAAAATATCCTTTCTAGTTCAAATACAAGCCACTTCCCTCAAGTGGCTGCCCCACTGCCCAAACCAAATTTTCATGTTCGAAATGTCGAGGCAACTTAATGCTCATATGTATCTAAGTAAGGCTAAGGATAACACTTAGATATGGATTTATCAACTAGTATATATACCATTTTATTCTAGGGCGACAAGTGATTATGTCCAAAGTCAAGAAATGGAATTTAAAATACAACTAACATTAAGGCTTTAACTACAATCTAATGATAATATAATTTTGATAGTTTTTCTATTTTCAAAATTTTCAATTCATATTTAAATTTGAATTTAAATTTCATACTTCCTATAGCTTTTAATTTCTCAAGGAATTTACCCTATATTTAAATTTTTGCTATTTATTAGGTATCTTTCCTTTAATTAATTTGCTCTGGTCAGGGTTATGGCAGTACCGGCCCTTTATTGGCGGTAGCTATTCTCCAGAGAATGTCTTTTAGAGGTTTGGGTCTAAGACCTGGTGTGGTAGTCTGGTATTGTAAATGCGATGTGATCGAGTGGAGTGGTATGACTAGCCATTGCATGGCGATCGATCGGTGATTGTTTAGGCGATGCGCCAACATAGGTGTCGTGGTCAGAACGACCATTGTGCCAAGGTTGTTTGGTTTTGGCTTGTTTTGGCTGTGTTAGTCATGGTGTATCCATACAAGTGTTAGTCATGAGGTTTCCATGCAAGTATGAGTCGTGGTTATATATATGCATGTGTTTTGCTAATTGAGAGTCAAGTGTATGTCATTTGTGCTCGAATCGATTGCTTTATCTTTGAAGTGCATGTGCTTGATGATTGATTATGGCCAGCAGTAAGACCGAAGGTTGGTGACAGTAGCGTATCACATAAGTCTGAGAGGAGCATTATCTTAGTTGAGAAGCATGGGAGAAAGACAAGAATCGTGATGAGGCAATGTGTACATGTGGTGTGCCAATTGGACTTGTGCATCTCAAGTGGTGACAGTTCTCGAAGTAGATCTACGATCTTGACGGCAAGTAATTAGGCATCACAAACTATGGTGTGATGTGGTGTGCCAATTGGATTCAAACATTTCAAGTGGTGACGGTCTCAGTGCAGGCATACGATCTTGGTGACAAAGCATTAGACATCGCATCTTCGTGAAGACCGATGAGTGGCAATTGAGAAAATTGTCTGATACTGGATGGAATGGCGGTTTGCAATACCACAATATTGCCTTAGTGGTTTAGGACACATCTTTGTGGATAAAGTGTCATATTGGGCTTGTAGAGCTTTTGGAAGTCTCGCTTTGAAAAGCACGCAAGTGTGTGTAATGTAAAATATGTTTTTGTGTGTGGGTTACTAGGTTTCTCTCATTGTAAGTTGTATGATCCATTGGTGTGAGGTGGAAGCCTCCACTAGTTAAGCCTTGTGGTGTGACTTGAGAGGTATCAAGTCTAAGGTTAGGGTTTCTTTGTGTTGGAGCATTTTGTGTGTGCATGCTCTAGGCTTAGAGCTCTGCCATTATGAAGGATTGGATGTAAAGCATTTCTCTCCAAGTGATATGAAGATCGAAAGTTTGCCCAAGTGAGTAATGTCGTGGATCCTTCCTTATACTTTTGATTTACTTGGTTTTCTTGTTTTGATTTCTTCACGATCCATGGTTAGGATATGTTCCTGACATTCTAGGGAATATTTGTGCCAAGATTGACTATATTTGGATAAGTGGTTTAAGTGTTGAATCTTTTCTTGGATTATGTGCAGTGCTGATTGCACTATTCTCTCGACGAGCGGTTAGACCATAAGGACCCGAGCTATCAGACCGCCCAGCGGTCAGATTGACGAGGTTAGTTTGGCCAGCGGTCATACCTCTTCTTGGCCGGTAGTCAGACCGGTTGAGACAGAGAGTCTCGGTGAACTTTGGCTCTTGGCTTTGATTGCTTGAGAGTTTGTGTTTCTACTGCGCGTTATTGTAGATACTTGAGGGAAGATTTTTATAGAGAAATTCATCCCCTCTTACTCACCATACTCGATCCTACCATAATGTCATGGAGTCATGACATGTGAGTCTAGCATGGCAAGGTGAACACCGTGGCCGATCGATGATGGCCTTGGCATTGCTAGGCAGGAAGACCCAACTGAGGACTAGGGGTTTGTGTCTTTGAACCTGCTCTGAAACATGACATTGGTACAATTGATAAGCAAACCTTGCAAGTGTTCAAATCGGCTACAGCTTCGGCTTCTCCAATCGACTTCTGCACGAAGAAGCTGAAAGCCTCCTAAAAACTATTTTTTAAAATTTAATTATAAAAACTATTTCATTCAACTGTTATTATTTTATTTTGGTCAAAGTGTACAAGCATCATTTAGAATCCATAAGCTCTAGCCGATTAAACACCCCCTTGTCTGAGGCTCCTGCTACTCACGTCGGTGTCGAAGTCCAGCGACCACGGACAATTGAATGCTTCTTACCGTACCTGACCTACGAAAAGCCACATGTAACGCCCCGGGGGGATGCGAACATCGTGAATCCGTCTGAGATGAGCGATTCACGATGCTCTTGTACATGAGCGATCGGACCCAGATTTTTCAATCCGGAATCTCGTGTCTCATCGCACTATTCCTGGATCGATGGTTTGTGCACACGATAACATTCTTGAATCATTTCATACATCGCATAATCATTCATTATATTACATAGATTGAAATACACCACGTCGGGTGATCGAGTTTACAAAAGGGGCGCTTTGGCCAAATGCCTTCATTACATAAAAGCGTGAAACTATAGCAAAGCAAACCCAAATCCACGAACAGCGACGGTAGGGTAATGTGTACAATATATGCCACGGGGTCCCAAGAACATAAATGTACACAACGCCTAGGGTCTACTTGTCTATGCCTAACCACCGAGGTCACGCCTTAATTATCGCCTTTGCATCGGCGTTGGCGGGGCCTCCTCATAGGCGTAGTGTCCTTGAACTCCTGTTTCGAATTTTGTCGCAAAGCGAGCATGAGCACTCGACCCGTGCTCGCGAGCCCATACCTGAATGCAATTAAATAGTATGCATGGCTTATCAAAGGAAGGCTTGGGTTATTTTATTTTTGCGTAGAGTGCTTTTGAATACAATTACTTAAAAATCCCTAAGACCTAGCAATTTGAACCAAATCATAATGTACAAGGAAATGCATTATTAATATCGATTCAGATTCCATCCACCATTACATGACATCTGCACCATATAGCAATTTCTTCAGCGTTATAGCCGCTTAACTTACCACTGGGACAACACCCAGGACAATTCCAAACCAGGGCAGTCCTTCGCCCTTCAAGTTTCCATTCCCAGTTTTCAATGTTTTTAAAATAGAACTATATCCAGTTAAGTTCCCATGTCTGCCCTTGACCGTGGGCACGGCTATTCGAATAGTTTTGACTCTGCAGAGTTTGTACACTTTCACCACAAGAGATAATCAACTCATTGCCCCACACGTTTCCTTAGACGCGTGGTTGAGCAGACCATCACAATAACTTTTCAAGATATCTCGCCCCTTCCATCATTTCACCCTATGGGTCGCTCCCACTTGCGGTGGGTCCCATACGTTGTGCGGGATGTCCTCCTTCTGAACGTCTAGCAGCTGGCTCCCCACCCCTGCTAGCCCGCCACAGCAGAACTTCACTCTCCCCGGGTGTCCCATTCAAGCCGTCACACAGACTGCCACTTGCACTATCCCACACCTCCTCCTGGAAGGATGACTTTCGTGTCCAGTAAATCTACTAAGCCAAGTTGTATTTCAGACTTGTGGTTGTCTTGTTTTACACGGGTTGACATGACAACATTCAGTCCTTAGAGGTATCAGGCGGTTCTACCACAAACCACACTCTGCACCACCGCACCATACCCCAACCATCCGCGGATATTTAAGCATGTTGGGGTTTTGGAAACATAAAATAATCATATCCAACACTTATCGGTCATTACCACCATGATCGCCCAACCAATTTTCTCGTGATTAAAAGTGATGCTTGGCTCTCGCGCCCATGAGTATCTAAACAATACTACGCATGACATATAATTACGGACTTATTTTTGAAAGGCTACTATTATAATTTGTGCTAGGTCGACAATGTTCACATGTTCAAATATTTCAAAGGAGGGGTAATATTAACCAAGTACACAATGGGATATAACTAGAATATTAAATTAACATGTATTTGCATATAACATAACAGCATGCAATTTGATAATTTAAACAAACGTAATTTGCAGAAAACGTAGGTTCAACATGATCAAAGTATTGACTCGCCTTGCTCGCGGGGGTCTTGGTCTGGGTCTTCGGAAGCTTCCAAGCTGGCTGCCTCAACTTCCTCTTCCTGAGCCTCGTATGCTATTTAATCGTGCGAAATACCCAAATAAAAGAAAAGCAACCAATCAACAAAATATCATCAGAAATTCAAATGAACTCCAAAAATTATGGTTCTGGTTCCATTAGATAGATCTTGAATTTAAACAAATTTAGCAATTTGTTTCACTCAATTTGGAGCTAAAACGAAAAAGTTATGATTGGTCAAAGTCCTCTGTTTCGGTCAAATCCAAAAATTGTTAAATCCTGACGTGTGGGGCCCATTGTCATTCTCTGGCATTATTTGGTTTTCCCATTTATTTTCTTTTATTTTCTGTACCCGCGACATGCGGGTCCAGCTCATCGCTCATGGGGTCACATGTCATCTGGGTTCGGTGTAAGAGTTCCACGACCGGTGGGGTCAGCCAGTCGACCTCGGCTCAGCTACCGTGGGCGACATGTGGGGCCCACTGTCGGATGGAAACAAAACAAAAGAAATGTTTGACCTCGGCGCTGCGGCCGCGGGGCTCGGCGCGCCAGGAGCGGGGATCGAGAGTAGCGCGATAGCCAAGTGAGCGGGAGGCTTTGCCTACCTCTATAGGGTGATTAAGTCCCTTAAGGTGGAGTGCAGCGGGGTCGGTAGCGGAGTCGGGTGACGGTGGCGGCGCGAAGGAGAGTCGGGAGGTCGGTGGAGAAGCTAGGCGCGTTCCTCAAGCCGGGGTCCCGTGGTGAGCTTTGCGGCCGAGGCACGGTGGCGGCGCGCGTCGGCGGCGGCGGTTCGAGAGGTCCGCGGTGCCGGCGGCGTCACGGCCTATGGGAAGCTTCGGGCGGCGAGGGAATCGCCGCGGTGCTCGGGATGGTGTGGCGAAGAGAATCGGACGCTAGAGCTAGGGAACGCGGGGCGGTGTGCTCGCGGAGTTGGGAAGAACGGCGCTCGGTGGCTACGGGGCTTGATTGGGCAATTACCGTGAGGAGCGAAGAGGTGCGTGGGAACCCGTGGAGCCTCGCGGCTTTTATAAGCGCGCGGCGGGCGCGGCAACGGCGGCCGTGCGGTCCGTCGGAGCGAGTGGTGGCGCCAGCGGTGACGCAGCGGCGTAAATGCCCAGCGAACGCGGTGTGGCAGCGCACCCATCCCCAGTGCGGTCTCCTCGCCTTTTGCCTCTCCCACGCCGGTGGAGCGGCGACGACCGGCGCCACGTGGCCGGCCGACGCGGCCGGCGGGGAAATCGTGGCGGTGGCGCCGAATCGTGGCGGAGGCGGTGGAGCGAGCGGCGTCAACTCCACGAGCTTTCCACCATGGCGGCGGACGGCGCGGCGAGGGCAATGCCGTGCATGAGCTCCACGGGAGCTCAAGCTCGCGCCAAGTGAGAAAAAGCGCTCGGGAGGAAGATGCCCGAGCAGCTGCCCACCGCCGGGCGAGAGAGGAGAGGAAGAGAGCCGGCGGCGGAGGCCCGACGACCAAAGGAGAGCGCGGACGCGAGCGCGGCCACCGGCCGGGAATGAGCGGGAGAAGCGCCGGGCCCGCGGGCGATGGATGAAGCGGGAGAGGAGGCGTGGCCGCTTTGGCAGAGAGCGCAAGCCACAAGACGCTGGCTGGGCCGCGCTACTGAGTGGCTGCTCGGCCGATGATGGGAGTGGGGTTGGGCTGGCTTCGGCTGGCCCAACTCCATTTCATTTTTTTTATTATTTCTTGCTATATTTTTGGTTAAACTTTGGCACAATTTTCTGCATAAACCCCCAAATATTATTTCAATTCCTCTCCCCTAATTTCTGGATCATCTTTTTAGATTCTTAATCTCAATTTGAATTTTCCTTTTAATTGTATATTTTCTTTTTATTTCAAATTTTGGGAACCTTAACCAAAACCTCAAGAAAACATCATAAAATCCAAATCCAATAATTAGAATATATTGCAAAAATAATTCAAAAACTTTATATTTTCGAATTCGAATTTTTAGGATGTTACAGCGATCATCACAACAGTACAAGCTTACAACAAAAGATCCAACTTTATTACAATATAGGATTATCATTGTTTTGCATAGCGGGCGCACAAGCCCAATACCACATTACAAAAGATCGAACGGCTTGAGCGTAAGCTAAATCCTAAGACCAATCATCCTCAGAGTAGATTGGTTCTTCAGGAGCTTCCTCTCCTGTAGACTCTTCTTGCCAACCTTGACTTTCTGTTAATTGTGTTTAGCAAGTAATGAGTACGACCGTACTCAGCAAGTTACAGGGGTAAACCCTAATTTACTAATTGCAAGGATATTCAATGGATGGGGATATATTGGGTTTATTACATTTAGTGGATGCAGTTTTATTTCCAAACAAATAAAATTTAAAATGTTTGCTCCTTAAGATCAGGGGGTTTTGTTAACAGATAAAGTTCATCATTAACCAGATTAAAATCATCACAAACCCTACTTATGCCTCATTGTTGCAATCACCCAATTAACACAGCTTCATTACCCGAAAGCATGGTGTATTCGAATACCATTTATTTCACTTTGCAGAGTTGCTCAACTTTACCCACACGATCCCTTAACTCCCGCGACAGAGTTAAGAAAGCCAGGTCGGTTCACTGCGCAATTCTCTATATAGGCTCTACCCGGTAGCATCACTCAGTCATGGCCAAACATAAAATAAACTTCTCCCTGCCGTTTTAAGTGAACATTACCGTTGTTAGGTACCCGCAGCATACCTAACTCCCCGGCAACCTGTCATCTCATCCTGTAGAGTTTCAATCGAATTGAGCAGTTACTAAACCAGTGTTGACAAGTCAACTCTTGTGGTTTGAGCGGTCACTATGTCTGTTACTTGGCACAAGGTTCTTGTCCTTATATTTTTCACCTGAGGCACTCAACCACAACTTCGACTGTGCTCAACAGCACTAACCACCACCAAACCAACCAGCCTCCATCCCCGGGTAAAACGGTGGGCGAAGTCCGCCACACGGATCCCCACAACCTCTCTACCCGAAGTCCAACCCTAGGGTCAAGCAGTGGGCAAAGTCCGCCGCACGGATCTTTCCCAACCTCTTCACCCTAGGTTCTGTTAATTTTAGAATTCTATAGGCTCGCAACCAAAGTCACTTAGTAGTGTGAAATGTTGCATGAGATGACTTCATATACATTTGTACAGTATTTAAATTCTTACTAAGGTTGTCAAGGTGAATATGGCCATCAATTAAGGCAGGGCATTTTTCAGTGGTAAGATTTATCTACATAGCATGCCATTCTAAACATTTATTTTAAACAATTATCATTTCACAAATAACATTAATGGAAATATTGTATTTAAATAATTTAAATAACATGGGATTCGAAATGATCAAAAACATGTAACTTACCTTGCTGATTAGGGATTTCGACTAAGTCGTATATTTGAACAGCTGGCTCTTGTTCCGGGACTGCGACCTCGGCGGCTTCGGAAGCTAGCGCAAACACATAAAATAACGACATAAGTCCAAACTTGATTCTAATCAAGCTAGGGAAAATAATCTAAATAAAAAGAAGTAAATTGCATAAACTTTCAAATAAACATTGGGAAGATATTGGGATTGAATTTTTGGTAGAAGAGGAATATTTGGATTTATGGAATTTGAATTTATGGAAATCGAGTTTGACAAAAAGGAGAAATAAAATTTGAATTTGGAAGAATGGATACTAAATTTAAATTGAGAATATCAAACTGGTTAAAATGGTGTATTTTGGCATTTTTGGCATTTTCGGATTTTTCTGGATTCTTCAGGATTTTTCTAAAATCACATGAATAGTGTTGGGCTCGGCCGGAGTGAACAGTGTGGCCCAGCCCGAGTTGCACAGCGTGGCGGCGGCCTCTTTCTCGTGCGAAGAAACCGGCTGACGGCGGCCGCTCGGCGGCAGCGCGACCACGCAGCGCATGCGGCGGCCAAGACACACCACACGCGCGCCGCTTGATGGACGACGCGTGGCAGCTACGGACGGAGAGGATGGAGCTAGCGTGGGCGCTCGGATGGAGAGACGATGGGCATCTACGGCCAGGGTTTAAAGGAAAATGGAGCGCTCGGATGACTTGGAGCGGACGACGGCGATGGCACCACATCGCCCCGGGAGTCGTCTTCAACCTCCAGACGACACTCCCGGTGGCAAAACAGTGCGCCACCGCCAATGAAGCAGTGAAGACAGTGATGCCCCGGGGAAATGGCTTCTACTGAAAGGTGCGGCTATGAGTTGGGGTTCCATTTTAGCATTTGGGAAAGCTCAAGGGTTATTGGGAACCGTAGGAGGCAACCGGGAAGACCATGATCCTCACGGTGGCGCCATGAGCACCTAGGGGTTCTCTGGCCAGTTGGAAAGGCTTTTCACCATTTATGGGACCCTAGGGAGCTGATGGAAGTGACGGCGCAGCTCGAGAAGAACCCTAGCGAGCTGGCCACGATGAGGCTTCTTCGACCGACGGCGACTTCCGCTGCCACGGCCCTAGGCGGACTCTCGAGCTCCGGTGGTTACACCGTTTTATTCCAGAGGTAAGGAAGACTATGTCAGAGCGGTGAATCGAAAAATAATTGAGAGAATTAAGAGATTGCGTTTTAGGGTTCACCGGCTCAGGGGAGACAATCGCCGGCGACAGGAACGATGAGAAGTCGATCGGTTGCTTGGGGAGGCGTATGAGAATGCTAGAAGAAGCTCTGTGGTGTCCAAAAGGTTTTATAGTGAGCGTAGGGCAGTGTCTACAGGGAGGCGGTTTGGCTGCGTTCTTCTCATGCAGCGCAGAGGGGAGGGGATGCACTGGCGCTGCGCAGAGGTGATGAGAGGGAGGTGGCGCTTCTCCTCTGCCAGACTTGACAGCCATTTGACCCTGTGAGATGCTGGAATAGTAAGTAGGGGGATGGGCTGTGCAGCGGTGGAGGGAGTAGGCGTGAAGAGGTGGCGCGCGGTCAAGGGGGAATGGAACGGAACGGCTACTGACTGGTGGGGCCGCCGTGCAGGGATGACGTCGGGTGAGGGTGGAGCGGCGCCGAAATCCTACGCACGGGGAGAGCGACGTGTACGGTCGCAGGTTCGGGAAGAAGGGGAGAGGGCGCCAGGGGAGGAGCGAAGGCGAAAAGAGAGAAAAAGGAAAGCGGATTTTTGTAAGTCCATGCCAAATTGGGAAAGAAATTGCATTCAAACCACATTTACAAAAATTTCAAAATGTTTGAATTTTTGGGGTGTTTCACCAGAAACGTGCATGGGGCCATCGGCGGATAGATTAGGGCCTTGGGCAGCTGGCGTTGCAAGGCGATTAACAACGAATTAAACTATCAAGTTTTACTATAGTTGGCACAACATGCATGTAAAACTAAGTCTACACGACCCGGCCGTTATTAAAGCGGGACTTCCTGTGTTAATAATTTTTCAAAAGTTCTACTGGCCGAGCTAGTGGATGCTGCAGATAAGTCCTCAATGCGGACGGGAAGTTTGATGTTTTTCCGAGTCTTATCTGCTGGGTAATTAACAGGATACCGATTGACCAAGCTATTGCTAGTCCAATGGTACGTTATCCGTGTCTTGTGGTGCTTTATTCGTGGGTCTTTAGAATTTGATTCCATAATATCGAATTTGATTCCATAATATCTTAGTTGCTGAGTCTGAAAATAATTAGGGAATTTATACTATGTACGGAGGCAATATTTTTATCGAACGGCACACCCCGACTCATTCACTCCTCATTCGCTCCGTTTGCTCACTCTCTTCATTCTCTCAGTTTGCTCACTCTCTTCCTCGCCCTCTGCACGACGCCCGACTCCATGCGAGCCATAGTCGGCGCCGCCGAATTAGACCGCCGCCACCGTCAACTTCCTCTTCGATTGTCCTCGGGTGCGGCTCTGCCAGATCCGGTTGCCGCCATTGACTTCCTCTCCGAGCACAACGCCGTCAGATCCGGTCGTCCTCGAGCGCGGTACCGCTAGATCTGGCCGCTGCTGCTACTGTCGACTTCCTCTCCAAGCGTGGCGCTGTCAGATCCGGCCGTCCTCGAGCACAGCGCTGCCAGATCCGGCTGTTGCTGCTGCTGTCGACTTCCTCTCCAAGCGTGGCGCCGCCATATCTGGCCGTCCTCGAGCGCGACGCCACCAGATCTAGCCATCGCCGTTGATTTCCTCTTTAGGCGTAGTGCCACCAGATCCAGTCACCACCGTTGATTTCCTCTTTGGGGGCGGTGCCGTTAGATCCGGAGCGACGGCGATCAGATCTCCACGTCCAAGCTCACTGCGGTTTCCACACCGCCCACCACCACCGCCTGCATGGGAGGTAGGTGTTGTTTCTTGTTGCAATATTTTTTATTTATTGAATGCAATATTTTGATTTCACTTGTGTAATATATAGATTTCACATGTGCAACATTGATATTCTTATCAATTTTTTTGTTGCATATATTACCGAGTAATGTTACATAGATAAACAAAAAAAATGTTATGACTAGCCGTACGATGCTAACGTCTGGATCGGACGTCTGGCACTAGCAACTCTCTTATAATTATAACCAAAGTCAATCCTTATAAAAAAATATTACTCATTTGCACTCCTTATAAAGAAAACATCACTCATTTATGTTGACGTGATTTTTTAAAATAATATTATATTTTTGATGTGATATATGTACTAACCGGCTCTCCTGTGTATACATACAGTGGATCTAGAACAAAATTTTAAAAGAGCTAATGGGATAAGACCAATTCAATGATAATTGCGTAAATTAAAAACTATGTTTATATTTTATACCTCACGGCAGCTGTCTCTGTAACTCTATTCTCTCTTAATGCAGATTGCAGAGCTAGCCGGCCGGCGACAGCCTCACAGCGGCACAGTCCTCAGTCACAGCCGCCCACGCACCCAAGCGGCCAAGCCCAACTACATAATCTAAATACCATTTATCATCTTTCCCTCAACTGAGGCTCGTCTGAATCGTGTTTCTATACTTAGATATCGATTATGAAGTACTTTGAAGTGAAAACAAACATTCTATGTGTAATATCTAGGAAATCTAATACCAGCATCTTCGTTTCAATGGACCACTAAGTATGTGTTTGGTTCATGGGACCATGGGGGATGGGATGGGGCGGTCCTCGTTCAGAAATTGTTTGGTTGAGTCGGTGGGATGGGGATATCCTCTAGGGAATATTCGTGGATATGCTCTCAAATTGGGATGCTCCTATCCCCAAAAATGAGGGGATGGTGAGGATGAAGTGGGACGAGTGGTGACAGTGTAGACCCGCATGTCGATTGTCATCCTAAACCTTTTGTCCCTAAACCAAACAGAAACAGGATCGTCCCGTCCCCGTCCCTAAAAATGGGTTAGATCCATCCCGTCCCACCATGACTCAACCAAACACACCCTAAGACACCCAACAAAGCGAAACATCGTCTTTTGTTCAACAAAGCTAAATGGAAATGAGATCTCAATTAGTTAAACTGGCATATCCAAAAGAAGTGAAGAACGCATGCCACACATCAAGACATCACTAAGGTAAGAAGACCAAAGATGGAAGAGGTGCAGAGTCCTAGCTCTTGGCAAGCTCGTTACCTCTTCCGGAGTATCATTATTGAATGCTTTCCTAGAGAAAGAAGCCACATTGGCTCTGCCTCGCCCTCTCCACTTCTCTTCTCCGGACTTCACCTGCATCCCTTCCTCACAGCAGCCTCCGCCTCCCCGAACCTGAAGGCTCCCTCCCTCCCTTGAGTCCCTTCCTTGAGGCTTGGGTTCGTTAGTCCTTCCTCAGACAATCCGACGGCAGCAGGGCAGCAAGCCTCAATGGCTCAATCCCTCCCTCCATTGCCCCTTCCTCCGGCCTCCCTTCCTCCCTCCCTTCCTCAGGCGACAAGCGGCAGGCCAGCAGCCAACACCCACACAGCCACTGAGCCGCCCAACTCCTCCCTCTTGGCATCGGCGACTCACTTGGCCGCCTCTCGCTAGATCCCCTCTCCAAGCATAGGTGGGTATTGCTGGATTGATCGATTGGCTAAGAGCAAGTCTTATAATACAGCCTTCAGCTGGCTATATGGATACTTACAGCCCACTTATCAGCCTACTCATATAGTAGTTACAGCCAGCTGAAGGCTGTATGATCTACCCTTCCTCTCACAAAGTTTCTTAGTTCTTGTGCTTCACCGGTCAGTAAGCTTACAGCCCACCTCTCTTCTCTCTCCTCCTCTCTCTCCTCCACCTCAGCATACAGCCAGCTTACAGCCTCTTATAATACTTGCTCTAATGGCTATTGCTGGCTTGCTACCGATTGCCGAATTGGTTGGCCATGTGGGCTTCGGTATAGTTTGGTGGGCTTTGCTACTGGTGTGTTGCATGGTTGGCGTTGACTCAGCATGGAGTCAGTCATTCAGATAATTTAAGCCTAAGTGGCAAGTGTCCAATCCTCCAGCCATATCTACAAAATAGAAGTTCTTCACTTGTTCTACCTCAGGTCTGGACTCTCCAGCCGAACCATCTCAAGATCAGGAAAAAGGCATGGCGCCCCAACCAGACCAGGGGGCCAAGGGTACCTGCTCTCCAGCCGGAGGTACAGTTTGGTGCCAGCCCCCCTTGACTCCTAGGTCAGCTACTGTTAAAACTTTGATCTAGGAGAAACATACACATAACAAATAAACTGAGAGAACACAGAAGAATTTCTAAATTTCTCTATTCTCTTATTTACTCCCCTTTTTTCTCTTTTCTTCTTTTCTCATACCAAAAAACTGGTTATAAGCTTCTCAATATATAGGCTAAACTCTCTTACTAGCATATGTTAGCATATGTTAGCATATGTATTTGGATTTCAAGTTGGACACAACTTCAATTTGAATTACACACGGAGACGTACTCTACTACGTCTTGAATTCTAAGTCAACATTATTTGTAACAATCTCCCCTTTAATCTTGACTTGACATACTCTAGTTTTAGTCTCAATACATTATAAACTACTAGCCACGCCTCCACATGAAGCGTTCTATATGCAACCTACATGTAGGGACTCAACTCAACTGGTACGGATCCATCCAGTGCAAAGATTATAAAACATTGAGGCAGTCGGACTCAACTACGACTTACTAAACTCATACTTGACACGGAACGGTGACACATCTCCTCGACGTCCCTGACTCAACTCTTCATTAGAGCGTTGTTGATTCCTCATCACTAGCGCTTCAACAACAAACGCTTTTTTCATCCTTGGCTTGGGCATTCTGAAGCAAAGTGTCTATAATCGTTACAATTATAACACCTTACTTTTGCCTTATCAAACTTCCGATACTGACGGCCTTGACCACCACCACTGGAAGTGTTCTTACCTTCACGCTTCGATGATCGGGTCTCCCACTCAGCGTGGGTCAACAAGAGCTATCTGTTGCCTTTGTTACTATTGTCGTGGATGCATTCCTCATACGCCTTAAGACGACCGATGACCTCCTCCGTGGTCATTGTCTTTAGGTCTTCAAATTGCTCTATGACCGAAGCAATCGGAAGAAACTGTGAGGGAACAGCACGAAGGAATTTCTTCACTACGTACAACTCTTCCACCTTCTTGCCAAGGGACCAAATCTTGTTGACGATGACCGTCAACCGGATGGTGAAATCATTGATCGACTCCGTTTCGTTCATACGGAGCACCTCGAACTTGATCTTGAGAGTTTGTACCTTTACTTCCTTCACACGATCGGCGCCAAGATGCATCGTCTTCAACGCCTCCCACGTGGCTTTGGTCGTCTCTTTTTCGGCCAGTAGGAAGAGCGTCTCCTCTGGGATGCCCTGATAGATGGCCGCCAATGCCATCTGATCCTTGCGCACATCGATGTTACCGTTCTCGATCGCATCCTAGCTCCTTGGGCCTTCATGTACACATTCATCTTGATTGCCCAAGCTGCATAATTGCTCGTCGTGAGCATCGGATAATGCAGCGAGACAGCGAAACTCTCTTTCGTCATCATACTGGATGATGTCTTGTCACCGGTGACACCACTTTCCGAAGAACGTGATATGATCTTGAGTATGGATTAAGAAATTGTGTTACTTTGAAGTGCCTCTTGGAATGAGGGAACAGAGGGAAAAATTGCGCTGTTTTTTCCCCTCGTAACTTTTTTTTGCTCTGTCTCTGCACTCGCAATGATCTTTATGTCCCGTTGCTTGAGTGCGACTCGGAGAAAAAACCGAATCGGAGACGCGCGACTGAGGCTTCGTCTCGGAGACGTTTCTAGAGCCGACACGTTCTAGCCTTCACGTAACACCATGCATCAAGCCAAAAGCATCCACTTTTCTAGTGCTGAAGCTTGGCTCCCTGGCATCTTTCTCGCTTTTCTCTTCTTTGTTGTTGAGACGCGATGTGTTGTCCTTTACTTTGACTTCGATCTCTTGGCAACGCATGGACCGAGAAAAAAACGAAGACAAGTCGCTGGCTCGCGCTACTACCTTCTGCTCCTCGCGTCGTTCGCTGGAGGAGGACGTGTGCACGAATTTGCCTCGGGAGCGCTTGCGATCGGATCTTGGTTAGGTTTCCATATCACTTGTTAAAATTTTAATTCAGGAGAAAACATACATAGCAAATAAACTGAAAGAACGTATGAGAATTTTTGAATTTCTCTATTCTCTTATTTATTTCCTTTTTTTCTCTTTTCTTCTTTTTTTCATACCAAAAAACTGGTTACAAACTTCTCAAGATATAGGCTAAACTCTCCTACTAATATACATATTTAGACTTTAAGTTGAACACAACTTCAACTTGAGTTACACATGAAGACGGACTCTACTACGTCTTGAACTCTAAATCAAGATTATTCGTAACAACCACTGTATATATACACAAGCTGACAAGCATGCATACCAGTCACTCAAAACATTACAGATTTACGAACAAAAAGGAAAACCACTACTGCTACTGCTTATGCATACTGGTGCGTACAGTGGAGCAGGCCAGAGGGCTGTACATGATATATATACACACATAGCAGCAAGCCCTTGAAAAAAGAAGGAAAGATGTACACACAGCGACATAGCTAGACATCTCTGGAGTCTGATCCATATCCATGGCTTCAGGCGTGGACGAAGAGGACAAAGAAGCCACCGAGCGAGGTGGCGACAGCCAGGCCCCACACGACGGCCGCCACGGGCCTCGGCATGAGGGCCGCCACCTTCCAAGCGAACATCACGGTGAGAAGCGTGGTGAGAGGCCACACCGCGCGCTTCATCCGCTCCCTCTCCGGCGAGCCGGGGGCCGCTCCCTCGAAAGCACGGAGGCACGCGAACAGGAGCAACAAGATGAGGTACGAACCGGTGACGAAGAGGACGGCGCCGGTATCCCCTCTGGAACGGTAGATGGCGACGCCGGAGTTGACGGTGAGCACGCCGAAGCCGACCCCGGCGACCCACGTGGGCGCGCGGTTTCGATCCATGGCAAGTAGTGGTACTACCAAAGGTGCGCGTGCGTACTTATCCGGAGCAAGTTAGCAACGGCGCAAGAATCTTATCCATTTGACGGGTTGACGTGGCGGTCTCGGTCGAGTAAAGCCCACTCCGAACGACCTTGACTTCTATCCCTTTTTTTTTGTACTTTCAGTTTATTTCAATTAAAAAACCACTTGAAACAAACGGATTAATTTTAGCTTATTTTGGTTTTTTATCTTTTCTTTTTTTCATATTTCTTTATATTTTTCGTGATGATATAATAGTTTTTTCAATTTTTTATTTTTTAGAAAAAGCTTAAGACACAAATTTAAATAATATTTAATAAAATTATATTATACTTATTTCTACTAGATAAATTATATCTAACAAAATAAAATATAATTTAAATTTATTAAATATTACTTAAATAATAAATTTTCTTAGTATACAAGTCGGACTAATATTATATACAGGCTGAGCCTGCGTAAGATGATGGAGACAAAGGATAACTACTTAGTTTGGTCATTTCAGTCAAAAGTCGTAAATTTAAATTAAAAGATAGTTAGAGAACACCTAATATTCCCTCGTTTCACGATATTAGTTCAGCTTGCATCGCTAGAAGACACAAATTTCAAATAATATTTAATAAAACTATATTGTACTTATTTCTACTAGATAAATTCTATCTAATAAAATTAAATATAATCTAAATTTATTAAATATTACTTAAATAAATATATTTTCTTAGAATAGAAGTTGGACTAATATTATATACAGGCCGGGCCCACGTAGGATGATGGAGAATTGGAGACAAAGGATAACCACGTAGTTTGGTCCTTTTCATACCATGACATTGTTGGCATGTAGTATTATAAATCTGGGGGTAATGCTAGACGTGCTACACGGGATTGCATCGCTTTCTGTTCTGGACAAAGCTTGCTCTCACGTGAAGTTTCGTCGAAACATTGACCGTGCGGGGGTGACGTGCAACACGAGATTGCATTATCTCCCCGCAATTAATTTGCCATCTGATCAGATGAAATCCTTGGGGAATCGGAGGAGCCCCCGCCATCCATCCATCACCATCCGTGAACTATGGACACTGTTGGATCCATAGCTCTCCGGAATTCCATTTTAGCCCCCAAAGCAAAAATTTCAAAAATGGACCCCGTTTGAGCGTTCACGGAGGCTGCCACGTGGCCATCGTTCATCCGGCCGTGCGGTCGGGACCGCCACGATCGCTCGGCGCGCGCTTGCGAAGCGCGATCTCGCGCCAGCGCGATCGCCTCGCCACAATGCGCGACCGCCCGCCATCAGCGCGTGATCGCCCGCCAGTAGCGTCTGCCTCGCCCGGTAGCGCGACCGCCCGCCAAATAGCGTGTCTTGACGCCGACGCGCGAATCTTTGCTATTCGCGTCCGTCCTTTCGGCCAAAATGAAAAAGCAGCAAGACACTGGAATTTTCTTGTACCGACGCACACAGCGTCGAGCCCAAAACGGCCCCCTCAGAGCACACGCGCATGCGACTTAAAAGAGCAAGGAGAGGAAGAAATGCTTGGCCAGCCAGGAAGCTCAAGCACAGCTGAAACGAAGCCAGAGCGGGAGAGTGAGGAAGCGAAGGAAAGTGACGAGTGAAAACCCGTAGATTTGAGTTGTGTTTGTTCGAATCTGCGGTTTTGCAAATACAAAAGTTGTAGATCGTCCCGTGTGCTTCAAGAAGAGGTAAGTCTTGTGCCCCCGAAACTAAAATTTTATGTATGTGATTAGTCCATAATTAGTCGATTAGCACAAACCATCGTTTGGTAATGTTATTTTATGTGAATGTGTGATACGCGATGTCAATATTTGGTACGTTATGTATTTGTAGGTAATCTTTATGTGAACATATGTATTATAAGTCAATGTATCATACAGTGCGTATGTGTAGGTAAAAATCCACATATGATGCATGCTTTATTGTAGTGTAGATAATGTTGTATTTTATGTTGAAGTTACGTATTGTAATGTAGTTAGTTTTTGCTGAAGAAAAGAGAGGAGCGAAAGCCGGAAGAGTTGAATTGTTTTCGTTTGGAATCGTGGACTTGGCAAGTAGAAAAGTTGTAGATCGTCTCGTGAGCATCAACAAGAGGTAAGTTTTGTGCCCATGCAACTATAATTTTATGTATGTCATTAGGCCTGAATTAACGAAACCATCTTGTGTTATCATTATTTGATGTCAATATTTTATACGCTATGTATGTATAGCAAATCTTGCATATGTTTAGCATGATGTATTGTAGTGTATATAGGGTTTCATTTTTTTGTGAACATACGTCTCAGTAAAGTAGTTTGATTAGGTGGAAAATATGAAGTTGTAGTGTGTAGACGTTGAGAAAACACATATTTATGTTAGAGCAATTGTAGGTGATAACAATAGTACTAGGATTAAAATAAATTAGAAATAAATTTGGTAGATTAGAAATAATGGAGGGTGAAAGGTACAGAAGTGGTAACTGAGCAAAGTAATGGTATGGTGTGGGAGGAGCGGTGAGGACCGTGCGATAAGTTTGCAAGTGGGGAAGATCTTGGTGCGTGCTAGTGCACTTGTTGGCTGTACTGTATCGTATAGAATCGAGGTGGTGGAAGGAGAAAGAAATCAGAAATGGCATGGCACCCGCCACCACCTCTACTCTACTCTAGGCCAGCATCTTTTCGCTTTGAACTTATCCCAAAATAAAAATAAACGGATACCTTTTGAAGTGAATTTTTCGAATGGTTTACAGACTTCAAATCTATATACGCTGTTTATGTCGTTTGCTGCGTCTCGAAAAATGTTGACCGTAGTTATTTGTAGTGTTTATGTCGTTTTCTATCTATATACCACTAGAAATTTACATAGACATTTACTTTTTCAGAAATATTTGCTGCGTCCAAATGTCGTTTGCTACATAGAATGTTTATGTCCATAGTTAGAAAAGATTGTAGTTTAAATAATGTGTATGTGTTGAAAAAGTAAATATTTATGTTGGAGCATTTGTAGGTGGTAAATTTGTAGTAGTTAGATTAGAGACAATTTGTATAATTAGTATGCTTAGTGAATGACCGTAGTATGAAGGTCATTTGATGGAAAAAAATGATAAGTATATTTAATTTGATGTATGGTACAATTAGAAAGTGAAATAGTTACAAATAAATCGTAGATTTAGAAATACAAAACATATAATAATCGAAACTGTTAATTACATGATACGATTGTTACATGCTGTGTACTAAAATGGTTGATTATGCACTTATGTTAGGTACGCAATGGTCGGCATTGAACAATTGATGGTGTTTTATGGGAGTGGTCTCGTGCGTGATGGGCGTATGGGGCGGACTGTCAAATGCGAGCGGACCGTGATCCGGCACCCGATGAGCGCCATGAGCTTGTCTGAGCTACGGAGGTGTGTCCGTTCAGCGTTCGATCGGCGCACGCAAGGAAGAGTTACGGATCGAGGCAATCTATGCCTCAATGGTGGATGACGGAAGGGGAGCATATGGCAACTTCGAAGGTGACCAATGACGCCTCATGGGCGAACTACATGGAGGTCGTGCGCAACCACGATGCTGCGATATATGGGAGGCCAATGGTGTATGTCGAGTTCGTGGAGAGGCGTAATCATCGTGCATGGTTGGTTCGGATGCCGCTAGTGGAGATGAAGTGGCGGCGGTCATGAAGACCCTTCGGGAGAACATGTGGGCGAGGAAGTGGGTGATGAAGACGGCGGAGGCGTGCGCGAATTTCCAGCCCAACGGTGTGCACGGCAGGTGGTGGGCGCCCGTATTGATCGTCATGAGTATCTTGGGGACCGGGTGGAAGAAGAGGACAGCGAGGAGGATGAGGAGGTTGACACAGCAGCTCACGGAGAGGACGAGGATGGCGAAGGTGCAACCGGAGGGGTGGTAGGTCGTGTTGTGACCACGGGCGGTGCGTGCACGTGTCGTCCCGATCGACGACATCGCAGCGGCGACCCTAGTTCTCGCCACGCGGTGGAGGAGAATGGGGTTCAGCGAGGCGCACCGTATTTGAGGCGCAAGCTTCCGTAATAAGAGTCTTGTCCAGCGAGCTATTGCTAGACATGCCGTCAACATAAGCCGGACGTGTCGGGTCCACAAGTCAAAGCCGGACACGTGCGTCGTGAAGTGTTTTGACGGGTCATGTGGTGGCAAAGTCCGTGCACAACGGTACAAGGGCGTTGGCACGAGTTCGGATAACGGTGCTCCAAGATCACGATTGCGAGCTTGCGGGGCGATACATAGGCAAACGCAACATCATCACGTTATGTTGCGGAGGTGGTCACGCACCTCGTCGAGCGGATGTGTCAATTACCCGAAGGTTCGATGGCGAAGTAGCGAACACGGCGGGTACGGTGAGCTACAAGAAGGTGTGGCGGGCGGCGAAAGGTGTCTGCACGGTATGTATGGGGCGTCGAGGAGGCGTCGACTGGTCCCAAGAATGCTGAATCAAATTGCACAATCAAACCCGTGCACTTACATAAACAGCGAGAGAGGGTCCATCCTACGGAGGGCCCGAACTGTTTTATTCTTGACAGAGTGTTACGGGCCTTCCATCAGCGATACAAGGGTTCGGTGGTGCCGTCGGTGCTAACCGTAGATGGGGCGTTCCTATCCGACAAGTACAAGGGCACTATCCTTACGCGATTGCAGCCGATGCAAATGACGATTACTCGATGGCATTTGCAATTGTGGAGAACGAGAATACTGAATAGCGGCTTTGGTTTCTTTGCAATTTGAAGAATGCCGTAGTGCAAGACGAGCTGAAGTGTGCCTTATCTCCGACCGCAATGTAGGCTTGCCGCGCGTTGAACGTTGCGAAATGGGGCGCAGCCCCGTCCGATGGATGATGTGAAGAACGGCTGGTGCATGAGGCATATTGCGCGAACTTCCACGAAGGTTCCGTAGCAAGGACCTCATGAAGATGTTCAAGAAGCTATGCATGCGAACCGAAGCGGAAGTTCGGCGCCTGCGGGCAGCTCGATCGGGAGGCTACGAAGCATGTGCAAGCGGCGGGCCGTGGAGGAGGCTCCACAAGAGTCGGGGTATTCTCACAATGGGTTCACCCAATGCACGACTTGGAAATGTGGTCTTTGTTGCACGACACCGGGGGCGAGGTATGGGATCATGACAACCAACATGTCCGAGGTTTACAATGGTGTATTGAAGGGCATCGATCCTGCCGATCACGGCAATTGTGGCGAGACACAGGAACCGTGCCGTCGGGTACTTTGTGAATAGAGCCGTGGATGGCGCAGAGCACGTTGAGGAAAACAAGCAATACTCGAGGTCATGCAGCCTTCATGGACGGGGAAGATGGAGAAGGCTCGAACCCACATTGCTCAGCCCATTGATGGCTTAAGGAGGAAGTTTGAGGTCCGCCTAAGGCAGAAGTATGTCATGGGTCACATTAGAGGGGAGCGCAAGCATGTATGCACGATTGGTGATGAAGCATCTTGCACCTGCAACAAGCCCCAGCTTCTGCACAAGCCATGCTCCCATGTGTACGCGGCCTGCGCTGTATGGAACCAGGCGTCGACACAGTACATCTCCAAGTATTACGACATGCAGCACTTGTATGCAACCTGGAGTGCAGAGTTCCATTCCTACGGGGTAGACATGCACTACAGGGAATTATGGCCGGGGGAGATAAAGTGGGTGCCCAACGATGCCTCAAGCATGTCGGTCGTGGAAGGCGACAAAGCCGTCGCATCCGCAGCGACATGGATGAGAGCCGAGGGGATCGTGTTCGGCGCCCAAGTGTAGGCTATGCAAGACCTTTGGCCACTCCTCGCCGGTGCCCAAACAGGCCGGCATCAAGCAACGCTCCGTAGTACCAACCACAATCCATATGTAATGTATTATTCAGGAGGTGTACGCTTAATTGTTGGCTCGATGGTGTAGCTATGTATTGCACATTACCATGTTATGTATATTTTCGCACATTCCATATGTTTCCTTGTCGTGTGGGTCATATTCGTGTGCACATTTTATGTATGTTTTTGTACATTCCGTACGTTTCCCTGTCATAACATTTGTTGTTAATTATGTTGTTATTTGTTGCACATTTTGTTGTAATGTACACTAACTTGTTATCCTTCTTTGGTAGGACATGGCGTTCGAGCTGCTAGAGCCCCGTTGGGACGAGCACCACCGATGCCATGTGTGGTTATCGGCACCCGCACACGGGCCTCCTTGCTTCGTCCTTAGGGGCCCCCGAGAGAACTGGCGTCTCGACCATCGGTACATCCCACTCTGCGGACACGATGCTGCGCCCATTGCCCGCATGTTGGATCTACCGCATGGGTTCCATGACGATGCGCCATCGTTGTCGACTCGTTGATCGATGGAGGCCGGAGACTCACACCTTCCACTTCCGGTGGGGGGAGATGACGGTTACTCTGCAGGACATCACGATGATTACAGGTCTACCTCTCCGTGGTCTTTGCTTTGGTGCCACCCCAAAGGCGCAGATTGGAAGGTCCGTCTGGTCACCGGTTCGGTCATGCGATCCGAGACAACGCAGTTGGGTGCCACATGGATGGCTTCGCCGCTTCATGACCTGTCTGCAGACGCAGATGAGGTCGCGGTGCGGGCGCGCCGTTGCATACCTGCTATATCTGTTCGGCTACGTCTTGTTCCCTAGCACGACTGGAGACTCCGTGCAGCCTAGCTACATACCGCTAGCGGAGTCCTTGGCGGATGGCTGGCCGGTCGCCACCACAGTATAGCTAGGATCGGCGATCCAGCCTTAGCTCCACATACCGAGGCTTGTGTGACGCCTCGCGGCATCACCGCGACGGCCGAGCCGGTCCTAGCCGCTGCTACCTTCTCCTTCGCTTGTGGTCATGGGAACACTTCCGTTGGCGAGCCCGACTTTGGTCGTCGTGTGCACCCTTATGACCTCATCCCGCATTGTATGGTGGTAGCGACCCCATTGATGCGCCCACAATGGGTACACGTTGGACGCATGGTCGGTTGAGGTGGGCGAGAGAGACCGAGGCGTGCGTGCTCGGATTTCCACCGAGGTTCGAGCTTCGGCATTTGGCGGCGTGGTGGTGGCCATGGTCTCCTGATTAATTGCGAACACGGCCCCACGGGTTGTCATACCGGTCTGGCGAGATCGAGGTACCGGATGACGACCGCCACTTGGTGTTCGCGCCTTTGCGTCGAGCCATACATGACCCACCGAGTCATGAGATTCGGTGCGTACGGCATGTCCCTCCCATGGCGGGACGCCCTCTTGCGGAGGAGTTCCACCGGTATGTCAAGACACCCCAAATTTAATTCTCGCATTAGTGTCAATGTCGCACTGCATCGATTGTGTAATGTCTCAATGGACTTGCGAGCAATCGAGAGAGGGCGAAGCAAGGCCCGGGCGGCCACCACACGGACGTGGGCGGACATGTGGTGCGACCATGCGCATACGATGCTTGTGGATGAGACACGGCCGTCACGACCGGACGACCCGCGCGCATGGGCATACCTTGATCGATGCGCCCACGCACCGCTGTAGGCTTATCGCAGGGAGCCGCCACAACCTCCACTTCATCTTTGTTCACGAGGCGGCTATACAGAAGGTCGAACCGTTATCTAGCGGCACGGTCGACCAGCGATATGAGAGTACTGTGTCATTACGCAATGCAGGATACATTTGAAGTGACTGTTTGTTTCACTGCAGGTGGACCGGCTACATCGTATCGACATCGAGGCTAATGAGGCTATACGACATAGGATGTCAAATACCGAATCTCGGTGGGTGTTATATCGCGCAGCATCGAAAAGGGCAAGGGTGCGATCACGGGGCTTGAGTTGTGGTCACCACCGAGATGACGTTGTTGCTACACGGTGGCGGACGTGGCCGGGACCACCACCTCCCTCCGCGCCTCGTCGGCACCGGATCAAGACGGCCATCCTCGGCCTCCACGCGCTTCGGCCCGGCGGTTCGACAATTGTCAACTATTTGTTTATGCACTCATTTACCATTTATGTCTAACCACATGTTCGTCTTGCAGCAATTGCGACAGGATAGCACGCTGCTACGGAGGGCGACGTCATCACGGAGGTCGACATCGCCGCCACGAACCGGAGGGCCGTCCGAGAGTCGGCCAAGCTACGGTCGCTCGGCCTCCACGCGCTTCGGCCCGGCGGTTCGACAATTGTCAACTGTTTGTTCATGCACTCATTTACCATTTATGTCTAACCACATGTTCGTCTTGCAGCAATTGCGACGGGATAGCACGTCGCAATCGGCATCGCCATCACGGAGGCCGACGGACGGCGACCGCGCTCTCGAGACAACGGGGCCCACTCGAACAGCGCCCGACTCGCCGGACCAACGAGAGGCGCGATGCCTCGTATCTCCCGGCAGTGCGAGACCAACACAGTATGGCCGGGGCAGTGGGTTGTGCCGACCTATCAAGGCATGACATCGCACGAGTACATGGGGGACTACCCGTCGACATCCTCATTTCACCAGCCACATACCCCGGTATGCACTAACATTGTAAGCTAAACAGGTGTATTTCATTATGAACAATTTTCGTACTTTCCATTGCCTAATTCAGTTGTACCATCTAAGCGGGGCGTAGCCACCTCCTCCGATTGGGTGAGCTCTATGCTTTATGACCACCGCCGTCAAACATCCACGAGTTGTACCCACCGCCTCGGCCACACCCTCGCACTACGATCTTCGCGATGCACCACGCTCCCTAGTAGGTTCACCTTCTCGAGGATCATATGCGCCTGCATGCAGGCGGCGACGAGAGATGATGAATGAATTTTTAAATTGTGCTTTTGTAATTTTTGTGATGTTTTTCATGTGCTTGATGGTTTGATGTTCAAAGATGGTTTCAAGATAAAGGGTTGCTCTAAGTTCTTTGATTTACTACGCATACAACCAACGAGAGATGACAACACGGGTAGCGGGAGACAACATGAAACAACTCATACATTTCACGTACATGACATGTAGCAAGTAGTACAACCACCAACACACCAACGAACACAACAACTAAAATGCAACACAACCGTACATAAAACATTACCAAAAGAGCTTGACGACAACATAGCGTAAAACATTGCGAACATACACGAGGAGAACCTCGGCACTACAACTTGAGGATAACAATACACACAAGAAACAAAATACCACACAACATAACATTTATCTTCCACTCTAGTCTGTTAAACGATGCGCATCCCGACGGGTCGCAACCCCCACGACAACTCTCTCACGGCGAATACCGTCGCCCTATTTCCCATTTCATCCTCCCACACCCAGAATCGGCAACCACCATGAGCTTCCTGCGATTCCATGACAAGAAGTTTTTTAAACATACAACCATGATTTCAACGAACCCGAAACAATCTGACTCACCGAGTGATTGGGGCACTTGTAGTAGTGTCGCCCAGGATTCGCGGCCGTCTGTGATGTCCTACGTCTAACCAAGATGTTGCAATTTGGGCACATCACCGTGGTGCCCATGAAGACGTCTTTGGTGACTCATTGCCTAGTCCGGGGGAGTGAGCACAAAAAAACTACAGTTGTGAACAACTAACTCGGAGGTGACTGATAACATGGCCAGGGAGTATGTGAGGGATGGCTCCGTTTTATAGGCTGTGTGTGGGGGGGCAGCCTCACGCACAAAGACCACATACAACACAAATCTGGACCCCACACCATGCTCAGTGCGGAGACAAAACATGCCAGCTTTGCGCAGATGACCTCATAAAAAGGGGCGCTTTGCTCGGACATGACAAAGAGGGCAGCTTTGCCCAAAGACATGACAAAGCAAAGCGGCTTTGCCCGGTGACTTCACAAAGCGGGCCAATTTTGCGCGTTGACTTGACAAAACGGGCCAGCTTTCCGCAGTGACATGTCAAAAGAGGCCAGCTTTCCGCAGTAACTTGACAAAAGAGGCCACCTTTGCCAAGTGGGATGACAAAACGAGGCATCTTTGCTCAGTATTGCATTTTTTCTAGCTTGTGATAACAACTCCACGAAGATAACAACCAATCCATCACATACTTAACAACGTTGCACATTACATCGCTACGGAAAGAGGCTACAGCATATGAAGGTCACATAAAATGAAGGCGTCACACACTTATAACACGAAACAACACATACATTGAACATACAGAATTTATGGAAAGTAGTACACCCAACATTTTAATTCAACGCATACATGAACTACAATACGACACAACAATAACCCTCGTTACCTACATGCCAAACGAGCCTCGTGGCACCCACATGGAGAATTGCTGGGGGGGGCCGCCTCGGACGTGGCTGGCCGTCGTGGGAGTGGCATGCACATATGCAGCTCGGGTTCGCGTAGCAACATGTGGGATCATAAGAGCTTGCTATATTCACGATAAAATGGGGCAGCTTTGCGCAGTTACATGATAAAACGGGGCAGCTTTGCTCAGATACATGACAGAACGGGGCAGCTTTGCTCAGTGAGATGACAAAACATGCCAGCTTTGCGCAGTGACATGACAAAACGCCACAGCTTTGCTCAGTGGGATGACAAAACATGCCAGCTTTGGGCAGTGACAGTACTAAACAGGGCATCTGTTCTCAGTGACATGACAACAAGAGGTCAGCTTTGCTCAGTGAGACGACAATTCAGGGCAGCTTTGCTCAGAGTCATTACAACACAGACCTTTTTGGTGATACCGCAAGACTCCCATCTTTACTCATCGCTACCACCATGCGGACCAGCTTTAGACGTGCAGTAGAGACAAACGGCCCTATAAATTCGTATGCATTCCATTTCCCAGTGAACATTGCCCATCCAAACCCCATACTACATCGCGCTTCCTCACCCAACCGGGATGGACAAAGGCAAGAAGAAGCAATGGGACAAGATGGTGAAGGATTGGGAGGAGACCCGTGACATAGCACGGTCACCGCGTTCGCGATGCCGCATGCGATGAGAAAATAAGGGCGATACAGCCCGGTAGAACAAGCCCATCGTGCTACGATGAAATGTCCCCAGGCGCGCCGCGTAGCAAAACCCCATCCCGGACGTCCCCACCGAGCGTTCGCCACAACTACCACTGAGGGGAGACACCTCCCTTTGTTGGTGCGGGGGCGTGTGCAAGTTCTTCAAGTCTAAGCACAAAGATCGCCTAGGTATGCGTTCTCGAGGTTGCGCAAACTACTCCATGATTACACCAACCGCGCTTTGACACCGCAACCTATCGGCAATGCGGTAACAATATCTTTCTTCTTTTCCCTACCTTTTCTCCTTCACAAAGACGCACTAACAATATCTCCCATGTATTTACAGTCTCCGGAGCCCCTGTGTGGCTACCGCAAATGGATCGATCTTGAGATCCACCCTGAGGACCAATGGACCCTCGACTTCGAGGAGTGGAATGTCACAAAGGAGAAGGAGTTGCTGGAGGAGGAGCGCCGCAAGCACGAGCACACCTGCGTATACTGTGCGAGACGCAAGCTCATCTTGAAGCGTGCGCGTAGGGAGCGGGAGGCTCGCGAGATGGAGCGAGAGAAAGAGGGAAATTGCGGCTAAGGCAAAAGAGGCCGCGGAGGAGTTCAACGCCGGCGAGCAAGGAAGGAAAGTGGCCCGGTCCACACAATGAGGTCGTCGAGCGGTTGGGTGGGTTAGTCGCATATCATGCTATATGTTATGCATGTAATAAAAATCTACGCGGCATGTTACTCCCAACTGTATTATGAAGTTCAATATCTCGTATTTTCGCATTCCATGATTCACGTATCACCTCATTTAACAATATTAACATAGCGCTCCTCACATACCTAATTCTCACTAACCTTGAAATATCACTTACCACTTTATGTCTCGACTGTTCGACGGTCAATCTTTCCTAAAAAAAATTTACCAAAATTTTTTATGCATGTACAACTTACAATGAACATAAACTTTTATTACAACTTTATCTGATTTTTACCCAGTTTATAACTACAAAATTGCCAAATCTGAAAACAATCACGGAGATTGCAAACCCTAAGAAACAGACCAAACCCTAAAATTCACTTACCACTTTATGTATCGACCGTTCTACGGGTAATCTTTCCTAATAAAAATTTACCAAACTTTTTTATGCATCTACAACTTACAATGAACATAATCTTTTATTACAACTTTATATGATTTTTACCCAGTTTATAACTACAAAATTGCCAAAACTGAAAACATTCACGGAGATTGCTAACCCTAAGAAACAGACCAAACCCTAAAATTCACTTACCACTTTATGTATCGACCGTTATACGGTCAATTGTTCCTAATAAAATTTACCAAATTTTTTTATGCATCTACAACTTACATTGAACATAAACTTCTATTGCAACTTTATCTGATTCTAACTACAAAATTGACAAAACATACAAACATCACGCGGATTGCAAACCCTTAAAACATACCAAACCCTAAAAGTCACTTACCACTTTATATATCGTTCGTGGAGAGGGTCTAATTTTGGAATTTTTTTGCACAGGGCCAAAATGGAATTCTTGATGCCTGAGGTCCAATAGTAAGAGAGTGAATGCACAAATTCCTGCGATCATCGGGGAGAAAGCCTATCTCATCAATTATCCATTTTCACCCCCGAGCTAGTGTAAAAGTCAATAAGTCATTCCCGAATGTCAATGATACACATCACATTCAAAAGGCATTACATACGAAAGCATAAAATGCATACAGGGACAGATGTACATAATATTGACAATGAAATAAATTTTAAGATTGGATCAAATGACACCTCTTACCGATTGAGGCCATCATCTTCGGTTCCCCGTGGCTTGAATTAGGAGGACATCATTTCTAGCCATTGGCTGAGTGTGCACTAATGCTCTGTATTTACAGATAAGAGGCCATTGGCTAGAGGTAACCACCTAAACAATGCCAAAAGGCATGAGTATAGCCGATTAGTGATTAACACACACTTACACTTATAAATTTACAAAATCATTCGGATGCCATGTTTATCCCTCTGACCTTATTGGTGAAGTTCCACCGTCCATTACGTGGGAGGATATCTTCACCATTGACACTAGCTCAGGGACTGAAAATCAAGCATGTCAAAACCTTGTAAGTACATAAAATTCTCACCAACCTTGGGGCTTGCAGGACCCTTCATTCCACGTCAAAGCGGGCGGCTTTGCCTAGTGACTAGACAATACGAGCCGCTTTCCGCGGTGACATGACAAAAGAGGCCACCTTTCCTAAGTGTCATGACAAAGAGGACAATTTGCGTAGGGACATGATAATACGGGCCGCTTTGCTCGTGAGGTCACAAAACATGCGATGGTGCGCAATGACATGACAAAGCGCAGCTTTGCCCAAAGACTTGACAATACGGGCGAGCTTTCCGCGATGACATGACAAAAGAGACCACCTTTCCGCAGTGACATGACAAAAGAGTACAATTTGCAGGCTCTTAAAAGCCTTCATACGGACATTTATTACTACACTGCAATCCTGGCTATCCTCAAAAGATTCCCATGTCGTCCTCTCCATGGACTATGCCCACTGCACCAGATAACCTGCCTACATAAAGGCCTCCCTCCTATGTCTTCCATACCACATCTCCTCCTCAAGGCATCACAATACTACTACACAACAATGTCTTCCTGGAAGTCCGACCCATTTGGAGTGCCGGAGTGGCATGAGCGCCCGAAGTGCCATTGCGGCTTTAGGACGATGTTGTGCGTCTGGACGAATCCAGTACCACGAGCCAACTACGGCCGTAGGTTCTTCAATTGTCCAAACCTGGATGACGACTTCGTGGTGACGACGACAATTAAATCCCTTGTTTCTCGTTATCGTTTTTCAACTTGATCCATGACATCTACCACGTCACACATGGGCTTGCAAGTTCATCGAATGGGTGGATCGGGTGCGCGCGCATGGCCGAGGAACCGGCCAAAGGAGGTGGAAAACAAAGGACAATACTTTGTCAAGATGACTCAGGCTCGCGAGGTGGAACGACAGATGCGGCTTGAGCAAGAGCACCGCGTGAGGGTGGACCACATGCGTCTGAAGGGCAAGGAGGATGAGCTGCAAAGGAGGCGGGAGCAGTTAAGTCTGCGTGAAGCTGCCATCAAGCGTCAGGAGGAGGAGCTTCAAGCTCGGGAGGCAGCTCTCAAGACCAAGAGTGACAGGAAGAAGGATGCAGCAGAGCCATCTTCAGGTAGCGACAAAAGGGGAAACAACCACGCTACACCCAAGACAAAATGTATACGCCCAACAAGTTATGCATGTTATGCATGTAATAAAAAATACGCAGACATGTTGCTCCCAATTGTAGTATGCGCTTTATTTGTATTCACTGCACACGAATTCCTATTACAATATCGTCATATTTTTTTCCAGTTTATAACTACAAAATTGACAAAATCTAAACAAATCACAGGGTTTGCAAACCCTAAAAACACAGCAAACCTTACAAGTCACTTACCACTATTTGTATGGATCATTCTACGGTCAATTGTTCCTAAAAAATATTTACCAAAATTTTATTACCATCTACAAGTTATAATGAATATAAACTTTTATGACTACTTGGTCAAATTCTTTCCGACTTTACATTTACAAAATTGACAAAACATACAAAAAACATGGTGATTGCAAACCTCAAAACTATACGAAACCCTAAATATCACTTACCACTTTACGAAACGATCGTTCTATGATTAATCGTTTTTTAAAAAATTTTATCCTAATTTTTTATACATCTGCAACTAACAATGAACATAAATTATTATTGCAACTTTATCTATTTTTTCTCGGTTTACAACTACAAAATTGAGAAACCATACAAATATTCACGAGTATTACAAACCATAAATGACCAAACCCTAAAAACGGATCGCGATCGGGGATCATGCGGTCGGGGATCAATCGCGCTTGGGGACGCAGACGCGCTCGGGCGATCCGCGGGGCGCGAGACGCTTGCGGCGGGCGGCGATGCGGTGGGCGGGCGATCGCGCGCGGGCGAGGCGGTAGGCGCTGGCGCGAGATCGCGCGCTCGGCGCGCGCGCCGAGCGATCGTGCGGTCCCGACCGCACGATCGGATGAACGATAACCCACGTGGCGCCTCCCGTGAACGCGCGCTCAAACGGGTCCATTTTTGGAATTTTTTCTTTAGGGGCCAAAATGGAATTCGGAGGGCTATGGGTCCAACAGTGTCCAAATTTCACCATCCGGCGACGCGCCTCCTCCTCGTCGATGACCGTCTCACGCGCGGATGCACCGGCGACGAAGACGGCCGAGCGGTGAGCATGCATGCCGGCTCGGGAGGAGAAATTGACCAATCCTCATAAACAGGGGCGCTTCTATGTAGCGCGCCAAGCAAGATAATCCGGTATCGACCCTCGGCGATCGATCCCGCACGTAACGCCCGACTTTTGGGAGCAGGGGCGTTATGCGGCCCGCAACGACCAGAGTTCTGCTTGCGCCCAACATTGTATCATGCCCGCTCACGAGCGGTTAAAACAAGTTAATTTGATTGAAATAAGACCTAATGGCCAAAATAACAATAATACGGGCGTCCAAGCCCAAAACTTAACTTACATACAATAAAAGTCGAAGAAAACTCCACAGGAACACTTGAGTGCAGTCGTAACCCTAACACGAAATCTTGATTTGCTTTCTTTCCTTCTGATATCTGTTGAGAAAGATTATGCAAGCCTGAGTACTCCAACCCCGTAGTCAGCAAATCACATGTGGAAAATAATATATAACTATATGCCAGGATTCTCAAGGGAAGGGAGTATAGTTATTTTATTAAGAGGTGGATGCAATTTTATTTGCAAATAAAGAAAACTTTAAAACAATTGCTTCCTAAGATCAGGGGGTTTTCTGTTATCAGGTATAGTCTCATCATTACTCAAATTAACAACATCAGAAACACTACTTATGCCTTGTTGTTGGAATCACCCAATTAACACAGCTTCATTAACCTAAGCACGGCGATTCGAATACCATTTATTTCACTCTGCAGAGCTGCCTACTTTACCCACAAGATTTCTTAATTCCACGTCGATATTAAGAAAACAAGGCATTTCGCTGCTCAATTCTTTATATAGTCTCTACCTAGTAGGCCTCCCAGTAAGCTCAGGCTACTCTTGACTTACCTTAGCCTACTATTGTGCGGCTCAAAATAAAATAACCACTTCCATACGACCCTTCTTACCCCTTCCGTATGGACTCGCACCTTGCCTCCAAACTGCTTTTGTAGAGGTTCAATCGAATTTGAGCAGCTACTAGACCAGGGTTGTTGTAACAACACTTGTGGTTGGGCGATCACTGTGTCTTTTACTTAGCACAAGGTTCTTGTCCTTATAGTTTTCCGAGGTCCGCAACCTCCACTCTAGGGTAAAGCGGTGGGCGAAGACCGCCACACGATTTCCCACAACACCCTTACCCTAACTGTGCACACCGGCACCTCCGCTCTAGGGCACGCTCACCCTAGATCGGGTTTTTCCAAATCTACTAGCCCACGGCTCAAACCTTAATAGTGTACATGTTGAAGGGTGCAGTGATGGCGAAATCCATTGTCTGATTTAAGCGCAACACCTTTACCCCACCCTGCACACCAACATTACCGGCCTAGGGTACGGCGTCCCATACCACCCTACCCTAAGTCCGGGTTTTTCAAACCAACTGGCCAACGGCCACAATCACTTAGTAGTGTGTAATGTTGAATGAGATGATGGTACATACATTTATACAATACTTCAATAATTACTAAGGTTGTCAAGGTGAATATGGCCTTCAAGGTAAACATGGCTTTTATCAGTGGTAGGACTTATCGAAATAGCATGTCATTCTAAACATTTCATGTTAAGCAAATAGCATTTCACATATATTCATAATGAAACTACATTACTTAGATAATAGGCATGTCATGGGATTCAACATGATCAAAAACATGTGACTTGCCTTCTTTCCGTTGCTCTTGATCAGCTTCAATCTTTACGGTCCTTCGGTTGACCAACTCGCTTGGTCCGTGCATTAGCGTAGAAAACGGAGTCCAACAGGTTCCTGCTTTGCAGAATGCAAGCTGGGAACAAAATCCAAATTAAGAACAAGAAAGAGTATAAAGAAAATAATGCGTTGGGTCGGGAGGTCGGGATTTGACGGGGTTTTATGGACGGACATGGCTAAATTTGGATACGATAGGCTTGGGATGACTAAAAGAGACATAAGTATTGGACGGATTTTGGGAATAGAAGATAGACATTTGAAATTATATGGTCGATCTTTGAGTTGACAGATTAGGACTGTATCAAGATTAAATTTTGACTTAATAAAGAAATTTAATTTTATAGGATCTGATGGGGTGGAATGGTGGAATTCAAAATTTAAGAATTTAAGATTAGATCTTGGTGAAATTTAATCTTTTAACAATTTAAATTTGTAAGAACAGATGCTGTATTTGCATTTAAAATATTAACTAGCTAAATGGCATATGTTTAGAATTGATGTTAATAGAAGGGTGAAATTTAAATAAATAAAATCTGAATTTATAGAAATTAACTTTATGGAGATTGAATTTATAAAGCTAGGTTTATGAAGTAATGATATTTGGATTTTTAAAATTTGAATTTGGGACAATGGGTACTAGATTTGCATTTAAAATATTCTACTAGTCAAAATGGTGTATTTTGGTATTTTTGGGAATTTTCTGGGGTTTTAATTAATTTTCTGAATTTTATAATTCGGGTGAACAGTGTGCTACAGTAGCTACTCATTGGGCTGGCCTGGAAATGAACAGTGCGGCCCGGCCCTATGCGCTCGCGCGGGAATAACCGGCCGGCAGCCCAGGCCGCACGCGTGGCCGAGCAGGCCATGGCCCACGCGCGTGAAGCTGTGCGGCCTAGTGTGAGGGCGCGCACGCATGCCCGATGGACGACACGCAGGCGACGCGGGCGGATGTGATGCAACCAACGTGGGCGCTCGGATGGGGAAGAAGTGCAGGCGCCAACGGCTGGGATTCGAACCAAAATCCACGCTCGGATTGGGAGAGTATCAACGGTGGGGAGTCATCTTCTACCTCCGGACTCCCGCTTCCGTCGACAAAACAGAGTTCGCCGGTTTCGGCGGAGCAGCGACTGCGGGGACTCTCTGGGAAATGGGGCTTTACCAAATGGTGCGGCTACGACTAGGTATTCCATTTGTGAGCTTTGGTGAAGGCGGGAATAAACTGTATTGGCTGGCGGCGACCAAGAAGCTCATGGTCTCCACGGCGGCTCTAAGGGGCTCTGATGAGGTAGAAGCCAAAACGGAGACGGTTTGACCATCTACGGGACACTAGGAAGCTAATGGGAGTGACGGCACAGCTCAGGGAAGACTCAGGCGAGCTGGCCACGGCGAGTACTCTTCGGTCGACGGCGAACTCCATTGCCACGGCCCTAGACAAATGCTCGAGCTCTAATAAGTGCACTATTGTATTCTGGAGACAACAAGGATCATGTAAGAGCATGCAATTGAAAAATAATCGATTTAATCGGGAAAACGATTCTAGGGCTCACCGGCACAGGGGTTTCGATTACGGGTGGCAGAGGCGACAAGAACTCAATCGGCTGTGGGAGTAGGTTTATGAGGGTGCTAGAAGACTCAAGAAAGCGGGAATTAGGCTTTATAGCCCGCGCAAGTCGGTTTCCATGGCGAGATATTTCTCGGGTGCGTTGATCTCACGCGGAGCGGAGAAGGGGGAGTGTATTGGGACGACGCAGAGGGGGAATGAACACGCAGGTGCTGTGGCCAGGGGAGGGGAATGCAAAGGAGCTGTGACCAGGGGAGATGAACGCGATCGGTGTCCAAAGCGCAGAAGCAGTGGAGTAGCGCGCGCGAGCGGGGCGCCAACGGAGGGATGCAGGCGGAAGTACCAAAAAGGAAGGCGCATTTCACTGCGATTTGCCAAAAAGGGAAAGAAATCCGAATTTAATCAAAATTAAATAAAATTTCAAAAAGTTCAAAATTTTGGGGTGTTTCACTGCCTCACTTAGATGGTAAGCAATGGACAAAATAACCTCAAATTAATCCTACGAGATCCAAATCTTCCACTTGCTTCCACTCCCAATGTTCTGATCAAATCATGCTTCAATTTTTGTTGTTATTTTCTCCCTCCACGGCTCCACCTCTGCCGCGTGGACATGAAGCATTTGGGGCTCGAGTTGTTGGAGTTGATCTTGGCCTCTTGGGAGTGGCCGCAGCTGCCGCCCGGCCGGCCGTGGCACGTACGGGCAGTCGGGCACCCCGACGAGCAGGGTCGTGCCGTGAAATTTAGAGGCCCTGTACAAAGCTCTAAATGAGGCCTAAACCAAAGTACCAAATATAACCAAAATAATATATGTATTGCAGAGCAAATGCGATATATCAAGAATGTGTTGCTTGCTATTCGCTAGATGAATGGACATTGGACGAGCCGGCCGGCCGACGCTCGGCGGAGACGAGACAAACACGAACTGGCGAAGTCACGAATACAAGAGAGAATACGAAACGCTAGCAATTAGCAATGAATGACGATGCACTTCTAGTTAGGGATAGAATCTTGAAAACCTGAGTTTTTCAAATTTGCTTGAGGTATTTGTGGATATCTACTATCATTACGCTGTGCTAATTTTCTAAAAATTGCAACATTCTCGGTTTTATTTCTCGCCGGTGGATAATTCTCTGCTGAAGAGCTAGCGAAGCTGCAAACTCAAAGCGAAGCGGAGGTCACAAGAAAGGGCTTGAATTGCAGCAGCGAAAAGGGCAAAACCAACAATAAAGAACAAGTCCAACGGAAGTCCTCAAAATCGAAGAGCAAGTGGTGGAACTTGGCAACGAAACAGCTCGCCATCGATGATGAAGCGACCGAGGACGATGAGTCTGTAGCGTTTGCATGTAATAGGGCCCGAAATTGGGGGCTCAGACGGGCGCACGGGCTGCACGCCCATGGGCCCGCCCCGCCGACGAGTTCGCGAGCTACTGTGCTCGTCGATGACATGCAAATTTGGTGCCCATCACCTCAAGGCCAACTACTCCCGGCCTCCTCAGAGAAGCCCTCCTTCAACTTCGCTGAATCCGAGTGTGTTGGGGGTGGTTTGCTTTGTCAAAGAGCACCTTGTCCATTTATTCTTTCGCATCGTCTTCCTTCAGTTTCTTCCCCCCGCTACCACCCACCGGGCTGGCCGACGCCACCTCCACAACCGTCCCAACCCACGCCTCTTCTTCCTCCTCTCTGATGAGCTCCACATGCCTCCATCACTGCATCTGCCCTCCACCACCATCCGCAACGAGCGGCACCCTTGCTACCTCACCGCGCTGCCCCCTTCCCCATTGCCATCTTGTCCACTATAATATTGTCTTGGTCACCGTGCCATGCCGCCACCGTCCTCCTCTGATCTCGTGGCCGACGGCACCCTCACGCCCTGTCGCCTCCGCCGCCCACCGTAGGGCCACCGTTTTCCATCCCTCTAAACCCCAAGCAGTGGCGGATCCAGAAAAAAATTTTAGAGGGCCACCGTTTTCCACCCCAAGCAGTACCTTTAACTTGACCTCAGCCCCTTCTACATTATACATCTATGGCTAAAAATTTAAGGGGGGCTCTATGGGGCTCCAAGGGTCTGGTAGCGGTAGGGGGCTCGAGCCCCCCCCCCCGCCCCACCGCTGGATCCGCCCCTGACCCCAAGGTCCCGATGAACTCCTCTCTTACCTTGATAAACCCTAATCCTAACGTTAGTCAGCTCTCGTCAAAGATCCCGCAGCCATTGTTGGCAGAGAAGAACCCCAAGGTTCTCATTTTGTTGTTTGATTTTCTGATTTGGCAAGTGTTCAACCCTGCTACTTGATCTGGAAGTTTTCCTTCCATAACTAGGTATCTCGTATTCACATAGCAAAAAGTCCCAAAAAAAACTGCAAGTGAGGGGAGAGTGGACCCGCACAGCAACCCATTACGTCAATATAAGCACAGCATGCGGTCAACAGAGGAGAATGCCTCACACGGAGGTCCTCTTATCCACCGTTGATTAAGACGGATCAGTGGTGAATTCGGGGAGGGAAAAGCCTTCCGTCAACAGAGCGCCACGTGTGGTGTTGGTTCCGTACACGCATGCAGCGTGTCCCTCATGCAATTTCGTCGGTGCCTGCGCTGGCTTGGAGACTACGTAAAAAAGTCAAAACATCATTCAGACGAATTGGTGGTGATCATTTGGACTTTTTTTATGGTTTATAGCTAAAAAATACTGGAGCTAGCTGAAAAAACACTGTAGCTGATAGAGACTTATTTAGCATAATTAAATTTAAAAATTTTAAAAATATAAAAATATGTTAGCCCATTACGTATAATACAAAATACGGGAAAAAAGAACCGGCAAAAAAGCTCAACAAAAAGCCAAAAGTTCAGAAAAAGACGAAATTTATGAATAGTGAAAAATAAGCCAGAAACTGAAGCCGAAACGATCACATCTCGCTACACGGCATGACGGCACCGTACGCGATCATTGAAGAGTAGAGAAGTGGTTTATAAATTGTAGCTGGCCAAATTTATGCTCCGCTCGTTTCGACTTAAACTTTTAACTTCTGACTAATTTTTTACTATTCATAAATTTCGTCTTTTCTGAACGTTTGGCTTTTTTTGAACTTTTTTGCCGGTTCTTTTTTCCTATATTTGTTTGTATTATACGTGATGGGCTAATATATTTTTTTCCTATTTTTAAATTTTTTAAATTTAATTATGCTAAATAAACCACCATCAGCTACAGTGCAAAATAAACCAGTTACAGTAAAAATTTAGCCATAAGTAAGGCTTATTCAGCCCAAATACAGCCATAAGTTAGAGTATATAATGTATTTCATGTACCATAACTATGGAAATGTCTTCATCAACCTACAGAACAAGTGCCAGTTGAAGATATAGACCTATAAGATGATTTGGCTTACTGTGAAGAATCGATACGAGTTTTGGAAACCACAGAGAGACAGTTAAGGAGTAGAAACATCAGATTTCACAAAGTTCAGTGGCAGAACCACACATAGGATGAGGCAACATGGGAGAAAGAGTCAGATTTGTAGCGAGAATTTCCTAATCTACTCCTTGAGTCAAGTTAATCTCAACGATGAGATTCTTTTAAAGAGGGTAGGTTGAAACGAAACCAAGTTTTCAAAAGAATTTGATTTTTGTTTTGGATTTGATTTCCTTTGATCCCTAACCTAATTTAGCTCGAATCTCACCCATCAAAGCCACCAATCCTCACCGGCAATGCCTCAACGGGGATATTTGTGTCAGCACTGTTCACAGTTTGAAAACGCATTGCCGCCGCGCCTGTTTGCACTCGCGCCTTCCCGCACCGTCTCGCCGCTGCCACTCCCGTGCAACCTGTCAGCGGACGTACACCCATTATTAAATGCCCTGACCGCGTGTCAAAACCGTCGGCCACGGCCGCCACCGCCACGCCGACCTTCCCGCTCTCTCTGCTCTCTCTGCTGACCTGACCTCCTTTGTCATCTTTTAAGCACCGCATTGCTGCACCCGAGGTCACCAATACACCCCCTGCCAGCACACCATGTCTCCCCAACCCTTCCTGACCTTGGCCACGCGCCACCACCATCGTAGCCCCTCCACTGTGCCGAACCGCCTCTGCCGCTTTATATAAGTCCCCGAACCCCTCCATTCGAAGACATCGATGCCTAGGGTCAACCAAACACCCTAAAGCTCCGACAACCTCCCCCATTGCCGGTAATTGCCAGAATTCCCCAAGGCAAGCCCAAACTCAATTCTACTCCTCCGATCAATTACTTTCCAATTACTTTCATCTATAGCCTCCTCATGCCCCCAGAAATACCCCCGAGCCATTACCTTAGCTTCCTAAGCCTCCCTCTTCCCTGCCACCGAGGTCCGCCGCAGGGCCAAAGCACCTCGTCATGGACAGCCCAACTCCAACCACCCCTGCCCAAACCACCGTTTCCCCAAGCCTCCTCTAACCCCTAAGATGCTCAAATGTTAGTGCAATTACCCTAGAGACCCCAGTACTCCTTGTGCCATTCAAACAACCCACGGAAGAAAAAACCTCGCAGCCGACGAACGCCGACTCCCCTGCCCCCGCCAGCCCCAAAAATGGAATCCCAAAAATGCCAGGAACCCAACCATGGTCTCCTTTTCCATCGCAAATCACCCTAGCCTCACCAATTGTTGTCACTGTTATCCCCTGTTTTCCGCCACGCGCATTCAATCGAGGAAGATGATCGATGCGGTGCATCGCTCACCCGACCCGTTAACTCCGAACCAAACCCGTAGTGAATAGTAGTGGATCCGATGCGACCAAACCCGCGATGAGCAAAGAGACCCGCAATGAATAGTGTCAGACAGTTAATGTTCACCCAAACCCACAAATACATATGTATACCCATTTCAATCTGTTTCAAGTCCGCCGATACATTCCCCAACTTCGTTTCACCAATTTGGACCCCTATAAACCCAAAACCCTTTTATTTGGATTTTTTTCTTTATTTAATTTCTTTATTCCTAGCTCAGCCCTTTAAGCATGGAACTTAGTTATTTTCTTTCGCTTTACATTAGCTCCCAACATTGAAGTTCAGCCAAACTAGAAGGGAGAAGCTCAAGATCAAGAAACAGAAAAATTTAAAATCGTTGAATACTTAGACCCGCAAGGCAAGTCAAATGTTTTTGATCATATTGAACCTATATTCCTTTATTTATTTATTTATTTGAACTTTTATTATATTATTTACAAGTTGTTATTTCTTGTACAATAATTGTTTAGAATGACATGATATTAGCTAATGTCCCACCACCCGAAAAAGTATTATTTAATTTGATGGTCATATTCACCTTGACAAGACTTAGTAATATTAAATGTATTATTAATGTAATCATGATAGTTTAGGAACTCAATAAATTTTTTACTACTAAGAGATTTGGCATTTTGCTAATAGAATTTTATAAGTGGTTCTAGAGTAAGAAAGTTTTATAGGAAGCCTTGAGTTGGCCGAGCCCCATAACCTTACCCTAAGGTGGAGGCTTGGACCAAAAAGGTGGCAGTGCAGTGGGTACTGAAATATGGGTTTGTGGATGAAAGTTGCCTCAGAGAAAACTAAGAAATAGACCCTTATGACAAGTAAAGAACATAGCGATCGCCCAACCACAAGCGTTGATTCACAAACCTGGTCTAGTAATCGTTAAGTTCGATTGAATATCTACATCCGTGGGGAGACTGGGTGAGTTTGTATTAGAGGTGGTTAACTATACAACGGTAATGCTACGACAAATCGGGCGAGGTCGTGTGGGCCACTCGAGTTTGTTGAAATCAAAAATCTACTGGATAGATGCTATATAAAGAATTGAGCAATGAAAAGCCTTGTTTTCTTAATTCTGTCGCGGGAGTTAAAAGATATTGTGAGTAAAGCTGGACAGCTCTGCAGAGTCATATATGAAGAGTATTCGAATACATCGTATTTCCGGAACATGAAACTGTGTTTAATGGGTGAATCCAAAAACAAAGCGTAAGTAGATTTGGAATATGACTAAGATTGGTATTTAAATTGTAAAACCACGTTCTCCTTAAGAAGGATGTGATTTTATGTCTAAACTTGTTTAGAGCTAAAATTGCATACACATAAAATAATGAACTACATTACTTAATAACTGTTGTATCACTGTTGTGCTCTCCTGTACAAGGCCTTCACATTGCAAGACTCAATTTCTAGCACTTGAAATGAGGAAATGATTTAGCTTGCAACAAAATTCAACAAAAGCGTAACATTAAACTCATGTTCTGCATACCTTTGAATATAAGTTGATTGCTTGGCAAGAATCCTTCAGTTTAAGACAGCATGCTGCATGGTTTAACCAGCAAGAGACTCTCAAGAGTTTTAACCAATGCGTCAATTGCATCTTCAAACTGTACATCCTCGTTAACATAATTAAGTGCCTGAGAGTAAAGAAATCAGTGATCTACCGTATCTAAATCAGAGGTTCGAGATCAGAAAACCTTATAAACTACCTTACTGTACTTTTTGCAGCCCGTTGAAACCTGCCTATCTTGAACAAATCATTGCCTGCAACTTTCCATATTTCTGCAGCCTCCAATTTTTCATTTTAACTCATCTCCCATGGTTATTTTTCCTGTCACATTGGAACCAGGACTGTACAGTAAGTAGAAGGAAACACAAGACAGACGGAGGAGATAAACAGACTACCTGTATACTAAGGTGTTAAATTGAACTATTGTATCATCTTGATGACAGGTTTAGAATAGTGTTTACATTTTACAGTCAGTTGGAAGTTCTCAACAATTTATAATACAGTTTATTGATCATATACCCTCTATTTAGATGGAAATTGAGAATTTACCCTCCTGGCCCACGTGTCAGTGACTTATGATGACCCCTCGTGTCATTGAGATGTGGAGGGTAAATTCTCAATTTCCCAACTAAAGGGAGGGTATATGATCCAATCTCCCTTTATAATAACATGGCATTCACAATTATCATATGGTGAAAAAAATAAATTTATATACATGGAAAGGTACCAGCTTAAGATTCCTAAGATGCAGAATGTTAAATGTTTTGCTTTTACATATTTCCATATTTACCTCTTGAACCTCCACCAAGCAATCCACACATATGGTCCAACTCCAAAGCTTCTTTCTCCCTGCGGCTCTTCTCTTCCTTGGGCACACCAACTATAGCTGGGGATGCATCAAAATGGTTGGAATGAGTACAAATGTTTAATCCTGTTTGTACCAACGCCATCACAGGCTGACGCCTGATAATCCCAGTTTGATGCAGGCAGCGTCAAAATCCAACAAAATTGTTGAGAACTTCCAACTGTCGCGGCCGAAATCCCACCTCACAAGAGGGGGGAGGAAACGGCCGGGTTTCACACACCTGTCGCGGTCGACGCCGGGGAGGTCTACGGCGACGAGCGCCACGACGCCCATGCGGTATATGTGGTCAGCCACCGACTCGGGCCCCTGCACCCCGCGCCTCACCCACCCCACCCTCTTGGTCGTCTACATCACGAATTCACGACATAAACCTCGCATCATGAACGGAAGCAGCAACCAGACATTGGTGGGGCACAGGAGCAATCAGCACTCACCTTTAGGCGGTACCAGAGCGTAAGAAGTCGATGGCGGAGGACACCGAGGGGGCCGGGGCCGCGGAGTCACCACCTGCGGCGGCGGGAGCTGGGGCGGGCGGCGAGGACGACATGGCGGCGGTGGCGCAGAGGGAGGAGAGGGAATTGCCGAATGAATGTCCGTGGCCCGCCCGTGGGTGTGCTGCTCGGCGGAACCCTAGTGCTCGCCTTCGCCTCGACGCCAGCTCTCGCTCTGCCGTGGTGGGCCAGTGGGCCGTGTCGCCCGCACAGACACACACCGCTCGGATATCCATTCGGACAATACCCGAATTATCTAATACCGAAGTTATTCGGTTTAGATAATAGTTATCTTGAATTCGCTTGTGACTTCACCTACAAATATTCGGTTACCGTACCGAATCCGGTTAGATATCGAACTGACTTCCCGAATTCGGTACCAGTCAAATTCAATATCAGATCGGTTAGAAAATATCTAATCCATTTGTACCCCTAGTTTCTATGCCCTGTTCATTTGCCCTGTCAGAGATTGAAGAACTCCGACCAGCCAGCTAAATGGTCACGCGGGAAAGCCGTCCAAAACTAATCATGTAGTAACTGTATAGTTTAGTTTGTGGTCTCCAATAAATTTGTAAACACAATGAATTGTTCCTCTTCGTTTACAAAAATGTGTTGTTTCTTCTTGTATTTCGAGATTGATATATACCAGACTTGTGTTACAGTTGTGTGGGTACCTTTTATTGGTCATATATTGGTATTTAATCATTGGACACTATGTTTGCTTATGCATGTATGCGCAAATTGCATGACTGCACAGTATTCGCCAATTCTTCAAACACACGCTCGTTAGTTGTCGTGTGAATTTTATGTTGGATAGTTAGCCTTTTCTTCTCACTGTTTAGTACTTAGCTTCTGGGCGATCGAGTTGCTCGTATTTAAGCTAAGACCGTTGTGATTCTAGGATACCAAATCGCTTATGTCAAATCATAACTAACAAGCACTAAGAAATAGAAGTACACTCAATACATAACCATTAGACAATGGCTTGGATTGGGGCTACGCTCATCGAGGAGCCAAAACGATCAAACATGTTGTGTGAGATGGTTAAGCTTAAATATGGCACAAGGAAGGTAGAAAAAAATTAAATAAAGTTCGAACGACGAATTGCACCATATGGCTTGATAAGTGATGTGTGGTCCAGTGAAACAAGAACAGGATGTGCTAGATAACGTGGTCGATACAGCAAGATTGTTTGGCTGTGTTGATACAAAAACTCATCAAACAGCCGCAAATGTGTAAATGATATAGATGACCTCTGAAAATCAATCTCCACCCATCTAGGCACTTAGTTGGAAAGTTCATAAAAAGACCTAGTTTTGCTCTCTCTGGCCTCTTCAAGTGATTTCTTGATTTAGCTATTTTTGTTTTTTGATCGATTTTGGTGCAACCTTCCTTCAAACGGAAAAGGTCAAAATTTCAGAAATGATTTTCTTGATCATTGATTAGAATAGATTTTTAACATCCTAAAGAAGGTTCATACCAAATTTTAAGTGATTTGGAATTTTTGTTTGATAGTTACCTCAATTTTAGTTTTTCACCTGGTTTTGCTACAACAGAGCTTGACGAACCAAAAGATCTTAATTCTCTTAAGTTCTTTCAAGATTTTTGGTTGGGATAGGTTCTTAAGGTCATTATCTACTCTTGGTTCAAGCTTCAACTCTTTTGAATTTACGGATAAAAAATTTCATAGATTTTGGATTTAAAATAATGCTGTTTTTACTATTCATCGATCTAAAATCACTATAGCAGTGTGATTTTTTTTTTTAGATTTTTGGCTTCCTGATCTTCATAGCTCTCCATAGATATTGGAGTGAAGAGTTGTCAAATACTTGGAGGAAAATTTGAAGGCACCATTCAACCCCCATCTGTTGTTATACCGGTCCTACAGTAATTAAGTGATTGATAAATATTAGATAGTATCAACTAGCAGCCATGCACGCATACATGCATGGCTCATGACTGAGGATGATGTCGATGAGGGTGAAATGCAGTGCAGAATCGGCTGAAGGCACCATGAGAACGATGTTATGGCTGGTGTCCAAGTTCCAACTCCTAGGGGTATGGCATTTACTTTGGTTCCATGTAAGGGCAGTGTCACTTTGGGTGGCTGCCCAGCCTTGCAAGCGACCGACCATAGAGTTGCAACACCACGAGAATGATGTTATGGCTAGTGTCTAAATTCCAACTCATAGGGGTATGGCATTTACTTTGGTTCCATGCAGGGGCGGCGCCACCTCCTGCCAACCTTGGGTGGCTACTCGAGCTCGTGCGGTGACCGGCCATAGAGCTGCGGTGCTGCCCCGCCACCACAGACACCATGAAAACTGAGCTTTCCCGGGCAAGCTTTGTCCTAGGCCATCAAGTCACCGCCTTGCTGCGTCTCATGGGCCAAAGCCACAGTAACCCAATATGCCTCACTCCTCCTGGCCCAACCAATCCCAACACCTCCTCACGCCCTTTCCCCACATCCCAGTCTCTACCCTCCAGCGACAACTGCGATTCTCGGTCGATGCATGGTGGGATTCTCAGAGCACCATGCCGGAGTGGCATGCGGTGACCGGCGGGCCAACAGGCTACTGGTGGCATGGGTTGCGGGTGCCCCACGAGGTACGACCCTTCGATTTGCTATTGGTTTTGCATGATTCTGCTTTCTAGTCTAGTTTTGATGGGATTGAATCACGGTACCGATCGGTGGGTTGATTCGATCATATCTTTTTTAATCGAAGAATAGTATTCTGGATGTTGATTTTTACCGGTAGTTTTTGCCTTTATATGGTATTATGTACTTGTTTTTCGATTTGTACGAGTTGGCAGGCGAGAATTGAGATGATATTCTTAGCAAGGGGGAGAGGATTTGCTGATCCATTTGGTTAATATCTTATGGTTTTGTGCTGCATCATGGTTAAACGACCTTATAAATGCAAGCCGAGTTGTGGGATTGGACTATTGTTGCTGAGTCGTCAAAGCTTTGGTAGAATCTTAGTGAGGTACTCGTTGTCATATCTTTATTTTTTTTTTATCTATGGATATTTAAATGTGTATTGGATCATGCTTTTAATTTAAAACTACTTTGGTTATCAATTTTGTTTGTGTCACATGCATATATATGGTTATCAATTTTGTTTGTGTTACATGCATATTGACTTATTCCCACTTATTGGCTATAGCTAGGCTCTCAAAACTTTCCTAGCTTTGTCATTGGTTCCATGTGAAGAGCAGACGGCGTCAAAAGATAGTCATGACTGGAAATTGATGTGCCCTTCTTTTTCTCGGATCCAGTCTATGGGCTGCGCTTGCTCGGCTGCTGAAGTTCGAGGCTTTGTTTTCCTAGTATCCATGAGTCAAGTCCAACGCATTCTTTCCGGTATTGAAGAGAGTTTTTTCACCTAAACCTCTTAGCTCAAGCACCGAAGACTCCTCCGGTAGCAGGCGACTAGCAGACAGTGCAAATTGCATGTTTCAACACAAATATATTAAATATCACAAGTTCGACAAATAGTGCTGATACATAGCTTACTTCACAAAAGAGCAAACCATCCAGAATACATGTTCTCTATCTCTAGTTCTTCATAATGAACAAATTAAATTATATAGTTAGCTGCATCTTTGACCATCTAGTCAGCGCCTAGCGCTCATCCCGCCGACTATCGTGGCGGCTAGGAGGCGCCTAGTACCTACGCGGCTGCCTTGACTCAATGTACTAGCAATGGAAGCGCGGCGCAACGTCACGCTAGCTATCACGTGGACCGAAATAAAAGAGCCAACAAGTCGTAAGAGGGGCTTCTTTGAAAAAATTAAAGACCCATATGTATTTCCAAAGAAAGCGAAGGGTTTTACGCATAAAACCAAGGACCCATGTGTAATTTTAGAAAAACGTGTGGTTTTATCCCGTAAAAGGAGGGCCTCTATGGAAAAATCGAGAATTTATATGTATTTTCGGAAAAGTGGAGGGGTTTTTCACAAAAAATGACATGGTAGGGGACTTTCTTTGAAAATCGAGGATCTATACGTAATTTCATAAAATCCAACGAATATACGTAATTTCAAAAAATCCAAAGAGGCTTTCCGCAAAAAAGGCCTAGGTGGTAGTGCTCCCCGTGGCGAATCCTCGGGCTTAATATAGGAGTATATTGGAATGCATGTCCCGATCGGTGCCTTGATTAGTGTGAAAGGAATGCTTGATTCCTTATTGGGAGTTGTTTTACTCATTTTTTCTTTCTGAAGTTGGGAAGTTGAAATTCTATATATACTGATATATACTGCTAAATAGGGGTTAATGTAATGGCCAAGTTAAGGATGACCTTATGCAATGATAAGTCAAGGATGTTTGTACTCTTAGCTACCAATCCTTCTAAGAAATATTTTAGTACTTGTACAAGGCTAAGAGCCTATAAATTAATGCCCCTATAGGGCTCATATATAACCGATCTTTTGAATTAATGCACTCTCTCCGTCAAAGTTTATAAGGTGTATTTTTTTGACACATTGACCAACGACATATTAGAAATGACTAGACTACCCCTAATTATTATCTCTAAACACTATATTCAATACATGCACGTAAAAAAAAACATAAAGTAAAACTAGATATTTATTAGGGTTTAGAAAAAAACCTCATACTAATTTTATATTGAAATATGAAATACGTCTTATATTTATAGGCAAAGCCATTCAAAAAAATACGTCCTATACACTTAAATGAATAGAGTATCATTCATTAATTGATATGTCTTAGGGTTTGCTCCCTCCAGATGCTCTCTCTAAGAGCAGTCCCAATGGGACATTGATTGTGATTTCTATCCCACTTAAATGTGATGACAAGTCAGCATTTTGCTGATGTGGTTATGTAATTAAGAAAGAGAGAGAAGGAAAAATGAAGAAATCGTTTCTTCAAGAGGGAACGACGTGCTCGCTAATACCAATGCTCGAAGAAACGACTGAAATCGCGATGGGGAGACTCTGGTCGTTTCTTCTCCAAAGCGCGCAGATCCCGTACGCCGCCGTCGACCCCTCCGCGCCCCCGCGTTTTTCCATCTCCTTCGCGCTCGCCCGCTCCCGCGCTTTTCCTTCTCTGCGCGCGCCCAGGCTTCTTCTCCTACCACCGCTGGCGGCGCTCGGCAGCCGCTCGCCTGGCTCTACCACCGCGCGCCGGCTCGGATCTCCCACGTCGTCACCGCCGCGCGCCCGTGTCGCCTGGACCGCGTCGACTGCAGCAACCGCGACGCTGGACCGCCCCTCGCCCGGCCCCACCACCGCGCGCTGGTTCAGATCTCGCTCGAGTCGCCTGGACCGCGCGCCCGTGTCGCCGGGACCGCGCGCCCGGTCACCTGGACCGCATCGACCGCCTCCGAGCCGAGCGCGGCGACCGCGCGCCGGTGTCGCCCGACTGCGCGACGGCTTCAGCTGGCCCGTCGCCCGCCTCCAGTAGGCCGCGATGCCCTCTTCTTGCTCTGTTCGTCCGCCTCCAGCCAACCTGCAAATCCGCCACTGTTGGACTTAATCCTAGTTGTGTGCCTCTGAAGTTTTATTGTATTGCAGCGTCAGTTTTGTTTTATTTCAGTAAGCATGCAGTAGTACCGCAGCAAGCGGACAGAGCATGTATTCAGTCAAATAACGTGCAGTAGCACGTAGCAAACTTTCCCATTTTTAGTGGATCTGTGATCCGAGTTTTGTGCTAGAGCAATTAGCATTCAGTTGTAATCTTTGAAGTATTCTGAGTGTGTTTAGAAGCTTTTACCGAGACATTTGAGAAATACAATTGAGAGAATTTGTTCTCTGAATTTCCCATCACTTTCAGTATTTTGCCGTAAGGACAACAGTATCGCTCGGTTCTGAATTTCCTGGGCGTGCTCTGTTCGTTCTGAATTCTGGGCGCAATCCTGGTTTCTCTGTTTACAGCCACAGCGTTCGCCCGCCACCTGCAGCACCTGGTTCTGCATCATCTTCTCAAGTTGCCGGTTTTTCTACATGGTGGACAGCGTCATCTTGTACTACCTGTTAGCATGAGAATTGAAATCTGTTATTGTGGTACTAGATTTTAGCTTTAGTGAAGATGTTAATTTAGTTACAACTTTTAATAGATAATGTGGTACAAGTTTGGAGATTCAAATTAATTTGGTATATATATTGTTGTGTTCTTGGACACTCTTGACATTTTACTAATGGTTTAGTACTGTTGTAGCTTACTATTTTTTTAGTTGTGTTACCACAGATGATCCAACCTCTTTTATGGCTCATATAAGAGAGTATTAATTTTTTCTCTCTATAGAAACTATCATAGAAACTATGCATTGGAATGAATAGAGTCTATAAGGCAATTTATTGTTCTCTCTCTCCTCTAAAAACTCCCTCAAGAAACTAAGCATTGGGAGTGCCCTCCAGACACTGCAACGGCTGTCATAGACTATGTACATAAATTGAGTCTAGCGTCTAAGTTTCGAGTTCTCTTCATATGAATATAAGTGTGTTTGTTTCTTAATAGAAAACACTACTACAGAAAATCTAATACTAGACAGCAAATCATAGACGGTTTGACAAAACCGTCTGTGACCGACACTAACACAGACGATTTTAATTTGGACACCATCCATGTTGATGGCGTCGGAGAAAACAAGTATCACAGACGATTTTTGTTAAAAACCATCTGTGATAATCTGGAATTATCACAGAAGGTTTGTATTAAAAACCGTCTGTGATGATCTCAGAATTATCACAGACGGGTTTTAATAAAAAAACCGTCTGTGATAATGGCGCTAGACATTTATTGCGCCGCCGTCGAACCGCATCTGTCTTCATTTCGATCCGGATCTAGCCGTCTTTGCTCTTTCGCCAGAGGCAAGCTAGGCGATTTCAGGCCAATTAATTTGGTGGGAGGAGGCAGAGATTGAGCTTTCAAATTCATATGTTCCTGGTTGCTCTAGATATGGTTATTAATGAAATTTATTTTTCTTTGCATTACAACTTGGATCTAAGTTTTGGTGGGTGTTATTGAAGATGGTTTGCATTTACTTGACCATACATGATCAGTTCCCGTCATGTGAGAGGCCAAATTTGTCAAAATTGTTGGTTACATACCTTCAGCAATCGCTGGGGAAATAGCTGCTGTGTTTATAATATGAATTAAGCTAGCAAAGCCTGAATGCATGTGGTATATATGTAGTAATAATTAATTAATTTAATTTTTAATACTAAGTTGTTATATATACATAACGTAGGACCGAACCTGGATGTATGCCGCGAACCGTGTGAGTGAAGAGTACATTAATGGCGTGTCTACTTTTACAAGAGCTGCTGAGGAGGATATGTTGAATAAGGGGGTGGAATATATGTATTGTCCATGCACTGACTGCGAAAATTTTAAAGATGTTTAAGAACCTAAGGCAAATTGAAGCGCACTTGATTCATAGGGGTTACAAAAAGGGTTATACGTGTTGGACCAATCATGGCGAAGTCAACGATCATATGCCGCCGGATGACATCGCCAGTGAAGTGAATGACATGCCGTCGGATGATGTCGATGGTTGTTCGGATTCGGATAGGTTGCACGATGACAATCTGGATCAGATGATTCGCGATGTAGAAGAGAACTATGATGAGAGAAAATATGTTAAATTTCGGGGCTTGATGGAGGACTCGGAGAAACCTTTATTCATGTGTTGCAAGTCAAAGTACACGAGGTTTTCGGCTGTACTTGAACTGTTGAAATTGAAGGCAAGCAACGATTGGTCCGACAAGAATTTCACAGCGCTGCTAGGTCTTTTAGCGGACATGCTTCCGGAGAGAAATGAGTTGCCTAAAACCACGTATAAAGCCAAGAAGGTTCTTTGTCCATTGGGAATGGAAGTAGAAAGAATACATGCATGTCCGAATGACTGTATCCTCTACCGTAAAGAGTATGCAAACATGCATGTATGTCCGGTGTGAAACGCATCCCGATACAAACGTAACAATCAATCAGATGACGGCGAGGGAACAGAGGTGAAGAAAGGATCTCCTGCTAAGGTGGCATGGTATTTTCCTATAATTCCCTGTTTGAAAAGGTTTTTTGGCTGAGTTCTTCTTATTACAGTAACTAATTTTTAAACAGTGTGTCTTATTAAGATGAGATCTACATGTTAATTATAGTACACACTGTACCGACTTAGCTGTACCGGTCAAAATCGTCTCGCTCTTTGTAATTTCTCTCACAAATAGCTATAATTCAAAAATTATAAGTCATAAGTCACAGTCCAAAAAACCTACCCTTTATTGTTGTCGTATTAGAACATCTATGATAAATTATCTCTAAAAATTACACTCTTATCTAATATTATGTACATCAATAATAATGAATAATACTATATACAACCTTAGGAACTTGTATCTAGTACGAATTCATACCAATGTTTTTTTTCCACTAAGCCTACCTGCCCTATTCTCTCCGTTCTCTCGCGCTTAAATCGTGTGGCGTAGATACAATCTTCTCTCTAATGCATTTGTTTCCAGTTTATAGGGCTCTTGTTTGTGTCTTGAAGTTGTATCTCATGCAAGAGTTTCCTCCAATCTCCTCCACCTCACCCAAAATATGACACAGATATAATTGAGGTGGACCATCGTGGATTCGTTTAGACTAGGGCTGTCGTTTTTTGTTCGAGCCTAGGAGCTGATTAATGGATTCACCCGCCAAACACATGGTTTTAGGGTGTGTTAAGTTAATGTGATCAAAGTCATCTAATCCCTTTAACCTCTAGGATTGAACAAAAAGTTAAAATTGTTGTATATTTAAGGTTGCATTGCAGACGATCAAGTATGAGACTCACAATACAAAAGTAGATAAAAAAAAAGAACGCAATATGTGGTCTCGATAGCCTTCTCTTATTGATCTTTAATAGATATGTGTAACTAATTTTTAAACAGTGCGTCTTATTAAGACGAGATCTATAGGTTAATTGTAGTACACATTGTACCAATGGAAGGCATGGGTGACGCTAGAACCCTTGCCACTAAGGCCAGATGTTCAACAAAAGTTCACGCGTAGAATAATTAAGTATATTTTTTAAAAATAAGATCTATAAATCTATTGTAATGTACAAATATAAAAAGCAGTCATGCGTAGAATTTAACTCCTGTGTTCTTTTGCAGTTTTCCCCATGCGGCCGGCTCGATATTGCAATGGCCCTTGGATGCCATTTCTACTATAGATCGCTGCAGTTGATAAGTAAAGCAAAATAGTTTCGTTTGAAAGTATACATCAGTGTGAAAATGGAGCACTGCAGACGATCTAATCCCTTTAGGGTGTGCTAAGTTAATGTGATCAAAGTCATCTAATCCCTTTAACCTCTAGGATTGAACAAAAAGTTAAAATTGTTGTATATCTAAGGTTGCATTGCAGACGATCAAGTATGAGACTCACAATACAAAAGTAGATAAAAAAGAACGCAATATGTGGTTTCGATAGCCTTTCTCTCATTATTGATCTTTAATAGATATGTGTACAATGAGCAGCCATTACCCCTCCTTATATAGGGGGAGGAGGTCTATCCTCTCAATAAAATAAATAATATGGAACTAAACTACGCTAAAGTGCCTGGTTTATATAAAGTATTCACATAATAAGACCATCCAGAACGGGTCAATATACAACAAAAATGATTTAATCTACAATATTGCTAACCAAGCTAACCTAGTTAATCACTATCACGCTAACTAAGCTTGTTGTCAAATACAAAAACTAGATTAAACTAATCTAGTTACATTAAAATTAGCTAATATATTTATTTCAACGCACAACAGACTAGACGGCTAGAATCAGGTGAATACACTTTTCATTCATCGAGACTAGATGGCTCTAGTTAGTTGAATATGATTTTCACTCTTCCACCTTAGACCTCGTTCCAAACGGCTTTTGACTTACAGAAGTTAGAAACCATTTGGAACGTATCGACTTCTTAATTTCGTTTTTTTTTACCTTTTAGCCTTTTTTTGGTTTTTTGAACCTACATTCCTTTAATTAATTATTTCTCAGTATTTTCATTATGTTATTTACGCACTGTTATTTCTTGTACAATAAATGTTTGAAATGACATGATATTAGCTTATGTCCTACCACCCGAAAAAGCCCTGTTTCATTTGATGGCCATATTCACCTTGACAAGACTTAGTAATATTAAATGTATTAATAATGTAATCATGGTAGTTTGGAAACTCAACAAATCTGTCCATTACTAAGAGACTTGGCACTTTATTGATAGAATTTTAGAAGTGGTTCTAGGATAAGAAAGGATTGCTGTAGGCCATGAGTAGGCTGGATCCCACGACCTTATCCTAGGGTGGAGGCTGGGATCGGAAAGGTAGCAGTGCAGTGGGCACTGAATATGGGTTTGTGGGTAGATGTTGCCTCAGTGAAAATATAAAGACTAGACCCTTGTGCCAAGTAAAGGACATAGCGATCGTCCAACCACTAGCATTGATTTGTCAAACCTGGTCTAGTAACTGCTCAAGTTCGATTGAACCTCTGCAACTGGTGGGGGAGACCGAGGGTGAGTCCGTATGGGAGGTGGTTAATCATACAACGGTAGGGCTGTGACAAGTCGGGCGAGGCCTGTGGGTCACCCGAGCTTGTTCAGATCAAAAACCTACTAGGTGGAGGCTATATAAAGAATTGAGCAGTGAACAGCCTTGTTTTCTTAATTCTGTCGTGGGAGTTAAGAGATCTTGTGGGTAAAGCTGGGCAGCTCTGCAGAGTCACAAATAAAGAGTATTCGAATACATCGTGCTTCCGGATAATGAAGCTGTGTTTAATAGATGAATTCAGAAACAAGGCATAGGTAGATTTGGAATTCGACGAAGATTGATATTCAAGTTGAATAACCCTATTTACTTAAGAAGGTTATGATTTTATGTCTACAACTTGTTTATAACTAAAATTGCATCCACATAAAATAATGAACTACCTTACCCCACTCTTGGTAAATCCTTGCATATAGTTAGTTAGTAGTTCCCATGTGACTTGTTGAGTACGGTGGTTGTACTTATACTTGCTAAAAACAATAATAGATAATGCCTAGCAAGAAAATGAAGAAGTCTGCGAAGATTAGCTATACATGACTAATATAGATGTGGTGGAATTCTATGAGTTAGATGGCGTTTGGGATTAGGGATGTTCTCTGCTCAAGCCTGCATCTGGTGTTCTGTTGTTGTAATGTATCTAAGGACTGCTAGCCCCACTGTAATACTCAGCTTTTAAGCCTTTATCTTGTAATAAAGTTAACTTTTGTCTTAAGCATGCGTTGGCAATGTTGTACACTCGATTGATGTAACTCGCAGCTGAACAGTTCTAGGCAGTTGCGAGGGATTAGGATGATCCTAAGTGTATTAGGTATATTTGCTAAAACTATTTTAACTGTAATAATGAAATGCATAAAATATAAGTAATACTCCTGTATTACTCTTTTCCAAGTCTACCTTATCTATATTAGTCCTGTATAGCTAAGTTTTGTTTTCTAAAAAAGTATTTATATCTATTCTTGTCTAAACTCAAAATTGTCGATGTGAACAGATGGTACATTACGTACACTCTGATCCTGAAAATTTGCTTGGATGGGCCACATGCTTTGGAGAATGCAAAGATATTTGTATGCAACTGAGTGGCACCGCCCCATATTTCATGCCAGTGGACAAATCATTGGAGGGCAACTGTACCAATGGAAGGCATAGGTGACACTAGAACCGTTGCCACTAAGGCCAGATGTTCAACAAAAGTTCACGCGTAGAATAATTAAGTATATTTTTTAAAAATGAGATCTATAAATCTATTGCAATGTACAAATATAAAAAGCAGTCATGCGTAGAATTTAACACCTGTGTTCTTTTGCAGTTTTCCCCATGCGGCCGGCTCGATATTGCAATGGGCCTTGGATGCCATTTCTACTATAGATCGCTGCAGTTGATAAGTAAAGCAAAATAGTTTCGTTTGAAAGTATACATCCGTGTGAAAATGGAGCACTGCAGACGATCTAATCCCTTTAGGGTGTGTTAAGTTAATGTGATCAAAGTCATCTAATCCCTTTAACCTCTAGGATTGAACAAAAAGTTAAAATTGTTGTATATTTAAGGTTGCATTGCAGACGATCAAGTATGAGACTCACAATACAAAAGTAGATAAAAAAAGAACGCAATATGTGGTCTCGATAGCCTTCTCTTAATGATCTTTAATAGATATGTGTACAATGAGCAGCCATTACCCCTCCTTATATAGGGGGAGGTCTATCTTCTCAATAAAATATATAATATTGAACTAAACTACACTAAAGTGCCTGGTTTATATAAAGTATTCACATCATAAGACCATCCAGAACGGGTCAATATACAACAAAAATGATTTAATCTACAATATTGCTAACCAAGCTAACCTAGTTAATCACTATCACGCTAACTAAGCTTGTTGTCAAATACAAAAACTAGATTAAACTAATCTAGTTACATTAAAATTAGTTAATTATATATTTATTTCAACCCAAACAGACTAGACGGCTATAATCAGGTGAATATGCTTTTCATTCATCGAGACTAGATGGCTCCAGTTAGGGTGTGTTTGGTTGCTGGGGTGGGGTAGGATGGAATGAGATGGTCCCTTTGACCAAACCTATCCATGTGTTTGGTTTGAGAGATGGGGTGAGATGGAATGGTCCAAAGTGGGATGAACCTGTGCAAATTTAGAGAATATTCTTCTTAGATGCTAGACCATGTGGTTCCACTTTTTTTGAGGAATCATCTCATCCCATCCCCATCCCATCCTATCCCACTCCATCCCAGCAACCAAACACACCCTTAGGAAATTTGGTCAAAATAGACCCCTGTAGCACGTAAATACCGAATATAGCCCCCGGAACACTGTAATTCCGTTTCTAACCCTCTCCCGACCGCATGTTTAATTTCACGACGACACGTGGCAATCGTGAGGTTTCATGCGACGACTCAACTCATACATCACTCTAAAATGTGTTTGACATGAGATCGGAATATCGTATGCTTATCTTCTGTTGTGCAAATCCAGTCATTTCTTATAAAAAAAAGTTTGAAAGGTTCAATTAATACATTAGTTTAGTATCTCAACTAATACATTTGTTTAGTATATATGAAAGAATTATAAAAGGTGGCCGCATAAGATCGGGTCATATGCTTATCTTCTGCTGTACAAATCCAGTCATTTTCTTACAAAAAAAGAAGTTTTAACAGGCCCGTTAACAAATTAGTTTCAAACTGTTTCATGTTGCAACTCGATTATCTTTTGGTTCTGACTTCTGAACTACTGACGCCAGCTCGTATGATCGTGTATGAGTTGAGTCGTGCGGTCGTCGACCGTACGACTCACATGAACAGCGCTCTACTATGTGTTATTGCTAAATTAAACGTGCGGTCGAGAGAGAGTTAGAAACGGAATTACGATGTTTTGAAAGCTAGATTTAGTATTTATATGCTACAAGCGTCTATTTGTGACCAAATTTCTCCAGTTAGTTGAATATGACTTTTCTATTGCTGAAGCTTGGCTCCCTGGCGTCTTTCTCGCTTCTCTTCTTTGGTGTTGAGATGCGACGTGTTGTCGTTTGCTTTGACTTCGATCTCTTGGCAACGCACGGATCGAGAAAAAAACGAAGACAAGTCGCTGACTCACGTTGCTGCTTTTGCTCCTCGCGCCGTTCGCTGGAGGAGGCCGTGCGCACAAATTTGCCTCGGGAGCGCTTGCGATTGGATCTTGGTTAGGCTCTGATACCACTTGGTAAAACTTTTATCTAGAAGAAAACGCATACATAGCAAATAAACTGGGGAAAATTGAAAATATAGGACCAAGTTGAGACCGTTTTGGTAAAATAGGATCGAGTTATTTGCATTCGTAAATATAGGACCAAGTTGAAGACATTCTTGCAAATAAGGTATTTTCCCCATTTTAATTTCATTTCATTTTCGGCTTTTTCTCGCAAAAGACGCTTGCCCTTCCTTCCTTCTTCCTCCTCCGCAGCAGCCGCCGCGCGCTCCCGCCTGCCGCCGCCTCCTCGCCGCCGCCCCGCTCAGCGCAGCGAGGAGCGGCGCGGCGCGGCAAGGCGGCGGCGCGCGCGCGCTTGGCGGGGCGAGGAAGCGGGAGCGGCGGCGCGCGCGGCGAGGAGCGGCGGCGGCGCCTGCAGCGAGGGGAGGAAGAAGGAGGAAGGGGCAAAAGCGTCTTTTCGCGTAGAGAAAAAAGCCAGAAAAATGAAAATGAAATTAAAATGGGGAAAATACCTTATTTGCAAGAATGTCTTCAACTTGGTCCTATATTTACGAGTGCAAATAACTCGATCCTATTTTACCAAAACGGTCTCAACTTGGTCCTATATTTTCAATTTTCCCAATAAACTGAGAGAACATAGGAGAATTTCTGAATTTCTCTATTCTCTTATTTGCCCCCTTTTTCTCTTTTCTTCTTTTCTCATACCAAAAAACTAGTTACAAGCTTCTCAATATGTAGGCTAAACTCTCCTACTAACATACGTATTCGGATTTCAAGTTGAACATAACTTCAACTTAAATTACATATAGAGATGGACTCTACTACATATTGAACTTTTAAGTCAAGATTATTTGTAACAGCCACTGTATACATACACAAGCTGACAAGCGTGCATACCAGTCAGGGGCGGACCCACAAGGTATGCCGGGTGGGCCGCGGCATACCCTGGGGCCCAACCAACTTAGTATACTCGTCCGCCGCATCCGCCGTCGCCTTCCTCGCCTCCCGGCCGCCGGGCCACCTCGCACACCGAGCGCGCGCCGGAACTCATGGCGCCGCGTCTCGGACGGCCACACAGCGTCGCGAGCACACAGCGCAGCCCCGCGGCCGGCGCCGCTGTCCTCGGGTGATGCGGTTGTCCTGCGCGCGACGCGAACCACTCGACCAGAACCGGGCGGGCGGCGCGCTTGCGCGCCACGCCGCAGCGGCGCAGACCCGTCGCCGAGCAGCACGAAAGTGCCGCCACGAGGCCTTGCGGTTGCCGGGCCGCGCGAAGCAAGGCCGACGCAGCATCGCGCGCGAGCTCGCGGCGTTGGCTCGATGAGGAGGCGGCGCCGCCGAGCACGGAACGCGCACGCCGTGCCCGCCCCGGAGGCAATGCCCGAGCTCGCGGGCGCGTTGACGTGGCCCGCGACGCCGCGCGCGATGGTGGTCGCCCTTGGCGCGCGCCGCCGCCGAATCGATGACGGCCGCAAGTAGAGCGCCTCTCAGTTAGTCGAGTACTCATTAGTCGAGTGCTCAAAAGTAAATCTTGAGTTTTTTCTGAGATATCTAGGGGTGAAAATGGGTTGGGTTAATCCCGACCGATTCGCACGAATCCGATCGATGCATCGGATTCGAAAGGGAATTTGGTATCCGGTTGGATTCGGATTCGGGAGAGTTGTTATCCGACCGAATAGTAACGGTATTCGGATACCGGATAATTATCCGGTCGGATATTTGGTCAGATATCTGGTCGGATATCTGGTAAGAGCTAAGAACTCACCTTTTATTTTGCTAGTATTTGTTTTTTTGTCATGTTGGTTGGTTGAGGTGTGTAGTGTATAGAAAGTTTTCCTAGATCGTGCAACGTTAAGTTCTCTAAAAGGAATATGACATTCAGTTGTGGCAACTATAAATATACAAATACTAAAATAGTGTGTTTATTTCTAATTCTGCAGCTTGTGCAATTGGAATCCTAAATTTGCTCATTAAGATCACTCTTCCTAGGTATTGGAATGAAAAGTATGTAATCAGAGTATTATTAAACGATGAACTTTGGCATGCTTTAGTAAATGAACAGGTAAATTTCTCAAAAGTCTATTATCCGCAATTGTCTACTGTCTCTACCTTAATTTAGTAAAATTTATTTAGCCTAGAAAAAGAAAATGATGTCCGTCAAGAATCAAGATTCATCTTGAAACGCCACACCTCAATGGGCAATTTTGGGGAAAACGCCACACCATCTTCGGCTGATGAATTATAATCACTATTATCTACTTATGTCTAACAGTTTAAGGCTTGAAGTGATGGTGGTATGGTTTAGCATATATTCCTTTCCGTATGCACGTGCTATCCATCTACATTATCCGTTTTCGATCCGAAACCGTCAAGTATCTGTTCCGGCGGCACCGTATTCGAAATTCCGAATATTCTGAATTCGTATTCGTATCCGGTTTTAACGTATCTGACCCCGAATACGAGAAAAAATATGGGTTAGGATACGGTATGAGCAATATCCGTCTGAATCCGACCCGCTTTCATTCCTAGAGATATCTTAGCCAGACTAGCCAGTGAAACTTAGTTTGCAGCTAATTGAACAACTCTATGTTGAAATGCTTCGCAAATAAGGATGTCAGCATGAAACAACCCCTTCAATCCGACAAGCCGTGCCATGGCACTGTCCCGAGACTGCCATTGGTTGTTTAGAATTGCAGGATAATTATGTGAGCTTGATATGTGAAAATTGAAACTCATTCGAATTTATTTCTAGTCGTAAACAGCGAGGTTTCCAAATTCATTGTATTGTATTTAATCTCACTGTTTGTTAATACACTGATTATTTTCCATATATGGACTAAAAAGATGTTCCTTCCGGTGTCTGGTGGGTGAAAAAGGAAGAATGTGTTACTGAAAACATACGTGAAGTTGTTTCATTGAATTACATATGTTATGAAACATCCTGGTGTTCGGTCATTGCCACCCATCAACTTAACCATCATCATGACAGATTTCCATTCAATTATGGTATAAATTTTATAATTATTTACCGAATTGACAAATGATTTTACCGAAATGCATATGAAAATTTTGGTACAGTATATCCTAGATCCGCCACTGATACCAGTCACTCAAAACATTACAGATTTACCAACAATAAGGAAAACCTCTACTGCTACTGCTTACGCATACTGGTACGTACAGTGGAGCAGGCCGGAGGGCTGTCCATGATACATACACACATAGCAGCTAGCCCTTGAAAAAAGAAGGAAAGATGTACACACAGCGACATAACTAGACATCTCTGGAGTCTGATCCATATCCATGGCTTCAGGCGTGGACGAAGAGGACAAAGAAGCAACCGAGCGAGGTGGCGACAGCCAGGCCCCACACGACGGCCGCCACGGGCCTCGGCATGAGGTCCGCCACCTTCCAAGCGAACATCACGGTGAGAAGCGTGGTGAGAGGCCACACCGCGCGCTTCATCCGCTCCCTCTCCGGCGAGCCGGGGGCCGCTCGCTCGAAAGCACGGAGGCACGCGAACAGGAGCAACAAGATGAGGTACGAACCGGTGACGAAGAGGACGGCGCTGGTATCCCCTCTGGAGCGGTAGATGGAGACGCCGGAGTTGACGGTGAGCAAGCCGAAGCCGGCCCCAGCAACCCACGTGGGCGCGCGGTTTCGATCCATGGCAAGTAGTGGTACTAGTAATGCTATTACTACCAAAGGTGCGCAGTGCGTCCTGATCCGGAGCAAGTTAGCAACGGCGCAAGAATCTTATCCGTTTCACGGGTTGTCGTGGTGGTCTCTGTCGAGTAAAGCCCACACCGAACGACCTTGACTTCTATCCTTTTTTTTTTACTTTCAGTATATTTCAATTAAAAAACCACTTGAAACAAACGGATTAACAAACGGATAATCAGAGCACCATGTAATATTCTCTTATTTCCCGATATTAGTTCGGCTTGCATGGCTAGAAAACACAAATTTAAATAATATTTAATAAAATTATATTATACTTATTTCTACTAGATAAATTCTATCTAACAAAATAAAATATAATCTAAATTCACTACTGCACTACAGACCTTTAGCGAGGTTTCTCATTTTTGTGACGGGCCGCAAGGAACCCACACAAAAATATATTTGAGTGTCGGGATCACTTAAACCTCTGAAAAATTATAATTTTGTGACGGTTTTAGGTAAACCTTCGTAAAAATGAAATTACAAAGATGACGGTAACCTTCAAAAAATTACGAGACCTAACTTTTGGTCTCCGCGCAATTTCAAGACGCGGAATATTGTTTTGCCACGTGTGCGCTTATGTTGGAAAATATTGTAAAACCTAAATTGTGCGATCACACGCCTCTCTCTCCTATCCGCTCTCGCGCTCCGCACCGCAATCCCTAACCCTAAATCCTTCCCCGCCGACCGCTCCCGGTTCCCCACCCCGCCTCCGCCCGATCCGCTGCCGCGGCCGACCCTCGTCGCCCCCCGACGCGCCCGCCTCCGCCCTCCTCTACTCCCACCCGCCGGCCGCCTCGCCCGAATCCGCGCTCAAGCCCTCCTCGTCTCCCCGACACCGGCATCCGCCTCTTCTCCTCCCACCGCCGACCGCCTCGCCCGATCTGCGCTCGCAGCCTCTCGCCGCCCGACGCCCGCGCCTCGCCCAGATCCGCTCAAGCCCCTCTCGTCTCCCCGACGCGGCATCCGCCTCCTCTCCTCCCGACCGCCTCGCCCGGATCTGCGCTGCAGCCTCTCGCCCCGACGCCGCCGCCCACCTGCCCAGATCCGCCGCTCAAGCCCTCTCGTCTCCCGACGCAGCATCCACCCTCCTCTCCTCCCACCCGCCGACCGCCTCGCCTGGACTGCCGCTGCTGCAGCCTCCTCGCCTCCCACTCGCCGACCGCCTCCGCCTCCTCTCCTCGGTAGCTCTATGAGTTAACATTTTTATTTCTTTGTATGGTACTAATTGATTCATTGATGAAATAGCTGTGCTAAATTTCTCTAGTCCAAATAGATTATGTTTGTGTCTTTTATGCCCTCTATGTTTGAAGTCACTGAAAAATGTTCTTGCCATGATAATGATGCTTATGTTAGGATCTGAAATAGTGTGTTCGTAAATCTTACTATGTTTTTTTGTGAGGCATGTATAGTTATGTAAGTCTTTCAAACCACCTTCCAAGCCATAGGGACTAATCATGTTTATTAAAAATAGACATCACACTTATATAGTTTAGCTTCATTGACATGTCCTTTTTCTACTGATCTTGGCAGACTTCAAAGTTGTTAAATATCAATACAAAGTGCTGAAGTGACCGTGCAAGAATAATGATTCCTAAAGAAAGCTCGTGACTTGTCTGGTTTACTAGCTTCAACAAGTTCTAGGTAAGTTCAAGCATCCTCTACTATGTTGTTCTCTGCATAGATTCATAAAAATGTTAGTACAAGTATTTTACTCGCAGATTGAATATGATTCTGTGCTAAAGTTAATCTTAACATGTTTTAAACACGAAAAATATTAATGGCAGACCGAGAGTGGATGTACAGATGGTTGGGGTCAAGGCTCTACACTCTCTAGTGATTGGATTGAACAAACCAATCGTTTTCTACATCGTGCCTTCTCCATAAGCACTTTAGTTAAATGCATCTTGTTAAATGTCCATGTGCTATGTGCGCAACTATGTAATGCACAAAAGGAATGTTATTGAGTTGCACTTGTGCAAGTATGGGTTTAAAGAAAATTATACAACATGGACAAAGACACGGGAGACATTTGTTAGGTCCGATGAACTCGCTTCTTTAGGTGTCCATGAGGGTTTGATGATACCGATCATATGGATGATATGTTGGTTGATCTTGGTGCTGTCCAAGCACCAATAGTTGATGAAGAGCCAACACCTTCTAGTAGTGCTTTCTATAAAATGGTCAATAGTGCTGATGAATTGGTCCATGAAAACACTTTACACTCAAGGTTGTCTCATTGTGGCACTACTGCTAGCTTTAAAATCAGTACAATATGTCAATAGCCCACTACAATGATACCTTACAATTGATCCATGAATTACTTCCCCAGGGTCTAAGTTAGAGGAGGATTTCTACCATTCAAAGAAATTATTACAAGGCCTTGGTATGACTTATGTTAAGATTGATGTGTGCTATAATAATTGTGTGTTGTACTACAAAGAAAATGAACATAAAGAAAAGTGTGACTTTTGTGACACACCTCGCTATGAGGAAGGGAATAATAAGGTTCCACGCAAAGTCCTGCGGTACCTTCCAATTACAGATAGGTTACAAAGGTTGTATGCACATGAAGACACTGCAAAGGCAATGCAATCATATAGACAATCCACATCCAATAGGCTTGTACACCCATGTGATGGTGAAGCATGGCAAAAATTTGACATAGGCTTTCCAGACTTTGCTAGAGATGTAAGAAATGTGCGATTTGCTCTTGCTACTGATGGTTTTACACCATTTAGTTTGGGTGCTGCTCCTTACTCATGTTGGCCAGTATTCATTTCTCCATTGAACCTACCACCAGGCATGCTCTTGAGACCAGAATATATATTCCTTGCACTTGTTATACCAGGCCCTCAACACCCAGGAAAGAAATTAAGCATTTTGATGCAGCCCTTGGTTGATGAGCTTCTTAAGTTGTGGGAGGGGGTTGAAACATGGGATGCTTCAAGTAAGCAAAATTTTACCATGAGGGCAGCTTTTATGTGGTCAGTCCATGATTGTCCTGCTTACGGTAACTTTGTTGCATGGAGCACCCATGGTACCTTTGCATGTCCAATATGTCTATGTGATACCAAAGCATTCCGCCTTCGTAGTGGTGGGAAAGCATGCTGGTTTGATTGCCATAGGCGTTTCCTTCCTAGGGACCATGAATTTAGAATGCAATCCAATGCTTTTCGAAAAAACACAATAGAATTGGGTGAAGCACCAAGGATTTTAACGGGAGAAGAAGTGAAGGAGAAAATGTACACACTTGTAGGTGATACAAAGAACTATGGCAAAACACACAATTGGACCCATGTGAATTGCTTTTGGCAACTTCCATACTATCATAAATTACTACTGCCACATAATATTGATGTGATGCATAATGAGAAAAATGTGGCTGAGGCAATATGGAATACATGCTTGACATACCCGATAAAACTAAAGATAATGTGAAGGCTAGGCAAGATTTAGTGACATATGCAATCGCTCAAAGACCTGCATTTAGAGTTGAAGGAGAATGGGAAGTGGCACAAGCCAAGGCGACATTTTGCATTGATAAGAATGACAAGCCAATTATACTAAAATGGTTTCAACAATTGAAGTTCCTGATGGGTATGCAGCCAACATTAGGCGAGGGTTAACTTTTGCAAAGGAAGATATTCGGGCTAAAAAGTCATGACTACCATATCTTTATAGAACGTTTGCTCCCAGATGCTTTTCGTGGATTCCTTCCAGAAAACATATGGGTCTGTTTGGCATAGCTTAGTTTTTTCTATAGGCAGCTGTGTGCAAAAGAACTGAGCAAGGATACCATATGTTCCCTTGAAGAGAATGTTGTTGTTCTTCTATGCAAACTAGAGAAGATATTCCCTCCGGGGTTCTTCAATCTTATGCAGCATCTAATTATTCACCTTCCTCGTGAGGCTCGGCTTGGAGGACCTGTCCTAGCTCGCTGGATGTATACCTATGAGAGGTAGAAATATTAATTAAAATAGAATATCTTTTCTCATATAATTATTCTAACTAAATTATTCTTTGGACTTTCTAGGTGTATTGGAAAGCTTAGAAAAAGTTAAAAATAAGGCTCGTGTTGAGGGTCTATTGTTGAAGCTTATCTAGTAGAGGAAAATACAAATTTTCCCTCACTTTATTTCAGTCTAATGTGAGATCAACTAGAAATAAGGTTCCTCGATATGATGATGGTTCCTCCAATTTTGAGAGTTCATGCAACCTTCAAATTTTTCAATACCCAGTCGTTGCTTTAGCCGCCAAGAATACCGTGATTTTACAAGGGAGGAGTACAAGGTGCTTTCTTGTACATATTGACCAATATTACAGAGATGGACACTTTCTTTGAGTATGTCTTTCTAATTAAATTTACCTATTGGTGTCTCTTTTTCTTAGTTTTACTAATTTACTTACTTCTCCTAGAACATTTGATAAAGAACAATGGAAGAGCAGAATTACACCAACGTAAAAGCAACTTCATCAATTAAGATTAAATGGCTGGAAATACAGCTGTGTGTCAACAAGTGGGCCTAATTTCTTTGACTGGTTCAAAACACAAGTAATGTTTACAAACACTCCAAACATCTCTCCTTATCATATGAACACTTTCAAACTAATAAATAATATTATTTGTGCAGTGCATGAAGAAATCTAGTATTGATAATGTCTTGCGCAAATCTCTTATGGCTTTTCTAAAAGAGTAACCTCTTATGGATGCTATGATACCAATGGATATAGATTTGTTCGAGAAGTATGAGAGTGCTAGATCAGGAATAACTACTGTTAATACTGGTGTTTGTGTGTCTTCTCTTGATGATGATGAGTACTTTGGTGTTATAGAGGACATCATAAAAATTTCTTGGCAAGGCAGCATGAAACTTGAGTTGGTTTTATTCGATTGTCATTGGTTTGATCCAACACCTTCGGAGTTAGGCGATCGCCAATTTGGGTTTGGTAGAGGTTAAGCACACATCTAGGCTTTCAAACTTTGAACCATTTGTCCTAGCAAGTCAAGTTACACAAGTTTATTTTGTACAATATCCATGCAACTCGGATCGATTTGAAAGATTGGTGGGTTGTATATCATGTTTCTCCACATGGTTATCTTCCGCCTCTTAGAAACACCAATGAATCTAACCTCCGAGGGCAGCCACAAGAAGTATCATTCTATCAAGAGGAAGGATTAGAAGGGCATTTTGTTATCGATTTAGGGGATGACCTAGACATTACAAGCTCATTCATCTCGGATGAGATAACAAATCCAAAAGAGTTGGATTATCTTGCAAAACAGAACATTGAAGGTGAAGAATCGATGGTATAGATGAAGAAGAAGATGAAGAACAAGAAGAAGATCATGGGCTTGAAGCCCTCATTATGATCCGTAAGAATTCGATTGGGCTTACATATATTTTGTGATTTTGTTGTAACTAAACTGAATTACCTTTATTATGATAAAAACATTGTAACACTCTGCTGCAATCTCATGCTATTGTCTACCATTCCTTTTTTATACTGTTATATTATATTTTTGTGTGCCATTTCTTATTTCTCACTCATTATATTAATTCCAGCAAGTTATATCTAAGACAATGTCACTAACTTTTGAATGGCTATATGCAGATCATGAACCTCCGTCACAAGGCTCTCAATTCAAAGAAGGAGCTGGCTGCCTGTTACTCCAATAGGACAAATGCTGATGGTGCCAACTCTAGGACCTTGCCTCCTAGAACTAAATCTGTAGCAAATTCTGATGGTGCCAACTCTAGGAGCATGCCTCCTAGAACTCAATCTGCATCTGATGGTTCCGACTCTCATAGGAGCATGACTCCTACTACTAACTCGGCAGTGTCCCCTGCTAATGGTGCTAACTCGGGGCGATCTTGAGATGCAAGGAATCGCCGTGGTAATCTTGAAGGGAAGGAGCAACCTAAAAAGAGAGGCAGGAAGAAGAGGTCAAGGACCCAACTGAAACTCCCTCCACGAGGTCGAAAGGTGGCTATTCTACCTCAAGGTGATAGGTGAGCACAAAAACATGTTTTACTTAATTCTATTCACCTTATTTTTACACATGATGAAGTGACAAGTTGCTTATTACATGAATGGTTCGAATGTCATATTACTTGTAGGCAATTCAGATATGCGCAATTTAATCCTAGTGATTACAAGTACAGCACACAGCTTGGAGTTATTCTCAAAAGGGAATACCCAGGCATTGTGCTAGACATGGATGAGCATGGAAGAACTCTTCATACTCGACCGCTCTCCATTGGGAAGATTACTATCTCAATGAAAATGATGCAGAGAGACAAATGCAGATCGAGTGAAGGAAGAATTTTGGGTAAATGCATATTGTTTACCCTAATTTTCCCTTTGTTGTCTATTCAATATCTAATAGTGTCATGCCACATAAATGTGCGAGTTTATTCTCTACGACGGAGGAATTGCGAACGAGGCGGATCGTGTTTTGGAGAATTACGCTGATAAACGAGTAAATGATATTATGTACCAACCGTGTGGATGTGTCAAAGAGTATTTCGGAAGAAACATGGGAGGAACTAGATGATGCACTAGCAAGATCATATGAACTTGAAGAACAGCAGATTTGGATGGTTTCATTGAATGGGTGGTGAGGAAGCTTGGCCTCTCCTCTGCAGCCATTGGAGTGGTGATCGTTCCTACAAAGAGAAAGAAAGCCCAAGAATCAAGGCTAAAATCTGAGAATGATGCTCGAACAGAGGAGGATCACGCCCATACACCGAGACACAACAATGGTGGTATCTATTAAACAATTACAATTTCTCAAGTCATCATTACTTCCTAGTTACTATATTGGTTGAATTTTGTTTCGGTTGGGTTTTAGGAATATAAGTACGGTCCCGAGAAGGCTACGGAGTTAACACATTTGCGGTCATGAAGTCGAGCTAAAAACATTGACAGCTTCGAAGTAGTGGTCCAAAGAAGCTGCCAAAAGCACAAAAATCATGGTATATTCTCATTTTGCATATTTGTATTGTGGTTTTTCCATTTCTGTTGGCCTTGTAATTTAGCTGTAATTCATCTACATGGTCTTTTGTGTATAAACTTAAACTGTCTTTGTTTTATGATAGGATGATTACAATACAACAGCTTAGCTCACGAAAGTCAACAAAATTTGGCTTACAATGAACTAGACGGGAAGGCACTATACACCATAGGTGGCGGCTCGCCACATGGTCATGTTCCAATAGGTAATGGAACAGTGAGGAAGGCTGATGTTATATCACCGCTAAAGCATCAAATATTAGGCCATCCAACACTCACAATCAAGTGTCCTACGTGAAAATGCAATGCTTCGTCGTCAATTACATGTTCAATCAAGACAGTCGGGGTAACAAATCAAATTGCACATATGTTTTTGCTGATTATTTCACTGGTCCAGTAATTCCATTCTTTTCTTTCCAACTACAGATGCTCTTTGAGAAGATAGGAGAAGAACCACCACTAGATGAAGATTTAATGTCACATTTGCATGGCCAGGTCAGATCATTTATTGTCTATGCAAAAATATCATATGAAAACTATATTGATATCAATTTTCAGTCTTTTGACTTTTCTATTACATAATATGAGATCTAATGGCTTTTGGGTATGGCGAAATGCCAACAAATGCAGCAGCCACACGAGCTTCATGTTGATATTTGTAACATCCGGGCATAACCTCATTATTAGATCTAACTTGATGGTAAGGTAGCAAGGAATGCCACCTTGTTATAGATGACCCTCATTGCTTAAACTGCATAAGAATACAATCTTCATTCTAGCATTAAATTGTGCACATCATTGCTTATTTTGAAAATTTGTCACACTGTAGTCATGAGTAATACAATCGATCGGTTGTGCGAGTTACTTTGCATATAAGTTTAACATCTTCATTCTAGCATTAAATTGTGCACATCAAGTAATATTTCTAGGAGTTAAGATAGGTACAGATCTTACAACATTCATGAAAAGGAAGATAATCATAGCTAACTGTGCTAAAAGCAATGATATTGGCCATTTTAGTAATCAATTAATAATCATTGCCTTTGCTTACTTAATTCATATTAATAAGTTGATTATTCCTCTTACTCGTTGTGCTATATGGTTTGTTGTAGCGAACTGGCTCTTCATATGCGGGCTCACAACCAGATCTGGCAAGTTTCGGCAATGGGGATGGTGATGCAAACATCGGCTGCGAGGGCAGGGAGGGGAACATTAGCTACGAGGACAGGAGCAACAATGGGGCATCCTAGGATGTTGAACTTGCTCACCAAGATGACCTTAGTACTGATCAACTTAACTTTTGGTTGCAACAGCAGTTAGACTAACTTTTGGCTATGCTACTTGCATATAGTAAGAAGTATGAACTTACCTTTTGGTGATGGTAGATGCATGGTCGTGTATATATTGCTGATTTCTGGAAGTTCGGAATGGTGTGCATATAGTAAACCGATGATGTCTGAAATGGTTGTGTTCTTGGTTGCTAAAACTGAAATTGGTTTAATGCCTTTATGTATATATGGCTGATTTGAAGTTACGCCCTTTGTGGATGTGCTGTCCATTTGTTGATATGGATTATTCGGATGTGCTATAAAGCGCAATGTATATGTATGGTTTTGTTCTGAATTCGGATGTATAATTTGTGCTGAAATTATATTTTTATGCAGTTGTGCTATCGATTTCTTGTGATAATTTTGTGACGGGGCAACTACAAAGAAAGGGGTTCTCGGCATATTTAGAATGGCTGCATTTTTCTGTCGGTTACCTACACTATTAATTTTCCTGATGGGGATTTGTGACGGTATTAGTTACGGGAATATGAAGATTTGGGCCATCCACGATGCACTTTTTCCTGTTGGTGAATGTCGCGAATAAATTTTCTCGGCTTTTTCGACGGGTAAACACGCGAAATAAGAACTACAAACCCGATGTGCCCAAAAATTTCTCGCAGCAATCATCGATAGCCGACGCGAATATTTTTTCGTCGGTTGACACCGTGCAAATGTAATTTCCACATGCGAATTATCTGTGGGCTCATGCACGACGGTTCACCGTCACAAAAATATTCTGTGGGTTTTCCCCATTTCCTATGGGTTTTTCCTCTCGCGAAAGGTGCGATTCCTGGTAGTGATTTATTAAATATTACTTAAACAATATATTTCTTTAGTATACAAGTCGGACTAATAATTATATACAGGTCGAGCCCCCATAAGATGATAGAGACAAAGGATAACCACTTAGTTTGGTCCTTTCAGCCAAAAATTATAAGCTTAAAGCAAAAGATAGTTAGAGTACCACCTAATATTCCCTCGTTTCGCGATATTAGTTCGGCTTGCATCGCTAGAAGACACAAAATTTTAAATAATATTTAATAAAAAATATATTATACTTATTTCTACTAGATAAATTCTATCTAATAAAATTAAATATAATCTAAATTTATTAAATATTACTTCAATAAATATGTTTTCTTAGTATAGAAGTTGGACTAATATTATATACAGGCCGGGCCCACGTAGGATGATGGAGACAAAGGGTAACCACGTAGTTTGGTCCTTTTCATACCGTGACATTGTTGGCATGCAGTATTATAAATCTAGGGGGTAAGGCCAGTCTCAATGGGGTTTCATGGGGGGTTTCATGCACATTAAATAGGGTGCCACATCAACGTAAAAAGCTTTTGCATGAAATTGGGAGGAGAGAGAAGGAAACATTTCATCCCCACGAAACGTTTGAGCGTTGTTTCCAAAACATTGAAATGGGTGAAATCTCCATTGAGAGCGTTTCTTCGTTTCATCGAGCATGAACACGGCTCTAATAGGGCGGAGAGGGAGGGAGAGAGACGGTGGGCCAAAACAACCAAGTGAAACCGTGTAATGAAACTATGCACTGAGAATAGAGACCGGTTTCATCTTAAGTTTCATATCTTGGAAACCGGGAGGTGAAACATTGCATTGAGACTGGCCTAATGCTAGACGTGCTACACGAGATTGCATCCCTTTCTGTTCCGGACAAAGCTTGCTCTCACGTGAATTTTCGCCGAAATATTGACCGTGCGGGGGTGACGTGCTACACGAGATTGCATTATCTCCCCGCAATTAATTTGCCATCTGATCAGATGAAATCCTTGGGGAATCGGAGGAGCCTCCGCCATCCATCCATCACCATCCGAAGCCTCAGCCGGCGACGCGCCTCCTCCCCTCCGTCGATGACCCGTCTCACGCGCGGACGCACCGGCGACGAAGACGGCCGAGCCGGTGAGCATGCATGCCGGCTCAGGAGGGAGAAATTGACCAATCCTCGCAAATTCTACTGTGCATTTATCAGCGGAAATGTTTTTCTACAATTGCATGCACTGCATCTCCTGCCAGCCACCTTGTCTCCAGCGTGATTGAGGCAAGTTGGATGGAGTTCAGGTGGTGATAGGCGTCATCTTAGCTTGACCATTCCTCTCTTTGATGTTAAGTCTAAAATATTGACTGATGGAGAGGAAAATACTAAATTTTGTTAAGGTCCACAAATTGATTGGTGATTGAAAATGAGACTCCATGAATTAATATTCCAAAAAAAAGGAGAATTGAAAATTTTGGGCTCTACATAGCGTGCATGGTACTATAGCTCGTAGATTCAGATGGACTTTTCTCAGAGAAATTCTGACCTGTGAGAAAGACGCATGTTGTCCTCTACTCTCACCAAAAATCAATACAGATAAAAGAAGTATGTGGCCTTCTACTGTTGTGGTATAGGTCCGATGACGCAACGTACGGTGCTACAATACCGCGAGGTTATTGTTCACAGTGCTATAGTACTTCTCGAGTATTGTTTATCTGTCGCGGGTACTGTCCGTCCACCATTGTAGTACCCTACGGAATTGTTCACGAGCCTGCGGCGTGCATCGCTGGGATCCTAGACCATAACATTACACTCCTAGGCCGTACACAGTGTTATAGTACTTCTCGAGTATTGTATCGATATACTACTGTGCACATACAAATTGTAGATGAACTTTTGCTAGTAGCGGGCGTACCTGTCACTTAGTCAATCACTTATTATACTACTTGACAACTAATTTGACGAAGGGCGCACCGTGGGAAAAAAATACAGAAGGTCCAAATTATTTCTACTCATGGAAAATGCAAATACATAATGTAGAAACCAATTATAAAGAGCAGGAAGTAACTGGATAGGTACATGGTTCTCAGTGCTCACACCAAAATCGTCTTCATTATTTGTAGTCAACGTAGGAAAATAAAACCAAGTCCAAACTGTTGTACTAGTATAGTATCGAACCAACTCATTGAAATTACCTCAGTAGGAAAACAAGGGGCAACAATACCAACGGCAGCATCTAACGAGCTGCTCCGGGATCAATCCTCAATTCCTCAGGGACTAACGAAGAAAGCCCAGAATCCACCGACGGCGGTCGCGGCCGCCATGAGCCAGACCACGACAGCGACGATTGACTGCATGAGCGGCTCCACCCTGGACGCGAAAATTGTGGTGAGCAGCGTGGAGAGCGCCCAAACCGCCGCCTTGACCTTGCCCCTGTCCTCCGGGCGCGCGCGCTCGAACTTGCGCAGGAAGTGGAGGAGCAGCAGCAACGCCGCGTAGGCGAAGACCACGAACGCCACTGAGCCGGGGTCGCCCTGCGATTTGTAGATGGCCAGAAGGGAGTTGCAGGTCAGCGCACCGAAGCCCAGCTTCGTGATGAGAGAGTGGCGATCATCGCGATCCATTTGAGCCAGTGGCAGGTATGTGACAGGCAAGCGAATTGTGGTAGCTGGTGGTGCAAACCAATCCATGGCGCAGGAAAAGATCGCTAAAGGATGAGTTTGGATATGTTCTTTTGGAGCTCATGGTTCCCTTTATATATAATGGTTCTCCGTTAGATATGGACGGTGAAGTAAATAAAACATACAAACACATAGTTTTAATTTTAAAAAACTGTAAACAAATTGTCCTATTTGCTTGTCGTGGAACCGAATAAAAAACGAAAAAAAAACGTACTCAGCCTAGTTTCACACTTATTTGCACCCTGCGCTTCACGCCGAATTCTCGACCGTGTTCCCAAGTCAAGACACAGCCTACGTAGATCTGGTCAAACCTCATATTATTCCGTATTTGAGGCAGGACACCCGGACGGTGCCAACCGGCAGAATGACGTCAACCGATACATGCGGTCCAACATTCAAAACTTTGGTGATTAATATCTTTTAAATATTTAAATTAAATATACAAAAATTATAAGTATTGATTTATTTAAAAACATATTTTATAATATTATAATTTTATTGGATGCTATAAATATATTATTAAAAATTTAGTAATTAAAATTATATTTTGAGAACCATTGAAAAGTCCAAAAGAAGGATCAGTAATGCCAACGCACCTATCACTGATGGGCCCTACGAACCCAATGGCCTGATGGCCGCCATACATTCCACCGCCGCCACCAGATGTCTTCCGCTGCGTGTCGCAAGCAACTTGGGCTCATCTCGACCGACAACTCTGACGCGCCGGCCGGCCGGCCTGTTGTCGGTGGCCACATGTATCAAACCATGAATATTACAACTGCAACGCTTTGGCGGCGCCATGAATATGAGATCACGTCGTGGCAACTCAGGTATTTCTTTTCAATATATTGTTATTGATTGAGTTTAATTTTGTGCCATTTGAATATTTGGTTTTTGATGTCTGCTCAGTGGTGGTTTGATTGGTCTTTGATTGACGATCAGACTGGTCGACAATCTGACCAGTCATGGTGTGGCAGTTTGACCCATGTTGTCATAGTATCGGTATTTTGTTGACAGTAGCTATATTTCACATAAGATCTTTTAGAGGTTTTTGGTTTGAGACATGGTGTGGTAGTACTGACATTGTAAATATGGTATGACCGGAGTAGAACGGTCTGACCGGCCATTGCATGATGGTCTGACCGGTAACTGTCTGAGCGGTCTGACTAGCATGGGTGCTGCGGTGAGACCAGCCCCTGTGCCAAGGTTGTTTGGTTTTTGGTTGTTTTAGTTGTGTTAGTTATAGTGTACCTACGCAAGTGTTAGTCATGGGGTTTCCATATAAGTGTGAGTCATGGGTATGTTTATGCATGTATTTTGCTAATTGGGAGTCAAGTGTGTGCCATTTGTGCTCAGATCGATGGCTTTGTCTTTGATATGCAGGTGCTTGATGATTGATTGCGGCTAGTGTCAAGACCGTAGCTTGGTGACAGTAGCGTATCGTGAAAGTCTGAGTACAATATTATCTCAGCTGAGAAGCACGAGAGAAAGACATGAATCGTGAGGAAGCAATGCGTGCATGTGGTGTGCCAATTGGACCTGTGCGTCCAAGTGGTGACGGTTCTTAGAGCAGACATACGATCTTGGCGGTAAGTAATTGGGCATTATGGACAATGGTGTGATATGGTGTACCAATTGGACTTGGACGTTTCAAGTAGTGATGACCTCGGCGCAAGCATACGATCTTGGCGGTTAGGCATTGGGCATCGCTTCTTCATGAAGACTGGTGGATGGCAATTGAGGAAATTATCCCATACCAGGTAGAGTGGCGGTTTGCAATACTACGGCGTCGACTTAAGTGGTTTAGGTTACATCTTTATAGATGAAGTGTCATATCGTGCTTGTGTAGCCTTTGGAAGTTGTGCTTTGAAAAGCGTGCAAGTGCGTGTAATGTAACATCCATTGTGTGTGGATCACCAGATTTTTTCACTTGTAAGTATTGTGATCCACTAAGGAGTGGCTGGTTTGGTGTGAGGTGGAAACCTCCACTAATTAAGCCTTGTGTGTGACTTGAGAGGTATCAAGTCTAGGGTTAGAGTTTCCTTGTGTTGGAGGCTTGTATGTGCACGCTCTATGCTTACAGCTCCACCATCCTAAAGGAGTGACTATAAAACATTTCTATTCAAGTGAAATGAATATCTAAAATTTGCCCAAGTGAGTTGTGCCATGGATCCTTTCTTATGCTTTTGATTTGCTTGGCTTACCTATGTGGATTTCTCTCTTCTTGATCTTTTTTGGTGTCAATGACGTGTAAGAGGTATAAATGTCTCTTGTAGATCATATCATATCCATCTAAACACTTTCTAGGGGAAGCTCTTGAGTTTGTCTGGATTTCCTCAAGAGAGAGGTGATTCAGGGTTTTCCTCTTGTAGTGATTCGGCTTGAATTCATGCTGTGATCTAGCTTATTATGACATGAGGACCCATCCAAGGTCATCTAGATTATCTAAGACTCACGAGTAAGAGTTGATCAAGGTTTCCCTCTTCTGCTCGTTTTTAGTGCAACCTTTTTATTTTGGATAAATGTTACAACTTTGGCGTCAATCTTCACGATCCATGATTGGAATAGGTTCATGATATCTTAGAGAGCATTTGTGCGAAGATTCACTATATTTGGATTAGTGGTTTGTGTCGAACCCTGGATTTGCCATTCGGAACCCTTTGTGTGCTTCCACCGCACTATTCTCTAGGATAGTACACACAAGTAAATTGCTGAACATGAAATACATATCTCGCAAAAACAAAACTAATACAATAGTAGTGGAGAATACATAAATAGACCTAATAGTCCTTAACTTACACATGGGTTTGGCCTAGGCAGATCAGGCAAAACCTTTAAATAGCAATAGCAGAAATAGAAACAACACACAGGTGGGACCCTCAGGATATGCTCACAGGCATTTGACAGCAGATCGCAACCTAGTCCTTGGCCTCTTCATCTTTTAGTCTTGTCAATGCCTTTAGATGACCATAAAGTTTTTCTTTCTCCTTCTTACTTACTGAATGATAGTAACTAAGCAATAGTGAGTATGAAGGTACTAAGCAAGCCACCGCACAGAATACAATTATAATAAATGCAAGGCGGGCAAAAGAAGGCTTGAGATTTTTTTTATCTGCCAAAACTACAATTGAGATACATTAAGTAGAAAGCCTGATGATGGTTCTATTCACCTTTTACAGAGCATGATTCTATCCACCATATGCTATTTTTGTTACTAAGATTCCATCCACTCATTATAATCATTGGGTTCCATTCACCTAGGGGAAATCAAAGTCAGGGTTCTAACCACCCCTCGTATGTTTTATCCCACCATAAAGATTTTGTTGTAAAATAGACACTAACTCGAGCAAGTTCTCATGCCCACCCATGACTGTGGGTATGGTTGTTCAAACAATTTCACTCTACAGAGGTCGTACACTTTACCACAAGAAATGTTCAACTTGTTATATTCTGCATGCTTTTTTAGGCATACATATCAAGAAGATCATCACAATGTCTTTACAATGCATCTTTCTAACGTGGCTATACCCGCTAAGGTTTGCACCATCGTGGAGTTCCAACCACCTACTCCTGAGGCCCTCTCTTGCGCCACACGTAAAAGGTCTCCACCCGACTCACTTGCCTGTGTTCCACTTGATGGCGCAACCAGTGTTGGGTCAACGCAAATTAATTGGCCAGACGACAACCATTATAGCTTGTGGTTGCGTTGTTTTACCTTCTGAGGCCATCACAAAGTCCAGTCCTTAATGTTGCCTGGGTGGCTCTGTCACAACCAAACTCTCGTACTTTTATACGCACCAGCTCAACATACCATCCGCCCAGGTATGAAACACGTTTAGAGTTTTGGATTCTAAAATATCCTTTCTAGTTCAAATACCAGCCACTTCCCTCAAGTGGTTGCCCAAACCAAATTTTCTTGTTTGAAATGTCGAGGCAACTTAATGCTCATATGTATCTAAGTAAGGCTAAGGATGACACTTAGAAATGGATTTATCAAATAGTATGTATACCATTTATTCTAGGACGACAAGTGATTATGTCCAAAGTCAAGAAATGGAATTTAAAATACAACTAGCATTAAGGCTTTAACTACAATCTAATGACAATATAATCTACATCGTAAAGTTCTGGTTTAGGTGGGCTAAGAAACTTTATCGTGATCGTATTAGAGCTTTGAGGAGCTTTTGGGATCAATTCCATCTAGCTAGTGTCTCTAGAGTTGCCTCTAGACCTTACTTTATAGATGAGTTCTTTGATTACTTTGGTGGCTTTAAAGAGCAATGTAGTTCTAGGTTCTAGCAGGGTAGTTTTAGATCCAAAGTTGCCCCTAGACATGATTTTTGTCAGTTTGGTCCACAACGAGGATTTAAGAGGGGTCTTGGTAGCTCTAGGATTCATTATCATGTTAACCCATACTTTGGAGCTTATTCTGTCATACGTGTGCCTCAGTACTAGGTACCTTATTCTTATTTCACTAACCCAGTACCGAGGCACATACTTCTTCTGTCTCTTTGGTGTAGGATTTTTAGGTGAGGAGGAGATCATGTCAGTCTATTTGGGTTTCCTACCTCACTATGGACATCCGGTAATGGCTATCACTTTTAGGATGCAGCTTGCTCTTCTTTGACTATATATCACTGCCAAGCGGTGTGACACGATTTTATTACTTGAGGTTTGTTAATTCACTGCTTCTATATTCAGATTTGCATAACATTTAGGAGTGTTAGTGTTTTTAGGTCTTTAGGGTGTTTTAATCCACACCTTCTCATTTGTGTCTTTTTTAGGCACTTTTTGTCCACTAGGTTCTCTAGGATCTCTTGCCCTGTCTAGTTTGAGCTTGTTTCTTCTTTCACTAGCGTCTAGTAGTAGGAATAGCTAATGTGGTTGATTCGCTCCTTAGCAGTGTGTTTTTCTTGGGCTAGAGACCATGTGGTGTAGAGCTTCTCTTCTTGTGAGTTTTTTTCTTGCTTTTCTTTATCAAGTGGTTCTTATAGTTTGGGGGTTTTTACCTTTTTACAGCCTTTTGCATCATCTATATATGGCATTGCATTGTAAGCTATTTATTTTTTTTATGGAAAATAGTAGGAGAGACTCCTACTGTGTTAGATTTAATAATAATAATGTACAATATGTACAAAAAAAAGGAAAACTGAACTGGAATGTTGCTAGCCAATTACAAATATCTTCTCAAAAGTTATCTTTTACTCTGTGCAAATGCAGATTAACCTCCAACTTAAATTGATCCTTCCAATTGAAAGATTTTCCCATGCACTCCATTAAATATGAGCTTTGACTATTACTCATTTGTGATATAATTTTTATTTGATATTGCTCATTACTGTATTATGCCTAATTAGTTAGCTTCGTTATGTTTTTGTATGTATGATTAAATCTTTGTCAAACTAGCTTAATTTGCTAACTTGAACATAATCTTATACTTGATATCAATTTCTGTAATTGGTATCTTTTAAGTTTGTAAGGATGGATCTTTTGACTAATTTAATCTCTAGTGATCCTTTTATAATATATTACATGTCAAAAATGCTCTATTGAATATTTAATCTTATATTAAGCTTTGTTTAGTGTTTTAGTAGTTCTTTGGTAAATCATGTTTTGCTCATTGAACTAGTTCTTCTTTGGTAAATCATGTTTTGCTCATTGAACTAGTTCTAACTTGATAAAATGATATCTTTTGTGCTAAATCATGAATTTCAAAAATTGTTACCACAATAATTCTTTTTATGAGACCTCTTGTCATTCTTTTGGCATAAACTTAGCGAGAGTCTTGTATAACCAAGACTATTCTTTTAAGTATGATGTTTGATATGATTAATAATGGCTTGAGATTAAAGAAAATAAAAACAACTCAAATTGGTTGTAGCTTAGGAGGCAATTGTAGATGACTTCTAGTCTAGAACTTACTTTATTAAGATAGACCATAAAAATTGTGATCAATGGCTGAAACTTAGGAGGCAGTTATGGATTGTTTCTATTTCAGGACTCGTTTTACTAAGATAAGACCTAAATGATCTTCAAAATTAAACTTTTAGCACTTTGATTGATTCAATTTGAGCTTCTTAATCCCATTTAGCCTTCTTGATGTGGCTTAGCTCATATTTAGATACCTTTGGATGAAATTGTCATTTTTGAAACCATGTTTGACTTGAAACTCAATTGAATGTTTCAAATTGTACTGCCTTGCTTAGATTTATTTATGTGATTTATCATGATTAAGATAGCTTTGTATGTATTCTATAGCTTCAAGTGGTATCTTTTTTATCTTAAACCTCACTTTGGATAATTTTCAAAGAATGTTTAGGTTATGCATTTTTATTCATGTATACATGCTTTTTCCTTGCTCCCTTACTTTTTACCATTGGTATCATGCATCATTTAAGGGAGAGTGGTAGTGAGCTTGCATAGCCCTTGCCCTTGATGACTATTTTGTCAAAAGAGGGAGAAAGATCAAGGCAAAATTTAGTATTAGTAAAAAAAGGGGAATTTGACAAGAATGATCTTCTAAGGGATCTTGTAAGGGGAGAATGCTCTAAAAATGTGAAATGAGCTTTGTGAGATTGCAAAATGAGCTCCCATGTGAGAAAAATGCATTTTGGATTATAATTTGAGATCTTGCAATGTATTTGTTCCTTTTTTTGCTCTTTTGGTGTCTTATCTTGCTATGACATTGGTCAAGATGAATAATTTTTATTATTTGGACCATGAGCAAGATTATGTTATTTGAGGAGTTTTAGGTGTTGATTGGAGTTTTTGTTGAAAACTTACGTTTTCTTGGTCTTAGGACCATTTTACATCTTGTCACTATGACCATGTTCTTGCTTTCTCTTGAAAATGGATCACTAGTGGCTCTTGCAACTTATTTACTTTAAAAGTCCAAAATTCAAACTCAAATTCTTGCCTTTGGGGTGTTTATCAAATTACTCATTAAGGGGGAGATTGTGATACCATGTGATGGCAGCCTCATGTGTGTGATGAGTATTTCACCTTACTTTTAATGTGTTGTCATTGATTGAGTTTGATTTTGTGCCATTTGAATATTTGGTTTTTGCTGTCTAGTTGGCGGCAGTCTGACCAGCCTCTAGCTGACGATCTGACTGGCCATGGCGTGGCGATCTGATCAGGGTTATGGTAGTACCGGCCCTTTATTGGCGGTAGCTATTCTCCAAAGAATGTCTTTTAGTGTTTTAGGTCTGAGACTTGGTGTGGTAGTACTGGTATTGTAAATGCGATGTGATCAGAGTGGAGTGGTATGACTGGCCATTGCATGGCGGTCTGACCGGTGACTGTTTAGGCGGTCTGACCAGCATAGGTGTCGTGGTCAGACCAGCCCCTGTGCCAAGGTTGTTTGGTTTTGGCTGTGTTAGTCATGGTGTATCCATACAAGTGTTAGTCATGAGGTTTCCATGCAAGTATGAGTGGTGGTTATATCTATGCATATGTTTTGCTAATTGAGAGTCAAGTGTATGTCATTTGTGCTCAGATCGATTGCTTTATCTTTCAAGTGCAGGTGCTTGATGATTGATTATGGCCAGCGGCAAGAACGAAGCTTGGTAATAGTAGCGTATCACATAAGTCTGAGTGGAGCATTATCTCAGTTGAGAAGCACGGGAGAAAGACAAGAATTGTGAGGAGGCAATGCGTGCATGTGGTGTGCCAATTGGACTTGTGCGTCTCAAGTGGTGACAGTTCTCGAAGTAAATCTACGATTTTGGCGGCAAGCAATTAGGCATCACAGACTATGGTGTGATGTGGTGTGCCATTTGGATTGAAACATTTCAAGTGGTGACGGTCTCAGCGCAGGCATACGATCTTGGCGACAAAGCATTAGGCATCACATCTTCATGAAGACCGATGAGTGGCAATTGAGAAAACTGTTTGATACTGGGTTGAGTAGCGGTTTGCAATACCACAATATTGCCCTAAGTGGTTTAGGACACATCTTTGTGGATAAAGTGTCATATTGGGCTTGTAGAGCTTTTGGAAGTCTCGTTTTGAAAAGCATGCAAGTGTGTGTAATGTAAAACATGTTTTTGTGTGTGGGTTGCTAGGTTTCTCTCATTGTAAGTTGTATGATTCATTGGTGTGACGTGGAAGCCTCTACTATTTAAGCCTTGTGGTGTGACTTGAGAGATATCAAATTTAAGGTTATGGTTTCTTTGTGTTGGAGCCTTTTGTGTGTACATACTCTAGGCTTAGAGCTCTGCCATTATAAGGAATGGCTGTAAAGCATTTTCTCTCCAAGTGATATGAAGATTGAAAGTTTCCCATGTGAGTTATGTCGTGGATCCTTACTTATACTTTTGATTTACTTGGTTTTCTTATTTGGATTTCTTCACGATCCATGGTTAGGATATGTTCCTGAAATTCTAGGGAATATTTGTGCTAAGATTAACTATATTTGGATCAGTGGTTTAAGTGTTGAATTTTTTCTTGGATTATGTGCAGTGCTGATTGCACTATTCTCTCGATGAGCGGTTAGACCATAAGGACCCGAGCTATCAGACCGCCCAGCGATCAGATTGACGAGGTTGGTCTGGCCAACGGTCAGACCTCTTCTTGGCCAGTAGTCAGATCGGTTGAGACAGAGAGTCACGGTGAACTTTGGCTTTTGGCTTTGATTGCTTGAGAGTTTGTGTTTCTGCTGCATGTTATTGTAGATACTTGAGGGAAGATTTTTATAGAGTCATTCACCCCCTCTTACTCGCCATACTCGATCCTACCATAAAGTCATGGAGTCATGACATGATGAGGCTAGCATGGCAAGGTGAACACTGTGGCCGATCGATGATGGCCTTGGCGTTGCTATGCAAGAAGACCCAACTGAGGACTAGGGGTTTGTGTCTTTGAGCCTGCTCTGAAACAGGACATTGGTACGATTGATAAGCAAACCTTACAGGTGTTCAAATTGGCTACAGCTTTATCTTCTCCAATCAACTTCTGCTTGGAGAAGCCGAAAGCCTCCTAAAAACTATTTTTTAAATTTAATTGTAAAAACTATTCCTTTTGATTGTTATTATTTTATTTTAGTCAAAGACTACAAGCTTCATTTAGAGACCATAAGCTCTAGCGATTAAACACCCCCTTGTCTGAGGCTCCTGCTACTCACGTCGGTGTCGAAGTCCAGCGACCACGGACGATTGAATGCTTTTTACCGCACCTGACCTGCGAAAAGCCACAAACGTGCATGGGGCCATCGGCGGATAGATTAGGGCCTTGGGCAGCTGGCGTTGCAAGGCGATTAACAACGAATTAAACTATTAAGTTCTACTATAGTTGGCACAACATGCATGTAAAACAGGGCATCTCCAATGGGTCTATAGCAGCTATCTACAAGAGAGTCCATGTCATCAACTGTCCTACGTGGAAGATATTAAATGAAGAAAGAGAACGCAGCTCTCTACAGCTCTAGAGATAGTCTATAGCGCCAAACGAGGCAGCCTCCATAAATTCTGTGTGTGCATGTAAGCATCAAATAGCTATCTTTATAGATAATTCTTTAGAATGCTAACTTTAGTGTGTACTATATAGATGATATGGAAGTCTTATAGTTAGTTGCTAATTATAACCATTGGAGATGCCCTAAGTCGACACGACCCGGCCGTTATTAAATCGGGACTTCCTGTGTTAATTTTTCAAAGGTTCTACTGGCCGAGCTAGTGGCTACTGCAGATAAGTCCTCAATGCGGACGGGAAGTTCGATGTTTTTCCGAGTCTTATCTGTTGGGTAATTAACAGGATACCGATTGACCAAGCTGTTGCTAGTCCAATGGTACGTTATTCGTGTCTTGTGGTGCTTTATTCATGGGTCGTTAGAATTTGATTCCATAATATCTTAGTTGCTGAGTCTGAAAATAATTAGGGAATTAATACTACGTACGGAGGCAATATTTTTATCGAATGGCACACCCGACTCATGCACTCCTCATTCGCTTTGTTTGCTCGCTCTCTTCATTCTCTCAATTCGCTCACTCTCTTCCTTGCCCTATGCACGACGCACGACTCCATACGAGCCACAACCACCTTGTCCTTGGCGTCAGTGCCGCCGAATCAGACCGCCGGCACCGTCAACTTCCTCTTCGACCATCCTCGGATGCGACTCTGCCAGATCCAGTTGCCGCTATTGACTTCCTCTCCGAGCACAGCGCCGTCAGATCCGGTCGTCCTTGAGCGCGGTGCCGCTAGATCTGGCTACTGCTGCTGCCGTCGACTTCCTCTCCAGGCGTGGCACTGTCAGATCCGGCCATCCTCGAGCACAGTGCCGCCAGATCCGGCCGCCGCTGCTGCCGTCGACTTCCTCTCTAGGCGTGGCGCCGCCATATCCGGCCGTCCTCGAGCGCAACGCCACCAGATCTAGCCGCCGCCGTTGATTTCCTCTTTAGGCGCGGTGCCACCAAATCCAGTCGCCACCATTGATTTCCACTTTTGGGGCGGTGCCGTTAGATCCGGAGCGACGGCGGTTAGATCTCCACGTCCGAGCTCGCCGTGGTTTCCACGCCACCCACCACCACCGCCTGCATGGGAGGTAGGTGTTGTTTCTTGTTGCAACATTTTTTATTTCTTGAATGCAACATTTTGATTTCACTTATGTAACATTTTGATTTCATATGTGCGACATTGATATTCTTATCAATTTTTTTGTTGCATATATTACCGAGTAATGTTGCATAGATAAACAAAAGATGTTATGACTGGCTGTATGATGCTAGCGTCTGAATCGGACGTCTGGCACTAGCAACTCCCTTATAATTATGATAACCAAAGTCAATCCTTACAAAAAAAAATATTACTCATTTGCACTCCTTATAAAGAAAACATCACTCATTTATGTTGTGATTTTTGAAAATAACATTATATTTTTGATGTGATATATGTACAAACTGGCTCTCCTGTGTATACATACAGTGGATCTAGAACAAAAATTTAAAAGAGCTAATGGGATAAGACCAATTCAATGATAATTGCGTAAATTAAAAACTATGTTTATATTTTATACCTCACGGCAGCTGTCTCTGTAACTCTATTCTCTCTTAATGCAGATTGCAGAGCTAGCCGGCCGGCGACAGCCTCACAGCGGCACAGTCCTCAGTCACAGCCGCCCACGCACCCAAGCGGCCAAGCCCAACTACATAATCTAAATACCATTCATCATCTTTCCCTCAACTGAGGCTCGTTTGAATCGTGTTTCTATACTTAGATATCGATTATAAAGCACTTTGAAGTGAAAACAAACATTCTATGTGTAATATCTAGGAAATCTAATACCAGCATCTTCGTTTCAATAGACCACTAAGACACCCAACAAAGCTGAAACATCGTCTTTTGTTCAACGGGCTAAATGGAAATGAGATCTCATTAGTTAAACTGGCATATCCAAAAGAAGTGAAGAACGCATGCCACACATCAGTACATCACTAAGTTAAGAAGAACAAAGATGGAAGAGGCTGCAGTAGTCCTAGCTCTTGGCAAGCTCGTTACCTCTTCCGGAGTATCATCACTGAATGCTTTCCTAGAGAAAGAAGCCACATTGGCTCTGCCTCTGCCCTCTCCACTTCTCTTCTCCAGACTTCACTCCAGATCCCTTCCCTCACAGGCAGCCTCCGGCCTCCCTGAACCCTGAAGGCTCCCTCCCTCCCTTGAGTCCCTTCCTTGAGGCTTGGGTTCGTTCCGTCCTTCCTCAGACAGTCCGACGGTAGCAGGGCGGCAGGCCTCAATGGCTCAATCCCTCCCTCCCTTGCCCCTTCCTCCGGCCTCCCTTCCTCCCTCCCTTCCTCAGGCGACAAGCGGTAGGCCAACAGCCGACACCCACACAGCCGCTGAGCCGCCCAACTCCTCCCTCTCGGCGTCGGCGACTCACTCGGCCGCCTCTTGCCAGATCCCCTCTCCAAGCATAGGTGGGTATTGCTGGATTGATCGATTGGCTAATGGGTATTGCTGGCTTGCTACCGATTGTCGAATTGGTTGGCCATGTGGGCTTCGGTATAGTTTGGTGGGCTTTGCTACTGGTGTGTTGCATGGTTGGCGTTGACTCAGCATGGAGTCAGTCATTCAGGTAATTTAATCCTAAGTGGCAAGTGTCCAATCCTCCAGCCATATCTACAAAACAGAAGTTCTTCACTTCCTTCTTCTACCTCAGGACTGGACTCTCCAGCCAAACGATCTCAAGATCAGGAAGGCATGGCACCCCAGCCGGACCAGGGGGCCAAGGGTACCTGCTCTTCAGCCGGAGGTACAGTTTAGTGCCAGCACCCCTTGACTCCTAGGTCAGCCACTGTTAAAACTACGATCTAGGAGAAAACGCAAGCATAGAAAATAAACTAAGAGAACACAGGAGAATTTCTAAATTTCTCTATTCTCTTATTTGCTCCCCTTTTTTTCTCGTTTCTTCTTTTCTCATACCAAAAACCTGGTTACAAGCTTTTCAATATATACGCTAAACTCTCCTACTAGCATACGTATTCAAACTTCAAGTTGGACACAACTTCAACTTGAGTTACACACGGAGACGGACTCTACTACGTCTTGAACTCTAAGTTAAGATTATTTGTAACAATCTCCCCCTTAATCTTGACTTGACATACTCTAGGTTTAGTCTCAATACATTATGAACTACTAGTTACGCCTCCACATGAAGCGTTCTACATGCAAGCTACATGTAGGGACTCAACTCAACTGATACGGGTCCATCCAGTGCAAAGATTCTAAAACATTGAGGCAGTCGGACTCAATTACGACTTACTAAACTCATACTTGACACAGAACGGTGATACATCTCCTCAACGTCTCTGACTCAACTCTTCATTAGAGCACTGTTGATTCATCATCGCCGAGCGCTTCAGCAACAAACACTTCCTTCATCCTCGGCTTGGGGCATTCTGAAGAAAAGTGTCCATAATCGTTACAATTATAACACCTCACTTTTGTCTTATCAAACTTCCGATGCTGACGACCTTGACCACCACCTCTGGAAGTGTTCTTGCTTTCACGCTTTGATGATCGGATCTCCTACTCAGCGCGGGTCAACAAGAGCTGTCCGTCACCTTTGTTACTATTGTCGTAGATGCATTCCTCATACGCCTTAAGACGACCAATGACCTCCTCTATAGTCATTATCTTTAGGTCTTTAAATTGCTCTATGACCGAAGCAATCGGGAGAAACTGTGAGGGAACAGGATCAAGAAATTTCTTCACTATGTACAACTCTTTCACCTTCTCACCAAAGGCCCGAATCTTGTTGACGATGACCGTCAACCGAACGGCGAAGTCATTGATTGACTCCGTTTCCTTCATACACAGCACCTCGAACTCGGTCTTGAGACCTTTGCTTCCTTCACACGATCAGCGCCAAGATGCATCATCTTCAACGCCTCCCATGCGGTTTTGGTCATCTCTTTTTCGGCCAGTAGGAAGAGCGTCACCTCTGGGAGGCCCTGATAGATGGCCGCTAATGCCATCTGGTACTTGCACACATCGATGTTGTCGTTCTCGATCGCGTCCCACACTCCTTAAGCCGTCATATACACCTTCATCTTGATTGCCCAAGCTGCTTAATTGCTCGTCGTGAGCATCGGATAATGCAGCGAGACAGCGGAACTCTCTTTCGCTATCATACTAGATGATGCCTTATCACCGGTAACACCACTTCCCGAAGAACGCGATATGATTTTAAGTACGGATTAAGAAATTGGGCTACTTTAAAGCGCCTCTTAGACAGAGGGAACAGAGGCAAAATTACGTTGTTTTTTCCCTCGGTGACTTTTTTTACTCTTTGTCTCTGCGCTCGCGACGATCTTTATTTCCCGTTGCTTGAGTGCGACTCAGAGAAAAAACCGAATCGAAGACGCGCGGCTGAGGCTTCGTCTCGGAGACGTTTCTAGAGCCGACACGTTCTAGCCTTCACGTAACGCCATGCATCAAGCCAAAATGCATCCATTTTTCTAGTGCTGAAGCTTGGTTCCCTGGCGTCTTTCTCGCTTCTCTTCTTTGGTGTTGAGACGCGACGTGTTGTCCTTTGCTTTGACTTCGATCTCTTGGCAACGTACGGACCGAGAAAAAAAAAATGAAGACAAGTCGCTGGCTCGCGCTGCTGCTTTTGCTCCTCGTGCCGTTCGCTGGAGGAGGACGTGCGCACGAATTTGCCTCGGGAGCGCTTGCGATCGGATCTTGGTTAGACTCAGATACCATTTGTTGAAATTTTGAATAGGAAAAAATGTATACATAGCAAATAAATTGAGAGAATATAGAAGAAATTTTGAATTTCTCTATTCTCGTATTTACTCCCCTTTTTTCTCTTTTCTTCTTTTCTCATACCAAAAACTGGTTATAAGCTTCTCAATATATATGCTAAATTCTCCTACTAGCATACATATTCGGATTTCAAGTTAGACACAACTTTAACTTGAGTTACATAAGAAGACGGACTCTACTATACCTTAAACTCTAAGTCAAGATTATTTGTAATAGGCATTGTATACATACACAAGCTGACAAGCATGCATACCAGTCACTCAAAACATTACAGATTTACCAACAAAAAGGAAAACCTCTACTGCTGCTGCTTATGCATACTGGTACGTACAGTGGAGCAGGCCAGAGGGCTGTACATGATATATATATACACAGATAGCAGCTAGCACTTGAAAAAAAAGAAGGAAAGATGTACACACAGCGACATAGCTAGACATCTCTGGAGTCTGATCCTTCATCCTTTCAGAAAAGTGAAAGTACGCAAGACTGATATATAGAGAGAGATTTTCCGAATGTTTTCTCCTAAACAAAGTGATACAACTAGTATTACACTTTTCGAATAAACTAATTACATAATTACAAACTTTTTAACCATCCACTGATTCACATGTAGTCAAAACAGCAATACATTTAGACCTCTACAAACCAAGACGATTGCACCGCTGGGATCTTGTTGTGGTCAAACAATTCTGTCCAACGCGTGTGCGTGTCCAGGTTCACGGCACTAGCAAGAGCATGATTCGCCATTGCTGGAATTATTCCGAATCAGCTCTAGCCGTGCGAATGTTCGCTTCTTTGCAATAGCCAACTACTAGTTAATAAACAACTAATTTCTCTTTCTTTGGTCTCTTTTATCTATATTAGTAAAAATTCTAAGTAAACAGAGACTACAGACAACTAATTTAAACCTATTATACATGGCCTTAGCTAGGTTAACTACGTTACTTTCTGGAAGCAATTTGCTCAGAAATACTACAAAGATCACACTTGTCCAAAAATTAGATTGAGGTCCACTAATGTGTGGCCCTAGTAGGCCTTACATGTCATCAAAGTTATTTCCTTATTTAACCAGAACAAATTAAGAACCCTTACAAACAAGCTAAGAATTAATACATGCATGGAGATCAAATGAAACATCAAAAGTAGAAATTACAAGCCCCTATTTTTATATCTTGTTTGCTCCCTGCTACCATGCATAACATATATGGCAACAATGACCTAGCAGAGCAACTCAACAATGACCTAGCAGAGCGAGAAGGGCATGAACTCCACGCTCCTGGTGCGCACCACCTGCCGGATGATGCTGAGGGACGCGATGAAGACGCTGATCACGGAGACGCCGACGCAGACCCAGCCGAGCATGACGACGCGCTTCTCGCCTTCCGAAAGCAACAGGGTGAGGAGCAGGATCAGCCCAAACACGCCCACGTTCAGGAGCAACATGATCTTCGCCGTGAACAGCTGCATCCATCCATTACGCACCATGTCAGAGATTAGTACAGGAAATTAATGTACACCTCTACATATGTAGCCTGTGATGTGCTGATCGACCTTGTCCCTCATGGGGGCGTAGGCGAGGTAGACGACGATGTAGATGGTCTCGATTACGCAGCCGGCGGAGTTGATGGTGATGAGGAGGCACTCGTCGGACTTGAGCAGCGCGTAGTAGATCCTTAGCATCGCGCTGAACAGCGCCACCACGTACGGCACCGACTGGAACCCCTGCGTCGACTTGTTCTTGTAAATCCGGTAGAACGTAGGACTGCATGCATATCAACCAGTACATGTCACTTACACAGCTCGTCCAAGAGAAGCTAGCCAGAGATGCATGGATTGTGTGAGACTTACAGTGGGGCCAGGTAGGTCATGAAGGAGATGACGTTGCCTGCAACAATCAAACAGCATCGCGCGTTAATGTTCATGTGAGCTTAATCCATGGCTTCAGGCGTGGACGAAGAGGACAAAGAAGCCACCGAGCGAGGTGGCGACAGCCAGGCCCCACACGACGGCCGCCACGGGCCTCGGCATGAGGTCCGCCACCTTCCAAGCGAACATCACGGTGAGAAGCGTGGTGAGAGGCCACACCGCGCGCTTCATCCGCTCCCTCTCCGGCGAGCCGGGGGCCGCTCGCTCGAAAGCACGGAGGCACGCGAACAGGAGCAACAAGATGAGGTACGAACCGGTGACGAAGAGGACGGCGCCGGTATCCCCTCTGGAGCGGTAGATGGCGACGCCGGAGTTGACGGTGGGCACGCCGAAGCCGACCCCGGCGACCCACGTGGGCGCGCGGTTTCGATCCATGGCAAGTAGTGGTACTACCAAAGGTGCGCATGTGTACTTATACGGAGCAAGTTAGCAACGGCGCAAGAATCTTATCCGTTTGACGGGTTGACGTGGCGGTCTCTGTCGAGTAAAGCCCACTCCGAACGACCTTGACTTCTACCCCTTTTTTTTTGTACTTTCAGTTTATTTCAATTAAAAAACCACTTGAAACAAACGGATTAATTTTAGCTTATTTTGGTTTTTTATCTTTTCTTTTTTTTCATATTTATTTATATTTTTCGTGATGATATAATAGTTTTTTCAATTTTTTATTTTTTAGAAGAAGCTTAAGACACAAATTTAAATAATATTTAATAAAATTATATTATACTTATTTCTACTAGATAAATTATATCTAACAAAATAAAATATAATCTAAATTTATTAAATATTACTTAAATAATATATTACCTTATTATACAAGTCGGACTAATATTATATACAGTAGAGCCCACGTAAGATGATGGAGACAAAGGATAACCACTTAGTTTGGTCCTTTCAGCCAAAGTCATAAGCTTAAATCAAAAGATAGTTAGAGTACCACCTAATATTCCCTCGTTTCGCGATATTAGTTCGGCTTGCATCGCTAGAGGACACAAAATTTTAAATAATATTTAATAAAATGATATTGTACTTATTTCTACTAGATAAATTCTATCTAATAAAATTAAATATAATCTAAGTTTATTAAATATTACTTAAATAAATATATTTTCTTAGCATAGAAGTTGGACTAATATTATATACAGGCCCGTCCCACGTAGGATGATGGAGAATTGGAGACAAAAGATAACCACGTAGTTTGGTCCTTCTCATACCATGACATTGTTGGCATGTAGTATTATAAACCTGGGGGTAATGCTAGACGTGCTACACGGGATTGCATCGCTTTCTGTTCTGGACAAAGCTTGCTCTCACGTGAAGTTTCGTCGAAACATTGACCGTGCGGGGGTGACGTGCTACACGAGATTGCATTATCTCCCCGCAATTAATTTGCCATCTGATCAGATGAAATCCTTGGGGAATCGGAGGAGCCCCCGCCATCCATCCATCACCATCCGAAGCCTCAGCCGGCGACGCGCCTCCTCCCCTCCGTCGATGACCCGTCTCACGCGCGGACGCACCGGCGACGAAGACGGCCGAGCCGGTGAGTATGCATGCATGCCGGCTCAGGAGGGAGAAATTGACCAAACCTCGCAAACAGGGGGGCGCTTCTATGTGTAGCGCGCGCCAAGCAAGATAATCCGGGTATCTGACCCTCAGCATCGATCCTGCCTCACTTAGATGGTAAGCAATGGACAAAATAACCTCAAATTAATCCTACGAGATCCAAATCTTCCACTTGCTTCCACTCCCAATGTTCTGATCAAATCATGCTTCAATTTTTGTTGTTATTTTCTCCCTCCACGGCTCCACCTCCGCCGCGTGGACATGAAGCATTTGGGGCTCGAGTTGTTGGAGTTGATCTTGGCCTCTTGGGAGTGGCCGCAGCTGCCGCCCGGCCGGCCGTGGCACGTACGGGCAGTCGGGCACCCCGATGAGCAGGGCCGTGCCGTGAAATTTAGAGGCCCTGTACAAAGTTCTAAATGAGGCCTAAACCAAAGTACCAAATATAACCAAAATAATATATGTATTGCAGAGCAAATGCGATATATCAAGAATGTGTTGCTTGCTATTCGCTAGATGAATGGACATTGACGAGCCGCCACGACGCCTTCATGGAGACGAGACAAACACGAATCGCGAAGTCACGAATACAAGAGAGAATACGAAACGCTAGCAATTAGCAATGAATGACGATGCACTTCTAGTTAGGGATAGAATCTTGAAAACATGAGTTTTTCAAATTTGCTTGAGGTATTTGTGGATATCTACTATCATTACGCTGTGCTAATTTTCTAAAAATTGCAACATTCTTGGTTTTATTTCTCCGCGATGGATAATTCTATCACAAGAGCTAGCGGAAGCTGCAAACTCAAAGCGAAGCGGAGGTCATCGATAAAGGGCTTGAGTTGCAGCAGCAGAAAAGGGCAAAACCAACAATAAAGAACTAGTCCAACAGAAGTTCTCAAAATCGAAGAGCAAGTGGTGGAACTTGGCAACGAGAACAACTCGGCCATCGATGATGAAGCGACCGAGGACGATGAGTCAGAAGCGTTTGCATGTAACAGGCCCGGAAATTGGGGGCCTCAGACGGGCGCACGGCTGCACGCCCATGGGCCGACCTGCCGACGAGTTCGCGATTACGTGCTCGTCGACGACATGCAAATTTGGTGCCCATCACCTCAAGGCCAACTACTCCCGGCCTCCTCGGAGAAGCCTCCTTCAACTTCGCCAATCCGAGTGTGTTGGGGTGGTTTGCTTTGTCAAAGAGCACCTTGTCCATTTATTCCTTCGCGTCGCCTTCCTTCGGTTTCTTCCCCGCTACCATCCACCGGCCGGCCGACGCCACCTCCACAACCGTCCCCACCCACGCCTCTTCTTCCTCCTCTCGATGAGCTCCACATGCCTCCATCACCGTGATCGCGCCTCCACCACCATCCGCAACGAGCGGCACCTTGCTACCTCACCGCCGCCCCTTCCCATTGCCATCTTGTCCACTATAATATTGTCTTGGTCACCGTGCCATGCCGCCACCGCCCTCCTCCTCGATCTCGTGGTCGACGGCACCACGCCTCTGCCGCCTCCGCCCACCGTAGGCCACTGCTTTCCATCCTCTAAACCCCAAGGTCCCGATGAACTCTCTCTTACCTTGGTAAACCTTAATCCTAACGTTAGTCGCTCTCGTCAAAGATCCCGACCATTGTTGGCGAGAAGAACCCCAAGGTTCTCATTTTGTTGTTTGATTTTCTAATTTGGCAAGTGTTCAACCTCGCTACTTGATCCGGAAGTTTTCCTTCCATAACTAGGTATCTCGCATTCACATAGCAAAAGCCCAAAAAGCGCAAGTGAGGGAGAGTGGACCACGACAACCCATTACGTCAATATAAGCACAGCACACTACAAGAAATATGCCAATCTGTGACGTATTTTGCATGACAAAGGCTGAAAATGTCACTAAACCATCTAGTTTATGACGTATTTAAAGTGACATCTGGGCTTAGTGACACAAAAAAAAACATGTCATTAAAAATGTCATAAAGCTAGCCTGGAATGAGGTAATGACGATATTTGGTATGTCATTATGTCCAATGTCGAAATGTCATAGATCTATGACATGGATTTTTGCGTCACAAAATTTTAATTGATTTTTTTTCAAGGATAATTAGCCACGTTGGCAGGACCCACTGCCACGTGTACACGTGGGCCCATTACCTCAGCCCTTTTTTTTACTCTGAAATTGGCTGGTTTCGCACATGGGCCGCTAACTAGGCATGCTGGGCCTTTTTTTAGGGCCACTAACTAGGCTTGTTGGTCGCTGGGCTTTTTGTTTACTCCGAAATGGGATGGTAGCGCCCATGGGCCACTAACTAGGCATGCTGGGCCGCTGGAACAAGTTGCGTGCTGTTGGGAAATATAGGAAAAAAAGTTGCAGTCGGCAGGATTTGAACTCATAACCAGGCGTCACAGAGTCTAGTTCCATACCACCGAGCTATGAGAATATATGTATGCATGTACATATATATATGGGGTATATGTGTATATATATATCTACTTATATATACATATGTATGCATGTACACTAAAAAAAAAAAAAAGAGAGCCCCATTACTTCTCCTCCCCGCCCCCTTTTCCCTGCGCGCGGGCCCGCGCCACCCCACACCTTTCCCGCCTCCTCCCTCTGACAGCCGGTCCCGCGCCCCGCACGCGCCTCCCTCCTTTGTCGCCGCGTGGCTCGAGCCGGGCTCCCACTCCCGTGCGGTCCTCCCCTCTCCTTCTTCCTCGCTCTTTCTTCCTCCCGCGCGCAGTGTTTTCTCTTTTTCCCCATTCCTTCGCTCTCGCGCATGCTCTGCGGTGGCAGTACGCTCGAGCCCCGTGCCCGCCATCCCATCACCGCTTACAGCCCTCTGCGCTGCGCCCTCGTCGCGTCGAGCCCGGCGCCTCTCCTCCCGAGCCGCGCGCCCGGTCTTTGCACGGCGGCTCCTCCTTCCGCCGCCCGGTCCGTCGCCTCCGCCCGGTCCGCCGCGCCTTCCCGCCCCCTTTTGCGGCCATAAAGCACCCCCAAGCTATTCCCCCCCTCTTATGCCTTCCCTCCTTCTCTATTTCGCCCTCGCCTCTTTCCCCAAATCCCCGGCCGCCGCCGCTATTTCCGCCGACCACCCTTCCTCGGGCCACCGTTTTTCAATTCAACGCGGCGGGAGTGACTCCTTGATACCCCCGAGGCCGTCCGCGTCGTGGAGATCGAAGCCGAGCTCGGCATCGGCCGGCGGTGGTGCTCCTTCTCCGTCGACTTCTCCCGCAACTGGCCCAGGGTTCCGACGCTCTTCACCCCCCTGCCATTTCCATCTATTCAGTTACCTATTAGCGTTCATTTGTTGGCCTAATTTGTGCCTAATTTGTATTCTGCTGTGCAGTATCGGAGGGAGCTGGGTGACTTCATGGTGACTCCTATCGGGAGAGCTTTAGCTGTGAGTTCACTAGAAACTTCAATTAACTAAAATTTAGTTGCTAAATTAGTTGCAGTTCAAGTGCTTCATGCTCATTCACAGAGATCATCGTAGCCTAGATTTTACTTATGGTATTCCAACATGTTTTGCATCCCATACACCTATTGCACTGTACTAGCTTATTCCTAAGTTTTGGCCTAGTTTAGGGATACTGGATTAGTTTTTAGCGGCACAGTTTGTGTTAATTGTGCAGTTGTTCGAAATGAAGGGCAATAACAATGCACACTTATTGCATTGGTCAGTCTGACTGAGGGTTGCTGTGACTTTGGTTTTAACTCCCTATTAGTGAAAGTGGATTCCCAACAGTGGATTGATTTTTCTCAAGCCTGAATGCCTGATGCTGCTTGTGTGTTACTAGTCTTTTTGGGAGAGCTTATTCCTTACCAAAATTACACGCCTAAGTTAACCATAGCATGATCATAAGAAATTAAGAACTCTAAGTTGTTAAGGAGTGTGAAGGTGATATCTGCAAAATAGCCACTTTGATTGCTGTTGTTGAAATCATTTCTTTGTTCCTAAAAGTAAGAACAAATACATTAGGAAAGGAGGGAGACAATCACTTGCGCTCTGGAAATTGATCTATCTTTCTAGTACTGAGGAAAATCTATGAGAAATTTATCCTAATACGGAGTATCTATTAGTTCTTCTGGGCATACACCTTTTCCTTCAGATGTCATGTCCAGGAAATCATGTAAACCGAGTGGTGCGTACACTTAAATATTGTTGAAGATTCAAATATTATGTATAACATTACTAACTTTGAGGACCTCCTCATCTCTCGTTTCTTGCTACCTCAATATTATCTGCTGCAAACAATAATATATGCTTTTCAAGATCTTTTTTAATGCACACCTCTTTTTCATTTGGCTTGCACTGTCTGGGTGGCTATTCAGAATTTTCATTTTCAGTGCACTCGTGCTGCCTTTGGCTATTCAAAATGAGGGCCCCCTTGCATTGTCATAATTTCTTGAGCCAGAGATGGTGACCTAGTGTGCTAATGATACTAAAATATGTTGAACTTAATGTGCAACTAGTTTAGTGTACGTATAATTTCTTGGTGTTACAATTAACAGGTTACTTCTTTTACGACTCATTTACAACTATGGATTAAGCTTCATTAGTGAGATATTTTTCAATGTCCTACTATTGTCACATATGTTTACATATAAATTGTAGTTATTTGCATGTGAATTGTAGTTATGGCTTCACTCATGTCCAACTTCGCCCTAGCTATATTTTTTTCCTGGGTTCGCCACTGCCTACTGCCCTGTCATTGCCTTCGGTTGGTCTACCGTGGCGAGCAGGCCGGCGTTTTAGCTTCAAGCGAGGCCTGATCTACCAGCAGCTGGCAGTGGGCTGTTGATTCGTTCCTCTTGAGGTGCTTCCCTGCAAGAAATGTATGGGTTTGCTGTGGTGTGCCATTTTTTTTATGAAGCATATTGTTACAACTAAGTGCTTAGGAGTTACTTACAGTGTGTGTACAGATTGCATTTAAGTGATTACGTGTCACATGTTTCATAAATTTGGTCAAGTATATTATGTAAGATTTGTTGAGCAAGTGTTTTCCATGAATTGATGCAGATGGACAGATCTTGGATCAATAGTAGGCTCTTTAGCAAGGAACATGTGGAAGGGGTGAATGAGTTCATGAGCTTTGTTTCTCGGAGATTTAATGATAATGAAGAGATGCTATGTCCATGTCGTCGGTGTTTGAATCGGATACAGATTGATCAAGTTTGACTTGGTACTTTGGTAGTCTGTATCGATTGGTATTGTGTCGAATGATGATGAGGTAGATGTTTGTATTCAGGTCAGGGTACTTTTATGATCATGCTGGAATAAATAGGAGAGATGATTAAGATGAGAATTCGATGTAGTCTATTGTGCATTCCAGGGATGAAGATCTTGCTCTGTACTTTGCAGCCGTTTATAGACCAGCTTTGGTTGGACTAACTCAACATATGTGCACATTCTGGCTGTTAATAGCCGAGGAGGCTATGCGCTGTTTGTGTTTTGTGTAGTGTCGCCAACTAACGGTTTTGTTGAAGACTGAATTTTGTATGTATAGCTTGGTGCAGGTGACATATATATTGTCTGCCAATGGCAACGGCATCAGATAGATTTGCCGATGATAGATATTATATAAATAATGTATGGGTGTGTAGTACAAATCTGGATGCTCGCTCGCCCAACAAGACGATCTTGTTCCTGGGTTTGCTGCTGTTGCGTATCTTTGAAATTCTGACGGAATCCTATAGTGCTGGGGATAAAAGCAAAGGGAAATGATATTTGGTTTATAGCTTTTGAATTCTGATTGTTTGTGAAAAAGTACGAAGAGAGAGAATTATATGTGATTTTGGTTGGTACAATAAAAGTCGGTATAGTGTCTATTATAATTAAGTTATAGATTTTATCTTAAAAAGATATAGCATTTAAAAGTTAGTTACTGTATTACGTACAAAGAGAAAGGAAGGAAAAAAAGATGTGATACTGTATGTAATTACGACCCATGTCGAACATTCGTACATAGCCCAATGGTAGATGACCCTGCATTTAAGACTCTACATCCTGAGTTCGAATCCGGGTTGCAACCGTTTTTTTCTTCATATTTTTCATTTTTGCAATTATTTTCTGAATCAATGCCTTCTGCACACCAAGTTATTTTCCCACTAACATAATTTATTTTTGTATACTACATATATGTAAGGTTATATCCTTACATATATATTTAAGATTATTAAGGTATGTGAACACATAAGGTATGTGAACATATAAGTTATGTGAACATATAAGATATATGAACATGTGAGGTATGTATATGTCAACATATGCAGCAATGGTAAGCGTATATGACCAAGGACAATGAACTATTCAATGAACCAATATCATGTATGTATAAAACCCGTACAAGGTCTATGTACACATAGCACTCATGTGTTACATGTTTAAATAATTCAACGTTTTTTTGTCACAATACCATAAGTTTTAAATTGTAGTAAAAACTAAACTCTAAAGGACACAACCGTGCGGTAGCGATAATTATAATTATAGAAATATGTGCCTTATTTTGGAATCCAAGGGTATAATTGCATATCTTGTTGTATTTTCGGGGGTTTAGTGAAGTCTACCAAGACAAAACTGAAAACACTTCGAAATTGATAATTCTTTAAGGACTAGTATGCAAAAACAAGGGCTGGGCGGCACTTAGGGGTGAAAACGGGTCGGGTTAATCTCGACCGATCCGGCACCGAATCCGACTAATACCGAATCTGGAGAAAAAAAATATGGGTTAGGATATGGTAACAGCAATATCCGTCCGAATCCGAATATCCGTCCGAATCCGATATGTCTTCAAGTTTGATTTCACGTTAGTGCTACTATTTGATGTTTTATTTTCTTTTGCAATGGTAAAATAAAATCTTCCACATCAGCTATGTGCGTCCTACTCCATTTACTGCACTGCATGCATTCCTTATAAACAAGTAGGTGCGAGCAATTGGGTTAATCACTTTGATCCGGCACCGAATCCGATTGGTATCGAATCCAGAGAAAAAAATATAGGTAAAGAACAAATTTATTCACATCCCTGTACCCCCAACCCTAAATCGAAACATCTGGATTACCTTCAGTTTTTTCAGGATATAGGTAAAGAACCCTCAATTTTTTCAGGCGAAAGGACAAATTTATCCAGGAAACTTCGGATTACCTTCGTGGAACCAAGGGCGATAAGTCAAATCGCACCTCCTCCAACTATTCACATCCCTATACCCCAACCCTAAATCGAAACATCTCGATCGCGTCGCCTCCGCCTCCACCGCGCCGCGCTCCGTCGCGTCGGCCGCCCCGCCTCCACCGCCATCCCCGGCTCGTCGCGGGCGTCCCACTGCCGTTTCAGCTCGCCCGACGCAGATCGCCTCCACCACCCGTCCGACGAGGCCGCCTGCCGCCGACACCTTGCGCCGCCGGACCAAGCCGCGCCCCTCACGAGGGTTCCGCCCCGACGCGATCCGTCGCCGGACAAGACCGTCCGCCCCAACGAGCCCTCGACTCCGCCGAGATGGCACTTGGTAAGAAGGAGGGGAGCGCAACACTTCGTGAGGCAACCGATGGGTAAAGAACTACCACCCATATCTCACTTTGCCTTCCATGTGGTGGGAATATGTTAGGATGTGATTTAGGCCATCCTCGGTTTTGGGTTTAGGTATTGATGTTCGATCTAGGTCATTTCGGTATATAATTTGGATTTGTTTATTTAAGGATGTTCGAGATGCAAGATACCTCTGTCGGATGTTTTGGTTTTCATCTGTTAGGGTATTTTTGTTCTGTTCTAGCTCAACTAGATCATAAGGTCATTAGAATGTTTTTATCGAATGTTTTGGTTTTGATCTGCTAGGATGTTGGAAATACAATACGGCTACCACTTTGTATGAGCACATACACACATAATTCAGTGTGTGTTCGGTTGCACGTAGGACATATATGCTGTTTAAATTGTGATTACAATCCTTGTTGTTCTGGTAGACATTACTTCCATCTTTATGTTTCATACATTCACATCATCTATGTTGTGCAAATACAGAGCCGCAAATGACGGACTATGAGAGGAAGAGAGTGCGAACATGTTACGTAACAATCGGATGTTCCAATGTTCTGAGTAGGAGCTTAAGCTCAAATGGTGAACAGTGCAAAGCCCAAGGTTGCTTGTCAGTGCGGACTGGGCTCATTGTATGAACTGAACACGAGGACGACAATGAAGGTGTTGTTGAGAAGGTATATGGAATGTTACGTTTGATAGACTTAATCCTTGCTTATCCACTAACTTACTTGGTTAATCAAACTTCACTTGGTAGTAATATGAATGCTAGTTTTAAGGTTAGAGAAGCTTTTGTAGGTACTGTCTGCATTGAGAGCGCTCCTTTCTTTTTGTCCTTGCAAGGCAGTGACTACCTTTGATTTTGTTTTTGTTCAATAAACTAAACCTATTTTGTCTTAGTTCAATATGCAGATTTATTAATTTTTCAAATTCTTGTATAATGCAGAAGCCATCTTTGGATGTGGAGCTGAACCTACTACCAATTTGTTAAGGGATGAGACCACGCGCATTGGAGGATCAAGACAGTCGAAGAGAGTTATGGTCATCCGGAGGAAGACCAACCCACAAGAATTACAAGGCAGCGAACCAGGGAAATATCTTCAGCACTTGAAGATATTCATGCTCCAACAACTGACCCACAAGATGGTTCCTCAAAAGATGCATTGATCCTCGCCAATAACTGCACCACCAACCCAACAACGAGCAGGCAACCCAACAACCGAGCATAGTAGGCTGATGAAGGCAAGCTCTGTACCTCCTCTCCTCTATTAAATATTTGCTGTTCTAATCATATAATTTCCACTAATTGTGTGAACCACGATTCATGTTAGATGGATGGTTGAGAGGAAGGAACGTGGCGAGATTTGGACAGAATTTCAAGAGGGTTGTGCGCTAAGATTCCAGTGCAAATTGCTGAAGGAACCGCGACCGAAGCACCTATGCAAGTGCTAAACTAGCAGTGAGGTCGAATTGTCCTACGGGACCATATCCCAATACTCCCACACTGGAAGGAGTATAAGAAGGATGAGGCTCTAGTGACAAACTACATGGGCAAAATTATGGTAAGTACCTCGGCCTTTCCCAATGGGACAAGACATCCTTTCTAAATACATGCTCGCCTTCTTAAGTAAAATGGGTAGGCTGATTTGAATTGTTAATGTTACCTTAATCACCATATATGCATGTTTATGTTCAATCACACAGAACTAGGCTTTTGATTTATTAGTTTAGCAATACACGCACCTTAATTCTTAATATCTATTTATTGATTTGCTAGCTCGCACGTGGTTTTCGGTCTCTCCACAACACTCACTACTACGGTTCATCGAAAATCACAAGTGCTGTTGTACTTGTAGTACCTAGTATCATTATTACATTACGGCTCGATCATCTCGCTCTGACACCACTTAATTGTAGCTCGCTAGATTCAGCGGTAGTATATCATCGATCCACGAGTCACACACACAGACCAGCTTAGTCACTGCTACCTTAGTAATTTGGGACCACTTAGTAATTTGGGACTCGAGTCACACACAGACCAGCTTAATCATATCATCGCTTAATTAATTTGTAGCTATTTCCATCTATCAACGCTACCTTAGCAATTTTATTTTCCAGATGTGACATGCAATTTGGGACCTTAGCTATTTCCATCTATCACGCTACCTTAGCTATTTGGGACTCAATCATATCATCGCTACCTTATCTTCTACAGAGTCAATTCACCATGGACCCAACCAAGAAGCGGTCAAAGCTGCATGCACCGATTTGCTCAGGGTGGACAACGCCAAATGAGGTATAAGTTAAAGAAGAAATTCTTTAATGGCATACCCGCAAACCAAGTCGAACAACTTCACCATTGTCCACTATGAGTGACATGCGGTGGAAACAACTTGTGGACATGTGGTCTAACCCAAAGCACAAGGTATCCTACATGTATATTTCTCACAAAATTTGCCTTTAAGAAAATGATACGCTGTCCCACTAATGTATGCCTTTCAGAGGAAAAGTGTTTGAAAAATAAGGACGATCGTGAGCAAGTTCGGTACCAAAGAAAGGACAGATCGCGGTGCTTCATCGCTCGATGCTATGTCGCGGTAAGACATAATAAACTTGATCTGGTCAATTTCTCCCGTAGTTGCCCACTAAAACAGTTACATTACATGCCATTTGATCTCTCTTAACAGCAAATCAGATTATATATTTTTTGTCATTTGATGTGCTCGATGTGGATGTCTTTGTCTATGCTGCGTATTTATTGCTCACCATCTTTGCCAACTGAAAAGTTAATTTACATGTTATTTGATCTTTTTAAGAAATCCGATAGTATAAATTTATGAGATTTGTTGTGCTTGCTTTGTGGCTGTCTTTGGTGGATTTACATGTTAGTTATGTCAACATTGCATCCTTTATGATTGACTTTTTATCCTTTCATTACTTGAATGTTTGGTGGTGCGAGAGGTAATTCTTATTTAGATAGCTTCTTTATGTGTTTTTGCTTGGTGGTGGCGGTGTTGCAAAGCCTGTGAATCTTCTTTTTTCCCTTAAACTGTACCTTTTTCTTTAAAGTCTTGTTCAACAGACATTGTGCTCTAGTGTTCGTGGTTTGTTACTATAATTATGATATTTAATTTCTGTATGGATGATCTTTGTGTAGTACGATTGCAAGGTTATCTTTTTCTGTTAGGAGCAATTGTTTTAAGTAGTGATGAGCTTGCTTGCCTGCATCGCATTCCCAAGTCCATGTTATTTGTTTAAGTGCTCATTTTACACTGAACTTCTACCCAAAGGCAGTGTTTTCTTCCCTTTTTTCCCACTGAAGAGAAACCTGAATTTCACTACCTCCCAAAATTGTGAGAATATAATGACTGCCATCTTCTAGTTATAGGATTATCCTAATGTCCAAACGCAACTTGTGGCTAGAAAATAATGTCTACTGTCATTTTCTTCAGGGTCAGTGCATTGCAGGTAGCTAGGCTGCTCTACATTTCACCTCAGATCTGAGGATGAGAAACAATTTGCGTATATCAGATTTAAGAAAAAATTAGTTCGTCGAGGGACCAGTTTTGTTTTTTTCCTGTGAGCTATAAAGAACACCCGACTGATGGATGTTACTGTGTTTCTCAAATTCCAAGGCTATTCCCTGATGTTGGTGGGTGAATGCTGCCATGCTTATAATCGAAATCTAGCTTCGTTGTCGTTGGGCGGTGTTCAATTATGCTATTGTCCAACTTAGTTGATTTATTTGGAAGTTTTGCATTCTGCCTTACTTTCATAAATGATTAGTCGATGATTGCCAATTTTTTGGCATTTTGCATGTGAATAAAAATACAAACATGTTTGTAATCATGAATGATAAAGAGGCTCTGTAGACATATTTCTTAAAAGTGAGATAAAATTGAGCTCCAAATTAAGTGTAATCCAGTGTTTATGGTTGACAATGGATGTTATACACACATGTTGTGTTAGTTCCACAAGAGCAATGCTATTGAAGTATTATTCATGTATATATAAATGGTGCTGGAAACAAAATTAGTGCTAACCATACAAAATATGTTAAAGTGTAGAAAATCAAATGAGGCAAGTATGTACATATTGAAAATTATGAAATATTGGATACTCAATACTAGTGAAGTTGTTTTGCAGAACTTTCAAGATACTACGCATACAATTGGTGATATCCACTTTTCTAGTCTTATAGGCTACCTTAGGCATCAAACATGTAATCAGACATCACCAACATTTTTATCCTTATGTTCACATGATTTAGACGATAATTCTTGTGTTCACATTGGTGGGCATTATCGCAAGTATCATTTAGAGCTCGAAATTGTTGATAGACGGATTCGGTGATGTTAAATTGTGCGGATGCTTGCGAATAATAATTTCACTCCACTCTGTGGACCTTACAAGATATCTGATTCTTTAGTGACCTTTTTCAATCCATTTTCATCTCCATGGGAAATATAATCAAAATTTGGATGCAACTTCATCCACATTACATTCGCTTGAGAGATCTTGTGAATTTCTATTTTTGAGCGAATATTGAGAGTGAGATTTCCATCGATGTAGTAGGAATCAGTTGTACTACTAATACACTTGCTTTTACAGTTGTACTACCATCTTTATCTGTTATTAATTGATTAATTGATTGTTTGCATTAAATTTGAAGCAAACTAAATATAAGGATGCACCACCAAGTGCTATTGACCTTTTCAAGGAGACTCATTGCAGACAAAACAGTTTTAGTGAGAATGTAAAAATGCTATTGTGAGTACTTCTTACTTTGTTCCTCTGTTCCTCTGTACTCTATTAACATTAGCTGCGATACAAACATTCATGAATCGATTTTATGGGTTTTGATAGGATGAAATGGAGGCCATCATTTCTGCACCACCAGAGAAGACCATGTTGCAAAGAATCCTACCAGTGTGTTCTTGAAGTTTTGCCAAAATCAAAGTTCCTTCAAAATGTTGGCATCGAGTCTACAAGACAGCGAAAGCACCAAAGCTGCAAGGCGTGTGGAGGAGCTTGAGAGTCAACTAAGCGCAGAGAGGCAACAATCATCGAACTTCGATCCGAGTTGGGTGAAATGAAGAAACAAGCGGCGGAGGATAGGGAGGCAATGAAGAAGCGGGAAGAAGAGACGAAAAGTTGAGGAAGCAAGGAGACGAGATCCACGGCTTACTTCCGTAAATGCCTTGGCGGCAATTCGCAACTAATGGTGAGCGATAAGTGCGAGATACTATATGAGATAGCGCTTGTCATTTTGATGCGGACGTGAACCTCGGGCCTTCGTGTGCATGGCACGTGTGCATGGCGAAACAGTTTTTGAGTAGCAAGCGGCTTGTCTTGTGACCAGATTGCATTTTGCCTATCTATATGCTCTAATTGCAAATTTGCGAGATGTTTTCATTCAAATTGAACCTGTTTTGAGTTTAGTTGTCGTCGTGCTTTCAATCTGTGAATGCTTGGTCATGCAAGTTAAGTTTTAAATTTGAGATCGCTACATCTGTGATGGACAATGGATGTAATAATATTCGGACTCGATGTGTGAATATATGAGTTTGAAAGCTGTTCGATTATGTATGGGTTTATGTATGTTGAGTTGTGATTATGAATGTGCTGATTATAAATCTACTGCATACAATGGTATGTGCATGTATGAAAAAGAAATCAGGCCGCCCAGCAATTTGAAACAATCTTTGCTGGCCCAAAAAAAGGAAGTGCGCTGAAAAAGTAAGCGGTGTGAGCATGAAGCTGGACAGTTGGTAAAAAAATCCGTGGCTGAATTATACTGATGGGCTCAAAATGGGAATTAAGAGTTGGGCGAAACAATATTTGGGCGAGATGGACTAAAAAGCACCTCGTTTTATGACGTTTTTTCATGGGCTTGGCCCATTTTACTCTGGCCTACAACATGGGCTTTAGCAGACCAAAATCAGGTTAATGACGTTTTTTTCATGCGCCACGTTAGCGCCACGTCAGCCTCTTATGACGTTTTGGATCCTACGTGGCAGTGTCCTACGTGGCATGGCATACGAGGCTATGACGAAAAGCAGACGTCACTATACTTAATGACGCTTTATCGTAATGTCATTAGCTTGTGACGCAAATTCCACAAACGTCACCGATAGTGGTTAGAGACGTTCGATCGGTGACGCAGGTGTTTTCGTCATGCGCGCGTCATAAACGTTGTTCAATGACATAAATCCCAAAAATTATGACGGAAATACAACGTCAAAAGATGGCACATCTCTTGTAGTGATGCGGTCAACAGAGGAGAATGCCTCACACGGAGGTCCTCTTATCCACCGTTGATTAAGACGGATCAGTGGTGAATTCGGGGAGGGAAAAGCCTTCCGTCAACAGAGCGCCACGTGTGGTGTTGGTTCCGTACACGCATGCAGCGTGTCCCTCATGCAATTTCGTAGGTGCCTGCGCTGGCTTGGAGACTACGTAAAAAAGTCAAAACATCATTCAGACGAATGATCATTTCGGCTTTTTTTTATGGCTTATAGCAAAAAGTACTGGAGCTAGCTGAAAAAACACTGTAGCTGATAGAGACTTATTTAGCATAATTAAATTTAAATAATTTAAAAATATAAAAAATATGTTAGCCCATTACGTATAATACAAACAAATACGGGAAAAAAGAACCGGCAAAAAAGCTCAACAAAAAGCCAAAAGTTTAGAAAAAGACGAAATTTATGAATAGTGAAAAATAAGCCGTGTCAAGCCGAAACGATCACATCTCGCTACACGGCATGACGGCACCGTACACGATCATTGAAGAGTAGAGAAGTGGTTTATAAATTGTAGCTGGCCAAATTAATGCTTCGCTCGTTTCGACTTAAACTTTTAACTTCTGACTAATTTTTTACTATTCATAAATTTCGTCTTTTCTGAACGTTTGGCTTTTTTTGAACTTTTTTTTCCGGTTCTTTTTTCCTATATTTGTTTGTATTATACGTGATGGGCTAATATTTTTTTCTATTTTTAAATTTTTTAAATTTAATTATGCTAAATAAACCATCATCAACTACAGTGCAAAATAAGCCAGCTACAGTAAAAAATTCAGCCATAAGTAAGGCTTATTCAGCCCAAATACAGCCATAAGTTAGAGTATATAATGTATTTCATGTACCATAACTATGGAAATGTCTTCGTCAACCTACAGAACAAGTGCCAGTTGAAGATATAGACCTATAAGATGATTTGGCTTACTGTGAAGAATCGATACAAGTTTTGGAAACCACAGAGAGACAGTTAAGGAGTAGAAACATCAGATTTCACAAAGTTCAGTGGCAGAACCACACATAGGATGAGGCAACATGGGAGAAAGATTCAGATTTGTAGCGAGAATTTCCTAATCTACTCCTTGAGTCAAGTTAATCTCAAGGATGAGATTCTTTTAAAGAGGGTAGGTTGAAACGAAACCAAGTTTTCAAAAGAATTTGATTTTTGTTTTGGATTTGATTTCCTTTGATCCCTAACCTAATTTAGCTCGAATCTCACCCATCAAAGCCACCAATCCTCACCGGCAATGCCTCAACGGGGATATTTGTGTCAGCACTGTTCACAGTTTGAAAACGCATTGCCGCCGCGCCTGTTTGCTCTCGCGCCTTCCCGCACCGTCTCGCTGCTGCCACTCCCGTGCAACCTGTCAGAGGACGTACACCCATTATTAAATGCCCTGACCGCGTGTCAAAACCGTCGGCCACGGCCGCCACCGCCACGCCGACCTTCCCGCTCTCTCTGCTGACCTGACCTCCTTTGTCATCTTTTAACCGCCGCATTGCTGCACCCGAGGTCGCCAATACACCCCCTGCCAGCACACCATGTCTCCCCAACCCTTCCTGACCTTGGCCACGCGCCACCACCACCGTAGCCCCTCCACTGTGCCGAACCGCCTCTGCCGCTTTATATAATTCCCCGAACCCCTCCATTCGAAGACATCGATGCCTAGGGTCAACCAAACACCCTAAGCTCCGACAACCTCCCCCATTGCCAGAATTCCCCAAGGCAAGCCCAAACTCAATTCTACTCCTCCGATCAATTACTTTCCAATTACTTTCATCTATAGCCTCCTCATGCCCCCAGAAATACCCCCGAGCCATTACCTTAGCTTCCTAAGCCTCCCTCTTCCCTGCCACCGAGGTCCGCCGCAAGGCCAAAGCACCTCGTCATGGACAGCCCAACTCCGACCACCCCTGCCCAAACCACCGTTTCCCCAAGCCTCCTCTAACCCCTAAGATGCTCAAATGTTAGTGCAATTACCCTAGAGACCCCAGTACTCCTTGTGCCATTCAAACAACCCACGGAAGAAAAACCTCGCGGTAAATGACGAACCGACTCCACCTTGCGCCATTTCAAAATGGAATCCCAAAAATGCTAGGAACCCAACCATGGTCTCCTTTTCCATCGCAAATTACCCTAGCCTCACCAATTGCTGTCATTTGTTATCCCTGTTTTCCGATCCACGCGCATTCAAGCGAGGAAGATGATCGATGTGATGCGTTCGTATTCACGACCCATTAACTCCGAACCAAACCCGTAGTGAATAGTAGTGGATCCGGTACGACCAAACCCGCGATGAACAGTAGACCCGCAATGAATAGTGTCCATACCCGTTAATGTTCACCCAAACCCAAAAATACATATGTATACCCATTTCAACTGTTTCAAGCCCGCCGATACATTCCCCAACTTCGTTTCACCAATTTGGACCCCTATAAACCCAAAACCCTTTTATTTGGATTTTTTTTCTTTATTTAATTTCTTTATTCCTAGCTCAGCCCTTTAAGCATGGAACTTAGTTATTTTCTTTCGCTTTACATTAGCTCCCAACATTGAAGTTCAGCCAAACTAGAAGGGAGAAGCTCAAGATCAAGAAACAAAAAAATTTAAAATCGTTGAATACTTAGACCCGCAAGGCAAGTCAAATGTTTTTGATCATATTGAACCTATATTCCTTTATTTATTTATTAGAACTTTTATTATATTATTTACAAGTTGTTATTTCTTGTACAATAATTGTTTATAATGACATGATATTAGCTAATGTCCCACCACCCGAAAAAGTATTATTTAATTTGATGGTCATATTCACCTTGACAAGACTTAGTAATATTAAATGTATTATTAATGTAATCATTATAGTTTAGGAACTCAATAAATTTTTTACTACTAAGAGATTTGGCATTTTGCTAATAGAATTTTATAAGTGGTTCTAGAGTAAGAAAGTTTTATAGGAAGCCTTGAGTTGGCCGAGCCCCATAACCTTAACCTAAGGTGGAGGCTTGGACCAAAAAGGTGCAGTGGGTACTGAAATATGGGTTTGTGGATGAAAGTTGCCTCAAAGAAAACTAAGAAATAGACCCTTATGCCAAGTAAAGAACATAGCGATCGCCCAACCACAAGCGTTGATTCGTCAAACCTGGTCTAGTAACTGTTTAAGTTCGATTGAATATCTACATCTGGTGGGGGAGACTGTGGGTGAGTTTGTATTAGAGGTGGTTAACCATACAACGGTAGTGCTACGACAAATCGGGCGAGGTCGTGTGGGCCACTCGAGTTTATTGAAATCAAAAATCTACTGGATAGATGCTATATAAAGAATTGAGCAATGAAAAGCCTTGTTTTCTTAATTCTGTCGCGGGAGTTAAAAGATATTGTGAGTAAAGCTGGACAGCTCTGCAGAGTCATAAATGAAGAGTATTCGAATACATCGTATTTCCGGAACATGAAACTGTGTTTAATAGGTGAATCCAAAAACAAAGCATAAGTAGATTTGGAATATGACTAAGATTGGTATTTAAGTTGTAAAACCACATTCTCCTTAAGAAGGATGTGATTTTATGTCTAAACTTGTTTAGAGCTAAAATTGCATACACATAAAATAATGAACTACATTACTTAATAACTGTTGTATCACTGTTGTGCTCTCCTGTACAAGGCCTTTACATTGCAAGACTCAATTTCTAGCACTTGAAATGAGGAAATGATTTAGCTTGCAACAAAATTCAACAAAAGCGTAACATTAAACTCATGTTCTGCATACCTTTGAATATAAGTTGATTGCTTGGCAAGAATCCTTCAGTTTAAGACAGCATGCTGCATGGTTTAACCAGCAAGAGACTCTCAAGAGTTTTAACCAATGCGTCAATTGCATCTTCAAACTGTACATCCTCGTTAACATAATTAAGTGCCTGAGAGTAAAGAAATCAGTGATCTACCGTATCTAAATCAGAGGTTCGAGATCAGAAAACCTTATAAACTACCTTACTGTACTTTTTGCAGCCCGTTGAAACCTGCCTATCTTGAACAAATCATTGCCTGCAACTTTCCATATTTCTGCAGCCTCCAATTTTTCATTTTAACTCATCTCCCATGATTATTTTTCCTGTCACATTGGAACCAGGACTGTACAGTAAGTAGAAGGAAACACAAGAAGACGGAGGAGACAAACAGATTACCTGTATACTAAGGTGTTAAATTGAACTATTGTATCATCTTGATGAAAGGTTTAGAATAGTGTTTACATTTTATAGTCAGTTGGAAGTTCTCAACAATTTATAATAACATGGCATTCACAATTATCATATGGTGAAAAAATAAATTTATATACATGGAAAGGTACCAGCTTAAGATTCCTAAAATGCAGAGTGTTAAATGTTTTGCTTTTACAAATTTCCATATTTACCTCTTGAACCTCCACCAAACAATCCACGCATATGGTCCAAAGCTTCTTTCTCCCTGCGGCTCTTCTCTTCCTTGGGCGCACCAACTATAGCTGGGGATGCATCAAAATGGTTGGAATGAGTACAAATGTTTAATCCTGTTTGTACCAACGCCATCACAGGCTGACGCCTGATAATCCCAGTTTGATGCAATCAGCGTCAAAATCCAACAAAAACTAACAAAACAAAGACTCATTGTTGAGTACCTTCGGCTATGTCGTGCACAATGGCCATCTTCACACACCTGTAGAACAGAAACTTAAAACACATCAAGCAAAGGATGATACCAGAAGAACGAAATCCCACATCACAAGAGGGGGGAGGAAACGGCCGGGTTTCACACACCTGTCGCGGTCGACGCCGGGGAGGTCTGCGGCGACGAGGGCCACGACGCCCATACGGTACATGTGGTCAACCACCGACTCAGGCCCCTGCACCCCGCGCCTCACCCACCCCACCCTCTTGGTCGTCTACATTACCAGAGCGTAAGAAGTCGATGGCGGAGGACACCGAGGGGGCCAGGGCCGCGGAGTCACCACCTGCGGCGGCAGGAGCTGGTGCGGGCGGCCAGGACGACATGGCGGCGGTGGCGAGGGCGGTGGCGCAGAGGGAGGAGAGGGAATTGCCGAATGAATGTCCGTGGCCCGCCTGTGGGTGTGCTGCTCGGCGGAACCCTAGTGCTCGCCTTCGCCTCGACGCCAGCTCTCGCTCTGCCGTGGTGGGCCAGTGGGCCGTCTCGCCCGCACACACACCGCCCGTGGGAGAGCTTCACCAGCTCCAGATCCACCAGATTCACCTGGATTCACCGTGGAGCAGCTCCATCGTGGATCTGGGATTCGTCAAAGTGTTTGGTACAGCTCCACCTCCCTCTCTATCTCACTTCCACCTGGGCCCCATGCATCAGGGGGCAAAATGAAAAAAAAGGATCCACGGGCTTCCTTCTTTTCCTCCGGCTCGGCGCGAGAAAAAGAATCCACGAAGCGTCGCGGCGCGCCCGGCCGGCGCGCAGCGCGCGAGAGCGCGGCGGACGGCGAAGTGGCGTGGTGGCGGGTTGTCGGCGGCTCCGCGGCGGCGCCGTCGGTGAGGCGCACGGCGGCAGCCATGGCCTGGCCGGGCGCGAGCGCGCACGCGGCAGCCATGGCCATGGCCGGGCGTGGCGCCACGGCTGGACCGGCGGCGCGCGCGGCCATGGCGAGGCCCATCTCGCGGTGGCAACATGCGGCGAGGGCTAGCCGGCCATGGTGTGGGCTGCGGCGGAGAAGCGGCGCGTGGCGAGGGAAGGCTCTGGTCGGCGACGGGAAGAAGAAGGAAAAAATTAGAACGAACCGGTATCTTGAGTAACCAGTGGCAGTGGGTAATTTTCCCCAACTCCACCAACTTGAGTTTGGTGGAGCACCTCTTGAGGTACTCCACCAATTTGGTGGATCTGGAGCCAGATCCATGGTTTTGGTGGAGCAGATCCACGGTGGAGCTGCTGGAGCTAGAACTGTTTGGCTAGCAAAATTGAATCCGGATCTGTTTTTCGTGGATCTGGAGCTGGTGGAGCTCTTCCAAACAGGCCCTTTACCTACAAATATTCGGTTACCGTACCGAATCCGGTTAGATATCGAGCTGACTTCTCGAATTCGGTACCAGTCAAATTCAATATCAGATCGGTTAAAAAATACCTAATCCATTTGTACCCCTAGTTTCTATGCCCTGTTCATTTGCCTTGTCAGAGATTGAAGAACTCCGACCAGCCAGCTAAATGGTCACGCGAGAAAGCCGTCCAAAACTAATCATGTAGTAACTGTATAGTTTAGTTTGTGGTCTCCAATAAATTTGTAAACACAATGAATTGTTCCTCTTCGTTTACAAAAATGTGTTGTTTCTTCTTGTATTTCGAGATTGATATATACCAGACTTGTGTTACAGTTGTGTGGGTACTTTTTATTGGTCATATATTGGTATTTAATCATTGGACACTATGTTTGCTTATGCATGTATGCGCAAATTGCATGACTGCACAGTATTTGCCAATTCTTCAAACACACGCTCGTTAGTTGTCGTGTGAATTTTATGTTGGATAGTTAGCCTTTTCTTCTCACTGTTTAGTACTTAGCTTCTGGGCGATCGAGTTGCTCGCATTTAAGCTTAAGACCGTTGTGATTCTAGGATAACGAATCGCTTATGTCAAATCATAACTAACAAGCACTAAGAAATAGAAGTACACTCAATACATAACCATTAGACAATGGCTTGGATTGGGGCTACGCTCATCGAGGAGCTGAAACGATCAAACATATTGTGTGAGATGGTTAAGCTTAAATATGGCACAAGGAAGATAGAAAAAATTTAAGTAAAGTTCGAACGACGAATTGCACCATATGGCTTGATAAGTGATGTGTGGTCCAGTGAAACAAGAACAGAATGTGCTAGATAACGTGGTCGATACAGCAAGATCAGTGGCGGATCCTGAAATTTTTTTGGAGGGGCTGAAGTACCTTCAGCTCGACCTCAGCCCCTTCTACATTATACATCCATGGCTAAAAATTTAGGAGGGGCTCTAAGGGTCCGGTAGCGCCCCCCCGCCCCACCGCTGGATCCGCCCCTGAGCAAGATTGTTTGGCTGTGTTGATACAAAAACTCATCAAACAGCCGCAAATGTGTAAATGATATAGATAACCTCTGAAAATCAATCTCCACCCATCTAGGCACTTAGTTGGAAAGTTCATAATAAAACCTAGTTTTGCTCTCTCTGGCCTCTTCAAGTGATTTCTTGATTTAGCTATTTTTGTTTTTTGATCGATTTTGTTGCAACCTCCTTCAAACGGAAAAGGTCAAAATTTCAGAAATGATTTTCTTGATCATTGATTAGAATAGATTTTTAACATCCTAGAGAAGGTTCATACCAAATTTTAAATGATTTGGAATTTTTGTTTGATAGTTACCTCAATTTTAGTTTTTCACCTGGTTTTGCTGCAACAGAGCTTGACAAACCAAAAGATCTTAATTCTCTTAAGTTCTTTCAAGATTTTTAGTTGGGATAGGTTCTTAAGGTCATTATCTACTCTTGGTTCAAGTTTCAACTCTTTTGAATTTACGGATAAAAAATTTCATTGATTTTGGATTTAAAATAATGATGTTTTTAGTATTCATCGATCTAAAATCACTATAGCAGTGTGATTTTTTTAGATTTTTGGCTTCCTGATCTTCATATCTCTCCATAGATATTGGAGTGAAGAGTTGTCAAATACTTGGAGGAAAATTTGAAGGCTCCATTGAATCTCCCTCTGTTGCCATACCAGTCCTACAGTAATTAAGTGATTGATAAATATTAGATAGTATCAACTAGCAGCCATGCACACATACATGCATGGCTCACGGCTGAGGATGATGTCGACGAGGGTGAAATGCAATGCAGAATCGGCTGAAGGCACCATGAGAACGATGTTATGGCTGGTGTCCAAGTTCCAACTCCTAGGGGTATGGCATTTACTTTGGTTTCATGCAAGGGCAGTGTCACTTTGGGTGGCTGCCCAGCCTTGCAAGCGACCAACCATAGAGTTGTAACACCGCGAGAATGATGTTATGGCTAGTGTCTAAATTCCAACTCATAGGGATATGGCATTTACTTTGGTTCCATGCAGGGGCGGCGCCACCTCCTGGCAACCTTGGGTGGCTACTCGGGCTCGTGCGGTGACCGCAGAGCCGGCCCTGGGGGTGGGCAGGGTGTGCCACCGCACTAGGCCCAAAATTTACATAGGCCCCACCCCATATAGTACATTAGTACTAGTACTAGTATAGTAGTATACTTAGTAACGTATGTGGGCTCCTAATCCTCCTATGGCCCAATCAGGTGCAGGCGTGCAGCAAGCCAACAACGCAGAGAAGGCTTGGCTTTTAGCCTTTCACGCAGATCACGCTGGTGCCGCTCGGAAGTTGGAAAGTCGGAACTCGGAAGAGGAAGCGAAGCGCTGGCCGGCCGTCGGACGCAAGGCATCACGAGGTCTCAAGACTCAAGGAGATCGATTATTCTCAGGGCCCTGATTATAATCTATTCGATTCCATCAGTCATCCGGGACATCCGTCGATTCCGTCCGCGGCGTCGTCGTGCAGGCAGGCGGCAAGCCCCGGTATAAATCCTAGGTAAGCACTGCTTCTTCAGTTCTTCTTTGGTTTCAAATTTTCAATCCTAGGTAAGCACTGTTGCTGTACGCATATTAATGATTAATTTATTTGTACCTTACATACGCTTTCACTTTTCAACTATTCCATGTTTATTTAAATTTCAGGATTGTGGGATATAATGTCGTCTAGAAAGTACGAATCCGGTAATGACAAAAGAAAAAGGAAAAGACATGTGGATGCGTTGATAGAATCACAGAGAGGAGCTATTGATGAATTTTTCAAGAGTAATACGGCTGCTTCGACGAATCCTGATGAGTTGGCGATAGTTGCTGTGGATGAAGCAACTAATGAGAAAGAGGAAGAAAATGTTGACATCGACGTCGATGATAACAATGTAAGCGACCCTGAGAACACCGTTCATGCATCGGGTGCACAAGAACAGTCTGCTAGTATTGATGAGCAACCAGTTTACACTTCAGATATTTATGATCCAAGAAATTGGGATAATCTTGATAATAAAGCACGAGACATATTAGTCGAGAAAGGGCCTATAAGAGAAGAAAACATCAAATTCCCTCTAGATGCTGCCTCAAGACATTTTTCATATGCCCATTATTCTAGAAAACTAAGCAATGGAGAATTACATGATAGAAAATGGTTAGTTTATTCGAAGCATGTTGACAAAGTATTTTGTTTCACTGTAAGATCTTCAAGTCTAGCACTAGCAAGAGTCCAGTACCTTAGCAAATGATGGGTTTAGAAATTGGAGGCATATTAGTGAGGAGCTTAAAGATCACGAAAATAGTGCCGAGCATATTAGTAATATGAGCAGTTGGAATGAATTGAGAGCTAGATGCGGAAAAAGCAAACAATTGACAAAGAATTGCAGCGACAAATCACAAAGGATAAAGAACGTTTGAGGCAAGTTTTATTAAGAATAGTTGCAATTGTGAAATTTCTTGCAAACACAACTTGGCTTTTAGAGGAAGCGGTGAGCGACTTTACAATGATAATAATGGCAATTTCTTAGCTTGTGCTGAGATGATAGCAGAATTTGACTTTGTAATGCAAGACCACCTCAGACGTATTCAGAACAAAGAAATTCATTATCATTATCTTAGTCATAAAATTCAGAATGAGTTGATATCTCTTTTGGCTGCTGATATCACAAGCTCTATCATAAAGGTTGTTAAAGAGGCCAAGTATTTTTTCCATTATCCTAGATTGTACCCCCGATGTGAGTCATCAAGAACAAATGACTTTGTTAGTTCGATGTGTTAATTTGTCTGATGGCCAAATAAAAGTTGAGGAATATTTTTTGGGTTTCTTGAAGGTGGATGACACATCTGGTTTGGGGCTTTTTAATGTATTGGTTGAGTCTATGGAGTCCTTCGGCCTTAATATTAGTGATATAAGGGGTCAAGGCTATGACAATGGTTCTAACATGAAAGGAAAACACCAAGGGGTACAAAAAAGGTTAATTGATATCAATCCAAGAGCATTGTATATGCCATGTACTTGTCATAGTCTCAATCTTACTCTCTGTGATATGACAAAATCATGTGGGAAAGCTGTTTCATTTTTTGGAATTGTTCAACGCATATATGTATTATTTGCTGGTTCTACAAAAAGGTGGAATGTCTTGCTTAAACATGTTCCTAGTTTAACTGTGAAATCATTGTCCAATACTCGTTGGGAGAGTCGAATCAAAAGTGTTACAACAATAAGATATCAAGCTACTGAGTTAAGGTCAGCTTTGTCTAAGTTACATCATGCTTCTGACATTGAACCTAAGGATAAAAGTGATGCAAAAAATTTATTTGATGCCCTTGGCAGCTTTGAGTTTATACTTGGTATGGTTATCTGGAATGATATTTTATTTGCTGTGAATAAAGTGAGCAAGAAGTTGCAGTCGCCAGCCATGTGCATTGACTCTACTTTGCAGCAAATACAAGGTATGATGCAATACTTTGAGACATACAGAAATGAGGGGTTTTCTTCTAGTCTGATTATCGCCAAAGGCATTGCATCTGACATGGGTGTAGAGGCATCGTTTCCGGTAAAACGTCGTGCTACGAGGAAGAAACAATTTGATGAAAGTAATTGCCAAGAAGACATTCTAGAAGCTGAGAAGGCTTTTGAAGTTAAATATTTTTTGTTCTGGTTGATATGGCAATCACTTCTTTGAAGAACAGATTTGAAGAACTCATGGTGTTTAAAGACATATTTGGTTTCTTAATGAGCTCAAGCACCACAAGTCATTAGATGATATTGAACTTGAAGAGTGCTGCACTAAATTTGCAGAAACTTTCTCTGTTAATGGATCATCTGATGTTGAGGTACATGATCTTATTTCTGAATTGAAGATTATGAAATTCACATTGCGGATGGTGCATTATGCGCTATGGAGATTTTCGAGCATGTCGAGAGGTGGATTGTTATCCAAATGTTTCCATTGCTTACGGATCTTATTTATCGTGTTGTGGATCGCATCAGCTGAAAGAAGCTTTTCAAAGTTGAAATTATTGAAGAACTATTTGAGGTCAACAATGTCTCAAGAAAGGTTAAATGGTTTGGCGACTTTATGCATCGAGAAGAAGTTATTGGATGAGATCGATATCAATAGTATAATCAATGACTTTGCATCTCGAAATGTTAGAAGAAATTGTTTAAAATAATGTCAAGCGGCAAGTAAGTAATTTATTATTACATTTGTCCACTTTATGAACTTTGAGATATTCTATATAAGTTATTTTAGTGCATTGAATATTATCTTCTTAATTGATGTGTATTTATAAGACTATATATACGTATATAGAAATATATATAGATATTTTGAGAGAGTGGATTAGGCCTCCGTATTAGTACTCGACCTAGGCCCAAAAAAACTCAGGAACGGCCCAGGGTGACCGGCCATAGAGTTGCGGTGCTGCCCCGCCACCACAGACACCATGAAAACTGAGCTTTCCCGGGCAAGCTTTGTCCTAGGCCATCAAGTCACTGCCTTGCTGCGTCTCATGGGCCAAAGACCACATCAACCCAATACGCCTCACTCCTCCTGGCCTAACCAATCCCAACACCTCCTCACGACGCCCTTTTTTTCCCACATCCCAGTCTCTACCGTCCAGCGACAACTGCGATTCTCGGTCGATGCATTGGTGGGATTCTCAGAGCACCATGCCGGAGTAGCATGCGGTGACCGGCGGGCCAACAGGCTACTGGTGGCAAGGGTTACGAGTGCCCCACGAGGTACGACCCTTCGATTTGCTATTGGTTTTGCATGATTCTGCTTTCTAGTCTAGTTTTGATGGGATTTCATCACGGTACCGATCGGTGGCTTGATTCGATCAGATCTTTTTTATCGAAGAATAGTATTCTGGATGTTGATGTTTACCGGTAGTTTGTGCCTTTATATGGTATTATGTACTTGTTTTTCGATTTGTACAAGTTGGCATGCGAGAATTGAGATGATCTTAGCAAGGGGGAGAGGATTTGCTGATCCATTTGGCTAATATCTTATGGGTTTGTGCTGCATCATGGTTAACCGACCTTATAAATGCAAGCCGAGTTGTGGGATTGGACTGTTGTTACTGAGTAGTCAAAGCTTTGGTAGCATCGTAGTAAGGTACTCGTTGTCATATCTTTATTTTTTTTATCTATGGATATTTAAATGTGTATTGGATCATGCTTTTAATTTAAAACTACTTTGGTTATCAATTTTGTTTGTGTCACATGCATATGGTTATCAATTTTGTTTGTGTTACATGCATATTGACTTATTTCCACTTATTGGCTATAGCTAGGCTCTCAAAACTTTCCTAGCTTTGTCATTGGTTCCATGTGAAGAGCAGACGGCGTCAAAAGATAGTCATGACTGGAAATTGATGTGCCCTTCTTTTTCTCGGATCCACTCGATGGGCTGCGCTTGCTCGGCTGCTGAAGTTCGAGGTTTTTTTTCCCTAGTATCCATGAGTCCAAGTCCAACGCATTCTTTCCGGTATTGAAGAGAGTTCACCTAAACCTCTTAGCTCAAGCACTGAAGACTCCTCCGGTAGCAGGCGCCTAGCAGACAGTGCAAATTGCATGTTTCACCACAAATATATCAAATACCACAAGTTCAACAAATAGTGCTGAGACATAGCTTACTTCCCAAAAGGGCAAACCATCCAGAATACATGTTCTCTATCTATAATTCTTCATAATGAACAAATTAAATTATATAGCTAGCTACATCTTTGACCATCTAGTTAGCGCCTAGTGCTCATCCCACCGACTATCGCGGCGGCTAGGAGGCGCCTAACGCCTATGTGCCCGCCTTGACTCAATGTACTAGTAGTGGAAGCGCAGCGCAACGCCGTGCTAGCTACTACGTAGACCGAAATAAAAGAGCCGACAAGTCGTAAAAGTGGCTTCTTTGAAAAAATTAAGTACACATATGTATTTCCGAAGACAGCGAAGGGTTTTTACGCATAAAAACAAGGACTCATGTGTAATTTTAGAAAAACCGTGGGGATTTATCTAGTAAAAGAAGGGCCTCTATGGAAAAAAATCAAGGATTTATATGTATTTTCGGAAAAGCGGAGAGGTTTTTCGTAAACAACTGACGTGGTAGGGGACTTTCTTTAAAACTGAGAATCTATACGTAATTTCACAAAATCCAAAGAGGCTTTCTGCAAAGAAAAAAAAGCCTATGTGGCAGTGCTCCCCGCGGGGAATCCCTGGGCTGATCGGTGCCTACATTAGTGTGAAAGGAATGTTTGATTCCTTATTGGGAGTTGTTTTACTCATATTTTCTTTCTGAAGTTGGGAAGTTGAAATTCTATATATACTGATATATACTGCTAAATAGGGGTTAATGTATTGGCCAAGTTAAGGATGACCTTATGCAATGATAAGTCAAGGATGTTTCTACTCTTAGCTACCAATCCTTCTAAGAACTATTTTAGTACTTGTACAAGGCTAAGAGCCTATAAATTAATATCTCTATAGGGCTCATATATAACTAATCTTTTGAATTAATACACTCTCTCCGTCAAAGTTTATAAGGTGTATTTTCTTTTAACACATAGACCAACGGGATATTAGAAATGACTAGACTACATCTAATTATTATCTCTAAGCACTATATTCAATGCATGCATGTAAAAACATAAAGTAAAACTAGATATTTATTAGGGGTTTAGAAGAAATCTTATACTAATTTTACAATTTTTTCCTCCTCTCCGGTCTGCAAGTACCTCTGGTCCTAAGCACCCTCGAACGGCAACCATCTATAACAGATATCGACAACCGATACGTGCGGCTAAGTACCCTCCTGGTAGTACTAGGAGCAACAGCAGTTAATCGGTCTTCCCTTCTATAGGACGCGTCTCTCGAGGCCTTAGCCTAGCGGATTCTCCCCGTTACCTAGAATTGCCTCTCCCGCAGTCAAAACTCTCCTCTCCAACCCCTGGAATATGAAATACGTCTTATATTTATCAACAGGGCCATTCAAAAAATATGCCCCTATAAACTTAAATAAATGGAGTATCATTCATCAATTGACATGCCTTAGGGTTGGCTCCCTCCATATGCTCTCCCTAAGGGTCTCCTCTCTCGAAAGGTGACCCCAACCCTCCAGACACTGCAACGGCTGTCATAGACTACGTACGTAAATTGAGTCTAGCGTCTAAGTTCGAGTTCTCTTTCATACGAATATAAGTGTGTTTTTTCTTAATAGAAAAATACTACCTAAAATCAATTTTAGTTGGCTTCCCAAGGCAGCAAAGCAGCGTAGGAAGGACTACGAAACAAAGTAAAAGTAGCTAGCTTGATTAGCTTCTTTCCGTCCTTGCCAAGAGTTGCTAGCGATGATCTCTCAGATAGCACAGATGGAGAGGTGCTCCGTCCCTTTTGTTGGTCGGTGTGTTCTGATGCAAAGATTTGCTAATGGGTGTGCATCTGCTTTTACTTTCCCCTTTCTTTTAACCCTTTTGAGCGAAGACTCTACACCGTAGCCCTACAAAATGTTATTCTTATGTAAGCAACATTGATTGTTTAACGCCCCAGCCACTGAGTTGAAGAAAAACCAGTAAGAGGTAGCTTGGAATGCAGGCATTTTGTAGGAATTTCACAAGAAACAGATTAGTTCCTTTGTAGTTTACTAAGAGGTAGTCCGGTGTTCCAAACAGATTAGTGCTTATTGAAGGATTTTGCTCGCAGATCATTGTGGCCATTAAACTGACAGATCTCAATTCCATCGCCATGTGCCATGCCAATCTCATCGGGCCAAAAATTTCCTAGTCGTCATTCACAGACTGACGATCTATACACTTAGATGAAACTAGGATGGGCTATGGGCTCATCTTGCCCCTGTCCCGACTGCCTCCCTGGTAGCCAATGATCTACACACACCACACAGATGAAACTTGCAGGTGAAATCAACATAATGTAAAAGAAATCAGATGTTGTAATGCATATAACGCTGATGCATAGACTATTTATTAATGATCCGTAATACTCGATGTGCAACTGGATCGATGGTTGTAGTCTATGTCACATCTTAACATTGTACCGATTCAAGGGTTCGTACATAGCATCTGAAAGCATAGCCACACGGCGGTAATCTATATAAGTATGATCTGATCACTTGTCGTCCTGGACGAAGAAGCCGTAGAACCCACGGACGACGGTCGCGGCGGCCATGATCCACGCCGCCGCCGCTAGGGGCAGAGGCAGCAGCGCCGCCACCTTCCAGGTGAAGACGGCGGTCAGGGAGCTGGCCAGGAGCCAGACGGCGAGCTTGATCCTGCCCCGCGCCGCCGATCCGGGCGGCGACTGCTCGAAGTGGCGGATGCACCAGAAGAGGAGCAGCAGGTTGAGGTAGGAGAAGGAGACGAACGCGATCGCGCCGCGGTCCCCGTCCGCGCCGTAGACGCAGAGCGCGAAGTTGGCGGCGAGGCAGACGAAGCCGATCAGGGAGGCCCACGGGACGCGGCGATTGCTCGCCGGTGCGGCGGGGTTGGGCTGGTGATCGGGTTTCGGGCTCGCCATTGGCGTGCTACGTTCAGACTTACCGGTCTTGCAAGGGAAGGGAATGGGTGAAGGGAAGCGAAGGGGTCTTCCTCACGGAAATTCAATAGGAAACTTCATTTACGTCAAGATAGACTTACAAGTCTTGTAAGAAAATAAAAGGAGTCTTTTTTTCTCTCATAAATTCAATAGAAAGCTTCATATTATCCGAAAGGTTTACCTCCACTTTGATAGGGGTGCTTTTGATAGCTTGTCGAGTTATAGACTTAGAGCAACTCCAAGAGAAGAGCTAAATCATTTTCTAAAGGTAAATTTGGTTATTATTGGAGAAAAAACGTCTCCAATAGACTCTATAAATGACTCCAAATTTAGTAGCTCTCCATCCCTCCTCCTTTGCTCTCTATTTTTGGATAGCCTACCTCGCTCACCATCCAGCCTCTTGGCACGGTCGGCGTTTCCTTCCCGCACGCTGCGCCCCATTCCCGCGCGTACGCGACCCACCACACGCCCTCTAGTTTAGATAGCCTGTTGGAATAGTCTTGTTTTTTTGGGTGAGATTCATTTTAAAGAATAGCTAAATCACTAAATTTAGATACTTCTTTTGGCTAATCTCTTGGAGTTGCTCTTACGAGTCTTGCGAAGAGAAAATTTAATAGGAAGCTTCGAATTATATGGAAAGGTTTGCTATGATTTTGATCGAGTTATTCTTGTTACATTAACTAATTTTTAAATAGTGCATCTTATTAAGACGAGATCTATATGTTAATTATAGTAGACACTGTGCCGACTTAACTGTACCAGTCAAAATCATCTCGCTCTTTGTAATTTCTCTCACAAATAGCTATAATTCAAAAATTATAAGTTATAAGTCACAGCCTAAAAAACCCACCCTTTATTGTTGTCGTATTAGAACATCTATGATAAATTATCTCTAAAAATTACACTCTTATTTAATATTATGTACATCAATAATAATGAATAATACTATATACAACCTTAGAAACTTGTATCTAGTACGAATTCATACCAATGTTTTTTTCACTAAGCCTACCTGCCCTATTCTCTCCGTTCTCTCTCACTTAAATCTTGTGTCGTAGATGCAATCTTCTCTCTAATGCATTTTTCCCAGTTTATAGAGCTCTTGTATGTGTCTAGAAGTTGTATCTCATGCAAGAGTTTCCTCCAATCTCCTCCACCTCACCCAAAATATGATGCAGATATAATTGAGGTGGACCATTGTGGATTCATTTAGACTAGGGCTGTTTTTTGTTCGAGCCTAAGAGTTGATTAATGGATTCACCCGCCAAACACATGGTTTTAGGGTGTGTTAAGTTAATGTGATCAGTCATTTAATCCCTTTAACCTCTAGGATTGAACAAATAGTTAAAATTGTTGTATATTCAAGTTCGCATTGCAGACGATCTAAGTACGAGACTCACAATACAAAAGTAGATGAAAAAAAACGAAATATACGGTCTCGATAACCTTCTCTCTTTATTGATCTTTAATAGATGTATGTACAATGAGCAGCCATTGCCTTTTTTTGCGAATGCCTTCATTATTGTGTCAGCGTGATTCTCGATTGAAAATTATAATGCGCATTTTGAGGTACACTAAGGGAGTCTAGAAATGATTAAGGCAAGTGTAAAGGCAGTTATTGATGGAATTTGACACCTGTGGGCTTTTGCAGTTTTTCCCATGCGGCCGGCTCGATATTGCAATTGGGCCTTGGATGCCATTTCTACTATAGATCGCTGCAGTTGGCAACGGTGTAAAGCAAAATAGTTTCCTTTGAAACTATACATCACTGTGAAAATAGAGCACTAACATTCTTGCACAGCATGTTTTCAAAAGGTTTGCAACGTTGCACCGTAAGCAGCAGTGGTGGAGCCAGCCGACGGCGAGAGCTCGAGCAGAGCCGGCTGCCGTGAGGGAGCCTAGACTTATTTAGCATAATTAAATTTAAAAAATAAAAAATATAAAAATATTTTAGCCCATTACGTATAATATAAATAAATACGGGAAAAAGAACCGGCAAAAAAGCTCAACAAAAAGCTAAAAGTTTAAAAAAGATGAAATTTATGAATAGTGAAAAATAAGTCAGAAACCAGAAGCTGAAGCCGAAATGAGCACCACCAAAATCAGCTGCTGTATTGGGCGAGAGAATGGTGTGAGTTCAATGGAGCTCAACGAAGTTGCTCTCCGGTGAGTCTGGTCCACCGCCCAGGGTGGCCAAGAGATGGCTCTGCCTATGATAAGCAATATACCAAGAGGCAAGAACATGCTCGTAATATTTTCTCTTTACAAATTGGTTGCAGCAAGACCATTTTTTCATGGAAAGCGACATTTAATTTTTTTAGGGACTTCATCACAAAAAAACTTATTATGAGGTCTTATACGTAATTTTATGTTTCTTTTGTGAGCTCACTTAGGCCCCGTTTGGCACGGCTTCACTTCATAAGTGGAGCTGTTTTTTTTTACTTCACAAGTGGAGCCGGGTGAAGCTACTTTTTTCAGCTCTTTGGGTGGAGCTACTTTTGTCTCAGCAGGTTTTAAGGAACTCCTTGGGTGGAGCTATTTTGCTTTACCCCGTTTGGCACAAAACAGTTCCAAAGAGCTGATGATAGAGCTGTGCCAAACAGGGCCTTAGTACTTGCTGTGCAAACAGCTGTAAGCTGGCCCATAGCCTGCATGAACGAAACGTGGCCTCCATGCTTTTTCCGTGATCGAATACGCATAGATGGATGAGCTGAAATATTCTTTTATTTATTATTTTTTCTCTTTGGTTTCCATGCATGAGCAGAGTCACCTCCCAACGACCCTGGTCCCTGGCCCCTGGGTGGTTGCCCAGCCTTGTAGGCGACCGGCCATAGAGTACTGGATTGATTTACTCTTTTTTTTTCTTTCTGAAGTAGGGAAGTTGAAATTCCATATATACTGATGTATACTGCTAAATAGGCCTACTCCATCAGAATGTTAACACTGTATCATCTTGAAATATCTAGTTCAGGGTTTGTATGACTAAATCATACAAGAAGGCATCAATCGAACATTTGTTTGTGTTGCATCTTCACGCACATATCCTAGTGGGTATAACTCCAGCATAAGTGAATTCAGAATCTTGCTAGGCTGGTGGCCTGGTGCCATTCCTCTGGAAATTAAAGAAGCATGGCCACTTGACCAGGGAATCCTTGGGTGTCAAAATATCTACCTCGAAACATGAAACTTTCTCATACTAGCAAGGTAGCAAGGTGGCCAGCAGCGGCCATCATTTTTATACCATGTTTAAATGGTTTAGCTACACGTATGTGATTTTGCTGGTCAAATAGCAAATGCATGCATTATTTTTAAAGCATGTTTAAATGGTTTGGCTACACATATATTGTTGTGTTGTTTGAATAGCAAAAACATATGGATAGAACGGAGTATACGTAGAAAACATATAGTTCCAGAACATATGATATAATTCAAATTTCAGATCACTTGTCGTCATGGACGAAGAAGCCATAGAACCCACCGACGACGGTCGCGGCGGCCATGATCCACGCCGCCGCCGCTAGGGGCAGAGGCATCAGCGCCGCAACCTTCCAGGTGAAGACGGCGGTCAGGAAGCTGGCCAGGAGCCAGACGGCGAGCTTGATCCTGCCCCGCGCCGCTGATCCGGGCGACGGATGCACTAGAAGAGGAGCAGCAGGTTGAGGTAGGAGGAGACGAACGCGATCGCGCCGCGGCCACGCTCCCCGTCCGCGCGGTAGACGCAGAACGTGAAATTGGCGGCGAGGCCGACGAAGCCGATCAGGGAGGCCAAGGGACGCGGCGATTGCTCGCCGGTGAGGCGGGGTTGGGCTGGTGATCGGGTTTCGGGCTCGGCATTGGGGGTGCTTTTGGTCGCTTGACGAGTTAAAAGACTCACGAGTCTTGCAAGGAAAGGAAAAAATAGGGTCTTTTCCTCCATAAAATTCAATACGAAGCTTCATATTAAATGAGGAGATTTTATCACAATTTTAAGTTCTCTATGCTATAGTAACTATTTTTAAATAGTTTATATATTTAAAATAAGATCTACAACTCAATTATAGTAGATATTGTACCGAATTTAACTGTATCTACCAAAATCGCATGCAATTATGTCTCTCTTCGTAATCTCTCATGAACAGCCATAATTCAAAAGCAATAAACTACAGCCCAAAATAACCCATCATTTATTGTTGCCGTATTAGAGCATCTATGATAAATTATATCTAAAAAATACACTCTTATCTAATGTTATGTACATCAATAATAACGAATAATACTAGATACAACCTTAACAACTTGTATCTAGTACGAATTCATACCAATGTTTTTTTTTCACTAAGCCTACCTGCCCTATTCTCTCCCTTCTCTCTCGCTTAAATCGTGTGGCGTAGATACAATCTTCTCTCTAATGTATCTCATGCAAGAGTTTCCTCCTGTCTTCTCCACCTCACCCAAAATATGATGTAGATATAATTGAGGTGGACCATTGTGGATTCGTTTAGACTAGGACTGTTTTTTGTTCAAGCCTAAGAGTTGATTAATGGATTTGCCCAACCCAAACACAATGTGATCAAAATCATTTAAGCCCTTTAACCTCTAGGATTGAACAAAAAGTTGAAATTGTTGTACATTCGAGGTTTCGTTGACGACAATCAAGCATGAGACTCACAATAGAAAAATAGTTGAACAAAAACACAAGATGTAGTCAGATAATATTCTCTCTTTATTGATCATTAATAGATTCGTGTACAATGAGCAGCCATTGTCCCTCTATATATAGGGGGAGGAGGTATCTCCTCCCAATAAAATAAATAATATAGAACTAAACTACGCCAATGTACTTGATTTAGATAAAGTATTCACATTATAAGACCACCCATAACGGGTCAATATACGAAATAAATAATTTAACCTACAATAATGCTAACCAACCTAACCTAGTTAATCAGTATTATGCTAACTAGGTTTGCTGTCAAATACAAAAACTAGATTAAGCTAATCTAGTCGGATTAAAATTAGCCAATATAGTTATTTCAACCCACTACAGACTAGCGGCTAGGTGAACATGCTTTTCATTCATCGAGACTAGATGGCTACAGTTAGTTGAATGTGCTTTTCACTCATCCATCTTAGGTCTCGCTCTAAACGGTTTCAGCTTTTAGCTTTCAGAAGCTACGCGGAATGGGTTGGTTTTTTTTGCTCTTTTTTGTTTTTATTTTCCTTCTTATTCGTTTGCATTGTTCCAAAAAAAATATAGCGGTGTTTTTTTAAAATTTTCTTTTTTTGACTCTGAAAAGGCTAACAACAGCTATAATGTAATTGCGGCCAAAAACCATAGCTGGAATTAGTAGAATATCTTTTTTTAGGAATCCACAACGGAGCTAAACATATCAAATATGTCGTTAACGGACTCCTCTCATCTCCAGATATTTCCTATATGTCTTTTTTTTTTATTATAGCTTGTTTGAAACACAGAAGACAGTTCAAATTCTCGTAGTGGTACAGAAAAATTCCCCTTTCAAATAGGTTTTATTTGTGTAAATATTTTTTGTTTGGATTGTTGTATCGTATGACTTTATTTGATAGAGTATGGCCGTAGACACGTGAAAGGTTAAAGGAAAATTGGTTTGTAATTTTTAATCTTGTTTGGACAGAGGATTGAGTTCATCCTAGGGAGCCATCTCACAAATTATGCTATGACTCTTACGAGGAATGAGAAATTGAGATGACGATGAATCGACTCGATCATTTTGTTCCTTATATCAAATAGGAAAAGGAGGACCAGTCTATTCCTAAAGCCAAACACTTTATTACATGCGAGAGTGGTCTTAGTCGAATTTCCTGATTTTTTTTTACGAATGCCTTCATTATTGCGTCAGCATGATTCTCGATTGAAAATTTTAATGTGTGTTTTGAGGTAGAGTAAGGCCATGTACAATGATGTAATATCAGCTGTTTATAAATTTTGCCATATAGAATATAAGATGATATTGAGGAGAGAGTGGGAGCATACAAAATTAGACCATCTCTCATGCAGTAGTCAACTGTAATACAATAAATAAGACACATTGTGTTATAGAGAAACTGTCAATAAAGACGCCGAAATTAGGGAAGCCAGCGGAGGTGGGCGCGGGGACGAGAGAGGCCGGCAGTGTCAAGCACAGGGAAAAGGGAGGCCAACCGAGGTGGGGTGCACGGATGAGGGAGGCCGGCAGAGGTGGGCGCGGGGACGTGGGAGGCCGGCGTAGGTGGGCGCGGGGACGAGGGAGGCCGGCGGCGTCAGGCACGGGGAAGAGGGAGGCCGACGTCGAGCGTCGTGGGGGGAGAGGTGAGGGAAAGTAAAACAGAGTGGGAAGGAGGAGAAAAGGAGAAAAAAATGAAAAGATTTGGAGTTATATATGAATAGCATTTGGTGGGTAATTTTAGCGAACTTGAGTGGCAAAGAGATATCCCATTCCGCAAAAGCCATTGCCAAAAACAGCACCTCTGCAATGGCTTTTGATTTTTTAGGCTTAAAATGGCTTAAGCTTTTTATAAATTGGATGAAAAGGCCACCTCTTTGTTTAGTCTTTAGCTTTTTTTTGGCTTATAATCCAGATAAAAAGACAAAATAAACAAGGCTTTAGTATCATCTATAGATGATATAAAAGATATTATAGACAGCAGTTATATATACCATTGTCCATGTGATTAAGGCAAATATAAAGACAGTTATTTATGGAATTTGACACCTGTGGGCTTTTGCAGTTTTTCCCATGCGGCCGGCTCGATATCGCAATTGGGCCTTGGATGCCATTTCTACTAAAGATCGCTGCAGTTGGCAACGGTGTAAAGCAAAATAGTTTCCTTTGAAAGTATTCTTCCACGGCAAAATAGTAAAGCAAAATAGTTTCCTTTGGTCCATGTGAAAATGGAGCACTAGCATTCTTCCACAGCAAGTTTTCAGAAGATTTCCGACTTTGCGCCGTAAGCAGTGTACCAAGAGGCAAGAACATGCTCGTAATTATTCTCTTTACAAATTGGTTACAGCAAGACCATTTTTTCACGGAAAGCAACAGTTCATTTCGTAGGGACTTCATCGCAAAAAGAAAAATACAATTATGAGGTTTATACGTAATTTTATGTTTCTTTTGTGAGCTTTACTTGCTGTGCAAACAGCTGTAACCTCAGCCTGCATGAACGAAACGTGCCCTCATGCTTTTTCCGTGATGGAGCTGAAATTTTCTTTTATTTATTATTTTTTAAACAAGAAACAATGTGAATTAAATTAAAATCATCAAATACAGCAAGAAAAATGTAGAGTCTGTTCAGTTTTTAATTTTAACTTATAAATAGTAATAGCTTATAGAGAGGCACTCACGTAAGATTTTGGCTAATATAAATAAAGTTTTCGCTACAGTGTGTATTACAATCTACTAGTAGACTCTATCTTAAAAAAACACAGTTTGTTTGAAAGCTAGGTAGAAAAACAGTACGACACGGCCATACATATCAAGTTGAGCTGCTAGTTACACATGACCCAAGACGGAACCCGGCAATGGCAATTGCGATCGACATGCCTAAAACACCTCAAAATTCAAATGAGTTTGGATTTTCGTTTGAGTTTCTTTTGAATTTGAGTTATTTACCAATTCGGTAAACCCCAGCCAAAATCCGCTTTCCCTTTCGGGCAAACCTGTTTTCACCACTTGGCCCACGCTTTCCTTTCTCTCCCCTACCTTTCTCCTGCGCCACCTAACAGCTGGCCTTGCGCCGCCATTCCTAACCAAACTCTCTCGGCGTTCACATCGGGACTCCCAGCTTTGCCAACACGTCTTGCGCATTCAAACCCCGTGCGTCATCAGCCTGCCATCGCCATGTCGTCCTTGGCTACCTCGTCTTGCACGCCGCGTAGACTTTGATCGTCGCTGCAATTTTTCATGTCCCGCGATCGACGAGGGCAAGCACAGGCCCTTGTCAGCCCACGCAAGCTCCATCAGAGGCCGTAATACCTCATTGCCACCTCGCCTGCTACCTAGCCTCGTCGACCATGCCAGAGCTACTGCGTCGCCCACATACCAAGGCCGTTGTCGCCCCTCCACTGCTCCCACCACCTTAGCACAACTTTAAAGCCAATTTGGCCTCCTGCATCACTCCGCGCAACCACCAATTGCACTGCCTAACCATCCCCTTGACTTCTCTCTCACTCCATTGCCATTGTCGTCCTCCCCTTTTTGGGTAAGGCCTCTCAGCCGATCCTTTTCTTCCGGCCTTTTTAATCCGATTCCTTCTGACCAAAGAGTGCCTAGACTGCCAGAACTCATAGCCGCCATCGCTGGGCTCTCCCCTAGCCATAGCTCCTCCAGCACCATGAGCTACCGCCGCCGCACTACCCTCTCCGTGAACAGCATGGACTGCGCCACCCCAACTAAATCTAACACTACTATCAACCTTCCCACTCTCTGTAGATGCTCGCATGCCTTTGCTTTTCGCCTGAAGTTTGCCATAGAGCTCCTATGCCATGGTAGTGCCCGAGAGGCCTCTCTTTGCTGCCAGTCGTAGCCTTTGCTTTCCGAGCTACGCATCCACCAAAAATGGAACCACTACGTTGCATAGTGCTTTTTTCAATTTCTGATAGGTCTATATTTCGTTGCAGACTAGAACTATTTCTCTTTCCTATCCGAAACTCTTGTTCCTAAGGCTATTCATATCCTCTGTAAGTTACTTAGTAGAATCACATATACGCTAAAAGCGTTATGTAACTTCTCTCCGTATAGTGATTTCGTCGATTGTGCGTCTTTGGTTTTTTTTTATCCACAAAGGTTTTTTACGTTAAATTTTTATCTCATGTTTTTTTATTGTTTTTCATTTGTTTCGGATGCTGTCTTACCGAAGTACACTGCAACACATGCCTCTGAAGAGCTATGAAACAAAGTAAAGGTAGCAGGCAGCTAGCTTGATTAGCTTCTTTCTATCCTTGCCAAGAGTTGCTAGCGATGAGCGATCAAAGAGCACAGATGGAGAGGTGCTCCGTACCTTTCATTGGCCGGTGTGTTCTGATGCAAAGATTTGCTAATGGGTATGTACCTGCTTTAATTTTTACTTTCCCCTTTCTTTTAACCCTTTTGAGCAAATACTCTACACCATAGCCCTACAGAATGTTATTCTTATGTAAGCAACATTGATTGTTCAACGCCCCAGGCCCCAGCCACTGAGTTAAAGAAAAGCCAGTAAGAGGTAGTTTGGAATGCAGGAATTTTGTAGGAAATTCACAAGAAACAGATTAATTTCTTTGTAGTTTACTAAGAGGTAGTCCGGTGTTCCAAACTGGGGGATTTACCAAGCATGCTGCCCTTTGTAGTTTAGTTTCCTCTACCGAAAATGCAGACCCTCACCATCTCGAAGCTTCAGTTGAAACCACACAAGCATGTCATGAATTTGATTGCAAAAGAGTTCGAGTTCACTAGCCAGATCGGGAAGGCAGTGCTTATTGAAGGATTTTGCACACAGATCATTGTGGCCATTAAACTGACAGATCCCAAATTCATCGCCATGTGTCATGCCGATCTCATCGGGCCAAAGATTTCCTAGTCGTCATTCACAGACTGACGATCTGCCCCTGTCCCAGCTGCCTCCCTGGTAGCCAATGATCTACACACACCACTCAGATGAAAACTTGCAGGTGAAATCAACACAATGTAAAAGAAATCAGATGTTGTAATGCATATAACGCTGATGCATAGACTATTTATTTATGATCCGCAGATATGCAACTGGATCGATGGTTGTAGTCTATGTCACATCTTAACCCGGAGAGAAGCGAGGCCAATTCAAGGGTTCATACATAGCATCTGAAATCATAGCCACACGGCGGTAATCCACTATATATAAGTATGACCTGATCACTTGCCGTCCTGGACGAAGAAGCCATAGAACCCACCGACGACGGTCGCGGCGGCCATGATCCACGCCGCCGCCGCTAGGGGCAGAGGCATCAGCGCCGCCACCTTCCAGGTGAAGGCGGCGCTCAGGGAGCTGGCCAGGAGCCAGACGGCGAGCTTGATCCTGCCCCGCGCCGCCGATCCGGGCGGCGACTGCTCGAAGTGGCGGATGCACCAGAAGAGGAGCAGCAGGTTGAGGTAGGAGAAGGAGACGAACGCGATCGCGCCGCGGTCCCCATCCGCGCGGTAGACGCAGAGCGCGAAGTTGGCGGCGAGGCAGACGAAGCCGATCAGGGAGGCCCACGGGACGCGGCGATTGCTCGCCGGTGCGGCGAGGTTGGGCTGGTGATCGGGTTTCGGGCTCGCCATTGGGAAGTTTTTGGTAGCTTACCGAGTTAAAAGGACTCACGAGTCTTGCAAGGGAAGGGAATGTGTGGAAGAGAAGTGAAAGGTCTTTCGCCTCCCAGAAATTCAATAGGAAACTTCGTATCACGTGAAAATAGATTTATGGGTCCTAAAAAGTGAATGAGTTTTGTCCTCTTAGAAATTCAATAGGATGCTATATGTGAAGTTTGGCATGACTACTTTGATTAGGTTCTTTTGCTATAATAATTAAGTATTTTTTAAGTGAGATATACAAATCGATTATACTGGATAAATGTAAAAACCGTAATCCACGGAATTTAACACTGTGGGTTTTTGCAGTTTTTCCCATGCGTTCGGCTCGATATTGCCATTGGGCCTTGGATGCCGGTTCTACTATAGATCGCTGCAGTTGATAATGGTGTGAAGCAAAATAGATTACTGTGAAAATGGAGCACTAACATTCTTCCACAGCATGTTTTCAAAAGGTTTGCGACTTTGGGCCGTATGCAGTATACCCAGAGGCAAGAACTTGCTCTTATTTTTTTCTCTTTACAAATTGGTTACAGCAAGACCATTTTTTCTCTTTACCCAGAGACCATTTTTACAAATTGGGCCGTATGCAGTATACCCAGAGGCAAGAACTTGCTCTTATTTAATCTCTTAGGGACTTCATCACAAAAAACTGTTAGTATGAGGCCTTGGACGTAATTTTATGTTCCATTTTGTGGGCTCACTGACACTTGCTGGGCTGTGCAAACAGCTGTAACCTCATAGCCCTGCATGAACGACACGCGCCCTCATCACTTCACGCTGTTTCCGTGATGGTGTGGGTGGAGAGCAGAAATTTTATTTTATTTATTATTTTTTAAAACAAGAACAGCATGGATTAAATTAACACCGTCAAATACAGCAAGAAAAATGTATATCAAGCCGAGCTCCTGGTTACTTACACACGAGCCAAGACGGAACCCGGCAGTGACAGTCGCGGCCGCCATGCCCCCACACGAGAAGCGCCGCCGCGCGAGGCATCAGCGGCGCGACCCTGGCCGCGAACGTGACGGTGATCGAGTACGCGTCCCCTTGGCGGCCGCGTCGCCGGCGCCAGCCGCGCGCTCGAACGCGCGGAGGCGCCAGAACAGCGTGAGGAGCGCGTACGACGCGGCGACGAACAGCGCCGAGCCGGCGTCGCCGCCTGCCGACCGGCGCAGCGCAAGCGCGGAGGGCCGAGGCACTGCAGCCATCGTTGGCGTTGGCAATCACCATGTCGGATCGTGCAACTGTGTGGCTACGTACGAGAGAAACGAGAATGTGCTGGTGTGTCAATAAGGGCCTCTGCTTGCATCTATTGGTGCTCGGTCATCGGGCTTCCCTTCAATGTGATGTGAAGGAGACGAAGCTGCAAGCAAAGATCGGTGCATGTTCTAACTAGTTTTAATGAGAATTACCTAGCTTGTGTAAACAACTAAAATACTTAATTCATTGCTGCTGTAATCTGTTCGACCGTGAAATTCTAAGCTGTGTTTTCTTAGAAGATGATGTAGACTGTCGTAGTTAACGGAATAATGGCCTCGTTTTTTTTTTTATCTTTTTCACCAGATTTTGGCTTCGATTCCTTCCAACAATTACTATTTATTAGATTAATAAAATACAGTAATAGTCCACTGTACAAAAACCAGCAACAAGCAAGCATCGACAAGGTTGCTGGGCGGAGATAATGGCACAGAATTTCAATAATCTATGGGCTTATGAGCTAACGAGGCCTGGCATTGCTGACCACATGGCCCATTAGACCTATCACGTGTTCGTGCAAATGGTTACGGTGGATGTGACGTTCTTCTCCTTTCGGAACGGTCCCTGCGATGATACGATGTTATGTAGGAGTATATTTAGTTGGAGGTTGCGGACTTCGCGTCGAAGGAATTCTAGATTTAGACAAAGGAGCCTGCAAACCAGAAAGTTGACGCCAAAGCTTCCGCAGATGGAACCAAGTAAAGAACACAGAAAGTGGCGCCGACAAAGCTAGAAGAAATTGTTCAGGACCGGTCGCTGACGATCAATTCGATCGATTTCTCTGTTTATGAAAAATAAGATTAATCATAGAAGATAGAAACATTAGATTGAAACACAGGGAGATAGAGAGAACTTCTGATCTTTCTTTATTATTTTCTTTCTGATTTCCTATACAAAATAGCAAATAGTGCTCCCTATTTATAGTCTAATTATGAGGTGTCCACTATGGACCAAGGCTTCAAGCTCAGGCTCAGGTTTCCTAACACTCCCCCTTGGGCACTCATCCGACACGTTCATGCCTCATCAAAACTCCGTAAAACACAGTGGGAAAAAATTTAGAGAAATAGTACATGATACATGTTATGCTGCGTTGCACGAATTGCCTCATAAAAAACCTTGGTCGAGAAACTTCAAAAAAAACTCGTCAAGGGAAAAAGAGTACAATCCACCCAATTTCGTGCAATCTTCAGGATTTATTCCTTTGGGTACTTAATCTTCATGATCAAGATTTAATAACAAGTTTGAAAAACTCCCCTCTGAATTCTACACTTCTCTAAGTCTCATCATTCCAATTTCTTGTATGCATCTTTCAAAGCTAGATGCTGGGAGTGACTTAGTGAATAAATCTGTCAGATTCTCACATAACTTATTTTGCAGTACCTTAATCTTGTTCATCTTTTTGCAATTCATGAGTATAGAAGAACTTGGGGTTGATATACTTTATGAGATAACTCTTCACATAGCCCGTCTGTACTTGTGCAACGCAAGATGCATTATCTTCATAAATAATTGTAGGAACTTGCACAATATTCATCCACATGACTGCTGGATGTGGTGAACATTTGTCGGAGCCAGGCACATTCTCGTGCGGCTTCACACATGCTATAATTTCTGAGTGGTTCATCGTAGTCGATACAAGACTTTGCTTAGACAATTTCTAGGAAATTACAGTTTCACCATACATGAATACATAGCATGTTTGTGACCTTGCGGTATGTAGGTCTGACAGGCACCCAGCATTTGTATAGCCAATCAAGTTCAAATATTGATTTCTTCTGTAGAACAATCCAAGGTCCTTACTTCCTTGGAGGTACTAGAAGATGTTCTTTATTCCCTGCTAATGCCTTTTGATATGTTCTGCACTATACCTTGCAATAGGTTCACGGTAAATACAATGTCCGGTCTAGTGCAGTTTGATAAATACATAAGTGCTTCTACTGCACTTAAGTATGGGAATTCCGGTTTTAGAACTTCCTCTCCTCTTTCCTAGATCGGTATGAATCTTTTTCTTGCTATAAAGACCTCCCGATCATCGATACTTTTGATGGGTATGCCTTCTCAAAGCCAAACCTTTTAACATCTTCTGGGCGTAGGCCGACTGATGTACTAATATTCCTTCAGGGACATGCTTTTTTCAATTTCCGATAGGTCTATGTTTCGTTGTAGACTAGAACTATTTCTCCTCTGTAAGTTACTTAGTAGAATCATAAAGAATCACATATACGTCAAGAGCGTTATGTAACTTCTCCCCATATAGTGATTTCGTCGATTGTGTGTCTTAAGTTTTTTTTATCCGCAAGGATTTTTTACGTTAAATTTTTATCTCATATTTTTCATTATTTTTCATTTGTTTCGTATGCTGTCTTACCGAATCATACCTATATTACAGCCGACAGAGTTCGCGGCCTCTCCGCGCGTCCACGTCATCGTTTTTCCCCTCCGTACGAGCGCTCCGGGTGACGCGTGTGCGCGAAACCCTCCCACTGAGCGGATGGTGTCGCGCGGGTTCGCTCTGAGCTTTGGCCGTCGTTCGTTCGTCCGCGTGTCGTCTGCATCCGTTCGTCCGCGTGTTCTCTTGCATTCGGTTGCTTGCCTTCGACGCCGCTTCGAGATGGTTCTGGGCACGGCGGATTTTGTCAGGGAGTTTGTTTCGCTGCGTTTGTGCTTTGATTCGGTTCACGGATGGTAGGGAGATGGAACTTCTCCAATACCACACTCCTTGTGACAGTGACGGTGCATACCGGTAAGTATTTTGCAATGTAATAAACCATTCCACCCTACCTTGCGATTTTCAAATTGTTCCTTCACAGGACACCCACTGGTTCTATTGATGATTGTTTGTTCTGTTCTAACAGCTATTTTGGTATGTAGTCGCAGCAATAAGCTGGTCTTTTTATTTTGTAGCTTAATATTTTTTTTCCAGCTTTGCGATCTAGCAATAGGTATATTTGTTATATTACAATAACTTAATTTGATTACTGTGTGACGTATGGTCTTCCATCCAAGACATTGATGCTTTACAGTGGTTCCATTGTTAGAGTTCAGATTTCTTATTAAGGTATGTTCTTTTTGTCTAACTGAAAGCTTGAAAGCATCTAATGATATGCAATTTGATTTTGGTATTTAGTCGCAGCTGGTTCCTTATTTATTTTGTAGCTTAATAATTTTTTTGCACTTTGTGATTTAGGGAAATGTATATTTGTTATATTACAATAATTAGTTTTATTATTGTGTACTGTGCAGTCTTCCATCCAAGACATTGCTGCTTTACATTGGTTCCACTGTGTCAGAATTCAGGCCTTCTTGAGGTATGCTTTTCCCCCACTCTAACTGAAAGCTTGAAAACTTCTAATGATATTCAGTTTGTGTTTGTGGAATGTCATCTTAAGGCTGGAAGGGGGGGGACTCAAACTCCATCAAATGTGGGCTCTTTTCATGAGCCCAGCCGAGGATTAGATTTTTTTAGCATGATGTGCCATATTTCAAGGTAATATCCCCTCCATCCATGATTGAGCTCCCTTATGCATGTTTTTTTACTCGCTCTCTTACCTTTTCTATGTACTACGTAATACCCCAAATCTACATAAAGGGAGACATTAGGGAAAAGAGCGAATTTTGCCGTCAGACCCATCGACCTTTTAGAGTGTCGATTTAGTGTCGCGCGCAGAGGTTCCCAGACCATCCCAGGACGGTCGGCACCGTCTAGAGAACCGCATATTTAGCGCTCTCAGAGGTTCCCGGACCGCCTAGGGACGATCGGCACCATCTCGCGTTTCAGGTGTTCATCATCTGGCAAATCCTTACCTTTATTACCGACTTACCACTGCAGTAAAAGAAACCCCAAAACCAGCATAGTCGTGGACCAAAATGCCCTTGGGCAGCCAAGTGTATGAGGGGGCATGGGCATTGAGTTTGGGCGCTGCGGTCATTTCATAAATGCAAAGGGGCAGCCCCCATATAAAATCAGCACCCCATAGCAATGCTATTTTCATTCCCCAACCGTGAGGCCAATGCCTCATTTCACCACCCTTTCCCCAACCGAGAGCAACAGCCAAGGTAAGAACACAGCAAGGAGAGCAAGCCACTCCCTCCACTGTCAAGCCAAGAGTAAACCAGCCGAGAGCCTCCCCAATACCCAAGCACAACCGAAGACCACCGCAAGGGGAGAAAGCCGAGGGTCCCAAGACTCGAGCCAAGGAACTAGAGCACAAGCTCATTTCCCCTCTCTTCTTCTCCACTGGACCAACCCACATATCCACACCATTTCGGCCAGCACCAGGTAAGCTCAAGGTGAGCTCCCATTCAGAAGAACACCCCGCATGCATCACCACACAAGTAAGAAGCCACTTGGGGAAAGAGGGCACAAACTGTGGAGTCCGGGAAGGGGGCCGCACCGAAGGGCATGGCGCCGGCCGGCTGCAAGCCGAGGCCGGTGAGCCAAGAGGGGCCGAACCGAGGGTGACGCTGTAGGGGGAGAGGAGTAGTAGGCCGGGGGAGTAGCCGGTGGATGGGGACGCGCGCCACCGCGCCGGGCGCGCGCCGCGCCGCCGCTCGCTCGCTCGAGCCCACCGTGCGCCGTCACGCCGCTCGAGAGGGGCCGAGGTGGACGCGCAAGGGGAGAGGAGGAAGGTAGGGGCGGCGGAGGGACGGCTGGCGACGGTGCGGCCGTGGCGCGCCTCAGGCGAGGCCGATGGAGGGGCCGTTCGCCGGCCGAGCGCACAAAGAGAGGGAGGCGGCGGAGAGAGAGGGGCCGGCGAGCGAGCAGCGAGGCCAGCAGCCACCGCGCGCCGCCGCCAAGCCCCGGGCAAGTCCGGTGAGGGGAGAGGAGCCCTTTCGGCCGGATTGAGTGGGGGAGGTGAGCAAGAGGGGGCGGGGCAGGAAGAGGGGGGCCGCCGGCGGTGAGGAGGTCGCCGGCCGGCCAGGCGCCACCGCGCCGCCCCCGGGTAAGGCCCCGTTCGGCCAGCTTGAGTAGAGGAGAGAGTGAGAGAAGTGAGGGGGAGAAGAAGAAGGCCAGGCCGGTTTGGCCAAAAGAGATAAGGAGGAGAGAGGGAAGGAAGAGAAGAAAAGGAAAGGAAGGGGAAAAAAGAAAGGAAAGAAAAAGAAAAGAGAAGAAAAGGAAAAAAAGAGAAGAAAAGAAAAGAGGAGAAAAAGAAGGAGAGAAAAAAAGGGTTCGGCACCTGCACGACAGGTCCCTTAAGACCCGTGCGATTTTGCCCAAGGGCGGGGTACGGGCTTAGGGACGTTGTTCTCCTTTTCCGCTCTGGATTTGTATTTTGCCGTTGAGTTGGGTTAACGTGTGCGCAGGTGAAGGTCCCGGGTCGGAGCCGTCCACGCGCCATCCCTGAGGTTAACCAGGCAAGTACATTGTAAAGCGGTGAATTCGGGTAGTGATTTCGGTTAAAATTGAATAATTTGGGGGTAAGTTTACCTTTTCCGGGTGCAAATTGAGGAAAGGTGAGTGTTGAACGTTAAGATATGATAAGTTGAAAAGCATAAAGGAATTTGCAAGGGCATGGTAGAATAGTGGATTAGGACAAATGATTGGAATTTTTATGTCTTCTGTGACATGCACTACAGCGATTTATGATTTCGGGATAATCATGCTTTGATAAGTGTTGCTTATGATTAAGTGCTAACAGTGAAAGCATATTGCATGTGGCATATGCATTTGCATTAGGTGCACTCAAGAGTGAGGGCGGTGAGAAAGTCCCTAGCTACGAGTGGAGCTAGTTGACTAATCCGGAGTGCTCTTGAGTATTACCTACTTGCATTTTGTGCACTCAAGAGTGAAGGCGTGAGAAAGTCCCTAGCTATGAGTGGAGCTAGTTGACTAATCCGGAGTGCTCTTGAGTATTACTTACTTCGGTAGGTACTCCACGGGAGTGGAGCTTGGGACCCCGTATGGAAGAGGACGGGGCTTGAGTGGCTCATCGACGGGTGAGCACTCCGCTATACCGGTATGAGCTACAGTTACAGACGCATTACAGATGCATTGCATTGCATTGTATGAAAACGATGCAGAAGCGATGATGATCTGATTCTGGATGCATTGCATTGCATTGTATGAGCCAAGGGCAGAACAATTATGGGTCAACATTTTGCCCAAGTTGGGAGCTATCAGTTATTTGTGTATTGTGCAAATTAATTGGAACATTCTCTACGTTGTTTCTTTGAAAATATTGTAGGAAAAAGGACAATACATTGGAATGTTGTAACATAGCAGTTGTGCCCTTGAGATTGGCCTAAATAGTTGGATGCCAAGGTGTATGCTGGTGCATGCTTCCAAGAACTATTTGTCTGGCATGTTTTTTTGACATATTTCAAGGTAATAGCCCCTCCATCCATAATTGAGCTTCCCCTATAGAACTCAGGTTTCATGACAGTCGGCTATACAGTATTTTGGCTGAATGTGTCCTTATCAGTTTGAATTGTCTTAGGATCAGTTTGCATTCAACCAGGATTTACCTTGTCTTAGCTTTATTGCAAAACAAGCATCATATTACATTGGTTGCTTTATGGCTAAAGCTGTGCTTTCTTGTTCTTGCTTTATTAGGTGTTCAGTTGCTTCGATAGGGGCCAAACATCGGATACTTGTGACTATTGTCAATTTCTACGATGAAAATGAAAGAGAAGTTTCTTCTTTAGTTCAAAAGGCAAACAAAAGCTTTCATGGAGATCTTCCATCTACATATTCATTGAATATGTTGATATTAATACATGTATTAAATCTGTCATATTCATCAGGTATGATGTTACTGATGTACATAAGAATTTGTTATGTTCAGTTCCATTCTCTTAGGCATAATTATGGATATTTCTATTTCATAGAATGTCTAGAAAGATCATATTAATTCATTTAGAGCTCCCACCAAGAGGTGTCTACTTACTTGAGATATCATATTATATAGCATGGTTGTCACGACGGAGTCAGCGACCATGGCGAGTGAGGGGCGCTTGGACGCCTAGGCGACGCCATGGCAAGCGCAAGAAACTGTTGTATATGGATCATAAACATCAGCTCAGCCCCCATATAACTACCGTATCTATTTAGCTGTCTCTCCCAACTCTCGCTCTCTCCCAACTCCCGACTCGAAGCTCCTCCCCGACGCCTCCCCGCCAGGTACGCCGTCGCCTTCCGCTCTCTCCCCGACACCTCCCTCCCTCCCCCGCGTGCTGCCTCCCCTCCCCCAGCCATGTCCTCCCCCGCATGCCACCTCCTCCCCCCGGCGCCTCCCCTCCCCTCGGCGGCGGGAGCAAGCTGGAGAGGGAAGCCGGCGGAGGGAGGGAGTCGGCGCCAGTGGAGGGAGTCGGCGCAGCCGGAGAGGAGAGGAGCGGACGACGTACCTGGCCAAGGCGAGGCGATCCTCCGTGGCGTCTCCTCGGCGCCTGGACGCCAAGGCGACGCCATGACAACAATGTCATATAGCAATGTCACAAGGTAAATACGGAAAATGCGACGTCGTATAAACATTATTTGGTCCATTTTACTTGGAATTCCTTTGGTTAGATGTTCAACAATAGGAGGCTTCAGCATCTTAAAGAATATTGTATAAGAATTTTTTTCCAGATCTTGCAACTGGAATTGTATGCTCATGTACATCATCATGAAGGAAACTTATTGAAATAATAATACACTTTTAGCCTTACCACTAAGTTTAGTTGCTATTCCAAGCCATAAACCAGTTCTCCTTTACCCACAAAGATAACAAGTTTATTGAATAATGCTATGCTTCATGTTGTGTTACAAAATCTTCAACAAAAATGTGTTGTTCTATCCATGCAATAAGAATAGATGTCATAAACCAAATCTCACCTTTTGGAGCTGTGGAAAAATCACCTTTCAGATTGTGATTGTCATTTCAGATCAAGGATCAAACTTATTTCCTCTCGCATCTATGTTAGCCCCGGCTTACAAGGCTTCTTTTCCCGCTGGGATGTATAACAAAAAGGGATAGTTTATCAACAAAGGATTTGTTAATTTTGGTCAGATCTCCCAAATGGATTTTTTACATTGAGCTAATGTTTTGTAAGATGGAGTGTGCAGGCTGGCTGTTGGAATGGAGCTTCGTAACCAAGATAGGAAGGATACCAAGGGATATGTTTTCTTGGACGGGTAATTGCTTTGCCTTAGTTCATGATAATCAATATTCTTCATGCAAAGTACAGTCCTGTTATTTCTACTTGAGTTATTCTTATTGAATTACAAAAGTATCTCTTTCCAGGTTAGATTATAATAGTTCTTTTACTTCTCTTTCTAGGTTAGATTATAATAGTTCTTTTACTTCTCTCCTTTTCTAGATAGCTATTCACACTTTGACTGGTGCACTGCTCAGACTTTTTGACGCCATATTCATACGTGTTGCTGCCACTCAAGAGATAGCAAACTACTTTCACAGTAGATTGCGCGAGTGCTTCCTCTGAGACTCCTATGTGCTGGTAAGCAGATTGACCACCAAGATAGTATAAATGCATAATTAACCATCGAAAAACCACTTATAGAATTGATCGTCAATTCCCTTTTAAAGTATTACCCTGAACTGCTGAAGCATTACATTGCTTAAACTTCCTTTTGTGCATCCTGTCTACATGTTTTTTTTGTTATAATAGTAGAGATACAACATGTTTATGTACTGATCCAAATCAATTATTTCCTTAGTATCTATGAATGGTCCTTTGTATACTCTCAAATTGCAGAATGATATGCTGATCAACCAGCCTTCTCAGGTTTCTGTTCATGTTTATTCGTCTTGCATTATGAATGCTCAGTGATTTTTCCCTCCAAACCTTCTTCCAACTAGGTGCTAGGTGCGGTATTTTAAAAGCTTTTTGCATCATTCTAATTACCGCATGAACTAATACATGAAGTCTGCAGAGTTAAATTATGATGGCACGCGCATAGCGCGTGTTCCTATTCTATATATTATACCCGGGGACTCTCTGGCCGGAGAGGCTATCCACGTCATCATCTATGCAAAAAAATCCCTGCGTTTTGCGAAATCGTGTAGAGGTCCTCCGTTCTCGCAAACAGGTCCCTACATCTCGCAAACAGGTCCCTGCTAGGTTTTTTTGGAAAACACCCTCCACTTCACCGATAGCACCCCGCAGTTTCCAAAATTACGTATAGATTTTTGTTTATTTACATAGAGGTCCTTGCAGGTCCTCAATTTTTTACGGAAAAAACCCTTTGTTTTTCCCGAAATTACGCATGTGCCCTCGATTTTTTTAAAAAACTCTCCACGAATTATCGTCTCTTTTATTTCGGTCCACATGATTGCTAGCACGGCGTGACGCCGCGCTTATGCAGCTAGATTATAACAGATGGTATCCGATAGTAATAATGTGTAGCCAGTACTAAGAAGTACACTGCAACACATGCCTCTGAAGAGCTATGAAACAAAGTAGCAGGCAGCTAGCTTGATTAGCTTCTTTCTGTCCTTGCCAAGAGTTGCTAGCGATGAGCGATCAAAGAGCACAGATGGAGAGGTGCTCCGTACCTTTCATTGGCCGGTGTGTTCTGATGCAAAGATTTGCTAATGGGTATGTACCTGCTTTAATTTTTTACTTTCCCCTTTCTTTTAACCCTTTTGAGCAAATACTCTACACCATAGCCCTACAGAATGTTATTCTTATGTAAGCAACATTGATTGTTCAACGCCCCAGCCACTGAGTTAAAGAAAAACCAGTAAGAGGTAGTTTGGAATGCAGGAATTTTGTAGGAATTTCACAAGAAACAGATTAATTTCTTTGTAGTTTACTAAGAGGTAGTCCGGTGTTCCAAACTGGGGGATTTACCAAGCATGCTGCCCTTTGCAGTTTAGTTTCCTCTACTGAAAATGCAGACCCTCTCCTTCTCGAAGCTTCAGTTGAAACCACACAAGCATGTCATGAACTTGATTACAAAAGAGTTCGAGTTCACTAGCCAGATCGGGAGGCAGTAGCAGTGCTTATTGAAGGATTTTGCACACAGATCATTGTGGCCATTAAACTGACAGATCCCAAATTCATCGCCATGTGCCATGCCGATCTCATCGGGCCAAAAATTTCCTAGTCGTCATTCACAGACTGACGATCTGTACACTTGGATGAAACTAGGATGGGCTCATCTTGCCCCTGTCCCAGCTGCCTCCCTGGTAGCCAATGATCTACACACACCACTCAGATGAAACTTGCAGGTGAAATCAACATAATGTAAAGAAATCAGATGTTGTAATGCATATAACGCTGATGCATAGACTATTTATTGATGATCCGTAATACTCGATGTGCAAGTGGATCGATGGTTGTAGTCTATGTCACATCTTAACCCGGAGAGAAGCGAGGCCAATTCAAGGGTTCATACATAGCATCTGAAGGCATAGCCACACGGCGGTAATCCACTATATATAAGTATGACCTGATCACTTGTCGTCCTGGACGAAGAAGCCATAGAACCCACCGACGACGGTCGCGGCGGCCATGATCCACGCCGCCGCCGCTAGGGGCAGAGGCATCAGCGCCGCCACCTTCCAGGTGAAGGCGGCGCTCAGGGAGCTGGCCAGGAGCCAGACGGCGAGCTTGATCCTGCCCCGCGCCGCCGATCCGGGCGGCGACTGCTCGAAGTGGCGGATGCACCAGAAGAGGAGCAGCAGGTTGAGGTAGGAGAAGGAGACGAACGCGATCGCGCCGCGGTCCCCGTCCGCGCGGTAGACGCAGAGCGCGAAGTTGGCGGCGAGGACGACGAAGCCGATCAGGGAGGCCCACGGGACGCGGCGATTGCTCGCCGGTGCGGCGAGGTTGGGCTGGTGATCGGGTTTCGGGCTCGCCATTGGGAAGTTTTGGGTAGCTTATCGAGTTAAAAAAGACTCACGAGTCTTGCAAGGGAAGGAAATGGGGGCAAGAGTAGTGAAGGTCTTTCGCCTCCTAGAAATTCAATAGGAAACTTCGTATCATGTGAAGGAAGAGAAGTGAAAGATCTTTCGCCTCTCAGAAATTCAATAGGAAGCTTCGTATCACGTGAAGATAGATTTACGAGTCCTGAAAAGTGAATGAGTCTTTTTCTTTCAGAAATTCAATAGGTGCTTTGTATTATGTGAAGTTTGGCACGACGACTTTGATTAGGTTCTTTTGCTACAATAATTAAGTATTTTTTAAGTGACATACAAATCGATTATAATAGATAAATGTAAAAACCGTAATCCACGGAATTTAACACCTGTGGGTTTTTGCAGTTTTTCCCTTTTCTGCTCGATATTGCAATTGGGCCTTGGATGCCAGTTCTACTATAGATCGCTGCAGTTGATAATGGTGTGAAGCAAAATAGATTACTGTGAAAATGGAGCACTAACATTCTTCCACAGCATGTTTTCAAAAGATTGCGACTTTGCGCCGTAAGCAGTATACCCAGAGGCAAGAACTCGCTCTTATTTTTTCTCTTTACAAATTGGTTACAGCAAAGACCATTTTTTCGCGGAAAGCAACAGTTAATTTCTTAGGGACTTCATCACAAAAAAATGTTAGTGTGAGGCCTTGTACGTAATTTTTTATGTTGCATTTTGTGGGCTCACTGACACTTGCTGGGCTGTGCAAACAGCTGTAACCTCATAGCCCTGCATGAACGAAACGTGGCATCCATCACTCCATGCTGTTTCCGTGATGGTGTTGGGTGGAGAGCAGAAAATTTCTTTTATTTATTATTTTTTTAAAACAAGAACAGCATGGATTAAATTAAAATCGTCAAATACAGCAAGAAAAATGTATATCAAGCCGAGCTCCTGGTTACTTACACACGAGCCGAGACGGAACCCGGCAGTGACAGTCGCGGCCGCCATGCCCCACACGAGAAGCGCCGCCGCGCGAGGCATCAGCGGCGCGACCCTGGCCGCGAACGTGACGGTGATCGAGTACGCTTGCGAGCAGCCAGACGGCCAGCTTTGGCCTCCCATTGGCGGCCGCGTCGCCGGCGCCAGCCGCGCGCTCGAACGCGCGGAGGCACCAGAACAGCGTGGGGAGGAGCGCGTACGACGCGGCGACGAACAGCGCCGAGCCGGCGTCGCCGCCTGCCGACCGGCGCAGCGCGAGCGCGGAGGTGACGGTCAGGGCAACCAAACCGAGGCCCTGCAGCCATCGTTGGCGTTGGCAATCACCATGTCGGATCGTGCGAGAGAAACAAGGATGTGCTGGTGTGTCAATAAGGGCCTCTGCTTGCATCTATTGGTGCTCCATGTATGTACGACCGGACGGGCATCAGGCTTCCCTTCAATGTGAAGGAGACGAAGCTGCAAGCAAAGATCGCTGCATGTTTCTAACTAGTTTTGTTAAAAATAATTTTGATTTAGAGTCCATGTCGTAATAGAGTTCGTTTTTAAGTATAACTCAAGTAACAAATTTTAATAAGAACTTACCTAGCTTATGTGAACAACTAAAATACTTAATTCATTGCTGCTGTAATCTATTCGACCGTGAAATTCAAAGCTGTTACGAATTTTGCCCTGGAATTCTAATCTTTATTACTCGCAAATATTGCAATACATAAACTGGTTACAAGCATCTCAATTTATATGCCTATAACTCCTAATAGCACACGACTAGGGCTTCGAATTGGACACTACTTCAACTCGAATTACACCCGAAAAACGAACTCAATTACGCTAGGACTCTTAAGTCAAGATTAAATCTAACAATCTCCCCCTTAATCTTGACTTTCTAGCTTCTTTCCATCTTGTTTGAGTTTGGACGGCGACACATCTCAAACGTCCCTGACTCAACTCATCTTCAGAGCACTTCATCTTCGCTGAGCGCTTCGGCAACAAACGCTTTCTTCGTCTTCGGCTTTTGGCATTCTGAAGCAAAGTGTCCATAATCATTGCAATTATAACACCTCACTTTTGCCTTATCAAACCTCCGACCTTTACGGCCTTGGCCATCACCCCTGGAAGTGTTCTTGCCTTCACGCTTCGATGATTGTGCCTCCCACTCGGCGCGAGTCAACAAGAACTGTCCTTCACCTTTGTTGCTAGTATCATGGATGTATTCCTCATACGCTTTAAGGCGACCGATGACCTCCTCCATGGTCATTGCCTTTAGGTCTCCAAATTGCTCTATGACTGAAGCAATCGGGAGAAACTGTGAGGGAATAGCACGAAGGAATTTCTTCACCACATACAACTCTTCCACCTTCTCGCCAAGGGCCCGTATCTTGTTGACGATGACCGTCAACCGGACGGCGAAGTCACTGATCGACTCTGTTTCCTTCATACGTAGCACCTCGAACTCGGTCTTGAGAGTTTGTACCTTTGCTTCCTTCACACGATCTGCGCCAAGATGCATCGCTTTCAATGCCTCCCACGCAGCTTTGGCCGTCTCCTTTTCGGCCAGTAGGAAGAGCGTCTCCTCTGGGATGCCCTTGTAGATGGCCGCCAATGCCATCTGATCTTTGCGCATATCGACGTTGCTGTTCTCGATCGCATCCCACACTCCTTGAGCCTTCATATACACCTTCATCTTGATTGCCCATGCTGCATAATTGCTCTCCGTGAGCATCGGATAATGCAGCGAGATAGCGGAACTCCCCTTCGCCATCGCACCGGATGATGCCTCGTTGCCGTCGAGATCGCTTCCCGAATTACGCGACATGATCTTGGGCGCGGATCAAAAAACTTCGGCTACTTTGAAGGCCCTTGGACGGAGAGAAACGGAAGGAAAAGATCGTTGTTTTCCTTTTTCTCTTTTTCTTGAATTTTGCACTTGTTTGGACTTGCGCTCTTGCTGCTGCCTGCGTTTGGGTGCTGGCTCTGGTGCTTGGCACCTCCTTTTATTTGGGCCCTTGGCTGACTTGATCTCGGAGACGGAAAACTGAAAAAAAAAACCAATTGGCTCGGAGTCTTCTTCGGTTTCCGGCTCGGGTTCCTCTCCTTCCGAGTGAAATCGCGCTGAGAAACTTCACGGGCCTTTTTCTGTTGGTCTCCGAATCACCTTCTTTGTTCGTTCCCTGCGAGGCCCAACCCACGCAGCAGCTCCACCCGTGCGTGCACTCCTCCCCCGCCTGGGCTTCTTCCAGGTGCCGCACTCGGCCGCCTCTCCCGCCGCGCGCCGCCTCCTCCGCGCTCATTGCTCCTCTCTCAGGCGCCTCCCCGTCTCTTCTCCCCTCGCACGTGGAGCGGGCATGGCTTCCCCCCGCACGCGGCACGGCGGCGGCCTCCCTCTCTTCACCTCGCGGTGGGTGGCGGCGTCCTCCTCTTCGCCTCACGCCTGCGCGGTCGCCACGTCTCCACGAGCTCGGCCGGTCCCCGTGCTGCGGCGCGGCTCGCGCCCCTTCTTCCTCGGCGCCGGCGGCTCGCGCCTCCCCGCGCGACCGCGCCGCCTCCTCCTCCGCGCCTCCTTGTCCTCGCGGGCCTCGGCGGCCGGATCCGGGAGGGGAGCAACGGAGGCGGTGGCGAGGCGGTGGTGCGAGCGGCCGGCACGGAGGGCGCGCGCGGCGGTGGCGGTGGCGGCGGATCCGTGCTTGGCTCTGGCGGCGGCGGTCGATCCGGCCGGATCCGACCGGATCTACTCGGGCGATGGCGGCGGCGGCTGCGCCTCCTCGCCGGCTCGACTTCCGCACCGGTTGCTCCTTCTGCGGCGGCGGCCGAGAGCGGCGGTGGCCGCCCGAGGCGGAGATTGCTCCTCCCGGGGGCAGCGGCAAGAAGAACTCAAGGTTTTCTCTCGATCTCTCAAGCTCTAATCTCCTAGCTCTGATACCAGTTGTTACAAATTTTGCCCTGGAATTCTAATCTTTATTACTCGCAAATATTGCAATGCATAAACTGGTTACAAGCATCTCAATTTATATGCCTATAACTCCTAATAGCACACGACTAGGGCTTCGAATTGGACACTACTTCAACTCGAATTACACCCGAAAAACGAACTCAATTACGCTAGGACTCTTAAGTCAAGATTAAATCTAACAAAAGCTGTGTTTTCTTAGAAGATGATGTAGACTGTCGTAGTTAACGGAATAATGGCCTCGTTTCTTTAGCTTTTTCACCGGATTTGACTTTGCCTTTTTTTTAACGATCATTATTTATTAGATTAATAAACCGCAGTGATAATCGATGGTAAAAAAACTACCAACAAGCAAGCATTGGCAAGGTTGCTAGGCGGAGATAATGGCACAGATTTTCAATAATTTATGGGCTCATGAGCTACAAGGCCCAGCATTGCTAACCACATGGCCCATTAGACCTATCATGTGTTCGTGCAAATGGTTACGGTGGATGTTACGTTCTTCTCCTTTCGGAATGGTCCCTGCGATATATTTAGTTGGTGGATGCAGACTTCGCGCTGAAGGAATTCCAGATTTAGACAAAGGAGCTTGCAAACAAGAAAAGTGACGCCAAAGCATCGGCAGATGGAACCAAGTAAGAAACACACAAAGTGGCGCCGACAAAGCCGGAAGAAATTGCCGTTAATTTGCACTGACCGTTCACATATCCTTATCTCTGGTGCTTCAGCCTCACGGTGTTAGTGTAGTCTCCAAAATGGTAGGTAGGTATCCATTTTCTTATCAGAAGATTATGACCGAAACGGGAAAATGGCACTTGCCAAAATGACAACCACCCACCATTGTAAGCTTGTAGCTGAAGAGTGAAGCTATGCAAGCGGGCAAAAATGACAATTTCGATCGACATCCACTTGTCGGAATTTGGTCATGGACCAATCCAGTAAGTATATTAATTACAGCAATCCAACAGCGGATACATTACGAGGTCAAGCAAACAAGAAGACACCATTCTTGTATAGAGCCAAACAAAACTTCAACGCGCAATGAACCTAAAATGCTGTATATGCATATGTAATGATGCAACCAACAAGGCAACAACCATGTCATACACACAGACCCTCACAGCTAAGTTCGAACCTCAAGCCTTGTCCCCTATTTGTCTTCACCAATTTGCCTAGGAAAATAAGAAATAACCGTGTCAGGTTTGCCTTGAATGGGTCACTCGATGGAATTGTAAAAGAATTGCAGTAACATGTAGTCTTCGGTAAGTTACAGCATCATTACTTAAAGGTGGCAAGCGGAGATCCAGCGGTTGTGAAGTAGGAAGCGAGATCTATATTCAGATCATCGTACATGCTCAGGAATGGATGAGTCTGCGTATCAAAGACAACAGGTAGAAGAGATGGGTCAAGATCAGTGAGCTAGCTTTGCAAATGACGCTTTCAGAAAGATCATAAAGCTGTGAAGCAGACCAGAGTTTTAGCTTACTGATAGGGCTTGTGCAGACGACCTATCCGTATCCTTCTTTCGGATACTGAAAATCCACAAAGAAAATAAATAAACTGGGCATTAGCCTTCTTTTGGACACTGATTTTCCATAAGAAATCAATTAATATGTCCACAGGTGAGAGAATAACAAAAAAAAAACCTATCAAGAAGTTAGATAATCTCTGCATGTATAATGTACAGAGCAGGACTTTTGACTTGGGAGTCACAAGATCTCAAGCAAAAGGTAGAAAAGCCTCTATAGGTGGTGCTTGTAACTACGTCCATAATTTAAATTAAAACAAATTACTAATATCGCTCAGGTAACTTTCATTAGCGCGCTTGCTTCCGGGGAGCATTGGAGAAGCACATATACCATGCAGAAATGAATGAACAGAATTCCGGTGAAAACTGGTCTGATGGTGCAGAAGGTGGTGGTTGGTCGACAACAGCTTCAAGAAGTTCATAAAAGCTATCACAAGGAGGATATGGAAAATTCCCGGTGGCACATTCCAGCATAACTAGGCCCAGGCTCCAGATGTCACTCCTGTAACCATGTTTCTGCCCACTGATTCTTTCTGGCTGTCAAGAACAGAAATTCACTTAGATTCATTGAAACCAAAAAAATAGACAGCAATTCATTCCAAACTGGAAGATACATTTATTTAACTTGAAAAACTTTCACCCACCGCCATGTAATTATATGTGCCAATAAATGTATCTCGCTGTGCAGAAGAACTAGCAATGATGGCACTAACACCAAAGTCTGATATTTTTACTTCGCCCCTATGATTTATTAATATATTCGATGGTTTCAGATCTCGGTGTATAATGTGCTTCTCATGATGCAAGTACATCAGTCCTTTTAACACCTGCACAAGAAAGGTCCAATTTTTAATTAAAAAGGTCCATGTGATGCTAAGGTAACATTCTGATAGCAAAGAAACTATGTGGTCACTTATGCGACATGTCACTGGCCTGCTTACTGATTGCAGCAAGGTAGGGCTCTGGAATGGTTTTAACAGTTTTCAGGAAATCAGCGAGAGAGCCACCGTCCATGTACTCCAAAACAATAGAAATAACACCATTGTCATAAAAACACTGATAGCACACAACAACATATTGGCACTGTGTTGACAAGCTTATTTTCAACTCCTGGGCAATCTGTCTACGTATACTTTCCTGAATATTGAGTTGTATAACCTGCAAACACAATACACCAATGGAGATGAAGACCCTTTGCAATAGATAGGCACACGGTTACACAAAATGAGTACTGGTCACTTTCGAAGTTACAACTATTAGGTACAGTAAAGAGATAAAAGCTAAATCTCTAGTTTGTGCAGAAATAAGTGGAAGGGGCCATAAATATGAAGCAGCAAAGAATGTATGTTTCAGACTACCTTCAGAGCAAAAAACTGGCCAGTCCATTTGTGGCAAACCAATTGCACGATTCCACTACTACCTTTCCCAATCACTTTGATTGCATCTAGATCATCTACACTCAATTGATGATTATCCAACGGTTCTATAGGAGGAGCCTGGAGAATTGAGTGTTTCAGTATGTCAATCGAAAGGTGTGAACATAAAAGGAAAAATTAACAAATTAGATGAATGAAGAGTACAACAGCGATAACGATATTAGACAATCCTCTCAAACAGATGGTATTAGACAGCATTCTTCCACTATAAGCAAGTGAGCATTCCCATTCAGGAGAGAGACAGCCACTGGATACAGAATATATGATTTTGAAAACCCACTGCATATGCGGATATCTATGGCTAGTATCTACGACATCCCACATGAAAAATCACTACATGTATTCCACTCATCAAAAAGAAAGAAAAGAAAAAAGGCATCATGACTCATAATGCTACATATTGTTTTCCCTAAATCATTATCCTCATAAAGTAACTAGGGAATAGGATATGATAGCTATTGCAGAATTTCTATACCATATCCACATGTTTGCTAAGTACCCTGACATTAACATGAAGAAATCAAGCATAAGCGCCTACCTTATCACTAAATAGCACCCTGATTTCTAGACACATATCAAGTCCAAGTGAAGGACCATGTGAGAAGATCCAGAATAATGTTTTGATGAACCATTGTAAGTTTCGATAAGTGGTTAAGTATTTTTGCAAAGATCGCACTTTGTTTGGGCTGTTTTCTAGAATTGTCAGTAAAATCAGAAGTACAGCATGTGTTTATACGGTAGTACCGACGTTGTGAGGGCAGTCATACCGCACGAACGGTAGTTTCGGTCTAAGTTACGATACATTTTTTCCAGAAAGGTCCAGTGCAAGGTGCGAAGGTGCGGAATTACCGCTTTGGGGAGCAATAGTACCGCTGTGCGGTAGTACCGGCATGTTACGTGCGGTACTACCGATTTTCACAGAAAGCAGGATTTTGGGTTTTGAGTTGGGGTGACCATGTGGTCATGGTATGGGTGTTGTTGCTTGTGTGTACATGGGTTTATTGTTTGGTCCTAAGTTTAGGATCAGTATTTTTGTTGCATACTTTTTGCACAATGCATTATATGGATCAATTGTGCCAATTGATGACTTTGTGTATTGTGCGGTGCTACGTGACGGTTTGGTTGTTGTTGTTAGTTGTAGGACTTCGGAGCTAGATCATGGTGAGGCGTAGGAAGACTGGGACTAGGCACAGGGTGGTGCTGAGATCTAGAATGATCAGAGAGACGCCAAAAATGTCTAAGGCTCGTGGGGTTGTTACAAGCCAAGACGACAAGAAACCGGAGTAGGAGCTATCGGTGGACATGACAGGCAACGGCAAAGTGAATCGAGACTAGGCTCAAGGAGGAGCCGAGGTCCTGTGCGGTCAAGGAAGCCGAGTACCGTCATACGCAAGGAGAAGCATGTGATACACCAAGTGACTTGGGTCGTTTGCAAGCGAGGACGGTTCGGTGGGGATCCGAACGCGTGAGAAGCTTGGCAGCAATTCATTGGAGCCACATAGAAGATGGAGAAGCATGGGCGATGCTTTGTGGCAAAGGAAATGGAAAACTTCGTGAAGGCGGTAGAGGGGCATTTTGGTAAATTGCCTAATACTGAAAAGTGGCGGTATGTAAAACCGCAGCGTTGACCTAAGTGGTTTAAGTCTTGTATGTGCTAAAAATGTGAAGTAAGTCAAATGTTGATTCACTAATGGGTTAATGGTTGTAAGCCGCTTTGAGCTCTTGGGTTGGAGCCTTGTGTGTATGTGTTCTAGGCTTAGAGTTCTGCTATGCTAAGGGATTGGCTGTAAAAATATTCCTCTCCAAGTGCAATGGACATCCAGACTTTACCCAAGTGAGTTATGCCATGAATTCCCTTATGTGCTTTTGATTTTTTTGGTTTTCTTGTTTGAATTTCTCTTCTCTTGAACTTTTCTGGTGCCAAGAACGTATAAGAGGTGAATATGTCTTTTAGAGACAAGATTTCATCCATCTAGGCATGATCTTGAGGAAGTTCTTGAGGAAACCCGGTTTTTTGCTTGATTTTAGCCTCCTCAAGCGATTTCTTGATCCGAGGGTTTTTGATTTGATTTCTTCGGTGTTCTAACTTACTATGACATGTGGGAATACATCTAGACCTATCTTGGTCATCATCTACCCACGGGTAAGTTATATTCACCGATTTTGGTTTTGACTTGGTTTTGGTGCAATCTTCCAGCAAACTGAAAAGTGTCTCAACTTTGGCCATGATTTTCATGATCGTTTGTTGGAATAGGTTCACAATACCCAAAAGAATATCCTTGTAAAATTTCATATCATTTGGATCTACGGATCAAAAGTTCTCTCAATTTTGGTTTCTAAAATCAAGCTAAAAATACTATTCATTTACCTGATTTTACTGTAGCAGCGGTCAGACCGTCATTAAAGTAGCGGTCAGATCGCCTAGAACCGGTCAAACCGCCATTTTTATGCCGGTTAGACTACCAGGAAGTGGTTGCTTCAAGTTTTTGTGCTCTTGAGCCATTTGTGTTAAGTTTTTGGATGAAAACTCTAATGCTGTATAGTTATGTAAGAATAAAATCTTGAATACTGAGGTAAATTTCGAGTTGGCACCATTCACCCCGTCACCACATCCATCTGGTCGGACACCAAGCATAACCAGCGCTCAACAACAATTCACTCAAATGTGAATACAGAATCCTGCTCGGTACCTACTAATCCAAGGCTCCAAGCAAATCCCAATTGCTAGCTATGTCCATCTCACCAACAAAAACCAAGATAACACCCAACCTTGCCGAGTCCAGTCCTAGGATTGCCAAAGGCTAGACCCAAACGGGTGAAAAGACGCGATTCTCATCTTTGGTGTGGTTTACCTCGCCTTCTTCGCTCTGCGAGACGATGCGGAGGCCGTCCTTGTTGACGAGCAGATCGCCGTCCTTGAACGTCCCGCTCTGCGTCCTAACGGAGCCCAAAACAAATCCCAACATCACGGAATCAGCACGAGCAACGCATCCAAGAAAACAAGTGTGATTGGAGAGAAAGGAAAGAAGAGGGAAATTGGAGATTACAAGAATGTGTCGATGGTGGACCCGTGGGAGGAGGGCGAGCTTGCCCGGCTTCGAGGCGGGGCCATCGGAAGGCGGCGGCGAGGGGGATGAGGTGGTGTCGGGCTCGCTCGCCGGTGTGGATGGGCGGCTGGAGCCTCGGAGGAGGCGCGAAAGGGAGACGAACTAGTAGAACATGTGAGAGACGGTTGTGCTGCTGCTAGCCTCCTTTGCTTTTTCTGGATTCGCATTTGCAGGTTCTTTGATCTCAAAGGCTGAGATAATTGGCGCTTAGGCACATGTGTGTTTAGTCAATGCCTTAGAAAAAAACATACTGCACACTAGGGTACAGCACATTGCAATGGACACCTAGTTTGGTTGTCAGTGGCATCGACCTGTTTTAAATAGTTTTTTGATTTTTTTTATTTTAAAAATTAATTTTTGAATAGAGTGATATTTTTAAAATAGTTTGTATAAATCATTTGTAAGGGTCACTGCAGGAGTCGATTTAAACAATAACTTCTCAATACGAGTGTCTCTTACTACATCAATCTCTCTCGCAATTAGTTAAAAACTAAAAAACACAGCCAAAAGTTACAATACTTTTGAACATGGCCTAAGACTGATAGTTGTTATAGTGTATATAATTCTTTGTTAGGATAACGGGTGGATTTTTTTGGGCTATGGGTTATGGTTTTTTATTTAAAATTTTGAATTCTGGCTATTCGTAAAAGAGAGTATGGAGAGAGACATTTGTATTTGATTTTAGCTAATATAGATGAATTCGATATAATATCTACTGTAATCAATTTGTAGACTCCGTCTTAAAAAAACATACTGTTTCAAAACTAGATAATGTAACATAAACCTAAAAAAATCCAGTCAGAATCTATACCGTCGAAAGGTTGTCTGGATTAGTTGTTCTCCCACATGTGATCATCATCTATTCCACAATTGTCGACCACAGTTAAGCCATTGAAAATTGTTCAAAGTTTACGACAGTGGCACTTGCAAGAAAATAGGAAGAATTGTTTCTTTCCTATTTCTTGAAATAATTGATAAGAACATGTACCCTATGGATACAATCATATTTGCTATGCTTCTTGTTCTAATTACAAGAGCTCCTACGCATCACTTAAATTATCAGGTAAGTTTGTTTCAAACAGATTTCATTTTGTTTGACAAAGAACTTATGATATTACATAATGAGAGTTTGTTGCGTTTGTTATCATGTACCGAGATTTATGATCAAGATCATACAATACGTGAGGCTACACATATGTTAAAACCGAGGACGGTTTTTTATCAAGAAGGGGAGGATGATGTGACCACGCCACAAACACACACGACAATAGCGCCCAATATCAAGATTGAACTAAAGGTGAATTCGTTTCTTCAGCTTAAACATATTTTAAATGAGAATATGATGCTACCTAATGATGAAAATATATATTTTGACAGCACCACGTTATTTTTACATTAATTCAAGCAAGAGTTCAAGTTGGACACGTTTTGGAATCCAATTCGGCCTCCAGATCAATTCGGATTCAGCCTGACAGGCCCAACTTCAAATGTGCATAACTTTCACATACGAAGTCCGTTTGAGGTCCATGAGTACTTTTTGGAAAGCTTTGCTTGTCCTCTTTCCAATGGATCTTGTATCACCTCTAAATTCCTTCTGTACGTACTGCAATTATCAAAAGAGTCCGTGTTGGACACGTACTGGAATCAGATTCGGACTGCTGCAATGGTGCAAGTTTAAACGGGCATAACTTTCTCATACAGACTCCATTTGGGACGTTCTTGTACTTCATGGAAAGCTTATCAAGTATACTTTCCAACGGATCCAACCTCATCTTCAAATTCCATCCGAGCCGACCGGAATCATCAAAACAATCCACGTTGGCTTCTGAATCCGAGTCAAAAAGGGTGCTGCGCCACCTCCACTTGGGCCCATGGGCCTTGTAACCCTAGGGTGTGCACTTGGACATCCCAAGGGGTTATATAAGCCTTTTATTCATAGCTTTTAGGGTTGGATTTTGTTTAGATCAGTTTAGCCCCTTGTGCAAACTCCACGTTCTCTTGTGTCGGCTAGACCAACAGATTCGTGTTACAGAACCTCAACTATCCTTGTGCGACTTTTATATCTAGCAAATTTCAGGTTGCTCACTATCTTTGTTCTTGCGTGTTCATCGGTTGCATGCAGGAATAGACCTTCGTGGTTAGGTCAACCGCGTTCTTGGCACGGTTGATAACATCTTGGGGTTGGTTCAGCGATTGCTAAGGCGCAAGCGTCGTCGTACGGTTGTAGTCAGATCGTGAGAGTCACTTCCACCAAAAATCGATAGTTATCATCCTATCGGAAGATCGGGACCCCGATGCCTCATCAGTTGGTATCAGAGCTTCAGTTGACCGGTAGGAATTCTTTGTATCCCTAGTTAGTAGATTGATTTTTATTTCCCATAGTCTAGAAAATTGCCCCACAAAAAGAGTTAATTCCCGCAGTCCAAACCCCGTTGTGCCTTTCAATCTATTAGTTTTGGTTTGCTAAATTGAATTTGTGTCCGTTTTAGCTTTGTCTAGTTGCTGGTCATATCTTTGTTCCATTGAAAATCCAAACAAAAAAAATTCCCCACCCCAAACCCTAATTCCATTTCGGCTGATTTTTCCTTCCTCTGCAGCCGCCACCAAAAATGCCATACCTTTTGATTCCGAGATTATTTTTGAGTGAGACCACTGCCATTAGATTCAAAACTTCATTATCCATCTATCTGTAAAATTTCACGTCCTTCCAGCAAGGCAATTAAGAGATATCTGCGGTGAAAGTTGACCTAAAATTCCAGATTGGATCTGCAACAGTCGGCACTTGTAAATTTTGTGCGAATTTTTCGGTCGGTTTCCAGAACTTGGCCCCAAAACAAAAGTTGTAGAAAAAGCCGTCAGAAAACATAGAAAAAAAGAATCATTGAAAAAAAGGCAACTGAAAAAAGTTACGGCCAAAATACCGACGTGCTGTCCAGTGGACAGAAATCTTCAGTTTCCAAGTTTTGGGTCAATCTTTGTGCTCTTCAATTACAGATTGCATTCGATTGAATTATCTTGCATTTACCATTCCTATACATTACCATACACATATTTTAGCCTTCTTCCATCCTTGGTTGATCAGCAACATAGGCTAAGTGCTAGATACGAACTATAATTCAATTCTGTGCAATTTCTGAAATTAATTGATTGTTTTCCTTTGCTACAAAATACATAGCCTATCCAAGCTCCACTTTTCTACTAACCGAACAGGTCTTGCTGTACCTTGCAATCGCTTTACTCATCACTTGAGTTGGATTTATCACGAACCAGCCACCGGTTGCACCACCTGTTTGTTTTGGTAAGAACTTGTAAGAATTTGGTTAAGAGCTTGAGCGATGCGTGACTTGATTTGAGCCTCCATATCCTAGTAGTTGATAGGAACATTTACTTGTGATTTGTTTCCTTGTTTTCTACTAACAATGACAGGCTTGAGAAAATTGGTAGATTATGATGCCATCGTGGGCAGATTTGAACTTGAAGGGAAACAATTACCGGTATATATCTTGCCACTCACCGCTGAGAGTACGTCGTCGGACTATTTCTTGTGGGTTACTATGATGGATAGCTACTTTGAAAGACAAGATCTTGATCCTTATGAGAAGATGAGCATGGCAAGGACGGCGCTGATTGGTGATGTTCAACATTGGTGGTCGAATCTCGAGTTCCATTATATATACACATGGGAGGAGATGAAAAAGAAATTGCGACACCGTTTTGTACCTCCAGCACCCACGGTCACAAGCGAGGTGGAATCTGAGGTAACTGAAAATGTTGATATTGTTTTGGTTCCTACTCCATCTACAGATATCACCGAGATACTTGAAGAGGTGAAGGATGATCTGGTGCACCTTATGCCATTAGAGGAAAAGTTTGAGGTACCTACAGTATCTGATGAGGACGATAATGACAAAGGTACTAATTTGGTGCTACAACAAGACATAGATCAATATATACCTGCTGTAGTGCAATCTTTTGATATTCCTTGTGTTGACTTGAATAAACCATGTGCTGATCTAAATTCTCATAATTTTGCCCATGTCGAATTAATTGCACATAAGGAAGTATTTGATAGAATATCCCCTGCTGATGCATTGTGCTATATCAAGCTTAATGAGGCCGTTAGTTTGGATTGTGCTATGGAGAAAGTTTCTGAACTTGTATGTTCGAAATTCTTGTTTAGTGTCTACACCCCTAGGTATAAGTTTAATTTGATTAAAAATTATGGTATAGAAAATCAATTTCTTGTATATCGAATATGCATAACTTGTGATCACATGGATGAATTGAAGCTTGCTGTTTTGAACAACAACTCTTGTATGCTCAATCTTGTTCATTATGAAAGAAAAATTAAATTTAGTGATCATTCAATGCCTATGTGTTCTTCTCTTGTTGAACCATCTAACAATGGCAATCTGAATAATGAAATTGATGTATGAAAGAACTTGCAAATCTTTTCACCCTTACTAGATGAATTTGCTATTGCTCAATTGAAATCTGATTATATGGATAAACTTTGTTTGATTCCAAAAGTTGTAGCTTTGCCCATATGTGCCACCACTACAAGTTTACAACTTCAAAGATTTAAATTGCATAAATGCTTCACTTACATTTGCAAAACAAGTTGCAATAATTCCTGTGTGAGAAATTCTGATTTGTTCATTAACATATACGGTTACTTTTGGGTTTTGTTTAGACTAAGTTAGCTTTTGCTACTTCGCCTTGTACTCGCGCGTGTCGGCTAGACCACCCGGATACTTGTCTTCGGAACCCCACCGTTTTTCTGTTTTCGATTGAATCTTACATCGTTATTTGCAATTGAGTTGCTGTTCATCTTGTTCTTGCTTGTTCTTCGATTGCTTGCATGAACAAGAACCCTCGTGGTTAGGTTGATCGTGCGCCAACAAGGTCACGAACAATCTCTGGAGTTGGTGTATCGATCGCTAAGGCGCAACGTCCTTGGATGGTTGTAGTCGGGTCGTCAACGTCATCTCCTTCCCCAATCGAATCTACCACTCTCATCGAAAGATCGGGACCCCTAGTGCTATCAATAATCCTTCCTATTTTTTGCAAAAAATAGGAATGATTATTTCACCATGCTAGTATCACATCCTGATGATCGAACAACACAATGCCAAATAACTTTACTTCCACCAGCTACAGCACGCCTCACTGCCCCGCCAACGAGGGCAACGAGGGAATGTGATTGCTCTCATGCCAACGACTGGGCTACGCCATCCTAATTGGAGGCAGAAGACGGCGCAACACCTACAGAAATCCACGGCGGCATCATGGAAATAGCGTCGACTATTGGGTGGGTTTTTTTAGATTTATGGTTTAAATATTTGAATTTGTACTATTTGCAAAAGGTAGTACATACAAAAAAATAATCACATGTAATTTTAACCGGTACATCTGAACTCAGTACACTTTTTATTATAATATTTCTGTTAACCTATCTTAAAAACGCACTATTTAAAAACTAGTTATTATAGTCCTACGAAAAATTGAACGTTCAAACGGGGCTAAGACCTGCAACTCCAACCATGGATAAGCTCAACCTGTGCAATACAACCACGTTTACAGGCACAGCAGCGAATGACAACGACCTCACGAGCAAAACGTCAAGCTACAGTGCGAATCATCGGCGACTGGCCACAACAAGATGCGATCGAATGGCTAACGGACGGGCCGCGCGATAGCCTGAAAGTGTGCCGAGATTTTCTGCAAAACCTGGACGACGTCGCCAATGGGCAAGCTCCGGCGGTTTCCACGGCGAAAGCAACGGTGGGCGCCTGCGACAAGCAGGCACCTCTCGCCATCCCGCGGTGGCCGTTGACCTCTCCTTCGTTCGCGAGTGTTCAGATCCGACAGTGAGATCGATCGCCGGTCGTATGAACCTGACATCTTGAGGCTTTCGTGCAGGATGGTAGAAGACTTGGGGTGCCTTTGGTTGGGCTTTTGGAAGCTGCTTTTGCTTCTAAAAAGCCAAAAGCCAACCAAAGGGGTGAAAACCAGAAGCTGCTTTTTCAGAAACAGCTACTTTTAAAAAAAAAACTCGACCTGCGGGGGGAAGAAGCCACCCCGGGCATTTCGTTAAGAAGAAGACCTTCTCACACAGGCCGAGAAAACCCCCGAACCCCTGCCCACACCCTGACACAGGGGCACCGTTGCCCTGTGAGACATTGGGCCGGCGCAGAGCACCGGAAACAGCTACTTTTGGGTAGTATAGTTTTGAAAGCACCTTAGACCCTGCTTTTGGCTTTTGGCTTTCTGCTTTTGAAATACTGAAAATAGAGAGCTGTTTCACAGTTGTTTTAAGGAAAATAGAGATAAGAGATAAGTTTTATACTTGTTTGAACCAAACAGTTTACAGCTTTTCCACAGCCCACAACCTACAGCAGCTTTTCCACAGCCCACAGCTCACAGCAGCTTTTTCAAAAGCCACAGCTCAACCAAACACACCCTTGGACGACTTGTCCCAAACTGACAGCTCTGGTCTCTGGCAAGTTGCATCAGTTCGACGACAAGATGTCACTCTTCAGCACCACTGCATCGCTACAAGCTCAGGACATTAACCTGAATGTACTGCCTCCGGAGCTGCTCACCACCAGTTTAATGCCCATTATTTCTACCACATCTGACACTAGTGACAATCTGAACATGCGAAAAACGTACAGCGATGTAATGTAAGCACGAGTGGCGATGGGGCAAAGAAAAACACATTCCATGTGTTGGTGTCATACAAAGACTCTTTCTAGCCATCGTCAACTGACAACTGATCATTACAGGTTACAAGCTAATCATAACTTCTTACCTACAACGCCCCAATGTCTGGACTACACTGCTAGCTCGGGGATGATCGAAAATAGCATTCAGTGCCCGCTACGGCGTCTCCTATCATCATGGGCAGCAGGCGGTCGGAAAGGGAACCTTGCAAATTGGATCTTAAGAACCGGGGCGGCAGGCTTCCTCTCATCAAAGCGGTATTCTGCGAAACAACCCTGTGGAAGTTCAGTCTGTGCAACCAAGAAACTATTATTCTTACCAGTTGAAACTTGCTATACTTAGCACTTCGGTGTGTTCTGCAGAAGTTTGCCACTAGAAATATTTACAAAATACGAGTGAACTGTCTGGCTTGTCTTAATAGCTAAAGCTTTTGAAGGAAGATGGTTGGTGCATGGAAGTCTGAAACTCAACATGATGCTAGAGTCTAGACTCTAGAGCTACAGACCTACTGTACATTGTCCAATACTACTAGAAACGAACACAATACATGGATAGCAAGCATATGAAGACAACATTCAGTTTTATATATTGAATATAACATGCATGTATATCCCATCCTTGCAAGCTCCTATCACACTTTATTTAAGAAAGAAGGCATAATATGATTATTCTAATCCAGATAAAATAATGCCTCCACTAGGGGATATATGCTCTCCTATTCACACTTTATTTAAGAAAGAAGGCATATTATGATTATTCTAATCCAGATAAAATAATGCCTCCACTAGAGGATATATGAATGAATATCAAGTGAAAATATCAATGTAACAAATCAATGGCACTGGAACAAGAACCTTGGAGAGCCTCCATGGCAGTCAATGCACGTTTTGCATCACTGAACTCCACAAAGCACAGAACATAAGCCTTGTCACCACTCTGCAAGTAGGAAGCAAAAAGCGAGTAATAAAGCTGGGTTGACTCAAATACTACAAGAAGAAATAAGGACATTTCACAGTAATAAAGGGGGTTTGTGATACAAAACAAGGAGAAGCAACTGTTTGTTCATTACCCGAGAAAATGAGGTAATGCCCAAAAAGGAATACAACAGTGTAGCAAACTTGACACAGGGCACTCGTTAGTTGGCTCTCAGGAAAAGATGCTACTAAAGAAAGTCTGGAAGCAAACCCTACCTTCAAATATGTTCAATATCTAGACATCAATGTAATTGCTATTAGCATTAATTAGTTTCATAATATCCTACATCTGTTTGAATATATATGTTTTATTGCAATGGCTGGAAAAATAAATTTCATTGTATAAATATATTCTTAACATAACATGAATTCTCATACGAATTCGAATGCACATGCACAGAATTGCAAGTGAATGAATAAGTGGTAAAGAACCATCCAACTGTTATTTTTTACAAGTGAGAAAAAAAATGATGCATTGAAAAAAGCAAAGCGCATACACGTCTGGGCTCCTTGTGCACTACTCTGAGGTCCTTGAAGCCAACGAAAGGACGGAACAAATCTTCAAGAGAAAGATAAGGCTTGCAAAACTAAACTAACAAGATAAAGAAATATAATGCAAAAGAATACTAAGTAGGAAGGATACGGGCTACTTCTCTCCTTGTGCAATCAGTAGGAGACCATCAACAAAAGAATGTTGGATTCATCTTCTAATGGTCCATCAACGTTCAAAAGGGGGCTGGGGCGCTCCACTTCTGGAACACCAGCACTTTTGCCTAGCGAAGAACTTCCCCTTACTAAAGCTGGATCTTCCAAAGGACTAGGTCCCCGTGCCCCAGCTCCAGTAGGCAGTGCACTCAAACCAGGCAAAGCAGGATGGCTCACTCCTGCTGGAACATCCAAACCATAAGCTCTTGACTGTAGTGGTACCTGTAGATCAGAGCAATCTGCTATGTGACAAAAACATAAAGGTATTTTCTTTGCTCTTACAAACAAATCCGCTAACAGTCAAGCTGTATTACATTATTTCTAAGAATATCTGATGCTCCGTGCAGAGCAGCAACTCTTGAAGCATAATAAGAGGCCTCAGGTGGAAGATACCCAGGAAAATCACCTTGTGGATCTGCTAATCAAATAAAATTAGCCTATGACAGCAAAAGCCAAAAGGCATGTTGGACATTTCTAATGTGATGAGCCGATGATAAATATCATTTTCAAGTTCCAACCTCAAAAGAAAAAGAAAAACAAAGCAAGAGATAAAACAGAATGCATGTCTCAGTAAGGCATGCATTTATATCAATGCAAACCACACCCTTCTATATTCATCTTCACCATGTATAACTCTGTCAAGAAAGTTATTCAGTTATTCTTATACCTTCAATAATTCAGCTACAGTATATCCAAACCAATGCAACTGCAATGTAGGAGATAACCACTAATTCGATTCAATCATGGATCCACAGTTGCCACCATGGTATGCTTCACAAATCGCAACCATACACCATAACCACATATTTTGCACTTCCTCTAACGATCAATAGTGCTCATGTATATTGTATAGAAAGTAATAGTTGCAATTCGCCTTGACACCCATACAGGTTGTTTCTTTGTATAGTAGTTCGATTCAACAATGAGATTTCCATGGGTCAATTGGTTATCACATCACATGACCCCTCACAACAGAAGTGTCCAATTCAGGGGAATCCTACATTCTACCCTTTTTAGCATACCTTATATTTCTCCTACCCCACTTACCAAACTCAAAATAGTAAAATGTTCAGCTGGAATAGTGAATAAATAACCTTTTGTTCTCTGAAATTACCTAACATCAAATTCACAACACTCCATGAGTTGGTACTCAAATTCCCCTTTGCAGTGTGCAGCTTAGTACCAATTGAAAATATACAAAAATTTATTCAGACTGAACAAATATGACCAGAACGAACCATCTAAACGGCCCAAACAAAGGATCTTCCTTTGCACTTTATAACCCAAAATTGAACCTTGCATGAACTAACTCTATGAATCTTTAGAAGTAACATCAGCGAGCTAAGCAGAGGCAAGCCACTAAAACCACCCTCTATTATCCAAGGATTTGTCCACTCGAATCAAAACGCGGAAGGAACCATGTAGAAGAGGCCCGGTTGGCTGGGTCGGAGAGGGCGGGTGCGAGCAATACATACCCCTGTCGTGCGAAGAGGGAGGGGCGTACGCGCGATAGGGATCCGCCATGGGCGGCGGAGGAGGTGGACGGCGGCGCCTGACCGCGACCGGAGTTGGGTAGAAGATGCGGCGGACTCCGCGACCTGGGACCCACGATGCAAGCGGTTTGGGGATCTTGGGTTGGTCAGGGTTCTCGGAAGACGGCCCACGGCCCAGTGTTGACTCCTTACAGAACAAAACTTGGGGCCGTACTGCTACTGTTTAGGGAAGAAAACTGCTATAGATACCAAAATATGCAAGGCATTGCCGCATTAGATACAGATAAACGATTACCAGCCTGAGGCCGCATTAGATACAGTTATTAGTTTATACAACTTGAGACATAAGGGCTTAACCCTAGATCATGCATGAACACCTAGAGTAGTAGTGTCAGATCGGGAGACTTACGGTCGCCGATGAATGCCATGAGCGAGGACCTCGTGCCTGCGTGATGCAGGCGTAGGGAAGAGTTGGTGAAGGTCGCAGAGGCGTCAGTGTCCGGGTAGTCGCCGGCAATGTCCTGCAGTGGCGGCGATCTTCCCGTTGCTGGCAGCGCGTAGTAGATCGGATCTTAGGGTTTGTATGGAGTTTTAGCTCTCACGGAGAACCAACGTCAACCAGAGAGGCCGGAACTCCAAACTTATATCTGGCGCTATGCAAACGGGGGACCGTAACCAAAAACAGTTAGCCCCCCGATCAGGGCTCGTAGGCATGGGTGACGTGGGTATCACCCCACGTATCCCTCTTTTGGCCGTTTGGCCTAGATCAAAACTTAACATTCTCCCCCTTGATCGTAAGGCTAAACATCATAAGCCCTCTCTCAATAAAAATTCACACCAAAATAATGCGTCACAACAGTCAATTAAGTACCGCTGGACATCAGTACTTATAGTGCTCCATTCTATATCGATCGGATAACATAATACTTCATGGGAGTTGGTTACTTTATATGGTCCTCTTATTCCAGGATCACAGGCTCTCTATTAAACCCATGCCGGCAATATGATCACGAAAATTATTGGGTGGTAAGCCTTTTGTGAGCGGATCCGCAAGCATAAATTTAGTTCCAATATGCTCAACCTTAATTGTTTGATCCTGGACTCTATCTTTCACAACATGATACTTTATGTCAATGTGCTTGGTAGCTGCACTTGACTTGTTGTTACTCGAATAGAAAACTGCGGGTTGATTATCGCAGTACAAAATGAGTGTCTTAGAAATGTTGTCTACCACTCTTAATCCCGGGATTAAGTTCTTAAGCCATACAACCTGCCCGGTAGCCTCATAACATGCCACAAATTCAGCCTGCATTGTCGACGATGCAGTAAGTGTTTGCTTTACACTTTTCCATGAAATTGCTGCTCCTGCGAGGGTGAAAATATAACATGATGTGGACTTCTTAGTGTCTTTACACCCCGCAAAATCAGCATCAGAATAACCGACAACCTCAAAAAAAAATTGCTTCTTGTTCTGGGGATTCTTGGGTTCGGTATTCATCAAAAAAAATTTGGGGATTTCATTGGAGTTTTCATTAGGGTTTTGAATCCCCTCCTTCTTACTTGCTAAACCGAGCCTTAATCATTAGATCTAAACCTCCGAATCCAAAATCCAAAGTTCGGGGTTTCAACTAGGGTTCATGAAGATTTCTAGGGGCGCTCTGATACCAAATATTAGTTTATACAACTTGAGACATAAGGGCTTAACCCTAGATCATGCATGAACACCTAGAGTAGTAGTGTCAGATCGGGAGACTTACGGTCGCCAATGAATGCCATGAGCGAGGACCTCGTGCCTGCGTGATGCAGGCGTGGGGAAGAGTCGGTGAAGGTCGCAGAGGCGTCGGTGTCCGGGTAGTCGCCGGCGATGTCCTGCAGTGGCGGCGATCTTCCCGTTGCTGGCAGCACGTAGTAGATCGGATCTTAGGGTTTGTATGGAGTTTTAGCTCTCACGGAGAACCAACGTCAACCAGAGAGGCCGGAACTCCAAACTTATATCTGGCGCTGTGCAAACGGGGGACCGTCACCAAAAACAGTTAGCCCCCCCGATCAGGGCGCGTAGGCGTGGGTGACGTGGGTATCACCCCACGTATCCCTCTTTTGGCCGTTTGGCCTAGATCAAAACCTAACAACAGTGACAATGACTCTGTTCTTTTTTAGCTTTTGGTTTCAGTTTTTGATTTTTCTATAGTAACAAGCTTTTAAATAAAGTATTTTTTAAGATAGGACTTACTAATTAATTGTAGTTCATATTATACTGACTTTATTTATATTAGCAAAAACTCTACTGAATTTCTGTTACTCTATAATCTTTCTTATAAACAAACTAAAAGATATAAGCTACAGCTAAAAAGAGTAGACCCATAGCTACAGGATGGGTCTATGAAATCTGAGGGAAGCTATAACGTACCTCTCAGATACATCCGACAAAAGAAGATTTACTTTACACTCGGAGCTACATGATATTTATTATAGCTTTATGAAGGCAACGTGGCTTTTTTGAAGCAACAATTCCTACGGATATAATATCTCACTCCTATATTGATAGCTAGAATGACTGTCCATAGCAGTACATTAGAGATACTCTAGTGATATGCATCCGATCAGAATCTACCATATATTAAAGTTAGGGGACTTCCCGGCTAGGAAGCTGTGCCACGTCACTTTTTTGCGAGAAAGCCCCTGCGTTTTGCGAAATCGTGTAGAGGTCCTCTTTCCTCGCAAACAGGTCCCTGCCAGGTTTTTTTTTCTAGAAAGCACCCTCCACTTCACCGATAGCAACCCACGATTTCCAAAACTATGTATAAGTCATTGTTTAGTTACGTGCAGGTCCTTAGTTTTTTTGCAAAAAAGCCCTTTGATTTTTCCGAAATTACGCATGCCTCCTCGATTTTTTTAAGAAACGTCTCACGAATTATTGTCTCTTTTACTTCGGTCTATACGGTGGCTAGTGCGGCGTGACGCCGCGCTTACGTAGCTAATTGAGAAGATAACACATCACCTGTAGCATAGCAGCCACATCCACATAGTAACTCATTTTTCACTTCAAATATTGTTTTGTGTACATACTCGTTGTGTTGAGTGCAACAGGAAGCATTACAACTGTTTAAAATTTTATTCTTGAATCTAACAAGAGAAACTATTGTTTTAGAAAAACCAGGCCGTAGAACATCGCATGAATAAACATGATTTATAAATGATTACACTCTTATACATATTATGTCAGATGAAAAGGTTAAGTTAAAACAACAGAGACGTATAAACAAATAATCATTATAATACGTGTATGTGTAATTTAATTATGTATTTTGCACACACTTTCCACCATTCACTAATCATCGTTCAACAAATATAGCAGCGGGAAAATGTGGAAGGAAAAGTTTAAGAACTTTTTGCCTTTTAGAATTAAAAGTTACAGTACAATAGCCATTCCAAAAATATTTATTAAAAGTACTACTTTGCACAAAACAATTAATCATTATCGTAACATTCTGTAGATAGGTAATATTTATTGAGAAGAATCTCATAGAAAACAGTATGACTTTAGGCCCTCTCTGATTCAAAGGATTGGTGGAGGAAAAATACGGGATTTAGGATTCCAGAGGATTGGCTACTGTTCATGTATTTGATTTGTAGGAACCACATCAAGAAATTCTAGAGGAATACTATTCATTCTCCATGGTTTCATAGGAATTTATAGGAAAAAATTCATCCACCCCAACCTCTTTGTTGAATTCTTGTGCATGAAGAACAAAAGAGCAGACACGTGAGAAATTCATTGGGCATCGCTTTGCTCTACACCTCCACTGTCTTTGCTGGAGCCGTCGTCGTGCCGAAGTTGAAGGATGCCACCGTCACACCACGAATTTGGTGTTGCCAACCTTAACTCTAGCTCCTGCCATCGCCATTCTTCGTCCAAGTTGGCGCCATCGGCCTGTCGGGCTTCGCCATTGCACCCACCACTCCCACTCAAAATGGTGCCATCGGACATCACCCTCGCTCCTGTTGCAGACGGCCAACCTGGTTGCCAGCCTTCGCCCTCGCTCTTTCCATCGCCACCCGAGCTAGTGTTGACATCTTTGCCCTCGCTCTCTCCGCAGCTCCGTTGCTACTCAGTTGTTCTTATGTGGATGAGAATGAGTAAACAACAAGATGGGTGGGATAAGAACGACAGTGTTTGTTGAGTTAAATCAGTGTCGGGATGAGTGGGGCTACCTGAAAGTGGCCAGCTAATGAGGGCATGTTCTTTTCGGCTACGACTTATGGCTTTTGATTGAAAATTTTGAATTTTGGTAGATTACGGAGAGACAGATACTCACTTGCAATTTTGACTGGTACAGATGTTAAGTTTTTAACGTGTAGATCGTTTAACTTGTAGACCCTGTTTTAAGAAAATACTCCGTTTGAAAGTTAGGTACTGTAGCAAAAGCCAAAAACCGCCAGTTTTTGACTTAAAAAACATGCCCTGAGTTTTATCTTATATTGTTAGTTAAATCGGTGCAATAATCTCTTGTAGTTATACTAAAAGCAAATGAGATTACTATTCTCTCTAAAATTCTTGTGTTTTTCTTCCTGCTAGAAATCAAACACCGAATCCTATAAAGATTCCTGTGTTTTCTAATTATTTATTTTGCAGGTACATTCCTATCCTATTTCTATATTTTTTTATATTTGTACATTTTGAGAATACTGTGAGCCCTTAATCGGAATCTATGAAAATTTTTACAGTCGAAATTGGGCTGCCCGTGGGAAACGGACAACCGGTGGAAAGAAATCGCCTTCCTTCCCCTGCAATCTTCTATTCGTTTGGTAATTGGTACGAAACCTCGCTACACTACCTGACAACGCCTTCCCCGTCGCTCGCCGCCGCGCCTACGCCGTCCGCCGCTTCCGACCGAGCTGCGGCCGCCACCATTATGCCGCCCAGCCACCGCAGCACCCCAATCCCTCCGCCGCCAACCTCCTACTCCCCAACCCCTCCGCGTGGACGGCCACAAAAACCACCTCGTACCCACCAAGGCAACCCCTCCCCGCGGCTGCCTTAACCGGAACCGAGGGACACGATCGTGGCGAGGGGAATGGATCGGTGGCCGAAATCAAGGTCCTTACGGCCGCGGCGTTGACCGCGCGCCGCCCCTCGGCCGTGCGGAGGTACCCTCCGGGCTGCGGGAGAGGCGTTGCCGTCTCCGAACCAGGGGCATTGGTGGGTGAGGGCGACGCCGACGCAAGTAAACCACATGCAGCGATGTGCAACGGTGAGGCGAAGGCAATTGCTGGTGAACAGAAGGTGGTGCTGCGTGAGAGTACTCTTGAAGTCTTGACCATGAGAGTTCCAACACTAATGGCGTGGGGAAGAGTGGAGGAGATGAAGATGGTAGTGGTGGTGCGCAGGAGGAAGGTGGTGGGCGGCCTTGGATAGTGACCGGGCTCATGCTGGCACCGTTCCTGCCGTGGCCGCAGCATGGGAGGAGGTCGCTTCGGCGGAAGCTGTTGTGAAGCATGTGTCAATCGCCGTGCTTGGGCTTAGCTAAACAAGATACATGGGTTGGACCATCTTGAGACTGTATATGCCTTGGTGGATGATGATCACGACGACAGTGAAAGACTTGCTCATTTACCCGGGCATCAGATGGTTTGGTAATTTTCCTATGCTGATGGTCAGCATTTCAGATCCTAATTACTGATAGATGAGCTGCTGTTTCATGCCAAACCTAGTTAGTCGAGCAATTAGTCAGACAATAGCGGAATCTAGGTGTTGGAGGAAGGTCTCATACCATGTGCTGCTGTAGTTTTGCAGATACCAGTAAAGATTGCAGGCTTAAACAGTTAAACTGCTCAGTAAAGCATCCTTTCGTGTTTAGTTTTCTGTTTTCACCTGCTTTGCATTATCTTCTTATTTTGTTAAACTGCTCCCAATTATTCTTTTGGATGCATAATTAGGAGCATCTCCTCACTCATAATAATACGTATTGGGGACATAAGCTTGTGCTAGGTTCTTTTAGGCTGTGACTTTTGACTTATGTCTTTTGAATTTTGACTATTCGGGATAGAGATTATGAAGGAGACAGTTGCATGTGATTTTGGCAGATACAATCGAAATCGGTACAATATCTACTACAATCGACTTGTAGACTTCGCTTTAAAAAGATACATCGTTTAAAAGTTAGTATTGTAGCAAAGTACAAAAGTTAAAAGCAAGGGCCCTGCCGATCCTGTAGACTATTTTGTTACCTGCTAGCTTACTGAACCTTACAGGTGCGTGAGTAGATACTCTTGTACTTCCGATTAGAATTTCAGAGCATTTCAATGAAGACTTGGACAATTGAATGATGTTACTGATAATGCATTGTTTGATAAGGATATCTTTGTTCTTGTATGTTTCATGATGTTAGTTGCACTATCACTGTTTCCATAACTGTTCTGTCCTTCGTATTCAATAGTTAATGAAGCTAAAAGACTATGTGGTGGCAACTCTATATGAGTGAAGAGTATTTGATATTTTTTATGTTTTATTTTTGTTGTTTGAGTTTGATTTTAAACATTTGCCTTTTAAGTTGTTGCTGTCTAAAGCTAACAATCATACCGGCAAGGGTACCACAGTATAACCGACCGAAGCGGTAGTATCAGCCTTTGGTTGCCGGTAGCTATTTTTTAGAGGATGTTTTTTTAGAGTTTTTGTGCTGAGACCTAATGCGGTAGTACTGATATTGTAATCGCAGTATGACCGGGGTCTAGCGGTCTGACCGGCCTTGGCAAGGCGGTTTGGCCGATGTGGAATTAACGATTTGACTGGCATGGGTGGCACGGTCAAACCTGCCCTTGTGGTGTCGAGTTGGCTTTGAGTGTTGGTTTTGGTGGTGTTAGTCACGGTGAGTCCGTGCAAGTGTTAGTCATGGGGAGTCCATGCATGTGTAAGTCATAGTGTGTTTATACATATGTTTAGCTAATTAAGAGTCACGTGTATGTTATTTGTGTTTAGATCGATTGCTTTGTTTTTGGTGTGCAGGTGTTTTGATGATTGATGTGGCTAGCGGTAAGACCAAGCCTACAGAAGGGGTCATGAGGCCATAGCGTGTTGCATAAGTCCAGGTGGAGCGACATCTCAAGCTGAGAAGCACAGGAGAAAGATAACAGTCACAAAGATGCAATATGTGCATGTGATGTGCTAATTGGTCTTGTGCGTTTCAAGTGACGACGTTCCTCGGAGTAGACGTACGATCTTGACGGCAAGCATTGGGTATCACGGACTATGGTGCGATGTTGGTGTGCCATGGGATTTGGATATTTCAAGTGGTGACGGCTTCGATGCAGGTGTACAATCTTGGCAACAAGTCACGGGCATTGCATCGTTCGTGAAGAACGGTGGATGGCAATTTGGGAAATTGTCCAATACCGGATGAAGTTGAAGTTTGCAAAATCGTGATGCTGGTCTAAGTGATTTAGGTCACATCTTTGTGGTTAGAATGTCTTACCGGGTTTATGGAGCCTTTGAGAAGTCGTGCTTTAAAATGTGTGTAAGTGTGTGAGAGTATAAAATCCGTTTGTGTGTGAGTTACCGGGTTTCCTCATATGTAAGTGGTATGATCCATTAAGGAGTCACTGGTTTGGTGTGAGATGGTAGCCTCTACTATACAAGCCTTGTGTTGAGTTGAGTTATATGGGACTTGGGACTTGAGAGTTGGAGAGATTAGGGTTAGGGTTTCCTTGTATTGAAGCCTTATGTATATGTTCTCTAGGCTTAGAGCTTTGTTATCATGAGGGATTAGCTGTAAAACATTATTCTTCAAGTGAAATGAACATCTAAAGCTTGCCTAAATAAGTTGTGCCATGGATCTCCCCTTGTATTTTTGATTTCCTTGCTTTTCTTGTTTGGATTTTTCCTTTTCTTGATCATTCCTGATGCTAAGGACGTGTAAAAGGTGAAGATATCGTCTAAAGATAAAGATCCCATCTATCTAGGCATGATCTAGACAAAGTTCTTAAGTTTGCTTAGTTTTCCTTAAGAGAGAGATGATTTGAAGGTTTTGTTCTTGTGGGTGATTTGAATTGAATTCATGCTGTGATCTAGCTTATTATGATATGTGAAAATCTATACAAGGTCATCTAGATCATCTAGAACTCACGAGCAAGAGTAGATCATGATTTCACGTTTTTTGCCTGATTTTGGTGTTCCCTTCACTCAAATGAAAAAATATTCGAACTTTTGCAACGATTCTCTCAATCGTTAATTGAAATAGGTTCTAACATCCTAATGAAGGTGTATACCAAGTTACAAGTCATTTGAACCAACGGATCAAAACTTCTATCGATATTGAAATTGTGCCAATTTTACTTTTCCTGTGCTGGTCTTAATATCTATGTGTTGATTTTACTGTAGTTGTATTATCGAAGTTATTGTAGCGTTACTGCCAGTTTTGTGTAGTTTCGTTTGGGTCTTTTCGTGCGGGTGATTGGTATCTGAACTTTATAATTTTTCATAGCTATTGGAATGAAGAACTTAGAGTCATGTTTCTGATTTGAGAAAATATTTGAAAAAATATTGTAATCTTGTTAGCTCCTATTCACCCCTTTCTAGTCGTCATCTTCGGTCTTATGGAAACTCACCCTCGTAGGAACCCAGTGGTTTTCACTGAAGGAATGGCAACAATTACAGAAACATTACCACATTGCTCCATATCTCATTCTATGATGAACAATCTATTCTGAGTTTTCTTATTTTTTGTTGTTATGCTATTAAATGTACATATACTGTTTGAAAGAATCTGAAAAGGCTGTCTTGCTGTTGAAATTTGAATACACTGACGATGACATCCAACTGATTTTGCTGCTAATTAAACGCTGCGATGTAGCTTTCAAATGTTGCTGTTCCATATAGGATGAAAGCCACAGTTGAATTTATACTTGTTTCTGTTATACCTCATAATCCTCTTTTGCATGTTGCCTCTGTATTTACACGTCTCAACTCTGAATAAGCTTAGATATCTCATGTCTGGCCTTTGTTGCCCATGCAATGCTCCATGGCTTCCTGTAATAAAAGAATTGGTAAACTAGATATACAATGGAATGTATTTGATTCTTTTCACAGTTCATCATGGAACGCTAGTTCAGCACTCTTTAGCTTTTGTGCATGGTTCGTGTAAGGCATGTATATATCTGATCTTTGTTGCCCACCTGACACCCCATGGCTCCCTAGAATTAAAATTGGGTGAACTAAATACACAATGTAATGTATTCAATTCTTTTCTTAGTTCATCATGGAATGCTAGTTCAACACTGTTTAGCTTCTGTGTATAGTTTGTGTAATTGTCTCCAAAACTAGAGTGCTTTTGTTCCTTCTATGAAGCAGCAGAATTCAAAGTATGTCATATGTTGATGGAGCTTGGATATGATATATCTGTCCAGTTCCATTCGAACACTGGAGACAAGAGAAAGCTACCTTACTGTTCTTGCATTCATTAGCAACCTTCTACATGCCATCTTCCCATGATTTTTTTTAAGACCATATTTCCGTGATTTCAGCAGTGTAAAAGGTGGATGAAAATTTACATGTCTAAATAAACCTGACCATAATCCTGATTCAAATTCAGATCTGCCTGTTGAAATTTTGTGCTGTAACGTTTTATCTATATAACATCTACTGACCTTATGTATAAAAGTGAGCAAAAGCTTGCGTACTTGCTGAGATCCTTTACGCCTTTCGATAACGTTGGTGCCTTTCTTTGGGGTTGTGCTTGCGACTTGCAACACCATGGTTCATATGAGCTAGGGCAGTCACCATTGATGTTAAGCTCATGGAAGATGGTCCTTCCTTTATATATCCTTGGAATGGTAAGTTCACTGTTCAATCTGTAGCCTTTTGATTTAAATTATAGTATAAGAAAAAGTTCATATAACACCCCCAACTTTACTTAAAAGTCCCTTCAATACCTTGAACTATGAAACTAAATATTTGAATCGCTGAACTTTGCAATTCAGTTCAAATAACACTATGACTCGGTTTCACATAGTGGTATTACCCACATGCTACGATTAGTGATCGATTTTTGCACATAGGATGACACGTTGATCAAGTTTATGTGAATGGCAGATGAGGCCCACAAGGACTTCTCCCTCAAATCGAAATAGACAAGGAGAGAGCTATAGGGGCAGCAGCCATGGTAGCGCGGCTGGAAATTTGGTGGGAGAGAAGCCCCTATAAGTTCTACTTATCATTGATCAAACTTGGTCAACGTGTTATCCTATGTAGCAAAACTGCTTGCTCATTGTGCCACGCGGGCAATACCACCTCGCGAAATCGGGTCATGGTGTTATTTGAACCAGATTGTGAAGTTCAGGAGTCAGATGTTTGATTTTATAGTTCGGGATGCTTGATGGACTTTCAAGCAAAATTCATGGTGCTATATAGACTTCTTCCTATAGTGTGATAAGGTATGCCGATATGCTCATCTTTTTATAAATGGTAATGTCAACCTTTTGTAAGAAATTGTCTAGAAAGGCATTGGATGGATCACTTTAGCAGCTTGGTCGGTTACCCAATATTTGCAACTATTCTTGTTACTAGTCATTTTCACAATCTTAGGTATGAAATAGATACACATGAATTTCTTTCACTTTCTTCCTCGAGTTATCAAACAAGGTAGGACCGTAGGACACACATCAGTAGTTATTCGATATTCAAGATGATGCCATGCTTTCTGGGTTTCAAAAGATGAATCTTAAGCTAGAATGCTTCTATTTCCTTCATACGATATGTGTTCTGCCACAATCATGAGAAATCTTAGCTATGCATAGTATACATACTTGGTTAATTTAATTCTGTTCTTATATAGGGCCAAGTTGTCTAGGACTACATTGTTTTTTTTTTTGAAAGAAACATTGTTGTTTGCCTCACCTTACCCCCGCTCATCTCTCATATGGTTGTTTGCCTCAGGGGCAATTTGGTCCAAGGGGGCTCTACACTGTGCTTTGGAATTTTTCTACTGCGGCAGGTAAGTCGGTAAAATGTGGACATTGGATTTTCTCTCCTGCTGGATGACAAAGCCCACATTTGCAAGAGACATTGATTGGCCCCGGACGGTCTAGGAACTTCTGTGAGCGCTAATGCTTCAGCATTTATAGAGTCGATGGGTCTTGACGGCAAAAATCTTTTTATTTTCTTTTACTCTTCCTTAGGTTGTTTTCATTCTATACTTTTCTTTACTACTGGTATTACACATTGTCCATTAGGATGCTATTGAAGCTAAAACCACCGCCAAGTCAGAAAAAACTAGAGTGGTTTTGTGTAAAAGTTGTGTTTTGCATTGGTTTTAATATTTACGGGGTGAAAAGTAAATAGTTTCAAAGTTGAAGGTTAAAAATCGAACCGAGGTATAGTTGAAGGTTGAAAAGTGGACCATTAAAACTCCACCGCCACGTCGGATCAAACCAGAGTGGTTTTGTGTGAAGATTGTGTTATGAACGGTTTTAATAATTCAAGGGTGAAAAATAAACGGTTTTGAAGTTGAAGGTTGAAAATCGGACTGAGACCATAGTTAAAGGTTGTAAAATGAACTTGTTCCTTTACTATACATGTTCTAATACATCTTTCATGCCCTTTGCTAGTGTTTTCTTTCACATAAATAAGTCTAGCCGATCATATGCCCATTTTTAGTATCTTATATTTGCTTCATATCGAAACTATTGGTGCCTCTCGCCCTAGACTTTTAAAATGGAAAATGCGGTCAATGGTGTTTGCTCTAAATTCTCGACCAGAGGATGGGAGGGTAACCTTTTAAACCCATGATATGTACAAAATACAGTTACGTAATCTATCAGGTGTACAGCTTAGGTCCCAGCAACCCGCATGCATAAGAATCTTATAAGATTTTTGCTCCTCTCGGTAGTTGTACAGTAGTATACACTACCAACTTGGTAGCACCACCACCAAGCCACTGTTTTTGCCATTTTGGAACAGAAAACCAGTAGCTGAACGTAAAGCAGCAACCAGGCAGAGCATCAATAATCTGACCATTGATGAATCTCCTCCAGCTTCCCACACAGCATTTTCGTAGAGGTGACGCGTGGATCTGAGTTGCAGTACCTGGGGCCTTCGATCTGACATCTTTTCCTTCTCTTTACATGTACTCCTTCCTATTCGGATTACTGATCTTGGGGAGGTAGTACTGGTTGCTACAAATCTTTGGCATTTAAGGAAGGCAATGGCAGCAGTACCTTCTATATGATAAGTTCTTCCCCTCTGGCACACTGTACTTGAAAGATTTGCATATTTATTGTCAAGTCTAGCAGCTCCTTGCTATATTTTTTTTACATTAGCACAAACCATGTCCTCCAAAATTTATACCCATTGCTGTGATCTTTCCAGTTGGACCTAATGCACGAGTTCCAACTACATATACTTTGTTAGTACAACGTGTGCAATAACTCGTCAGTGGTTGTGTAGTAGCTGTTGGTGCTTCCATCTTTGTTCCTGACGTTTGTAGTGCCATTGTGCCTCATCACAGCATCAGTACCGCCTCAACCACCCTGCGTTTCCTTATCAATCTAATAAATAGTCGCCGTTGTAGATGGAAGAATTAATGTGGATAACCACGCAGGGCAGGGCATGGAGACTGCAGTTGGCAAATTGCCATGAGCACGTACTATGCTCACACTGTGTCGTCATGCCAGACGCTACACCGAAGCTTATTCTGAAAGAAGAACAGTACTCTGATTGACAACTAGGTCCTACCGATTGATTCAGTTGGGTGCTTACTGGTCTTATCAGGACAGCTTGTTCACATGCGTGTAGTTATGGATTCATAACAAACTCCATTAACTGCTGCATTTGCGTATCATCTCATTTTTTTGTGTATGTGCAGGCACACACACTTATATAAGCTCACAGCCGTTCCATTAGATCAGAACGTGCTTCTCTTCCAGACCACTCTTCAGACGACTCCCAAGTGATAGGCATAGTCCGGTTCCAATGGAGGTGAGGTGCTTGCTGGTCTTGGCTCTCTTCCTTTCGGTGGGAGTACATGGCGGGGAGGCGCAGGCACTGGTGCCGGCGATCATGACGTTCGGCGACTCGTCGGTCGACGTAGGTAACAATGACTACCTCCACACCATCATCAAGGCGAACTTCCCTCCCTATGGAAGGGACTTCACGAACCATGTGGCCACTGGGAGGTTCTGCAACGGCAAGCTGGCTACCGATATCACAGGTCACATTCTTGCTCCTGTTAGATGTGTTCTTCGTGCTTATGTGTAGGTGCAGCTGCATTCTCTAACAGATATCTTGTGTTACAACCTGTGTGGTTGCAGCTGAAACTTTGGGGTTTACTAGCTATGCCCCTGCATATCTGAGCCCACAGGCGTCAGGGCAGAACCTTCTGATTGGAGCCAACTTTGCATCTGCAGGATCTGGCTACTACGACCACACGGCGCTCATGTATGTAAGTACCATCGATCACCTTTCAAAGGAGTCAAAAGCTTAACATGCGAAGCTCTGAATTGAAATCTTTTTGAGTGCATGTTACATCTTTCATGTCTCATTAATTATCAACTCGTCGATCTCATTAATTATCAACTCGTCGATCATAAATGGATCAGCTATCTGTCGCCATCTCATTACTATTTTTCGGACGTCGGTGCTTAGCAAATCTGTATGCGAGAGTAAATAATCTCTAGCTCGGGCAAACTGTGTGACGCAGCATGCCATCCCTTTGTCCCAACAATTGGAGTACTTCAAGGAGTACCGATCTAAGCTGGCGGCAGTTGCTGGAGGCAGCCAAGCTCAGTCAATCATCTCCGGCTCGCTGTACATCATCAGCGCTGGTGCAAGTGACTTCGTCCAGAACTACTACATCAACCCTTTCCTCTTCAAGACCCAGACCGCCGACCAGTTCTCCGACCGCCTCGTCGGCATCTTCAGCAACACCGTATCGGTAAGCAACTAACTGTACCAGCTTCCTCCTCGACAATGGGTCAAGAGTAGATGATTAAGATCATGCAATCCTTAAACCTTGAACCAACTGTAGAAACTCTATGGTATGGGAGCACGGCGCGTCGGTGTCACGTCGTTGCCGCCGCTGGGCTGCCTTCCGGCGGCGATCACGCTGTTCGGCCACGGGAGCAACGGGTGTGTGTCGAGGCTCAACAGCGACGCCCAGAACTTCAACAGGAAGATGAATGCCACCGTCGACTCGCTGTCGAAGCGGTACAATGATCTCAAGATCGCGGTTTTCGACATCTACACGCCTCTGTACGATCTTGTTACCTCTCCTGAGTCGCAAGGTATGACAAGTAGCTACCTAACCGTGGGTGCCAACCATGGCGTTAGCTTTTCTTTTGTCAGCAATGCATACCCCGTGTTCGTTACCTGCTGAACTTTGGATGCATGGTGTTAGGGTTCACTGAGGCGAGGCGGGGATGCTGCGGAACAGGGACGGTGGAGACGACGGTGCTCCTCTGCAACCCCAAGTCGATCGGGACGTGCCCGAACGCGACGACGTACGTGTTCTGGGACGCCGTCCACCCGTCACAGGCGGCGAACCAAGTGATCGCGGATTCTCTCCTCGCCGAGGGCATCAACTTGGTTACATAAATCAGTGGAACTAGCTCTGCATGGAAAAATTCTATTGTATCACGGTTGCACAGCCTATGATATGTAACAAACCAATCAGCATCTGACATACGGCATATAGACACTGTAGCACGCACTATAGCAACACTGTAGTATACGCAGAACTGAAAAAAACGTGTCTGCTACAGTACACTACAGTGTTATATGCCACGTGTCAGACGCTAATTGGCTTGTTACATATCCTAGACTGTGCAACCGTGATACGCTAGAATTTTTCCTCTGCATGGGTCAGGCAGTGCCCTGTAGCACTGCCCTTAGATGACACAGAGAAAAATAATGTTGGTCGTTTCACAGTGAAAAACTCTATGCTAAGTGTGTTGATGGAAAGGGTATTTCAGCCTGTGGCATGTCAGCATAGGACGGAGACATGGTTTGTTTTAAGGGTTTTATACAGCTCAAAAGTCATCGGTGCATGGGGTCCTGAAGATCTCTGCACTTGTTTTTATTTTTCCTTTGAAGTTTCATCACCGTGTTTACTCAAATGATTGCAAGGCTCTTTTACATGGACTCCCTTTTATTAAGTTTAAGATGGGGTTTTCTCTGCACAGGGTATTTTCCAGTTCTGTGTGACAAGTATGGTGTGTCCGTGTGTAAATTATAGGATTGTCGATAGCAATCAGAAGGGGTGGATAACTGTAATTCTCAGCAGAAGCTTTTTCTTTCAACTGCACTATTGTCTAGATGTCCAACATGCAACACAGGAAAAAAAACACAAAAAATAGCTAAAAGGAATAAAAGAAGTATTATTATTACCTCTCGTTGGTACTGACCTTCCGTGTGTTGCCTTTTACTTTGACTTCCTTCTCACGTGTAGAAGCAAAGCAATGCTAAATATATACTTGAGTGCACCACGCATGGGATAAGGAAGTCATGAAGGGCATGTTTGGTTGCCTGCATCCGGTTGAACCAGGCTGGTCGGATGCGTGGTCTCCTTGTTTGGTTGCTCGTCGCTGGTTCACTGGCTCGCTCATGCAAGATTCCCCGCAGCCGTGCTCGAGAAACGTGGGAATCGGGCGTTCGGGAGCCGAGCTCGCGGGATGCAAGTGATTAGTCGATTGATGATGTTATTAGTGTATATTAGTAAATATCAAGTATTATTAACGTGTTTTGAAGAAGTTTAAGATATAATAAGATACGAACATCTCATATAACATATCTTCATAATCATAATCATAATCTTATATTATTTTTATCTCATGCAACATATCTTCGCATGCAGCAACCAAACAATATCTCTTTTCAGCCAGACTCTACTGTCGTAAACCAAACACGATAAATGTTGCATGCGCTCAACTCGTGTCCCACGAGCCCTGCTCGATACGAGTCGCTCTACTTATACGTGAACCAAACAGCCCGGCGATACGAGTTTTGCTCACTCACGGAACCGAGGATGTGAAACGATGATTCGTTGGTCTTCACGTCGCACGTTACTGCTATTTTTCTAGCGTTGGCCTCGATTCACTGTTGGCTTTGCGAATCGAGTAAGGACGATGTTGCGGACGACACACGCGGTCATGCGCAGTGACGCCGGGGCTGACGTGCTGCCTTGGCGTCTCGCTGGCAATTTCTTTCCACGCGTCGATCGAAGCGAGAAGACAAACTTGCTGCACGCGAACTGAGGAACAGAGATGAGTTTAGCGATGATGCGTCACACCAGAACCGAGGCATCGGATTTTTCTCTCAACAGACCTAATCTAATATTTCTGAATAATAGTAGCTACAAAGTGCTTTCTCTGCACCCATAAACTCTAGAACGAAATCAATCTTTCCAAAAGCAATAGGGTTGGCCCCTAACCCATCTCTATTTATAGTCTGCCCAAAATATGGGCTGAGCCTAAGCACACGAGTTCTAATCCAATTTCAATAGCAAAGGGATCCGAAACCCTTCCTAGCGCGGGTTTTTCAAAATTTCAACTTTTCTAACGCGTCACGTATCGAAACCTCCAGGACCGTACCTCCCGTAGCTTCTCTATGCATCATCCATCACGTGTCGTAGCCTCCGGACCGCACCTCAGTAACTCCAACACGTATCATCCATCTCTAATCTCCATGCGCCCCAAGCATGAGCTCGATCATCTCGTGACATCCTTAACTGTCCGAACCTCGGATCTCCTCATCCTAGTCTCAGTCCACCTCGTCACTGATCATGATCGCCTCCATGCTCAATCTGCACATGGAAAGATTAAAGAATATTTTTCCGGCACAAGTTTGTTCCAACTTGACCAATATCAATCCACACACGCCACACAACTCGCATAACATCGATAAGTAATATTATCAAAATATTTATCATCAATTAACTATTGTTAATTTTTCATCAGTAAAATATTTTAAACCTAACCATAAGGTCTAACATGGACACGCTAGGAGAGAATACACATGATAATGTGCCGTTGCCTTACTAGTAGTATTTCAGACTTTCGGTGGTTCCAATCTGAGTTTAACGCCAATGTTTCGTGCTGGGTCTTCCCTGCGGTACGATAGTATGCAAACTCAGCAATTATCCGACTTCGATGTCTGCAACTCTGCATTACTGCATATTTGACGGGGAGTAGTTAATTACAGTAATCCGTAAATTTATCTTGACGGGTACAGGCCAGCATTTCAACTTTAGGCACAAAGTTACTTGCATCATATCAGAGAAAAAAAAATCTAATGCTAAAGATCGACATTTACGTCTAACATAGCTAAGATAGACATTCGCGTCTAACGTAAAAGATAAGACATTTATGTTTAACGTAAAAAGGTGAAACATAATCCTGCACAGTTAGGTTCCTGCCATTTCAGATTTAGGATCATGCCTACATGCAGTGGTGGATCCAGGAAAATTTTTTGGAGGGGCTGAAGTACCTTCAGCTCGACCTCAGCCCCTTCTACATTATACATCCATGGCTAAAAATTTAAGGGGAGCTCCAAGGGTCCGGTAGCGGTAGGGGGGCTCGAGCCCCCCGCCCCACCGCTGGATCCGCCGCTGCCTACATGATCAGATGAGTAATGGTCTCTACAAGAAAGAAAAAAAGAGAACAGAAAAGCTTGCATTTCAGCAAGTGCCCTTGGCTCCTTCGATTCCCCTGCGAATAGATGCAAATGGCAAAACTCCAACCCTCCAAGCCATCTCCCCTCCCCTTCCCACCCATGATCAGGCTGCAATCCCCGTCTCCCCGTCGATGTGAGCCTCGCCGGAGAGCCCCAAGCGGTCGGAGACCCTCCAACCTCCGCTGCCGGCGGCCGAGTTGGTTCCCCGCCCTCCCCTACTCCTCCCCTCTCGCCGACCGGTCACTAGGCCCTCAAGAGTAAGTGTTAAAGTACAAGTGAATTGCCCATCTTTCCTCATCAGCTTAAGCTTTTGGGTGAACTGGCTGGTGCATGAAACTCAATATGGTATCAGAGCCAAGAGGTCCTAAGTTCAAGACCTGACTAACGCAATTAAAAAAATTAATTACAGTCCACTTCTATTCCACGTATTAGGCCTAAGGGAGCCTACACGTGAGGGGGAGTGTTGAAGTACAAGTGAATTGCCCACGCAATTAAAAAAAATTAATTACAGTCCACTTCTATTCCACGTATTAGGCATAAGAGAGCCTACACGTGAGGGGGAGTGTTGAAGTACAAGTGAATTGCCCATTTTTCCTCATCAGCTTAAGATTTTGGGTGAATTGGCTAATGCATGAAACTCAATAGTAAGCTATAAGCCCTCTTTGGATCCTCTCCTTGGCCTAACCAAAATTTGTTTCTTTTAGTTGATCTACGCTTGGTGATGGAGTTTATCTCATGTAAAAGTACAAATGTTTAGGAATACTTAGCTCCGCTGCGCACCAGCATTTTCTTGAAGAAAAATGCACTTCTTTCTCTGCAAAAATTTGACACGATAGACTGCGTATATCGATGCTATTGTAACCTGAGATTATGATGCTATTGTAACCTGAGACTATGGTCTTACTATAAATGTTATCCGGCCTCTTCACCTAAAACAAAAATGAAAAGGAATAAGTAGTCTATTTGACCTCTTTAAACTCTTATGAAAGTCTGAAAATCAACCCTAAACTACAATTGGATATTGAATGCCCTTAACTATTAATACCGTTCACTTTACCTCCTTAAGATCAAAACCACTCTGATTTTAGTGACGTGGCATCTACACAGACCAAAATTTTGACTCGGTATGCCACATAAGTATTTCTTCTGTACTCTCTCTCTCTTCTTCTTCTTCCTCTCTCTTATCCTCTCACACATTGGCTACGGCCCCAAAGCCATTGCTCCTCCCCACATATTGCTATCGCCAGCCACACCTTGCCTTCCTTGTTCTCGCCCCTATGCCCTTGCCCCTCTCCTCCATCCTTGTTGTGCTCAAGGCCGGCAACTACCTATGCACGTTAGGCACTAGCACTGCTACTCATTGTGCAACCGCTTGCTCTTCACCCCATTAGGACTAGGCTATTGGCAAGGCCCGATTCCACATCCGCCTCCGTTGCACCACACTAAGGGAGGTGAGTGTGGCGTCATGGGAGGAGGAAGACAGGGGCCACCGTGTGGGTGGAGGTGCTGGTCGTGATGGCGACAGGGAGATGTCGGCGACGCGACGGTAGAGAAGTGGGGAGCAGGGTGGCAGGTGGAGTTAGTCGATCATGCTGGAGGCCAAGATGGGTGACGGTAGCTTCGGCATGGTGTACGCAGCAAGCTCCCCGACGGGTGCAAGGTGGACATCAAGCGCAGTAAGTTGGGTTCCTCTTGCAGCTTGCTATTGCTGTTGGTGAATTGGGTGTTGGATTGGGTGGCCTGCGGTAGCAATGAAGATGCAGAGAGAGGATCTTGTTACCTCTCCTGAGTCGCAAGGTATGACAAGTAGCTACCTAACCGTGGGTGCCAACCATGGCGTTAGCTTTTCTTTTGTCAGCAATGCATACCCCGTGTTCGTTACTGCTGAACTTAGGATGCATGGTGTTAGGGTTCACCGAGGCGGGCGGGGATGCTTTGGAACAGGGACGGTGGAGACGACGGTGCTCCTCTGCAACCCCAAGTCGATCGGGGCGTGCGAACGCGACGACGTCACGTGTTCGGGACGCCGCCCACCGTCACAGCGCGAACCAAGTGATCGCGATTCTCTCCGAGGGCATCAACTTGGTTACATAAATCGCTGGAACTAGCTCGCATGGAAAAATTCTATTGTATCACGGTTGCACAACCTATGATATGTAACAAACCAATCAACATCGACATACGGCATATAGACACCGTAGCACGCACTATAGCAACATCGTAGTATACGCAGAACTGAAAAAACGTGTTCGCTACAAGACACTACGTGTTATATGCCACGTGTCGACGCTAATTGGCTTGTTACATATCCTAGACTGCAACCGTGATACGCCAGAATTTTTCCTTCTCATGGATGGGTCGCAAAGGCTCGTAGCACCGCCCTTAGATGACACGAGAAAAATAATGTTGGTCGTTTCACGTGAAAAACTCTATGCTAAGTGTGTTGATGGAAAGGGTATTTCAGCTGTGGCATGTCAAAGATAGGACGGAGACATGGTTTGTTTTAAGGGTTTTATACACTCAAAGTCATCGGTGCATGGGGTCCCAAGATCTCTGCACTTGTTTTTATTTTTCCTTTGAAGTTTCATCACCGTGTTTACTCAAATGATTGCAAGGCTCTTTTACATGGACTCCCTTTATTAAGTTTAAGATGGGGTTTTCTCGCATGGGTATTTTCGATTCGTGTGACAAGTATGGTGTGTCCGTGTAAATTATAGGATTGTCGATAGCAATCGAAGGGTGGATAATCTGTAATTCTCAGTGAGGCTTTTTCTTTCAATCGCACTATTGTCTAGATGTCCAACATGCAACACAGAAAAAAACACAAAAATAGCTAAAAGGAATAAAAGAAGTATTATTATTACCTCTCGTTGGTACCGACCTTCCGTGTGTTGCCTTTTACTTTGACTTCCTTCTCACGTGTAGAAGCAAAGCAATGCTAAATATATACTTGAGTGCACCACGCATGGGATAAGGAAGTCATGAAGGGCATGTTTGGTTGCCTGCATCCGGTTGAACCAGGCTGGTCGGATGCAGGGTCTCCTTGTTTGGTTGCTCGTCATTGGTTCACTGGCTCGCTCATGCAAGATTCTTCGCAGCCGGTGCTCGAGAAACGTGGGAATCGGACGTTTCGGGAGCCGTGCTCGCGGATGCAAGTGATTAGTCGATTGATGATGTTATTAGTGTATATTAGTAAATATCAAGTATTATTAACGTGTTTTGAAGAAGTTTAAGATATAATAAGATACGAACATCTCATATAACATATCTTCATAATCATAATCATAATCTTATATTATTTTTATCTCATGCAACATATCTTCGTGACAGCAACCAAACAATATCTCTTTTCAGCGGACTCTACTCAGACGTAAACCAAACACGACAAATGCATGCGCGCTCAACTCGTCCCACGAGCTCGGCTCTCGGATACGAGTCGCTCTACTCATACGTGAACCAAACAGGCCCGAAGTGATACGGTAGTTTTGCTCACTCACGGGAACCGAGGATGTGAAACGATGATTGTGGCGTCATGGGAGGAGGAAGACAGGGGCCACCGTGTGGGTGGAGGTGCTGGTCGTGATGGCGACGAGGAGATGTCGGCGCGCGACGGTAGAGAAGTGGGAGCAGGTGGCGGTGGAGTTAGTCGATCGTCTTTGGAGGCCAAGATGGGTGACGGTAGCCGGCATGGTGTACGCAGCAAGCTCCCCGACGGTGCAAGGTGGACATCAAGCGCAGTAAGTTGGGTTCCTCTTGCAGCTTGCTATTGCTGTTGGTGAATTGGGTGTTGGATTGGGTGGCCTGCGGTAGCAATGAAGATGCAGAGAGAGGAGAGAGAAGAGGAGGGAGAGAGAAGAAAATAGAGTGGAATTGATAATAGAACATGATATGTGAGGTTTACCTTATATTTTTCTTCAATAATGCTGATTGTGTACCATGTCATCTAAAAACTAAGCCACATGTCAAAACCACTTTGACACCATGTCATAGCAAAATCAACTTCGGATGGCTTCAGAGGGTAAAATAAATGGTATTGATGCTTAAGGGGATAAAACATTCGATTTTACAGTTGAAGGTTGGAACTTAGATTATTGTAAGAGTTTAGGGGCAAAGTAGACTCATTCCAAATGAAAATAGACCGTGTAGTACAGTGCTAGTTACTAGCTCATTAACGTTAGGCTATTACATATGGGAAGAAGGCCATTCCTTCACAATTCATCATACATGCTGCTGTTGCTGTTTAGTGTACTAGCTGAATGCCCGTGCGTTGCTACGGATTTTTAAAATTTATCATACTATATGTTTTAAAACTCGCGGGTGGTAAAAATTTTTAGAATTTACATACAAACATGTTCGACTCTTAACCAAAACCTCATCAGTTGCAAATATTAAAGGACCAAGTCATATGTGTAAAGTACAAGGACTACATCACAAGATTTTTCCCTCTCACCCAACTAATGTCACTCATTAAATCACATATATGAAAACATAGAAAGAGCATATAGCAAAAAAAAAAAAAGGTAAACAGAAATTTTGAATTAGCTACACACATGGGATGAAGACACAAAAGAGCACAGCAAGACGCAAATAGCCATGGAAGCTACGATTGATGATCTTGTCTTTGTTTAAAATTTGAATGCTGATGATTCAATTTCTTTATACATTTATTTTACTTACCATGGCACAAAGGTCGCTGTACCACTTTAATCGTGCTTGGTAATGATGTGTGAACGCTTTTTTTCATTAGTTTGGTATTGCAAAACGACATGTTACAACAACTGTCTCTAGGATTCCCAGAAGATAATTTCACCGTTGTCGCCAACAAAACTGAGATCCTTGGGCCTCCTTTCCTGGTAGTACGCAAGGCCATCCAATTCTTGCTCCCTCTGGTTAAAAATATCATCAATTTGCTGTAGTACTTTCTTTTCACCAGCCCTCACTCCAATGACAATTTGAAGTCTTGATTGCAAATCCTCTCTTTTCAATAGTTCTTCATCCTGAATATTTTATGAATGTTTTATAAGATTAATTAGGTCATAATCAACAAAACGAAAGGAAACGAAAGGAAAGGAATAACATTCTTCACTTTAATAGTCAGACCTCTTCTATTATGGTGTGAAAGGCATCAAGGGCAGATTTGCAGGCATTTCGGATGACTTGGCATATTGATTCCTCATTGTAAGGACTCACAGGCAGCTCAAGGTGATCCCAAACTGTATTTCTAAAGAGAGCTTCCAAGAGAAATGCGCCTGTTCCCCCAAGACAAATTAATCGCAGGTAAGGAAGCATTTGAGGGGAAAGTGATTCGCCGAGGACAACATTGAAGTATGCATTCTCCCCCAGCCCATTTAAGTCTGCAATGTCGAGCTTGTCTCCATAAAATGGGTCAGATTCAGGCATCTCCGGTGTCAGAGTATATGCATCCCTTGATGAGTTTGATTCGGTGAACCAATAGTCAAGTGCTAATTCGGCGTTACTCTTGTCCAGGTCATACTGAATATAAATCTGCCAAAGCATCATTCATTTATAAGTAAGCACAAATCTAGCTTTATTCACATGAAACTCATTGAGTTTGCTAGTGATGAAAGGCAATGGCAATGTTATGCCTAGTGTACATCTGCAGGGCGTTTTATTGAACAAAATATTGGAACTTCATGTGTACCTGTTCTCTGGATTTAACATCCACTGGCGTTCGCAAAGAGAACACAACGTCCCTACCAAAAAAGCCCTTTCCTTTGATCTCCCAACTGGATTCTTTTGAGGTAATACGAGCATCGTGATTTATCTGATTTGGGAAAGCACCAAAATGATTATAACAGAATGTATTCCCAGTCTTCCAGGTGTATGTATCAATGTATCATGTACTGAGTGAAAAAGTACATAAAAGCACTCTAATGAAAAATATTTGAACGCTTGAACTGACAACGTAATCACCAAAATTACGAGAATGCCCATTGCAACAATAGAAGTTGGCTTGGAGCCTTCTGGATTAGCAATATTAGACCATGTGGACAAGGTATGTGTTCGAAGATGTTACCAGATCAGCAAATGGTATGAGAGCAAGCTTGTCTCCACGGAGCCCTGATGACACCCTTGATCTGACTATTCCAAATACCCATAGGAAATCATCAAATGTCATGGGACCAGGGAAAAGGTCCTTATTCGCGCTTATGATATCAGCTTCAACATTATCGAATTCCCTCTGCACACATACTCCTACACACCCATTGTTGTGCTCAACAACTGTGTTCCTGGAAGGGACAGAAGCATACAAAGTTACTTAAGCAATCAGCTAATCCAGGAAAGAATTCAAATTTCGAAGAAAAGGCATGTATTTTTTTTATTGCACGCTCACCTTGTATCTCCAAGAGCTGCACTGGAGGCACAAAGCAACCACTCAAAAGCATCAGCACAGCGCAACGTGAGGTAGTGAAGAACGCCCAACCAAAGCAACAAAGAGCATTTCATCAAACACATGGAGAGCGACCAGCGTCACCTCCCTCACCAGAAGATGGTGGAGTCGGTCTGGCGCGGGGGGATGGCGAGGTAGGGTGCCCACGGCGAGTCCGCGCCGCCCGCGGCCTTACGAAGGAGGAGCAGCGCAACGGCGACCCACAGCCGGAGGTCCCCGCCGCCGCAGGCGCGGCAGAGGTCGGAGGTGGCGACGGCATCGGCGTCCATCCAGAGCTTCTTGGGCACCTCGGCGACGACCTCGCCGCGGGGCATGTCCAGGGCCGCCACAAGGCCGAGGCCCTCCTGCACGGCGGACAGCGCCGCCGCGCCCGCTTCCGCTCGCCGGTGCGCCACCGTCTCTCCGCCGCAGCTTGTCATAGCTCCTCCTCCACCCGTGCGCCGCCAAACCACACCGCCGCCCCTTCCGCGCTGGCCACCGATGAGCCGCATCATCCCGTGCGCCGCCGCCTTCACCTCTCCGCCACCATCACCTCCACTCCCGAGCGCCCCCGCCACTTCTCCATTCCACCGTAGAGCGCCGCCGTCCTCATCTGCTCACTCCACCAAGCGCACCACCGCGCCACCGTCTCTCTGCCGCCTCTCTTCTCCATCTGCGCCCCCGCACCTCCACCAAGCGCCGGCATCCGTCTCCTCCTCTCTCGGCCGACCTTTTCCTTGCGCCGCCTCTCCTCTTCTCCGGCCACCGCGCCATTGCATCCACCGCCGCCTTTCTTCCTTAGCCCCCTCCTGCTTCTCTTCTCCTCCTCCCTGCTCACCTCCCTTCACCGGCCACATCGCCGCCGCCTCTCCTCTTCTCCGGTCGCCGCGGCTTCTCCCGTCACCAGATCCGGTCCTCCCCTCCCTCCTCCGCTCGTCGTCGCTCGGTCGTCGGGAGGGGGAGGCGGTTCGGGGAGGAGGATGCGGCGGCGCGGGGTGGGGGGTGAGGGGAGAGCGCGGGCTGGCGAGGAGGGTGGGGGCGCGGAGGAGCGGCGGCGGCGCGCAGGGGGGGGGGGGGACGTGGTGAGGGCGGAGGGAGGGGAGGAGGCGAGGGCGGCGCGGCGGCGGAGGAGGGAGCGAAGGAAGCGAGGGCGGCGCGGTGGCGGAGGAGGCGAGGGCGGCGCGGCGACAGAGGGAGGGGAGGACCTCAGGGCGGACCGGCGGAAGAAACGACGTGTGCGGGCCGCACGGGAATGGGGGATTGGGGGCGCGCGGGGGGCAGCGAACGGGTTTTGGTGGGATGGGGCACATGCGTAGAATTGACCATCACCCTTAACTCGTTCTTTTAAGAGTAGAGATATAGTGCTAGTTACTAACTCAGTTAGAACTTATACTAACCATATGGTCCTAACTGATGAGAATATGATCCTTATGGATACGATCATATGGTCTAAAAAAATTTTGTATTCTAAAAAAAAGTGTCAATTGAAATTTTTGTGCATGTTGACGCTGGTGTGTATCCTCGTCCTGGAATTTTCTCTTCACAATGTCAATAAGGGATTTTAAAGCATGTGTTCAAGAATTATAATAAGCAATGTCAATAGGGGATTTTAAATCATAAGCTCAAGAATTATAATAAGCAATCGCCATGAAAAAATTGATGGTTACGATATTGAACAACTTTTTTTTCCTGAGGGGAGAGAATAAACAGAGCCCTTAGGGCCCATGGAGGCCCACTAGCCCATATTCTACCCTGTGGCCTACGAACTGATTTGAGTAGAAAAGTGTAGAACAGAACAGCGAGCACCCCAATTCCCCATTCCACCACGGTCGCCTCCACTCCCGCGATCAAGCAGCGACTCCCCGGCGATCCAAACCTCGCCCGCAACTCCCCGACGATCCGACCCCCTACCTCTCCCGCCGACCACCAGCGCGCTCTCCGCCTTGTCTGGAGAGTACCACACCGCCGCCGCAGCCTCTCCGCGAGATTAGGTCCGCGAAAACAAGTAAGCTCTACGCTCTAACCCTAGCGGCTCGGCGATTTCCAAATTCGTGTTTCCGCCCGTCTTAATTAGCCATCTACCTTGAGGTTTCAGTACATGCCTTAAGAGTAAGTGGATTCGTTAATTCTGTGAATTGCGATGCTGATGGATTGCTGCCATTGCCAAGAACAAGGAACCCATGCATATTATGCTTTGCTACGGCTAGAATCTGTAGTTTGATCTGGTTTCAGTAAAGAATTGGGGATTTCTATTGGAAAACGTTTTATGCTTTGCTATGTGACACTGAACATTGTACCGTACTTACCAGGGTTGCGTGATGGCGACTGCGCTGCCTTCGTCTTGGTCGGATCTACCACCGGAGCTGCTGGGACTTGTCCTCCACCGTCTGCACTCGTTTGCCGACCGTGTTCGCCTCAGCGCAGTGTGCCGCCTGTGGCGCTCCAATGCTCGGACTCAGCCCCTGCCCTCGCCAATGCCATGGCTTGCCCTCGGCAATGGCACTTTCCTCAGCATTCCTGCTGGTGAAATCCACCGCATGCCTGTTCCCGACAGTGCTTGTTGCCATGGCTCCTGCGACAACTGGCTCTTTCTCGTGCACGACGATGGTGGGTGCTCTTTGGTGAACCCTTTCTGCAAAGCTACACTTCAGCTACCTAACCTACCAACCGTTGTGCCTCACAAGGAACTGTTCTCTGATGCCAATTTTCACATGGCAGTAGTGCCCTCAGCGTCCCTGAACTCAACACCAAATCTGCTTGTTGCCCTGGTCACAGGTGATGGTTATAATGTCTCCATTTCTTTTTGCCAGCCACTAATCAGCTCATACTCAGTCAAGGAGGGCAGGCTAATGGCGCCAATATTTGACATTGCATTCTTTAACGGCAAGCTTTATGCTGTTAATCCATTTTTCATACTCTACCAGATTGACCTCAGTAACGGTTTCAGTGGTAGGCGGGAGTCTTTTGTGACACAGAAAACTGAATCCAGGGAAGATTTATTGGCTTGGCCTCAAGACCTACCTTTGTCCCAAGAAGAGTACCCTAGCATCAGGCGATATCTGGTCGAATGTGACGGTAGGCTGCTGGTGGTCAGACGATGGATGCAGATACAGCCCTTTCCTCTAGGAAGCAATGATCTCTTAGAGACCGCATGCACACGCTGGTTTGATGTCTTTGAGGTAGACTTCAGCACCGACCCTTTTCAGTGGAGAAGAGTCGGTACCTTGGGCAGACAGGCACTCTTTGTTGGCAAATATTGCTCCAAGTCTCTCCCTGCTGAAGAATGTGGAGCCCAAGAAGATTGCATCTATTTCATGTGTGACTATGTGAAGTCAGATTCAGCTGTGGATCCTCTCCGCGACTCTGGAGTGTACAACATGAAAAATGGGACAATCGTGCCGCTGTTGTCAGAAACTGCTGCAGTGCTGCCGCATCATGCTGGGCACTGGTGCCTGTCATGGTTTTTTCCGGCAGAAGCTAAGTAATCAGCCTCACAAGCTTTTTCTCCTTGTTTGGGATTTTCCTTGCGTTGTCCTTGTATTGTTTCTGCTTATTTGGATGTTAATGGTCAGTTCTTGTGCAATCTTGTCACGTATGATCGGCACAAGATATATTTGATGATCGGCACACGAAATATTTGAAGACACAACTATTTCATTGTACCAAATTGGTCTTAATGATCGTTCTTGTTCGCTATTAATCTGATCTGCATTTTAGTTAGTATACAAAAAGTGAGGTTACTTCCACGTGGAGAGCTAACCATGTCTAACTACTCATTTCAAGAATAAAGATTCTTATCTATATACAGATAAAAGTGATATTTCTAAATTTTAAGTTGACAGACGAACTTATATTATGATTGTCCATTATCAAAGTTACAAAGATTAAACTCTTCTTACCTATGGCTGGTCTGGTTCCTGTAGCCAAAGCAAGCACTGCTGCAAGGAACAACCAGGTTATCAAGATTTCGTGGATCGTTGCATTTCATTCATAGGCGTCCTAGTTTTGGTATAGAATAACATATTTGTGCTATTAGAAGTCCAGTTTTTTTTAATGGAACCAAGTACTGTTGCTGGGGAAAAATCTTATGAAAATGTTTGTGTGCTAGATAGTAGATCTATAGAGCTCCGTTGCTCCCTATAATGTTCTTTTCCGATTAGAATACTTGATGTGTGTGTGTAACGCCCCCGTTTCCAGGGGAGCGTACGGACACGGCACCCCGCAACTATTCACGCATGAACAGTTATGGAGTGTCGCGCAAGAGTATACCATTGCATGCTTACAACAAAAGTCCAGCATATATTTCACATACGGATTAACATCCATTTTTCAACAGCGGGGCGTGCAAGCCCAAAGTGTACTTACATCACAAAAACTCCAGAATCGCTGAGCGCGCCAAGACCTAAAGCCACGGGTCCTCGTCGAAGAAGCGATCCTCAGGGGCATCCTTGACGGGGAAACCTTCATCTTTGTCTTGATCCTCTAAAGAGTGGATTAAGCAAGCCATGATCCAAACAACCGGCTCAGCAAGTCCCAAAGGGACTCTAACTTACTACATGCACGGATTAACAAAGGAAGGGAGTATATTTGGTTTATTAACTTTGAGTGGATACAGTTTTATTTGCAAATATTTTATAAAACGGACCCAAAATTACTCATTAAGATCTCAGGGGTTTTTCATAAAAATTCAATTAACCAACTAATCAAGTTAAAACATGAACAAAACTACTTAAGCTTTGTCTTTGAATCACCCAAGTGATAACTCAATAACCGGAACAAAGCTGCAGAGTTTGCTCGCTTTACCCACACGATCCCTTAACTCCCGCGCGAGTTAAGAAAGCTAGGTCGTTTCACCGCTCAACTCTTTATATAGGCTCTACCCGTAGAATCCACTGTCCGCACATATATATAACTCCGTCCGCTCGAGTGAACTCTACCGTTGTTAGGCATCCACAAAGACGGACTACCTAACCTCACCGCTAACCTCCTTCTCCGCCACACCGTAGAGTTTCAATCGAGTTGAGCGGCTACTAGACCGATGTTGACAAGTCAACTCGTGGTTGAGCGACATCGTGACATTTGCTCGGCGTAAGGGTTTTAGTCCTTATGTTTATCCGGGGTCCGCAACCTCGCCAGGCCCGCGACCCCCAACCTAGGGTAAGCGGTGGGCGAAGGCCGTCTCGCGGCTCCCCACAACTCCCTTACCCTAACTTCAATCCTAGGGTAAGAGTTGGGCGAAGACTAACTCGCCAGCTCTTTCCCCAACCCTTATCCTACCTTGTGCACGCCGGCACTCTCCGCTCTAGGGCACGGTGTCCCATACCACCCTACCCTAGAGTCGGGTTTTCCAAATTCTATTGGCCCACAGCCACAACTTTATTAGTGTAACACTTTGCATGATAATAATAATATCCTACAATTGTCTAGATTATCAAATAATTAATTCTAGGGTTTCAAAGGCATGTCAACAAATTTAACAGGGCATTTGTCGGTGGTAGGTCTAACTACATAACAAGCCATTCTAAACATTTTATTTTACTTTAAACTTAACATTTCAGAATTAGCTTAATGCAAATAACATAGTAACGTAATTTAAACATCATGGGATACAACATGATCAAAGGATTTGAGACTTGCCGACAATCCGGATGATCTCAGCCAGCTCGAACGTAGAAGCTCCTGGGTCCTGCGACTGCACTTGAACTTCCGGGAACTTCGAAACTAGCGCAAACACACAAAAATAAATTAAATCCAGCTTGAGACTAATCAAGCGAGGAAAAATAAACTATTTGAAAAAGGAGTAAAATGCGTAAATCCTTCAAATGGAATTTTAGGAATTTATCTGGGATGAATTTGTGGAAGTGGAGGCCAAAAATGGGTCCAGGATATTATTTGGAGCAAAGTGGTGAAATTTGGGAATTTTTGGGATTTTCTGTGATTTTCTAGGATTTATTTGGATTTTCTGGGATTTTAGAAATTGATAAATCGGAGAAAATCGGTGTGAGCGTGGACGCCCGCTTGATGCTACTGATGCGGCTCGGCACGTGGACGGCCCGCCGCGGCCGGCGGCTCGCGCGTCCATGCAGCCCACGCCAACGCAACGCCGCCGAGCAGTCGGGCGCGGCCCATTCGCGCGCGCGCTCCGGTCGGGATGGCGGACACGCGCCCGCGTGAACGGCGGGGATGCGGGGTAGGCCAAAGGCTTGGATGGAGCGGGCGGAGATCGGACGGCGGAGATAAACGGGCGGCGGCGATGCAGCAGACGGACGGGGAGAGACGGGGAGTTTAAGGAGATCCGACGGAGGCGGAGGAGCCATGTAGCGGGGGAGGGGGTCTTCTTCCTCCTCTCGCTTCTGCGCCACTGGGCGGCGGTGCATGGCGGGCGGCGCCCGAGCACTGGGCTCGCGGCGACGACCAAGGGCACCGGCGGGTGCGGCTTGACAAGGGGATCCCATTTTTGGGGCTTGGGAGGTGCGGGAGGCAACGGTGGTGGCCAGAGGCAGAAGGGGGAGGTTCGGGTCCAAGGCGGTGAGAGAGGCTGCCGGCAGCGAGAGGGCCCAACCGGCAGCGGCTACACGGTCAGGGGAGCTGGGAGCTCACGATGGCGGTGGTGGGGTCGGCCGAGGAGCCCTGAGGAAGGCTGGCCACGGTGAGGCGGCGGAGCTCGTCAGCGCTAGGGCTCCACAGCAGCTCTCCTGGCCAAATGAGATCACCAAAGTGTTTAGCAAGTTGCAGAGGTGCTCAGGGACAGAGGAATTGGAGAATGGTGGAGGTTAGAGGGGGATTGCCTTTTGGGGGGTTGCCGGCGCAGTGGGAGATGGCGGCGGAGCTCTGGGCGATGCTGCTTCGATCTGTAGCTCGGGGAGACTCCTTGGAGGGGTAGGAAGAGGATGGAGGGGTTGGGGAAGCTTGGAGAGCAAAGGAGAGGGAGGGAGCGGTGAGGCGGCCTTTATGCCCGGGCGGAGGGAGGGGAGCCGTAGGGGAGAAGGAAAACGGGCGCGGCCTGGGCAGTCAACAGAGGAATGGGGAGTGGGTGGCGAGTCTTCTCCGCGCAAGGGTGACGCTCGGCTCGGCACGGGAGTAAAAGCGACGTGACGGGTGATGGGAGCAGGTGAGCGGCGGGTATGGCGGAGGCGCGTCCGCGTGCAGGAGAGGAAGGGGGTGGGGACTGCCAGGTGGGGCCGGAGCAGGGGCGGCGACGCGGCGCGAGGGCGTCCACCGATTCGGACTGGATGACGGCGGGGTGACGCGGGCGGAGGTCAATCCACGGGCGCAGCGCGCACGCGCGCGCGAGGGAGGAGGCGGGGAGAAGAGCGGCGCCTGCGAGGGAGAGAGCGGGGAGGCGCCAAGGGAGGGGAGAGGCGGAAGGGGGAGGCGGCGCCAATGGAGGAGGGGAGCAGTGGGAGGCGCTGGGGCGAGGGGGAAGGCGGGGTCGGGGCGGCGCTAGCGCAAGCGCGAGGGAGAGGGCGCCGGGAGGAAGGAGGAAACGGGAAACCGGGGAGAGCGCCAGCGAAAGAAGAAAGCGCACGGCTAGAAAAGGAAAGCGGATTTTCGGCCGACTTTCCAAAAAGGGAAAGTCTCCAGAATTCACTAAAAAATGCAGCAAAAATAAAGAAAATTTTTGGTTTGAAATTTTAGGGCTTTTCAACCTACCCCTTAAAAGAATCTCGACCCCGAGATTAACTTGGTCCAGGGAGTAAGTTGGGGAAATCCCGCTGCAAGTCTGATTCTCGCTCCCAAGTGGACTCATCCGTTGTGTGATTCTTCCACTGCACTCTGCAAGATCTGACGTTCTTGTTTCTGAGCTGCTTTTCTGATGTTTCAAGTATTTGTAGTGGTTCTTCAGCATATGTGCAGTCAGCCAGCGATAACATGTTCTTCCTCGTGCACGACGACGGCTGGTGCTCCCTGGTGAACGCTTCCTCATCTCCTCGACGAGCGCACACGGCCTATCAGCAAGGTGGTGATGTCGTCGGCAGTTGACTCGTCGCCGAACCACCCCCTCATCGCCTGTAGTAGCTGAACCTCGATCTCGATTTGGAACGACGTCCGGTGCGGTAGATTCACGACGCTATCTCCCGCGTCGCCGCCCGCACTGTCGAGGGTCTTGAGACCCTCGGTCACTGCCCGTGCGCTGTTCTGCACTTGCCTCCCGCCGCTACGAAGTAGATGCTCAGTGATGAACACAAACTCACGCACGCGAGAGAGAGGATGATGGAGTTTTGGTGCTGCTCTGAATAGATGTTTCAGTTTTCTATATTTCCTTTGAGCTATTTATACAAACCATTACATAATAGTTACGCCTGGCAGTTCTTCCGCAAAGCATCACGATGCTTGCCTTTACGCGGAAGCGCTGCGGCGTTTCGGCAACGAACACGTACGGACGTATATGTGAACAGTAACGTATGCGTGAACAGTGCCATGCACGTGAAGTGTGTGCATGGGATTTATTCTGTCATTTCACCCCCTAATCCCATGCCACTTCTACTACACCCAGCTGCTGTCGTAACTCGATGTACTTGACTCTGCCTAGCGCCTTGGGTCAGAATGTCCGCTAGCTGCCCGACGGTACCGACGTGATCAATCTTCACCCTGCCATCTTCAACACATTCTCTCAGGAAATGAAATCGAGTGTCTATATGCTTACTGCGTTCATGATACATCGGGTTTCTGCTAAGTGCGATTGCCAACTTGTTATCCACCTATAGTCTGACTGCAGGTGCGTGCCGATCTGTCAGCTCGCCAAGAAGACGACTGAGCCATACACCCTAACATGCCACCGCCGCCGCTGCAATATATTCAGCCTCACATGAAGAAAGAGCAATGACCTTCTGTTTTTGCGACGTCTAGGTGATCAAACTAGAGCCGAGGAAGAATACATAGCCGCTGGTGCTCTTCCGATCATCAACATCGTCGGCGTGGTCACTGTCACTGAACCCTACAAGCGCCGGCTCCATGATCTCTGTCTTCCTGTAACAACACCCGAATCCAATGGTCCCTGCTAGATAGCGCAGAATCTGCTTAACTGCTGCCCAGTGTTGCATCGTAGGAGTTTCCATGTATCTACTCACAATTCCGACAGAATAAGCAAGATCGGGACGAGTATGTACCAAATAGCGCAGGCTGCCAATTATGCTCCTGTATCTTGTGGCGTCAATCGTGCCGTGCCATCCTTCTTGCTCACCAATCGATTCTCCATTGGGGTGTGGCTCGGATTGCATCTCTTTATGCCGCCCACCTCAAGGATCTTGGTCGCATAAGCACTCGACACACAGTGATCTCACCATTGCCTTGCTTGACTTCAATGCCCAAGTAGTAGCTTAACGGACCAAGATCACTCATGCTGAAGCTCTTCATCATCTGTTCCTTGAATGCTGCAATGACCTCCCTACCAGGGCCAGTGATGATCAAATCATCAACGTACACACTGACCAGCAGGAGATCTGCACCGCCACCACGCTTATACACAGCATGCCCCAGAGGATTGCGCTCAAAACCAAGCGCCAGCAGCTCCTTGTCGAGGCGCGTGTTCTAGGCACGGGGCGCATGCTTCAGCCCGTATAAGGCCTTACGCAACCTGAGAACCTTACTTTTGACGTTGTCGATAATGAATCCGAGGGCGCCAGCGCCATGCGCGCGCGGCGAGTAGCGACGCACCGTCTCGGTACCGCGCACAAAAAGAAGACCTCATCGTAATCCACTCCCTATCGTTGTGTGTAGCCCTTGGCTACTAGAGTGCCTTGTGCTTAATTATATTACCGGCTGGATCCTTTTTTTTACCTTGAAGACCCATTTTAGTCCAATTGCACGGTGTCCACGCGGAAGAACTGCCGGTGTCCACATCTCGTTGGCATGAATCGATTTCATCTCCTCCTCCATTGCTACACGCCAGCAATGTTCCTCAAGCGCCTCTTCAACACTCCTAGGCTCCTCGGCGGCGAGGAGACAGAGGCCGTTGTATTCGTAGTCGAGGATCTCGTTGGTGGTGTCAAGTAGATTCTGTACCGTGCGGTACTTCAGTGGCACCCCTCAGTGTCGTACGCTGCATCGGATGGCGGGGTCGCATATTCGATTGTTGGAGTAGCTGTTGTTGCCGGCACCCCCAGAGGTGTGCCTCGATTGATGTTGGCGCAGCCGGTGTCGCCGGTGGTGACTCACTAGTCACTTCGCTCGGAGTCGCCACCGTGTAGTACTCCACCGTGAACGTCGCGGGCAGTGTTGCGACGTCGTCCCCTGCGTTCCAATCCCATGCGCGGTTCTCCTCGAACACAACATCACGCATGACGTGCAGCTTCTTGGCCACTGGATCATAGACCCGGTAGACTTTTGTCCTGGGTTCATACCCGAGAAACACCATGGGAGTCGATCGATCTGAAAGCTTGCTCACTCCTGGGCCGAGTCGCTTGACATGTGCGACACACCCAAAAGTGCGTAGGTGATTCACCTTCGGCTTCTTCTTGTACCACGCTTCATACGATGTCCATCCTTCGAGTCCCCTTGTGGGCGCGCGATTGAGGATGTAAACAGCCGTCCTCACCGCCTCGCCCCAGATACAGCTGGGACCGCCTTACTTTTCAGTAGACATCGCGCCATCTCCACCACCGTGCGGTTACACCGCTCGACGACGCCATTCTGTTGAGGTGAGTATGGCGCGGTGGTGAAATGCTTGATGCCATTCTCGTCGCAGAACGTCTCGAACTCGAGGGAGTTGAATTCTCCATCCCGATCCGTGCGAAACGCCTTGAGCTTGCTGCCGAGCTCATTCTCGGCGAGAGCCTTTACCTTGCGAAAATACCTGAACGCCTCGTCCTTCGTAGCCAACAGCTCAACCCACATGAAACAATTGTGATCATCGACAATTAGCAGGAAGTAGTTTTTACCTCCTGGGGTGCTGGGCTTGATCTGTCCACACAGGTCGCCATGGAACAAGTCCAGAGGTTGCTCGCCACGGTACTGTGCGACAGCCAAGAATGGAGAGCGGTGTTGCTTGCCGAGGGCGCAGCCGTCGCAGAACTGTTCGACGCGCTTGATCACTGGTTGCCCCTCTACCATCTTTTTTGTGCCCAACTCCCAGAGTGATCGGAAGCTGATGTGGCCATAACGAGCATGCCATAGCCACGCTCGGTCATCTGCCTTGGCCACCAAGCACACTGGCGCTACCAGGTTCAGTTTCAGAGTATACAACCGATTCCTAGTGCGCGGCGCACGGATCAGCAGTGTACGTTTAACGTCGAGCACGCTGCAGACCCCGTCGTCGATCTCAATCCTGCACCCTCCTTCCTCAAGTTGCCCCAAACTTATGATATTGCTTTTCAATTTTGGAATGAAATATACCTCCGTCAGGACTTTGTGCCCGGTGTCCCTCGCTTTCATCAACACCGAGCCGAGGCCAGTAATCTCAACAACAGAGCCGTCGCCGAATGTCACCGATCCGTGCACACTTTCGTCGAGGGACGCCAAAACTGCGCGACATCCTGTCATGTGATTACTGGCCCCCGTGTCCAGGTGCCAAATATTGTCGTCGTCCTCGTCGACGGGGATGACGTGCTGCTCGTTCAGGTGCACGAATTGCGGCGTCGTGCGTGTGATCATGCTCACTGTCGCCATGAGCAACGCCGGCTGATCAACCTTCGTAGTCGTGAGATGCGCTTCCACCTTGCACTCGCGCTTGGGCCTCTTGCACTCCTTGGCCCAATGCCCCCATTTGCTGCAATTTCGGCAACTTCCCTTCCGACGTGGTATACCTTCAGAGATCAACTTCATGGCGGTGTTGCGGCTCTCCGGCCGCACTCCGCCCTTGTTCTTGGGATGGGATTGCCCACACGCCTTTTCCGCGCTGGACGAGGATTCGGGCATGAGGCAGTGCTTGTACTTTGCAAGCCAATCTTCCTCGGCGAGCATCAACGTCGAAACGATCCTCAGCCGCTCGCAGTCGCCCGACCAGTTCCTCGACCGAGAGTTCCTTAAGATCAAGGAGTCTCGATTGAAATAGCGATATGAGTGTACCGGGGTGGCACTACTCGCAGGATCTTTTTGACGACGCGCACAACTTTGACTTGCTCGCCTAGCGACCGAAGGTTGCTGACGAGCCCGGTGATGCGCATGGCGAAGTCGGTCACCGTTTCCCCATCCTTGAACGTGATGGTCTCAAACTCCTTCAACAGCCGCTGGGCGCTGGCTTCCTGCACACGGGCGACGCCGATGTGCATCGTCCTCACGGCCTCCCACGCCTCCTTCGCCGTTTTCTTGGCTGCAAAGGCTGCACGCATCTCGGATGGCACCGCGCGAAGGAGAGCGGCCAGGGCCAGCCGATCCTTGCGACGCTCAACCTTAGTGCTCTCGATTGCTTCCCACAGTCCTTGAGCTTCGAGATTCAGCTGCATAACCAATTCCCACTCGTGGTAGTTCGTGCGCGCCAACTCAGGGTAGACAACCGACACGCCCGCCTCCCGCACCACGCGCGGCGTGCTGTTGCTTCCATTTCCGCCGGTCATCTTCACGACGCCAATCGCACCCGCTGTGATGGTCTCACGGAACGTGGCTCTGATACCACGTGTAGTAGTCGAACCTCGATCTCGGCTTGGAATGACGTCCGGTGTGGTAGATTCACGACGCTCTCTCCCGTGTCACCGCCTGCGCCGTCGAGGGTCTTGAGACCCTCGGTCACCGCCCGTGCGCTGTTCTGCACTTGCCTCCCACCGCTACGAAGTAGATGCTCAATGATGAACACAAACTCACGCACACGAGAGAGAGGATGACGGAGTTTTGGTGCTGCTCTGAATAGATGTTTCAGTTTTCTATATTTCCTTTGAGCTATTTATACAAACCATTACATAACAGTTACGCCCGCGAAGCATCGCGATGCCTGCCTTTACGCGGAAGCGCTGCGGCGTTTCAGCAATGAACGCATACGGACGTATACATGAACAGTAATGTATACGTGAATAGTGCCATGCATGTGAACAGTGTGTGCACGGGATTTATTCTAGGGAGTGTCTATACAACATTCTAGGGAGTGTCTATCATCGCCGTGTGGTCTTCAATTTCAGAGTTATTGTTTCTGCCTGCCGACCAGCCGGAGAAATCAACTCGTGCCTACTGATGGATGGGCGCTTCATCGTCGATATTGCATCGTTCCAAGGGAAGATCTACGCCCTCACCGAGACAGAGGAGCCCCTTGCCCTTGAGCTCGGCAATGGCCGCCTAGACAAGCCAACGCTACCCAGCGTCAAACCCGCAGCGAGATCCGGCACCGCATGCATAGAAAACCCCATCACCCTCCGCGATTACCTCTTCGCTCCTCTAGAGGTTCGACGGCAAGATCTTTTGAGCAGGTTCGAACATTGCGACGACGAAGTCCGGCGATATCTAGTCGAATCCAATGGCAAGCTGCTGATGGTGAAGCGATGGGTCAGCAAACCCAATCGCATGCTTCTGCGGATTCTACATGAGAAGGACACCATGGAACGGACTCACCAGTTCGAGGTCCTCGAGGCGGACCTGGGCGGCGGCCGGCCACGCCTTGGCCGGTGGAAGAAGGTCGACGGCCTGAACGGCCGTGCGCTCTTCGTGGGCACGCCATTCTCCAAGTCTGTCCCTGCCGGCCAAGGTGAAGGTGAAGCTCGAGAAGACGGCGTGTGCTTCGTGCACCAGTACATTGGAAGGAAGCCGGAGGATCCCCTCGGCGACTCCGGCGTGTACAGCATGAGAGACAGGACAACCACGCCGCTGCTGCCGGAGATGGCTGCGCCACTACCGTGGGATAGCCGGCGGTTTCCGGCATGGTTTTTCCCTCTGTTGAAGTTTGACTCGTCATCCTAGGCTCCTAGCTAGTTCTTAGGTTATTTTGCATTGGGTCTTCAGTTTTTTACAGCTTAATCTGTTACGCGGGTAAGTTTAAATCCAGAAGACGGGCAATTTTGTTTTGCAGTACAATATCTAAAGAAGTACTCACAACCAACTGGTTACACATCGATCATAGTCAATTTAGTTGGCTGGAATGGCTCAAAATTCGAGTACCATCTAATAAAAAATCTCACCACTAGACACCTGTACCATTGATATGTCCTTTATTGGTTTACTTCTTCGAATGGAACTTCCCTGTCCCCACTCCCTATTCCTTTAATTTAGACCACTCACTAATGATTCAATGACCAGTTTTTTATATATATTTTCATCATTTACCCATCCATCATAAATAATAAAAAATACAGAAAAAATAAAATTATTTTTTGTATTTTTTTATTATAATTTTATTTTTCTGTACAAAAATTATAATAAAATTTTTTATTTTTTCCTGTAATTTTTTATTATTTATGATGGATGGGTAAATGGTGAAAATATACAAAATTGGCCATTGGATTATTAGTGAGTGGTCTAGATTGAAGGAATAGGGAGGGGAATAGGGAGTGGGGGACAGGGAAGCCCCATTTTACTTCTTCGAGGGTTTTGAGGTTCCACGTATACAGATAGGTTCTTTTAGGTTATATTTTATAATTTTTAGTTTTTAAATTTTAGAGTCGCTCACAAAAGAGAATATAAAGGGAGAGAGTCGCACATGATTTAAATTATAAATAATGTATGAAATGTGCTCAATTGTAATTTAAATTTTATAATTCATGATTAATTGTATTTGTGTATTAAATGATTGCAGTTGTAAATTTAATTGTTGTATTTACTATATGAATGGCAACGGATGTAGTAAATATTGAATTTTGACGTATGTTATAAACTGTATCACTTTACATTATCGTCTTTTAATCAATTTAATTGTTGTACAGTTTTGATAATTAGAACGATTGCAATGACGATGCTAATTACGGTGGTTATTTACGGCTGTCATCGTGAGATTAGCGACTAACACTAGTTTAGAAGCGTGGGCTTGACAGCCACTCCCGGCGACGCCCGCTGCCTTGGCTCCATCGACGACCGGCTCTTTCTCATGCGCGACAGCGGCGGGTGCTTCCTGGTGAACCCTTTCTCCATGGGCGTACTCCCCGTCCCGGACCTAGGTTTCTTCTGGCGGGAAGAGACCCGGGAAGAGGTGTTCTGTTTGAACTACAGGATGAGAGTGGTCATCGAGAAAGTGGTGGCTTCATACCAGGCAGGAACTCCATCATAAGGAAACTTCGTTGCTCTTTGGACTGTTGGGTTGATCTCTCGGCTAACCACCCGAGATTTTTCAGGGAGGCATATCTCCACCCAGCGCCTTGATCGGAGGCGGTTACCAACCCGTTTGATTTCGGTCCCGGTCACCCAGCGCCACATAAAAGGAGGGTTTCGGCAGGCTTTGTGGGTGTGTTGTTCAAGGCCCTAAAAACCCTAATATACCCGATCTTTAACGACGCTGCGGTGAGCGAAGACCGAAGCCCCATCGCGACGACGGCCGACCACATCTACACCGCCGGTCTCCTCGGCCTCTTCTTCCCGTCGGCAACGACTACGCGATCCGGCGACCTCCATACTGTCGGCCACACTCCTCTGTTGCATCACCGAGCACCGACCACAATCCTAATGGCATCTCCGGCTTCGGGTACGCAATCACGCTTCCGCTCTTAAGATCTCAGCTAGGTGTTCATGAGTTTGATCTAGGCTTAAGGCTTTAATTCATGTTTAGACCTTAGATAAGAATTAACATTTGGTATCAGAGCATACTAGTTTCAATCTTGAACCCTATTAGCCTTAACTGAAGCTCGGATTTAGATTTGGGGCTCGGTTAGCATTTAGAAGGAGGTGAGTTTTGATTGGCAAAACCCTAATAGAAATCTCCCAAAATCTGCCCACCCGAATCCCAAACCCCAAAGTTTCCCGAACCCTAGAAACCCAAATCAATAGAGTAAAATTTTAGATCAGGGCGGAGAAGAACTTACGGTATTTTGGATCTCCGGCCTTCACGGTGAAGGGCGCCGCCGTGGCCCCGCTCGGCGGCCGCGCAACCTCGATCGCACGCGTCGCGCCGGCGCGAGAAGGGTTACGGGGCGCCGCCTTATGCCGCCGCCGATGTCGCCGCGCGCCGCCGCATCGCGGCTCGCCCGCACGCCACCGCCGCTCGGGTTTTCGCAGAAGTCGGGCCGAATGGCCCTAGGGTTAGGGTTTTCGGGGATAATATCCCGGACGCGCGCACTATTAGCCGTCCGATTCAATTCTGTGGTCACGATTTTCCGGGCTAGAGATCTGATGGCCGTTCTCGGCCGTTCGATCGAAATCGGATGGCACGCGCCAGTGCGCGTTTTAAGTCCGGGCCGCGCGCGCGTTATGGGCTGCGCGAGCTGATGGGCTGCACCCGAGTGCGCGCCTCCTTGGGCCGATTGCTTTTGGGCCGCGCGCGAATGGTTTTTAGGCCATGGGATCTTTTGGGCTGCGAAATTTTGTGGGCTGAATGCTTGTTTTAGGCCGATTTTTGGACTTCTGCAGCAGTACTATTGTCCTTTATTTTCAGTGCATTTCCTCTTGCTTTAAGTTTTTTTTATGCACTGTTTTAATTAAGTTCGGAGGCCCAAAATTTAATGTATCTTTACCATATTATCATGTGTAATCTCGGATTATAATTGAACCAACGGGATATTTTAATCTTGAGATTTTTACGATTAATTTTGGCATTATGTATGCATATGGTTATATTCGACCAACGTTGTTTATAATCATATGTCGCCATATAAATAAAGTTCTTTTTCATTTTCGCTTACGGTGATATGAATTAGAACTGTAATTTTTTTTTGTATGTTATTAATCAGACCAACGTAGGGTTAATTACATGCAACATATGTCTTTATGATATTTCTAATTTTTGCCTTATATTTTGAAATTCAGCACTTAATGCTTCGAACGTTGCCGCCACTGTTGATAACATTGAGCAGCTCACGGGGAGCAATTTTCCCACGTGGAAAGAACGAATTACTGTTGTCCTTGGGGTTTTGGACCTCGACTATGCCTTAAGGGTAGCCGTTCCCATTCCTCCCACGAAGGTGAGGAGAATTTTGATGAGAAAAAGAAAGTTTATGAGGCTAATGCTGAAAAATGGGAGCGGTCTAACCGCTTATCACTAATGATCATGAAGACCTCCATTTCAGTCGGGATTAGGGGAGCAATCCCCGATTCCGAAAATGCTAAGGAGTACTTGGCTTCAATTGAGGAGAAATTCAAAGGCTCCACAAAAGTTTATGCCAAGACTTTAATTCAGAGGCTCTTGACCAAAGAAATATGATGGGTCCGAGATCGAGAGCATATCATGACGATGACCGATATGGCGAGAAAACTCAAGGGCATGGACATGGCAATCTCGATGGTTTCCTTGTCCATTTCATTATGACCTCCTTCCTTCGAGTATACTGACTTTTAAAATTAATTACAATACTCGAGAAGAGAAATGGAGCATTAGCGACTTGATCGCCATGTGTGTCCAGGAGGAAGAGAAATAAGAACGAAAAGAAAGATTATGCTCTTCAAATTGGTGGCTCGAACAAAGGAAGTTCCAAGGGACTTCAAATCAAAAAGAAGCGCAATTCTCCCCAAATTCGACAAGTCGGGGCCTAAGGTGCACAATGCACCTAAGCCTCATCTTTGCTCCACGGAGCATCTAAAGGGGAATGTCATTTCGCAAGCAGCAGGGCATTTCGGAAGGATTGCGTAGGTTTCCTTAAGTGGCTCGCCAAAAGGGGTAATGATACGATAACTTTCATTGATGAAACTCTTTATGTTGATTTTCCCTTAGTTCTTGGTGGATTGACTCAGTGCAATGTGCACGTTACCAACTCTTTACAGGATTCCTTACCGCGAAAACACTAAGAAAGGGGAGCGAAGTCTTAGAGTCGCGGATGGAAAGGAAGCGAAGTTGAATCGATTGAATCTGTTTCACTAGTCTTAGATAGCGGCTTCACTCTTCGTCTTAATAATGTAGTTTATGTTCCTTCCATCGGGAGGAATTTAATTTCATTTCTTTATTGGATGATGAAGGGTTTAAATGTATTTTTGGAGACAATAAATGTATTATTAAGTTTAATTCAAATAATGTTGGTCTTGCGTTTAGACAAGACAAGCTCTATATGCTTTCCCTTAATGAATCTCTGTATCCTTGAATGTTTGTGATGCTAAGCGTAAAAATAATGATGAGACTTCTTGAAACGTGGCATTGTCGTTTAGGCCACATTTCGAGGGGGAGAATGGAGCGCCTCATTAAAGAAGAAATTCTCCACCCATTAGATTTCTCTAACTCAGACCACTGCATTGATTGTATTAAAGAAAAATATGTTAAGCAAATAAAGAAGGGAGCTACTCGCAGCACAGAACTCTTAGAATTAATTCATACTGATATTTGTGGTCCTTTTCCTGTGACATCAGTGGATGGTTTTGATACATTCATCACATTCACTGATGATTTCTCCCGTTATGGTTATATTTTTCCCATTAAAAACCGATCTGAATCACTTGATAAATTTAAGATATTTAAGGCTGAAGTTGAAAATCAACACAACCTAAGAATTAAAGTGGTAAGATCGGATCGTGGGGGAGAATATTATGGAAGACATGCCTCTTATGGGCAAATTCCTGACCCTTTCGCTAAGTTCCTTCAGGAAAATGGCATCGTTGCCCAGTATTCTATGCCGGACGAACCTCAGCAGAATGGTGTAGCTGAAAGGCGCAACCGTACACTTATGGATATGGTACGGAGCATGCTTAGCCATTCTAGTTTACCAATTGGCTTGTGGATGGAAGCACTTAAGACAAAGCACATATTCTTAATCGGGTTCCCAGTAAATCAGTACCTAAAACACCTTATGAATTATGGACTGGGAGAAAACCAAGTATGAAATACTTACGAGTGTGGGGTTGTCATGCTGAAGCTAAGTTATTTAATCCACACATTGGGAAATTAGATCCTAAGACAGTAAGTTGCCATTTTATTGGGTACCCGACAGATCCAAAGGGTATCGCTTTATTGTCCCGATAGGATAACTAAGTTTGTAGAAACAAGGCACGCTGTGTTCTTAGAAAATAACGAGGACTGGAGCCCGGAAAATAGATCTTGAGGAGAAGCGGGTTTATGTTCCTTCACCGCTCATCCCGAGACCTTTGTTCCTACGCCTCAAAGTGTTGCACCTCTAGTAGAGAATATCGTTGTTGCACCCACTTGTTGAGGTCTTTGAAATTCCTAATGTTATACCTAATGAAGAGCCTCAGTGGTCTCTGAAATAAGCGATGAACCTCTTAGAAGATCACAAAGGAGAGAAGATCGCCATCCCAAATGATTATGTTGTCTATATGAATGAAGATGTTAATGATATAGGGAAGGTAGATGATCCCACCTCTTATAAAGAGGCCATAATGAGTGAACATTCTTCTAAATGGCTTGAAGCCATGGAGGATGAATTAAAGTCTATGAGCACTAATGATGTTTGGGACTTAGTAGAAATTTCTGACGGAGTCAAAACAGTAGGCTGTAAATGGGTCTACAAAACCAAGCATGACTCTAAGGGAAATATCGAAAGATTCAAAGCAAGACTTGTAGCAAAAGGCTTCTCACAAAGAGAGGAGATTGATTATAATGACACCTTTTCTCCTGTCTCAACTAAAGATTCATTCAGAATTGTTATAGCACTTGTAGCTCATTATGATTTAGAGCTGCATCAGATGGATGTTAAAACGGCTTTTCTTAATGGCGATTTGCAAGAAAATGTTTACATGGCTCAACCGGAAGGTTTTGTCGTGGAAGGCAAGGAGCATATGGGATGTCGACTTAAGAAATCCATTTATGGTTTAAAACAAGCGTCGAGGCAGTGGTACCTCAAATTCGATAAGATTATAAGAAGTTTTGGCTTCAAAGAAAATGAAGTTGATAACTGCATATATGTTAAGTTAAAGGGGAGTAAATTCACCATCTTAGTACTTTATGTGGATGATATCTTATTGGCCAGCAGCGACAAGGACATGCTGTTTGAGACCAAGAGATTTCTTTCATCTAATTTTGATATGAAGGATCTCGGTGATGCCTCTTATGTTCTTGGCATTGAAATTCACCGAGATAGGTCCAAAGGAATATTAGGTTTATCTCAGAAGGCATACATTGACAGAGTACTGAAAAGATACAATATGCATAAGTGCTCTGGCTCGCCTGCTCCTATTGTTAAGGGCGATAAGTTTGGGACATTTCAATGTCCAAGGAACCAATATGAAGCTGATCAGATGAAGTCGGTTCCTTATGCTTCAGCTGTCGGAAGCATTATGTATGCTCAAGTTTGTACGCACCCTGATTTAGCTTTTGTGACCGGGATGCTTGGCAGATATCAGTCAAATCCAGGACCGGACCACTGGAAAGCCGTTAAGAAAGCTTTGCGTTATATGCAAGCTACTAAGCATTTCATGCTCACATATAAGTTTTCTGATAACCTTGAAGTTATTGGTTATTCAGACTCAGATTTTGCGGGATGTGTTGATACTAAGAAATCCACGTCAGGTTATATCTTCACACTCGCTGGAGGAGCTATCTCGTGGAAAAGCTCCAAACAAACCCTTACGGCATCTTCAACGATGCAAGCTGAGTTTGTGGCATGTTATGAGGCTACCGGGCAGGCTGTATGGCTTAAGAACTTTATCCGGGACTTAAAGTGGTAGACGGCATTTCTAAACCACTCACTTTATCTTTGCGATAACGAACCCGCAGTCTTTTATGCAAATAACAACAAGTCAAGTGGTGCTGCCAAACACATTGACATTAAGTATCATGTTGTGAAAGATAGAATCCAGGATCAAACCATAAGTATCAAGCATATCAGTACTAAGTTAATGCTTGCGGATCCGCTTACTAAAGGCTTACCACCCAATATTTTTCGTGATCATGTTGCCGGCATGGGTTTATTGAAAAGCCTCTGATTCTGGATAAAAGGACCTTTAAGCAAACCAACTCCCATTAAGTATAATGAATATCCACTTCGAGATAGGATAGTACACTATAGGTACTGGGGTTGTACGGCACTTAATTGGTCATGCAACACATTGCCTTGGTGTGCTGTTTTATTGAGAATGGGCTTATTACGATCAAAGGGGAGAATGTTGGGTTGATCTCTCGGCTAACCACCCGAGATTTTTCAGGGAGGCATATCTCCACCCAGCGCCTTGATCGGAGGCGGTTACCAACCCGTTTGGTTTCGGTCCCGGTCACCCAGCGCCACATAAAAGGAGGGTTTCGGCAGGCTTTGTGGGTGTGTTGTTCAAGGCCCTAAAAACCCTAATATACCCGATCTTTAACGACGCTGCGGTGAGCGAAGACCGAAGCCCCATGCGACGACGGCCGACCACATCTACACCGCCGGTCTCCTCGGCCTCTTCTTCCCGTCGGCAACGCGACTACGCGATCCGGCGACCTCCATCTGTCGGCCGCACTCCTCTGTTGCATCACGAGCACCGACCACAATCCTAATGGCATCTCCGGCCGGTGCGCAATCACGCTTCGCTCTTAAGATCTCAGCTAGGTGTTCATGAGTTTGATCTAGGCTTAAGGCTTTAATTCATGTTTAGACCTTAGATAAGAATTAACATGGACTGCATGGAGGAAGAGTTTTCCAAAGGCCGATAGGAAGAGCTTTGATTCGCCAGTGATTCTATTCTATCGGACAATCTGAAAAAAAAAAGGAACTTTCGCATCTTCGACAACTGGGAAAGGGATATCGCAGCTCTTGTGCCCGTCATTCTTGATGAATAAGTTTGCTGGCACCGTGCCGGAGTTGAATCGCTTCTTTTGCCCGACAGAGACGCACCGCCCCTTCATTAGTCCTGCTTAGGTCGCTTTTACTGCTTTCGCTAGCTGTGGAGGTCCTGCTCGTATGATGAGCACTGAGACTGTTTCTTACTAGCAAGCACTTCTCTCTTGTTTGTCTCTACTGTAATACTTTCAGACTCCAGCTCTAAACTTTCTCCTCCTTAATGCAAAGGCGTGCGGTGCTTCTGCGCGTTCCCTAAAAAAAGAAGGTCGTGGCGTAGTCGGCTCTCGACTCATCGCCGGAACCCCTCATCGAAGCCCTGATAAAGAACAGCGAGAGCAGGAACACCAAGACCATTTTCGTGTGTAGGGCAGGGCTGGACACGGTCGTAGACAAGGAGAACTACAGTGTGATGTCGACGCAGCTTCAGCTTGTCGACGTCACACTGTAGTTCTCGTATGAGGCAGTCTATTGCCTGCAGCAATACCTGGTCCAATCCGGTGACAGGCTGCTGATGGTCAAACGACGGACCTACACAATTGATACATGCAGATTTGACGTTTTCGAGGCAAACTTTGGAACCAACCCCTGCCAGTGGAGAGGGAATAAAATTCTGTGGAGAATGGCTCCATCGGTGCGCCCGTGCATACCCATCGCAGATTGCCGACGCGTGTTCAAAGAACGGATCGCACGGCTGTCTCCCCGGCCAGGTCTTCGACAGCTTTGGGCAGATGGCTCCCTCCGGCTCTCGGCTCAGCTGCAAGCTTCTTGATTAGGCAGACGGAACATCACAGGCTTCTCCAGCACCTAAATCACGGCTCTGTGCTTCATTTCAGATTTCTTGCAATCCTTTATTTTACAACAGTTGAACTAAGATATAGAAATTTAACTTAATGCCTTGTGCAGGAATATTACTAGCATTTACAGTAACGATGCTTGATTACTAAAGGACAGTTGACAGATTACTTTTTTGAGATAGCGAGTGAGGACTACTTGCACGTTCAGTATTGTCAGATGATCGGTTCAGAGTTCGGACTATAAGCTCAAGTTGTAGCTCTTGATTAAGCACTTATTGTCTATGGATCAGCCCAAATTGACAATTGCACTGGCCATTGACTTGCAAAAAAAGGCAAATAAACAAAGTTTCCTGGTAGACAAACTAAAGAGCGAAACTGTAAAATAGAAGTGGATTTCTGAACTAAAGAGCCTTTGAAGACCAATCAAGCAGTAACCTCTACGCAAATTATCTCTACTCAATACAGAATCTTTTCCCAGCTGAACTGTTGAACTGCCATTCCAATAATTTGCAGAGTATATATAAAAAAAATAAAAGGATAGTATGTTGATGCAACAATAAAGAAGCATAGCAAATTACATATTTTCATGAAATGAAGCACAGAGCCGTGATTTAGGTGCTGGAGAAGCCTGTGATGTTCCGTCTGCCTAATCAAGAAGCTTGCAGCTGAGCCGAGAGCCGGAGGGAGCCATCTGCCCAAAGCTGTCGAAGACCTGGCCGGGGAGACAGCCGTGCGATCCGTTCTTTGAACACGCGTCGGCAATCTGCGATGGGTATGCACGGGCGCACCGATGGAGCCATTCTCCACAGAATTTTATTCCGGCTAGGAACCTCTCCACTAGCCTGCGCGGCCGTGCGCTCTTCGTAGGCAAGCATGGCTCCAAGTCTCTCCCAGGCGGTGATAGCCTATGTGGAGCTCGGGAAGATCCTCTTCGTGATTCCGGTTTGCACAACGTGAGAGACCAGAACTGGGACAGGAGTTCCATAACGCCGTTGCTGCCGGAGACGGCGGTGCCACGGCGAAGCTGGGGTCGGTGGATTCCGACTTGGCTTTTCCCTGATCAAGTGAGCTGACCAGCAAGTAGCGTGGCTGCTGCTGCTGCTGAGCTAACTAAATTTCTGTCTGTTCAATTTACTAGTTGTAAGGTGAAATATTTGACTTCTCAGGTATAATTTGTGATGCTGAGTGTTGACTGTTGTCACAAATTCACAGTTGTTACTTGTATCACCTGAACGCAATCGAGTTTTCTTTACCCTCCTCGTTTTTTAGCTGTTGATGCTGAACTGAAATTCATGGCCTTCATGGCTAACATAGCGGTATCTCTAATTCTCTATCACCCACAATGAAGAATATTGCCAACAAAAAGATTTATGATATTCCTTTGAATTTTCCATGATTTATCTTGATAGTTTTAGTCTTATCAGGAAAAAAATTAATTTACCGCGGTTGGGATTGATAAGACAACAAGATAGACGCAAGAGAGAGATATATAGCAAAATTCTGAAGAGTCCTGGTAATGTACACCTACACGTTCCCCTACACGTAACTTCTTATCAAACAAATGGAAGGCCTCGACTTGCTCAAGTTCATAGGCTGAGTTTACACCGTCTCGTTAATTTTGATGGCGCTTGCACAATCTTCGTCTTGGTCGGATCTCCTGGGCCTCATCCTCCGCCGGCTCCCGTCCCTCGCCGACCGTGTCCGCCTCCGCGCAGTCTGCCGCTCGTGCCGTTCCAATGCCCGGCTTCACCCCCCGGCCCCACCGATCCCTTTGCTCGTCCTCCGCGACGGCAGCTTCCTTTTCCTGGACATCGCCGATGAAGCAGCCCACCGCGTGCCGGTTCCTAGAAGGACCTACGGCCGCGGCGCAGTGGACGACTTCCTCTTCCTCGTGACCAAGAACGGCGGCTGCTCCATGGCGAACACTTCTGCCGTGATCCCGCTCCCTGAACTTGCGGCCATATTGCGCCAAGAGACAGAGCAGTACACGGTTTGCACAGTCGCCAAGGTGGTGGCGTCCTCGGCATCCGACTCGCCGCAGACTAACCGGCCCCTCGTCGCCGCGCTGATTCTCAGTGGTTACAGGGTCACCATTTTCGCTTGCCAGCCAGGGATCGTACACTTTTGCTCAACCAAGAACAGGAAGCGAATGGACGATATCGCCGACATCACATTCTTTCAGGGAAAGCTCTACGCAATCACGGTATCAGAGGTCCTGCTAGTTCTTGACCTCAACGAGGCCTGGTCTGCGGCGGCACGCCGACGAGCCCTTCCATCCTGTAACACCTCAAATTTGCAAATCGGAACACACCAATTTGCAAAGCTGAGGTATAGAGAATGCCACACATGAACCACTGCGATGCTTAGGCCAAGAGCACCGAAGAACACCAAATATCAATCATGAGGTTCCTCCATTTCCAAATCAACTTTAAGCTGTGTTGGCAAAGAAAGATCACGATCACTCTCGCACGCATGAACTCTCACGAAATTGAGGCAGCAGAAATAGATGAAGAACACAATGTATTCTTGCTGTACTACGCTGCTATTAGCCGCACCTGGTTCTCTTCATTTATATGCAAATACAAAGACCGTAACTTTAAAAAAAATGGAGAACGAATCCTAATCCAAACTCCTAATTAAACTCCTAAATGCATTCTGAAACAGACTCCGAAAGCAACATGAAACAGACTCCGAAACAAACACGGTCACGTGTTCAACACGGCAACTAACAAGCTGGCCAGATTCAGCCAGCAAAAAAACAAGACCCTAAATCTCCTTACGGTTACCTCCAAGGAGAGATAGCACAAGGAACCACACGGGAGAGCCTGAGAGGAAACTTGGGCCTCACTGCCGCCTGTCGTCGGCCCAAAGCACAGCGGAACGGCGAGTCTATCACTCGAATTGAAATCCATGAGGGGAAACCAAAACGAGGACTCATTGTAGTTTTTCTCCATGTCACAAAGAGGAGATGGTAGCTTACAAATAAAGGAGAAGTGGTGAGGTGTCCAGCGCAGTTGTTGCCAACGGCTGACGCTGAGGTGCTCGGGCCAGCCGTTGGCGCCTCCTACCGTCCTACGTCGTCGCCGTCGTCACCGAAGCGCAAGCCCAAGAACCGGTCACGCCCGAGCCTCCCACACCCAAAAATTGGATCAGGCTGGAGAAGACTTAGCCTTATCTCTTTTTTGTCCCACCGACAAGTGGGACCCACCTCTAGCCCTTTTCTCTTTCTCAAGATGGAAAATTACGAAAAGACCCTCAGTTTCACAACACTGACAACACAGACCGATAGGGGTGGAAAAATAGCTCGAGGCTCGCGAGCTAGCTCGAGCTCGTAAATTTTCGAGCCGAGCCGAGCCTCCTTCACAGCTTGCAAAAAAACTCGAGCTGAGCTCGAGCCGCTAGCAAGCCGGCTTGCGAGCTTATTTGGCTCGTTTGTGCTGTCCAGAGTCCACCACCCAATGACCCAATCGCGAGGCGCCGAGTGGCCGACCGAGGCCTCTACTTCAAGTCTTCAATTCACTGCTTTCTCGCATGCGCATCGCTCTCCTCCACGGCTCCACCCCTTCCACTCGAGTCGACAGCCCTCCCCTTTGCTTCCTCCGCAAACGGCACATCCTCCCCCGCCGTCTTTTGCGCGTCGACTGTGCCTCCGGCCTCCGGGGCCACGCTGGCCCTCCGCAGCTCCGCTCTGCGCGCGCGCCCCGTTCCCGCTCGCCTCGTGCGGCCCTCGCTCCACGGATCTGGGCACTCGCCTCCGCTCGGCCGTCGCTCGGCGCGCGGCCGCCTTCACTCGCGGATCACGGGAGCTCCGCCGGCCGTCCGTGCCGCCCTCGCTCGGCGCGCGCGCCGCCCTCCGCTCCACGGATCACGGAGCTCCGCCACGCTGTCGCCGCCCTCGCTCGGTGCCGCCCGGCCTCCGGCCTCGCTCGCGGATCTCGGTGCTTCGCCCTCCGCTCTGGCCGTCCGCTCCGCCCTCGCGCTTGTAAATTTTAGGTGGTTGAAATCTATGATGGCGATTGCCCACTCTGTATGCGTGAGCTCGCGAGCCATTCAAGCCGGCTCGAGCCAGGAAACGAGCCAAGCCGAGCCAGGCTTCTAGCTCGTTTCCTGAACGAGCCGTAGCTTTGGACGAGCTTGGCCGAGTCTAGTTCGAGCCGGCTCGGCTCGTTTCCAGCCCTACAGACCGAGTATACCTGTTCGATTCCGGCGATAGGCTGCTGATGGTGCAACGAACACAGGCCGTCAGTTTATGTCGCGAAGCGGAGATGGCAATTCGAGGTCTTCGAGGTGGAGTTGAACGCCGTCCCTGGCCGGTGGAGGAAGGCCGACAGCTTGCACGGCCGGGCGCTCTTCGTCGGTGAGCACCGCTCCAAGGTGGCAGCTGATGGATGTGGTGGAGCTCAAGAAGACTGCATCTGCTTCATGCATGACGCCATGACAAACTAGCGGGCTGAGAATCCTCTCCGCAACTGCAGCGTGTACAGCGTAAGGGAAGGGACGACCTCGCCGTTGTTGCCGGAGAAGGCGGTGCGGCCAGGGTGCACTGGACGGTGGTTCCCGACGTGGATTCCCCCCGCCGGATTTAACTGATCAGCCTTGTTGCCGTTTCCTCCGTAGCTTGTTTTCTGATCAAATGTGTCTTAAAATTTTAATGTGCACCATTATTCTAGAGTTTTAATATTTGTTCTAAGAAAAATGATTTGCTATTCATCATTCAAATATTTTTTTTTCGAAAATAGTCATGTTTTCTCAACGCCGAATCCACTACGAGATTCATATGTGCCAGAAATGGATTCCAAGAGCCGGCGACGTCTTCGGCGCTGCCTCGGGTGGTGTTACGACGGCAGCAGAAGCTAGGATTGCTCGTTGATTTAAATCTAACGGCCCAAAATTCAACGGTCATTGCTCGTTAGTCTTCCCCTAAGAAACTTTCCCGCTTATCAATTAAGTCTCCTTTGACAATTGAAACTTTTGGACAAATTAGTCAATTTGCCTTCTTCCTTTTTTAAAATAGTACATATAACTGATCAGTTCATAAAACTCAAGAAAGATTTAAAATCAAAGGCCAATTGGCAGCTAAAAATTCCAGTGGTGCTACCAACAAGACCCCGAGGATGGATCAGCTCGGACACATATGAAGATGAATCATAAGTAGATTACTCAAATTTCCTCGTCGGCTCCAAGTTCTTACATGTTCCTATAGTTGCACGAAACTGAACGCCGTGAAGCAAGTCAAACATCCTCAAGACGAGCAGTAAACGTCTTCTTCCTTTCGCATGAACGTTAATTCGGTAGGAAGTAGGTCTGTAGGAGCTCACACCTGTTTTCTGTTCCCTCCTTAATGAAACGCGTAGAGGCTGTATAATTCGAGAGACCTGCAGGCACACACATTCTGAAGTCGCCAAACTAGCCGTTTCGGAAACACAGACGTTCATATTTGCTTAAGCTAATAAGAACAGGACTATCAATGCCGTACGTGTCGCCGTTTGGCAGTTGACAGTTGCGTGTCACAATGGGATCGTGCATTATCGTGCAGCTAGGTTATAAACGTCCGTCATGTCGGCACAGCTCGCACGACCACGGATAGCCTTATCTCGCTCAATTCATTTAAGCTTGTTATTTCTGATTTATTTCTAATCATTTCTAAATTTCGTTTTTTCCTGATTTTTAGTTTTTAAAGCTTTTTTACTGGTTCTTTTTTTCGTATTTGTTTGTATTATCTGTGATTAGCTAACATATCTTTCTATTTTTAAATTTTTTTAAAATTTAATTATACTAAATAAGTCATCATAGCTACAGTGTAATTTCAGCTAATTACAGTACAATTTCAGCCATAATATACTTTTTCTTTCAGCAACTGAGCGGGCTGTTAAATTAGAGCCAACTGCGAACTCCATCGACTATGTGATCCTCAATAGGGGGGAAAATCTGAACCTCTATCTACTGACAAGAATTGCAAATACTAATAACTTTCAAAAATATATGTTAATAATTGCATATAATGGTGTATATATAAGCTTGGTGTTGTGTGTTGTGGTCACAGTGCGGAGGTTATTGAAGACCATGGCGTTCAGTGGCTCCCAGAAGCTAGTGCTGTTGGCCCTGTCTCTGCTCCTCTCGTCGGCGATGGACGGCGTTGAGGCGCAGCCGATCGTGCCGGCGGTCATATCGTTCGGGGACTCGACCATCGACGTCGGCAACAACAACTACCTGCCGGGCGCGGTCTTCAAGGCCAACTACGCGCCGTACGGGGAGAACTTCGAGCGACATAAGGCCACCGGGAGGTTCTCCGACGGCAAGATCGTCACCGACATCACCGGTTGTTACGCCACCCATACATACAATACATACACATCCTGCAACTCTGACACCTAGGATGTAACGTACGTGTGTGGTTGTTGCAGCTCAAACGCTCGGCTTTGAGAGCTACGCGCCGCCGTACCTCAGCCCGGAGGCGTCGGGGAAGAACCTTCTCATCGGCGCCAACTTCGCCTCGGCGGCGTCCAGCTACTACGACGACACGGCGGCCATGTATGTAAGTATACATATATAACATTGTTGAAGACTTCAAGCGAAGGTTTATATAGAGCGAGCAGTTTTGGGTTAGTACAAGGAATGAAGGAACCCATTTTTAGTAGTACATGATCGATGATCCTACAAATGCTTATATGCTTCTGCGTACATAGGATGCGATCACGTTGACCCAGCAGCTCAAGTACTACAAGGAGTACCAGTCCAAGCTCGCGGCGGTGGCCGGGCGCAGCAAGGCTCGCTCCATCCTGTCCGACGCGCTGTACGTCGTCAGCACCGGGACCGGCGACTTCATCCAGAACTACTACCACAACGCCTCCCTGTCCGCCCGCTACAACGTCGATCGGTACTGCGACCTCCTCGTCGGCATCTTCTCCGGCTTCGCCAACGTCAGTACGACGACGTTTCAACTGCTCTGCATGCATGGCGCCATGGATCATGTCGTTGTGATTTGTGCTGCTTGAATCTGTTGCGTGCAGGAGTTGTATAGGCTGGGGGCGCGGCGGATCGGCGTGACGTCCATGCCGCCGCTGGGCTGCCTGCCGGCGTCGATCAGGCTGTACGGCAAAGGCGGCAGCGGGTGCGTGCGGAGGCTCAACGGCGACGCCGAGACCTTCAACCGGAAGCTGAACGCCACCGTCGAGGCGCTGGCGAAGCGGCACGCCGACCTCAGGATCGCCATCTTCGACATCTACACGCCCCTCCGCGACCTTTCCGAGGCACCCGCAACGCAAGGTCGGTATGGTATCGTGAAGATTAATTCGTGCGTGCTCATGTCGTGACGCTGATGTGGTGGTGGTTGATTAGGCTTCTCGGAGGCGAGGAAGACGTGCTGCCTGACGGGGACGGCCAACACGAGGGTCTACCTCTGCAACCCGGCTACGGACGGGATGTGCCGGAACGCCAGCAGCTACGTGTACTTCGACGGCGTGCACCCGTCGGAGGCGGCCAACGTATTCATGGCCGAATCCATGGTCTCGGCGGGCATCAGCTTAGTCACGTAACGGCGTGGATCAACCAGAGCAGCAGCTGCAGGTGCAGCGACGAGCTAGTCACCGCTTGCGAGTCTATCTGCCGCAGCTCATTAGTTAGTTTCGCAGGTCCTGTTGCGTTGCCGCCTAAGAAAAACGGTCTCCCGTCCCGTGCCGTTTGCGTCCCAGGAATTGCACGGCCAGTCCAACTATGTATTCCGTAGCAGTTAATAAAGTTTGTTTCCTGCAAATATGAGTGTTCCCTATACAATTTTTTTCGATCACAAGGCGGACATACACGCACATACATTACTAAGTATGCATACTTATATACACACGACTACAATATTGGTAAAGATATACTGCAACAAAATGAAACATCTCATACAATAATTTGAGAAAGTTGTTGCGATAAATCCAAAAACATATTTGCAACAAGCATACCGAATAAGGGAATTGGGCATTTGAGCATCGCTAACGAGCCAGGCTCCAAAGAGGATAAAGCGGCAGTAGCCCTAATGTGGGCACCCTATGCCTACTGTGCCCAAGTAAAACTAAAAAAAATAAACTATTCCAACAAAAATAAAGCATTGTTGCAATAAAATAAAAGGGCCACCGAAACAACTACAACAATTTTAGTAAGATGTTCCAACAACAAGAAAAAACAATGGTCACGACAACTCGACTTACCAATTGCAACAATTATAGCATCATGATTGGAAGACAAGTCAGCAGTTGGCCCACACCATCGTCTTGTCGCTGGTAGGCTTGGATATGGTAAGGGTGAAGGTAGGTCACACCACCACCTCGGTGTCAGGACCACGCCATCCTCTGCTTGCATCCTCTTTACCGATGAGTTTAGATCTGATTAGGGTGAGCTCAACCCACATCACCAAATCCATACCGAGCTCAAAGAGACCTTGCTGCCCAGCCATGGAGCTCAGGATGCCTCACATACCCTGCCATGACACTCCACCATCACTTGTCAATGTGGGCTTGGGTGGTCTCAAACGCCATTGCACAGGAGGAGCTCTGATCGTATCTCACCAGAGGCCGATAGAGAGAGGAAGGAGCAGCATGGCGCCAGCGATGGGCTCTTGGACGATGAACTCCGACCATCGACAAGCCACCAGAGGGGGAGATGGAGGAGCCATGGGGGTGGTTGGAGAAAACGGCTCACCGAAGAGGTCACCAGTGGTAGCCTGACTAGAGCATGACAGAGTAACAGACAAGCGCAGCCAAAGCTTGTCATATGTATGCTTGGCTTGAGAGAGAAGGAGAGAGATGGTTGGATGGATGAGGATGGGTGATCTGGTTGGATGAACAAGAATGAGTGGCAGGACGTTTGAAACTAGGAGTGATGCTTGGAAGCGTCATAGCAATTCCCTTTCTTTTTTTCCCTGAATTTCATAAGTATGTGTAGGTCCCGAAATTAACATCATGCCTCAGATAATATGGAGCCATAAACTCACCATGGTTCTTGTGTATTAAGGTATAAGAGTTTTCCGTTATTGTGGTAATGTAATCCGGGGATATCCCTTCTAGAGAAAAAAGATTAAAGTATTAGATGGTCAAAAAGGACCCAAGAGCAAATGTTATAACTGGAATTGTCGTTGCCAGTCAGATGTACTAAGTAGCACGTTGAATTGAGCATTTTGATTTCGGGTTTGCCGTACGTAAGTTGCACGGTTGTTGTTAACTCATTGATTTTCTTGGCCTTCGCTTAGCTCTGAGATGTGTGAGTGATTCTATATCGACCCAATGATTAAAAAAAATATGAATCACACTTAAAGAGAGCATAAGCATAGGTAACATTTTGATTTTTTAATCGCACCTTAATGTTTGATTGAGATAAAACAGAATGACAAAGAATGCCGCCTAAACGACAGCGACCGCCCATTAGAGAACTATCCCAGCTTCTCCAGCAACAGATATCCATCCAATCCACCGGTAACTCATTAACTGATGTGCAACAGCCTACAGGTTATATCAAATCCAACAGCTGAAATCAATGCCCATGTAATTGACATTTATTTATGCATGCACTTGTCATTTTGCCAAACTCTCAAGGGAAAAAAATAGCTGCCAACCATCTGCTGTACACCTGCCAGTGGGAAAGGAAAGAAACCTTTCGCCAGAATGCACACCACAGCTCCACGAATCACAACCAAGCACATTACATCGTTCGTACATTACAGAGCATTCAGGTTCCAGGGTTTCTGAATAGTGTTAATGTGTTAAAAGGATTTCCTAACCTGCAAGCAAGGCTGTACCACTGACTGCAGCAATAACTACGAAATGAAAGGCTGAAACTCCGAAACACAAGGACGGCACAGAGCGTTTTTAGCTTTTAGTTTTGTAATTATAATTTTCTCATTTTTTTTAGTTTTTATTTTTTTTCTTATTTCTTTTCATTGTCCATGATAACGTAACCTTTTAAAATTTAATTATATTAAAAAACTAACAGCAACTACAGTATAAAAAAATAAACTACAGTATAAAAAAATAAACTTTAAACAGTGCCACACAGTGCACAAAGCCAAAGCTTTAAGCCTAGTGGAGCGGGGCCTTAAACGTTTTTTGATTTTTAATAGTTTTTGGCTTCTAGTTTCTAGTTTTTATAAGAATAAAGCCGTTTAAAATATGTTAACTTCTCAACGCAGTTTTTTCTTATTCCTTTGCGTTATCTGTAGAGATATAATGGTTTTTTTTCTTTTTTATTTAATTGAATAGCTTAGAAAAACTATGAATCACTATAGTATTATTTTAACTAAAAATAAAAGCTATTAGAAAAGGATGAATTGAACGGGTCCTGTCAACAACTTCACCTCGGGTGCGGATTTTACTTTTTTTTACGTGAGTCTAAAGTGGTAACTACCAATTATAGTTTGAAGTACATAATAATCCCAGCTGTTGGCAATGTTAAAGAGACAAAAACGATTAGATAAAAATATCAGTTAGATATTAATCAGAGCAAAGCCTCCAATTCAAGTACTAAGGATTGTTACTGTTTCCAAAAGATCTATAGTAGCAGAGGATGTCACTTCTGAAATTTATATTCTCTCCACATATATATAAATAAATCTAAATCGTTTCAGAAAAACTATGGCCACGCAGAAGTTCTCTTTTCTGTTTTACATATGTAACAAAGAAGCGCACCAAAAACAAGTCTTTAGTGTCCAAGGATATTACAGTGAAAATTAGCAGGTATGAAGTTCATAAGCCTACAAAATAGGCTGCAAATATATTAAGTTGTGTATCATATCCAATCCCAGAGAGTAACAAAGTTGAAAATAGGTTAGGTTCTTTTGAACTAATGGCTTATGACTTATGATTTAAATATTTAAATTCAGGATGTTCGTGAGAGGTAGTGCGCGTAAGAAAATAGTCACATACGATTTTTGTTGGTACAGCTAAACTCAATACACTTTTACTACAATCTTCTTATTAACCTGTCTTTAAAAATGTACCATTTAAAAACTAGTTACTATAGACAATATAGACATAAGCCCATTTAAACCATATCAAATCCACCCTAACAGTATCTCAAACCAGAGCTAAGAATTAAGTGACCTGAAATTACTAACCGGTCAGAATTATTTCTCCAGTCTGGCAAGGGAAACCGGTTCGATCTGGTGTTTCATTTGCTATAGGTCTGACATATGAAGTTTTCTTCGAAACATTGCGGTCTTCTCTGCGGTCTGCAGTCCGCACAGCAAAGAAATTAATGAAGCTCAGCGGTGGACCTAGGCATTGCTCCGCCCAGATTATATGACCTAAGTCAGGTGACGTTGGGTGACTGACGTGTGGGCCCCTGAGCCGTAGGTCCACACGTCAGTGACCCAACGTCACCTAACGTTACGTCAGAGGATCTACGTCCGACATTGCTACGTAGGAAAGTTGGAGAAACGGTCAAGAAAATAATTTAAAATAGTAATATACCTCGAAGTCATTTACATGTTCTCCAACAGCAGTTTGATCACACAAGCAGCTCAAAACTGCAATAACGCAACTGGGCCACGCGCAGAGTGGTTGTTAGTGCACATAAAAAATAGTTGGCCAATGAACAGCAGGGAAGTAGCGTTGTACTCTGCAAGAGAATCAGAGAAGGTATCATGTTCCAAAACAGTTTCCGGCTTCTAGTTTTAGATAGAAGACAAAAGTTAATTTGGAACGGATCCATTGTTTAACGTGGCTTTTCTCTTTTTATTTTTTTCTTTGTATTATTTATGCGATATAACAGTGTTTTTATTTTTTTCTATTTTTTATTTATTTTTCTTTAATTGAATACCTGAAAAAAAAACAACACTGCTTGTATTATTTTAGCTAAAAACTACACAGCTAAAAACCGAGAGTCTAAGCACTTTTGAACAGGTGCTTGTAGTTTCTCCAACTAGCATATCAGAGTTATTAAAACCTCCCCTGGTCTGCTCGCGCGAGAGCGTTTCACGCGCCCGCGGAGGCCTTCAGCGGCGGCGGCGTGGCGAGGCTCCGGCGGCGGCCGCTCCCCTCTCGCGGCGCCCGCCCGAACCCGCCTTCCCCCTCTCGCGTGTGCGGCGCCCTTGCCCATGCCGCCGTGCCTCCATTCCGCCTCCCCTCCTCCCGCTCCCGCCGCCTCCTCCTCCTCCTCCTCCCCTCCCTCGCGCCTCCCCATCCCCGCCGCCCTGGGATGGGATGCTCGCGGGGTGGATGGACTCAGCTGCGGCCGGATCCGGTCGCGCGAGGCCCGGAGGAGGCGCCGAGGCCGGAGGCGGAGGCCGGATCCGGCCGGCGGCGAGCGAGCCGCGAGGCGGAGGCGAGCGAGCCCAGGCGGAGGAGGCGGATCGGTCGGCGCCTCCCGGATTTTCCGTCGCCCCTTGCGCTCTGCTCTCTCTCTCTCACGTCCCGTCCGTCGTCGCCCATACCTGCCGCGCCCACTCCCTTGGCCATTCGGCCATGCGCCATCCACTCCACCGCCCATGCCACGAGCTCAGCCACAGCTCACCGCATGGCCTCTCTCTCCCTTCCACGGCTATAAAGGATTCCTGGTTGTAGGATTCTTTTGCAGGAAAGCATGTTTCTTCCCCCCTCTCCACCTTTGTGATGCATTGCACAAGAGCTGGGAGGGAATACTGATAATTTTGTAATGGCTGAGTGTTCCTTGGCAACACTGAGAGGGCAGTATCGAGGGAGATGGATCCAATCCAGCAGCAGACTGCCCCCAAGGAGTATCTCAGTTAGGATGTCAAAGAGGTAGCTTTACTTCTGTGTTCTCTTGTTCTGCATCATATTGAGTTGTTGGGTTGTATACTTGTAATTCATTTTTGCTTTTTCGTTATCTGCAGGAACTACATTCGCAAGATTCACCTTCCATGTCAGTCCAATTCAGCCAGAGAACGGAAAAGCGGCGCATATATGCCTTTTGGTTTTCATGGAAGGGGTTACAGGATGGAAACTGCAGTTAAATGTTATTTCTTGCAATCGCTGATGGATTCGGAATGTATGGTCCCACCAAATTTATTGTTGCTTTCCGATGAAGCTCTTCTAACTATTAGCATAGTGTTTGCGTATTTGGCTAGAGTTGTACCCTCTGGACAGGCATTTCCTCACACCAGAAATCATCGTACAGCACCAAGCTCCTCTGATTCTGGTAGGTAAGAGTAGCTGCTTAAGTATCTCAAAACGTTGGTTTGACAGGAAAAAATTCTAATGCATTTTTCTTTTGCAATTGTTAGAGATGTGAAATGTTTGCCTGACAGGACTACTGGGTTTGACCCTAGCGATACGTGGAGTGAAGTGAGAACTAAACTTTCCAAAGCCTTACAAGCAAATGGTCAAGATGCCAGTTTGGATAGCAGAGATGATGAACTCAAGAACGATAGGAAAAATTATCCTTTGAGTATGCTTACAATTCATGGTGGTCCCAGGTTGTGGCTTCTTCTGGTTACCTTTCAGCTCCTTGAAATGGAGGCAAGAAATACACCATAAACTTTTTCTTTATAATCTTCTGGGTATTATTACAGATGAATACTTAAGATTGTCTGTGCATACTTCACTTAGTTTAGATAAGCTACTACCCAAGGTTGCAAAAAAATAGTTTATAGCGGCATTTAGAGGGGGGGCGATTTTACATAGTTAAAATAATTAATTGAACGCAGAGGATACATCTACACTATATAGGACTAATGTTTATCAATAGTAAGAATGGCCAGAGCAGATGAACTTTAAGTAGCAAACTCAAATGCATCATTATGGAATAGGCAAATATGGTCTTTAAGTTCAACAAGAGTCACAACTCACGAAGTGAACCTTAGTGGGCTGAGCAGCCTGGGCCAAAACTTCTCCACAAAGCTTAATTAAGAGAAGTGACTGATATTGGCACTATATTGTCGATGGCACCACACGATATATTGCTGATAAACACGATAAATCAGAAAAAGTCACAAATTATGATATTTGTATGAAATTTTAGCACCGGGCTAATTTTGATATCACCAGATTTGCAACCTTGCTACTACAGAGCTTTTTTGGCTAAAATGGCGACCTTTGTCCTACTGTAGGTTTTGTTGGTTTCAAGTAGCATAGTAGCCTATGTTTTATCATTGTTTTCTTCATTATTGATTGTCTATTTGATGGTTGTGCACTAGAACTTCTCGACTAAAGCTGCGATCGGTGTCCATATTTATTTTTCCTTCTAAGTGGCAATTGACCCAATTCTTTTAAGTTGTATAACATGTTAGAATTACATATGCTGAGTTGCTTTAAGGTGGTGCGGTCTCATGCGGTAAGAAATTTCTCTAAAAGTTACGAACTTGTTGGCGGGATCGGTGGTTGCAAGTATCAATGTGTTGATTGATGGCTTGATTCAACCAGCATTTATGAAATGGATTGAAGAAGAACAAGCCTTGGAAAATGGCAAGATCAATGAAATATGTCGTCATTTTGAACTGCCCTGCATTTCAACATATTGGCTAATGGCTATGCCCCAATTCTCGATGTGTTTTTACTGTTCTAGAAGCTTATGGCGATAATAAGTAGCAAAATAAAGGAGGATGGCGGGGTCTTGAAGAGGTTCAACAGATTAGGGAAAATTGAACTGTGGTCATGGTTTAATAAATCAAAAAGAGGTTGAAGTATCATGGTTAGGCGCGCGAAGCGCGCCCAATGTTCTAGTCGTATAAAATGTCCCTCAGTGGCTCGATGCTGCAGTTGGGTACGATAGTTATACCGCCGTTCTTTACCTCAAAAGTTGACGGCTTTTGGTTTTTACTATAGTGTCTAACTTTTAAACGGAGTATTTTTTTTAAGACAGGATCTACAAGTTAAACGATCTACACATTAAAAGCCCAACATCTGTACCAGCTAAAGTCACAAGTATATGTCTCTGCGTAATCTGTACCGTAAACAGTTAAAATTTAAAAATTTTAACTAAAAATCATAAGCTGCAGCCGAAAAGAACAGAACTAGCTCGTGATAATAACTTTTCTAAATGAACTGGTGATTGGGACCTAACTTCTAGAATGCAAGCACCATCATCCACAGTGACGACAGAGAAAAAATTAATGTGGAAACTTCAAGAATGGAGCCAACGGTATGTGCAGTTGAAGGGAGTACTACTAGTTTACTGAATTTTGGACACTTTTGGACCCCTGTGCACTCAAAATTTCGATTGGCCCCGAACGAAAAAATTCGGTTTGGACCCCTTCGGCGCGGGATTACGAGCTGCCGCCACGTCGCCCGATCCACGCGCGACCCGCCGTCCACCGCGCGATCGGCGCCCGGCGCGCCATCGCCCGCCGCGCGACCCCTTGTCGGCCCAGTCCGCGCTCCGCGGACGAAACCTGCGCTCGGGCATGCGCTCGCGCGCTCGGGCAACGCTTCGCGGGGACACGCGCTCGAGCGAACGCCTTGATCGGGCGAGGGCGCGCGGTCGGTGACGAGGCAGCGGTCGGCGCCGGGTCGTCGCGGTCGGCGGGCGTTCGCGCGTGGGCGGCGGTCGCGCGATGGGCCGGGCGCGTGGCGGCAGCTCGTAATCCCGCGCTCGAAGGGTCCAAACCGAATTTTTTCGTTCGGGGGGCCAAATCGGGAATTTTGAGTGCACAGGGGGTCCAAAAGTGTCCAAAATTTGTATGCTCCACAGATGTTACTTTACACTATCTAGAACTGACAGATGTTACTTCACTGATCAGAACTGTTTTGCACTGATTGAATAGATAGGACTTACCATTCTGGTATGTAACGACCGAGAGCTGAATGGATCTGTTTCAACTCAGCAGTTCACATCGAGAAGTATAACCATCAAAAGGAGACCGAGAACCCATCTGGACACATTCAAAATTTACATAAAATCCCTGATAGCTGCTATTAAGAAAGCAGGAATTTTTTGTTCATCTGAAGGATAACATCTTCGAATGCCTCACAGCCATCGAAACTTTGCCCTTTATTGTTCCAGTTTTGCAACCTATCATGAAGATCAATTACTAAACACTTGACCTGCCCCGTTCAGCACTTCAAGTAATAAATTTACACACTTGAACACGTATGGGCCTGTCTTGGTTCTGAGTTGACTGACAAAATGACATGTATCGTCACATTCAAAGATCACTGAAGACATACTCCGTCCATTATGATCGGGGGAATGCCCCGCAGGACGCTCGGCCACGTCGCCTCGCCCGCGCACACCGGCCGGCACGTGGCAGGGAATCTTCGTACGGTCGGAGACCCATTTTTGCGAAAAACCCCCTCTGTTTTTCTGAAAATACGTAAAGGTCCTTGGTTCTCGCAAAAAGGTCCCTACCAGTTTTTTTAAAACGCTTTTTTTTTGCAAAAACACCCCTCCACTTCTCCGAAATTTTGTATACTTTGAAGGATAGCGCCCCGCGATTTTCTAAATTACGTACAGATCCTCGTTTAGTTACGTACAGGCCCTCGATTTTTTACGAAAAAGACCTTTGATTTTTTTGAAAATACATATGTGCCCTCGATTTTTTTTTAAAAAGCTCCTCATGAATTATCGTCTCTTTTACTTCGATACACACGGTGACTGGCGCGGCGTGACCACGCCTATGAGGCTAGTATGGTCAATAATGCCAAGCCAGCCAAAGATGAGACGTGCACCACTTAAACCACATCTTCCAGTAAAACCTCCGCAGCTGGGTGAAAAACCATCATTACAGGCATGATCTTTTGTTTTTCACTGCACCTCATTTGTGTGACGAGCCTTAATTCATGGGATAAATACCGTCCGGAGAAAGACTAGGCGGTATCAGTTTGGTATGATAAGAGACTAATTATAGATGAAAATAAATCCTTAAGAGAAAAGACTATACTAATTCATCTTCTTTATGTTATTACTTGAGAATAATAATTACAACTGGCCTCCTTATATATAAAGATCTCCTAACAATTATAAATAAGATCGATTTAAATAATATCTTTCATAACTAATAGATATAATATCAAACAACTAATCTTATTTCAATCCTAACCAATCAAATGGAGGGTACTGTTTACGTGAATGAACAGTGCATATGAATAGTAGTTCCAGGACGTGACAACTTTTCTTCCTTCAGTGACAGCTCGTCCTCGAGTTGTAATGGCGGCCATAGTTGCATCCCTAGGAGATCCCAAGTTGACGAGAGACTGCGACGTTTACTGGTGACCTTGAAAGTTGTGGCCTCCACGTACAAGTGCAGCAACATTCATGGCATCTGCGTTTGCCACGGCAGGCGCGGTGGCAACCAGGATAGCATTGTGGTAGGCTTTCACGATGCAATTCCCAGGGCAGGCTTTGGCAGAGCAATGGCCGCCTTTGGCAACACCACGCTAGGACATGGTAGGGTCGCAGTGGGCATCGGTAATACCCCAGTACGTTGCGGCAGTGACATGGTTGCTGCAGCAGGTTTTGGCAACAACACAGCTGTCGCGGCAGGACGTGGTAGGGTTGCGGAAAGAGTCGACAGAACCGCGGCTATCACGACATGTTCTAGCGGCACCGTGGCGGCTATTGGGCATAGCGCTGCAGCCACCTCTTGTTACGCTTTCTTCTTATTCATAATTTTCTCTAAGATGACATACATGTTGAGGAAGATGGCTGACATGTTCTTGTGATGTCGTTGGTACTAGTGGTCATCTTATTGGCGTTAGCCTTTATCATGACTAATGACTCGACAATCAAAGTCATGATAGCAGAAGTCATGGGAAGGGATCGACTGCTCTGATACCAAATGTGATGAACCTTAATTCATCGAGGTAAAGACCGTTGAAAGGAAGGCCAGGCGGTGTCAGCTTGACAGGATGAGGGGCTAACTATAGATGAGGGAGAAGAACCTTAGGAGGAAAAACTAGACTAATTCATCTTATTTGCTTCATTGCTTGAGAATAATTATTACAATAGCCCTCCTTATATAAAGGGCTCTCTTAACAATTATGGATAAGATCAATCTAAATAATATCTTTTCTAACTAATAGGTATGATGCCAAACAACTAATCTTATCTTAATCCTAACCAATCAAACGGAGGGTATTGTTCACACGTATAAACAGTGTACATAAATAGTAATTACAGCACATGACAATTTAACTCCAGAACCAGCCCAGTGCTTGTGTAGTGTAGAAGCACATTACAGTCCTGCTCATATTCCTATATTAAACCCTAGGGGATTCCACATCGAGGAGTGCAGCCACATCAGCATCTTTGCATAAAGGTCCTCCGATTTTTCAGTTTTGCATATGGGTCCTTAGTTTTTGCAGAAAGGCCTCCGCCATGTTAGCGTTTCATAAAAAAGCCCTCTATTTTTTTTCAAAATTATATGCGTGTCCTCAAATTTTCCAGGAAGGTCCTACTTTTATGGGATGAAGTCCTGCGATTTTCCTGAAAATACGTATGGATCCTTGATTTTTTTTTAAAAAAAAACCCTTTGTTTTTTCGGAAATAAGTACATGTCCTTGATTTTTCTAAGAAAGCCTCCCCTTACAAGTTGTCGGGTCTTTTGCTTTAATCCACGTGATAGCTAGCGTAACGTGACACCGTGTTTCCACTGCTAGTTAATACAACCAGAGGACACAAGCAACACTCCTAAGGAATCCGCAAATGCAGAAAAATAAGGCATGAGGTAGGGAAGTCTGATATTTCTTCATGTTGCACCTGACTAATGGCAGTTGGGCTACAAAACTTCGCACAGTGATCTTCAAATTCTTTAATCAGGGAACTGACAGGGTTAGTTGACCCAGGAAGTTTCTTTGTATCCCCAACTGTGGGCATTCGCAGTTTCCTCCTGTGATTTACAGTACTAGTATGGTATGCATTTTTTTTGTTGTTCCTGGCCCAAGAGTGTGATAACTCAAAAATATTGTTATCCCAACATCTGGCGTTGATCTTCATTGGAAGGGCATAGCACCCAAGAAAGGTTAAAGGCTGCCCTCTGAGCAAGACTGATATCACTTATTGATTCGGCAATTATCTCCTTGGATAATGTTTCTGATAAATAACCCTGCGAACCTTCCATGTGGAATAGTAAAGCAGTGGCAAAATTCAACCAGATAGGGTAATTAATAATCATCGACCTGCAGCACCACAATTAGAAGAGGTGAAATTAGCTTCGAATTGGACAAAATTCTAAAAAAACCTAATAGTAGTGTTTGTATATTAAATAAGCATACCAAGCAGAACTACATTTCAATTTGACCAATCCCTTTGATGGTTGTGATTGTAAGTTTTTCCATAAAGAGCGACTGGTTCTTGTTTTGCCCAAATAAACCATAGTGTCTATATAAGAAAGAAGATCCAAAAATCTCCTGCATGATATGGGTCCAGTTAGTATTACAAGCCACTTTGTTGGCTTGGGAAATAAGCATGTGAAAAGGGAAATCTCTGTCCCAATTCCATGGATATTCCCCATGCCATTGGCCCGAAAAGAACATCTAATACTGATGACACCATTGCAGTGTGAAGTTCTAGCACAGAACCCAGGCCCCTGCATAAATAAATAAGCAAATTTTATAAGAATATCTCCTTAAACAACCGGCCCAGAATGTATAATTCATCGGGACAATATTCAGAACTGTGTAAATCTAACATCCTTAATAGTGTTATGGGTAAAATATCATTTAGACCTGGAGGAAGAAATGGAACAGAGGATTAAATAACTAAGTTTCCAGTTAATAGAGTTTCCATGTACAGAAGATTAAATACTTAACCGTCGATGAAATTTGACAACAAACACTAACAAATATTGCATCCATTTATTCATTTTCAGGTATTTTATAGCCAAGGCCTGCAGAGTTCATTTGGTCGTGCTCATCGCCCAGTCTTCTAAAATGAACTTCAAATTTGCTGATTTCAGGCTTGAGACACACCACCTTTAAACTGTAACATCTGCAGTTTTATGTGTAAGTGTAAAAATGCGTGGAGAAGCCAACTGAAAAAAAAATCAGTGTTAAAAAACAACGTATAGAGCATTTACTACGAGTATTGTGAGGTGTGAACTTACGTCGAAAGAAACCAGATATGAAATAATGATCATCTCCATAAACATAGGTGGGGAGCAAACCAAGCATATTAAAACCACACACCATGCCATCCGACCATGTAATTCTTTTCTCAGACAAAGCAAGGGCCTTCTAATTGCTTCCTGTAGCATCACTGAAAGATCATGTTTTAGAATTGATGGATCGAGATAACATAAAAGGACCCTACCAAAGAAGGTGTATTGTCAATCAGTAGAATATGTAAAAGAACTGGCAGGCACATGTTGCTCAAGTCCAGCCAACAGCAGAAGTCATCACCTTATGTAAGCATAAATATGATGTATGGATTGTCAAATGTCAATATTGTACTAAAGTGTAAAAACAGTAGAAAAGTTTTGAGGAAGAGAGAGAAAACCAAAGGAAAATTTACACAGTAAGTCCAAAAGATCAATGAAAACTTTGGGGATTCCCATTGCATTTCAGCATGTATTTCCTTATTCCGTTATGAATAACGCTTGTATTAATCATAAGGCCAATGAACAAATATATATAAAAGCACAAGTATAACATACATGTAGTTCCTTATACAACAGAAAATACATAATTAATAATACACATCTAATACCCTCTCAAACTTATAGTGGATCAACAACATGAAGTTTGGAGAAATAGAAACTGTATTGGGCTGTGGTCTGTGCCTTCATGGAAAAGTCTGTCAACTGAAGCTCTGAAGACACATACTGAAGAGTAACAATCTGATCCTGCACTTGTGTACATATGTAGAAAGCATCAACATCAATATACTTTGTAAACTCATACTTACCCGGATCTTTAGCAATGTTAATAGCACCTGTACTGTCAGATAAAAGAGGAATCGGTGCAGAAATAAAAACATCAAAATCCTTAAGTAACCACCGTAACCAAGTAACCTTCATAGTCAACAAAGTCATACCTCGCAACTCAGTCTCATCACTTGAATGAGAAACTGTTGTCTGCTTCTTAGCCTTTCAAGCAATGAGAAAACCACAAAAAAAACACAATAGATAGAGAAAGACCGGCGATCAGAGCGATCACTAGCCCGAGTAGCATCAGAATATGCTGGAATCAGAAAGAGTGGAGCGAGAGAAAAATACAGAGTGATGGTTCCACAAAGATATCATAAAACACAAAGAAGATGACTAAAAGTGGAGCTAAGTGGAAGTAGAGAAAAGCCGACTCAAGATATGCATAGGGTGCGAAATGTTGATGCTAATCTACCTAGGCAAAAACCTAGATGCTAATCTAGTCAAGTGGCCATAGACCATGAACCCCACCAGCCGACGACGAGGGGAACCCCATCTCCCAATTCATGATTCTTTGTTGATGCTTGACATCTTGCCCCACCCACACGCCTGTCAAGGTAAGCACTCCTACTCTATGCTATCTCTTCCTATTCTTTTGTTATTTGCGGAATCAATTTTTTTTGGTTGAATGATCATCTGCGTGCTGCTGACCGTATAGTGTGAAACAACTCAGAATTTTTGTTAGTTCTATCTAAAACTATTGGTTGGATATACCATGTAAGAACATTGCTAATTTGGCATTTTGCAAATGTTCATGTGCAGTCTGCATTGCGCGACCCTATTCTCACGCATTGATTTATTTCATCTCAAACACTGTAGGTTGACCTTAGTTCAATGTTATTAAGGCGGTAAGCGCGGCGGCGACCCACCCCTCACATCTTTTAGCGATGAAGCGCGAGGCGAGCGACACCTTATGCACATCCTAAGGCGCTAATGCAGCAACTAAAATAAGCATATTAGCAGCGATGCAGCACATATGTACCTTATTGTTGCTATTCTTGAGCCCATGTAGCACCCATCCCTTTCCATTGCTCTCCTACCATATAACATCTATTCCCTTACAAGTTTTAACATATAAATTATTATAAATATAATAGATATAAATTGTATTTTAATTAATTAAGTAAATACGCATGGTGTTATGAACTTATAATATTACACTAACAAAGGCCCAAGCCCAACACTAGGGGTGGAAAAATAGCTCGAGGCTTGCAAGCCGGACTCGTTCTGGCCGAGCCGGCTCGGCTCGAGCTCGTAAATTTCGAGCCGAGCCGAGCCTCCTTCGTAGCTCGCAAAAAGCGAGCCAAGCTCGAGCCGCTCATGGCCGGCTCATGAGCTTTTTGGCTCATTGTTCGCAATCCGCCAGCGCCGATCGCACACCGCCCCTTATCATCGCCCACTCGCACATCCTCCCTTTTGGCTTGGCAATCCGGCCCCTCCGTTTGCTTCCTCCACACACAGCACTCTGACCAGCAGGCACATCCTCCCCACCGTCTTTTTGCGCGTCGGCCGCGCGGTCCACGCCTCGGCCCGGGGCCACGCCGGCCATCGCGCTCCGCTCGCGCTGCGCCGACCCTCTCCGCTCCGCTCCGCCTTCTCGCTCGGTGCGCGCGGCCTCTCGCTCCATCGATCAGGAGCTCCGCCCGGCCGTCGCTCAGCGCGCGCCGCCCCGCCCTCGCTCCGTCGGTCACGGAGCTCCGCCTCCGCTTCGGCGCCACGCCGCCTCCGCTCCGCCGAGATCTGGTGCTCGCCCGGCCGTCGCTCCGCCCTCGCTCGCGCGCGCGCCGCCGCCGCTCGCCGGTCTGGGTGCTCGCCCGGCCGTCGCTCCGCCCTCGCTCGGCGCTCCGCGGTCTGGGCACTCGGCCCTCGCTCGGCCGGCCTCGCTCCGTTAGATCTGGGCGCTCTGCTCCGGCTATCCGCTCCGCCCTCCACTCGGCGCCGCGCCGGCCCTCCGCTCTCGCTCCACCTCCGCGCCGGCCCTCCGGCCATTCGGCCGCTCCGCCCTTCATCACTTGATTTGTGGAGTTTTTTGCTGCACTGTCTCGTTAGGAGATCGCGCTTGTAAATTTGATGTTTGGAGTTTTCTGCTGCATAATCTATGACTGGTATCAATTTGTAAATTTGGTGAAGGATCACTCAGGCCGCAGGGAAAGAGATATGAACATACACTATTTCTGCTTGTTCAAGCCATTTTGGCTTGAAATGGCTTGTTCAAGCCGTTTTGGCTTGTTCAAGCCGTTTTGGCTTGTTCAAGCCATTTTGGCTTGAAAATGGCTTGTTCAAGCCGTTTTGGCTCGGTGGCATCTGTTAGTCGTTTGTGAGTCGTTTTGGCTCGGTCCGGTAGCGGCGAGTCGTTTTGGCTCGTTCGGGCTCGCGAGCTGGCTCGAGCCGCCAGTCAAGCCGAGCCGAGCCTCTCGCGTGCTCGTTCCGAACGAGCCGAGCCGCGGCTTTGAGCGAGCTCGGCCGAGCTGCTCGAGCCGGCTCGGCTCGGCTCGTTCGACCCTACCCAACACTAGCGGCGACTCAAACCCTAGCATCGTCAGAAACAAAGGCAACAAAGAGACGCGCCTCACAGCCCTATCTCACCGCGCCTCCTCTCTCCTATCTCACACCGCCTCCTCTCTCCTCGCTGCTCCCCAAGCTGTCATCGCTGCCTCCCTGCTCTCCTCCCAACAGAATCCGCCGCGCCTCTTCTCTCCTCCCTCCTGCTCCTCAGCCATCGCCGCCGCCTCCCCTGCTCTCCCTCCCAAAAGACGCGCCTTGTGCCACCTCTTGGAGACTCCGCCGGGAGGCCGGCGGGAGGGGGAGGACGAGAGGGAGGGGAGCGAGGAGGAAGGGGAGGAGGTGGAGGCCGGGCATACACGGAGATGGAGGCGCGGCGATGGCCACCGGCGCGCCGTTTCGAGGATGGTGGCACCACGAGGTGCGGGGATGGAGGTGGCGCTAGGGTTCGGCCCACAGCTTATGTGACAGGTTCCCCATCCCTCATTCCATCTCGTTATACTTGCTTTTTGGGGTGTTTGGGGCGTCCGCCTTCGCCGTCTTCTCGCTTTTCTTCGCCCAACCGATGCCATAGCGACGCCATGGGTTTGAGGCGGACGCCATACACCCTCCTGGCAAGGCAACGCCGACGCCTTACAGCCCATCACCGCCTTACCGCCTAAGCGTCGCTTTAAGCGACGCTTAGGCGACGCCTTGATAAGCATGCCTTAGTTGCCACAAAATCTAAAGGAAATACTGCTCGCAATCCGCGGCTCTTGCCTCTTGGGCACGAAAATTCATTTGGTCGGTAAGTATGACAACTGCTGGAACATGGGCCATTTCATCAGACATTAACTAAATGAAGATAGGTAAGAGAAATGCCTAATTGGCTAAAAAAATTATACTCAATTTCAGCAAAGCTTAGAATGAAATATCACCTTGTCATCTGTTATATGCTCGTGGTTCATCCAAACTTGATGAATTTCCAGTTCAAATATGCAAGCAGACAACAAAACTAACACATGAGATTATTTCGGACAGATTCAACATGATGCATAAATTGCAAGGAAGTGTACTAAGCGCCTGTTTGGCCCAGCTCTGAATCCGAATTTTACCTTCTCTCGGTCCTGCTCATCCCAGGATCAACTCCAAAACAACGATTGGATCATACAAACTAGAGTTGGGGAAGTGTTTGGTAGGAAATTTTGGCTCAAAAAATGTGAATGAAAAGAAAGTATGGAAGTTGGCCAAACTACCCTTAGTTTGAACATTTCAATACTATTTGTATGAATTAGTACATTCTTCTCCCGTTGTTTTTGGTGAATGCTACACATAAATCTCATTGCACAACTCTGAATGTGTAATTTCTGAACTTTTTACAATATCTAAACATTTACAACTCTAAACACATCTTTGAATTCCATATATGCTATGCGCTGAAATTGAGTTGAAAAGAACTATAGGACTAAAGTACAACTGACCAGAAATAAATCATGAAGGATTCATGCAGTGCTTTCCGATCTCAAAGGTCAACCTGCAGCGTTTGAGATGAAATAAATCAATGCATGAGAATGGGGTTGCACAATGCAGACTGCACATGAACATTTGGAAAATACCAAATTAGCAATGTTCTTTACATGGTCTATCCAACCAATGTTTTTAGCCAGAACTAAGAAAAATCCTGAGTTGTTTCACACCCTATGGTCAGCAACACGCTGATGACCATTTAACCAAAAAAAACTAATTCCACAAATATTAGAAGAAAAGGGAGAAATAGCATAGAGTAGGAGTGCTTACCTTAACAAGCGTGTGGGTGGGGCGAGACGTTAGGCATCAACAAAGAATTAGGAATTGGGAGATGGGGTTCCCCTTGTCACCGGCTGGAGGGGTTCGGGGACTGTAGCCACTCGACCATATTAGCATCTAGGTTTTTGCCTGGGTAGAGGACGCCACCAGACTCTTAACTCACTACCGATTCGGGGCCGCCGACCACCCTCTATGCCTTTTGAGGCCACCGCAAGCCAGCTCCCTCTAGCCGCTCCCTTCATGAGAAGACGTGGCGCGGAACGGCGGTGGGTGCAAGGGAGCGCACCCGAGGATGGAGAGGGAAGGAGGGAAATAAGGGAGCACTCATGCAGCGCCGGTCCTAAGACTCTGAATCTCTGATTGAACCACCGAGCAACTGATGAACTGATCGGCTCATCGCAAATCGCAAGAACCAAAATGCCTGATTGATCGGAGTGCCGAGCGCGAGCCGAGATGTCGTCGTCGTCGGTCGTCGAGCCCTGGTCGTCGCCGCCGTGTCCGCAGACCACGACTCCGTGCGACTCTCCCTCTCCGTCTCGCGATCGCGGACTCGCGGTGTAGGTCGCGGTCTCTGCTCGCGTGGGAAAAGAAACGAGCTCGGGACTCGATCAGGAATTCAGGAGTCGGAGTCCGACGTTTGGCCTTCTTGGGCGGTGGCGATTTTCTTCTTCTTTGGTTCTCATTATTTTGCTAATGGACTATAGGGCACGGGTTTGTATACATGGATTTGGGCCCCTCCTTCGCCTGGGCCCTAGGCGGTCGCACCCGGTGCACCTCCCTAGGGCCGGCACTGCACTCATGGCGTAGGTGGCTTCGTCGAAGGGGCGAAAGAGGAGGAGGACGGAGGCGGCGATATCTAGGGTTCGAGGAGGGAGCAGCGGGGAGGACACGGGGAGAAGGCGAGAAAGGGGAGAGGAGGAGCGGTTGGGGAGGAGCCCTCCGCGTGTGGGAAGGACAATCGTCCGGCTGAGGGGTGGTTCAATCATAAGAGAGAGGGGGAGGGGAGGGCGCAAGACGGATGTTCCATATTCTATCTTGTGGTTAGATCGGACTGCTATAGAGAGAGAATAGAAGGGGACGAGAGGGAGTCATGGGGAGGAGCACTCCGCACGTGGGAAGGACAATCGTCCGACTGAGGGGTGGTTCAATCGTAAGAGAGAGGGGGGAGGGGAGGCGCAAGACAGATGGTCCATATTCTATCTTATGGTCAGATCGGACTACTACAGAGAAAGAGAACGAACATAAGATTATCAGCTTATATTTTTAAGTAGTAAAGATATATGAGATTTAGGCTTTTTCTAAAAATCTAGGGGAAAAGCCATCCTTTTATTTGGACTTTAGCCTTTTGCTTTAAACAGAAGAAAAAGCGCAAACAATTAGGACCTTAGGAATTTACCATTGCTCCTGTTTGTCGAAGCGCTAGTACGGTTGCGTATTTTTAGCATCGAGCCGATAGTTGTGGCTGAAGCAGTTTCGAGAAGAGCTTGGTAGCATTTCACGTTTGAACAACGCTGTTCCATGAGTATACCTAGGATGCCCAAACAGCAAGACAAGCTGTAATTGTTCTATCACAACCAATCCTCTACATTTAGAGACGCTTCAGTTACACAGATACTGGTGTAAATCATTAGGATTTCACCGATGAAGCTGCACAGGGACTCCAGGGTCAGCAAACGCTAGCTGTTGCACTGCACCCCAGATGGAGGCAACAGAAATCAGGCTAGCATCGAGGGTGAACACTGTCATCGCGCCGTTGAATCATTATCACATTGGGCAACAGCAACTATTGCGTGGGTCCAAATCATCAGTAGGGGAAAACTCGACATAGTCATTCTTATTCCCAAGTTAAAACACACGTAGCATGAAAATTGCTCTAGTAGCTTTATTGATTACGGCATCCTTCTGGAGAACACGATTAACTTCCGCAGCTCCTCAGCACTGGTGGAGTGGCAATCCCGAAAAGCTGGTATTTTGCTAACGCTGATCTACACTCAGGAGAGGCATTTTCATACAGGGCTTCTCCACGAATTCATGGCAAATATCATTTTGTTTCTGGCTTTGGATTATCTTTATTTGTGTCTTTCCCGGATATGGCAGCCGTTGCTGCTGCTGTCACAGCTGCGGCTGCTGCACCAACCTTCACACCTCCTGCAGCTTTCATCACCCCAGCGATCTTCGCAAATGCTGCTACCCCACCAACTAGGGCAGCACGCAGAGCTACCATCGGTCTGATCTCCATGGTATATTCCTGGAGCAGTTAACACATAAATGATCAATTTCAGCACAGATTAAGTGCAAGCCTTGCGCTTCTGAAATACATTTAGTGGAAGTTAGGTGTGAATATTTTTCATTCTTCAGTGATGACTTACAGGTAAAAAACAAGTAATGTCCATATAATCTACAGCATTTTCACTGATATGGTGCTCTCTTCCAGTTATAATGTCATTTCTTCGTATGTTCACTTACCACATTTGTGTGGTTTTAGCAGAGAACAGCCACATAACCTCTTAAGTTGTTTATCCTGTGCATGGCCAGCTGAACTCACAATATAGCCGGAGACAGGCAATTAACCAAGCTACTGCTTAAATAGAATAAAAAATGATGATTTTTTGGGCTAAAGTTATGTTCAATTCTCTTGTAGAATACTCACTGAGATAGAGCAATGCCAAGTGCACCAAGCATACACGAAGATTGACTACAAGTCTGCTACTGAAAAACTTGCAAATAAAGCTAATAACATACAAGATGAATAGGATAGGGTCGCAATTTTGCAATGCATCATGCTGACTGCTACATCGAATCATTCAGATATCGAAAACAGTAAAGATGGCCTATGTAACTAGCCACAAGTTGCAAGGCTCATTCCCTTTCAAAGTCTTTCAGTTTTGCTCAAGATTTCATGCTAAACTACTTAAACTTCCCCTGTTCCCCCAAATTTCCAGCCATTTTCTTTCTTTTTTGAGGTATGTAAAACCTAAGGACATCTAACCCAGTGATCCAATTAACATCATTGTTTTTTTTTGGTTAAGAATAGAAGTAACATGACTGTTACAAGTTACAACATTGAAACCCCAATATACCAAACCAAAGAGCGCAGAATTAGCGGTGTGGGCAGTGTACCCCATCGGCACTCCTTTTTTTACTCGGGAAATGTAATTGCATAGTTCAGATTCATGGTTGCTCCACCGTGCTTTTTTCCCCCTTCTATAACACGACACTAAACTACTAATCGTTTCCTACGAATCGCAACAGCTGAAAGCCCAGCACTCGGCTTTGGCTAGATACAGCCTTGTCTGCTACACCAGTCACTAGACAAGACGGATCTGTCCTGCGCGACCATAAATCTACATATAATTTGCATCATATCGAACTGAAGAGGGAAACTGGAAAGGCAGGAGCGCCTGCAAGATGGGCATGGGAATGGAAATACCTGGAAGGCTGAAACGGCCTCCAGCCTCCGCTTCTCACGGCGGGCCCGACCCGCTTCTTCTTCTTCTTCTCACGCCGGAGGAGGCGCAGCCCGCGAGGAACGACGAGGGTGCGAGGTGAGAAACCCTAGCTCCAGATCTCCTCGGTCCTCTCCTCCCCTTGCGTTCTCCGCCTCAAGCTGTCCAAGTGCCGAGCGTGATACGAGCGAAGTGGATCTTCCAAGTTAACGAGCCTGGCTACGAGTACAAGCCAGCCCGGTCCAGCTAGGCCGCTGCGGGCCACCTTACTGGGCCGCTACGGGCTGCAGTCTAGGACCATAGGCCCATTTCATGGGATTCATATTCCTGTGGAATTCTTACGAAAATGCTTTGAAATTTTTCTGCTTAGCTCGGTGGTAACAAATTGACCATTCCTGTTATTTACGTGGTTCATGGGATCGCCCAGGTAATATTTTCTTCGAGTTGGCCGAAGTGGTCCTTTGTGCTTTAGATTGGCATTTGGCAAATTTGGCTTGGGTTTATACAGAGCCAGCAACCTGTTTCCATCACCAACAAAGAGCCGTACACTGGATCTGTTCTGTTCTTTTATGCTGATGGCTTTTGATTTTACTGTAACTCTTAATTGTGCTTTTTAAAACAACACGAACAAAGACATCAGTACAGACTGCGTACACAGTAATGGACTCAAAAAATCCTTTAGAGGATCCACTTCAAAAAAAAAAGCTCTGTTATTTCGATTTTTGAAGAAATCAAAAGCAAAAAAAACAAAAAAAAAAAAGACAAGAGATCAGGGCACATTATAACTTATTCGTATACATGCACGTAACCCTACAGTGACCATGGATTCTTTTCAAGTCTGGATGCATGGCCGTCTCAAACATTTCCTCACCACGATATAGTATAAACCACAGTATTGATCACGCTTTCCTGGGGTAACGTAGTTCAACAAAGGTTCAAAACATAAAGACAGGTTCAAACAATAATTTTCTCCAATCGTTCAGCAGCAACCAAATCAACGATTGTCATCCATAAATCAACGCAAGATCAAATGGCACAGAATTCCGGCAGGAGTCCCAGCCTGGCACACACAGGGATAGACGATCATCTCAAGACAAATAGTAAAATCTCTATCAGCAGAGTGCAAAGATAATTACACAATCTTAGGGTATCATCCGATAGCATACAACTAGAAAATAACGCTAACATTGTCCCAAACCATTAACCATCCACCAACACAACACAAAGTGCCCCCAGGCAACTGCCTCACCACCTAGTAAAACCGGCACATGCCTACGGTATATCAAACAATAGAATCTCACCCGCGCACAAAACAACCAACAATCTCCTGGGCAGTTCAATGGAAAATACTGCATCAGCCAACATCAGAGGGAGGGACCCAGTGCACCGGAACAGTTTTACTGCTGCTTGCACTCTGCTGGTTGCTCAGAGCTCCCTTGTGCCCCACCCTTTGGCGGTAACTGGTAGAAGATATACCATGAGTTATATAAGATAATATAACATTACTAACTGGAACCAAGGCAAGTGAATATTACTCATTTGAGATTATTAGTGTAGAGCTTGTACCTTTGGTTTGCCCGATGGCTGCTCAGACAATTACAAAAGAAATGTATTAGCAAGGTCAATTAAACATGGTAATGTGGAAGCAAGCAGAAATAGGTTCTATGACAGCGTAAGACTACCTTCTTAGTTGGTTTGTTTTCTTCTTCCTCATCCTCGTCTTCATCCTCATCTTCATCCTCATCATCATCATCATCCTCGTCGTCCTCATCATCACCGTCTTCCATTTCCTCAAAATCCTCAGCTTGCACAGCCTCACCGGTAAACCAGGAAACAGCATGAGGGATGATCTTATCCCTTATGGTGGTCCTAAAAGTCAAATTTCAATTGGGAAAAAGATCAGCAAGAGAGCCATATGCCACAGACCTTTACATTGCATCACCAGGTGTGGCACATACAGTATTGCATGGCAAATGATGATGAACTACACTTACCCAATGTCATAATCATGTTCCATTTGACCCTGAAGCTCATCAGCCTACATCACAGATTGAAAGAACAAGTTCCTATGAAACAATGCAAAAAGTGATCTCTCTAAGATGAACAACAGGTCTTAAACATATTAACATACAGTATCTTCATCAATGTCCTCATCATCATCAGGTACTTGCGGGGGATTGAAAAAGTTGAAGAAGCTCTCACAGACTTCAGTTTTAGTAATAGGCTTAGCATTTTTTGAACCTTTCTTGGGTTTCTTTTTGAGTATCTTCTGTGTCACGTTTTTCCCAGGATACCACTCAATTTCAGTCCTGCAGTGCACATAATTTGTGTCCAATAAGGCATGCACATACCGGTATCGACATAGGATGGAACATGACAACCATATACATGAAAATAATAACAAAGTATAAAAATACCAACCCAATTGCTTTCTCCAAAATCGGTTCATCTTCATCAACCATGTGATAGGTTTTTGTTAGGACAGAGTTCTTGAAGAAAGGGTTTGTATCGAACAAAAACTCCAGCTTGAAACCCTTGGGGTTGGCAATTCTACACCACTTGATATCTTTTAGATATTTCAAAGCAGCCTCATCACGTTCTTGGATCTAAATTTAATAAATAACCCAGTCAACGATATAGTTATGCATCTAAAAATCCGCATAGAAAGTATAGAATATTCAGTACTACCTCCTCCGACAGCACTTCATTTGTTTTCATAGCAGTAAGCCAAAAATCTGGGACACCTTTAGCTGAAAAAAGGTTTATTCACAAATCAGAATGGGAAATGTGCAAGAGTTTAAGTAAAACTTTGATTTGATACCATCTGCATCTTTCCCCTCAGCAGCATTTTCACTGGTCAGTTCGTCACTGACACCATCAACCTCCACAACTCCATTTACAATGTCATACCTCTAAAAAACACAAAATGGGAGAATTCAGCTATTTGCACCCAATGAATTGGTAGAAGTTAGATCTTTTCACATATTCACATGAAACGATATAAAAGATAAAAGCATAAAGAACAAGTTAACCTTTGTGTATAATGGCTCATAAAGCTTCTGGTACTTAGCTTCAAGCGCAGCTCGTTCCTCAAAAAATTTTGCCTCAATCTCATCATGTTGGCTCTGCATTGTTACAGTGAAAAGGTTGGATCTCTGAGGCAGTTACAACTCATGGAGTAAAATACAAAATTTATGTAGGACATTGATTAACTCTGTTACATCAATTATGAAATGGTATTACACAATATTCTGAGTAGTTCGCCATGGATAATAGATCTGACATAGGACAGAATGGAAGACAAAATGGAAGCTATGTAGCACGGACACGTGTAAAAACCGCTGTATCCGTGTCCGACACGTGTCGGACACGGATACGACACGGACACGTCTCGGACACGTGTCGGCAACGTATCGGCTGACTTCGGAATTAATTTTAACTTTTAAAATTCTCGACACGTGTCGGACACAGTAAATATACGAGTCAGACACGGCCTGGACATAGCTTGACCTAGGACACGGCGGCCGGGCCGCCCATCCCTAACCCTAACCATAGCGCCCGATTCCGGCGCATCATTCCATCATCTCGCTCGCGCTTCTCGCATCGGCGCTCGCGCCACCGCGCTCGCTCCCGCCGCTCCGCATCTCGCGCGCGCTCGCCGGCTCCTGCATCTCGCCGCCGCCTCCATCTCCTCACTCGCATCTCCTCGCCCGCGGCTCCGCATCTCGCCGCCAACGACATATCTCGCATCTCGCCGCCGACTACATCTCCGCGTCTTGCCGCGACTACATCTCCGTCGTCACCGCTCCGCGTCTCCTCCGTGTAGTCTTGCCGATCGATCATGTTACTTTTTCCCAGATTAATGGAGTTCTTATTTCTAGAAATGGTATTCACATCAACAATTATCGCCAGGATTAACAAAACAATTCATGAGGTACATATTCCAAATATACACTTTACAAATTACAAATTTACAATTTACATTATTTCAGATAATAAGCATGTGGAAACATAGAAAATGATACATATATATATATATATATATATATATATATATATATATATATTTATTTATTATTTAAATATATATATTTAAATATATATAGCCGTGTCGGCGTATCGGTATTTTTGGGAAAATGGCGAATTCCCGTGTCAGTGTCGTGTCGTATCGCGTCGACGTATCCGTGTCCGTGCATCATAGAATGGAAGGAACAAGTCACGGATTAACTACACAAACAAAGTACCAGGGAATAGGAACAATGGGAATGGAGTAGCTTGCCTAAAGAGGAACTATACTACTTCAGCAATAGACGAATGGAAGCAGTAACAACAACAAAGGTCAACAGAGTCTGAATCATATGATCCAGCAGCTCAACCAGGCAAATGTTTATATTTCTAAAACATACCAACAAACAAAAATCAAACTCCTCTCGAACCTATATATAATACAAAATCTTGGATCACTCTACCCTTCAGGAAAAGATGTTACTTTAGGTGATTCTATGTTTTAGCGCTGAGATTTAAATGGCGAAATATAAAAGGTGGCTTAGGCCACAAGAAGACGTTTCCTATATCTAATCCGAAAGCTAAATCCGCAGACAACAGGTGATTCTAAAAGAACAACAGATACTCTTGGTAGTGGCATAGAATATTCTCTATGAAGTGTTGAATCCCAAAATATCTTCAGTTCATATTTGATCTCCTGGTTTTATTTTGCCTTTGCCATCTTAAGGATTCAGTATTTTCCTTACTTCACAATCTTCACTGACCAACACACAGAAAAGTATGAATAGTCCTAACTAAGAAAGAGATAGGTTTCTTATTCAGTTATTCTAAGTCAAAAAATAATGCCAAAATAGAAGTAAATCTTATCTAAGCAACATATAGACAAATTAGGCAAATGCTAAAAAAAGGAACAAGCTTCTTTAAACCTAGTAATACAAACTGGAAGAGAACAGTCAACAGAAGCCACAATGCATCAAATACACTTAAGGAATATCTCTACTCGATAGATTTACAATGAACATTCTACACTCAACATCACTTAGTGAGTTCTTTTCATATCTAATAGCAGCAAAGTAGCTAAAAAAACTTGAACTAGTAAACCTTACACAACAGATATAGCATGTTGATATCCTGCAAGTTCAACAGATCATTAATGTTGCCCATCAAGTACAATTACAGTCGAATCAACAAATGACGAAAACTGAATAATTTTTTACAGACCAGAAGTTGATGCGGCCTGATCAATCCAATCCATCAACAATCAACAAGTTGTTGTCCCTTAAAGAGAATATAGCACATATAGAATACTTGGATTAAATTTTTAGCTAACATTACAGAACTAAGGGCATTAACTAAAAACGTTAGTGCTGCTAAACCTAACCTATTACATCCTTACAGATCATTGCGCCTACCAGAAGCCAAATCTAACAACTATAAATTTTCATTGCAATTTCAGCACTTCATCCGGATTATATTCTGGCACAAAAACATTGGCAAAAGAAATCAAATCGCAATGGTAAAATTAAAGGTAGGGAAAATCCTAGTCGACCTGGATCTCCCTCAAAAACTCAACACGCTTCCTGACATTAGGCGAGAGCGTCTCGAGCACGTCAGCGTGCTGACCCGCCAAGCTCTGCAGCTTGTCCTGTAACCAAATCAGATCGCAGAAATGAAGATCACAGGAAACCACAACAGAAATGGCATGAAAACATCCACCAACCATCACAACACCATAAAACAGCCAAGCGTGCTGGAGTCGAATTGCAAATGCGTACACCTCTGAAGTATAAGCCAAATCAACGTACCTTGAGGGCATTGACGAGGCCAGCGCGGTCCTCGGCGCTGAGAGCTGCAGGAAAACCAGACGAGAACGCGGATCGATTAGGGAAATCGAATGGGCAAGGGGATACGACTGGGGGGCACGGAAGTTACCGGAGGCGGCGGCGGGGAGAGATGTGTTGAGGTCGGTGAGGTCGAGGTTCTCCTTCTCGCCGCCCATCGCCGGAGCTCCGATGTGACCTGCTTCGCCTTCGACTTCGACTTCGCCGCGGCGGCGCCGCAGGAGAGGGGAAGAGGCCCCTAGGAGCGGGAGATGGGCGGCGAGAAAGCGAGGAGAAGAGAGAGAGAGAGAGGGGTAGCCACTAAAACCCTAGTCTCTCTCCGGGGTATAAGAAGGTGGGTGTGCCTTTTCGTTTTACACCTCGGATATGTGTGACGCTACGAAAGGCTCCCTGAGAGCGTCTAGATACCCGCATGGGTATCTGAATTTATTTGCAAAATGTAAAGCAACATCAAGTTAAGTTCAAATCTGGCAACAAACAGCTCTTTCAAAAATTTCTAAATACCTGTAACAAAAGTATTTTTAAAATTACAAAATGTCTAAGGCTGACTCAAACTCATGACAATTTTGCTGAGCAATCCACGTCAATATTAATCTAACCCATTTGGAACACAGTGACGATTGAACTGTTTCCTATAATATAAATACAAAATCCCTATGTTTCAACTAGGCCGTTGGACTTATAGAAACTTCTCTAAAAATGATAGATTTTTCGCTAAAGTAACCAATGATCAAGACAAAATAACACTAAATCTCTAAAACTAGATCAACACCCCTCTTATCAAGCAGACAAGCACCTATCCCATTTGGACTGTGAATAAGATAACATCTCTTTTTTTTTCAATCATGTGCTGGTGATTTTTCAAAAAAATAATTTAAATATGTTAAAGTTTTAGTTGCAAAATTTATATGCTTTCCCTTTTAAACCAATGTATATGTTTTTTCATTGGTTGTTACTGCATTATTTTATGAGGGAAAAAAGTTCATCTGTTGCCATTTCTCCTCTTTTTAGTTAAAGTAAATTTCAGAAAAATACAAGTATTGAGGTATTGATAACACAAAACCACATGTTTTGCAGTTTTTTTCACTAAACCACATGTATTGAGACATTTAGTTACACATAACCCAATTGTAGCAATATCCCTTTTATAACAGACCCTGCTAATATCTTGGGCCCACAACGAAGTGTCCTGTGTGGCCGCGTGATTCCACCTGCACACGAGCTCTCGCTTGATGGCAACGGCATCTCTAGGTCTCTACCAGACACCTCTTCGGCCTCACGTTGTTGCAGTACCTCAACCTCCAGATGCCACAACAGCTTGCCCTCAGTGACCTGTCGCCAAACCTGTTGAAAGTATCTAGACCCCTAAAAATTATTTTGGTAATTAATGACAATAATTGAATATAGGACTAATATGTTTATTGAGTATTAAAAAGTTTAGTCCCAATGACAAATGTGACAGCATAGAAATACATGCTATGGATCAACATGAAGATCAATATGACTCAAGACAAAGGTATAAGTAGTCTAGGATCTCCTTTTGATTTTACCGATTTTAGGAGAAAAGGTTGGAAGGCCGGATTTTAGGTTATATGTTGTACTATTAAGAGGGATCATGACTAGTAGCCGACAGCATGTTTTGTACCATTTGGATTAATTTAGAATCATACATACACTTAGAATTTAATTTAAAAGCCAACTATGCTTTTCTCAGAAAAGTCGCTAGTACCAATGTTTACATGGCGATACTGTCGCACTGTGGTATGGCCGGAAAGGTAGTATAGTACTATCGCAACCTGAAAGTACCGAACTTTAGTTGGTAGTATATTTTTTCCAAAGAGACATTTTTGGAGCATGTTTGCTCTCCTAAAAAAATGGTAGTACCAGAGTCAAAATGGTAGTATTACTGTATCGCGGTATGACCCAACTCTTGAGCGGTACTACCACACCCCGGAAGGACCGAATGAATCGACGGTACATTATTTCTCAGAGGACCAATTTTGGTCCTCAAGACAAACAGTAGTACCACAGTAGAAATCGGAACTACCGAAACATCGGAACTACCACACTTACAACGACGGTAGTACTGCACCATAAATATAATGGCTAGTTCATAGGCAAATTAATAGGACCGCTATAGCCGTTACTATGTAGTAAAGACCGGCAAGTCTTCGATACCATGGCAAAACATCGCGTGTTATTATTGGGTTATTTCTTTGCCTCTACTCTCTGTATTTATATTTCTAGTAAATTGAGATTGTCATATTTAGTTGTGCTAGAAATATATTTATAAAGTCTTGTCTTGTGGTGTCTTAGTTTTAATAGAATTGAGTAGATTTTGAATTGCAATATAAATTTTGCTTAGCTCTAAAATTATAAAAATTAGTTTTAGAAAGCAATAATTTTTCAAACCTTCTATTCACCTCTCAAGTCGGTTATCCTTTATTCTACACCTGTGGAAACTTAGCGGCCTCGTCCACATCAATCTTGGCATAAACAACTCCATAGGCCCCATCCCAGCTAGTCTTCCTGGGTGTAGGGGCATGACCAAAACCTAGGCTGGAATAGGTCACCGACGAGATACAATGTCATTCTCTACCTTCTTCCCGCTGTCCTTCCTCTCTTTCACTAGCGAGTAGCGACAGCTTCACCAACGTCTCGGCGCTGCATGCGAATATTGCAAAGTGTTAAAGTATACGGAAAGTATGCGTAAATCACTGCTGGTCGCATTCATGCACGCGTGCCACCCTGCTAGGTCAGTGGAATTGATACACACTGGCTCTCCTTCAATAACATTGGCCTCTTCATTCTATGTACTAGAGATTACTCCATCGTATTAACTTTCGTGTCTTCTTAGGCTTATTTGATTGATCCTTGTTGTATTTGTTTCCTTGTAACAATGCATGTACATTGAACTTAAACAAAAATCAGTGAGAAAGAATTGGTGTTGTGCACACCTTTCTTCACAGAGCTTACCCAACCTGATGAGCCTAGTGCTCACCGAGAGCTTCTGCGGCGGCCAAGCGATGCCGTCGAATGACGCTGGCTTTGCCGGGTTCACCAATATTGAGGTGCTAGTCATCGCCAATATTGAGGTGTTGTTAGTGGAGCGCTTCGTCGCATCATCTTGTGCTGACGTGGAATCAAGCAGCCATGCAGGACACATCGCTGTGGGCCCAAGATGTCAGAAGGGTGGGTTATCAAGGGATATGGATGCGATGGGTTACATGTAACCAAATGACTCAATGCTTATTGTTTAGTGAAAAACTATAAAACATGTGGTGGTTTTGTGTTACCAATGCACTAATACCGAGATTTTCTTAATTTTACTCTTCTAGTTATCTGGACTGGGAAGAGAAACATGTCATGTTGACACCGATCACGGTGTAGTGCGTCTCCCTAAAGCAACTCTCAACTGTTAAGCAATTGGTCACTCATAGCAGGTACGACCAGTCGTGCGGCGGCGGCGGCGCTCGGCATAGGCGAGAACGAGCGAGCGGTGAGGGATGGAAGCAGTAGTGTGGGGGATCGGCGTGAAGCTGCTGGCAGAGCACCAGGAGGTGATCAGGGCGCTGCTGCTGGGCTCATTCGTGGCTCTGGGGGTATGGTCGTTGGAGTAGCAGCACGAGATCGATGACCTAGAGGTGCAAAAGTCATCCCTCCGCGCTGCCCAATGCCTTCATGTCCTCTGCCATGCGGGCATGGAGGGAGTAGCTCTTCGCCCTCGCCGCACACCCCTCCCCACCCATCTCTGCCGCCCGCCTCGGCAACATCTACGGTGAGGAGGAGCCCACCTGCGCCTGCGCCCACACCCAAGCAGCTAGGTGGGTACCTCACTGCTTCCTGCAATGCTTGTTCCCTACTAATTTTATAGATTTTGTGTTCTAGTTATACTTTTATAGAGGGAGGGGGCTAATACTAATCTGAACCTGAAATAGATTTGTGGGTTGCAAAGTTAAAGCCATATTTGTGAAAACTGCTTGTAGATCGTTAATCCATTCATGCTTTGGTTATACATGTAAATGTCTAAAGCAACTTAAGTGTAAACAGCCCAAATTTGGGTCCAATTTAAGATTTCATGGATTTCAAAAAAAAATTTGTTGCAAGTCGAGAACTTCTGAAAGCTTTGCCTTGAGGTTAAATTTTAAAATAAAAATCCCTTGGCTTAGAAACAAAATTTCAAAAATGTGATTGTGTGCTCCCTAAAAATTCCTATGCGGAAATCCTTCCCAAATTTCAAAATTTTAAAACCGAATTGGAAATCTCAGGATAAAAATTTAAATTCAAAAGGTATCTAATATTAAATTCCCCTCAAATTGGATTTGTAAATTTTAATTTTAATTGGGTGTAAGTAAGAATGTTCTCCTAAAAATTACTAGGTGCAAAACCATTCCCAAAACTTGAATTCCACAATTTAAATAAAAATCCAAAACCAAATTTCCTTTCCTAGACCAAACCCAACCCAAGACAGCCAGCTATCGGCTTCCTTCTCTAACCGACCCCCACATGTAAGTGCCAAACACTATTTTCTTCTTCCTCCAGAGTTCTTTTTCTCTCTCCGTGCGTCTTTCTTTCGCGCAACAAATGTGACGAAAGGAAACATTGCCTCCTCAATCCCCAGAGCACCATGCCTTGAGCCCTGCACCCTCATGCCACATCGTGACCTTGTCAATCGTGGTGTAATCCCGTTGTGTCCAATTCACGAGCCGCTCTTGTATTTTCTCCTGACTGAGGTAGACTTCACTTTGCCACCCTCTCCCCTTTCCTCCTCTCTACATAAGCCTATGTCAAGCATCATCTTGTGTTCCCCCAACCTCTGCTACCATGCCTTAACTCTCTCTCTCTCTCCTCCTTCCCCTCAACTTGGAGACAAAACAGGCCAAGCACCTTCTCCCCTCAAGTCTGGCTAAGTGCCACCAACCTCCACCCCGCTTTCTGGCCACTCTAGTGAGGTTCTTCCTTATCCTCTTGCATCAAAATGTGTCCTCGACCACCCTCTACCTTTCCTTTCAATTGATTGGGAGTTTACTCGCCTATAGCATGCCGGTACCATCCTTCTTCCCCGCGCACAGCCAAACTCGTCACCGCCAACACCATTCTCTTGTTAGTGAGTCTCCTCCCTATTCCTTGCGACCAGAGAATCTCCACACCTCCACATTCTTACCCAACTCTCAATTTTGGCTCTCCTTCTCTAGGATGACATTGCCACGGTGAGGCCACCAGGCCGCCCCAGTTCCTCACTGACAGCTCACCTCGATTCACCTCTACCCTCACCGTTTGCACCAAGAAGTTCCCTCGTGCTCCATTTCTTAGTTGAGTCATCGGTATCCATCACCGCTGCACCGGTGCTTGTCCACGCACCACTACAGGCCACCTCTTCTCGCGCTGTCACCACCCCTAGCCTCCCCTCACTTCCTGTGACCTATTTTTGTGGTTGTTGTCTTCTCCTGCCACCCCCTTACCGCCGGCAAGCCCCAGACGCCATGCCTTCCTCTGTTTCACCCTCTACTTCTCTTTATTCTCTGCTTCTTGGTTTCCCTATGACCAGTGGACCTTGTCGCTTGTTTTGCCATGCAAAATCCTAGCCAAGAGCCAATGCCAAGTGGGCCCAAACCAGATTAAGATACTTAAATAAGACAATTAACCTGTTAAATTATCATCAATAGTTAAAATCATGTAAAATATAAATCAACATTTTAGAAGTCATATGGCCCCTTTGCAAATAATAATGGATTTATTAAGGATATAATTTAAATAGTATGACAATTAATATTTAATGGGAAATACAAAAACTAGTGAAGGTTCATCTTGAAATATAATTAGATTTTTAACTAAAACTAAATTGTGTTATATAGCCATTAAGATGTAGATAATTAGCATGCCACCAACATATATTTTAAATACAAATTTTAATTTAAGACACTATTCAAATATAAGTTTGGGTAGGTAAAAATGATAATAAAAATAATTAGTGTGCCATTAACATTTATTCCAAAACTCACATACTAATCAAAGACATTATCAAAATATAGCCTTGTGTAAATGTCCAAATATCAGGAGGGCCCTTTCTATCAATTGGGAATAGTTAATAAGTAAGAATAATGTGAACGGTATGTCACTAGCATTTAAACTAGGAAATACAATAATTTATTTACAGATTTCCTTGAAATAGAATTAGAAACTATTTCAAGATAGTTAATATTTAGCTTGTAGGGAAAACTTTAAATAGGTCCTAGGTCAAAATATAATCCCTATTGCAAAATACCTTTGGGTCATTATTAAATTAGTAAGTAGGATAATTAAGTAATATGTCATGAAACCCTTACTCTAAAATCATAAACTTAATCAAAAGGCCATGTTGAAATATAATTATTTGTAAATGAAAACAATAATAAAGGATGCTTAGGGTAAAATAATGACCAACTAAGGTGAATGAATTAATTAACATGCTACTGGAAGCACTCACCCTAATAAATGATTTTCCTAAAATAAATGATTAATTATGAAGCCATCAAAAGTTATTCTAGAGACTCAAATATCACAGGAAGACCCTATGAAAATATAATCTCATATAAGTGAGATTTCTCATGTCCATAAGTCTCACCTAACATATGGAACTTCCTTAATAAATATAAAATAATAAAAAATCAAGTTAGTGTCAAGCAATAATATGCTCCAGCCAACTATGCCTAACCACCTTCAAACTGAGAGTAGAATATCCTTCATCGTCGTTGATCATTCTTTGATATTCTTCTTGACAGATTTTCTTTCCGTCATCTTCCCTTCGCTCAAACTTCATTCAATCCCGTCTACACGCTGCACTCACTAAAATCGTATCCCATGTCACCAACTGAGTCATAATAAAACTTAATTGAGTTCATTTGGATTTATTTAGATTCGGTTTTTCATTGCATAACTAGAAATTGGAGTATCGAATGAGCAACCAATCAAGTGAGGCCAAGATCAAGATAAAGACTAGGAGTTCAATACCATTGACTGAGAAGGCTTTGAGCTAGATCAAGGACATAGTAAATTGAGCAAGGCAAGTCCTTATAATTGATCATGATGAATATAGTTTTTAAATCCTATTATGCCCCTTCCTTGATTGTTGATAACATACTTCCCATGTTGTCCTAGGATACTTATAATAGTAATAACTCCACCTTTGGTTAAATCATACTAGATTATGGTTGTGCTTAGAAATACACTAGTAGTGAAATTGAATATAACATGAACATTGCCAACTAAAATTCGAAGACGTGATTATGGAAATGGAATGTGGGTTAGCACTAAAGACAGGAAGATGTTTTATAAAATGGTGGAGACTCAAGCGAGTGGCTGCTTAGAGACTGTGCAGAGATTGCATATATTGGATTGGCCATGCAGGGATTGCACGTGTCTTTTCTTGGATAATTGTGTAGGGATTGCACTAACTCTGGTTTTTGGTTGGTCTCGCCTAAGTTGTTTAAGGACCTAATTCTTGTGCGTATCTTTTCTACACACAAAACATGCAACCACAAGTCTGGTTATGGGACAAACTTGACTTACTAATTTTCTTAGCTCCGATGTCAATCCTATGCAAACCTTGGTTTGTGAATTTCTAGATTTCTGTTGTAATTGGTGGGAGTGACCCTAACGGTCACTACCCTTGTTGATTTGTCGAGAATGGTCGTAGACTCCCTAACAACAATGTCTCTTATTGAAAATGTAGCCTATGGATGAGAATGTTCTAGGGGTAAGGTGTAACCTAGGATGAGAGTGGTCACTGTTACTAGTGTTGAGGACTCTACCCTGGAGTGGGAGTAAACATCGTAGCTAAGTATTGTAAAAGTCTTGTTATGATTTTCTCAGTCCCATGCCTACGAAAGCGTGTAGTGGCCCATATTATGAGTTAATCATATCCTGTAAATAAAGTTGTACATCCTCTGCAGAGTGTTAAAAACATATTCAAAGAGTCGTGCCCTAGACTTTTGCAAAGTATAGAGAGTTAACACTTGTGTAGTTTTCACAAAATGATTACTAGTCACTGGTGATTATGGATATGGTATTCTGGTTTGGAAATGGCATTCATTTGGTGATCTTGGAAATCTGGTATCTTGGTATGGACTTCTGTTAATCTTGGTACTTGATCGTGCAAAAATAGCACACCATAAGTGCGGGTTGCCACTGAAATAGCGGCGAGTGTCGTGTTCTCCACGGGGACTAGGCGAGGCTATCGGTGCTCAGCTAAAGCTAGGTCAAACGAAGCGGGAGAAAACTAAACCTACAACGACTACTAAAGCGACCAAGCGAGCGAAGCCGAGCGAGCGCTAGCTCGCGCGGACTAAACAACGAAAGAACTAAACAAAAGCACGAACTAAGCGATGGCGGGACGAACGGCCGTGCGAATGGGCGTCGTGCGACCGAGCGAAACGACACGACGATGACTACACGAATGGCGTACAAACAAAACCGGCGACAAGAACGATAACACGACTACCGACCGACGACCTAACTAACTACCGACCGTAAGATAGAAAGAGGTAGTCAAAAAGCACGGAGGGAGTCTAGAAGCAGGGGGAGAGTCGAGAGAGAACGAGGGGGAAGACGATCGTTCGCTAACTAGACGACGACGGCAGGATGACACAATAAACAACTACGAACGACTGCACGGCTTAACTACCGACAGACCGCGGAGAGAAGAAAAGAGAGCGAGTCTAGAAGCAAGGGGAGGTCGAGACAGCACGAGGGGAGAAAACGGTCGCTGACTAGCTAAATCGTGCAACTCAAACATACACATATACTAACAGACAACATGACAAACACAGGACAACAACACTGAACACAGACAAATAAACTAACCCACATGTACTAACAGGTGAATAACATAGCAAAATCACATGAGCTGAACAATTCACTTAGACACAGAACTGACAAATAACAGAGAGCACTATTGCTGCACAAAGATCACAATCACTGAGCAAATACCACATGAACAGAATATCCACTGATCTCATGCCCACATCACAAATAACATTCACAATTCATCATCATAGATCACCAATCACAAATTCAGATTAACAGTAAGTACTTGAACTGTAATTAAGAGCTGAGAGAGAGGAAGAGGTGAGGAAATGAAATTTAACCGAGTAAAGCAATAGTAGAGGAAGAGCAGGGGAAGGTGTCGGTGGCGATGGAGATTCGGCGGCCGTCGGTGTCGGTGGAGAGGAAGCAGTGGGAAGTCGCCGTCGGTGGAGAGGCGTCACCGATCTTGGAGCAAGAGAGCGCGGCGCCGAGGTTGTAGAGGAGTTGGGAAGGCGTCGCGAGGGATGGCGTCGGATGGCGGCGCCGTGAGTCTGGCGAAATCGATGAAGAAGGGCACACAGGTGGTGGTGGCGAAATGGAAAGGGAGCGACAGCTGGAGAGAGAGAGAGAGTGCGGCGGAGGAAGTGGAGAAGGGTGCGCGAGGCGGCAGTGGGTGGAGAAGGAGCGCTATGTGGGAGAAGAAGGGGATGCGGCGGCGCCTTGGTGGAGTGGCGCGAGGAGAATGCGGCCGCCGGCGAGATGCTGGCCTCGCCGCGCAGTAGTGGAGAAGAGAGCGCAAGGAGAAGAAAAATGGAAAATGCCAGGCTCAACTTTCTCCAGGCGGCGGCTAGGGATTTTGGAGATGGGGATTTTTTTTGGCATTTCGCAAATTAGCCCTCCAACTTTCTAGGGTTTACAATTAGGTCCCTTCCCAATTTAGTTTCTTACGATTTGGCCCCTCGAGCTCCGTTTTGTAGCGGTTTGATCCACGCGTTCGTGACGGCGCGTACAACTGTCTGAGCGATCCGATTTGTCGTTTATGCGCCTAGATCGTGCCGGCCTGCAGTAAAATACAGAAAAATGTAAAATGGCCCATTTCGAGCATTTAAATATAGAAAAACGTGTAAATGATGATAAATGGTCCCAAAATATGAAAAATATGAGGGGGTAAAATGATGGCAAAATATATGTAAAAATGACACATGTCAGGTACGGACATGGATTGCGGAAACAAATGGATCTCTCCCTCATAATTAACTTGACTTAAAATGGACATTTGATTTTAGTTAAAAATGGCTAGGTCATATGTTTGGAAACTATCTATACTATGATATTTGACAAGCTAGCTTTATGTTAAAAGAAACATATGACCTTCCCTTGGTTAAACCCTGCATGTAGATATATAATTGTATTTTGATATAGGGACTTGCTGAGTGCTTTGTGCTCATTGTTGCTCAATATATATATGCAGTGCTCAAGGAGTGAACTACCGGTGAACATTGGTCAACATCAATCGAAGGTAGAAGACGACGCCGCGTACTAGGTCGTGTACCCCAATTGATTGCCTGTGAGCATATCTTGAGAGACTCCACTACCATGTATTTTTTCCGGCTGTAAGACTTCATTCGCATTTGGCCTCCATGGCCTATGATATAAGATCTTGGCCATTTGGCCCACTTATGCTTATTTACTATTATACCTTTTATTGTTACGCATGTATGGATGTGATATCGCCAATGTTAATGTGTGAGCTAGCTACTGATTCAGAGATTAACATGGAATACACAGAAGGTTCGAATTGTCAAATCTGGATCCCCACGTTAAGGCTGCAACAACCGTATTTTTGGGTTGTTTTACAAAGGTTGTGGTCATTATTTCGGTAAGGATAACAATGGACTTCACTTTTGTAACGTAGTGTTCATTAATAGGCAGCAAAATGGTGTTGGTGATGTTGCATTCATTTTAGTACAGTTGATAACAAAATGAGGCTTGACCAGAGCTATTTATTGTAGTTGTGTTATTTTGCGACATTTTTCGATTGCCATTAGAGTAAGTACAATGGTGCTGACTAGGTTGTCTCTAGTGAAATCCACATCAGCACAATCCTAAGTGGAAGAGAGAGAAAGAGAGAGAGAAGCTGCAAGAGGTGACCTCTAGCACATTATACGAGGAGAGAGATAAACTACCCCTCATGCAAGAGGTGACCCCTGATATATTTATGTAAGTATTAAATGTTTGAGTGTTTTAGTAGAGGTAACCTCTACTCTACTCATTGTATTAGCTACCTCCACATGAGCTACATGTAGTCTTTTTGCTTATGTGGCTAGTCCTAGAGGTGGTAGCCACCTCTTCTATTGTACTTGCCCTTATAGCTCATCACAGTGCTTGATGATCTCATTTTTTCACATTGTGTACATTATGCTCTCGCTCATATTGATTACTGAATGACATGCGATAGTAGTACCTCAAAATGCTAACCGCGGGGAGTGGGTTCATTGTACACAATGTGTAGGTTTTGCTTTTCTTCATGAATTAGCCGGTTAAATGTGGTTGGATCACCCTGCAACTGTAGTCTGGTACTGGTACTGATATGCAATAGGAATTTCTTTGAACTTATATCTTATGTCATAACTCAGAATTCATCATGTGACTTATTATATGATGTCCTAGTTTGCATCATTTTATCTGATGATAGCCAAAAGAGAAGGATAGGAATTAAATATAAGTTAGTGGCATCAATTGTGGGTATCCGTTTTTTTATTGATGAAGTATCTGTAAGCTATTATTGAATTCACTCTGTTTAACTGGTCCTCAAGCATGTCGTTATTTGCATGTAATGGCATGTGATGCTTTAACATCCCTTGCCGAAGCGGCGGTGGTAGCGACCGGGAACAGCGATGCGCTCGGCTGGAGGCGTCCGTCGGCATGGCGGGGGTGGCTCAAGGCGGCCCGGGCGGCGGTCTTGGGCAGTGACGGCTCAATCCAACGTACGACGGTGGTAGCGATGGTGGTATGGCAGTGAAAGAAGCTAGGTTAACTCCTAGCTTTGATACCATATTATAAATATTTTATATATATTTATGAGGTTTAATGAGTAATATATATAGAGTACAAAGAATTATATGCAAAGACAATCTTACATATCTCTACTAATATAAAAAGAGAATTTATCCATTCACCATTCCCTTCTATTCTCTTTACACATGCTCACATACGAGCTCTCTTTGTCAGGTCCGTTTTGGTGTATGGATGCTTCCTCGGCCTAATTTAGACAACGGCCCATGTCCCGTCTATCACAGCTCTTTCTTCCTCTGTCTCCTGCCTCTCTGGTGAAAAACATGTGTCATTCCTCTTACAAGTTACAAGGGAAAAAAGAAAATACAAAGCGTTGTTTATTCACTCCTTCCAGAACTGTTGCACTTTTTCTTCCTCCGTCTCCCACCACGAATTCTTTGTCTTCTGCAACCCAACCATTCCGTCAAATTCATCAGTGTAATAAGCATATGTGTAGTATTCTTCTCTGACAATGCCTATTTGAAACCACCTCAATCTCAGCCACCGGTTCACCGATGGCAAATTGGCATGGAGGCCACTCTTCACTATTATTAAATAGTTTTTTTGGCCAATGTTCTCATTCATTTGATCTTTGGCGAGGCGGCGACCGAGATAGTGTCGCGACTCTACGACGTAATGCGGCACTGCCTTGAGGCGATCAAGGCGGTGGTGATTGAGGTAGCGGTGGGCTCAATTCGCGTGCTGAGGACGATGATGGAACAAAAATGTACACTATCGAGGTCGACAACTAGGACGTGCAGTACACCGCCTCGAATGAGGTGTACACCACCGGATGTGAGAAAGAACCACGAAGCCAATAGGGTCAAAGAGGGTAAATCCAGTGGCGATCTTGGCAACGATGGATTCGGCTCCGGCCGCACCATCCTCACTCTTGAAGATATCTCCCTCTTTTTAATATTTATTTATTATTTTGGTCACGTTTGATAATATATGTCATGTTCTTTTAGAACTTTATTACAACGCTCGGATATCTTACTATTATAAGTAAATATAAAAGTAATATGCATACTTTAACATTATGTAGTACCATTAGAAGATTATATTAAATAATAGCCAAGTAGCTAGTTCCTTCTTAAAAATAATAGTCAAGTAGGCAATAAGGCAGTGGAAGTGCAGGTGGAGCTGCCCGAAGAGCAGTACTCTGATCTGCTATGCGTTGTTAGAGCTTAGAAGTGAGTAAGAGAAGACCCATGGAGGGAGAGGGGATTGGGAGGAGAGGGATTCCTGCTCTGCTCAACTCATCTTCCAGCGATGGTGGAATTGGGCAGGAACATATAGCCTCTGACGTCACACAGGCAAAGCCATCTTCTTCTTTGATGCTTATCTACCTTCTTTGTTCTATCCCTTCCGTATTTTTTTAGATTAAATGTCCCCTTCGTATTCATGCCGTTGTTGGTAGAAATTTTCTTCGATTTGAGTCATCACAGTTTGTGTTGAGATTAAGATGGATTTCTTTGAGACTCATGTGAAACAATCTCTTCAGCTCATTGGATGGACGCCACTGATCGAGTTGAAGCGAATAGCCAAGAAGGACGGAGTAGATGCCCGGATAGTTGGCAAGATCGAGGCCTACCAGCCCCTCTGCTCCGTCAAGGATCGCAGTGCTTTGAGGTTTATTAACTTCTTTTAATTAGACTCGTTTCTTTTCAGAAATCTTGGATTTGATTAGACAGCTAGTGTTGTTTCTGCCAGTTGAGCAAGTGATGTTGATACAGTTGAGTTGAGCTAAGAACTCCAACCTTCAGTAAACCATCTATTTTACTACTTGGTTGTAGCGACTGCTAGTGGTAGCAAATTTGAAGAAGGCAGATTTTTTTAGAGAACATACATAAGATTTGCATATCATTGCATTAAGAGGGAAGAAAAGGTACATACACTAGGAAGCCTAGTGATTTGAGGTACAAAGAGTCAAGAAATAGAAATAGACCAAGAGGGGGTGAAAGGAAAGAGGGGAGGGAGAGGGAGGGAAAACAAGACGAGCTACGCAAGACCTAACTTGGGACTACGCAGCGAGGCTATGAGGGAGGGCTGAGGTTGGAGCCGTTAGCGAGATCGCAACCATCCTTCACCAACGAGGTAGCTCTTGCTTTAGGTTGTCCAAGAGCACTCGGATGCTGTCTTGATATTGTTGAATATCCAACCATTGCGTTCTCGTCAAATGGTCCATATGAAGAGAATGACTTTAGAGTGGAGGTCTTTCCTCTAAGCCTTGGACACTTGCTTGCGCATTGATAGTTGTTATCTTTGGAGAAGAGATGGATGAATATCAGTTGTATTGCACAACCCAAATAAGCTATATATATATAGTACAAGGACTCAAGAGATACTAAACCCTAGACTACAAGTACAATTCCAAAAATACCCTTAATACCCCCTCAAATGTAAGGCGTATGCAATAGCATTATATTTGAAAAGGGTTAACACTAAAATAGAGAAATCCAAAGATCGACTCTTGAATATGTCGTCATAGCATGTGGCTCTTGGAAAAATATGTCGGAAAGATCGCCTCCCATCCGATATCGTCCGGCAACCCATAAAGCACAAAGTGCATGGGCTGAGAAGATAGAAGTAAGCGGGAGTATAGTCGACCACGATAACACAACGAAAAGAATGTGAAGGTGACACAAGTAGAGAGAACTTGTTAAATCAAACCGAAGAGGGATAAATAGAAGCATAGCAGTGCGCAGATCGAAGCCCAAGATGGCGGCGGCATAGTGCACAAGAAGCGCAGCGGAGGCGCAGTGCAGAAGAAGCGCAGAGGCCTTAGAAGATCGGGGCGACGACTCAAAGAGAAGCGGTGGCATCATAAAGACTTTTACGATCAGCAGCGGTTCAAAGAGGAGCGGCGGCTGCAGCTACACAAAAGAAAGGAGATGACCACACTCATCCGAGAGAATGGACCGTGGCTAGCAAAGCAGTCTACTGACTGACAAGGATTTTATGGACTCACACGGCTTTGATGAACTAATACTTTTGTTCATCCCCTCTCTCTCCTTTATCTCCAAACGGCCTGGCCACCCATCTCCTCAGCATCCACCCGACGACGAGCGAGCGAGGAAGTCGAGAAGCTTGACCCCTCCTCCATGCTCCACAAGCCGGCCGACGGCGTGGAGGAAGAGCAGGAGGAGTCGGAGGCCTAGGGTAGCGGCATCGTCCGAAGGTGGCGGCACAGGCGCGACGACCAAAGGAGGCAGCGTCGGGGTGGCCGGATTAGGGCGCTAGGAGACCACACAGGTGCGGGCGGTTGGATCCAAGACGGCGGTGGTCGGAGAGTGCCGGATCTAGGGTAGGGCGGTGTGGTGACGGCGGGATCTGACGAGAAACCGTGGCGGCTGAGCTCAACGGAGAGGCAAGTGACCGCAGCGGGGAGCTCGGCAAGCACAGATCTGGGGAGAAGACGACAATGGCCACTGGTGAGGCTGGCGGCGACCAGAGAGCCAGCGTCGCGCGTGTCGAAGCCAAATCTGGCGCTACGCGGCCAGATCCGTGCGGCGCCAGGCCGGGGATGCCTGGACCTAGGCGGGGCGATGCGGATCCGGAGCGGAGACGGCTAGATCCGGTCGGTGCTAGTCCGGGGGCGGCAGTGGCTGCGGACAACGGCGTGGGCATGTCACAGGCGCGTCTGGGCGGAGGAGCGGGCGAGACAATGGCGCATCGAGAGGCCGGCAACAGCGAGCGCGCTGGCGTGCACGGGTGCTGCGGCTGATGAGGATGCAGATGGTGATGTGAGCATGGGCAGCCAGCAACAGGTGGTGACCGCCCCCGGGAGAGGAGATTGATCCTCCTGCGGGCAGCAGCTGCTGAAGAGGATGGAGACTTGGTTCAAAACCTAAGCTCTAATACCATGTTATCTTTGTAGAAGAGATGGATGAATATCAATTGTATTGCGCAGCCCAAAGTGGCTATATATATAGTACAAGAACTCAAGAGGTACTAACCATAGACTACAAGTACAATACCAGAAATACCCTTAACAATTAACACCAGTCTAGTAGTTGAATTTGGCTGGTTCCCAGTTGTCACGGTCTTTGAAAAGAGCACGAGAAGTGGGCCCAGATTTGCCAAATCCAGGGGCAGAGGATGAGAAGATGATCAATTGTTTTTGGATGTTGCTCGCAAAAGGGGCAAAGTGCATGCGTTGCAACTCCACGTCGCGTTAGGGGGGCATCTGTCCATCAACAGTCATGAATAGTGTATATATAATCTTGCACTTGCTTTCCTGTACATCCTAGACAAAACATTTACCATAAGTATTCAGAATTGTGAGATTTTGTTCTATCTATTTCTTTATTTTCTTCTTTAGAATGATTGAAGATGCCGAAGAGAAAGGGTTGATTTCACGTGGTGTCACGACACTAGTCGAGCCAACAAGTGGTAATCTGGGGATAGGTGTGGCATACATTGCTGTGCTCAGAGGTTACAGGTTCATTGCTGTCATGCCTGCTGAGTATTCACTTGACAAGCAGATCTTGTTGAGATATCTGGGAGCCGAGGTAGTTTTAACCGGTAAGGATGTAAAGCAAAATCTCATGTTATCTTGACTCCTGAGATTACTCAAAACTTGAGCTTTGCATTTGGTGTTTCTAGAGTTTGTCAGTTGTGGGGGCACTATATATTGAGCTCTGTTATTCAATTGAATGCTGTTTCAGATCCTACTCTTGGCTTTCAAGGACAAGTTAACAAAGTGGAACAGCTCAAGAAAGATATGCCCAACGTACATGTCCTTGATCAGTTCGCAAATGCAGCAAATCCTGAAGCACACTACACATGGACTGGTACCTATTCTTACAAACTGTGACATAATTTACTAGTAAAAGAGTGCTACTTTAGCAGCAAGATAGCGGTTGGCATGTTGTATTTGCATTGTTCATTCATTACTCAATTTCACTTTTTCCCAAATGTGTACTTCTAGTCCTATCCTTTTTCAGTTTTAGCATCTGTTGTATATGATGAATTATACTGACGTAAACCCATCCATTAGAAATCAAAAGAGCTTTCTGTTCCTCATAATTCATATCATGAGTCGGATGGGCTTTCTATTCCTTTTGAACCATATTATGAATCAGATAATGTAATGTTACTGCAATGTTGCCTGATTTAGCGCCTTTCCATTTCCACATAGGGCCTGAGATTTGGAAGGATACGGCAGGCAAAGTGGACATCTTTGTGGCTGGTTCAGGCACAGGAGGTACCATATCTGGTGTGGGAAAATATTTGAAGATGAAAAACCCAGCTGTGAAGGTCATTTGTGTTGAGCCTGCCGAGAGCCCAGTCATTTCAGGTAAGACGGTGATCCTACAATCATATAAGCATCACATCAAATGATCAAATGCTCCAAGAAACAAACAAAAATAATCTTAAAAATGAAATTTCACAATAATTAATAATATGAGCTGTGTGCTTCTATAATAGCATTGCTGACATTTTCAGGTGGCAAACCTTCTCGTCATAAAATTCAGGGAGTGGGTCCAGGCTTTGTACCGAGAAACCTGGAAACCTCACTCATTGATGAGATCATTACAGTAACTGCAGACGATTCAATGGCAATGGCAAGGAGGTTGGCGAGGGAAGAAGGCTTACTTGTGGGCATATCATCTGGAGCTAATTTGGCAGCTTGCCTGAAGGTTGCTGAATGAATTTTTCTGACTGTCTAATTGCATATTTCCTTCCAATCTTTGCTTATCCCTCAAATGCATTTTTAGGTGGCGTCAAGAAAGGAAAATGAGGGGAAGATGATTGTCACCATGTTTCCCAGTGGTGGAGAGAGATACATGAACTCTGACCTCTTCGCACTCGTAAGGGAGGAGTGCATTGCCATGACCTTTTGATCCCATGGCTTTATTCAGAACTGTTCTATAGGAAGATGGTATATGTAGGATGCAAAATAATGACAAGGAGAAATGCGCTAGTCGTTTATCTCTGCTTCCATTTCAGCAAAGATTTATGGGTGGAATTGGGAATCTTTCCAGCGTTTTCGAGTGTTGGGGCCATATGAAGAAAAGCTGGTTGTGTTGTGCCTGTTTGCTCTGAACTTATCCGCAATTCCGCAAAGATTCGTCGAATAGAGTTGAATGTTGATGACTTGTCTCAAGTATCTATGATCTATCCCATGGGTGATGGATCATGCTAGAAAGTGCATGTCATGGATCATACTACATAGTCATTGAACAAATATACTGGCTTCCCCGATGCCAGAGCTCATGAAAACACGTACGCTCGATTTAACGGTAGCAGTATCTTATGCATCTTCACAGTTTGGCTCACTTCTTGCTTGACTGACTCGTTATCTCTTCTCCCGAGGTCTTCGCCTTGGTTCTTGCAAAGTCGAACCATCAAAACGCTACCGAAGTCTCCTTGAACATGGATCATGCATATGCAGACAGATATTAAAACATGACTTAACAATCAAGCAGGCCCGTCGCTAAACTCATATTTCGAGAGCTTCGGCCATTTCGAAAATTTTGTTTCGCTCGTGCCGCGACTCGCTACCTACCATGCACAAACCTCCAACCCGAATTTTTTCCGAATGTTGATTACCACATGGACACATGGTGAGCCACACGTTGGTTAATCCTTCAAACATACTAGTAATTAATAGACTCATGGGTCTGACAGAGTGGAGTGCAGGCGTGCAGCTACAGAAGTCTGCGCCTACCTCACAAAGATAATTTCATGTGCCATTTCTGGATTCGGTTTGCTATTATACAGTTTATTAAAAAAAATTATCTCTTAGTTATATAAAATTATATTCTCAATCATCTAAAATTACAGTATGCTAATTTCTCTTTTCTAAAATTGTATTTTTAGTCATCTAAAATTACAGTAAAAAAAGCGTAGGAAGGTGAAAGAAAAAAAACAGTAAATATACAATTGTCACTCCCTTCAGGATTTGCCACTGATAAGTCGTACGCGGCAGCCGACCCATTCTCCGTCACTCGTCAGCCGTCGCTGCGTATCTGCTCCTCCCGTGAGAAGCCAAGAAGCAGGAAAGCAGCATCCATGGAGGGAGAGGGGATTGGGAGGAGAGGGATTCCTGCTCTGCTCAACTCATCTTCCAGCGATGGTGGAATTGGGCAGGAACACATAGCCTCTGACGTCACACAGGCAGAGTCATCTTCTTCTTTGATGCTTATCTACCTTCTTTGTTCTATCCCTTCCATATTTTTTTAGATTAAATGTCCCCTTCGTATTCATGCCGTTGTTGATAGAAATTTTCTTCGGTTTGAGTCATCACAGTTTGTGTTGAGATTAAGATGGATTTCTTTGAGACTCATGTGAAACAATCTCTTCAGCTCATTGGATGGACGCCACTGATCGAGTTGAAGCGAATAGCCAAGAAGGACGGAGTAGATGCCCGGATAGTTGGCAAGATCGAGGCCTACCAGCCCCTCTGCTCCGTCAAGGATCGCAGTGCTTTGAGGTTTATTAACTTCTTTTAATTAGTCAGCTAGTGTTGTTTCTGCCAGTTGAGCAAGTGATGCTGATACAGTTGAGTTGAGCTAAGAACTCCAACCTTCAGTAAACCATCTATTTTACTACTTGGTTGTAGCGACTGCTAGTGGTAGCAAATTTGAAGAAGGCAGATTTTTTTATAGAGAACATACATAAGATTTGCATGTCATTGCATTAAGAGGGAAGAAAAGGTACATACACTAGGAAGCCTAGTGATTTGAGGTACAAAGAGTCAAGAAATAGAAATAGACCAAAAGGGGGTGAAAGGAAAGAGGGGGAGGGAGGGAAACAAGACGAGCTACAGAAGACCTAACTTGGGACTACGCAGCGAGGCTATGAGGGAGGGCTGAGGTTGGAGCTGGTAGCGAGAGCACGACCATCCTTCACCAACGAGGTAGCTCTTGCTTTAGGTTGTCCAAGAGCACTGCGAACGTGGGACAATAGAAAGAGATTGATGGACACAGCTCAAGCACAATTGGTGCTGGCCGGTTCTGTTTATATTGCACTATTCCGTATCCGGGAAGGAGTACAAGAACATGGAAGGGAAATACAAGAGTTCCTATACAACTCCTATACACCAAAGATAGAAGATACAATACGGATACAATGCTATCTTTGACACCCCCCCCCGCAGTCGAATCGTGAGGTTTCCGAACGCAGAGATTGGAACGAAAATCCTCAAACAGCTGAACCGGCAACCCCTTCGTCGTGATATCTGCGAACTGGTGAGACGAGGGCACATGTAGAACACGGACCTGACCGAGAGCCACCTTTTCGCGAACGAAGTGGATGTCGATCTCAATATGTTTCGTGTGTTTGTCTTTGAGCGGATTGGCGAGAGATAGCGGCGACCGACATTATCACGAAGACCACCATGGCGGAGGACGGGAGAGTGAAGCTCCCAAGAAGTTGACGGAGCCAACAACACTCGGCGGCGGCGTGGCGGCGGCGCGATATTCACCTCCGTGACCGGAGCGGGACACCGTAGCCTGGCGTTTGGAGGACCAAGATACCAGGTTGTCACCGTAGTAGATGCAATAGCCTGAAGTAGAATGTCGGGAATCTGGACTACCCGCCCAATCTGCGTCGGTGTAGGCCGTAAGCGAAGATGACGAGGAGGAATGTAGGATCAAGCCAAGATCCACGGATCCCTTGACATAACGCAAGATGCGTTTAATCAGGGCCATGTGAGCATCGCGCGGCGCATGCATGTGAAGACACACCTGCTGGACGGCGTAGGCGAGGTCAGGCCGGGTGAGAGTGAGATACTGCAGTGCCCCGGCGAGACTGCGATATTCAGTGGCCTCAGCATCACACAGGGGGACACCGTCGGAAGCGGAGAGCTTGGATTTGGTGTCGACTGGAGTCGCCGTCGAGTGACACTCAACCATGCCAGCTCGTTGGAGAAGATCAATGGCGTACTGGCGCTAGGAGAGGTGAAGCCCTGTAGTAGTGCGCTTGACGGAGATGCCGAGGAAGTAGTGGAGATCACCCAAATCAGTCATGGCGAACTCGTCGTGAAGCCGAGAAGACAACTGTCGGAGAAGACGGGTCGAGGTGGCTGTCAAGATGATGTCGTCGACATAGAGGAGAAGGTAGGCGACATCAGCTCCGTTGTGGTAGATGAACAGCGACGTATCGGAGGTCGAGGAGGTGAAGCCAATGGAGCGCGCATAGGTGGCAAAGTGGTGATACCACACGCGCGGGGCCTGCTTGAGACCGTAGAGCGACTTGTGAAGATGACAAACATGGTTGGGACGGCCGGGGTCGATGAAGCCGGAAGGTTGTTGACAGTAGACCGTCTCGTTGAGGGTGCCGTGGAGGAAAGCGTTCTTCACGTCGAGTTGGTGAATGGAGACTTGGACATGGCGATGTTGAGGACAACACGGATGGTGGCCGGCTTGACAACAGGACTAAATGTCTCGTCATAGTCAATGCCAGGTTGCTGAGAGTAGCCGCGAACCACCCAGCGAGCTTTGTGACGAGCGAGGGATCCATCCGCATGGAACTTGTGTTTGAAGACCCATTTGCCGGAGACGATGTTTGCGCCCGGAGGACGGGGCACAAGAGTCCACGTCTGGTTGTGAACAAGGGCATCGTACTCCTCGCGCATGGCGGCGAGCCACTGGGGATCCTGAAGAGCTGTGCGGTACGTCTTCGGGAGAGGCGAAACTGTGGCACAAGTAGCAGACAAGTTAAGGCGACTAATGGGCTTGAAGATGCCGGCCTTCGCTCGGGTTGTCATGGGATGCGACGAACGTGGTGTAGCAATGATTGTTGGTGCAGGCGCACTGGGAGGAACGGAGACGCTTGGTTCAGCGAACACGTCGGGCGCGGTTGATCCAGCGGGCGCACCGGGCGTCGTGGGCGCCGGTAGAAGAACGGAGGCTGCTGGTCCAGCAGCCGGTAGTACCGGCCCAGCTAAAGGTGAACCGGCAGCCTGGTGAAGAGGAGACGGGCCTGGTGGTGAGGCCGGCGCAGCTGGTGAAGCCCAGTCCCGAGCAAGCCCCGATGGTCCAGGCCGGATGGGAGATGTTGTGACTCCAACGGTGTGTGACGATCTGGGCACCATCGTGTGTTGTAATGGTGGTACGTCGTCGTCGGCGTAAGAAAATCTAGCTCGAGAGAATCGAGGAATCGCTGCGGTTGCAAAAGGAAACACTGTTTAAATCGAAACGACGTGTCGAGATATGATGACTCGATTTGTGGAACGATCGAGACGGCGATATCCTTTTTGAGAACTAGGGTACCCAAGAAAGATGCAAGCGGTAGAGCGAGCGGCTAGCTTATGTGGAGAAGTTGCCGAAAGATTGGGGTAACATAAACAACCGAAGACACGAAGGTGGGATAGGTCAGGTGGTGTCCCAAGGAGTTTTTCATAGGGTGTAAGAAATCCTATAGGTTGGGAAGGTCGTCGGTTGAGTAAGTGGGTGGCTACAAAAAGAGCCTCAGCCCAGTAGGAACTGGGCATAGAAGCCTGGAGCAAGAGACATCGAATGACATCATTGGTTGTACGGATAGAACGTTCGGCCTTGCCATTTTGTTGGGAAGTGTATGGACAGGATGTGCGAAGAAGAATACCGTGGACGGAAAAAAGGGAGTGGACGGCAGAATTGATGAACTCACGGCCATTGTCGGTTTGGAAGCACTTAAGAGGAAGGTTGAATTGTGTGTGTACATAGGGAATGAAAGTCTGGAAAATAGACAACACATCAGACTTATGACGGAGAGGAAATGTCCAAAAAAAGTGCGAGTAATCATCGACAATGATAAGATAATAACGGAATCCTGAATTGCTCAAAATAGGGGAGGTCCATAAATCACAGTGTAGTAACTGAAAAGGAGCAGTGGTGACACTATGTGAACGAGCAAAAGGAAGCCTAAGATGTTTGCCTACACGACATGTATGACAATGTGAATTATTTGGAGGAATAGTGAGACGTTTCTGTAAATGAAGAGAACTGTCTCGGCCGGGATGTCCTAAGCGGAGATGCCAAATGTCTGGGGAGGTGGTGGCCGAGAGAAGGGCATGCGGACGACGAAAGGTGGCGGCGGTGGAATGGTGTAGAGGTCGCCATCACTATTGAAGCGTAGAATCACGGTCCCGAGTGTAGATCCTTAATAGAGAAACCAAAGCGGTCAAATTCAATGGAACAATAATTGTCACGAGTAAACTTGCGAGCAGATAAAAGATTACGAACGAGGGCGGGACAACAAGAACATTGTTGAGGGCATATGTAAAAGGGATGGGTGGAGTAGCAAGGAAGTTTGACCGATCACGAGTAATGAGGATGGAGGAGCCATTCCGATGCGAATAACAAATGTAGGAAGTGTGGGGAGCCGGGAAGAAAGGAGCATACCATCGGACGAGACCATGTGTGAGGTGGCTCCGGAATCCATGACCCAACCACCCGGCTGTTGTCCCTGCATGGACAAATTGTTCATGGCAACAACCAGGTCGGACTGATCCCAGCTGGGCTGGTTGGAGAAATCCACATAAGGATGGTCTGCAGTGAAGGCCTGATGAGGTGTGGACTGAAGATTCGGTCGGGGCCCAAGCAAACCAGGTCCACCAGCCGGCCTCCAAGGGGCACCCCACGGCTGCTGAACGGCCCAAGGAGGGATGGCCCACGGACCAAACATCCAGGGTCCAGGAGCGAACGCAGCAGGAGGTTTTTGCCCTCCGTTGCGATTGCTGGCGCCGCCTCCTCCGTTGCGGTCACCCGCGCCGCCACGTTCGGTCCCGGCGCCGTTGTCCCCCTTTCCGCGGGAGTCGCGCCGATTCCCTTTGCCTCCTTTCCCCCCTTCCCCTTGTTGCCAGAGCTGCGAGGGTCGGGAGAGGAGGTGTGGACTGCGCCGGTGACTGAAGGAGGCGCGGCGAAGAGTGCTGTGTCGCCGCCGGTGTTGTTGGTGATGGGATGCCGCATCTCCGCCAGGAGGAGGGACGAGCGGGCCCTGGCGAAAGTCGGGAACGGTACTTGAAGAGGAAGGAGCTCCGCTTGTGTCGCGAATCGGGAGCTGAGGCCCCGGATCAGATTGAGCACCAAGGTGCGATCTGACACTGGTTCGCCGAGGTCCCGCAGAGAGTCGGCGAGATTCTTCAAGCGACGACAGTATTCGGTCACCGTCATATCCCCTTGGTTGAGGCTACGAAATTCTGTCTCCAGGTAGATGATTTTGGTTTCCCGATTGTCTCGATGGCGAGCCAGAGTTCGCGAGCCGACTGATTGGGCTCCATGACGATGTCGAGCACCTCAGCGGAGATGGAGCAGTAGAGGGCGGTGAGAACCGCGAAGTCGTCTTGAGCCCAGGTGCTGGTGCCGTCGGCGGGGGTGGGCTCGAGCACGTGCTGTAGAAGGCCGAACTTGCCGAGGAACGCGACGAAGAAGGTACGCCACTTGGTATAGTTGGGGCTCTTCAGGTCGAGGACGACGGGGACGTGCGTCTTGACGCTCGCGATGCTGAGTGCAGAGGAGGTCGAGGCAGGGACGCTGGGTGCGCTGGGCGCAGCGAGCGCTGGGGGAGCTGTGATGACCGTGGTTGCCGGAGGTAACGTCACCACGGGAAGAGGGATCCCCGAAGCCTTGGGGATGGCGGCTGCCTGAGCGGCTTGAGCGTCAGCCAAGGCAGCGAGAAGTGCATCCTGATCACCAGCGGTAGCGGCGGCTTGAGCAGCGGCGAGAGCTGCGGCAAGATCGCCAAAAGCGCCAGCAAGTTTGGGGGCGCCGGTGGCCTCCATTGAGAAGAAGCAGCAGAAGAAAAAAAGAGAAAAGAGCAGGCAGATCAATTCTGCTCTGATACCATGCGAACGTGGGACAATAGAAAGAGATTGATGGACACAGGCCGGTTCTGTTTATATTGCACTATTCCGTATCCGGGAAGGAGTACAAGAACATGGAAGGGAAATACAAGAGTTCCTATACAACTCCTATACACCAAAGATAGAAGATACAATACGGATACAATGCTATCTTTGACAAGCACTCGAATGTCTGACTTGATATTGTTGAATATCCGACCATTGCGTTCTCACCAAATGGTCCATATGAAGAGAATGACTTAAGAGTCGAGGTCTTTCCTCTAAGCCTTGGGCACTGTTTGCGCATTGATAGTTGTTATCTTTGGAGAAGAGATGGATGAATATCAGTTGTATTGCACAACCCAAAGAGGCTATATATATAGTACAAAGACTCGAGATACTAAACCCTAGGCTACAAGTACAATACTAAAAATACCCTTAATACCCCTCTCAAATGTAAGGCGTATGCAATAGCATTACATTTGAAAAGAGTTAACACTAAAATAGAGAAAATCCAAAGTCCGACTTTTGAAGATGTCGTCATAGCATGCGGCTCTTGGAAAAATGTGTCGGAAAGATTGCTTCCCATCCGATATCGTCCGACAACCCATAAAGCACAAAGTGCATGGGCCAAGAAGGTAGAGGTAAGCGGGAGCAAAGTCAACCACGGTAACACAACGAAAAGGATGTGAAGGTGACACAAGTAGAGAGAGCTTGTTAAATCAAACTGAAGAGGGATAAATAGAAACATAGCAGTGCAGATCGAAGCCCAAGATGGCGGCGGCGTAGTGCATGAGAAGCGCAGCGGAGGCACGGTGCAGAAGAAGCGCGGAGGCCTTAGAAGCTTGGGGCGGCGGCTCAAAGAAAAGCGATGGTATCATAAAAACTTTTATGGTCTGCAGCGGCTCAAAAAGAAGAGCGGCAACTGCAGCTATGCGAAAGGAGGAATGACCACACTCATCCGAGAGAATGGACCGTGGCTAGCAAAGCAGTCGGCTGACTAATAAGGATTTTGTGGATGGACTCGCACGGCTTTGATGAACTGATAGAGAGATGGCAATGGATTTGGATCAACGCAACGGAAGATGCAAAACAAAACTGGACTAAAGGCAGCAAATTCTAGCATCCTCAACTTCACCACCACTTTTGTTCATCCCCTCTCTCCTTTATCTCCAATCGGCCTGGCCACCCATCTCCTCAGCATCCACCCGATGGCGAGCGAGTGAGGAAGTCGAAGCTTGACCCTCCTCCAAGCTTCACAAGTCGGCCGACGGCGTGGAGAAAGAGCAGGAGCAGGAGGAGTCGGAGGCCTGGGGTAGTGGCGTCGTCCAAAGATGGCGGCGTGGGTGTGGCAGCCGAAGGAAGCAGCGTCAAAGTGACCGGATCTAGGAGCCTAGAGACCTCATAGGTGCAGGCGCGAGGCAACTTTAGGGTGGTCGGATCCAAGACAGTGGCGGTCAGAGAGGCCAAATCTAGGGTAGGGCGGCGCGGTGACAACGGGATCCGATGAGAAACGGTGGCGGCTGAGCTCGGCAGAGAGGCGAGTGACCGTGGCGGGGAGGTTGGCAAGCCCAGATCTGGGGGAGAAGACGACAGTGGCCACTGCTGAGGCTGGCGGCAACCAGAGAGCCAGCGTCACGCGTGTCAAAGCTGAATCCGATGTTGTGGTAGCAAAATCCGTGCAGTGCCCGGCCGAGGATGGTTGGACCTGGGCGGGGCGATGCGGGTCCGAAGCGGAGACGGCTAGATCCGGTCGGTGCGAGTCCGGGGGCGGCGGCGGCTGTGAACGACGGCATGGGCACGTCACGGGCGCCCCTGGGTAGAGGAGCAGGTGCGCGGGCGGGACAACGACGCATTGAGAGTCCAGCGACAATCTTTGGAGGCTTTTACTCTTGCACGGGCGCACTTTAGCTCGTAGTGCTGCGTAAATACCCGATGAGGATGCAGATGGTGATGCGAACATGGGCAGCCAGCAACAGGTGGTGACCACCCCCGGGAGAGGAGATTGATCCTCCCGGGGCAGCAAAATCAATCCCAACAAGTACACACAAAAGACTACTCAATCTCTCCGATAGCTAAGAGGATGGAGACTAGGTTCAAAACCTAGGTTCTGATACCATGTTATCTTTGGAGAAGAGATGGATGAATATCATGGTTGTATTACAGAAAAAGCAAAAGAGAAACTAAAAAGGAAAAGAAGAGGTGCTTGGCTGAAAAGGATACTTAGCAGCCTAAAGTGGCTATATATATATAGTACAAGGACTCAAGAGATACTAACCCTAGACTACAAGTACAATACCAGAAATACCCTTAACAATAGCCACCAGTCTAGTAGTCGAATTTGGCTAATTCCCAATTGTCACAGTCTTTGAAAAGAGCGCAAGAAGGGGGCCCAGATTTGCCAAACCCAAGGGCAAAGGAGGACGAGAAGATGATCAATTGTTTTTAGATTTTGCTCACAAAAGGGGCAAAGTGCGTGCATTGCAACTCCACGTCGCGCTAGGCGGTCATCTGTCCAGCAACAGTCATGAATAGTGTATATATAATCTTGCACTTGCTTTCCTGTACATACTTTTCCTGGACAAAACATTTACCATAAGTATTCGGAATTGTGAGATTTTGTTCTATCTATTTCTTTATTTTCTTCTTCAGAATGATTGAAGATGCCGAAGAGAAAGGATTGATTTCACCTGGTGTCACAACTCTAGTCGAGCCAACGAGTGGTAATTTGGGGTTAGGATTGGTTCTCATTGCTCTTCACAAAGGTTACAGATTCGTTGCAGTCATGCCAGGCCAATATTCGCTTGATAAGCAGATCTTGTTGAGATATATGGGTGTTGATGTGTTTTTAACTGGTAAGATAGCATCAGCTTAGTTGCTTCCTCGTCTCAAGAAATACAAATGCTTACTTGCTTTCTTAGGTCGGATTTTCCTTGCATATTGTTATTGACAATGGAAGATCAGTTGGTGACTTTCTTCTCTGTTTGGTGTGACCACATTGGCAGATCCAGCACTTGGGTATCCAGGCATGGTTGACAAAGTCGAACAGCTCAAGAAAGATTTACCCAATGTACATGTTCTTGATCAATTTGCAAATCCAGCAAATCCTGAGGCACACATTAGATGGACCGGTACAGTCTCAAGATGACTTGATTTCAGTAAATAATCAGATACTCCCTTATTGACCTATTATTTGAAGTTAACGGTTAGCGATGTATCTGATTATTCCTTATGCATATGGGCACCATAGTTGCATCTTAGATGTGTCCCGTTCGACAATGCATTTTTGCTCTTTCTTCGTAGTCATGGTGATAAAATGGTGTATGTTGTTTTACATACGCAGGACCTGAGATTTGGAAGGATACTGCTGGCAAGGTGGGCATATTTGTTGCCAGTTCAGGCACGGGAGGTACGGTATCTGGTGTTGGAAAGTATCTGAAGATGCAAAATCCATCTGTGAAGATCATTTGTGTGGAGCCTGCAGAGAGTGCAGTCATTTCAGGTAAAATATTTGCTGTTGAATCTCAAAATCAAGGACCACTTACTCCATAACCCTTGGAAATCATCAATAAAAGTTTTTAGGGTCGGATAAATATTATGTGAGTGATTCTATGCTCCATAGAATAAAATTAACAGATTATTGTGTGAATGATTTGGTAAGCATTTAATGTTTGCTACCAAATGAAGTACTTCTTTTCTCCTTATACCTGTAACTCTGTTTGTTGTTACTTGTTAGTTCGTTACTTTCACTTGTCTTCTGAAAAGGGTTATATTCATTTATTAGTCGGTAGAGAAGCATCACTAAATCGTGCTTCATCGTATCCTGATGATTGCAACTTGCGGTCCAGATAATTATATGGCTCCACATTTGCTTCGATAACAGATTGTGTGGTACCACTGTGACAATTCACTGCAATAACTGTAAAATAGTATTTCAGTGACAGTGACATACTGTTGCCTGTTGGTACTGTTTAGGTGGGGAGCCAGGTAGCCATAAAATCCAGGGAGTAGGACCAGGATTTTTACCTGAAACCTTGGACTCCTCAGTCATCGATGAGGTAGTCACGGTGACCACTGAGGATGCAATGGTGAATGCAAGGAGGTTGGCAAAGGAAGAGGGCCTTCTTGTGGGCATATCTTCTGGAGCAAACTTGGCAGCTTGCTTGAAGGTTCACATTTCCTAGCTAATTGACTTTGTTGAGTCCTATTGTTATTTCCCTTTCTGATCTTCAGCACTTCTTTTTGAGGAAACTGATCTTTAGTAATCCTTCAAATGTATCTTTAGATCGCGTCGAGAGAAGAAAACAAGGGGAAGATGATTGTCACCGTGTTCCCGAGTGGGGGCGAGAGATACATGAACTCCGACCTTTTTGCAGCTGTAAGAGAGGAGTGTCTTGCCATGACCTTTTAATCTCACCGCTTATCTAGAATAGGTCCATGGAACATCTAGTGCTATATGTACCTGGTTATCACACTGTATTGCTCATCTTGCTATGGACTTTATCTGCAAAGAATATGTACGAAGTAATTGGATATTAGTGATATGCCCTAGAGGTAATTATGGAGATGATCAAATCACTTTTATGTTTATAAACTTTTGAATAATATGTTATTTTGTCTCAGAATAAATATCTTTTGTATTGATCAACAAGTATGTTATTTGTTCATGGAACTCTTTATTCATGTTTTGATGTTATTCTAAATTATCCTTGATCTTATATCATTATATGGGATAATTCAGATTTATGGATCAACACATGTATTGATTGATAATCATGTTTCACGGATCAAGGATATGGTGATATCAAATCAATAGTATAGACACATATTAGAGAACACAACGTTAGATTGACCCACTTTGAGATCTTATTGAGATTGTTATGTTTTATGTGTCATCAGTTGGTCTCAAGCAATGATGGTGTATAATCTTTGTACCTAAGATCAACATATTTTTCTACATGTGTAATAGTGTATTTGAGGTTGTCAAACGCTTATAAATGTCTAGTTATAAAGATAAATTTTGGGTTTACTATAAAATATACGGAGGAATATGACTGATCGGATATGATATTTGCCCCTCCTATGTAACAGGAGTGTTGCGTTTCGACTACTTCTAGTTTGCTCCGACTACTCCGACCACACCTTCATACTCCGACCACGTACTCGTAACTTCAGCTGATGAGAGTTACGACCACGAGTTATGACCACGATCCTCACGTTAATGCTCGATCACCATGCTTATTGCTCTCTACAGATAATAGTCCACATGATCCTTCACCCAGACCACATAGTAATGCTCGATCACCATAGTTGTAACTTGCACAATTACATTGAACTTGCCGTCTCTACAGATAGTATAGTCCACATGTAGGCAAAATTCAACCATCTGTTTCACCCAGTTTGCAATTTGAGCGATGCAGTAGTTCCGCATGTTTTAAGGTCAATACTTAAGTGCTTCATTTCCCAATGATCATCCATGCATTTTGATTGGTGTAGATGTTCCGATGGATCAATATGTCAGTGTGATGCTGCTTTTAGGAACATGTTGTACTATGAAGCTGCAAGTAGCCAGTAACTGACAATATGAGTGGTACAATGCTTATCAGTACATGTAGAGTTGTAGGAGTATAAGAGGAATTAAGGTTCCAACATAACCTTTAGCCCGATAGTTTACGTAAAAATATATGTTTGTACAAAGAACATACATTTGAGTGTGAGTAGTGAGACTGGAATGCAACTTGAGGATGCTATTTGGGTGATGCTCATTTGGGCTTTTTTTTGTGGTTTATGGCTGAAAAGTCTGCACTGTGCCGGCGTGCATAAGGTAGGGTAGAAAAATGGTCTCAGTAGGGTAAGGGTGAGTGGGAAACCGCGAGATGGTCTCACGCCACCGCTACGTTAGGTTGGGTCGCGGGCCCTGGCGAGTTGCGGACCATGACAAAGGTTTATTTAGCATAATTAAATTTAAAAAACTTAAAAAAGCCGTGTATAAAAATATGTTAGCCCATTACGTATAATACAAACAAATACGGGAAAAGAAGTGAGCAAACTCTGCAGAGTCAAATAAATGGTATTTGAAAAAAATGCTCAACAAAAGCCATTCTTGATTAGAATTAATTTTCATGAAAAACGAAATTTATGAATAGTGAAAAATAAGTAAGTTGGAGTCCCTTTGGGGCTTGCTGAGCCGGTTGTTTGGCTCAAGTCGGCGATTGTGAAGGTCTCCCGTCGAGGAAGTCCGGAGGATCTCGCTTTAGGTCTTGGCGCGCTCATTTGGAGCTTTGGGCTTGCACGCCCGCCGTCAGGTGAAATATATGCTGGTCTTTTGTTGTAAGCATGCAATGGTATACTCTTGCGACGCTTCATAGTTAGTACCAGGAAAGCGGGGCGTTACTGAAATCATTGATTGGTTAGAACAAAGAACATGCATTTGAGTGTGAGTAGTGAGACTGGAAAGCATCAATTAGAGTTTAAAAAATCTGAACAACGATCACTTTCACTACTCACACATCTTTCTCTTTCTTTTGACAAAAGTTGTAGATAATATATCATTGCTTATCGAAAAAGATCAAGTTTGGATTGAGCAGTTTGCATTAATTTATTCTGCCTCATGAACAGCTGTTTGTAAAATACCAGGAGAGATTCTTAAGTTGATGAATTGGGGGCCAAGTTTTTGCCACTTTTGGCACATTTTGAACCTGTATTTGCAAAAATAGCCGAAGTCGCATGGAAATGGCACAAATGGCACTTCGCCGCCGGCCACCGGTCGGCGGCGTGCGTGGAGTCGACATATGGGTAGCGAGCCCGTGGTGTGTGGCAAGGGCTCGCCCATTGGCCATCGCGGCTCCACGCTGCCGCTTGCCACAGACGGCTGGTAATTAAGTCGGCTAATTAGCTAGCTTAATTATTTGCCTTAATTACTAGTTTTGGTCGTAGCCGCTTTCCCAACCTTTGACCACCGACCACGTTATCCCAACCACTATCGTATTCGACCGCAGTCATTCATGACCATAGCCACTCCGACCGCTCCCGATCACTCTTAAGTCCCAACCACTCTTTGCACTCTGTAGCTTTCGATCACCTAAAGCCTATCGACCAACTATTGTATCTCCGACTACTATAGGTTTGACCATCTCAGTCATTCGACCACTTTAGCCATTCAACCACGGCCATTCGATTGCCTCGGCCATTTGACCACTTTAGCTGTCCAACCACGAACATTCGACCACCTCAGCCATTCAACCACTCCAGCCGTCAGACTACAGCCATTCGACCACCTCAACCATTCAACCACTTCAGCCGTCAGACCACGGCCATTCGACCACCTCGGCCATCGACCACGTCCGACCATGGCTATTCGATCACTTTAGCCATCGACTAATTAAGGCAAGTAATTAAGCTAGCTAATTAGCTAACTTAATTACCTGTCATCTGGTGGTAGGGTGGCAGGCAGGGAGCAACACAGTGGCCAGGCGGCAGGCCTCTACCGCATGGCCACGAGGCTCTACCGCCAACGTGTTAGCTCTACGCAGCTGTCGCCCAGTGACCGGTAGTAGAAGTGTCATTTTTGCCTTTTTGCGTGACTACGGTTATTTTTGTAAATATGGGTTCAAAACGTACCAAAAGTGCCAAAATTTGTTGGGGCCCATGATTGTATGTAGGAGTAGGATCAACCCGGTCGTAACTAAAAAGTTGTTGATGCATGCGGCCCGCCTCTTTCACCAACTAAATTTTTGTGTATATGTGCATCAACTCAGCTAATCCAATTTTTTTGTACGTATTGGCCTCCAATGATCTGATATGAGTCTCAACAACCCTCGATATGTTTGTTAGTGATGCTTTTGTTTTCAGTTTCCCTTGCCTATAACTTTTTACCAAAAGATGAATTTGTAAGTTTTCTTGAGATTAATGGTGTTTGGGTCAAATATACCTCATAACATTCCATATTGTTTATAGTTTCCTTTCATATTTTTATTACACTTTCAGTACGTTTCATCTAGGCACAAGGAGGCAAGGAGCAGAAGTGAGAAGTGATGGCGTATGCTTGATTGATCAGATTATTCGACTTGTAACATGGTAGGCATAGTTAACCTGATGCTTGAATTCGACTTTTGATTGAATGCAACATGGTTATAGTTGAGTCATCTGTGATGTGTGGATTTATGGATGTTATAGATGATTAATTTTGTTGGACGTTATGGATGATTGATGCTATATATGCAAGTAGTACTATCTAAACTTTTTTGGATTTTACTCATGTATGAATGCTTGTATGAATGTTATCGGATATGAAAGTTGATGTAGATTTTAACAGCTTTTTCTTCACTTTTTCATTTTTAATGATTTTTTGGATTCTTATTTGTATCTATGAGTTTTATGAATTTTTCCTAATTATTTTTATTCGAAGTTTCTCTTTTTCCTATATATTTCTTATTTGCCCATTTTTGGGTTTCTTTTGATTTTTTTAATGTCAAGGATTTTTACCCCCGTGACTTTCAAATGGTGGCAAGTAATATTTCCTTTAGATTTTGTTTGAAAGTCCAAAATTCCTTGACCCAGTCTTGTTTGGGAGCCTAAAATTTCTAGCCCATCCACGTAGATAGGTTAGAGATTTTGGATTCCCAAACAAGGCCGTAGGGGAAAGTTGAACCAAGAGGGTTCTATGTGCCTTCAAAATCCCCTAGGAAATTTTTTTCTAAGTTTCTTTTCCCTAGCAACCAAATAGGACCATTCTTAATCAGGATCTATGGGTGTGTTTGGTTCTAGGGATAATAGGAGATGAGACGGGGCGATCCCAGATTTGAACCTGTTTGGATTGGAGTCAGCAGAGACAGAGTCCATCCCCTTTGGGGAATATTCCCCTAAATCGAGGATACCCCCGTCCCTAAAAAAACGAGGGGATGGGCTCGTCCGTCCCTCTTCCTCGCCTCTCAAAAACAAGAGGATGACAAAAGGACCCTACACGTCGGATGACTCATCCTATATTTTGATGTCCTAGAACCAAACAAAAAACGGTGACGGTCCTATCCCTTACAACCAAACAAAGAACGGGGACGGTTCCGTCCTTAAAAACAGGGATGGTGTCATTCTATCCCTACTGCCTCCAAACCAAACACACGTTATGTGAATAGACGGTGCTTTAAGTTTAACATCTTGATCCATCTATCTGGATTCTGGATTCTAACTGGAAATGGACCTCCCAAACAAGGCCTAAGTGGGGCTTATTTTCACTCTCTCCACTAATTAGGGTTTGAGTCTCGAACCAGCGACCTAGGAGGCTGAGAAATGTGTTGTTTGGCAGCGTTCTTTGTTAAGCCAAAAAATACTGAAATAATATTAAGTTTTCATAAATTACTTGAGCACTCTCCGTTCTGCAGCCCTTGTACATGAAGAATTGAAAATACACACCGCATTCCCGATCCGTCCTCAGCTAGCTGTTCCGGTCGAACAGAAAGGAAAAAAAGGAAGGGATCCCAAATCGAGGGTGACACAAGGATGGATCGGAGCTGGGCCGGGCGCCGCACACAGGCACATCTCACACCAAGAAGCCTCGTTCGATTGGGATCCTCCTCTCCTCGGCGCAGCGGAGATGGCCTCCTCGCCCATCTCATGCCCCCGCCCCACTCCCCGGCCCGTCCGCGCCGCCTCGTCCCCTTTCAGCGCCCGCGTCGCCTCCATGGCGTCCCCTTTCAGCGCCCGCGTCGCGGCTGGCGTGCGGTGCCAGGCGCAGGCGGCGGGTGACATGGACGCGCTCTACATGCGCCGGTGCGTGGAGCTGGCGCGCAGGGCGGCCGGCAACACAAGCCCCAACCCCATGGTCGGCTGCGTCATCGTTCGCGACGGCCGCGTCGTCGGCGAGGGCTTCCACCCCAGAGCCGGCGAGCCCCACGCCGAGGTCGGTCACCTGTCTCACACTTCTCACTTTATGGGTTTCCTTGTTTTGGATGTTTGGTCTAGAAAATTACAAATAGGTTTATTAGATGATGTTTTCCGATCTTGATATAATCACCATGCACAGAGGATGATAACAATTCTCCCTAATCTTGATATGATCGTACTAGTAACCCTGCATTTGGCAATAAAAAAGGAAATCTGTAAATAGATATCGATAATCACTAGCAGATTTACACCCCAGTTAGCCCTATCCTTAGTTCGCTATGGTAAAAACCAGTGCTACATTATTCACAACTGTTGCAATACTGCATTATGTCATAAGTTGTTCACTTTTAAGTTTTAACTGAAGATGCATCCGACGCCAGACAAATATTCATGAAACGTCAATTATAGACATGTGTCCAGGGTAGTCAATGTTTTTCGGTTCATTCACAGTAATATAATTTTAGCTTGTACTAGTACGAGGAAACAAAGACATATCGTTAGTATTATAGTAGTACAGATATAGATTAAGAGCACATTGCATAGTTCCTGGAAATATTGTTCTTTGCTTGCTTAAGAACTTGCGATGCTAAAGTATAATGATCTTGATAATATCATAACCAAGTACAGTGTTGATACTATGTGCAGGTATTTGCTCTGAGAGATGCAGGGGATTTAGCTGAGAATGCAACAGCTTATGTGAGTTTGGAGCCCTGCAACCATTATGGGAGGACCCCTCCCTGCACAGAAGCACTCATCAATGGCAAAGTTAAGGAGGTTGTGGTGGGGATGACCGACCCAAATCCTATTGTAGCATCCAAAGGGATTGAAAGACTCCGAGGTGCTGGGATAGATGTGAGGGTTGGTGTGGAGGAAGAATTGTGTCGCAGGCTAAATGAGGCTTACATCCATTGTATGCTTACCGGGAAGGCCTTTGCAACTTTGAGGTAAATACCAGACTCTGATTATCTTGCTACTATTTTAATTCTGGTAACATCAGTACACACATCTTGCACTAAGGGAACTGCTAACACTTAGATACTGTACAATGGTGTAGCTGTAGTTTGAAATATTAGCTGCACCACAGATGCAAACAATGTGTAGTAATGTTCATTTTTTACAGCTACGTGTCGTGTTATTTGGCCCTTTTCATTTGAATACAATGTGCGATGTTGGTGATTGTGTCTATTTGTTACATGAATAACAGAACTACACTCTCGATGAATGGAGTTGTCATGAATCAAATTGGGAGGGGAGCTGAGCAACCAGGAGGATACTACTCACAGTTGTTGAAAGAATATGATGGAGTTATAATTTCAAGCAACATGGCCAAGGCAACCACGATGCATATATCATGTGAAGCTGGTGCACCTCTTTATATCATCATAGCACAGGACAGAAGTTCCCAATTACATATCCCCTTTCTCCCCGAAGAGTGCGCGTCTAACGCCTTAGTTTTGGCCGATAGTCCTATCAATGTGGATCCAGCAGGAGTTAGCGTCGAAGTCCTTGATCGGATGAACTTAGAGTCCATTCTTCAACTTGTTGCGCAGCGAGGGTTATGTAGCGTGTTGGTGGATTTCAGAGATGTTAAAGGAGGCAGCTTGGCGTCGCTTCTGAGCAACTTTCAGGAGGAGAAGCTGGTGCAGAAGGTTGTTGTGGAGCTCCTGCCTGTTTGGACGGTGAGCGAGGGGCTGGGCAGCCTCGCATTTGGTGGTAGCCAACCATTTCCATTGAAGAATGTGGAGCACAAGGATGATGTGAATGGAAGTGTGCTGCTCGAGGGCTATGTGTAGTATCTTCTCTGCTTGTCATCTAAACCCAGTTTTGCTGGTTCTCGGACAGTGAAAAGCTAGCAGATCTCTCAGTCCAAAACAAAGGCCTGGTTCTTTTCAGCTTCTAAAAGCTGCTTTTCAGCTTCTCTATAGTAACTAAATTTTAAACGGGGTATCTTTTGAAGATAAGGTCTACTAGTTAATTGTAGTACATATTGTGCCGACTTCATTTATATCGGCAAAAACCACATGTGGGTTTTTATTACTCTGTAATCTCTCACACAAAAACCCCAAAAGTCACAAGCCGCAGCCAAAAAGAACATGTCAAAAGTCAAATCCTTCGTGGCAATGGCCAGGGCGAGGGCTGCAGTTGCGTTGCATGCTGGCTGTTGTTGTACCATTAGCTAGCGCTGCCTCCTGTCGCCAACTCTGCTCCGTTGCAACAGCTGCCAGTTGACGATGTCCTACCCCGAATTGAGCCCAGCATTTGCTTTATTAAGCTCTCTTAATTTGGGCACCCTGCGAGAGCAAACCTTACCATGGAGAAACCCACCTCCCCCTCCCCTTGTTTATTTATTCGCTCGCACGAAGGCAACACAACCGAGGACACAATCCCTGAAATCCCAAGCTGCTCCCCAACAACAGCATCAAACAACAAATGCAGCAGCAGCCGAAGGGGATTCTCGTTCATGCTTCGAGGGCTGTTTGATCAGAAACCAATGCTCTTCTGTGGAGATTGAAGGGTCTTCTGTTGCGACAAGGTCATTGTCATTTGCCTCAACCTGAGCCGTCAAGACTCCACCGGACGAATCTCATGTGAAGTTGCTCACTGGAAAGGCAGAGCAGATTCCAGTTCCAGCGGACGGAGGAGCTTCTAGGCATCGTCCCGCTCACCACGTAAGTGGAAAAAGAAACCATCGATCGTTAGCTTCATGTACTGTTGATGCCTTGGTGAGATGCAAATGTGTTTGCAGCGTTTCTATTTGATGTTGATCTCATGTTCCTCGTGGCCTGTTGTGCAGGCGCTGTGATGGCTGCGTGACTTGCGTCAAGATTGGTGAACGGCAGCTCGACGCGCGAGCATGGCGTTTCCGCGGGAAAGCGCCATTGCCGAGCTCCACAGGGAGGCCAGATCGGCGAACGAGGAGAGGGCGTCGTCTTGCTACTACTCTTCGTCGTCGGCCATGTCGTCCTCCTATGAGGACGCACACGAGCGCGTGGACTCGAGGCTGCGCGTCGACGGTGCTGGCGCCATGGACAAGCAGCCACCTCCGACGCAGCAGATGAACCGGCAGTCGTCCGACGGTGCCACCGCGGATGGCGACCCTGGCCGGATACCTGCGGCGGTGTTCGAGCGGGACCCGTCGGAGTCCAACAAGGACTGGAGCATGATGTCCACGGACTCGGTGTTCGCGCTCCAGGTGGCGCCGTCCAGCGACTTCACCGGGTTCTTCCTCGCGCACCCGGAGCTCATGGACATCTCCACTTCGCCGCGCACCAGCGCCGACGATGCCGTGCTCACCCCACACTTCGAGAGCATCCCGGAGCTCGGCGAGTCCATCATGATGGAAGGCAACTACTCCTTCGCCTTCCCAAAGTACGCATGCCCATTGCCCGGTGTCCCTGATCTCTTGATGCACTTCATTACATCTTCACATGCATGCACATTCAGCGAGCTCTCATTCTCAACTAATGGACAACACTTGCGCGTGCAGTTTGATAGAGGATAAGTGGCACAGTTCCAAGAAGGCTCAGGAGCAGCCGGCGTCACCGCCAGCGATGGCGACGGCGACAGTGATGGCTGAGGCAGTGACGGCGGAGGTGGAGACGAGCAGCAAACCTGAAGTAGCTCCGGGGAAAGCAGCGGCAAAGGGCGGTTTGCTCTCGTGCTTTCCCTGCTGCTCTTCATAAGCGAATGCATCCAGTGGAAACGAAATAAAAAGGCTTTGGAACAGCAGCAGCGGTTCTGGCTAGGAAAAAATATGCCAAATTCAGAGTTGCAAACTTGCAATGCAAATGGATGATCTTCGTGCCATGGAGAGACTAATGAAGCACTTCAAGACATTTGCGCTGAACCAGAGTGTGTAATTGGAGAGGAAATGCTGCTATTCAAATTGTAAATATCTGAATAACTGTTGCAGATAGAGTGAGAAACATATGCAAAAGACCAGCCCAGGCATGGATCACTGGTGGCAACTTGGAAGAAAGGATGGATCCTCTTGCCTAGAATCTGGAAGGCCAGAAATGAGGGCACTTCGGCAACAAGAGCTTAGAGTGGAAGATGGTGGCCACAGACTAGAAAGTATTGAAATCATGTATCGCAAGCACACACTGGCTAGATCCAATAAGACTAACACAATGAACAAGGTTTTTGCCCCCCTCAATGTGTTGTGTTTTTAAATAGATATCCTGTACTAGGTTGCATTCCTTTTGGTTCTCATATGTTGTCCACCCAGATGAATTTGAGCATGTTGTGCTTAGATTTTTGTGAGTTTTGGCCATTTCTGAATGTAAACAACCAGGCAAAGAATGGGTTCATCGAGCAAATTGTTGTCGGGCTTCAAGATGTAGGATTAATGTGCTTAAAGAGGCTGCATGACATTTCTCTATGGAAAGGGTACCCCTTGCAGAATACGAAAACCAGTACAATACTACAATTTTCTTAGATAAGTAGAACATCAAATGATCTGCTGACAACGGATTCACAATACAAACAAGGGTACATGCTAGGTCACCTATTTATTCTGCAAAATAGAAGTGCAGTGTGGCTGAAAGGCTGCAACAAAGGAGCAATTTAAATGCCAGACAACATACAACTTTTATATAATGTGCATTTACATGTTCAGCGCCATGACAAGCACGGCTACGGCACAGCAACAAAAGGATACATCCTTGGCCATTTACGTCATACAGAACAGGCTTAATGGTCTGGTACAATGGCGATGCAAAACAAATCAAATGGAAGCTCTCGATTAACCTCATGAATGCATACCTTTGAACTAGGAGGCCTAACTACTGGCTGGAGACTGGCACACCATCTTCACTTTGCACAGCTTCAATGGGCAGAGTTTTCTTAGCAACTTGTTTAGGAATATCAAGGTCATCTTGCATGCAACGTTGCAAGGGATGGGATAGAAGAATGCATATCTGACGAAACAGGACCCGAGCAAGCCCTTGACCAGTCTCAAGAATGTAGCCCTCATACTGGCTGACATGCTCAAGTACATCAACCAACGCATCATATACCTTTTGTGGACAGTTATCAGCAGTAGGCTTGTTGTGGAGATAGATTATGTCCATGGTGAAATTCTTTTGCTTTATGGGCCACTGATGTTGAGGCATAGTTGAGGACCGGCAGTAGATGAGTACCTGGAATGATCAGTTCTCACGGAAATCAAGACTGACGACATCACAATCAACCCCCCAATAACAGCACACACACACACACACACAAAGCACTCCATAGAACACATCTTATATGCTTTGTCAACATTCCCTTGACCTCGACCTGCCTGGCCTTTCCAGTTAAGAATTGTACTTGCATCTCAATTTTTACAAATCTTGAAACACAGTAAACCCTCCTAATAAAAGAAGTTTTGGGGATGTGTTCAAACCATGTGAACCTAGATGTGAAACAACCCGTGTGTGTGAGACCATGGGATAATGCTATATTGGTTTCGTATAAGTAGAATTATTTTGGCATTTGAGGCAATGTTAGCAAGCCTAAATGTTAGTATCGTGGCCCTTGAGGCTATATGAATGGTATCAAAGGCTCAGAGCATTCTTCGCTCAACACAGGCAAATGGTACGCCAGGTAGTGCAGAAATACAATACAGGTGAGCCAAGTGCTATACAATTGCAGCACTAGACGTGCTGGCATACAGAAGGGGTGAACTGTGGGCATACAACCAAGAACCTTAGTACCTACAGGGCAGGTATATGTGGTATCCCACATCTGTGTGCACACAGGATAGTCCCGCATTGGTTTCACACCAACCTGGTTAACTATTTTGGTCTGAGGAAGGGTCCTTGGGACATCAGAACAAGTACCCAGCTAGAACTAGTTGTTTTTAACGGGAAGCTAGAACTAGTTCTTATTAAGTGGTTTATGGTTAAAAGTCTTATGCTATGCTAGGACATTAGATGACAAGTTGTGGTGTGGATGACTTAAGCCAACCGTGGCTGGGATTCACATTCCCTTACAAGCAAAACACATTATTTCTATCCTTTGGACAACTATTGATGTTTGGTGGCCAATTGCCAGCTGCCTACATGCTTAGAAACAGTGTTCTACTTCTGCCTGGCGGTGGACTGGTTACCACTACTAACATAGCGGAAAATGTTACCACCCATTAGTCAAGATCCAGGTGACAGTACAAACTTACCACTCTGAGTAGCCGGCCTTGCAATTCTGTTCTTTTCCCTTCGTGGTAAGCTATCTTGAAGAGCTGAGTGAGATCAGCAGTCGCATATCTCGTTTCAGTAGCAGCCAGGGATTGGATTGCCTCTATTGCAGAACCAGCATCACTGCTGAAGTCCTTCTTGACCTTAAATTGAGAGTAAACCGAGTCAATTTCCGAATCCATTATCACATTACAGAATCAAAGCAATAATCTTACCAACAGTACTCAAAGCAAACTACAGAATAACAAGAAACTATCACAGGTTTTTCAATTGGGGACATTTGAGGGTAATACTTGACGCAATTCCCAAGCTAAACAGTTCCCTTCAATTATATTTCTTCATGTCTTCGAATTAGACATACAAACATATCCATACAGCATTCAAAGAATGAAGGTTTCTAGTGACAGGCAAAAATTACTCATCAAGCATTTCTACAGAAACAGTTAACCCTAAAAATCATGAGAAAAAGAGAGAAGGAACGCGAAATCTAGTTATACCTAACCAAGAAATGGATGGATCAGGGTCAATACCAAGGAGACGGTCTCGCCGAGAAAGGCGAAGGCGAAGCGGTGGTCGGGGCACATGGTGAGCTTGCTGTGGACGAAGAGCAGCAGCGCCTGCTTGACGGCGTCCATCCGCTTCACCGGAGGCCACGCTGCCCGGGGCGCCCCCGCCCCGGCCGCCGCCGCGGTGGCGCTAGCGCCGGCTGTGGGAGCAGGGGCAGGCGCGGGGGCGGCCTTCATCTCGGAGCGCGCCTCGACGTCGATGTCGACGCAGAAGAGGATGTCCTCCAGGGGGAGGCGACTCGGCTGCAGCGAGAACCGCAGCGACGGCGCGGCGGCGGACGGCGAGTTGCCGTGGTGCGGCGCGCTGGGGTCCATCCGGAAAGCGCGGTCGTCGGGGCTCAGGCTGGCATAGGCCGGCAGTCGACGGGTTCGAGAGTGGCCTTGGAAATGTCGGTTCGCATTGCCTCTTGAAAACAGTTTTCTATTATAAATGGTGCCAAACTCTTAAATAGAATATATTTTTAAGATAAAATTAGTAATTAATTATAATAAATACTATAATAACTTTATTTACATCGATCAAAATTACACGTGAATATCTTTCTTTCCATACGACTTCTCTAAAATTATTACTATACATAAAGCAAAACCAAAAGTTATCAGCAAAAACTAATATGAACATGGCAGAATTGTTTCCTTCCTACGGTCGAAAGGCCGGGTTGGGCGCTCTTTTTGCACTAGACCACAACTTAGGCTTCAGTTCCAAACGGCTTCAACTTTTTGTTTCAAAAATTCAATTTTTTTGGTTCTTAGTCTTTTTTAGTCTTTTGTTTTTTTTTTTCTCTTATTTATTTGCATTATTTCAAAAAAATAGCAGTTTTTCCATCTTTTCTAAAAATTTTACAATTTTCTTTTTTTGACTCACAAAAGGTTAACAGCCACTACATTAAAAAAGCCTACACAAAAAGTCAGGGCTTTTTAGCCCTTTGGAGCAGGCCCTGCGTCGGATAGTTTTTAGCTGTGGCTAATTTTTTTGGCTAAAAATAAATAATAATAATAATAATAATAACAACAACAACAACTAAAAGAAGTGGTTTTAAAGAATGAGACGGAAGGATAGAAAAGTGAGATAAAGATATATGTGCGAGATAGGAGCGAGAGGAGTGGAGTGCGTGATACATCCGTGACCCTTTGTCTTATCTCCAGAGTGAAACGAGAGCAAAAAGAGTGGATAAACCGCTTCGAAAAACCGATGATTCATATTGGTCTCTGACTTCTTTAAACAGAAATCACAGGCAAAAACCAATATAAATATATTCTACCAGAGAGAGGTCGAGGGTTGCTTGGCTCCTCCAGTCTAGCCCCGTATGCCTCATCCTAACTTGCTTTAGCAAAACGAGGGATGCAAGATGAGTTTGTTTGGTTGTCTGTTTGTGTTTGTGTTGATTTTTAGGTCTCATTTGGCCGGGCTTCGACTTTAGATTTTTGGACTTAGAAGTTGTTTTTCTAGCTAAACATGCGGGCTTCGAAGCCTAAAAATGAAATGTGAATTTGAAGACGAGTCTAAAATAAACAACGAATTTGAAGTCATGATTTCGTAGCTTCTCTTAAAGTCTAGATTCAAAGCCATAAAAAGAGAAGTCGAGCCTAGCCAAACGGGGTCTTACTTTTATGTAATTCCATCCTCATATTAGAAAATAATTACATGCAATTCAGGTGATCGGACGTTCTCATTTAAAATGTCTATTATATGATTGATCAACTCAGGACTTATCCAGACGTTATATGTCAGTTTTATGACCTACGCTCTCTAGGCAAATTGAAATTAATCCAATCGTCGTCCTTCGGTAAATCGGCTAAGAGAGCGCTCAGTCGTCGTCCTTCGGTAAATCGGCTAAGAGAGCGCTCTTTCTCAGTTTTTTGTTTTAGAAAACGGAATACAACCATATTCCGACCTTGATCATTTCATTCGAATGATTACAACCAAACAGTACCAAAAACAGAAACAAACCGTCTTCAACCCACCAAACGGTGATACAAAGCCTCCTTAAAACAAAATAACACGCCACTAGGACTTAACCCCAAACCACCACAAAAGCCAAAAGGACTTAATCTTTCAATCTAAAAGTGGCATTCCACCCAAGCTTGCTAAACAACTCCATCACCACTCTCTCAAGTCTAGTACATCCTTTTAAGAGTGTCCTTCTCGCTTCCTCTTTAGATAGTTGCGACCAGCTTCTGATCCAGTATGTCCCCCTGAAAATGACCTGCACCAAAGAGTGAGTATTGATCTTTTTGAAAACAGCGTCATTCCTATTCAACCATAGCGCCCAGAAAAAAGCCGCTATACCCACTAGAATCTGATTTCTAAGCTGTCTAGAAAAACTTCTAAGCCAAACAAAAACTCAACATTAGCAGGTGGTTGAATTCCAAAACTAATGACGAACACGCTCCAAAAAAACCGCGCCACATGGCAATCGAAAAAAAGATGCTGAATGGTCTCCTTAGCGGAACAAAAACAGCAATTGGTATTTCCTTACCACTTTCTTTTTGCAAGATTATCTTTTGTTAAAATAACTCCTTTATACAAAAACCAAAGGAACACTTTAATTTTAAGCGGTATCTTTGTTTTCCAGAATAAAAACTTTCCTGGAATAACTTCTCTTATCAAAAATCTTTGTACATGGAATAGACAGAAAAAGAGCCATTCTTATGCAGGTTCCACATTAGCACATCTTCTTGATCATTTAGAGATAATCCAACCAATATACGTACCAACTCAAACCACATAGCTCGCTTATCACCTACTAATGCTCTCCTAAACGAAACATTTAGCGGTGACATACTAAGAACCTGTGCAACCGTCACATTTTTCTTCCTAACAATTCTGTAAAGATCAGGGAATTTCGACATTAGCGTTTCCTTCCCAATCCACAAGTCTTCCCAAAACCTTGATTGCTGTCCATTATTAACCTTGAACCTACTCTTTGCTAGAAAAAGATCCTTGACCTCCATGAGACCACTCCAAAAATGAGAGTCCCTAGGTTGCTTAACCCTTTGCGACAAGGTCTTACCTTTCAAATATTTTTTCTTCAGCATGTTCTGCCAGAGGCCCTCCTCATTCAACAGCTTAAACAACCATTTACTTAACAAACAGCAATTCTGTACTTCCAAGTTTAGAAGGCCTAAACCCCCCACACATTTTGGTTGAGTAAGCATACCCCATCTGGCCAACCTATATTTTTTTATTCCCATCATGTTGCCAAAAAAATCTGGATCTGTAATAATCCAGTTTCTTAAGGATTCCTTTAGGAATTTTGAAAAAGGACATCATAAATATTGGAAGACTTGATAAAGCTGAATTGATTAAAACGAGTCTGCCCCCTACCGACAGCAGATTGCTTTTCCAGCTACTTAGCTTTTTCTGAAACCTTTCTTCAACTTCCTTCCAATCCTTATTTAAAATTTTCGGTAATGCATCGGAAGCCCCAGGTACCTAAATGGTAGCGACCCCGCCTTGCAACCAAAAAGATCAACAAAGACGGGACTATTGACCTTAGCATCCCCAAAGCAAAATACCTCACTCTTATGGAAGTTTATTTTGAGGCCCGACAATTCCTCGAAAGTACTTAGTACCAACTTCAGATTCTTTGCCTCTTCGATATCATTCTCTAGAAAAAGAATCGTATCATCCGCATATTGAAGAATCGATAAACCGCCATCCACCAAATGAGGTACTAGGCCCCTTATTTGCCCACTGCTTTTGGCCCTTTCTATAAAAATTGCCAATATGTCAGCTACTAGATTAAAAAGAACCGGCGAAAGAGGATTTCCTTGCCTCAAACCTTTTTTGACTTTTCAGCAGATTTTGACTTTTAGTTTCTCTTAATAATCACTACTTATTAGACTAATAAATCACAACCATAAATCAGAAATTGCAGCTTAAAAGATGAGACCCAATGTTCTCAAAGATCATCCATGCATTCGTATCACAACTTTACAAAAAAAAAAAAGCATCATGGCATATAAACAAAAAACAGCAACCGCCTGAATGCACTTTTATCACGTTAATTAGCATCCCCCTGCAACCCTATACACGGATATACGTAGGTACATCCCTCCACCCTGCAAGGCTAGCTGCGACGTCGTCACGTCCCTCGCAATCTCTGTGGAGTGTCAAGAATGCGAGGAATGCAAGGCGGGAGGGTCGTGTTGATGGACCGCGAACGAGCTCGACCGCGACATGGGCCGGGAGTAGCTGGACCGGCGGAAGCTGCCGGCCGGGAGCTCGTCGGCGTCGACGTCTTCCTCCCCGTCCCTCTCCCCGGGGATCTTGCACTTCTCCCCGAGGATGATAGCCTTCTTCCACAGCGTGTCCTCCGGTTCCACCTTTTCCCTGCGCTCCCTCCGGCTCAGCCTCATCTTGTCCGGGATGTTCATGCTCAGCCTCATCTTGTCCGGGATGTTCATGCTCAGGCTCATCGACAACCGCCGCTTCGACGTCGACGCCGGAAGCGCCACCGGCGCGATCGGCCCGTGCGTCGCCAGGTCCGGCGACAGCGTGACCACCTCCTCCTTCTCGCTGCCACTCTGCAGGCTCTCGGAGTGGCCGCCGTCGGAGACGGAGTCCGTCGAGGACTTTAAGTCCGACGCGGCGGGCGCTTGGCTAGCCGCCTTCGGCTTGCGGCCGCACGCCGAGCACATGGACGAGACGAGCGCGACGGTGGCGGCCACGCACGCGAGGAAGAACGACAGCGCGACGGCGTCGTGGCCGAAGGAGTGCGCGCCGTCCGGTGGCAACGTCGGCGGCCACCTTGCCATTGTCCCCGGGAGCCGGGCCGGCGACGGGAGAGTTGCTGCCGCGTTAATGAGCTTGCTCCTCTCTGCCTGAGAGGAATGAGAGGCTGCTCGTCAGAAACTCCTCTTCCCGCGAGAGGTAGGAACCTCCCGTTTCCAAACTGGAAAGGGCCGGTTCGGTTTCAGGTTGTGTGGCTGAGGGATAAAGAAACTCCATGGCTTTTGTTCTTAATTGGGGCAAGCTAATTATAGAGAGAGAAATGTTTGGGATAAAATAGATGGGCTTGCACCTGTGTAAACCTCCAACTAAACTTGAAAGTAAGACTAGTTGATGGACAGATAGATTGCATACTTGAATACACGAATGGAACATTAAGATTTAAGACAGCCAATAGTCTAATTTACTGGTATGACCGTTCTTTTACAGTGTGTTTATCACATACCAACAACCAATTGGGACTTTGACGAACCTTGTAAACTACTACTCATGAATCCTCATGCTCCAGAGTCCACTGTTCCCCTAGTGTACACTGAAAATGTCTGGGAAAATTGTACACGTTTGTGTAGTGGTTCTCTACGAAAGCTCTGGATGCGTTGATGGGGAGCACGCTGAACTTACGAAAATTATCTCAAATTTCCCTGTGGTCTTCAGAGCTCAGTTTTACCGGATTTTGTAGGCTTCTTCTTCCCTTGCCACCATTTTTTAACCACTTTTGACACCTTGTTCACATGCCCTTTCAATTTTTTGCCTGTATCCTTGATCTGCTTCACAACTTGTTTCACATATTTCTTTTGAGGACCCTCATCTTTTAGAACTTTTCCCTGGAAGGGGTACAGGAGGTATGATTAAACGTTAAAAGATAAAATAAACATATTTAGCTGAAAAGGTGCAAAAATATTACCAAGTTCTTGGGAAAGTTATCCTCCTCGTCTTCATCGTCATCTTCATCATCCTCTTCAGCACCAAAGTTGTTTTTCATCAGATCGTCTCTTGAGTACATCTTCATGCTTGGGGCTCCCGGAATACCCTGTCATCATCAATAGTCTCTTGTGAGTTGTGACATTTGAAACTTTGAATATATATATGCTTGGAGAAAGTTACACAGATTACAACTAAAATATCTACCTCCATTGATCTCAATATCTTTTCCATCTCAGCATCTTTTGATGGCTTTGCAGCAAAGGGTTCTCCAGGGATCCTATCCTAAAATTTGTACAATTGATGTGTGTCAGAAATGACATGCAGAGATTTATATACCAAAACATCACATCCTGATATTTTGAATCGGCAGGTGATAAACTTCTACAAGTAAAGCATTCAAACATATGTCAATCAGGTCATAAAGCATGCCATAATTTTGTCAACTCCTTGATTCTATTGCTACAGTTGCTACTAAACCTCCTTTTCCTTTTCCTTTCCCTTCTAGGAAGGGTTATTTGTAATATATCTTACAATGACATTTCACATTTGTAACAATGCACTGCAGCATGTAATTCAGCAAAACTGAATTACAAATCAATAGATGCATTTCTGTGAGGTTCATAATGGTAGAACTTAATACCATAATTACTATATCTGAGAAAGTGAACCATTATCAAACTAAAACAGCCCCCTTTTTCTAAATGCAAGTGCCCAAAAGGCCAAAACGAAGCCATCTAGCATATTCCCTGATTGATCATTGTTACATGCAGTGCTATTCATAGATAATAATCAATTTAAAAGGGCAGAAAGAAGACGGGAAAGGCTCACTTTTGGAACTGGTGGTGGATCTGCAGCACATGCTTCGGAAAGATCTTTGCAGAGAAATTTCACCAGCTGATCAACCGAAGGCCTGTTTTTGTAGACAAACTCAGCAACATCTGTATCAGCATACCCCATCACCTGCAATGGATTAGTTCAGTTGAGCACAATTTTCACAAAATTCAATCGAAATAAAAGTGCTGCCTTGCTTAATGGCTATCAACAATCTGGAAAGAAAACTTCAGCAAATTCCATGCAAGATTAACATAGTTAAACCATTTATGATCCATAGGTAACTCGTCATCATAATATCATTTACTCAACAGTAATGTTGAACTCATGAAAGACTAGCACCTCTAAAAGAAGTCAAGATCATGTGAAATATGTTCATAAGTTCTAAATAGTATAAACGTATAATCAACTAGCTAAGGATTGGTCTTCACCTCCTGGCATGCACGCTCAATGGTCTTGCATTCTGAATTACAATGCCCTTCCTCATCTTGCTCAACAAGCTGCAAAATACTTTGATGTATTAGAATGAGATTGAGATGGTACACTTGTGTAAGTATCACAAATTAACCGTGAAGCCATGACCAAGCAGAATCAAGTAGATCACTTTAATTTGACTAGCTGGCTCTCACACAATTCATATTAACTTGGAAGGGCACTATTATACCTGTTGCAGGTGAGCTTTGTTCGGAATAAAAGTTGCAGTAGTATTTTTAAGAGCTTTGTTCGGAATAAAAGTTGCAGTAGTATTTTTAAGGAGGAAATAGAACTAGCTATGTAGCTATAAATATATTAACTGAAAAGGCAAACTTAAAGGAAGCCTGAGCAAAAGCAAGACGTCCACATAAGAACTTCAATCACATCATTGAGTTAAGAATAACGAACTTTCTAAAATGAAACCGTCCAGTTCATACTGTCAATTACATTTTCAATGTGCTTGATCAGTGTTTAGTTGCATTTGTATAGTTTAGTTATTTGTTTTTTTTTGTGATAATTTAAACAGATTATTCAAGTGTTGCTATTATTTGAGCAGCTTTTGGCGTTGCATTTAGTGGTGGTGAAGCAGATTTCATTAGCCTTTTGGAGTCTGGAGGTGTATCAAATCAACAATAAATATCTATGAGACACTTTTCTCCCCAGTGGCCAGATGCAATTAGAGCGACCCTGTTTCCAGATTTAGCCAGCATCGACATGCAGCACGAATCCGTATCAACTCCAGCTAAAACAGAGGGTGCCAATTTACCTCCAGCTTGTCGCCTTTCTCGACGATATCGATCCGAAGCATCCAGTCCGCCTCCTGCTTCTTCAGGTTGCACACATTCTCCGCGATCTCGATGATCTCGATCTCCGGCACCTGCGCACACACTCCCACCCCGAAACTATCAACACACCACCCGACAAACCAACCGATCAAATTAACCGAAACCAGACGCGGAGCAGCAGTACCTTCTTGGCGGGCGGGAGCGCCTGCTGCTTCTTGGCGACCTGCGCGGAGATCTCGCGCGCGATCCGCTCGCAGACCTGGCACCGTATGTAGGGGATGTCCTCCCGTCTCGCGGCAATCGCCGGCTTCTTCTGCCCCGCCGCCGCGGCGGGGTGGAGGATGACGGTCGCGAGCGCGACGGCCAAGGCCACGGCAACCACGGCGCTTCTCACCATCTTTCTTCTCGTTTGTTCTGCTCGCTGCTGCAGCGCTGCGTGCGGCAGGCAGACTTGAAGCGGCGCGGGGCTGGGGGCGCGTTGCCATTATGTGGCGGGTGAGATCTGCGCCGTCCGTTGGTACACGAGCGCGTGATCGGAGGGAGGAGGAACGCGTTGGGGGCGTACCGACCAATGGGAGGAGACCAGGTAGGATGCGCGACGTGGTTCGCGCCAGAGCGTCCTTATGTGTGATTATGGCTCATGGATCCGTACAATCTTTCCAAAACAATCTATTTGTACCATCTTTTCAAAATAATTTATTAGACATTTGATTCTTTACATAAATTTTTATACTAAAACTAAAATCTATCAGACGTAACTACAAACATTAGCTGCAACAAAAAAACCACTAACTCAGATTGTGCTCATTTGGGCTGAATAAGCATAACTTATGACTTATTTTTACTGTAGCCAACTTATTTTACACTGTAGCTAATGATGACTTATTTAGCATAATTAAATTTAAAAAATTTTAAAATAGAAAAAATGTTTGTCCATCTCGTATAATACAAACAAATATAGGAAAAAAGAAATGGTAAAAAAAACTGAAAAGATAAAAATAATAAAATTTATAAAAAAATAAAAAATAAGTTAAAAATTAGAAACTCAAATCAAAATGCGCTGGGAGGTCAATAATGATAGCCCTAGGCGAGGAGGGCACGGCAACGCGGCGCGGATAGCCAGCCCGTCAGCCACGGCCCGACTGACATCAAATGGATCGTCTTTGGGGAGCGATCGGCGTAGCAGGCCGCGGCTCCACAGGCCCAAAGGACGGCATCGGCGGGCCTGCTGGCCCGGCAGTGCATCGGCGCGGCGAAACATGGGCCCTGCACCGTACGATCGAGCACCGTTCACGGCATGCCCGGCCCGGGCCCTGCGTTATGACCCGCGTGCGCGAGCACGGGCACGGCACGGCGCGGTGGGAGTCCATGTGCCGCTTCGCCATGCGCCGGGAAGGCGGAGGCAGCGAGCAAAACCGGCAGCCTCTCATCGGACGCGTCTCGTCGTCGGTCCTTCAATCGTGAGCTCCTTCCTCGTGAGAGCTGTTAACACGTCGGCAAAGCGGAGCCAACATTCGCGACCTCGTCGTCAATAATTGTACTTCGTGCCTCACCGGCTAGTGACTGCCTGCTCGCGACACGTAGTCAGGCCATGTTCGCCGGGACGTGAAGCACGTACTAGACGCGGGGCACATGACATAGCGATCGCCAGTTGATTGGCCTGGTGCCGTGGACTCGTGATCACCGCATAGTGAGACAGGTCCCTGCAGAACTAACTCCCCGTGTTTTATATCCCAGCGGATCCACGCTAGTGCATTTCTTCTGATTTTTATTTGGCATGCCAACGCGCGATCCATGTGCACGGCTTGTGGATGTTACAGAAAAAGAAGCGTTTCTCAGATATCTCTACTATTATATAGAGAGGAGTTGATAGTTATTGGTGCATTCTCCTCTTCCCTCTCTACAATCATTCAATTTGATCTGGACTATTCGTTTCTCTCCTCCGTTCTCTCTCTTTCTCATAATACAACCGTTCACCCCCTCCACTTTTCCCATCTCCTCGCGCATTTCGGCCACCCTTCTCCCTCTGTCGCTTGCTCTCCAATATTTGATGTGTGAAGTTGGGAAGATAGTAAGTTTCGTCTCATTATTTTTATAACTTCGTTATAACACATGTGTCTCTAATTAGTATCATCTACATTACAGTCAAGGGCGGAGCTACACCCCGGGCAGGGTAGGCTTCAGCCCGGGGTGTGGAAAAATATCTAATATATAGCCCGAGTAAATTCAGTTCAATTTGTGTAACATTTTCATGATCCAGCCTAGATAGACTAGATCATTCTACCACTGAGCTCAGGGTGTAACTAAATATTGGCTCCGCCACTAATTACAGTAGTCAGTTTATTTTGTAAGCTGCCCGTTCTTAACACTGACACCATAGTGCAACAATGGAGTGGGGGTGGTAATTTCGATCTACAGCAGCGCGCGGATCGCATCCCGCATTCCATCCGGGCCCTTGTTAATCTCCATTATTTTGTGCATTGCCTAATATTATTCAATGCGCAAAATAAGGTATTCTTGAAAGATAACTACTAGTGTGACACCTTGGTCCAGTTTGGGATTGAGCCCAAAAGACCCATGTGTGTGTGCATATATTTGAGTCTTCATTGCTTGTGAAAGAACAAAAGGTGGCACATAGCAACACATAAACCTTAGGCTATCATTTTTACTCGAAGCAAGAGCACATGTATAAGGGTATCTTCAATAGTGTAACATCAGCTATCTCTAAGGGTCGCCATGTATGATTTATGATGACATAAAAGAAGGAAAAGAAAGGGTGTATGAGAACGTCCCGTCGACACATGACGAGCACAACACGCAAAACAATGTGTTAGCGACGATACCTTCTATTGTTGAAGTGCTATCGTCTCTTGTTCACGTGTTTTCTAGTCTTTGAGCAAATCGGTCGCACAGGTGCGAGCAAATTTCTTTCTTTCTTTTTTGCTTTTTTCTCACGCAAAGCCAATTTATTCTGCACAGGAGCGATTTCGTTTGCGCGCAACGGCGCTAGTAATCCCTTCCCTAGTTTCGTTACTCGCCCTCTCTCTAATCCCCTTCCCCTCTCTTCCCAGGCAACATCCCTTTACCTCACTGTCTCTCCCAACTCTCACCTATTCCTATGCTTGCTCTAGAAGATGGATCATCGATCTTGGGTTGTGGCGCCCTAGCCACCGCAGGCAGGTCAACGCCAAGCGCCACAACCCCTCTGTGGATTGTGCCACCGCATCCACCTTCGCTGGTTGGTGGAGACCACTTGGTGCTGGTCCCGGTACCCTGTCCGGCTACTCTCCCCTGCTGGTCCGTAGGGATGGAGCTTTTGAATTCTGGTGCGACCAAACCTTCCTTAATTTTGTTCATATGTTCTTCCATGGATACGATTATTTGACATACACACACACCACTTTTACTACTGGGTGTAGTTATTTCTATTTCTGATATACTATCTAAACGAACCTGAAATACTCATTTATCAACTTTACATATACTTATATATTAATTATAAGATACTCCAATATACACACTAAGGTTGGGAATTAGTAGATCTCTAATTTCTGTAAAAAAAACTCTTGAAGAAATTTAGGTAGCATATACAATAAGACTTAACGCATCTCAGCATTACCTTTTAAGGAATCCACTTCATCTTGCCTGACCGGAATGTTTCCATGACATCAACTTGTTTGATCATGACATCAACTTGTCACAACTAATGACAAAACAACTAGGTTCAGAATGGTATATAAACGATTCAATTTTTTCGATGACATGAACCTTTTTCCAGGTGGGCATATGTAGGTGTATGCCCCGTAAAATCGCACGTACAACGGTACAAGTCTTGCATGATTGGTGGTTCTATCCGAAAAAATACCAAATATTTATATAAAAGGTCTTTCAAAAAAAATATTTCATTACTATTATAAAAAATGAGTTACTCTTCTCCAACCGCTTTATTCTCTTAATTTCTCACCATTCTTCACTTTTCAATGGATCAAAGCAAATCTTTTTTATAGTATAATTATCTAAATATTCAATAAATTTCGTTACAACGCATAGGTATGAAACTAGTATAAAAAAAAGCACCCTCAACGTCAACGTACCAGCAGCAGCACACAGTGACCGTGCCGGCTAGCGAGTGGAACAGCCGCCCGCGCAACGCAAGTAGAGTAGGCCATCTGTCACATGCGGCTCGCATGCTGCACCACGTCGGCGGCCGGCTCGCGGCGAGCGAACCCGAGCCGCGCAGCCGTGGCCGGCTTGAACACGGCCTCCGGGTCCGCCTCCACGGCGTCGGCCAGCCGCGGCCACAGCCTGGCGCTCACCACCCACGACCCGTCATCCCGGGGGCACCGTGCCACCGTCATGGCGGCCGACCCCAGCCGCCCCGGCCGTACCCACGGCATCACCAGCCGCGGCCGCCCGAACCCGAAGTCCCCCTCCACCCGGAACGGCACGAACGCCGACACCACCAGCGCCGGGCTCCCCGTGCCCACCCCCACCTTCTCCGTCCACTTGCCGCCCTCCTTGAGCGCCCCCTTGTGGACTTCCATCCAGTCCACCAGCTCCTCGTACCGCTCCTGCCGGAACACCTCGGCGATGGCCGCGCCCGCCATGGCCGCCACGTCGGCGAGCGGGGAGGAGGATACAGCTTCCACGGTCGCCTCCCGAGACGCGTACGTGAGCACGTTGCCGACGTAGTTGTTCACGTGGGCCTTGTCGTACTTGGCGGGGTCGAGGCGCCGGCGGCCGTCGACGAGCCACGCGAGGCGACAGTGCGTGTCGGAGCCGCCGACAGCCGCGGCGAGCAGCTTCCAGACGTGCGCGGAGAGGGCCTCGAGCCGCGTGGCGCGGCGGGTGGCCGTGCTGGCCGCCGCGCGGAGGCGGTCGACGTCGGCGGCCTCGACGACGTAGTTGCGGCGCACGACGGCGGCTACCAGGAGGGGGTTGACGAGGTTGCCCGGCGCGTACCACGTGAACTCGGCGTCCAGCGACGGGCTGTACCGCGGCGGCGAGCGCGGCCGGAAGAGGGAGCACCGGTCGTGGTGGGGCTCCCACGAGATGCCGCCGGTGCGGAGCAGCTCCGCCCAAGCGCCGGGCAGCGCGGTGAGGCCGTGGCCGTCCACCAGCAGGTGGTTCGTGCCCCACGACATGGAGAAGCCGCCGCACGCGAACCGCACGAGCTGCAGCGACAGCGCGAGGCCCTGCTCGAACGGCACCAGGACGAGCCCGAGCGAGCGGTCGGCGTCGGCAAAGTCCACGTCCGCAAGCGGCACGCCGGCGTCGGCCACCAGGAGCTCCGCCCCCGCGTTGCTGCACACGACCTCGAGGACGCCGGTGGAGGCGTTGGCGGCGACGCGGCCTGCGAAGGGGAAGAACCGGGAGAGGAACGCGGGCAGGGCGGCGCGCACGGCCGCGGCCACGGCGGGGAACCCGGCGGCGGGCGCGGGGTACACGGCGATGAGGGAGACGTGGAAGGAGCCGAGGATGAGGTCGAGGTTGGAGACCGGGAGCACGGCGGGGAAACCCCGCGGGGGGTGGGACGCCCGGACCAGCGTCCGGGAGGCCACCTCGACGTCGAAGCGCTCGACCGGCATTCCGTCGAGCACGAACTTGGGTTGGACGGCTGAGGGAGAGACACGTACAACTGTAGAAGAGTTGAGAATTGAAGAAGACAGAGACATCAGCACGACGATTTCGGCTAACTCTGTGCGGAGTGCTGACCTGTAAGGCGGGAAAAGGAGTATGAACTCTGAAGAACGTAGGGTCCCACCCCTGCACGGGTGTAGATAGAGGTGGACATTGGGCCGTTGTGGTACAGCTCGGACTCATCGTGCTTTGGGTTACATCGTGTCATGCCGACTCAGTTCAGTCATCCCACCGTGCCGTGCCATGTTGACCGGCCAGGCCCAAGCACGGCCCAAAACCTACCGTGCCAGCGTTCGTGCTGTGACAGCCTAAGCCCAGGTCGAAGTAACTATACACGATGAAGCGGCGGCGACGATAGTGGCGGTGGCTACCATCTTTCTTTCTCTTGTACCCGCCTCATCAAAAACTAATTAAAACTAGTCCAATACTCATGCTTTGCTACGGACTAAAAAAATCGTATTATCCTAATACGTCGAGTCATCATCGGGTCAGTTTTGCTCTGTGTCTCGACATTAGCTCTGCCACAATGCAAGAGCGAGGTGTCCCTTGAACGTCTTTACCATCATGCTCAGTCTACACCACACATTTAGCTTTTTCTTTTAAATAGTAGAGATATAAAAGAAACAAGATAGGTAGAACGCACAACGTTGCGCCCATGCAATCCCTTGCGAGATAAGAGGTCTGCAAAAATGCTTGCGTGAAGTGATTGTTAATTTTGTGAGGTGTCGTTCTAACTATGGCATCATGGCTGTTTTTAGTTAAAACACAATAGACATGTATAGTCAGTAATGTTAAATAGGATATGTAACCATATATAGACAATTCCAGTAAATATAAGTATCGGTAGAACCGCATATGCAATAATGCAATTAAAACCATAGTAACGATAATAGAGAATACAGAGTTCAGGGATTACAGGAAGCTATCTTAAACAAAAATGTATATGGCAGCGATAGCAAATATTGGTCATCATTAGCTCAAATAATTTCAGAAACATAAAGAGTCATATTTAATGTATATGGTGCTTGCCCTTGGCCTCTGTCTATTAGAGAGCTATCTCCAATGTTCCCCCGAGTAAAGAAAAAAGTACAGTGGAGTTTTATAAATTAATACGGCTAACAAATATTAGCTAGATATTTAAATAAGCAACAAGGTGATTTTAAATGGCAAAATACCAATTTAATCGGTACATGTGAAATTAATCATCTACGGACTACACGCCGTTCCCTTCTAATACTCGTATAACATGATAATAATGTTTCACAATTTAATACAATTAGCAAGTTTCATATATTAATTTAACATGCAATCAAAATTCTCAGTTAAGGATTTGCGAATATGAATTTTCTTTTGCGTGCGCTAAATCTTTTCTTTTCTCTTTTTCCCCCTTTTTCTTATTTTTCTTCTATTTTCTCTATCTTTTCCCCTTCCTTTTCTCCCTTCCTTTTCTCTCTCTTCCTTATCTATTCAGCCGAAGCCTCCCCTCTATTCCATGTTCCTCATTCCCCCCCCCACCCCGATGCGGCAGGGCCCCCTCCTCTCCCGACCGCCTCGCTCCTCCCCTACCCGCGCGCAAAGACCCTCCTACCAGGCCTCCTCCTCCCCCGATCGCCTCCCCCGATCCCCCCAGCAGCCTCCTCCACCCCAACCACCCCCGACCCCCCTGCCATCTTCTCCACGACTGGCGCCGGAGAGGCCGAGGTGGGTGCACGGGAGACCGAGACTGACAAGGCGTCATCGTCTACGCCGGAGAGTGGAGGCTCTTGGGAGGCAGCTGGTAGGATGGAGGTGGTGGCGTGGAGTCTCTAGCTGCGGAGCAGGCGAAGTGCCAGTGCTAACGCCAACAGAGGCAGCGTCACGATCCCCACCCCGTCCGATATACTCTAGTCCTTCCCCTCTACTCCATCTCTCTCTCTTTCTCTACTCTGTGATGGGTTGTGGCTATGGGGATGACCGTGATAGTAGTGGATATGGGATGGCGACGGGAGAAGGGAGGTGAGGTGGAGGCCGAGGCTCTCGGCTACCAATGCCGGCGTGCCCGCCGTGCTCCCCGTGTCAGGCCGGCCCGAGCATGGCACGATTCGCCATGCTGTGTCGCCCGACGGGCCGGCTTTCTAGACCCGGCCCAGCCTACTGTTCATGACGTGCCAATACGGCCCGCCACGTGGTGTGCCTATGCCATGCTTGGGTCGTGTCGGGCCGACTGAGCCTCGGGCTGGCCCAAAAAGACATGGCCCGTCTCCCACCTCTGGGTGTAGACAAGGTTACAAGGATCATGACATGGATCATGGGATTGTACATCCTGCGGAGCTGACATGATATAGATCAGTATCTGGATCAAAATTTTATATAACCGTGATCGTGAAGGTAGGATTGTATGAAATCGGGTAGGATCATGCTCGAGATAGGATAGAAATATGATCCTGACAACAAACTATATTAGCATATAAAATTTGATATTGTATATTACTAATTTAAGTTGCATTAGTTTAACTTGCTTTGTATCTGTTGTTTACTTGTTGTTCTGCGGTAAAAAAAAAGTATTATCTTTGATATATTAAACTTTTAGATTATTAGTTTATTAAAAAAATAATTAAATAAGTATCAAAAATCAATCTTAATTCGATATAACATGAATAAATGAACTCAAATTTACAAAACTAAATTAAAAAATCCTACTATATGCCCTGTTCGAAAGTCTGTGACTTTTGGTTGTAGCCTTTGGCTGATTACGAGAGAGATTAAGAGAGTACGTGACACTCGTGTTGAGAAGCTACCCCATTCAAAGCGGCTACTAAGCTACTCCATTCAAAGCGGCTACTCCAATAACTCCTGAAAACAACTTATAGAAAACACATTAAGAAACTACTCTGTTCAAAAACCAAAAACTAGAAGTCTTTTAGAACATGACCATAAACTTGCACATTTAGAAATACAATCCAATTTTTATATAAAATACATGCGCTTTTAAAAATATATGATAGAATCACGATTCTACAATTCGATCCCATCGAACGAAAAAAAATCATAATGCTTTATTGTACATGGCGGCGGATCGGTGCACTTCTTTCGGAATTCAGACATAGTAGTAGTAGTAGTACTTGGATTGCACATCTGCTAAATAAAGTCAAAAGACGGCCGAAAGAAGGACAAATTGATCAAGTCACTCCACCGCATTTCAAACTACATTTCGTCCGCTTTTTTTCAGTCCTTTTTCCATTCCAATGTACACTGATTTGATCAAACATCTATACCTTTCACTGATCTTTGGCCATCCGATTGGCATATAGTTTTCTAGCAAGATCGTACTACATCTTTGTTCGCTCCCTGTTCCCAACACAACCGTCCAATCGCATGGCCAAGCGCAAACTAAACATAAGCGATCTGATTCTACACACGAATCATGGGATATCTGTTTTCTATTGAAGCGCCAATAAGTACCGATAATAATTCCTCCGCAAACAAAATAGAAGTTTCGTAAACTAGGGGTAAAATAATCCAATTCCTCTGACACAGGACAATTGAACATTTGTCAATTCTCATACTTTGAAAATTACAAAATCCAAACGCTACAGGCCAAGTGATACCTTCAGGATATTCTGAGGTCACATGCCAAATTGCCAATTCAACAACAGCTATAGCTAGCTTTTCCTCATCTTTGACCTTGCGTACCTGTAGCTAGAGTTAAAGGAAGCAAGGTTCCAGACTGATGCCTGATTTCCATTCAACGCTAATTGCTGGGTAAAACACATGATATATGATGGTAACTGATTAAGCAAGAATTTTCCACCGATAACACATCAATGGAATTAGTGCTTCTAACCTCATCAACAGCTTAGCACTAAAATGCAGCAAATCATGCTGTGGGGCTAATATAGACAAAATCGAACAAGCATTTATTGTTTTATGGCAGATGCAAACTGAACCAACCACATAATCCTACAAAGTCTTCAAAACTAAAAACTGCAATTAAATATTATTTGCTCCAATACAGGAGTAAAATGAGTAACTGCTATTAACTCAGAGATGTAAGCCAGGTCAAACCCCACCAAACACCAAAACATGAAGGAGAAAATGATCTTGTATCTGAGATGAGTTATGGGCCTAATGGTATTAAAGCAAACTAACACACAAGAAATGAACAAAAACATTGCAGTAAAAAACAAGTACTGTGTTGGACAAGAAGGAACTAAGGATACTCAATATGCAAGCCGTCACTATCGGAAGAAGACAGCATGGTACCTTGGAGGTTATTCATAGCAGCTGTAGCGGATTCAATGTCCTGCACAATGTGAGTTCCTGTCTCAGCAAAGAATAGCTATGGAAACTGAGATGAAGAAGTGGTATTACAAGAAAATACGCTCCTTTATTTCTTTAGGAAGAACCAGCATTTGGCCAAACTAAGTGATCTTCACAAAATTCAGTATCTGAAATTACAGGCTTGGAAAAAGAAGTGATCTACCCACATTTCTCGATCTACCCTTCCATCTTTTAGACCAGAAAAACAGTAGTGGTTCAAGTTACTAAACAAGTGTTCACAGGATTTATTTATAAGGGTTCCTCAAAATGCAACAACACCATCTCAGCATGATTTCTCTTATCAATTGCCCAGCTTTCACTATGAATTGGTGGACAACTAACCAACAGTTTGTTCATCAGGTGGTCTCAAGCAACTGGTCAACTCTGTCAGGCCCTGGCCTTGGTAGTTCAGTGATTGTAAACATGCAATACAGTTTTTCTTTCTATTTTATTTGCATCAGTTTTGGTGTCCCTCCCTCTCTCAATGTTAGGTCCTGTCCTATTATGCCAATTCTGTAATCTATATCATATCATTGCTACAGATGCAAACTTATGGGAACCTTATCAGCGTTGCTGAACTTTACTAGGAAGTTGTAAGACAACTCCAGAATAACACATCATTGATAGTGTCATGTGCCTTTTGGTCATATCAAGTTCAAATCCTAAACACTGCAAGACAGAGACATAGCATCTCAGAATAACAGGTAAAATTACTAACTAAAACAACAAAGGTAGCTATACCATAAAATCAGCAAAAGCTACAGGCTTTCCACCACGGCGACGCATTTTAACCACATGAAATCCAGGTTGCCTGGCAACAATAAGCAATGCTCATCAAACTTTTTGTTAGCATTCCACTTTATTGAATATATTAGTATAATTTAGGCAACATACTTAGACAAAACTTCCTTTAGCTCATCCTCCGTGCATGTATGTCCCAAATTTGCAACAAATAAAGTAGAACAAGGTGGAATATCAACCGAAGATTTGTCTGGTTGATCCTGTATGAACAATGCCATATTATATGAAGTTTAAAACATTAAAGGAGCACTTACATGTATGATATGGGGTATTTTAAATAAGAAAACAAGTAAAAATTAAGCCAGTTCAACAGATCCACCCACTTGTCAGGTTGGTACATAAATTGAGCTACTAGATTACTATTCAAGACATGCATATATCTACATCGTAAGACTAGTTTGGCAGGCCTTTTGTAGTAGTTATTAAACAAGAGCATGAGATTAAACACAAACAACAGCATGTCATAATGTAGAATGCAATGACTCAAGCTACAAACTCATGCACAACTACCTGCATTGTTTCACAGCATTGCAGCAGTGTACATTACAACAATGATGGAAGGTAACAGCATGGTAAAGTGAAACTATGACAGGAAGCTCACATTTGAAGGAGATTGCCCCTTCTGCTGCTTGTGCCCTGCTTGGCCACTGTCCATCAAAGGAAACATCAATCATCAATCACTAACAAATTCGTGCACAAATGGCAGACATAAGAGAAGTGGCTCACTGGCTCTAGTGTTTTATTAAGGTGAAATGCTAAACTAAGAAAGGACACTATCTCCAATTATTTGTAATGTAAAGTGCATGCCAACCTCTGATCTGCAGATAATTCATTCTTGTCACTGGAATTATCATTTTCTGTGTCCAATGGCTCATCAGATCCACCCTCCCCTGAATGGTTGGTGCCAACAAAAATGTACAGGTGAGATTTATACTAGTTGTAGTGATAGTGCCTTGAGAAATCCTATACTGCACTATTTTTATTTACACGTGTATGCAAAAGTTATCCTACCACACAATAATTTCATATAGGGGACATGTCGAGTGCAAACTCTTACTGGTGCTAACATGCTAACATTTTTAATTATAGCATAAATCAACTTGAAAATTTCCATAAAAGAATGAAGAGATTGCCCTCAAAGTCATCTACAATCATAATATTGTGTTGAAACTCAAATTGTGCTCTGAGATATAAAAGAATACTACAAATCAAAAATAAAAGGTAAAGGACAAAAATTGAAGCTACCCTAACTAAAGGGATTAGCGTGTTAGCACTGAATTAAGGGGTTGCACCACATATGTCCCCTTCCATATAAGCCCATGTAACAAAAAGAACTAAGTAATGCTTACTGATGTCACCAAAGTATACGAATAACTTTTACCATCATTGCCGCCATTATCACCCTCACCCCATACATCATCATTGGCTTCATCACTGATGTTCTCATGGTCAGCATTTCCCTCTGTTCTGTTAACTCGTTTGTCAATAACTCTGTAGACGTCACCACCTAACATGAAAGTTGCCATCAATTGAATGCATGGCATGGAAGTTTTAAATAGCATATTGAGGGAAGGGGGGGGGGTGCTGATATGATTAAAAACATTAGTGATAGCGTATAAATCACACCTCCATGACGTTTGCGTGAACTCGATTTAGCTACCTCAATGTGCAAACAATCACCAGTCTCGGGATCAAAAACAGTTCCCTGAAATGGAACGCAATCTTAGATCAGTGACATTGATAATCAACCCTAAATAAATGGAAGCTAGAATGTAAGACTAGACAGGAGCTGTAGGGTAATTTATTGCTACAAATGCATGCGTTAAGGTTGTACTTTATAGTTTATATAGTAGAGGAAAATGCTAAGCTTTTGGCTCATATGATCAACGTTTGACCAGTAAAAAGTATGGGGATTCTTTAGTTCACATTTGTGTAAGTCCAGGCTTTGGTTTTTTTCGTTCCATGTAACCAGAGCAAGACTAATATTCTCTTATAGTTTGCTTGCATTGACTTGCTATACTACTGTGAAGTGGCCAAAATGTATCTGAGCAGAGTTGTGGTTACATTCAATTTCAACCTACTGTTAAAGGAATTCGGATCACACAACAGAGGATGTAGATATTATTCTTCAACAGATGTTCGATAGTATAGCTCACATTTAGAGCGGCCATTGCCGACAAGGCCGCCTGATGAGTGAAGAATGACACGAAGGCAACCGCCTGCAGCATAAGAATCAGATAATTCAGAAACAGCATCAGGCAAACAGTGGTACGCTGACATCTAATGTAAAGAACATCCATCCAGAGGAAGTAGCAACTAATCTTCTCCTGGCCAAATCGCGTAGGGAAACCTGGATTGTGATCCATCCCTACACATTCAAGCCTAGATACCACAACGGAACCGGCCGAATCGAAGGGTTCTACCTTCTACGCGAGTGTTTAGTTTCAGAGAAGAGCACGCGACAGGAATCGAGGCTCGGGTGAGAGGGGAAGAGGAGAGGAGAGGGGGGACCTGGTTGCCGCGGCCGGTGTACTCGAGGAGGCAGTGGTCGAAGCCGGGGCGGCGGGAGAAGAGGTTGTGGATCTCGCGGGGCTTCACGTCGTCGGGGAGGCCAGCGACGAAGAGCGTGAGGACGCCCAGCCGCTGCGGGTCCGGGTGGGGGGGCGGCGCGTACGCGTAGTAGGGGTCGCCCGTCGGCGGGGCGGCTGGGCGGTGGTGGTGGGAGAGACTCATCTCGGCGCGCGGCGCGTCGCGGCGGGAGATCGGCACGGGCGGTGCGCCTCCTGCTTTGCTTACTACTACCACGCTGTAGCAGTTAGCACGGGCCGGTTTGGACGTCGCGTGGCGGTGCCGGTGCCGGCTTGGCACCTCGCGCACCGAATTCTGGAAATCGAAACCCGGGAAACAAACGCAGCATCGTTTACAACAAAACGATACGGCTGATGGCCAGAAGCAGTCTGCTATGCCAGAAGCAATTGCAAAACGATACTGTGTGTGTCTATTTGTTAGGTCATCATCACAACCTTCCACAGCTTAGGAGCTGTTTGTTGATCGATATAATGTTGGTTCGATGGTGTTCAAATGCATTCCACAAACCACAAAGAATACCAGGTCATTATCCATATGAGCAAAATCCATTTCCAACCATGGCAAATTGGAAAACCAAGCTGAACAACATAAAAGTCTGGACACATTGTCTGTCTGCAAAATGCTATAACCCAGCATCATAGAGGAGATGTACAGATGAGCAGCACACTAAATTCGTTAGTTATGAGCATTAACGCATTCAAGAGAAAACAGGTTTCAGGCTGAATTCAAAGGCAGTACAGGAATTTAAAAAGAAAAATTACAAGAGATGGTGCATGCTATGTTTTTCATGTTTCATCGGCCCAGAAGTGCGACACGGTCCTTCTGAATGACCTGAGCTAGGTTGAGATCAAAGAGCTCACACCGAATCGGCATCTCCATCTCATAGAACGGGTTCTTCAAAACAAAGTCCGTGTACAGCTCGTATATCACTTTCAGCAGAATTTCCATATTTGGAGCACCAGTTTCGCACACAACAAAAAACTTTGTCCCTGAAGAAAGAGAATCAATCAGACAGATCAGCAGCTAGACAGGTGCCAAACCATAAAATGGCACTGGTAATAGTTTTTTTTTAGATCAGACACTGATAATAGTTAGCCAAGCCATGATATGACAATATCAAATGGTAGATCCATACAAGTGAGGAGTCGACAACACAGCAACACACTATAGGAAAAAACTGAAGTGGATCACCATACATACAATGGAGCCAATTTTGGCAACAGCTATTTTATAATCATCTATATATCAACTTTCAAATTCTTACTGAATCATTATTTAGATCAAATCTCAGCCAAAGAAAAAAAAGATGATAAGTTCACTCTAGAGATGTATCAAGGTCCTACTTAAAGATTTATCAGACACACAATGACACGTTTTCTACAGGAAGTGGGAAACACAATGAAGCTGTGTAGTTACCTTAAGCTAACTTGCCACAAATTTCTCATATCCCCCGGGATAATCAAGCACCAAATACAATTAGATTGATCAATCATGTTTTGTTACTATTTATAGTTCCTGCAAACTAGATGTCTAGACATAACATGAATACAGATCAAATTAAATATTCCACCAAGCAGATCAAATTGAATATTCCACCAAGCAAACTACTGAGAGTCTAAGGCATTGCAAGATTTATGGCAGCCAGATAGCAATTGAAAGTGTTAACATAAAGTAAAAGTATTCAGTGATGTCAGTCAATTCTTAGGAAGTTTATGTGCTCAGAACATAAACAAATAAAGAACAAAGTAGAGGACTACAGGACACGATGAATCTTCTTGAAACTTTGTTAGGTATTGACGCAACTTTGTTGTCCTGACACAACACATAAACCTGATAATGTTGGCCAGAGATAGGAACAGCCTCAAAAATGCACCTATTGCTAAGACTAATTCAGGCACCTGAATACAGAAGTTTACTTCATCAGATGCAAAGCATGTAAAATCAGACTAATTCTAACAACTGCCAAGCCACAACCACATGTTTTGGTGCTACAATTTGCATTTTCATGACATGATCTTTTCAACATTCAGAACGAGTAAAGAGTACATTTGTGCTAGTTTAGAGCCCTACTGCATACTTATAAATAAATTCCCAACTTGTAAAACTTGACTTACAATGATCCAATACAATGTAATCCACTCCAACCCAATAATACTGAAACTCACAACTATAAGCATGCAGAGAAGATTTATCAAGCAAGTTCACATGCAACTATTGAAATGAAGACCTGTGAGGGATTGGAAGCAATGGAGGTCGAAGTTGTGGGCTTGTAGGAGGTCAATGCCGGTACAGCCAGGGGTAGGGGACAGCTGCTGGGAGATAGCGTGCATTGAATGCCAGAGACTTGCCAAGCGTAGACTGTCATTGGTGTCCATCCTCCCTGCTGAGCCGTAGTCCTGGAGAGATGTGCAGGTTGTTCAAACTCCAGCTCTAGAGGAAAGAGGAGAAAGAGGAGTTCAGGAAGATAGATACCTTGTAGTATATAAGGCCACCAGACTTGTTGATGATGAAAAGGCTGTAGATTGCCACTGCCGCCATAGTCACACAAGAAAGCGGAGTGGAGAAAAATAAGTAAATTTTGGTGTATCAGCTGCAGCTGCAGAGAAACACATCAGAACCCAATAAAAGCTCCATACATGTAAAAGGGAAAAGCAGACTAGTAAAAGAACTCATGCTTCTCCAACAGAATGAGCTAGTTACTAGCTCTAAGACAACTTCTCCAATAGTACTAACTTTTAGCACATAGCTCATAACATAAGTAGCCTCACATGACACTCTCACATAATCTTGGAATATGTGTATGAAACTAACTCTTGATCAAGAGCTAGCTTTTCTCTCTCTTCTATTAAAATATGAAATAATATGCTTAGAGCTAGCTCATAAGTCACTATTGGAGATGCTCTATAGAAACGGTAAAAAGAACTCATAAATTATTCTGCATGGACAAGTTTTCCACACAGATCTCTTTGGAATTTGGATTTCGAGATGAGACAGAAAATCAACAAAAATGTGGACTAACTGCCGTTTGTTCAAACTGCATAGAACCCTTCTGCTAATATGCAGCAAACTAATCATCCAAGTTCACAACAACCGATTGAATTTGTACTTGAACTGAGAAAAGTTTGTGCTTCTAAACTAAGAACATTCCATTTTCCTTGTAAAGAACCCATACCTGTCTAAGCGATTTATGGCCTGATCCATGTAGTGATGCTTAAAGGTTAAAAAAGGAAACGATCACTTCTTGACCAGTAAAACCAAATTACAACGAATTCTTGATCTTCTAGTCTTAATTCTTAATATTTGAAAGGCAAGTCTTAATTCTTGAGGTGTTGTCGAGCGCGTGTATGGGGGAAAGGAAATGTCTAGATCTAGGTCTTCCCTTTTTTTAATTCCAGCAGATCTGAAATGGGTACCTCACATCGTTCACCCTATGTCCAGGGATCATCCAGAAGAAACATCCATGTAAGCCAACGATAAGGTAACAGCCCACAAGAACGAACGATGCCAACAGCATGAACTGTGACCAACAGTTTTACGGCAAAGTTTTGGGCGCTAATTCACATACTACCACGCAGCACACCGATCTCCCGCCGTTGCGCAACTCCTGGGCACTCGCCGGCACAGAGAGGGAGAGCAAAATTTCTTGCACTAGCCAGGTCCGTGCCAGAACGAAGCTGACGTACCTGGCACCACGGCGAGCCCGCGAGGCGAAGGCTGGCACGGGGGCGGGTGCGGCGGCGAACCGGCGCCTCGCCAGAGGTCGTCGCTCCGCCTGCGCGCGTCGTGCGGGTGGGTGGGGTTAGTCAGGATCTGGCGAGGCGAGGGTCGCCGCGATCGAAGCTGAGGACGGGGGGCGGACGGTGGGCGTCCGCTCTACTTAACCAAGTATGTCCCAGAGACTGATGCCGCCGACGCGGAGGGGTCGCACACTCGCACCACGCGGTCCGGTCGTGGGTTCCACACAAGAGCAAGGCGCTGGTGCCCCAGAGCCTTCAGGAGTAGTGGACTGGCACTGCACGGCACAGGTCCGTTTAGACTCGTTAAATAAATAGGTCATACTATGTTGGTTTATAGACTATGATCTGATCCCAGGCATGATCATGTCGTCCCGGTACGGGCACGGTTACGGCCCGTTAAGCCGAGAAAAAGAAAAAATCCATAAAACTGTAGAAAATTAAGAAGAATATAGAACATTGCAGACATTGTTAATTATCAAGATAATTATTTTTAATGATATAATAAGCTTTATTAACTTGTTAAATTACATGCGATGGCGGTCTCGTTAAAAACTTTATCAAGTAAAAATTCAACTTGAGAAAACATTGGTAAAGAAAAAAGAGTACAGCCTATAAAGCTCATTAATGACTATATGTGAAGAAAAATATTGAAAATCCTATTCATTACTATCTAGATATAAATTCTCTAAAAAAATTTAAATATCTATTTTCTGCAGTATGTTAGAGTATTGATTCAGCTTGTTCCTAGTCTTTGACTGTCAGAAGGATTTCGACCATCTCGTTCGAGAGACTTTTCGTCGTTCTTCGATTATTCTTCCATATAGACTGAAGGCTAACTCCAAGGAGACTGTAGAGAACACATCTCGCGCTAATATAGATATCACTGGATATGTTACTTTTTAGATTTGCCATCATGAGAGGATGTTCAACTCTTACTCGAAACTGACGCTATCACTGTTAAGATAGCTTGATAAGTCTCTAGTGCTTTGTCGCGCTCCCTCCTCTTGATTGATGTGTACTTGCACCTACACGAGAATCTCTAGAGGAAAAAAATCAAAAATCTTGTCCCATTGCATAGTCTCCCTAGATGTGCTAGGGTCTACCGAGAGTTTTTTCAAACGTATGGACCCAAACTTATTTTCATATTTCTCATATAACTCATATAATTTATTCTTAACTATTCTATAGTATGTACAATAATCTAAACTGATAGCATCACTTAGAAGGTGTAATACATTTATAAATCCTTGGAGTTTGGCCCTAGAATTTAAAATAAAGGTGAATGAATATAAAATAGGAATTTCCCTCCAATATTTTAAAAACTTAGTTTTCATAGCAACTACAACATGTAGTACAAGATCATTTTCAAAAGTCTTTAGATGAGTAGCAATTTCAAAAATGTTATGAACAATTAGATTAGATATTGGATAGTAATACTCTAGAAAGACAAATTGTAGTTTTACGAAAAAGTTATAAAAAAGAAAATATTTTTTTAGCAACAACTCAATCGTTCTCAGTAAATTCAAGGTCTCTAACTTGAGTTCTCTGGTGGAGCTACAAGATTAATGATCTTGGATGTGAAAGAAAACAGATAAGATACTATTATATGGCAATATATGTTTAAGCATAAAGTAAATAGAGTTACATCTAACAAGTATATCTAAACCAACTTTTTCTGGACGGAAACCTGCTCCAAAAAGCCCACCAAAAGGAGCAAGGCAGACAGCAGTAAGATAGCACTGACCGAGAAAAGTTAATGCACAAGTTTATTCAGAACTAAGATTCGGACAGGGAGCACTGAGCATCACTTGCCATTACTAACTACTACCGAGTACAAATCCATCTGCATAGATATCAGTGGCCGTTGACCTCACTTCACACCATTCGAGTTGGAAGGTGCGAGTACAAATCCATCTGCATAGATATCAGTCGCCGTTGACCTCACTTCACACCATTAGAGTTGGAAGGCGCGACTTTATCTTCAACCTTGGGTTTGGAAGGCGGGCCATCTAAAAGCTTGGCTGTTCTCTCGTCTTCCAACTTTGCCTCATCGACAACTTTCTTGCTGAGGAAGCTTGGCTGGTTGGTGGAGGATAGAAGTCTTGCCCACATCCTGTCAGTTATTGAAACTTTGTTCTGCTTCTCCGTGATCCTCTGAATTGAGTGATGCAAAGAATCAATATGGAGGGCACTAAAGCAGTATTGAATCTAACTTGTGATGCTAAATGCAGTAATTAAACTATAGTGGGTGACTTACATAAAAGGGGATATAGCAATGCCGACCATTGACTTGACCAGCGGTGAAACCAGTGTATCCGGCCATGGCTCCATGGACCACACTGTGAGCCAATAGTGTGCAATAGACATTATCAGATGCGTTGCTGGGAATGGCACGTATCATGTAGGTAGGATCTGCAATAGAAGCAATACATCTGAGATTATCTGATGTCAAATTGAGCAAGTTGAGAACCTAAAATACAGAAGCAAAGAGATCACTGACCTATGTACTTCAGATTTATGGTTGTATTGTTTTTCTTGAAATGCTCCTGAATTTACAAATAGAACATTGATTAAGAAGGCACTTCTATCACAGCTTTAGATAAAACATGTAATGATACACATAGTATGGATGGTGTAATCTGATGCAGAAAGGAGCTAAAAGAAGTTAAAATGTCAAACCCAATCTAAACATGCATGTTGGGAGTGGACAAAGCGGCTACATCACCAAAGTAGACAAATGCCAGAAGCAAATGGAATCTTGAAGTCTCTCACCTTTATCTGTTGAGATAACCAAAGACCAACATCAAGTAGTAGTGCATTGCCTGAGGCGTCTTGCCCCATTGACTGCATGGTTTCAGCGATAAGTTTCTGTCCTGCGCCCTCAGCAACAACAATAACCATATGGCCATTCTCCTTCAGTCGCTTTTCCATATATTTGAAAAGTCCACCTTCACCTTCCAGATAGAAAGGTGACTCTGGAATTAAGCAACAATCCTGATAAATAGAAAATGTTTATCAGCTCAATAGGAGTAAATTAAACCCTTATTCTTGAGTGTAAACATAGAAATAAACTTAAAATGTTGTCAGCATAATGGAGATGTTAGCATACCACATCTCTGCTCGCTAGAGTAGCATAATGTGCGATGAAACCTGCATCAGTAAAAATAGTATTGAATCAAAATTTCGGCATAGAGGAATCAGTAAATGAGCAAACTTACAGTATTAATCTGGAAATTACTATGGACATAGGCACGTTCAGTTCATGACCAAAGCTATCTCACAGTGTTGCATCCACAAAAACAAGCTATTCAAAATGCTGCCCAAAACAATGTGGAACACTTACAGCCCAATATGTTTACATATGTCAGCTACTGCCATTTTCTACTTGCAAAAGTATGAAACACGGCAAGCAACAACTAGTTGTAGCAGCATAAGACATGCATCTTAATGCACATATAAATTCAAAGAAATTGGAAAAAGGTTAATTCAAGATTTCCGTAGAGCTATAAATAAAACTTAAGGTTGTTAACAGCAATAAGCGATACTGAAATTTCTCAGGGAACTGTTAACAACAGCAATACATTTAAGAGTTCCAATAGAAGGACCGAGTTTTCTTTAAAGATGCTCCTTTCAGAATAAATATATTAATCGAGAAACATTTTTTTTGTCAATTGTGTCAAAGTATACAATTGGCTAATAGCATATCATACTAGATATTGGTGTCTCCAAGAAACATACCACTGTATCGACCCATTAGCTTTACAAGTCCTATACCATTCTCGGCACTTTCAGCTTCCACATGAGCAGCATTTATTGCACGTTGAGCCTCCTCAACTGCAGTGTCGAAACCAAATGACTTGTCAATTACCTGAAACATAGGGTATCAACGAGTTCATGCATATAAGGCAGTGTGCCATTTTTCAACAAAAATATCACTATAATATGGGGGGGGGGGGAGTATTACTGGGATGTCATTATCAATAGTCTTTGGAATGCCAGCAACAGCAACTTTGAGACCACGTCTTCTAACCTCCTGCAATAAGATTCAAGTAAATTGTACACTTACAAACATGTTTCAGCAATCTTGGTAGTAACAATACACAACTGATTGACAATCAATATGCCATTTGATTCACAGTATAAGCTATAAAGGATACAAACAACCAAATGTTGAGAGCAAGCTATTCAATCAGGTTAATGAGCACTTTTGGCTAATCTATAATAGTTCTTACTTCAAAAATCACTCCTGCACCCCTTTGAGTACCATCACCACCAATTACATAGACCTGGACAAAGCACAAAAGAGTAAATCCAATGTGCAAGATGTCTCAGTTTCGTAAAAGAATCTTCATGATGCCAAGGGAAGGACAAAGTGGTTCTAAAATAGAGACTAGAGAGAGAAAAATAAACAGTAGAAATGGCGTTTTTTTTCCATTACCTGATTTATACCACGATCCTGAATGCTGTCAACAATCTTCATGGTGTCATGGCCTCCTCGTGATGTTCCGAGAATAGTTCCACCCCTTTTGTGAATGTCATTTACACTCTTTGGAGACAGGTCAATGGTGTTGCGAGCATAGAAACCTCTATACCCACCCTATGAAAAAATAGCCAAAATTAGAAGATAGGGCACCAATATAATAAATACTGACGCCTTAATTTTTTATTTTTTGTGAGGCCACTGTTCTTATTTTCCTATGATCCCTACTCCCTCACATCAAAAGCTTGTTCAACACTAGTACTTTTAAATGAAAATAACTGGTACAGATTTACAGCAACAAGCCAACAACTGACAAGACAAATTTGGTAGACTGGTTTTGGTGGTACTCGGCATGATTTATTGAATCCACAAACTGGTGCAGAGCAAGTCATTCGTTACACAAACATTCTTCTTAATAAACATTCATTGCCCATTCTTAGCTTATGCATAATGCATCTTCCTGATTATCAGGACGATGCAACTGGGCAAATGTAAAAGAAATACTGACAGGTGTATAACAGTTATTCCAGGATGACTTCAATGAAACTTCAGGAAAGAAGCAATTTGCAGAATCCCGGGGGGAAAATGACCGCTTGCATACTTTATGTGGACTTTGTGATGCAATGTAATGACTTACCTGAATTCCAAGTATCTTGGTGACACCATACATGTCAGATAAGCCGCATACAATTTCCCTAATCACAGTGTTAAGTCCAGGGCACAGTCCTCCACAAGTGACAATGCATGCATGGACCTCATCCGATTCAAAATACACCTGAACAAGACAAACATGAGGTCAGAAAAACCCTTTGTCCTTGGTTGTCAGCATACGAAGCAAGAGGTAACATGCCTTTTGGCGAGGTCCAGCACGGCGCAAGTGGTTCCCTCTTGGGCCACCCTTGTGAACAACAATCTGCATTGAACAAAGATACCCACTGAATCAAAGTAAATACTATCTAGAACCAAAGTATTTGTTTAAAAAGGACACGAGTTCACAACAAATTTCTCACGAATTCACCTTCTGGCAGACGGTGTCATCTGGGTTTACAAAGTATTGCCTGCAAACGAAATATTTTATCATCAAGTTAAGAACAATATGAGAACTCAAAAAAAGGGCAGTAAATCAAGTTAGCAAGTTCAGTCTTACTTCACAACCGAGTATGCTGGGTTATCTTGCAATGGATTTGGGTAGGTCTGCCACATCAAAACAATAAAAAGGTCATCATAATCACTATGTAACAATTGTGTTATTATCTCAAAGACTATCAATTTATTCATGGCCTCTGTAATTAATCACAGATCACCTCAAACTGTGTCATCAAATTAGAAACAAACGAAAGAGGGGGGAAAAACTAGTTTAGGTGACCACTCGAAAAGGCTACACTTTATTAAGGACATCGCTTTTCCACTCCCCCAAAGTGCCCACTCCAAAAGGTATTAAATAACAAAAGTTATGAACAACTTTAGATCTCACAGAATCTTTATCAGATTCCACATTTTCCTCACAACCAACCACTCCACACACCGGCGATCCAGCGTGGCAGCGGATCGCTCCCCACTCCAATCCCCGGATCGATCCACGCAGCACAGACTCCGCACGAGACAGCCGTCACTCACCGGGAGATCAGGGAGGTAGTCGGACACGTGCGGCACGTCCTCGAGGACGTACCCGGCCTCGCCAGCCACCAGCTTCGCCTCGGGCTTGGCCGCCCCGTCCATCGCCCCCCGCCGCGGCCGCAGCGTCCCCTCGGGCTCCCACGCGCGCGCCCGTGGCGTGTCGCGGCGGTCGAGCAAGTGGTGGTGTAGGTGGACTCGCGGGCTCGGCACGGTGATGGGCACGGGAGCGTTGCGTCGGCTGGGGTTCGAGTCCGAGTCAGAGTCCGCGGTGGCGGCCGGCGACGCCATGGGGGAAGGATGCGGGGAAGGGATCCATTTCGGATGGGGTTTAGGGGGCTCCTTTTTGTAGCGGGGCGGTGGTGGCGACGGTGGCGCGTGACGACGGGGGGTTGACGGCGACGGGGGAGGATAGCGAACGGGAGAGGGGATGATGCTGGGGAACGGGGGCGAGAGAGTATTGGAGGATTTGCGGCCGGTCTGCCACTTGGTGGTGGGGCCGGGCTGAGAGTGGGGCCGGGTTCCAAGATTCGTTGTTCGCTACCAATGCATTGCCGTAGACGCAGCGATAATGCCATATCGGCCTTTTGGTTTATCTGGAAGAAGAAATAAACAATATTTTGAATCTAGAATTATGCATGTGGCCTATATTGATATCTTTGTTATCTATGTTATATCAAAAAATGTAAATAAAAATCATTAACCATAACCTAAAAAAATAATATCGTCATGTAACTATGTGACAAGTTGGTTTTTGCTCATGGTTGTCATTCTTCACTTGAGAATTATGCTTGGTAATTGCTATCTTCAATGTGTCTACCTAGGTCATGTAACTTTGTAAACGGATAGTTGTAGGTATTGCAATGCTTAGCTTGTAAAAAAAGAGTGTAATTTATTTTGGATGCGGAGCTATTGTCCATGTATCAATCTAGGTCATGTAACTTTGTAAAGGGATAGCTGTACGTACAAAAAAAATTGCTTAGCTTGTTTCCGAATGTATTTAATTGTTTTATAGGAACCGAACTTTATTAGCCTGTAGAAAGGTAGCTCCGCAGTCAACCACGATACCATCAAGATAAGTCGAGAGTAATATTACATTGACAATTGCACCATGGAGTTTAATTGCATGGAAGGTACTGGAGCTCCCATTGGCAATACAATACAATACTCGAGGGAATAAAAGTTCATATCATGATCTCACGTCGGAAGTTAGGTTTGGTTTGGCATTGCGGTGGAAGTTAGATTTGTTTGATTGGCCGATGGTGTATACTTCTAACATAAGTATCTGTACGAATGAATTAAATACTGATAAATTAATAAGTTATTTTGAAAATATTGTCTTAATAAGATGCTTCGAAAGACGAAGAGAAATCATCTCATTTATTTGTTTAGAAAAAACTATAAGTCACAAATTAAAAGGGGCCCTCAAGCTACCTTAGAGTTTGCCAAAGAAGACATTATTGTTAGAAATTGGTCTATATGAGTAAGACTCATTTTCTTAATTCCAAAGCATGTATGGTTTAGTACCATATTGCTTAGATAATATGGGAAAGACCAATTTATAAGGTGGAGTCCTTATCACTACTTGAATATGGATAGAGATAGCATGAGGAGGGCTTTAGCTAATCACGCACGCGCGTATTTTCGCGTGAAAATTGCGTGACTTGTGACACGCGACCGTACCGTGACGTGGCATGCATCTGGCAGACCAAATTCATCTTTATTTTTGCTGAACCCTGCACCATTCTCTCTCTCTATTTGAATGAGATTCAAACGTTTGAATTTGATGCTTTATTGGGGTTTCGATGACAGACAGTTACCAGTAAGTAAATGGCTGGTTAAATGTGTCAGTTACCAGTGAGTAAATGGCTGTTTAAATTTGTCAGTTCACAGTCTGTCTATACATATACCTGGAGACGTCCAAAGTGTAAGCTGAGAATCTCACTACCTCCATTTCCTTCTTCTCTGCGATCTTATGCTTTGTACCATGTCGTCTGAACTTTGCCAACCTTTCTTCCCAGCGTGCATTTGGAAGGAGGGAGAGCGGCTATATTTGAACCATTGTTGTAGAGAGTACCTGCACGGGGCAGCAATAAGGTTTCTAGGCAGCGCACATCTGCACAACCGCTCACTTCACTGCATCATCTACGTTCTACACTGCATCAAGCCTACGCTGCTTCCTATTCTTCATCAAGCCCAATTGTAAGACGTTCGCGCATTTGTTCAATTATAGGTGGGGGCCACCCCTGCAACAATAGCTTCTTATGGTAAAGGGCTTCACCACCTGTAGGTCGAAACCATGTCGCTAGGCCTTTTGGCTCCCTCCATCCTTTCGGCCTGTTGGGTGGTTGGGGTGTGGGCCATATCCTAATGACCCACGGCCGGCTGGGCTACGGGGGTCTTTTCTCGCCAAATCGCACTGGTTGGTATCCTTGTAGTGCGGGACACGCACCCGTGTGCGGTTGGTGTGTCGTGCGCTATCGACTCGAGCCTAGTCGATTCCTGAGGCACGCTCGAAAAGGTGTGCGTTTTAAATAGCAATGTCCTTCTTAAGAGGGGCTGCCGCTGCTCATTCTTCTTCTTCGTGCCGCTTGGTGCTCTTGCTTTTGTAATCCGTCTAGCCGCTAGTTTCATCCTCCTTGCTCCCCATCCTCTACCGCCTTCGCACCACCACCAAGCGCGCCTACCGCCGCCGCTCCACCTTCATCCACATGGTTTGTGCTGGTGACTGGTGTTCTCGTTGCAGTGCTACGGGCGATTTGTCTAGCTGCAGCGGTTCATCCGTACGTGGTATTTCATCAGCCGCGGCGATTGACTGTGACCTAGTGGAGCGCGACGTGTCGATGGTAAACAAGCACTAGAGCTAGGCGGAGAAAGTAAACGGCGTCAGCACGAACACGCTAGGGCCGACTATGATGACGAAAGTGTCGATTCGCTCGTTGGTGCGCGACGGGAAGATCTCAGAGTGCAAGGTGGTTCGGTTGCCTGCCGCCGACGAGACAGAGCCCCAGCTGATGGAGTCAGAGACGACCATCTTCGCCATGTACTTTGACGCCAGGCTCTGAATCCCGACTATAGCCTTCGTCGGTGAAATCCTTCGGCTATATGGGCTGGAGCTTGTGCAACTGACTCCCAATGTCATCCCTCGGTTGGCCATCTATAGCTAGGCCTCGTGAGCGGAGGCAGTGTGGTTGAGCTCGGCATTCTTTGTTTTCTTCCATGGCGCATGGTGCCAGCCGAAGAAACTCAATGAGGGCCAGTACTCCAACCTGGGGAGCGTCAACTTCGTGCTCCGGTCTAGATGCACGAAGCTATCCCCGGCAAACTCTGGGTGCTCTGGTCTGGGGCCTTGAGCTTGCCGAGTTCGGAGAGCAGGGCCTCGTATTCAGCTATGTTGTTGGTTGCTGGGAAGTCAAGCCGCACGGTGTAGTGAAGACGATGCCCTTCGGGCATTGTGACGACCACTCCGACACCCACTCCAAAGGCGTTGTATGCCCCGTCGGCATAAAGACTCCATACCAGCTCAACGGGTAGCTGAGTTTGTGATTGGGCCGACGGGGTCCACTCCGCAACGAATTCTGTGAGAATTTGTGATTTAATCGGCGTGCGGGAGGTGTACGTCAGGGAGAAGGGCGCAACTCAGTTGTCCACTTGCCAATGTGGCCTGTAGACTCCCTATTCTGCAGCATCTCACCCAAGGGAATGACGAGGGGCACGGTGATGTGGTGCGCTAGGAAGTAGTACCGGAGCTTTCGTAAGGCCATGATGAGCACGTAGGCTAGTTTTTCCAACTTGATGTATCGCATCTTGGCTCCCTGGAGTGCCTACGAGACGAATTATATTGGCCGCTGGATGGACCCCTCTTCCAAGACGAGGACTGCACTTACTGCCAATGGTGCGGCAGTCAGATAAAGTAACAACAGAGCCTCTGGCGCTGGGGAGCGCTGGGGATACCAATGCAGGGAGCTTAGCGGGATGGTTCTTTAGCTCAGCGAAGATCAGTGCACAATCATCATTCCAATGGAATCCATTGCGGGCGCGAAGTGTTTTGAAGAACAGGAGGCCTCACTCCGCAGCCTTGGATAGGAAGCAGCTGAGTGCAGCCAAGTGGCCTGTCAGCCTCTAGACCTCCCTTGACGTCTTGGGTAGCTCCATGGAGAGGATTGCATCAACTTTCTCTGGGTTTTCCTGAATTCCCCGTCCTGACACCAAAAACTCGAGCAGCTTCCCTACTTGCACTCCGAAGACATACGTGTCCGGATTTAGCTTGATGCCAGCCCGCCGAAAGTTATCAAAAGTTTCCTAGAGGTCCTCTTTGTGGGACATGGCCCTCTTACTTTTGACCACTGTGTCATCAACATAAGGTTCGACGTTCCGCCCGAGCTAGGTGGCTAGGGTGAGGGCCACCAGCGGGGTGAACGTGGCCTCCACATTTTTTTAGACCGAAGGGCATTCTAGTGAAGCAGTAGGTGCCCCTGGGACTATGAAACTTATTTTGGCCTCGTCCTCTGTGGCTATACGAATATAGTGGTAGCTGAAGTATGCATCCAGGAAGCTCATTAACTCACACCCCGTCATGGCATCCACTAACTGGTTGTTTTGCGGGAGGGGATAGTTATCTTTTGGGCATACCTTGTTAAGGTTCGTGAAGTCTACACACATGCGTCATGCATCGCTAGCCTTCTTAACCGACAATGGATTGGCGAGCCATTCCAGGTGGTGCACTTCGCACATGACACTGAACTGGAGCAGTTTGGCAACCTTCATCTTCTCGGCTTGCTAACGCTCGAGGGGGCATGCGCCTCAACTTCTACTTGATCGGTTTGACGTCAAGGTGCATTGCAAGTTTATGCTCGATGATAGAGCAGTCATTAGTGCATCACATGAGAAAACGATCGAGCATGGGACTTTTCCTTCAGTCAAGGCATCATGTAGTGATACTCCGTTGCTATATGAGGAGATTGTGGTTGATAGTAATTGTGTCATTGCTTGCCCACAATCTATGAAAGATGAGATGCTTCAAAACCTATATGAGGATGAGAGCCACATAACCAAATTGAGTGAGAGCGACAAAAACAGTGAGTTGTGTGAGAATATACTTGAGCTGAGAACTTCAGATCTAGAGTGAGAATATAGTTAGTGGGATTTTTTATGCTTGATTTTCACCAGGTGAAGTACAAGAATATGACACCTAGTCACCTACTGAAGCTTTTGAGTATGTGCAATCTAAAAGGGTTCGAGTGCTGCTGATCCGTTCTCAATGGAGGGTACTGGACATATCCTTATTCACTTCTTCCATCTCTGAAATTGTCAACTCATGGCACTAACAAGATTTGCTTATGTTGCTTTCTAGTTGTGTTGTTTCTTGGAATTTACAAGTTACATGCATTTGTCCCTTTTTCTATTATATAAGTTAGTGGAAATTACCGGCCAGTGGTAACTACTAACTAGTGTGCAGTCAACCAATCGTTGATAATAATATAACTAATTTGGAAATCATATGTTGCATTTTAGCACCTTCTCCCATATATATATATATATATATATATATATATATATATATATATATATATATATATATATATATATATATATATATATATATATATATATATATAATGCATACAGGTCTTTGATAAGGAAATAAACTGGCTTGCCTAAGCATAAAGGAAATATTTTTGTGTTAGTTTCTTACCCCTTGACCAATCACCTATAGGCAATGTGTAAAATGAACTACTTGTAATTTGAAGATGATGTAAACATGGAACTCATATCCCTGTTTGTAAAAGCAATGCTGCAATTATAAGCTGCTTGGATTGTGACATTTAGCTACTTTTGTTCTTTTGCTGCACCAAATTTATATAGTGTGGACTGTGGACCAAATTTACCCTCATTGGACCCAAATCCAGCCCATTAATTAGACAAAGAGTTAAGATGAATTATATACTTTTCAGCAATGTGGTCAGTACTCACTGGAAGATTCTGAAAGTTCGTAGAAGGTCCTGAAAGCCAGGCAGTTTCTTTTCTCTCATGTAAACCACTTGGAAGAAGATGGTTTAAATACATAATCATTGAAAATAATAATATATTGTAGGTGGTTTTGATCCTTGCAGGTGGTTAAAGAATTCAGCAAGAGGAATGCAGAACTTCCCGGTGTCACAATCAGCGGCAGAATCTCTGGCAAGGGATACAGTACACTGGTAACAGAAGAAGATTTGGAGGGCTCTGATGTAACAGAAGTTATTACAGAGAAGGCAAGCTTGTCTTCTCACAAGACTACCCCATCAAGACCAATGATAAAGATGCTGTCATGTTTGGTTCCTTCTCTGAAGGAATCTGGTGACTCCTCTCTTACTGAACATCGACTGTCCGAGGTACATGCATACTAGGCCAACACATAAAGTCAAGTTTGTTTGGTCCTTGCTGGGTAATGAACCGATGATACATAGGTTGGGGCTAATTATACGTACGTACATGTCCATCCTTGTGTAACTTTCAACAAAACTACGACATGTTTTTTTAACGTAGCACGGTTTCATTGTTTCAAAGCCGAAATGACAACAGGACAGTCGACATTATGTTGAACAATTATGTTGCAAATGCATAATCGAAATTGCATTTCTGACTGCTAGTTGATACAATCTGGAGCAAATAGCTCTAATTTTGCATATCGACTTTTATCTGGATTGGAGCACTCAAAAGATTTGATTCGAGTGAGTAGCGAATCTCATTTGGAGACAAGAACCCAATTTGAATTGCACAGTGGGCACTTCAATTCTGAAAGCTTCAATTATTTGCTCTTCCCGTCGCCATCCAAATTCAGATCACCTGACTGGATCTCTAGATTACACACACACACACACAGAATGTATGAATAGATTTGGATTAGTGATTAGTGGGGTCACTGACAAATTTGATACTAAATTCTCCAAAGGAAACCTGCAAAAGCAAAAGAAGCAATGCTTTTCTTTCTTCCTTTTTTATAGCTACCTCTTTGCAACACCATGTTGTCACATCAAATTATCTGATCTGAATCCTTTTGATCCTTTACTGTTGTTACGATAAACATCAGGCAATTCCATTAAATCCTTCGCACTTTATATAACACTGATTTTATTCATAGAAAAATTACGGTACAAATGTTACTTTTCTATACGATTTTAACTAGCACTTTTTGACGATGCCTTACGATATTTACCGCAGCCCACCGCCTTTACTAGACTACCAATCTACCACTACCCTTTCTAACATCTCCTGATACTATCACCTTTGACTAAAACTACCGTTCTTCTACTATGGAGTGGGTTCTTCCGGACTGTAGCTTTTAACTTTTGAATTCTGTCTGTTCGCGAGAGAGATTATGGAGAGGGAGATAGTCGCATGTGACTTTAACTGGTACAGCTAAAGTTGGTACAATATATATTACAATTAACTAGTAGATCCGTCTTAAAAAAGCACCATTTGAAAGCTAGTTATTGGAAATAAAGAACACACCCGATCATCTTTACCACATCAACTTCCGCACGAAGCTAAAGCACGATCCGAAACGTCGGTAGACAGATACTACAAGTAACATAAAACTAAGCTAAAATTATTACACTTACATCCATATCTGGCTAAATGGGCGGGCAAATCGTGACGGCCCGAGACATGGTACTATTGGTCTGATCCAAACACGACACAACATGAATAGCAAACGGGCCATATCGGTCTGACCCGATCGGGCATCTATGCTTGAGCCAGCATATCAGCATGGTGGGCGGGTCCGATACAATATAAACAATAACTCTCCTATGGTAGTATAGTAAAATTGCTTACAATTGACAATAAATTACTTTGTGTTAGGGTTAGTATATTTTTTTGAGCACAGTCAAATAACTTGATAGTAACATTACAATAACATCAGGCAATTCCAGTAAATTCTTCACACCTTTATATAACACTGATTTATATTCACAGAACAATTACAGTACAAATGTTTATTTTCTATATAATTTTAACTAACAATTTTTTATGACGCCTTAATATTTACCCTAATCCGCCGCCTCTACTAGGCTACCAGTCTACCACTACCCTTTCCAACATTTCCTACTGCCTACCACTTTTGACCAAAACTACCATTTATACTATAGTGTTGGGCTCATTTAGACGTAAACTTTTAGCTTCTTAATTTTGTTTTTTCTAAGTTTTATTTATTTGGGCTTTTCTGACTTTTTTCTTTTTTGTATTATCCGTGATGATATTTTTTTATTTTTATTTTTTAAAAATTAGATATGCTAAAAATACTACGACACTTACAATAAAACGCTACAGTACCAAAAATTTATGGCCTTGATCAACTCGGCTTCGGCTTCTGACTTCTGGCTTATTTTTTACTATTCATAAGTTTCGTCTTTTTCTGAACTTTTGGTTTTTTGTTGAGCTTTTTTGCCGGTTCTTTTTTTTCCCCGTATTTGTTTGTATTATACGTAATGGGCTAACATATTTTTTATATTTTTAAATCTTTTTAAATTTAATTATGCTAAATAAGTCTCATCGATTCTGATTTTTTTCAACCAATTCTGATGTTTTCAACCATAAGCCATGAGCTTTTCAGCCGAACCGATCACCACCTATAAGTTTGAGTTTCAAAAGTCCAAATGAGCACCGCTAGACCGACACCTTCTTTACCGCTTCAACTTTTGCTCAAAGTTAAAATACGGTCTGAAACGTAAATACTACAAGTAACGCAAACTAAGCTAAAATTATTATACTTACATCTGATCCGCCCTGCGAAAAACTATACTAAAAATCTCACTTCGTTCACATCTCTCACCATGCCTTACCCCACAAGACACATTTTCCTTCTTCTTTTTTCCATTTTCTAGAAACGTAAAAAGTAAAAAAAAATGGAGAATAGGAAAAGAAAAGGAAAAGGAGACGGAGACCGAAACCGCATATTCCCCACCCCCACCGCCCCAGCCGTCCAGGCAGACAAGCAGCCGGAACCGCGTCCGATCCAAGCAGACGGAGAGAAACCGAAGAGAAGCCAAGCGAGGCGAGTCGCCGCCGGCGAAGGGAGGAGCAAGATGTCGTGGCAGACGTACGTCGACGACCACCTGATGTGCGAGCTTGAGGGCCAGATCCTCACCTCCGCCGCCATCGTCGGCCACGACGGCAGCGTCTGGGCGCAGTCCACCAACTTCCCCCAGGTATCCTCTCGTCTCGCTCTCTCTCGTCGCTCTCTCTCTCTCTCTCTCTCTCTCTCTCTGTGTGTGTGTGTGTGTGTGTGTGTGTGTGTGTCGTGCTCCTGTTGACCTTCTCGTGCTAATCTAGATCCGCGAGAGTGGGCAGATCTGCCTCCGCCGCGATCTGCTCCCCGCGGCCGGATCGGAGTGAGTTGAGATCCGGATCTTGTCCAACGAGGCGAGATGCGGATCTTTTAGCTTTGGGTGCATAGGTGCCAAGTGTTGTTTGCTATCAGTATGGTTCTTGTGGGAGTATGCTGTGAATAGGAGGGGCGTTTTGAACGATGTGTAAATGGTGGAATCGCCAGTGAGATCGGATTCATTGGCCTACCGGTGTGATCCGGTTGGCCGTTCCGCACATACTTGTTAGTCTTAAAAATTTCTTAGTCTGAGAATTCAGAAATTGAAATTGACATACTACCGCAAGCACTTAGCGTTGGGTTACACCTAAATATCATAGGTGGAGTAGCTGCTGAACGTTCACCGAAGCATATTATTGCGCCAGATAAGTTTGTGTTAACATAGTGCCAATGGTGTTACATTACATGGAGCATTTGCTTTTACTGGACGATACCATGCTGCTCCGATGTCCTCTCTTCTTGATTTATGGAATCATATAGCTTTCAGCTGTGAAATGGCTATTTATGTTGCATAGTTGTGCCCCATATTGTTCGACCGTCATCTGGAGGTAAGTGCCTAACCGGGAAAGATTAGTAAATGATCTAGCATTACCATAGGTTTGCTTTGACAGTTTGTTTCGTCATGATGATAGCATATCGTTGCGTGATGCTGGTAATAGCTATTGTCTTGTTTCAGCAGGAATTGGATTTAAAATGGAAGCCTAATGTAGGGGTCTTGGGAGTGCCATAAGTTCTTTACATTTTTACGCGCACAATATGTTTAACTATATCTGTTTTTTTTTATTTTGCCTGCACTATCATTGAGTTCTCTTGTTTTCTGCTTCTGCATGTTGCAGTACAAACCTGAGGAGATTGCTGCCATCATGAAGGACTTTGAGGAACCTGGAACTCTTGCACCAACTGGTCTTTTCCTTGGAGGCACAAAATACATGGTGATCCAAGGAGAACCTGGGTCTGTCATCCGAGGAAAGAAGGTACACCTTTCTTTTATTCCAGCAATGCTAATGCTAATGACTTTTTACTTCAATACTTGTGTTAGTTTGGCCAATCAAACTGAATCAATTTATGCCGTTGGTGCGATGGAACTGTCAACTTTTGAAGGAGCTATACTGCGTTAGCTCCTCATTAATGCAAGTGCGTTGCATCAGATGAATGCCTCTATTTAGGATATCATGGACTCATGGTCCCCAATAAACATTTGAGGCAATTCATGTGACGTGTTACAACAGTATTAATAACGTTTAGCATGTATGAGCTTCATAGTGAAGCGGGTAATAAATGCATAGCTTGTTTTCACGCATTTGCTTTTGCTTGTAGTGTGTAGACTGAAGCTGCTTATAGTTGCCTTTAGTTTTTTGCTATTTTTGTTCTAGCTGTCAGCAAATCACAGTTGCAGCCACTACATGGACAAATAGGCTTCTGCACATGTAATGTGAAACATTATTAATTAGTAGTTAAACCTCTAGATTGTCACTATCCAGTTTAATTCAGAGTGAGACTTGTTTTCTGATATCCCCCATAAGGAAAGTTGCTAGTAATTACTGCATAATGCATTTCATTTAAGTTGCACAATTTTATATTAGGTTCCTCCTGTAATAGACTGAGAATCATGCGAAATGTGCAGCTTTCAATTCGTTCATTGATTTTCTTTTTCACAATAAGAAATAATTGCTCCTTACCTTTTGTTTCTGTATTCCTTACAGGGCACTGGAGGCATTACTATCAAGAAGACCAACCTGGCCTTGATAATTGGTATCTACGATGAGCCAATGACTCCGGGCCAGTGCAATATGATAGTGGAGAGGCTTGGCGATTATCTGCTCGAGCAGTCTTTTTAAGTCCTCATATGCTATTTTGGTCATCTGAGACGAAGTTTGCTCCTCATTTGGTTCTATAATCTGTGGGCTTGCATCTGCTTGGCGTGTCACATAATATGCAGTGAATAATTAGCTTGGGTTTGTTGGTTGGTGACATGTTGAAAAAGATTTACTTGGGGTTTATGTTTGGCATCACGTCGTATCAAACTCAGATGTTCTTTCACTGAGTAATGTACAATTCCCTGGTCATGGTACTTGTGGATTCTGCTTTATGAAGACGAGTGCATTTTACTAATGTGCTTGGCCAGTCATACCTCTCTGTTTTCATGTTGTTGGATGTTTCCATGTAAGTTCTCGTGATCTTGGATTCTATGCTAGAGAGTAGTAGCTACATCAGGCCAAATAGAAAACAAAAAATGATGTTAGCATTACATTGAACTTGTAGAAATTCTGCCCAATCATAATCTACTACTGAAATTGAAATCGCTGGTTTAGTGTTTGTTACGGAAAAACACTGTTTCTAGGGAAGATAGCTGTTTTTTTGGCTTTTAACGGTTTTTGATTTTTGTTTTATAATAATTACTATTTATTAGACTAATAAATCAGAGAAAAGATTATAATAAGCAGTTGAGTGGTACAAGAATGAAGCCGTGTTCGATGCCACTAACTATGATCTCCTGAAAAAAAAATGTCCTTGCGTTGGTTCTTAAAAAGAAAACTCCTTTTGTTCCATGTGCGTCTGTGCCGCGCTCGGTGCGCACGTGCTGAATCCGCTGATACGGCCGCTTTTGGTCCCCATTATTTCGGTTTGAACTTTTAATTTATTTTTTACTATTTAATAATTTTATCTTTTTGATTTTTGATTTTTTTAGATTTTTTGTTAGTTCTTTTTCCCGTATTTATTTGTACTGTCTGTAACCGGTTAACCTGTTTTTTCTATTTTTATTTTTTTAAATTTAATTACGTTAAATAAGTCACCGTCAGCTACAGTGTTTTTCAGCTATAAACCACTCAAATTAAGCCCTTTTGAGCAGAGTCTTTATTCAACTTAATGATGAGTTGTTCGGAAGTTGGAATTTTTTTCTGGCTCCTTGAAAAGAATTATCTGCAGGAATGTCATCGGTGGTTTTTTTTCTTTCGAAATGGCCTCCTGGCGCGGTCGGGGAGAGCGTCAGGGCGCCTGGCGCTGAGGCCGCATCAGGTGTACTATATCACTTTTCAGCAAAAACCATTAAAACCTATTTTTTAGAAATTTTTAGATGTAACAAATGAGCTCTAAAATTTATGAAATTTTTTGTGGAGCCTCTAGATACAGTATAATTACTTGTGTAAATTTTTCATAATTTTATCCGTTCTTTATTTTCCTCTAAAATTCATTAAAGCATATTTTTTGTAACAATTTTAGATGTACCAAATGAGCTCAAAAATTTATGAAAATTTTTGTGGAGTCTTATGATACAGTGTACTTGCTTGTTTAATTTTTTTAATAATTTTATCCATCCTGGATTGTTCCATAAAATTCGTACAAATAGTATAATTCAATGAATTTTCGAGGAAAATAAAGAATGGATAAAATTATGAAAAAATTATATAAGTAAATACACTGTGCCCGGAGGCTTCACAAGAAATTTCATAATTTTTGAAGCTCATTCGATACATCTAAAAAAATCTTACAAAAATATGATTTAATGGATTTTGCTGAAAAGTGCTATAGTGCACCTGGCGCTGCCCCAGCCACGTCAGAGGGCTATTTTCGCAGAAAAAATATACTATCAAAGCTATTTTTGCAAATAACTCATTTCAGAGTTAGGGAAAAATCTCGGCAAGCTGCAAGTACATGAACAGATCAGTGCTGTAAGGTTTGCAGTGTTGACCCTTTCATTTGGGTCAAAAAATTTTGTCAATGGAATTGGACAAATTATGGGACAGAATTCGTTACTCAGCTCAAAATTTAATCAATCGTAAAGCATGGGCACTTCTCTTTACATACCTACAGATTTTCCCAAATCTTGTTCAAAACATCAAAAGCCCCAAACTTGAACATTCAATATTTGCGCAAGCAACGCCAATCTTGTTTCGGTGGAAAGAGGCACCAAACGGTTAACACAGCCAAAGATGTTACAGGTCAAATCATAACCCTACCCAATGTTAGCGGGTAGTCACTTAATTTAGGAACCCTCTAAAGGGTTTAATCTTTTGACTTACGACTTTGACTGTTAACTTTTGGTTGAAATTACATTATACCGATTGTTAGCTTTTTTTGCCATTCAATTAAAAAAGTGAGAAAAATATGAAAAAATGTTATGTCGTCATAGACAATACATAAAAATAAAGAGAAAACAAAAAAAGCCAAAATTAAAAATCAATACGTTCCAAACGACTCCTAAGTTAAATAAGTCAAAAGAAAAAGAATAAAAACTGAAGCTACTTGGAGCAAGACTTTAGCCTCTAGTTGGCTAAGATGTTCTAATCCCTTTTCATCCCCACAGATAATCATCACGACTGATCAAGATAGCAAACACAGCGAGTGATCTAAATAAGATTATGTGTGATCGTTTTGGCTTCAGCTTCTGGCTTCCGGCTTATTTTTCACTATTCATAAATTTCATTTTTTCTGAACTTTTGGCTTTTTGTTGAGCTTTTTTGCCGGTTCTTTTTTCCCCGTATTTTTTGTATTATACGTAATGGGCTAAAATATTTTTTTATATTTTTTAACTTTTTAAATTTTAATTATGCTAAATAAGCCTATGTCAGATACAGTGTTTTTTCAGTAGCTACAGTGTTTTCATCCATAATCCACCAAAAAAAGCCCAAATGATCACCACCTAGGATCTCTTCCTTTCAAGTTATGGTTTATAGTTTCATCTTTTTTAAATAGTTTATTAAAAAATACTTTTCAAAATACTTTATAGACATTCAGTTCATGCACATAAACACTTACGCTAAAACTAAAAACCATCTGTCACGTCTATCGGTCGCACATATCACTGATAGTTGTTCTGAAAAGCCAAAATTTGTCCCTCAAATCACCCCCTGGTGTCCATCCACATAGGGGTGCCACTAGGTTGGGTATAGGTAACCTAAACCTATACACAATTTTATCCATACCCATTTGAAGTGATATTACTCATACCCAAATGAAAAAGAGTATACCCAATGGATTTAGGTAACACAGTGGGTAAAGGAGAAGAAAAATGAGGGGCTAAGTCAAAGAGACTTACGAAGGAAGTTTTTGTAAAATTTCGGTATTTAGAATTTCGACCTCGTGTTAACATCATAAAAGTTTTCCGAAATTGACTGAAATTTATTGGAGATGATTCTGTACGTAGGGGAGCTACTTTACGCAAAGTGGTAGGGCTAGCACACACGTGGACCTAATATGTTTTTATAGGAAGTTTTTATAAAACTTTAGTATTTGAAATTTCAACATCACGTTTACACGGCAAAAGTCTTATGAAATCAACTGAAATTTGTTAAAAATGATTATGTGTGTAGGAGAACTACTTTGTATAAATTGATAGTCATAGGTGTACAGGTGGCTCTTATATGCTTTTATAGGAAGTTATAATTGAGTATATGTAGTCTAAGCCCATGGAGAGTCTAAATATAGATAAAGATAGATAAATGGATATTATTCTCTTCATATCTAAATCTAAATAGATATTTTATTTTTTATCTATATCTAATATAATAGCATGGATGTAGATTTAGATAAGACAATGGAGACTCAGTAGCAGCTCTACTACATTACTGCGGCGGGCGGGCTGTGCCGACATCGAGCGAGGCATCCACGCCTCCGCCCCGCTTCGGTTAACAGGCCACGCTAGTCCGTCCCTCTCCTGCTCTGCTCTGCTCTGCTCTCTGACCACCGCTTCGTCTCGTACTCTCCCTCTCGTCTTCTCTCCTCCTCCCCTCGCCTCTCTAATCACCCGCCTCCCAAAGCAAAGCAAACCACACCGCACCACTAATTAAACAAACCCAACCACTAATCGCTAGTCGCTACCCCTACCCCGGTTAAAAGCTAAAGCCGCTGGAGAGAGCTCGATCCAATCGCATCACTGTATCCTCCTCCGCCTCTCCCCCTCCACGAGAGAGAGGAAGAGGAAAACCCTAGAAGCTGCTGCTGCTTCGGGTAGTAGTAGGCTGCGGGGGGCGATGAAGATCCAGTGCAACGCGTGCGGCGCGGCGGAGGCGCGCGTGCTGTGCTGCGCCGACGAGGCCGCGCTCTGCACCGCCTGCGACGAGGAGGTGCACGCCGCGAACAAGCTCGCGGGGAAGCACCAACGCGTGCCGCTCCTCTCCGACGGCGCCTCCGCGGCGCCCGCCGCCGAGCCGGACGTGCCCAAGTGCGACATCTGCCAGGTGAGGTCGCCCCGCCCTTCTGTCTCTCGATTGGGGTGCCTGTGCAGGAAGCAGGAAGTTTTGGTTCCGGAGGCGTTTGTTTGATTAGCTATATATGTCCTCCTGTTTGCAAATACAGTAGTTTTGGATGTTCTTACCGGGAGAACTTAGTTAGTGAAACGAAGCTACTACCTTTTATCGGCATGCCAAGCTGCGTTAGGGATGGTAAGCACATAGAAGCACAAAGAGGAATTAGCGTAATCCTGGAGCCAAAAATGCGTGAAATGATTTCTACCAACCATGTGGCTCATTGGCATCCGTTGTTGTGCATAGTCTTTGTTTCCAGAGCATAAGTATGCATTCTTATAGCGTGCCCGTACTCATGACCTGATTGCCATGGGAAATTAGTGCGTTCATTTCGTGCTCCCAAATGCCCACACTTCCCAGCATAATAGGATGGAGATCGTTCCCTAGGCTTTCCCAGTCTCGTGGAAACCATCCTACGATGTGCTGTTGGGTTATTAGAATTATGAAGAGACTTGCCTGCTATGATGTGCAGTGTCTCCTCAGGATCCTTATTGTCATTGATCTACCCCTATTTTGAATCTTGGTCTTGTGTTCATGCTCATCGTTATTTTGAAGTGTCACTTGGACAAACTTGAATACAACAAATGCTTTATTATGCCAAACATTGCCAAAAAATTACTTTTGATGCCAAGATGAACATTTATAAACAAAAACCCTGTTGCTAAAGCGTCATACGAAGGTGGCGAGCTAGCAACTGAGCACGAGTCTGCTCATACTTAGCCCGGAGATGTGTCAAGAAGTTATAGATGCGATGAAGCTCTAGGTGAGACTGCTAACGCTGACATCACTAACAAGTGTGGTAAACATCTTGTTCCAAAGAGTCAATCTGACGCTACACCGCAAACAGCTGGGCACTCAACCACAGTGGCATCTCCCTGCTGCAACGACCGCTCTCGACACATAACAACAAAATACAAGAAATCACTAGATGGCTCGTAGTGGTTGCGCAGGTGAGCCCACATCACCTGTGCTGAAGCCAAGTCAACCACATCCCCAGTGAGATGCACCTCTGTGCTAGCAACCAAACTAGTAGATGCACAGACATTCTCATCAGTCCATGTCTTGTAGGTAGCATACTGAGTCTGAAAAGTCTCCATGATATTCTCAAAAGCATTAGATGTCTCCTTACAAGTGTCTTCGGAAGCATCCTTCAGGAGCACAGGCGGAACAGGGTGAGGCGGACAAGGCAGCTCGCCGGTGAGAAACTCTCAAAGGCGCTGACCACGTATGTGGAGGTACATGTGTTGAAACTAGTCCCGATAATTGAGACCATCAAAGATTACCAAGCAACGAGGAACATTAGGGTGCTTGAAGGGGACGACAATTTTTTGTCCTTTTTTCCTTTTACCGGTTTCTATAGAAACTATCGGTTTCTACAGAAACTGTATAGTTTCTAAACTATACAAGTCGGAATTGGAGAGGAGACTCCCTAGGGCGATGGTGGCGCCTGCGGCAATGGGCGATGGCGCCCCTAACTGGCGGTTGTGGGCTTGGGTAGCGGATCCGGGCGGCCTTGGGTTTGATGACGACGACGTTCGGGTGACTGAGCGGCGGCGCAAGCTCTGGGTGCGGCCCGGGCGACGGTGTCCGGGGCTTGGCGGTGGCTTCGGTGGGGCTTAGGTCGAATCCGATCTGGGTGAGCGGATCTGGGCGGCCTTGGGTTTGACGACGACGGTGTTCGGGCGGCCGAGCGGTGGCCCAGGGAGGGCGGCGGCGGCCACAAAGACGAGCGATGAGCCCCCCAAGCGACGCGACTCTCGAGACCCGTCTTGATGAACCGCGGGCGAAGAAGAAGACAAGTGCGATGAGCCATGGGATGGGGTCCCTGAAGGCGAAGAAGGCAGTAGCGATGGCAAGCGCGATGGAGGCAAAGCCAGGCGGTGACGGCTGAAGAAGATGAACCAGTGGCGGCGGCAACTTGACGAAAAACCTTAGGTTTGCCCTGGTACCATCTTATAAATAACGCTTGTATTCATCATAAGGCCAGTGGGCCAATATATATACAAGTACAGGTGTGGTATATATGCAGGAACTCCTTATACAACAAGGAAAATACACAGTTAATAATACACATCTAACAAAGCCTAGCTTAAGCCTTAAGTTGCATTTTATTGTTTAGATAACCTTAAGCTATGGCCATGTCTGAACAGCCCAGCTGCATAGGCTCTTCTACCAGGCAACACACATTGGAAATTAATGCTGTTCCAACACGCATTAAAGGATAAACATGCTATTTGTATTTAAAAATACAATTGTTATGTTGCACGTCATGAACACCTTTTTCGGAAATGTTTTCCATTTTCTGTGCTTTGAGGTAGACCGTAAGGCCTATACCTAGTAAATCCTAGCATGTGGTGGTTGAACACGTTTTACAATAGTAGATCATGTTATTTTCTCACACCTGGTTCTTAGATGTAAAACTTAATTTTTAAAATGCTCTACATCCATTGTGTGTTTATTGTATCACACTTTGTGATACATCGGTGTCTATGCGTTCTGATTGGAGAAAATGTTTATTACTACATGGTTGTGGTAGACCTCGAGGGTCACAAGTTGTACCTTCAAAGTGAGGTTTCTGTAACACATTCTGTCCTTCTTTAGAACTGTCGTTTTTTGTAAGATGTCATATAAACTGGGTATGAATATGAACAGGACACAGTATATTCATCATTCTAGTAAAGTTTTTTCTTGAGTCTATGTATAGTATGTTGACTTTATTATGTGGTAAAGCAACTTTTAGGTCGTGAGGCCTGTAAATTTTTTTGCAAGGTGGTTGCCTCTGACAAAATGGACGGTGAAGCATACTTAGAGGAAAAGCCTTGTCCAGTGGGTGCTTATTGTTAGATGAATCTTTATTCATTCAAATTTTGTCCTTTGTTTATGGTTTTTATGGTATTTTATGTTTTTGAGCTTAAATTGTCATATGACCAACTGCTGTACTATTTTAGTTCTTTGATCTACGGTACCAGGCTGGATAATTTGGATGTGGATCCTGTCTAATGATTGTATGATGGAGTTTGCCACGGCTCAGATGGCTGGCATGTGCAAGGCCCATGTGCAAAGGCACAACTAATGCTCCAGTTATTGGAGACAACACCGCATCCAGTCATCCACATAATTTTTTGGACTCTATTGATTCCTGCTGCAAGTCATTTCTGATATTAATCCTTAATTTCTTATGTACGAATCTGAATCTATTTCTCATTGCAGGAGGCTTCTGGATACTTCTTCTGCCTGGAGGACCGGGCATTACTTTGTAGAGATTGTGATGTTGCTATACACACAGTAAATTCCTTTGTGTCAGTACATCAAAGATTCCTGCTAACAGGAGTTCAAGTTGGCCTTGATCCTGCTGATCCAGTTCCACCTATTGCTGACAAGCATGCTAATGCTGCTGGTGGATCAGTGGATTCACCTACTAAACATTTGCCAAGGAGAAATCCTATGGTCTTATTTTCAGGTGAAAGCACTGCATCTGTTCCTAGCCAAAATGCTATCAATGGAGATTATTCTACGCAGAATTCTGTTCCAAATACCAGGACAGGGGTGGTCGATTGGACTATGAACAACAGTGCAATTAGATCAGTAGTGCATCCACCTAAGTACCTGTCAGAGGAAAGTCCAACACATTTGCTATCTAGTCAGACCACGGCAGCCTTCTCCAATCAAATTAACAGAGATAGTGATCGGGGCTACAACTTGCCATTCTCAGGTGGTGACAGTCTACCCGATTGGCCTGTGGATGAGTTCTTCGGTAACTCAGAATATGGTCCAAACTTTGGCTTTGCTGAGCATGGTTCCTCTAAGGTAATCTAAATATTATATAGATGTGAATTGCTCTGTCGCCTGTCTTTTCTCGCCGTCAATAGCATCTTGTGCTTTTCATTTGTTTTGGAACGCGGGTTCTATAGCATGATGCCATTGGCTAAAATTACTAATGGTTCAGCAGCTTGATGCATTTGAATTTAGGAACTTTTACTGTGACATGATACAGTCTTTTGTTGCAAATGAATTCACTCCAGAAGATTAAGAGTTGGGAACCTTTAAAGCATCTACTAATTTTGGAACGCAGGTTCTATAGCATGATGCCATTGGCTAAAATTACTAATGGTTCAGAAGTTTGATGCATTTGAATTTAGGACCTTTTACTGTGATATGATACTTTCTTTTGTTGCAAATGAGTTCAGAAGATTAAGAGTTGGGAACCTTTAAAGCATCTACTAAGGGGAAATTAGCACCTAAGCTGTAGATTAACGAATAGTCAGAACTTAGCTAGTTACTTGCTGCTAATAACTAATTACTAATATGCTGATGGGTTGGTCCCAGAGTCAACTAGAATGCAGATCGAATTGGTTTTCAGACTCTAGCATAATTTTTTGGCATTCTAAAATTTGTTAACCATTATTCTCAAGCTTAGAAGATTTGTGACTTGAAAGTTTGTGCAAGCGATTTCTGTCCCTTTTTTTAGCTTACTGTATGCTTGTTAGTTGTCAGTTGTCACCATCATTACTAGTATCAATTCATCACAACTACTCATCGTGACTAACTTTTTAACAATCAATTATGAAGTTTTTAGATTAGCTTGTCCTATCTGCAATAGTGGTGGCTAAACCATAATATATGCTGACACAACAAAATTGTAGACTTTAGTGTAGCATTTGCATTTATGCTTAATTCACATGCAGGTAGACTTGCTATTACCATAAAAAACAAACTATTCAATACGATTTCTCTCCCCACTAGGATGAGTTTTTCCATCTGGATATTGTTCTCATTCCATCCTTGTTTTTGGTACACGGTGACAATACTAAGCTGGGGAGTGCCGGGGGATCTCCACAGTGCCGTCTGGCTGAAGGCTTGGTTGCCGAAGAACAGTTAGGCGTGCCCGGATTAGATGCTGATGAATCTCTGAGCCGAGTGCCTGATAATCCATGGGCAGTACCTGAGGTTCCCTCACCGCCAACAGCCTCGGGGCTCTACTGGAAAGGGAATTTGTGTTATCCTGTGTATGACAACACCATGTTCGTCCCTGAAATTTCCTCTCTCGACAGCTCTCAGAACCACTTCACTGTAACTGCTGGATTGAAGCGCCGGAGGAGAGAGTTTTGAATAATCAGAAGAGCACTAGACAATCTCGGTCTAGCAGGCCAATCTTGAAAGAGGTCTCTTGGTGAGCCAAATCACAGGAAGCCGGACTGGATGATTGTTCAAATGAATTCTCCAGTAGTCAGTCTAAAATATGTTGTAATGCTTCGATGATATTTTGTTTCTAAATATTATGGCGAGAGAATTGTTGTGAGCTCTGAGGTGACGGATTTGGATCGATTTGTGTATAGTGAAATAAAGAAGAGCATCGCCAGTACGTGGAAGTTGTCTCTCTAAACTTCCATAGGTGTATTACTTAGATCTGGACTTGATAATTGCCGACTAGGCCTTAAAACTTGCAAGTGAATTAAACTGGATTCAAACCCTACCTTATTCATAATTAGAGAGATTAACATGATACTTTGGCGAACTACTTTGTCTTAAACTGTCCCTGTTTAAAAGTGCTGTGACTTTTAGCTAATTGCGAGAGAAATTGAGAGAGTAAGGGACATATTTTAAAAAACTACGCCGTTTAAAGTGACTTACAATGATGTTTACAAACGATTTATAGAAATCATTTTATTCAGAAGTTGATTTATAAAGCCAAAAGTCATAAGCTGTTTAAAGTATGGCCTAATAGCCTAATTAAAGGCATGTTTGGTTTGAGAAACGCATTAATTCTAGGATAATGGTTGTTTGGTCCACTGTGATGGATTGCTGTCATATTCATCATTTTTCTATTAGCATTATGGTTACGAGTAACTACATTGTGATAGAGCAGCTCACCCTAGTCCTCGAACCAAAGAAGATGGCGAGAAATGGGTTGGCCATGGGGCAAATACACTTCTCAAACAAAGCACCCTTCATCACATGCCCAAGCGTCTCCTGTATTTCTCTCAGAGTGGTTTGATCCAGCTGATGCATAACCTAATGTTTGCTTGGGATAGCAATTTTTCAGATCAGGCAAGGGTGCATTGTTCCATCGAGAACTACAGTCAGTTGATGTTAGACCATATAGATAGGTCTAGAATATTTTAGTGATGAATAATTGACAATGGTTAATTTGTGATAATGAATAATTTGTAATTTTGTTTAGCGTTATGCGAGTTGTGTCGCGTGTGTGGATTGATGTTGGTCAAGTTTGGATGAACTTGTGCCGGAAGAATGTTCTTTGGTCTTTGCATATGCAGGTTGAACATGGAGACGATCGTGGTCAGTGACGAGAAGGACCGGGACTAGGATGAGGAGATCTGAGGTCCAGGCGGTCGAGAATGTCACGCGAGATGGTCGGGCTCATGCTTAGGGCATGTGGAGATCAAGGTGGATGGTGCGTAGAGAAACTACGGGATGTGCGGTCTTGGAGGATTCGACACGTGATGAGTTGAAAAGTTGGAAGTGTGAAAAACTCGTGTTAGGAAGGGTTTCGGGTCCCTTGAAGATTAGTGGCCAAAAGCTTAGTTGAGATAAAATGGCCCATACCTAGTTGAACGAGTTGCATTAGGTTTAATGAGGTGTTTGAGTAGGTTATGTATTTTTAGGACAGCTGCTATATATATGAGATGATTGCAGCGGCCGTGTGAGAAAACAGGACGACGCGTGAAAAAACGACGGAAAAAAGGGAAGACGGCACGTGAGACATGGATGAACAGTGCTCGCGTTTTTTAATAAAAGTTCGTGAGATTTTTAATTCGTATATATTATCTTTTTCCTTATTTTTTGATCTCTAGGGTTTCTCTATGCATTGATCTCTATCTGTGTATTTTTCTTGCTTACATATATGAATTAGTTTTAATTAAAAATCGATTGCTAGATTGAGTGAAAAACATGCTTCTGTTATCTAACGATGGTTTTGTTTCGGTGCTACAGCAGATCGCTACAGTAACCGTGCTACAATGCTGAACCGTAAATCGCTACAGTACCAAACAGTAACTGCTACAATGCAATCGGAAATTTTTTCCCTGTTTTGTGTTTTGTTTTTGTTCTTTCTATTTTTAGATTAAATGATTAGAAGACATAAAATTTGAGAAAAAGCTTCCGCTGTGGATTACAATCATTCACCCTCCTTCTGATTGCCATTGACGATCCTACAAATGGTATCAGAGCAAGTTGCTTTGGCGTCAGAGAGGTATGCAAATCGTCTCTTATGCTAGATGGTACTTATTTTGTCTTTTGGAAGTATCGGATGCAAGCTTATATTGAGACTCAAGGTAGTGATGTTTAGAAAAAAGTTTCTACACCATATGAGGTTCCTGCTGCTATTACTAATTTAAATAAAGCAGATGTTGATTTAAATGCTCAAGCTCGTAACTTGCTATTTCAAGGATTTCTCGTAAAGAGTTTGATCGTGTAGCTCATATTAATTATGCCCATTTAATATGGAAAACTCTTTGCGATTATCATGAAAGAACCACTAAAATCATGAAAGTGCGTAAAAATCTTTATCAAAAAGAATATTATGATTTTTCTATGAAACCTGGTGAATCTATTGATGATCTCTTTGCTTTTTTTGAGAAAATATTGAGTGATCTACTCGGTGTTAGTGTTAATCCTGCTGATGAAGATGATGTAACTAAAATTTTGAGATCTTTAGGTTCTGAGTGGTTGATGGTTGTCACAACTATTAATCAAATTGTCGATCTTGATACTTTAACCATGAATAATTTTTATTCTAGATTGAAAACTTATGAGATGGAAGTTTTGTCATCCAAGATTGATAAATCTTCACCTTTAACACTTGTGACTAACCCGTGTAGGCTGTTTCGTCGAGTGTTTTGTCTTGTATTTCTTTGTCTGCCTTGTCTTCTTTTTCAGAGGAACAGTTCGAGCAGCTTCCTAAAGAGGGCTTGGTGTTGATCTCCTCACGAGCGTACAAGGCACTTAACAATGCAAGGATGAGGAAGTGAGGTGCGTGTCAGGTCCGATCAGGTGCTATGAGTGTGATGAGCTAGGCCACATTAAGATGGATTGTCCCAAGCTCAAGAGGAAGGTGATCAAGGAAGACAAGAATTATCGTCGTCGGCCATCCAAGAACAACAATACCAAGGGTGGCAATCTCCGTCGCAAGTTTGCTGAAAAAATCATATTGGCTATTGAGCTTCTTGATTTGAGTGATGTGGAATATGAAAGTTGCGACGACGACGGCGATGCTAAAGGTAAGAAGAAGAACAATGATGACTTCACGGGCATGTGCTTCATGACAGGCAACAACAATGATGATAGCAATAGTGATCCTGATAAGGTAAGATCATCATATGATGAGCTTGAAGATGGTTTGATTAAACTTACTATTGAATAAAAAAAAAGGCAAAACATAAATTGAAAGAAAATAATTGTGTTGTTGAAAGCCTAAATTCTAAAATTAATAGACTTAGAGCTTTAATTCCTAATGATGAATTATGTGAGTATTGCCAAGTTTACATTCTGAGTTGAAGGCTACTAGGTCTATTAGTGCATCAAATCTTATTTAACTTAGAGATGTAACTGACAAATTTGATGAATTAAAATTGATACATGACTCTTGTGATAAAAATTAAAATTTGCTAATGATGAAATTGAAAAGCTCAAATCTAGTTCTTCTACATGTTTAGAGTCAAGTATTTCAAATGCTCAACTAAATCTTGCTCTAATTGTGAATTGCTAGAAGTTAGACTTAACTCATCTCAGGAATCTATTCAAGAATGCTTTATCATGAAAACATGTCTTGCTCAAATTGTCCTAAGTTAAATATTGAAATTGATGCTTTAACTAGGCAATTGAATGATTTTGCTAAAAAGAAAAGATTGGCTCAATCTCTGAATGATTTTGCTGAAAAGAAAAGATTGGCTCAATCTCATGATTTCAAGATTTTTGTGAATGAACCTGTTAAATGCACTGCTTGTTCCACTTTGGCTAAGGAAAATGAGTATCTTAAGGATACTTTAGATAGATTCTCTTTTGGTAAGAAAAATCTGAATATGATTCTAGATAAGTCAAAAATAAGTGTGAAAAATGGTGGTCTAGAATTTAATTTTGTTGAGCATGCCAAGAATAATCATCCTAAGGTTGTTAAGTTTCTTGAAGCTGAAAAAATTGAAGTAAAATCTGAAGCAAAACAAACTGTGTTTAAATTTGCTGGCTTTGTACAAAGTTCATCGAATAATAATGTAGGTGCTAGCTCATTATCTCAAAAGAATTCTGGTTATGTCAAATTCCATTGCACTTACCGTGGAAGAGATGGGCAATTACATGAATTTTGATTTAGGCGTGACAAAAAAGAAAAGAAAGAAAGATTGAATGCTTTAAGATAAAAACATGCAATCTCTTTTGTTCCTAGAACTAATGTGAAAACTAAGTTTTTAGAGAACTTTTATGATGATTTTAAATCTGCTTCACATGCTGCTTTGACATATAATTCAAATAAGTCATGTTCTTTTTGGCATTTTGATCATCCACATGCTCATGGTTTTGGTTCTAGATTTGTTGCTGTTTCTCCACATCGTGTGTCATAGTATTGGATTCCTAAATCTTATTTTACTAAGCCCAATACTGTGAGACCGATGTTTCCTGCAATGTAAAAACAGCTAATGAGGATGGAGAACATGAGCTTGAGTGGATTCTGATCTTTTATGTCATTGCTTGGTTGGAACACTTGATGGTTTTTTACTCCTTTGATGGCTTCCAAAAGATTCCACTTTTTGAGACCATGTGGAAAAGGTGATGTACTTTACACCCTATTGAGTTGGATTCTCAGGTTGCTGATATTTTTTTTCAAAACCACTTGATTCTGTATGTTTTGCTCTTTTACGAAGTGAGTTTGGGCGTGTTGCATCCTATATGCTTATTCTGAGGGGAGTTTGGTGTTTAAAAATTTATAAAGCTTTGTTTATTATACTTGTCAAATAAATCAACGAGTCCAAGCCATTGAAATTAACTGATTGTCGAGCTTTCTATAGTATATTTACTCATGTGTTGTGTAGTTTTGATCATGACTGGTTATAATTATTGGTTGCACTTGGACTAAAGTATGACATGACAGAATATTTTGATTAGATTGATTACAAATAATATTTTGTGATGTTCATAAAAAAGAATTAGCTTGATTGTGAGTCTTATTTTAAATTTTGACTATGTGGCTCACATATTTTATATTGTAATCTTTTTATAATCATTAAATTTGGCATGTTATAAAAAAATAGAAAGAGGCATTTAGAAAGATGTATGCTCCAAGCATACCATGGTAAACAAAAAAAGGGACACAAAAAGTGCACAAGATGAAAAAAATATGTTTCAAGTATACCACCATTTATAAGAAGTAAGCTATCATGAAAAGAAATATGCTACAAGCATGCCACATGCGTAATAATCGAATGTGGAGCAATAGGTTATTATATGAGATTATTAGCTCGTCTAAATTAAAGATTTACTTTACTTTTAGGCTTTGACCTTTTGTTGTGATATCTCATTGTGCTCTCTATAATTGGTTTGATTATTATTGAGATGCCTGTTATTGATATAAATTGCTTAATTATATTGAAACTTTGTTTTGATGTTGCAGACTGAGCAACGCTCAGTTCTCCCATCTTTGATTTTCTACTTATTGGAAAATAGGAGGAGCCGAGGAGGACAGTGTTTTTCACGAAATCTTAATCTTAATCTGAGCCGTCCAATCTCGAATCCGATGATCCAGATCGCGCGCGGTGTACAGCAGATCCTTGTCCTGGGCCTCCTGGCATACCTCAAGCAACAGGAGAACACCGTGCGCCCCCGACTCCGCCCGGAACCCTTGACCGGAGCAAATGATGCTCCGCCGCCTCTCTCCGTGCCTCCGCCAAGCCCTCCTCTCATCCACCACCACCTCATCCTCCATCCTGCACCGCGGCGTGCACTGCCCTGACCCTAGCCTCGCGCTTCCCCACGCCCTGCTTCCCCAATGGCGCCTTTGCACCGCCGCGGCCTCCTCCTCGCCGCCGCCTCCTCCTCCATCCCGGCCTCAAGGCCCATCACAGTCCGGCGGCAGATCCACCGCCTCGTCGCTGAACCCCGCCGAGGTCGCCAAGTTCGCCGCCATCGCCGAGACCTGGTGAGATACTGAGATCCCTCCCTAGCCCCTGGCCTGGCCTTTTGGGATGATGAATTGCCGTGCTTTTGCTGAATGCTTGGTCAAAATTTTGGAGTAGAGTGGACTTGAATGATATGCAATTATGCATGTTTTAAGTAAGTGTGTATTTGAAGGATGGCGATGCACACTGCCTCTAGTCCGATAGTCAAGGCACTTCAGTTGAACAAATTTATTGGCCTAATTTTTTGGATGCGAATAGCAGCATGCTCTCGTTTGGAAGCAGGTCTCCCATAGTGATGAACACCCTGGAGTTTGGGGGATCACTGTTGGCATTGCGAACTGCAGAATGGGATTTCGGTTCTGATACAACCATGAGATGGTTAAATAAGCTGCAATAGCTCATGTAGTTTGTTGATGCAGTCCAGTAAATTGGCGTACATTTTTGTGGATACCAACATATCGCTAGCTATTTTCAGGGCACAAAAACTATGGCAGTGTGCAGGCTACTGCGTGCGGAAAATATCTAAATAGGTGTAGGTGTACCTTGATGAGCCGTAGTTATCAAACCTAATAGTAGGATTTGTGCTCTTTGATTCTTTGTATTATATCATCCTAGTTCTATGTAGAACTATTCGCCTACCAGTGCAACACTTTGTAGTAATTTGCGTATGAGATGCTCAAAATGAAGGGAGCTACAAGTTTTTTTGCTTTGCATACAATTTCTTATTAATGGTGGCACTGTTTCTGGAATAAACAGGTGGGATGCTGATGGTCCATTCAAACCCTTGCATTTGATAAATCCAATCCGACTGTCTTTTATCCGCTCCACACTCTGTAGACATTTCAGGTACATTGCCACACTCTTAACATATTCATTTTTTCTGATTTCACTGGTGGTCGCCTGAATAAATATATACGATATATGCATAGATCACTGGCCCCAATTATTGGAATGCATTTTCTTTTTGATGGAGCATTACTGTTGTGTTCTTTTTAATTAAAGAAAATACAGCTATTGGACTGCTACTTGTACCATGCCTTATTCCATATTGCGATCATTTTCCCATTTCTTTCTCATAGTGAATATTTATCCTTGCCTTTTGCTCTTTTTTTTTTTTTGCCTAAAGAGCATCCTAAGAAGGGATCCATTTTGCTATATTCTGCCTAAATTTCATTCTTCCAGGCGGGATCCATATTCATCTAAGCCACTTGAAGGTCTTAAAGTTATTGATGTTGGATGTGGAGGTGGCATTCTCTCAGAGGTAGCAAGGCTTTCTCCATCAATCATTTCTTAGAATTACTACCTTCTGGCATTTAACATAGGCTCATGTGGTTCATTGTTATAGAAATGGATGTGTACTAATTTCCTTCTTGCTTATCATATTCTTTTTGATACCAGGTGTTATATTGTACAATACGCATATTGAACTTTTAGATTTGAATTCATTTTCACATCTATACTCATCTTTCATCATGTTGGCTTACTAGTGAGTCTATAATGTATGTCTTAAACTAACCAAGCTCCTAACCGTATTCTCCTTGCCTACAATTTGAGTCAAGCTTATTGATGTAAAGTTAGTGCATTTGCAGTTTTTTTGTGTTTCTACTTTACTGGTATTTTTCGCACCTAATAAAATGGCTCATTTAATTCCAATTTATGTTTGAATTGATCCATGGCTTAGGCTGAAAACCTCACACCTGCAGTACTGGTTCTACTCAGGAATATTATGTAATAAATTTGTACTTACGGTGTTATTAATGATTTCATAAAATTTGTAACGTTGGCACACACAGATATACGATAACTAGTTGATTTGAAATTGTTAAGTGTTTTTGTCTCAGATCAATCATCAATGCCTTTTGGGTGTCAGAGTGCAGTTGGGGACAGTAGCATGTGCTTGCTTCTTTGTGTGATTGACCTGACAAATATATATATAAGTATGTTATATAATTTGGATTCTTGTGCCGGATGACAGCCTCTTGCTCGGATGGGAGCTATGGTTACTGGAATTGATGCTGTCGACAAGAATATAAAGATTGCACATATTCATGCTGTATGTATAAACTCATCTTCATGTAAAATATTAGGTAGATAAAGTTGTGTTTGTTTTTCTCAAGACTGATTTTGGCATCTTATGGACAATAAAGTGTATACTGCTAAGTTTAGGTACTGGCTTATGGCTGACATCAATGAAAAATAATGTTGCTGCCATATAATACTACTAAGTACATTTGCTTTCATACCTTAGTCTGATAATATTGCGTCGTGATCACTGTGTATACTATATTAATCTTTTCAGGACTAATGACTTATTTTCCCCGACCTGTAGTCATTCAATGCCCCTAAAAGTGCATTAATTGGTCATGATTTCATAATGCCAGAATTGCCTGAGCCAGAACCACGATAAATTCATTATCTTTTCAGCCAATGTTTTTCGTTCTTATATTCACAGGCATCTGATCCAACAACTGCTTCCATTGAGTATTGCTGCACAACAGCTGGTCTCTCTCTCTCTCCCTCTCCCTCTCTCTCTCGCTTAATTAGTCACTTGCAGGACATATTTGAGTGGCAGTTTAGTTATGTTGCTCCACTAATATCTAATTTATGTAATCAAAATATATGCTATCTTGCTTGAACAACATTTTTTTCTCAGTAATTATGTGTAGTAGACTGTGTGCGTTGTTCTCTGGAAAACTTGATAGAGCAAATGTTCTCCATCAGTTTAACACAGAAAGTATCTCAATAATTATATATAATAAATTAACCGGACTATAAAGGAAGAACAACAACTTCCCAATTTTGATAGGATAGAACAAATTTAGACATATAAGTGAGCGGTCCCTGCTATTTCTTATGACTGTGACCAGAGCAAAACTTATGTGACTTATTGTTCATATGCAGAGGAATTGGTAAAAGAGAACAAGCAATTTGATGCTGTAATTTCTCTTGAGGTATGCTCATTTTTCATCCCATCTAAACCCATCCTGTCCTTAAAACAACATGTTTGATCATAAACAGAGTCACTTCATAGCTTATTTATCATGGCATGCACTATCTTAGAGATGTTTTTGGTAATTTCTGAAAAGGTGCCTTTTTTGTTTTGAGTGATATTGTAGAATGCTTTGATTGTTCTGTACATGCATTGCATATTGCTTCCCACGTGTGCTCATTTTCGCCTCTGATTAAGGGACAACCACTGTCAGAAACATAGATTATAAGGAGGCATATGTATCTCGTGCTCCCTCTCCTGTATATGCCTTTTGTTTTGGATGTTGCTTGCTGTGAGAGCAAATATGCTTGTACTTGTGTCAGCCCTGTTATAGTGTTAGATGGGAATTTTTTTCATGCACATCTAAATCTCAAGCCATGTGTACAACCAAAAGGAGTCATCCATGAGAAATATCTGGAGAACTTATGCATTCTACAACAGATATCATAGCAGTATAGGACAATGTACAAGCTCATCTGTGAATAGAATTATTAAGGGAATCCTATGCACTCACCAGTCATCACAGCTTTTTTTTTTTGGGTCTGTTGCATTTACAGCTCTCTTAACTGCAACTTATGTACTGGATCAGAAATATGGATTAATCTTAATATATTTGCAGGTGATTGAGCATGTTGCAAATCCTCTGGAGTTCTGCAAATCTCTCTCCGCTTTGACAGTTTCTAATGGCGCCACTGTGATTTCTACAATCAATCGGTCAATGAGAGCATATGCAACTGCAATAGTTGCTGCTGAGTATATTCTCAATTGGGTTAGTATATCTGTCCCTCGTGCATGTTTTAGCTTCATTTCCTAAAATTGATTCAGTTGGTTGGGTAGTCCATTATGTTGGATAATTTTTCCATTTCTTTGTGGCTAGCTTAGTGAAGTCTTGCCTCTTGAGAGTGCAACTTAGTAACACCTTTCCAATGGCTTATGCGTCTGAGCAATTTTTAGCCACAACAAAACTGGTTGTTGAAATCTTCAAGTATTCAAGTGTATAGTAGGTTGCACAGATGACAGATGAACACATGCATAGGGCCACGTTGATCTGTATAGCTAGTTAGTAGTTAGCTGTGTTTATTGGGTTGTAAACTCAGAATTCGGTAATGGTCCAAATCTCCACAGAAACATTCATCTGCTTTTATGTTTCTGCAATCACGTTGATCTGCACAATTATCAACAAGCTGTTTGATCATATGCTCAGGCTAACTTAAAGGTGACTCTTGTGGCAATGGCCACAACAGTCGGCAGAGTCTACTCTTTCCCCCTTGGGGATATGGAATCAGAAGAGGTAGAGAGCAAGTAGTGGGAGAGAAAAACTAGTGAGTAAAAATGACCGAGTTCCCTTGCCTCATACCCCTTGAGGGCTTATATAGATATGAATGAGGCAGGATGGAAATTTCCTATCTTGTTTCTCAATAATTACAAAGGGTAAGGTTATATCGGTACATTCCTTTAGACATGCCGCACTATGCTATTGGTTTGCTCCAAGGTCCACCAGCTAATCCTAACGGCTCAAGGGATTGGGCACTCCCACAACAATACTACTTCAACATCAAGCTTCAAGGTTCGCATGCGGGGGTCGACATAGCTAATTGCCCCAGCCCCTCGGGGACCTAAATGCCCAAAACCTCGAGGAACGAGTTCACTTCCATTGGCGAAGTTGTAGTCACCCTGTCTTCGGAGCACACGATTTGTAGAGACGAAGCTATCATGGTAGGGCTGCATTGCCAAGGCAATGCCTTCGAGGCAGGTGGCGAAATCGCGGTCATCTTGTGGAGACCATGCCTCCGAGACAGGCGGCGTGTAGGGGTGGAACCGTCGTGGTAGGGCCACCCTGCCGTGGCAATGCCTTCGAGGTAGGTGGCGAAGTCGCGGTTGTCCCGCGGAGGCCATGCCTGTGAGACGGGCAATGCGTAGGGGTGGAGCCATGGAGGTAGGGCCGCTCTACCGAGGCAATGCCTTCGAGGTTGGTGGCGAAGTCGTGGTCGTCCCATTGAGGCCATGTCTCCAAGATGGGCGACATGTAGGGGCAGAGCCATCACAGAAGGGTCACCCTGCCGAGACAATGCATTTGAGGTAGGCGGCGAAGTCATGGTCGTCCCATCGAGGCCATGCCTTCGAGATGGGCGACGTGTAGGGGCAGAGCCGTCGAGGTAGGGCCGCTCTGTCGAGGCAATGCCTTCAAGGCAGGCGATGAAGTCGCGGCCGTCTTGTCGAGGCCATGCCTCCGAGACGGGCGATGCATAGGGGTAGAGCCATCGCTGTAGGGTTGCCCGCTAAGGCAATGTCTTCGAGGTAGGCGGCGAAGTCGTGGTCATCTTGTCAAGGCCATGCCTCCAAGACGGGCGATGTGTAGGGCGGAGCTGTTGAGGTAGGGCCGCCTTGATTCGCCTTGTTGCTGCCTTTTCTAATGGGCTAGTAACGTTCCCCCGTTCGGCAGCGTTGGTGTGATTGGCTAGGCCGGAGGCACCCCACGCTGGCGCGAAGAGGCGATCAACGCCTTGCGGGAAACAAGGTGGCTCAACACAACGGTAGCCCGAAGGGCCTTTCGAAGCCCGCGAGGCAGAGAGGCAAGAGCTGAGGAGGCTGGAGTTGCGGAGCCCGTGTTGACATGGAGACCAACGCAGCGCGGTGGTGGCTCAACCGGAGCCGAGCGAAGGATGGCGCCGTTGAGCCCGTGTCGACGTGGGGACTGGCGCGGTCGAGGCCAGTGCGTCGCGGTGGAGACTCGGCTGGAGCCGAGCGGGAGTACTTGTGATGTTGGCTTAGGCATGTAGCAGCACACGTGCACATGCACAGCTAATGGCTGGTGATGCACCTGCTTTGCAAGGATAGGACCTGGGCGCAGGGCATGCAGGTGGTGGCCATCTCTAGCATCCTTACACGGTCTCCGCGGACGGCTACAACTGTTGTAGCTATATAGTGAGTAGAGTTTACCCTTTTTCTCTTGGCGATATAGAATCAGGAGAGCTAGAGAGAGCCAGTAGTGAGAGAGAGAACCAGTGAGTAAAAATAGTTCCCTTGTTTCATACCCTCTTGGGGGCTTATATACATCAATGAGGCATAATGGGAATTTTCTATCCTGTCCCTCCATAATTATAAAATGGTAATGGCATATCGGTATATTCTTTTAGACATGCTACACTATACTATTAGGTTTGCTCTAAGGTCTATTAGTTAATCCTAACGGTCTGAGGGACTGGGCACCGCAACAACAGTTATGTTCAGTTGAATGTGAATCGATGTTTACACTGCGTTCTAAACTATTTTCCCTGTACTTTACAGCTTCCTAAAGGCACACATCAGTGGTCCAAACTACTTACCCCTGATGAGCTAGTCCTAATACAGAAAAGAGCCTCAGTCTCCGTAAGCTCTCAATCACTATAATATGTTGATTTCGTTGCAAGTTCTGTAACTGATAGCTTGATATATATCACCAGGTACAAGAAATGGCAGGGTTTGTGTATAATCCGTTGAGTGGAGAGTGGTCCTTGTCAGATGATATTAGTGTAAATTATATTTCCTATGGCATCAAGAAAAGCGAAACACCATCAACAATGTCATAGAAACAAGGTTAGCACAGTTGTGGTCCGAGAAAACGAATTGACCGTGCATCATCAGAACATTTTTCTTGGAAGAAAAATGTGTGCCACTTCAATATTTCAGCAGGGGTGAGAATCAAATAGCAAACAGAGGTTTTCCTCTCCTTTTTGTTAACCTCAGGAACAGGGGGCATGGAGTATTACGACTGGAAGCCCCATCGAGAAGTTGATGAGAGAGCTAACAAGTAGTGCTAGCTTTGTTTTTCTTTGATTGTAATAAGTATGCTTCGGACAAGTTTCTCAAATTCGCGGCAATATCTTGTTCTTCATAAAGTAAATACAATACGGTTGTGATTTATGATTTTCGCTGAACAAATAAACGATATGATTTTTCGCCATCTTTTTGAAGTGACTTAATGAGATAGCATTTTCGAAGTGATTTATCGGCATTCGATTTATTTGCGCAAACGTTTGTATTAGAACCAAAAGCTATCGGTTATAGCCGAAAAGATGCAGCCATATATCTAATGTCTTTTCAACCATGAAACATAATGATAGAAAACCAGTTGTACATATTCAATAGAGTAAATTACGCCTTAATACTTTCATTTCGCACGAGGGTAGACTAAATAAAATTTTATTTTTCACTGGCCAATCAATTCCAGTCCCAAACAAGGCAATCAAATTAAAGAAACAAAAAAAATCAAAAATTTTATATACTAATTTGTCGTTATGTATTGCTAGTTTGAACTAAACAAAGTTAGGCTAGTGTAAAATTTTATTTAGTTCACTCTGATGCAAAGTAAAAGTATGGGTTAACTCTGGTGCGAAATAAAACAAGTAATAAGTTATCTGGTGCAAAGTACAATTTACTCTCTTTAATATCATAGGTCCATTTGGAGTAATTTCAACCATGAGAACGTACTGATAGAAAACCACTCTTACATAATAATCTCATAGGTCCATACGCAGCAGACATGGATAACCACTATTAAAGTTGAAATACAAGCATACAACATCTTCGGGTGTTTATTAAGTGCGGGATAAACTGCCTAGTAACATAACAATCAGCCAGTACGATCTTGCAACGTTATTACAGACATGGCTGATGGTGGCAGTCAAGAACACCATCATATTACGTCCATAGCAACCATTTCATTTGCATTGGGACATGCTCATGCACCATCATCATCTTCGACAGTGTTGACACGCTCACACTCGTCAATCCATTCGCTATATCTGCAAAGGAAAAAAAATCCAGCTCATTTCCAGGTGCGGATAAACGTAACGAATTTGAAATTAACTGGCAAGAGTTAAGAATTATTTGTTGGCCTTGACTTACATGTCAATAGGTTCAGTCAGCGCTGCAACAAAGAGATCATCGAATTAGTATAAACTTGAAAACATGCAGCTTAACAAAGGTCTATTTCTACTAAACACTATATTCTATACAAGACCAACACAACAGGTTTAATTCTAACGAATTCAGTTTCTTTCAAGCAATTCAGTTAACTCAGACTAGGACATGACAAATAGGGAGCTGCAGGGTTTAATGTCTTGACAGGCATGATTTCATGAAGGTGCGGTTTAGTAGTTACCAAGCAAGTGCATATAAGTAGATAACTCAAAGAAACAGTTTTTTCAGAAATTTTTCCTGCAATCATTCAGCATTAGTAATGGTCAAATTCCATATTTGATATTGCTTTGTTATACCCTAGTTCTTTACTACAGATTTCGGTTTACTCCTTCAGTTCTGATCCAATATGCCCTAGTTGGTTACAGTGACTAACCAACTAGAATACAACATGAAATAGGCATGACTCTTGAGAAAATTATAGGTAAACTATATTCTGTTCCCAGAGGAGTAAATGTGATTTCATGTTGCCTCGTTCATTAGTCCATTAAATTGAAAAAGAACAAAACTTATGAGCCGATTGCTGAGTGGGATTTTCTTGTCAGAATTTCCTAGCTGCAAATCACTTGTACGACATCTAAATTAGGACTACACTATGCAATCTACATATAATTTGGACATACCATTCACGGTGGTGCTGAAGTTTTCCTGACATATTCTACAAGAAGCTTCACCAATCAGATTCTTCATATCACTGGAGAAAAGAGGGAAACCAAGTAAAAATGCTGAATACATTACCATAGGTCCATAAATAGCATAAACCAACAAATAAGAAAACTGGTGAAAATGGTGCTCACATTCGGCATTCAACACTACTCCCATGATTGCAGAATGGGCAGGAAAAGACAGTATCAAGCTTGTCCATCCGCTTCTTAGGAGGTGGCTTAGCCGCAGACTTTCTCTTCCCCATGGTTCAACTTTTCTTCCTTCAAAATCAAACCAAGAATAGTGACTATCATCTACTGATTACTGAACGACCATAAGATGTACACATATATGAAGTTTCTAGTTGTAAAGAACATGCCACAAGACACAACAATAGATGAATTCTTTTCAACAGCAAATATATACGAACAAATCCAGTGCATTCTACATAATGTGTAAAATACATATTCGCGAAATAAACTTGAAGTGATTTTAGGCCAACAAAATACATATTTGCGAAATAAACTTGAAGTGATTTTAGGCCAACTTACCAAGGTACACAACATAAAGATACTTTTAGAAAAAGCTACAGAATTCCGTAATCACAAGAGATAGAAAACTAATCATAATGGACTCACGATTCAGGAACACAAGACCTTGTCTGTTCCTGCCATGGATACTATATCCACTGCTCAATTAAGAAGAAACTGATCGATATATATGCTTAAAAAGAGATAGTTTGACATCGCTCTTCCAATCCAACCTAGAATTTACCTCTCGCAAAAACATAGGGATAATAAACATCCAACAACCTCTTTCGATCAAGAAATTTGGGACTAACCCTAGCCTATTCATACGTCACGCCTTCGACCAAGAACGGGCCAACCTACCTGATCAAACAACAATCAACGACAAGACTATTCCTGAATTCGACCATGAACGCCCTCAAGATCCCATGGTAACGGATCGGGCGGACCAGCCCCATCAAGAAACAAACTTATACACACCAACGATGCTAAATCACAGCCAAAAGGAAGAGAGAGAAAAAATTGCACATATCGCATGAAATTCCATGAACCAGACGAACAGGAAACGAAAAATAAAGGGATTCCAAAGACTAATTGGGGATCCCTGCTCACCTCGGGGCGTCGAAGGATTTTGGGGGAACGCCGGGATGGGGGAGGAGAGAGCGCAAAAGAGGAGAAAGGGGGAAGAATGAGCGTCAGGAAACGCCTCATTTTATAGCGCGACGCGTGGTTGGCTTGGTGACAATACTGGGTCTCAACCAAGTCCACACCCGTTGGGTTTGGGGCTTTGGGCTCGAGATATTTGCCGAGCCGGGCGCCGCCGCCGCCCACCCGAACATGGCGGCCGCCTCCAGCAGCCACCACCCCGTCCACCATGCTCACCTCGCGGCTCTCCTCAACCCATCCCCGCGCTCGCCTCCGCTCCCGCTTCCACTCCGCCGGCGCCACCTCCCGCTCTCGCTCCCCGCGGCCTCCCGCCTCGCCGCCACCTTCCCCCCGCTGCCCCTCCTCATCTCCCTCCTCTCCGCCCTCCGCCTCCTACTCCCACCGCCGTCGCGCCCCTTCGACGCACTCATCAAGGCCTATGCCTCCCTCTCCCGCGCCTCCCTCGCCGCCGCGGCCCTCGCATTCGCTCGTTCCACCGGGTACGCTCCTTCCGTGCCGGCCTACAACGCCGTCCTCCTCGCGCTCTCGGACGCCTCGCTCCCCTCCGCCCGGCGCTTCCTCGCCTCCATGCTCCGCGACGGCGTGGCGCCCAATGTGTACACCTACAACATCCTCGTCCGCGCGCTCTGCGCCCGAGGCCGCCGGGAGGAGGCGCTCGACGTCGTGGGCGACATGCGCGGCTCGGGCTGCGCGCCCAACGCCGTCACGTACAACACACTCGTCGCGGCGTTCTGCAGGTCCGGGGATGTGGACGGCGCGGAGAGGCTCTTCGGTGTGATGCGGGAGGGAGGCGTGAGGCCGAACCTGGTGACCTTCAACTCGGTGGTGAATGGGCTTTGTAAAGCGAGGAGGATGGAGGACGCGCGCAAGGTGTTTGATGAAATGTTGAGGGAGGGGTTCACGCCGGATGGGTTCAGTTATAACACCTTGGTGGGTGGGTACTGCAAGGCGGGGTGCTTGCATGAAGCATTGTCAGTGTTTTCCGAGATGGCACAGAAAGGGGTTGTGCCGGATGTTGTGACATTTACGTCGCTGATCCATGCAATGTGCAGGGCTGGGAACTTGGAGCGAGCAGTGGCGCTGGTGGGGCAGATGAGGGAGAGGGGCCTTCGGATGAATGAGATTGCTTTCACAGCACTGATAGATGGGTTCTGCAAGAAGGGGTTCTTGGATGATGCGTTGTTTGCAGTGAAGGAGATGAGGGAATCTGGGATCCAGCCATCAGTAGTGTGTTACAATGTGCTTATTAATGGTTACTGCAAGTTAGGAAGAATGGATGAAGCTTGGGAGTTAGTCCATGAAATGGAAGCTAAAGGTGTGAAGCCTGATGTTGTGACATACAGTACAATTCTCACTGGATACTGTAAGATTGGTGATACAAATTCTGCATTCCAATTGAATCGTCAAATGCTCAAAAAGGGCGTGCTTCCAGATGCAGTCACCTACTCATCGCTCATAAGGGGTCTTTGTGAGGAGAGAAGACTCAACGATGCCTGTGAGCTCTTTGAGAAGATGCTTCAGCTTGGCCTACAACCTGATGAATTTACTTATACAATGCTCATTGATGGCCATTGCAAGGATGGGAATGTTGAGAGGGCTCTTTCTCTGCATGAGATGATAAAGAAGGGAGTTCTCCCTGATGTTGTGACGTACAGTGTGCTTATAAATGGGCTTAGCAAATCAGCACGTACAAAGGAAGCACAACGGTTGCTCTTCAAATTGTATTATGAAGATCCTGTTCCAGCCAATATTAAGTACGATGCCCTGATGCATTGTTGTAGCAAAGCTGAGTATAAGAGTGTGGTGGCTCTCCTGAAGGGATTTTGCATGAAATGTTTGATGAATGAAGCTGATAAAGTATACCAGTCAATGTTGGACAGAAATTGGAAACTTGATGGGTTTGTTTATAGTGTACTTATTCATGGGCATTGTAGGGGAGGAAATGTTATGAAGGCTCTCAGCCTCCATAAAGAAATGCTGCGGTGTGGTTTTGCTCCAAATTCAACAAGCACTGTTTCCTTGGTTAGGGGTTTATTTAAAGAGGGGATGACTTTGGAAGCAGATAATGTGATTCAGGAGTTGCTGAATTGTTGTTCCCTAGCAGATGCAGAAACATCAAAGGCTCTTATTGACCTCAATCGGAAGGAAGGAAATGTGGATGCTGTGGTTGATGTTCTGCATAACATGATAAGGGATGGACTACTTCCAAGCTCAGTGTGAAATGTGGTATTCAGAAACGTTCCTCTCTTTGTGGAATACTGGAATTACATGATGGCCATAGATCTCCTTGGAGCATTTCTTGTGTCATGCCTTGCTCTCATGTCATGATCAGTGCTCTGTGCAAGTATATACTTGCCATGAGTCAATGCCCTTCTCACTAATTTGCCCTTTCAAGTATATACTCGCTCTCACGTCATGATCAAAGCACTCTCGCATATCATTCTTAATTATAAATGCCCTTCTAACTACTTTGCTTTTTAAAGATAAAATAAATACTTTAAATCCGTATTATGAGACGTTACCAGTCCCATTTGGTTTGTTATGGTGCATCCAATGTAGCTTTATGCTTCCACTATTCTCTCTTTTTCTAAGAGGCTAAAAAACACCCTCCTTGTTTTTACCATTGTATTTTGCTTGGACAAAAGCTAATCTTGATGACACTGACAACATGCAAAAATGAATATACTATTGTTGGTTTTTTCTGGTTGTGTTTCCCTTGTTTAATTTTTAGACAAAATTACCCAATTTTCAATCACTGACTTCCAAGCGTTTGGTTTGCTGCAGAATGAAGACTTTGAAGTGCCTGAAATATCAAATCATACACTCCAAGGGAGCCACTTATATCCACCAACGAAGGCACTCTAGAAAACAAACAACTGTGGAACAGAGATATTGAAAACTGGCAATCATAAGTCATGGTCCACTGCAACGCTGTGAAATGGAGTTTGGTTTGGAAGGGTTCCATGACCGTTTTGTGTATGCTCCACCCTAATAATCTCTGATCGTTGCCAATGGAATGTTTTGGGCATGGTGTTGCTTGCCGTTGTTGAGGGATAAGCCAATAACAATCAAACTTGAGATAGTTGCTCTTTCTCGGCTTCTTGCTTGAAGAAAATCAAAATGGCTGTTCGTGGAAATGAAGAACATGAAGAAAATAGAACAACCACTGACAATTCAGGTACGTATGTGTCTTAACACACTGGCGACGGGTAAATATCCTTAATGCTTTACAACTTCGGATCATGTATTTGTGTGGGTCACATGTAGCAACTTAATTAATTTAGAATTAGCACCCGTTCTTCCGCAGAAGCCCACCTAAATCTATCTATTATATAGTATATAATTAATTAAAACATTGTTTAAAGGAGCTACCACATTCTTTTTGAGGGGCTAGAATTTCCCACATTGATCAGAGAACCAAGAGAAACAACTACACCGTTTATTTGGTGGTTCTTGATTATAACTGTGCTTATTGATTATATATTAGAGCTATTATAGTTGTATAACAAGTACAACTATATTTTCAAATATAAACTTATATGTATTGTAGTACCTACCTATACGGGCAATTTGGCTAGTTGACATTATTTGCCGTTCGGTTAGTTGACATCATTTGCAATTCGGCTATTTAACATTGTTTGGCCTACAACATTTATCAACGGCTATTGGCCTACAAATTTACCATCTTAGGTTGCAGCTAAACTCTCTTTTCTCAGGTTGCATTATTACCACCAATTACATAGTGTCAGCTGCTCTCCTTCTCCATCTTCTCGACCCTCCTTAGCACCTCTTTCTCCCTGTTGTCCATCTCCCTGGCCTCCTCCGCGGTGAACGGCGGCGGCAGCGTGCATGGGTCAAAGCCGACGACGTACCTCTCCATGGACTCCTCCAAGCAGTGCCGGTGCCGTCCGTTGGCGGGGCAGGCCATGGACTGGGTGCAGATCTCGACGGCCTTCTCCGGGACGGTGGGCTTGTAGCGCAGCAGCTTGGCGTACTCGGTGAGCAGGTGCAGCATGTAGTCATAGACATAATCCATGCTCATCTCCTCCCGTGCAAACCGGCTGCCTTGTTCGCCGATGAGCTGCGCCTGAGCTGGGTGCTTGTTGCCCCAGTCGACGGCGAACTTGATGGACTCGCACATATGGTCCCGGCTAATGGGCCAGTAGTGCTTGCCGGCGATGAGCCCCCTTGACAAGATGTCCTGGAAGGGCGACACGACGAACAACATCGGCGAGTCGCACGCCAGGATGTACTTCTCGCTCACCGACCATGCATTCCCCTCTATGTATATCTTATACCTGCATGCACATTTGCCATTGAACGTAGTATAATTATGCAGAAGATGGTATAATTTCTGTAGGAATCTTGCATGAAGTCCGGTTTCCCAACGGGGCGAAGCATGCACATGTGTACCTACCTGTGTAAGCATTGCTTGGATATGTTGGAATCTTTGAAGCCGTTGTGGATGGCATGATTCCAGTCCTAAAACCAAGCAAGACAGGATAAGTTAACCTCAGTAACTAGCACAAGTAAAACAATGCTACTTTCTTTAGTACCTGGCTAAAGAGGCGGGCGTTCCATTCTTTGCCATTGGAGGCGCTGCATCTCATGAGATCACCGCGTATGCGGGCGACCCCGGGGTTGCCCTTCCAGAACGCGTACGGCTCCCTCTCCGGCCACCGCACGCGCTCGTTCTCGCGCTTCACCTCCTCCAGCATCTGCGTCCACGGCCGGATGTTCACCTCCGGCCAGCCCCAGAATGACCAGTCCGGGAAGACGATGTCGAGCGTCGACCTGTCCTTGCAGTAGCGGAACACCGGCGGTGCGTCGGACGGCGTCGGGAAGTCGGCGGCGCGCACCTGGCCCGGGTCGTCGCAGGCGAACATGATGTCCAGGTCGGGGACGCGCCCCGCGTAGCGTCTCATCAGCTGCAGGATGCCCCACTGCGTGAAGACGTCTCGCGTCTGGTACGCCCGCTGGTACGTCTCGACGTACGCGCGCCCGCCCACCACCACCAGCCGGAAGTAGGCGTACTTCCGAGCGCTCTCCACCGCCTCCCTCGTGATCCCGCCGCCGCGCCAGGGCCGCAGGTCGTCGTGGATGTACCGGAAGTAGTCCGGGCACGACGGCGTGGCGCCAGCAGGCGACGACCGCGACGGCGGTGCTGGTGTTGCAGGGCATGTCGCTGTGCCGTTGCCGCAGGTGAATGGTATTGGCGTGAGGGGCGCCGTAGAGCGGCTGTGGTGAGGAGGCCGTTGTCTGGTGCTGATGCTGCTCATGTTGCCTAGTGGAAACGACTGCGTGCATCCCGGAGTAGAGTAAGCTAATGGGTACTGTTGCTCCAGTTACGAATAAGTGGCATTTTGGACATTTTAGGACATAACTTTTATCACCGATTTCTATCGTAATATATTTGTAAATTAGTAAAGTTATAATATTATAAAACTATTTTGGAGGCAAAACTACCTGTATCATTTTCACATTTATAGCTGATCTACACGTTCATAAAAATATTATTGTTCAAAGTTAAAAAGTGTGCTAATTTTGGAGCTCTTATTATTTAGCACACAGTCCAGTTTCATTCACAAGTAGTCGATATGAAACGCGCTGTTGGATTTGGAATTTGGATTCAGGTAAGCATGCGCCTGGTCATGACTCATGACTCATGCATGCGCCTTAAGTCAAACCTCTTCTAAAAATGTCTTTAACCTAATTAACACGTAATTGACTTAAGCTTGGAGCGGCCAGCTATAGCTAATCATGCAAAAAATAAACACGAAAGTATTATGCTTACAGCGTCCAGGTCGATCCATCTGCGGATGCCGATCAGCAAGGCAAGAAAGAGGAGGCCGACCATGACGGCCCCAAGGCCCCTCGTCCGCAACATCGTCAACAAGGACGGCCGTCGCCCGGCCAGCGCCACCGGAGCGCTGCCCTTCTTGCACGGCGCCCCGTCGTCGCCGTTCTCCTCCGGCGTCGGCGGCACCAACGTCGCCCCCTCCTCCTGGTCCTGCTTGCCGGACGTGGCGGGGAAGAAGCTCCTCATGTTCACGATTCACGAGTACGGCACGGTACGGTACAGAACTACAAATCCAAACCGAACCAAGCAGGGAAAGGAGAGAAGCTCGAGCTGCAGTCTTGCAGGCTTCCAAAATTGCACCGGTTAGGCGTTCGGCGGCTGCAAGGAAGAGCAACTAGCTCCCATATATAGGTCGCTGATTAACGCAAGTGTACTAGTTGGTTACTCTTCTGCAGCTCTTCTTGATTAAATTAAATCCCAAGAGGACAGGTGGATAGCTAATACTAAGACGGGTGCTTTTTTTTTATCTTTTCTTTGCCACAATTAAGAAACTCCGTGGTAAGGACAGATGTACTGACAGTTTCCTGAAAAGAGAAGAATTCCGTTCCGTTCGTTGGCGCGACGTACGATCCATAGCGCGTGCAGTCTCCCAAGCACGCGATCAGTTTTGACTTACAACTGCCAGCACTAGGGCATCCCTTCATTGTCATGTTTGACATTGGATGTCTGCATGCTTCCCAAAGCCAACGTAGTGATCCAAATGCTTGACTTGGCAAATCGAGAGAGAGAGAGGGAGAGAGATTTAATGGATAACATGTGGCAGTAGTATAGTTTGTCATATGTACTGTGGACAGAAGTAGTATCATTTTTCTTTGAGATAGAAGCATCCTATGGTTTACAGTAATACCACAAAGGTCAAAATACGTGACTACCAATTTTTTACATTGAATATCTTGGAAAAGCAACGCGTGACTGTCCAGTTCTCAAGCCAATGATTAACTTCTCCTTCCTCACCGGAGACTCCGGGAGTCTGGATCATATCCATCTTGTGCCGACCAGCAAGGCAAGAAGGACGGGGGCGGCCATGACGGACCCGACGCCCGCCGGCGCCACCGGTGCGCCGTCCCTCTTGCACGCCCCATCCCTCCCTCCCGCATCCTGTCGGGGTTTGGCGCCCCCTCAAAATTAAACAATAAAAACGTGGACTTTTTAGCGGGTAATGAGATTTAGGATCCGGCCGTCTGGCCGGTCGCGTCCGAACGGCGGAAAGGTACATGCGGTGGCGTGCCGGCGTCGGAACAACGCTGCGACGAAAGCGCACAAAGCCGTTGTTATGTTTGACCTACATTGGATATCTGCATGCTTCCCAAAGCAAAACTTATCGATCCAAGAATTGACCTGTCAAATCCACAAGCAAGCGCGCATTAAGAGAGACAGGGTATTAGATAGGTTCTTTTGGATTTATAGCTAATTACAGTTTAATTCTGTCTGTTTACGAGAGGCAATATACAGAGAAAAATAGTCATATATGATTTTAGCTGATGCAGCTGAACTTAGTACACTTTTTATTATAATTTTCATATTGATACTGTCTTGAAAAAACACAATGTTTAAAAGAGAAAAATAGTTATATATGATTTTGGCTGATACAGCTGAACTTTATACACTTTTTATTATAATTTTCAAACTGATACTGTCTTGAAAAAACACAATATTTAAAAACTAGTTACTATAGATAATACGAATATAAGCTAATTTTAAATAAAAAGGACCCAGCGATTAATTGATAATTAAGCATGAGTTTAGCTAGTGAGAGCTGCATTAAGTAGCGTATGCATGTTTAGTGTGATCCGGGAGAATCGGATCAACTCGATCTCATGGCGGTCACGATGGTTTAACTTGCTCATTCCGCTTTACTCGTCTACGTTTCTTTTTCGCTCGACGTTCTAGAATCCAGAATCTACACCGTTAAACTTAGTAAGTTTGATCATCAATAAATTTAAAATTATCTGGATTAGTTATATAAAAATTATATTATTAGATATACCATTAAATTTTTATAATATTATATTTTAAAAATATATTTTAATATAGAGTTATGAAAAATAACAATCAAAGTCTAAAAATTAAATACATCAATGGAGCCATTGAGAAGTATGTCGTAGCCAGTGAGCTGGAGGGTGGTAGCGCTGTAGTTACGCACGGTGCCGTCTGTGACGACCATGTTTGCACCTCGCCGGAAGTCCTTGCCGTGCGCCTTGGACGGCGGAAGAAACGGCAACCCGAGCGCCTGCGCTACATGCATGTCACAATCGATCAAAGTATCAAACCACAACGGCATGCAGGTGTAGTCTTGAACTGAAAATAGGACTTGCACAAAATGTAGTATACCAAGGAAGTCGACGTAGACCCGGCCGTCGCAGCGCCGGCAACTCGGCTTCCTAAAGTAGATGACGCCGTAGGGGCTACGGCCGAAAGTGCCCAGAACGTCGGTCTGCAATGGCCGGCCGTCGGGGCACAGGTTGCCGGTGTCCGACATCGATCGAGTCGCCGGAGTTGAAGATGGCGTTGTATCGTGATCCGCCGCTGCAAACATCACGCAGCATGTGAAGAGAATGGACATCGCACTGACGATCCCTCTACTCATGATGGCAAACGCTGAACAATAACTGGGCTGGGCAGGACAAGATCTCTTGCTGCGTCTCACACACACACAACGCTAACACTTAACACATATTATAAAATATAAACGGACGCGCGCGCGTTAGTGGCGATTTATCTATGGATTTTTTTTTTGAAACAAGGATTTATCGATCGATTCATCGCGCGTGCATCACGTTGGCATGCATGAATGAAATCGAAACAAATTGAAACTTGAAAGAGATGTGCATGTGCTTGCCCGTTATCTAGGTGAGAACTGCACTGGCCGAGATGATCGATCCCTCCCCGGCCATGCTAGATATTGAGGTGGACGCGCGCATGCACACCTGCCCTTAGGTGGAGAACCCAACTGGCCGAGATGATCAATCGATCCCTCCCTCCTGGGCTGCTCTAGTTACTGCTGAACTTGTGCTTAGGTTTGTTGTAGAATAACACGTATAGAACGAGTCCTCGTCAAGCAATATACACAACATTGATTGTACATGCATTTCGATGTAAGATCATCTGTCTTGTTCAGTTAGAACAAAACACTGAACAGTCGATCAGAACTCGAGCCCACCGTTCATTTGAATCGAGAACCATGGCCGGCCATAATTATGGAGCGGAGCGTCCACTCTGGGCACGAACCCTGAGCTTGCCGCGCTGCCATTCAGCCTCGATCTTCCAATCTGCGATATCCAAAAAAGATTGGTTAAGAAGTACAACTCTAAAGTAAATACTTCAGGGTGACAGGAAAACAAATTTCATCAGCAAATGTACGGAGAAACAACTGGACTGACCGATATTGAAGCGTAAGCAGGAGCAGCAGTGTGAGAGTAGCCACAGGAAACACCAGCGTTCTCATGCAGTGAATTGATCAACTCCATGCACAAGCACAACCCACGACGGCTTCCACCGAACCCTACGGCATATGCTGACCATCGCAACGAAATGGTAATTACTCAGTTTAGATGCCCATTTCATCAAGATTCTAGACATGCCAAAACAAGCAACTATTGTCAATGTGTTAGACCATGTGGATAGGTCATGAATTTAATGATGATGAATAATTGACATTTAGGTTGCATTGAAATTTGTGTTTGTGAAAGTTTCGGTCGATACTCTTTTGAAAAACTAGAATTGCAGAAATATTCAGGATAAGTGGTATGATAGCCTTGTATTGGGTGGTCTGACCAGAAGAACGATCATGGTATGTCAACTATGGCAGAACGACCACGTTTGAACGACCACGGTAGGTCGAACACGGCAGAACGATCACGACAGAACGACCGTGAAAGAACAACCAAGGAATTTCGAGATATAGTGAACTGGTCTGACCTACAGTGAATCGGTTGTAGATACAATAAACCATGCAAAGCTACAGTGAACCGGTCATTAGTCGTAGCTACAGTACCAGGTCGGTGGTTGTTGCTATAGTACTGATCGATAGTCAATAGCTATAGTAACTGGTCGGAGGTCGAAGCTATAATACCTGGTCGGTACTCGGTAGTCGGTGCTACAGTACCTGATAATCGGTAGTCGGTACCTGGTAATCGGTAGTAGGTTGGTCATGGTATGATGGTATAGTATTAGTTTGATTCAATGTCACACCTTGCTGACCAGTGGAGATGGTTTAGTTAGGTAATGTTCAAAATTTGGAGACAGAATGATATTAATGAGATAGCATGTTCGTGCTATTAGGCTTGTTTGGATGCGATAGATTACATCGGTTGTGAATTCCCGCACCCAATAGGCACAAAGCAGATCAAAAGAGATGGTTGAAGATTAGATAGGTAAGCTACAAATTTTATTGCTCAACTTTATGGGCAATGTAGAGGTTTTGTATATGTAAATTAATCTAGATGATGTTACAATACATAAAATCTGTAGCCATGTTGCAAACAAAAAGCCTGATAGGAAACTTGTGATCTTTTCAAGCATAAAAGGTTTGTGTAGACGTTAGGGCCGAGTCATGAATGTTGAGGGTGACCTATCTCTCACCATTGGAGTGTCAATTACTTCATAAATATAGGTTGTCGTAAATCCATACGATTAAGTTTTTAAAACTTTGACCATTAATATATGTTAAAGTATATATATCGACTACATAAAGATAATGCCATTGTATTTATCTTGTAAAACACTTTTACAATATATATATTTTTATATTGTTACTAGTATATTATTATAAAAAAATATACTCCTTTCAGTCATAAAAGAGTGACATTTTTTTACTATTCAAAGCCAACAAGATGCTCATTTGACTACTAAATTCTCTTATCATATATTTAAAAAAAAGTTGTAAAAGTGCAATATAATGAAAGTACTAGTTTAATGCCCACGCATTGTTACGGATAAAAAAATCATATGAGATAGCACACCAAGCTAATATCGCTAGGCCTGACCTGTGCTACACTCTTGGCTTCGCTAAAGCGTCTAGTCAAGCTCCACCATAGCGTCTAGTCGAGTCCATCCAAACTTCATTGCTGAAATTGGCTTACACCATGCTCTCTGCTCTGCACATCTAGCCCATATTGGCCAAATTGGACCATGTTGGAGCTGGTAGAGGTGGCCTCACTTGACGGTAATGAACATAATGACCAAACGATAGTAGCGTCTATTTCAATCTTACTCGTTGGTGACGACTGGAAAATTATGAGAATAAAGAGGGGATGACGGAGACCCATGGAAAGGAATTTGGGATAAGTATTTAAAATTTTTGGTAGTCAATTTATTTATTGTGGGGTGGTTTTTTCTGTTAGATTTTTTAGGGGGTGGAAGAGGGATGCGAGAGGGGAGGTGGGAGGAGATGAAGAACGCATCACTCAGCACTCACCAACTTGTTTTTTAAGTAGTAGAGAAAATAGCAGAGATAGACAACTCTTTTTAACATATAGGCCAAAAAAAATCTCTAAATGGCATATTTACCATTGGGTATGGCTCAAAATCCTTTCTGCACAAAGGACAGAGAACAACCTAAAATGAAATGATAGTAGCTTGCTGCCATGATTCACTACACAATCAAACCTAGCTTGCTACCAAATCATAACTTAACCTATCTTATTCATCTTAGTTTTATATTTCCTAATGCATCTTAAACCATATTCAGATTTGATTCGCAATAAAAATAATTTTATTCAAATGTCAAGCACTACTGTATTATAAAAGCACTGCAAATAGAAATAATATACTATGTCAAAGGAGCGAACATTAAAAGAAGAAATTTACACCAATGATTTTGCAGCCATGATAATTATTAGCAAAGATCGAGGAGTAGCAAAGTACCCCAATATATATACAGAGATCTCATTAATTTCCAGTGCCAAGCAAAAGCATACGATGACATTACAACAATTTTCAGTATCACAAAAACTTTTTTAGAAAATGGAAAAATTCCGGCCTCTGCAACCGCACACGACCAAGTCTTACAAAGTTGTCCACTTAGTTGCTTACAAAATAAAGAACAAGAGAATACTAAAAAAGGAAAAAAATCATATGCAAAGTCTATTATTACTTTGCCATCCATTCTTGGCAAACACATCTAAAGCGATAACCTCCAAAGCTTTGCTTGCCAACCGAAATGTCTCCCTTTTATCCTCACGCTGCAGCAGCGCCCAGAACCGCAACTAATATGCTCCTCTGAAAATAGCCTGCATAAAAGAAATATTTTTTTTGTGCTAAAAAACAACGTCATTACGAGTACACCAAATTGCCCAAAGCATAGCAGTAGCCCCCACAAAAATCTGTTTTTTATCCTCTCGCCCAATGCCCGTAAGCCAGCCTCCAAGCATGTGAGTAATAGATCTAGGTGGGGTTAACCCAGTAGCAATATGAACAATATTCCAAATAGTTTTAGCCTGGCAACAATAAAAAAAGGTGCTTTATTGTTTCATTGCGATCACAGAAACAACACTTTTGGCTACCAATCCAGTTCCTCTTAGCTAAATTATCCTTTGTTAAGATAACCCCTCTTAGGAGGTACCAAAGAAAGACTTTTATCTTAAGAGGGAGCTTCAATTTCCAAATGAATTTATTAGTGAAAGGGATATCCTGGTTTATCAAGTATGCATGCATTGACCGTACAGAGAATTGATCATGATTATGTAGATCCTAATTAAAAACATCCCTCTCATTTGAAAGTTGAACATTAGCTATTTTAGCTACTAGGTGAAGCCAAGCGACCAATTTATTCTCAGTTAAAGCTCTGCGAAAAGAGACATTAATAGGCACTTGATTCATAGCCGTCTCCACAATTACATGAGGATAATTAGCTATATTGTAAAAACTTAACATGGCATTTTTGCTTCCTTAGTCGTAGTAATTCCTATTTGTTACTACATCTCGCTTCTCCCGAGCACTGGGCTTTGCGATCTTTTGTTACAATGCACCCATTGCGATATTCTGTTCTCGCAATTGTTAAGACGGAGATTATTTAAGAATAGTTAGCACAGCACCTATCAGACTGGATGTGATGCTAAACAGCAAAAAGGTTACCCTATCATCAATTAGCTTTGCTCCTAGAGTCATTCCCACAATTAACTATCTAAATTTAATCAGTGCCATTCATATCTGACTAAAAAAAACTTGTAAAGGAAGTGATAGCTAACCTCTTTATCACCATACTTGTCATGATATTGTCTTTGGATGAAGGGGCTGAAGAATAAAGCTGCATTGTATATACGGTAGGACGAGTGCTTTGTCAAGCTTAGCACCGGAAAATCAAAGTTCAGGCTCATTGTAACATCCCAAAAATTTAATTTCTGAAAATGGAAGCTTTTTAATTATTTGTGCAAAAGTTTCTCTTGAAATTATTTGTGCTTCTTAAATTTTTGGGTAAGGATTCAAAATTGAAGAAGGTTTAAAAATAAAACTAGAATTAAAAATATCGTAAAAGAAAATATGAAAAGCAAAAGAAATTTATAATTTTGAAGTCAAAACTGAAAAGACAACCCAACATAAGGAGGAAGAGGTTTAAATTAAAAGAGGAAAAATTTCATATTGTGAATAATACAAAAGGGCAACAAAAATAATAAATATATGAATTATATGCAAATATGTACACAACAATGGCCTAGCAATTGACCAAGGATATAGAAATGTAAGCATACAATATATATATATATGTATAAAGGGAAAATATATGTATATATGAACATATACAATAAATAAGCAAAATGGAAATACAAAAAAGAAAAGAAAGAAAGAGGGCAACCAGGCCGGCCGAAACGGCCCAGCCTTCCTCCTGCCATCCTTTCCGCGCAAACAGCCCACCCGCGCCAGCACACCCCCTCTCTTCCCTCTCTGCCAGCGGGCCCTCCCCGCGCGGCGCGCCTGCCCCCGTTCTTCTCTTCTCTTCCTCCCCGTGCACTCGCTCCTCTCTTCTTTCTCATGGCTGAGAGCACCCCACGTCTCCCTCCCCCTTTTTCCGCACTGCCGCTGCCCCTGCCTCCCTCAGCGCCATCACCTCACCCTGCGCCTCGCACGCGCCGAGCCCCGCGCCTTCGCACACCGAGCCCCGCGCCGGGATTTTGCCCGGCGGATCTTCATGTCCGCCGCCCGGTCCTCCGCCGCAGACCGGTCTCCCGCCACCGCGCCCCTCCACCCATCTGCCGCTATAAAAGCCGCCGGACATCCTCTCTCTTTTCCCGTGCTATTCCCTTCTCCTTCCCCCACCTTTTCCCCCTTCTTCCCCGGAGACGACCGCCGCTGCCATTTTCCCCGCCGCCGCCTCTCCAGCTGATCCCACTTCGATTCCTCGCCAGGGAAGGATCCTCTCGGCGTCCTCAACCGGCCCCACCCCTCAACCGGGCCTCTCCGCCGTCCCAGTTCGCCGGCACCGTGCGCCACCGCCGCCCGACCCCGGCCTCCGCCGCCAACTCGCCGTGCTTCCTCCCCGGCTCGGCCAAACACCCAGTGAGCTTCCCTCTACCCTCCTCTACCTTCCGCGCAACTCGGTTTCCCTCCCCTTTCCCTCCGGCGCCGTCGCCCCGATCCCCCTCCTCGCTGTCCGCCTTGCGCCGCCGCCAGTCCAACTCGCCGACGCTCCGGTCGCCGCGCCACCACTCCTAGCCTCCACTAGTACCGAGCAACTCATTTTTCGCATTCTCACCGCCTCCCCGACCGCTCCTCGCCGGCGCGGCCGCCACTGCCATGCCCCGGCCTTCCTCCCCTGTTCCCACTACTGCTGCCCTCTTGCTCTAATCTCAGCTCAAGCCGACAGCCCTTTCTTTGTCTCCCTCTCTTCTGTCCAGTGGGCCCGAATCGAACCTTGGCCTCCAGCTCCTACTCATCAGTGTGTCATTCCCCTCATTCTTGAGCTAGGAAAAGTATGGAATCAGCCCCTGGAAGCCAACAAATTTCATTAGGATTATTCAAGAGTTAATCCTTGATTAGTTACCATACATGCATAATTGATGTGTTTGTTATTTACCCTAATCTAAATGTTAAGTAAAGACATTAATAAAATATGGTAGTGCTTAATGTCCAAATTCAATAAAAATCTTAAGTACTATATACACACACACACACCCACCCCCAAGTTAAATTTAAGGAGAATTGGGAAATGCTTCATGGAGGCTAATAAAATTTGTTTGGTACATAAAATGAGATTAATTAGTTACATGTCACATAAGAGTAACTAGTGTAGTTGGGAATATTGATTAAAATCTAACCTTTAACTAAAGGCATTCATAAAAGATGATTTGGTTAAGTGTTCAAATGTAAATTAAAGGTATACAGGTTTAGGTTAAGAGCATAAATTGGATAATATGTATAACTATAAAAGCAGGACCTTAAAGTCAAAAATCATCCTTATAATTAGAATTTATGCCCTAATAATTAATATGTCTAAAACCATTTAACAAGAAATGCATGTTTAAGTCAAGAGGTCATGATTTATAATGTAATCGCTATCCTTAGTACATCATAATAACAACCTCGAGTGTGAGCAATTATTCGCAAAGCAATACTAGCGTGTAGATATATATAAATAGCTCACCACTATGGATATTTCACGACTCAAATTTTAATTGAAGGCAACTTCAGATATTATTGATAAATAAAATCGAAAGCACGATTAGTAGAATATTATAATGGGTACAACCAATGGACTTTACATAAATGGATTTACTTATAGAATTAAATCACTTGAATAATAACTAAGGATTAGGGTCACATAAAATGATACATGTCAAGCCTTGTTCAGATTGCTAAGTTTAAACTAAAATTGGAAATAAGGTTAAACTAATTAGTAGCTAAAGTATGAGCAAGATAATAGTAGTGCCATCAATTAAAACTTAACACTAGCTTTAGTGCCTATTCATATGAAGTGTAATAGTAGATATATAGCAAGCGGGACCGTATAAATAAACCTAATTCGAGTTAAACCTTAGCCTAGTGATAAAAGGAGGTACATGAAATATCATACCGCAAAATGTTATAAACATAGGTCGCAGATTAACAAGGTAAGCTATGAGATGCCAATATTACGATATGTGTATATCATATAGCACCCGACAAAATACGCCAATACATAGGTTCAACCCACTCTTGGAGCTTCCTAAATAAATATAAAATAATAAAACTAAATTAAATTTATTCGAATTGTTAGGATCATTTGAGTTATTTGCTTTTATTTGAATTCATGCTTAGTACGTAATTAGCAATTGGAGTCTGAAGAATCAAGGGATCCAGCAAGATCAAGCCCAAGTGAAGATAGAGACCAAAAGATCAAGATAAAGCATTGTGTGAGCTCAAGACCATGATGGCGCGCCAAAGTAGTCAATACTTTGATCATGTTGAACCTACATTTTCTCAGAAACTATTTTTGTTTAAATTATCAAATTGCATGTCATTACTTTATATGCAAATACATGTTAATTTAATATTCTAGATATATGCCTATTGTTCATCTTGAATAATATTATACCTCCTTTGGATTACTTGATTATGTGAACCTTGTCGCCCTAGCAAAATTACAATAGTAACCTTTAAAATAAGTCTATAATTGATATGCCATGCTTAGTATTGCTTAGGTATTCATGGGCGTGAGAACGCCAAGCATCACTTTAATCATGAGAAAATTTGGTTGGGCGGTCATGGTGGGAATGACGGTATCCTTTGATATGGCTATTTTATGTTCCAAAACCTCAACTTGCTTAAATATCCGAGCGGATGAATTGGGGTGGTATGTGGTGCAATGGAAGCACAAATTATGGAGTGAGGTAGAACCGCCGATGCTATTAAGGATCGAATCTTGTCACGACCTCCGTAAAACCGCACAACCACAAGTCCGCAAAGTGCAACTTGCCTCGTAAACTTATCGAAATTCCGGACTCATCTCACCGGTAGTGGATAGAAGTGGACACGCAAGGGCAAGAGAAGGCCTAAGGGACACCGAGTGTAGGGTGAAGTTCCCGGTCGTGCTAGCGGCCGAGGAGTGTAGCCCGAATAGCGCTAGTAGCCGTGAGGAACATCCCGTGCATAGATGGGACCCACCGCAAGTGGGAGAAGCCCATAAGGTGAGATGACAAAAGGAACTAGATATTTCGAAAAGTCACTGTGATGGTCTGCTCAACCACATGACTAAGGAATCGTGTGGGGCAACGAGTTGATCGTCTCTTGTGGTGAAAGTGTACAAACTCTGCAGAGTCAAAACTATTCGAATAGCCGTGCCTACTGGTCAGGGCGGACATGGGAACTTAACCAGATATAGTTCTATTTCGAAAACTTTGTGGGTGGGAATGAAAATGTGGAGGGCGAAGGACTGCCCTGATTTTGAATTGTCCTGGGTGTCGTCCCAGTGGTAAGTTAAGCGGCTATAACGCTGAAAGATGCTATATGGTGTGATGCCATATGTATGGAAGAATTATGGTGATATTAGGCATATGGTGTGATGCCATATGTATGAAATAACTTGTTAATATTCCTTGAACATTATGTTTTGTTCCAAAGTCTAGGTCTCGGGAAATTTTATGTATTGTATTTCAAATGGTGGCATTTCTATTCCTACAAAATAAAATATGGAAAGAATAAGGTGGTCGTGAGTAAAGGAAATAGATGTTTGTAGTGTACACATAAAGGTATTGGTGGATTCATGTCGATCCTAGATAGGAAATGATAGTGTGGGTTAGGAGAGATAAATTGGTGGAGTCTAGTGAATAGATAGGCTAGATAGATGATTTAAATGATTTTGGAGATTTAGAGATTGCACCGATAAATATTGAATTACGACATCGATAAATAAATTCTTGGGAGATGACGATATTGGAATTAATAGATTCGGTTACTAGATGAGTCGGTTGAATTTTTGAGAATTTGGAGGAGTAATACAAGTATTGGATTATAATTCCTGATTAGTGATTTACTTGGTGGGAGGATACCAGTGGATCGTAGAATTAATCAACGATATTCTTGGTGGATATATAATGGCGATTATTAATTCTTGGAAGATGTTGATAATATGGGGAATTAATAGGAATTGATCAATTACTAGAGAGATGAATTGAATTTCTGAGAAGATTGCAGGATTCATAGCAATTAGTGGATTATAATCTTGGTAAATTGAATTTTCGGTGGAGGTATATTTGTGGATTAGCTAGTGATAGGTAATGGAAAATGAGATTGATTATTGGGCTATGGGTTTTGAATCAATGACGAAAGGGATGGAATGCGATTGATGTCGGTGGATTTGAAAGTGATTATGTTAGAGAATCATTAGAATTCAGAGTGAGGAGTCGATGAATAGTAATGACAGATTGGATTATTAGTAACTTAAAATACAGAGTATGATCGGTGGATTAAATAAATGATGATACTTGCTGTTTGGAGTTTTAGACAGCAGTCAATAAATAGAGTGCATGTTCGGTGGATTAAGTCGATTTTGGTAATTGTAGTGTGGAGTTAGGTAGCAACAATAACCCTTTGATTAAATGAGAATAATAATGTCTAAAAGCAATTTTTGGCAAATAAAATAACCCGAGCCTCTCCTTTGTTATGCCATGCATACTATTTATTTGCATTCGGTATTGGCTCGCGAGCACGGTCTGAGTGCTCACGCCGCTTTGCGACAAAATTCGGGATCGAGAATCGATCACCTCGCCGCAAAGAACAAGATTGGACAAGTGGCAGAGAAGATGAAGATGTCAAGAACTAGGTCGCGCACCTCCGCTTGGTCGCCGTGGGCATGTCCTCAAGGTCCCACCGTGCTCGTTCTTCCGCCGCAATTTATTGATTTCGCCTAATCGCCCATGAAGTAAGTCTACTATTACATTTACGCTTCCGCATGATATGTATTTTGATATTCATTATCAGAATCGTGAGCACTATCTACCGATCCGGGAATAGTGCGACTAAACATGATAGATTCCGTTGTAAAACTGGTCCGACAGGGATGGTATCAGAGCATATCGACTGCAGGTCGTGACCTAGCCAGCCTGGCCGTTAGTTGATGACTAGAATTATTTCTTCGAGTTATTATTTCCAAAATATAAGTGGTATTGCTTATTCTCATCTCTCTTAGATGATTCCCTCTCATCTATATGCTGCCTGAGCCATTTTATTTCTAAAAGCTCTCTCTTTCGAATTCAACACGAAAACACAAGAGTGAGTGAGGATATCAATCAAATTACCCTCAACTACCTCCCTCTTCTTTCTATCGATTTAAAAAGAAAGATTTTGCTCTTCTTGCCGTACCTTTACTCCAAAATTTTAAGATTAGGAACGTCGAAAATGTTCATGAAGATAAAGAGGTTTCGTTTTGAACGAACTATGCAGATGAACCCTGTGCCCCTTATGTGTGCTCCCCCGCATAGACGTTGTATTGTTGCAAGATTTCACTTTGGCCCGTGCACCGCCCTCTTACCCTCGGGTGTCCTATTTCGCAAAGAGCGTGAAAAGCTTGCTTTAAAACTTTGTGTGGCTCAAGATCACCCCAGCTTCCGGGGTATACTCTTTTAAAATTCGAATGGGTTTAGATTACCTTATCCCCACGACTCTATCCTTAACTCATGCTATTCCCTCTCACCTTTGCTGAAAACCCAGTGGATCCACAGAAGCGAAATAATGGATAACCCAAGCTAGGACAATCGGGAAGAAGTAAAGACTCGCAGCCTTTCCAATGTTTAAGGAAAACAACATCACCGTGAAGAAGACCACCGACGGAGAATGTCCACAGAGCGAGGTCTCCTATTCTGCGAAGAACAAGACCCTTGCCCCATGAATTGCTCCTCAAATCATTGTTGATCAAGACAACTAAAGATACAACAAATGAATAATGACAACTGTCATTTATTTAAGAAGGCGACATTAAGAGGCGAAAATGTCAAAGCGCTACCACGACGTATGCTTTGGAGGTGCAACAACCTGGACTCGAGCTAATTGAACCAATACAAGAAGACTTGCAAGACCGTGGAGCCTTACAAAGGATAAGGACAAAGACCACCATATAGATATGTCCATCAAAGACCTCTATATTCCTAATGCCCTCTACCCCTAGGGTACAGACCATTGCTACCCACCTATCATTATGAACTTCTACGACTAGATGTCCAACAGAAGATGCAACCACTCCATTCTACGAGGACGTGAAGACAACAATGTCAAAGAGCAAGTAATTGGAAGCCTACGACCAATCTAGGAGAACAAGGTTTTCTCTTCCTTTGACTTCTCCAAGTGCTAACCCCTATTGTGCGATTTTCATCTCTCGGTGGAGCTAAGGAACTATACATCGAGCAAGACCCAGAAACCCATTGCCAGCTAATATAACCTCACCTTCTTTCTTTCTGCTCTACCAGAATCTCGGGGTCGAGATTCTCTTTAAGGGGGGTAGGTTTGTAACATCCCAAAAATTTAATTTCTGAAAATGGAAGCTTTTTAATTATTTGTGCAAAAGTTTCTCTTGAAATTATTTGTGCTTCTTAAATTTTTGGGTAAGGATTCAAAAATTGAAGAAGGTTTCAGAAAAATAAAACTAGAATTAAAAATATCGTAAAAGAAAATATGAAAGCAAAAGAAATTTATAATTTTGAAGTCAAAACTGAAAAGACAACCCAACATAAGGAGGAAGAGGTTTAAATTAAAAGAGGAAAAAATTTCATATTGTGAATAATACAAAAGGGCAACAAAAATAATAAATATATGAATTATATGCAAATATGTACACAACAATGGCCTAGCAATTGACCAAGGATATAGAAATGTAAGCATACAATATATATATATATGTATAAAGGGAAAATATATGTATATATGAACATATACAATAAATAAGCAAAATGGAAATACAAAAAAGAAAAGAAAGAAAGAGGCAACAGTAGTACTAAACGGCCCACCTTCCTCCTGCCATCCTTTCCGCGCAAATGACCCACCCGCGCCAAAGACACCCCTCTCTTCCTCTCGCGTGGCCTCCACGCGCGCGCCGCTCTCGTTCTTCTCTTCTCTTCCTCCCGTGCACTCGCTCCTCTCTTCTTTCTCATGGTCGAGCACCCCACGCCTCCTCCCCCTTTTCCGCAGACCGCCACGCCGCCTCCAGCGCCATCACCTCACCTCGCGCCTGCGCGCGAGCCCGCGCGCGCCGCACACCGAGCCCGCGCCGGATTTTGCCCGCGGATCTTCATGTCCGCCGCCTGGTCCTCCGCCGCATCGCCGGTCTCCGCCACCGCGCCCTCCACCCATCTCGCCGCTATAAAGCCGCGGACATCCTCTCTTTTCCCGTGCTATTCCTTCTCCTTCCCCACCTTTTCCCCTTCTTCCCGGAGACGACCGCGCGCCATTTTCCCGCGCCGCCTCTCCAACTGATCCCACTTCGATTCCTCGCCAGAAGGATCCTCGGCGTCCTCAACCGGCCCCACCTCAACCGGCCTCTCGCTGTCCCGCCGCGGCACCGTGCGCCACCGCCGCTCGACCCGGCCTCGCGCCAACTCGCCGTGCTTCCTCCGGCTCGGCCAAACACCCATGAGCTTCCTCTACCCTCTTCTACCTTCGCGCAACTCGGTTTCCTCCCTTTCCCTCCGGCGCCGCCGCCGATCCTCCTCGCTGCCCGCTTGCGCCGCCGATCCAACTCGCGACGCTCGGCCGCGCGCCACCACTCCTAGCCTCCACTAGTACCGAGCAACTCATTTTTCGCATTCTCACCGCCTCCCGACCGCTCCTCGCCAGCGCGCGCCATCGCCATGCCCCCGCCTTCCTCCTGTTCCCACTCATCACGCTCTCTTGCTCTAATCTCACTCAAGCCGCGACCCTTTCTTTGTCTCCTCTCTTACATCCAGGTGGGCCCGACCGAACCTTGGCCTCCAGGCTCCTACTCATCGATGTGTCATTCCTCATTCTTGAGCTAGGAAAAGTATGGAATCACTGAAGCCAACAAATTTCATTAGGATTATTCAAGAGTTAATCCTTGATTAGTTACCATACATGCATAATTGATGTGTTTGTTATTTACCCTAATCTAAATGTTAAGTAAAGACATTAATAAAATATGGTAGTGCTTAATGTCCAAATTCAATAAAAATCTTAAGTACTATATACACACACACACACCCACCCCCAAGTTAAATTTAAGGAGAATTGGGAAATGCTTCATGGAGGCTAATAAAATTTGTTTGGTACATAAAATGAGATTAATTAGTTACATGTCACATAAGAGTAACTAGTGTAGTTGGGAATATTGATTAAAATCTAACCTTTAACTAAAGGCATTCATAAAAGATGATTTGGTTAAGTGTTCAAATGTAAATTAAAGGTATACAGGTTTAGGTTAAGAGCATAAATTGGATAATATGTATAACTATAAAAGCAGGACCTTAAAGTCAAAAATCATCCTTATAATTAGAATTTATGCCCTAATAATTAATATGTCTAAAACCATTTAACAAGAAATGCATGTTTAAGTCAAGAGGTCATGATTTATAATGTAATCGCTATCCTTAGTACATCATAATAACAACCTCGAGTGTGAGCAATTATTCGCAAAGCAATACTAGCGTGTAGATATATATAAATAGCTCACCAGCTATGGATATTTCCCTGACTCAAATTTTAATTGAAGGCAACTTCAGCATATTATTGATAAATAAAACTGAAAGGCATTTATTAGTAGAATATTATAATGGGTACAACCAATGACTTTACATAAATGGATTTACTTATAGAATTAAATCACTTCGAATAATAACTAAGGATTAGGGTCACATAAAATGATACATGTCAAGCCTTGTTCAGATTGCTAAGTTTAAACTAAAATTGGAAATAAGGTTAAACTAATTAGTAGCTAAAGTATGAGCAAGATAATAGTAGTGCCATCAATTAAAACTTAACACTAGCTTTAGTGCCTATTCATATGAAGTGTAATAGTAGATATATAGCAAGTCGGACCCGTATAAATAAACCCTAATTCGAGTTAAACCTTAGCCTAGTGATAAAAGGAGGTACATGAAATATCATACCGCAAAATGTTATAAACATAGGTCGCAGATTAACAAGGTAAGCTATGAGATGCCAATATTATCGATATGTGTATATCATATAGCACCCACAAAATACGCCAATACATAGGTTCAACCCCACTCTTGGAGCTTCCTAAATAAATATAAAATAATAAAACTAAATTAAATTTATTCGAATTGTTAGGATCATTTGAGTTATTTGCTTTTATTTGAATTCAATGTTTAGTACGTAATTAGCAATTGGAGTCCTGAAGAATCAAGGGATCCAGAAGATCAAGCCCAAGTGAAGATAGAGACCAAAAGATCAAGATAAAGCATTGTGTGAGCTCAAGACCATGATGAAACCGCGCCAAAGTAGTCAATACTTTGATCATGTTGAACCTACATTTTCTGCAAACTATTTTTGTTTAAATTATCAAATTGCATGCTGTTACTTTATATGCAAATACATGTTAATTTAATATTCTAGATATATGCCTATTGTTCATCTTGAATAATATTATACCTCCTTTGGATTACTTGATTATGTGAACCTTGTCGCCCTAGCAAAATTACAATAGTAACCTTTTAAAATAAGTCTATAATTGATATGCCATGCTTAGTATTGCTTAGGTATTCATGGGCGTGAGAACGCCCAAGCATCACTTTAATCATGAGAAAATTTGGTTGGCAATCATGGTGGAATGACCGTATCCTTTGATATGGCTATTTTATGTTCCAAAACCTCAACTTGCTTAAATATCCGAGCGGATGAATTGGGGTGGTATGTGGTGCAAAGGAAGCACAAATTATGGAGTGAGGTAGAACCGCTCGATGCTATTAAGGATCGAATCTTGTCACGACTCTCGTAAAACAGCACAACCACAAGTCCAAAGTGCAACTTGCCTCGATAAACTTATCGAAATTCTGACTCATCTCACCGGTAGTGGATAGAAGTGACACGCAAGGGCAAGAGAAGGCCTAAGGGACACCGTGTAGGGTGAAGTTCCCCGGTCGTGCTAGCGCCGAGGAGTGTAGCCCGAATAGCGCTAGTAGCCGTGAGGAACATCCGTGCATAGATGGGACCCACCGCAAGTGGGAGAAGCCCATAAGGTGAGATGACAAAGGAACTAGATATTTCAAAAGTCACCGTGATGGTCCGCTCAACCACATGACTAAGGAATCGTGTGGGCAACGAGTTGATCGTCTCTTGTGGTGAAAGTGTACAAACTCTCGCAGAGTCAAAACTATTCGAATAGCCGTGCCTACGGTCAAGGCGGACATGGGAACTTAACCGATATAGTTCTATTTCAAAACTTTGTGGGTGGAATGAAAATGTGGAGGCGAAGGACCGCCTCGATTTTGAATTGTCCTGGTGTCGTCCCAGTGGTAAGTTAAGCGGCTATAACTGAAAGATGCTATATGGTGTGATGCCATATGTATGGAAGAATTATGGTGATATTAGGCATATGGTGTGATGCCATATGTATGAAATAACTTGTTAATATTCCTTGAACATTATGTTTTGTTCCAAAGTCATAGGTCTCGTGAAATTTTATGTATTGTATTTCAAATGGTGGCATTTCTATTCCTACAAAATAAAATATGGAAAGAATAAGCGTGGTCGTGAGTAAAGGAAATAGATGTTTGTAGTGTACACATAAAGGTATTGGTGGATTCATGTCGATCCTAGATAGGAAATGATAGTGTGGGTTGGGAGAGATAAATTGGTGGAGTCTAGTGAATAGATAGGCTAGATAGATGATTTAAATGATTTTGGAGATTTAGAGATTGCACCGATAAATATTGAATTACGACACTGATAAATAAATTCTTGGGAGATGACGATATTGGAATTAATAGATTCGGTTACTAGATGAGTCGGTTGAATTTTTGAGAATTTGGAGGAGTAATACAAGTATTGGATTATAATTCCTGATTAGTGATTTACTTGGTGGGAGGATACCAGTGGATCGTAGAATTAATCAACGATATTCTTGGTGGATATATAATGGCGATTATTAATTCTTGGAAGATGTTGATAATATGGGAATTAATAGAATTGATCAATTACTAGAGAGATGAATTGAATTTCTGAGAAGATTGCAGGATTCATAGCAATTAGTGGATTATAATCTTGGTAAATTGAATTTTCGGTGGAGGTATATTTGTGGATTAGCTAGTGATAGGTAATGGAAAATGAGATTGATTATTGGGCTATGGGTTTTGAATCAATGACGAAAGGGATGGAATGCGATTGATGTCGGTGGATTTGAAAGTGATTATGTTAGAGAATCATTAGAATTCAGAGGTGAGGAGCTGATGAATAGTAATGACAGGATTGGATTATTAGTAACTTAAAATACAGAGTATGATCGGTGGATTAAATAAATGATGATACTTGCTGTTTGGAGTTTTAGACAGCAGTCAATAAATAGAGTGCATGTTCGGTGGATTAAGTCGATTTTGGTAATTGTAGTGTGGAGTTAGGTAGCAACAATAACCCTTTGATTAAATGAGAATAATAATGTCTAAAAGCAATTTTTGGCAAATAAAATAACCCGAGCCTCTCCTTTGTTATGCCATGCATACTATTTATTTGCATTCGTGTATTGGCTCGCGAGCACGGGTCGAGTGCTCACGCCGCTTTGCGACAAAATTCAGGATCGAGAATCGATCACCTCGCCGCAGAACAAGATTGGACAAGTCGCAGAGAAGATGAAGATGTCAAGAACTAGGTCGCGTACCTCCGCTTGGTCGCTGTGGGCATGTCCTCAAGGTCCCACCTGTGCTCGTTCTTCCGCCGCCGCAATTTATTGATTTCGCCTAATCGCCCATGAAGTAAGTCTACTATTACATTTACGCTTCCGCATGATATGTATTTTGATATTCATTCATCAGAATCGTGAGCACTATCTATCGATCCAGGAATAGTGCAATAAACACATGAGATTCCGATTGTAAAATCTGGGTCTGACACTCATGACACTGCAATTGATGAATCCAGTTAAACCACATAACTTGAATGATAAAAAAAAGGACATATTTGGATCACCATTAGTCTAAACTGTTTGGCACCAAACGAACACAGACCTAAATTTTTAAATGCACTAAAACATCAAAAAAAACATAAGCAGTCTGAATTTGCATATTCGAAGAAAATACTGAAAAAGTGTTAGGTGGTCAACTGTGGAAAGACGTACATTTATTCAAACCCTTGAAAAGGTTGAGCAAATCGAGTTAAAATGAACTACATACAAATGCTGAAAGGCCAATCTTGGGCGAGGAAAAGACACTAATCAAAGACTTGAGAAAATTATAATTCAGCCTAATAGAGTAGGATTCCAAAATAACCAAAATATACTTCAAACAAATTAAAAAAACACAAAACAAAATGAAAAGGGTATAAATGATCGTATGCGCTACAAGGCAGATGATACCTAATCCCGCTTCTGCTGTAGACTATTTTTGGCCAAATTAGGAAAAATAACACATTGCTTTTAAAACAAGTAACAGCATGCATGTAAAGTAACCAATAACCATGTCCAGTCTAGGAACAAAAGGTATATTGAAATTAATATGAAGTGTGTGTATATATATAGAGGACATAAAAGGTCATATTTCTAAAACATGTCTCTAAAAACATGTGCAATAAACAGTATCATAAATTTATGGCGATGGGCACCCTAAACGCTTCCTAACAGATTAGTTGTTTGTCATAGGGCGTGTTTGTTATAACGACAGATGCAGACAAAGAACGCAAAGAAATTTCCTTGTATGGCCCTGAAGAGGTGTGAAATCCCTCACTGAGCCTGACAAGGTGGGTCCAGACCCACTACGTGCTACATTCAATAGTATATAAGGGATGTGGAAAAGATTCAGTGGCATGTTAAAAAAATGCCCCCAAGAACTTATTATGTCCAAATGAAAGTATTCATCCTGTGAAAAATCGGTATTATGAGACACCCATTTGTCATAATAACTAAAGGAAGTGGATCCACCTAAGTTTCTCAAGAACAAACCCTGAAGCTTACACTGTAGGATGCGCTTCTATGTAATTCCAAACATGCAAAGAATGAATTAAAGCAACTCCGATTAGATGAGAATTTCAGGCCACACTACTTTTAGTCAGTCATGATTTTGATCTAGCCTAATTGCAAGGTTTGTGCTCAATTTGTTTCGGATAACCTCAAAGCAGCTGTCTCATCCATAATCATGATGGACAACAGAGCAGAAACAGTTTTTAAGCACCAAGAGTAGCTACAATGCTTATATATCGTCTCCCGTAATTTGACATTTTCATTAGCACCTCTCCAAACTCCGAAGCCTCTCCACTATGGATTCGGTCTTCTGTTTTAGCCTTTGAAATCCAATTCATGGATTTGTTTTTGTTAAAGGTGTTTATGGTATTTTTTTAATTTCTAGAGTTTAGCTTTTAGGATTACTTACATATATGTCATACCTGATATCTGTACTTGTATTCATTATAGGGCCAATGGGCCAATATATATATACAAGTACAGGTATGACATATACGCAGATAATCTCTTATACAATAGGAAAAATACAATCTAACACCTTTGAAACTTATGTTGGATCAATAACAAAAAGTTTGGAGAGATAGAAGCTATGCTAGACTCTAGTCAGTGCCTTTGTGAAGAAGTTTGCTAACTGAAGTTATGAAGGCACATACTGAAGAGTAACAACCTGGTCCTGCATCTGTATCCGTGCTTTACTAGCCACGGTCTATCCTCTTGGATGGAGTGTAGTTCTCTCCTTCCTTTCGTATAGCCGCAGCCCTCGCTCTTCTTTTTGAGTCGTTGTAAATCGTAGAAATTTTTATGATGCCGCCGCTTCTTTCTGAGCTGCCACCCCGAGTTTTTAAGGCCACCGCGGAGCTGTTGCCCCAAATTTTTAAGGCCGTTGTGCTTCCCTTCCATGCCACCACCGTCTTGGGCTTCGATCTGCGCCGCAATGCTTCTATATATCCCTCTTCGGCTTGATTTGATAGCTCTCTCTATATTTGTGTCACATTCCACATCCTCTTCAACATGTTGCCACGGTCGACTTTGCTCTCGCTTACCTATACTTTCCCAGCCCCTGCACTTTGTACTTTATGGGTTGCCCACGATTCCGGATGGAAGAAGATCTTTTGGTACCCGACATAATTTTTCAAGAGTTGCACACTATGACATCATCTTCAAGAATCAGATTTTGGATTTTTCCTATTTTAGTATCAACCATTCCAAATGCAATGCTATTGCATATGCATTACATTTGAAGGGGGTGTTAAGAATATTTGTGGTATTTCTAGTTTCTAGGGTTTAGTTTTGTGTTATATCTCTTATATTCTATATATAACTTTTGGGCTAAGTTCAATATAACTAACCATTCATCCATCTATACCTCTACCCGATAGGCTCGGGAACACTCGTTGTCAGTAATCCACTGACCAAAGTGGAAATCGCGAACTGACTCTAAGTGTAACTACCAAAACAAAGGGCAACTGCCTATCAGCCATGCATACACATTGCATTTGCTGCAGTAGTTACATGTAGATACTCTGATCAAGAATTAGCATTTCTAATTATATTTATAATGATCTGAAACATGGATTGCACGACCAGATAGCTCAAATTACATGTAGTCCTTCCCGCACGGCCTTACGCATCTTGGATTAGCGCATGTCAGTGCGGGGCGGGCGATCAGCCAGCAGAGCGCTGCCGAGCCTGTGCTGTTTGGCAACATCAGTCGAGCCAGGGTAGTTCAGCAGACACTGTTGAGCTACAGGAGCCCAGCAGCCTGGGAGGCCCCGCCGGCTCCCATGTCCGCGTCTCGTCTGCCGAGTTCGTCTCGCGTGCCGTGTTGTGAACGTCCTGCCGAGCTATGGCAAATAATACGTATCACCTATCACAACTTTTAAGTTTATAGAGGGGATTACTTTTATAAAAAACAAGTATTCAGAGGTTAAAATTAAAAAAACATGGCTACCGTCTTCACTCATGCCATGTTACCTTCGGGACCCACAACTCGTTGGACGTGAGTCATCGGGTGGATTTTTTAGACTGATGGTTTATAACTTAAATATTTGAATTCTAGTTGTTCAAAGAGGTAGTGCGCACAGAAAAATAGTCGTATGCGATTTTGGCGGTACAATTGAACTCAATACATTTTTTACTACAATCTTCTTATTGATCTGTCTTAAAAACGCACTATTTAAAAGTTAATTATTGTAAACAATATGAATATAAGCCGTGAATAAGCCAAAACGAACCTGTTCATCATCTTGGCCTACAACTTTTGCGTCATCATATCAGGGGGTTAGGTCATTAGGTGGCTAGGTTAGTAGAAAATATTTTCTTATTAATTTAGTGATGAATAATCAAAAGAAGAATACAGTACTGCTGAAATACTAAAAATGGTAGAAAAGGTATATAATCCACACATATACTTTATGTAGCACCACTATTAATATATATACAAGGTAGCATACATATTGCCTAAACAATCACTCAATGAGTCAAGATAGTTATAGGATGTGTTTTTTTCAGTTATGATTTATGACTTATAGCTATAACTGATGGTTTTTATCTCTAGTATAAGTGTTTGTGCAAACGAATCAAATGTTGATAAGCCGATTCGAAAATTCTGTCTTGATAAGTTGTTTTCAAACGGCGACAGAGAAGATATTCTGTTTATTTATTTGAAAGAAGTTATAAGTTATAAGCTATAAACTATAAATGAAAAAAGGAGACCATACCAAAATACACGATGGAGGTTTAATGTTTTTTAGTGCTAGCTTGGAAGGTGCATTTGGGCACACCAAGTTGAGAATTTCACGTGCACACTCATGTTTATGGTTGATGCCGAAAGCAACACTTAACAATATTATTCCCGTTCTCTTCGATCCATTTGCCAATTGCCTTCCACGCATGCATCTGATTGGGATCACATCGAAGATGAGTCGGCTTTAGTGGCTAAGTGTTGAATTCGGTTTATATGGTTGGGTAGTGATCTCGATTTTGGACTGGTTAGTGTCAATATGATCTTTTTATAACTGAAGTTTATTGACTTTGAGAAGCGGATAAGAAACCAGAGAGATGAAGATGCTAGGAAGCGTTTAAGAAAACAAAACGCGGCACAACAAATTGCTCCCCCTTACCAGCTTTTCTTGGTGTTTATCCATTAAAAAGTAAAAAAAAAGAATTACTGGAGGACCGAAGATGGTGACTAGAGATGGGTGAATATGAGTTATACCGATAACGGCTTCTCTAAATCTTTTGCCTTAAGATTATCATAGTCTTTCACTTTAATAGCTATGATAAACTATGAAGAATAGAGGCTAAACCCCTCAGAGAAATGCCTAAGAAAAATTGAACCAAATAGGACTTGACACCTCAGACGGTACTACCACTATGTAGAGTATGGTACTACCGTTGCGTTACTACCGCCATGTAATAGATGATACTACCTTTCCCTCAGATCAGCATAGTTCAACCCAGATAAAATAAAAAAATCACATAACTTTCATATGAAAGGTCCAAATAACTTAAAATTTGGTATGCACGAACTTGTTCTAATCAACGATTGAGAGAATCGTTACTAAAGTTGTAATATTTTTTCTATTTGAAGGAATGTTGCATCGAAATCGAGCAAAAGAGGAAAATCTTGTTCTGTTCTTGTTCATGAATCCTAAATGATCTGTGTGATCTTAGATGGGTTCTCATACGTCATAGCAAGCTAGATTTCCTCTTTTGCTCTAATTCAACCCAAATCACTTACAAGAGCAGAACCCTAAAATCACATCTCTCTTGAGGAAAACCGAGCAAACTGAAGAACTTTCTCAAAATTATGTCTAAAGGGATGAGATCTTATCTATAGGATAGATCACCACCTCTTACACATCTTTAGCACTAGAAAAGATCAAGAAGAGAAAATTTAAACAAGAAAACCAAGCAAATTAATAACACAAAAGATGATCCATGACACAACTTACTTAAGCAAACTTTGGATGTTCATATCAATTGAAGAGCAATATTTTACAATCAATCTCTCAGGATAGCAGAGCTTTAAGCCTAGAGCACACATACACACAAGATTTCAACACAAGAAAACCCTAACCTTAATCTTAAAGTTTCACATGACTTTACTCAACACAAGCCCTATATAGTGGAGGCTACCACCTCACACCAAACCAGCAAAGGAATCAACATAATGCCTAAAAAAAGGAAAATATAGATAGAAATAGAAGTAGTGCTAAGAACTCCTTAGTGGTTCACATCATTTACATATAGGGAAACCCGGTAACCCACACAAAAAAAAGTTTTACATTACACACTTGCACACTTTTCAAAGCATGGTTTTTTAAAGGCTCCACAAGCCCGATAAGTTATTTCACCCACAAGATGTGATCTAAATCACTTAAGCCTGCGCCGCGGTTTTACAAACTATCACTCCACCCAATTTTGAATAATTTTCACAATTGTCACCTGCCGGTCTTCACGACCATGTGATGCTCATGACTTATCGCCAAGATTGTATACCTGCGCCAAGGCCGTTACCACTTAAAACACTCAAGTCCCATGCCACACCAACCTAATGCTTGCTACCAAGATCGTACGTCTGCTCTGAGAACCGTCACCACTTGAAACGTACAATACTAATTGACACACCACATACACATATTACCTTCTCACGATCCTTGTCTTTCTCCCATACTCTCAGCTTGAGATGATGCACCATGCAGATTTACATGACACTCTATGGCCACTAAGCCTCGATCTTGCCACTGGCTGCAATCTATCATCAAAGCACCTACACACCAAAGACAAAGTAAACGATCTGAGCACAAATGACATGCACTTTGTTGGTGATATGCCCTAGAGGCAACATGGAGATGTTGAATATATCACATACTATGTTTATGATACATTGCTTTGTTCCTTGAAATAGACATTATCATTATTGATCAATGAGTATGTGACTTATTCATGAGACTCTTAATGCCAAAATGTTGCTATTTCTAAATGATCCCTGATCATATATCATATGAGGAACAAATATGATTCAAAGATCAGCATATGTATTGATTGATGATCATGTCTCATGGATCATGGTATGGAGATACCAAATCAATAATATGGACATGTGTTAGTGAACATATGTTGGATAGACCCGCCATGAGACAACTGCGCAGATTCCATGTGTCATTAGTTGGTCTCAAGTAGTGTTTATGTAGAATCCTTAGACTTGAGATCATCATGGTTCCCAATATGCGTAGTAGCCTATTTTGGGACTACTAACCACTACTCCGTGAATCGGGTAGTCATAAAAGTAGTCTTCGGGTTTGCTATGAAACATGTAGTGGGATGTGAATGATCAAGATAGAATTTGCCCCTCCTTATGGGAGAGATATCTCTGGGCCCTCGATGTAATGGATTATGAAAGTGCATGGCCATGCCAATGTGATTGAGGAGTCAATCACAAGTTTATAATCTATCACGGAATCGAGAGAGTGATTGAGCTATTAAGAGGATGACACAGTCTCGCCTTGAGCTTAATCTATATCGTGAGGCAAAGGGATTCGTACATGAGAACATTACAGTTTCACCGATATGATCTTTACGTATACTTTGGGGTTAATATGTCTTGCTAGAGGCGCTATTAACGGGGTGACCGGAAGGTGTTTCGGTCGCGACCAAGTATACGTGAACCTCTGGTCGCACACTTAACGGGTTGGAACACTAATTCGAATGTGATTCGGATGTGGCTCAATTCGGATAGAGATCGGATAGACTCCTATTGGGCCTCGGTCCACGAGGCCCAAGTGAGGAGGTCTATATATTTGGAGGCGGGGTGAGGATGTATGCTTCGTTCCTCCCGAGCAAAACTCTAGCCGCCACCTCCCGAGCCAAACCCTAGCCGCTCGCGAGTCTTTGGTACACTCGCGATCGGCGCCCACCCGGACGTGTGGATACCGGTGGAGGCGCTTGCTGTTGCGGCGTTGATCGGCATCAACAAACTACTGATTGGATCTGCTCGTGGTGTGGTTGATCGCGTGGAGAGACGATCTGTTGGGACGATCGGCTACTTCCACTACTACCTCGACGCGCGTGGTTGGATCGGCTTCCAACTCTTCTTCATTGCGCAAGGCGTCTAGTGGTAACGATCTATGATCCTCCTTAGCATGATGTCCTGGTGTGTGCGGTAGAAATTTTTATTTTCTGCTATCGTAGCCTACGCGCGGTCCTTCACACTTGACTCTCAATTTGCAAAACATATGTATGGACCTATGTCATGACTAACCTTTGAATGGATACACCATAACTAACACATACACGAACTCTCATCGTGACTAACACCAACAAAACCAACAACTCAGCACACTTCAACAGGGTCTGGTCTGACTATGGCCGCCAAGCTAGTCAGACCGCTCTGCACCCACCGGTACTACCGCATTAGGTCTCAGAACAAAAACCTCCAAAAGATATTCTCTGAAAATAGTTACCGGCAAAAAATAGCCGGTACTACCGCTCTCCGATTAGACTTTCACCACGGCCAATCAGACTAAAACCCAAGCACCAGTAGGACCGCCAATAACGGCTGGTCACACCGTGCCGGTCTAACCACCAACGCACGCCGCACAGCAGTAAGGCCGTCACCCTAGTCTGGTCTAACCGGTGCTACTAAAAAAGAACAGATCAAAATGCAAATTTATAAAAATCAAACTCAAATAGAGAAAGCAACGCACAAGCAATATCAAATACTCATCACTCTTATGAGGTTGCCACCACATGGTCTTACAAGTACTTTGTAGTTAATTTATATTCACCAAATGTAAGTAAGCTCTTCATGAAATATTTTTTGCAAGCGCATAGTTAAATGCATGGAACAAGCTTGCTTTGATTTTTTTTGGAAAGCTTTGGATTTGTTCATGGTGCAGACACTACTATAAAAGGCTAATATCGGATGCCTCATCACAGACGGTTGACCAAAATCATTAGTATTAAATGCAATCACGGATGATTTTGGTTTAAAGACCGTCTATGTTGCTGCCAGCACTAAAAACTGTATGTAAAGAGATAATATCACAGACGATTTATGTTGAACACTGTCTATGAAGTATCACAGACGGTTCTTAAAAAGAACAGTCTATGATATTACTAAATATCACATACGGTTTTCTTCTTAAAATCGTCTGTGATAGTTCATAGACATCACAGATGGTTTGTATTGAAACTCATCTATGATATTTAGTAATATCATAGACGGTTCTTGTTAAGAACTAGCTGCAATAATTTCTCTTATTAATTACATACCAGACCCTCACAGATCTATCATAAATTCTAGATCTGTTCTCGCAGGCTACTTCTTTGAGGAGGTGGGTCTTTCAGGCCATTTGGTGAAAGAAGACTGCGGATTTGGAAAGAGTGATTGGAGATCTATTTGTTCTTGACTATCTATGGTTAGTAATTTGATACTAATTACATTATATTGTATATCTATAGCTTTGTAAAGGGAGAATTGAAGATGGTTTAAGTCTAGCTTGATGTAGAGAGAAGATTATTTATGTCTAGTGTGGTTTAGGGTTTAGCCAATTCGTAGTCTATTTCTACTTAATTCAATTTAATCAATTATTCTTACTACATATAGCCACTTTAGATCATATATAGTAATTAATTAATTAATTCAATATTTAACACTAAATTGTTATATGTGTAGCGCAGACCAAAACTGGATATATGCTGAGAACTGTGTGAGTGAAGATTATATTAATAGCGTGTCTGCTTTTACAAGAGCTGCTGAGGAGTATATGCTGAATAAGGGGTGGAATATGTGTACTGTCCATATATTGACTGTGAGAATCTGAAGATATTTAAGAATCGAGCGCAAATCGAAGTACACTTGATTTGAAGGGGTTTTAAAATGGAGTATACATGTTGAACTAGTCACGGTAAAGTGCAGATTACATAAGAAGGTAGTAATAATAACATCGCCGATGAAGTCAATGATATGCCACCAAATGATGTCGATTGTGGTTCCAATTCAGATAGACTACATGATGATAACCTAGATCAGATACTTCGCGATCAGAAGGGAATTATGACAAGAGAGAGTATGTTAAATTTCAAGACTTGATAGAGGACTCGGAGAAATATTTGTTCACATGCTACAAGTCGAAGTACACGAGATTGTCAGCCATGCTTAAACTGCTAAAATTGAAGGCAAACATCGATTGGTCTGACAAGAGTTTCACAATGCTGTTAGATCTCTTAGCAGACATGCTTTCAGAGTGAAACGAGTTGCCCAAAACCATCTATAAAGCCAAGAAGATTTTTTGTCCATTGGGAATAGAAGTAGAAAGAATACATGCATATTCGAATGACTAGATCCTTTATTGTAAAGAGTATGTAAAAATGCATATATGTTCAGTGTGCAACGCATCTCGATATAAGCGTAAGAATTAATCAGATGACGGTGAGAGAATTGAGGTCAAGAAATGATCCCTTGCTAAGGTGGTATGGTATCTTCCTTTAATTCTCTATTTGAAGCAGTTTTTCATGAACTCAAAGGAGGCAAAACTGTTGCGTTGGCAATCGGAGGAGCGTACGAAGGATGGAATGCTAAAACACCTTGCTAATTCTACCTAGTGGAGAAATATCGATAGGAAGTTTGCAGATTTTGGTGTAGAACTGAGGAATCTGGGTTCATAGAGAAGATTTGGGAGCTCGACTACGTGCTTTTCAAAATCCCCTGTTTCAGTGCCATTAGGTCCAACTCCCGTAGGTGAAGGTCGACAACTATGGTGTCACTACCGTGGACCTCGAATATATCGGATACAAAGATGAACAATTCATACCCACTAACCAAGTTGTTCATGTCTTCTATGTAATCGACCAGGCAAATAAGAAGCGCCATGCAGTTCTTCATGGAAAATGAGCATTGTCAGAGTTGACAATGTAATGGACAAGGAAGAATATATTCGGTTTGATGAGTTGCCTCCTTTAGAAAATGGCATACGGGTCAATGAAGCACAACGTGGTGAAACTAGCTACATTCGTGTCGATCATCACGAAGGGATAAATTTTAAAGAAAATAGCAAGTGGAATGATAATGAATGAAATGTTTATGTATCGTATGTTTTGAATTTGCATTTATGTATATGAGAATGTACCAAATATATGTGAATTTGCATTTATATATGTATATGAGAATGTGTCAATTAATATATATGAATTTGCATTTATATATGCATATGAGAATGTGTCAAATATATGTGAATTTCCATACATACATACATACATACATACATACATACATACATACGTACATACATACATACATACATACATGTGAATTTGCATTTGTGTATTTGAGAATGTATTTAGAATCGTTCATGATATTTATCATAGACGGTTCTAAAGAGAACCGTCTGTGATGGTTATTTATCATAGACGGTTCTAATTTAGAATTGTCTGTGATGTCCAACCTACTTATATTCGGATCTAGTGTTTGCCCGCACGCCTACTTAAATGCTTAATATTTTCTAACTTCCCTAATCGAGCACGAGCTGCCGCCTCCTCTCTGAGCACGAGCCGCCTCCTTTTCCTTGAGCCCACTGCCTCCTCCCTGAGCATGAGCCCGCTGCCTCCTCCCCAATCCCGCCGCCTCCTCCCTGGTGCGCCTCCTCCTCGAGCACATCGCATATAACTCTTCTTTCTTGTTTATGATATGACAATGAACAATGTATCATCATGGTTACCAATTACCTCTTCAACCTCGATGCCCTCGACGTCTCACTCATCAATTATTGGATATTGTAAGTGTGTACAATCACGGTCTATATTTGTGTAATACCGATAAATGTCATATATAACACCTTGCTTTTGTATATATATAGATACATGGTGAGTGAGGCCAGATTAATGAAATCACCGGTAGGTTTTCTGGACCCACACTTGGATTCTATGCAAATCATTAAGGAGAATGCATCCTTCATCAAGGAATACATGACGGCATTAGTGGCACAAAGCGACAAGGAATTCATACTTTTGCCCTATAACTAGGGTAAGTGCTGCACTAGTGGCTATACTTGTTAATTTGTATTTTATAAGCAACACGAAATTAGATTTAATGACCATAGTGACATACATGTGTAGGTTCTACTGGATTCTAATTGTAATTATACCAAAATAGAACAAGATAATATATCTTGATTCCCTAAAGAGTGCCAACAACGACTTCACAGTCATCGAACAATTAATCGACAGATAAATATATTTTCTCGATAGATAATTTTATTGTAGTATTTCCTTTCGTCGGTGAGGACATCATATCATTACTGATCTATAAATTCAGATGGCTCACGAAATCATGTGTAATGATATTTTTAAACTATTTGTAATGATTTTTTCTGTAGTAGCGAGCGTTCTCACTTCTTGCAAAGATACTTTTAGCTACTGGAGTACACACCTGTTCCTTTCTAGTAGACAAAAGAGATGGGTGATGGTTGAACAATACGTGAAGGACGAGATATGAAACTCAGACAGCACATGGATCCAAAGAAGTACGCAGGCAGCGGGCAACAAGATGGGAAGCAACAGTTTGCCTGAAAGAAATTGTGCCTTCCACACGCAGGCAACACGCGCTCGATCGAACGCTAGCTAAACCGTGCCTGCGTGCAGCTCAAATGTGGAAGTCTGTTGTACTCCGTACCATCGAATTGAACAGCAAGCGTTTCCTTGGAAGGAAAGCCTTCCTGCAAAACAACAGCACAAGCTCCAACCCTGCAACTCAACCAACTACTACGAGAACACGGTAAGATGATGTTTTTGTTTTTGTTTTTGTTTTTGGTTCCTTTCCTGTTTTTTTTTTATCTATTTCAATTTTTTAAGTTGGAATTCATATGCAAATCCAATTGCCAATTTTTATTTAATTTTTGTCTGATTTGTAGTTATTTAGATATTTTACATTGGAATTCATTTCAAAATCAAATTACTAATTTTTTTATTTTTTATTCTGATGTTAGTTATTTTTGTTAGAATTCATATACAAATTTAATTTTTATTTTTGGTTTACTTTTTATTTTGAATTATTTTATTTAGATATTTTAGTTAGGAATTCATATGGAAATCAAATTGCTAACTTTATTTATTTTTTATTCCAAATTTTAGTTATTATTTAGGTTGAACTTAATATGAACTCTTTTTTTAATTTAGACCGTTATAATCTGGATCCACCGTGATCAGCGGTGTAGTTTTTTTTATCTTTTTTCTCCGATTAACGTGAGAATTTCTACTATTGAGAGCGATCCTGATGGCTCCTTTTGGCTTTGCTTCAATAATATAATAGATGTTCCATATAGATAAATTGGTTTCTCAACTTCGTACACAGTTAAGTTCTACAAAAATTTCCAATGTTGCTACCGGCGCCCAAAAAGCTTTGGTCATAGTCGTCCTGTCGTATGAGAAAAATTAAATTGCGTGTGGGAGAAATACCATCGATGTTAGACACGGAAATACTACTCTCAGTAGTTAATCTTTGCTTTAAGGAACTTTCCCAGCTTGGTCACAACTCACAAGGTACTCGGATCCCTGAGCGCTAGTTAAGTAACCCGTAATCTGAACCGGGTGAGCAGAAAACGGCCGGCGCATGGGACGGGGGAGGCGAGGCCGATCGTCCAACCCCGCCAACTCGCGCGCGCGCGCGCGTCGCTTTTGCGGCGCGCGTTGGCCTCCCTCCCCGCACAAGGAACCCAGCGCGAATTAAACCTTTCCATCTGATCGCGAGCTTGACGTTGTCTGATTAATTCGCTCCGTGTTTTTGTCTGTATTGATGTATTTCGTCTTTTTCTGAACTTTAGCTTTTTTTAGTTTTTTACCGGTTCTTTTTTCCAGTATTCGTTTGTGTTGTCCGTGATGAGCTAGCATATTTTTTCTATTTCTAATTTTTTTAAAATCTAATTACATCAAATAAGCCATCTTCAGCTACAGTAAAATTTTAACCGTTATAATACAATTTTAGTTATAAACCATAGCTTTTTAGCCTAATCGTGCGGGGTAGTTTCAGCCTTAGCTTATTACACCAGCGTGTTGTACGCAGCTGATGAGGTGACCGCTGCTCCAATGCCGTGCCTTGCCTTTGTCCCTACGCTTCCTGTTCGTCCTGCAGCTCGCTCGCCTCCTTGTCCCAATTAACCACGCGTCTCCTGCGCTTATATAAACCCTCCCTGATCCCCTCGAAATCTTCCCGTTTTTATCCCACACACACACACATAAACATTTGGTACCTTTTCTTCCTTGAACCTCAGTTCAGATCATCCAGCTGAGCTACGGACATGGCCTTGTGCTGCAGCAGCAGAGTGGCAGTACTGCTTCTCCTCCTCTTGTCACTTCTTGTGACGCTCATGTCGTCGCCGCCGTGCGTAGAAGCAAGGGCGTTGCTCGCCGATGGGCGTGCCGGCGGCGAGGCGCCGCACGTAGAGGATGTCAAGAAAGAAGGCGGCTCGACAGGGGCGAGTGGACTCCGAGGATCGCCGGCGTTCGCCGGCAGGAGGATGGCGGGCAATGCGGCGCGGGCCTTGGGATCTGTACCGAGCCCCGGAGTCGGGCACTAGCTGAGTGTGATTATCTGTTCAGTTTAGCGCCGTGTTACTCCTTGATTTTGTTTGTTGTTTGGTTTGGTTTCTGTGGTTTTTCTTTCCCTCGAGTGATTGGAGGTTGAGTATGCTAGGAAGGGAAGTTTTGTAGGTCCGTGCGTGCGTTAGACGAGCAGATGCTGTCGTATGTTACGTCGCTACGTTTTGTACCATTTGCGTGTGGTTCGTTTATTCGGTGTTCGTTTTATGTACTCTTTTTTTTTTTTGCGATTACGTTTGTACGTACTCTGTGCATAGCAATTCCATTCATTAATTATGTAATCATCATTCCGTCAATTGTTCTCATTAACATTTTTGTAGACAGGGCTGGATCTAACTTACCCTATTGGCTAAACCGTGGGCCCGTGGCTCTCAATGAGATAACCATTAATCAAGGTGACACACAGCTTGGCTAGTAGAATCACATGTATTAATTCTTAAGCTTTAAATTGCCACGCTGCGTGTTGTGTAGGACTGAACAGGCAATAAAGAGGGGTTGTGAATAGTGCCTTCAAACCTCCTAAATATTCACACAACCATTCTTTTTCAATAGCTACAGAGCTATAAAGTTAGGAATTGAATGCTCACTGGAAACCGAGAGAACAGATCGAAACAGATGCTGGCCGAACACAGTCCAGTGCGGTCGAAAGCTTATCGTATGGTCGAAACTACCGAGCGGTGGTCTGTCTGTGTACAGAGTCGTCGAACGCCAACTAGTGGTCGATCAAACAACTCGGTTGAGGACAGACAGTTCACTGGTCAAAACCTCATGGTCGTAAGCCAACAGGTGATCGAACGTTCAACGTGGTTTGAAGCAGATCACGCGACGAAAATCAACGTGGTTGAAAAGAAGTGCGTGGTCGTAAATGAAACAGAGGAAGAGGGAAGGCACACAACCGCAAGATCTGATTTCCGAATAACTTTTGATTCACGGATCAATTGATCATGAGACTTCAAACACAGTAAGACCACTTCCTCAAAAGACTTTTCTGATCTTTAATTGAAAACTTATCAAGCCTACAGAGATCTTTTGGGAAAACACAAAGACCGCTCAAAACCACGACTATGAAAGAAGGAAGATAATCAGATCATGCAAATAGAATTAAATGGGCCAAGAAGGCTTTGAGTATGTTCTACCATTACCAGGCAAGTCAGATCATCTAAAGAAAAACCGAGAGCACAGACTTAAGTTAAGAAGCAAAAGAGCGAAGAGAAGAATAGGAAAGTACACTCAAGATATACAGGCATCAATCAGACAAAACAACTCAAATAGAAGCACAGAGATGAATGATTGCATTCATAGAGGTTTCTACAACCACTTCATCCAGGAGAACCAGGAGCACAAGCGCTTCGACACCGAGAACAACTCACACAAGAACTGAAAATAAAACCCCAAAACACACACTTGCGCCCTAGTGCTCTACCCTTCTATTTATAGCCTTCAGTAGTGGGGGGTAACCCGTTAACCCCAACTAACACTGTGTTTTACATGCAGACACTGTCGCGACAACCCGCTAAGACAGTCAGACAATAGATGCTTTAACAGTGCTTTAACCAGAGAGCAGTTTCCTTTGCAGTTTTTGAGCATTTCTCCATAATGCCCCTCCTGTACCTTCCCGGAAACTTCCCGTTTCCTTGCCGACCACACTTGCAGCCACCTGACAACCCTCAGTCATCTTTGGCTTCTCCGACTGTTCTGGATCTTAACACCTCGCTGTGTCTTGTCCCGATCCTTCACGCCTCACCATGACTTAGGTCCAAGCTTCTACAAACACCACAGACAAGCAAAACATCACATAGCACCACACAAGACACTGAAATCATTCATCTGCACCAGAAAAATGTACTCGTAAATCAATCCCAGATGGTCGTAAACCACTTATGACCGATCGAATGCACAAGACATGAAAAGCTCATAGTCTACGACCGCACTGCAAGTTGATACGACCACCCAGAAGTCGGTACGACCGCTTTACGACCACGTTGTGCCGCTTACGACCACGTTGTGTGTCGTCATGGTCGGCTAGAAGATTTACGACCACGTTGTCGGTAGTCGAACACTTCCATTGGTCATGGTCAGAAGTCGAAAGCTTCGGCTAGCCATGGTCGGAAGTCGGAAGTTTCGGCTGGCCGTGGTCGGCAGCGTCGGCTGGCTGTGGTCGAAAGTCGGAAGCTTTGGCTGGCCGTGGTCGGAAGTCGGCAAACGGGCTGTCGACCACGTTCGGAAGTCAGCAGACTTCAACCATGTTGTCCGTGGTCGGAAGTCGGCAGACGGGCTGTCGACCACGTTCGGAAGTCGGCAGGCGTTGACCACGTTGTAAAGCACTGAACGTGATCGGAAGGCGCTTCGACCACGCTGTACGTGGTCGAAAGAGGCTTCGACCACGCTGCGTGGTCGGAAGGTGCTTCGACCACGTTGAAAAGCGTTAAACGTGGTCGGAAGGTGCTCTGACCACGTTGAACGGGGTCGCAACGGGCTTTGACCACGTTGTGAAGCATTGAACGTGGTCAAAAGGGGCTACGACCACCTCCCGCTGTGTTACGACCACTCTGTTGGTCTTATGACCACACAGACAATCATTTCGACCATGTTATAGCTCCTTTGATCGCTTCGACTTCGTGATCGTAAACCTTCTGCTGAAGTTTTGAGCACGTTCACTTCTTCTTAACGTGGTCGAAGCCCCTTCCGACCACGTTCAATGCTTCACAACGTGGTCGAAGCCCCTTGCGACCCCGTTCAACGTGGATGAAGCACATTTCGACCACGTTCAATGCTTTTCAACATGGTCGAAGCACCTTCCGACCACGTTCAACATGGTCGAAGCCTCTTCCGACCACATACAGCGTTGTCGAAGCGCCTTCCGACCACGTATAGCATAGTCGAAGCATCTTCCGACCACGTTCAGTGCTTTACAACGTGGTGGAAGCCTGCTGACTTCCGAACGTGGTCGACAGCCCGTTTGCCGACTTCCGACCGCGGACAACGTGATCGAAGTCTGCCGACTTCTGAACGTGGTCGACAACCCGTCTACCAACTTCCGACCACGCCAGCCGACGCTTCCGACTTCCAACCACGGCCAGCCGACGCTTCCGACTTCCAACCACGGCTAGCCGAAGCTTTCGACTTCCGACCACGGCCAGCCGAAGCTTCCGACTTCTGACCACGGCCAATGGAAGTGTCCGACTACTGACAACATGGTCGTAAATCTTCCAGCCGACCACGACGATACACAACGTGGTCGTACGCGGCACAACGTGGTCGTAAACGGTCTGTCGATCACTCTCTAAGGCTTACGACTTTGCAGAGACATCACAAACATCAAAAGGCAAATTCAATCTTTTTAAATTAAAAGGCAATTACTCATCACAAACATAGAATTATCTCCACATGGTCTCTTATGTTGCATGCCTGACGACTGCATAACGTTCGAAACGACCATCATTGTGCCGCTGTGTGCCTGTATGCTACACTATTTGGCCCCATTCTGGATTAGCGGCCTGAATATATCTTAAGCAGATCGCAAAGCAAGTCTATTCTTTTAGCCACATTTTTGATGGTATTACTGTTGCCGCGAAGAAATTGGGGAACTGATAAGGTCGACAAGGACGACCATGGCCAGACAAATTAGTCTCGACGAATCTCGATCAAAAGTACATTGCTCGGTACAAAGATTCTAGCCTCCATTACCTTTCTTTATAAAGAGGTGGCAGACAAATCCAATTCAATCGCACTGTCAAATGTCAATGAGAAACATGCCGTATGTACGTATACCCAACAATAATTGCCTTAACTTGTACTTGCTATGGGATAACTGATAATTTGCAAATTGCAGGTGACCACGGCCACACGCGCCTCTGTCACCATTGATCATGGCCCATCCTGTGCTGCGCTATGCGCGCCGTCTCTCGCCTATTTGCACTAAAGGGTCAGAGACGGATCCGATGCGATCGGATGATCTTAAATATAAATATAAATCTATATTTTTAAAATAAATAAAATATGAATTCAAATATTTTTAAATACAGATATAAATATTCTCGAATATGAATATGGATATTTTTTTAATACAAATTTTGTTTACCACATTCGCGTTTTCTCGGATTCGAATATCGGATAAAACGGATTCCTAGAGGTTTTGCTGATTTTTCACCGGTTTTTGACTGGTTACCAGTTTTAAACCGTCTAAATTCAAACTTTGAATCACAAAATTCGTGCGGATTTTTCATGGGTTCTAGAAACAGATCGAATACGAATCAAATAGTCTCGAATATGAATACAGATACGAATATTCTTGAATACGAATGCGAATATGAATATTCTCAAATATGGATACGAATATTCTCGAATACGAATACGAACATTTTCGAATATGGATTTGCTTACCACATTTGTGTTTTCTCGGATACGAATATCGGATAAAACAAATTATTCGTTACCATTTTCCACCCCTACTTGCACTGCATGATGTGTGGACAAAAATGACACTGTTGATCATCAGAATACCAGATCTAGCCCCCTAATAACAATAATTCCATTTGTATGTCCCTCCCCACCACATGATTTCCAGACGCCGACACGTGGCAATTGTGCAGTCCCCGACTGCACGACCACTGTTCATGTACTAATCGTGCGGTCGGGGACCGCACGACCACTGTTCATCCGAGTCTACAGTACATGCGCAATGTATTTTTGGATTAGCTGCTGCGTGCGTTTGTGTGCTTGTAATGAGATTTAAATTTTGTATTTTTTTGTATGGATAAGAGTTTATTTAGTTGTGCACATTTTTTGTAATTATAAATATTAGGCATATTCATGTATAATTTATTTTGTTTGGAGTCTGCAGCAATTTTGTAATATATAAGAGGAGGTGCAAAATATTATGAAATATTATACATGAATATGCCTAATATTTATAATTACAAAAAATTTGCACAACTAAATAAACTCTTATCCATACAAAAATACAAAATTTAAATATCATTACAAGCACACAAACGCACGCAGCAACTAATCCAAAAATACACTGTGCATTAACTGTAGACTCAAATGAACAGTGGTCGTGCGGTCCCTGACCACACGATTAGTACGTGAACAGTAGTCGTACGGTCCCCAACAGTGGTCGTGTGGTCCCCGACCGCACGATTAGTACATGAACAGTGGTCGTGCGGTCGGGAACCGCACGATTTCGATGTCGTGCGGCCACACGATTGCCACGTGTCGGCGTCTGGAAATCGTGCGGTGGGAGAGGGAACTATAAATAGGATTGCTGCTTTTAGAAGGTTAGATCTAGTATTCTGATAATTAACAATACTATTTTTGCCCAAGGTTCGCACTGCGTCCACCGCCGCCGCACCTCAAGTTTGACTCGGTTGATGGCTGTGGTGTCCTAGCTACGCCGACGGATTTGAGTCCAAGTGATGCCTAGCTACATGGACATTGCCACGAGAAAAGTGTGGATTTAATTCCACATTGCTTGCAATTAGAGATGGCAATGGGTACCCGATACCCGAATACCCGATAGGTTTTACCCGATAAAGAGACGGGTATGGAAAATTTTATGTACCCATGGGTACGTTATTGGGTGAAATCCTCTACCCGCCGGGTAGGCGGGTGCAGGTGTGGGTATATACTACCCATACCCGCCTACCCGCAGGTAATGAATACCCGCATTAGACAACTAGACATCCCACTCAAATGTTAATTTTATTATCTACTTGTTGTTGATTGTTTATTTGTTTGTCATATGTTGATATGGTCATGTCAAGTATGTTTATGTGATGTACTAATTTTGATCATTAGACGCTTTTGTGCTTGGTATGTATGATTAATGAATGTCTAAATTGATGATATTCTTATGTGTTGAACCGGTATGCTTATGGTACGGGTTACCCGTCGGGTAGTAATACCGTGCGGTACGGTATGGGTAAATTTTCCTACCTGCGTGCGGATACGGGTAACCCGACGGGTAAATTTACACCTAGCGGATACGGGTATGGAATGGCAATACCCGATGGGTATTTACCTGTTGCCATCTCTATTTGCAATAGGCAATAGCTCGTAGTTGATTATTTCGTTCCAAGCGAGAGCGAAAAAAGCACATAAGCTGTTCCTGTGGTGCATGGTCTGTCATGCTAGGGAAAGACTGTAGCATATTTGGATCCTGAGGTGTTTACCAGTGCCCTCACACCTATGGGCTGTTTGATTTGAGGAACCGCACGGTGAATAGATCGTTCGATCCTAGCTCTGAACCTAACCCACTAGTTTGTTTAAGGAAAGGGGTGATTTGGTCCATCACGGCATCATCGTTCATAAGTCTAATTCAAAATGAGAGGCAGGGTCATCCAACCAATTTCGATAGATCATTCCATGATGGACCAGTCCATTCTAGGATAAGGTGATCCCTTAAACCAAATACCCCATAGGTGTGAGGGCCAGAGGACCTTGCGCTCGAGCAGGTCAGTGGGTCCCACATCAATGGTGTGGGCGATGGCAGCAGAAGTGGTTATCGAGCTAACGAGAAGGAAGAGAAGGTGAAGGACCATGTGAGTAGGGGTGGTAACGGGCAGAGGGGTAAAATTTTTGCTTTTTAGCCTAAAATTTGAAAGTTTTTTTATATATGGACCCTTGGAGAAAAGATTTGCAAAAATGGACCATCTCTCGGCGCCAAATCATATGGTGCCCAGGGTACATGTCACGGCGCCATATGATTTAGCGCCGTGTATTGACACGTCGGAGCCACGGTGGCATAGAACGACGCCAAGGCACACGGCGCCGTGACATGCATATACGGCGCTGAAGGCAGTGGCGCCGTGTACTGACTTAGCCAGTCAAACGTGGTCGCCGTGCCTTGCTGCAAGACCATCTATGTCGGCGCCGCACGTAGCTTACACGGCGCCATATCCTTTGGCGCCGAGATGTGTATATCGGCGCCGATCGCTTGGCGCCAAAGAAACCAAGCAGTTGGGCGCCGTATATACACATCTCGGCGCCAAAGGATATGGCGCCGTGTAAGCTACACTTGACAAAAAAAAATAGCAAACTTTTCTGTAAAACATATGCACATACACAGACATACACACATACATTCACACATGAAACATCTGAAAACCTAAATAACAACATCGTTATCAATAAGTCTCAAAATACCACATAAATATACAAAAGTCTCAAAATATCACATAAGTCTGAAAATATGACATGTCTATAGAAAAAGTCTCAAAACATCACTGCCTCTTGGCCTTCCCGTTGCTCTTTTCTAGAGCATCACTCCCTGGAGTATACGTGCTCGGGGGACGAGCCGAACGACGAGGCCGCTGCGAAGCCTGAGTAGACGGTGCATCAGGCATCTGCGACATCTCAATCTCGTCGTGGGTAGATGCCTCCTCGTCCTCGTGCTCCTCGTCGACGTCGTCACCCTGCTCCTCCTCGACGTCGTCACCCTGCTCCGCCTCCTCGTCGTTGTCGTCATCGCCCTGACTAAAAGTCGGAGTGCGTGACGAGCTCCTCGTGGATCGCGGCGCGCGGCGATGTGACGACGAGGCCGCAGCGCACCACCGAGCGCCGGGAGGCGCCGGTGGTGCGACGTCCGTCGCGTCTTGCAGAACCACACCGACCGCCGCCTGACCGAGGCGACGTCGAAGTCTCGCAAGTAATGACATGTCACAATTGTATACATGCTGAATGGATCTAACTTAACAAACTATCTTCGTACCTCGGAGGTCCTCGGCCGCGGCTCGCGTCCAGTCACCAACCGGGTGGTGAGAGCCTCGTCGATGTCCCGCACCGAGGTTTGGAGAGAAGTCCCTAAAGAAATAAGGAAACATAAGTAAGTGCGAGATAAACGTATTGAACCAAAGTAAGTGTAAATATCATGCATTCCGTACCACTCGATCAAGAATCGGAGCGGCCTCGACCACTGTGCCCTCCCTCGCACGCTTGTCGTACGCGGTGTCCTCGTCCTCGGACGAAGCGAGGTCCGCGTAGTCGACATCGGTCCACTGGTGCATCACCAGTAGCGGTGGCGCGTGTGGTACCAGGACAAGTAATCCCGGAAGCTGGCGTTGCTGTGGGGGGTACTGTCCGGCTCGCAGTTGTCCTCCATCCTCCTCCACCACTGGATGTAGTCTCGGTGGTAATGAGCGAAGTCCGTCACCTTTCGTTGGCGGACCCTGTCGAACCTGTACATATAGCAGATGTCAACAATAGTTGTTAGTACGAACTGCAAGTCAAAAATTGTTACTTACTTGTGCAAGTCAACAGAAGTCGACATCCCCTCTGGAGGGAAGAACTGCACGAGGCCGAACTGACGCGCAACTCTGTGGGGGAGGTGAATCTCCACGGCGTAGAAGCGCATCGGCGGACACCTCATCCTTCAAATATGGAGTCCTCGCGCACATGGTGCCGAGCGGTAGCGCTACAACTCGTGCCTCGGAGTAAGGCTCCCAGGACACCTAATAAGCGAACACACGATTAGCCATGTACAAAACCAAGAACGTAGAAAATATAAATGCGGTACCAATTACTTACCATCGTGGGAGACAAGGTGTCCAGCTCGTTGTTTTGAAATCCACGTATGCCCGCCTGCGTGGTCGCGAACGGGCCGAGACGCTATCCCACGTGCACGCCATCGTGGGGTCGAGGTCATCCACACCTGTGGACGCCAAGGCCGCGCCGCACACTCGAGGCGCCCAACAGAATGCGTGTCCACATCCACACCTACCAAGCGAACATAGAGGCAAACACACGATTAGCCATGTACGAAAACAAAGAATCGTAGGAAAAATAAATGCATTACCACACCAGTAGGAGGAAGACGCGCCACCGAAGCGTCGGCGTGGGCGCTTTGCGCTCGCAGCCTCGCAGAGCCGGGCGGTAGAGGAACGCGAGGACCGCCGAGCCCACCTGAATCAGTCCGCCGTCTCTCCAATCTCCGAGGCGGTGGATGTACATCCACGGCAAGATCCCGTGGCGTCCGGGAACGAAGATCGCCGAACATGTGCAAGACCCAGGCGCGGCAGTGGAAGGTCACCGTGGCGTCGTCCGCGGCATCAGGGCATTCACCAAAGGTAGTCCGCAACCATCTAAGGTGGACCCCCGAGACGCGGCCTCGCCTGGCATTATCTGGGACATGAGGCAATGGCGTGCCAAGGAAGGCCTCCACACGTGCCCTCCAGCCCTCAGACACCGCCGGGCCGACCACCGGCTGTCCCCTGATGGGAAGTCCAAGTATCATCGCCACGCCCCGCAGCGTGACGGTCATCTCTCACTGGGTAGGTGGAACGTGTGTGTCTCTGGCCTCCACCTGTTAATAGTACAAGGAGAAAAGAATTAGTTACGTACGTAAGAATATAGAAGCGAAAACAAATAGGCCCGATAGAGAAAATGCACCTGTCGACAAGTGCGGTCAAAGCTGCGGGGTTGAAAAGCATGCCCGCCAGATAGGTTAGCGACCGTGTGAAGCCCAACCACGACGCAGCGGGGGGTATAGCGGTTGTCGTATCTCATCAACTGGACCCCATCATGGGTTCGAGGACGGTATGGGTATGTCCTGAAAATTGCTATAAAAGTTAGTGCATGACCATCAACTTGAACACATGTACATTTCGACCATACACATACAGCCGTCCTCCGTGAGCTTTGCGCGTGCTCCTCTCGTAGAACTCATCTAGCACTGGTATCTCGCCATCCTCGTGATAAATTTTAGAATTCAATGTTTAAGAAATATTCAAATAAGAAATTTATAAAACATATTTAGTGTCCCATTTACCCTCCATCCCGTTTCTCTATCCCGGTGTCCCATTTACCCTTCTCCCCAATGTGATGCTCATATTAGTGTATATGAAAAATGTATATATGAAAATAACTTATACTCCGATGTAGTTATGCTCAAATCGATATACCATCTAAATGAACTTGATATAATCTTTGATCACTTTGGATATACTCATAACTAATTATAAGATATATGTCAATATGAACCAAACAAAAATTGAAAGGGAATCTATAGAACCTTTATGAATGATTTTCACTGGTAGCTTATTGATAATGAGGGCAACAAAATGATATAAGTCTCACCAAGAAACGATAAATGCATCTATTCTCCGCCATCAATCTTACTCAAATTTCTAAATATTCATCAATCCCACTCAAATCAAACTCTCAAAACGATTCTATACACAATACTACTCTTACATTACGCATTTCTATTGCAAATCTAACCTAAAACCGATCTAAATTGAACTAATTTCATCTAGGGTTTCAAATATTCCCCACTAAATGTAGCTCAAATAATCCATATCTATTGCAAAAATCAAGGGAGGGAGAGAGTTCACCTTACTTGTTCAATTTGGAAGCAAACCGTGAGAAAAATCGGTGGATTTGAGAGGATTTGGAGGGAATAGAGGAGCTCAAGCGGTTTCTTGTTTGAACATAGCATAGTGCGGGGAGCTGGGGTCGGGGCCGTGCTCGGCTTAAGTCCGGCACGGCGCCATCATAGTTAGCGCCTAGGGTATATATCACGGCGCCACAGACCATGGCGCCGTGCTGTGCCACTCTGGCTCCGACGTGTCAATTAATGGCGCCAAAGCATATGGCGTCGTGACATGTATAGTAGGCGCCATATGATTTGGCGCTGTGATGAGGGTCCATTTTTGCAAATCTTTTCTCCAGGGGTCCATATGTAAAAAACTTTCAAATTTTGAACTAAAAAGCAAAAAATTTTCACCAGAGGGTCCAAGGAAGGCTTTCGTAGCCCCGCCTCAGCCTTGTTAGGTTCACCGGGGGAGATTGCCCCTATCCTCAATCCCTGTGGGGATCCGACCCCGCAGGGATCCGACCCCACGAGGATCCCTGTGGAGGAAAAAAAATAGGCTAAGTTATTTTAGAAAATAATAATAATATGATTTTGTTTCTTAATTTATAACTACTTAGGAATTTCTTTAAAAATATTGCTTTAAAATATATATTCTAACATATAAATTCAAGTTTTAGTCTAAATATACAAGAAAAGACTACAATCTTCCATATTAAAAACTATAATCTATAGCAGGTTATTTTCTTACGTTTTATATAATAGATTGTCTGTAAGTTATGTATAATGGGTTGTCTGTAAAATATAGACAATATTGATACAATAGCACAAAAGCCGTCTATAGCAGGTTATTTTCTTACGTTTCGACTATCCATAGAATCACAGTCAATCTCCTTCTCTCTCCTCTTTCTCTTTATCCACCTCAGTAAAATTCCTATATGACACCTCTTATAGACAGGGTGATATACATGTCTTTATAGACAGCTTTCTATTGTGTATATCATTATATAGATAACTCATTAATTGTATGAGATCACTACAAATAACTATATAGATAATATATTATATAAGATGTCTTTAGTTTTATCTGTACATGATATAAGAGTGTATTATAGCGAACCGTGATTTATATTATTGTATGTGTCTCGGGATGTAGCCATAACTGCATAGGCTTTCGGTAGAAAACGACTCGGTAAGGATGCATGAGCCGTTTAATCAGATACCAATGCTTCTGAGGATGACACCGACGGGGAAGTTTCGAGCACCTCAAAATCTACGTCTCCATCTCGGCTATCTAATTTCCAATTAGACGGGAGAAGAGCATCATTTGAACTGACGATAGAGCCTGCCTCGGAGAAAACCAGCACCGTATCTGCCGTCAGGAGGAGAAGGATTTCGCAAGTTGGAAAATGGCGACATGACCCAACCGCCGGCCGGTACATCGCGCTGTCACGCACACGCAGAGGCGTCCGCGCGGCCGGGATGGCGTGAACGCGTGTTTGCTGCCTCCCGTCCCCAGAAGCATGTGAGTGGTTGTCTATGTATTATTCCATACCATCTGTACACAACATTAAAAATACCTTCTATCATAGATTATCTATAGATTATTTACAATGAGTTGTTTGTAAAAATATTAATATAACAGCACAAAAGCCATATAATAGACTATTTTCTCGTGTTTCGACGGTTTATAGAATTACAGTTGATCTCATTCTCTTTTATTGATCTTAGCAAAATTTCTATATAATATCTCTTATAGATAATTTATGTTATCCTACCCTAAATCTTCTGGGCGTCGGTCAGTTCGTGACCACGCAACGCACCGAAACGCGCGGTGCCCACCGCGTGTTTCCACGTCAGGGGCGCGTGTGCGCGTGCTTGGATAACTGTATGCTAATCGCTGAGAGCGAAGAGAAAGATCTCCATGGGAGAAGACTTGCAACTGGGGACCAGAGTGCCGCTTGCATAAGTGTCACCCTGTCAGACATGTCATCTATGTAGCTATCTGTACTGTGATGTGCACTTTTTAGCTATCGACTTAGCTGATTAACAGGCACCCGTGAAACAGCCATGTCCACCCATGTATGCCGCCTAAACGCGGTTATAATGATACTACGACACTCCCAGGCCGACGAAGCGACCAAGATTGTCACAATGTCACTTGTCACCGTCTGGATTGATACCATAGGATCTTTGGTGAAAACATTTCTCGGAACCTTCGAAAAAGACGGAAATTAGAAATTTTAAAAATTTCAAAATATTTTTAGCTGGATTGAGTTTTTTTCGAGGTGAGCCAAAAAACAAAATTTCACTGAATTTCATCGAATTTGGGCCAAAAATGATTTCCTTCTATCCTACGGAGCATCGTAGTTTGGAATAACCCAACGAATTTTTGGTCATAGTCTTCTTGAGCATCACGATCTTTGATGCACGATTCTACAAGGATGCTACGGTGCCATCTCAGTTTTATCGACACGAAAGACTTCCTACGTAGGATCCCGATCTTGACATCTTACGACAAGAACATGATAAACAAGCTACATATAACTTATCCGTGAATATATCCAAATATCGCAGGATGGTTTAGTTCGGCCAGATCTCCATCTCACAAGTTAAACGTACGACCAGATTGGAAGTGGAGCAGGAGCCTCCACCATGCAAAGCAGTGGAAGAAACAGCAGAGATTCCGCCTAAAGCTGGACCAGCCTACGGGCCTGTTCTTTTCGGTGCGGGTTATACTTTTGGTTGAATATTTTTGAATTTTGACTATTTACGGTACAGATTATGGAGAGACAGATACTCACTTACGATTTTGACTGGTACAAATGTTGAGCTTTTAATGTGTAGATCGTTTAACTTGTAGATCCCATCTTGAGAAAATATTCTGTTTGAAAATTAGGTACTGTAGCAAAAGCCAAAAGCCGCCAGCGTTTGAAAGTTAAGTACATCTATCAAATTTTGTTTGGGAGTTATGTATATAATTGAAAGATATTTAGCATATGTCATGGATGTTCAATCCGAATTGCAAAACTTGATCTAACGGCGTGCGTCTAGGGAATCGGTCGTTGGAAGCCTATGGAAATTCTCGTGTTGTAAACACGGCCTGGATCTAGCAATGCAGGGGGAGAAAATTATTCAGTGAAGTATCCAATTAATTTGGAGAATTAAGGACCAACATCTTCATCGATCGAGAGATGGAGGAATGGATGATCAACACTTTGACTTGATAACAACTCAGTTGTGCCGTGATTCATGAGTTGTATGCAAAAAGTGGATCCAAGTGGAACTCTGGACCTCTACCTACTCATTGCTTCAGAATTCTCTGCGGATGGCTCATCCATCAAAATCCATACCAAATTTTTGTTTGACTTTGGTTCATACATTTCGATGAATGCTCGAATCTGGATTGCTCATTGCCACTGGATCAAGAATTTGGACTCAAAATTTGTTCAGTGATATTGCAAAGATGTGTAACTAGGGAAACAACATCTAATGAACCTGACAAGTGGGGCTTGAGCACTGACATTATTTTCTAACTCATATATTGTTTTAGCATTACCTGGCAGTTAACCCCAAATATATGGAGTATCACGTTTGCCAAGTTAGCCAAATTCAGCAAACCAATACAACTGATTATGGTGCCGCTCGGTTGGGCTAAAATAAGCTAGTTTATGGCTGAAATTGTACTGTAGCTGGCTGAAATTATACTGTAACTGATGGTGATTTATTTGGCGTAACTAAATTTAAAAAAATAAAATAGAAAAAACAGGTTAATCCATCACAAAAATACAAACGAATAGAGAAAAAAGAACCGGCAAAAAAACTTTAAAAAAGATAGAAAAAAATGAAATTTATGAATAGTAAAAAATAATCTAGAAGTGAGAAACTCAAACCAAAATGATCTATATATGCAACTACACTAAGCTATGATATGTACCAAATTAATTGCTTTTTGGTACCCTTTTACCTTTCCACCGGAAAGAGCTAAGCTTACCGCTTATTGCATTAGAAAGTTTTGTGTGCAATCATACCAGTGCTCCCAGCATCATGGTAACCAAAATTTTTTTATCTGTGTTAGGTCCAACAAATGCCGATGTCTTCTTCTGTCAGTCCATAAGCATCCGATCAATTTACTCTGGATGCCATTGTTTAATACTTAGACTAAGACCTTTGCTTGCTTCAAAAGGTGGCGGGTCGGGTCAGTGCCCGGTAGAGACCGTGGATACAAACATCCAAATCCGGATTGGAACTTGTGATTCTGCTTGTTGCATCAGATCTGCTTTTCCTCATGTGGATCTCGTATTCTCTCACTCCGTTTGTGTTAGTGTTATTTGTCATTTTTTCTCTCTTCGACTTGGATCTGTACTGGTAAATTTGGAAGTATACAGCACCGGTGTATGCAAACCAAGCCTTTTTTGTCTGCCCATGGGTTGCTTTTGGGTCATATACTTCTCTACTCTGTATTTGCTCTGTTAGAGATATTAATCGGTGAGATAGGGCTTATTTTGTTGGATGCTAGCTTAACTTTGCCAATAATACCCTACTTAAAAACTATAGATGCAAATTTAAGTGTGCTCTGTATCTAAAATTTGATAGGCTTTGTTGCATTATGGGTTGGTACGTTTTAGTTTCAGAGCTAGTAAGCACTCCTAAAGGATAAAAACTTGCGGGGACATTCAGTCTAGATGAAGGCCACGCATAGTTGACCAAACAATATCGGTGAACACAAAAGCATTGCTGGGAGCACAACAATCATTACAAATGTAGTAAGTAGGCACAAGTGGCCAGTGGTGAAGCTAAGATGAAAAAAAGAGAGGAGCTCAAATAATTAGGCTAAATTGAGACAAACATTGCAAAGATAGTCTTACGCAATTAAAACCTTTGGAAAAACATCAAATTCTAGATCCATGACTCATTTTCTTTTAATTCTTAATTGATGGGTAAATTTAAGTTCTAACTGGACTCTCAATTCCACTTGGCTTCGATTTTTCATACTGCTCATCCACAATTTCTTTGTTCGGGCATTTGGCACATTAATTCACTATGTGATGCTATGGAACTGCTTCCACATATGAAATGCAACATAATGAACTAATAAAAAAAGCAATTTCTAACCACAAATAATCGAGACCTCTCTAGCATGAGTAATTCACAATAAAAGCACGGGTGTTTCTTCCTTCCTTCCTGTTACAAATAGCCTTTATGCATGATGAGGCGTGAAATTTAGTTTACTTAAGCGAGCTCGAGATCCCAAATTTACTTGCACTATCAGTTGGAGCCCAAAGTGCGCCGCATAGGCCACTTGCCCTACCCTAGTAACATTCCCAGCTGACCCTACCCAAGCATGGCTGCGTCGCTGCCAACTGTTGCTGTCCCACCTGCCTCCGCCGCTTGAGAAGCTCATCTGCTCATCGTACATCCTAGTTGCTGCAACGGTGTACTGTGGAAGCTGGCTGATGGTGGCGAGGCCGGAGGCCAAACCCAAGCAGTGGATCTGGCTGAAGCCCCTGGCGCTAGCTGCCGCCTGTGTAAGCGAAGGCACCTACAACTGTAGTGGCCGCGGCGGCAAGCCCATGGATGCACCGCCGGCAACAGCCATGGCCAAGTCGAGCTACGGGGAGGAGATGGCAGAGACAGTTGGGGATGTGGGATTTGGGGGGGAGATGAAGGGGTTAGGGTTGGGATTTTGCTGGTGGAGACGGAGACTGCGAGCTGGTCAGGCTGTGGCGAGGCAGCGTGGAGAGTGGGCTCGAGCCTAACGAAGCCCACCCGATGGGTTGACCTCTGCAAGTGGCTAGTTGTGGTTGAGCTAAATGCAATGAACAAAGCATGGACCATTCATACAACATGTGCTAGCTTACCTAGCCAGTACGAATGCATAAGATGGAGTATATTTATAAACAACTTCGTATAGATCAAGTGTAAACAGCCAAAAACCATGGTGGATTTGCAATACTTTGGTAGTCATGCGTAAAGCATCTGTACCGCTACAAAGCGAAGCAATATTACTGTTTAATTTTAAATAGTTTACAACACAATGAAAGAATCTCTGTATTTCAACAGATCAATCAATCGCATTCTTCTTGTAATTATTGGAAAAATCTCGATCATACAGGAAAGACATATACTACGAGAAAGACATATACTAACAACAACATGGTTATATCGTAAGATCTTATTCATACTTACTTTTTTCTAGCATCTACTTAGAAAAGCCAAAAATCAATAAGAATACTCGGCTTTCAAAAATGATTTTTCCATTTTTCTCACTACCGTTATGCTTCGAGGATAAGACGGAAGTTAAGGATGCATCACCCATCCCACTCCTCTCGTTTTTGTCATGCACACGTATATCTCTCACTTTTGCACCGCTCATTTCCTACTTATAAAAGCTACTTTTTTTCAGTTACTTTTATTTATTTCCAGCTAAAAACTATAAATCATAATAAGAATAATCGTCAAAAGCCGAGTCCCCTAGTCCGTAAAACAACTTTGTGTTGTCCGTACACAAAGCTCCTCGTGCAGCAGCAGCAGGCCCACCACTCGAAAACCCTTGGATTTCACGTTTGGGCAGGCAGTCCGCACCGTACGCCCCCACGCCTACGCACCACACCACCGCCCAACCGGGCCGGCCGGCCACCACACCGCAATCCGACCCGCCCGCGTCGCGCACCCGCCAAATCCATCGTCGCCTCGTCCACTCCCGGCAGCCGGCAGGTGGGCAGCCGCAGGCACCGGCCCCTCCTCCCCCTAACGTCTCCCGTCCCACTCCCCTCCCCCTCGCCTCGCCTTTCCAGATCCCCCGCCGCGGCATTGGCGTTGGCATTGGCGCAATGCCGGCCTCCTTGTAGGCGGAGGAGATCTCTTCGCGCCGAGGAGGTATGCATCCGATGCCCGAGGGGGACGTCGCGGATGGGGGCGCCGCGGAGGTCGGGTCCCCGCGATCCCGCTACTTCCGGCAGCGGAGCATGCATGCCGCGGATCCGGCGCGCAAGGTGTTCGACGTGGAGAACCCGCCCGGCGCCGGCGGTGGCGGAGGAGGCGGAGGGGGGCTCCGGCCAAGCGAGTCCGTGGCCAAGCTGGAGTCGCTGGAGCGGGCGGAGCGCGCCGCGCTGGCTCCGGTGGTCGTGCTCAAGATGGGGTTCTACATCCTGGTGTGGTACGCCTTCAGTACCTGCCTCACGCTGTGAGTGCTGCTGCTTACACCACTGGTTCTCGGTTCTCACCATCTCTCGGTACCTCTCGCGTAGCTCCTGGTGAAAAAAATGTATGGTGGTTTGGTTGATTGCTTCGTTGTTGGGTAGATACAACAAGACGCTGCTGGGGGACAAGCTGGGCAAGTTCCCGGCGCCGCTGCTGATGAACACTGTGCACTTCGCGCTGCAGGCGGCGCTCTCCAAGATCATAATATTCTTCCAGTCCAAGGGGCTGGAGAACGCGGTGGAGATGGGATGGAAGGATTACTTCATGAGAGGTGTGGATCCAGGTTTCGGATCTCGTTTTGAGGCAATTGCCGCATGATTTTGTGTTTGTATGTGGGGAGTCATGCTTCTGGCTTGCCTTTCTGCAGTCGTGCCAACTGCTCTGGGAACCGCATTGGACATAAACCTGAGCAACGCCTCTCTAGTGTTCATCTCGGTCACATTTGCTACTATGGTGTGTTATCCGCAAAAGGGTTTAATCCATTTATGCTTTTGATTACATTCCTAATTTAGTTCAGTTGGCTGGATAGTTAACTAGATTTTCGAAATTTGATCTTTTGCAGTGTAAATCAGCCTCCCCAATATTTCTTTTGCTATTCGCTTTTGCATTTAGGTGAGTGTTGATCTACTGTTGTAGCACGCCTCTCTCTTACTAATGCTACTTAGTTTTAGTGGTGATGTTTACGCTGGTTGCATTGATTATTATTTGTTCAACTTGCTAGTTAGTTGTAGAATTGATTTATCCATATTAGCAGAACAGGACTTATATTTCCCACTAATTAACATTAACTTGCCACATAATTGATTGTTAGAGTTGTATGTTCATCCCACTTTTGAAGAGGATAATTTGAAGGAGCCCATACTGTAACTCATCCGTTTTACGGGTATAAGCTAGTATTATGCTACAACTGAAGCTTTCATAGTTTCATGCAAAAGCAAAACTGTGCCAATCAAATGTAAAGCAGTTTAAAAAAGGCACAATTTCCTTTATCAACAGAGGGACACTAATGTGGATGGTGAAAAACCATGTCAACACCAATCACCAGGTATCTGGGCATGTCAAGCAGTCTAATGTAACTTCTTTTTTGTTGTTTTTTTAAAGTTGCATGTGAGTTACTTTGGTTGTCCTTTAATTAGAACTTCTTCCTAGCAATAGAAAATGAAGTTATGCAAGTAAAAATACATAAAAAATTTCTGTGAAAATTGGGAAGTGTAAGCAATAATTATGGTTAGCCTAAGAAATATTGTCTCAATCTATTACTCCTTTCTTCTTTATTTGTAACTTTTGCAATATTCCTTTTAAAGTGCCGGGAGCACACTTACTTTCAAAACATTTCTTTTTTTAGAAGATACTTCAAAAGATTTCTGCATTCCTTTTCTATAAAAATCTTTTGCTGTGTTTTGCGACCTCATTGATTGCATAGGACCTGCAGATCTATTAACTTAGTTGATTGCATGGTATACTTTTATTTTTCTTATGCAACCAAGAGGGTCATTGTTACGTCCGGGACAACATGTATGATGTATATTGTGCTATTTCTTTTTTTCCTTTGTGTTTTGATAGTATATGCTTCTAAAAGTTCCCTCCCACTTTACTAGGTTGGAGAATCCCAGCATCAAGCTTCTAGGAATCATAGTTGTCATTTCTATTGGGGTTCTGTTGACAGGTATGTAGCTTCAGTGGGCTTAAAATGCATGGAGGGAAACTACTGTGGTTTGCTGTTGAGTAAAGAATTTGTGCAATACCAATTATTAGATTGTATGGTTGTTTATGGTTGTCCATCTTTGTCATTATTAGATTGTATTTTGCCTGCACTGCTTGAAACATAAATCTGTAGGTGATAAACAAAAGCTTATCTTTTGGAAAGGTGTTGTTATGATATAGTATGCCATTACTTGTATTACTACTTTTGAGATTATTTGATAATTAAAGAAAATCCTGAGCTGTACCAGTATAAGCTAAAAGTTTATTTTCCTTGCAAAGTCTAATTTTGAAGATCAACACAATGTAGCCGAAATCCTTACCATCTGTTGTTGATGTATTCTTATTTTTGCCAAGGAACTGACCTTCCTTGTTTCCACTTTGGTTTATAGATAGCATACTTGGTTTCCTATATGGTTTCCATCATTTTCCCTTGGCCAAAGGTACCACACTAAGAACATGTGTTATCATTTGATGTCATTCAAATTGACCTAACAACTGGCAAATCTAAGTAGATTGCTTTAACCCAGAAAATGAAAAAGAATGAAATTTACATAGAGAACTGAGAGGTTCTGGAAATTCTCCAGTCTCAACACTGGCAAGTGGCTACCCATCTTAGGCTTTATCAACATTTGGATGACCAAGTTGTGTCAGGGAACTTTTTTTTCACAAGAAATTGTTATCCAGTATTGAACTAAAGTAGTCGTCCAGAGGATCTGTGAGGCCACATCCTACAGGATCTGGTTGTTAAATATATTATGCTCCACATACAAGTTGAATTCACCAAAGGAATTTATAGTAAATTTGAATTTTGTAGTACAGTGCTTTTCTTGTCTAAGCCACTCTGTTGATAGTAGCCTTCCAGTGTGCAGTCCCTTTTCAATACTCTAACATAATATGCTTCTTGGACTTATCTTTTCTGATTTAATAATATAATTTTCATCAGTTGCAAAGGAGACCGAGTTTGACTTCTGGGGCTTCATTTTTGTGACTCTTGCTGCTGTTATGTCAGGATTCCGCTGGTCCATGACTCAGATTCTGTTGCAAGTAAGTGTAATAACTAGTTTTATCCAAATCTTTTTAGAGCTATTACCAATCCCACATGTTTCCCTTTTTCTTGTATGCTCCCTGTGCTAATGATTTGTTTTGTTTTTGTGCATGTGGATCTTGATATTTCAAGAAAGATACGTATGGTATGTTATCCTTGCTTTTTTCCCCTTTAATATCAATTCCAACAATAAGAGAGGAGAATTAGGTCACCTGGGCACTTTAATGCTTCTAAATTTTTAGTTGTTTCATTGGTTTGTTTTATGCATATCATTCAAATAATTTCTTAAATTGAATTAAGGCCTTGTTTGGCCTGAGTCTAGCTCCTGTTTGTTTGATTAAGGAGCTGGAGTCCTGCAAGTCTATCTCTACTAAGTACTAAATGAGAAGGTGGAGTTGAAAAGTTGCGCTTTGTAGGCATTGAATGAGGGCTCTAACCTCTCTTTTCCAAAGCCAAAGTTTGACATTTCTGACCATGAAGAGAGAATCAAGTGGTCGAGCAGCTAATATAATTTAAACCCAAATATTGTATGCATCTGAAGTATGAGTTTTATGCTGTTGATCTTTAGCTTCTGAAGTATCAGGAATCAGGACAGACACTCCTACTTCATACAAATTAGCTCTAGTTTCTGCTGGAGCCATCCTATTTGGCCTAGTAGCTCCAACTCCAGCTTTTTAGCTGGAGTCCAGAGCTTGGATAAAAGTGGGCCCAATGTTATTCTAGTAAACTTAGCAATCCTCATTGGACTACTAGGAGTTCATTAGTTTAATAACCTATCTTCTTTGGCAGGCCTGAAAAATCCGATTACCTTGATGAGTCATGTTACCCCAGTGATGGCCATAGCCACAATGGTACTATCTCTCCTAATGGATCCTTGGAGTGATTTTCAGAAGAATGCATATTTTGATAACCCGTGGCACGTCATGCGCAGTTGCTTACTTATGCTAATTGGAGGAACCTTAGCATTTTTCATGGTAATGAGTGTTAACTTGATTACAGAATGAACTTATCAGTAAATACTGTATATCATGATGTATTATTCTAACTGCAGGTGTTAACGGAGTATATACTTGTTTCAGCAACCAGTGCTATAACTGTGACAATAGCTGGGGTAGTAAAAGAAGCTGTAACCATCTTGGTAATATTTGAAATATGTTCTTTTCTAAAAGAGTTATTGTTATATATCTTCTTGTGTCTGCAGTGGAATCTGAATTTCGTAGATCCCTTGCAAAGTAATATCTTTCTAGTTTAGCGAATATTTATGCGAATACTGCTATCAAACATGAATGACACTTCATCTGAACTGAAATCAGGATGAGATAGATGGTAGACAATTGATGGCTCATGACAAATAAGCCTTACAAGTCTTGAACCACAAAAATGGAAGTGTTCTGTACTTCTGTTGTTTGGGATTAAAGTTACAAGCATCGGCTTCTTTAATTTTTTGCATGCTGTGCTAGAGGCAAGCTATCAGTAGAGTTACATATTTACATGCAACTAAGTCCAATAGCATTTCTGGTGTGGTCTTGTCTGCTAGCAGCCTAGCACTGGCATGAAGATGGTACCGTACTTGGTACCATAACTCCAAAGATTGGGAAGTAGTTCATATATTATTGCTACTCCATATGATTCAGAACTAACGTGCTTTTATTTATTGATATCTATTACGAAGGTCTTTTCCCCTGTGCTTTTCAGGTCGCAGTATTTTATTTCCATGATGAATTTACTTGGTTCAAAGGGGTTGGTCTTGTCACTATTATGGTTGGTGTTAGCTTATTCAATTGGTACAAGTAAGTGGCTCTTTTCCTAGAGTATTTGCAAGATTAACTCATGGACAAAACATAAGTGTGACTTCAAAGTCCTTAACTTCTATACAAACAAACTAATGTGCACCTGGGAATGTAATGGAGCAATATGTGTTTGCTGATTTAAGCTAAAGTGCTAAAAAATAAAGTAAAACTTCTTCTATTAACTTTTGGTCAAGTTATAATCTGCATTTTCCTTCAGGAAGGACCATTAAAAGGCTCTTATGATTTTTATTGTTCAGAATTAACCATGTTACCATCCAGAGTAGCTTAGCATGACTGTTTGGATATTAAACTAGTGGATACCAAAATAAGTCAGCTGTAAAGTTGATTTCTTTGGACTCGTTGAATGACATCAGCTACATAATTTTTGGTATGTTGCTATACCATGTATCATTCTTTACGTAAGTGTTGACTTAAGAATCAAGGGTATGGTTGTCTACTGATCTCTAGTTCTTTACACAGCATATGAGCATAATACTTGCATGTACTCAAATTCATGGATAAAGATATTTGCAGAAAACATTTTTCCCATTAATAGCCTATGCCAAAAAATTGAGGTTCGAATCCCCATTCCATCTTCTTCAAAATGGTTACTTTCTTGATATTACTACGAACTGACCGTAGGCCATTTCAAGGAACTTTGCATGCATTGTGAACTTGCTAACGTATTAGTTAGTAGTGAAGCACGTATTGTACCCATAGGTCCCATAGGAAGTTAGCTTCTTGGCATACTAATGCTATTATTTATAATTTCATGGTGTAACAATATTTATTCCTAATCACAGGTATGAGAAATTCAAAAGGGGGCAGGCAAATAAGGATGAAGTTAATTCACCTTCATTTAATGGAGATGCCAAATACATTATTCTAGATGACTTGGAATATCAGGATGAATTCCAGGATGAAGACACATAGTTTTGCAATGTGGCAACATTTTAACTGCCACTTGGTAAGGACCCCTTACACTATTGCACACAGACTGTAGACACATACGTTTGCACACGCTCTTGATTTGTACATTTTTGTCTCAATGTCCAAGTGTAAGTAATTATTCAGCACTTGCTCCTTTCTCTCAGCATTTGTTTTTTTCCATTACCAGTGTAACGACGATTTAACCTGTCTGCTTTTGGCAGGATTGTTGATGCCTTGAAACCATTCATGCCTGCCTGTTGAAATAATAATTACTTATGGAAGTTTCCATTGAAAAGACACACGTATAAGGCTCCTGCTTGACTTGCTGATGCTGCACACCAAACTTCGAAGTGATCTACCCGAGTTTTTCCATCTCAAAACAAGGAGGATGAATGCTCACTTCTCATCCTTGATCAATGATGGAATAGTCAGGCGAACTACAGTATGACACTAAGAGCTAACTTTAGAAGATTGGCAGCAGTTACAAATTGGTATGCTTGATTATAATGGACGTTATTGGGCATGGACGACAATTTCCGTGTTTTTCTTCTCTCTGTGAGCGCAACATGCACATATTCATTCTTAAACCTCCACATTTTTGGTGCCTAGGCATATTTATCCTCTATATAGATCAAATTGTAAGAGTGACCACACATACCCCATATGTGCTGTTCCCTGGGAAGTTAGGAAGCAGCATTTGATTATTTGTAATTTGTAAAACTACGAATCAAAAGAACTATTCTTTTTCCACGTATCATGTACTATAGTAGCTTGTACTGTAACATTTCACGTGTACTTGGAATCACAAGTTTTTTTTATGTCGCTGTAGTGTTCCATTGCTCTTGTTAAAGAAAGGAAAAGGAAAAAGTTGTCAATCATTCTCCTTATTTGTTTGTATTAGTCAGATAAAAGGAGAGATCTTGCTGAACCCTTCATCTCAAGGAATTAATTAGAAATGAATCTAATCGGTCACAAGATAGACTTCTCTATAATTTGAGATAGTGCTCAAGAGGGAGAATGAGCTATGCTCAATTAGGTCATCGAAGAACAGCAGATGATTAAACAAAGGAGTGTGAATCAGAAAATGCTCAGGTAGAGCTCACAATTTTTCCATAAACCGAAAAAGGAAAAGAAGACGGCTTCGTTCCTTTCGTTTGCCCTCGATTGCATTAGTTTTCCTTGTTTCAATTGCAAATTCTATCTTAAAACATTAAAGGTCTGCTGCATATCAGACTGTCTGATGAGCAGTGAAATATTTGTTGGACGTGACTACAATCTGGCCGTACATCCTAAGGTATCTATGCGTGCATCTAAATAACTAACATGTGTTTCCATCACTGTTCCTTTTTTATTCAACTTCTGAATGATTTTTAAATGCCATAAGTTGGTTTTTCATCAACATTTAAAATCAAAAACTATAAAAATATGTGATATATGAAAGCAAAGTCAGTGTAATCTTGAGAGCAAATAAAAATAAATTTCAAAGTAAATTCAGTATAATATTTAGAACAAATCAAAGTCAGCAAAATCTTGAGAGCAAATAAATATAAATATTAAAATAAATCCAGGATAATATTTAGAGCAAATCGGTATAAGTTTGTGAGAAAATCAGCATAATTTGTAGAGCAAATTCAAGATAAGTTTTAGAGCAAATAAACATAAAATCTGAGTGCAAATCTAGAGTAATTTTGAAAAGCAAATTCAGTATAATTTTGAGAGCAAATCAATACAAAATTCAAAGAAAATTCAAGATAATTTCGAAAGCAAAAGGCAACGCAAATATCTTATGAAGAAAAACCCAAAGAATTTACATGAGAGGTACCAGCTCACGCCGAGCCACTCCACAAAAAATCACAAAAAACCGACAAAAAAATCCTTAGTTTACCTCGCCGCAACGCGTCAATCCCCACTGCCTCCACTCACCGCTCTACTAACCTTCAATTGCACCAGCAAAAGTGTGTCTTTTCTGCCTTAGGAAACTATGAGATGAACAACAAAATTGAGTGGAGAAAGTGAGAGAAGAAGATGATTAGAGGGCATAGTATTATTAGAAGAGAAAGAGTTCTGAGTTGGCTTCTCAAATATTGTATTCGTGTCCCTATAGACTGGTAATGGTACAATCTATGCATTGTGACTCACCTACTATGGCTACACCCCATATGTATGTATATATGATTTCCGTCTATACACATCACGCCACAAGAAAAGAAGGCTACATCATTTTTTTTTTGTCTAACCACATTGTGCGATAAGAAAAGAAGGCCACATCGTTTTTTGTCTAGCCACAAGTCAACAGCTCACCATGATACTACTTTTGATCAAACAGCTTCCACAGGCGTATGTTTCGTTCGTTCAAGACACGCACGTGCGGAAACAAGAAATTTCGTTATTTGTTTCCAGTCCAATAAGCTGTTGTGGGCTAGCTTGAGGCTGCGTAGTCTATAGGCGTGACCGCGTGAGGTGGGTGGACGAACGGCAAGCGGCCGACTTCAAGGAGGCGCCGTCGTTCGGGAAGGGAGCACCGGTGGCGCAAGAAGAGAAAAGGAGCTTCTGTTTATTCTCTGCTTAATCTCGAGGTGACGCCGATCCCTTGATTAAGTAGGACGGCTGCCTAACAAATGCATCCAAAGATAACCTTGCCAACTAATGCTTAACAACCGACTAGATAAGATAATCCAATGCAACTAAACTGGAAACAGACTAACTGAACAAGATCCGTGCGCGCCAAGAGATCAGGCCGCGCCCGCGCTGGCTGCTGCCGCGCTGCTCTGGTCGTTGCGTCGGGGTCGAGCTCGGCAGTGATACTGAATCTCGACCATAGCATAAGCATGCTAGCCTTCTTCTGGCAGTACCCTAGAACGACAGCTACCAGGAACTGTTTCTCGAGATCATGTGCATACAGCACAATCTCACCTTTCAACTCCGCATTCCAGAAAACACGTAGTATTAATTCGTATACAGGGAGTGGCAAATAGCCAAATACTGACGATACTATCAGGAACTGCGTGGGTAAGCTGTCACAGCTGTCGATAGTCTATGGTGCGATATAAACATTTGCATTTGGTCGGAGGTACATTTGCATTGATTTAGGGCCCAAGACTAGAGGTGGGCATTGGTGCCGGGCCGGTACGGCCCGGGCTCACCGTGCTTCGTGCCGCTTCATGCTGTGTCATCCCGTCGTGCCGTGCCGTGCCGGCCCACCTTGCCTCCGGCCAGGCCCAAGCACGGCCCAAAGCCCACCGTGCCGGCGATCGTGCCGTGCCAGCCCAAGCCTAGCCCAAAGTAACTATACACGACGAAAACGACGGCGACAATGGTGGCGGACTAGCGGTGGCCGCCATCTTCCTTTCTCTCGTACCCGCCTCATTAAAAACCTAGTTAAAATTCCATACTATTGTCTCATGCCATTCCACCTCCGAACTTGGTCATCTACTCCAATAGCATGCATATCTTGGTGCAAATCAGACTCTGGCGTACGTGGACATCTAGCTCATCGTCCGGCAATCTAGCATAGGGCTGCCCAACTAGTCAAATAGAAAAGCTTAACCAGAGTCATAAGTGCAATTTACTATAGTTAAGAAATCAATTTAAATAGTTTCTCGAACAATTAGTAACTACTTGGAATAGACGCACCAATAACAGACAATCTCTATTTACAAAATGGTTAATTGTAACATATATGGGGGTGGTTATCTCATCAAATGCTCGAATTAAAAAGGCAGTTGGTGAAGGCAGCTATGGTAGAATTAGAATCGTATGTAGTAGTAATTTGTTTACATAAAATAAAATCACAATGGGGTGAGTTATGTTATAAAAATTATAAATATATGTTAGAATATGTTGATTTGATTGATCTTCTTCTCCAGCAGTCTAACCCTACTGATTTTACGCGAAGAAGCAAGAGAGCCGCGAGGATGCAACCTAGAGTTCGGTGGTGGTGACCTAAGGAGGAGCAACATTGAAAATACTCATTATTTTTGTATGATAATGTTTCTTAAGAAAGAATAAGAAAAGACACCTTATATCACAAGTGCAAAAATGAAGAACAAGAAAAGACACCTCATATCACAAGTGCAAAAATAAACTTGGCCTAAATCATAACATATCTCAATCACTTTTTTCAGTCATTGGATTAATATCCAACCATCCGCATCTTTCTCCTCATCTCATATATATATATATATATATATATATATATATATATATATATATATATATATGTGTGTGTGTGTGTGTGTGTGTGTGTGTGTGTGTGTGTGTGTGTGTGTGTGTGTATACATACATACATTGCACATTCACATCTCCAAACCCAACTCAATCTTCAAATTTGGTATTCTAAGGACTGCTCTATACAAATGTACATGTCACAACCGATGTATAGGATCTTTTCGCGATGAAATCAGAATGTTGAGGGCTAGAACAGAAGAAATCAAAATAAATGAAAATCGGAAGGACTATATCGTAAAAAACCAAAAAACCCTAACCCTCAAATCATTCGCCGCCGCCGCTGCCGCTCAATTCATTTCGCACTACTCCCCCGGTCGCTCCTTCCCCCGCAGCCCCCGCCTCCTCCGCCGCCCGCGCCCCTCCTCCTCTGCCGCCCCCCGCCCCTCCTCCACCCCCGCCACCCTCCTCCCCCTTCCCCAGTAGTCGGCTTCCTCCACCTTCCCCCGCCGCCCTCTCCTCCTCCGCCGCCTCCTCCCCGCCCCGCCTCCCCGCCGCCTCCTCCTCCTCCTCCCCCGCCTCGCCTTCCCCGCCTCCTCCCCGTGCGCCCCTTCTCCCCGGCACCCTCTCCTTCCCCGCCACCCCTCCTTCCCCCGCCGCCCCCTCCTCCCCTGGCTCCGAGCGACGGCGACCTCGACTACTCCGAGAGCGAGCCACCAGCGGCGGATGGCCGGGTGACGACTGGGGCGCCGACGACGAGTTCGTCATCACGCGCGATGCGGGATGCTGCGGCGGTGCGGCCGTCGTCCACTCGTCCAAGGCTCCAAGCTCCGGTGACCGGTGTGCTTCTTCCCCTCTATTCTCTCTTCTCTGCTCTGTGATGATTATGGTTGTGGGGATTGGGATGTCGATGGGATCGGGACTGGGGGAGGCCTCCGCCGTGCCGCCCGTGCGTATTCTCTGTGATGGTTGTGGTAGAGGCCGAGATGTCCTCCGCCGTGCCGCCCGTGCCGGCCCGAGCACGGCACGAATCGCCGTGCCGTGCCGCCCACCGGGCCGGTTTTCCAGGCCCAGCACGGCCCGCCATTCGTGCCGGGCCGCTTGTGCTTCGGGCTGGCCCAAAAAAGCACGGCCCAAGTCCCAGCTCTACCCAAGACATGTAAAAAACAAATAAGAATCAAATAGGGTGATGTGCGATAAGATAGAAGGATGGAGATAAGACTGTTAACAAGAGTTGATGAATAATTATTGGATATATTGCACAACTTTAAAGGGCAATATATATAGTATATAAGAGACACAACCCTAGACAATAGGACATAACACTAATACCCTTAACACCTCATCAAATGCAAGACATATATAATAGTATTGTATTTGGAAGGGTTGATAATAGAATAGAAAAAATTCAAAGTCTGAGTTTTGAACATGTCGTCATAGCGTGCGGCTCTTGAAAAATTGTGTTGAGTACCAAAAGATCTCCTTCCATGCGGAATCGTGCAACAACCCAAAAGCACAAAGTGCATGGGCTGATAAAGTAGAGGAAAGTGAGAGTAAAGTCAACCGCGACAACACGATGAAGAGGATGTGGAAGGTGATACAAATAGAGAAAACTATCAAATCAAGCCAAAGAGAGATATAGAAACACAGTGGCACAAACCAATGTTGGAAATGTAGGCAACATGTTAATTCCAAGTTTTACTAGGAGACAAAATATTGCCTACATTCCCAACAATTCAGAAACCTTATTACCACCCCGTGTAGATACTCTCTATGGCAATGGTTTGGAGATAGCCGCTCTCCCTATTTTCAGGTGCACGTCAGGAAGAAATGTCAGCAAGGTTCAGACGGCACAGCATAACATCACAAATTCGCATAGAAGAAAGTATAGAAAGAATGGAGGTGGAATACTCTGTACTTTTTCTAGATGTCTTCATGCCCTTTTAAGGGTGCTGCAGTTATTCACTAGTAACTGATGCGATTAAAATAGAATTATTCACTGGTAGCAACCTCATCAAAACACAGATTAAGCAGTGTTAACTCACTGGTAACTGCCTCATCAAATCACATGATGATATTTATGCAGTCTCATGACCAGTTAAAAGAAGATACATGATATATGGTTTAGCAAAAATAAGGTAAACTTGCTCTGTCAAGTGGCGCGCCACGTTACTGCGCGGTCGCAAGTCACAAGTCATGTAATTTTCACGCAAAAATACGTGAATACGGGCACGCATGCACACTTGCGTGTGTGATTAGTCAAAGCCCTCCTCATGTCATCCCCATCCATATTTAAGGAGTGGCATGGATTCCACCTTATAAATCGGTCTCCTCCACTTTGCCTAAGCAATATGGTACTACACCATGCATGCTTTGGAATTAAAGAAAATGGGCTTCACTCATATGGGCCTATTTCTAACAATCAAAGCCCAAGATGGCGACAGCGACGGAAGAGAAGTGCGATGGCCTTGGAAACTCAGGGCGATAGCTCAGATTGAAGTGGCGTCATTATAAAGATTTCTATGATCTACAATGGTTCAAAGAGAAGAACGACGACTGCGGTTATGCAAAAGGAAGGAGATGATCACACTCAATCCAAGAGGATGGATCGTGGATAGCAAAGCAGTCGACTGAATGGCAAGAATTTTGTGGACTCGCACGGCTCTGACAAACTAAAAGAGAGATACTACTGACTTGGATAGACGCAACGGAAGACTGAAAATGAAACACTCGAGATACTAGGCAGCACCACAACCCAATAACTTCTCTCTCCAACCAACCAACCTACACCCATTACTGTCATCTCTCTCCAACTCCCAACATTCACTACCAGTGGTGGCTGCAAAGACACAGTTGGAGCTGGAAGCCAAACAAGCATGAAGTCTGCAACTATTGCCATGACCACATCTGTAATCACAAAGTCAAGCTCTTTGATAATGTTCTCCTTCTTCATTCATACTCTGCTACAGTCGAGGTGGTGGGAGGTGGGTTGGAGGTGGCGGCATGGCGCAGTGGCCGAGAGACAGCAACAGTCGAACGAAGGGGAGGCCAAGTGGGAGATGGCGGGCGGATATGGCCAATCGGCGGCCGGGAGAAGGTGGGCCGATCAAAGTGGTCATCGCTGGTGGCTGAGAGCCGGTGGTCATCGCCGGGGTCACAGTGCCAGCGACCGGATCTATCCGCCCCTACCCACGCCAATGCTAGATTTGTCCACCCACGCTAACATCAGATTTGGGTTGGGCGGTGCGGTGACGGTAGGATCTGGAGCGGGCTGCACGGATCCGACTCAGGTGGCCGAGGGGAAGGCCCGACGATGGCGGATTCGACCGGATCTGGGCTTGCTGCCCCGGATCTGAGGACGAGTGGCGGGGACAACGGGGGCTTGTTGCGTGAGCCGCTAAAGGCGGTGATATGTAGCATGGTGGCGCCGTCCACACTAGCGCGGTGAGGAGATTGCCGCCTAGGAGTGGAGACGCTCATCCCAGGGGGAAGCACAGCTGATACCATGTTAACAAGAGTTGGATGAATAATTATTGGATATATTACACAACCCTAAAGGGGCAATATATAGTACATAAGAGACACCATCCTATATAATAAAAATGACACTAATACCCTTAATAACGACACCCTTATAAATACATGGAGTTGTTTCCTAGGCTAACAATATCATGGTCCCCAATATCACCAATATTTTTAGGGCATGTTCTTTGTGGTCTGTCTTATAGTTTTTGGTTGAAATTTTTGAATTTTAGCTGTTTGCGACAGAGATTACGAGAAAGAGATACTTGCTTGCAATTTTAGATAGTATAAATATTGGGCTTTTAACATGTGCTACAATTAATTTTAAACTCTGTCTTCAAAGAATACTTTGTTTAAAAGTTAGGTACTATAACAAAAATTAAAAATCAGTTTTAAAATTGAAAAGAACAGACCTTTAGCATGCTCCTCTTTATTCTCAGTAGCAGCTTCTTCCTGCAACCAAAAGTACGTTAAGCATCTACAACAGTTTCCGATGCATTCTTAAGCTTGGGTCAGGATATACTCCATATAATTCATGACGCAAATTGTACAGAAGATATCAGATGCATCTCGAGGAAGCTTTAAACTGAAACAAAAAATAGATACACATTGAGCTTTTGATTTAAGGACATCAGAAGAAATCAAGCATGTTGATATAAATTTGAAGGATGGAAACACCTTTGATGAATTATTTCCTAGTACGATGATCATGATACCTGTGGCTCTAGTGCCCCTAGTATCATCTGCACCTTTAGCATGCTCCTGTTTATTATTAATAGCATCTTCTTCCTGCATGGCAAAAAACATTTGGGTCAGATAGTGCAAGAAAGCCCACAAACCACATGCAATCACTTCGTAGGAGTATTTATTAAAATTGCTGTACCTACTTGACCATTTCATGCAAAATGTTTAGAGCATACTAAATGAACAAAGGATTTAGTTCTTAACGCTAGAACACACTATTAGTAAATAGTAAACCTGAAAGTTACAATAGATACAACTCAACTTGGCATTGGACTTGTAACTCCCAAGAATGGTTCTCACTTCTCAGATTTAAAGTAGTGCCTCTGTAGTATCAGGCTAGCTTTGAACTTAAATGTAATTGCATTTGTGAATTAAATTCCACCCCGTCAAGGACCTGATGCACAACAACTTATGGGGTAATTACACGAAGCTCGTAGACACTGACCAGCTATTCTCGATAAAAGCAGGGCCAGAACAAGTTTCTAGGCGTTTTTCAAATGCTTTGCGAGCATATGATGCCAAGAATAGGGCATAAACGAGTCCATCATCATCAATACGGCTATCCACGGATTGCTTGAGGAAAAGGTCTCCTCATCGAGTATGATCATGTATTGTCTTCTGCTTCTGGTTTCTATTTAGAAAAAAATCAAAAGCCAATACGAACATCCGATTTTTTGAAGTGGATTTCTTGAAGCGGCTTCTACACTTATCTCGCTACCATCTCTCCAAGGATAAGACAGAGGATCACGGACACATTACACACATCTCGCTCCCATCATTCCACTTATTTCTCCTCACTTTTTTCACCACTTACTTTATTCTTCTAAAAACCACTCGTTTCAACCATTACTATTTATTTTCAATTAAAAATTATAAGCACATCAACACCGTGGCTAAGCCGTACGTCTATATTGCGTTCGTCTGTCCTGTCCAGCCCATGAACTAAACAGTAGCAGATTGTCGGCACCTGATCAGCACAGAAAAACACACACACACAGAGAGCGCTAGCTCATTTCACTGGCCATAAATGTTAAGGCCGGCGTTAATTACCAGAGCCGCAGGGCGCGGTCAGTCAGGCACTCGGGACTCCGGAGTCCAGGCCGGATTATACAACAGCGGAAGCAAACACAACATTGACCAGAGATAGCGCGGACACACAAATGTAAATGAAACTTCAATAAAAACATGTATATCGGTCTACAATCACGTTGCCACAACAATTGCGTAAAGTTACTCAGAAACATCAGCGGATCTCAAAGGAGATCTCATTGACAACACAAACATGTCCAAGTTCACAAGGCGCTTCTACAATTCACGAGCCCTGCATACATGCGCCTCAACTCGGGTCTCTTGACAGCAGGTTTACACGCCGGGCGCATCGGTCATTTCTTGTTCAACAGGAGCTGCCTGAACCGGGTAGTAGTGGTAGTGCAGCTCCCCAACATCATCTCCAGAAAGCTTCTTCCATCCATTCGGGCCAACGTGATAAACTGCAATTCAAACAAACTGATAATGTCAGCCAGAATCCATATATGAACTAACAAAATGGGGGAGCAGATGATCAAGAGGAATTTCATTTTGTAACTGTACTTTGCAAAAGTTATATGAAGCACATAAGTTCCCCTATCCTTCAGGCCCAAGAAGAACAGAAGGGAGCTTCAGCATTACTACTTGATTAGATAATGGATGCAACATAAGCAGACCCAAAAGTGTCACCAAGGTATCTTGGTTCAAAATTATTACAGTAACAGTATGTTAGGATTATATTGTAGGTTGTTTGCCATATTATTGTAGAAGGTTGTTTGCCATTATTGCCAAAAGAAAGAAAGTAGACAACTATCTGAAAACATGATAATATAAAAATTCTAAAATAAACATAACGACATAAGACTAAGAAACAGAAAACATACCGCTAACACAGCCACCACTTGCTCCATCACGGAATGTTGCATGATAAATAGCCCGCCGTGCTAATTCACCAGCTTCCTCAACTGACATCTCGAAGCGGTAACTAAAAGGTGAAGTACAAACATAAGGCAACTCCAAGATAATATGAGCAGCCAGCAAAGCAACATATCAGAGGTAAAAAAAAAACTACCCTTCGTCCATGATACCATAAGCATATAGGGAACCTGAACCAACAGAGAACCGGTTTCCCTTGAGCCTTGCACCCTCACTATCAACATAGTACAAACCAGGACCCTAGATCAAGAGAGAAAGCATTAAGCATAGAGCAGCATACAGCTTAAAGAAACTAAAGACATATAATCAAAGGCAACCATTCACCTTCTCATCCCATCCAGCAATCATTGTACCAATTGACAGTCCCATCCCACGGTAGGAATAAAGGATGTTAGCCAACAGCTTTGAAGCACCAGCAACAGAGATCCTTCGTTTGTTCGCAAGCTCATGGAGCCGGCACTGAAAAGGAGAACCCAATGTTAGTCCTACTCTGCAAAGATGAAATGCAAATAATAACTACAAGCAAGTGGAAATTTAACCTTGATCCCTAGGTTCCTATGCCAAAATTGGCAATCAGCAGCACCTCCAGCCATCGTTCCCAGCATGTAAGGATTTATCTCAATAATTTTCCTCACAGTTTGTGAAGCTGCAGACAAAACGAAATGTGAGATCATGGAAAAACGTAACACAATCTGACAGGTAAGTTTAAGAGATAATCCTTGCGTTAAACCAAATCCTTCTAAAACAACAAACAGTTCTTTGAAAAGGTTGTTTTATGATAAAATTCATGCAAGGGCAAGTTTACAAAAGGATCAGGCCTTGTAAAAAGAAATACTCATTTGGAATCATTGTACGGTCGGTTGAGATCAGTGATCTCCATATGTGACAGAACAAACATCAAAAGGCACATTCCTAAACTAAAAGTTCCCAATTTTCTATTATCTTCCTAAAAACCATAAAGGCACAAATCAGTGTGTGTAACAATTGGACCTTCATGAAATATATGTATTCAATCCATCTTCCATCACATGCTATGGGCATCATAGAAGCAAACTTGAATCCAATTGTAAATCTTAGCAAAACTAACCTTTCCCCACCCCAAATCCTAGTTTAGTTCTATATTATATCAATTCACCCACTCTATCATTGAACGTTTCTCAGCACTCCGTAAACACATTCCACTACAATTACAATACCTCCCTCCCAACAACAAATTAGCGGCAACGGACAACGCTTAATCAGTATCTCCGTATCTTCATCACCAAACACGGCCACAAGTGAGCATTGTGAGGTTGTGGCGCTGTGCTTCCATACTCATGTTAACAAGCTAATTTAGTGTGTTCTCAGAGCCTAAAGAGCAGTTCTTCACATCTTAATCTAGTTAATTTGCAAATCAGCAGCCTAAGAGCAGTTCTCCACATCCTACCCCAGTTGATTTGCGATTAAAACTACGAATCACTACCACGAATTAGACGGGATACGAAAACCTCCAGACTTAAAAACCACTGGAAACCACAAATCTCGCATAAAAACGGAAACATTCACAATCCCGCAAATCCAAAAATGCGCAACAAGCAATTACTGGTCACAACAGCGTCCTCCCAGACCTAATCAACGGACCAACGGACCAAGACATCAAATTCCTCACAAGATCTAAACTTTCCGACCCAAATCACGCATCCACACAACAAACTTAACACCGCCACCAAACCCTAACCGTCCGTCCAAGAAGAGGACCAGGTGCTCACATATGTATCCGCCCATGCTGGCCCTGGAGTCGGCGGCGACGATGACGCCCTTGTCGAAGATGAACGAGAGCGTGGTCGTGCCCTTCTTATTCTTCACCAGCTCCTTGGTCGCCTTCTGGAACCCATCGAACTGCTCGGACGACAACACACAGATCAGAGGTTAGAACACATCTGGGGGGCAGATCGCGGCAAAACGGGGGCGGCGCGCAAAGGGGATTGAGGGGAGGTTGCTCACGTCGGCGCAGGTGGGGAGCTCCATGGCGGGCAGGTCGGCGGCGGCGAAGAGGCCGCCGTCTTCGCCAGAGACGGCGAAGCAGTTCTCGAGGGCGGAGATGTCCGGCCTCATGGCGTCGGGTCGTGGGCACAGCTGTGGAGGCGATGAAGTGAGTTTTTTTTTCCTTTTCCTTTCTCGGCTTCTGTTTCTTCTCACCCTTTCTTGCGATATAAGAACAACCCGAGCTTGCCGCGCTTCGCTTTATAGAGGAGGTTGGATTGGGCCCGAAAGGGCGCGTCCGTCTTGGGTCCGGGTCGAGTCCATATTTCGTGCCTGCGCCGGTTTCTGATCCATGAGAAAAACCGGCGCACCGAGCAGTCCTTTCATATTTTCCAATAAAGAGATAAGTAATACCTATATATTATTTATCTTACTTAAAAATAATATAAATCACTATTAAAAAAAACATAAAAACACCTCTCTTTTATTTTATTTTTCCGTTTTTTAGATGATAAGAGCTAGCAATTCTGGTACACCCGAGAGTGACTAGTTGAGAACATACACTGCAAATACTTCAAAAGAGAGTTTAAAAGACGCATCTCTGGCCTTTACATTTGAAAACCTGTTGGACAGGCACGCATACATCTTTCAGAAATCAGGACTGAGCATCATAAATTACATATCAACAACAAAAGCTAAGGTCAATACAGTCTAAAAACTAGAAAGAAGACGAGCGCTGCATCTCCTCATAGAGATGATTGCTGTCTGCATTTCTTCGACCTTCCAAGTTTCTCGCGACCCTGGAAAGGATGTGAAAGATCAAAGGCATGGACAAAAGAGACCGTAGTTTCACTGCCTGCCTAAGATTACAAATATAGAGGCCGAATGAGTAATTGTTCATGTATTGAGAATACGATGCTTTGGTCAAACCATAACGCTTAAAACTGTAGGCGACAAGAGGAGTCTTTATGTAATACAACTCAACTAAAAAAGCACCATGTACCTTGCGTGGTTTAATAGATAGTTCATTGTCTTCCATAAGAACAGCCTTGAAACCCAACGGTTCCAGTACCTTCTGACAGCTGTGGTTTCATAAAGGACCGTTATCAGCGCCATCACCAAGAAAAATTGAAGGTTTTCAATTGGAAATTAATTCTTTCATGATAGCAAGGGGACAGGCATACTTACTCAGCAACTGTATTATTGTATGGTGGTCCTGCTCCTTGATCACTGATCTGCAATAAGAAGCATCATAACCAATGCTCTTCATGGTGAACAAAATAATGGAATAGCAGCACAGAAGCAAATCGCTTTCATGCACATATGCAGATTAATTTTGGTGTTTAAGTGCTAACTAATTTCTGCATCCAACATTCCATGTTTCAACTGAGGACGCATGTTGGACTAAGCACCTGGAATCTATTCTGTTTTCCATTAGAGCACTGACTCCAAAGTGACGAAGCAAAATATATTGAAACAATAGCATGGGAGGTATTAGCATGTCTTTATCCAATGCCAGTATTAGCTTTAGAAGATTAGGTACTGTAGTGCACCAAACCGCTTCAGCTGATGATTGCATGTTGATTCCTTACTTTTCAAGGGCATCTTGCATTAAAGGTCCTAAAACCTGTGGGTGCATGTGGGTCAGCAATGAGAAAACCGCCAGAGGATGGCTGCTTCTTAGTTTGCATCAAGCGCTCAAATTTGGCTAACTATAGGCAAAAAATCCCACTCATTTACACCAAGCTATGGAACCCCAATTTAATCAATTTATCCACTGACCTTGAATATGTATTGTTACATATTATTAGTTGCAGAGAAAATAACTCACCATTTTTACAACTATTTTAGTAAAAACTGCCATGTTTTCCTCAAGTTGAAACTGGGGTTTAAGTAAAATCCCAACCTAGCTGGGAACAGCTGCAAATCTAACACAACCAACATTGGCAATTCTTCAGAACACATGTCCAGAACATTCTATATAAGTAATATTACTCGTAAGAATTCAGATTCTACCAGTGATCCCTAAATTCTATTTGTTAGCCTTCAGAGTTCAGAATCTGCAATAACTTCAGTAGTGAGTTCCAGTGACTACCTATGACTACTAATGACACTTGACAGAAGGACGGATGGTTGAAATTTTAGTATAGTTTGAAGAATAGAATATCATATGACAAGTATAATGACATCTTCAATGCAAATCAGATGGTTAACCAACAGCCTCTAGGATTAGGATACTTATAACATAAAAGAGCTTAGGAAATCTTAAGAGTAATCAGATGGATGGAATTTTAGTGCAGTTTGAAGAAAAGAATATCATGTGATAAGTACAACGACATCTTCAATGCAAAGGTAAACAAAAAGAACAGAGAGATTCTGTCCTCACCAAATACATCAAGGTGATAAGCTCTCCATCTGGTTTTAAAAGGCAACTAACTGCCTCTGCCCAAGCCAGCCTCAAAAGCTTGGATCAAGCGCACAAAAGAACCTGTGTATATTAATAAAGATAATCACAGCTGCTGCCAGAACAATAAATCGACAGGATAAATTGGCACATACGTATAATCGAAAATAAAGTCAAATTGTTCACTTGGTGTCCACTTGAAGAAATTGGCTGCCAGAAAAGTTAAACAATCTGCATTTGGCAAAGAGGATGACCACTAGTATACCAATGGGAAAAACAATTAGATGCGTTTATTTAAGTTTTAGCACCATAGAGGGTTGTACCTACAATCATTAGACAGTTTTTTTTATAAAAAAAAGATAAATAGAAAAACTTTATCCCAGTTATGATAGTTAGAATAATTGTGAATTTTAATTAAAAAATGGACCTAATGCCAATTTTATCCAAAAATTGGGCTCAATTGCCATCTATTTATTACTAAAAATCAATAACAGACGTTTTAGAGTCGCTAAGAAAAAAGAGAAAAAATTAGAAATTCTCACAAAAAAACAAAACATCCGGCCCTTAATCAAGTGGGTCCTAATTAAGCAAAACTATAGTAGCCATCAGATGTTATTACTTAAAGTCTTAAACTAGACGACCCACCAATTTCTTCACGAACAAGAAAAAAGAAATCAACCTTTCCACAGGGAGTCGATATATGGAAATTTGACGTGCATTGTCTACGGTCGGGGCCCCAAGCTAGTCATCACGATGACCTTCACCTGGTTCTTGTCTATGATTCTCAGGGAGTCGCTGTATTGAGTGTTGCATACGTCATTTGCGCCTGGGACTCTGAGCCAGGTAGCGCGATGACCTTCTTCACCTGGTCTCTGTATATACTTGTTAGGGAGTTGCTATACAAGTCGTTGATATAGATGGTATGCAGTCGAAGCTCTGAGCCAGGCATCACGATGACCTTCTTCACCTGGTCCCTATTTATCATCATCGGGAAGTCTCTGTACAGGAAGCTGATGTACACATCATCTCAGAGCACGAATATCACGAAGACAAACGGTTCCAATGTGCATGCAGCACTGTCGATCAAAGCCCGAGCAATGTGCTTGCTGTGAGATCTTACTATGCATAGGGCTTCGTGCATGCCACGCATGCCTATGACCTTCTGAAACAAACCTCACGTAGCCAAGCAATCGTAGGGCTATTTAGCACGCGGTCTCTCCGACTAGGAACCAGGGCAATGGATGACACGTCGGACTAGTCCTCATCCGACACCATCAGCACCTCACGACCGGCGGCGGCACACAAACCCAAGTCACCTTCATGCTCCAACTCGCCCGTGTACTCACCGCGCAGGAGGAGCACGTCGTCAACGCAGCACGGAATCGTAGGCGCGCGCCGGGATCGATCGAGCGCCGCGCGTCCCTCACTCCTTGCCCATCACCGCAAATCTTGGAGCCTAGCTTAGCTAGATTGCACCATTGCCCATCTTGCCAGCCAGTACCACTTTCCATCACTTGTTGCCCATCGACGAATCGCGTTCAACCAACTTGTACTCCACCTCGGTCGCCGATGAGCTTCGGCGACCGGACGCTCCGCCACGGCTCGATGAAGCACTAGCGACGGTGCAACGGGGATGCTGATCACCACCACGAGCCATTCACTGAGGATGAAGGCCGACGGCGGTGCTGCGCTTGTAGGTGGGGCACCAATGGCAAGATCGAAGGAGCGGCGGCAGCGGGGACGGCTGCTACACAGCAAATTGTTAGCGAGGCCACCAACCAGTGCACACAGGGGAACAAGAACAACAGTTGGGGCGGCTTTTCACCAGGGGCACCGGGTTTTAAAGGAAAATCGCCTTTTTCAGGCGTCCCTTCGAAAATCGTGCCATAAGACAAGACGGCGCACGAAGCGCCAACCACAAGTGGACATGTGTCCCCTGATACAGTGACCGCCCATGATCACGGTCAACAAGACCAAACGGATGGGCCAGTTCCTTACCACGTTGAAAGGATGGAGGGGGCCAAAAGGCCTAAGTAGCATGGTTTCAGCTTGCTTAAAATGAAGCCCTTTACCATGAAAGGCTTCTGTTGTGGGGATGGTCCCCACTGACATCATTTGGCCTGCTGAGCCAAGAGGCCCAATAAGGCATGTAAAAGACATGTGTACCCTCGGAATAGTACCCTGTGGTAGGGCTATTGTTGTAATAAGGCCTTATGGTCATATATATATACCTCCTTGGGTTAACAAAGAGGGGGATATAGCTTGTTTCTCATACTTATTCTACTAGTCCGCTCTTCTGCTGTTTGGCCCGTAACTACAACAATAACTAACATAAAACTAAAATTCCAAATTAAATAAAAATAAATTTGAGATTAAACAAAGAATCCATATCAAATATTGTAAGAAATAACCTAAATTTGTAATAAAAATTAGTAGTTGGATTTATAAATGAATTCTAACATAAAACTTAAAAATAAAGTCTATAAGAAGTGCAATCCGAAAATATGCAAGTTTTAGAATAAAAAGTCAAAGAAAATTAGAGTTAGTTTTTTTAATTCTAGGCTAAGTGAAAAATACAAAATTTGGTTTTGTTCATAATTAAAATTACAAAAATATTCTAATTTGAGAAAAAATAAAATAAGATAACGAATTTGGTTTGTATATATATAAATTAGGAATCAAAATCTATTATATAATAAAAATCGATGATAGGTAGTTTACAATCGCTAAGAAAAAAGATAATTGCTAAAAGTTCTCACAAAAACAAAAACATTAAGACCATTTGTTTGGTAGACCTCCACGGGATGAAGGGATTGAGAATGGAATCATTAACAGGTGTTCACTCGGCTATACCGACGTAAGCTATATGATGTGCGCTATGAGCATGTAGTATAGACAAACATTGAAATAATGAAAAAGAATGATGATATAAATAAAAAATATTACAAAATGCTATATTTACTGTTTACGATGCAAGTATTTTCGTCAAAAAGTATCTGGGAAGAAAGTTTTGGTCACATGTGATAAGTATTGGGGAACAAAGTGAGTATTTTATTTCTTATGATATATAATATTAAAATATCACAAATGAAGTTCTGCAACAATAGATTTTTCAAAAAGCAAAGTTGCATATGTATTGCCAAGTCATTTAAACGTGTTCTAAGAATGATGCCCGCGTAAATGCACGGACCACCTTGCTAGTTATGATTAATACTACATCAGAATTTATGACTTCAGGAGTTCAGAATGTGAAAAAAAATACAGGTGACATCCTCAGCTACAAAACTACAAAATCATAAAGTTGTCATCACACATGGTTTATTTTTATTTTGAAGAAAGTTACCCTATGACATAAATCAACCTAACCATGCTCTAGGAGGCATATAATCTTGTGCTTCCAAGAAATACTGCTAATCTTTTCTAGCACGAAATTGAACCTGAAACACTTGAAACATAAATAACTAGATAAGATATCAAACATGACTACAAGATAAATTATCACTCTGTACAGACGTATTTACCAAAAAGCACACCAAAAAGAAGGAACTGCAAGATCCTCTGTTAACAGCTTAAATAAGTCAACATAGCTTCCCTTAACTGATAATCAAGCTCTTACTCAACTACATCTGACCTGCTTAGCCATTTCAATAGCCATATCAGAAATGTCCAAGCCAAGAACAAATCGCTAAGGGCTTGCCAGAGCGACCACATTGTATCCCTGTTATACAGAGGCAACTTAATCAGAAAATATTGATGAAATGGTATTGCAAGGGAAAATTTAAGCAGAACCTTCCTAGTCCCAGTTTGCAAATTGTTCTTAACTTCTTATAATGGGAAATGAACTAGGCTACTACTTAGAGTATCATCTTGAATTTCAATGTGTACTAGGTCCATAGTAGGGCACACTGCCACAGTGACAATCTTCAATCAAAATATTGAAATTGCAAGCATGTTTTTTCATGGCAACTCATGGAACATTTGTTCTCAATAAAGACAGAGGCCATGATTGATGTTGTCAACATTAAATGGAGAAAAAAGTGCAAAGCCCTACCCGTATGACATGCATTCTAGGAAGAAAGTCATGGTCTAACCATCAGTTGTTAGCTTAGTTCTAGAGGAGGAACAGAAGGGAAGCAGTAATATGGGACAAAGACATCAGAAAGAAACTTATGATAAATGGTCTCTGTTTAACTTACCATGCCGCATCTGGGGACCAAAGCTCTTCCTCTTGGGAGAGTTCCTGATTTAACAAGATGTTTGATGATAGGTGCTGGCTTCCCCAAATCCCACGGGGTTATGCCAGACTGCCAGGACTTCTCCCAGACATCTCATCAACACCAACAAAGAAAGAGCAATTCAAAACTAGGGAACTGTCTGCACATGATAAAATACAAGATACACACGAAGTAGAACGTCCATCTGGCAGTTTTGTTTCCTGATAATCTGCATTTCGGCCTTGCAACAATCTACTCTACTCATCTCAATCTCATTCTCTGCTTGGTTAGCATGGTTTCAGCAAACAACTAGTTGCCTATCCTGTATCTCCTGAAACAAACAGCAGCTCCAAACTGCTGGTTTGAACTTTTTGTCTCAACAATTGTGCTACTACTGCGAGATAACGTACTAGAGTATCAGTTCCTTCTACTTTGCTCATGCTGCTTCAGCAATGCCTATAGAGAATCACTGACGAATCTCTTTGGGCAGGTGGTGTAAGAAGCTGTAACCCCAACCTGACGAACTCTCCAACCATACCAAAATCAACCCTTTTTTCGCTGCCAACGTTAGGTTATCGCTTCCAAGTTCCAACCAACGAACCCAAAAATTCCCCCAACAACTCGCCACAATCCAATCCGCTTCACGGATCATCAAACACCCCACACGCACAGTCGCGCCACTCACCACTCGCACACACGAACGAACTCGACAGAAACGAGAAATCAAACCTTACTCAATCTCAACTCCCCACCAAACAACCGCCAGCAACAGAGAGAGAGAGAGACAGACAGGGGCAGAGAGCGATAGCCAATTCCTCACCTGCCGCGTCGCCTCGCTGGAAGAGCTTCCGCAGCCTCCTCGCCGTCGGGTTCGCGCTCGAGTCCCTCTCCGCCGCCGGAGCCGGATGCGGCCGCACCCGCAGCGCGAGGCGAAGCAGCGGACGGGCTCGCTAGCGCGTGCATGCGATGCGTCCCTTGACACGAAAGAGGGAGGGGAAAAGGACGCTTCGTACTTTGTTGGTCATGGCTAAGGGGGCAAATAATACAATAAACGAAGGGGATAAGAAGATAAAATTACAAAAGAAAAAGAAAAAGAAAAAAGAAAAGAGAGAGCTGTCGGGTATATATCATCACTTCGCTGTGCAGCTTCTCGTCACCACTCGGCTTCCACCCAAATCCTTCCCCCAACTGCAGCAAACCCCGCAAGGGAAAGGAAAGGAAAAAACAGAGAGAGTAGACGACTTTGCCGGACGCGGTGGCACATCGCGCATGGCTGACGACGACGACGTCGATGTGCCGGTGACGGAGGCGGCGGTGGCGGCGGGGGCGCCCATCCTGGACCTGCCCGAACCGCTGCTGTTGCACATCCTGAGCTTCCTCACCGACGCCCGGTCGCGCCACTGCGCTGCGCTGGTCTGCCACCGGCTCCGCGCGGCGGAGCGGGCGACGCGGGCGGCGCTGTCGCTGCGCGGGGACCCCTGGTCGCCGGCGTTCCTGCTCCTCCCGCTGGAGTTCTGCTTCCCGGCGCTCGAGCGCCTCGACCTGTCGCTCATCTCGCCGTGGGGCCACCCGTTCCTCTCCTCCGCGCCCGCCGCAGGGGCGCCCTCGTCTTCGTCCTCCGCGCACCACCTCCACCACCCCGAGGAGATCGCCGAGCACAACGCCATCATCGCGGCGCGCCTCGCGCACTGCTTCCCGGCCGTGTCCTCGCTCACCGTCTACTGCCGCGACCCCACCACGCTCGCTAGCCTCACGCCGCACTGGCGGGGCGCCCTCCGCAGCGTCAAGCTCGTGCGCTGGCACCAGCGCCCGCCGGGCCTCCCCAGCGGCGCGGATCTCGAGCCGCTGCTCCAGACCTGCTCCGCGCTCAGGGCGCTCGACCTGTCGGAGTTCTACTGCTGGACGGAGGACATCGTGCCGGCGCTCGCCGCTCACCCGGCCGCCGCCGCGGCGCTCACCGAGCTCGACCTCGGCCTCGCGGGCGCCACCGACGGGTTCCACTCCTCCGAGCTCGGGGCCATCGCGGGCTCCTGCCCCAACCTCCGGAAGTTAGTTGCGCCCTGTGTGTTCAACCCCCGGTGCGTTGACTTCGTCGGCGACGACGCGCTGCTCTCGCTCGCTGCCAGCTGCCCCAGTCTGACGGTCCTGCGGCTCAGCGAGCCGTTCGAACCGGCGTCCACCAGCCAGCGGGAGGAAGCGGCCATTACCGTGACAGGGCTGGTCGCCTTCTTCGCTGCGCTCCCCGGGCTGGAGGATTTCACTCTGGACCTCCGGCACAATGTGCTGGAGGCAGCACCGGCGATGGAAGCGCTTGCACGCAGGTGCCCACGGATAAAGTTCTTGACGCTGGGGTGCTTCCAGGGACTGTGTAAGGCCGCTTGGCTGCATCTTGATGGTGTTGCCGTGTGCGGTGGGCTGGAGTCGCTTTGCATGAAGAATTGCCAGGATCTCACTGACGCCAGCCTTGAGGCGATCGGTCGCGGGTGTGGAAGGCTTGCTAAGTTCGCCATCCATGGCTGCGACCTTGTCACATCAGCTGGGATCAGGAAGCTAGCAGCGGCGCTTCGGCCTACACTCAAGGAGGTCAGTATCTTGCACTGCCGACTTCTGCACACTGCAGAGTGTCTAACTGCTCTAAGTCCGATCCGTGATCGCATCGAGAGTCTTGAGATCAACTGTGTCTGGAAGGCAGTTGAACAACCTAGTAGTGTGGCCAACGGCATCACCAGATGCAATCCTGAGGATGATGAGCTTGGTGATGTGTCATACGAGTCTGCGTCCAAGAAATGTAGGTACATGGAATTGGATGATGATGGCAGCTGGGAGATGCTCCGGTCACTCTCCCTCTGGTTCACTGCTGGTCAGCTGCTCTCCCCGCTCATTTCTGCCGGGCTCGATAGCTGCCCTGTGCTTGAGGAGATCTCAATTAAGGTGGAGGGTGATTGCCGGACATGTCCGCGCCCTGCTCCAAGAACAATTTTTGGCTTAAGCGACCTTGCAGGCTTCCCAGTACTAGCCAAGATGAAACTGGACCTCAGCGAGGCGGTGGGTTATGCACTTACCGCACCAGCAGGGCAGATGGATCTTTCATTGTGGGAGCGATTCTATTTGCATGGTATCGAATCACTGCTGACTCTGTATGAGCTGGACTACTGGCCGCCCCAAGACAAGGAAGTGAACCAGCGGAGCCTGACACTGCCAGCCGTGGGACTGCTCCCGCGCTGCATTGAACTCAGGAAGCTCTTCATCCATGGTACCACGCACGAGCACTTCATGAGCTGCTTCCTGGCAATGCCAAGCTTGAGGGACATGCAGTTACGGGAGGACTACTATCCGGCACCAGAGAATGATATGATGATCACGGAGATGAGGGCTGAATCTTGGCTCCGGTTTGAGATGCAGCTGAACAACCGGTCCATTGCTGATTAGTCGTGGATTTGATGTGCCATCAGAGAATGGTTCTGAAGTTGAATAAAGAGATGCCTATGGAGTACTCGCTCCGATTTGGGATGGTACTGAAGTATGAGTGAGCTGCTTGCAATTATGGGTGGAGTAATGGGAATTGCTGCGGTAATCCCATCGAGGAGAAAAGACAGCGCTTGGACCTGTCAGCAAGTAACGATGATTTTCTCTAGTTGCATTTTTCTTTCCTTTTTCTGATGTAGTAAGAGAGTTGGCTCATAATCCAGATATTCGCGGGAGGTAAGATGATAAATTAGGCTTTGATGAAATTTTGCCAAGAAAAGTTGATTTTGTTTTGAGTTGAACACCGGCAAGAGAAATTGGCATTGTTCTAGTGAGTTGTAACGTTTGAGCTCTGTAAAAAGAAGAAAAATGTTCACTTGTTTTTATCACGCCCTTGTTTCGTAAGTGCTACATTCATCATGGTGAAGATATGGTCACGTCCAAAATTGTTGAGTGATTTTTATGAATGGACAATGAAGTTCAATATGGTTGCAATAGGAAACTTGGCAATGTGATGCGTATATAACTGCACTGGAAAGCTAGAAGTTTGTAGGACTGCTCTTGTGTTTACTACTCTGTCCCTTTCATTTCCCACTTCATGCACAGGTTTGGTGACAAGTGCAAATGGCATGGCAAACAGGTTTTGCAAGTTTAAATGAACGACCAGCAGTAAGGATATCCATCTAAAAAAAAGCAGTAAGGATTGTTTTTTTCATCTGGCAGAATGTTCAAACTTTTTTTTAATGCAGGCATCAAAGAAGCTTTCCAAGGTCCAAGCAGTCCATCAGAAACAGACTCCTACCATTTGCCGATTTGTTCTCTGCAGCGATATGATCCCCAAAGGAGTCGTCGCTTTGCTTCCCCTCATCCGCTAATTGTAGCATGACAAGAAAGACGTGCGGAAGAAGATCGGCATCAGAACATGACAAAAGATTTTCGCACTAGAAGCCGGCCGGTTTGTACAGCACTCTGCATACCTTCCGTCCAGCGAGTTAAAAGATAACGCGAGATCGCAGGTTTTGTCAAAGCAAATCCAAACGATTCTTGGTGCCCTGGAAAAGGAGCCCCACCCTGAGTGAGAGAGCTCTCTTGTCCTCATCTATCGGCATTGGCACGAATGCCTTTTGGTTAATTGGCTGGAGGCCTCGCCTCACAAGGGAATGCTAGTACCATAGAATTTAAGGCGCCGCTCTAAACGACTTCTGTTTCTGATTTGAAATGCGTTCGCCTCTTAGCTCTTAGGTGGTGATCAGTTGGGCTTAAAAGCTCATAGCTTATAGCTGAAAACACTGCAACCGGCTGAAAAAACACTGTAGCTAACAGAGACTTATTTAGCACAATTAAATTTAAAAAATTTTAAAAATATAAAAAATATGTTAGCCCAATATGTATAATACAAACGAATACGGGAAAAAAGAACCAACAAAAAAGCTCAACAAAAAGCCAAAAGTTCAGAAAAAGACGAAATTTATGAATAGTGAAAAATAAGCCAGAAGCTCAAACCGAACCGATTTTGCTTTTTTCCCGTATTCTTTTATATTATCCGTGGTAATATAACTTTTTATTTTTTAATTTAATTACTCAAAAAAGATAGCATCTGCTATAGTATATTTTCAGTCACTACAGTGTTTTTTTTCAGCTGCTACGGTGCTAAAAGCTAAAAAGCCATAAACCCATCGCTGTTTACAACACTACTAAAGCTGCCCTCTAGAAGGAGCAGATTTGGTAGAGCTGAAGCTTTTCTTTCCTCTTGTGCCACGTTGAGGCTTATTGTTCACATAATTGGCCCCTGACCACGACACGCAGTCACACATACACCATTTCTTTGTTCTTTAAGTAACTGCTCAACATTTTGGAAGAAAGGAGTTAGGATTCAGAGTTGCACTTGGCATTTTATCTTACTACTGCATCTTATATTACCGAGCCACTGAATTAGCATTAGCTGCTGTAGGACAATACATGTGGATTTAATGTGCTAATGGCTTCTGACCTGTTTGATGTCAGAATGTCGTGAAAGCTACGCTGATGGCAGGAGAAATGTCACGAGCAGGCCGGCAGTTGCAGCCTTGTGGTTGCACCGCCCTTTCCCGCGGTTTATGAATGTCGCCGTGAGAAAGCAGCTCTTGTGGATTTCCATTCACTTGGTCAGTTTGGGACTGCTCCGCTTCAGTTTTTTAACTCTACTTTAAACTTGTCTAGCTAAACGGGTCTAACTCCAAGAACTCTGCTCCAAAAAAAATGATGCTGAGCTACAATCTGCAAGTCCCTCCTGGCTCCTGATAAATGATGCTGAGCTACAATCTCGAATTGGATTCTACAAGAAGTCGCTAAATAAAGAAGAATTAACAAACCATTTTCTTTCATGGTACGGTTTTAGCAAGTGAAATTTGTTAGAAGGGAAAGAACAATTTTTTAGGCTGCCATTTTGAATCTACTGCTTTTTTTAGTAACCACTACTCTATATTTTATTAATCTAGAAAAAGGTAGTTTCCTGCTGAAAGAAAATTAGATTGCGACTTGCAGCGATAACTGAAATCTTAACGCTTGCTATCTTTTTCCCATGACGTGTTCTAGATTGTAACTCATTTAGGGGTTGTCTATTTATTAGTTGCTTGATTTTTTTTATCCATTGATCACCTAATCAGCCGTCGTATCAAGATCAAACACCCTCCCCACCCCATCCACCCCACCCAATGGATAAAACACCCACAAACCTAACCCTAATCCTCACCCCACCGGCGCTATCTATCACCACCAGCCAGAGCCGTCTGCCTCCTCTTCTGCCCCACTTCTATCTCCCTCGCTGTCACCCCCACTTCCTCGTCTTTGGCTGGCAGCAGTTCAGTCAGATCTGCCACCACCTTCCACCACCCCTCGTATCGGGCTTGCGCCAACCGGTGTTAAAACTTTTGGATGTGAAAAATTTTCAGACATCGGCGAAAGGAACGAATGAATGAAATTTTGTTCATTTCGTTTGAAAATTTGGACGGAAAAAATCAAATTTTTGATGAAATTTAACCAAGATTTAAATAAAATTTGAACAAAATTCAAGTAGGCCAAATTCGGCTAATTATTAGCCGAATAAAACCTGTTTTGGAGGATACCAAAAGAGACGAAATTTTATCCATTTCGCTAAATTTTGGACGAAAGTTTTAACCCTGGCCCCAACCCTCTTAGTCCAGTGCCGATGAAACCAAACCCTAATTAACACCCTACTGCTGTTGAAGATGCCGGCGGAAAGGAGGACAACGAGCTTGCCGGAGCATGAATCTCCGCATCGATCCAAGGTTGAGCAAAATCAACAAAGATTTAACAAATCTGTTCATTTAGAGGCTAACTCTTCTCCATCATAGGGGCAATCATGCAAGAAACAATTGAACGTCAGAAAATGTAAACAAGGCCAAAACAGATGACCTCTGATGCGACCCAAGGTGATATGTCTACCCGCTCGACGCAATTTAGCTCTACTTAATTACTACTTGGCGGCTGAGCTGGGAACGGTCACCTTTGAGTTTTATAATGGAGCACGTCGACGCATACTGACGAGGATCTAGGCTTCTATTAGCGTAGGAAATTCAGAAGTTGTGTGTTAGTGGGTTATGACACTTTTCACTCGAGAATATGATACACTAGAAAAAAAAACCCTTTACCTTGTAGGCGCTGCGTTAGCAAAACGACGTGCGTGGGCTCGTTAATGGGCAACACAGTGGCATGTATGACGACGTGTAGAGGTAAGTACACGTCTGAGGCGATTGATTCCCTTGCAACTAGGCCGATCAAGTGCACGTTTTGTTTATGGAAAAAAATCAAAGGCATCGCCTGTAATTGCAGCTTGCTTAGCCCCAAATCCGTGGCCTGAATAATTAAAAGCTGATCGCACTCCTAACCGATATTTTATCATCAACCCCTTCTTCTTCAAAGAATTTTCTTTTGTGTTCTGCCGCTTTTGTCTATATAGAGGCGAATGATCAAGAGCAGGTAGGACCTGTCCTGTTGGCAACTTTCTGATGCTCCAGCTCTACTTGGAAGATTAAATTATCCTCATGCAGCTCTCTTGTTCTTGGTCATCCTAATTAAAGGACCATTATGATATGCAACTGTTCAACGTAGAGAAAAAATCTGGGTTTGCCTGTGTTGGTGACCACTGGAGCTGTAGAGCATATTTAGTACGTGATCCAAACAGTGAGATAGTCACTGAGGAAATCCGAAACTATTCTGTGATTTGCAAAGCTGTTGGTTCGTTGCACATCGCACTCCGTCCCTGGTGTACGCTACAGCGATCAACGCTGTTACACATGGCCCGCACGATTGACAAGAACGTCAAGAGAAGAAACAAGCAGGCGACCGGGAACGGATATACATACGCTGTAAAAAAGACAGCAGAGAGAGAGGACCTAAAAAAGAAGTAGAGGTCAGGGATGGCCGGAGGCGCACAGCCGTCGATCGGACGGTCGGCGTCAACGTCGGCGTCGGCTGTGAGAGCTGAGACGGCGGAGGTGGTTGGCCCTACCAAACCTGACAGCGAAAGGGAACTGCACGGGGACAGGTCACGGATGGGGTGATCTGTCCGTCCTATGTGTCTGTTCTTCACCTCATGTGCACGCATGATCCTGACACGATGCATGCCCGGCTTCATTGGGAGCCTGCACCTGCGGCTGAAGCTATCACTGCGCTACTTTGTCACACGTCCAGAAACATGTAGGATATCCACAATTCCATAAAATTTCTATTAAAAAATATTCATCATATACCCATAACTTCGCCTTCCTATGGAGAGGGGGTTCCAGCATATATCAATTTTTAACAGCGTCTCTCTTTCTTTGTCATCGTGCTAAGTATAAAATTAGTGGAGATTGATATTTTGGTTTGGTGACCTTTGCCTAGTATGTCACGTAAACCAAAAGGAAAAGGTCGCCAGTAAATATGGAAGGGCAAATATGCAACCATGTGTGAGATGCCATTGTAGTAGCTAGGCTACTCTTGTGATTCCCCTGCATCCAGATTGCAATCATAGGCAGCACAACCATATGTAGATTGGGACAAGGCTAAAGAGATGGTAGAACAAAAATCGGATGGCACAAAATCATTTGCAAATTGCAGCAACTCACTGAGTGTGCGTATTGCCACAATCCATGACGTCACCGTGCTGATATCCTTGTGACCACAGAGGAATCGACACAGGTGCAAGCGCCTGTGCATTGGGTGCAGGACCAGTTGAAAGAGAGGCTCACCAAAGCAGATGACCGGCTATGGCAACACGTCAAGTGAATGGTGCCTTTTGACTTTTTTTTTTTTAGTATTCATACATTCTCCACTGTATGAAGAATCGAAAATCGAAAAGATCAAAATCGAAAATCAAGAATAAAACAATAAACTTAAGAACCTAAGAGAGAGATTTTTTAGCATCTCATCGATTTGATCATCATAGGAGGTACAGTCTGACCCTTGGCTAGTTAGACTAGGCCTAGGCGATCTGACCGCTCCTCTGTTTCTATAACAAAAAATCAACCCAAGGCAAGATCAAAAATGGTACAACTCCTAAAATTCTTAATCAAAAGAGATAAAATTTTGAATACATCCTGCTTAAGGTCTCAGAAACCTATTCTATCCAAAGATCACATGAATCTTGATTAAAGTTTAAACCTTTCCCAAGAACAAGTAAGATTGCAATAAAACCAAGCAAACTATAAAATCTTGGTATATAACTCGCCCGTGGATAGAGAATAGCCAAAATACCTTTAGATAAGTTCTCACATGTCACAACAAGTTATTTTCTCCTAAAGATTCGAAGCAAAAACGTTACGAACAAGAAACCTTAAGATAAGGTCAAATCCAAGCAAAACCGAATAACTTCGAAATTTTGCAAGACTTGATACCTAGATGGATAGGATTTGATCTCTACGAATCATCTCCATCACTTACACATTCTTGGCGCACAGCAAGATTAAGAAGGGGAGAGAAGAGAAAAACCAGTAAAAACAATAGCAAATCATCCAAGACAAGGAGACATCATGAGTGATGAATAAAGTTGATCTATTACTATTTAAAGATAAAGGTTTTACATCCACTCTACCTGAAAGACAAGAGAGCACACCACAATACTCACTCTTCTAATCCTAACCCTAGAACATAATGTTGGAATGGTTGGATGACTAGATGGTTCACTTGTAGTCTTCTATCCCCAACCCGTTAAATAGATGAGGCAATCAGCCAACATCTAACCCTAATAGATACTATCCACTAGCACATTTAAGGGAAACCTTTTAACTCATACACGCTTTTCAAAGCACATGAGCCTGAACCCGCTAAGTCTTTAGCTCTCGATCCACTTGATTTTTTCAGCATCTCTTTGACCTACACCACTTTTCCAAACACCGTGGTTTTGATCCAACACAGTTATGGTATTTGGCATCCTTGCCAAAATAACCCTCCTTGATCTGGTTTTCATCTCTCCTTGCAAGCAATTGTCATATTTGTCACATATTGGTGCATCAATAGCTTACCACGTACTTCACTTGAACCAATCAAGCCACTTGGTGCAGTTCATCACTCGAACATTCCCTTTAATATTTATCACTTTTCTTGTTCTATACTTGAGCTCAACTATCTCACCCGGCATCCTTAACCATTCTGAGCCTCTGCTCCTTCATGAGCGTAGCATCGATTCTCATTGTTGACTATAGTAAGCTCTAAGCTTCCATATACATTCAAAGACAAAGAAATTATTTTCAAGTATAAGTTCTTCACAACTTGATCCCGTTGGTCAAAGCATGATTCATGCAACATAAATGCATAGACCTATGCCCAAACTATCCAAACCACAACCAAATTCCCCAAAAAAAAACAGAATTATAGCCTGAAGACACACCTGGCCGATCAGACAGTTGAGGCCAGCCGGTCTAACTGCTGATGACAGCCGGTTAGACCAGTTAGGCTCAATGGTTAGATCAGCAAATCTAAAAGCTCCTAAAAATGCAAACGATGTAAAATTCAAAATCTAGCTTCATAAATTTGATAATAATTTATCATACAATATCGTAGACCTTCTCGTATGATCTCTCTGAAAGATAGATAGAAATCTTCGAGAGGGAGGACATATGGCATATCCTGATTAGGCACCTAAGCCCATCTTTAACTACTAAAAATGAAGTACACGAGGTCCTCTGTATATCATATTAACGTCTAGGTTTAGCATCTGGTGTTTTACGGCAATTCCACTTAACCTTACTCTCAGAACACAGGAGTTTCACAGAAAACACGATCTAATTCTCATAAAAAAAATAGGAAATTCTAAATGGGCACTCAAACTAGTTGCTTGAACAACTGCAACGAATCCTCATCCACACCGATCAGGATCCTCGGCGACGTGGCATGTTACCTCCACTCTACGTGATCGCGATCCGCGGAGCGATAAGAATAAGATGGCAAACTCTATGATCTCTCTCCCTCCCCTATCGCTTTCAATGCAGGAGAAGTGCCTGCTGCTCCGATTTTCCTACGGTATTGCATTATCCACCGCGCGTCCGCGATCAACGAACGATCCACCGGGCCGTGTCCGTCGTCCTACGCTGCTGCTCTCGACCGATCAACATCGCCGCACGTCGCTGTCACACTGAGGACAAGATTAGGGGAGGTGATCGCGCCCCAGCCGGCCCCATGGATCCATCCCTATTAATTCTCCAATCATGGCCACTTTGTTATCCATAGAGGAGAAAAGGGGAAGAGCCCAAGAAACAAGTGCGCGAGAGCGACGGCTAGTCGCCTTCGTTCCTGTGTCCCGTTTGTAGCCATCACGCGTATTCGAGTAGTAGCTAGTAGCTTTGCATGCACCTTTGCTTTTGCCAAAGGTTGCCAAAGGCCTAGGGGCCAACGTTCCAAAGGTGTATCCAATTGTAGTAGGTTGTTCTTCAAAGAACAGCAGTTCCAGGGATACATATCCTTTGCCATGTCATTCGAGGGTAGACATGGGAATATTTGGCTCTAGGCTGGCCTGGCCTGCGAAGAAACACACGCTACATCAATCAACCAGATGGTGATAACATTGTATATTATTAAGATTGGCTACACGAGTTCAAGTAATCTACAGCTCTGTCTTTTTAGGTTGCGATTGATAATTTTTATTTATATTTTTTAAGATGATAGTAGATGGCAGAGATACAACATAGATAGTGTATACAATTTTAGGCTTAAGAAGCCGTTTAAAAATTTCGGTTCAAAAAATCACCTTATTTGTTTTGACTTTGGAAAAAAACTAAAAGCCAAAAAGACCTAGATCCCATTCTTTTCAGCTTTTTAGCCGACTTTTAATTTCGACTTCTTTTATCACTTATATTTATTAGATTAATAAATCATAATGAAAAGCCATATGCTACAGTAATAAGGCGCTTGGAGCTTACCTGCACTGCACCGGCCAAAATCATATGCAACTGTATTATCCGTATATTATCTCTCACAAAGAGCCAACATTTAAAATTTGTAAAGCTAAAAACCAAAGTTTCGGTGCAAAAGAACCCACTCACTTCTCTTTTGGGACTTTGGGAGATAAGCAAACAAAATGGGGGCATCTGCTCATCTTATCCGCAGTGCTGGCCGGCCCCCTACGGATAGGGATGTTCATGTGATCCATCCATCCAACGACAGCATGGACATAGCCACAAAAACTAAAGCCGAGGACACCGGGACCCCGAAGACTTCAGTACCAGTTTACCATGTGTTGCAAGGAACGGACTGATCGTCGCGTGTGGCATGCACTGGCTAGCAGCCAGCCCGGTGGCACCAACCACTCAACCAGCCACTGCTCTGCACTGCACGCAGGGGCAGAAGTCACCGTCATCCTTGCCCAAAACCCGCTGTTTTGGATAGGATGCAGCGCGCGCTTTCGTGGACACCATCATTTCGCGGGCACGAAGCCGGGCGTCTTCCTCGCGAGCCGTACGGCGTCAGGTCTCGGCGTCGCGCGCGGGTGCACCTCCTTTTTCCTGCACGCACGTCGTACGAGCGCTGTGCGCCCAAGGACGATGGGAGTGGCGGTGTACTGATGCGCCCTCCACGGCCAACCGACCGACCGGGCCTGCACGGCGGGCGGATGGGACGGGTGTGATTAGCACGTCGCCTTTTGGCCGCATATGCCGAGCACTTGTGAGCCACCGGATGGGAGGTCACGGTAATTGGCACGTGCCGAACTGTTTGCCCACAAGGGCAGAGGACGCGAGGCTGCATGTGTGCGCGCTGCTTTCGGTGCAAGGGTAGATCATCGTGTGGGATGGTTGCAAAATGTAGGGGTTGATTGGATCGCAGGAATTAACGATCCTTGCGATGCGTTTGCCAAATTCATATGTCCTGAATGGATTTGGATCCTCCAACCTGTATAGATGAAGGTAGAGAAGCACATAATTCTGCCTGATTCTCGGCCATTATCTGGCTAACTATTTTTTAATTTTTGACCGTCTGTTTTGTTTTGCCTTCAGCTTCTAGTTTTTGACTTCTAGTTCACTATTTCTTAATTTCGTCTTTTTTTATTTTTTTAGCTTTTTTGTCTTTTCTTTTCCACGTATTCGTTTGCATTGTTCATGATAAGTTACCCTGTTTTTTATTTTTAAATTTTTAAGTTTTAATTACGTAAAAAAACCATCAGTAGCTACAGTGCAAAATAAACTAACTACAGTGTAAAATAAACTATAAACTAACTTATTTCAGTCGAACTCAATAGGGCATAGAGGTTATATTGGCAATACTACAGTGCAAAACGGTTCCCTGAACTGCAGTGTTTTGTTGCGGTAATTCAGCACAGTTTTATACAGTGATTTGCAACATTAATTTGCATTTCTCCCTCGTTATTTGGCACTGTGCTCCTTTGATTTGCCTTCTCCACGTCAAAGGATCTACATCCGTCCTAAATAGGGTCGTAGTACGTAAAACGTGGAAAAAAAACCTTGATACCAAAAACAAATACTACATACAGGAATGGGAGCCGTATATGGAGCTTCAAATGGCCGAAGATTCGAGCCCAATGAAAATTTCCGAGAGCATGCCTGGTGAGAACACCCGAGAGTCTCGATCTCGCTTGTAGGATTGGTACAACGAGTCACAGGGATGAACAATTTTATTAAAACTTTCTCTCAAGATTTATTAATAATATGTAGTGAAAATACAAAATCACAAAGCCAAAACCCAAATAACACAACTCACAACGAAGTTCTTGCCCCAACCGGTCTGACCGCTGACTTAGGTACAGTCTGACCACCAGGCCTTGGTCGAACCACTCGATTGTTAGACCGCTCGGGCACCGATCTGACTACTTGCCGGTCGGACCACTTGGATCCATGCAGATCCAAAAAAGAGTAAACTCTCAAATCGTTGAGCTAAACACAATGAAATTTGCACAAGCTCATCATAAGATGTTAGGAATCTATTCCAATCATGGATCGTGAAGATCGATGCCAAAGTTTCGACCTTTATCCAAAACAGTGTTGCACCAAAACCAGACAAAAGAGAGGAACACTGATCTACTCTTAACATTGATCTACTCTTACTTATGAGCCCTTAATAATCTAGATGACTTTGACTAGATTCTCACATATCATAACAAGTTAGATCATAGCACGAATTCAAGTCAAATCGTCTACAAGAGCAAAACCATAAAATCACCTCTTAAGGAAAACGGGCAAAATCAAGAACTCTTCTTAGAACATGCCTAATAGATAGGATCTAATCTTTAAGAGATATCTCTATATCTTATACGTTATTGGCACCAAGAAAGATCAAAAAGATATAAATCAAAACAATAAAGCTAAGTAAATCAAAAGCACAAGAAAGGATGCATGGCACAACTCACTTAGGTAAACTTTGAATGTCTATTTCATTTGGAGATAAATGTTTTACAACCACTCTCTTAGAATGACAGAACTCTAAGTCTATGACGAGGATGTAACAATCCTCAAATTGTTATTTATATGTACATGATATTGTTACGTCATTATACTCCTTGAGTATACCCCTTATCTATAAGGGAGAGATTTTGCAAGTTACCCGTAAGCTCTTCTACGATAACTCCCAAGTCATAAGGTCTTATACAATCACTCATTGGTCGTAAACCTTTTTTATGACCACCTCATAGTCGTACGTTCTCTTACGACTATGACATAGTCATAAATTATCCTACGACCACCTGGTGGTCGTAGACCCTCCTACGACTAAGCCAAACTTTGATTGACTTGTTCACGACAACCCATTGCATCGTGGGCCTATCCAACGAGGCGGTTAGCACGTGCATTTATAATCTATAATAAATGCATATAACTTCTCTCTGACAGAAACCGCTGCACGATAAATGAGATACCACATCTCTAATAATTTCCATCATACGGTTATCATTCGAAACCTTAAGGCGTCTCTTGGCAAGGAAAAACAGCCGCCGCCTTGCAAGCTATATAAAGGTGGACATCACAAGGGAGAGTGGGATGGACCCAGGGAGAGACCTGAAGAAGAATTGAAGTAGAGCAGGATATTCCGCATTACTTTCTCCATTGTAATCACTTCATTGAGCAATAGTCACACAGGAGTAGGGTTGTTATTCTCCTAGGAGAAGGCCCGAACCTGTGTAAAATCCCTGTGTCTCTTCTCTGTGTGATCGTAGCCAGGTCTTCAAGTGTTCCATTGAACCCAAATAAATCAGACATACGATCGATACTAAAATATCGACAACCTAGAACACACACAAGACTTCACACAAAGGAAACCCTAATATCTCTTCTAGAGTGTTATCTCTCACACACAAGAGCTTATATAGTGGAGGCTCTCACCTCCCACAAAACCCTAACACCAGCAACCCTTATTAGATCACACCACTTACAAATAGAGAATATGGTAATCCACACGCAAATGAGTTTTAAATTCACACACATTCGCACACTTTTCCAATAGCCCAATAAGACGATCTATCCCTCAAATTCGTGACCTAAACCACTTAGGTCAACACTGTGATTTTGCAAACCACCATTTCACTTAATATTAGACAATTTTCTCAATTATCACCCACCAATCTTCACGAAGATTTGATACCCAATGCCTCATCGCTAAGATCGTACACCTATTCCGAGGCTACCACCACTTGAAACACTAGAGTCCTATAGCACACTACATCACACCATAGTCCGTGATGCCCAATTACTTACCATCAAAATCGTATGTCTGCTCCAAGAACCATCACCACTCGAAACGCTCAAGTCCAATTGGTAAACCATATACACACACTTTTTTCTCATGATCCTTATCTTTCTCTTGTGTTTCTCCATTTGAGATGATGCTCTATCCGAACTTACGCAACACGCCATGGCCTTAGGACTCCTTCCGTAGCCTTAATCTTGCCGCTGATCTCAACAATCATCAAGCGGCTACACTTCAAAGAATAAGCAATCTATTCAAGCATAAATGGCATGCACTTGACTCTCATTAGCAAATCACATGCATGGACATACCCATGACTAACACTTGCATAGATTCCATCATGACTAACACCACCGAAACTAACTCAACGTAGCACTAGGGACCGGTCTGACCATGGCACTCATACCAGTCAAACCACTGAACACTCACCAGTCAGACTACCGTGCACTAGCCGATCATACCACTCTTCTTCGGTCATACCGCAACTCTAATGCTAGTACTATCGCACTAAGTCACAACCTAAAACCTTCTCTGAAAAATAACTACCGTCAGCTACAGGCCAGTATTACCGCACACCGGTCAAATCGCCACCATGGCTGGTCAAAACACAAACCGATCAGATCGCCATTACAAAGCCAGTCAAACCGCTAGCAACAGAAAGCAACAGGAGCAATTGCAATCACTTAAAATAAAAACTCAAACATCAATAGTTAGGCACAAACAAAATCAAATACTCATCACAAATATAAAGTGATATCCACGTGGTCTCACATCCCTCCCTTTTCTTTTTCAAGCATAAGTGTGATTTTGGGTCAAATAGCTCATATTTATGCCTTTTCAACAGTTTGGGGGCGGGATAGGTGGACGACCAAGCCTTACCAATCCTTAAAAAAAATCAGCCTTACCGAACCGGCCGGACCTCACGCAGTCAGATCAAACCAAGCCAGGCAGAACTCTAACAGGAGCTCAGCCGTGCGACCGAGCCGTTTCGACGACCGTCCGTGGCGAATCCAAGGGCCGGGCGCGACGCGCGACGTACGTGTCCAACGGCCGCCCACGCAGCGGCCACCTCACCCGCGCGCCAAACCACCGCCGCCGCGCTCTCCCCAACTCCTTCGCGGCGTCGCATGCGCGTCAGCTTCCTTGGCCGCCGCTGCCGCCCGCCGCCTTTCCTCTCTTGCCCCGCACCGGCAATAATTTCGGCTGCGCGCTCGCGCGCGGGGGGATATGGCGCCCGCGCTTTGCCATCCTTGCCACCACCGCTCCTATAACTACCGCTGCCTCAGCCCCTTCCCTTCCTCCTCCGCCTCTCCCGGCCTCACCTGCTCCCGGAGCGGCACCGTGTCAAGTTCTTCTTGATCGCTTCTCCCGCCCTCCGAAATCCGTTTCCATTTCGCTTCCTGCCATGCCATGGCGTTGTGGTGCTTGGGGTACGGTTCCGCGGAGCCGTGTTAAAGAAAATCTGCGTCGTTTTTGAAAGAATCAGAGAAATGTTCAAAGTTCAGACTGTGGGCAGCTGTAGTACTAAAATTTAGATTCTCGAGGCGGGTTCCTCGTGGGGATTATGCTGGATAATTTCGTGGCTGTAGTACTGAAATTTTCTAGTGGGTTTGGGCCTTCGAGCCCAAGTGATTCAAATGCCTGGTAGTTTGATCGGGTTGGATAATTGGATTTGATATATGTAGTGCAGAGATTTGATCAGAAATTTGCAGCTAAGCAATTAGATGATTTCCTAGATCAATTGGCATCGCATTGGGCTAAAATATGGTATCTCTGTTCATGAAGGATGGTGTATCTGAATTCTGATGTCACTCAAAATCATTTGGCATTCTAGTACAATGCATCATCCTCCACGGATCTAGGAAGCCAATCCAGTTTCTAAATTTGAATCGGACAAGACATCCATTTGTGTGACGTCCTGTTCATCTAAAAAACCATTCCCTCTACGATCTCAAACTCTCAAACCGTCTAAAACACAACCCTCACTCTAAAACACAGTGGTTTTCAATTACGTGGCATTGACATGGCACTGGAATGAGCGATATCGGGCTAACTTGAACGCTATGTTGGTGTGGGCTCGCTGAGATGTCAAACTCTCTCTCTGGGCAGAAGCAACGTCAACGGATTGAGCGACGAGGCGAACACCATGACATGGTCAGCATTGCTGGCGACGACCTCCAACGACCGGCGACGTACGGCGGCCCATGACTTTGTCGAGGCACAGCTCGGCGTTGCGGAAGTCGACGACGACGGGCTCGATGGGGGTCCATGACATGTTGAGCCTGAGCATGTACGCGACGAGCATGCCGACGGTGACGACGTACGCGAAGCTCTTGAGGAACAGCTTCCGTCGGTGCTCCGAGCATTGCATGAACCACGGGTCCTTGATCGAGATGTTGTCCGACATTATCGAGTCGGCGTCAGCGCCGTTGCCGTTCTGGGCGAGCTGGAGCTGGGTGTGGATTAGTAACTAATTTTGCAATGTCCAGTGGAATTATGCGCAAAATTCATGCAGATGTAACGTGATTATGCGCTAGTAAAGTTTCATATCTTGTGTAACGCCCCTGTTTCCAAGGCCGCTTACGGACACAGCATTCCGCAACTATTCACGCATGAACAGTTATGGAACGTCGCGCAAGAGTGTACCTTCACACGCTTACAACAAAAATCCAATTTTATTACAAGATAAGGTTTAACAACCCAGTTTTACTGCAGCGGGACGTGCAAACCCAAAGTATTTACATTACAAAAACTCCAAGGAAAGCTCGAGCGCGCGAGACCTAGAGCCACGGGTCCTCGTCGAAGAACAGCTCCTCTGGGGCTTCCTCAACGGGGAGACCTTCACCAACGTCTTGATCTTTTGGAGGAGGGCTTTAGCAAGCCGTGAGCTAACCAGCTCAGCAAGTCACAACGGGAAACCCTAGCTTAGCTACTTGCACGGATCAACAAGGAAGAGAGTATACTTATTTTATTAATTTCGAGTGGATGCAGTTTTACTTGCAAATGTCTTGAAAAACTCAAAAGAGTACAACTACTCCTTAAGATTAAGGGGTTTTCATCAAAAGTGAGTTAACCAACTAGTCCAATTAAACACTTGTAAAAACTACTTAAGCTTCGCAGCTGGAATCACTCAAGTGACATAGCTCCATTAACCGGGAGCACGGTGTATTCGAATACCATTTATTTGACTCTACAGAGTTGCTCAACTTTACCCACATGCACCCTTAACCCTCATAACTGAGTTAAGGAACCGGGTCTTTTCGCTGCTCAACACTTGATATACACTCCACCTGATAGGTGCAGAATCCACACAACCTCGGGTATCCGTTGGCCACCACGAGAACACGGGCCCGTGTTGAGGGGACCTATCGTTGTCTTAGTCCGGATTCGCAATCCACACCGACTCCCAATGCAGGGCTTCACTTAGGTTGAGCAGATACTAAACCAGGGTTGACAAGTCAACACCTGTGGTTGAGCGGTCACTATGTTATTTGCTCAGCGCAAGGGTCTAGTCCTTATATTTTCTCGAGGTTCGCAACATCCACCCTAGGGTAAAGCGCTGGGCGAAGACTGTCTCGTAGTTTCCCACAACACTCTTACCTTAACTTGTGCACGCTTGCACTGCAACCCTAGGGTTCGGTGTCCCATACCACCTTGCCCTAACCTCAAGTTTTGAAATATACCGGCCCACGGCCACAACCTTAGTAGTGAGAAGACTTTACATGTGATATTGGTAGCCTACATGTGATCATACTACTTCTTAAGGTAATTCTAGGGTTACAAAGGCGGGCCACAAGTTTAACAGGGCATTTTATCGGTGGTAGGTTTTATCTACATAACAAGTCATTCTAAACATTTTATTTTACTTTAAACTAGCATTTCACAATTAGCATAATGCAAATAGTATAATCACATAATTAAATAACACGGGATAAACATGATCAAGGTTTTGCGATTTGCCGTGAATCTGGACGATCTCGGCGATCTCAAACGTAGAACCTCCCGATCCTGGGTCTGCACCGAAGCTTTCGAAACCTCCGAAACTAGCGTAAACACATAAAATAACATAAGTTTGGCTTGAGCCTAATCAAGCGAGGAAAATAATCTATAAAAAAGGAGTAAAATGCATAAATCCTCAAATTGGAGTTTTTAGAATTTTTCTGGGATGAATTTGGGAAAATGGAGGTCAAAATGGGTTAAGGGCATTAAATGGAGCAAAGTGGTGAAATTTGAGAATTTTTAGGATTTTCTAGGATTTATTTGGATTTTTCTAGATTTTAGAAATTAATAAATCTCTGAAAATCACTTTTGCACAGTGCTAGGCCGGCCCGGCGCTACAACGCAGCCCGGCTGGGAAATCAGCCGCGTGGTCCACGCGGCCAGCAGCTGCGCGCGGCAGCGGCAGAGCAGGCTGGGAACTCGGCCCACGCACGCGCGCGCCCACGTGGCCTGGATGATGGACACGCGGTGAGAGTGGATGGTGGAGATGCTGCGGGGATGGGTGGACTGGATCAGAGGGGGTGGCGATCGGACGACAACGATGGGCGAAGTTTATGAAGATCGGACGGTGGGGAGGGGGTTCCATCCGACGGCCAGCGTTATATGGCAACGGGAGGAGTGGACGGAGGAGATGGGGCCACGTCCTCTCTTCGTCTACCCCTCGCCGGGCGTGCGCAACAGAGGGGCAGAGACGGCGGCGTTCTTGCTCTCCGACGACGGCGAGGACCTTGGCGGCAAGGGAGGGCACCAATGTGTAGGGCTTGACACGGGGAACCCATTTTGGGGCTTTGGAAGGCGAGGGAACCAAGGGAGAGGCGGGAGGCCAAAGGGGAAAGTTTGGCTTCCGGCGGTGATGGGGGTCACCGGAGCCAAATTGGCTCGATCGGCGGGAGTTACACGCTCAGGGGAGTTCGGGGCTCACAATGGCGGTGGTGGCGTTGGCTGGGGAGCTTCGGAGTGAGCTGGCCACGGGAGGGCGTTTGAGGTAGACAGCAAGCTACGGTGCCGGAGCTCCTCGGAGTTCCTCCTGGCCAGGCAAGTATACCACGGTGATCAGGGGTAACAAGGAAGCTCGGGGTGAAAGGAATCGGGAAATGAGCAAGGAGGGGGAGAAAGCAGCTTACGGGGGTTGCCGGCGCAGGGGAGAGCGGCGATGGCGATTGGGGCGATGCGGCGCCGATTGGTTGCTCTGGAACCTGCTAGGAGTGGTGGGAAGCGAATGAGAGTGGTGGGGGAGTTTGGGAAACAAGAGAGCGTGCGGGAGAAGGGGTGGGGGTTTGATACCTCGGCGGAGAGGAGGATCCGTGGAGGAGAAGGCACGAGCGCGGCGCCGGGGTCAACAGGAGTGGGCAGGGAAAGGATGGGCGTCGCCGAGTGGAGGGGAGGCGGTGACTGCTCTGCACAGGAGTAATGGCGAGGCGACGGGAGAGGGGAGCGGCGGATATGGGCGAGGTGCGTCCGCGCGCGGGAGAGAGAAGGAGCGCGACTGTCAGGTGGGACCAAGGGGAGGAGGCGGCGATGCGTGGCGCAGGAGGCGCTGTCGGTTTCGGACCGAGTGACATCGGGGCGACACAGGCGGAGGCGAAACCAGGGGCGCGAGCGCGACGCGGCGGGCACAACGCGCGGCGCGAGCGCGTGCGCGAGAGAGGAAGGCGCCAGCGGGGAGGGGCGGGGGCGCCGGGGAAAAGGAAAGGCGGGAAAGGGGAGGGCGCCAGCGGGAAGGGGGAGGCGCCCGCCAAAAGAGGAAAGCGGACTCCGGGGAACTTTCCAAAAAGGGAAAGTCTCCAGAAAACACTCAAAAAAACCATGAAAAACCACAAAAAAATTTGGGTTGAAATTTTGGAGTCTTTCATCTTGCTCCGTAATGAGTTGGTGCATACTATTCATCCAGAAGGACCTCCATATCACCCAAGTGCAACAAGAAGTCCTGGTCGGGTGCCTCAGCTACATCTTCCTCCTCGGTAGCCTCACCGGTGGAAGAACATCGGACGCCATTGGCCAAAAATGGACCATCGGCCACGGCTGTCATGACGTTAGTGTTGAAACCGTGGGCAATATTTTAATTCCAAATTTTACTATAAGGCAAGTACAATAAACCAGTGATGTAAAACTTACTACTAACAGCAAATTACTCATCATACTTCAGAATATACACAAGAATATATAGTAACAAAGTCGAACGAACGCGCGAATGACTTACTTTTTCGCATGATGAAGAACAGGAAGCAGCACAAGCTTGACGCAGTGCAGTGAGCAGTCGCGTAGATATGCGCTGCCCAGAAACCTTATTGCCGCCCCGTGCAGGAACTCTCCGCGGCAACAGTTCGGAGATAGCCACTCTCCCTCCTTCCAGGTGCACGCTGGGAAGAAAGGTTGGCGAAGTTCAGACGGCGCAGTACAAGAGCACAAGTTGGCAGAAGTAAGAGATGCAGGTAGTGAGGGATTCTCTCTTTTCTGTACATTGGACGTCTCCAGGTATATATAGATATGCAAATTACTCTCTAGTAACTGCCCCATTGAACTGAAATAATTCATCGTAATCGTTCAATTATTCATCGTAATCGATAACATTTAACCAGTGATTTACCCACTGATAACTGCCTGTCATCAAAAACCCAATTAAGCCTCAAATTCAAACGTTTGAATCTCATTCAAACAAAGAGTGAGGTGTAAGGTTTAGCAAAAATAAAGATGGACTTGGTCTACCAAGTGCTGCACCACGACACGTCACGGCACGGTCCAAGTCACAAGTCACGTGATTTTCACGCGAAAATACACGTGTGACTAGATAGAACCCTCCTCATATCATCTCTATCCATATTCAAAAAGTGGTGAGGACTACACCTTATAAATCGGTCTTCCTCACCTTACCTAAGCAATATGGCACTAAACCATACATACTTTGGAATTAAGGAAATGGACCATAGTCAAATGGGTCAATTTCTAACAATCCACCACCAATTCCAAAGCAAGAAGTAAACATATGACAAAGATATTGTGCTGAAATAATGTTAATATACTAGTCTTTTAGTATAAGTCCCGTACGGGTTGAACTTACACCTAGAATGACAAGATTCATCTTCTCACAGCTGATGAATAGACTATGCCTTGAATTCACAACTTTTCATGATCATATTTTACTTGAAATCTCAACTAGTACTAGGCTGCCAAAAAACCACACCTAAACGGAGCGTTATATGGTCATGCTCCCTTATCTTCTCATGAGCTTTCTAGAGAATGTCACGTTCTCTTTAATGTAGGCTTTATTGGTGAGGAGGAGGTCATATGGATCATGTTAGTCTCTTTGGATCTCCTACCTCCTTGTGGACATCTGGTGATGGCTATCACTAATCAAGATATAGCTTGCTCTAGCTACGACTACATCTCATCGCCAAACAATATGATGCAGATTTATTGCTTGAATTTTATTAGTTCTTTGTTTCCATACTCAGTATTGTATAGCATTTGGGAGAGTCAGGATTTTTGAGTTAGTTCAGGGTATTTTGAGTCACACCCTCTGGCTTGTGTCTTTCTTGGATAATTCTCTTCTCTAGTAGGTTCTCTAGGATCTCTGACCCTTTTTAGGTTGAATTCGCTTCTTCTTTCACTAGCGTCTAGTAGTATTAATAGCTAGTGTGGTTGATTCCCTCCTTAGTAGTACACTTTTTTCTTGGGCTAAAGGCCATGAGTAGAGGTTTCTTATTCTTGCATGCGGTTTATCTTGCTTTTAGCTTTTACTTTTCTGCTACAAGTGGCTCTTGTAGGTAGAGAGAGTTTTATTTTTATGCTTCCTTTTTCATCATGCATACTAACATTGCATTGTAAGATATACATTTAGATATAAGCTTTGATTATCACTCAATTGTGATGAAATTCTAGTTTGATATTACTCATTACCATATTATATCTACATAGCTAGTTTTATTATGCTTTTGTATATATGATTAAATCTTTGCCATGCTAGCTTAACTTGCTAAATTCAACTAAATTTCACAAATGATATTAATTTCTTTAATTGGTATCTTTTAAATTTATAAGGATGAATCTTTTGACTAGTTTGCCTTCTAGTGATCTTTTTATGATATATACCATGTCAAAAATACCCTATTAAATCTTAAATTTAGAATTGAGTTTTATTTAGTACTATGCTAGTTCTTGGTGAATCATGTAATTGCTCAATGAACTAGTGCATAACTTGATTGAGTGATCTCTTTTGTATTGAATTATGAATTTCAATAATTCTTCTTTATGAGATAGCTTGTCGTTACACTTAACATGAACTCAGGGAAAATTTTGTAGATCAATGAAAATGTAATTAATTCAAATTGATTGAAACTCAGGAGACAGTTGTAGATGACTTCTAATCTAAGACTTGTTTTATTGAGATAGACCATACAATTATAAATAATGGTTGAAGCGTAGAAGACTGTTATAGATGGTTGCTAGTACAGGACTTGCTTTGCTAAGGTAAAACCTCACAATAATCTTTAAAATCTCAAGTTTGGCTTTAATTAAGTACTTGAGCATAGTTGATTACAACTGAACTTCTAACATATATATAACTTTCCATGACAAGTATCCAAAATTAGTCTAATCACTCAACTAACCGTCAGAATCACTCAAGATAACACATAGAAAGCAATGTTGGGTTGATCTCAGCTAACTACCCCGAGATTTCAGGGAGGCACGCCTCCACCTCGCGCCTTGATCGGAGGTGGTAACCAACTCATATTGGTTTCGGTCCCGATCACCTAGCGCATATAAAAGACTTAGGGTTTCGGCAGGGCTCGGTATGCGTGTTGTTCAAGGCCCCCCAAAAACCCTAACAGACCCGATCTAATCAGTGCGCTACGGTGAGCGAAGATCGAGCCCTCTTCGGACCACCGTAGCCCGGCGACCTCGGCTTCACCGACGCCGGCCACCTCAACAGATCCGCAACCTCATGGTTTTGTCTAGTTCGGGTACACCTTTTTTCGCTTCCGATCTAAGTATTTAGTTAGGTGTTCATGATTTGAGCCTAGGGTTAATGATTAATATAGATGTTTAGACTTAGAAAAATCTACAAGCAACACGCTGAGTAAGCTTGCTCCAATTTCAACAGCGCATAATATACCCAGGCCCCATATAAAACCGCAATAACATCTCATTTGGGGGCGTCCGTGAACGGCGTGGTTCGCCCGATTTGGTGGAACTGGTCGGTACATCTCACGGAAATATTCTCAGAAATATTATCAGAATCTGTACCACCCCATCCGGAACGAATTAGTTGGGTTCCCTTAACCAAACAAAGAGATAAGAGCATATCTAGGATCATCCTATACAGGTACACACTCGTTCACTTAATCAGACACACATTAAGAAGACACTAAGTTGCAGGTCGAAAACATAATTGCAAAGGGCAAGAGTGCTTCGATATCTTGCCTCATCTGCTTTATTAAGATTGATCCTTAGGTTCTCATTGTTCTTATGTAGAGCTTCCTCTTCATCAGTCAAAGCAGTAAAACTGCATATTGAGAATGACACAGGTAAGATGACAACATAAATAGGTGGACAGCCAATGCCTTGGTATTTGCTAACACCTAACACACGAACTTAAGAATCACACAGAATGCAACCAAAACAGTGCCTTTTTTTTGTTTCTAGCACGGGTGAATCATCGCATAATAACATATAAAATAATATAATTACTCACAACAAATAGCTGAACTTTGAATCACCAAAGAAACAGCAAGGCAAGATCTGACATCTGCTACAGCCAAGCTTCCAAAGACCCATAGATCATTACTTCGAAAGATCCAGATATCATTACAACGGACAACCAGAAAGTCTCAAATTCGCCCAAAACTACATTTCCAGGATAACACCGCCCCTAAAAAAAGAGCCTGGACAAGGTTTTGCCAGAACAATTTTTTTCTTAGCACAATAAGAGTAGGGAGGAGGAGGTAGCAACGAACTCGAAATTAGAGAGATTTGGCCGAAAATTTCACCCCAAAAAAAAAGACTCAAAGAACCACAAATCAAGAAAGCAAAGAACAGTAGGTTTTGCCCGGAGAAATTTCTTCGTAACGAATAGCGAGAGAGCGGAGCAAGGCGCTCGAAATTAGAGAGAATTCGCCCAAACCTCCACGACCACACCACCGTCCTTACAAAAATACTAAGCATGGGTGCACCAACAAAAAAGAACAGAAAGGAAGGGGAGAAAGGCAAATACAGGAATCCAAGAACCACTCATCAAGAAAGGAAGGAACAGTGAGTCACACCATGACAACTTTCTTCTCAGCGAAATGCATGTAAGGAGAAGGGGGGGAAGCGAGGAGGGGAGATGGGATCGCTCACCTGCTGCGCTCCAGGAGGATGGCTTCAGGTTCTCGGTGGATTTGGAAGAGTAGACGGGAGGGGACCGAGAAGAGAGAGGTTTTCCAAAAGCTACAGCTAAAAATAAAAAAATCATAGACTTTTAAACAAGACTTAAGCCATAAAAAACTACAGCACTTTTAAACAGAGCCTAAGCCAGTCACTCTGTCACCAACTCACCTCACAGACGTGAAAATCGCATCAAGGATATAAGAACCTGCGAATTGGGCTGAAATTCGTGGAAAAAAATAGTTCACAGTTCAATTTGAATAGCTACACCGAATCACGGTCAGTCATCGTTCATTAAAGACGTCTTACAGGCAACATCAAAATTATAAGTCACGTGGAACAACATTACGTAAGCACAAGAATTCATAAATCGACCAGAAATGTACTTTGATGACAGCGACTGAATTTAGGCAGTCATCGTTCACGAACCACCTCTTCTTACGGACAACACTGAAATATTATAAAGGAGAAAAAATCCACATGAAACAACATACATAAGGACAAGAATCCACAGCTACGAAGAAATCTGACCACCACATGCCCTTTTCTACCCTTAAAACACCACCTCCAGCTTAACCAATGAGGATCTTCAGGTAAGGCAATTATTTACAGCTAGCGATCAGCGGCGGCAGGAGGAAAAAAATTCCACGTGAATAAAGCCAACCAATGGCTGAATTGAACTCCAGCTACTGATACTCAGGGTTGAATGCAAGGGCCTCTTGGTAGATTAGATCCTTCATTTGTTCTTCTGACAATGCATGCTGCTCGAAGTCAAAGCCGAAGGGCATCAAGCAGACTGGCTCATCACTTAAGTCATGCAGTGATGCCAAGTAAGGATGTGCAAGTGCACCTTCAACTGACCAAAAGAAACAAGACATGAAAAGGGAACCTTCAGTAACATGAAACTTGGACACAAATCATGCAGAATATTTCGCTACTAGGAACTATATATTGTCAACATTAGAATCACCACCCCATAATGACTCTCTTAATATTCCCACTTCAGACTAATGCCCTTTACATGCATTCACAAGAGGTATCGACACATTCATACGTGGGTTTAGGGTCTGTTTAGGTTCACAAGTGAGATGTTTGTATATAAATCTTGTGCGGATGCTCTTTTTCTATATATTTAAGTGGGTGCTCTTCCCTACTTTCTTTTCTTTAATGAGGAAGTGATATTAGCTAATGACAGATTTAATGAAAGGCTATAATGGGGTAAGCAGAAGAGTTTCCAGTTGATATAATATCAAATTTATGCTATCCGTGGTGCAAGAAAGCATAGTTTGAACCAGTTTAGAAGGTCTTTTTGCACCTGCTATTTGCAAGATAGCATCATCACTCTTCATGGCAAAAACAACATTTTAGAATAAAATATAATAAACATCTAATACATACAGCAGTTGGATGTGATGGTAACATCTAAATCTCTAAAAAGATCATGTCAAAATTTACCTGTTATTCTCTGTCTAGGATCAAAAGTCAGCATCTTTTCAACCAGGTCAATCACTAAAGGATGAACATGTGGAAATTTTTCAGGAAAGGACTGCCTTGCATAATGGGGAAGTTGGCGGATATATCTTCGTGCATTTTCATTTACAAAATCCAAATCAGCCTCATTTGGCGTCCCAATGAGCTGCAGCCAAGAAATATGATGAGAGAAATCAAACATGCAATAATGTGCACTAGAACAGTACATAAATTCTCTATTGAGCAATGCATTGGCATCAAGCACACTGAAGTATACGTGAATTGCCCACCCTTTTTTATCAGTTTAGGTTTTTGGGTGAACTGGCTAGTGCGTGCAACTCAATATAGTGTCAGAGTTATATGCATCAACCAGTTCATCCAAAAGCTTTAACCTGATGAGGAAAAACGGAAAATTCACTTATACTTCAACACTCTCCCTCACATGTAGTCTTACTCAAGTCTAAGACATGAAATAAAAATGGGCTGTAATTATTTTTTTTAATTGCGCCAACCAGGTCTTGAACTTAAGACGTCTTAGCTCTGATATTATATTGAATTGTATGCACCAGCCAGTTCACCCAAAAGGTTAGCTAATGACGAAAGATGGACAATCCACTTATAGTTTAACAAAGCACTAGTCATGACTCAGGACCAGGGTTTTGATTACCTAGACCCTAGCTAGTGGCCATAAACCAGTTTCTGGAGAGCAACATTCCGTTTTCTTTTTTCCTATGTTTTTTGCATATCTTAAATCATAGGATAATAAACACAATACATATCCTTCAAAATAGCACAAACCTACCATGATACATGTTTCAAGTGTAATTTGTGTTAAGGATATTAGAGATAGAATAGGAATCGGCATATTCCCCTGTAATATCCCTTTGTACTCCCTATATATATTGCCTATTGGGCCTCTTCAATATATGCACAATATTCATAACATGGTATCAGAGTTTAGGTTAAAAACCTAACCTCGATCTACTTTCGCTCTAGCCGCCGCGGCACTCTTCTGATCTGCCCCCGGAGAAGCAATCTCGCTCCCGGCGCCACGTTGCTGGCCGCTCTTGGCCGCCTCTGCGCCTACCGCCTTGGCGGCCCAATCTCCCCGACTCTGCGCCGCGCTCCGCTTGGATCCACCGCCGTCCAAACAGGATCCGACGAGATCTGTCCACTGCTGGCCCTCTTTGCCGTCAATCTCATCGATCTCGGCCGCCGCCGCTCGCTGGCGCCGCGCCGGCCGATCCGCCCATCGCGCGATCCGGACGCATCCGGTCTCCTGCATCTAACCTCATCTACTTCCGCTCGTCTTACGATCTGCGCCCCGAGAGATCGATCTCGCCTCGGGCGCCACTCGTTGGTCGCTGCACACCCATCGCCACCTTGTCTCTGGCTGCCATCGTCCTCGGGTCGCCGACTCCCCGCCGCCCCAGTCCTCCGGCTCTCCCATCGTGCTCGCGCCGCTGCGCCGCGCCAACCATCGCCACGCCGCCGATCGCACTCGCGCGCCGCCGTCGACCGTGCCCATGCTCACGCGCCCCGACCGGATCCGGACGTCTTCGCGCCGCCGAGCTCGGATCGCCTCGCCGGCTGATCCGTCCGCATCTGCGCTGCCGGCCGGATCCACCGCTTTGGCTGGATCCGCTCTCCACTTGTCCGGTGGTCACGCTCGCCGCGACTCTCTTGATGGTTTGCCGCCGCGCCATCTTCTCGCCGCCGGCCGCGCAGCGCGCTGCCGCCGCCACCGTCTCGCCGTCTGGTTCTCTAGCCGACCGCGCCGGATCCCGCCAGCCCGCACCAAATCCGGGCACCCCAACGCCGTCTCCTTTGGCCTCCGCACCCGTGCCGCCACCTTCGTATGCCGCCGCCTCCCGACCGCTGTGCCCGTATCTCCGCGCCCACACCACCGCCTCCTTCCGCTGCCGACTTCTCCCTTATCCCGGCCGCCGCCTCCCGCTGGAGCCCGCCGCTCCCCTCCTCTCTGAGCAAGGGAGAGAAACGGGAGGGAGGGCAAGGTGAATCCCTCGCGGCAGAGGGAGGAGATGAGGGAGGCTTGCGTGCGGATGCCGGGTGCGAGGAGAAACGAGGGAGTTGAGCAGATGGGCATCATAGTCTCATCCTCAAGATCTATAATATCCATCTTCTCATTGTGAGGATGGATCGAGAGGGAGAGAGAGACAGAATATGCCGCTGCTAGTATCGCTAGTATCTGTGTTCAGTTGAGTCTTCTGTTTTTTGAGTCTCGTTGTGTCCATCTAAGTTCGTAGTTCTAATTTTTAGTTCGTCTAAGCCGTGCGAGTCCACAAATTTATTGTCAGTCATAGAAGTGCAGGAATTTTCTTTTGCATGACAGCAGCCGCCGCTCTACTCTTTGAGCCGCGTGCAGATCGTAGAAGTCGTTATGATGACGCCGCTTCTCTAGCCGCCGCCCCGAGCTTTAAAGCCGCCGCGTGTCTTTTGCACCTTGTGCATTGCGCCGCCGCCGTCTTAGGCTTCAATCTGCGCCATCATGCTTCTATCTATTCCTCTTCGGCTTGATTTGACAGTTTATTCAAAAACTGCACGCACCGACGACATTATCAAGACTCGGACTTTGGATTTTTTTTGTTTTAGTGTTAACCCTTTTTCAACTGCAATGTTATTGCATACGCCTTGCATTTGAGGGGGGTGTTAAGGATATTAGAGATAGAATATGAATCGGCATATTCCCCTATAATATCCCTTTGTACTCTCTATATATATTGCCCATTGGGCTTCTTCAATATATACACAATATTCATAACAATTTGGAACCATGATTGGCACAGTGGAACCAGTTATAATAAGGATTAGAGAATAACAGAGGCCATTACTGTCGACCAGGCTAAACCATAGTGCACATTGTTTAATCATCAAATACAAAACTTAAACTCATGTATGAGTAAATATAACTACACTACTAGAATTATATTGTACAACTCAAACAACAGTATAACTTCTGTTTGTATCCTCATTCATGGGAGAATATCTATATGTTACTTTTTCTCAGAGGTTTCAAAGAGACAGCCATTACTGTATCACAGGTGGGTAGATAGACAAATGGACAGATAGAAAGACCTTCACATGAACAGATGGATGGGTCCATGGATCAGTGAAAGGTAGATCAATGAATTCACAAGCAGTTATGCTTATATATTACATACTTGTAAGATATTATCACAAAACTACAGTTATGCTAGATATAGGACAACACAACATAATTTCATCAATTCAATATAAAAGAAGTTCGAAGGGTCTGGTCTAACCTCCATTAGTAGGCGTAGCTGATGGACATGGTCTCTTCCAGGAAACAAAGGTTTCCGATCCATCAGTTCCATAAATATACAGCCCACAGACCACACATCAATTGCTGCAGTGTATTCAGAGGAGTTCAACAAAAGCTCTGGTGCCCTGTACCATCTTGTGACAACATACTCAGTCATAAAATCAGTTTCTGAGGTGGTACGAGCAAGCCCAAAATCGCAAATTTTAAGGTCACAGTTCGCATTCAAAAGAAGATTGCTAGGCTTCAAGTCTCGGTGAAGAACATTTGCTGAATGTATATACTTCAAGCCACGAAGAATCTGATAAAGGAAATACTGCACAAAAAGGTAAACAATTACACAAAACAAGCATATCAAACATGTACTATTTCTCAGAACAAGATAGAAGCTTGCAAATTGAGAGAGTGAGAGAGTGCAAGATCTAACAATCTGAACAGAAGAGAAATAGGTGACCATTCTAGAAATCCACTCAAGAGAGAGAAATGTATCCGTTAACACTTAACAATGACAACAATAGCTAGGATACAGTAAGAGGTCTCAGGCATGATCCAGCATCAACCTTTTCCATGCTAAAACCCAACTAGGCATGGTCAGTGCAGGGCTGCAGGCATATTGCTACCAATAATCATAAATAGTAATCGGTTTCTTTATTGAAATTGTCAACGAAAGATCATCGGAACTTGCAAATGCCAAAGTATGTCTTCCTATAAGGAAGATACAATATTGGCATAACAGATAGACCACTCTGATATCAGAACCATAGTCATATTCAGGGAGTCATCTCTTAGCAATGCCGATGAATGGGTGGCTCCCAAAGCATATAAAAGAGATGGCTAGCAAAAAATAATATGTCATATCTCAGGCATGTGTCAGATATGATAAACTCGTTCAACTGCCCCCTTTGCTTGATCCAATGTTCAATGGTGCATTGAAAGGATATAATTATACCATTCTGCCTATATACAATAAAGGTTTTCTTCAGGTCATATATAGTAGGTCTCTTGATGTCGATTTTCTCAGTTTTTAAAGCTGCTGCTTACCAATAGTATTATTAAAGGTGCAGTACAACAGGGAACTTCATCAATATATTACAATTCACCTGTGTAGTTGTGTTGATCAAATTTTCAATAATACTTCAAAGAAGCAAAGCTTTTACCGATGGTCATCAACATATATCTCAATATTTTCACCTCTTAGATCAATGTTTAGTATACTAAAACATCAGGCAAACTTAGTTTGAACTCATAGTCCTAGATTAGCAAGAGGATTCAGGTCGACCAGAAACAGAAGAAAAATAAGAGGCTTTGGTTATTAGTTCCCAGAATACTAACATCTGACATAGTAGTGTATGAGGCATCAACTGAAACAAATAACTGGCAGAATGTTGTATTCAAGGAATCGAACAAAATCAGATACTAACAAGACAAGAATTTCTATAGCTAAATAACAGTATTAATTAAAGCACTGAGCTTATCAAATAAAGGGGGAAAGGAGAAAGTCCTGCTCTTCTATTGAAATAAGTACCTGGCAGTGCTCCTCTGACAAAGCTTGATTTGAGCGAATAATTTGATGCAGATCGGTATCCATCAATTCATATGCAATATAGACATCATTGAATGAATTCCTCTGTTGAGGAGGTATAATATCCCTTATTGCAACAATCTGCATAAGAAATGGATTTGTCACTATATATATGTATATATGTGTATGTGTGTATGTGTGTATATGTGTATATGTGTGTGTGTATAACGCTGAAATAGGGCACCATGGTGTCTGAGCACCAAGCCTCCCTACCTTTAGATGGCTTTTAGATACGTACAAGTGCAATGATATATAATATATCACGTAAACCCGTTAACATTTATTAATTCAAAAGGGCATCGATTTGGAAAGGAATTCATTGATTTAGCATATTGAATTGATCATGGATGGAAAACGTGTGCGTGTGTGTGTGCGCGCACGCGTGTGGGTGTGCGTGCGCATGTGTAACCATTTTCAATATATATTATCCTTTTGCACATACTCTAATAATGATTTATAAGATACTCCAAAATGAGTTCCATGATAATTGGTTCGATTCTGCCAGCGAGTCTCCTCAATGCTTTCAGAAGAGGGAGCTTGTTTATCCTCATAGCAAAAATTCCAACCGATCATTGATCGTATTGCGGATCAACTTCCTGGTTGGAAGGCTGACTTGATGAATAAAGCGGGCAGACTGGTTTTGGTTAAACATGTGATGACCTCCATGGTGATATATCTTTGTATTGCTATGGACCTCCCTCCGTGGGCTGCAAGAGAGATTGATAAAATTAGAAGGAATTTTCTTTGGAAGGGAAGAAGAGAGGCCAATGGGGGACATTGCTTAATCACTTGGCCTAGAGTTTGTATGCCCAAAGATTTGGGAGGCCTTGGGCTGCATGATCTCCAACGTCTGGGTTGGGCGTTGAGACTAAGGTGGCTCTGGATGGCAAAGACACAGCCTAACAAGCCTTGGGCTGAATTCCAGATACAACTTCACTCCTCTGTAAAAGCTTTCTTCTCTATGGTAGTTGTTTCGCTTGTGGGCAATGGAAAATCTACCTTGTTCGGGTGATAATTGGCTGCAAGGAAGGTCGGTTGCAAATCTAGCTCCTCACCTTTTGCTTTGGTCAATAAGAGGCGAGCAAAGAAACGTCTGATGCATGAAGCTATGGATCGAACTTTTGGATTCGGGATATTCGTGGTGCTCACGCGGTTCTGCACTTGCTGAATTTTGGAACTATGGGACTTAGTTACCGAGGTGGAACTACAACCTGCTGTTTCGGATGTTCATAGGTGGCGCTTCATCAATCTAGTCGTACTCATCTAAATCTGCGTCTGAATCATCGCTTTTTGGGTCGGTGACATTTGAACCTTGGGAATTAATTTGGAAGACACAGGCGCCAAAGAAATGCCTTTTTTCCTATGGTTGGTTGCTCATAACAGATGTTGGACAACGGACAGATTGGCTAGTAGAGGTTTACCTCATCCAGGCAATGTCCCTTGTGTGATCGGGAGGATGAGACCATTGGTCATATATTGTCTAGTTGTGTGTTCTCAAGAACAGTGTGGTCACTACTCTTTCGCCACTCTGACTACTACGACATCTCTCCATTCCACGAGGACAAGGGTTTCTTTAATCGGTGGATGAGAGTCAACGCTTTGTCCCCAAGGAAGTGAAGCAAGGTTTGAATTCGTTGGTTACTTTAGGGCTTGGATGTTGTGGAAGCATCGTGAACGATCGTGTCTTCAATGGAGCTAACCCAACATCCACTTGTGATTAGAACCTTCCTTGAGGAGGCTCATCTCTGTCCCTTCTTTGGCGCTAAGGGTTTAGCGCATTTAGAAGTGGTCGCTAGGTAGATGGCTTGTTTCTTTCAGGCTGGGTCTTGTAGATTTTCTGTTTCGGGCGTGTTTGTAACTTGTTTCTTTTTGGGTGTGAGTGTGGTGGGTGGCTTTGATGTTTGTTTCTTTTGTATTCCCCTTCTTTTCTTCTTAATGCAATGATACGCAGCTCTCCTGCGTATTCGAGAAAAAGTTCCATGATAAATCGCATCAAAATCACTTTTTATAGCACAATTTGTATATATACTCTTTTTATATATGGAAAAGGGTGTATACCAAAAATAAAAGTCTTTGATGAAATTTTTTCAACCATGTCACACTGGAGTATCTTAGAATTAGTATTTAAGTATACCTAAAGTGATAAAGAGGTATAACATGTTCGTTTAATAGGTATATTGGAAGGTAGGAGTATGCACTCCTGAGAGTACGGAAAATGCTTCGCACACACACTATTTTGTGTCTGAGCGTAGCCAATCCCCCCACCAATCGGTTCCCACCCGCTCACAACACTTACAGGCCACAAACCCATACCCCGTCTGTCCTCACCCACTTGCGGTTCATCTTACCAGTAAATTAGTATGCATCTGGACGTAAATGTGGTATCATTTTTTACCTCCGCCATCATATGCCTAGCATGCGCCATAGCAAGTGTGTTGATAAACTCTAACGACGCATCCAATAAATTCGTTAGTACAGTAAAAATGTTTCATCTGATCGTAATTGTGATTTCCAATTTTACTGCCACCGTCATATATGCAGTTGACTAGGATTGCACAGCATGTGGGAGACCTAGGATCACGCTGCGCATGGGAAACTAGGGATCGTGCGCTTTTACGATCAGGTCGGGCGGGAGCGTAGAATAAGTGGCAGAATAGTGCTATCGTATACACACACACATATTGTAGCTGGATTTCATACTTGAAAATTGTTCCTCAATAACTATTGTAAGCAGCAAGAGGGCTGCAAGCATGCAATGATTTTTAGTTTTTGCATTTAGCACCAAAAAATACACTGAAAGAGATGACCATGTGCTTGTATCACAAAAATTTATACAAACTAATAGATTTGTACATTTTATTCAATGGTTCGAGTCAACTTTATCTCAGCTCGAATGAATTGAAATAAGTCAACAACACAGGGAAAGCTAACAACACATACATCGAGGGGTGCAATTGGGTCGGATTTGGATGAATATTGCTCATACCGTATCATAACCCATATTTCCCCCCAAATTCGGAGTCAGATACGGTAAGGTTAGATACGAATACAAATTCAGAGTTTTGGATACGGTACCTTCAGGATGGATACATTACGGTTTCGGATCAGAAACAAGTAATATGTGCATACACAGGAATATACATTGAACCATACTACCATCACTTCAAATCTTCAACTAGCAATAAATTCATATAGATTACTTACGTACGATAACCGACACAACATAAGTTCAACATAACCATATGAAATATGATTAAAATATATAGATGGGGATGATGGCAATCTATCATGTTTTTTGCTTGTTGGAAGAGTAAATGGAGGTGATTTTGCATGTTACACTGCTTTGTAGTAGTGCAGATACCACATATTTTACAAATAAAATGCATTCAAATAGCCAAAAGCCAACAATGCTTGATATGAAGTATGAATAAAATAATTCTGCAACTTTCAATTTTTAAGTTTTTTCAATAGTTTTTTAGCTTTTTGCATGCTTTTTACTGTCAAGTGTCAACTGTGTATACCCTTCTTTAACATTTGTAGCCAGTCTGAATACAAGGCAGCATTATACTAACTGCATAAGTTCCCACGAACCACATGAGCAGGAAGTTGTGACCATTTATTGCTGTTTGGAGCATGGATATGTTGTATACAACTAACTAAGAGTTACGCAGCTACCATGGATATGTAGAAAACAACTAACCAGGTACAGACAGCTTACTAGCAGTAGATAAAAAAAGTGCATCAACCAAATATTTGCACTAACCAAACCATGTCCAATCCAAAGATCTTCTATTCCACATTCATAATTGTCCTCCAACATTATAGCTCACAACAAAGGTTTGTTTATATCTTTGCAATGTTGAATGCTCAAAGCCTCAAAGATTTTGCTTTATGTAGGAGGCAAACCAACAGGTTTTTCACTTAACAAAGCAAAAGGTTCCAATACAGGGTCTCCAAATTGGGATTTTATTTACGTTAATGCTTTTAGGGGATTGACACAGAGAATACAAGAATAAGACTTACACTACTATTAAGGAAAAGTTTAGATATAAATAGCTGACAGTGTATAAAGCAAGTGCATTAACAAAGTACCTCCACCGACCAAACCTTGCTTAATCCGATGATCTGCAGCTAACACTCAAATTGTCCAATGGTATAATTCCCAAAAAAAAGTTCACCCATATCATCAGAGCATTAAAAGCTGAAACATTTTGCTTATATGGTATATGAGCCAAAATCCAATTTTGATTTGAGAAAACCTTCCACAATAAACACGAGTATACACAATCTCCAAAAGAGGTTGCTTGATAAAAAAAGATTAAAATGGAACAGAAAAGGAAACATTTTTGCATATAACTTAGAAAATTGGTAACCTGTTCGTGTTTTCACATTTTATCAGGAAAATATTTAATAGTAATTATAACTTATCATCATCCAGATTTCAACTCAGCTCACTTCAGAAAATGCTGCAGTGTTCAAGGGCAGGCTGTCAAGATACGATCAAATCTCTAATCTACTTCTCCAGTAGTGGTATTTCTAACATTGATTATCTGAAATAGTCCCCTCTGACAAACTGAAAGTGATTACTCAAGCCTATGCTGGTCAAATCCCATAATTCAAACGTGGACTCCTTCTAATCCTCTTTCTTACATTGGAAAGATTCAAGTCCAAGTCCAACATCTAAACAGAAAGTAGATGCTAAGTCTTTCCAATAGTAACACAACTCCTAGTCCCCTACCAACTAGACATTCACTTCCACTACATTCAGACTGGATTCGATTGACCCAGCAAAAAGGTAGCACCAGGTTGGTCCTTAGGCGACTTTTGACGGAATAATTGAGCATGTGCCACACCGTTCATTGCAATTGATGATTTGCCCCATGATGTCTCATTGACATGTGGGTCCTAGACCCGCATGTCAATGAGACAAATGGGGCAAATCATCCATTTCCAAGTTTATGTATAGGGCACACAATGAATAACATCCCCAAAGTTGGCTGGCTTCTTTAAAGGCATGGCCGCAATTACTACTATTCCTGAAGCCCTCACTTCTCAGCGAGAGAGGAAGGAAAAGCGCTCCCCAAATTAGCCCGAGCTGTCACGGGCTCAATCATTTGGTAACTAACACACCACCTCCCCCCTATTTAATGCAACCAACATAACTAACCAGAGACAAAAACATTTAAGGGGAAGCTCAAATCCGCTCAGAGATATGAAAAGGGAATTGCATAAGAAAAGGTCAACGGATCGGAGCGGGCGTGACTGACATTCTCGTGGTCCATGTGGCGGAGCAGCTTGATCTCGCGGAGCGTCCGCTTGGCGTCGATCTTGTTGTCGAAGGCGTTGGCGATCTTCTTGATCGCCACCTGCTCCCCCGTCTCCGAGTTGAGCGCCGAGCTGCCATCAAAAAGAAAAACCCCCGCACAAATCAAACACACGAATCGGATGCGGCGGCGAGCGGCGAGCAGCGAGCGGCGGGAGAGGCAACGGACCAGACGATGCCGTAGGCGCCCTTGCCGATGGGGAGGATGGGGGGCTTGTACTTGGCGGTGACCTCGAACACGTTGCCGAAGATGTTGTACTGGATGAACCTCCCGCCGTGGCTGAGCGTGGCCTGGATGTTCTCCATCATTCCCGCCGGCGCCGCGGCCGGCTGCAGCCCACCCGCGCCGGCGTCCGCCATCTCCGTGTCCGGCGGCTGCGCCCCGCCGTCCATCGCCGCGCGCGGGCTCGGATTTGGATCGCGAGGGGGAAGGGAAGGGAAAGTGTGCGTGGGAGTGGTGGAATTCGTTGCGAGATTTGGTCGCTTTCGGCCTCTTTTTTAGTAGCTCGCTCCCTTCTCTCTCTCGCTCTATCGTTTTTTTAAAAAAATAAAAGATTCTTTTGGACTGCCCGCCTGCGGCCACTGGGCATGCGTGGGGAAGGAAATGGTAGAGAGATTGGATAATGCGCGCGTGGGCGCGGCTACAGGTACTAGGGCTAGGCGGTGGTGGTGTCTTGGCTCTTGCGCGGTGTCGGGTGGATTTGTCCAGGTCGGGGGTACCTAGCAATAATGCCGCCTGCTTTGAGCCGTAATGGTTGATTGATGACGTGCGAAGGAGATGAGAGCACGAGGAAACTGAAGTAACAAGTGCAGCCTCTGTAACCTCTGGGCTAAGCTTTGGAGAAAAACTGTAGTGACCGTAGAAAATGAAACACTGTCCTATGTTGCTGATTAGGTGAAATTAAGAAAATATAGTTTTTTATTTAGCCTATTTTGGAACACGGGAATTTCAAAGGAAATTCGCATAAAACGGTTTAATTATCATAGGAGTGAGAAAAATTTCTCGGATTGCTAGTATGGTGATGATAATTGTGGAGTTTAAGTATAGCCATATAGGGACTGGTACATTTGTAGAGATGCAAGGAGATGATAGTTGACAATGCTATAAACTATAGTAAGGGGCTTCAAAGGCTTAAGGTTTTCTTCCATGGTTTCCAAACATTAGATCTACACTATCTACTATCTAACTCATTAGTCAATTTCACTTGTGGATATTCCTCCTTACATAGTCATAGCTAGAGATGGCAACGGGTAAATACCCGTCGGGTATAGCCAAACCATACCCGTGCAGATACACTTTGCACTACAATACCATATACCCGTACACTGCACACGGTATAGAAACTTACCCATACCGTACACGCGGTATTTATACCGACGGGTAACCCATACCCGAATTGATAAGGGTATATACGGGCACGGTATATACGAGTGCGGGTATTTCCATCGGCCGTTTGAATATATATATACGCCACGGTATATGTACTGTTGCTATATCTAATATACACCCGTGGGTATATTTTACCATGGGTATGCGGGTACTGTAGTATACACCCGCACTGCACCCGCATACCCGATGGGTAGAGATTTTTGCCCATTAGCATACCCGCGGGTGAAGATATCTTTCCATACCCGCCTCCTTATCGGGTAAAACCCATCGGGTACTCGGGTTTCAGGTACCCATTGCCATCTCTAGTCATAGCTCAATTACAGTAAGCTCTTCCAAGGTGGTGATGGAGGTGGGTTTTCTTTCAAGTTTTGGTTTTTGTCTTCTTCTCATTCATTATCTTCCAAGTAGCTAGCTATTCACCGTTCCTTAAATATTTCTTCTAAAATATCCATAAAGAAAGGATGGTGTTGGTTTGTTGTGTGGAAGTAAATAAAGTAGTTCCTTTTCTCATTTTATCAGGACCTTGCCAGCAACGTTTACTGCATGATTCGTTTGTTAATGACACGTGTAGGTACAACTCTTTATAGGGGTATTCGTATCTTTAGGGGGCATCATATTTGCTTTTGCCCATGATTTTTAGTTATGGTTTATATGTTTTAACTGAAAATAAATAGTAATGACAGAAAGAAATTACTTTTAAGAGAGCAGTGAAAAAAGTAATAAAGAGATATATATACGCATGACGGGAGCGAGAGGAGTAGAGTATATGATACACTCATGACCTTTTATCCCCAGAGCGAAACGGTAACGAGAGGAATGAAAAAACCACTTTAAAAAGATGGATGCTCATATTAGCCTTTTGACTTTTCTAAATAAAAGTGAAAAATAGAAGACAATACGATCAGAATCATATAGCTAGCTCATATCAGTATCCTAATTGCGTGTTAGGTGAATGGTATGGAAGAAGTTAAAACCGAAATGATCCAACTCACGAGGAAGATCCAATGAATCTGATGATTCTAGAAAAAAAAAAGATCCAATGAATCTGACATGTATGTTCAGAAGCTTTATCGGATATGTTGTGGTATAACGACAAGGAGAAGACATCATCAAGCTATTGATATATGTGATTGTGATCAGAGATATCTAGGACTTAATGCAACAACCAGTACAGTGGGCCAAACTATGATTCGAACGAAGAGCATCGAACCGGGTAACCACTTTCCAGCTAAATTCTGGAAACGGTGTTTTCAATGATTCCCGGCCAGTTTCTGGCAAACAGAAATATTGCCGGTGAGGACGCAAGCAGAAATCTCAGCCAAGGGCAGGATATCAAACCCCAGCAAACTTTGTCAAGACCCAAAGGGTTATCTAGGGTAATTGTTGTTGAGCCATGCTTGTCCCAACAAAATTTGTCCAAGCATGCCCAATTCTTTTGTTGCAAAATTTCAGAAAACCAAGTGGTTCACAGTGAATTGGAACGATGCGTGAACAGGCCTGTTCAGGATTTATCACATTTCTTACATGAGAACAACATTTCCAACAAGTAATAACACCCCCTCGACAAGCAAGGAACTTTTCAAACTAATAGCTCAACACACCTGTGTAAAAACTACATGTGAATTAGTTGGCCCCTCTTAAGTTACCTCTGCGCTCTCTGTCAATTGACAGAGATGTCGATCAGCATAGTGGAGAAGTCTCCTCAACCTTAGGACCATATCGCAGTGGAAGGGCAGGGCGCTGCGTCTTTCCATGTAGACCGGGCTTACTGTCATCCATGAAAGGGAGTGGAGCTCAGCTGCCACGGCTTCCAACACATTATGCATCTCCATCTCATAATCTCGAGTGGCTGTTTCCTGCGTTAAGTTCCTCGCCTGCTTGCTCAGGTTGCTGCTGCCAACCCCTCGGCTCATCTTTTCTTGAGCACCGGCAATGCTGCCTCCATAGTGATCAACAATGCTAACTGAGAGAACAGAGGGCTTGTCCTCTTTGGTGAGTTGTGCAGAGTCCTTTCTTACTGGTGGGACTGCTTTGGAGACAACATAGCCCATTGCCAAGGGAATTGCTGTCCCTTTGCTGTGCAGTAGGTGGGCAAGTGGTGGAGATTCTGATGTAAGGCATGTTGGAAGCTGTAATGCCGCAGGAGAAATGTACCGCATACTTGGTGAAGGAACTAGGAGATACGACGCCGACATTGACCCAATGGACCTCACTGGAGTGAACCCTTCTAAATAACCGGAAGGGCCACTGCTACTTTGATTCCCTTCACCTGTAAAATGGGTGACAATTTATCAAACATAAATAAATGCGATTCCTTCTTTTTCTACTGATTTCCTACAAACTAGAATTTTATTATTGGACATTGATACACTTGAACAATAGCTCAAATCAAACCAAGAATTTACTAATTGATTTGTAATTTATATAACACGTTATAGGCTAAAATTTAATCATATGCTCATAGTAAAAAGAAAACTAAAAGAGAGAGGCCGAGCATGATGTAGATTTTAAACAGATGATCGTATGTGTATTCATGTATGACAAAGTCATGAAGTCATTACTTTAGACTGTACAAAGATCCACATCAAATGGGTACAAACCGAAAATTTGTAGATTAAGACATAATGATATATATACAGGTAGTACTTACCAGAAGTAGGTCTGGTCAACAGATCCGCTTGGAATGTGAGATGCAACGAATGGTCCTGGAAAACTGCAACCAAACTGATGCTGCGAACCAAGTGCAATGAACCCCTTGCACTGTCCATTCCAGTTTGTTCCACCAGGATCTGCTTTTTGTTGCTTGACTGCCCCTTCATGAAGCTAGATTTTGAGTGACTGTACAAAGGGTTTGGTGAGGATGGCATGTTTCTGTCTTGGATTAAGCCCATATCTTGCTGCTGGAGTGTTGGTCCATTAGCACTTGATGGAATACCCTCCGGTATAGAGCGTCGTAACTGCACAGGCCACTTCTTGACTTCATTACCACCAAAAGAGTATATTGCCTTTTGCCATTCTGCATACAAAATATATAACATAATCGCATATTATGGTCTAAAATAAAAGGTAGAGTTTATGCTAAAAGTGGTTAGTACCCTGGATTTCAAGTTCAAGGAAACCTCCAATCCGGGTTATTATTACATCTCTTGGTCGCATATTGCTAGCCTCCGGAGAAGACATTATTTGACAACCCTGCTGCAGAATTTGGATGAAAAGGCTTTGGAGAACTTTAGTGTCTTGGCGGCTGCTAATACCACCAAAAGGAAATATTAAGCTGTCCAATAACTCTCCTCTAGAATCTGTCCAGATGCATACTAACCATCGCCAGTCCTCAGTCCAACCATAACAGCAATGAAGACTTGTTGCTGTGTCACTCTCAGACCTTTCGAGTAGAGGACTCGCTCCACTATCAGAGCCACCTCCTGAAACTGAGCTGTAAACCCCACTACCACTTCCATCCACTCCAGATTTTGAGGATTCTGTGGCAGCATTATAATCAACAGACCCAGACTCTGCTAGTATGAAAAGTGGCTCAAAGGCATACTTCTTGTCATCTTGAGCACATAAATCAGGGGGCTTACTTGGGTCTGGCAACCCTCCAGTACGAGCTGGTTGCCACGAGTTATCCCATGTTACCGACCTCATGGATGCATCAAACTCTGTTTCTCTTGAGAGAGTTGGTCCAGACATCCGAGGAACTAAGCATTCTTTCCAAAGGGAGGGACCAGGAGACGCAACATGCATCATTGTGGACTGAGATCTACCCACATAAGTAGGTGACTGAAACATCTCACTTGTGGAAACGGCCCGTGGGATTCGTCGAGCCTTGTTGTACACAGTGAATGCTATGTCCTTCAAAACAGCAAGCTCATTGTTTGGTTTATGGAGTCTCAGTAAAGTTTCAACAGTAACAATCTGCAAGACAAGCTTAGGTATACTGAATCCAGAGAGCATTACAACATTGGATGCTGATGCTTCATCGGCAGAAGCACTGCAGTTTAGGGCTTTGGCAACCTGAGAATATAGGAAATATTTCCTTTCTCTCTCTGGTGATAAAACAACAAACCCAAGAGCAACAGAACATTCTACCAGTGTCTTTAGAACTGCAGATGGTTCAGGAAATGGGCAAACCACATAAATTGCCTGCATGTATAATGGACCACATGTGTTAAAATAGATTATCATATTGCAAAACACTTTTCCAGGCAAAACATGTAATACATACATATCAATTCATCCATGGAGAGGCATGACTTGAAAGCTTGAAGCACATCATAAATAACAAGAACTACAACAGAGGATTTCTTTAATTGAATTAAATGTTGACAAGGATATTTGGTCATTTATTTGGAGCTCTGATGAATTTGTGGCTAAAAAGTCTAATCTGGTTTAACAGGGAAGATTCAAGTATCCCCCTACTGTTCCCTAAAAAATGTATATCCTATTTCCAACTGGTCTGGAAAAACAAATGCATGCTTAAACATAGTGTGTTTTTGGGGGGAAAATCAACATTAGAGGAATGCTTTGCAGAAAGAATTTTTGAGTTGATGGCGGTATAACCTGTGCACTTTGTTCTGCCAACATGGGAGATTGGTTGCATCTATTTTTGGGTTGCCAGTTCAGCAAAAGTGTGTTGAGAGAGTATGATTAATGTCAACTGGGATACTTCAATTGAAATATTTGACATGCTGATGATGGTGAAATAACAGGCTGGCTAAAAGAATAGCTTGTTGGCATATCTGGCTTCAAAGAAATGACTGAATATTCAAGAAAATCCCTCCCCACAAACATAGATGGAAGAGGCTCTTATTCAGTTATTTGTGGATTTAGATTGGCTCAAAGTCGTATTGCCTCCAGCTATGGTGGCTGCTTCATCTTGGATTGTTTAAGGCTTTTCTTTATCTTTTCTCCCTCTAACTCTGTATTTCTTTCATAGTTATCAATATATTTCAGTAGGCCTCTCCCCTGCTATTTCCCGTAAAAAAAAAGGAATGCTTTGAAGTTCCAAGCATGAAAAAAGGTTTCTAAGTTAGAAGTGACAGGCAAAAATGTAGGATGATTATATAGAACTAAAAGAGTGAGTGGAATCCTTAAACGAGCCCATGTCCAAAAAAACTCAATCCTTGGGCTTACATATTGAGAAGTAACAACTCTGCAAAAGTCGCCTAGAATAACAAATTGAACTACAAAACAAAGATAATTATTATATCTGATTAAAGAAGCCCCCTTGCTCAGTTACTCACTTTTCTTTTTGTATTTGCAAATCTTTTTGTACTGCTTTTATATTTTAGTATATTTATTTCAGTAGGGTTCTCCTGTGCTGTTCTCATTAAAAAAAGAAATAAAGTAGTCTTGTCAAAACTTAAAGAATAGGACAGATGACTAAAGAGAAAACACGAACATAAAGCGGAAACAATGCAGCTCTTTTTTTTGTTAAGCTCCTTGAGTAAAAAGGAAACAAAATGAAAAAGGCCTTACAGTGCAAGGTCCACTACTGCTCTCTTTCTGATTTGTAGAGATGCTTGAAGTAAGCTTGATATCCTTAATTATCCTTGCCAGAGATGTTACAAAGCTTTTCACACTCCAATTTTTTGAAAGAGCTTGAAAATAATCACTTATTGAACTGATGGAACTTAAGTGGTTGCTCCCAATCTTCACTTGCTCAGGACACTCAACAAGAACAAGTCCTGAAGGCAAATATTTTCCAGGGGATAACTCCATTTGTCCTCCACTGTTTTGCGGCGAATGAGTTCCCAGTTTGCAAACTTCATAAACTATAAGGACACACAATTAGCAAAGCACAGTAAACGTTGTTAAAAATATTTTGCACCACCATGAATTAGAATAATGATTTGGAGATTACGAGATTGTTAAACTATGACAAGCCGCAGCAGCAACAAAACAAATGTGTGATTATTTTTCTTGCCTACATTATTATGTCGTCAAAGAGGAATTGAGTTTTTTATGTTCATAATCACATCTGATTTTGAAGTTAACAATACAATCTTAGATGCATAGAAAAGGATCAACTGTAAAGATTGTCTAGTATGAATTGAAGTACCATGTATTACTTATGGATAGCTGAATTTTCTCTCAAACTTTGTGTGCAGCACTCAGGCTACTAGTTCCAAGCTGGTGGAAACCAGCTGACCACTGCCAGGTTCCTTAATCCTTGTTAGGTTCATGTAACAACTGCACATTCATGACTGAAGACTAAAGAAAATCTGAAGCAAGAACAAAATGATAGACACTTACTTGTTCCAAGCTGAAGGAAAAAATCAGTGGCTGCGGAAGTAAGCATTTCAATATCAGGGCACAGTGCATAGTAAGTAACCTGAAAGAGTGAAGAAACGATAAAAGGTTATGAGTAAGCAAATTATTGAGCTCTTGTCAAAGCAACCAAAACAATGATGGCATCTACTAATTTAGAGTAGCTTATGGGACTTACAGGTTTGGGCGAAGCATAAGGTTCCAAAGGAGCCTTCTCCCACAATTTAAGACAGTTGGCAGAGGTCTTTAACCAATCGTCCTGGTAACTACAGTTTCAATAATCATATCAGCAATTTACACAGATGTTATGCTCCGTAAATTCAAGCTGAAAAATAGTTCATGGAAACAAAATTATGCTACCCGACAAGCAGAGAAGGCGAAGGGAGCACAGCAATGGTTGGTCTAACACGGTGATACCCCTTTTGGTGCTCCAGCTCTGAAGTGCCTGCGTCAACATTTAATCTCCTCTGAGATGAATCATCACGTCTTGCTCCCTCTAGGGCTGTAAAAAAAGCTCGAAACTCGCGAGCTACTCGAGTTCGGCTCGTTCTAGGCTCAATTCGAGCTCGGTTCGAACTTTAAACGAGCCGAACTTGAGCTTGATCTTGAGCTCGCGAGCTTTACCGAGCCGAGCTCGAATAGATCGCAAGCCCCGATTCGAGCTTAAATAGTAATACATATTAATTCTTACCGAGCTTACTCGAGCCGAACTCGAGCTCAAGCTTTTCTTATTTTTGAAAATTAGTGTATATTTGAATTATTTTGACTGTTATCGAGCTTACTAGAGCCGAGCTCGAACTTAAAATTTTCTTATTATTGAAAAATAGTGCATAATAAATTATTTTAATTGTTATCGAGCTTCAACGAGCCGAGCTCGAGCCCAAGTCCAGGCTCGGACCCCAACTCGAGCTCAGCTCGCTCGAGCCTAGAAGGCGAAGCTCGCCCAAGCTCGGCTCGTTTACAGCCCTAGCTCCCTCTAGCAATATTATTTTGGCAAGTGAATTATCAAGCTCAGAGGACAAGTCATAAACTCATAATATATGGCAGCAGCCGGCAGGAATACCTCGATTGCTAGAATGGGGTGGGCTCATTGAATCTCCACCAATGGGTATAGCGCTTGATTCTCGAATGTCACTGGAAGGGTACTGAAAACAGTAAGCATCTCCCATAGCGGCAGACTCAGCAACATTGCTTCGACCCCTGCACCAATCAATCACCGATAACGGACCATCCATGTTTGCAAAGGCAGTTTTAAGAGCTGCTTTTATATCTGACTGCAACAAGCTAACCATGGATGATTCTGAAACCTGTACCCAAAAGAAGAGGTTGAGCATGAACATTGGAATAAGGAGAAACAGTGTAATGCATGTGTAGCAGTGATAAGAAAACAGACATTAGATTTTACCTCTGCAGCAAGTGGATCAACTAAATCAACACCAGCACAATCCTTTGAATGGCATGTTCCCAATAGTCCACCACAGCCAGCATGAACCATAGAAGGCTCACAGGAGAATCCACGTCTCTTTTGCTCCTCCAAGGCAAGCCAGAAAAACGAACCATCTCCATCATCCATATCAAGTGCAAGATCAACAAATGAAGTAGATTGTTGAACTAGCAAAGCCATGGCACTGAGAAGATCCACAATAGGCTGCCTCTGTAAAGGTAGATTTGGGCTTGTGCTAGTAAATGTTTTAGCGGGCAAACACTCAAGGGGTTTTGCCCCTTTAGGAGGCCCAACAGGCCTCCAAACTCCCACATTTGCCATTAGGGATCCATCATACATTTCATCATCAACATCACTAGATATAACTGGTATATTGTCTTTCTTTTTTATGTCATATTTGGGGATCATCATATCTGACTTACTGCTGACCTCTGTATGCGTAAAACTGGACATGGCACTTTTCAACTCAGCAGGTGCTTTGCTTCTCAAAGACAAGAGTGTATGCCTTATTCTGCACATGGCAGCCTGGAATGAGATGCATTCAATTTCAGTTGCAAGAACTGTCTTCATAGATAGAAGGAAATAGCCAGCGTTAAACATGCTGTCACTCTTCTTTTGCGAAACAAGAGACGAACTGAATGAAGTTACACCAGAAACAGGTGGTGATGTTTCTCCCTTACATGACTGTATGTCCGTATTGTTTAGTTTCTTGTCACTCTCTATATTCCCACCTTGGACAAGTGTGTATAAGTTCAATGAACCAACGTCACGTGAAAGATTACCAGATGTTAGTTTGACAGACTTCTCAGATTTGTCTTCTGTGGACTCAATTTGAGACCTTTGTGTAACATCATATGGATAAACTCTTGAACTAAAACTAGAACTCCCTGCTTTTTTTGATCTGGGCAAGTAGGGATTTGTAAACAGTGATGTTGGCATCTCACCAACAGGAATTTCAACAGCTGCATATTCTGGTGCAAAAGTGAGCACTGCTTCAGCTTTGGTAAGGTAATCAAATCTACCAGATGAAGATGATAACACTAAGGGTTGGGACCCTGCAGGTGATGCAATATCTTTCTGAGGTTCTTGAACTTTAGAAACAACATCCTGAATAGGTGCCATAGTTTGGTGGTTAAATGCCTCCAAAGATGTGGGACCAACTGGGGAAAGCCTCTGTTCAGATATATCCATAGCTGTGGATGGACTATCTGTGAATGTAACATCTCCACAGTCGGAAGCAGGGATTACAAGAGAATGTGATTCAGCAGTACCTGGAGGCTGTTTGAAATGGAATATTATTTATATGAACTATATTGCAGGTAAGCCAGAAAAAATACAAATCTAAATAGCAATAAATGTCAACATTATATGGGTTTGTATTTGCCTGTCATGAATGGTTATATGTTATGCTCCCAATTTGTTTATGTGGGAAGTTAGGAAGTGGTTGAACTGAATGTTGATTGATTCAGGAGCAAGCAATACAATGCATATATATAGGCAAGGATGTCTAGGGTTTGGCTAATAGAAGTATGGGCCAACCCTGAGGGATCCTGGGCTATACTTAGAAGCTAATCAACCACAGTAAACACATATGGGCCTAAAGCCAAGAGCCCAAGATAGTATGTCTAACACCCCACATGGCATCAAGCGTCCACACCGCGGACGTTGAGACTGGACCGAAACTCATTGAAGATCGAAGACGGAAGACCCTTGGTGAAGATGTCGGCATATTGGGAAGAGGTAGGAACATGCGGGGCGCGAAAATCACCAAGGGCCACTTTCTCCGAACGAAGTGAAGGTCAATCTCAATGTGCTTGTGCGCGATCTTTGGACGGGGTTGGAGGACATATAGATCGAATCGATGTTGTCGCGATACACCGGGTAGTCTGGCGAGGTGGAGTGTGCGGCTCAATGCGAAGTTGGCGTAACCAGGAGGCCTCGGCAGCGGCATTGGCCACACCGCGGTACTCGGCCTCTGCTGGAGCGGGACAACGTGTTACGACGCTTGGAGGACCGGGAGACCGAGTTATCTCAAGGAACACGGCATAACCCGAGGTGGACTTGCGCGTGTCCGGACAACCGCCCGATCGAGATCGAGTAAACCACGAGAGCGGTATGAAGAAGGTCAAGAAAGAGCCCCAGTGAAGGGTGCCACGAATGTACCAAGAATCCGCTGAGGCGACAAGATGGGGCTCGCGAGGATCATGCATATGGAGGCACACTGTTGAAGCTGCGTGGCGATGTCGGCTGGTGAAGGTGAGTCTTGTAGGGCCCCGGCTAAATGCGGAAATCGCCGGATCGCCGGGAATACCATCTGCGGTGACACCTTGGGATTGGTGTCGGCGGGGTGGTGCATGGTTTGCAATCCGCCATGCTGCGCGCTCCGGGATGTCCAAAGCATATCTTGACGTGTGAGAGAGAAGACCACCGCGACACTACGCACATGAACCCCAAAAGTGATGAAGCTCACCGAGATCCTTCATAGAGAACTCATCTTTGCAGCGGTGATGATGCGCGAGAAGACCAGGAGGAGGCGGTGAGGCGATGTCATCAACATAGAGGAGCAGTGAAGCGGTCTCGAGCCGCGGTGGTAGACAAGCAGATGATGTGTCGATCTTAGCCTCAAGAAACCCAAGGGAGAGCGAGATAGGAGGCAAGCCGTTTGTACCATGCACGGGGCCCGCTGAGACCATAGAGTGATTTGTTCACCGGCGGACAAACTCGGATGAGTGGAATCCTCGAATCCGGATGGTGTGAGCAATAGACTGTCTCGGACAAAATTCCGTGAAGAAAGGCGTTCTTCACATCTAGGCGATGAATCGCCATTTATGCGGAAAGAGCAAGAGCCAAGATCGTCCGCATTTGTTCTTTGGCTTCACAACCGACTAAAGGTCTCGGCGTAATCAATTCCGGCGCGTGTGAAGCCACGCACGACCAGCGAGCTTTGTACCGCTCGAGAGAACCATCGCGTGGAGTTTGTGCTTGAAGATCCATTTGCGAAGCGACATTCGCCTTGGCGGCGTGGAACCAAGTCCGGTATGGTTACGCAAGAGAGCGATGTACTCGTCCTCCATAGCCGCCGCCAATTGGGGTCGACAAGGGCGGTGCGATGCGTCCGAGGCACAGAGCGGCGATGGCGCGGCGTGGTAGAAGCGAGAAACCGAAGCCGGACTTGGCGCGTCGTCATTGGGTCTTGGTTCCGCCGCGGAGACACCGCACGGCACACGGGGAGGCGGCGTCGAGGCTGGTGCGCCGAGGAAGAAGGTGCCGGTGGAGGCTCGGAGGAGAGACCGGTGGCGCGCGTCGGGTGTAGATGTGGCGAAACCGTGGTCGGCGTGATCGGCCGTGGCGGAGGAGGAGTCGGTGGTCGCGCGGGCTGTCGCAGCGCCGGAGGTGGAGGTGCCAGCGCGACGCATTGACCTCCATTGTCATGCGTGGCGGGCGGTGGTGCGATATCCTCGGCGGTGTCGGTGGCGCGCGTGCGCGCGCGCGCGAGACGTCGAGACGCCACGGGACCCATGCGCGCGGGAGGACTGCGAGCAAAGGGGTGGGCGGCGGGCCTATAGGCACCGCGACCGGATTAGTGTAGTCATCCAAAAAGCAAAATCACCGTGGAAGGAGTGGAAGGAAGAGTGGCAAAGGAAACGACGTTTCATCAAAGATGACATGGCGAGAGAGTAGACCCGATTGGAGGCCATGTCAAGACATCGATATCCCTTATGATGGGTGGAGTATCAGGAAGGTACACAAGGCGGAACGAGGAGCGAGTTTGTGGCGGTGTGGCGATAAGATTTGGGTAGCATTTGCACCCAAAGACGCGAAGATGCTCATAAGATGGTGGAGAGCCAAACAGAGCTTGATGTGGGGTGGAGAATTGAAGCGTCTTGGTGGGGAGGATGTTGAGGAGATAAGTGGCGGTGGCCAAGGCCTCAACCCAATAGGATGGCGGCATGGGCGCTGAAACAACAATGGCGAATGACATTGTTAGTAGAGCGAATGATGCGCTCGGCTTTACCATTCTGTTGGGAGGTGTAGGGACGGGACATGTGTAGGTGGGCACCATGAGTGAGGAAGAACGTGCGGTATTGGAGTTGTCAAACTCGCGCCATTGTCGCATGAATCGCCTTATCTCGTGCCGAATCGAGTGGACACAAAAGAGAAGAAGTTAGCAAGTGTCATGAATGTGTCAGATTTGAGACGAAGGGGGAACGTCCAAAGGTGATGCGAACAATCATCAAGAATGACCAAATAATACTTGTAACCCGAAACACTTTCAACAGGAGATGTCCAGAGGTCACAGTGTATTAGATCAAAGTTGCGAGAAGCACGAGATGCTGACATAGGGAAAGGGAGGCGAACATGGCGACCCAGTTGGCAAGCATGACAAATAGAAGGACCTATGTTTTTATTACATGAAGGAAGAACTGCAGAGCCTGCTAACTTAGACAAAACTTCATGACCGGGGTGACCAAGCCGGCGATGCCAAAGAGGAGCGGAGGACTCGGCGAGGAAGGACTTGGCGACTGGAAGGTGCAGAGGGTAGAGCGGTCCGGAGCTATCGCACCTGAGGATCACGTTCCGAGACCGAATATCCTTCACAGAACAACCAGTGGGGTCAAACTCAACAGAGCAGTCATTGTCAGATGTAAACTGACGAACAGAAATGAGATTCTTAATCAGTTTAGGGGAGACAAGAACATTGTTGAGGCGAAGAGAGCCATGAAGGCCGGCTGTCCCAGTAGATGTGACGGGAAGGAGGGAGCCATTACCGACAACAATAGAGGAAGGGACAGAGTACCGAGAGGAGGAGGATTGAGAGAGGATACCAGGGTCGGATGCCATGTGAGAGGTAGCTCCGGAGTCGAAATACCACTCGGGCTGGTGAGGGGGAGTCAGTGTCATGGTGGAGAAGGCGCTGCCGAGGGTGTTCTGGTCCCACGCGGGCAGGCCACCAGGAGCAGCAAAGTGGCCGGGAGTCTGAGCGTTGGAGGAGCCGTGGGATGCCATCAGTCCTGCAGCCGCCGAGAAACCCGTAGGTGGATCAGAGAGCCCGCCGGTGGCCGAAGACCATGGCCGGACCGTGGGGAGGAGGAAGAATCCACGGGTCCTGGGTCTGAGTGGCAGCCAGCAAGGCGTGGGGTTGCGGCGGCGCCTGAGGAAGAGGTGAAGACCCGGCGAAGCGTCCGTTCGGCAGAGGAGCGAGGGGTGGCCGGGGACCGGGCCACATCTGGATGGTGCCGGTCCACGGATTGTAGAAGCTGGGCCAGCTGCCGCCTGCGCCGGAGGTCTGGGAGGAGGTGGTGGTCTGGCTGGCTCGGCCGGAGCGCTTGCCGCGCCGTCCGCGGGAGTGGTAGGAGCCACCGCTGCCTCCGCCTCCGACTTTGTTTCCACCGCTGGAGCCGCCGCCAAATCCGCTGTGGGGCGAGGAAGATGGGGTGCGGTTGGTGGCCGGCGCAGTTTGTTGGCCACCGGTTGTGAGCAGGGCAGTGGCCGGAGAGGATTTGCGATTAGCCATGTTGAGCTCCTCCAAGAGCAGGTCCGCGCGCGCCTCAAGAAAGGAAGGGAATGGCCGGCTCCGTTGAAGATGAAGACCAATGGCGGAGAACTTGTCGTTGAGGCCGCGGATGATGTTGAGGACGAGGGTACGGTCGGCAACAACCTCACCGAGATCAGCAAGGGCGTCAGCCATGGTCTTGAAGCGCCGGCAGTAGTCCGCGATGGAGAGATCCCCCTGGACGAAGCTCCGGAACTCAGCGTCGAGGTAGAGGGCGCGTGATTCCCTGTTGCCGAGGAACTGAGTTTCGACGGCAAGCCAGGTGATGCGGGCGGTGGCTCGGCGTTCCAGCACAATCTCGACGAGGTCGGAGGAGAGTGTGCCGAGGAGCCAGGATTTGACGACACAGTCCATCCGGAGCCAGTCGGGAAGAGTCGGATGGTGGTCGTCGGCGAGTACGTGGTCCTCGAGGGAGAACTTCCCGAGGGCTAGGAGGAGGAGCTCGCGCCATCGGGAGTAGTTGCCGGAGTTGAGGTCGAGGACCAGGGGAACCAGAGACCGGATGTTTTGTACACCGACTGCCTGGGCATGGATATTGGCGATGGCGGCTGCTTCATGGAGAAGAAGAGCGTCGTGGAGAGGAAGGGGAGTTTCGTCCACGTGCTCGCCGTCGGCGATATCTTCAGTGGTGGCGGTGCGCTCGCGAGCGGCGCGCGCTAGGGCAGCACGCTCGCGTTCTGCGACGAGCTCGGCATCGGCGACGTCTCCAGCCGGCGCGCGCGCTGGCGGCGCGCGCTAGGGCTGCACTTCGCGTTCAGCGGCTCAGCCAGCGCTTCGTGGCGGCGGCGGCGGCTCGCGCTCGGCCGCCTCGGCCAGCGCAAGAGCAAGCGCGCGAGTGTCCGCCGGCGGCGAGGCGTGCGTCGGAGACGGCCGGAGCGGCGCGCGCGGCCACCTCTGTTCTGGCGGCGGCTTCCTCAGCTCTGGCGACGACTTCTGTGGGGAGGTAGTCGGCGACGGGGAAGGAGGGAGCCGGCGGCGGCGGCAGCTCGCTCATGGCGCCGGGAAACAGGGGAGAGAACAGAGGCGCTAGCGTTGCTAGCGGAAAAGAGAAAAGCAAAAGGAAAAGTGCTCTGATACCATGTGGGAAGTTAGGAAGTGGTTGAACTGAATGTTGATTGATTCAGGAGCAAGCAATACAATGCATATATATAGGCAAGGATGTCTAGGGTTTGGCTAATAGAAGTATGGGCCAACCCTGAGGGATCCTGGGCTATACTTAGAAGCTAATCAACCACAGTAAACACATATGGGCCTAAAGCCAAGAGCCCAAGATAGTATGTCTAACAGTTTAGATCCAACAAGAAAAGAATTCCAAGAGTCATTTCATGACTATCAGCCAAAGTACCAGGCAAACAGGATGAGATTACACTACAGACTTCACAAGTTTATGGTAATATCACAAGCAACATTTTTCGATGCATGTCAACTGAGGAATTCTACAGATGGTCATTGGTTACAATCTAGACACTTAAAAACCAGCGGTGACACGCAACAATCTTGACAAATAAGGTTTTAACCAGAGTTTGTGTACCCTAACATCATAATCATCAAGAACTGAATAATGATAGGTCGACAGCTTCATATTAGTTAGGACAGGAATACTGTACGCAATATTGATGTGTATATCATTGGGGAAAAAAATAATCTGCGGTGAATATTGGTCACCGCACTATCTGTAAGTTAATATATAGAGTTACACATATAGCAAATTAGCAATGTATAGAAGATAGCTAAAACATCAGATGTTCGTATAGGTTTCTACATAGAAGATAGCTTTAGCATCAGAATATAGTACAGGAGACAGTAGTAAGTAGTAACTTTTTCTAAGAAAATATTGCGGCATTGCAGCAGCACATCCAAATGCAATTAGTGGAACTAACACAATCTAGTCCAGTTAACAGAATGTGACTAATGAGAGATTTAACAGAACTAGAATGTACTAAATGTCTGAAAAGTAGTATAAATCCGTATAACTATCATAGTATCATTAGACCTATGAGTAATGTGCTCAGTATTCTCAGGAATGTTCTCTCACATTACTTAGTCACTAGCTATATATTGTAATCCTTGGTTCATTGGTAAATAAGTAAATAACTACCACAGGTAGGAGTATAGGACACCTACCTCACCAAAATCTAACTCTTCTTGAAAAAAGTCGCTAAAATCTCCAAACTCCGAGAGAAGTAAATTGATGTCCATCACAACCCCCTCTTCATCCCAGCCCCAAGAACATCCACCCTGACCGTTTGCACCTTGTATGTTTTCCCTAACTTCTTTGCCAGCATGAGAAGAAACTTCTGTTATGTCAGAACGAGACCGCTTCGATACCTGGTTGCACAAATATAAAGCATCAAGACTATAGTGATTTCATTAAGTTCGTGTAGCACAGCACAACAACACTATGATTGTATAATATATTAATATTGCTTTGACAAATTGTTGTTGCAAAAAAAAAAAGGTCAAGAACATCTGTAACATGCAGAATGAAGATTTATTCACCAGAATAGAACATCATGCACAAGTGGCTACATGTGGGCAAGAAATACTTGGTGATCTGATAGTTTTGACATTAATGGCACATATACATGGGTGTATCTGTGTAGTAAGTGAAGATAGGTACACAGGTGTATTGGTATTCACTCATGAACACAAACACTTCTATGCATGACAAGGTACACATATAAGCTTATATGAACTGTATAATATGTGCTCTGCCATGTACTGAAATTTTTTCCGCCATGCATTTGTTTCTATTTCTATCCAGATCTCTTGTTTCATTTAATCACCATCAATATTTACATGATTTGTTACTTAAAGGCTTAAAGCATTATGTATTTCCACTTTTCCAGAAAATTATGAATTATTAAGTAGGTCGTATTCCTCTATTTTGCATCTGTAGCTCATTAAAGATGGCTTGGAAATATTTTTGAACATCAATAATAGCAAAATTTGCTTTCTGTAGATCACAAAAATGATGTAGCTAGGCGTATTATGGCACTAGGACTTAGCTAGTGAGAACAAAGAGAACCAACAGCGGTTTAGAATCAAAACATACAATAAAAAAAAATAATTCAGTGCGCTAAAGTGTGTAAATTAAGAAGAAATTTGTTATAGTACCATCTTGCTACCAGCAATATCATTGTTGGCTTGCAGATCAAATTGATGGCATGCCATAGAATCAGCATCAGCTAAAAGATCACCACCTTCAGCAGCTACTGCATGCTCACTTCCATTGGAAGTGCTACTCACACTACTAACACTACTAGCCATGCTGTTGCAATTGCTGTTCTTTTGTCTTCTTAGTCTTAGAAAATTAGAATTCACGCCAAGTCCACGAGAAGATCCAAGGCAAGAGCTGCTAACAGGTCGCAACAATTAGAGTGGAAAGAAATCATGGACAAAACAAAGGTAGCGATCAGGATATATTAAAAAAATAAAGGAAAACCATCTATAATAGCTTATTCAATTAAACTAAGAGATTATGATCAATGGACAAAATTAAATTGTCAGAATAGAAATATAAAATTATATTCCTTTTTGCAAGAATTTTTGGATATAATGAACCGTGGGCAACAAACGTATGTTATGCTGTATAGAGCTTTCAGATGTGCTTGGTAAATGGTGATCCTTGCACAAAGGAGTTACTCTAAATACTAACAGTTTGAACCCCACTTATGTAAAATGTAGCGATTCCAGGTATCCTCACAACCTTGTATGCAGCACAGTTTCTTGCATATTTCCAATTTTCCATTTTAGTATGGATGAGCTTTCTCTAAATTTATTCAGAATGATGAAATAAGTTCCAAGCTCTGGAGAAAAACATTGGACCATGATGGCGATTCACACAGGTCATGTTCCAGGCTTCCAGCTGCCAACTCAACTTACAGGAAAAGTTTAAGGGTTGTTCTGATCATGGTTCAAAATCCCGGCGGTTACCGGCCGGTAACCGCCGGTTACCGGTTTTACCGGTGGAGACCGGTAACCGAAAAACCGGCCGGTATGAATTTTTTGATTTTTCGAATTTTGGCGGTTTTTTCGGTTTTCGGTTACGGCGGTTTTCGGTTACGGTTTCAAAATATCTCAAAATTCAAATTTTGATTTTTAAATTGTGACCGGTTTTTACGATTTTTCGGTAATCGCCGGTAACCGCCGATTCTGATTCTGCGACCTCCGCCGGATTTTTCGGTTCGGTTTTGGAACCTTGGTTACGATCATCGATTCGATTGACTACTCCTAGTTTAAACTATTGCAAAATCCAAATCAGCATCGCAAAGCAGAGATAAACCGAACAGTTAGGAAAAGGCAGATTGTCACGTGCCGAAATCATGACATACGAAGAAGATTTAGGAGCGGTGTTTTAGGCTCTCTCTCAGATGGCAGGATGTAGGCTTAGGGTTTTCACTTTGTAGGTTTTATTACAAAGCTCTCGTTTCTTTGACCTTAAGAAGGTTTCATTCCTAGTCTATTCTAACTTGTTTGGGACAAAATGATTTGTTGTTGTTGTATTCAAAACTGACCTGTTGTAAAAGTAAGAAGATGGAGAAAAATTCCAAAATGGCCATGCCTCCCATGATGAATTTCCTATCCAGCCCTGTAACCACATTCTGCGAAGAACAAATATAAACCATGCCCTCTCCAAATATAACAAGATTATAAGAGCAAGATTTGTACCTTTTACTAGAAAAGCGAACAAATGCTTGATGGACCATAGGTACCAAAACAGCCTCTGGTGGATAAATAAATGTTCTTTCAAGAACCGGAAGGCTATCAGCTGATTCTAGCTTTCGCTGTCCATCAGCACTCAACTGAGGGCCCTTCACTGTATCCAATTCTTTTTTCATCTGATTATTTTCTGATTCAGAAACTTTGACAGTTGACGCAGCTGGAAAGCCAAGGGCAACTTCAACATAGTAATTTTGGCCTCTCAGCTGACAGACGGTAGGTTGAGTAAAACCAGGTAAATTAGGTGCCGATAATTTGCTGAAATTATTACAGAGAGTTAACATGAGAGCTCCGAATCAAAATGAACTGTTCTATGTATGAATATATGTAAAATAATTATCAAAATGAAATACCCTGCATAAGAACATTTTTTTTAAAAAAAATAAATGCTCACTGACAGGTGTACTCCACATCCGAGAGGTGCAAGCAAGCCCCACTCATCAGTGGGAGTTCATATCAATTTTTCTTAGGAATATTCATACATGTAGAATGTGCACAAGAAAAAATTGGTTTAACTACAAGTCAATTTGACATTTGACTTTTAAAATACCTTGAATATACTTGTCTCACAAGATCACTTGGACAACAACCAACAAGCCTACCCAGCATTCCGCTAGGAGCAACAACAACTGCAACATTCAATTTAACAAGTCATGAAGGAAACTAAAGGCATAATTTACAGAAATGATGAGAACAGCTGGCTGTAAAGTTACACATTAATAAAATCCTAGGTGCTGGTCAAAAAGCAGAATGAGCAGGGAATTTAGTTTAGTTAGCTTGATAAATATCTTTGAACACAAAAGCAACCAGTAGCAATTTTCTCTTTCGCCAAAAAAAAAAGAGTAGAATTTTTTAAGCATTACAACGCTGCCAATAAAGCAAGATATGTAAACAGGGAATTAGGGGGGTGGAACAGTACCTGGAATACCTTCGCCAACAGAGCGGGGAGAATGCGTGAGAACTTTTTCTATATCATCACTACAAAGGTTCCGCATATACCTAATAGAATAGACTATTTAAAGTAAGACCGTTGGCACATAATAAACTGAAGAAGGCTGCCACTATAGAGGAGAGTCATAAGCACTGACCTAGCAGATATGAGAACATGCACAAAGATTGCTTCCTCGGTGGCAGCAAAGACAAATTCTATCATATGCTGTGCTCGCCTAACACAATGATAATGAAAATAAAAAAAAAGGAAATTAGGATAAGACATAGCCAAGCTGTCCTTGGAAGAAGAAAAGGAAAATATATGGGGCATGTTCTTTTCAGCTTTTAAAAGCTGCTTTTCAACTTTTCTACAGTAACTAGCTTTTCAACGGAGTATCTTTTCAAAATAGAGTCTACTAGTTAATTGTAGTACATACTATACCGATTTCATTTATATCGGCAAAAACCGCACGTGAGTTTCTGTTACTCTGTAATCTCTCGCACGAACAGCCTAAAAGTCACAAGCCGTAACCAAAAGCCATAAATTTCAGCCAAAAAGAACAGGTTCATGATCTTATACTATCAGCTGCATGCAGATGCTCTTATATGATGGGTCCAAACACTATTGTGATCTACTATAAAAAAAAGACAATTTTAATGATTTAAAGTATGATGTAGAGACAGGGATGGGAGTTTTATCTTGAGCAGTACTGCAGTAGTACTTGCTTGGGTGATTGTTTGGTAAAGGGTTTTTCAAGTTTTTTTATTGGTTTATGTGGGAGGTGGGAGGCAAGGGACAGATGAGGCAACTATGTTAAACCCTTTTTTTTGTCTTTTGCAGGAGGGTCGCAGAGTACACCTCTTTAAAAAAAAACTCGACCTGCGGGGGGAAGAAACCCCCCGGGCATTATGCTTAAGAAGAAGATCCTCTCACGCAGATCGAGAAAATCCCCGAACCCTTGCCCCACCCTGACACAGCGGCATCAGCCTATGTGAGAGCGACCAATGGGAGCCCAACGCTCAACCCGCGACCAACGACCTAGGCCAGCCTTTAGACCTGTGCTTTGGCTTATGGGGCAAGCGAGGGGATTTTTTCCCCAGCCTGAAATTCGCTCCCACTGGGAGTCGAACCCAGGACCTGGGAGGTGCTACTAGAGCGCTCTACCGCTAGGCTAGAGGCCTGTTCGCGTACACCTCTTTAAGAGTAGAGATTTTTTTTGTGGAGGTGCGGGTGGGGTTGGCGGACAAACAAACATGCTTGGAACTCTTTATAACATAAGTAACAAAAAAAACTCCAAAGAGCATCATTAGATTCTCATCATTGTATAGAAGTTAGCAAAATGGCATAAAATTATTGCCGAAATCACTACAGCCAAAGAAAAAACAACAGTATTAAATTAAGTTGAAACCCCATCTGATGAATTGAATTATAATTGTTTAAACAAAGTTTGTGTCACTAGGTAAGCAGGAGCCTGTTCAACTTCAAGCACAGAAACAATGACATCTCATATACTATCTATTTAGTGAACAACTTTTGGAACCATTTGTGACACAATGAGTCAGCATATCTCCCAAGTCCCAACAATCCATGTATGGAACTTTTAACAGATTATTACTTATCATCCAATGATCAGTAAGCATCGTAAAGAACTAATCAACAAATTAAAAAACGAATAGCTAATAAAAGCATATCAACCTTACTTAACGAACCTAAAGCTGTTTTGATTTCTTGTAGGGGGGTTGTATTTTGTAAAAACATCACCGAATCTTGCATACGATAGCCCTCTTAGTGCTCTGGAAAAAAGAAAAGATCAAACTGGAATTTCATACTTCAACAAGACAAACAAACTGCAACTTCACAAGACAACAAGACAAACAAATATAGAAGTATGGAATACCTTTCTATAGAATTTCGTAAGGCCTGAGATAGTGCAGCTGCAATCTCTTCTGAGTTGCCCGGGGCTACCCATAAACCATTTGAAACAACTACGAAACACAATAAGCAAAGGAAACAAGCAAATAAATATGCACTGCACTAAGAGACTCCATGCAATCAAAAAGTTCAACCAGAATCAACCTCTTAATTTGGATATAGCAGCTTGGGTCATTTCAGGTACTGACGACTGACGACCAGGAAGAAACAACCAGAGCTTGATCTTCTCGTCTATCGTTATGGCAAAATTTGTATAGGCAATCAATCAGGTTAGATAAACTTAGGGGAAAAGAAAGATGGATGCAGTTAGTGCACATAATCATTACCAGGGTTATGCTCCCCTTGAGATGGATCCCATGGACCAACAAATGAGTTCGTCCAAGTACATAGGAAACCTTCACTCTGTAAATGAAGATACGCCGACAGCACAATGTAATTAAGAGCATCTTTCAGCTCAGCCTTTGAACTGAAAGAGGAACAGCAATCGACAAAAAGAAAAAAAATGCATCAGACCATAAATAATGAGTGCCAAAAAGGTAATTAAAACACATCCCAAAAATGCATACAGAGGGTATAAATAAAAGTATCGCACCTTCTATCAGAAGTTGTACTCGGATCTGGTTCAATAGGAAGAAACTGAAACCATGATACCGTTTGGAGCTCCCCCTGTAAGGGCAAAAGATAGAAATAAGATGAGAACAAACAAGAACGATTAAAACAACTCTAGAACACTTAAGATGAAAAGAGTAGATGTGTATATTGTTTTATCGAATTCGAATTCAGATATGAATAGTTCAGAAAGTATGGCATTTCGGGTTGAAAAGCCTAAACCACATCCATAGTTTTTAGTTGTGAATTCATATCCCAAGTTCCCAGAACCCCGTTCCCTAGCAGAACCCTACTTTGACCCACAGTTAGTGTCTATTGAAACATCACGAAAAATTGCAAGCAGCAAATCTTATGTGTTGATAGTTGCTGCAATCCCCACTCCCCACCATAGCTCACCTCCTTGTCACAGACATCTTTGCTCATCCAGTCATCCTCCCTAATTCCACCGCATCGATCATCATTGTCCCCCCTCCCCATCACCCTTGCTTCTGCTGATCCCTTATTTCACTGTCAGTGCCACCACTAGACCACACCAGGACCGTGCACCCTCCACGTCGCCCCCTGCCTCTTCCCTCTTGTACTCCCACCAGTGCACAGCTCAAACTACACCACCCGATCTGATCTTCACCACACCGATGTCATACCCTCCACACTGTCACAGGCAAGTGTGCTTCTCTTTAGACCCCCGACATCTGCACCAAGGCATGCTGTGGTGCTGCTGGTCAGCCTATCACCACACTCCTCTGATGACCTACATCATCTTCTCTCCCTCCTCTGCTTCATATCAAGTGGTCGACGAGGCTGGCAACAATGCTGGGGCACATGGCGGCGATACAGGGATTGGCAAGCAAAGGTGGTACTTGGTGGCTTGAGCTCACAAGCAAACCAAGCCAAGCAGCCTTTGTAGCTTGTTCTTGATACGAGCTAAGCCAAGTTGGCTCTGTAATCTGGTCACATTAGCCAGGCCTTGGTCAGCTCATTTCCACCAACTAGAACTGAGTGGTAGTGATGCAGCATGGCAAAGGTTGCTACAGCTGAGCGAGCCTTTGTAGCTTCACCCAACCTTGTACAACTTTTGCCCAGATCTAGTCAGATCACAAATTGCTCCATTAGGCCAAGTTTTAGGTAGGTCGTAGCATCATCTGAACCCCCATTGTGTTTGGATGGGCTTTATAACATGTGTCACTTGTGATTGTCTTTGGTTAAATTGGCAATTTATATTGGTTGGCTTCGGTTGGGCTAATTCATTAATACGCCTAGTGTAAGCCTGTAAGGGACCAATTAGAATTGAATAAATTATTCCTTTAAATACTTGCATATGTAGCTGTACTTTGCACGAGATCAAAATTACATTATAAAATATCCTTGAACATCGTTTGTTACTTCAATTGATCAAACACCAAAAATTGCCCAACCTTAGTCTAATGGACACAGGCAAAAGCATCTGTAGATCAAATAGGCTAACCTTCAGCATACACTATGCAGGACAAAACTTTAATGTTATACAATTATACTTCATACTTAGCAACAGGAAAGATTTATATGGAGAACAGATTTTAAATGGCTGTTCAGCTACACTTTAAACCCCTTTTTTAAAAATGATTACTGGCGTGCTGGTATCTTTTAAGCAATAAAATAACACTCATTTGCCACTGACAATATAATGCAAAGTTACAAGTTGCACTATCAGAATCACAGGAAAGTTTGCATTTTACAATATGATGAACACCTAACAAGTTACCACCATGTAAATGGAAAGCACAACGAAATTGAACGGAACAAAAGGGGGAAATAGGAGTAAGAGATCTGACTTACAATTTTGAAAATGTTGGTCCACATATTCAGTGTAGAAGACAAGGATATTGCTTCATGAAATCACCAGAGTGCGTGGCTAGACAGTGCGAGGTTAAACCTGCTACATGCCCTGCTGCATGTGATACAGAAAGTTCTGAGGTAAGTCTGTCTAGAACAAATGAAGGAACTACATGAAAGAAAGAATGGGATCGTATGTAAATGAATGTGCAGATGATGGAGCCTACCATTCCAGATTAAATGAATTGAACAAGTTATAGTAGCAAGCATATTATCGACATTAAGATACATCCAAGAGTGCAGATAAGAAAACGTTTACCCAGCAGAAGCAAAATGATTTAACACACAAAGAACATGTTGTTAATGGAAGCACAGAACTGGATTTAAAATTGTTTATTCCAAGCACGCAAAAAAACTCTAACAAAAAAGGAAAACGTATTTAGTTTCCATGTCCACCATAACCAAAAAAACTGCAGATTCTGGTTCCTGTGCCACTCAACGAGATACGGTCACCACATGCAGTCACTCGCATGATACAAGGAACTACCTGGAGATTGCCAAACTCCCTCCTGTGACCTTCCACCAGAAATTTAACCTCCCCATGGCCAGCGGCGTATTGAAGCTTCTTGAGATGTAAACCGGCCAACTAAGTCCTTCCAAACGCAGAGCCACTTCTTTTCAGCATCTAAAAACTACTTTTCGGCTTTTTACAGTAACTACCTTTCAAACAAAAATATCTTTTTAAAACAGGGTCAACAATTTGATTGTAGTACATACCATGGTTCAAAATCCCGGCGGTTACCGGCCGGTAACCGCCGGTTACCGGTTTTACCGGTGGAGTCCGGTAACCAAAAAACCGGACGGTAAGAATTTTTTATTTTTCAAATTTTGGCCGGTTTTTTTCCGTTTTTCCGGTTACCGGCCGGTTTTTCCGGTTACCGTCCGGTTTTTCCGGTTACCGGTTTCAAAATATCTCAAAATTCAAATTTTGATTTTCAAGTTATGACCGGTTTTTTACCGGGTTTCCCGGTAACCGCCCGGTTACCGTTACCGGCCGCCGACCGGGATTTCTTCCGGTTCCGGTTTTTGGAACCTTGGTACATACTATAGCGACTTCATTTATATTGGCTAAAATGGTGTTCGAGTTTCTATTACTCCGTACTCTCTCACACAAACAACCCAAAAATCATAAGCAACAGCTATAAACCATAAACCGAAGCCAAAAAGCCCGCAATCAAAATGATCAACCCAATTTCCCATTCCCCTACTTGCAGAATCTACTACAGCCCATCAACAAGTGCAAACAGAATTTCACTTCAAAAACCCTCCAGATGATGCAGCAGCAAGCACCACCAACCGCCGTGGCCACAGACCTCCCTCCATCCCCTTCCCAGAACACAATCTCCCGGAACAGACTACTAGCATCAAAACACACAATCCCCGCTTGGGGTTCCTCGAGTTCTCCATCTCCAGCTACCCGCAACTCTACACTTGCTGCTCCAGTACACCCACACTCGCCGCTCTGTTACACGCGGCGGCCACACCGCGGAGGACGAGCCCAGATTTAGCAAACCTGCTATCACTTCGACTCGGCCACGGAGGAACAATGCGCAAGCGCCTAAGGTTTTTTGAACTGACGATGACGACTAGCGGAATCGGAAACAACAAACTGGGCACTCACCGAGGGCAGAGGAGCTGATAAGGAGGCTGCTCCGGTCGGCTCGGCTCGGCGATCGGCAGCGGTGGAGGAGGCGGAGGCAGAGCGGAGGAGGTCGCCGCCGTCGACCGGTTCGAACCAGAGAGGAAGAAAGGGCAAAGGGGCGTGCCGCGTGCGCGTGCGGTCTGGTCGGATCCGTGCGCGAGCCCTTGGTGGAAGCGGAGGAGTTGGGTTGGCTCTGGCTCTGCCTCCGGCTCTACGGATGACGAGTGGGACCCGGACCCAGCCCGGCCCGGCCCATCCTACAACAGTATAAGAGAGAGAGAGGAAGAAGCCAAATCCGTCTTCTCTTCTCTTCCCATGCGTTCTCGACCGGTGCCAGCTTCTCTCGTGCCCTTCTTGCGGCCGCCGCTCTACGGGAAATTTAACTATTTGCCACTCTTAAGAATGCCACCTATCCAAATGTCACCCTCTTCCTTGCAATTAATATTTTGCCACTCTCGAGCCTACGTGGCGTCTAGTCACCGCCATGTCAACGCCCGCGCCTCCCGCGCCGTGCGCGCGCGCCGCCGCCTCCTGCGCGCGCCGGGCGCCAAACCTCCGCGCCTGCCGCGCGCCCGGCCTCCGCGCGCGCGCCTCGTCCCCGCTTCGCCGCGCCGCCGCGCGCCGCGAATCCCGCTCGCCGCGCGCGGCGGCGAAATCTTGCGGTAAGCGGCGGGAGGCGCGCGCGCGGCGCGGCAGCGGCAGCAGCAGCGCGCGCGGCCTGAGGCGGCGCGCACGCACGCACGGGAGGCGGCGGCGGCGCGGCGCGATGGCGAGCCGGCGCGGCGCGGCGGAGGCGCGGGCGACATGGCGGTGACTAGGCGCCACGTAGACTCGAGAGTGGCAAAATATTAATTGCAACGAAAAGGGTGGTATTTGGATAGGTGGCATTCTTAAGAGTGGCAAATAGTTAAATTTCCCCCGCTCTACGCACCTCCCCTTGCGCCTGCGCCGCCGCTTGCTAGTCCCCGCCGTCGCCGCCGTGTCCTGCGGCCGCCATCGCCGTCCCGGCCAGCGCGTGTGCAGCTACCCGCCGCGTTGTCGGTAGCCGCCAGCGCCGCCCCCTCGCTAGCGCCTTCCCTCACCGCTCGCTGCCGCCGCCGCCGCTCCACGGGGTGGCCGGAGGGGCCCGCCGACTGCGGGGAGGAAGGAGGAGAGCCGGTTGTGGGGGAAGAAGGGGAGGGCGCCGGGCGTGAGGAAGGGGATGCGGAAGGCACCGCCCGAGCGAGGTGGAGACGAGAGTGAGCTGCCGGCGATGAAAAAAGAGGGAGCGCCGGCTGTGGGGAGAAAATAAAGGCCATGTTCTTTTCGGCTGACGCTTATGACTTTTGGCTGAAATTTTTGAATTTTGGCTGTTTATGGTACAGATTACAGAAAGACATATACTCACTTGCGATTTTGGCTGGTACAGATATTGGGCTTTTAACGTATAGATCGTTTAACTTGTAGACCCCATCTTGAGAAAATACTCCGTAAAAAAAGAGAGAAGAAAAAAAGGAGAGAGAAGGAAGAAAGGAAAGGGAAAAAAGGAAAGAGGAAAAAAAGGGGGAAATTCGACTCGCTGCCAGATCTACCCGATTCGACTGAAAAAAAAAGAAGAAGGTTGTCTCGATCCGATCGCTCGGGGCCAGGGTAACGCCTCGAAAACCGTTCTCCCTGTTTATTTTACCGAGTCGGGCATAAATAATATACCGATAGTTAGAACTGATCCATGTGGTCGATTGATGAGAGGGATTGTGTGTAGAAATCGATCGGCGATTATAAATAATGTGATCGCTCAATTTATAGACTGGTTAAGCATCGGGTCAATGAGAGGCTGCCCCGTGAGACAAGAGTGGGTTATGTTGATTGGACGTTAGAGCGATGTTATTTACTCGTAATTGAATGTATTGCATGAGTGATGATTGAGATGATTAATGCTTGTTCAGGTGGCGGTTCGAGTCTGGTGCCGGTTGCGCACCGTCCGTCAGGTTAACAGGCAAGTGCATGGTAGACAGTAAATTGTGATGAATGTTATTCGTGATTTCATGCCATGATTTACAGTATGTATGAGAGGATGCCTGTGATTATGTGCTAATCATACTTTAATGAGTAACATTTATGATTAGACATTCACATTTGGAGCATATTGCATCATGCAATTGCATATGAGCTAGGTCGGTGAGAAAGTCATATGACTAGTCCGGAGTGCTCTTGAATAAGACCTACAGAGGTAGGCACTCCATAGGAGTGGAGGTTGTGACCTTGTATGAAAGAGGACGAGGCGAGTGGTCCATCGACGGGTGGACACTCCGCTATACCGGTATACGCTACAGTTACAAAACGTACAAATGCATACAGATGCATTGCATGTTGTTGCATTGCATGAGAGTGGCGAGAGACGATGTTACGATTCTGAGCGATTGTGAGTTCTGATTCACGATTCTGATTTGATTCTGATTTCTGATTCTGACATTGACTTACGATTCTGATTACCAACATAGAATTGGTTTACAGTTTACAGACTATAGAATTGAATTATAGTTTACAGTTATAGGATTGAATTACAGTTTACAGACATAGAAATGATTTACAGTATACAGTTACAGACTTAACTTACAGCTTACAGTCATAAAGTGGATTTACATTTTACAGTTCGTGAAATTGATTGAATTGATAAAGTGGTGTTACTGTTTTTATCGTGCGCTTGCTGAGTATCGAGACTTACCCTTGCTTTGTCGTTGTTTTTAGGTGAAGGATGACGACATGTATGGAATGGGATAGTTCTTTTGGCAATGCACATATGAAAGAACAGTTTAGCCGTACACTGAGGTTTTATGTTTAATATAATGTTAAGACTTGTGGCTCGCTGTTTGGTTTAGTTGGCTTGCGAGTAGTAGTGAAGGGTCTCACATGGTTGTGGAACCCGAAGCTTGTTTATATTATGGTTGTGCAATATAAAGTGGTTGGCTTTGCGATTATTCGAATTTATTTGTGGTTTGATATCTGTGGGTAATGACATAAAAAGGACAGGGGAGGTGCTGCTAAAAGTTGAATTAGCAACACTTCTGAATTGGTAAGGGTGTAGTGGTAGCATCTTGGACCCTGTGGAGGGTCGGGGTGTTACACTAACGCTCACGTCGACCTCATCGCCGGCCATGACGCCAACTACACTGACATACTGAGCGGCTCCGGCGGGCAGGCCATTATCGCCAGCAACCTCACAGTGCGTACCTTCGCCCAAGCGGGTACGACTGCCCTAACGATTGAAGGCACTCTGATGGCGGCCCTCGGAACACTGTAACATGAGATGGCAAAACTCCGGGGGCCATGTGGGAGATGCAAGAGGCTCAGAGCTAGCAAACGCCATCGGCGGCAGTGGCGGAGGTCGCAGTCAACCGAGCGAACAGCTACGACGCCCCCACTTCCTAGGACTATTCATTCGGTTTTTTTGGTTTATACGGTTCGGTAAATACGGTTTTAGTAATTCGGTAAATACGGTACTTAAATACGGTGTGGTATCAGTAAATACCATCTTATTTCGGTACGGTATCGGTAAATACCAATTTTACCAAAATTTGCGCAAATTGTTAAACGTTAATCTCTAATTCTCCATAACTCCATTCCATTCCAAGCCCCAGACTGACTGGCAGCCACTACCCATTCACTAATCACTAGCACCCATCACACATAAGAAGACAAATGCAAGTCCAATTTCAGATCAAAGCACACACATGCATGCATGCATACATGTATAGCCTGTGTGGTAATCCTCACTGTATGCACGTACCACAACACATATATGGCATTTGTCATGTACTTCCGCTCAGTCGATGTTAGCTACTGGCCTCACAATAACATTATAAGCTAGCTAGCTATCCAGATGATTATGGACCATATTATGCATATAATACTACAAACAGAATTACAGGTACGTACTTAATGTAAAACTGTACGTCGTGAGCTAGTGATCAAGATCCATGTATTCACGGTTGCATAGCTTGCCTTATCTGAGCTAGTCATGCAGCGCGTGCGTCAGTTGGTGGGCCGTCAAGTTAAGCCAATGGGTTGAACAGCAGCGCTCCGCTCAAGTCCAACGAACAGGCAGCGCAGAAGCCGCAGAGCGAACTGGCGAACCGGTTTATTCGGTTTTTTCGGTTTTACCTCAGTTTATACCGAAAATACCAAATAGATGAAATACCAATTTTTCAGATACCGAACCAAATATTGAATACCGGTCAAACCGAGTTGACCGATACGGTTCGGTGCAAAAATGCACAGCCCTACCGCTTCCGGCCGCAGCATGCTTTGACACATAGATCCGGAGTCTCCACTATCTACCGGCCTACAGCAGTCGGTGTGGCCGGAAGACTTCAAATTCCCGACCATTGAGCCTTACAGGGGTGATACGGACTCTAGGGAGTTTGTTTGAGTATATAAGATGGCTATCGAGGCCGCGCGGTGAGGATGACTCCACCAAAGCAAAAGGATTACCACTCGTCCTCCAAGGGGTGGCGCTTTCCTAGTTCTTCACTATTGAGTCGAACTCTATATATGCATGGGAGCAAATCCGCGACCACCTGTACAACAATTTTAAGGGTAATTACGTCGAGCGGGTTGATGCAGACCAGCTTTTCACCGTTAAGCAGAAGCCCTCAGAAAAGCTTCGAGAATACTTCAAACACTTTACCAAGGTTCACTGTCAAGTTAAAGATGTGAACGAGACTACAATCATCAATGCAGCGATTCAGGGTCTTCGTCCGGGGCCGCTGGCTGAGTATAATACGCGCAAACCCACAAAGATAGTTGCCAAGCTCTTCGACAAGATGGAGGAATACACAAGAGCAGAAGAAGACACGTAACAGTGCAGGCAAAGCCAAAGCCACAATTCAAAAGAACCCATCCAGTCATTCTGGTAGGCAACACATAGTCAAAAACCATTGCAACCTCATAGCCAGTACAGAAAAACTAACGAGTATCTTGCCAGAGAAGGGAACAAACAGGCGTGACCAACTAGATAGAGGAGAAAAGCATACAATAAATGAAATATAAGGTACATTTAGGCATCAACGGATCCCATCCACACAAAGGGTGGATTTTGTTTGGGCTATAACTTTGGCTTTTGGTTTATAGTTTTTGAATTCTAGCTGTTCGCAAGTGGCAATACACAGAGGGAAGCAGTCGTATGCGATTTTAGATGGCATAGCTGAACTCAAGACAGTATTTACTACAATATAACTGTAGACCATACTTTAAAAAATATACTATTTTAAAGATAGTTACTGTAGCAGAAAACGATAAACCCAATCCTAAACAAAAAGAACCCAGCTAGCCAAGAAGAACACGGAGAGGGAGAAGGGGCCAGCGGCAAAGTGAACCCGAGTGGCCCAAAACAGCTAGGCCTAACAATTATGAAATTTTTGTACGGATAACCCATTTTTTATTCGAAAATGCAGAAATATACCCGCGATAAAATTTTTTACACAAATAGGCTCGAGTCGCCAAACCATTGGGCGATTTACGCTTGTCGCCCCACCAACAAGCGACTTAGAAAGAATCTGGTAACCGTTGGGCGATTAAATGCAATCGCCTCCCCGTTAAGCGATTCAATTGAATCGCCCCCCGTTCGGCGACATAAAGAAGAGTCGCCCAACGGGGGAAGCGGCATGTGAATACTGACCGACGGCCAAGCCTTTTTTCCCCACGCTTTGCTCGCCATTCACTCTCCCCCGCGCGAGGAAGACAGAAGCAGAAGAGAGGAAGGAAGAGGAGGAGGAGAGGGGAAGAAGAGAAGGAGAGGGAGAGGAGAGGGAAGAAGAGAAGGAGAGGGGGAGGAGAGGGAAGAAGAGAAGGAGAGAGAGAGAGAGAGGAGGAGAAGCCGCGGGATTTGCAGGTATTTTCCTAATTTTAGAAAATTTATTTTAGAAAATTTGTTTAGATAAATTTAGTTTAGAAAATCTAGTGTAGATATTTAGTTTACAAATTTAGTTTAGATATTTAGTTGAGATATTTAGTTTAGAAATTTTAGTTTAGAAAATTACCTTAGATATTTAGTTTAGAAAATCTAGTTTAGAACATTAAATTTAGAAATGTAGATGCAGTTTACAAATTTAGATGTACAAATTTAAATGTAGAAAAATATAGTTTTTTGTATAATATTTGTAATGCATTATTGTGGAAAATTTACTTTGGAAAATTTGTTTAGATAAATTTAGTTTAGAAAATGTAGTGTAGATATTTAGTTTACAAATTTAGTTTAGATATTTAGTTGAGATCTTTAGTTTAGAAAATTTAGTTTAGAAAATTAGCTTAGATATTTAGTTTAGATATTTAGTTTAGAAAATCTAGTTTAGAACATTAAATTTAGAAATGTAGATGCAGTTTACAAATTTAGAAATGTAGATGCAGAACTTTAGAAATTTATTGTAGATCATTCAATGTACAAATGTAGATGCAGTTTACAAAATTTAAATGAAGAAAATTTAAATGTAGAAAATTGTTGTGTCGAAATTTTGTATACTATTTTTCATATATTATTGTAGAAAATGTAGTGTACAAATTTACATTTAGATAATTTTGCAGTTATGGTGGGTGATGGCGGTACAATATTGGGCGAGCACTTGGACCGCGTGCACGCGCTTCCGTCGTCTTGCCACGCCGGGAGCACGGACGAGTCGACTAAGCCGGGAGTGGTCCGACACGCACACCTCGCCAGCACGGGACTCGACCCCGTTGGATCGCCAGTTTGCGATGACGCCAACGTTTTAGTATTACCATAAAAACAATTAGTGCCGACCTTCACTTTATTTGCGGTGCGGGATGTCGGACTTCTCCTCTGCCGGATGGTGCGAGCCACGGATGAGGACGGAGGTGCCTTGGCCGGGAGGGGGACGAGGCGGCGTGGAGCGATCACGGCGCTTCCGTTCGACCGTTCCTGGCGGGCTTTGGTGGACCGTTGGCGGCGAGATGCACACTTTCCATCTACTAGTCGGAAGATGGCGCCGACCTGCGGGGCGTGTCCCTACTCCTTGGCCTTCCGGTCGCGGAGACGCGCCTTCCTACGGAGGCTCCGCCGAGTGGCGCGATGACCGCTTCGGCAGATTCGAGGTCCTTCCACCGGCCGATCACCACCACATCTTCGACGAGAGGCGAAGCATGGACCGACGCCGAGGTGGCGGCACGATGCAGATGCGTGGTGTTTCAAGTCGATCGCTGTAAGATCCTGAAATTTTAAATTTGAAAATATGAAGCACTGGAGTTATTTTTGTCAAATATTATATTCGCGTTTGGATTATCATGGTGTTCTTAAATTTTGATTGAGCTCCCAAAAGTTAAAGAAATTCAAGAAAGACAAAAAAATCAATATTAGTAATGCTATACATGGGAATATGCAAATAAAGGAAACTCAAAATTATAAATTCGAATCTGAAAAGATGATCCAGATGAGGAGAGAAATCTGAGTTAATAAAATATAAAATATCATTTTGAAGATAATAGTATATAAAGGAAACAAAATAAATTGAACCTAAACAAGTATGCATACAAGGACCTAGAAAGATGAGGAAGACAAAATGTAATTATACAAAAATATTGGCATGAAGGAAATATATGTATGTATATAAAAATGAATGTGCAAATAAAAGAAATATATATAAGAATATATATATATATATGGATATAAATAGAATAAATATATGTATACATACACGAAAATAGAAATAAGTAAAATATATATATATATATACTGTATATACATATATAAAAACATGCAATAAATAAGCAAAATGGAAATACAAATAGTAATAATAATAATAATTAAAAAGAAGAGTTGGAGGTCGGTAGCACGCAATGCAACCCACCCAACCCCTCTCCGCTTCCTTTATTCCTCGCACGCCCGACTTTTCCCGCATTCCTCCCGAACGCCCCCACTGTATTTCTTCTCCACCCCGCCGCTCTCTCCCTCTTTCTCCGGGCCGCAGCCCTGCTCCTCGCGCTCCGCCCGCAGCCTGCACCGCTCCCCACCGCGCTCGGACCGAAGGTCGCCACGCCGGACCACGGACATCGACCCTTCCGACCGATGGATCCGCCGCCCACCACCAGCCCTACCGTCCGTCTCTCTTTTCTCTCGCTGCTCCATCTCATCGAGCGCACGGCTCGGCTCCTCTCTGCCACTCCTCGGCAAGCCACTCATCATGCCATATCCTTGCGCAAGATTTTTGCCGCCGCCACGCTGCGCTGCGCTGCCGCGCTCCGCGCCACCGACATGACAAATCGCGACCTCTCGGTGGCGGCAGCGCCGCCGTCTATAAGAAACCCCGAGCCCGCTAAACCTTTCCCCACACTCCCTAGATTCTCCCACGCCCAATCGAACTCCCCGCCTCATGGCTCGCGGCCGCCTCTTCTTCCTCGCCTCCGCCATCGGGTGATCAGTGGATGGGGCCGCCCCGCCAATTCCGTCGCACCGCACCGCCACCGAGGGATTACGAACTCACCCCAACCGTTGCCCGGGCTCTCATCACCGTACCTCGCCGGCGCATGAGTCCTTCCGTGCCACCGCAGCCATCGTCGCCGCCGCCACGGCCACCTTCCTCGCTCGGCCGACCCCAGTGAGTTCCTCCGGCCCCGTAAGCTTATGCCCACCGTAATTTTACCCCATCTTCTCCCGCCGCGGTGCCTCATTTCTCCTCAACCCGCGCGCCGCGCCGCGAACCAACTCCGCGTTCTCGGCCTCCACCGACACCGCCATCGGGTTCCTCGAGGTGCAAGCACTGCTTTGCCCACCGTCGGCACCTCTCCGACCGCCCCTCGCCGCAACCCGCCGCCCGTCGCCACCTTGGAGCTCCTCTGTTTGGGACTGCAGCCTCGGCTTATCGCTACTCCTCTCATTTACACTCGGTATACCGAGTGAGCAAATGATTAGCCGGCTGCTTAGTCCGACCACCGCGTTCGATTCCTACGGTTGCAAATTTTCACCACACCTTATTTCATTTTTGTAGCTCATGATAATCAATAAAAATCAAGGGAATAGTTGGGGTATAATCTAGAGAATATGATAGATTTAGTTAGGATGTAAAATAAGGTTATTTAGCATTTAATATCCAGCTACTTACTGCATAAGCAACTAATGTAAATTAAATATTTAATTGGATCATAAAGCCGATTGATTAGTATATAAATGAGAGGTTAGGATAGCATGCATGCAACCCACTAGTAAATATAGCGATGCGATACATGAGTTCGTAGTAGACTCTATTTAAAATGTATGCATGTAACCATATCATTAGAATACTACCAACCATGACATCTTAAATGGCAGCCTTAAATGATAAGGGTAATGAACATCATCATGTATAGCGAGCTCAAGGTTACAAGGGATCAAAACAGTAGTGTAAGTAATATCAAAGAGCACTCGAATTAGAAGGTTATAATAAAATACAGATACTAAAATGTGATAGCCCCAGGTCATCAAGCACCAAAATAATCTCATGTACATATGGATACTCTAAAGTAGCAGATAACCATTAACACGAGTAATTAGGGTCACATAAAATAATGAATATCAGGCATTGCTCAGGTTAAACCAAACTTTGAAATAAAGATAAGTACAATAGTAACTAAAGTATAGATAAAATAGCAATGGTACCATTAACTAAGTCTTAATACTAGATTTAATAAATAATAATGATGAGCATGAAATAGAAAGAGATATCCCATACAGCTGAATCCTAACTCAAATTGAAATAGGTTGAGTGAAACCTGAGGCAAGTGTCACCCCATAAAGTGCTATACCCCTAGACTCTAAAAATTAATTCGATAAGCTAAAAAAATCATATATATATATCACTTTTATATAGCATATGCCCTAAAATGAACACTCGACAAATAATACCCAGCTAAACTTGTACCCCGATTCAAAGGTCCATCCTAACTCAAGGAACTTTCTTGATAAATACAAAAATAATAAAAGATATTGTTAATAAAAAGACCAAGTCATCGCATTCTACCATAGACCCTACCTCTAATCACCCAAATCACCCAGTAACTTATAATAAATCTAAATTGAGTTTATTTGGATTTATTTGGATCTTTGAGTTAATTGCTTTTATTTGGATTCATCGCTTATCGCGTAGATAGAAACCGAGTCCCAAGAATCAATGGATCAAGCGAAATCAAGAGCAAAGTGAAGATAAAGACTAGAAGCTCAAGAGGAGCATTGTGTGAACTCAAGATCGCGATGAATGCAAGAAAGTAGTCAATACTTTGATCATGTTGAACCTACATTTCGCAAATTATTTTGGTTTTAAATTATCAAATTGCATGTTTGTATGTTATATGCAAATCCATGATAATTTAAGATTCTAGTTACATGCCTATTGTTTACCTTGAATAATATTACACCTCTTTGAAATATTTGAATATATGAACATTGTCGCCCTAGCAAAACTATAATACTAACCTTTGAAAATAAGTCCCTAATTATATGCCATGCTTAATATTGCATAGATACTCATGGCGCGAGCGCCAAGCATCACTGTAAACTCGAGAAAAATTGGTTGGGCGATTATAATGGGAATGACTGGTATATTTTGGAAATGATTATTTTATGCTCTCAAAATCCCCAACTTGCTTAAATATCTGGCGGATTGGTTGGATGGTGTGAGTGTGGTGCGGTGGATGCACAAAATGGGTTAGTGATAGACCGCCGAGATACCACTAAGGACTGAATCTTGTCATGACCTCCCGGGTAAAGCAGTACAACCACGAGTGCAGAAATTACAACTTGGCTAAGTACATTTATCGAATCCTCGGACTCATTTCACGGGTTGGGGTTCAAGGGGTTATGCTATGGCAAGGGGGCTGAAGGGACACCGGTGGAGGTGAAGTTTCCCACTGTCCTACGTTGTGGAAAGAGAGAAGGTCCGGCTGCGTAGTGGCCAGTGGAAACATCCAGCGCAAGAGATGGGACCCACCGCAAGTGGGCGCCTCCCATAAAAGTGAAATGAGAAAAGGGACTCGATAATTTGAAAAGTCACCGTGATGAGTGCGCTCAACCACACGTCTAGGGAATCGTGTGGGCAACGAGTTGATTGTCTCTTGTGGTGAAAGTGTACAAACTCTGCAGAGTTAAAACTATTCGAATAGCGTGCCCACGGTCAAGGGCGGACATGGGAACTTAACCGATATAGTTCTATTTCAAAATGCTTTATGGATGGGAATGGAAAAGTGGAAGGGCGAGTGTCGGCCCTGATTTGAGTTGTCCTGGTGTCGTCCCAGTGGTAATGTAAGCGCTATAATTGAAAGATGCTATATGGTGCGGATGCCATGTAACGGTGGATGGAATTTGGATCGCTATTATTATTGCATACTCTTGAACATTATGCTTTTGTTCAAAACTGCTAGGTCTCAGGAAATTTCTATGTATTGTATTTTAAATAATGGTAACATTTCTCACAAATAAAATGTCAGGAAGAATAAATAGAGTCGTAAGAAAGGTAGATGACTGTTTATGGTATTCACATAAAGAAGTTGGTGGATTCATGATTGATTATAAGAGGGATAATGATAGTGTAGAGTCTAGGAGAAATAAATTTGGTGGAGCACAAATGGATTTATAGACTAGATAGACGAATTATACGATTTTTGGAGTATCAGGAAATGCGAGGATAATGTTTGGATTACAACACTGATATTTGATATAAATTCTTGGGAGATGTTGACAATATTGGGATTAATAGGATTTGAACAATTTCTAGATGGATAAATTGATTTTCTGGAAATGTGGAGGTATGAAAATAACTATAGGAGATTAAACTTGATCAATGATATTCATGGGAGATATATAATGGTGAATCGAAGAATTGATCAATGATATTCTTGGTGGATATTTAATAGAGAATCCTAGATCTGACCAGTGACACTCTTGGTGGATTTATACTAGCGATTCGTAGATTTGATCAATGATATTCTTGGTGAAGGTACAATAGTGAAGTAGTTAGAGATGGATAATGGATAATAAGGTTGATAATTGGAAGAGCAAATTATGGTTGTGGATCAATAACAAAAATGATTGGATTGTTTGGGATTAGAATACAAACGATATTGGTGGATTAATTAAGTGATATTAGATAAAGGATGACACTACATGTTTGGAGTTTTAGACGACAAACCATATAGAGATTGTATGACCAGTGGATTAACGAAATGATGTCGCTCACCGTTTGAGGGTAGATAGAAATCAATATAGAAAGAAAGGGATCGATGGAATAGTTAAATGAGGTTACTCATTGTTTGGAGTCCTAGGCAATGATAAAGAAAGCGCATGTTCGGTGGATTAAGTCAATTATGGCATTTGATGTGTAGAGTTTAGGTAGCAACAATAATACTAAAATTAAATCATGATAATGCTACTGAAAGCGATTTTTGGCAAATAAAATAACCCAAGCCTCTCCTTTGTTAAGCCATACATACTATTTATTTGCATTCTGTGTATTGGCTCGCGGAGCACGGGGTCGGAGTGCTCACGCTCGCTTTTGCGACAAAATTTAGGATCAGGAATCAGATCACCCTGCCTCAAAGAACACGATCGGGCATCTTGGCGAAGAAGATGAAGATGTCAAGGGCTAGGTCGCGAACCTCCAGTTGGCTGCCTGTGGGCATGTCCTGAAGGTCCCACCTGTGTGCTTCGTTCTTCCGCTTCTGCAATTTTATGATTTCGGCCTATTCGCCCATGAGTAAGTTTATTATTTTAATTTCGCTTTACGCATGATATGTATTTTGATATTCAGAATCAGAATCTGTGAGCACTATCTACCGATCCAGGGAATAGTGCGGTGGAATCACGAGAGAATCGGATATTAATATCTGGGTCCCTACAATCGCGTCTTCGAAACTCTTATTTGTGCAATTACATACTAATAAGAACTTGTTCGCATTCAGGTTGAGCGCATGGTTGCGGATGCTGACGATTACCAGGTCGCGCGCCACCTGGAGGCTTACGTGCTGTGGCTGTTTGGTTGGGTGCTCTTCACGACCAGCCACGGCAACACCGTTGACGCGCGCCTTATCGCTTATGCGAGGGCGATTGCGGACGGCGAGGCCGTCCAGATCAGCTGGGGATCGGCTGCACTTGCCGCGACGTACCGCGGCCTGTGCGATGCGTGCACGAGGATTAAGGTGAACTCGATCCTCACGGATGTCCCCGCTGCTGCGATTGTGGTCGTTCGAGCGCTTGATCTCGGGCGACTGCACTAGACGACATGGGTCCCTACGGGCCGAGATGTACCCGGGGGGAGACATCGACCGACCGACGATGGGTTCTATTTGGTGTCGTCGACGAGTGAGTTTTATTTTATCGTAGTCAACTTATTAACGATCGTCGTACTAAACAATTTGCCTTTCTTGCAGGTACAGTTCGCGCACGTGCAGGTCACGCGGGCGTACCACCCCTTCGTGGAGTAGTTGGACCGCCTCGCAGACTCCGACGTGCGCTGGGAGCCTTTGCGGCGGAGGCGATGCGTGCCGTGCTCTGACGGTCGTCGCGACCGCGGCCTTTGGCGTGACCGAGCTTTACGGCTAACCCGCCGTAATCTCGTGTACGACATCTACGTGGAGGACTACACACCGCAGCGAGTGATGCGACAGTTTGGGTTGCGGCAGGCACTTCCTGTACCAGTCGGGCCGCCGATTCCGCCGCACGTGCACGCGTGAGTGATCGCTTCTGATATTTTTGTACGTACTTACTATTGTGATCGCAAGTAATTATATTACGTAATGGTTCCATAAACAGGCACAACACGAAGGGCGTCAAGAAAGGCACGGACTGGTCCAGGAGGATGCAGCCCTGGATTGCGCAGTGGGCGGGTGCGCTGGATGACCGCGTGGAGGAGGACCGGCCATACGACATAGCCGACTACGTGGAGTACCTCATCCGTACTGGGGTGGACTCGTACGGTGGTACATGTCGTTGACCCACCTGCCCCACACGTCGCCGCACCGACATACGCGTACCCTGCGCACTTCGCACGCAACGCTCATATCGCGGTACGTAACTTGTAATTTCAAAAATTCTCAAATGGCAATATCGTTTCGATGATGGACCATTCTATGTCTTTTTGTCCAGGCTGACGTCAGTGTTACGATGTGGTCGGAGTCCTCCGCACTAGCGCAGAGGTGGGGCACAGGTGGGGAGTTGACCCGCGAGGAGGCCGTCAGCTTTGCGCGACGGATGGAGGCCGGGTGTAGACGTATCGTCAGCCTGCTGTCCTGCACGAGGCTACGGCGGTCTCCACACCTCGCCCGTGCACCCGACCACCGTGCCACCCGACCACCGTGGCACTACTCGGAGGTAGTGCGTGGACACGTCCACCGCCCGAGCGGCCGGGGAGTTCTACGTGGACACGCCCACCTCCCGGACCACCCGGGAGTTCACTTGGTCACGCCTCATACACCTCCTACGTACATCCCCGCTTCCACACGGATGATTTCATGGCGCCATGTACGGAGTGCGCATCGTCCGATCTTGTTTTTATCCTAAGACGACATGCAACGAACTAACGATATTACTATTGCGTCCTTACCAGCAGCGAGGACGCTTCTCCCGGGCCACATCGAGGTGGACCGCTTTTTGGATCGCTCGGCCGTCCTCCGACGCAAAGACCGAGGTTCTCTCGGCGATGGCCTCCGGTGCCGGAGGCCACACAGCCAGAGGTGCGGTGACTCCACCGGCGCAGCCGCGGTGCGAAACCCACCGATCGTTTTACTTTTTGGACCCTCGTCACTCGCCTCGTGTCCGTTGCCGAGGACGGCCAAGCGGGCCGTATGGCGGGACGCGCGCGGTGACGAGCACCTTAGGGTGGGAGTGAGGGTGTATGTCATGCATGTAATGGATAAATACGCGGCATGTTATCGCGTTATATTATAAAGTTCATTTAAATTCAAACAATGCTATTATCTCTTCTTTTCGTATAGAAAATTATTTCTATATCAAGTAATGTGACAAATATTAAATACTAGTTCTTGTGTGACTTAACAAAGATATGTGACTATACCACATTTTTACGAGTTTCAAATTACAAAATTCACAAAACCGAAAGACGGGATCACCATGCAATCGTCTAGAGGTAGATTGGCGAGCAGGCGTGGGGAAGAAAAGGGGCTTGGCCGTCGGGCTGTATTCACATGCGATCGCCCCGCTTGGCGACTCTTCTTTATGTCGCCGAACGCGGGCGATTCAATTGAATCGCTTAACGGGGAGGCGATTGCATTTAATCACCCAACGGTTACCAGATTCTTTATAAGTCGCTTGTTGGTGGGGCGACAAGCGTAAATCGCCCAATTGTTTGGCGACTCGAGCCTATTTGTGTAAAAAAATTTGTCGCGGGTATATTTCTGTATTTTTGAATAAAAAATAGGGTATCTGTATAAAAAATTCTAACAATTATGTTGTTATTTCTTTTCTAAGTGCTGGCATCAAAGTCCTCACCTACCAGCTGAAGTCTTTCGCGATGCCAAATTGTATTTTGCATATCTTTTGGCTGCAATAGCAGCCTGCTTTTTGTCCTTCATATTTACTAGCTGTGGAAGCACGACAGCACGATGCTCTAGCTACAACGTAGATCGAAGCAAAAGAGTGCACTACACTACGTCATAGGGGTCTATATGCGAAAAAAGAAATGCAAGGACCCATATGTAATTACGGGAAAAAGGAAGGCTTTTATGAAAAAAGTAAGGACTCATATGTAATTTTGGAAAAATGTTGGCAATCCCTCTGCTTTAATAGAGGGAGTATTTTAATGGATCAATGTATCAAGACTGTCAGTACACAAATCACGAATAATTTGGGCCAATTGCTTCTTAACCCAGTCCAGCCCATCACAAACCTATTCCTGTTCTCTTAATATCAATAGGCAACGGTTCTACCCTTTTAAACTATGGCTTATTAGTTTAATAAATAATAATTATTAAAAGAAATCGAAACTAAACTGAGAAGCAGAAAAGAACCAACCTATTATCTTTTTCTCAACGAAGAACCGGTACGCACAGGTGACAAATTGGCGTATTGTGCACAACAAAAATAGTCGCACCGGTCACCAATGACCATTTCCACACGGCCAATGCTACACTAACAACATAAAAGAAACGGCCGTCCTTGTCCGTTTATGCACGATACTACTAGTAGTAGTACATCCAGCTGCTACTAGTGCAGTACTCTGCTTAGAGCAACTCCATTCCATTAGTCATTTCTCCCTCCCTATTTCCTAGGATAAAGAGGCTAGCTATTATTTGTAGCTCTCTATTTGAGTTAGCATTCCAATGGACTAGCTATTCTCCCTCTTTAAATTGTTTAAATATCTGGGTAGTCTGCACTGTAAACAGGGAACCAGAGAAATGTGCCCAGACTAGAAACAAAACAGAGCACACCCAGAAAGATCAAAACCAAGCATGCACTGTAGATCTTACGGCAAGGTAAAGAAATGTGGACAGATTCAGAAAACTGAATTCTCAAAATTGTATTACGGAAATGTCTCAATACAAGATGCTGAATACCTTCAGAGTACTTCAGGGACTACTACCACATTCAGTATGTATTTTGTATTTACAAGATACAGATTTGCAAACCTGTAGCCAGTTCATATTCAAACTTTTGTATAAGTTGACCTGCCTGACAAGATATCCTACCTACCCAATGCTAATGCAATCAAAGATCAATGTTCCAGAACAAAATAATTAAAAATACATCATGAGCTACCACCAATAAAAATTTCAACTTTCCAAGTATAGAAACAGACAATCACTCCTGCTCCTAAAACAATTTTGCTAAATCCAATCATAGAAAATCAACCAGGCATGCTAGGATGGCGCATCAAAACCAAACCAACACGCCATTTCATACTATGCCTACATCTAAGCATAATACACTTCCCTTCAGTCTGTGGCAACATTTGTGAAAAGAATAACAGCACAAAGAGGCAAGAAAGTTTAGAAAAGACAGATGCGTCCTCCAATAGCAAACTAACATAACACATTTAGACCTTCCCCAACAGGAGATTATCGCCCAAAATTGTACAACTAGCTTGCTGCAGTATCGCCAAACCGACGAGTAAATATCTCATCCTTTAACCTCTTGTAAAACTGCTGCTGATCTGGACTCATTGTACTAATATCAATGTTTATTATTCTTTCGTCTTCAATCCTTTGCTTCATCTCCACGTCCTTCCGCTGCAGTTCGAGCCTTTCGCGTTCAAGCTGTAGCCTCTCGTCATTGCGCTCCTTCTTCCTCAACTCCCTCAAATCTTCTGTCTCCTTCTTTTTGATCCAGAAATCGCTCATCACCTCCTTCAAGTGGTTCTCTCCATCACCATAAGGTCTTTTCCCTCGACGTTGTCGCTCCTTCTCTTGCTTCTTACCGGGAGGCCTTGTCATTGCTTCATTAGGTGCCTGTTCATTGCTTCCAGGACTACAGTTCAAGGGACTAGCACCACTTGGTGCCTGTTCTCTTGTTGTTTCATTCTGGGACTTGTCTGTCCTTTGAATCCACTTCTGCTCATGACGTAGTTTCTTCCAGCAATGGTCCATCACGAAAGATTGCTTCTTTGGGTGACCGTTCTTGTATAGTGCCTTTGCATGATCTATCTGAAAATATCAACCAACAGAAAGGATTATTGGAGAAACAGAAAGCAACCAAATTGATGGGAGGACAAAACAATACCTTATCTTGCTCCGTTAATCCACTTTGCTTCCTGCGCACTACCTGAGCATAAACCCCACGAAGCGGCTAACATTCGCATTGATAATTGACCAATGGTTCATAAGAGATGTCTCGAGCGGTCCGATTCAAAATCCTTGTGCTCATGGAAGGCAGCATGCATTCTCTGCCAATACCTTGACATCGATTGGTTATTGCTTTCAATCGGATCAAGACCCACATTTAGCCATGCACTGATCAGCTTCTCATCTTCATCGGCAGTAAAATTCTTAGTCCTCTTCTTGCTACTTTTGGTATGTTGAGAATATTCATCATTGCCTCCGGTAGACTGAGAACCTTGTGCAACTGCACAAGTTTGTTCCTCAGGAGGGCGTATAAATGGATCATCCCAAATTTCTTCGCTGCCATCAAGATTATCTGCCCTCAGGATGTGCATATAACCTTCCATGGCAAAAACCTGTAATCAATCAAACATTGTAGCTGTTAAAATGTATGAACAAACTTACAGTTTATGATACACAGTAAATTAAAAAATCTATAGTTTACAGCAAGAGCCTCACACATCACAAGGAACCTTTCCAATTTTTCTGCTCATAATAAAAAAGATCCAGTTTGTTTGAGATAAATTTATTAGCATGTATGGACCGGCAGCTGCAGTTGCACATCGCATACAATACAGAAGCAAAAGTACCAATATTTCAAACTACAAGTGCATACTCCAGGGAAGCCTTCAATTCAGCATAATCATGGATTGACAGGAACATGTTAAAGACTACATGTTTCTACTCCGAAGTACCTCTATGAGACAAAGAATAAAGACGAGATATGAGACAAAGAAAGACTTATCCAATCAAACTCCAAACCAAGATATGGTGGTACATATTATGAGCAGGAGAAAATTGACCATGTAACAAAATTACACCAAATAATACAAGGATACAGAGTGAACTAGGAAGCATGAAGATCTGCATGCCCAATCTTTAAAACATGTATGATTTCAAGACATCGACCTAGCAGGAAGCCAACAGTAGTGCTGACATAGTTTGTTTAGTGAGCAGAGAAACAGAACGCTAGTAATACTGCTATGATTGTTTTAGCAATCTACAGAGCAACTCGGTTGTGCAGACTGCAGATGCGGAATACCAGATCAAATATAAATATTGAAAATCACCTGTTATAAGAACACAACCACACAAGTCCACAGCCCTAAGTTCAGGACATCCTGATGCCAAGCTTGTCACTCCCTTGTCAGTGATATTTTCACACCAACCTAGGTTTAAAGATTGCAGCTGGCCACAGTTACAGGCGATGGCCTGCATCAAGATTACAAAGATTAAAATAGAAGTTCATGCAAACCATGCTATAGCAACTTAAGTACCTGCAATGCTCTGTCAGAAGCTGCTCTCACACACCCACACAGATTCAAGCATTTCAGGTTCTTGCATTGACTAGTGAGGCAGGCCAAAGCAGCATCACTAAAATTGGAACATCCACTAATGTTAAGCCTGGTAAGATGAAGGCACCCATCTGCCAGAGCATACAAAGACCGATTGCTAAGTCCAAAGCTTCTGCTAAGATCCAACTCGCGTAAATCATGACAATAATTTGCTACAGCCTCCACTGCACTGTCTTCAAGCTGAGGTTTGATTTGCCGTAGAGACAGAACTTGCAGTTTTGTAAATTTGTGAGCCAGTGATATTACTAAGTCATTCATGTGGTCCTTGCAAATTGACTATCAAATTTTCATATTTGCGGTCAACTTTCATCATACATCATATGATTGAGCAACAAAAACAAAAATGATATAGGCAACCAATCTAGTGATTAATGATTACCAGTGCTGCAAGTAACATTTCATTATGATATTCAATTTTTCATTATGGTAGTGGTGGAAGTAGAACTAACCCTAGGCCTCTTGTTTGTAGTAGCGGCAGAGCAGTCTTTCTCTGATCACTGCAAGAATTAACTGAACCATTAGTAAACCATGCAATAAACCACAATGGAAGGACACAATTTCGCATCAAATCAATCGAAAGGATTCGGGCGTCCGTCAAGAACTCGGCAGCTCACCCCCAAATCTTGGCAGGATACACACACAGGCGCAATAAATTGCCCGTCGCCTGGAGCGAATTTGGGGGGAATGCAGCACGCGGGGACAATAATCCAAGAAGCGGCGGGGGTGGGAGAGAGGAAGTGGTGGGGGATTAGAGAGGTGCACGCATACCTAACTCGGTGTGCTTGGGGAGGAAGGCGTACCACCACTCGGTGTCGAGGCCACGGAGCTCCAGCGGGAGCGGCGGCGGCGCGCCCCCGGACTTGGCTCGGGAGGGGAGGGAAGTCGCGGGAGGTGGGAGGACGCCGCGCGCGAGGCGAAGGGAAGGCGCGGGAGGGGATGAGAGCGCCGCGCGGGAAGGAGATTCCAGGGCGCGGGAGGGGGAGGGAAGCCGCGCGGGACCGCGAAATCGCGATGGCGAGCGAGCGCCCGCTCGCCTTCGATAGCCAGCCTGCGGAAGGAAATAGCCAGCGGGTAAAATTGAAGAGGGGGATAAAAGATGGGTTGGAGTCCATTTTTTAGGTTATACTAGCTAAATATACAATGAAGAGCATGATAAAGAACCGGATGGAGATGCTCTTAGCTTTGTCATCATCTAATAACTTAAGTAAAAAAACAAATCAAGCTACTCCAAAATCCCACTTGCAACGCTGAACCACTCAGCCACCGGCTGCTGCTGCTGCTGCTGCTGCTGCTGCAGAGCCGGGGAAAGATGACGCCAAACTTCGGTCGCACGCATTCCGCTCTACCACCGCCAAAGGACGACGCCGGGGCCGTTTGGTAGTTGTAATAAGCAGTTAGTTAATCACTTCCCCGGTTCATTGCAACCACGTCGAAATCAAACTGACTCTGCGCGGATGAACCGTCAAATCCTAATCTGACAGCGCTGCAGGGCGATTGCTTGCCGAATTCTCCCTCTCATCTTATCTCTTTTTAATTTATAGTTTATGTCTTATGATTTTTCTAAAATAAATAAAAAAGACTACTTTTTTTATCATCCTTTTAGAATAATTTATTAAGATAACTTTTTAAAATAGTATATTAATTTATTAATATTTAATTTATTATGACTCTACGTAAAATCCGCCACACTTCATTTAAATCCAAGCCGCAACTGTAGGGTGATCCCATTACATCGAAAGTAAGTTGGACAAGATAAGCTGCTTTATTCATCATATACCTGTCTCTTAGATGTGATTTACCCATTACATCGGCCCGAAGTAAGTTGGAATTTGCAAATAAGGAGGGTATATAATGAACTTTTCCCGACAGCGAGAGAGAGAGAGAGAGAGAGAGAGATTATATAAGTGAGCAAGCGTAATCTACCGGATTAGTAGGGCTGTAGGAGAGGAGTGAAGGGTCGGGGGTGTGGAAGAATCTGCATCGTGCATATGCGTGCGGTTTCTGGCAACGAAGACGCAGACGTAGTAGTAGTAGTAGTAGGGGGAGAGAGAGATTGTTTCGTGAGAAATCCTTCCCTGCCTTCTCTTCTGTCGTGTTCGTCTTCCTCCCCGTGACGCCGCCGCTGCCTCTTCCCTTCGTGGGTAAGGGGACCGGTCGACCGGGGTGGGGGTGGGTGCGGTGGTTGAGGTTTAGTAGAGGAGTCGGGAGTTGGGAGGGACGGGTTGGGATGGGGAACCGGGTCGGGGGGATGCGGCGGCGGCCGGTGGTGGAGGAGCGGTACACGCGGCCGCAGGGGCTTTACCCGCACCCGGACATCGACCTCAAGAAGCTGCGCCGCCTCATCGTCGAGGCCAAGCTCGCGCCTTGCTACCCGGGCTCCGACGACCCCCACGCCGACCTCGACGAGTGCCCCATCTGCTTCCTGGTCCGTCCCCTCTACTCCACCATTTCTTCTTCTCCTTGTTGTTGTTGGTGAGTTTCTGCCTCCGATGGATCGATTCGATGTCCCTTGCGCTTGCAGTTTTATCCTAGTCTGAACCGGTCCAAGTGCTGCGCCAAGGGGATTTGCACGGGTGAGTTGAGGATGTATGTGTGTGTGTGCTTGATGCCGCCGTCTTCGACTGTGGATTCGGTGGGTGTTTTGACTTGCGCTTGCTCGTGCGTGCAGAGTGTTTCCTCCAGATGAAGTCGCCCACCTCGTGCCGGCCGACGCGGTATCCTAGCCCCATTCTGATCAATTTCTTTCTAGTATCTATGTTGTTGAGAGTTGTTCTTCGATGCTGGTGTTACAATTCCATCACACCACGGCCTATGGGCAATTATTGCTCGGTTAGTCCTTAGAGCCTATTCTTTTTTGCTGCAGCTTGTACGAAAGATCACAGAGTAACAGAAATTCACGTGCGATAAATGAAGTCAGTAAAGTATGTACTACAATTAACTAGCAGACCCTATCTTGAAAAAATACTCCGTTTAAAAGCTAGTTACCGTAGAAAAGCTGAAAACAGAGCCTTAACCTGTTAGATGCCCGTACTGCAAGACGGTGAGTTACGCGGTGGAGTACCATGGCGTCAAGACGGAGGAGGAGAAGGGCATTGAGCAGCTTGTGAGTGCCTGTAATACCTTCATGATTTTGTTCAGTGCTGTCTGTCTGCTTTGGTTTATTTTTGCCAATTGGGCGGGGCTGGGAATCGTGGGTAGGAGGAGCAGAGGGTGATCGAGGCGCAGATTAGGATGCGGCAGCAGGAGCTCCAGGATGATGCTGAGCGGATGAAGAAGAAGCAGACTGCTGCTTCGACAGATGCAATAACAACTGCGCAAGTTGAATGTTGTGATACAGGTGGCACATCCACACCAGGTTTGTAGATTGCTGTAGGTTATTTGTCTTTCTCTGTCTTTTTTGTTGTACAGTTGCTGAGCCCTGTCGGTTTTGTTGATAGCTGCAAGCACTGCGCAAGGCAATGATGTGGTCTCATCTCAAGTACAGCATTTGGAGTTACTATTGAAGAACTCTGAACGCTTAAAGCAGATGCAGTTTGTACCAACTTAACTCATTTGTGCTTTCTATTCTGTTGAAGTTGCGTGCTTATGGTTGCATCAATGCAATGGGGGATTATTTGTGCTTTCTAGATTGAATTCTGTTGAAGTACTGTGATTACTGTTGCATAAATGCATTGGGCATGGGGGAGTTCTGTAGGCAAAATAATGAGTCCTTGCTTGCCCCTCATTGGGAAATTTGATAGCTTACTATATGTACTTTCTCATAGATGGTTGTGCATCATCTCCTGCTTTCAGGAATAGCACAATAGTAATGGTTTGGCAATTAAATAAGTAATAACACAGATCAGTTATATACTTATATGCTGCCATGTTGGTTGTCAAATAAGGTCCTGGCGGTACCATGTTCATGATATTAATACCAGTTTAAGATTTTTGTTTGTTCTTTTGTCTATAAGTTAATTGAACATGTTGGAGATGCCCTTGAAACCTTGATTGTGCTGCTCTTGACTTTAAGATGAATGGTGGTTGAATTATCACTTTAATACACCTAAAGCTTGTTGCACCTTAGCTAAGCACTACATATATATGTAATCTAAGTAAGTAATTATTTCTGCTTGTGACTTTTCTAGAAGACCGTCTGTTTAGTTGTACTAAAATAATTAAAAACATGATAATTGCTAACTACTATTCTGTACAATGAAATCCATTACTATGCAATACAGCAATTTGCCCATCCATCCTGAACTGCAAAAAGGTTGACTATTGTTGGTTTTAACTCACCTTTATCTGAGGGATTTCTATGTGAATTTTGTGGGAAGTTTCTATATTGTTTGGTAACTTTTACAGGAAAGGTCTTTCCAGTGTGAATGTGCCTGTTTTATGTACCATAGGTATGGCTTGAAAAGAAGAACTGCGCTTTGTTCACCTGTTTTATAGACCCTATTATATAAGGAAGTTTAACTGGCAAACATGTACAATTCGCAAAGATTCTGGCCTCTGTAAAGCTTAAGAGTATTAATTTGTTTGTTGGTGACGTTTGACATTGATATCAAGAAACCTTTTATTTGTTTTGGCAATTTCTTTTGCATAGTTTGGATCAGATCTATGTCATTTGGAGGAGAATAGTGTGGTAAGACATTTAAAGTGGTGTTCTTGTCTTAGGAAGAACATAACCATAAGAAAAGATGAGCTAGTGAAAACAAACTTGCTGTCATCCCCTTTTCCTCGCTTATTAACTCTATTCTTTTTATCATGGTATGGATATATGCAACTGTTGGTATTGATTATTTACTGATGAATTCCTTAAAATGCAGGGATAATAATTTTGACATGGATCTTGAAGAAGTTGTTCTTATGGAAGCAATTTGGCTTTCTATACAAGTATGTTAAGATTTTGCTGAACTTATTTATCAAAATAGTTCATCTCTATAACTTGTTTTTTCCCAAAGAGCTCATCAATTAAGTTTCAAAAAGGTCTATGCAGGGATCAGTCATATTATGTTGCCACATTACAAAAATGAGTTTGGATTTTTTTGGGGGTGTAATTTGTAGAACATGATTGTTTCAGTAATGATGAAATCTAAATAGCATTGCATCCCCATACTGGGTACATCTTTTGCTGTTTACCATCTTCATTCACATGGTAGCTGCTTTTCGTTTAAGTCTCATATGTCCCTATCACTTGTAATCAGTTGGTTCAGTATCCTTTTGAGTTGTGTGCAAATCTACTTGGAACTTGCTTATTCACATAAACCTGCATTTGGTTTTCATCACTTGTTATGTGAACCTGCTTTTGTTATCTTTAAAGTTATGCATACCAACCATTGTCATGTTTGTGGGTAGATGGTTTCTGTAAGTACAAGTGTTCTTATTTCCAAGGAAGGAAACACTGTTAGATTGATGTAACTCCTCGTAGACACTGCTTGTGTAAATGGGGGAAAAGACAGGACTATTCATCTTCTTAAAATTATCAGGTTAATTGTCCATTTTATTATATATGTTTTGTTCGAACAGGACCAGGAAGCCTTGGGAAATACATGCTGCACCAGTGCTATCCCACCAACAGTTCCTTCAAGATGTTATGATGGCTCTGTGACGGCTTCAGCTGAAGCAGCTTCTTCCGGTGGATTTGCTTGTGCGGTAGCAGTTTTAGCCGAACAACAGCATATGTATGGAGATTCTTCCAACACAGCTAGTTGCCACACATCAAGATATGATTCTCTTAGCAGGTCAGACAGGTCTTTTATAGAGGATCTGCGTGTAGTTGGGAGCAGTTCTTCAGGCACCAGGGTAGAGGAATCATCGACCAGTAGAGCACACCAAGCAAGAGACGGTGCAGAGTATTCTAATGACCGGTGGTCATATGTGGCTAAGGCCAGTACCAGTTGTGCCAGCTCTGATGTTACAGTGGAGGCTGGGGCTGCCAATTTGGTTGCTTCGGATGGATCTAGCATTGGTTCTGTCAATGTTCCTGATACCTTTGAAGAACAGATGATGCTGGCCATGGCTCTTTCATTGGTTGATGCCCGGGCCAGGGCAAGTTCTCCAGTGTTAACTTGGCGGTAGTCGCTTTACTCCTATTTATTTGTTTCAGTTGGTTGGTATTTTTCCTACAGTTTCTTTTGTCACATAAAACATAGGATTAGATGGGGGAACAGATTAAAAAAAAGGCTGGCTGTGGAGGTTGTGAATAGTGTGCACATTTGCAGGCAGTGTTTGGCTAATTTTTCTCTCCTTTTTTTTGTTTCTTCAAGACAGAAACTAGGTTCTGTCAGGCTGACCTGCGTACATAAATTGTGCCTTGATGTTGTTGCAGACATTGTGTAAATACAGAAAGTGGCTCTCTTTTCGTGCTCTGGGTGATTTTCCTGATTGCTATTTAGGAGTGCTCAAAATGGCTTTTTTGAGAGGTTTATGGCTAAAAAGCACTGTACCTGACTGAAATTGTACTGTAACTGATGGTGATTTTTTTTGCGTAATTAAATTTAAAAAAATAAAATAGAAAAAAGGGTAGCCTATCAACGGAAAAAAAAGAACCGACCAAAAAGCTTAAAAAAAAGGGACAAAAATCAGAAAAAGATGAAATTGTTAAATAGTGAAAAATAAACCAGAAGGCTAAGCCGTTTTGAGCGGGGCCCATCTTACATCTATGCAAATGGTGAAATCAAACAAACAGCTTAAAATCTTGCATTTGGAACACAAACTGTATACAAGTAGCTAGCCATTATTTCAGGTGAGACAGGATGCTCACATTCTATGTCCATGCTTATTCTTGTTTCTGTATCGTTTCCAGTATCATTTCCTCCATGCTCAGCTGAAACTCAAGGTGCTTCATCATCAGTGCTCCGTCCTCCTCCGGGACCAACCGTGGCGGAGTCCTTACGCCCGCCGCCTTGCTTTCTGTGACAGCGGCCGCTGCAGGTACTGTCGTGGTGAAAGAAGACACCGTGCACGGTAAGCGAGGCGGTTGACGCGAAGAGCATCATGGCGAAGAGCCCCCAGAAGTTCTCCGGGTTGAGGCGGTACTGGTCGCCGCCGGGGCCGTCCTTGCTTGCGACCGAGCAGTTGTAAACTTGTACGCGGACAGCATCGCCGTCTCCAGCTTCTGGATGGTGCCGTTCTCGAACACCTCGAGGATGGCCTGCGAGATGTCGGCGGGCTGCGGCGACCCCGTGGGAAACACCCGAGACGACGAGACACCCTGTAAATGTGTCGATCAATCAACTCTTGATCCGAACTAGGTTAGTCGCAAGTTTTGGAGAGGGATCGATGCGAAGCTTACGAAACCGAGGCCGCCGACGTGGTACACCGGGCCAGTGGTCATGGGCTCGTTGCAGTACTTGGCGAAGAGGAGTGTGGCGTGCGAGACGCGGAGAAAGGCGGCCTTTACCTCGCCGGAGCTCAGGGCATGCATGGCGGTAGTCCTATAATTTCATGACACTATTATAAGACAAAGTTGGTATTGGACGCCTTATATCAAATAGTTCGATGAAATCATCTGTGTTATAATTATTACAGATAGTTTTACAAACGTATCGTTAGAACCGTCTGTAATACATAATTACCATAGACGATTCTTATTAAGAACTGTTTATAAATTATCATAAACAGTTCCAATTAAAAAAACCATCTGTGATAAACAGACGGTTAGCAGGTATCGTGTCTTCTCCCACCTCTCGCCCCTTATTAATCTCTACCCTTTCTCCTATTTTTACTTCAAAAACCAACACAAAAGGTATGTACCTGATCCTCCACCATAGCTGCAGAGTCCCCGACAAGCTCGGCCTCATTGTCTTTTTCCCTGGTACAAATCTGCCCATCTCAAATAGTTATCTTTCTTTAATTTTTTTGTCTCAAGAATTGCAAATCTAATTCAGAGTTTTGATTGAGACAACCTTTCTGGTGCTGGTAGGAGAACAGCAGAAACCGGAGTTCGGTTGGTTGGGGCGTGCACTAGTGACTTGGGGAAGTGATTACCGTAGGAGCTAAAGGAAAGAAGCCCCCCGCGGCAAAGAAATTCTCTCACGGAACTTCGACCATGATGCTTCGATCATGAAGTTTCGACCAAGGCACTTCGACTATAATAACTAGACCAAAACAAAAAAAAAAATGGCTCTAGTTTCCCAATCAGACAATAAATTGGATATCAACCACATATCAAATTTGGCAAAACAAAACAAATAAATAATTACACGCAACAAAAAATATAACTAAAAATTATCATAGACAGCTCACAAACCGTCTACGTTAACTGTCTATTATCATATACACATAGATTCAAACGGTTCAAAAAACCGTCTGTAATGTTAGTTTAGAACTGGCTATAATGAATTTTTTTTAAGTAGTGTGACGCTGTGTTCCGGGAACAGCAGCACCTCCTGCAGCTGCAGGTACTTGGCGACGACCGAGCCGTTGGTGCAGCTGACCGCCGCGCCGCCTCCCATGGGCGGCTCCACGGTGATCGCCTCCTCCAGGCGCTGCACGCTGAGCAGCGAGCTCTCGCCGTGTGGTTCATCGTCAGCATGACCACGACGAAGAGCCACACCACCGTGGACACCCGGGACAGGCTGTTGTTCAGCCTCTCCCCTGAAACCTCGTTATGCACAGAGACAACTGATCAGTTGCCATTTCTGTCGCGATCACCACAATTCGCATGTAAGCTTACAAGGAACCTAGGGAGAGGAGGGTGGTGAACGATAGCTAGAACACGGTGGTGACTTGCTTCCAGGAGCCGGCGCGGTAGTCGTCTTTGTACTGGGCTACTGGCGCTCGATGAACCATATGACGACGCCGTTGTACAGCCCGACAGCGGCGGGGAGGAACCACATAGCTGGGGTGAACGGCCGGAGGAAGATCCACGACCGGCTCGGCGCGTCCATCGGCCTGAAGGGCACCACCATCACGAGCCCGGACTCGGTGTACGGCTGCGAGAACTTCACGAACTTGTACCACCCCGACGAGATGCTTGTGTTGCCGACGAGGATGTCGTAGCTCCTCATGCGATTGGGATCCATGAGTGGGTCATATGTTTTCGTGAAGGGGACGAACATGTATGGCAGGTGTCAAAAGTATAATATGAATTTGAATATGTGTTTAAGTGCGCAAATACGTTGATCTCATCTTAGTTTTATAATCACTTAAGACTCTTATTTTCTAGCATATATATGTACTCCTGTAGTCACATGGTTGAGATACACCAAAATTTCTTATGCTTATAACATCTCCTTATATAGTGATTTTTTTCTTCGTGCATCTATAATTTTTTTGCAAGAGTTTTTCACGTTAATTCAGTGTCTCCTATTCTTTTGATCATCTGTTTTTGATGTACTTTTATAACAAGTGGCATCAGAGCACATGTGTTACAGCATATCGCCAGTGATCTTGACGGCTCAGTAAATCGACATATTAATCTGCAATCATCGAATCCGAAGTGAAGGCCACACCTTCCTTCGCACCGAGTTAGAAGCTAAGTCCCTCGTTGAGTCTGAAGCCTACACAGAGAGCAAATCGGTCCTGCCGTCATGAATAAAGGCGTCACAAGGAGTAGGCTTAGCATCGAACTTGAGACAAGTAGTTGTCAACTCCAAACAACAAAAAATGTCATGTCAATGGAGGAGAAAAGAAGATTTGTTTGGTTGTCTCTAAATTAAGTCGGTTTTGCTGAAGTGAACCATGAGGTTGCGAAATTCTTTTGCTTCGTGCACTCAATAAGCATACCAGGAGCTTTCAAGATGTTGCTACATGCACACACAAAATGTAACGAGAAGTCTCCAACACTTTTGCTACAAGTACACATAAGTGTACTAAGGATTTTGTAAACCCTTAATAGGTACACAGGGAAACCAACTAGGGGATTTAAGCATCCTCAACTTTACGATTTCGGCTCGCCTCGACTCTGCTCCGTGACTCGATTCCATATTGAGTGTCGACCTACGCTCTACCTCGACAACTGTTCCAGCACCAGATTCACTAGCACCATTGTTCACGCCGCCCAACACTATACCCTAGTGTCATGCTACACATCTTTGTTAACGATCTTCTGCATCAGTCTGTTATCATCTTTTATCAAGAAGCCGTTCGTCAGCTTCGCATGTTTTCTGTTGAAAGTGGAGTTAATTGTAATTTAAACCGTTGTGCCTATTATTGGCGGCATCCATGCAGAATTAATCATGGCGATTTCTTTTACAATCCATTGTCTTCTACAGGTTACTGCAGTAAGATTCGCAAATGTGGAGTACAAGGCGAAGTTGTAGGTTTTTCAACATAATTTGGGCTAGGCTTGATCGATGTGACTTTGAAAAAATCAATATCAGTTGAGGAGATTCACAATTTGATAACACCCTAATGGCAGCTAATATAATATTCTTTGTAATTTCTTGTTTATTAGTAAGGGTTATGCTCCAAATATGAGTTCGAGATGAAGGATTTAAAGTGAAAGGAGTTAATTATTTGCATAGACACACGTTTGGTATTGAAGGTGAAATACATTCTAGTTGTCATAGCTCAATACGAGAGATCTATTGTAGAGATTGTTTTTACTCTATTGACAGCACAAGAGTTACTTTCATCTGGATGTTCTTTTACAGAAGCACTTTCCAACCATGTCATTGAATTTAGTTATTTTTATAGTTGGTAGTTTGATGTACATGATGGTCACACATGTAAGTTGCTCTTTAATGAGCATTGTTTGTCGAGTTAGTTGATGAGATAAATTCTTCATGATAGTTATCCAGCGCCACAGGAGAAGCATATGGGGAAAACTGTTCTAGTCTTACTCATTGATTAGTGCTATGGACTTTCAACATGCAAGGATCATTATGGTGAATTATGATTTAAGGAGATTTAATTTATTTTGGTTACAAGAGAGAATTCACTTTAAGTTGGAGATTGTTGAGTGTGTGATCTGAATTCGTTTCAAGGTGAAGATTGTTAAAGTATAATATGAATTTGTATACATGTCTAAGTAGACACATATGCTAACCTTGTCTTGGTTTCATAATCTCCTAGAATTCTTATTCTCTAGCCTATATATCTCTATAGTCGCACGGTTGAGATACGCCGAAGTTTCTTATGCTTGTAATATCTTCTTATATAGTGATTTCGCCTTCGTGCATCTATGGTTTTTCTTGCAAAGGTTTTTCACATTAAATCAATGTCTCCTATTCTTTTGATCATCTATTTTTGCCGTGCCTTTTTTTATAATAGCAGGTGGTCCACGACCACCCTGAACACATCGATGGAGAAGCCCTTGAAGCTCAGCTCGTCAGGGTTGTCCTAGCCACCGTACTTCACCTTGACGAAGTCGGGAAGACGACCTTTTCCAGCACGACAACGATGAAGAGGCTGTCGCTCACCAACACCCACCCCCTCAGCATGCCCACGACCTACCTGGCCAGATGATCGAGCCTATGACCAACATTGACGGGCCACAACCATCGGCGTTGCACCCCTTCATACTCTTGTAGAAGCCGTGCTCCAGCGAACAAAACCCCAATTCCATGTAGCTCCTCCCCACTGTAAAGCTGGAATGGATCAACCGTAATGTTCATTGATCTCAAGTATACAATTTATACATGTACAGGAGAGCGTTAGGGTAACTAACTATCCTAGAATTCAGCGAGCGAAGTGCTGAGCATGGCGAGCAATGCGACACGCAGAGACCAGTTCGCTAACACCCCCCCTCAGTCTCTGCTGGAGGTTTGCCAACGCAGAGACTGTCTCAAAATCATTGAACAAAGCTGACGGCAATCCTTTCGTGAAGATATCTGCGAACTGGCGTGCACTCGGTATTTGCAGGACCCGGAGCTCGCCGAGCGCCACCTTTTCGCGAACGAAATGGACGTCGAGTTCGATGTGTTTTGTCCGCCGATGATGAACAGGATTTCGCGCCATGTATACCGAAGAGACGTTGTCACAGTACGCAACCGTGGCGCCCTGAACACTGCAGTGCAGCTCGCCGAGAAGCTGCCGGAGCCAGGAGCACTCTGCGACGGCGTTCGCCACGCCTCGGTATTCAGCCTCCGCGCTGGACCGAGACACGGTCGTCTGCCATTTGGAGCTCCAGGACACGAGCGAATCGCCGAGGAACACCGCGAACCCAGACGTTGATCGCCGCGTGTCCGGGCAGCCTGCCCAGTCCGCGTCGGTGTACGCCGTGAGCCCGAGCGTCGTGTTCCGGTGAAGACGAAGCCCGAGGCTGGTTGTTTCCTTGATGTAGCGCAGGATCCTCTTGAGCAGTGTTAGGTGGACATCGCGCGGCGCGTGCATGTGCAAGCAGACTTGTTGGACGGCGTACGCTATATCCGGCCGAGTAAGCGTCGTCATCGGAGTGCCCCGCCATGCTCTGTATCAGGGCGGGTCGAAGATGAGCGTGCGTCGATGTCGAAGCCGGTTGGACTTCAGCAGCGTGCCAACGGCCTTGCGATTGTTCATGCCGCGCGGCCGAGACTTCTGGGCGTGCCGCTTGCCAGACGAAAGAAGCCACCCTCGTCGCGTTGAACGTCGATGCCAAGGAAGAACCTGAGGGGTCCCATGTCCTTAATGGCGAAGGCGAGCTTCAGCTTGGCGACGATATGTTGAAGGAGCCGTGAAGATGACGCTGACAAGATCATGTCGTCGACGTAGAGAAGGAGGTATGCGGTTTCATTGCCTTGGCGAAGCACGAAGAGGGAAGTGTCGGCGCGAGACTGGACAAAGCCGAGACTGGTGACGTAAGCGACGAAGCGGAGGAACCACTGGCGTGGCGCTTGACGAAGGCCGTAGAGGGACCGGGAGAGAAGGCACACGCGCGGGGCGCGCAGATTCTCGAAGCGATCGGTGTCTGCGATACCGTTCGTCGCGATTCGTGCAAGAATGCATTGGAGACATCGAGTTGGTGTGCCGGCCACCGCTTGGACGCCACCAGGGTGAGAACCGTCCTGATGGTGGTTGGTTTGACGACCGGCGAGAACGTTTCGCCGAAGTCGATCCCGGGACGTTGGTTGAAGCCGCGTACGACCCACCTGACCTTGTATCTGTCAAGAGACCCATCAGGGTTCCACTTATGTTTGAACACCCACTTCCCTGTGATGATCCGAGCGCCGCGCGGCCGATCTTGAAGCGTCCAGGTGTTGTTGGCTTGCAGTGCGTCAAATTCAAGTTGCATCGCAGCTCGCCAGTGAGGGTCTTTGAGTGCTGCCCGAACCGACGAGGGGATGGGCGACACCGGGGTTGTCGGCGTTGTCGACGTAGCGGACTCCGTCTGAAAAGCGTATCTGGGGTTGGGCTTGACGATGCCGGCCTTTCCCCGGGTCACCATGTGATGAATAGGCGCTGGAGAAGCAGGAGACTCCAATAGTGGAGTTGAGCATGTAGGGGATCCCAGTCCGGCGACAACAGGTGGGGGCGACGCAGACGGCTCGACGACGCCTGGCGAGAGGGCGGGAACCGCGGGAAGGTCGACGTTGGTGTGCCCCTGGTGTAGTCGTACAGCGTGACGAAGAGCGACATCGTCCTCGACTGGTGTTGGAGCACTTGGCGGCACTGGCGGCGATGTGGTGTCGCGGAAGGGGAACGAACTCTCGTCGAACACGACGTGTCGAGACGTGATCACACGCCGTGTCTGGATGTCGAGGCGTCGATAGCCACAGTGGTCGTTGGGGGAGCCGAGGAAGACGCATGGTGTGGACCGCGGGTGCAGCTTGTGTGGCGCCATCGACGCTGTGTTGGGGAAGCAAAGACACCCAAAGACGCGAAGATCATCGTAGCGAGGTGGCACGCCGAGGAGGAGCTCATGAGGGGTGATGAAGCCAGAGGCACGACACGGCCGCCGATTCAGCGATGACGGTGGTCGTGTTCGCGCCTCACCCGATGCTTCGTCGGTCTTGCACTATGAACAAGCAGAGTACGAACGCAGTCGTTGATCGTGCGGATAATTCGCTCAGCCTTCCCGTTCTGTTGTGATGTATATGGGCACGAAAGGCGGAAGCTAGTGCCATGCTCGGCTAGGAAGGTGCGCATTGCAAAGGAGTCGAACTCGCGGCCATTGTCTGTTTGGAGAGCAAGGACCGGCAAGCCAAACTGTGTGCGCGCGTAGGCAAAGAAGGAGCGGATTATGGGAAGAACCTCATATTTATGGTGCAACGGGAAAGTCCAAATGTAATGCGTGTAATCATCAAGAAGAACAACATAATATTTGTAACCAGAATTGCTTGAAACTGGAGAGGTCCATACATCCGAATGAATCAATTGAAAGGGAAAAAAGCTAATTGTTTGTGAATGTTGAAAGGGCTGCCGCACATGTTTGCCCAGCTGACAAGAAGAGCATACGTGCGGAAGTGATTTATTACACTGGAAATCAAAACTCTGAAGCAAACGGGAGAAAGACCTGGCTCCGGGATGCCCAAGACGCGCGTGCCATAGATCCACCGACGTCGAGGCGCTGAAGGACTGGTGCTGTGGCAGGCGAAGAGGGTAGAGGTCGCCAGTGCTCTCACATCGGAGCATCACCGTTCATGTCGGCAGAGCCTTGATAGAGAAGCCGTGAGGGTCAAATTCGACAGAAACGTTGTTATCTCGGGTAAGTTTACGAACAGAAATGAGGTTCTTGATCAAAGGAGGCGAGATAAGGACATTATTGAGGAAAAGTGGAGAGGAAGCTGTGGGAATCGTGGCGGCAGCTGTGTGCGTGACAGGCAGCCGAGCACCGTTTCGGCGATAATGTGAGTAGAAAGAGGAAGGGAACGAGGCGAAGAGAGAGTACCAGGAGCTGAGGACATGTGCGTGGTAGCACCGGTGTCGAAGAACAAGTCGCCAGCGCTAGGAGGAGGCTGCGTTGCGACGCCGGCGGACTGGAGAGCTGCGTAGAGCGCGGCTTGATCCCATCCGGAAACGCCAGCGGCCGTAGTGTCTGGTGCCGCGGGCATCGGGGGCATGGCGACCGGGTAGTGAGCCATCAGGGCATGCTGAGGGTTGAACGGTGGCCGAGGAGCGAGCACGCCGGCGCCAGGGGCGCGGAAGGGCATGGGCCAGGCGTGCACAAGCCCAGTCCATGGATGGACACCGATGCTCAGCGTTGGCGCCCGGCGTTGCGGCGCCGTTGCCACTGGAGTTGTTGGGAGCGGAGCCGCGCGCGCGCTTTCTGCCTTGCCTTTGGAACGATTGCCGGGAGCACCGCCATCAGTGGAGAAAGAGGAACTGCCCTGACCGGCATTGGAGCTGTGTCCGGCGGAGGAGCCATGTCCGGCGGCGAGCTGTCCACCGCAGCCTTCTCGTCGTCTTTGCGGTGAACTTCTTCAAGAAGAAGATAGGAGCGAGCACTCATGAGCGTGTGAGGTGGGAACTTGGCGGTGATGACAGCTTGACGTGGCGATGACGTTGGGTTCAGCCGCGGAGAGATTGAGGACTTGGCTCGGCTCGGAGGCGGGTGGCGATGTCGCGGCGCGTCGGCGAGCCGCTGAGGCGAGTGCGATCGGCGATTGACATGTCGCCACGATGAAGAGAGCGGAACTCGGCCGATGTAGACCGCTACCGGAGTTCGTTGTCACGGAAGAGACCTTCGATGTCGTTCGGCACGTGGAACGCCGAGGCACGAGGCTTGTGGATGATGTCAAACACATCCTTGGTGACGGTGTTGTAGATCCAATTCACGACGCAGGTGGTCGAGCATGTGCCACTCGGCGTCGCGGTCATCCAGCGGCGGCGGCGCACATGAGCCTCAAGGCCGAACTTGCCGAGGACCGAGTCGAAGAGCAACGCCATCGGGCCGTAGTTGGATTGATGATGTCAGGAGGACCGGCACATGAGACCGGATGTTGGCGGCCAACAACGGCGATGGCGCGGGTTGAGGAACGGACGTCGCCGGAGGAGCTGGAGGAGTGGCTCGGCGAGGCCATGGCGGCGAGGCGCAGAGCGGCGAGAAAGAGAAAGAATGTGGCAGCGGAAGATTAGGATCTGGAGGTAACTGATACCATGTAAAGCTGGAATGGATCAACCGTAATGTTCATTGATCTCAAGTATACAATTTATACATGTACAGGAGAGCGTTAAGGTAACTAACTATCCTAGAATTCAGCGAGCGAAGTGCTGAGCATGGCGAGCAATGCGGCACGCAGAGACCAGTTCGCTAACACCCACCACGTTGATGAGCTGGAAATCTGGAATCGCTTTAGCGGCATGAACTTGCCATCGCATTCAAAGCAAAACTCGCCGCTCACTTGATGGAAGATGGCTCTCATGATCTTCTTGAGCATGTCACTCCCATGCAATGACACAAAGATCTTGATTGTCTCACTGGATTTCAACGAGTTTGGATTATCAGCATGAGTAGTGCTGGTAGGAGAAGTGGTGTTGATCTTCGGTATGGCCAAAGTGACAACCCAAATGGTGTCATAGGCGAGGAGAACTGGGTAGTGAGGACCACTCGTCTCCTATTCTTCATCCTCATCGTTGGTGTACTATGACTAGAGCCTCTTCTTGAACCTCACAATGAGGTTTCTAGTGCTCTTGGTGTTTGGCAAGTGATGATTCCTTACACCGATGATGCCTTGCATGGAAGTGATGGTGGACGCAGCCAACAAGTTGACGGTGATGGCAATGGCCTCAGTCACGATCCAGGCGTACTCCGGGGCCATCATGCCCATCTTGCTCACCTCTGTGAATAGCATCACGGTGATTTTGACCTAGGTGTGTAGGACAAACACCTGACACTGGCTGCTCTTGAGGAAGTTAAGCTCTTCTTGGAGGGTGGCATTTGAGGGCGACGCGAAGACAAGCACGCAGTGGTCGACTTCAGACTTGATGGGGCAGAGTAGGTCAGTGATGTGTGGGATGACACTAGCGGCGGTGTAGTCGGTGTTCTCGTAGAGGATGGTATATTCTCTAAGCATATACCTTATCAATAAGGGAGAGATTTCACAGGATGGTCGTAAGTCCTTCTACAACCACTTATTGGTCATAAATTCTTCTACGACTATCTAGTCGTAAGTTCTTCTATGACCACGTAGCCGTGAGTCGTCCTACGACCACTTTGTGGTTGTGGGCCTTACCATGGCTAGTCTATTTCTAACTAGCTTGTCTATGACAACCTATAGCATAGTGGGTCTGTCTGATAAGGTGGTTAGAATGTGCGCTTATTCCTATTATCCGTACACGATTTCTCTCTGACAACAACCGTCGCATGACAAACGGGCTACCATGTCTCTCTGACAATAACTTCCACCAGACGGTTATCTCTGAAAGAATTGAGACGTCTTTTGGCGTAGGACAATGCTCGTCGTTTCATCAACTATATAAAGATTAATGCCAGAGCGAAAAGGATCGGACCATATTGGATCAGGAGATAGTGCTAGGCATTTCGCATTACTCTCAGTTCTAATAATTTCTCTGAGTACTTGCCACACAGGATGTAGGGTTATTATTCTCCTAGGAGAAAGCCTAAACCTGCATAAAAATCCATGTTTCTCTACTTGCATATTGATAGTCCGAGTCTTCTAGAGTTTCTCTTCAATCTAAACAAATCATACGTAAGATAGTATTAAAATACCGGCAACTGGCACCGTCCGTGGGGATCTTCCAAGACTCTGGTAATTTCCTTGTCAGCAAGTTCTCTTTCTTCTGATGTCCTCATGGCAGGGGAGTGGAACGAGGAGAACTGGTACGACTTGGCCGATTATGCAGATCTCGACGCGGATGCCTGCTATGACTACAAGCTGATGATGCTTGCTTCCGATGGTGAGGTTGTCCCTGGAGATCCATGCCGGGATCCTGGAAAGGCTTAGGAGGGATCCATATCCTTGTAGCAGTATACCAGGTGGAGAAACCAGTTTCCCCGAATGGCAAGGGTCAATCCGATCATGGATAGGACTAATAACATGATAAGGGGCCCACCCCCAAGTGTTTGAGTCCCCCATTGATCACTCCAGTAGTTTCAACGAGCCCTAGAATATGTTATTATGGGAATTCATCACCAACTAGTGTTCATAACTCTCCAGTTGTTCACACAGAGAGCATGGGTGGGCTCCCTATGAGTCCATCCGCACTCTCGTATAGTTCAACTCCAATAGAAGATAGTTATAACCCAGAATTTCCCTAACTAGTGGGGTTTACTCTAAGCTATCATTCAAGCGAGGGATCCTCCATCAAAAGTGGAGATTTTAGACAAGAGGTCTTTGCCCTCCCAACAGATCTTAATCACTCTCTCGGAAGAGGACCTGAGAATCCTCCCCATCAGTCACACACTACCACCACTCGTGAGGATGGTGAGGAGACCTCCACTGATGAACCAATTTAGTTCTCTGATGAGCGTGGAAGAAATCCTAGAAATAATCATTCTCCATTAAGGCAGCCACAACCAGCCTTAGAATTTGAGGATCCCAAAGGAGACGAATGGCTGCCCAGAGGTCTTTGCTCGGGTGTGCCTAGTACCAGTTAGAAGAGGCTCGAGAGCTTCAATGTATCAATAACTTGCTCGACAATCCGACCCAAGAGTTTGCTCAAGCTCTAGGCTACGACCAGTTCACTGAGCGAATCATGCGAAGACTCTGTGGTGTCATAGCCAGATTCAAGCAACCTTGTTGACATAACTCCAGGAGTCAAATAGGTACGGCTGCATCTAGTCATTCATAGAACTCACCCCATGGGGTTTGACATGATGACAGGTTGTGATGGTCTCCTAAACACAATTCTAGCTGAAGGAGAGCTCCTCGAACGACCCTGGATCAACGGGTCTACCAAGGTGGTGATCGATCACCCCTTCGAGCATGGAATTTGAAGCAGCAGATGGAGTATGAGGATTACTAGCCTCGTATGGATGAGGCCTACCACAGGTCAGGTCCATCCACTATCGGCCATCATTGAATACGATTGCCTGGTGATGCTAATTACCCTTTCTTGCAAAGGAGGAATCAGGAACTCATTATTGAATGTTGGGCATTCATTCCTGAACTCTGAGTAGTGCGCTGGCCACCGCAATTTTGCCTAGTAAACATGGAGAAATTTGATGGGTCCCAGAATCCCATCGAGTTCCTTTAAATTTACACGACTGCGGTTCGGGCGGTACGAGGAGACAAGCATGTCATAGCAAACTATCTTCTGATGGTGTTCGAAGGATCTGCTCAGTCATGGTTGCTTAACTAACCATTCAAGTCGATCTACTCATGGCAACACCTCTACAATCTTCTATTGGCCAACTTTTAAGGCACATACAACCTCCCTGGAAAAGAGAACGACCTGCATTGGATACGACAGAACAACAATGGGACCCTACAATAGTTCATCAAGCGCTCCAGCCAGGTTTGTAATTCAATTCCAGAGGTCTCTGATGCTTCTGTCATCGGAGCATTCAACAGAGCAAGAGGATCCTTAGGAGGAAAAAACCCAGATCTACAATCTGCCATATTTTTGAATTCATGGCCTTAAAATAGCATATCATACGGATTTTTCAATTATCATAATTTATGCCATCAAATAGAGGTGTGTTATCTAGGTACACAATCCCACTAGTCACCATCCTTTATACTCTATAAGCAGTGAAGCCTAATAGATTAGCAACCAAGCCCTAATACCACTTGTAAGATCGAGGAGGCCAACTAGAGGGGGGGGTGAATAGACAGTCTTAAAAATCTCTTCTAATTATTATTAACATTTCAACACCGTTTCTATTTGTCTAAACCAAGTATAAAATGCGAAAGCTTAAATCAATTTGGTTTAGCACAAATAACACATAGATCAAATAAGTTCACCAAAGGCACTAATAATCAAGTCTAAGACAAATGTTTGCAATCCTAGGATGACAAGCAATCAATTTAATTCTATGAAAGTAAATTTCTTGAAAGTAAATTGAGCACAAAAAAACAAACTACAAAGACAAGGTATCTTTTTATCGTGGTGATCGGAGACTTGCTAGTCATCCTTAGTCCACGTTGAGGTAAGCCCAAACTAATTAGACCAGCTCTACGAATTATGCCTTTCACCTCAAATCCACTAGTGGTAGCTCTTTCCTACTCCGGGTAGGTGAGCTCCAACCTTCACACTTTGCCGAGTCTTTCCACAACTTTATTTGAGAAGATCACCGTCCACGACGCCTCCAACACCGTCTAGGAGTCAACAAACTCTAAGAGTAATAAGTCAAGCCTCTCACTTGACTCTCACCATGTGCAACGAATGCACAAGCTCAAATGGATACTAAATTCACCTCTAGATGTAACACATGCAATCTAGATCCCTTCTCCTTACTCCCAAAGTGCAACACATGTATAATTGAGTGGAGAGCCTCACACGAGCTCAAGGGAATAGAAATGGGTCCAGCAACACTTTCTCCAACCAGCCACAAGGAGATATTTATACCCCCACATAAGAAAACTAGTCATTGGAGTCAAATCCCTGAAAAACAGGGAAATCAGAAGTACCACCAGCTTAAGGCCAGTACATCTATTCCCCTCACCAACGGTAAAAAAACTAGCCATTGCAGACAAATCTGGTAGTTCTAATGTGCAAAGTCTGGTGCTACCGATTATCGAAAGTACCGCTACACTCGTGTAGAACTATCGATCTCCTCAGGAACTGCAAGACACCACACAGGTGTCTCTTTGGAAAAACATGCCGCTACACAAGTCGGCACTTCCGCTCGCTAGTAGTACCGCTCACCCAGAGCTGGTACTTCTGCTCACCGATAGTACTGCTCACACAGAGCCATTACTTCCGCTTGCCGATCAGACCACTCACATAGAGCTGATCGGACCGCTTACATAGAGCCGGTCGGGAACCCTGATCGTCGACTACCCTGGTCCACGACCACGTTGGTCTCTGACCACGTTGTTCGGATCGACCACACAGGTCTCTGATTATGCTGGTCTCCGACCATGTTGTTTTCGACCATTCAAGTCTCGACCATGTTAATCTTGGACCATGTCAATCTTCGATCACATAGATCTTTGACCTCCTCATCGATCTTTGACTACGTTGTTTCGATCATGTTGAATTACAACCACACAGGTCTCGACCACATTGGTTTCAACCACGCTGGTTCGTCCACACTGATTTTAACCACGCTGGTTTACGACCGCAAAGGCCTACAACCACGTCGATTCTAACCACGCTGGTTTACAACCACGAAGGCCTACGACCATGTCGATTCCGACCACACTGGTTTCGATCACACAAATCTCGATCACGTTGGTTCCGTCCACGTTGGTTTGACCAAGTTGGTTCGACCACTTTGGTCTTCGACCACTTGGGCTCGACCGCTTTGGTCTTTGACCACACAGGTCTTCGACCAATTGGGCTCGACCGCTTTGGTTCTTGACCACTTGATCTTTGACCACACAGGTCTTCGACCACCAACACATGCAGTAGTTCTGTGATTACAACGCCGGTAGTTTCGGTCGCGATAGTACCGCATGTTATACTGCGGTAGTTCCGATTGTCTTGAGAAATGCAGATACTTCACCAGATTTTGCAAAACACATTTACAAACTTTAGTATCATGCATACAAGTACCAAATATGATTCTCAACAAATTGCAAAACACATTTGCACACTTTTAGAATCATGACACAAGGATTAAATATGGGCTTTAACCATTTCTAAAACACATTTGCAAATAGAAATCTCATATCACAAAGAATGAAAACATGGATTTCAAACACATGCAAAACACATTTGCAATGTATAGCCCCATGTCACAAGGATTTAATACATGAGCTTCAATTATTTGCAAAACACATTTGCAAATACAAGGCTCATGCTAAGATGAGCTATAAGAGGTGAGGTTGAGCTATCAATACATGATGGGACTCAAACTACTAAACATGACCTCTATTAATAGTACGACAACCTATACTAGTAATCCAGTCTTTCAACCAAATACCAAGACCCGTAAAAGACTAGGAACACATCCTTGGTCCTAGCTAGTCGTACCTTTACCTTAGGTCATTGTCTTGATATATATAAACTCATGATATATCTTCTTCTTAATAGCCTTCAACACATGAAACCATCTTCCATCTAGACTTGATGATCTTCAACACATGTAGTCATCCCAAGTCATCATTATTTGTAGAATCCTAACATATTCATCTAACTCATGGAAAATATTAGTCCACAAATCAATTGCCATCAATTTCCAAACTTCACTATTAACACATATTAGAGGGACTAGATTTAACAATATTCCCTTTTTGGTAATTAATGATAATCTCAACAAAATATGAGATGAAGACTATACTTGCGAGTACACAATATGTACACAATATTTGTATACTCTAAGATAAGCTTTTTAAGCAAAGTTTACTCATCCAATTGTCATTAATCATCCAACCATTAACACATAATGGAGAAGTTAAATGACAACTCGATTGCAAATGAGTATATATAAACTACACAAGCTATTTATACTCAAAGGATGTATTTCAAAATAAAGATCCTAAATATGCATATTAAAGGAAATATGGATCAATACTTATGAAACCTCAAAACATAGAATGAACTCCCCCTAAATATGTGCATACAAGTATGTATAATAAAGACATATGCACATATTCATTTTGGACTATTTGTAGAGTTCAATCTATATTTTAGATCCAAGGAATGCACTAATATATGAGAATGTGATTTCGAATGCATATCTCTATGATTTCACCTTTTCATCCATGTGAAACTAAGAAATATCATAATTAATAAATAAGGTTAGTCTCACAAGTGCATTTGTCATTATCACCAAAATCTCATAATAGTATTTGTCATTATCACCAAAATCAACTTAAATAGAACTTGATCTTTCACCTTCTACGACCACTCATTAGTCGTAAGTTCTTATACGACCATCTAGTTGTAAGTTCTTCTAGACCACGTAGTCGTGAGTCATCCTACGACCACCTTGTGGTCGTGGGTCTTACCGTGACTAGTCTATTTCCGATTAGTTTGTCTATGACAACCTTTGGCATAGTGGGTTTGTCTAATAAGGTGATTAGAACGTGTGTTTATTCCTAATAGTCGCACATGATTTCTCTCTGACAACGATCGTTACATGACAAATGGGCCACCATGTCTATCCGACAATAATTTTTGCAAGACAGTTATCTCCTTAAGTATTGAGACGTCTTTTGGCATAGGACAACGGCCATCGCTTTGTCAACTATATAAAGGTTAACGCCAAAGGGAAAAGGATCAAACCATATTGGATCAGGAGATAATGCTAGGCATTTCACATTACTCTTAGTTGTAATAAATTTCTCTAAGCAATTGTCACATAGGACGTAGGGTTATATTTGAATTTGGATTTTATGGTGTTTTCCTGATTTTGGTGGAGGTTTCAAAGTTTAAGAACTCATAAAAGACAAAGGCGGATATTAGTAATGCCATAAAAGGAAATGTGCAAATAATGAAAACTCAAGGTTATAAATTCGAATCTGAAAAGATGATCCAGCATAAGGAGGGAGAAATTTGAATTAAAATACAAAATCTCATTTGGAAATAATAATATAAATACCAATAAGGGCAAATGAATAAAATATATATATACACATATAAATTGTGCATGCACTAGGAAGAGCTTAGCAATAGAAAATAAAAATATACAAAATTAAATAAGCCAGAAAAATAACAATACATGAAGTTGAAAATATAAAATATACATCCATGTACACAAATAAACAAAAATATAAAAATACATTTAAACAAAAGGGAGTGCAGTGGCCACCCCAGCCCGCCCGCAATACCTCTCTCTCCGCTGTGACCGATGGGCCCGCCTCACCCGCACTCCTCTTCTCCCTCCTCTCCGCCTCCTCCCGACATCTCTCTGCTCCCCACCCGCGTGCACGCCGCGCTCGGCCTTCTTCCGCGCGTGGCATCCATGCGCCACCCTCCCGTCCCGGTTTTCTTCTCGCGCCTTGCCATACGGTCTCATAGCGGCCATAAGTAGCGCTTCCCACGCCATTCTTCCTTCCTTCCTCCCGCCTTTCTTCCGCTCGGGAACAATGCCGCCATTTCGCCTCCACGCCGCCTGGCCGCTCCGGCAAGGCCTCGCCATCCCGACCAAATCACGGTGGGCGTTGCTCTCCTATACCTCCCGCCAAGTTAATTGGGCTCCAGTGCACCGAGCTCGCCATGCACGCCATTTTCCCCAACGCCGCCGCCACCTCCTCCTTGGGCGCCTCTTCTCTATTCCGCGGTGGGAGCAACTACGCGGTGCTCGAGCCCTCCAAGCGACGGCGAAGCTCCTCGTCGCCGGAGCTCCTCCCTCCACGGTGACCTCCTCGATCCGCCGCCTCACGCCGACGGCCAGCTCCGAACCTCCCGGCCCGAACAACCGCACGGTGAGCCCTCCTTAACTCCCCGATGCTCATGCGCATGCCACCCTCTCCCTCTTTTCCGGCGCGGCGCCCATCCCACTCCACCGCCGGCCGCCCGCAGCCGCTGGCCGCTTTGCGCGCTCCGACCCGGCGCCACTTCCCGAGCCCCTTGCCTCCCAGTGACCCATTTTGATGGTCCCAGAATCCCTCGGCGGCCGCCGCCGGCGAGGCCCTCCCGACAGCGCCGTTACTGCCTGCTTTGCCCAAGTCCATGCATCCCTTAAATTCTTTCTCCTCCCTTAGCCGTGAAACACCCATTGCCTAGTGGTCACCGGCGCCACCATGCACTCTCTGTGACCGGAGGTCTCGAGTTCGATCTACCGACACCCTTTTTCCACTTTGTGTGATTTCAGTTTTTGTACCACATTTTAATTAGCGAAAATTGTGGAAAAATTAGGGACTAATTTAGAGAAGTTAATAAATTTAATTAGGATGTAAAATAAGATGTAATATCTGGTCATTTGTTTTATGAGCAATAACCATAGCTTGAATATTTAATGAGACTCAATTATCAAATAGAGGCATAGTGGGGAGTTTAGCCATAATCTTGTTTAGGTTATGCTTACATGAAATGATGACTTAACAAATGAGGATGGTCTAAAGAAATAAATCCTAAACCGTGGCATACTAGTAAATGTTATAGAATTAACCATGGCATGGTTTAAAACATAACCATCATCTCTATGTCCCAAGCAATTGGAAGAACCCTTTTTGACCATTAGATGATTTGGATATTAAGCCACTAATATTAAGACTAGTTCATATATGCATGATTAATATGGTTTGAGCAATAATCTAAAAGACTAAATACTAGTTAGGGCATTGATCAAGAGGAACAACTTTGGCTAAACATCCAAACTTAGTAAAGATGCTCTTAATCCTAATTAAAACATATGTTCGATATTTAACATGTTTGTCACCTAATAAATCTCAGAATGTATCTTATTAAATAATGGAACACTCACCGTGTACAAAGATCTCTGCCTAGATAAATGAATCAAATATAGAGCTAAGCCTAGGAATAGTTAAAGTATAAGCAAGCTACTAAATAGTGACATTAATTAAATCTTAACACTAGCTCTAGTACATAATAGTATTGAGCATAATTGTATATATAACAAGTTAGGACCCATATGAGCGGATCCTAATTCAACTTAAATTTAGCCTAGCTATGAATGACGATGCATAAAATATGATAATGGGATTATTAAAGATTTATAGAATAAGTACAGATCTCATCCATCACCATCTTGCCTTTACCATAACCTAAGTATCATAACCTAAGTTGCAAGGAATATATATACCCACTGGACTCGTACTTGATACATAGATCTACCATAACTCATGGAACTTCCTTGATAAATATGAAAATAATAAAAGAGGTTATTAATAAAAAAAGATCGAACCTCGTCTTGTTCCAATCGGCTATGTTTGGCCACTTCTTTTCCAAAGTAAATAATCCCTGTAGATACTTCCTCCCTTATGATCCCTTATTATCCTAAAATTTTCCCTCACGGTAAAGCTATTCAGATAACTCGTTCTCTCACTCAAACCCAGCTACTGCTGTGTTTGCAACACACTAAGCCAAATCATCCTCCTATTCTCAAACCGCAATAACTGCATAATTTAAAGTAAATCGGGCATTTAAAGTATTTGGATTTATTTGGATATTTTGAGTTATTTGCTTTATTTGTATTCAGTCATTTAGCGTGTAGCTAGATAGTGGAGTCCCAAAGAATCAAAGGATCAGGCGTGATCAAGAGCGAAGCGAGGATAAAGACCAAAGCCCAAGAGAAAGCTATGAGCGAGCTCAAGATCGCGATAAACCGCGCAAAGAGTCAATACTTTGATCATGTTGAACCTCGTTTTACGCAAATTACTTTTGTTTAAATTATCAAATTGCATGTCATTATGTTATATGCAAATACATGTTAATTTAAGATTCTAGTTATATCCCATTGTGTACTTGGTTAATATTACCCTCCTTTGAAATATTTGAGCATGTGAACATTGTCGCTCTAGCACAAATTATAATAGTAACCTTTCAAAATAAGTCCGTAATTGTATGCCATGCGTAGTATTGTTTAGGTACTCATGGGCGCGAGCGCCAAGCATCACTTTTAATCATGAGAAAAGTTGGTTGGGCGTCATGGTGATAATGACTGGTGTATGTTGGATATGGTTATTTTATATTTCCAAAAACTCTCAATTTGCTTTAATATCTGAGCGGATGGTTTGGGGGCTGGTATGTAGTGCGAAGGAATGCACAAAATTGTGGAGTGTGGTAGAACCGCTCGAGATAATACTAAGGACCGAATCTTGTCATGTCAACCTGTGTAAAGCAAGACAACCACAAGTCATAAAATACAACTTGGCTAAGTAAACTTATCGAAATCCCGGACTCATCTCACCGGTAGTGGATTGATGGGGTTATGCTATGGCAAGGGGGCTGAAGGGACACTAGTGGAGGGTGAAGTTTTCCGCTTTCCTAACGTTGGGGAAGTAGAAGCCCGAGCTGCGTTAGAGTCCGGGGAAAACATTCCGCGCACGATGGGACCCATCGCAAATGGGCGGTCACCCATAATGTGAGATGAAAGAAAGGACTAGATACTTTGAAAAGTCACCGAGATGAGTGCGCTCGACCACACGTCTAAGGAATCGTGTGGGCAACGAGTTGATTGTCTCTTGTGGTGAAAGTGTACAAACTCTGCGAGTTAAAACTATTCGAATAGCCGTGCCCACGGTCAAGGGCGAACATGGGAACTTAACTAGATATAGTTCTATTTAAAAATATTTGGAAAATGGGAAGGAAAAGTGGAAGGGCGGAGAAAGCCCGATTTGAGTTGTCTGGGTGTCGTCCCAGTGGTAAGTTAAGCGGCTATAACGCTGAAAGATACTATATGGTGTGATGCCATATGTATGGAAGAATTATGGTGATATTAGGCATATGGTGTGATGCCATATGTATGGAACAACTTGTTAATATTCCTTGAACATTATGTTTTGTTCCAAAGTCGCTAGGTCTCAGGAAATTTTAAGTAATGTATATCAAATAGTGGCATTTCTATTCCTACAAAATAAAATATGGAAAGAATAAGCGGTCGTGAGTAAAGGAGATAGATGTTTGTAGTGTACACATAAAGATATTGGTGGATTCATGTCGATCTTAAACAGAAATGATAGTGTGGGTTACTGGGAGAAATAAATTGGTGGAGTTTAGCTGAATAGATAGACTAGATAGATGATCTAAATGATTCTTGGAGACTTAGGTATTGCATGATAAATATTGGATTCTGACGATAAATAAATTCTTGGGAGATGACAATATTGGAATGAATAGATTCGGTTACTAGATGAGTCAATTGATTTTTGGGAATTTGGAGGAGTAATACAAAATCTTGGATTATAGATCCCGATTAGGATTTACTTGGTGGGAGGATACTAGTGGATCGTAGAATTAATCAATGATATTCTTGGTGGATATATAATGGTGATTATTAATCCTTGGAAGATGTTGACAATATGGGGAATTAATAGGAGTTGATCAATTCTTGGATGGATGAATTGAATTTGAGAAGATTGGAGGATTCATAACAATTAGTGGATTACAATCTTAGTAAATTGAATTTTCGGTGGAAGTATATTTGAGGATTAGCTAGTGATAGGTAATGGAAAATGAGATGGATTAGGGGTTGGAATCAATGACAAAAGGATTGAATACGAATGATATCGGTGGATTTGAAAGTAATTATGTTAGAGAATCATTAGAATTGAGGTAAGGGTGATGAATAGTAATGGCGAGGATTGGATTATTAGTAACTTAAAATACAGAGTAGGATCGGTGGATTAAATCAATGATGATACTTCTTTGTTTGGAGTTTTAGGCAATGATCAATAAATAGAGTGCATGTTCGGTGGATTAAGTCGATTTTGGTAATTGTAGTGTGGAGTTAGGTAGCAACAATAACACTTTGATTAAATAAGAATAATAATGCTGCTAAAAGCAATTTTTGGCAAATAAAATAACCCGAGCCTCTCCTTTGTTATGCCATGCATACTATTTATTTGCATTCAGTGTATTGGCTCGCGAGCACGGGGTGGAGTGCTCACGCTCGCTTTGCGACAATATTCGAGATCGAGAATCGAGATCACCTCGCCTCGGCAACAAGATTGGACAAGCTGGCGAGAAGATGAAGATGTCAATAACTAGGTCGCGTACCTCCGGTTGGTGCGCTGGGCATGTCACGAAGGTCCCACTTGTGTGCTCGTTCTTCCGCTGCTGCAATTTATTGATTTCGGCCTAATCGGCCCATGAAGTAAGTCTACTATTATATTTACGATTCCGCATGATATGTATTTGATATTCATTACTGTAACTGTGAGCACTATCTACTGATCCAGGGAATAGTGCAGCTAAACACAGTAGATTCCGGATTGTAAAATCTGGGTCTGACAGGGATGGTATCAGAGCATATCGACTGCAGGTCGTGACCTAGTTAGCCTGGCCGTTAGTCCATGACTAGAACTATTTCCTCAATATCTATTTTCACAAATATAAGTTATATTGCTCATTCTTATCTCTTTTAGATGATTCCCTCTCATCTACATGCTGCCTTAGCCGTTTTTACTTCAGAAGCTTTCTTACCCCGAATTCAAAACAATAACTCAAGACTGAATGCTAATATCAACCAAATTGCCCCCAAATATTTCCCTCCTCTATCTATTAATTCAAAAAGGAAATTTTGATCCTCTTATCGTATCTTACTCCAAAAATTTAAGGTTAGGGACATTGAAGATATTCATGAATATAAGGTGGTTTCGTTTTAAACGAACTATCTGAGATAAACCCAATGCCTCTTATGTGTGCTTTCCCAGAGTAGACGATGTATTGTTGCAAGGTTCTAGTTGGCCTGTGCTTTGCCTTCTTGCCCTCGGCGTTACATTTCGTGGTCACAGGAAAAGAGTGTTTTAAAACTTATGAGATTCATGTGCCACCCAGTTTCCTGGGTATACTCTTTTCTGATTGTAATGGGTTTAGATTTCGTATCCCAGCGATTCTATCTTTACCTCCTGCTATTCCCTCTCGTCCCCATTGCTACAAGCCCGGTCAGATCGACCCAAGCAAAGTGATAGATAGCCAAGCCAAGACGAACAAGGATAAGTGAAGCCTTCTCGCAAATTTTCCAACTAAGAGCCCCAATCAGCATGAGGACCAAGATTCGAGATAAATCAAATTGCCGCCAACCATAATGACAATCGTCATTTATTTAAGGGGGGTAGCACTAAGAAACGAAAATGTCAAGGAGCAAGTAGTTGGCAATCTACGACCTATCCAGGAGAACAAGGTATCTCTCTTTCCTTTTTGACTTTTTCAAGTTCTAACCACTATTGTGCAGATTTTCATCTCTCCATGAAGCCAAGGAACTATACGTCGAACAACGCTCCGAAACCCATTGCTAGCCAATATAACCCCTCCTACTTCTATCTACTCTACCGGAATCTCGGGGTCGAGATTCATTTTAAGGGGGGTAGGTTTGTAACATCCCAAAATTTTGAAATTTGAAAAGGTGAAGCTTTTGAATTATTTTGCAATATGTTTTATTTGAATTTGGATTTTATGGTGTTTTCCTGATTTTGGTGGAGGTTTCAAAGTTTAAGAACTCATAAAAGACAAAGGCGGATATTAGTAATGCCATAAAAGGAAATGTGCAAATAATGAAAACTCAAGGTTATAAATTCGAATCTGAAAAGATGATCCAGCATAAGGAGGGAGAAATTTGAATTAAAATACAAAATCTCATTTGGAAATAATAATATAAATACCAATAAGGGCAAATGAATAAAATATATATATACACATATAAATTGTGCATGCACTAGGAAGAGCTTAGCAATAGAAAATAAAAATATACAAAATTAAATAAGCCAGAAAAATAACAATACATGAAGTTGAAAATATAAAATATACATCCATGTACACAAATAAACAAAAATATAAAAATACATTTAAACAAAAAAGGGGAGGTGCAATGCGTGCCCACCCCCCCACCCTTACCTCTCTCTCATGCCGACCGATGGGCCCGCCTCACCCGCCTCCCTCTTCTCCTCCTCTCGCCTCCTCCCGACATCTCTCTCTCCCCACCCGCGCGTGCGCCGCTCGGCCTTCTTCCGCGCGTGGCATCCATGCGCCACCCCTCTGCCGCGCCCGGTTTTCTTCTCGCGCCACGGTCTCCGCAGCGGCCATAAGTAGCGCTTCCCCACGCCATTCTTCCTTCCTTCCTCCTGCCCTTTCTTCCGCTCGAACAATGCGCCATTTCCGCCTCCACGCCGCCTCATTTGCTCAAACAAGGCCTCGCCATCCCGACCCCGTCACGGTGGGCCGTTGCTCTCCCTATACCTCCCGCCAAGTTAATTGGGCTCCAGTGCACCGAGCTCGCCGCACGGCCATTTTCCCCACGCGCCGCCACCTCCTCCTTGGGCGCCTCTTCTCTATTCCGCGCGTGGGAGCAACTACGCGGTGCTCGAGCCCCTCCAAGCGACGGCGAGCTCCTCGTCGCCGGAGCTCCTCCTCCACGGTGACCTCCTCGATCCGCGCGCCTCACGCCGACGGCCAGCTCCGAACCTCCCGGCCGAACAACCGCACGGTGAGCCTCCTTAACTCCCGATGCTCATGCGCATGCCACCTCTCCCCTCTTTTTCCCGGCCGCGGCGCCCCATCCCACTCCACCGCGGCCGCCTGCAGCCGCTGGCCGCTTTGCCGCCTTCTCGGCCAGGCGCCACTTCCCAGAGCCTTTGCCTCCCAGGTGACCCATTTTGATGGTCCCAGAATCCTCTGGCCGCGCTGCTCGCCGGCGAGGCTCCTCCCGACAGCGCCGTTCGCTCTGTTTGCCCAAGTCCATGCATCCCCTTAAATTCTTTCTCCCCTCCTTAGCCGTGAAACACCCGCGCCTAGTGGTCACCGCGCCCGACCCATGCACTCTCTGTGACCGGAGGTCTCGAGTTCGATCCTACCGACAAGACCTTTTTCCACTTTGTGTGATTTCAGTTTTGTACCACATTTTAATTAGCGAAAATTGTGGAAAAATTAGGACTAATTTAGAGAAGTTAATAAATTTAATTAGGATGTAAAATAAGATGTAATATCTGGTCATTTGTTTTATGAGCAATAACCATAGCTTGAATATTTAATGAGACTCAATTATCAAATAGAGGCATAGTGGGGAGTTTAGCCATAATCTTGTTTAGGTTATGCTTACATGAAATGATGACTTAACAAATGAGGATGGTCTAAAGAAATAAATCCTAAACCGTGGCATACTAGTAAATGTTATAGAATTAACCATGGCATGGTTTAAAACATAACCATCATCTCTATGTCCCAAGCAATTGGAAGAACCCTTTTGACCATTAGATGATTTGGATATTAAGCCACTAATATTAAGACTAGTTCATATATGCATGATTAATATGGTTTGAGCAATAATCTAAAAGACTAAATACTAGTTAGGGCATTGATCAAGAGGAACAACTTTGGCTAAACATCCAAACTTAGTAAAGATGCTCTTAATCCTAATTAAAACATATGTTCGATATTTAACATCTTTGTCACCTAATAAATCTCAGTAATGTATCTTATTAAATAATGGAACACTACAGTGTACAAAGATCTCTGCCTAGATAAATGAATCAAATATAGAGCTAAGCCTAGGAATAGTTAAAGTATAAGCAAGCTACTAAATAGTGACATTAATTAAATCTTAACACTAGCTCTAGTACATAATAGTATTGAGCATAATTGTATATATAACAAGTTAGGACCCATATGAGCGGATCCTAATTCAACTTAAATTTAGCCTAGCTATGAATGACGATGCATAAAATATGATAATGGGATTATTAAAGATTTATAGAATAAGTACAGATCTCATCCATCAGTCCATCTTGCCTTTACCATAACCTAAGTATCATAACCTAAGTTGCAAGGAATATATATACCCAGCCGGACTCGTACTTGATACATAGATCTACCATAACTCATGGAACTTCCTTGATAAATATGAAAATAATAAAAGAGGTTATTAATAAAAAAGATCGAACCTCGTCTTGTTCCAATCGGCTATGTTTGGCCACTTCTTTTCCAAAGTAAATAATCCTGTAGATACTTCCTCCTTATGATCCCTTATTATCCTAAAATTTTCCCTCACGGTAAAGCTATTGAGATAACTCGTTCTCTCACTCAAACCCAGCCATCTGCGTGTTTGCAACACACTAAGCCAAATCATCCTCCTATTCTCAAACCGCAATAATCGCATAATTTAAAGTAAATCGGGCATTTAAAGTATTTGGATTTATTTGGATATTTTGAGTTATTTGCTTTTATTTGTATTCAGTCATTTAGCGTGTAGCTAGATAGTGGAGTCCCAAAGAATCAAAGGATCAGCGTGATCAAGAGCGGCGAGGATAAAGACCAAAAGCCAAGAGAAAGCTATGAGCGAGCTCAAGATCGCGATAAACCGCGCAAAGTAGTCAATACTTTGATCATGTTGAACCTCGTTTTACGCAAATTACTTTTGTTTAAATTATCAAATTGCATCTTTGTTATGTTATATGCAAATACATGTTAATTTAAGATTCTAGTTATATCCCATTGTGTACTTGGTTAATATTACCCCTCCTTTGAAATATTTGAGCATGTGAACATTGTCGCCCTAGCACAAATTATAATAGTAACCTTTCGAAAATAAGTCCGTAATTGTATGCCATGCGTAGTATTGTTTAGGTACTCATGGGCGCGAGCGCTTAAGCATCACTTTTAATCATGAGAAAAGTTGGTTGGCGATCATGGTGATAATGATGGTGTATGTTGGATATGGTTATTTTATATTTCCAAAAACTCTCAATTTGCTTTAATATCTGAGCGGATGGTTTGGGGGCTGGTATGTGGTGCGAAGGAATGCACAAAATTGTGGAGTGTGGTAGAACCGCTCAGATAATACTAAGGACCGAATCTTGTCATGTCAACCCGTGTAAAACAGTACAACCACAAGTCTGTAAAATACAACTTGGCTAAGTAAACTTATCGAAATCCCGGACTCATCTCACTGGTAGTGGATTGATGGGGTTATGCTATGGCAAGGGGGCCTGAAGGGACACCAGTGGAGGGTGAAGTTTTCCCGCTTTCCTAACGTTGCGGGAAGTAGAAGCCCGAGCTGCGTTAGAGTCTGGGGAAAACATTCCGCGCACAGATGGGACCCATCGCATAATGTGAGATGAAAGAAAGGACTAGATACTTTGAAAAGTCACCGAGATGAGTGCGCTCGACCACACGTCTAAGGAATCGTGTGGGGCAACGAGTTGATTGTCTCTTGTGGTGAAAGTGTACAAACTCTGCGAGTTAAAACTATTCGAATAGCCGTGCCCACGGTCAAGGGCGAACATGGGAACTTAACTAGATATAGTTCTATTTAAAAATATTTGGAAAATGGGAAGGGAAAAGTGGAAGGGCGGAGGAAAGCCACGATTTGAGTTGTCTGGGTGTCGTCCCGATGGTAAGTTAAGCGGCTATATTATGAAAGATACTATATGGTGTGATGCCATATGTATGGAAGAATTATGGTGATATTAGGCATATGGTGTGATGCCATATGTATGGAACAACTTGTTAATATTCCTTGAACATTATGTTTTGTTCCAAAGCTGCTAGGTCTCGTGAAATTTTAAGTAATGTATATCAAATAGTGGCATTTCTATTCCTACAAAATAAAATATGGAAAGAATAAGCGGTCGTGAGTAAAGGAGATAGATGTTTGTAGTGTACACATAAAGATATTGGTGGATTCATGTCGATCTTAAGCAGAAATGATAGTGTGGGTTCTGGGAGAAATAAATTGGTGGAGTTTAGTTGAATAGATAGACTAGATAGATGATCTAAATGATTCTTGGAGACTTAGGTATTGCAGATAAATATTGGATTACTGACGATAAATAAATTCTTGGGAGATGACAATATTGGAATGAATAGATTCGGTTACTAGATGAGTCAATTGATTTTTGGGAATTTGGAGGAGTAATACAAGTCTTGGATTATAGATCCCGATTAGGATTTACTTGGTGGGAGGATACTAGTGGATCGTAGAATTAATCAATGATATTCTTGGTGGATATATAATGGTGATTATTAATCCTTGGAAGATGTTGACAATATGGGGAATTAATAGGAGTTGATCAATTCTTTGGATGGATGAATTGAATTTACGAGAAGATTGGAGGATTCATAACAATTAGTGGATTACAATCTTAGTAAATTGAATTTTCGGTGGAAGTATATTTGAGGATTAGCTAGTGATAGGTAATGGAAAATGAGATGGATTAGGGGTTGGAATCAATGACAAAAAGGATTGAATACGAATGATATCGGTGGATTTGAAAGTAATTATGTTAGAGAATCATTAGAATTCAGAGGTAAGGGGCGATGAATAGTAATGGCAGGATTGGATTATTAGTAACTTAAAATACGAGTAGGATCGGTGGATTAAATCAATGATGATACTTGTTGTTTGGAGTTTTAGACAGATCAATAAATAGAGTGCATGTTGGTGGATTAAGTCGATTTTGGTAATTGTAGTGTGGAGTTAGGTAGCAACAATAACACTTTGATTAAATAAGAATAATAATCTGCTAAAAGCAATTTTTGGCAAATAAAATAACCCGAGCCTCTCCTTTGTTATGCCATGCATACTATTTATTTGTTATTATTCTTTTAAGAGAAGATCTGAACCTATATAAAAATTCCTAGTCTCTACTCTTTATATTCATAGTTTGAGTCTTTTAGAGTTTTCCCAATCTAAACAAATCATACGTAAGATCGGTATTAAAACACCAACAAACATGAAAAACTTAGCCCCTCTCACATTGTACATGCACTAGTCCATGTTATTTTCCATGAGAAGTTAGGGCTCATTAGCTTGTCAGCCGTTAGATAGTTCAGCTAGCTAGCGCGGGCGCAGGGTAGCGCACGTTCAGCTAGCTAGCATGGGCGTGGAGTAGTGCACTAGTGCACCAAATAGGGGAGTGTTCGTATTAGTTTCTACTTCTAGTTTCTACTTAGAGATGCTAGAATCCAATATGAACATCTGGCTTCTTGAAGTAGTTTATTCACTCCTTTCGCTCTCGTCTCGCTCTAAGAATAAGACAAAGGGTCATGGGTGCATCACGCACCCCATTCATTTCGCTTCCGTCTTGCGCACGTATTTTTCTCTCACTTTTTGCACTACTCATCCTTTGTTTCTAAAAGCCATTTTTTCAGCCGCTACTTATTTATTTTTATTCAAAAGTTATCAACCATATTCAAAAGCTATTAGGAGAAGTCAAATACTAACACCCCAAAAGTACAAGGGATTTCCTGTAGCTGCAATTGCGGTGCTAGCAGTGTGGAAACAATCGCGGAAATCTAGTACCCTATCTGCAACACATCGGATTAGGTGGTGATCGGTTCGGCTGAAAAGCTCATGGTTTATTGCTGAAAACACTGTAGCTGGCTGAAAAAAGCACTGTAGCTGACAGATGCTTATTTAGCATAATTAAATTTAAAAATTTAAAAATATAAAAAATATGTTAGCCCATTACGTATAATACAAACAAATACGGGAAAAAAAGAACCGGCAAAAAAGCTCAACAAAAAGCCAAAAGTTCAGAAAAAGACGAAACTTATGAATAGTGAAAAATAAGCCAGAAGCCGAAGCCGAGTTGATCAGGGCCTAAAGTTGAACAAATTCTGTGTTTCGCCGGTATCTACTCCCATATCTAAAGAAAATAATCTCTGTTTGTTGGTTTCAGAAAAATAAAAGCCAGACAACCCGTGAAATATGTGGTTCTACCAAACAAGATTACCACAATTCACTCCAATGCCAAACGGAGTTCCAAGGGTATATCTTGATGGCTAACGTAGATAATACTGTAGTATACCTGGAGCCACTTAGGGCCACCAATATTTGAATGACATGCGACAATCAACGTCATGGCTTAGCTAGGTGGTAGCTTAATGACAGCCGTGCACACTGCTCTAGTACGAGCGTAGACGGACACGCACACGCTACATAAAAAAGCTTATGGTCCATAAGCTAGCTAGCTAAACATGGTTCTAAGTTCTAACACTAGCCGTGGACTAATCGCGCTGTTTAATCAAGTTCCATGCACGCAGAAGCCAAATCGATCGTAAAGGTGATGGATAGTTCGCTACATATGCTGATACAGACGACAAGCACGGACGGGGCGGCAACCCACCGGTGGAGCAGGTGAGCAGCTGACCACCCGGAAAACCCTCAAACTCACCTACTCAGCTGCAGTACTAGCAGCTTGAGCTAGCCCCACCACCATTTGTAGCACTGCCTGTTGGGTTGGTTGCTACTTGTTTCAGGGCACACGTGCTCACGATGCACATTATTTCGAACGGCACATCGAAGAGGAAAAATTCAGCAGCAAGTCAACTTCATCAACATCCCCCCCCCCTTTTTTTTATGTGAGAAGTTTATCATTGAAACTGAACCGAATTTTCAAAGAAAATTGAGATTTTCTTTTGAATTTGATTCTTTGAGTTTCCCCAGCCAATTCTTCTCCAAATCACTTCATCTAAGTCTTGAGATTCGTGCTGCGTTGCCTCAATGACCGGAGATTGCGCTGGCACTGTTCACCACCTGAAAAACCACCGCCGCCGCCTGATCTTTCGCTCGCTCTCGCGCTTTCCCGCACCTTCTCGCCACTGCCACCCCTCTGTAGCTTGTTTGTCAGCCATACGCCTCGCCCTAGACACCTTGACAACCCTACTAGTTCTCCTTGACTTACGGTGAGCTTTCGGGCCGAGATTTGCTGCCGCCTTTGATATTTTCACCACCGCCTCTCCCTTCCATCTCACAGCCGACAAGCTGCAAGGAACGCAATGCCCGAGGTGCCAGCTTAACCTGCTGACCTCCCCGCCGCCAAGGACGAGCCTCCCCGAAGCCTCATGAGCTAACTCGAATAGATGCCTCCCCTGTGCCGAAACGCTCTAGCTCACCTATAAAACGCCCTGAGCCCTCCATTGAGTTGCCAATTCAGACACCCATACACCCCTCGTCAGCCGTCACATCTCTGTCGATCGTCGGAATTCCCCAAGTGAGCCCGATTTCAAATTCTTTGTATCCAATTGATTTCGTTTCAATTGCTTGCTCCCGTAGCTCCCTCATAACTCCAGAAACACGATCGAAGCAGCGCCATGGCCAGCTGAACCTCATAACTTGCCAGCCACCAGTTTCCCCGCCTACCGAGACCATGCTGCCGTGGACAAGTCGCCACAGAAAACCCTAGCTCAAACTAATCCTTCGACTATCACCCTTGACCCCAAGGATGCTTAAACACCAACGCTTTGACCCCCTTAACCCTTGAAACTCACCATTGTCATTCAAATGCTCTGCGGGAAGAAGGCCTTGTCACCAGCGAACGCCGCCTCCCCTGCCACCGCTGACCCCAAAAATGGAACCCTTCAGGCCCCAGGAGTCCATCCATGGTACTAGATTCCGTTGCAGACCTCTAGAGTGCCTCCTAAAGCCATCGCCGACCCGTTAACCCTTAAAATCAACCCACGATGAACAGTGTCCAACCCAATAAGCATAGTAAACCCAACCCGTTAGCCCTTGAAGTCAACCCGTCATGAATAGTAAAAATCCACCATTAACAGTAACCCGACCTGGTGTGAATAGTAAAGACCTGCAGTGAATAGTGCCTAGACCCGTTACTGTCACCTAAACCCGAAAATACACGTTTATACCCATTTTGACCGTTTCGAGCCCGTTGATCCATTCCCCAGCTTCGTTTCACCTTTTCGGACCCCTATAAACCCAAAACATATTTTATTAGATTTTTCTTAGATTTAATTTCTTATTTCCTAGCTTAACCCTTCGAGCATGGAATTAAATTATTTTTCCTTTGATTTGCGCTAGCACATGACGTCGAAGGTCAACTAATTCAAGAAAGAGAAGCTCAAGATCAAGCACAAGAATCAAAAGAATATGAAATTGTAGAATACATTAATCCGCAAGGCAAGTCACATGTTTTTGATCATATTGAACCTACATTCCTTTAATTATTTATTTATCAGTATTTTCATTATGTTATTTATGCACTGTTATTTTATGTACAAAAGATGTTTAGAATGACATGATATTAGCTAATGTCCCATCACTAAAAAAATCCCTGTTTAATTTGATGGTCATATTCACATTGACAAAACTTAGTAATATTAAAAGTATTATTAATATAATCATGGCAGTTTCGGAACCCAACAAACTTTTTACTACTAAGAGTCTTGGCATTTTGCTGATAGAATTTTAAAAGTGGTTCTAAGATAAGGAGATATCACGGGAAGCCATAAGTTGGCCCATGACCTTATCTTAGGGTGGAGGCTTGGACCGGAAAGGTGGTAGTGAAGTGAACACTGAAATTTGGGTTTGAGAATGGAAGTTGCCTCAGTGAAAATATAATGATTAGACCCTTATGCCAAGTAAAAAACATAATAACCGCTCAACCATAAGCGTTGACTTGTCAAACTTGGTTTAGTAACTGCTCGAATCGATTGAATATCTATAAGGCATGATATACTATTCCAGAAAAGGGAACAACCAGCGTAGGGATGTGGTATGGAAATGGTAAAACCATACTTTCACAACAGTAGGCTCTACCCTGTCAGGACCGCCGTATTTCCGTGACAGGGGGTCAATAGTCTATCAGGTAGAGGCTACATAAACAGATGAGCAGTGAAACAACCTTGTTTTTCTCAACTCAGTCATGAGGGTTGAGAAATCTTTTGGGTAAAGTTGGGCAACTCTACAGAGTCATTTATAAATGGTATTCGAATACGCCGTGCTTATGATAAATGAAGCTGTGTTTAATGAGTGATTCCAATAGCGAAGCATAAATAGATTTGGAATTATTTTGGAAATGTGGAAGTCTAGTAATCAACTTTTGAAACCCCTAAATTCCTTAAGAAGTTTATGATTTGATATCTTGTGTTTAAAAACAAAATATTTACAAATAAAATTGCATCCACAAATACTTTAACAAACCCCTATAGCCCCATCTTTTGGAAATCCTGCAATTAGTTATATAGCATTTCCCCATGTGACTTGTTGAATACGGTTGGTTGTACTCATGCTTGCTAAAATCATAAATAGAAAATGTTTGCCAAGAAAATGAAGGAATCTATGAAGACAATGCTAAGCTCTACGATGTAGACAATGCCTGGTGTTAGGGTTTATTCTACACTCAGGCATGCCTGTAGAGTTTCTTTTGTATTGTAATGTAACTTTGCGTTGTACACCCCGATGTGTAAAACTTGGTTACTAAGGCTTAGTTTTGTAATAAAGTTTGATTTTTATGTTGGCAATGACGTACACTTATCTATAGTACTCTCAGCTTAATTGTGAGGGTAACCTAACGGCCCCAGAAATGGGGGCCAGGGAGGGAGGCGGTGCCGCGGCTCGGGGAAGGAGGGGGCGGCGCTGGGGCCAGGGAGGGAGGCAGCGTCGCGGCTCGGGGGAAGGAAGGGGCAGCGCCAAGGGCCGGGGAGGGAGGCGGCGCCGTTGCCCAAACCCTAAAGAGGGCGGCAACGGTGCAGGGGCGAGAGGGTGCCGCGGTGATGGAGGCCGAGGGAGGCGCAGGGAAGGCTGGGGAGAGCGGACTCGGAGAGAGAGGTGAGATGGAGCCACGGGGGGAGGAGGAGGCGAGAGGGAGCCATGGGAGGGAGGAGGCGAGAGGGCGACGGAGGGTTGAGTGAATGGATGAGGGAGAGAGAGTGATGGATGAGGGGCCTATTCACGAAAAAATCATCCACGCGAGGGAGTTTTCTGAAAGATGGCTTAAGTAAGTGATGGATCGGATGGCTCTAATTCGAGTTTGCATGTTACCACTAAAAAGACCATTTGTACTAAATATACTCTCTATATATATTTGCTTTGGTCGAATTGGATTAGATACTCCTTTGGAAAGAGGAAAAGGATAGATCATCTTCCAAGAGTGTGACGTTGTTAATGTGATTGTCACATGGTTGATACAGGTGTTGCATGTTGACCAGTAAGCTAAACTAAGACACGGCGATGGCATCGCTGGAACGTTCAGGTCTCGCTGAAGGTGATGCCAAACAAACAATTTCATTGACGAGTACTTCAAAACTTCCAATACGATGTTTGCGACCTGCGAGCGGCACACGTCCGAGTCACCCGATCTCTGAGAGGACAGGAATGACATCCGCAGCCTTGCGTGCTCAAGCTTTTACAGGGTCGTTGGAGAAACGGAGCTGTCCATGAATTGCATGCATGCATCCGTCAGATAAAACCTTCTTGATTCTTTAAAAACCTCTTGTAAGTATTATTATAGATCAATCCGTGAACAGTACTATTTGGTGCATGAAGCTGTCAAATATGTGGATCACTAGGACTCCAATTCAAAGTAGTACTGTACGGCTGGATCAACCTTAAATACTAAACAAACGGACGTCATTTCTAGTTAGGTGGCATGTTACTACCAGGAAGGCACAATTCTGAACCGACAAATTAACTGTCTCCCATCTTGTGCTGTGACGCACTATCACAGCATGCATGCTGCCTTTAACTAATCAATTTGGATGGCTCTTCCCAACATCGTTGTACTGGACTGATCGATAAACAAAACGGTAGCCTCCGAGGGTGCACGTTGTAACCATGCAATAACCTCCATTAGTCTCCATCATTTGTTGCATGGAATTCAATTCTCCATCTCATGACGCCAACATGCCACCAAAATGGATCATGCAATGACAGATCTAGAAGAGAGGGGCCTCTCAGTTATAGGCTCAACGAAAAAAAATATATATGCATGAGATTCTGCAGCAGTTATATACAGATGCTCAATAGAACCTTTTTTGCCTGCATGGAGAAGAAAAAAGTTCCAGGCGTCCAATTTTTAGCGTGAACCAACAGATATGTGCTCCATGTTAGCTAGCAAGGTTGCTTCCCCGTCACTCTAACTCGAACCAAATAAGGGCATGTTTGGCAACGGCTACAGCTTATAGCTTTTTACTGAAATTTTTGAAATTTGGCTGTTTATGGTACAGATTACGGAGAAAGAGATACTCATTTGTGATTTTGGATGGTACAGATGTTGGACTTTAACGTGTACATCGTTTAACTTGTAGACCCCGTCTTGAGAAAATACTCTGTTTAAAAGTTAGGTACTATAATAAAAATCAAAAGTCATCAGTTTCGGAGGAAAAAAACAGGGCCTAAGCCGCGCGTTAGAAAAGAGAGTTGTGAGTTGGAAGTTCTATTGGAAGGTTCCCATGCATGTTGCCGCCGATAACGACGGCTCTTTGCGCTGCGTTAGTCTCCACGCTAAACGTACTGGAGCCGAACGCTCGCCCATTAGCGAACTAATTAATTAAAACGTTTCTGCTAGACAGTACGTACCAGCTCCTCCTTGTCCTAAAGCGGCTCAAGTTGTTGGACGCAGCAGCCTGTTTTATTCGTTCGGTGTAGTGTGATTAAACACAGGCTAAGCTAGAGTGCACTGACTATTATCAGAGAGGACTGATTAAACAAGTACAGTAGTCTCCATTGTTTAAGATGCGTGCAGGCCTTTCCTGGGAATGTGTGATAGATAGAGGAACAAGGAATCGAAGTTGTCAAAAGATGTGCTTTGACGTTGGTCTCATGGAGGAGCTAAGCTAGCTATTGTTGTAGTTGAGAGGGGCATATTGGGAATTTCCCAATTGAGAAAAGAATGGGAGGGAGCCCTAAAGGTGGGGCCCACCTACCGGTCTCCCGAGCAAAGAGATAAGGGGGAGGAGACTTTGTCTCCTCCCCGGTTCGGTCCCTGGGGCGGCGCCTCACTCTTCCAGGCGGTTTTGGTCTCCTCTCCCAGATCCGATTCTTTCGGTGCGTGGGGAGATGGCGAGCGTGGGAAGGGCAGCGGCGGAGGCGGGGCTGGCCCGGGTTCTTGGGCGGCCGCTCACGCCACCCGCAGCTATATCCCACCTCTCCTTCAAAAGGGGAGGGCAGCCCGACGGTGAGGGTTCTCTGCTTCATCTCTGTTTGCTCCTCTTGACTGGTTCTCCTCTTCTTTTCTTCGGTTGGCGGAGGCTTGACCCTCGGGACAACTCCGATTGAGGCCCACTGCTAGTTCCGTGTGTGAACCCTAGTTTGGGTTTGTGCATCTCGGGACATTGGGGGTTCTAACCGAGGAAGAAGGAGGTGGCGCCGGTTCCTATTGTGCTGTGATTGCTCTCGGCCAGAGCAATTTGTGTGGTCTTGTGCGGCATCCCGAACCTCGACTTCTTATTTGGCTTTGGTGATTGAGGAGTGCGGCATTGTATCTCGTGGATCATCTACTCGCTTGCGGCAATGGTTGATAGATTTTCGGGACAATGAGTTCTTCGTGCCTTGCCATATTAATTGTGATCTTGGCTTGTTAGCTTCTTGTGGCTTTGAGTATCGATTACGTGAGTATATTCAGTTCTTTATCATTTGCGGCAGTATATCTTGATCGAGAATTTGTTCAAGTATTAGAAGCTCACTTTGTGAATGTTTGTGGGTGTTGATGAATGCTCGTGATGAATTGTGTCATATACTGAAATTGATCTAGATAACAGACTTAGGCTTGAGCTCTAGGACTGTTCTCTGCTGGCTGTCATATTATTAATTATATTTCTGTCTTTAGATCTGATTACATGCAGTTGAAATTGTGAGCAGTCAGATGAGTTAATTATCTGTTCAATTCATTGTCGATTATATGAACTTGTTGGTTCAATCTGCTTGTGTATCATTGCAATCCATCTTGCTCGGCTAGCAATTGATTATCTAGTCTGTTTAATCTGCTGTCACTCATTTCATTGCTTGCAATCATTTAATAGAACAGAATCTGCTTGAGGTATATTTCCTTTGTTTCACTTGTGACAATCGCTTAGAGCTCAAGTTGTATTTTCTAGTTATTAGATCAATCATGAAGAGTTATGACTTATGCATGAGAAGGCCAAAATCTATGATTTTGCGCAACTCGTTTCGAGCAATAATAAAACAATTAATTTGTTATATGCTGGAATTAGTTGTTTTATTGTTCTTAGGACTGGTTATTATGTTATTTTCAGCGACATGTAAGTTATATTCTTTGAATATATATGTGAGTTGAATGACATGTTAGAATTTCATGTTTATATGCAATTAATGTCATTCTTCTTATGCTGGAAATCAATTGTTTATATTATGTTGGCTGGAATTAAATGTGCAAATATGCTTATACCGCAATATGTACAACAATCCAGAAAATCTATATTGAAAGAAATGGCTTCCTCATCGATGTCGTGAAACTCAAGTGTTTGTGGAGCCAATTTCAGCGGCAGCGAAAGCCAAGCTTTGGTGGACCGACCTTAAGCTCTTCGGATCATCTCAAATCCACCGCGTTTCCATTGGAGATCCTGAGACGATGAAATGGGAAGATGCTAATAATGCGATCTTAGCCCGCTTGTGGCCATCTGTCTAACCGCTTGTTTGGCGTCTATGTCAACTTCACTAATGCCAAACAACTTTGGGATGAGCTCGAGGAGAAATACTCCGAGGAGATAATGGAAATGAGTCCTTTGTCACACCAATTACTTGAACTACAAGATGGTTGAGGGTCGGTCGGTGATGGAGCAGCTCCACGAGCTTCACTCCATGTACGTGACTTATGTCGACTGGCGCGCCCGCCGAGAGGTTCCAAGTAAATGTCATTTTGCTAAGTTACCGCCTTCGCGTGACTTTGTGATCGCACGGAGGCATATAAAGGAGCGCTTGACGCTCAATGAGTGTCACCGCTATTAATGTCGAGGCGTGCTAGAGCCGGTGGCGGCTCGGAAAGGCTCAAGTTCGTGCTCATCAAGTTCAACTTAAGAATGGTGGAGGACACGGAAACCCAAGTTCAAGAGTCACCCAAGTCAAGCTACGACCTAAGAAAATGAAGAAGAAGAAGGAGGACATCGTGCGCTTCGTTTGCGGTGAGGCCATAAGGCCAATCATTGCCGCAATCGGAAGGGCAAGGGTCCATCTCCGGTCGACACAAGAGCCGCAAGGCTGAGGTTAATGTCATGTTGGCTAGCACCACTCGAGATGAGTACGTACCTATGGCCTTTATGGCAAGTCCATCTATTGATTGGTGGATTGATACAGTGCTACTAGACATATATGTCTGCCGATCGATCTTGTTTCTCTTCATTTCGAGGTGAAGGTGGTGGATCCGTCCTAATGGGCAGCGGAGCGCCGCAGCGATGACGTGGGATTGGACAGGTTTGCTCGAAGCTTACTTCGGGCAAAACACTCATCCTAAGAGGCGTCTTTGTGCGTACTGCGATGACGCGCAATCTCCTTAGCGGTCAATGTTATGTAGGCAAGGAATAAAGCTTGTGTTTGAATCAAATAAAGTCATTTTGACTAAGTTTGGTAATTTTGTGGGCAAAGGCTATGATAGCGGAGGCATGTTCCGCTTATCCATTCTTGATTTGAATAATGTAAACGTTTACAATGTTTCCATTGCAATAAAGTTCATGATATTTGGCATTCACGGTTGTGTCATGTTAATTTTGAAGCCATTACGCGGTTAAGTAAGATGAGTTTAATTCGAGCTATAATTATGAGAAGGGTTCAAAGTGCGAAGTGTGTGTGCAAGCAAAGCGGCCCGAAAACCTTTTCATAGCGTTGAAGGGCGAAGCACTTCTTCACTTGAACTAGTCCACTCGATCTTTGTGAGATGAATGGAATATTAACTAAAGGTGGCAAAAGATACTTCTTAACTCTCATAGATGATGCGACTAAGTATTGTTACATTTACCTACTTAAGTCGAAAGATGAAGCACTTGAATACTTTAAAATCTACAAAGCTGAAGTTGAAAATCAACTAGAAAAGAAAATCAAGCGGTTAAGATCGGACCGAGGCGGTGAGTACGTCTCACATGAGTTCTCCCAATCGTGAAGAAAGTGGAATAATTCATGAAGTTACTCCACCATACTCACCCCAATCTAATGGAATAGCCGAGAGGAAGAACCGAACTCTTTGTGACTTGGTTAACGCCATGCTTGAGTTCGGTATGTCGGACTATTGGTGGGGAGGCGGTTCTCACACTAACTATGTCTGAATAGGGTTCCACCTCGCAATCGGGAGGAAACACCCTATGAAGGATGGAAGGGAGAAAACCCAACTTATCCTATTTTCGAGCGTGGGGATGCCTTGCAAAAGTGCATGTGCCGTTCTTAGAAAAAAGGAAGCTTGGTCCTAAGACCGTTGATTGTGTCTTTCTAGGATATGCTATTAATAGCACAGCTTATAGATTTCTAGTGGTCAAATCCGAGGTAAGTGACATCTCTACTAATATAGTGATGGAATCTCGTGATGCGACATTCTTTGAGCATGTGTTTCCTATGAGACCGAATGATGACAGTGAACATATCGGTGAAGATGATCTCTCTATTTCTCCTAGTGTGGATAACACCGCTCCAGATTTGGAGTTGAGGAGGAGTAAGAGACAGAGGACCGAGAAGTCACTTGGGGATGACTTTGTCACCTATGTCGTGGATGATGAACCACGAACCCTTTCAGAGGCATACGCATCTCCGGATGTGGATTACTGGAAGGAGGCAGTCCGTAGCGAGATGGATTCCATCATTGCTAACGGAACTTGGGAAATTGCAGATCTCCCGTCTGGTTGTAAGCCAGTAGGATGCAAATGGATATTTAAAAGGAAGCGTAGACCTGATGGTACTATTGAAAAGTACAAGGCCCGATTAGTGGCTAAAGGCTTTACACAAAAAGAAGGTGAAGACTATTTTGATACATACTCTCCACGTGGCTCGTTTACCCACAATTCGAGTGCTTTTAGCACTAGCCGCTGCATACAAACTCCTAGTACATCAAATGGATGTAAAGACCGCTTTCCTAAGCGGAGAGTTGGATGAGGAGATTTATATGCAACACTGAAGGATTTGTGGTTGAGGGCAAGAAAGGAAAGTATGTCGATTGATTAAATCTTTGTATGGTCTAAAGCAAGCCCTAAGCAATGGCATGAGAAATTTGATAGTACGATGACGTCGGTCGGCTTTTGTGTAAATGAAGCCGATAAATGTGTCTACTATCGGTTTAATGGGGCGAAGGTGTCATTCTATGTCTTTACGTAGATGACATATTGCTATTTGGGACCAACATAGATGTGATCAATAGCACAAAGTCTTTCCTTTCCCGAATTTTGATATGAAAGATGCAGGTGAAGCTGATGTTATCTTAAACATTAAGCTTATAAAGGGTGAGAATGGGATTACTCTTTCGCAATCCCATTATGTGGATAAAGTCCTAACCGATTTGGGTTTAAGGATCAGTAAGCCCAGCTACACCCTATGATCCAAATGCAAAGCTACATAAGAACACCGGACATGGGAAGGATCAACTTAAGTATTCTCAAATCATAGGATCACGATGTACCTAACTAGTGCGGCAGGCGGACATCTCATATGTCGTATGCAGTTGAGTCGTTATACGTCCAATCCAGAGATGATCATTGGATAGCACTAGAAAGAGTACTAAGATACTTGAAGGGAAATCCTAATTTAGGAATACATTACTCGGTCATCTGCGATCTTGGAAGGATTCAGTGATTCTAAGCTGGATCGGTGACTCGGATGACATGAAGGCTACAGTGGTTATGTATTCACTCTAGCAGGTGGGGCCGTGTCGTGGAAGTCCTCTAAGCAGACTATTCTTACGGTCCACTATGGAGGCTGAATTGGTAGCGCTTGATTCAGCAATGTGAGGCGAGAATGGATTCGAGAACTCCTTTCGACCTACCGCTTTGGAAAAACCTATTCCACTATTTTGACCTCTGCGATAACCAAACCGCTACGTTAAGGCGAAGAGTAGGAAGGACAATATGAAGTCCTCAAAACATATAAAGCGCCGACTTAAGTCGGTAAGGCATGCCGAGAGGCGGGTGTTATTTCGTAGAATACATCCATGCGAAAGGAACTTGCGCATCCTTTCACTAAAGGATTGGCGCGGAAGGTCATCAAGCAACGTCACGAGGAATGGGGCTTATACCGTATAAAGGCTCACATTGGTGGTAACCTAACCTAGAAGATCGGAGATCCCGTGAACTAGGCTCTAGGACAACAAATCGTGTGAGATTAAAGAGCACATCTAACGGGTCCCATTAGCTGCAGTTGTCAGATGGAAGGTTGAGCTTTGGCTCTTAATGAACTCGATGTCTATATGACTTATGGAATCGGATTCCTAGAAGAGTTCACCTACGTGAGTGAGATCGTGAGGTCGCGATCGAAAGATAAGGGTATACTTTCTTAAGCACTCATGAGATAGATACAGGGGACATGACCGAACGTCCCAACCCGAGAGGAAAGGGCAAGCCACCCAATCTGAGAATGTGATTTGGGTGAAAATTCTCACACCAAGGCATTGGATCAAGGCGTAGTCCTCCTTTGTCCTGTAGAGTCGTAGTCCTTATCGCTAGACTTTGGGTTCAAACCCGCAAGGTACCCATAGTCGAACAAATATTAAACAAGACTTAGAATATCTTTTATCAATTGATAAATTGGTGGGGACTGTTGTAGTTGAGAGGGGCATATTGGGAATTTCCCAATTGAGAAAGAATGGGAGGAGCCCTAAAGACCTACCGGTCTCCCGAGCAAAGAGATAAGGGAGAGACTTTGTCTCCCCGGTTCGGTCCCAGGCGGCGCCTCACTCTTCCAGCGGTTTTGGTCTCCTCTCCCGAGATCCGATTCTTTCGGTGCGTGGGGAGATGGCGAGCGTGGGAAGGGCAGCGCCGGAGGCGGGGCTGGCCCGGGTTCTTCGGAGCCGGCCGCTCACGCCACCCCGCAGCTATATCCCACCTCTCCTTCAAAAGGGGAGGGCAGCCCGACGGTGAGGGCTCTCGCTTCATCTCTGCTTGCTCCTCTTGGTAGTTCTCCTCTTCTTTTCTTCGGTTGGCGGAGGCTTGACCCTCGGGACAACTCCGATTGAGGCCCACTGCTAGTTCCGTGTGTGAACCCTAGTTTGGGTTTGTGCATCTCGGGACATTGGGGGTTCTAACCGAGGAAGAAGGAGGTGGCGCCGGTTCCTATTGTGCTGTGATTGCTCTCGCCCAGAGCAATTTGTGTGGTCTTGTGCGGCATCCCCGAACCTCGACTTCTTATTTGGCTTTCGGCTGATTGAGGAGTGCGGCATTGTATCTCCGTGGATCATCTACTCGCCATGCGGCAATGAGTTGATAGATTTTACGGGACAACAGTTCTTCGTGCCTTGCCATATTAATTGTGATCTTGGCTTGTTAGCTTCTTGATTTTGAGTCTTATCGATTACGTGAGTATATTCGATTCTTTATCATTTGCGTGATATATCTTGATCGAGAATTTGTTCAAGTATTAGAAGCTGCTGTGAATGTTTGTGGGTGTTGATGAATGCTCTGTGATGAATTGTGTCATATACTGAAATTGATCTAGATAACTTAGGCTTGAGCTCTAGGATCGTTCTCTGCGCTGTTAATATTATTAATTATATTTACGTTTTAGATCGATTACATGCGAGAAATTGTGAGCAGCCTGTTAATTATCTGTTCAATTCATTGTCGATGTAATGACTTGTTGGTTCAATCGCTTGTGTATCATTGCAATCCATCTTGCTCGCTAGCAATTGATTATCTAGTCTGCAATCTGTCACTCATTTCATTGCTTGCAATCATTTAATAGAACGAATCGCTTGAGGTATATTTCCTTTGTTTGATTGGCGGACAATCGTAGAGCTCAAGTTGTATTTTCTAGTTATTAGATCAATCATGAAGAGTTATGACTTATGCATGAGAAGGCCAAAATCTATGATTTTGCGCAACTCGTGAGCAATAATAAAACAATTAATTTGTTATATGCTGGAATTAGTTGTTTTAGTTCTTAGGACTGGTTATTATGTTATTTTCAGCAGCATGTGTTATATTCTTTGAATATATATGAGTTGAATGACATGTTAGAATTTCATGTTTATATGCAATTAATGTCATTCTTCTTATGCTGGAAATCAATTGTTTATATTATGTTGGCTGGAATTAAATGTGCAAATATGCTTATACCGCAATATGTACAACAGCTATGTGGATAATCTTGTTAATAGCTGTTGAACTTTGCTCATGTTGAAGTTATCCACATGTATGATGTTGATCCTACTGATGGAATGCAATTATGCAATGACATTTCTCTCTGAACGGAAGAAGTACATGTGACGGCTTCAACACATACTGCTACTATCATCTATGACGTGAGTCGTGAGGTTGACAAAAAAGCCACAGCACTGTGACAACAGAGCATGGTTGATCTAAATCAAACAGTGATGATCTGACCCTTCCTGTTAATCTATTACACTTAGAAACGTAGTTTTCTCGCACTTTGGATAATAACGGACTGCATCTGCAATCCTGAGTGGCCCATACAGTGCCAAGTTAGCTCAGAAATTGACATGGCATCCACCTACCGCAAATAATCGCCGGTGCATGTCCCTTCCTTGTTCAATATTGGAGTTGCTGCGCCCTCCTTTTTACGTTGAAATGTAGGTGTCAATGGAGATTCAAGTACTGCAAATATTACTACCACTTCAGATCTTTTTTTGTTCTTCTCTATAAAGTGGCAGCATCCCTATGCAGCTATGCTGGCCTTCCTGTTGCTGACAACGCTGCTTGACCTGCTACTAGTTTCCCAAACCGGAAAAGCAGGAGGAAGAAAGCAATGGTAACGTCTGATTGACACAAATACAACACAACCGAGTGCTGCTTAGCTGGCTGATGTAGTAGTAGCGTAACCGGCTAGATAGCTTTCTGTTTCATAACAAGCACAGCGTTTTGGCCATAAATCCAAATAACGTGTTGAGTTTATGATCTGAATCCCAATCTATTTGTTTCCGCTTTTAATATAGAGTTCTATTTCTACCTGAAGTCACTTTATAAACACTACAAATATACTCTTATGTATAGACTATAGGAAGACGTATAGACTATAGGAAGACAAGAACTTCATTGTAAATATCCTATCATATAGTGAATTTTGTCTTCATATGTCCGTGTTTTTTCTATAATGTTTTTCCACGTTAAATTAGTGTCTCCCGTTCCTTTGATTTGTTGGGTTGATCTCGGCTAACAAACTTCCGAGATTTCAGGGAGGAGCCCCCTCCACTCGCACCTTGATCGGAGGCCTGAATTTCATCAATTGGTCCCGGTCGTCTACCAAGGCAATTCAAGATTTAACATAAAAAGAATCATTCCAGGAGATTTTAGATGTGAGTTGTTTAAGGCCCCTAAAACCCCTAACAATACCGATCTATCACGTGTGCTATGGTGAACGAAGATCTAGACCGTACCCTCGTTGTCTTCACCCCGTCGGCATCGGCCATCTCCCTTCGCTGCATCAACCGACCTCTCCATGGCTTCCTCCTCTTCAGGTATGTGATGCTTCCGCACTAAGTTTTAGGTAGGTGTTCTTGTTTTGAGCCTAGAATCAAACCTAATGCTTACGGTTAGACTTAGTTTATTGTTAGCATGATTATCTATATTTGCTATGTGTTTTATAGTAAGTGGTATGCCATGCCATGGCGTCATCCATTTCCACCTTCACTGATGATTTCCCGACTCAGTCGATCGTCGTTCTTATTAAGAGGCTATGTTGCCAAGTCTATTTTAATTGCTTTCGTTGGAGGCGGAATTTATTGTAATTTTGGTTGTTGTATCAATTATTGACGGTATTCATGCAATATTAATCATTGGAGATTTCTTCGATGATCCATCGTCTTCTACAGGTTACTGCGGCAAGATCAGCAGATGAGGAGTCTAAGGCGGAGTTGCATGCTTTCAACACAGTTTGGGCTATGCTTGATTGAGGAGAATTTGAAAAAAAAAATCAATGTCAGTTGTAGGATAACTGAATTTGGTGTTTTATTCACCGTTTTGATATGTTGCAATTTAGATTGTCTATGTGACCATTATGAAGGCTTTAGCAATATTAATTCTCAAATTTTGATAACATCTTGAAGGCAGCTAACATAATATTCTTGAAATTTCTTATTCATTATTGAAGGTTGTATTCTAAATATGAGTTCAAAATAAAGGATTTAAATTGCAAAAAGGAATTAATTATTTGCATAAATACTATAACGTTTGGTATTGCATGTGCAATATGTTATAGTTGTCATAGCTCAATATGAGGGTCTATTATAGAGATTGCTTTTGCTCCATTGAAGGTATAAGAGTTACTTTCATTCAGGTGTTCTTCTACATGAGCAGTTTTCAATAATATCATGAAATTTGGTTACTTTTACAGTCGATTTGATATATGTGATGATCACACATACAAGTTGCTCTTCAATGAGCATTGTTTACAGGGATATGTGTTTCAGGTGGAGCATATAAAAAGTCTATTAGATAAGTTCTTCATTATAGTTATCCAACGCCACAAGAGAAGTATAAAAAGAAAATTGATCTAGTTTTACTCATTGATTAGTTCTATGAATTTTTAACATACAAGGATCATTAATAGTGGATTGTGATTTGAGGAGATTCAATTTGTTTTAGTTACACGAGGAAATTCAGTTCAAAGTGAACGTTGTTGAGTTTCTGATATGAATCATATTCGGTTTGCTTCCGTTTCTAACAAAAGTTCTACTTCTATCAAAAGTTCCCCTTGTAATCACTATAAACTCTTGTACACCATAGGAAAGGCAAGAGATTCATTGTAAACATCTCTTCATATATTGAATTTCATCTTCGTGCATCCGTGGCTTTTCCCGTAAGGATTTTTTTACATTAAATCCGTATCTCGCGTTCCTTTGATCCTCTATATTTGCCGTGTATTTTATAACACCCCTACTTGACAATCATAATGCGTTGTGGAATCATGTAACATGGAGTATATGATGATGGTGCCATCTGGATGATGGACTTCGATTACCTAATCAAGTTCTTGATCTTTTTAGTAGCTACAGTAGGTCAATAACACCATGAGATTTATGGATGCTAACCGTTCCCTGCAAAGTACAAAACTCAATGTTGAGGAAGAATGGTAGTAATTATGGGGAAGTGTTTTATATGATTTGAGAACTTTTCAAACGGCAATGCTATGAATTTCCATGCCGATAAGCAAACTAGTAGGACATCCTGCAGTGGCATCCAGAATGCATGGAGAGTTCAGCAGAGTTGAGGGTTTGTATTGTATTGTTCTATTTGCTGGTCACACCCAAATTCGACAAAATCAAAAGTCTATTCGAGCATATATGTACTTGTTCTAATAAGTTAATCGTGTAGATTATAGATAGAAGTTAGTGGAAAAATGATTAGGTGTTTGTTTCAATAATGACTTTACTCCTACTAGACTAATACCAACAAGATGGTCCAACTCAAATGTATCATACGGCTACGCCCATGCTTCAATATACTCAATCATTTTGCTTTTATTCGACGCACAAATTGAAAAGAAGAAATATCTAGGTCACACTTTCATGTCCACTAATCCACCTTTCTATTGGAACATCACAAATTAATCACGAGAAAACAACGCCAACCATACGATTCGGACAGCAATTTTTCCCTCAATATCTCCTGTCAAAAAAGATGCAAACTTGTCTTGTAAACAAAAGATACAAGCTAAAAAGTAGAAACCAAAAGCAGGGCAAGATTTGATGTGCTGATATGATAATACACGAGGAGGAATCAGGAAGGAAAGAGGGAAGAAAAAGCAGTTCATGCATGCACAACAACCAAGTGGTAGTATAGTAGTTAAGCCCGGTGAAGATTGACGCGAGGTGGGCTAATGTCGCAACAGCTACGTCCTAACCGACCATCAACGCCGTGTATATAAGCCACGGAGCCCTGCAGGTTTCTTCATCCACCGAGTAATCGCAGAGCTCCAAGAAAATCTAGCTACAGGCAACAATGGAGGCTCTGCTCGTCGCGTTTCTTGTCGCCGCCTCCTCGTTCTTGGCCGTCTCTGGCCAGAAATTCAACGCCATCTTCAGCTTCGGCGACTCCATGTCCGACACCGGCAACCTCTGCGTGAACGGCCCCCCCGCCGGCCTCACCCTCACCCAGCCACCCTACGGCGAGACCTTTTTCGGCCGCGCCACCTGCAGGTGCTCCGACGGCCGCCTCGTCATCGACTTTCTCGGTACGGTTTCGGCGCCGCCGCGCCGTTCTTCTCGGGAGTTTCAAACTCGCATTTCCCTCCAAAAAAACAGAGCACCTCGCTCTGTTTCCACGCGCGACGTGACGTGCGATATTTGCCTGTGGTGTGCGCAGCTGAGAAGTTCGGGCTGCCGCTGCTGCCGCCGTCGAAGCAGGGCGCGGCTGACTTCCGGCGCGGCGCGAACATGGCGATCATCGGCGCGACGACCATGGACGCCAACTTCTTCCAGTCGCTCGGCATCGGCGACAAGATCTGGAACAACGGGCCTCTGAACACCCAGATCCAGTGGTTCCAGCAGCTGCTGCCGTCCGTCTGCGGCTCGACGCAGGGTAATCAATACCGCCAACCACGGCCCGGCCGGCCGGCCGGCCACTCTTTTTCCCTCTCCTGCACTATACCATCCATTAACTCCTGGTCCAGGGAAGTGGTTTCTCAATGCTCTCGCCATTAACTTCACTTCTACGCAGCTTGCAAGTCCTACCTCTCCAAGTCCCTCTTCGTACTCGGCGAGCTCGGTGGAAACGATTACAACGCCCAGCTCTTCGGCGGCTACTCCCCCGAGCAGGCCAGCGGCCAGAGCCCCACCATCGTCGACGGCATTGGCAAGGGCGTCGAGGTAGGCGCTTCCGCATGACCAAATTCTCTCTCTCTCTCTCTCTCTCACACACACACACACACACACACGCCCCGCAAAATTCCAGTCACTGACACGTCCGTGTTTGTGTTCGTTGCAGCAACTGATCAACCTTGGAGCGATGTACATCGTGGTGCCCGGGGTGCTGCCGGTGGGGTGCTTCCCGATCTACCTGACGCTGTACCAGACCTCGAACGCCGGCGACTATGACCAGTACGGCTGCCTCAAGCGCTTCAACGCGCTGTCCACCTACCACAACTCGCTGCTGCAGAGCAAGGTCTCCAGCCTGCAGAGCAAGTACCCGTTTGCACGGATCATGTACGCCGACTTCTACAGCCACGTCTACGACATGGTCAAGGCCCCAGGAAACTACGGTAAATGCTACTACAACTTCAGCTTGGTCTTGATGAAGTCCGGTCAGGATTGCGTCTGACGCGCGCGATGCTTGTGTAGGATTTAGCACCAACCTGAGGGCGTGCTGCGGCGCCGGGGGAGGCAAGTACAACTACCAGAACAGCGCGAGGTGCGGCATGCCGGGGGCCTCCGCGTGCTCCAACCCGGCGTCGTCGTTGAGCTGGGACGGCATCCACCTGACGGAGGCGGCGTACAAGCAGATCGCCGACGGGTGGGTCAACGGGCCCTACTGCCACCCGCCCATTTTGTCCTAGAGCTCCGGCAAGAATTGGACAATTGGTTGCTCCTCAAGTTGGGGGAGGGGATTAGTTTAGCAGAGGAAGAAGAAGAAGAAGATATGTTGCGAGAATAAGCATCATTTTCTCATGTTTATGTGACAGCAATGCTAATATGCCATTTGTGTAGTACGCGATTGGGAGGCTATTTATGTGTTGCAATTGAAACTTTGTTCAATAGTGTGGCTGGAACTTGGATCATTCCGTGCATGAATCAAAGTGATTCTGTATTTTTCTTAATAATGATTTACATATTTTTTAAAGGACAATAAATGGTGGATATATATTACTTATCTCTTTATTTACTTTAAAATTAGTGCTATTCTTGTTAGAGAGAAAAATCATAGAAGTACTCCTCGAGCAATTTTCTTCCTAAACTGGACGCACATGACTGCATGTTAGAATGGAACTGCAAAGCATCTGAACCGTGGCAGCGTGAGAGAAATGGCCTTGTTGCAATATACTAGAGGGGAGATGAAACTCCAACAGATGCGACAAATTAGTAGCAGAAAATATGGAAAACTTCGCTGAATGAATGCCTGACCGTTTCTCCCCCTTTGAGAAACACTATGGAGAAGTATCTTTTGCTGCAAAAATTTGCATGCATGTTTCTATAAAAAAAAACTTGAGTTCGTCTAAAGTTTGGCCAAAGTTTCTGTTGGCTTTTGCCACCCTCACCTAATTATCGGAATCATTAAAGTGCTAACAAATTCTGCTAAAGAAAGAGTATTAACTAGTACCACATACTAGAGAGATTCCAAGGCATCCAGTCTTCTCTGATCTACCAGGCAATCATTTCTTTTCCTGAAACGAAGAAATGTGTTGATGAACATCACTCCCATTGTTTTCTTTTTAACTATTATTCAAATTTATGACTGTTGGATTAGAGATCCAATGGCCATAAATCTCCCCTTAAAAAATCTCTTCCTCCAAAAAAAAAAAGACCTCTAGATCTCTAATTTAACAACCCTAAATTTAAATAATTATTAGGAAGAAAATATTTAGAAGATATATAGACACAGCCAGAGATGGCTCATAAACCCAGCCTTTGGCAAGTCGGCACTGCGCACTCGATCGCCAATCACAATTCACAAGACCGTGTCAGTGTACTCAGTACCACATAACCAACCTTCAAAGTTCGCCTTTCCCGTCCAGTATAACCAACCTTCCAATTTCCTGTGACAATAATGTTGTTCAACACTTGGACATAGTGCTTTCTAACTGTCAAGCATTTACCGGCCCAGCCCAAAACGGATGTCTGGGCCAGTGGGCTCTCAACTTCCGGGCCCATGCAGTTTTCCGGATTTTTCACGTCGTTCGGACGAGCCAGGTCGTCCTCCACCGACGAGGCGCGCACACGAGCTGTCACATGCTGCTCGCTGATTAAACGTGCAGGGCCCGAGGGCCGGTCCAGATAAGAGGCCCTCAGTAGAAGCCCTTTGTTTGAACACAAACACATAATAATATTTTTTTACTCCAATTACAAAGCCAATGTTTAGTACATCACAAAAATACAAACTGCTCACCGGTGACAATCTAGTAGCCCATCAATATCATTAGTGATGATACAAGATTCTCTTCTTTTATAGGCCCCTTTTCCAATAGAATGTCCATTGCTTTATTATTAAGATTATCCTAATTTTTTGGATCATAAATATTAAAAATTGGTTGTTCATCAACACTTACAGATTCTGTATTAGGTGCTAAGTTTTCATGCTCACTCAAATTATTATCATCCTCACTGTTATCAAGAGTTGGTTTAGACAAGAAACAAACTAAATGCACTTGGATTTTGATATTGGATAGAAACCGAAACAGCACCAAGAAGAATACATGAGTACTTAAAGCGTATGATCTATCAAAAGGCCCTGAAAACAGATGGGGCGATGGGGATTCTTGGAGTTTGTGTCTTCCATGTTCTCAACATTGTGACCTAGTTGGATGTTAGGAGTTCATCAGTTGACCAGTTGCGCCCAGATCCTTGCCTCCTTGGCTTTTCCTCATACGACGTATATACACACGTACATGGGTGGAGCCACACTACGGACAAAATAGGCTTCAGCCCGAGGTATGAAAAAGTATCTAGTGTACAATCCGGATAAATTCAATTCAGTCTGGGTAATATTTTCATGATTCAGCCCAAATAATCTAGATCATGTCACCACTAAATCCGAGACGTAACCAAATTCTGGCTCCGCTACTGCACATATATGTATGCATGGACTAGAGGTCCCTGACTACCGTGGTGGGCCCTGGGCGGTCGGACCTGCTGCCCTACCCCAGCCAGGGACGGCCCTGTAAACGTGTAGCGGTACACGACGCCGGCGGGCGGCGTCACGGCAAAATTGACCACCGGAGCGGCTTTTTCTAGGGGAGACGCAGGAAACGCGCGTCACCGCGCGCTCGAAGACGGATGCCACTGAATCGCGCCGATGAGACAGCGAACTTGTTAGGAGGGAAGCGAGAGCCGTCCGCGCGCGCGGCCACCGCACGGTTTTCAGCGCGGCGACGAACGCCGCCGGAAGCGTCCAAAACGGCATTAAACCCCGGAGTTTTCTCGAGGTGATTCGGCGGTCGGCCGGGCGGCCTGCTCGGCTTGATCAGCTGACTCTGACGAAATCCATGAGCTGAGCATGCACGCACACGTGGAATCAGACGGGCTCTGACGTGTACGACAATATATATGCGTGTTCATGGACTCGTTACGCACGTCTTTACTAATCTGTACAACTTGTTGGCTAAAGTCTTCGTACGTGTGCATGCACGAGTCATGGCTCGGCGCCTCGGCGAGTCCTCGTTGCCGTCGTCCTTCTCATCTTATAGAGTTAATCTAATTATTTTTAAATATGATCGAATTCATGATCAGTTACGACAGTCTTTACGATCAGTATATATATTTGAGTACTATAGCAATCGTAAATCAAGTAGCAATTGAAGAAAGTACTGTAGCTATCGTAGTCAATAATGTAGCAATCGTAGTCGTAAAAGGTCGGGATTCAGAGTCTGCATATAATTAAGAGTAGTTATAAAGGAAAGTCAAGGTGTATCCGTGTAAGACTCTCAGCGTGGGATACTGCGTTGGTTACGGAGTCTTATATGTTGTTTCTTTATATAAGAAAGATGAAAAGGATGTAGGTGTGTTGTGTTGCGAAAAATCTATCTGTGTTTATTCGAGTTCACGTGCGTGATCTCAAAGTTCAAGTTGATCGTTCATCTAGACCCTACGCAAATTACCCAACAATTGGCATCAGAGCCTAGGGGACGAAGCGATGGCCGACAACACTGTTGATCTGTCGAAGTCAGAAGCGCTAGTCAAGATCGCAAGCAACGAGCTCGATCCATCGAAACCAGGCGTGCTCGTCAAGCCAACGATAAGAAGCCTCTCGATCCAAATTCGCTACCCGATATTGAGCAAAACGAATTACGACATATGGGCCTCAAGATGAAGTTAATCTTGCGTTCGTTAGGGGTATAGTCGGTGGTCGAAGATGGAGACGACCATGGCGACAAAGATCAAGACACGATGATGGCTATCTCGCAAGCAGTGCCAGATGCCGTGGTCTCAGTTAATGGAGCTGTGCTTAATGAGTGATTCCAACAACGAGGCATAAGTAGATTTCTTATGCTTTAATCTGAGTAATCTGAGAATGCAACGGTTGAAAACCCCCTTACCATTAAGAAGTTGTAGTTTTGATATTTCATGTTTAAAAATATTTACAAATAAAATTGCATCCACTCTCATTAATAAAATTTAAATTTGAATTTTGAATTTGAATTATCAAATTTAAATTTAAAATTTGAATTTGGCCGGTTTTTAGCCGGTTACCACCCTGGTTGACCAACAAGTCAATTACCACCTGAAATCACTATTCATCAATTCAAATTTAAAATTTAAATTTAAAACGTTTTAGACTGTTATTTTTTTACCGGGCCAGACCAGTATGACTAGTAACCAGCCAGTTACCACCGATATTTTTATCCTTTATATCCTTGGCCCCTCTATAATTGGCTAGCATGTGCATTGTCACATTGTACATTAGTCAATTGCAACATCATGAACACCTAAGGGCCTGTTCTTTACCTCAAAAGCTGGCGGCTTTGGATTTTTGTTACAGTACCTAACTTTCAAATGGAGTATTTTCTCAAGACGGGATCTACAAGTTAAACGATCTACACATTAAAAACCCAACATCTGTACCAACCAAAATCGCAAGTGAGTATCTGTCTCTCCATAATTTGTACCATAAACAGCTAAAATTCAAAATTTTCAACCAAAAGTCATAAGCCGCAACTGAAAAGAACAGGCCCTAAGGTTGGTAAGAATCAATAGCACTAACCTTCATAAAAGGTTGTACAGTAAACTAGACTCATGTTAGGCAGTCCAATAAAAGGAGATGAGTAGATTTGAGGGATGTGTTTATAGAGATTAGAGAATCGTAGAAGCTGATTGCCTGATTGTGATATTCTTTCTGGCTGAACCTTAATCAAACCAAACATTGCTTCGCTTCAGCGTTACATATGCAAATGATCTAACCTCTTCAGACCAAGCTGGGTGCATGCTAACAGGTTTCTAATCTGCCATCCCGGGCTATGCCACCCAGAGGTAAAGATGCTAGAGCTTCATCGAAGAAAAGAATGCACAGGTGGTCCAGCTTTGTCTGAATCTGATGACAGATGAATTTTCGTCTGGACACGGACTATGGGCCAGGTGACATGATGGCAGAATGGTTGACCTGCGCCTTCCCAGTTAGATTGCTGCAGTACTCATTGAATTCACCAGGTACGATCATTGCCGGGACGCTGTTGAGGAAACCTATAATGGCGCAATTCAGGCATGATAACACGGCATTCTAGCACAGCGTTATTGTCCCACATTCCTGTCACATTCCTATTTGCTTTTAACCACATAACTATATTCTTCGGCATGCTCTTCCGGTGTAGCAGTGAGGAATTTTTGTTGTATAGAATGCATTACAGATTAGCATACGATACACATTTTTGCTGCGACTGCATAAACAGCGCTTTCTGATTTGTGTTGGCGTTGGTAGTCTTTTTCCCCAAGTGTGCATCGAGTGTAAGATCATTTATATGTTGGCTCTGATTTGGGCCTCTTTTTCCACCGTTTTGGTCATCGAGTAGCACTCCAGTCTTGAAGGATGAATTTGCTCAATTGAACCCTTGCTTCAAGAGATACTACTATCTCCTACAACACAGTATGCATCGCCATCAGAGATGAGGGTTCCTCCTGCTTCTAAGGATGGGGTCGCTGTAGCTGTTTGGATCTAAGTCCAGCAGCAGCTAAGAATAATTCAGACCACTTGCGTCCGCCACTTTCATGTATTTAAGCCGATTTGATGCAGCAGTTTAGATTCGACGCTCAAAACGACTACATCACTGTCTGGCTAAGGTCATTAAAATCTGATCTTAGTTGTAGAATCGTACTATCTTACTTGCACCAATACAACTCAAATCGTACCTTAAGTTGTATCTGGTAGGATCATAGTAGAATCACGATCCAAATCGTAAAATCGCGGTAGAATCACATAGAATTACATGTCTTCTTAGTTTACCAAAGAATTAAGTGTTTGGTGGTGTCCTAGTCCTCAATTCAAATTGTATTGTAAGTACTAAGTGGTTAATAGTTTAGACATTAAGATCCGGAGATATGGAAGAATAAAAAATATTTTGATTATTTATTTCTTTTTTTGTTTAGTGTAAAATAGTCTGGTAAGAGCAATGTTGTTAAAATCGTTATTCTAGTTGTAACTCTAAATGACGTGGATTCAAAATCGCCATTATAGTCATGAATAAGGCATACACAATTAATCAAATTAGGTGTTAAATAGCCAAATAAATGCTCGTACCACTCTTAGAATACATACAAATGAATACATATATATATTTCAATATTTTTACTATATATATAAAATTAGGTAGGATTTTATATTCGTAATTTTTATATTCTACGATTCGATCGTAAAATACAATCATACCATAGTATCTCTAATTTGATTTATAATCACGATTCTGATAACTTTAAAGCAAACTCTAAAATGGTTGTGTATTTGTAGGAGCATATCTATCCTTCAGAAACAAATTAAGCAAGTTTCATCTATCAATCATCGACTTCTTTATTATTGGGGGTGTTTTTTGAGTTACGGTTGATGGCTCTTGTATGTGCTTTTTAACATGGCAACAGATAGCGGAAATGGCGACAAACATAATTCAACGGTTTTAGTTCGAAAAGTCATTTGGAGAATCCACTTTAAAATATCATTCTATTTAGATGTTTATCTTTTTGACTTTTGGAGAAACCTCCAAAATCAAAAGGCCAAAGCAGAACCCAAGAACCAAATAAACAGGGCCATTATTAGCCTTTGTGGCAGTTTTGCACGAGTATTTCTGTCTCTCACGAGTGACAGGACGGTCTCAGACAGGATTACCATCGGAGTGAGATTTCTGCAGTGGCTTTTCCAAAAGCTCCGACAACATGCCCCGTTAAGGCACTAGATTCAAACCCAAGCTGCCATGGTAGTACAAACTATACCATTGATTGAACAAAACGAATAGTTAACAAATTACAACAATTAAGCGAACTCATATTATTCGACAGTTGCCGCCGTTTCTTTCTGCGGCAACGTGGACATTTCATCATCACACCACCACCATTGCCACCGAATCGAACAAGAACCCAATGATAATCCCCTCCTTAACTAATCCCCCAAACATTTAATCCAACTTAAATAACTGGATCCCCATCACTGCCTGCCCGTGCGCCTAGCTGTGGAGGATGGCCGGGCGGCAGTAGGGCCCGTTGAGCCAGCCGTTGGTGATCTGCTTGTACGCGGCCTCCGTGAGGTGGATGCCGTCCCAGCTGAGGTGCGCCGCCGGGTTGGCGCACGCCGCCGCGCCCTGCATCCCGCACCGCTTGTTGTTGTCGTAGTTGTACTTGCCGCCGCCCGCCCCGCAGCACGTCTGGAACGCCGTGCTGAAACCTGCACCAAGCACGCGCCGTCAGACCGCACAAAAACTCATCGTCGGCGAGCAACGAGATCGGCCATTAGGCGAGTGAGGTCACATGCGGTGGCAGACAAGAACGCGCTGCTGGTTGTTCCTCTGCTTCTTGCCCCTGTTCTTTGCATCTAGCTACACGATGGCCTGGCCCCCGTCCCGCGCACGAAGATTCAGGCTTATGCCGTGGAGAGTTCGGTTCGAGAACGTGCAGGAGCAGCGCCGGCGTTAACTCCGGCTGCATGTCGAGGCATGTGTTTGGTTGGGGAGCACGGCTGTTTCCGAGTCTCGGCGAGGGAACGTGCATGGACACTTGACAGAGAACGTCCACCTAACAGGCGTATCCACCATTATTTCGCCATAACTGGGCGAGTCTCGTTAGCTCAAGATCCTGCCTATAGCACGAGCGTGAGTTAAGCAGTGCCGGGCCCGATCTTTTTTTTTTCCCCTATTCGCCGCCGCAGGACATGCTCACGTTTCCACAGAACTGAGCACGAGTGCATCATATGTAACGGGTCACTGGCTGAGGAATCTCAGCAAGGCGCACATGGACGGCCATGTGGTGGCCAGTAGTACACACCACTGTCCACTGCTGCTCCCTGCTCATGCGAACTAGTTTAGGTAGTTTCTGTTCTAAGTAATTTCTAGCTTCTGATTATAAAAGCACTGTAGTGGTTGAAAATACACTGTATGAATTATTAGCTTTTTTAAAAATAATTAAATTTAAATTTTTAGAAAACAAAACATTATATTATTACGGATAATATAAAAGAACAAGAAAAAACCAGCAAAAACGTAAAAAGGAAATTAAGAAGTTGATGCGTTTAAAAAAAATCAGAAATAGAAGTTGTTCGAAACGGATCTCAGACACGTAGAATAATCCTATATTTAAAGCCATCACGTTGCTTGTCCCGTGCTGCCGGTAGTAGTACGTACATGGTGTGCTAGGATTACCGCCAGGACGCATTGAAAATGGTCCGCGCCGATGGGGGGGCCAAAGCAGTCGAGCGCGGTTTGAAAGCTAGCCAGCGGTAGCCACCAATGCGGCTCCAGCAGTCGACGTGGATACCCGCGCCGCGTGACAACTCGCGATTTGACTCTACTGCGGGTGTTACCGTCTGGCAATCTAACCTTTATCTGCGTGCGCGGTCGCACATAGCTCAACGGCTAGGACGGGAACTGTTTACGTAAATAATAGTGTAGCTATTTTTTAAAATTTACCTTTCAAATATCTACTTTTAAAAATCTAAGGTCCTGTTCATTTGGGTTTGGTTTTCTGGCTTCCAGCTTATTTTTTACTATTTCTAAATTTCACTTTTTTTCTTCTGATTTTTTGGATTTTTAAGCTTTTTTTGCCAATTCTTTTTTCCGCATACGTTTGCATTATACATGATGGGGTAACATCTTTTTCCATTTTTAATTTTTTAAATTTAATTATGCCCATAACCCACCATCAGTTGCAGTGTAATTTTAGCCAGTTACAGTAAAAATTCAGCCATAAACCATAAAAAACACCACCTAATCTCCTCTATGGATTATTGAGTTGGACAAAAACTTACTGAGATAGTCGAGCCCTATATACAGTAGTCATCCGCTCATGATTAGCACTTTATTTAGTGCTAATTAATTATAATTAGTACTAATTAAATGATATTAGCACTAATTAAATAATTAATTAAGATTACATAGTGTCCACGTGATTGGCTGCCGCATACGGGCCTGGGCAGATGCTTTGCCGAGCCAGGGGAGCTCGAAAGGTTGGTAGGCACCTATTGAGCTCCTCTAGCTCGATAGGTTCTTAGCAGGTTCAGTAGATTCGTGAAAAAAGTTATATTTACAAAAAAAAATATTTAAAGATTGAATTTAAAAAATAACTACAGTACTATTTATACGAACGGTTCATAGAATTGCTTATCTTTCTCTGTGGAATCAGTGCTAATCGACGGTCCAGCGCGGTATTCTCGAAGTAGAAGAAGAATGCTAAGAGAAGATAAGTAAAGGTAGGGGATTTAGCGTACGCGTACCGTAGCTCTGAGGGTTCTGGACCATGTTGTAGACGCCCTGGTAGAAGTCAGCGTACATGATGCGCGCCGACTTGTACTTGCTCTGGAGGTTGGCAATCTTGGTCTGGAGCATGTTGTTGTGGTACGTGGAGAGGTCGTTGAACTTCTTGAGGCAGCCGAGGTTGTTGTAGTCGCCGCTGTTGGATGTCCCGTAGATGGTCAGGTAGATGGGGAAGCACCCGATCGGCAGCACCCCCGGCACCACGATGTCCACCGCCCCCAGCGCAATCAATTTCTGCTCACCAGATGCAAATGTCTCAAGATTAATTTGTAGCAGTGTAGCTAGGCACTGGTACTGGCTAGCCTCAAATGCCTACGTGTTAGTGCAGGCAAACTGTCGGATTGGTGGTTGTGGGGTGTGAAGGTCTACGAAGGAAGTTAAGAATAATGTTATAATAAATTATTATAAATTTTATGTAGTGATTGTTTGATTCTATAAATATTGTATTTTATCTGAATCGTTTTTGGAATTTTTCTCAGAAAAACGGTAGTACCGAGTCCAGCATTTTGTCCGATTTTTTACTTGGCAGTAGTTATTTTTCAGAGAGGTCTAGTTACGAGGTGCGGTAGTACTAACATGTGATGGGCGGTAGTACCCGCCAAGGTAGAAATTCAGGGATTTTGAGAAATTGAGTCATGGATTGAGTTGAGTTTATATAGGTCAGTGCATTAATGTTGCATGAAGTATGTTTTGACTAACGTGGTTCAAGTTGTGAAGAATTTATGCTTGAAAATAATTTCTTTGTCTTTAGATGTGCTGGCTCGTTTGAAATCAACCACGGTCAAAGGCGAGGATTTGGGCTACACTTATAGAGAAGCCGAGGCATGGAAGGATCGAGAATGTCGGGTAAGATAGTGAGTTCAAGTATGGCACAAAAAAGCAAAAATGTTGAAAGGAACTTCAAATAGTGGTGGTTGCACTATATGGCTTGGTTGATTCAAGTGAGATGTGGTCCAGTGAAACCCAAACGAGATAGACTTGCCGACAAGTGGTAAGCTAGTGGTGTATCTACATGTGGTAAGTATGACAATTGGTTGCAATGAAGAAGATGACCGGTCAAGAAAATGTATTTTAGTAGTTTAACCAAAATACCAGAAACGGTTTTGAAGAAAACCATGGTGCATGAGCAGTGCTTGCAAAGGCAGTTTAGGTCATGGAGAAGTTGCTACGATCAAGTTAGATCAAAACTTAGGATTTAGCATATTCAAGCTTATACGCTTTGAAAAGCATGCACAAGTGTGATGTGTGAGTTAAAACCCATTTGGGGGTTATCAGGTTTATCCTATTGTGCTAAGTGAATAGTATTCACTAAGGGTTAGATGTGGTTGGCTGATCTATCTATTTAAGGGATTGGATAGAGACTTATGGTTAACTATCCAATCTATCTCTTTGTGGTATCTTATTTTAAGATTAGGGTTTGAGGGTTAAGTACTTAGTGTACTCTTTGTCCTTCAAAGTGGAGTGGCTATAAAATTTTTTCCTCAAGTAGCAATATAATTAATCTTTGATAATCTATATGACTATTTTTGGAGTGATTTCATCGGTGTTCTTGCTTATTGTGATATGTAGGAACATATTCAAAACCATCTTGGCTATTCTCTACCCACGAGCAAGTCTTGATCACTGGTTTTGGTTTTGATTGATTTTGGTGTAATCTATTTTCAAACTGAAAAATGTTTCAAATTTGACAATAATTTTCACGATCGTTTGTTGGAATATATCATGATATTTTAGGGATGATACCTGCAGATTTTCATGTCATTGAATCTACGTATAAAAAGTTTCATCAATTTTAGTTTTTGAAATTACGCTAATTTTAATATAGTAGTGGTACTACCGAGGGCACTGCAAAGGTAACGCCAATTTTACTGTAGCAAGAGGCACTACCATGGTACTGTAGCGGTATTACTGAAAATATTGTTTATTCTCATATTTTTAGCTTTTTAATTTGCTAAATTGTGTGTTGGCTTTCTATCTTAATGTTTTTATTTTTATTGTTATTGAAGTGAAGAATCGATGAATAATGATTGAAAAATTTTGAAACATCATTTATCTATCTCTGTGGTCATCCTGCAATGTGCGAATTTGGTGCGTGCGTACCTCGATGCCGTTGGAGATGGCGTTGACGATGTTGGGCGTGTACGTGCTGGCCTGGTCGGTGGTGTAGCCGCCGAAGAGCATGGCATTGTAGTCGTTGCCCCCGAACTCGCCGAACACGAACAGCGAGTTGGCCAGGTAGTTTTTGCAATCTACATGCCGCACACGCGAATTTACTCTTCTATCAGGGCCCATCAAAATTGAAGTTTTTTTGGCAGCAGCCGCAGGAGCAGCAGCAGGGGGAGAGCCAGGCTTTAAAGAAAGCGTGTGTTGGTGTTGGTGAGTACTCACTCTTTCCGCAGACGGAGGTGGTGATCTGCTGGAACCACTGGATTTGAAAGCTGATGGGCCCGTTGTTCCAGATCTTGTCGGAGAGCCCCAGCGACCGGAAGAAGTCGGCGTCCATGGCCGTCGCCCCCGTGATCGCCATGTTCGCGCCCTTCTTGAAGTCCGCGCTGCTCGACTTGGACGGCGGCAGGAACGGCAGCCCGAACTTGCTGCCTGCATACGTCAACGACAAATCATCGTCAGGAAAGGTGGTTAGGTAGGTGAGATCGATGAAGCGCGAGTGCGAGTCGTAGTCGTGGTAGGTACACACAGAGGAAGTCGACGATGACGCGGCCGTCGCAGCAGCGGCAGGTGGGGGCGCCGAAGTAGGTCTCGCCGTAGGGCGGCTGCGTGAAGGTGATCTGCGACGGCTTCCCGTTGGTGCACAGGTTGCCGGTGTCCGTGATCGAGTCGCCGAAGTTGTACACCGCATTGTACTTCTGCGCCGCCGCCGCCGCGAGGGCCAGCGACGCGCACAGCAGCCGCAACAGCACCGACGCCGACGAGCCAATCATTTGCTGGCTCCCCATGACGCCGCCGCGCCCGCGCGCGACACGCGAAGTAGCAAAACAAAGCTGCAGAAAGGAAAGGAAAGGATGGTGCGTCGCCTGTGCAAACAAAGCTCGGCAGCGCAGCGTTTCAAAGGAGAGGGTGGCGAGAGGCAGAGCGTTTTATAGGCAGTCCGTGAGGCAGCGCGGCTCCCCGGCGCTTTTGCATGCCTCCCGACTCGTCAAACCTTTTGCATCTCGCCCGTCCGCCTGCCGCGCATACAGGTGTATGTCCATGTACTTTTACTTTTTGTGCCGTCCGTATTTGGTACGCACTGTTCCGCCCGGATTCGGATCCCCTACCATACCGCCCGATCCGCTGCGGACGGTCGAGGTCACACTTTCCACCTAACTTACCGCATGCATGCCGTGTAAACCAACCGGGCACGAACTGGCCGAACTTGTTCTGGGTGAGCAGCGACGGATGGTTTAAGCGGCGCCCAATCAGGGCAGGAGAGGCTGGGTCCATTCCAAACCGTTGTTGTAATGTCATTTCAATCAAAAAATTCTGTAATTTAGAACAGGCACTTCGCCGAAATGATTGAGAAAGAAACGTTGTGTTAGCCAGTTAATCGGCGTTTATCAGTGGCTGCAACGAGCCCCGTGCCGAGAAGGATTTCTCTCTCCTTTCGAAACCCTTTTGGTTCAATGGTTTGGTGGTGCTCATTTGGGCCTTTTGGGGTGGCTTATGACTGATAAATACTGTAACTGGATGAAAAAACACTGTAACTGATAGATACTTATTTAGCATAATTAAATTTTAAAAAAATTAAAAAATATTAGCCCATTACGCATAATACAAACAAATATAAAAAAGAAAATCACTGTAGCTGGTTTGGTGGTGCTCATTTGGGCCTTTTGGGTGGCTTACTACAAAAATCATCAGATGCTTATTTAGCATAATTAAATTTAAAAAAAACTAAAAAAATATTAGCCCATTACGTATAATACAAACAAATACAGGAAAAAAAGAACAGGCAAAAAAGCTCAACAAAAAACTAAAAGTTCAGAAAAAAACGAAATTTATAAATAGTAAAAAATAAGCCGGAAGCCAGAAGCTGAAGCCTAAATGAGCACAACCAAATTTGTCCCAGGTATTAGACGTGAGGGAACGACACTCTGCTTCTTGTGTGTTAGACGCGAGGGAACGACACTCCGCTTCGTGTACTTGTATCTGCTAGTTAAATGCCCATGTGTTGCTATAGATTTTTAAAATTTATTATACTACATGTTTTAAAACTCACGGGTAATAAAAAATTTTAGAATATGCATACAAACATGTTCTAAAAGTTTTTAAATCCGTCGAGTAAGTTGGAAACCATCGATCACACCTCGTGGTCATAAGTCGGAAGACATCGATCACACCTCGTGGTCGTAGGTAGGGAACCCTCGAGCACACCTCGTCGTCGTAATTCGGAAGCCGTCGACCATCATGCGTGATCATAGGTTGGAAGCGGTCGACCATTGCTGGTGGTCGTAAGTTGGCAGCGGTCGACGATCGATCGTGGTCCTAAATTAGAAGCCTTCGATAATGGCTCGTGGTCGTACGTCGGATGCCCCCTTCGACCATGGCTTGGACTTCGACCACGACCTTTGACTTCGACCACGGCCTGACTTCGACCATGGCCCTTCAACTCCAACCACCGCCCCTTCGACCACGGCTTCGACTTCGACTACTGATCGTCGACTTTGGCCAAGGCCCCATTCGACCACAGCCTCTTGACCACAGCCCCCTTCAATCACGGTACTGACTTCGATGACCAGCTTGGGAGACCAAAGTCGTCAAACAGCGCGATGGGCTCCGAGCGAAGAGTAGGAGGTAGAGAGTCTCACCGGGCAAGCGACCGCTGGGCAGTGGCCGCGGAGGGAGAGCCACGTGGGTGGACGTAGGGAGAGGAAGCCTTCGCCGCCATCATCGAGCGCCCTTCTCTCTGATTCACCGGCTGCTGTCGCCGAGTGCCCTTCTCTCCGATCCATCAGCTGCTATCGCCAAGCGTCATGCCGCTGGTTGGAGGGGCGATAAGAGATGGAATTGGTGGCGGTGCCGAGGAGGAGGAGGCGCGGCACGAAAGGTTCAGGGGAGAGAAGGAGGTGGCGGTTGCGGGAGGTGGAGGAGGGGAGGCGACGGTGAGCAGATGGGGAGAGGAGGCAGTGAGCGAATGTGTTGGGGAGGCGGTGACAAGGAGATGCGATGCTGCTAGGGGAAGTTGGAGGACTACGACCTGCCACGTAGGGAAGGAAGTGGTGGCGGCACAGAGGAGGAGGAGGAGGCGCGGCGCGAGGGTTCGGGAGAGAGAAAGAGGCGGCGGTTGCAGGAGGTGGAATGGTTACAGGAGGCGGAGGATGCGGGGGAAGAGAAGAGGAGAAGCGTGGCCCACACATCGGCCCGACCTTTTCTACGAGGAGCAGATGAATTATTTACATGCGGATCTGGACGACTAATCTTTCATCGGACGGCTGAGAACAGAGAAAGGAGAATGGACTGACGACCTTTAAGTAGTAGAGATAAAGGTGACCCTAGTATGGCATATTGGCATGGCATGGAAAATGCATGTGTTAATGTGACATGGCGTGTGCCTCTGGTGTATGCAAGGTTGACCGGTGTCTTCTTCCTTTGTTACTTTTGCTTCTCCGGTTCGACCAAACTGGGCTCGAGGTATATATCTGTTCGTTTCTGCAATGGAGTGCATAATTAGCTAGTTGCCTTTGGAGACTGGTGGTTGATAGAGTAGGACAGTGGTCTACAAGTTCCTCGCTCCGTCCGTGATCTTTATCCAAACGGATGGAAGCTCGTATCGCTGGCCATTGCAATCGCAGTGGTACAAGAATGGTATAAGTGAACATTGACGTGTCTGGTTGTTTCGATCCTAGCCATCTGAACGGAAAAACGACGGTCCATATCACCAGCTACAGTAAAACCCGCAAAAACCAGCAATGTCCAACGTTTTGATACAGTACAGGAAATGGCTGCATTTTCCACTGTACTTCCCGTGCTGAACTGATCCGAAGCATTGATTTTCGATCCGACTGTTGCAAAGTAGTACTCACTCCGTCCAAGTTTATAGGATGTATTATTTGAATAACCTTGTCTATAAACATAATATATATTTTATATTTCAATGTAAAATTAATAGCATGTTCTCTCTATACCGCTAATAAATATCTAGTTTTACTTTATATTGTCTATATGCATATATTGAATATAGTGTTTAGAAATAATAATTATAGATAGTCTAGTTATTTACAATATCTTTTTATCTATATGCTAAAAAAATACGTTTTATAAACTAACGGAGGATCGAGTACTAGCAAAGTTAGGGGCGAGCATAAGGATAACCAGCTTCACTAGCAAAATTAAGTCCTGAGACCACAATCAGTGGAAGCCAACACAACATCTTAACAGAACAATCATGGTAGAGAGAAAAGAGAGGCACCTTCGCCAGGATCACCACTAATAATCCACAAAGGATCATATGAAAAGGGCCAAAATTATGTTGTAATGAATCATTGCCATTTAAAAAAAGTGAAATTTTGAATTTACAAATTTGTTAGATTTTCTGGGCGATCTACAGACCTGGCGGTCTATAGCTAGCCAAAGTTGGTAGTTAGACCATCCCTTACCAGTGATCTGATCAGCCTCCCCTAGTGGTTTGATCGAACACCACCAGCGGTCTGACTGGACACCGCCAGCGGTCTGACCGGTTAGCATATTTCTAGTTCGATTGGATTTTTGTTTTTCAAAAATTGAGTTTTGGTGTGGTTTTGTTGATCTAGATCAGTGTACGTGTGTTGCATGAGACATGTTACAGCTAACGTGGGTCAAGTTGTGAAGAAATATTCCTGAAAATGATTTCTTTGTCTTCAGATGTGTAGAGTCGCTTGGAGTCAACCATATATTGGGTGAGGATTAGGCTATGCTTATGGAGGAGACGAGACCCAAAACGATCAAAAACGTTAGGTGAGATGGCTAAGCTCAAGTATGACATAAGAAAGGCGAAAAATATTAAAGGAAAGTTCAAGCGATGAGTTACACCATATGGTTTGGTCGGTCCAAGTGAGGTCTCATCTAGTGGAACCGAAACAGAAAAGACTTGCCAATGCGTGGAAAGTTAGTGATGCATCTATATGTGGCAAGCATAGCAATTGCTTGCAATAAAAGATAAACATCAGGTCAAAAAATGGTATTTTGGTAAGTTGACTAAAATACCGAAAACTATCTTGGATCAAAACCACAGTGCTTGAGTAGTGCTTGGGAGAGTAGTTTAGATCAAGAAGAAGCTAAGAAGATCAAGATGGATTAAAGGCTAATGTCTTAGCGGATTTGGGCTTATGTGTTTTGAAAAGCGTGTATAAGTGTAGACCTGTGTTGTGTGGGGTTAATAGGTTTCCTCTATATGTGCTAAGTGGGTAGTATCTATTATGGTTAGATATGTATTGGTTGCCTATCAATTTAATGGGTTAGGATATAGCTAACTATCCAATTCTAGCTATTGAAGTCGAGTGTTGTGTGTTAAGTTAATTTGAGTGCATGCACGGTATGGAAGCCATTGGATGGTTGTGTTGAGTTGCGTGATACATGATTTGGTTAACGTGAGCCAAGTGCATGAAATTTGTGCTCGAAATCGGATTGCTTTTCCTTTAGATGTGCAGATGGCTTGGAGAATAGTGGTTGTCAATAGCAATGAACTGGACTAGGTGGAGAAGCTAAGGTCTGAGCAGTCAAGTAAGTACAAATGAGACTACATGGCTCAAGCGGGAAGCACAAAAGAAGCAAGGATCATGATGAAGCGAGTTGGTGTATGTGGTGTGCCAAATGACGAGGGCGATGCATGTAGAGATGGTTCAGAGGAGATGAAACCCAACTAGAGATGCTGGTTAAGATTTCTTGTGAGCCTCTATATAAAATGAAGGAGAGGAGGTGGCTTAGGGGTTAAGTTTTGGGAGTCTTGACTAAGCTTTGAGAGTTAGGATTTTTAAGAGGGAAACTTTGTGCGTATGCTCTATAGAGAGGGGGATCTGTCCTTCAAGAGTGGAGTGGGTTTAAACATTCATCTCTAAGTAAAATAAAGATTCAAATTTCAACTCAGTGAGTTTTGCCATGGATTTCTCCTTATACTTTTAATTTGTTTGGTTTTTGTGTTTGAATTTCCTCTCTCCTTAATCTTGCTGATTCCCAAGGATGTGTGGATGATGAAAGAACCTCTTAGAGGCTAGATTCCTTCCATCTAGACAATCATATATCAAGCTCTTGGTATTTGTCTCAGTTTGCCCTGTTTTGATGTAAGATGTATTGTCTTAGACAAAGGTTAAAAATTTGTTGAGTAGCTTGTCGATCCATTAATAGAATAGATTCATAGGTCCTTCAGGAAGCTATGTTGAAAGTTTCAACTCATTTGGTTGAGTAAATTAGAAATTATGTTATTTTGAGTTATTAGCAGTGGGCTGCTCTCTGTCTTGGAATGGTTAGTGGCCAGCTTGTGCCTTGGCCCATTTGTTATTTCTTTTGTTCCCTTCACTTATTAGATTTTGATTTGTGCTCATTTTTCACTGTATATCTGATCTTATTAGTTTTTCATAGCTAATTAAGTGAAGAAACTAAAAGAAGTTGATTTTATAATAGTTGAAAAAGAGGAAACGAATATTTACCTCTTTCCAGTCTCCGCTATCGGGCCCACGTTCTCCTTTTTCTGGATGTTTGACGTGGTTGGTAAGTCGGTGTTGGGTGCATGTCGCTGTATTGTTATGGGACGTGATCACGTGAGTGGTTTGGTTGCTGTGGCCTGTGTGTGCATGCAATTGGAAATGATCGAAATGACTCGAGATGATCCGTTTCACTCTGCTACTTTCGATTAGTGGCACATTAGTAGACGATTAATAACGCAGCCTCCTGTGCGTCGCACTGTGTGAAAGGGTTTTGATTAGGGCCAGATCCTGTTCTTTCCTTTTCTGTCCAGCTTTTATTTTGACCTAAAGGGAAAGGAATATTTTTTTTTAAAAAAAAAGACATGGGAAACAATTACTGACGAGTCTTTGATCCTTCCATCGGCTCTCAACGACCTGGTCAACACATTTGGATCATGGTTTCCAACTTCACTCTCTCAGACCAGTTATCATCGATATGTACAAAAGAGGGGCCCTGGTTCGAATTAACTTACATCACCAAAGCTGGCATCACATAAATCCTCAACTTGTCACGATCTTGAGTCTTGACTATTCTGATGATGTCCTCAGCTTTTGGGCTCACTCTAGTTGAAAGCACCAGATGTACAACCCATAGGCGTAGCCCAACTAGTGCCATTTTAGAACGTTCCAAAACTCCAAAGTTGTCGTAATCTTGACCGTACCCCATTTCCCATCATTTGGAGGCTTTCTTGGGCTCACTTTTGTCGAAAGCACAAGATGTAAAAAAAATGGCCAGCATATACGACAACCACCTAGTAGCGCTTCAAAGTGTACGTATACCTTCCAATCACATATCGCGTATGAGGTGAGATGGCCTGCCAAAGCCTTGCCTCGGAGAAATATGGTGCTCTAACTAGGTTTTGCCTTAACCTTTTGGTTGCGTCTTTTAACTAAAATTATATTATAGTAGTTGTTAGATTTTCTGAGAAAAATGAATAAAAAAGAGAAAAATTAAAAAATCTTTTGAGAATGAGAAAATTAGAAAAAATTGAGAAAATTAGAAAATCGAGCTACAATAACTCAGTAGAGCTACATTAGCAGCTACCGTGGCTTGGCAGGTGCTTGCCATGCCCGATAGATCTAAAAAGGGGTTATTTTTGAAAAAACGAGTGTTTAGGAGCTAAATTTAAAAAAAAATGTCTAGAGGTCATTTATGTGCTTAATTCAAAAAAAAATAGACAACTATGTGCGTTGTAGTTGCTACTTGCTGCCTAGGCATGACCCTAAATGGCTAAATCTAGCATTGGGCCAAGCTAGGCCTACTTTGCCTAGGTTGAGCTCGTCTTGAGCCAGGTTTTAGGTATCAGTGTGTGCCTCACATCTTGATCTTAAGACCTTGCCCAGTCTAGTAATGTTTTTGGTTTCAAAGGAAACGAGGGAGCATGGAGAACTAGAACAAAAATAATTAAGATTCACTTTATACATATAACAATATATATATATATATATATATATATATATATATATATATATATATATATATATATATATATATATATATATATTATATAGCATCAAATATATTCAATATAATATGATGATACTTCAATATAATCGATAATAGTATATGATGGTAAAGAAGTAGTGATCGAAATGCTACCAATATGAAGAAGTCTGATAATAATATTGGTTAGTTGCAGCAAGCTGAAGGAACTGACGGCAAAATCACAAATAAAAGTTGATCGGCATTGGTAAAATACATCATCCGATCTCAATGATCTGTTAAAAAAGAACAAAATTATTTAAAATTTTCAAGTAAAAAACAGTAGAACGATCAAATGTAAGTTAAGGCATTATCTTTTAGTATTTATGTTCTTTCAAGTTTCTAAAGCGATGAACCACAATATCATTGGTAATTTTCATCAATTCTTCTTTCAATTAATTGAAAAAGTCAATTAGATATTTGTATATTCCATAGTTCAAGTATAATATAGTAGAAAAATACATTCAGTGGCTTACTTACTTGATATTACGATCAAATAGTATAATTTTGTCTCCGATTTGCAACGAGTTAGGCCGGTATTTCAAAAATCGAAATTGAAACCCTAAGTTTTAACCTACAATTCGACAAAAATTAATCAACAATCACCACCTTGAATTCTTAACTCACAAATTTAGCCATGTTATTGAAACAAATCGAAAAAATTGAGAGAAATTTAGAGCAAAATACATATTGATCCGATGGACCTAAGTTTCATTTGGCCAGCGAGAGTGTGAGACAACAAGGATCAGGCGGCGCCACGGTGAGATGGTAGACGAGGGTGGTCAGTGGTGCCGATTTCTCCCATTCTCCGGTGACTGGTCATTATCTAGCTGGGTGCGGTTGTGTGGTGGATGTGATGCGCATCTTCTGGTCGACCATACGAGACGAACATGCATCGAGAGCTGCTGCGAGGTGACACGCTTCGGGATAGATTAAATGGACGCCGTGGACTATTGCGGTCCTCTCTCTTAGGTTGGCTCAAGGACTGGCTTGGCTTGCTGTAGTTGCCTCATGGGCTGAGGGAAGTGAAGGCTCCTTACGTGCTGCTAGCTACTGGGATTTTGGGCTGCTACTGCTCGTGCTGAGTTTGACTAGGGGGTTTACACATAGACTGAAAGTGCTGATCTCTGCTAAAAATTTTTTAGACCCAGTGTCCTATGATATCAGGGGCCCTAACTTAGCTCCACCCATGTGAGAGAGTCAAATAAGTTTTTTCCTCGAATCCTTACATTGAACATTTTACCTTTTGGAACGCCTTCCCCCTTAGCCTAAATAAGAAGTTTCACTTGCTTTTGACAAAAGATAATGTTAGAAACTTGTTATTAACTATGTGCTAGTTTTCCCAATTTTTTTGGGCCACAAAAAACTAACGCATTTAGTTTTTCTTTTAAATTTTATTGGGAGCTTTAGCATTCACTTAAGAATAGACATCCAGGTGAATCCTAGAATTCGAACAAGGTGTGCGAGAGGACAACTCCACCGCTTTACCAGGCCGGATCATTTGTTTCAGGGGCGGATCTATAGTAGTTCATGGGTGTTCAGCTGAACACCCAAATTTTTTGACAAAAAACCTATATATATGAGGTATAATACATATATATATATATATTTAATTGGGCCAAAATAGCTATTTTGTAGCCTGCAGTCCAACACTATTCAATTAAACCATCACCCCGCCGGCTCGATGCGGAAACGCAGCATGGCCCAGCCCATTTTGCGCGTGTGCAGGCAGCGGCGATAGATCCTGCCCGTGGCTGAAGCGCCGAGCCCGACTCCCCAACCCTAACCCTAGCAATAGCAGAGCAGACGAGCTGCAGCCCGCGTCCGCGCGTCAACCGCGCCTCCGGCCCGCCGCCCGCATCGATTTGGCTCCGTGCGACTGGCCGACCGCGCCTCCACCCTCCACGGCGCGCGCCGACCGCGCCCACCCTCCGCCCTCCGCTCTGTCGGCACCGCCAGATCTGGGCTCTGGCTCCACACCGGCGCTCTCCGGCCCTCCACTCCACCGGCACCGCCAGATCTGGGCTGCAGCTCCGCGAAAGTGCGCCGCCGCCCTCCGCTCCGCCGCACCGCCAGATCTAGGCTCCGGCTCCGCCCGAGACGCCGCACGACCGCGACCGCCGATCGCGCCTCCACCCTCCGGCCCTCCACTCCACCTACGACCGCCGACCCGTCGTCCAGTAGGCAGCAGTCCAGCTCCGCCGCTCCAGGCCTCCGGCGACTGGCCCTCCACTCCAACTGCGTCCGCCACTGGCAAGTCGCAATTGAAATCTTTCTAGTCCTTCCGAGAATCAGCAACTGAAACTTCATCCTTCAGGCTTCAGAGGTCAACTTTTTCACATGCTATTTCATGAGCTCGTGTGCAACATTCGGTTATCTTAATTAAGGTTTGTCTAGTGACACACTATAAAATTGAGAACACAAGCTCTATATTTAGAATAGCAAGAGTTACTCCAGGAAATTATAATCTCCAATCATGGAACAACAATGCTGCCACTGCCCATAAGCTTCATTTGGGTAAAAGATGCATAATAGTGGCCACAAGAACACAAAAAGTTTTGTATGTGAGTATGTAGTATGTGAGTGTGTTGAAAATGAGCAATGCTTGTATATGAGTATGTGCTTCATATTATTCGTCAATGATTACACATTGTCCGTCGTCCAATTGAAGCATCGCTGAGTTAATTTGTGAAATTTTGCAATTGTTTTGTAATTTCTTCATATTATTTGAGATATTATCCCTAGTACGAATAATTGTATGTTAACTATTGCTACTGTAGATCTTTATGTTTTGTACTGAAAAATATTTTTACAACTTCGAATACTCATTTTAAAATTTCTGCATCCACCGCTTATCTAACCCCTCGTTGTCGTGCTACAAAGTAGTTCTTCAAATTCAACATCACTGAGACATCCAGCAGCTGTAGGCGATCGCCTCTTGATCCGAACAGACGCACTTTCCCCTCAACTACTTTTGCTACCTGATACGTCACCCGCCATCGTTCATCTACCGTAAGGCGATGTGCATGCACAACAGCTAGTAGAGCAACTTCAGCAGGACCCTCAAACAAGCCTCTAAACTAAAATTTGAGGACTAATGATAAAAACACAGGTCCAGCAGGGCCCCTACTCAGACCCTCAAAAGTAGGAGGCCATCAAATTCACCCATCAAGCCCTCATTCCTGGGGATCCTGGAGGAGGCCCCTACTTTTGAGGGTCTGAGTAGGGGCCCTGCTGGACCTGTGCTTTTGATGGCAGTGTCTATTAGGACGAATTTGAGGGCCATGATTTGAGAGCTGCTGCTGGAGTAGATGCAAAAAAATCAAGCTCTCAAATGGTAAGAGAGCCTTCAAATTAAAAATAGAGATATTGATTTAAAGGCTACTGCTGGAGATGCTATTAGCATTGGCACTGCACACCGAGCACACGGCGAGCAGCGCCGTGCGCGCGAGCGCGAGCCCCCGAGTCCCATGTTTCCCAAAGATTTTCCCCGCGCCGGCCTAGTCTGCTTCAACAAAATGACGTGACTTTTAGTTTTTTTGCTGAAACGCAGTCTGCTTTATCAAGGTGACGTGACTTTTAGTTTTGAGTTGAAATACAGTGATGGTTGGTTTTTCTGAGATGTTTAATAAAAAAATAAAAAATAAAGAACACTACTATATTTCCAAGATAATACAAAGGAAAAAAAAGAAAAAATCACGTTGAAAAATAAAAACCTTATGAGAAGTGCTTCGATGCTTTTCTCTCTAATAAAAGTAATACTAATATCAAAACACATTAAAAAAATAAATAATAATATATATCCATCATCCATCATATTTTAAAAATTATATAAATTACTGCAAAAAAAGCATAAAAACACCTACTATACTTTTTACTTTTTACCTTCTGCGAAGCCCAAGCTGTTTCGAATGGGCCATAAAAGCCACGTTTGTTTGTCGGGGCCTGCCCCGCGACCGCAGCCAGCAGAAAGCGCGCGGGAGGACGAAACCCATTTGGACGGTGCGGAATCATGTGCTCGGCCGCCGCGTTGGACGCCCGGCGCTTGGCGACCTCAGCTGCCGGGAAGCTAAATGCTGGGCCTCGAAACAGCTCGACAGCGGAGGCCTGCCGAGGGCGGCTGAAGCTAGGGCGAGCTCCACGTAAGTTTCCTGGGCCCAACACGATGGCACCTGTTTTCTTGTGCCATATAGTTCCCTCAGTTCAGCACTCTTGCCGGCATTGAGAGGATAAAGGACCTATTCATTTTCAGAAGTAAGTATATATATTTTAATTTATCTTATGTTTTTTTTCTAGACTATGGTTCTGGTTTTTGGTTCTCACGTGGGCCATTTACCTAGTTTTCTTTACCCACAATGAGTTTTGCCATACCGACACGCTTGGACGATGGCGGCACTGCCAGCGTTAAAGGTGACACGACCATGTTGGATAAAAATAAATCTTATATGATTTTTTTGTTCTTGCAAACAACACCGCTACTGTGACGTGAGTCCTACGTATCCATAGCGATTCCAAGCTAACGTAATCGTTGACGATTGTGTCACCTTTGCAAGATCTAGAGTCCCTCGCGAGAACAATTAGGAAGCCTAGCATGTTCAACGACTCAGACTTTATGTAACTGGTTGTTCCTCTAACGACTTCAATATAAAGGTATTTATGTATATATATCGAGCACATAAAGCACTATGGTAAAAAATTTTCAAACTTCTTCGTGACACTTTGCATGGTAAGATTATATTACTAACTATGTATGTCAACCAATGAATGAAAAAAAATACAATGCATGCATCTAGAAGCAGTTTGATATGCAGCCATGCCATCCCACGTGATCGATGTGTAGCAGGCATAACGACGTCTGCATTATCATTTCCGTTGAAAGTGTGCAGCCAGGGATGGTAATGGTACCCATTTACTCGTATACCTGTGAGTAAATATTCTAATGGAGTTAGATATGGTATATTTTCTTTACCTACGGGTATGAAAATAGAAGAACACTTTACCCATTGGGTAAACGGGCACAGGTATGGGTAAGCTCCACCCGTACCTGCTCCGCCCGTTTACCTATGATATAGATTGACATGTGGCGCAATCATAGCAATATCTCTAATTGCCAAGGTAGAATGGTATCTTCCTGTAATTCCCCGTTTGAAGCGCTTTTTTTGTGAACCCAAAGTACATAAAACTGTTGCGTTGGTACTTGAAGGAGCGTAAGAACGGTGAAATACTAAGACACCTTACTGATACCGCCCAGTGGAGAAACATCGATAGGAGGTTTGCAGACTTCGATGCAGAACCGAGAAATGTAAGGATTGGATTGAGTACAGATAGAATGAATCCTTTCGGTAACATGAGCAGCCGACATAACATTTGGCTATGACTCTCTGCATCTACAACTTTCCTCCTTGGTTATGTATGAAGCGGAAGTATATTTTGCTATTGATACTTATCCAAGGGCTGAATCAACCTGAGAATGATATTGATGTGTACTTAGCATCATTGGTGAAAGATTTAAAATACTGTGGATTGAAGGGGTACATGTATGAGATGCATACAAATGAGATAAGCTCACTTTACGCTCCTTGTTGTTCTGCATTATAAATGATTATCCTGCTCTTGCTAACCTGTTGAGCCATAGTACAAAGAGGCTAAAACATGTACTCACTGCTTAGATGATACTGAGAGTGTGTGGCTGAAGCACTCGCACAAAACTGTGTACATACATCACCATAGATTCCTTCGGAGAGCTCATCTATACCGCAGGATAAAGAAACAATTCAACAGAGAGAAGGAGAACAGTTCAACTCCAAGGCATTTAAGCGAAAAAGATGTTTATGATATTGTTAAGGATTTAAATGTTGTGCTCAAAAATGACATAAATCGAGGACCCGTGACAAGAACATGTGGAAGAAAATATCAATATTTTAGGACTTATCTTATTGGAAGCACCTAGAAGTTCGTCACTGTATCAACGTCATGCATATAGAGAAAAATATAAGTGACATCTTGATTGGTCTCTTACTGAACATTTGTGACAAAACAAAGAATAGTGTCAACGCATGGTTTAACTTGGTTGACATAGACATCATACCTGAGTTAGCACCGACAAAGACCAATAAAGGACGTACGTACCTTCCCACTTCTTGTTACACTTTGTCCAAGACTGAGAGAACTGGACTGTGTCACTGCTTATATGGTGTGAAGTTTCATTTGGTTACTCCGCCAACATGAAGAAATTTATTTCGATAGAAGATTTGAAATTAATTGACATGAAGTTTCGTGATTGTCATATATGGATGACACAGATGCTCTCTATTGCAATTAGAAGTTTTTTGTCGATCGAGGCCCGAGAGACAATCAGGAGATTGTGTTATTTCTTTAACACAATTGCTTAAAAGGTCATCGATCCCGAAAGACTAGATACTCTGCAGGATGAGGTGGTGATGACTCTGTGTCATCTTGAGATGTATTTTCCTCCATCATTTTTTCATATCATGGTCCTTCTCATTGTTCACATTGTGTGGGAGATAAAAATGTGCGGGCCCATATTCCTACATAGCATGTACCCGTTCAAGAGGTTCATGGAAATTCTCAAGTTCTATGTACGGAATCGATCTTGGCTGAAGGGCAGCATTGTCGAAGGTTATGCAACCGAAGGGGTCATTGAGTCTTATGTCAATTACATGGCTCAGGTTAAACCGATAGTTGTACCTTAATATCGCCATGAGGGGAGGCTCGAGGATATCAGGACCATCGGAAGAAAAAACAATCACTCCAGATATGGATGCGTATGCTCAAGCCCATTTCATGGTCTTACAACACATGACTAAAGTATCCACATACATTGAACAACACAAGGATGTGTTTCGGCAACAACATCCGAAGCGGCCAGATATTTGGATCACAAGATAATACAACAGTCGGTTCAACCAATGATTGAAGGAGCGACTCGTTAGGAGCTCATCAAGTGATATACTGACATGGTTGGCAAAAGGGCCAATATTTATAGTTGTGACAAAGCAAGTATACGACATAAATGGATACACAGTCTATACACAAATTCAGGATGTAAAGAGCACTAACTAGAATAGAGCTATTTGCATAGATGTGTTCTGTACCGATGGGTTGAGGAGCTCCAATTATGGGTTCATAAAGGAGATTTGGGAGCTCGACTACATGCTTTTCAAGATCTCTCTGTTTCGGTGCCATTGGATCCGTCTCCCACAGGTGAAGGTTGACAAGTACGATGTCACTACCGTGGACCTCAAACGTGTCAGATACAAAGACGATCCATTCATACTCACTAACTAACTCGTTCAATTTTTCTATGTAACTGATCAGGCAAATAAGAAACGCCAAGTAGTTTTTCATAGAAAAAAGAGGATTGTTGGAGTTGAGAATGCAGTGGACGAGGAAGAATACAATCAAATTGACGAGTTGCCTCCTTTCAGAAATGTCATAAGGGTTGAGGAAGAACAACTTGACGAAACTAGTTACATACGCGTCGATCATCATGAAGGACTAATTTTTTTTAATGTAAATAGGTAAGTGGAATGATGAATGAAATGTTTATAAGTGGAATGATGAATGAAATGTTTATGTGTCATATGTTCTGTATTTGTATTTATGTATGTATATATATATATATATATATATATATATATATATATATATATATATATATATATATATATATATATATATATATATATATATATATATATATATATATATATATATATATATATATATATATATATATATATATATATATATATTATATGTGTGTGTGTGTGTGATTTTGTGTTATGCATATGAGAATATGTGATATACACACACACATATGTGAATTTGCATTTATGTATATGAGAATGAGTCATATATATGTGAATTTGCATTTGTGTATTGACTGAAAAGTAATTCACCGATGGTTCTACTTTAGAACTGTGTGTGATGTATATTTTTCACAGACGGTTTTAAAGTGTATCCGTAAGTGATGTTAATTGTCACAGACGATTCTAAAGTATAACCGTCTGTGATGTGAATTTGTCACAAACAGTCCTAAATTAGAACCGTCTGGGATGTTATTATCATAGACGGTTCTACTTAGAACTGTCTGTGATGTGCAATCTATTTATATTCGGATTCTAGGATTTGCTCACGCTCCCATGCACTCAGACTCCTCCCCCGAGCCCGCCGCCTCCTCGCCGACGCACCTCCTCCCTGAGCACACCTCCTCCGTGAGCACGAACGCTGCCCTCCTCCCTGAGCAAGGTAGTTACCCCGGTCATGACCTCTGTGCTCTGCTCTGTTCTCATGGCTCATGGCCTCATGGGGTACATTGTTCTTGCAATGAGCCTAGCTTGCCTCTGCTGCCTTTTCGAAGGCTTGGATTGCCGCTGTCTAGTGAGCTTTTACTTTCTAAAATTTCTATCGTGCATAAAGTTTGCCGTGCTAGTAGTTTAGTTCATTATCTTTGAAAATCTGTGAATAGCACTAGCACTAAGAGGACTTTTGCATAATAGATTGTGTCTGTTTTGAGAATGCTTGATGAGAAAACTTGTCATATTAGATATGATTGTGACTATCAATTGAAGTATTCTGCTAGCTTTTGATTTTGTCGATTGCTAAGATAGATACTTCTATTTCGGTATAGTTTACTGTTCTTCTAATTATTGCTGAATTCAATTGATACCGCAGTAGCATATATTTGTTATATACTTCTGGTTATTGTCGAAACTATGTTGGCATTGCAGTTGTACTCTATTTCTATTTGTGCTTATAGCATTCAATTGACTTTGTCTCTTATCTTAGGCAATTTATACATTGTCAGACTAGCAGAATAGTAAAGAGATAGTCACTTTGATTATTGATATATTGACAAGAGTGGACAAAAGCCAAGATTTAATCTTGTGCAACTCCCCAACTGAGAGCAAACTCACAACTTTAATCTATGTAATATGTAGTTCATAAATGCCTACTTTCCTGTACAGTTTAGCATATTATCATGTGTTAATGATCTGAATGTTTTATCTATTTTGAGATATAATAGGTTTATCTTCATGTTATTTACATACTGCTGGATGTATACTTTACTATTAACACTTGGATTTGGAATTAACCTAAAATTATTGCTAAAACCACCTAATGTCCAAGCATGTGAAGATGTCATTTCTATTATCTTCATGTCACTTGGATTTTGAGAGAGAATAGGTTTATCTTCATGTCACTTGTATTATATTGTGAAGATGTCGCCCGCTCATTCTTCGTCATCGTCACCTCATTCGTGTGATGCACCGTCCTCTTGAAATCCAAGAGCCATGGAAGAGGACTATCGAAAAGGCTCAAGGGCCGATTTACCATCATAGATGTCGAAATGTCTGGGACCCCTCTCAATTCTCATCGGGAGTGTCCACATTCCAGATAATGGTTAGAATAGTTGCACAGGAACAGGTTGAGATCACATATGATTTGTGGAAGAACTTGAGCAAAGATCAGGAAAATGAGCTGGTGATGAAAATTTTTCGATCGTTCGAGATCCCGGAAGAACACTAGGCCTGCGTGCAACAATATGTGTTGATAGCAGCGTGCAAAGCGTGGAAGTACTTCAAGAACATGCTTATCAAGCAATACGTGGAGAAGGATCTAAGCCCTTCTAGAAGTATCCATTCCTAGAACCGTGCTGGCAAGAGTTTATGGCGAAGAAGACGACAGATAAGTTCAACTACAAACCATCTATGATAGTTAGCTATCACAGACGGTTCAAAAATTGTTTGTGATGATCTCATGTTATTGCTGATCTATAAACTCAGATGACTCATAAAATTATCTATGATAATATTTTTAAATCATCTATGATATTTTTTTTGTAGTAGCGAAGATTTTGATCCTCTCAGGCCATCAAAATGCGTTTTTCTTTATCCCCTTGGAAAGTTGGAACCCCTTGGGAAAAAAAGCTACCTCGGCGTCGACGTCCGAATGTCTAATGGCCGGGGATAAGGCTGTGGCGCCGGCTTAATTTCTACTACGAATTGACTCGCCTTTCATATGATACCATGTATATGGCAGCTACTTCACATGACACCATGTATGTGTCTCGAAATCTTTTTCTTTTTTTGACGATAAAGATAATCTTATGTTTTTTCGCAGACGTGATGCCTTACGTTACTAGGATCGCGCACACCACAAGCTTTATCTTTACCGTCTAGTTGGACCAAGTCCATTATTGGCTTAGATTCTTTTAGACTGTTATTTAGAAGTTATGATTTAAATTTTAGAATTATGGCTATTCGTGAGAGAGTACGAAAAGAGAAATACCCATATATAATTTTAACTGATATATATAAAATTAATATAAATTTACTATAATTAACCTATAGATCTCTAGTTAGGTGGTTGTGCTCTTAGACACGATTTGCAATATGTCGTGTCTTCGTTTCACATAAAAGCGTTAATCCAGAGGTCGTTGAATTGCGTTTGGGCCTGATCGTTTATATAAAATTTGTGCTTTCACGCTCTAAACTGACAATATATATTTTGTGCTCATACACCCAATTGGCAAATGTGGGACTAATATAATTCTACCCCTTATGCCATGTCCTCACATGGACTTAATTAATAGTCACTTTAGCTAGGTATCAGTGTATCACATACAACGGCTAGCCCTCAAAAGGATCCGACATTATCTTCACTCTTAGCACAGCACTCATTCATTTTGTGTCATCACATAAACCATACAACATTACACATGCCATGCACCATATATCTGCGCCGCCCTTGGCCCGCGCGAGTCAGCTCTAATCAATACTATATTACCTCCTGTGATCATCCTGGATCCAACTAAAGCCATAATTTTTCTTACACTAGATAAACTGTGAAACCCCTCCGCTTATGTACTGTGCTAGCTAGCTCTCATAGCTCCATCGGTTGTCTATTTAATTTAGGATGTATCTAGACATCATCTAGATATTTTTTTCTACCAATTATCTAAATTTAAAACTGCTAGATTAAAGATCTAATAACCCTTATTTTTTTTGAGGGGGAGCTTTTTTGGAGGGGTCATTTCTTGTCTCCCTTTTGTTCTAGATGAGATACATATTACGTAACTGATTGCAACTGGTTTTTGTTCGAGTGATGGATCGATTACTGATCGATCGATACCCATCCCATGTGTTTGGATGAGCGTAGTGAGGCCCATCTAGGGCATGCCATGAGAGGTGGAATTAACTAACTGATGTAGGGTGTGTTTGATTGCTTGTAACAAATAGTATGTGTATGGGAATGTTCTGATCTCATGGATGAAGGGTAAAAAGATGTGCTTGGTTACTTGAACTGAGAATCAAACCATTTTGAATGGTAGGATACAAGTTTGAGGAATATTTCTTTTAGATACTAAACCATCCTGCTTGCCAAAAAAAGACTGAACCACATGGTCCCGAGATCATTCCTTCTATTCAACTTCTTCCTACCAACCAAACACACACTGAAATAAAGGGTACTGATAAATATCACCTAGATATTTTCTTTCTATCATCTAGATTTATGACTGTTGAATTAGAGATTCAACAGCCACGAATTCCCCCCCCCCCAAGAAAAAAATCTCTCCCTCCAAAAAAAGGGGCCGTTGGATCTCTAATCCAATAGTTTCAAATTTAGATGATTGTTATAAAGAAAATATCCGGTGATATCTAGACACACCTAATACCAGCCATGCTGCGGCAGGCATGCACTTTGTCCTACATTTATGCCGATTTGACCGGCCGAGGAGGATTCATTTCAAGGATAAGATCGTTTGGCATACTCACCGTGGGTGTTACTGGATTGAATACAAATAGAATAGTACGGATACATATTGAAATTCAAAAGTCTTAATATATCGAATAGTTTAGATACAGATATAAAGTAAAATGAATAACCCGAATATATTTGATACCCAGCACATGTCCTCCCATGCCTGGTGGCCGTGCCGATCGAGCTACACGATGGACGCGTGGCACTGCGACAAACTGGCCAGCTGATCGATATACGTACGAGGCTAGGAAGGGAGAGGCTGTGATCGTTTTGGCTTCAGCTTTTAACTTCCGGCTTATTTTTCACTATTCATAAATTTCGTCTTTTTTGAACTTTTGACTTTTTATTGAGCTTTTTTGCCGGTTCTTTTTTCCCGTATTTGTTTGTATTACATGTAATGGGCTAACATATTTTTTATATATTTTTATTTTTTAAATTTAATTATGCTAAATAAGCCTCTGTCAGCTACAGTATTTTTTCAATCAGCTACAGTGTTTTTTCAGTCAACTACAATACTTTTCAGCCATAAACCACTAAAAAAAGTTCAAATGAGCACCACCTAAAACGACATGCGTGTTGTCGGTAGAAAGACATGAAAAAGGATGTACCTTTTAATTGTTCCTGCGAAATCTACACGGCTCCATGGATACGTTCGGCTAAAAAGGGGATATGTCTGAGCGAAATGCTTCAACGCTGATATCCTCGAGTGAAAGCATAAATTTTTACAGAACTGCTGAACATAAGTCGAATGTTTTTTTTGGGAAAATCATATAAATTTCTCACCCTTTGATCTGCTTTAAGATTCGTGCTCCGATAGGATAGTTGCGAATGTGTATGATGCTGACGTTGCTCAAAAAAGAGACAAAAGTCGGTGACAAGATAAATGCAGAAATTGATGCCCTTTTGGAATTTTAGCCTCGCTGGCCAGTCGGTAAAAGGAAAACGTTTATACAGGAGAAAAGGGCTTCTTTATGTTTTACCGTAAGGAAGATAATGGCAATCTTATCTAGTCGAAAGCGATACACATATATTCTCTTTGCCCACAAAAGAGTAATGCCCTATAATATGCGAGTCAAAACGTATTAAATTTGACCAAATATATTGTCTAGAAATGTATAATTTGAGTACACAAAGAAGGTACATGTGAATTTGCCGTAAAATAACACTTTCATGGCATTACCTTTTATAATATATGATAATAAAATTTACTGATTAAAGTGGCATCTTGTTAACTTTAAAAAATAAAAAACATCGTTATTTTTGTGACGGGAGAGAGTATGTGTTTAGTGCGTAGATGCTCCATTCATTGACTGACTGCATCATATTGGAAACGTAGTTAAGCTACAGGAAAAAAAGCTTTTATCACTGGTCACAATAGGAAGTTACGGTTAACCCTTTTCACCTTACCTTTTTTAAAGATAACTTGTTCGCCTTGGACCTATAATGTAACATTTTTAAATATTTAGATTGGTTAGATGGAAAGAACACAGGTAGATCCGTCATAAAATGCTTACATAATATTGTTTTAGAATAACATTTGCAATTATATTACGATAAAAACTAATAGCCTAAGTTTCAACATTATTATTTTTAGATGGAACGCTATGTTTCCATTAACCGGATTGCACGGCCAAATCCACGGCTACCGCACAATTTACAAATTCAAGGATATTATTAAGCCAGCTTGTAGCATCGAGTATGATGACTAGAGGAGGTGAGTAGGAGTCTAAATTAAATTCGAGGCTTTTCAAAATCTTTCTGTTTGAACAGAAGCAAAACTCTTCACTCAGTAGCATGGAAGCTATGAAGATTAGAGACAAATAACTATAAGGAAAGATTCGATCAAAACCGAGCAAAACGTGCTTTCACAACCCCCGGCAGTCTGACCTCTACATATATGACGGTTTGACCTCCATAAAGGGGGTGGTCTGACCTCTACATACATGGCGGTCTGACCACCATGAAGGGGTGGTTTAACCTCTACATATATGGTGGTCTAACCTCTATGAACAATAAAATCAGGGGATAAATAGTAATTTTAGAGCTATTTCAAATCCAAATAATATGATTGCGGACCCCTGCCTTTACGATTGCGGCAATGGTTGGCCTTATGGCCAGCCGCACCACAAACAAAGCAGATAATCTCCTCCTCCTTCTTCATTTTCTTGTCTTTGAGCTTGTTCTAGGGCTGGTTCTTGAACTTTTGTTTCCCACTGCCTGCATTGCTCCTGACCTCCACTTGATAAGCCTTTCCTGCACCGTCACTGGCTCTAGTACGCTCTTCAACATCAATAGCAGTGGATAGCTCATTGAGAGTCAAGTGCTCCTTCATATGTCTACGAGTAGTCATGAAGTCATGCCACGAGGGCAGTAACTTAGCCAAAATGACATTAACTTAGAACTTCTCTGGTAGGATGCAGTACTGACTTAAGTCACGTACATGGAGTTATAGCTCGTGGAGCTGCTCCATCACTGACCGCCCTTTTACCATCTTAAAGTTCAAGTAGGCAGCAGTTATGAAAGACTCATTGCCATTATCCTCTTCGGAATACTTGAAATCAAGTTCGTCCTAGAGTTGTTTGGCATTAGTGAAGTTAACATAGACGTCGAACAGCCCGTATCTCTCCTAATTGATATATCCTCTAAATGGCATCCTTTCAAATAATATCATCATCTTCTTACAAGTGGTGTCTTCTTACAAGTGGTGTCTCCTTCAAATAATATCAAATGAAAACCATTGAAGATGAAGTGTTCAATTTGACCTTGTGAGATACAAGTTGATTACAAATGGCATCAAGTTTGACAAATAGAATAAATCACACTTGGTGTCATGTATATCTTCAAGTGGTATCAACTCTCTACAATTGGAATTAATTATAATTGGTATCATTTAAACTTACAAGTGATGTTTTTCACAAGGGGTATCAAACTTCATCATAAGTGGTATAAATATTAAAGTGGTGTATACCTTTTATGGAAAAGACAAAAGAACCACAAAACTTTAAAAAGTACCTAGTATAAACAAGTGATACCTATTTATGGACAAAAGATTTACAATTGGTATCCTTGATTCTTGGTGCTAGATCATATAAAGAGAGAAAGATTAAATAAAAAGAAAGATATGTGAAAAGAGAAGGAAATTGCGTGTCAAAGAATAAGATAAATGCTAAGAAGAATCTTTGTGTAAGAGGGAGTTTTCTTTGTGAAAAACTTATATAGTATTTTGGGCTTACTAAAGCAAAAAAGATGAAGTATTATTATTGAAAAACTATTTTACCCATTTGCCCAAGAATGTTTTATGGATCTTGTAAATAAATATGATTTATTCTCACTTGCTTCAATTGGTATTCATGGAGTGAAAAACTAATGATATACAAGATTAGCTTTTCAAAAGAGCCCCTTTGGTCAAAATCAAACATCTTGTTTAAAAAACTAAATTTTATATTAAAAAACTAGATAAAATTACTCAAATATGCATTTCAAATGTTTTCAAAGCATTTTAGAGTAAAAACAATTCTATGTTGGAAACCAAAAGGAGAATTTGGCCCCCAAAATGATCTAATATGATGTTGATTTTGGATTAAATGATATATTTCCCTAAATCAAAATCCATTGAGAATTTGAAAAAGTGTTCAACAAAAATTCAAATGGTTGGTCATTTTAAACATTTCTTTAGTTCAAAGTTTTTACAAAAGACCAACTATTGAAAAGTTATATTCATTTGAATCTCATTCAAAAACAAATATTGACTCCAATGACCTATTCTTGCATATAATGAGTTTTTGCTTTTTGATCTAGACTTATTTGTGTATCTTGGTTTGAAATAGTACTTTTAACTCATACAAAGCTATGAAAGTTAAAAACTCCTAAAAATTAAATTGAATTGGATTTTGAGCTCTAGTTGAAAAATCATCTTTTATTATGCTTTCAAAGTACATTTTGGCACATATTTTCAATGGAAACTCTTTTTTCGCAAATTCTTGTTGAAAAAGTTTCTTAAAGTCCAAAGTTTATTCTTGCAAAATATGAAAGCATTTCAAACTAATTTGCAAAAGTTATGTCTCTTTGTCTCTTTGCTCAAATGCTGAAAATTCAGAATTTTGCATGATTCTAAGCAGATATATGATTTTTGCATCTTTATTTGTGCTCAAAATCTGATGAAGGCATAACAATGAATTTTGATCCCCTCTTATTAATTTATACTAACAAATTTTCTTATATTTATTGGTCAATTATAAATCAGTTTTTCAGCTTGCTTTTGAAGCTTAATTGAAATATCAAAGTCTGAAAATCTGCAACTTCAAACTAGAATGTACTTCAAATGCCAAAAAGAGGGAGAAATTCAAAGCCTTCAAGGAGCTCTCAAGAGTAAGATTATTTAAATGTATTTAAAATATATTTTTCTTTAGTTACCTCAAATTCTCTCTTGGTCATATATATCGATTTTCATATCTTCTTATGACCAAATTAAGTTGAATTATTTGGTATCAACCTCCATCTTGGCTCCATCTTTTCCCTTGCTTTTTGGTGATAAATATCAAAAGAGATAGATTTATGACTAATAGCTTTGTTATATAGCGTAAAATTCCAAAAATGGTGGGTGAATAGTAAAATACCAAAAGGGGACAATAGTAAAATGTCAAAAGGGAAAGGGGGAGAATAGCAATTTGTTAAAATTGTCACAAAGGGAAATTCTTGATGCTTATACTTTCTTTTCAGTTTAATTTCCCATCACATGTTCATTTTCATCCAAATGTTATTATTGTTAATGGATTTGTCATTCATCACCAAAAAGGGGAGATTATAAGTTCAAGCTCCATTAAGTTGGTTTTGGTGATAATGATAAATCTAATTATGAAATTAACTTATTTATTACTTATGATATTGCTTAGTCTCATTTGGATGAAAATGTGAACACCATAAGAGGTATGCATTCGATATCATATTTGTATATCTTATTGCATTTCTCGGATCCAAAATATAAATTGAACTCCACAAATAGTCAAACATGAATATGTGCATATGTTTCTATTATACATTCTTGTATGCACACGTTTAAGGGGACTTCACTCTATGTTTTGAGGTTTCATAAGTATTGATCCATGTTCTTTTTCACATATTAAGAATCCTTACTTTGAAACATATCCCTGAGTATATATAGCTTGTGTAGTTCATATATGCTCATAATCGGGTTGTTATCTAATTCTTCCATTATATGTTAATAGTTGGATGATTAATGACAACCGGATGAATAAGTTTTGCTTTAAAATTTTATCTTTGAGTATACAGTTTTGTGTACATGTTGTATACTCACAAATAAATCTTTATCTCATTATTTGTTGAGATTGTCATGAATTACCAAAAAGAGAAGATTGTTTAATCTAGTCCCTCCATTATGAGTTAATGGTGAAGTTTTGGTAATTGATAACAATTGGTTTGTGGACTAATATTTTCCATGAGTTGGATGAATAGGTTAGGTTCCACAAATAAGCATTACATGAGATAACTTCATGTGTTGAAGATCATCAAGTCAAGTGAAGAATGCATCATGAGTTAATACATATCCAAGAGGAGTTGATCATATGTTAATCATCAAGTCAAGAGAAAAACCATCATTTGTTGATCGAGTTCAAGTGACAAAGACCCAAACTTGAAGTAAAGATATGTGTCATCAAGTTTTAAGAAGATGCTAAGGCAAAGGTATGACTAACTAGGACTAAGAATGTATTTCTAGTCTTTTACCAGTCTTGGTGTTTGGTTAAAAGACCAAGTTACTAGTATATGTTGTCGTACTATTAAGAGGGGTCATGTCTAGTAACTTGAGTCTTATCATGTGTTGATAGCTTAACCTTACCTCCTCTAGCTCTCCATAGCATGATGCCTATATTGTGAATGTGTTTTGCAAATAGTTGTGGCTTATGTGCTGAATCCTTTTAACATGAGATTATACATTACGAATGTGTTTTGCAAGTGTTTGAAGTCCATGTTTCTATTCTTGATGGTATGAGGCTTATATTTGAAAATATGTTTTGCAAATGGTTGAAACTCATATTTAATACTTGAATCATGATTCTAAAAGTGTACAATGTGTTTTACAACTTGTTAGGAATCATAGATAATCCTTATATCTATGATACTATAGTTTGCAAATGTGTTTTGTAAAATCTGTTAAAATATGTGCACTTCTCAGGAAATCAAAACTACCACAGTGTATTCTGCGGTACTACCATTGATCAGAATTACCGACGTTGTAATCACATAACTACTACATTCACTTGTGGTCAAAGACCTGCATGGTCGGAATTGACTTGGTCGAAACAAAGTGGTCAAAGATCTGAGTGGTCGAGGATCAATGTGGTCAAAGATCGACATGGTCGATGACCTATGTGGTCGAAGATCGATGTGGTCGAAGATTGATGTAGTCGAAGATCAACATGGTTGAACCAGAGTGGTCGAACTAGCATGGTCAAGATCTGTGTGGTCAAAACCAGCATGGTCGAACCGATGTGGTTAAGATCTGTGTGATCGAAGACCAGTGTGGTCGAACCAAGACGGTTGAAACTGACGTGGTCACGATCTATGTGATCAAAGACCAACGTGGTCGAACTAAGATGGTCGGATCCGACATGGTCGAGATCTGTGTGATCTAAACCAGCGTGGTCAAACTGGCATGATTGATACAACGTAGTCGAAGATCGATGTGGTGGTCAAAGATATGTGTAATCGAGGATTGATGTGGTCAAATATCGACGTGGTCGAAACCTCTGTGGTCGAAACCAATGTGGTCGGAGACCAGCATGGTCAGAGATCTGTGTGGTCAAATTGGACAACGTGGTCAGAGACCAGTATGGCTGGTGATCAGCGTAGTCAGAGACCTGTATGGTCGATTCGGACAACATGGTTAGAGACAAGCGTGATCGGAGACCTGTGTGGTTGAACGGAACAACGTGGTCAGAGACCTGGGTGGTGGAATCATCTAACGTGGTCGAGGACCAGGGTATTCAACGATCGGAAGTTTCGGCTCTATGTGAGCGTCCGACCAGCGAGCGGTACTATCAACTTTATGTGAGCGGTACTTCTGATTTGTGGAATGACCGGCTTATATAGCAGTACGTATTTTCCAGAGAGACACCTTCATGGAGTCTTCTCATCTCTGAGGTAATCGGTAGTTCCGCTTGAGTCGCGCGTACTTCCAACGATCGGTAGTACCAGCCTTTGGCCGTTGGAACTACGGATTCACTAATAATGACTAGTTTTCTGACAGTTATGAAGGGGTGCAGAAGTACTGGCCCTTTGCCTGCGGTCAAGGTTGTGAGAATCGTGATCCTAAATCAGATCGGAGGTTCTTTGATAGGATCATAAATCGTAGGATCGATGTATAATTTAAGATCATACCTGATTCTATCAGAAAAATATTTTAAAAATCTACAGTGTATTATAACACTACAGCATTTTTAAAATTATGCATTTTAAACTTTCCTTTACAAATTGCAGAGTAAAGGTAAGATCATGTGTTTTTGATGATAAAACAATAGAATCAATATAAACGAGTGGGATTGTATGAAAATTTTAATCATGATCATACAAAAGTTTAGGTAGAATTGTAAGAACATTATGATTCTACTATAGAATCAGATCGGTCTAGTTAATATTGGATTGTAAAATCTTAGGATCGTACGATAGAATTGAGATACTAACAACCTTGCCTGTGGTACTTCCGAAAATCCTGTTTTCTCAGAGGTTTTGCTTCCAACGGCTAGTTTTTGTAGTGTGGGTATATATACCCCCTTGTGGCCGGTTGGGGTAAGACTTTTGGCAGTCAATTTCACTCCTTTGAGCTAGTGTGAGGTCCTCCTCTCAATTGTACATGTGTTACACCTTGTGAGCAAGGAGGAAGACTCTAGATTGCATGTGTTGCATCTAGAGGTGGATTTAATATCCTCTTGAGCTTGTGCATTCGTTGCACATGATGAGAGTCAAACGAGGGGCTTGACTTATTGCTCTTGGAAGCTATTGACTCCTAGACGGTGTTGGAGGCATCGTGCACAGTGGTCTTCTCAAAGAAAGTTATGAGAAGACCCGGCGAAGTGTAAAGGTTGGAGCTCACCTACCCAAAGCCGAAAAGAACAACACTAGTAGATTTGAGGTGATTGGCTTAATTAATGGAGCTGGTCCAATTTGTTTGGGCTTACCTCAATGTAGACTAGGGGAGACTAGCAAGTCTCCGAACACCACGATAAAAAGCAACCGTGTCATTTGTGGTTTTGTTTCTTATGCTCAATTTACATTCAAGCAATTTACATTCATAGAATTAAATTGATTGCTTATCTTCCTAGGATTGCAAACCTTCCATAGTCTTAATATATTAGTGCACTTAGGTGAACATAATTGTTTAGGTGTTGTTTGTGCTAAACTAATTTAAATTAAACTTCCACATTATATACTTGGTTTAGACTAATAGAATTTGATAATAATTGGAAGAGTATTTTTATACGGCCTATTCACTCTCCGCTAGTCGGCCTCTTCGATCTTACACAATAAGCCTAATTGGCTAATAAAAGGAGCATATATTCTGAATTACTAGAGATCACATAATATAAAAGTTCAAAATATCTAAGCACATTTGAAATTCATTGACTGCAAGACTGAAGATCAAAATGACAACAAAAGCAATACTTTAGAGCTCAAGTCTGAACAATTCAATTTCAGTATAAGACCATTATCATCATTGAGCTATCAAACCAAACCCACATAATCTCTTTGCAATATCTCCTAGTGCTAGAATTAATCAAGTTAATTGAAATTTTAGCTAGCACATCACATATGCAAAGATAAAGCAGAAATATAACATTGTGATACTCACGAATGCGATGGCACTCAAAGCCACTAAGATGTGCACAAGGCAAGGCACAAACTTAGCGTTGTCCTAGAAAACCAAGCGTCTCACCGTGTCACACAAATAGATGAGGTTGATAGAGATACAATGCCGATCTTCACACTTCGGGACACACCAAAGAGCGAAGCTGAGGTACATGAAAGATGCTGCACAAGACCAACCGATGTGTTCCAGCCAAGAGCACCAAAGAACACGAAGTAACAAGCCTCAAATTATTCTTTCCTCAACTCGGTACAGAGCCAACCAGATTTAGTCGTCTTGGGCAAAAATTCTCAAGTTCCTCACTGCCAAGTCTCAAAGAGATATGGCACAAGGAACTGCATGGGAAATGCTGGAGAAGACAAATCCAAACCACACAGCCATCGGCACCGGTGAGAAACATGGTAGAATAGTAGCCCCAAAGCTCAAACCGAGACCCAACCGAGAGGAGGAAGAGATCGAGGAAGAAGAGAACTTACTGACTTTTTCGGTGCCCAACGAGGGGAGGGAGGCCAGCGTATATAGAGGAGCAAGGAGGCAGACGGTAGGCTGCAACCAACGGCCAGCACTGAGGCTCACGGGCTGGTGGCACCTCTTGCGCTGCCGTTGTCGTCGCATGACCCGTCCATCACAAGAACCGGTCAAGCCGAACTCCCCCAAGCGCACGCGAGATGAGGCTGGAGCCTTATCTCCTCACTTGTCCCACCGACGGGTGGGACCACCTCCCTTTTTTCTTTTTCTCAAATTGGGAAATTACCCAAATGCCCTCAAAAATCCAACAAAAACACTGCCATGCACTTAACTCTCCATCAGTAAATCATATGCATGGACACATGCTATGACTCACACATACATGGACTCCCCATGACTAACCCTTGCACAGCACCTGCCGTGACTAATACCCAAACCAGACTCAAGCAACACGAACTTCACTGGGGCCGGTCTGACTGTGGCACACAAGCCGGTTAGCCCACCCAAACAGGTGTCAGTCAAACCGACTAGGTCGGTCGGTCTGATCAGTTTTCTAACACAGTACCAACTCAATTTACAAAATCAAAAGTTCAAACTCAAGCAATGAAACAAATACATAATCAATGTCAAATATTTATCGTTGACATCGGGTTACCAGCACATAGTCCTTCACAGCTAACTGGTGTGCTAAGAGAGAAAAAACACAGGACATCTAGGATTTGCGTTAAGAGGGAGGCAACAAATATCCAAGAAGTGAAGACAATGGTAATAATGATAAGTACTGAAGCAGGACTTCGCCGCTGCAAGGGTTATGCCTACAGATTTCTTTTGTTTTCTGCAGAGGTTCGTATATATCTTTAACAAAATCTTCAAACGAAAAGAAATATAAAAAGGCCTCCAAGTATGAGCAAAGAGGAAGCCAACATACAGTAAATGGATGCGCGGAAGTATTAGTCTCGATAGCGTGTTTTTAAGTTTAGCAAGTGGTATATCGAGCATTATCATAAGCCAATTATACAACAATGTGTTTCAGGATGTTCTTTGCGGATAATGATCGAAAGCCTTTTAGCCTGTTATGGAAACGCGTCCTGTGTAAGCTATGCCGTTGGTGGTAACTGTAACTCTGTCAAGCCCGTCGTCTTCGTCCTTTCCGACCACACACAATGCTTACCCCCCCCCCCCCCCCACAAAAAAAAATAATCTTCTCCTTCTTTGCTCCGGCGACTATCCCAAGTTCAGATGTTGTTTTCCTTTCCCATCATCACCACATGCACTTGAAAAGGAAGCTTTATGCCATCTCGACAGCTAGCCCCGGCCCCCAGCAGCTGATTAATATCGGCGGGCATTATCTGCACGAGAAGCTTATCTTGCCCTAACAAATCGAGCTAAGCAGAAACGATTCAGCGTCTGATTAATTGGCAGACATTCTCGCGGCCGGCCGGCCGCGTCATGCATGTCTACTTGATCGAGCCCCAGATGCAACGCAACCCTGCATGCGAGAGAACAAGCTAGAATCTGTCTCTGCCTTGTAACATTAACGTAATCAGAACACTAGTAGCTAGCACATCACAGAAAGCAATAGTATCCAATAGCCACCGCTTTCCGCGCGATGCCAGACTTCCGAGGTCGCAAGGTTCGATCGACGTAGACACAGTAAAGTGTAAGGCACAGTACTAACTAGCTAAGCTGGACATGGACATGCATGGTTCCGAGCTAGCTTGACTCCTATATAAAGTGACCATAAGCTGTGGTGCAAATTGGAACTCAGCTCAACTTGCAGTAGATAGCCTTGCCTGTCAACCCCTAGCTAGCTCAACCTGCAGTGCAAAGTGTGTGGTGCAACAATGGCGGGCAGGGACAGGGACCCGCTGGCGGTTGGTAGGGTTGTGGGCGACGTGGTCGACCCCTTCGTCCGAACCACCAACCTCAGGGTGAGCTACGGGCCGAGGACGATATCCAACGGCTTCGAGCTCAAGCCGTCCATGGTGGTGCACCAGCCCAGGGTCGAGGTTGGCGGCAATGACATGAGGACATTGTACACACTCGTACGTATAAACGCACACAATATCTGTGCTAATTAATCACATACAGTAGCGCCATTTTCGATGTTTCTCCTTGTCTTAATTAAGAAGGACCTAATTAGTTCTCTACATAGCTCCTATATGTAGGTTACATATGCGTGCAAAAATGGCTTAATTAATAACAGCATATATCGATCATGATGTTGTGCATGCGCAACTGCAGGTGATGGTAGACCCAGATGCTCCAAGCCCAAGCGACCCGAATCTTAGGGAGTATCTACACTGGTAAATACGTACTAATGCTAGCTAGCTCTCTCTCTTTTGCCATGCCACACTCACTGCTGATTCATACTGAATATATATGCGTCGATCTTGACATGGTGGATCGACCCTCTCTGTCTGCAGGTTGGTCACTGATATTCCCGGAACTACTGGAGCAGCGTTTGGTCGCCTCTCACTCTTAATTTATCTCTAGCTTCCTCTTTAGTTTCCTGCATGTTAATTTTCATGCATGTGATGAGCTCTGCAGGGCACGAGGTGATGTGCTACGAGAGCCCAAGGCCGACCATGGGGATCCACCGCTTCGTGTTCGTGCTGTTCCAGCAGCTGGGCCGGCAGACGGTGTACGCCCCCGGTTGGCGCCAGAATTTCAACACGAGGGACTTGGCCGAGCTCTACAACCTCGGCCCTCCGGTCGCCGCCGTCTTCTTCAACTGCCAGCGTGAGGCTGGCTCTGGGGGGAGAAGGATCTACCCCTAGTGACCAATCCAAGATGACAACCTAAGATATGATTCCGTGTGGCTAGCTTGCTATGTCATGAGCAGCCACGCAGCAGCATATGATATAAACAATGAGCTAGCAGAAGCTAAGGGCGATGAAGCCTAGCTAGCTTACTACTGTGGTGCAATAATCCTGCATGCATCCATGGACCCATCTATGATGTCAGATAATTGACTAGCCACTCATACATGCGTGTATAACATACGCATCGAAGACAAAACATGTAAATGACAGAAACTACCACAAAAGTTATGCAGATAGCAGTAGCACATGCATGTATTGGATGTACTAAGTCATTATTATGTCAATATAAATGTCAAGTTATGACCGGCTACTTTTTGACTTTGGTTTTGATTTATCAATTACTGCTACAGTAATAAATTTTTAATCATACATCTTTTTAAGACAGGGTCTACAGATAAATTATAGTAGATATTATACTGAGTTCAGCTATACCAGCCAAAATGGCATACAACCATTTTTCTTTGCATACTGTTTCTCACGAACAGCCAAAATTCAAAAACCATAAGTCAAAAGTCAAAGCCACAACCCAAAAAAACTCACCCATATCATATAGAGAAATCCGCAGTTAATAACCAAGTGGCTTATAAGCTGAAGCTTATGACTTATTTTATATTGTATCTAATATTAGCTTATTCTGTGTAACTAAATATAAAAATAAAAATGTTATATCAACATTGACAATATAAAAGAATAAAAAAAAAGAAAATTCAAAAAAAACTAAAAAGTCGGAAAAAGAAAAAAAATTATCTAGCTAGCGTCTCTCAGTTCAGTTCTCCCCTCCCGCTGAACTTTCGGAAATATCTAACGGTGTCATGCTTTGATTGGTCGATAGATACGATCGATTCATGCGCACTTTGCGCTTTGATGCAACATGCGTATCATTTTTATCCCGTCACTTGATCCTTCGCCATGGAGATATATAGGTAAGTATAAGAGCAACTCCAGCAGGAGCCCTCAAATCAGAGCCCCTACTTTTGATTTGAGGGCTCACTCTACTTTTGAGGGCCCAATTTTTTTGCTTCTACTCCAACAGCACCCCTCAAATCAAAGCTCTCAAATCTATTCCACCACACTATGACACATGGGACCCACTCCTGACAAATTCATTCCACCACACTGACACATGGGACCGGCTGCACTGGCACCGGCGCCGAGCTCCACTGCGCCACCGGCGACTACGGCGCCTCGCGTGCGCGCGGCGCTCCTCATCTGCACGCTCGCCGCGCCGCCCGAGCACACCCGCGCTCGTCGCGCGTCGACGCCACCGCCGGCTGGACCAGCCGCGCTCGCCTCTCCACGCCGACGCTGAAGCCGCATCGCGCTGGGCCCGCCGCTCGCGCGCTCGGTCGCCGCCGAGTGCAGGGGCGGGGGAAGGCGGGAGTCGGGCGAGGCGAGGGGCGAGGCGGCGGGAGGGGGCGAGGCGCCGGGAAGGGGCGCGGGGAGGCGGGGGCGAGGCGCCGGAAGGGAAGGGCGGGGAGGCGAGGCGGCAGGGAAGGGGGAGTCGGGACGGCGGGGAAGGGGCGGGGCGCGGTGGAGGCGCCGGGAAGGGAAGGGCGGCGGCGGCGAGGCGAGGCAGGGGGAAGGGGGAGTCGGGGACGGCGGGAAGGGGCGAGGCGCGGTGGAGGTGGAGGCGCGGGAAGGGAAGGGGCGGCGGGAGGCGAGGCGGCAGGGAAGGGGAGTCGGGGGCAGGCGGGGAAGGGGCGAGGCGCGGTAGAGGTGGGCGCGGGAAGGGAAGAAGGCGGCGAGGCGAGGCGAGGGCGGCGGCGGAGCGGGGCGGAGGCGGGCAGGGCGGGAGGCGCGCCGGGAAGGGGCGGGGGGGTGGAGGCGGGAAGGGGAAGGGGCGGCGGGAGCCGGCGCGGTGGGGCGGGAGGCGGGGCAGCAGGAGAGGCGGCGGCGGGGGAAGGAGCAAGGAGGGAGGCGCCCTGGCGGAGTGGGAGGGAGGGGACGGGCGGAGGAGCCGAGGAAGCGGAGGAGGCGAGGGCGAGCAGAAGCCGGAGGCGGGGGATTTTTCACCGAGGCGGGAAAAAACAGAAAAATGAGAGCCAGAGTAGGGGGCCCCTGGGAATGAGGGGTGGGAGGGGGATTTGAGGGGCTCCTCAAATTTGAGGGCTCAAGTAGGGGCCCTGCTGGACCTCTATTTTTGCCTCAAGCCCTCAAATATGAGGTTTGAGGGCTCAAGTAGGGGCCCTGCTGGAGTTGCTCTAACTAATGATCGTCAGCTAGCTAGATTTCTAGCTAACATTCGCCTGAAAACTCTTATCAATCAAAATACATACATAGACGATCATTAGTATACTTACCTATATATCTCCATGACAGTTCGTCTTGTGTGACTTCGATTTCAAACTTAAACAAATAAAATCAAATACTCATCACACAACATAAAGTGATTTCTATATGATCTCACAATAATCAACCTTGGTAAGCTAATGGCATGAGTGGCGTGTCTCTGAAAGTTCGTTGATCCCTATCAAAAGAAAAAAAAAGGAAGGAAGAAAGTAAGAAAGTCGGTTGATCGATCGAACGTGTTGCTTGTAGCTTTGTTCAATGGCACTCAGGAGCTAGGTTAACTACGTACGTGAAGCTAGGGTAATTCTTGCAGAACTCCAGTCAAGCACATTAATTAGGTGTCATTTGTATTAGCTGCGATCGATAATTTTTGACTAAAAATAAATGATAGTAGTTAAAAGAAATAACTTTTAGAAAGAGAGTATGAGCAGTGAAGAAAGTGAAAGAGTTATGGGCCTGTTTAGTTGCCTGCATGAGCTGATGCAGCTGCATGAGCGTGGCCTGGCTGAGTAGAGAAAGTCCTCAGCCGCATTTCTCCTCAGCCTAGCTCCAATTGATTTTTTGCATGCGCTCGTGCAGGCTCTCACCCCGATGCAGACAACCAAACACCATCTTCCTGCATGTGCTGGTGCGAGCCACCCCGATGCAGGCAATCAAATAGCCCCTATGTGTGTGAGATAAGAGCGAAAGGAGTAAAATATATAATACACTTGTGACTCTCTATCTATTCTTTAAATAGAAACCAGAAAATGTAAGCCAATACGAACTAAGCCGGCCATAATAGAATCGATCGGATCATCCAATGCACTGATGCATAACAAAACAACAAGTCGGCAACTTACCAAGTAGTTGTACGAGAAAATTAGAAAGGTTAGATCGGTACCTTCGCCGGAGAAGACATGGCCGATGGCCTACAAGGATTTCTCGTAGCCAGAGGCCCCTCGCTGATGCGGCCATCCCGCACGGCCAGAATCGCCGCCGGCGCCACCGCCGTGGGACCGGAGCCGGCGGTGTCGTCATCGCCCCAGCTCCTTCACGTGCCTACGCCTATGAGAAAGACCCAGCTAGGCTGGCTTTTGTAATGGGCTGCCAATACGTACGTTTTTGTAGTTGTGCAACTTTTATGGGCCTTGGCTGACAGGCCGAATTGTACCCGAACTACCGCGAATTATGGTTAATTTCGACGGATGAACCGCGCCTCCGCTCGCGATCTTGATCTCCCTGCACCGGCAGCAGGAACACGCATGCAGTGCATACGGAAAATTATTCCGGTTGATCCAGTTGGATTAATTTTGATGTGTACCAACCCAAGGCGATCGAGGTGTTTCCTAACCAGAATGACACGAGGAGAGATGTCGTCTGTGCATGGTAAAAGCAGATAGGGCAGAACCACATCTCGAACAGACCTATATTTTACGATGTGAAAAATATTTAGTGTACAATTTAGATAAATTCAGTTTAGTCTAAATAATATTTTCACGATCTAGTCTAGATTATCTAGATCATCTTACTACTAAATTTGAGATATAACTAAATTCTGATTCCACCGCTGAAAGTAGAGACCAAGCTCTTGCTAAGCGTTATTAGGTTACGCAGCGCATGCATCAGTACGCGCGCGCGCGTACGTGCCAACTATAAGGATAGACCGACCGGTTGGTAGTAGGCACTTGGCGGCAGGGCGGTGGACTGGTGGGCGCACTGCCTGCTGATCGATTTCTCGGCTCTATTTTTTTCCCCTGGTTTGATTTATTCTAAGTTTCGAACCATGGGGAAATATTTGGATTATCGTAGAAACAGTGTCAGCTATATAAGAAAAAACCTAACGCAGTATAGTAACCATCATCTATTCACAGATAACTGCTTGGAAAAATTACGAATCTAGTAAGTACTACGCGATGGGAGCGCAGATGCTCGGATGCTCCAAGAAGCCACGGTAATCCAAGTACCATGCCACCACCCAAGCCTTAGGACTATCTACACTGGTAAGTACTTTTCCAAAAGAAAGAAAAAAAATTTACCAGTGTAGGTACTACTATCAGTGATCGGTTCACTGAAAAGTAGGTACTATTTAGCATAATTAAATTTAAAAATTTAAAAATAAAAATATGTTAGCCTTAATAATACAAACAAATATGGGAAAAAGCAACAAAAGCCAAAAGTTGTCTATGCTTGTCTATGCACAAGGTGGCTGGGATTTCAAAAAAATCATTCGTATTTTGTAGGTATTAGATCATTATTGTGTGGGCCGCAACATTTCTTGACAGGTGTTAGTATACAGCTGACGGTGATAATTTCTTTGTAATACTTTTTCAAGTACATAATCTAGCCAGCTATCAATTCGTCGGCTCTATTTTTCGCTGATTTATGCTAAGTTTCGAACTATCCGGAAATATTTGGATTATCATATAAAGAGTGTCAGCTATATAAGAAAAAACCTAACGGAATATAGTAACCATCATCCATTCACAAATAACTGCTTGGAAATATTATGAATCGAGCAAGTGTTATGCATTAGGAGGTGATGTGAATGATGGGAGGGCGGACCGCTACCGTGCATCATAATATCGTAGAGGCGGACGACACCGCTGACCAAAGCAAGAATCCATGTAAATCGAAATGTGAGAACATTTGACTTTTTTTATTTTTTTAAATGCAAGCAGGAGAGGTACCAATTAAATCCCTGATAGGAGAAAAGGAAATTAAAGCGTAAGCAAGTTTACAAGGAAATTACGCAACAGGCTGCTTGTTCATACGCACAACGAGTACGCGGGCGAGCAGAATGACATGGGAAGAGAACGAGATCATAATGTTGGTTGGATCGATCTCAATCAACGGTAAATGACGTGGAACGACCTTTTTGGGTGGGTTCAAATCAGCTTGGTGCTTATGGCTTTTCTATTTTGTTACAGTAATTAGCCTTTAAACTATGTATCTTTTTAAAACGAAGTCTATATATCGATTGTAGTAGACACTGTACCGACTATAGCTATATCGGCTAAAATCATATACGGTTGTCTCCCATTTTATAATCCCTCTCACGAACAACCAGAATTCAAAAACCAACTTACGGTTGTCTCCTAGGATCGTTTACGACCGGTTAGAGTCGTTTACGATCGATTCCGACCACTTACGATGCTGTACGACCACTCAAATTCGCTATCGATCGCTTTGACTCGTGGTCGTAACTTTACTATAGCAGTTCACGACCGCTCTTCTTTCTTGCTTCGCTGCCCTTCCTTCAGATGCTCGAAATACCGCCTGCCGACTGGCCTGCCGAGGAATGTGCCATCGCATACGCCCAAACCTCCTTGTCGACTGCGACGTATATCGCATTCGATATCGATCTTTTGGCAATCGGCAAGCTTTATTCGATCGCCAATGATCTGTCATGCACAACGGCATTGGGCTTTTGTTTTCCTGACTCGACTGGTTCGTTGACATTTGCATGCATTGCCTACACCTTTTCCGGCCTTTTGGAGATGATCAGCATGTATTGCCTATCTATCCTTGTGAAAAAGAAAAACATATGTATATGCATGGAATTGTCCCCACACGAGGATACCCTCCATACTTGGCGATTAGTGATCTCTTAACATGATTGAACAACTGCGTAGGATGCCATGGACGAGTCATAACACAAGGTTATTAAAGTATAAGCGTTTTAAGACCATAGATGAATAACAGGTTCCCATCAAAGCCTTTGTACCCAGCTCGACCCGGTATCAATCTATCTCCGGCGTAAGCATTGTCGTCCAAAAGTCGGTTCGGCAAAACGCATCATAGGGACCCCACCCACTCAATGATTGGATTATTTTTTGTTATGGCTTACAGCTTAAATTTTTTAATTCTGACTATTTATGAGAGACAGTACGCAGAGAAAAATAGTCGTATGTAATTTTAGTAAGTATAACTGAATTTAATGCATTTTTTATTATAATATATTTTATTGACTTTATATTTAAAAAATATTCTGATTAAAAGCTAGTTAGTTTAACACATATAAACCATTGCCGATTAAGTCCATTCAAACCCAATGAGAACACCGTAGAAGAGAGGGGCCACCAGTTCCACGTGGCTAAGGGTGCTACTTGCTAGCTGCCGTGGTGAGAGTATCCTACTACCTATCCATATGGTGCTATAATTTACCTCATTAAAACAATGCAAATGGTCATAAAAAATTTAAAAAGAAATTGGCAGCATTGACACAAATCAATTTCTCATACCACCAAATTTTAAATCTAAATTCAATCTATACATAGATAATAAAAAAAGACAAATTCAGCTCAAAATGAAATCAGAAAGCAAAAAAAAAAGAGAGAGAAAAAGATACGTTTTGTTTCTCCCAATCTAAGTCGTGTTTCCAATTGAATTTTCGTAGGACACTTCCTCGTATCATGAACTATCTAACCAAAATCGTCATACCATGATCTATCTAACCAAAATCTTAAGAATTTGTTATAACTATTTGTGTCGTGTTTTAATGAAGCTAACGTTATAGCACCTTAAGGTTATATTCCCCAGGCCAGTCTTATGTAACGGGCCGGCTAGAGCGTCAGAGGAGTACAGGCTTCAGGACCGTTTTTAAGGCTGGCCCACGAACGATTGGGCCTGCACGCCGCGTGGTCAGCGGGAGCCCAATTCCACGGGCGTGCCGGCCGCTTTGATCAAGGTTCGAGACCACGAGGCGACGGGACAGCCGGAGAACACCGAGACGTAACTCCACGACGCAGCGAGAGCATGGCGGCCAACCACCTCCGCCGCTTCGCCCCCGCTCTCTCCCACCGATCTCAGCCTCCTTCTCTGCTCCTCCGCCTCGCGTTCTCCAGCTCCGCCTCCGCAGATCCACCGGCGGCGGCGGCGGCGGCGGCCGCCAGGAAGGGCGAGGCCGGGAGCGCCGGGAAGGAAGCGGATGAGGCGAAGGGCGGTGATGCTGGCGCGAGGAAGGAGGAGGAGGACCAGGGTGGTGTGTACGTGAACAAGGCCACCGGCGAGATCGGCGGCCCGCGCGGGCCCGAGCCCACGCGGTACGGCGACTGGGAGCGCGGCGGCCGCTGCTCCGACTTCTGACCAATCCCTACCAACTGATGAGTGGGTACCTTGCTCTTGTCTTGTTAGATAGTACTTGGATTCGTTCTGTGTTATGCTCATAAGGATGGTATGGTGTTATGTTACTCTGTGTTTTCTTTTCTGCATTGGGGGAATAAGTTGAGTTGTTATACTGAACATGGTTCTGAAGTTTCAGAGCACTGTCCGCATGAATGTTAGCATGCTAATCTTGACATTTCCTTGTATGGTGAATAATTGGGGGCTTGTTTGATGGCTTTCTTAAGCTCATCAACGAGTTGGAATAATGTGCTGCAGAGCATGTCATGATGTGTTCTTGTAAATTGCCATGAGGGAAGAATACCTCTATCCTGAGGCTATTCGTAGCTTTCTCAGCTTTTTATCCCATCCATCTATGTTTCAGTGGTGTAGTTCATCGGCGCCGGTTAGAGTTGCGAGCTCGACGCAGTAATCTCAGACATGTCGATTGTGCAAGACGTGTGCGAAAAACATACAGCAATATGCAGAAAGATCTTTATCATAAAGCATTTGTTAAATTGCTTTCTGACATGAATTAAATCTAATTTCTAGCAATTCACAATTAGAACAAATTTTAGACTGAGCATTCGAAATACTACACTTGAGTTTTTCAATTTCATCATCAGCAAGTTTTAACTTTTTATCACAATGGTCGTGTGCCAATTTTAATTCATCAAATTTAGCAGTTACATCACCAAATTGAACCAAATTCGATGCATTAATTTTTTTCTAGCAAACACCAACTCAGAATGTAAAATTTGACAAGACACAAGATTCATCATCAGGAATAGAAACTCTAAATCTATGAATTTCAGAATTTATGCTCTCAACAAAAAAAATCATGATTTTTAATTTTCTTTTTATACTTCTTAAACTCCTCTGTCAATCTAAGCACATCACAAGATAAATCTAAATAAGAAGATTTTACCTCATCAAAATCACTTTAGAGATCATCATTGTCGAGCTCCTCATTGTTTGTCATAAAACACATCCGATGTTGGTGGCGATGATCAAGTGGAAGATTCAATGAGCGATCAAGTCGATGGAGGAATGCTACGCACCACACACTACGAACTCATAACGACAACAAGACGAAGACGACGCCCAAAAAATAGTGCCACCGACACCGACGAACCTTTCAGGAATAGATCTGATCTTTTATTTCTAAAAGTTCTATGGCTATAAAGCGCCCTCCCGGCACCCCTTAAACCCTAACATAAAAAGCTTTCTCTCCAAAGCCCTGCAAAAGCCATGCATTAACCCATAGCCTCTCCCTACTTTTATAGGTTAACGTCCCAAATGTGTCCAACTCAAACATGAACACCAAATCCTATCTCTTTCGAAAATCAAGGGACCCGAAACCCTTCCGAACACAGGTTTTACCAAATCTCTAAATCTTTCTAGTTGTGGACTCCTTCCACAACTCTAAAATCATTACATGACGAAACCTCCAGGACAACACCTCCTGTATTCTCATCGTGCATCATAACCTCATGAGTCGAAACCTCTAGGACTGCACCTCTCATAGCTTCTCCAGCATCATCACCTCATGTGTTGAAGCTTCCATGACCACACCTCCTGTAGTTTCTCCACAGATCACCACCTTCACCTCCACGTTCTCCAGCGTGAGCTCGACCTGGACCTCAGATTCCCCCATCTTAGTCCCGGTCCTCCTTGTCATCGACCATGACCGCCCTACGCCAACCTGCACATGTAAAGACTAAATAACATATTTTTCAGTATAAGTTCTTCTCCACTTGACCAATATTAGCCCACACACACAAACCACACCATTAATAATCCATCAACACGAACCAAGTCATCCATGACCACAATTTCCATGCTTTTCAGAAATCAACCTCAGATCACCCAGAATGACTGATATGACCGCCATGCATAGGTCGGTCATATCGTTGGCCCAACGAGTACTCGAGAACCACAATACTCCAGAATTATGAGCATCATACCACTCCCAATCTACGACTACCAACCATGTACCGAATGCAGACTATCGACTCCCATCATCGAGTACCAACCAGGTATTGTAGCACCATCTACCGAGTACCAACCCGATACCATATCAACGACTACCGAGTATCAACAGGGCACTGTAGCAACGACCTCTCAGTAAAACCAGTCTGATCATCACGCATAGGCCGGTTAGATCACTAGCCTATCACCGTCAAGTGTCAACCAGCTGTTGCTGAGGTGGGCCTAGTAGTCGGCTACAAAGCAGCCGCAGAGCCTATCCTGCCACTGCCCGTGAATAATCGACCAATGTAGTTAGATAAAAAAATCCTCAAAAAGATAGGTAAAAAAAGGAAATAATTCGTCTGAAAAAGGGAAATAATTGATCGTATTTTGGCAATTCACACCCTACTAAAACAAGCACCTTTTTCATCAAAAGGGATAAACATGCATGGTAGCATAATGCAATCACATTACGATGGCTACGAAACATTTTCTTTCCCAAAGAAAAAAAAGCAGAAATTAAATAACCACGGGACGGGAGAATAAAGTAAATAGTATCCTGCATTATTCCTGCAGCATTCGTTGATATCTGGTCCAATTTGACATTGTTTATCAGCCAAATACCAAATTTAGCCTTCTAGTCACCGCAATTCCATTTTTAGCCCTCTCCCTAAACACGGGACTACGCGAGGGTGACACATGTGAAGTGGTGTGGTTGGAGAGAGCACGACTAAAATTGTGCGGTCGAAGTCGTGCGGTCCCTAACCACACAATTTGCGTAGCTACAGTGGTCGTGCAGTCCCCAACCGCACGATTTGTGCTACAGTGCACAATTGTTGTTCGGTCTACTTTGTGCATTTGTTAGTGTAATAGTCTCCCGTGATAAATGCAAATTTTTTATTTATTCATTGAAACATATCCAAAATGTACTAATTTTTATATATAGGAAATGAGATTTAAAAATTATGATTTTTGTGTGGAGTCTTGTTTACTTGATTGTGTAACTTTTTTTGTAATTATAAATATTAAGAATTTTCATCTGTAATTTATTTATGTGTAGAGTCTGCACGAATTTTGTAATATAGAAAACAAGGTGCAAAATATTTTGAAAACTCACGCAGTGTAGATAATACATGTAGGAAATCTTTTTTTAGATTGTTATTTTTTTCAAAATAAAAGTGCAGACAATGTAGGTAGGCTAGTCCGTTTATGATTTTCGTAGATTTTCAACGATATGAAATCTGTTAGATTTGCAATAACATATTGTGATCGCCGTATGTTGTAGTAGTGCGAGAAGTTTTCGGAAAATTTTTGTGGGGATGATTGAGGCCTCAATAACTCGTACGTACGGAGGTAAGTTATAGTGCGATGTAATGATTGATCCATTGTGAATTTTGTACACTGTGAATGGTAAAAAATATGTTCAATTCGCAATAATATTTTGCGATCATCGTATGTTGTTGTAGTGTAAGAAATTTCATGAAAAATTTTGTGAGACCGACTGGGATAGGAACGATTGGTAGGTACGAAGGAAAGTGATGTTGAGCACGCGAAGAATTGAATATGAAAAGACGATGAGATTTGATGTTGTTAATTAAAATAGACTTCATAATAAACATGAAAATAATATGGCGCACAAGATTTGGTTATGTGCATAAGAAATAGTATCATGCACGATGTAAGAAACCAAAGTACTCTTACGATACATATGCGCCTTCTTGGCATGGAAATAAATTCAACATTCAGGGGACTAGTGCAAAACGGTCCGACCTACTATGCACCAGGGCCACTTTCCCTTCCTTGCGAGTTCGGCGTTGAAATCCTCGGATGCCTCTTTGGTCTTGGCCACCATTTCCCTTTTTTATTGCACTCCCTGTCATGAGCCTTGCACTCCCTGTGCATTCACACCTCGAGATAAGCTTTCATCTCCTGACGTATACGCTCGATTTGCTCGTCATTGCAGCGTTTCTCCTCCCGGATTCGCATGCCCTTTTGACATTTCACTTCTCATAGTCGAGAGTTTACTGGTTATGTGGGTGGATCTCTAGGTCAATCCACTTGCGGTAGCTACATAGTGGTTCTAGATACTGCGGGTAGAGAAAAGAGGTTGTTATTGTGTACTTTGAATGAGAATAGTAGGGGACACACTGTAAGTTGTCCTTACCGGTTGCTAATAGTTGATCGTGTTCAAACGATGGTTAGGATAGTCATAGGAGTAATTTGCACAATCCCAGTAATGCATGCCTAGGTTGAGCCACTGCCTAGATTTGAAGAACTTGCATGAATCCCTACACCAACAGAGGGGCGGCGTCTCCCCCTTGGGCGGCTGTTGCGAAAAACTCTCGGTTGAAACATTCAGTACAGACATGCTCCTATGGGGGCATCATTAGGGGGTGTGACCTCCTGGCACGCTCCGCTTATTCGGCCCGAGCTGCAACAGCCCTTGCTTGTTTGTCGCAGGCTGCGGCAGCTCTTGCTTATTCATCATGGGCCGCAACAGACCTTGCTAAGTCGCGGGTCTCCACACAAAATCATAATTTTCAAATCTTATTTCATATATTTAAAAATTATTACATTCTGAATATATTTCTATGAATAAATAGAAAATTTTGTATTTATCATAGAAAACTATTACACCAACAAACGTAGAAAGTAGACCAAGCAACAGTTAGTTGTGCGCTCCCCGACCGTACCACACCACACGTATTACTCTTGCATAGTTCCACATTTGGAGAGAAAGCTATAAATAGAATTGCGGTGACTAAGTAGGTAAATTTGATATTTAGGTAATAAACAATGCTAAATTGGAACAAATCTCGCATTCGTTGCACAGATGAAACGTTTCCATGTCCCCTCGAACATTCCATACGCGATCGCGCTGCCTCTGCGCCTTTATAAATAACGCACGCATCGCATCCTCCTCTCCAACACGTACACGTATCCAGCCGTCCCAGCAGTGTACTGCTGACCCGACGTTCTTGTACAAGCGCAACGCAACGTCGAGCACGATGCCAACCCGCTACTGGACGACGCTCGCCGTCGCCGTCGCCGCCGTGGCGCTCGTCCTGGTCCTCGCCGGCCGGGGCGCGGAGGCCGGGACGCACGACGACTGCGGCCTCGCGCAGACGGCGTTCAGCGACTGCACGGCGTACATCGCCGGCTACGAGGAGAAGGTCTCGCCGCGCTGCTGCGAGGGCCTCGGCGACATCAAGGGCCTGGCGCCCACCGCGGCCCAGCGGCGATTCATCTGCACGTGCATCCTCTCGGAGATGCTCGCCGCCGGCAAGTTCAACTCCGGCCGGGCCGCCGGGCTCCCCGCCGCCTGCGATGTCCAGATTGGCTTCATCCCGACCAGCCCCGACTTTGATTGCTCCCGGTAAGTAGTACAACTAGTATTTTTTAAACAGTATCGGAGGCATACTGTTTATGTTAACAGTACTCTGAACATGTGGCACCCGGGCTCGAGCCCGGGCGGACGAGCTGGTTATGTTTCAATTCTGTTTAGATATGTTTTTCGTTCAAAACTGAACAAAAACAACTCTTTTTTTGCAGGATTCCGTGAGGAAAACAGAGTTTAATTACGGCTTGATGAAGAGAATCAAATAGAAGACATGGGAAGCTAGTGGGCAGAAGAATCTTTTGTCGATTTAATCAGTTTTTGGAATAATGGTCATTGCAATCTTTACCAAAATAAGCTACCATTGCCTGTTGGCTCGTAATCGTTGTTAACTTGCAGTTTTGCTTTCGTCAAACTTCAATGCTTTTCCATTAGATGAGAGCGTTACATTACATGCTTCAATGCAAATATGCTTTGGTGTATGGTTTAATTTTGCGGTTACGTTTGCAACTTTGTTCTTCGATAATTATGTCCGAAATTTGACGCATATTCTTGCAGTCGGAAAGGAAAGGCCAACAACGAGGCCACCTATAATATAGGACACAATATAATATGGAGGGGAAAGAGAAAGTATAGAAAATTGGACTGTCTCTCATATAATAGTCGATTATAACATGATAAATAAGACATATTGTGTCATGGAGAAGCTATATATAGAAACATAAAAAATATAACCTATTGTATAAACTGTTTTTAGTGCCACCTATAAATGACATAAAGGATATTATAGATAATAGTTGTCTATACTATTGCACATGCCCTTATGGCTTATGGTTTTTATGTTATGCTACAGTAATTGACTTTTAACTGGTGTATTTTTTCAAGATAGGATCTAGATAAATTATAGTACAAACTGTACTAAGTTCAGTTGTATCGGTTAAAATCGTATGCGATTATTTCACTGTATACTACCTCTTGTAAATAGCACAAATTTAAAAAGTTCAACCATAAATCATAACTCAAAAGAATCCACCCTACAAATGGATTCCCAAATGCTTACGGGCTTGGGCTATCTAGGCCCGTCCAGCCCGAACGCAAACTAGCCTTTCTGTCCCCAGGTAGTCCTGGCCCGACAATATATTGCTCGATCAGCCAGGTATTCATCCTGCATGTAACTGTTGAAGTTCCATCTATTCAAATCATGGATTGCATAAATAATGCTCTGGTCCAAGGTGTTTTATCTATGCAAGCAAGCTAACTAATGTTGTGCCCAGTCAACGTACGTAATGCATGATGGCCTCCCTACATCTGTTGCAATCTCAATGCAACAACAGGCGAGGAAAAAATGAGTGGGGCGGATCGCGCGCCGCCGCCGCCGCCGCGCCCGCCGCCTCCGCCTCCGCCTCCGCTGCCTCGCGTGGCTCGCCACCTCAGTGGCTGGCGCCTCCGCCGCCTCGCCGCTTCGCCGCCTCCGTCGTCGCCTCCCGAGTGGCTGGCCGAGTCCCGCCCGCCGCGGTCGCCGCCCGCCTCCGCTGAGTGGCGGCCGAGGCCGCCACCTCGGCCTCGAGTCCCGCTTGCCATGGCCACCCGCCAGACCCGAGTGGCTGGCGAGTCCCATCCCAGCGAGGCCCAGCCTCCGTCGCCGCCCGCCGCTCGAGTCTCGGGGAAAAATTTTGTGGAGAGAGAGACTAGGGTTTGGGTTTATGTTATTGGGCTATTGTATAGAGGGTATATGGGGTCCATTGCAAAAAAAATTTGAGGTATGGCTTGGGCCATAGCTAGCCCTATCGGGCCCTCCGCCCCTGATTAACAACATATTAGAAGCTAATCAATGTCTCACTCCGGTTCTTTCATCCGAGCGGTAGCCCTGAATTTATTTTAGGGAGCAGCTAGACAATAATATATCGTTGGAAACACTTGCAATGGTATAGTAAAGTTTTATGGCATTTCAACACACTGCAGTAAGTTTCAACAAGTTTTGTCAAGTTCATTATAACATTTGAAAAGGCTTTAGGTTTCAGTAAATTTCACATGTTTCTAGAATATTCTAAAAACGTTTAAAGACCAAGTTTTAACAATTTTAAATTTTCATACTCAAGTTTCAATGTTTCAATCACAGAGTTTTAAGAAGTTTTGGCAAGTTTCAATAGGTCTGGTCAAGTTTTAACTCCAAAGTTTTAAGAAGTTTTAGTAAATTTCAATGGATTTTATCAAGTTTCAACCAAAAAGTTTTGAAAAGTATTAGCAAGTTTCAAAAGGTTTCATCAAGTTTCAATCAAAAGTTTCATCATGGTTATGACGTTGATGGAAGTGGTGGTGCTAGTGCCCACCTTGTGCAGCGCCCACGGGGGCGACACCATGGAGATGAGGGTGTTGACGGAGATCAAAAAGTGCGTGCTGTTGAAGCTCGTCCTGTTCTCCACGGCGCCTCCCCTTGTCCAATGTCGGCCCCTTCACATGCTTGGACGCGGCATAATAGGATGTCACAGTGTCAGTGAGCTGAGCAAACACCAGGATGTCACAGATGCAGTGAAGGCGCATTTGAGATAAAGGCGAAATCCTCTCCCCACCACAATTAGCCTCAACCCCAAAAAATCTCCATCAGCAAGAGACCGTCGCTGAGGAGGCGGTCGATGGCCGATGGCCAGAAGAGGGGAACGCCGCCGTCGAGCAGAGTCCCCACCGCCGAGCTGAGGTGGAGGTGCAACTCGAGGCGCAGTTCGCCGGAAGATGAATCCCAGATTCGACGGGATCCGAGGTTAGTGGCGAGAGTGCCGCTGTCGAGCGGAGAGTCCCCGCCGCCGAGCCGAGGTGGAGGTTGGATGGCCGGTCAGGAGGAGAAGGTGCGGCTTAGAGAGAGGTGGCGGCGGAGGAGGCTAGCCGGGCCCAAGCGGTGGTCGGATCCAGAAGCGCCGACGACAACCCAGAGAAGGCGCTGGTGGTGGCTGGATCTGGGCGGCGTAGGCCAAATTTGGTGATGGGAGGAGACGACGGCGACCCGAGGACGGTGGCAGCCCGGGAAAAGCAGCGGTTACCCAAAGGCGGCGGTGGCCCGAGAAGAGCGGCTGCGGCCCAGGAAGGACGACAACAATGGCTCTATGCGGCGGAGCCTCCAGGCAGTGGCGAGCTAGTTCCGTCGCGGAGGAGGCCGGATCTGGGAGGCCAACCACGAACCGGCGACAACGAAGAGGCCGGTTGGAGAGGCCATCGGCTGTCGGATCTGGTAGAGGCGGCGGACGGTCCGAAGAACGCAAGATGGCGTCGTGGCCGCCCCTTGAAGAGGATGGCGGCGACCCGAAGAGGCGCGAGCAGGCGATGACGTGGCCGCCCTCGGAAGTCGAGATTGATCCTCCCAGGGGCAGCGACAGCGGAACAGGAACTTAGGTTAGGGTTTGAATATTTGCTTGATACCATCTTAGATCTATGAATGAATCATTGTTGTATTGCACAACCCAAAAAAGGGCAATATATAGTACAAGACTCATGGACAGGCGACGACATGGCCGCCCCTGGGAGTGGAGATTGATCCTCCCAGGGGCAGTGACAGCGAAGAAGAACTTAGGTTCGGATTTGAATCTTTGCTCTTATACCATTTTAGATCTGTGGATGAATCGTTGTTGTATTGCACAACCCAAAAGGGGCAATATACAGGACAAGACTCATGGACACAAGATCAAACCTTAAAATAGGAAAAGACACTAACACCCTTATATCTTTAACAGTAGGAAATTAAATTAAATTGTTGGGTTTGAAGACACTTAGTACAGCGTGATGACTGATGACTTCTGAGTGCTGATGCAACAATATGTTGGTAATATCATCAGCATGGTTGGAAACAATTGTCTGATTCATAATTTTTTTCTTAGCTTAGTTTAATTTCTTGTGCCCTATAATTTTTATCAGAAAGAATTTATACTGAAATGCAATATCACAACAGCAGTTTGTTATGGTTATGGGCATATAACTCAACCTGCATAATGTTCATCCCTAAAACTACGTGGGAATGAAAATAATGGCTTCCCCTGAAAATTAGGCTGTGTTTGGTTCTCTCTCATCCTTTTCTTTGTAATCATTTGAGAGACTATATAGTGCACGTCTTTATCAAAAATACGTCATACATGCTAGACATGAATGATCTCTTTTTTTTTGGTATCCAATTCATTTGCCATTTATCTTGCCTTTCAATGTTTCTGTTAATCTATTTCAGATATGGATATACGGAAACAGCTTTGAATCTTATCTTGTTGCTGTTATAAATCCCAACCAACAAGCGCTCGAGCATTGGGCTGAACACAATGGTATTTACTAGAAATTTTACTGAACTATGCGAAAATTCAAGAGCTAAAGAACATATTCTCGCAAAACTCACAGATTGCCAAGGAAAAGAAGGTAAAGTACCCTATCTTAGCTATATATGAGTCTAGGACCACAATTGTTTGTTCTACACATTTCATTAGGGTTAGTATTTAAATGTTCCCAATGTTTTTTCCCTTGCCAGCTGAAAGGCTTTGAGCTTATAAAAGCTATCCATCTTGACCCGCTACCATTTGATATGGAGCGTGGCGTGACCTATCACCCCGACATACAAGAAGAAACGGCCACAAATGCTTAAGCACTACCAGGTTAGATGTCATATCGAATAGTTCCTTTCCCCATTTTTTGACCTATCATGCTGTTCATTTTCCAAAGTTTTCTAGTTCATGCCCCCACCATCTGATATGTTTCTTCGGACGTTATATGTTCAGGGAGCCATTGATGTACTCTACAAAAGCACAAAGTAAGAGAGCAACGTCGCAGAGCAGCAGAAGGGTTTCACGTGATCCACCGGTTTCTTACTTTCTGTTACTTGATACTTCAGCACTCGCATGATCGGGCTTTCTCCAATCTCCATGGTTCTATGGAATCACACAGTGTACATGTACATGTATAATTAATATAAGACTTACATGTATAATTAATATAAGACTTCGACATGTACATGTATAATTAATATAAGACTTAGACATGTACATGTATAATTAATACAAGACTACGAAAATGTCCTTACTCTGTTGAAATGAATACGACGAATGGAGTAATTGCTCTCAAGTTTGTCAGGTCATCGCTTTAGATTTTTACAGAACTTATTCCCTGTGAATCTTATTCAGGCAGTATTTCTGATTGGTTGTTAAATGGCAAAACTGTTCTTTGTGCGGTGACTTAGTGGGCATGTTTTTTAGGCTGTAGTTTACGACTTTTGACTCTAAAATGAGCGCTCTTGCGAACGAATCGAAAGCCGATAAATCACTTCTAAAAAGTTATCCTGATAAATCGCTTAAAAACGGCGACAGAAGTCTTATTTGTTTGTTTGAGAAAAATTATAATCTATAAGCTGTTTGTTTGAGAAAATTTATAATTTATAAGCTGAAATAAGTCGGAAGGAACAAGTCCAGTATTTCTGATTGGTTATTAAATGGCAAAACTGTTCCTTGCGCGAGTTTGCCACTTTTCCTCGGTCAGCACACCAGCGTAAGCACTAGTGCTGACACTTGCGTCACTTTCTGTATCTTCTCTTGCTATGCGCGGAAACAGGTTTGAAGATTCTTGGTCAGTTCTTCCAATCTTCTTCGTTGAGCTCTCTTTCACAAATATTACTGTCGTGCCTACATTTTTTATCCTCTCGACCCGTAAAATTGCAGGGTTGAATGGTCAGCAGTCAGCACTGTCCTAGTTTTTGAACATTCTCAAGTCCACCATACTTTTCCAAAAGCAAACCCATGGTGTGTGAATGCCAACACAAAAGACAGAAGCATCAGAGAGAGCATGTCATTGTCCCGGTGAGAATATGCATACTAGTTCAGGAGTACGAAGTATATATGTGTATAATTGGGAAAGTGACACATTAATTTGTGAAATTTCCTTGCACTGGTTTGGAACTTTTAGTTGAAACTAATTTGACCACCACACTTCATTTAGATCCTTTCCCTGGTCAAAAGTTCTAACTTAGAAGGCTAGGTTGCTTAGTTTGGTAGTTTAGGGTCCTATTCTGAAATGCTATGGTTTATGACTGAAATGGTATTATAGCGACTATTAGTTTTCAAGGTATTTAATTAAAGAAAAATAAAAAAATAAAAAAAATTAGAAAACACTGTTATATCTCTATGGTTGTAAAGGAAAAAAAAGAAAAAAGTCATGTTAAGAAACTAATACGTTCTAAACGGCTTTTGGCTTCCCATCGCTGTTTGGAACGAGAACTAAGATCTTCAGATTCAGGTGAACATGAACTTACCATGCAAGCAAAGAACTAATTCATACTTTTCTCTCTCACTCACTCTCTCCTAGCTTCTAACTTAGAAGGCTAGCTTGCTTAACTTTGCGGTTTAAGGCTCAGGTGAACATGACCTTAGCATACAAGAACTAACAATCAACAGTTCTCTCTATTTTCTTTGCAATGATAATTTAGACTTTACTGTGCCTTTTTCTCTTAAGTTTTTTCAACACAAACTATCTGAATTATATAAAAAAAGTAATGACAAAATGAAATTAAAATAATTCATAAAGTAAGCTTATAAACTGATAATAATGTGTTTATACTAAAGTACTTAAAGTATAAGATATTAGCTGGAAATGAACGAAAAACAAAAGCAGGCCACCACACTACTAATATTTCTCCTCCACTAACAAAGATGCCAAAATTTTTTGAACTCAAGCTTATATGGCCCCATGTGGCCACGGAATTGCAAATTTGGCCCTCGGACGTTTAAAATTGTAAATCTAACTCCTCTTTGACTGCGGAAGCATGGAAGGACGACGTGTGTCACCTCCCACGGTACTAGAGCGCGGCAGCATTATATGCTGGCTTGCTGTGCCGTGGCACAGGGGCGGATCCAGGACAAAATCTGAGAGGGGGCACAACAATACACATAGTATGCTGAATTGTTCTCATTCATAATTTTAGCATGAGTGAGGGCCTTTTAGTTGGGCTGAGTGGGGGCACTAGTATTAAATCTTGGGCTATATACCTGGGTTCCTGCGAATTGAGTGGCGGCCTGGGCCCTCACTCCCCTCTCTTTGGATCCGCCCCTGCCATGGCATGCATCAAGCCAGCTGGCTTGCTGTGCTCGATGCATGCATGAGGCTGGCTTGCCACGCTCTGGTACCATGGGAGCAGCGTGGGGACCTGCCACACTCAAGTACCATGGGAGGTGATATACATCATCCATTTATACTTCCGCGGTTAGGGAGGGGCTAGATTTGCAATTTCAAATACCTACGAGCCAAATTTGCAATTTTGTGGCTACATAAGGCCAAATAAGCATTGGTTTCAACTTTTTCGGCCGAGGGGCCTTTCCCTACCTAGTGGACCTAGCAGTTTCCTCTTATTCTTCCGGTACGATAATAAGTATGACCAAAGACTGGTCAATGGGAGACAGGCACTCAAAGAAACAGAAAAAATACGATGGAAAATACTCGGTTTCCCTCGGTCAAAATTCCCTCCCTCTTACCAACGTCTAGAAGATCAGAAGTAGCTTACTTAAAACCAATGGCCATTAACCAGCTAGCTAGTCTTTCTGTAACTATCCTTCTCGACCATTTCTGATTTCTCCATTCTTGCAGGCAAGCAGCCTGCAAGCTGAAAGTCGCAAGAAGAGAGCATCAGCGCGAAGACATACAAGGAAAGATTTCTCCCTTGGTCTCCTCAAATCTTGCAAATCGCTAGCTCACCTTGCTATTTTGGCTCAGAAGCTGCCATGCTACCTAGGTGACGCTTCCGAGTGAAGCAAAAATATATAAGTCGACCTTCTTGTCGGACCTTCGTCTCCTACCAACTGCATAGCCATACCATGCCTGCATATGTAAACTACTGCTGGTACTGTCATCTTGGTACTGTCATCTTGGTCACCTCTTCCTTTTCTCTTCCTGTTTCTCTGAACTTGTCATGATCCTTCCATTGCTCCTACTTGCTAGCTTGGCTCTCCAAATCTGTAATTGCAGAATCATATTGCCTACAACTACAAATTAAGCTGCTCTCTTTAGCCCCAAACACAGCACTAACGTCGTTCTTGTTGAATTAACCGGCCAACTGATCCAAGAACCAGCAGCTGCTGTCCGAAGTCGAAATATAATACAGCTTAGCTTTCGTGTATCCAGTAAGAACCATGCAGGACGGTGCAGGAGGAGACGTCCACTTGCTCCTGAGCATCCTGGCCGACGGCCAGGAGCAGGCGAGGCAGCTCGGCGAGCCCGACGACCTGCAGTCTCGGGCAAGGCAGCTGCAGTGCACGTTCGAGAAGGCGATAGCCGTCGCGAAGGCCATCGAGGCGGCCGGCGCGTCTGGGTCGCGCGGCACCGACCGCTCCGACTCGCCGCGGTCGGCGGACGAGAGCTCCGGCAGGACGGCGAGGGATGTCGCGCAAGTACACCAAGACATGTGCAAGAGAAGGTGCGTACGATTCAAAACTCACACATCACAAATGTGCGTTTTACTGGTTCCTAATTACTATAAAGAATATAGAGGGAATATCTAGGAGGAACGAGGTATCGATTTAACTAAGAAGAATAGGCATATAAATCTAAACAGGACTCCGGTCAAGTACTCCGTAATACTTGATAGAGAAATACCAAAAAGTTCTATGTAATTTATCCCATCAGATTAAAAAGAATAGCTGTTTTAGAAACATTAGCGTGCAATTTAAAGTTTCTCCTCTCAAAGTCAAAGTTAAACGAGAAACATGACTGATCTGTCATCCGAAACAATACTAAGGCCAACTTGAAACACAAGATTTTTTTTTTCTAAATTCTTGCATGAATTGAATTGTTTCCTGTGGAATTTTCTGCTTCCATAAAGTACGTAAATTCATAAGATTTTGAGAAAATTTCACAAAACTACAATTTCGTGTCAAAACTATCGCGGAACAACACATTTAAGTCGGAATTTCACAGAACTACAGATTTAGCATCAATGTTTCTCACGAGATTGTAGTTCTCTGAGAAAAACTGCAGCTAAACCTGTGAAATTCAAACTTAATTACGCAGTTATGCGATAATTTTGACACAAAAGTTATAGTTTGTGAAGTTTACTTTATATATTTTGACAAAAACTCAGAAGTACATGTTTGCCAAGAAAATTGATGCTGCCGGCAGGCAAACAAAACTTGATGTTTCCTTCCTGCATACTGATTAGTGCTCCTGCTCCTATAGTTCTTCACAATGGTCATCCTAATATGACGAAAACTTCATAGTCCTCCGGCATATAGATTACGACAAAGTCTACAGGGACCCGATAATCTTTGAGCTAGACGATCACGCTTTCTTTAATGCCTGCGGCTTTTCTCAAAGAAGAATCGCCGTATTGAGTTTCATCAATAAAGCATTGAAAGAATCGGAACTTTACAAATATTGATAGTTAGTTCTCCTAACTCCATAAAGTTTTAATGGTAGCCTCTCCTTCATTTTCATCCCTTCCGCTTCTGTTTTCTCTACCCTTGAGGGCAACCTTGCGGATGAAATCCTCATGGTTAGGGTTCTTCTGGTGCATGCGGAAGACTAATGTGTATGATTTTAATAAGCTCGGTTATGGAGTAATCGAGGGATATTTGGTGGTGCATGTTGATTTCTTTCAGCATCTCAGTGAAAATTCTACTGAACATCGCTAGCCAATACTCCACTTTTATTAGAAAGTGTGGTTAAGCATGTGCCATGCTCATTCGACTTCTCAGTGTAAACTCTATTTTACACAATTTGTGAACTCACAAATTGCTTCAGCATATTCTCCAAAGTAGATAAATCAATAAATTTCACAATACTACAACTTACTATCGCTGAAGTGCACATTTAGGCTTTAATTTCACAAAACCACGGATTTAGCGGCAATTTTTCTCAGATTACTACAATCTTGCAGTTTTGTGAGAAAAAAATTGCTGCTAAATCTATAGTTTTCTGAAATTCAAACTTACATGTGTAGTCCTATGGTAGTTCTGACACAAAAGGTGTTATAGTTTTATGAAATTTACTCGTCTTTTGTACAGATATTTTATATGCACAGGTTCCGTTTTCAAACTAATTATTAGTAAACGTCAAACATATATTTGAAAGGTTCCTAAGTGCCTAACCGCACGAACTGGTAGACTAGCCAGTAGAGAGAGCAATGCCACCTAAAGTTCTTTGGTGATTTGGTCCAAAAGAAAGGAATATTTCATAACCATAGGTATACTGTACTCGAACATTAGCATCTGCATTAGTCAACGGAAAAGATTATGACCTGACCCTTGATTTCCTCGGTCCTGGATCACACAGGAAGGGCCTGCCAAGATGGACCGAAAAATTCCGAGTACCGGACGCAAGCTTGGAGGCCACCCCGGACGACGGGTTCAGCTGGACGAAGTACGGTCAGAAGGACATCCTCGGAGCCAAGTTTCCCAGGTTCACCTCAAACATCTGATGCTGAAAAAATACCTTCAAATTTCAATTCCATCTGAACACTGGTTTGAAACGCAAGAATTGTGCATAAAACGGTAAATCTCACGAGTTTCTTATGAAATTCCAGTGTTCCATAAGTAGCGTTAGTGTGCAGGAATTTTAGGAGAGTTTTATAGAAAATGGTGCGGCCGTAATCCTGATGTAGTGGATGTAGATCGGAATCCTCCACCCGGGTGGGTTCATTTTGACTTAGCATTGGTTTTTTAACAGTTATTAACTTTTAAATATAATATTTTTAAGATATGATCTACATATAGATTATAGTACAAACTATATCAAGTTTAACTGTACCGACCAAAATCATATATAACTATTTTTCTTTAAGTACTATCTCTTACAAAGAGTACAGAATTTAAAATTTTTAACTACAAACCATCGACATAACCTAAAAAATCCCACCAAACCAGCTTCTAGTTTGTGACACTGACAATGATGTCGTTGCAGGGGCTACTACCGCTGCACGTACCGCAACGCGCAAGGGTGCCCGGCCACGAAGCAGGTGCAGCGCTCGGACTCCGACCTGTCCATGTTCGACGTCACGTACCAGGGCGTGCACACGTGCCACCAGAAGCAGCGCCACGCGACGACGTCTCCTCCCGGCGGCGCGGTGGCCACGCACGACGGCAACCAGCCGACGCAGCCGCTTCGGGACCCGAACCTGGAGCTTCTCGCGAGTTTCAAGAACGACCTGAAGGTGGAGACCGAGGGGCTGACGCTGACGGCGTCCTTCCACGAGCACGACCATGACGCCGCCACCACCGCTTCCTTCGCCTTCCCCTCTGTCCCTTTCCACGCGCTCGTGAGGCCGCCTGACAACGCCGCGGCGTCCTTCTCGCCGGTGGTGAGCGGCCAGCTAGGAGGGGGCTTCTCCCCGGCGTTCGTCTCGCCGGCCGCGTCGGCCGGGTCGAGCTACTTCTCCGTGGCGCACTGCCCGGTCGGGAGCTATGACCTGGGAGGAGTGGGCATGCGCGGGGCAGAGTCGGAGCTCGGCGAGGTCGTCTCTGCGGCGACCGCCTCCGCCGTGGATCCCGCCCGGTTGGACTACTCGCTGTACCACCAGGTCCACCACCACGCCGAGCTCGACCCGCACTTGCCTTTCGCGCCGATCTTTGGCCACCCTTCCCATGGCCAACATAGGAATGAGTGAAGAGCGAATTCAAGAAGCGTGATTTTGTTGCGAGGATTTCTAGCTTCCTGCGTCTGCAGTAGTACTTCTCTTAATAGGAAAAGGTAGCAGTAGCAGTTTGCATTGTCTTGTTTCTCTTGTCTTGCTTCCATGGTACTGGTTAACTTTTGAGCACTAGAGTTACTGAAAGAGAGCCATAGAAGATTCCAGTTCTAGTCTATAATCTGAACGTTGTTCAGTGACACTGGTTAACTTTGAGAACTATTTTTAAGGTTAATTATGAGAATTCGAGTTACTGAAGGAGGGTTCTATTTTAGTTCTATTCTATAATCTGTTTGCAGGAAAATTGATTTGACACAGAACCGCTAGGTTTAGGTGTGGCCATCAGATCCATTTCCTCTCCTGGGATGATGCCCATGTGTGTTCTTGTTGAGCATGACTACAGAACAGAGAAGTTTAGGCTGACTAGCAACAAGGATATAGCAAAAGGGGATGTGATAAAACGTTGTGTGGTGGCACACTGGTTGCTTAGTTGCTTTCCTTTTAGCTCCCTTTGTTTCCAGTTCACAGCTCTAGGAAAACAGGGGCATATGACAGGCATGATCTGCAAACTGTGCTAAAATTTCCTTTCTGAACTTTAGAAAAGCTGATTTATACCTTCCATAACTTCCCGAAATCATGCATTCATGCATGGACCTGTTTGCTTCACCTTCCCAAATGTTACCAGAACCCAAGGAATAATCTTGTGTAACTACTTTCTCTGAAAACTACCACAGGTTCAGATTCAGAACAGCAACACTGATATGGTAACTGATACCCAACCCGAAGATTGGCTGTCCTATAATCAGTACAGGTACGACGAACTGCATCATTTTTAAAACTCGCAGCAGACTAACGAAAGAAATAAAACCTTTAAATTTTGTAGTCCTTATAAACAGACATCAACCAAAACGCATATAGATTGCATATGCATAAGTGCTTCCTAATTTCACATATGCATACCTGAAAAACAAACCAACTACTGTCGATAGGCATCAACAAACACGGTAGAATACGAGTTAACAAGCGAAACATGTAGTAAGATTTTCCAACACACAAGTTGCAGTTTCAGGAACAGGATGCACCAGTTCTGAATGTCACATCTCTTCCCATGGCCGTAGAACACATCCAAAAAAAGCTGGCCGGGACAGGAATCCCGATCGGTGGGTAATCATCCTCTCTCCCCACCAAATGGCCCACTAGCTACTACTAGTAGACAACAAGAACCTGAATTCGGCTGCCTGCTTCCACAAAGAGCACGCAACGCCAATGGCTCATCCCCTACCTACAGCACATACGGCAAGCCCGCCCACCACAAGCTGCGGCCCTGCGGCTTCTTTAGAACCCAATTATTTATTGTAAGCACAAGGTAAGATAGCAGTCAATGTTAAATGGCATCAAAGATAATACACATCAATGTTCAACCTACAGGTGTCAAAAACACCTGGCCCAGGTGCTGCTGATCTGGTAGATACTCTAGGCTGTACAAAAAACATTAATTCAGGATTGATGAACGTAGAACAGAGATGAAGATTAGAAGACGCACGGAAGTAACACTGGATTTGATGATCTGGATCATTACAACATACAATTGTAGCACAGACGGGAGGACCATAATGGCCTACTGGGCAAAATCCAGCACTAGAGTCAGTGTCATTGGCCACATTCTTTTTATTTTTAGTTTGTTTTTGGCGTCAATTTCTTCGAAGGCTAAAATAAATGGGATAACTTTTACAAGTAGCTTTCTAAGTTTAAAACAGCGTATAGTTCACGTCAATAACCTCGTTGCTCGTCACCATTTCGAAAAACGCACCATCACGGGCTCACGACGGCGCTCCATGTGGCTCACGGCTTCAGCTGTGGACTTTAGCTTCTGGCTGAAATTGTATTATAGTGGTTGTTAATTTTTTCTGAGAAAAAATAAGATTTTTTTTAACGAGACACAGGCAAAAGACAAAAAAAATAAAAAAAAACAGGGCATTGTAAACCGAGCAAAGGAGGGACGCGGCTGAGGCCGGCACGCACGGCAGGCAAAAACCATCGCGCCGCACAACGCAAGTGGCCAAGAAAACTCGCCTTTCCGCTGCGCTTTTCCCACCGCCGCACGGGCCACCACCACCACTGCCCACTGCGACTATTTACGTCCGCCTCGGCCTCGGTACGCTCCCCCAGTCCCCCTCGTAAAATTATTGCTTTTTAGCCTAAATTTTGAAAGTTTTTTACATATGGACCTCTGGAGAAAAGATTTGCAAAAATGGACCCCTAGCACGGCGCCAAATCACATGGCGCCCAGTGTACACGTCACGGCGCCATATGCTTTGGCGCCGTGCGTGGACACATAGGATCCACGGTGGCACATCACGGCGCCAAAGCACATGACGCCGTGCAATACATAAACGGCGCTAACGGTCGTGGCGCCGTTTCCTAGGACTTAAGACCGAGCGCAGCCCCCCGGCCCCACCCTCGGCGCTCTGTTCAACAGGCCGAGCAGAGCGACCTCCGCCGCCGCCCGTCTCTCCCCTCCCCAAATCCATCCCAATCCATCGAATTTTCTTGCGGTTTTGCTTCCAAACCGAGCAAGCAAGGTGAGCTCCCTCTCCTCCTTTGATTTGTCAAAGTAGATATGGATTATTTGAGGTACATTTCGTAGGGCAAAATTTGAAACGCTAGATGAAATTAGTTGGATTTGGTTCGGTTTTAGGTTCGATTCGCAATAAATATGCGTAATGTATTAGTAGTAATGTGTATAGATTCGTTTCTAGGGTTTGATTATTGTACGTAATGACTGAGGTATGTTTTTTTGTTGTGCTATAGATGGATAAGGTTGTGACTTTGCACCATGGTGGTACTGTGAAGAGAAATGACAATGGGGGTGTTGATTTGGAGGGCATGGAAGAGACCACATTGCTATTTAGTTCACGTCCGTCGTATGGTGAGGTCATTTATCGCTTGAAAGAGAGGTTGGGATGGACAGATGAGCATGGTGATGTCGTTATGCAAGGATTGATTGGTGTTGGGTCGTCAAAGGGGTCACGTATAAAGAGATTAGTTTCGATTGGCAGCGACGGTGAATGGGATAACTATGTGGCCATTGTTTTGGACTCAGAGGTCAGAGCACCTGACTTGTTTGTGCAGAGGGTGGTGAGAGATCAATCACCTCCTAGGGCTGCATTGGATCCCAATGACTCACCGTTGGTTGGGTCACCGGATCATGAAGAGGTCGAGGTGCAAGTTGTATCCTCGGCTCAAGTATGTGAGGTTCCATTGACTCAAGTAGAAGCTGACTCTGAGGATGTCGATGACCGCTTTGTTGGTGGATTCGACGAGGAGACAGTGTTTGAGGAACCCATGGTTTGTGTAGCATCTAACAGGGTGGATGTACAGCTTGCGGGAGACAAGGTCGCTTATGAGGATGCGAGGTGTGAGACTCGGATGATGACAGACGATCCACAGTTTGACGTCTAGCGAAATTGAGATGTTGAGAAGAATGTTTCTGCCGTGATCCACTAGTGTCCGATTATAATGACCGAGCAACGCACATAGGGCTATCGCGGATGGAGGGCAAATGCGGAGGGACGTACCTAGGCACGGGCTAGTATCATAATTCGAAGGGTCATGTCTTTGAGGATATGTCGGCATTGAAGATGTGGTTGAAAGAGTACTCGATCGTGCACAACCGTCCATACCGGTTAAGAACTCATACGCCAAACGTCGGTATACCATCAAATGTGAGAGCACAGGTGTGCATGGAAAGTCTGTGCGTGAAGGTGAAGGGTACGGAGAGGTTTAAGATTACAATCGTGGATGGACCGCATACCGTGGGGTCTTCCGAGCCCAGCCAGAAACATCGTCAGTTGACTTCTCGATTCATTGCAACCCGCCTGTACCCCATGATAAAGCACATGCCGACGATGCGCGTGGCAGCAGTGATAGAGGCCATTAAACTAAAGTGTCACTACACAATCAAGTATGGGAAAGCATGGAGGGCGCAACAACGTGCTTTGAAGTTGATTTATGGTGATTGGGAGGAGGCGTATGAGCGTTTGCCGGCCATGTTGAACGCAATGAAAGCGGCCAATGCAGGAATGCAGTATGAGTACGTGCCTAAGCCCGATGTACGGGTTAATGGAAGACAGATTTTTTTTTCGAGCATTCTGGTGCTTTGGTCAATGTATCGAGGCTTTCAAACATTGTATGCATGTTCTATCAATTGATGGGACGTTCCTGTTGGGCAAGTATGAGGGAACGTTGTTGATTTCTATTGGCTGTGATGCGGACAACTCGCTTGTGCCGTTGGCTTTTGCTTTGGTGGAGAAGGAGGACAAATCTAGCTGGCTTGGTTTCTACAGCTTGTACGGATCCATGTGGTTGGCCCGGGGAGGGAGGTATGTGTGTTGTCTGATAGGCACGCTGGGATCTTGAGCGCCGTTAAGGAAGTGATACCAGGACATTTACCTGTACATCATCGTTGGTGCACAAGGCACCTTGCAGAGAACTTGTTCAAAAAAGATGGGGTGAAGGCCAACTTTGCACTTTTCGAGCAGGTATGTCGCCAGAGGGAGGTAAAGCTGTTCGATGAGAAGTTAGAGGAGTTGAAAACCAAAACTAATGCCGAGGGTCGTGATTGGATAATGGGTTTAATGAGGGATGTGCACAAATGGTCAAGGGCTCATGACCCATTGGGAAGGAGGTATGGGTTCATGACTAGCAACATGGCAGAATGCTTCAACGGCCGCAAGGGGGCATGTGGATTGCCGCCACCGCAATTGCGGCGTTCACTTTCTACAAGTGTGTTGCATGGTTTGTCAACCGGCACCGGGAAGCCTCAGACATGTTAAAGGCACATGCACGTTGGCCACCTCGTCCTCACGGCTTCATTACCAAAGCGAATATGCAAGCCAATGAACATGAGTACCACTGTTTTGACCATGTGACGGGCACGTATGAGGTTGTTGAGGGTGGAGGGACGACCGAGAATGGAGAGCTCCGAGAGGCCCGAAAGCATAAGGTCGTGATTACATCCTTCACATGCACATGCGGTGTTCCCGACAAGTTCCATTTTCCATGCTCCCACATGGTGACCGCATGTAGTGCCCGGAATATCGATGTTGAGACCAAAATCCCGAGACTATTCAGCGTGGATGCGTTGGTGAGGACATGGGCCCCACGGTTCGAGCCATATCGTGATGAAAGCGAGTGGCCACTTTACTCGGGTCCCAGGTACATAGCGGACGCGGGGTTAGTTGGCACAAGAGGGGCAGCAGGAAGCGGTCAAGGTACAAGATAGACATGGATCGGATACCTGGTCGCACCAAGAGGGGTAGGGCAAATCCCTTCGTTGAGGACCCACAGGAGACACACTGCGGTATGTGTGGTCTAATGGGTCACAATTCACGGACGTATCAACGTCGTTCCACTCAGGTTAGCAGCGTTAGGTCTAGAGAGCATAATTTTTAGATATTTTGTTATTTTTATCACTAACGTAATTTTGAATGCACAGGATGGCGAGGTACCGGCTGGTGGACGAGTTCTACGACAGAGAGCACCTCGGCAAGCTCACGATGATTCCCATACTGCGTCCTCCAACCCATGATGATGAGAGTTGTGTGTTTGTGTATGTGTATTTTATATGTGTGCATGACGATGTATGTGTGCATATATGTATGTGTATGTGTATTTTATATGTGTATGTGTGCATATATGTATGTATGTATGATTTGAGATATATATATGTAAAATGTATGCATCTAGACTTTATTGAGAGTTATGCGTATGTGTTTTATATGTGAATGTATGTATATGTGTGCATGTGTTTTGTATATGCAGAAACAGACATCTCTTTGCTATTTTTTCTGTAGGTTTGCGTAAAACGGCGCCAAACACTCTGACGCCGAGATATTTAACAACGGCGCCAGGACCTTTGGCGCTAGCTTGTGGCGCCAAAGTTTTGTGCGCCGTATTTCAATATCTCGGCGCTAGAGTGTTTGGCGCCGTACTACTTATATACGGCGCCAGGGTGTTTGGTGCCGTGATTACTACACTTGCTTTAAAAGTGCAAGCTCGGCCTAGTTGTTTCGTTCCATCTGCACAAACAATACTAATTGACATTCACCAAATGAATAAGCACAGCCCAAAATAACATACTGAGTGCATACGTCCACATACATACATAGTCCACATACATAGTTTATAAATTTTTAGAAAATACATACGTCCGCATACATCAAACATTAAATATACATAGCAATAACCTACTGAGTGCATCGAGGCCACTTCCCCCTCGAGCATCGAGTCGCTCAAGGGTGCCTTGGCACGCCGCGCTCTCTCTAGCTTTTTCGCCTTTCTCCTTGCGCTTTGCGCGCCCTCCTACGCTCCTCCTCACGGTGTTCCCTCGCGCCTCCTCCTGTTTCTTCTCCCTTTCCCACCTCTCCTTTCGTTCTTCATCCCACTTCTTATTGGCGTCAAGATATTTTTTGTCATCCTCAGCGATCACAAAGTCGATCCACCGCTCAAAATCACAAAGCGGTGGAGGCTCACGCAAATGTACGCGTTCGTTAAATCAACAGAATTAATACCAATTCGATGAATCGACAATACAACATACCATCTTGCCGAGGACAACGGCGGCACGTGGCGGATCGAACGCCCAGTTGGCGCACATCCAGTACCTCTGCCTATATGTATCCGGATCATCCGACCTTTCCACTTTGCAAGGATCGCCGCAATAACACATCGGCACGGGAACACCGGATGGAGGTGGCAAACGAGTGAAGCCCATGACAACCTAAAATGCGAAATGAATAAGATTTATAATTTTTCTCGTTTCTAACCCTAGGTTAGCTAGTTACCCAAATCAAACCCTAATCCAACTAATTTCAACCTAAAAACGGATTTATTACTAATACATTGCGCATATCTATTGCGAATCGAACCTAAAATCGAGCAAAATCCAACAAATTTCATCTAGGGTTTTAACTTTTGCCCTACGAAATGTACCTCAAATAATCCATATTTACTGCAAAAAATCAAACGAGGAGAGGGAGCTCACCTTGCTAGCTCGGTTTGGAAGCAAAATCGAGAAAAAAATCGATGGATTTGGGTGGATTTTGAGAGGGGAGAGAGGGGCGGCGGCGGCTGTTCTCTGTGTCGGTCTGACGAGTGGAGTGAGAGGGCCGGAGGGCTGTGCTCGGTCTTAAGTCCCAGGAAACGACGCCACGACCGTTAGTGTCGTTTATGTATTGCACGGCGCCATGTACTTTGGCGCCGTGTTGTGCCACCGTGGATCCTACGTGTCCACGCACGGCGCCAAAGCATATGGCGCCGTGACGTGTACACTGGGCGCCATGTGATTTGGCGTCGTGTTAGGGTCTATTTTTACAAATCTTTTCTCCAGGGATCTATATATAAAAAACTTTCAAAATTTAGGCTAAAAAGCAAAAATTTTACGTCCCCTCTCCCTCCGTCCGAGAGAGACCGGCAGGTCCGGCACTAGCGCAGCTGCGCGACAACGCGAGCGAGCGAGAGAATAAACAAACACACCACGACACGACACGACACGAGAGAGAGAGAAGTAGGGGGGAGACATACCGAGGGGAGGCGAGGAAAGCGGCGGAGCCGGTGCCGAGGCCGCCCTGCCGGCACGGCGCGCTGAATGCCCCGCCGCCACCGCCCTCTCTCGATCCTTCCGTCTGCATTCCTCCCCCGCCCTTTTTTAAACGCGGCGCGGCGTCTGCTGCTAAGTCTGCGCGCCAGCGGATTCCGCCCGCCGAATCGATGGCGCGGCCGCTCCGATTGGGCGCGCTTGCGCTCCTCGTCGTATCAGGCACGCCCTCCCTCCCGAGCTTCGCCTCCTGGCATGTCTGATTTACGCTTTGTCGCAGTATGTGCGCGTCCTGACAGAGGAAATGCCGTTTGCTCTGATTTGCCATGGTGATGGTTGGTTGTTTTGGTGTTGCAGTGGCCTTGCTTCCGCTTGTTAGCTCCGCTGGCGACTACAAGCACTGTGAGGGAGTTCTCAAGGGCTGGGCGGATTCGTTCGGGGAGAGCGAAAAGGATGGGGACAAATTGAGCCTGAAGGATTTGCTTTTCTTCCTACACATTCCTCGAACCGGTGGGCGTACCTACTTTCACTGGTACGTTTGCTGGACCTTACAGAAGTTAGGTTCGTCGTCATCTAAGATGCATTCCACTGATATTACTTGTCTTGGCAGTTTCTTGAAAAAGCTATATACGAATGCTCAGGAATGCGAGCGTTCCTATGATAAGCTGCGGTTCGACCCGAGGTGAGAAAAGCTGGTTCTCTACCTTGCTGAATTGTATCATTATCTGGATTGATCTTAAACTTCATGTTGACTAACCAAACGAGAATAAAAGCTCTATTGTCTTTAAACAATGCTTAGAAAATGCTAGCTTTAGAGTCTAGATTATATCTTCTACTTTTCAAATTTAGACAATTATGTGAATAAAGTCTACAGTATGTATGGTTTAGGATATTTCCATATATTGAAATAACATGATTAACACTTACCTGGCAGAGAATGTGTAAGTAATTGACACCTCGGCGTCTTGGATGGTCTCTCTTTATACTAATTACTGCATTCCATCATATCCATGGGCACTACATCTTGAATTTTTTAATTGGCAATTTACATGGATATTGTGACATGTATATGGGCCATGCCAACAGATTGTGAGGTACTCTAGATGCAGTGTTCAGTTATAATGGCTGAGGAAGTTATTGTCCACAACTATGTGCTGTACGAGTGATGTTGTAAAAATTTCTTCAGATGATTGCTTGCAGTTAATAATGGTATTTATGTGTCTTCTTGTCAGCCATCCTGATTGCAAGCTGGTTGTTAGTCATGATGACTATAGCTTAACTTCCAAACTGCCAAGGGAGAGGACTTCCGTAGTAACAATACTACGAAATCCAGTTGATCGTGTATTTAGCACGTATGAGTTTTCTTGCAGCCAGATTTCTTGTGCATCCAAACTTAACATCTGCAAAGTTAATGACCAGCCGTGTGTTACCAAAATCGCGTGCTGTGAGTACATTGGACATATGGCCTTGGAAGTACTTGGTTCCATGGATGAGAGAAGATTTGTTTGCCAGGGTATGCCTGTTTATTTCAGTTCAACCTTTTGCTTACTTTCATATTTTTAGGCAAGTGGTTAGGAGGATATGTTCGGTTTGATTACTTACTCATGGAGCAGTTTGTGGAATCCAACTATCGTGATAGAATGTAATATCAAGCCTTATTTTCTAGATTTGGACCTTTGTGTGTTAATAGATTCAACCTAAAGCAGGTTCTAGCAAGAGACCATGTGAAGGTCTAGAATATATTTGTGATGAACAATTGGCACATTGGTTGAGTTAAATTTGGATTTTGCAAAAGTAAAAATTCAAATTTCAGTTTGTGCTTTCAGGGTTTAGGTGGTCTGACTGCCATAGGGTCAGTGGTCTGATCAGCAAATGGCCGGTGGTCTAACTGCCATGGGGAGAGCAGTCAGACCGACCTTGGATTTTTGGGAAATTGAACAACAAACACTTGTGTAGGCTTTTTTGGGGATGAGTTTGCACTTAATGCCTCTGGAATTGAAAATTGGAGCTGAAACTAGGTAAGAATTTAACTGAAATTCCAGATAGGGTATTTTCTGGTGTTAAGCGGTTAGATCGGCTAGTGGCCGATGGTCTGATTGGTACGGTTTGACCAGCATGGGAAGTGCGGTCAGACCGGTGGATGCGGCCAGAGAACAATGAAAATGGTTTTTGAGTTGGATGAGTGTGTACGTGTGTATCGTTGGTTGGTTGTGTTGAGTTGCATGATGCAGGGTTTTGACTAATGTGAGTCAAGTGTATGAAACTTGTGCTCGAGATGGTTGCTTGGTTTTCGAATGTACATGTGGCTTGGAGAACGTTCGCAGTCGATGATAATGGACCGGGGCTAGATGGGGGAGCTAAGGTCCGAGCGATTATGTAAGCCCGGGTGACTTAAGCGGGAAGCACAAAGAAGACAAGGATTGTGAAGAGGCGAGTTGGTGCATGTGGTGCGCTAAGTGACGAGACCGATGCACATAAAGACAGTTCGGGGGAGACCGAATGCGTGAAGACGTGACGGCTAGTCATTGGGTATTATGCGCTACGTGTCAAAGCATGTGAAAATGCTTTGAGGTGAAGGTGAAGACGGAGTCAAGGGAAGGTGTTCGGAAGCTTCGTTGGGGGTATTTTGGTAGCTGACCAAATACCGGGTTGGTGCATTGATCAAAGCTGCGGTGCGGGCAGGCGCAAAGGAGAAGTGGTTTAGGTCAAGGAGAGCTGGAATTGCTAAATAGATCAATCGCTAAGGTGTTAGCTGGTTAAGTCTTATAAACACTTTGAGAAGCGTGCATGAGTGTGTAAAACACGTGTTAGTGCGGTTAGCAGGTTTCCCCGGTAGGCCTAATGGGTTGGACCCACTAGGGCTTGTTGCTGGTTATCAAATGGGAGGAGAGGAGGTGTTAGATTTAAGAATTCTAGTGTTCAGCTTTTTTGTTCTACCACCTTTCTTTTTCTATGATTGTGAGAGAGAATTTGAAAGAGGAAAGAGTGGTGCTTTGGTTGTATCCTGTAATCATCCATAAGTATGTAAACTCCATCCTCTTCTGGAAATAGATTGAAGTTTTGTTTTAATCATGTTTTTGTTTACATTTCTGCTTGATTTTGCTTGTTCTTGAGCAAGATTTGTGATTTTGTGTTTGTAGGTGTTCTAGCCTGAACTCTTGCTTATATTACCTTACTAGGACATGTGAGACTAGATCAGGAAAACCTCATGTCTTAAATCCTCACGAGCATGAAGTAATATGAGTTTTAGGGGTTTTGGTGTTCTTGTGCGCTAGATTTGATTCTCTCAAATTCAGTAAACTCAAGCCAAAGAACCTTGTAATTCTTGGTTGTTTTAGGTTCCAAATATCTTAAACAAGTCTCATGCAAAACTTGGAAGTGTTTGAACAAGAATTGAACAAGTTCTTGATATTTGAGTTTCGTCTCGAGAGGTTTTCAAGTCTGGGAACAGGGGATCGGTCAGACCAGCTCTAGACATGTGGTCAGACCGGCCTCAGTGACTGAGCGCAGTGGTCAGACCAGCCAATCCACGGCGGTCGGTGGTGGCTGATTTTGTTGTTCTAGGTCCCTAGTCTTGTTTTGTAAAGTTTAGTTGGTGCAATTTGAATTTAATGACTTTCATAGTCACTTAAGTGAAGATTTTAAATGCCATTAGAGGGAAAAGTTTGAACCATCATTCAACCCCCCCCCCCACCCCAATTGTTGCTGGCATCAGTCCGACATCTAGATTTGACATGTAAATCTGGTCTTAACCAGAAGCAATCACCCATTATATAGAGATAAAGCAGTTGATCTATTGTAGAACTTACTTGAACTTAACTCTGCTGGATCGAGTCGAGTGTATCATATTCTTGAACCTTAGAAGCCATCTAGGATGCTACAATTCCCTACCTAAAATTTTGTTTGTCCTCCAGCGTTACAAGTTAATGCTTCTGTGCTGAAAAGGTTTGTTAGGATCAGCTCCTAGAGTTGTCAGAGGAAGGTTTTCAGGTGTGATCCTTAAGCTTCTGTAACACCTGAGGGTTGGTTGGGGTGTTATACCTTCAGTCCTTCACTATTAGTTTACACTTCTGTTGATGTGAATGATCAGTAGTGTAATCAATAAACACAAAATCACAAATAGCTATCAATACTTTGGTGTTTTAATTGCATGTACTAGATTATTTTTGCAATAAGATGACAGAGATTTTCATCTACCAGAGAGATGCTAGAAGGATTGGCAAGTTGCATAGTAGCAAGAAGGTTAATGCATATGATGTGGAGGACATGGCTATGCCATTACACCAGTACATCAATGACCCTGTTGCCCATGAAATCATTCATAATGGAGCTACCTTTCAGGTATGATGACTTGTCCCTTTTGTATATCTCAAATTTTGCTATACCATCCCTGTTCATGCCTTCATTTGTTTACGCTCTCTGTTGTATATTGGTAATTATAATTTGTGCTCCATGCAATTGCTTTGGCTATTAGTCTTTTCTGTGGTGGTGAATTGGCAGTTCCATCCAATTTGTCAAGTTTCTATATTTTTTAAAGTTGAAACATCGGCAGGTACAAGCCTATGATTAAGTGTATATTTTCCCACTACTTTTGGTGAATTTGTCATCATGCCTGTGCAACTTGCAAATTCCAGCTATACACTAACAAATAGTAGAAAGATGTGTGCATACTTAGAAAAAATGATTATTGCGACATGTCCTTGTTGCAGGTGTACTCTTTTACATGCTTATTGTTAGTTGGAAGTAAAACTTAGAACAATGATGGTAGATATTGACCTAACCAAGGAAACTTATATCTGGAGGTTTTTGGCCCTACAGAACATCGAACCTGTCATGAACCGGGGTAAACACCACCAAGAAGATGGCCGGATGGCGTCGGCGTAGAACGAGAGAGAGAGAGAGAGACTAGATGTTTAGGCGAGGAAGACTTGATATTACTCTGCTTCATTACAATAGCATGCGGTAGCTCTCTTATATAGATGGCTCCCCCAACAGATCGAATCTAATTCCAATCCTATCTCTAATAATATGGAAACTCATATCATATCTCTAACTCTATCTCTAACATAAGGAAACTAATCTCTAACTCAAATAGAAACCAATCTCTAATTCCTAATAATAACCCGACTAGGCCTTGGGCCCCAAGGCCCACACCCCTGACACTACACCCCTCTCGGACATGCAGCTCGTCCTCGAGCTGCTAGACGGCGGCCAATGGAAGACCTTCGACGCCGATGTAGAAGACGATGATGAATAAGTCTCTGTACTGTGGTCTTTGTGGGGCTGTGGTAGTTTTTGTTTTTTGACCGCTTTAGGACAGCATTCGCTTAGGACAAGATCTCTTTTGCTTTAGGACAGCATTCTTTTAGGACAGCATCTCGCTTAGGACAGCTTTTAGGACAGATCTGCTTTAGGACAGCATCCGCTTTAGGACAGATATTGACCGCTTTAGGACAGCATCTAGGATAGCATCGTAGCATATGCTTGGCTGGTTCTCGACCTATAATTTGTATCCCCAACCCTCAAAGTTGGCATGGCATTTGTGTGAGAAATAAACAAGAAAACTTGCCCCATCTCCTAGTGTCATCCTCTCCATGAGAGTAAGGATCTTGCTATCACCAAGAGCAAGAGTCCAGACTAACAAGTGGTATCAGAGCCTTAGTATCCTGTGCCCGAGCATCTCTGCTCATCTCCTTCTCCGCCTCGCGGCAGCCCGGCCAGGCGAGCAGCAGCAGCTCGGCCGTCCCCGCTCACTCCTCTCGAGACGGACGGCACTCGTCGAAGCGCCCTCTCCACGCAATTGCCAAGATGCGCGCGCCATGTCGGCGCTCTCGGCCTTCGGCCGCCTCGAGCATGCGGCGTCGAGACGGCCGAGCTTCGCCGCGCGAGCAGCGCAGAAGCAGCGGCGGCAGACGCCGCGCGCGCGCGAAAGGCGTCAAGCCCGTACGCGGCGAGCCGGGCAGCGCAGGCATGAGGCGGAAGTGGAAGCGGCGCGGCAGATGCGGCACAGGCGTGCAGCAGCAGAGGTCAAGGCTCGCGGCGCAACAAAGCAGCCCGGCTCTGTTGATGGCGGCGCCGACGCGACCTCACCGCTGGAGAGGAGGCGGCGCAAGGCGAAGCGGCGCAATGGGTAGCCGCGACGCCACGAGCGCGGGCGGCCAGACAGCGCGACGCGCGGCCGGCGCCTCAAGGAGGCGACACGGCGGTGGTGCTCTGGAGGAGGCATGCACGGCGGGCGGCAGACGGTCGACGGAGAGCGCCTCACAGTAACGCGCTCTCTCTCCCGGTTCGGCATCGTGGTCACCACGAGTACCAGTCGCCGTCGAGGACGCCGGCTCGGCGGCGGGTGGCCTACCTCACCAAGACCAACTACGCCGAGCGGTCTGCGGTGATGAGGTAAAGCTCGAGTGCGGCATATGTGGGATGCACCCGCACGGCGACGCCGACTCGACCGAGGATCGACGGCGCCGATGCTCTCATCGCCGCAGCCCCGCCCGAGATGCGCTTCGCTACCAACAAGCGGATCGCCAAAGAGGCTTGGGACGCCATCGCCGCAAAGACGCGCGGCACGCGACCGCGCGCGCAAGTCTACACCGCAGCACTACGCGCGGAAGGGAGCACCGCCTTCAAGCGGCGAGGACATTGATGACTTTGCTCTCCGCCTCAACACTCGCTGCGAAGTTGGTGCGCTTCGGTGACGACACCTCGACGAGGAGAGAGCGTGGAGAAGCTCTTCCGCTGCGCCCCCAGAAGTACAAGCAGATGGCTCGCTCGATCGGGTCTCGCTGACCTCTCCACGATGACCATCGAGGAGGCGTTGGTCGCCTCAAGGTCGCCGACATCGATGAGCCACAGCGCTCCTCGGACCCGTCACCATTGGCGGAAGCTCCTCCTCACTCGGGAGCGGTGGGATGCCGCCAAGGCGACAAGAAGAAGGGAGCCTTCTTCCACGACAGCGACGCAGCAGAGTAGCAGCGCGCAAGCGCGCAGCGCGCCAGCATGGCGATGCCGCAAGCAAAGCGGCGACGAGACGACTCTTGCCACAATCGCGCAAGCTTGGTCATTGGGCCAAGGAGTGTCGATACCACGACGCGGCGAGCCCACGTCGCGCAAGCGAGGAGGAGGAGCGGCCGGTCTGCTCATTGCTCATGCGAGCATCGACTACCTCGGCCGCACGGCCGCAGATGGCTCTCCTCCACCTTGACGAGCCAAAGCACACGCCTCCTCGGCGACGATTCGGCAATGACAAGACCGACGGTGGTGCTCGACACCGCGCCACCCACCACATGATCGGGCGGCGGAGTTCTTCTCGAGCTCGACTCAGCGCTCGAGGCACCGTCAAGTTCGGCGACGCCCGCCGTGGAGATCAAGGGCGTCGGCTCGCTGCCTTAAATCGCCAAGATCGGCGAGCACCGGCCGCTGCTGGCGTCTACTACATCCCCGACCTGCGGAACTCCATCATCGCCTTGGGACGGTGGATGAGAACGGCTCGCGTGTCGAGATCGAACATGGGTGCTGCGGTTTGGGATCTTCGACGCCGCCTCCTTGCCAAGGTAACGAGGCGCAAATCGCCTCTACACTCTTCACGCAGTGGCACAACCCTCTCTCTCGCGGCCGTCGGGACGACGAGGCGTGGCGTGGCACGCAGCGCTTTAGGCACCTTCACTTCGAGGCCCCGGGCGGCTCGGTGCCACGGAAATGGTGCGAGGCTGCCGTGCCTTGACCATGGAGCAGCTCGCGACGTCTGCGTGGTGACGGCGTAGGCGACTCCTTTCCCCAAAGAAGCGAGTTTCCGAGCCAAGGAGAGGCTCGAGCTCGCACGGGACTTGTGTGGCTCGGTGACACCGCCACACCGAGAGACGACGCTATTTCCTGCCGCCGTCGGCGACCTCTCCGCTACATGTGGGTGATGGTCCTCGGCAGCAGCGGAGAAGCCGCGGCGCCATCAGCGCGCCGCAGCCGCCATGAGGCGAGCGCGCCGCGCAGGCGCGCGTCTTGCGCACGCACAACGGCGGCGAATTCACGGCGGCTGAATTCGCGTCATCGCACCGCGATGAGGGCATTGAGCGCCACTACTCCCGCTACCGCATGCCCGCAGCGTGAACGGCGCGTCGTCGAGCAGCGCAACGAGCACGGTTGTGGGGATGGCTCGCCCTCCTCGCAGCGAGGGATGCCGGCCGCTTACGGGAGAGGCGTGGTGATCGCCGTCTACATCCTCAACCGCCACCTACCAAGCGCCGACGGCAGGACGCCGTCGAGGCTCGGCATGGGCGCAAGCCGCCGGTCTCCCACTTGCGGTCTTCTTCCCTCGCGTTCGCCAAGGAGCTTGGCCACATCGGCAAGCTCGACGGCGTGAGCACTCGAGTGTTCATCGGCCACGCGGAGGCTCGAAGGCCTACCGCATCCTCGACCGACACGCAGCCAGCGTCGCATCTCGCGTGACGCCGTGTTCGACGGCGGCGAGGCCGACGTGGGACAAGGCGGTGGGCGACGGTTCGCCTCGACTCGGGGACTTTGTTGTGGACTACGCCCACTTCGAGAGAGCCGGGAGCTAGCACTCGTCTTCACCGAGCTCGCCCACCTCGACACCTTGCTTGCCATCGCCCGGCGAGTGCTCCACCACTTTTCGCACGCCACGCCCCACTCTCCCGCACCGCGCCACATCACCGAATCGGCCCCAACAGCCGGTCCACAACGAATCAGCCGCGACGGTGGAGTTCACTACTCCACTGTCTCACGACGAGGATCGCGTCGACGCCTACCACGACGGCGAGACTCGCGCTATCAGACGTGGGCGACCTCCTCGGCGGCGCCGGTCCTCGGATCGCGCAGCGCGACCAGGCGGAGTCGCACTTGGCATGCGACGACGGCGAGCCCTCCCTTCGCCCGAGCGGAGGAGACGCGGCGTGGCGTGTCGCGATGAAGCGAGAGATGGACGCCGCCGAGCGGAACCGACGTGGAGGCTGGCGGATCTTCCGCCGGCCACGCGCGATCACCCTTAAGTGGGTGTTCGCCGGCGGGATGGCCGGCGCCATCGCAAGCACAAGGCTCGCTTGGTGGCACGAGGCTTCGCGCGGCAGAGGGGGTCGACCGATGACGCCGCACTCCGCGTCGCACGGATGGAGTCCGTCGCGACTTCTCTCGCACTTCGCGCCCGGGAGGATTGGCGCGTCCATCACATGGACGCCAAGTCCGCCTTCCTCAACGGCGATTTGAAGGAGGAGGTCTCACGCTCGCCAACCGCCGGATTCGTCATCCCCGCAAGGAGGGCAAGGTTCTCCGCTGCGCAAGGCCCTCTACGGCTTGCGGCGGGCACCACGAGCCCGGAGTGCTAAGCCGACTCCACCTCAAGCAAATGGGGTTCCAGCAGAGCGCACACGAGGTGCGCGGCTCACGGCCGGGGCAAAGGCGCAACGCCGCACGCGGCGCGTCCACGCCGACGACTGGTGATCACCGGCCCAAGGAGGCCGAGGTCGAGGCGCTCAAGGCGGAGATGAAGACCGTCTTCCGGATGAGCGACTTGGGGCTCTCCTCCTTCACACGGGATCGAGGTCCACCAGGCAGCTCCGATATCCTTCGCCGACCGCCACGCCAAGCGCACCGCCGAGCCGGCGGGCTCACCGATCGCAACCCGGCCCACACTCCAATGGAGGAAAGGCTGGCCGAGCCGCGACAAAGACGGCGGAGAGGCGGACGCGACGCAGACGGCGCATCGTGGCGCCTTTGCTACCTCGCCCACACGCGCCCGCATTTGGCGTCGCTGTCGGCCACGTCGATCGGTTCATGCAACGACCGACGACGGAGCATCGCGGCCGTGAAGAGGATCCTCCGCTACGTTGCGGGCACCTCCGACTACGGCTTGCACTACCCGAGGTGTCCGCGCGGCGCGCCGTCGGGTACATCGACAAGCGACCACGCGCGACATTGACACCAAGCAAGAGCACAAGCGGATTCTCTTCTTCCTCGGCAAGTGTCTCGCTCATCGGCAATCGACCAAGCGGCGGTGGTGGCCTGTCCGTCACGGTGAGGCCGAGTACATAGCGGCTTCCACCGCTCGACTCAGCACTCGCTCGCTCGATCGCTTGGTGATCTCCTCGGGACATCAAGCGGCTGGAGCTCAGGTGGACAAGCAAGTCCGCTCTAGCCCCGCAAAGAACCCCGTTTTCATGAGCGAGCAAGCACATCCGGGTGAAGTACCATTTCATCCGAGGTCGCTGGATGAAGGAAGCATCAAGGCAAGCTACATCAACACAACGGATCAGCTTGCGGATCTCGCTCACCAAGCCTCTTGGAAGGATCAAGTTCCTTGAGCTCGCTCCAAGATCGATCGTTCAACCCTCCCACAAGAGCACGCACAAGACTTAGGGGAGAATGATGAATAAGTCTCTGCATCGTGGTCTTTGTGGGGCTGTGGTAGTTTTGTTTTTGATCGCTTTAGGACAGCATCTCGCTTTTAGGACAGCATCTGCTTTGCTTTAGGACAAGATTCGCTTAGGACAAAGATTCGCTTTAGGACAGCATCGCTTTTAGGACAAAGATCGCTTTAGGACAGCATATTGACCGCTTTAGGACAGCATCTAGGATAGCATCGTAGCATATGCTTGGCTGGTTCTCACCTATAATTTGTATCCCCAACCCTCAAAGTTGGCATGGCATTTGTGTGAGAAATAAACAAGAAAACTTGCCCCATCTCCTAGTGTCATCCTCTCCATTAGAGTAAGGATCTTGCTATCACCAAGAGCAAGAGTCCAAATTGATTTTTTAACGGTCTCGCGATGGATGGAGACGGCGGGCCAAATCCAAACGGAACAAGGCTAGACGAAGTGTAGCGCACACACGTAATGACCGCAAAAATAGATTTTGTTTTTCGATTTATTATTATTATTATTTTGGATTTTTGATTGATTTTTGATTTTTTGTCTTCGCGCCGATCGGCTTAAAACCGACCGACCGCGACACGCCTCGCGGCATGGAGGCGGAGGCGCCGGCAGGCGACTCGGCGCGGTGGCGCCTCGAATCGGCGAGCTTCACGGTCAGACGAGCGGCAACGTCGGCAGCGACTCGCGCGAGCTCAGCGGCAGGCGACGACGCGCGCCGGCGGCGGCCGCGGCCCGCGCCGGCGGGTGGCTCGGCCGCCACAACGGCGGCAGATTCTCGGCTAGACGGCTCGCCAGTGAGCGGCGCGCTCGGCGAACGGCCTGTGTCGCGGTTGCGAACGAGGCGACCGGCGGCGGCGGCGCGAGCGGCGAGCAGACAGCGAGTCGGCCCGATCCAGATCTCGCCGATTCGAGGCACGGCAACAGAGGCGGCGAATCGGTGGCGGAGGACGCCAGATCCGGTGGCAGAGATGTCTCGATCGGCATCGGCGGCGGCGGCTATGGCGCGGTGGCGGCTTCGGCCGCTTGTCCCACGTCGGCGCGACGAGCACCTTCCCAACGGTGCTCCAGAGGAGTTCTTGGCGGCGGCGGCCGACGCAGAGAGCAGATGAGCGCTGGCGAACGGAAGTTTGCCGACGGCAGCGGTCCACGCAGAAAGCAAGGCTCCGCCGAGAGCCGACGGCTGCTGACTGACGGGCGGCCAAACCTGTGCTGGTGCCCGCCACCGCGTCATCGTCTTCTTCCCCGTTCTTCAGCACGGTTCCTCGGTTGGGCGCGCCCTTACCGTGGCCGGTGAACTTGGCGAGGGTTGCAAAGTCTGCCTTGTCCTCATCGCTAGGGGGAGGCAAGTCGACGGGGGAAAGGTCATCCTCCTTGTTGCTAGAGGGAGGCAAGTCAACGAGTACGAGGCCAACCTCGTTCTCCTCGTCGCTAACAGCCGGCAGATCAATATCTGCCGCCTCCTCTGCTCTGCGAGCGGACTCTTGCTGCGCCTCCTCCCGCTCCTTCAAGTGCTTCTCGAAGACGACATGCATGTTAAGGAGGAAGTCCGCCCACTTTTTGTCGGTGCTGGCCGTCTTATCAGCGCTAGCTTTTATTATGGCCATTGACTCAGCGAGAGGACGAATCGCAGGAACCATGGTAGCAGAAGTCGTGGGAAGGGATCGACTGCTCTGATACCAAGTTGTCATGAACCGGGGTAAACACCACCAAGAAGATGGCCGGATGGCGTCGGCGTAGAACGAGAGAGAGAGAGACTAGATGTTTAGGCGAGGAAGACTTGATATTACTCTGCTTCATTACAATAGCATGCGGTAGCTCTCTTATATAGATGGCTCCCCCCAACAGATCGAATCTAATTCCAATCCTATCTCTAATAATATGGAAACTCATATCATATCTCTAACTCTATCTCTAACATAAGGAAACTAATCTCTAACTCAAATAGAAACCAATCTCTAATTCCTAATAATAACCCGACTAGGCCTTGGGCCCCAAGGCCCACACCCCTGACAGAACCCACTTTATTCATTTCTGCATGCTGACAGTTAGACCATATATCCACTTGACAAAGCTCTACTTTCTTCACGCTGCCTGCTCTATCCGTGGCAATTGCACAGTTTTTTCGTTATCTCCTTTATCGTGAATAGCATACTTCAACAATTCACCAGTGTTTCTTAGGAGAATGGCCTATCTGGAAAGAGTTGCCAGAAATAAATGGGCATTTTTTTCTTTTCTATTTCAGTGTCCCAGTCCCATATGTCATTGTTCTGGCAAGGGTCACCAAATTGTGTGTTTAATAATTCTGGTGCAAATATGTACACAGTAGTCAGTACCACCATGTTATGCCCCCAGCCAATTTGCATTTTATATTTTTGTTCTCACACGGTGGCTGCCTCCAGATAATTTCTCAGTCAGCTTCAACAATCTGGCTGCTATTTTTTTTCTTGTGTTACCTTGGCAGATTACTGGGCTAACAAACAATTCTTACTTCGATGGAGCACATGAGGTTCGGCATTGTGTCAGAAAGCACCCTGATCTTGGTCGTTTTGTGCTTCAAGTTGCTAAGGTATGTACCAAAATCAAACAGATGTATGCGTGAAAAACTGCTTTCATGTGTATTCTATTGGCCCAAGCGCATGATGCACTGTTACATTCTTCGACATACAAACATCACTGCATTGTGACTAACCAAGTATGTTTTCCTGCGAAGGAAATATAAATAGTAGCTGGATGCGCTATGCCATTAACATTTACTTAACCATGTTAACATCCATTTACTAAGCCAAGTTAGATCTAGAATTCTTACATACTTTTACAGTAATTAATGCCATCATTTTCAATCACAGAGTAGGCTGGACCGTATGCTGTACGTAGGACTCACAGAGGATCATGAAGAATCCGCGAGGTTGTTTGCTCATATGGTAGGAGCACAGGTGCTTTCACAGTCTGAAACATTGAACTTAGATATCAAGGAAGATTCACCGGGTGGCAATGGTAAGATACCATGCAAGCTGGCAGCCTTACTCCTTTATAATGTATCTGCTGTAATTGTATTCATGTTACCTACCTTTTAGACTACAACTCAGTTTTATTTTTATTGAATCTGAAAGATAAGATAGCAATGTTATGGGATCAGATATCCCTGAATCAAATAGCAACGCGTAACGTAGCTATAATTCTTGGGTCAGAACTCAGAACCCATAAAACAAGACAGACACAGTGGGCTACAATATCAGAGAATTAAATGTTGGTACATAACAAAACAACATAGCGAGTCCTCGAAAAAACAAAACAACATAACATTCAGCAAGGTGCCAAAGTTCAAACAAGTGCTTCAGCAGGCAAGCAGCATGTGTATGCCACACTGTCTGGAGACTGGAGTAGTTATTAAAGTAGGAACTTTATTATCAGCAAGCTTTGCTGCATATTAAAAGCATTAGGACAGGAAAGCAATATTTTTTTTGAAACCAGTAACTTCATGAAATAATGACATAAAGAAAGCAACAATACTTGTGAAAGTGTTATCTTGGGGTTCTTAAAAAAATTGTGTTATCTCTGTTCTGGGTGTGTGATGGTCCATTTTCTGATGGACTTGTGCAAAAGCAAAGATGATAAATGAGGATCTAATATCTATCTTGTTCTCACAGACTCTCACTCATCCATGCTGGATCAAGAGGATGAAGAAACAAATGAACATATGGTAATAGGGTGGTTAAGATTTACGTTGAGTTATTTACTTTTGCATGACAAGTTGGTTTAAATTTTTATGACTGTACTCACATTTCTGCTTTCCTGATAGAATAGCACCCATGGTTGGCAAAATAATGAACCTCTGAACACTACGGAGGATGATCTTGGAAAAGGAAATGTAATTCAACTACCTGACATGTGCAATTATTTGCATAAAGTTTTTCTATTATTATCTCGTCATCTCAACGCGATGCTATTGCTGATGCCAGATGACTGTTGGTAAATTGATGGAAGCTTACGAAAATTGCATTGCAAAACTGCAAAAGTCTCAATCTAACCATCGTAAAATATCCTTAAAAAAGTTAAAGGAAGCAAACTTTTCAAAGGAGGTGAGTAGAAAGGGGACTGATGTGCTTGTAGTTTGAAGATTGTTTTTTATTCATTTCCTTCTTTGTTAGTGATATAAATTTGTATTAATATGCACATACCTGAATCGTTTTTCTTTGTATCAACACCAAGTAAACATCAAGGACCAGAAATATTAAGGGATAAAATTTTATCACGTGTACTGTTTTATTAAGTGCACTTCTTGTATGGTTTCCAAATTAATTTTTTGTATCAATATAAAGTGTTGGTTAACATATTGTTTTATTTATCAAATGTTTCCTTATTCTATGTTATATTGTTATTGAATGTTCTAGACTTATTCATTATTTCATCTTTGTTATATTTGGCATTATTCTTCATTTTCCACAAGTACATTTTGCTTGTCCCTTGTACTGGCAAGGCTGCTGTGCTCAAAACGTCACATCAATACATATATTCATATCTGGTTATTGCACATATATTTGTCATATAGAAATTCCATTTAAACTTGGAATGTTTTGATTGTGTGTCTAGCTTATCTGACGACCCGTGCCTACTTATTAGAATATTTTGACATTGACATTGGAGTATTGTGGTTGGCTGAAGATTACACATTATGTTTTCAGGCACGGCGTCAGGTACCTGAGGCAATTTTGAAGCAAATTATCTCATTGAACAGCCTTGACATGGAACTCTATGAGCATGATAAGAACATTTTTACGCAAGAACATCTTATGCTAAAAGGTCATCATTCCATGGTGGGGCAGCACGAACAATTGGCAGATCAAAAGGTTTGTTCAAGCTCACAGTATGATTCTTTATATGATCCATTTTAGTATGTATCATTCCTACTAGTATTTAGAACCTCAGGCATCTTGTTTTGTGAAAGCATTACAAAACAATCTCTATAATTCTACCAAAAAGTATGCTTCACATAGATCATCATTACCAAAGTATTTCATTCTGCTGTGTTTTCTTATTGATTCTACACAGTATGAATATTTAAAATTTTAGTGTTTCATGCATGTGCATATGCAAGAGAAGGATAGACTTTCTGTATGCTATTATGCTACTTGCACTTCTTTGCTTCATAATGCCGTTGCCAACACATGGTGGAAGAATTGATGACTTACTCTGTCTTACATTGTAATGGCAAGTAATACCCCGCATGTCAATGAGACATCACAGGGTATTTTGTCAAGTGGCAAAAAAAAGATGAGGCAAATCATCAAAATTCCCGTTCCATTACACTATTTAGATTCTGGGTCTTGCTTCTAATCTATTATTCCAGTATAATAATGTCAAGGTTAGCTGGCCTTATGTGCTTTGGTTTCTCTCTTTCAGGGCTGGATGGACATGGTCTGCAACTCCTGGAGCTGCTCTCCTTGGAACTTCGTTGTGTTTGGCCTTGGGATTACAATGACCATTGTTTTTTTTCGCATTTGCTGTAACAACGAGAAGAAGAACGTTTAAACTTAAGGTCTGATGACGAGATCGGGAGGCAGCCTCTAGATTTTGATGTACAGTCTGATGTTGCCCAGTTATTCACCTTACTATTCTTTCGGGCAAAGGTGTTAACATGCACTGTTATAAAATACACAACAAATATAGATAAAAAAATACATGGCAAATATAGATAATTAAAAGAATGGGATATGTGAATTTAACATAGAAAACCCTTGTGGGAAGAATTGCGGACACACGAAGACAGAAATCACTTTACGAGGAGAAATTATAAGCGTGGAGAATTTTGGCGTATCTAAACCGTACGACATAGGGGTACATATAGGCTAGAAAAAAAGAGTCTATAATGGAGAAGGAAACCGAATCAGAGTCGAATACATCTGTTGTTGCTATATTTGATATGGCTCTGTGCGTGTACCGCTTGGTGTCATGTTTGGTGCAGAGTTTGGCACGAACACGATGTTGAATTCAAATCATATTTTAACAATCTTCATATTGAGACAAATTCGTTCTTGTAGCTGAAATATGAAAAATATCTAAATAAATCTTCATCAACAGACATTATGCATTGAAAATCAATAAGGCTAATCTTGACAAGAAAAACTAGAACTGTTTAATCTAAATGCTGCTCATAGAGCAAAAGTCGAACAAACCACTAATAGGTCCAAATACGTAGTTATCAATAAAGTAGACGGATAAATCTGGGTCTTCAAGAATTCATAACCTCAGCAAAAGTCCGAGTTTGTACAACTGGCCTCTTGAAATAAATGCTCAATCATCAAAATAGTATAAATCAAAATATCACCTGTGGCGCTGAATAAATAGCGAAGAGTAAGGGTTAACACTCGACATGATGATTGAGGACTCCAACATCTTTTGTATCTGCTGTTCAATCTCAGCCTTTTGTTTGTGTGGAACTCTATATGGTCTAATATTGGGTGGGTCGGCCCCTTCTTTAATGGGAATAGAGTAATCACACTGCCTCTCAAGTGGCAACTTATGTGGTTCTTGGAATACATCTTGGTATGACTCAATACATGACGGATATAGAGGTTTTAATGCTGCTGGTTCTTTTTGTGACTTTATGGACTGAAGTTCTATTACATAGCCAAAAATATCCTTCTCTGACAGTTAGTCCAATCTTTTGGAACTTAGCAACTTAATAGAAGAAGCCTGTGAAGGGTCATCAAAGCCTGTGAAGGCAAGCAGTGCTGCGTGCGACCGGAGTCGATGGTGCGTGCGTGCACTCTCGGGCGGAGGGCTGGTGGCCGAGGTGCGGCACAGCGAGCGACTGGGAGGTCGATAGCGCTTGCAGGTAGAGCGGTGGCGGCACGCCATGCAAAGCGGGTGGCAGCGGCTCGCGCGGAGGCGAGCGGTGTTGGAGCGCAACATGGGGCAGTCATTCGGGGCCGACGGCCGGTGTGAGGGTACGGCTGTGGACGGGGAGACGGCGGTGGCCCTGTAGGGTGCGGTGGCGGCTATGCGGGGCTGAGCGGTGACATGGAGTAGTAGTGCGACTCGAGCGGCGCGGCCGCGGCCATGCGGGCCTGCGGCGGTGCTCAACGCGAGGTCGGGTGGCAGCGGCTATGCAGGGCCCTAGCGGTGGCGGTCTGGCACAACTGCAAGCTAGAGCGCTTAGACTGCGGCGCGTGCGGGCGACACTCGGGGAGGCCACGTGCAGGCAACGCGGATAGGCAGCGCGCTGGCCGATGACCTATTCGGCCGCGTGCAGGTGGTTCGGACGAGCGGCTCAACGGCTTGGGTGGCCTTGCAGGTGGTCAACGAGGGGCAGGCCGGTGCATGCTAGCGGCTGGGCGGTAGTTCGTGCGACACATACGGGCGGCACGCGTGTGTGTTTTTTTCAATTTACAGTGTAATCAACATATACTCTTTTGCACAAATATACCAGCTTGGCCGGTGACTTCAAGTCTGCTCACAGTAGATTTAAATCGGATTTACACCGTAGAAAATAATCTAGAAAGCAAAATTTTGTGGAATTTAAAGCGATCTAAATATACAATTCAATCTACAAGTGCTTTGATGATTACCTTTCGATCCACTAGAGCAACTTGTGCTGATAACGTGTTGAGGAACTGTCACTGACGAGTCTAATTCGATCGATTTGTTCTAGACAACAAGGTGGATTAAATTCAGGTAATGCAATAAATAATAAATTGAACATAAGAAACTCATGTAATTAAGATGCTAAATCAATGCGCATAATTGCGCAACGATTACCAGCCACTGCAACCTAAATAAAGCAAACCCATTTCCCTCCTTTCCTAATTGACCTCCCCCAGCTTAGGCCATCTCCTCCTCTCCTTCCTTCCCTCCAACCACCACCTCCTCCGTTCCGAGAGGAAGCCACTTCGATTCCTCCGTCCAGATGGCGGCTTCCTCCCGCCGCCGACACATGCCGCGGCGTTAGCCATGAAGATCAAAGAACTCGAAGAGAAGCGACAATGGCGATCGCTTCTTTGTTGTTGCTGCTTCTTGCGTTCTTGCATTCCTGCGCGGCTCAGAATCACAGCGCAAACATCTCGGCCGTCGAGACGGCCGTCCGCGACCGCGCGTTCGAGCTGCTCCGCCGCACGAACCAGCTCGTCGACGTCCCGCTCCCGGACAATCTATCCGCCGGCGCCGTCGAGGCCACGGCGCTGCGCGTGCGGACCAACGCCCTGTGGGCCGACGGCGTCAACGCCACCGCAGGGTTCAGCGTCCCGCCGCGCGTCGTCCCGGTCCCGTTCACCCGCCGCGTCGCCATCGTCTTCGAGCGGTTCCTAGCCAACTCCGGCGCGCTCTTCTCCGCGCCGCGCGGGTACGCGCTGGCCACGCCGGTGGTCGGCCTGCTCGCGTACGACGCGTCGGGGCCCAACGGTCGGCTCGCGCTCCGGGCGTTCGGCGCGCCGGTCCGCGTCGAGTTCAAGAACCTCCCGTCGGCAAAGGGGTTCAACGCCACCACGGCGAGGTGCGTGACCTTCGCGGCCAGCGGGAAAGCCGTGGCCACGCACGCCGTGGTGTCGGGCTCCGCGTGCGCGGTGTCCGGTACGGGGCACTACGGGGTGGCGGTACGGGTGGAGACGCTGCCACCGCCTACGGCGGTGAGGGGGAGGTGGTGGGTGTGGACGGTGGGGGTTGGCGCTGGTGGGGTGTTGGGGATCAGCTTCTTGGCAGTTTCCGTGGCCGGAGCGGTGAGGTGGAGCAGGAGGCGCAGGAGGGAGGAGATGGAGCGGCGGGCAATGGCGGGGGTGGAGCTGGGGAGGAGGGCTGTCCGGGGGAGCAGGATGCCGTCGGCCAAGATGATGAGGACGCGGCCGGAGATGGAGGACGGCCGCCCACCGCCGTGGCGGAAGAGCTAGCTCCTCACCGAGTTGCACCGGCGCCATCTTGTAGGTGCACTTTTTGAAGTTAAAAGTATCACTAGCCACCCGTTTTTCTAATCTAATAATCCACCAGTTAAAATTATCCTATATCCACCCAACAATTACCTGTTCCACAGTCATGACCTTAACTACGTCCACACCACAATATGCACCCAGAATTACACCATTCTTAAAACGTCCGCACCAGATTAACTCTCCTCTATTCTCTCTCTTTACTCAACCATATCCGACGGTCATCCTTCAATGATCTGCAGCACCCTCCCGCGCCCCCGACGCCGCTTGTTTGCGCATCGCCTAACGCCCCCCGCCCGTCCGCTCCCCTTCTCCCTCTGCTCTCGCCTAGCGCCGCCGCCTTTCCTCCTCTCGCCTCGCCATGCCTCCTCCCATCTTCTCCCACGCCGTAAGCAACGCCACCGCTCCTCCCGCCCGCCCTCCTCTTGGCTAACCCTAAATTTTGTTCCCTACTCCCAATCCGGCTAAGGCAATCCCCATTCCCTTCTTCCCTCGCTCCCCTCGATCTCACTTACAGGCTTTGCGCAGCGACGCCGCGGCGCGGCGAGGCGGCGCCGTCCGGCAAGGGAGCAAGTCCGCAAGGCCGCAGCCGCACCGACGCCACAAGCAGGCGGCCGGTCGCCGGCGGCAGCGAGCGATCGACACGACAGCCGGGGGGGAGGCGGCAAGGACCAAGGGGAGGCGGCAAGGCTGCGATAGCCGCAGCCTCGCAGCAAACGGGCAGGGCACCACACCGGCAGTTGCACTACTGGCAGGGGCACCACACCGCAAGCGGAAGGGCGCCAAGTTCTTTCGTTCCTTTATGGGCACAACCTTCCAGCTCTTTGCATGGACATACCATCCGATTGAGCTCTAATAGTTACTGATTCCGCAGAAAAAATCCTGAAGATCTCGGGCATGGACTATGGACTTTGGTGACTGCCATAAGTCCCCATCTTTGTCCATACAGACGCACAGGTCCTTTCTCGTCTTTTGGTTTTATTTTATGCTTTCATTAGTGGCAGAACCTTTACACCCTTTTTGGATGTTTTCACTTTGCAGCGTAATGGATGTTAAGTTTGTTTATAAAACTCATTATATGTTCAGTGTTGGCAAATATCGCACTGTGAATTATTGGGGTGCTGATAAATTCGAGTTGTTGTTAACACTTGAAGGACACCATGCTGAAGTTTGGTGCCTTGCGATTAGTAGTCGTGGTGATTTTATTGCAACAGGTTCTCATGATCGCTCCATTCAGCGTAGGGATCGTACTGAAGAACAACTTTTCATTGAGCTATTGTATTATTTTGTAGGGTTGAGTGAAGTTTTGTTGTTGAATATTTGCTCCATATGCCAGTTTTTTACTGTCTTCCCACAGAGTTGCCTTTGAACTCTCAAATCCCCATCAAAATGCAGGAAGAGAGGGAGAAAAGATTGGAGGAAACTTTGGAGGCTGATTTAGACAATGCAGTTGAACATAGATATGAGCAGAAAGAAGATGCTCTTGATAAGGGTTCGTGGATGTTCTGGTAGGAAACAAAATAGACAAGAGTCGTTGTTGATGCAATTATTGATGCACTTGACACCGCTGAGGAAGAAGTAAAACGCCTTAAGGAGCACAAGGTAGTACAAACACATATGGACATACCCCTTTTGCCATTTAGTAATGTGCTCTTAATGATGAGTCACCTAATATGTTTTCCAATTGTCAGGAAGAACAAAAGAGTGGGAAGGGAGCTAAATTTCAACGTAATGTTATAATGCAAGGGCATTCACCATCAGTCTGAATTTAGTTTCAAATGTCCGCCCAAATGACTTGGAACATGCCCTACCAGTAAGTAAGTTTTTTTTCCTTATGGAATCGTCTTGCGTAATTTCTTTGGTTTATGATGCTTGAATTTAATGCCAGATTGCTCTGTTCTATTGATATTTTTTCATGTAGATAGTCCTGTATATACATGTTTATGTTAAGGTGCAAAGCTTGAGTCGATCGCTTATTTTCTTTAAATAGGATCTACACGTCACGATGAATGATCTACATGAGGGCTCTCACACTCATTGACTCCTCCTACCAGAAAATTCATATGTGATTCAATTATATATTTGTTGTTAGTTTGTTATCTATGTTACATGTGATTCTCAAACTACTTTATACCTTATTCATTCCCAAACTTCACTGCTATATCTTCGCCAAACAAACCATCTCATGACCACGCAGTCAGCGCGCATATTTTCCTCGCTTTATGTTTTCGCTTTCTTCCTTTGTGTTAACTTAATATCAAAGAAAGGAACAATTGCTGAATTTGGTAGCACAAACTCGATCTAATATGATTAAGGCCCGATACATCATGAAGAGGAATGCCCAAGCATACGTCAATGGAATAAGGAATTCTTGAAACTAAAATCATGACATGAACTTGACAATAACAAGAAGTCCAAGCTTGAGCACGATTAAGTAACAAGTCGGTGATTCTTATTCTGCAGATGTCACGTCGCGGCCAATGAACGGAGATTGTAATGGTGAAGAATCGGTGGTCGGGAACAGGCCCCGCCCCGCCGGAGGGTTCCGTGATGCCGATCGAAGGAATCGGAGAAGCAGAGCAGAGCAGAAGGAAGACGACGGAGTTCGGAGCAAGGCAATCGAAAAAGAGAGATAAGTAATAGACTTCTTTCTTATTTTCTCTGCAGACTCTTTGGTCTGATATATATAACAGAATAGCACGCAATCTCTATCCGAGAAACCTACTCGGACTCAAATAACTCTTATCTATTGCTAGCCGACTCTAATTCACACCTTCCTAATTAACAAACGTTTATTCCATTACAGACTGTAGCTTGACACCTCTTTGCCGGTTGTTGTCTCGCGGTCTCAAAGCGAATCCTTCGTGGGCGCGGACGTCTGGAGTATGTCTTGCCCCACATGACAGCAGAATCAATGACTTGATCTGCATATCATACCTAGGCCAAATTTGATTTATCTGCTTGATTGCCACCTACTAAATCAGTCTAATTGAATCAGCCTCCAAGGAAAGATAAGTAGCTGCATATCAGACAAAAATAAAACTTAAGGAGTTGTCTAATTGGCATGTATCGATAGACATATAGGTCTAATTGGTAGTCTGGTCTTTTGTATTTGCCCTGCTTGCTGCTCTAAGAGGAATGCTGCAATGCCAACGAGAGGCGAGTTAGCTGTCTTCTTGTGCTCATAATAACTTCGTATACTGACAGAATGTGCGGATATTTTGTCAAAGATTCACTTAATTCTGTGTTTCTTCCAGGCGAGTATGAAGTTTGTTCAAAATTTACTCTTGTGTTAAACTGACTCTGATGATAAGGCTGTGGCGCTCTGCAGGTGTGGGTGAGCCGGTGAGGTAGGGAGTAGGGACTAGGCAGCTGCAGCCTGTAAGCGCCTCAAGGTGCTGGTTGACAGTGCTACATTTTTTTGCTTTGGGACGTGCCATTGTTACTTAAATGTTGTAGTAGTCATTTAGCAGCTTACTTATTGGTGTTCATACGATATTTAGTAATAAATTGCTGCAACCACAGTTGATCGTCCAGCTAAGACAATCGGTATCTCGGCCGCTTGCACATAATCAGTATATGTGGTGACTCGTGGTTTGAGTAAGGTCCGATTGAAAATCTTTCTCGGATTTCGCTTTCTAGCAACTAAGTAGGCGCACTCGGTGTTTTAATTTCACGCTCAACCGAGTAATACAGATGGGGAGCTCCAATTAGTGTCGTATTAAATTGCTTAAATAAAACAAAATAATGTATAAATTTCTCAACAATATATTGCAGTAATAAAACGATTTTATTTGCAATGAACAAAAATTGCCCCGTATGGTTTGGTGGAACAAATTGCTATTTTCGTTGAATTTGGCATCTTGTTTTTACTGTCTGCCATGTAACTCGTTTTCATGTCTACTTATGTTTGATAGCTCGGTATAAGAGAAAGAATTTCTCTTATGTTGAATTACCGCTTAGGCGCTCTTACGCTTATTGAAACCAGCAATCTCGCTTAATTTTGGCAAATGATGGTGCAGCTTGTAAGCCTTGGTTAGTATATTAAAACCGTGTATTTTTTTGCCCCAAATGGTTGTAATGCGGTTGTGACTTGTGATCAAGATTATGAACTGCTACAATAGTGTCCAATCGAGATATAAGAAACTTAATTCCTTTCTGTCCAAAGACCTCATGAATACAAATAAAGTTTGTAGCTAAATAGCTGTAAAGCGACACCGAAATCTAGAACCGCTTTCAAGCAATAGTATCGCTTGTTGGGATCAGAGCTAGATGCAACCATGCAGGAGCTATTCTCTCGTAATCAAAACACTATCAAACCCTTAACACCAGTTCTCCGATTTTTAATATTGTTTTTTTGTTTTGTAATTACATGGCAGAAGTGCATGCGGACACCATACACCCGCGAGTGCACCCGATTTAGCGCACGTTTAGAATGATAAAGACTAAGAATAAATCTATAACTTTACAAAATTTTTGTTGAAACGTTGGGTACCAAAATTTAAACCTGGTGAGTTAAGGTCTGCACCCAAACTCCTGTACCCATCAAGAAGTGGTTCCCAGCCTCTGGATTATTTATCGGTATCACCGAGCAAGTCGAATCAATAACCCATGGTCTGCTCGTTGAACCGTCATATGACCAAGAGAGGAAGGTTGTAAGTTGGTAACTAGAACTTGACATTTGCGCACCATATGGCTACGACAACGACACAAGAACTCCTGCCAAGAGATCTGCAACATGTAAGCTTTCTTCACTTTTTAAGAGTCTTTTTTGGTATAGTTGTTTTGTGCTTGGTTCATGTTTTCTCCACTTTGGGCACTATACTATGTTATATTAGAGGTAGGTTATATAGTCAAGCATAAACAAATATCTTTCTTTTGAGCAACAATATATAACTGCAATATAATATTTACTCATAAATTTTATTTTCCGTTGCAACATACGGGCATTTTCTTACAAACAAACATAACATGTTTCACTTCCTCATAATATGGGATTTCATGTTCCCATGATCAGTCATATATAAAAGGTCGTGATTCGTAAGATTATCGAACTATTCATGTGGCACTGTGTGGTGGTTCTTCCATGAACTTTTTCATGGATGACTTTTCTTATGCTCTTGTAGAGGAATTTTGCCAGCGATTGATCTTATCAACGTGAATGGTTTGGTGGGGGAAAGTGCAGCACCTTATTGTTAACCAGCTGCATTTGTGTCTAACTTAGATACACGCTTTGAACTTTTGATGAACTTTGAAGTCGGCGCTCAAGTCTACGACCACGTAAGAAGTCGGCAGAGTTCGACCACGCCAGAAGCGGTCGAACGAGGTCGGTCCGAGTCGGACTCGATCGGTTGTGGTTGTAGCCGGTCGGTCGTAGTCGAACCGGCCGGAAGTGGTCGTGGCTATCTAGCGCGTGGTCGGAAGTCTTTGGATTGCGATCGAAGTGCTTGGGGGAAGTCGTAGCTGGTCATATGTGGTCGGACGGTCTCGTGCGCGGTCGGAAGCACTCGTAAGTGGTCAGAAGGGCTTCGACCACGATGATATCCGGTGTACGTGGTCTGAACGGTAAAGCTACAGTAACTTTGCATGATGGTCGTAAGGAGGAAGATCGTGGTCATAAAGCTAGCAGGCGTGGTCGAAAGGCGGTCGACCACGGCAAAATCGAAAGCAGGTGTGATTGGGAGCATCTACGACCACGAACACACGAAGTCGAAGGTGGTCTGAAGACGTACGACTGCAAAGAAGAAGATTAAACGTAGTCGAAGGAGGCTACGATCACGTTGTGAAGGTTTCGACCACGGTGAACAGTGATTGCCAAAGATCACCGCGTGGTCGTAAAGAGTTGCGATCACGAGAACTCGAGAGCGGTGAAGGAAGACAAGGCAATGATATAGCGGAGCGGTCGTAATCGACATGATGAAGTTACGACAACGACTCAAAGCGATCGGTGCCGAGTTTGAGTGGTCGTACGGCGACGTAAGCACTCGGAATCGGTCATAAACGACTCTAAGTACCCCTCTATAATACACCAAAATTTTCTTTATTAAATCCACCCCCCTCAACCACCCCCACAGTCATACCTAATCTAAGTCCACCCAGATTTATCCATGATCTGCATCTCGCCGCAAATACAGAGGCAGGCGGCGGACCACGGGTATGCGGGTGGGCCACTGCATACCCTGGGGCCCAGCAGTAAGTCATACATAATATAGATATTACATGTAAAAACAAAAGAAGAAAAAGCTTACTGTGTTTCATATTTCTTGTTTTATATTTTACCGTAGCGTTAGCACGGGCACTATACTAGTTAAATGTAGCTTTCGAACCCTCATTTTGCTTCCTCCTCCAGATCTACCGCACATGGTAGCACTGTAGTTGACCTGCCGTGCGTGACATCAATCTTGCTGAGGGCTGCTGCCACATGCAGTAGGTCCGTAAGAGGAGACTAGATTTACAAAAATAGATATTCATATATTAAATTTGAAAAAAAATATAGCTAAAGTAATATTGTGTAATGGGATTCGCACTTTTTAGTATGAGACTTGTACAATACAATACATTGTACTCTTCAATTTTTCGTGTGTAACTCAATCCAATTCAAATTGAAATGTACATTGCAATAGGATTATTTTCGGGATAATTCAGTATTTGTCACCCTACAGAGTGACTATTGTAGGGATACCCAGCCCCTCAGACTGTTAGGATTGCCTAGTGTGTCTTAGAGTAAGCTTAATAGCATAGTGTTGTCTATATAAATGCATGTACTAATATACCCCTACTCCTTGTAATTATAAAGGAAATTCTCATCCTACCCCATTCTTATATATAAAGCCCGAGGGGGTAAGAGGAGGGTAGCAGATCTCATTTTCCTAACCAGCTCTCTCTCTCTCACATAAGTAGTGGTCTCTAGCTTTAGCAATTCCACATTCTCAAGGGAGGAAGAGTATCAAATAGCCACTATTATGGCGTATGCCACAACAATTGCGTTTTAGGATTTGCCACTATACAAAATGTAATTCATCATTTGTCACTCTATAAAGTGGCCAATTTATTTTATGTCATTTTTTTTTCAGTTTTAGCCCCCCCACATAGACATTTATGCCCATCTTCTTCCTCATCTTCGCCTCTACTTTTATCTTCTTGCTCTGACACCAATGATGGTTGGGTCATACCTCGCCGGCGATTGCCCACATTCACCCTCCACTCCTCCCTTCCCTCCACAGTATTGCCACCCCCTTTGCCCACCGTCGGCCTGACGCCTCCCCTCCCCTCCGCCTGCTCTCTATTTCATCGTTCGTTGGGCACGATATGTTTGATGGGATTCACAACACACTGGAGGGCCTACCGCGAGGTTCGTCCATCGCTGCCACACTACCCTCCATGCAAGGCCTCTCCTCGCCACCTACTCTCCATCTCGTTGTCGGCCCGATGCCTCTTCTCCTTGCCACTTGCCCTCCATGGTGTTGGGGAAGAGGGCAGGCGGATGGCGAATGGGGAGGGGGTGGTGGAGGCGGGGTCGATTTTGAGAAGGGAGCAGAAATGGAGCTCAAGCTGCATGATGGAGGTAGAGGAGGTTAGAGGAGGGGAAGGGATGTAGTAAGGAATGGGAAGGAAGAGAGGAGGAAGGCATGAGCAAAATATTTAAAGTGGCAAATTCTGAATTAAATCTTGTATAGAGTGGCAAATTCTAAATTCTAATCTACATAATGGTACATCCTAAAACGTCATTCTATAGAGTGACAAATGTTGAATTGTCCCATTATTTGCTAGCAACAATACATTGTATTTTCTTTTAAAATAAGTACATTGCAATAGTTTGTCCACTTCATTTCCAGAATAGAATAGAAACAAAGTTTGTGATTGAGAAATAGTACTTCTCAATCTCATCAAGAAGATTGCCCCCCCCCAAAAAATGCTACTATCATGCATTATTTGGTGCCACCAATATTAGCAAACGCATGATTAGTAACATTGGTACTGTAGCGGCACATGAATAGTACCATGAAGTATTGTAGCAACATGTAAATAGTACCACACGGGTTCCGCTACCACCGTCACCAACAATGACTCCTCTCTAGGCTTCATCTTTGGTGCCTACGCCGAGAAGGAAGGTTGTCGTTGTTCAATGGCGGTCCTCTCCACCACATGGCTGGCCGACACAGTGCCTTTAAAGATGTAGAGCGCAACGGCTGTTATGTGAGGGTCAACGATACCGTCGCATTTCTCCCACAACCGTTGCATCCCGAGGTGAGGATGCTCCTCCCCTGCGGCGATTGCCCTTGCCATCAGCGACTTGCGACGTCAACCAATGCTAAAGCATTGTTGTCCACGTTATTGTGCATTGGGGTTTTATTAATCATCTTCTGCGTCGTACAATGTCAACATTGTGCTCTTCTGTTGACATGGGGACACAAAGATCTTAGTCCGTGATAGCCACTTGACAGCTCGAGGACAAGCTATCTCGCCGTGAAGGGTGTAATGTTATAGACCAAAATTAGCAAACGCATTAGCAACACGTACTGTAGCGACGCATGATCGCAGTACTGTAGCAACATGTGAATAGTACCACACAAGGGTACTATAGTGATGTTGCATATTTAATAGTTTGATAACATTGGCAGCGTATCATAAATTAAGAATATAATAATTAGTTCCTTTTTATTTGAATTTATGTCCTTTTAGATTTATTCTATGCATTAGGAATAATTCCCTATTATTATATACTAGTTTTCTTAATGTAGAGATATATTTCTTAGAGCTTAAATCTAACCATCCCTATAAAAGAGATAACACTATAACTATTATCATCAAGCAATGAACAATTAAATAAGTATTTAGACTCTTCTTCTAAAGTCACCTCTGAGCCTCTCTACCACATGTCAGTGAAGAGCACTGTTGATGGCTAGATAATAATGAATGCCTAACCAACCCTTACCACAACAAATTGTCAAGAGGGAACTGAGAAACCATTATTGCAAAATAATAATATATACACATTTTCGATGCATTGACTATCAAAAATAGATCATACATTTTAATTTGTTCTCCTAAGCAGTTTGCGAAATCTCCTCTTGCCCAATATGATACTGGCACGGTTAGAGATTTGAAGTGCTGCTCATTTATCCGTTTATATCTCCCTACTGAAGCAGGGAAACGGTCAACGATTTACTCAATTCAGCACTTGGAGCAGCAACGGCCAACGGACAAAAGCTACAACATATTTTGCTCAAAATTTCAGGTAGCAACCAGATAACAAAAGCATTTCCCAACAATGACACTATCTTTTCTTCAGATTCCAAAAAAGACGGATTCCTCGAGGTACGAGCACAGATTTCTGTATATCTCATAAGAGACTGCAGCAAGTAAACACAAGTAATCGATAATATGTCCTAAATATTTCCATTCGATGTGTATGACCAGTACTCCTTGACGAGCTCGCGGAAGAGAGATCCTTCAGTCTCCATGAGCTTCGTAGGTTTGTCATACTCCATTACTTTCCCTGGAAGTGGATGTAGCTCATTAGTATGGACTACAGAAGTATATGCTGCAATACCATATTGATACAGATTTTTTTTTAGTAATCTAAAACAACTGAACAGAAAAGAATAAAGAAAAGGGTTTAAGACAGTACAGTTTTGATTTATTGTTCACGGTGTGGCAGAAGTATAGTAAAAGTTAGTAGGCATACATCGCTGCAGAAAAGGCTAAAGCAGTAAATGTGAAAGGGATTGTTCACTCCATCTACAGTACATTTGGTTTCAGGCATAATTCCCATATTCCAGATTAAATGATGCTGATTAACAAGACTTAACTATAACAAGACCACGGTATGAGCGGTAAGTTGGTGATAAGAGAAACATACCATCGCTCATTGCAAGTACCCTAGTGCAGTCCATAACTGTCGGTATACGGTGTGCGACTGTAATAACAGTGCAATCTTTGAATTCTGTCCTGATCGTTTTCTGAAGGATAACATCTGTTGCATTGTCTATAGAAGCTGTGGCTTCATCGAGAACTAAGATACGACATCTTCTCAAAAGTGCGCGGCCCAAACAGAAGAGCTGCCTTTGGCCCATGCTCCAGTTCGACCCGTCTTCCACAACTATATGACAAGGTCTCGATCAGTACTATGAATAAGATAATTCCAGATATCATGCAAGAAAATGAATATAACAAATACACCTAGGACTAATGACGGTTTGACAATTTTGGTGGCACATGCACATTTTGAATTCTGAAATGACTTGAGCAGAACTTTCTGTTTGACAATGTCTCAGTTTGTTAAGGACAAAAAATGTTTTGTCAAGTAGAAAAAATGAATTCCAGAAATCAAAGCATAGATGCAGCAAGGTCTCTTACCAAGTGAATCCAATCCCTGTTCCTTCTCCTGGACAGCTTCAAGAAGTTGACATTTGTCAAGAACCTGCAACAGAAGTAAATAATCAATTTAGTTATTCCTCTGAAGATGTCCATATGCTATAAAAAATAGAAACGCAAACATGCCCCCAATTCAGTTTATTCATCCCATTTTGATAATCTGCTGAACTTTCTGAAATTGTTAGGTATTATATCACGTAACTGAGCTGAATTGTCATGGTCAACAAAAGAGGACCGCGCCTCATTATTTAACATTGCATCAGGTTCTTTCAGAGTAAACCCTTTTACATGGCAAACTTATCTGATTATTGAATAAGATGAGAAAAATAGCACAAATAGCTGTGTATGTTACACATCTTACCTTCCATATTTGTTGATCTGAGAATTGCCCAAGAGGGTCTAGATTATATCTTACAGTACCCTGAAAAAGTGTAGGATCTTGTGGAATGATACCCAAACGTGAACGCAGGTCATGTAATCCTATTGTAGTGATGTCCACAGAATCAATAATTATTTTCCCTCCAGCTGGCTCAACAAGACGAAACAATGCACCAATTAAAGTAGTCTTGCCACTCCCTGTTCGACCAACTATACCAATCTTATCTCCACCTTCAAACGTGCAAGTGATACCATGTAGTACAAGGGGTGCATCTTTCCTATACCTAATCTGTCGAGCAAAAAATCAATCAAGTAAATTTGTTAGAACTCCTAAAGATTTTTATCTTGTAAGGTATACATGCAAATATTTATATTCGATTACCTTCAAATCTCTAAGCTCCACCCTGCCAACTTGGGGCCAATCTGGTGCCGGTCGATTTTCTTCAATAACTTCTGCTGCTTCACTTTGTATGTCCATGTATTGGTTCACCCGTTCCACAGAGATTATTTGATTTGCAAGGTTGCATTGGTTTTGAATAGAGAATACAAAGGACATATTTAGGGAAAGACCATAGGACAATGCCATTCCTACAAAACCTGCGCAAGTATGAACATAAGTGATTAGTTTTTCTTATGGCAATGTCAAGTTCTTCATAACCTGAATAATATCAAATACTTATTTTAATTGACTCTAACACCTACACAGTTTCTATGCTTTCCTCTCCAATAAGAGCAACACTAATATCAAAGTACACGAAGAGATAAGTAACATCTATCCGCCATTCATCGTACTTTAAAAATTGTACAAATCACTATTGAGGAAAGCATAAAAGCATATCTCAATGGTGTCACTAAAACTGCATTTTCACAAAAATATACAAACATTTCCACGAAATCATCAGAACAAGTGGTAGCTTGAGAAATGTACAGCGTTTCATATTTCACCAGATCATCCTGCCCGGCAGATGCAACTACTAAAATTTTACTTGCAGCATTCATCATTATCAAGTAGGTCTTTCATAACAAGCTAAACTTCTTCATAACTCAATATCAGGAGGCTATGAAAACATAGCAAAAAATTTCTTTGCAGTGCATCTAACAATTTATTGCAAATCAGATGCAAGAATCAATTGTCATAGAGCTTGCTGGCTACTTAAATTTTGTCCAATATTTAAAACAATGAGGTGGTGCTTGAGCTCACTATAAACTGCTTACCAGGGCTAAAAGTTCCTGGAGGAAGAAGAGCCATGACAAAGGCAGAAAAAGAAAGAACTGCAGCACTCATTGTTTCAAGGCGTTGAATCAACCATTCAGTTGCTGCAAAATTATAGAAGCATGGACCGGCATTCTTGTCAACAAGCTCCAAATTTTTAGCAAAGAAACGATCTTCTTCCTCAAAGGCCCTTATTGTTATAGCCCCTGAAATCGATTCACCTAAGTGATTTGCTAGAGCAGACTTGGTAGTGCCATTGATCCGCATCAATTCCTTAGCCGAGGCTAAATAGTACCTCTGCAGAACCAAACATAACAGATTTCAGTCAATGCGAATTATGAAATGAAAACAGTAGACTGTTTCACCCCTTGGATGAAAATAGCAGCAGAGCACACCAATTGGTTAATGAAATGACACAATAGATAAATGGGGTATATCCATATGAAACAAAGTCACACAAAGTTACCTGCAACCTAATTGCCAAAACTATCATAGGAACTGAGACAAACAGAACTTGCCATGTAACAACAGCCAATACCCCCAGATTGCTATATGCATTTAAGCTGGCACTAATGCTAAACATGAAGGCGAAGGGAACATCAAGGTCAACAATACTCAAATCTGAAGAAACCTGCATGAGAAAACAACTAGTAAATCCATCAATAGAAAATCTCCAAATATAAAATGGAACTGTGTTTTTTAGTCTTTCCCATTTGTTTAAGAATTCTTACCCGGCTAAGTACCCTTCCTAGAGGAGTAGAATCAAAAAAGGACATCGGTGCACGGAACAAAGAATTAAGTAACTGGGAAAATAAGGATCTTGATGTCTGGATCCCAAGAACAACGGTAGACAAGGATCTTGATAGCAAGAAGAACATTGTGCAAACTCCAATACCAATGTACACAGAAATTAACTTCAGTGTACTAACACTAGGATTTTGGACATTAGCAGCCATCCATGAATTCTGTGATATTTGCCCAGATATGAAAATTATGTGGGAAATAACACAAAGAGAGGCATACAGGAAGCCTTTGTTCTGACGCAGGTATAGCATATAAGGCTTAAGACCTGTATCCCCCATCTCTCTTTCCTCTCTCTTGATCAGTTGATCTGCTGGTGATGGCTTCACAGACTCACTGCTTCCATGAATGCCATTTGTCTCCTTTGTTGATATTTCCTTTTCTCCATGCGGGGGTATATTGTTAAGATCTGAAACACCGATAGTATCTTTGTGGGCATTTACAAGGTCCTGAAATTCTTGACAATATGACAGTAGATCTTGATAAGGTGCTGCCCGAATAATCTCCCCATCTGACATTAACTGCCAAAAAATGTCACTAATTTTAGGTTACATTAACAAATAAATACAGTCACTACAATAAATAAAAATCATATAGGCACAGATATCATCACATAGATTTTTTTTCTGAAGTGGCAGCAGGAGAGCTGCTGCCATTTCCATTTAGTATAGTAATTTGATTATGTAGAGGACCATCCAATTATCAGTTGGAAGGTTGAACCATTGAAACCGTTTTAATGATTGGTGGAAACGAACAAGAACCGAAAGATTAAATATGAAAGCTTGTTTTTTGCAAAAGAAACACAGAGAGAGAGAGAGAGAGAGAGAGAGAGAGAGAGAGAGAGAGAGAGAGAGAGAGACCAGAATGGAATCAAATACGGGTAGAAAATCCACTTGGTGGGTCACCAAAAGAACAGTCTTGTCTGATAGAGCTCCCATGACATATTCCTGTCAAACAAGTAAGAACATTAAAAAACAGTTCATAATCAAATAGTACGGCAATCTGCATCTGTTAATATGATCCTTACATTAAAGAGACTTGTTGCTGTGTGGGCATCAACAGCACTGAAAGGATCATCAAGAAGATAGATGTCTGCATTTTGGTATAGTGCACGAGCAAGCTGAACACGCTGCTTTTGACCACCGCTAAGATTTACTCCTCTTTCTCCAATTTGAGTACGGTCTCCATATGGCAACATTTCAAGGTCCTTAACCAAAGAGCACCTGGCAAGTGTTTCTCGATATCTTTGCTCATCCATCAATGATCCAAAGAGAATATTATCTTGCACAGTTCCTGTTTGGATCCAGGCATTCTGAGAAACATACGCTATTTTCCCACAAACTTGAATCTGAAATATTTACAGAAAGATTATCATTTGATATTAAGTTCTTATGAAAAAGGGACTCATTGACATTTTGACATACTTCATGTTGGCAAGTGGCAACAATTATCAAACAAACCTATCATAGCTTCACAGAACCTAACATGATGCAGTTGTCCACATGCTGTATTTTGATAAAGAAATTAGCATGTAAGGTTCTCAGGTCAAGTGCACATAGCAACATTGGGTTTCTCAACTATTAGGCAGTATACTTTGAATATGGCAATTTATACTTGCAGTTGAGTGGTAAAGTTAATAAAGATTACAAAATTTGCAATCTGATAAGAAGGGAAATTAATCGAAGTACCAATAGTTATACTAGCCATGATTCTTCTTAAAAATGCACAGGGATAACAAAAGCACATGAAAATCTCACAGATTGATAGCTGTGATTTTCTATGTCGAAAAAACGAAGGTAATAGAAAAGGCATACCGTGCCTTCAGTTTTGGGGACCTCCCCGAGTACTGCAGCCAAAAGTGTTGATTTTCCCGATCCTACCTCGCCACAGATCGCAACCTTCTCTCCAGCTTTGACCACCAAATTTATATTCTTTAGAGTTGGTTTTGATGGGTTCTCATCCCATGAGAAACTGCAAGAGTTTACCACTATTGGGTACTCGGTGCTTACACAGTATTTCTTCCTAACTTGCCCATTCAGCTCAGGTGCATCAAGAAACTTTGCTATTCGAGTGAAAGCAACCTTAGCTTGTATCACAACTCCAATAACATCCGGTATCTGCCTAATTGGATCTTGCACGAGACGCATAGTTGCCACAAAGGTGAAGACGTTGCTAGCATCAAGAGGGATTTTCAAAAGATAGCATGTTAGAAAGGTTGCAGCCGAAACCAAAACAGGTGATGACCAGAACAGGAAACTGTTGTATGCCCTCCTAAGCTGGAATGCTGACAACCACTTGTACTCAACCTCCCTCAACCCCTCGATGACTTTCTTGAAATGAGTTTCCCATGCATAAAGTTTCAAGACCTTCATATGAACTAAAGACTCAGACATGGCCTTCAGTCTCACATCTTGTGCTTCCATAAGTTTACTCTGAAATTCATTCTGCAGTCTGGCTAGTGGAGCATTGCAAAGTACAGTGATAATGATAACAACCAACGATGAAATCATTGCAGGACCAACTGCATTGTACAGAATTGCCAGAGCAATGCAAAGTTGGACACTTGTTGTCCAAGTCTGATGGAACCAATAAGGGAATTCCCCAATCCGGTAGGCATCGACAGTCACATAGTTCATAATTTCTCCAGACGAATGTTTCATTTTTGCTGAGTTTGATAGCTTCTGTTGCTTCTTATAAACAGCTGCTGACAGGAATGACCTCACCTGGAGTCCCAATATCCGAGTGTGGAAATACCACTGCCTCTGTGACAAAGATTCACAACATTTGCAAAAGAACATTGTCGCAGCTAGCACATAGTTTTCATACTTAAACATCGCTTTCCCAAGTGAAACATTGATGAATGCCCTGAGAAGCAATGGTCCAGCAGATATGGTGAGCACCTTGAGCAAGGCAAAGAAACCTGAGACTATGATACCCCTCTTGTGACAAGAAACAATAGTCCAAAAGACTGATGGTGTGGCATGTGACTGCGACTGCTTCTTGCTGTTCATCTTCTCAAAGAACATCAAGTACTGGTTCTGTGCTCGATCTGTGGTGCCTAAAAGTGGCATGTCTTTCTCTTCAAGGGGCTTCTCATAACCCATCTTCATCAAAGGGTTCAACCACCAAAATGACATCACGCTGAAAAAACCAGCTTTAGCAAAAGGAGTTACCTGACTCTCAGAATCAGCTATGTCGCCATCTGTCTCGGTGTTCAGGGGCTTGTATAAAGCATTACCGATTCCTTCATAACCCTCTTCATCATGGCTGTGCCGAATGCCAGAAAGCAGGAGGAGAACTGCCCCTGGTAGGGACAGAACATCGAAACAAGGCTTAATGGTGATCGCCTTCTCGGCAACCATGTAAACAACTGAAGAACAACAGATGAACGCTGCGTAGATGGTCAGCAAAACCAACCAAACTCGCACAAATGCCCCTCCAAGAAACTGAGGTCTGAAGCTGAAAGCGAAGCTGGCAAGGATCAAACTGAATCCTTGAGACAATGTTACAAGCCACCAGTGTGGCAGGTAAACAGAAGCATCCCGATTGAAGTTACTCCCCAGCATCCACAGTCCCAAGCCAAGATGAACCAAACCCAAGCAGCCATTGAACACTACAGCAGCCAACTGCAGTGGTGAATTGAGCGTGACAAGCTGTCGCGCCGACCCTCTACTCTTCGGAATTTTGACAAGCAATCGGAGTGCAAGTACGATGATGAGCACTGCAGCGATGCCAATCCCCACCAGATGATTCATGCAAGTGGAAGAGTCGAACACTTCCTTCAATGCACATGAGAATACATCTTGATTGGAGCAAATCGGGTTCCCACACAAGTTTATCGTCCAAGAACCTGAAGTATAATTACAAACAGAGTATTAGAGTCAGATTCCAGGTTTGAAGGAAACCTCACAAGAACTGGCGGCCAAAAAGAAGGAATGATGATGTGACTATGTAACATGAGAGGTAAGAAGAGGACTAACTTGTGAGGGAGCCCATCTGTCCAATCTCTGATGCACTGTCAGGTGGATCAGGTCCCCTTCCAGCCCTGCAGCAAGAATAGAAATATTGGATTAGAAATATTAGTTAGATTCTACAGTAAAAAGTTCTACCGGAGCAAGGTTAGAAATATTGGATCCGCAGGACTTTCGATGAACACAACACAAAGATCAGGGTCACATAAAAAAATCAAGGAACCCTAAAGGCTAAAGCTGCAATGTTCTTCTTGATCAACTACCTACCTCATCATTCACCATGAAAAGAAAATACCAGAGAGGAGGAGGAGGAGGAAGTAGAATCGTGTCGCCGAGAAAAGATCAGCCAAAGGCCAAAAATCACGCCCCTCTATAGCTAAATCCGCAAGAATTGAATAGAGATCAAGACAATGCGCGAGCATCTGACGCAGAAGAGAATGCGCGATCATCAGATACGGAAGGAAAAAACCCAAGCCCCCCAAGCGGCAATTCAGCTCAGTTCTTGTTCTTCTCGAGCCCAGAGCCCACGCCCAAAAAGAAGAGCGGCAGCAACCGAATGATCACCGATCAATTCATCAAAAAAGTTTCCCTTTTTTTTCGGAACCAAGCACGACTCCCAAGAACCAGTTTCTTTTATTCCTTGCGAGCAATGATACCAGTATTCACCTTCCTACCGGCGGCCTCGTCGTCGCAGCAAGAGACGCCGCGCCGTTGCGTGGCGGCCGATCGGCGTAGTGGATGGACGAACGCGTTGGGCTCAGCGTCGCGAGCTTTTATTGCTGAACGCGTTGGGCTCAACGCCGCGAGCTTTTTATTGCTGGGACTTGGGGGCAGCAGCGGGGTTGTACTTCATTATCAGAGGAGACGGAACGGGACGCGCGCGGGATCGTTTTGTGCTCCGGGGGGTGGGGTCTCGATTCCGTCACTGCTCACGTCGTCGCGGCCGGCGCGGACGACGTCGACGCGCTGTGCCTGTGCGGCTCCTCTTCACCGCCGCACAGCTGGTCCTCCTGTGCGTCTCCTGCACCCCGACGCGACGCCGACGTGCCGTGCCGCGCATCGCTTCTCCTCTACACCGCCGCACGGCTGGTCCTGCGATCGCTGCAGGTCTTCGTGCCCACGGCACGTGTTGCTGCTTGCGGGCTCGGGGTTAGGTTTCATCACTTGGGCCTGGCACAAGCCGCCCCGGCCCGTGGCCTGTACGGGCCTGCCCCAAGCCTCGCGAGTGGCTGGTCGCGTGTGGTCGACCGGTCGTTCTCTCCTTTGAAACAAGGTGTAATTCCACCCATGCATCTACCAAACAAATGGCGCCAAATTTTGTGATCTATCGACATAAGGACGAAGCTGTCCAACGGGATAGGTACGAACCGTCCGATTAAGTACAATCAACCATCCATTCACATCTTCTCGCATCATCCTTCACCAACCTTACCTCCCTGAACTATCTGGCACCATGTGAAATATCCCCCACCCTCCTCTGTGCCGCCTCTGCGGCCGCGTGAGCACTCTTGAAACAGTGACGGATCTAGAATTTCAAAATGAGTATTCGAAATTATAAAATATTGTTCAATTGAAAACATAAAGGTCCACAGTAGCGAAAATTAAAGTACAATTAGTTATATTAGAGACAACATCTCAAATAATATAAAGAAATTCTAAAATAATCAAAAATTAACACGACGATGCTTCATGCCTTGGAAACGAGATATAATATCATGTACACAAACACACAAAAAGGAAGCAACTTCAACAAGGAATGAAAAACAAAACTCAAAGACTAATGGTTTTAACCATGATGGTTGAAATTAGAGATGAACTGTTTCCCTGGAACTACTAACTTGAGTCAAAGTTTAAATCGGAATAATTCTATAATAGAGTTGTACAATCACAACAAGATGCTTTAATCAAGTTAAAAGACAATTCTCTTTGTTAGATTTTTGTATTCCCAAGCAGAAGTTCAAAAGTGCTTTTATCGTGAACATACTTTGTTGAACGGTTTCTAATTAAGCAACTTAAGTAGTATGCTAAACAAAATATGGATCAGACAGTCAGACATCAAAGGGGATCAAATCATCCAAGTGTCCAACACTATGCAAAAACTTTAGAATCATTATAGATACCTCACTTCTTTAGGCAAAATACAACTCATGTCTTTATTTAAGACACATAATTTTGCTTCAAATAAGAGATCGCTAAGGGAGTAGGAGACAGAGGGATTATCGGATTAGGGATATGGGGCCATGACGCCATGAAGGTCACTAGGTCGGGGAGGGTGAACCTGTGCGGCTGCACCGCATTGGCGAGCGACGATGGCAAGGTGACTTGCGTAGCGAAACGGCCGCTCCAGTGCTCCTTTAAGACCAGAAGCTTCTGCGCCACCAAATAGAGAGAGACAAAGAGGAGAGACTTGAGTGAGAGAAAAGAGTGAGTGAGACCTAGAGTTTTTACCATGTGTCATGTGAATCATGGTAGTGGCCTAGTGGGTCCAGACCAGTGTTTGGTACCAATTTGGGCTTAGGAGAGGGAAATAAGCCAAAAGAATCTAGTAATAATTTAGGCTGACTGGGTATGAACAAAATGAATTTGGCCTAACTACTAATATACATATATATTATACCTTGTATATAGTAGATTGTTTGGCAAAAATTTTGGGTATTCGACTGAATACCCTTGACTTACACTAGAACCGCCCCTGCCCTGAAACATCATCCTCATTCCTCCACATGTGAGCGAGGTGAGAGACGACCAGCCAGAAGATGGAAGATATCATGCCAAGCTACCTCTATATAATCCTGACGAACGGCGGCGGTGTGTGGTGGCAGCGAGCACGTTAATACGTGTACAGGCCGACGACTGGGTAGATAATTTGCGTCGCATCGCGTTAGCTTGAAAAGCCCTTAAAAATTCAAAATGAATTTTCTTAAATTTTTTCTGCATTTTTGAGTGAAATTTCGAAACTATCCTTTTCGGGAAAGTTCTTCCTTTCCCGCTTCCTTTTTGGCCGGGCGCTACCCTCTTCCTCCGGCGCCCGCTCTTTCGCCTTTCCCGCTCCGGCGCTTCCTCGCTTCCTCGCCTTGGCGCCCGCCCCACTCCCGTCTTCTCCGCGCCAGCGTCTCCTCCGCTTCCCCGCTGGCGCTGCGCTCGTTTCCGCCTCTCCTCGCGCATGCGCCGCGCCGCGTGGCCGGACCGCTCGCGCCACCCCGCTGCTCCCGGTCCGAACGCGCACGCCACGCGCGGCGTTGTCGTCTCCTCCTTCGCCTTGGTCCCACCTGCCAGCCTCCCCATCGCTCTCCTCCTCCCGTGCGCGGTCGCGCCCCGCCCATGCCACTCCGGTCATCTGCTCCCCGTCGCCATTATTGCCGCGCAGAGGCAGGACGCCGACCCACGTCGCGCTGAGAGACCCCCCACCAGCTCCCCTGTCCGGCATTTGACCCTTAGCACCCTTGCCCGTCTCCCTCCCTCGGATCCCTTTTCCCCCGCTCGGGCATAAAAGCCCCTCTCCCTCTTCCGCACGTTCCCTTGGTTCCCAACTCCCACCACTCCCATTCGCCTCCCATCGCTCCCCCGCTCCTCCCGAGCTACCGATTGAACCCCCGTCGCCCTAATCGCCGCTGCCATCGTCCCCTGCGCCGGTGATCCCGCAGAGCGGATCCTCTTCCACGTTTCCCCATTTCCCGATTACTTGCGTCCAGAGCATCTCCTCGACTTGCTAATGTCGCTGGTACTTTTGTTTGAGCAGAAGGATCACCGAGGAACTCCCGCGACGAAGCTCCCTCTTCGGCCGTCGCACCTCGCCGTGGCTAGAGCAACTCGAAGCTCCTCAGCTTGAACCACCGCCACCAATGTGAGCATCTCACCTCCCAGATCGTGTAGCTGCCACCGATCTAACCCTAACGGCCCCGGTGACCTTTTTCACCGCCGGAGACCGAGCTTCCTTCTTGCCCCTTCTTCCTACACCGATCCCTCGCTTTCCTAATGCCCAAAATGGACTCACCGTGGTGAGCTCTCCCTGTTGACACCCTCCGCCACCGCCGGCGAGCCCCCTGGCACCCGAGCCGCCACCGCCGCCGTATCCCCGCCGCGGGGGACACTGTAGCGTCTGGAGGTTGAAGAAGAGCCCTCCCCCGCGACGTGGCCCCTCCTCCACCGTCCGATCTTCGTAAAACCCCCGCCTCGCAGTCGTCGGATCAACCGTACCGCTTTGCCCGCCCCCTTTTATCCCAGCCATCCGATTCTCCTTCCCCGCCTCGATCTGGGCCGTTTCCCCGGCCCACCTCTTTCCTCAGCAGTGCTGCAAGGCTGCGTTACACACGCGCCGATCGCCACATGAAAGCCGCTCTCGGCCGAGCCACACTGTAGCCATGGGGCCGGCCCACTACTGTTCCAAAACCTTTTCCCCGATTTATTTATTTCTAGAAATCAGAAAAAAAAAATCCAAATAAATTCTAGAAAACCACAGAAAATCCCAAAATTCCCAAATTTCACCACTTTGCTCCAAATAATATTATGGACCCATTTGTGACCTCCATTCCTCCAGATTCCTCCCAATTAAATTCTAAAAATTCCCATTTGGAGATTTATGCATTTTATTCCTTTTAATAGATTATTTTCCTCGCTTGATTAGGCTCAAGCTGGACTTATTTTGTTTTATGTGTTTGCGCTAGTTTCGAGATCCCGAGGATCAAGTGCGAGCTCGGATCCGTGTTTCTTCGTTCGAGCTAGCCGAGATCATCCGGATTGACTAAAGTCCCAAATCCTTTGACCATGTTGCAACCCATATTATTTAATTATGTTATTATGCTATTTGCATTAAGCTAGTTATGAAATGTTAGTTCAAATTAAAATAAAATGTTTAGAATGACATGTTTATGTAGTTAATCCTACCACCGGCAAAATGCCATGTTCAATTTGTAGCCATGCTCTTGTCAACCCTAGAAATAATTATCTGTTAATCTAGATGCTCGTAGGTTATTATTATCACTCAAAGTCGTACACTAATAAGGTTGTGGCTGCGGGCCAATAGAATTTGGAAAACCCGACTCTAGGGCAGGGTGGTATGGGACGTCGTGCCCTAGGGCGGAGACTGCCGACGTGCAGAATAGGGTAAGGGTTGGGGAAGGAGCTGCGAGACGGTCTTCGCCCTCCTCTTACCCTAGTTTGTAAGGTCGCAGACCTGACCGGGGTTGCAGACTCCGGAGGAAATATAAGGACCAAACCCTTACGCTGAGCAAATGACATGGTGACCGCTCAACCACAGGAGTTGACTTGTCAACACTGGTTTAGTAGCTGCTCAACTCTATTGAAACTCTACAGGTGTTGAGAAGTAGGTGTTTGGGTAACAAGGTTAGGCAGGCCGTGCTGCGGGTGCCTAACAACGGTAGAGTTTACTCGAAGCGGACGTTTGTGTGTGTGTGTGTGTGTGAGCCAGACCCGAGTGGATTCTACCGGGTAAAGCGTATATAAAGAGTTGGGCAGTGAAACGACCTGGCTTTCTTAACCCGGACGCGGAAAGTTAAGAAATCATGTGGAGCAAACTCTGCAGAGTCAAAATAAATGGTATTCGAATACGCCGTGCTCCCGGTTAATGGAGCTGTGTCACTTGGGTGATTCCAGTAGCGAAGCTAAGTAGTTTTGTACATGTTTTAACTTGATTAGTTGGTTAATTGAATTTTCATGAAAAACCCTTGAGATCTTAAGGAGTAGTTTTGGGTCCGTTTTATAAAAATATTTGCAAATAAAACTGCATCCACTAAAAGTTAATAAACCAAATATACTCCCTTCCATTGTTAATCCGTGCATGTAGTAATTTAGAGTCCCTTTGGGACTTACTGAGCCGGTTGTTTGGCTCACAGCTTGCTTAATCCCCTCTTTAGAGGATCAAGACAAAGGTGAAGGTTTCCCTGTCAAGGACACCCCTGAGGATCGCTTCTTCGACGAGAACCCGTGGCTTTAGGTCTTGGCCGCACTCAAGCGGATTCTGGAGTTTTTGTGATGTAAGTATACTTTAGGCTTGCACGCCCGCTGTTGAAAAATGGATGTTAATCCTTATGTGAAATATATGTTGGACTTTTATTGTAAGCATGCAATGGTATACTCTTACGCGACACTCCATAATTGTTCATACGTAAATAGTTGCGGAATACCGTGTCTGTACACGTCCTTGGAAACGGGGGCGCTACATAGCTCCTGCTACACGCACCAAGGACACGCGTGACTTTAAAATCCCAACAGTCCTTCAGTCCTTGTGCGTTGCGACGCTTTCCCGGCAACTCATGTCGCACGTGCATGGGCACGGAGACAGCGATAGGCCTACTACGCCTGTGACGCCGGGCAATTGCTGCGTGGCCGCGGCGTGGGTGGGTGCATGGGGAAACGGCGCAGGCGAGCTCTTCGCGTCCTCAACTCTCACGTCCATGTGCGCCATCAACTCTCACGTCCTCTTCGCGTCGGTGCCGTGCGCGCGCGGGCGAAAGGAACACCCACCGCGCGCGAGTTGCACGCGCGCCACTGCCAACGCCACCCCCTGCCGCGGAAAATTTTGGGTCCGTTTGATATGAATGTGGTTTATAATTTGTAGTTGAAAATTTTGAATTTTAGCTGTTTACGAGATTACGGAGAGAGATACTCGATTACTATTTTAGTTGATACAGATGTTAAATTTTTAACGTGTACTACAATTAACTTATAAACCTCATCTTAAAAAATACTTCGTTCGAAAATTAGCTATCATAACAAAAGCCATAACCCACTTTTAGAAACAGTTAAAAACGTGCCCTCAACTAGATTTGTACATGTGGTACGAATACTGGCAGTGCTACAGCGCAAAAATAATGATTTTTCTGTAGTGCTACAGTGTTCTGCAGTACTTTATTGCACATGTCATCGTCTGCTCGTTAAACAACTCAGCCTATACAACCGTTACACGGCAAAAAATTTTGCCGCAAAAAATATCGTCTCCTCCTTGGCTGTCGTCACTAGTCAGTGGTGCCCGTAAGCACCAGTCACCACCGTTGATTTGTTATCCCTGTCCTGGCGTTTCTATTGTATCTAGCAAATTCACGTACAAAAATGCGTGAAAATTCTATACAAACAACCCATCTAATTTGTTGGTAGTGGAAATCGAGCTGTAGTCTTCAGCCAGCAGCTAAAGTGCCACACTACCATATCATTGGGCTATACAACGGTCCCCGTTCGTTCTCAAATCCTGCGACACTTTCTAAAGAGAGAAATTTGATAATTTGCCTTATCTTTATTGTAAACAACCCGTTTGTTCCATAGTTGATATCAATTGATTATTTGCTCCTTTTTTAATTTTCAGTTGATCATATTACCCTCTTGGTATTTTCAAGACATTTTCTATTTTTATAATGTTAAACTACCATAGAAAATGACCAAATTACCCCGGTGGAATCCACCTCCCATTCTCTTCTTTTCTCTGTTAACTAACGCCGATCCGATCCCCATCTTTTCCCTGGCTGCATGTGATTTCGGTTTCATCAATGATTATATGTTCGATGATTTCGGTTTCATCTGTGATTATATGTTCCAGATGATCAGGGGCGGATCCAGGATTTTTAGAATGGGTATTCGGACTTCGGAGCTAGGTTGTTTGGAAATGTCGATACCACGACGCATTGTTCCCAGAAAACACCAATACAATGATCCATGTGAATTTAAGTTGCAAAGATACCTGTCCAATTACTCATTCTCTTTCTCATTTCTAATTCTAACAATATTTGGCAGCTCTACACACCACAGAACGACTATTTATAGCAAATTTCGTAAACCATCAATAGTTTCATTGGAAGGGCGTCTTTTTGAAATTTTACTGAAAAGAACCATAGTTAAACATCAAGCCATACTTACAGCAGCATCTAAAGTAATTGGCAGGGAGGATCAATATTTAATGGAAGGACCAAAAAACATAATTGGCAAAACCGGTAGAAGTAGTAATAGAAATACTTACTCACTGCATGAAGGGCATGAAGGGCATGCTGCACTTCTGGAAGATTGAAATAGAAGTTCCTTTTGTAAGTCATGCAAACATCCACTCCTACACTAATTTAGTCACCTGCGTTGGACAAAACTAGGCACATATTAGGAATGAAAGGTTCTGAAGTACAATATTGTGAATCATGAAAGAGCAAGCATACATATTTCCGTGATCGTAGCTCCTGCATCACGATTGATGGGTAGCAGACATCGAGAATAACATTGATGAGTTGTGGTACATAATGCCCTGCATTAATGTTTATAAAAATCATTCACTATACAAGACAAACAAATTAAACATGAACTTGTAAAACAGAACTTGCACTTGAAATACTTTTCCACCTGCATAGCTCTCTCCAGTAAGAAATAGCCCTCTTGATCTATACTCAGGAAACTTCTTGAAGTAACAAATGACATATTGAATCTCACAGCCTAACTAATTATGTCGGGATAAATGCAGCAAGCATAAAAGGGACAACTGTTTCAATTGCATTATTGTGATCTAGAGCATGTGCTATAACAAGCCTAAAGGTGATCTGAAGCTATACATGCACCGGATTGGTTCAGATCCTAGGAACATAGCATTAACTGTGGAAGTGTGGATCATAGTACTGCAGCAAGTAGGCTAAAACTAAACTCGGTTTGCTAGCTGTAGATGAACCAAATAGCAAACCATAAGCACAGTTCACAAATCACAGATCAACATAGTTCAGTACGGGATGATACTTAGCACATCGGAGCTGCTAGAGCACGCGCCGCGCGGTGGTCGCCGAGGTCGGCGACATAGGCGCGGAGGTAGTCAAGCGGTCTGGCGGAGCCGCGGAGGTTGAGCAGGCGGCAGAGGTGGAGAGGGCGCAGCCCCGCAGCTCGAGCACGCGCAGGCGCGTGAACGGCAGGAGCGAGGTGAGGAGGCGCAGGATCCGGCGGAGCTACTCGAGCGCGCGGTGGTCGCCGAGGTCGACGGCGTAGGCGCGGAGGTACCGAAGTCGACTGTGCCGCTGGCGCCGGGCGCTGGATCTGACATATGAGACTGAGAGAGTTAGGGTCGAGTGATTGAGTCGCTCGCTGAGAGTAGGAGAGATGAGGCCGCGAGGGAGATGGGGCGCACTGGGCCGTTCGGCGCGTGGGAGACGGAGGCGTACTGGGCCGTTCGGCGCCTGGGAGGTAGGGGTCGGCCCAAGCTCCTTTTTCACTTCGAATTTTTTCATTTAAACCCAATTACTAATATATGTATGTATTATATCTAATATATAGCAGATTTTTTGCAAAAAATTTTGGGTATTCAGCTGAATACCTATGAATTACTGTAGATCCGCCCCTGCAGATGATTGACCAATGCAAACTAGTGCATAACCTCGCATAATTTGTGGCCACTCAAAAGGTTGTTCAGTTGAGCATAACCTCGCATTTTATGTTCAGATTTCATTTTCTCCTTTTTGTAAAAATTCCTAGTGGACAACCTTTATGCATCATACTGTTACAATCAGAGGCTTCTGGCCTCTGGTACCAAATAACCCTGATGAATCTGGTATCAAGTATCAACCTCAACTAGGTATGGTGACAATATAATGATCCGGAATATATGCTGTCACTGAACTTTTTCTGGGCATTTGGCTTCTGGAGCCTCTCGTCATATTGGATTCCCCATGGAAAGATGCTACAGAGATGCTGAGATTAGCCATGCACCAAGCATATTAGTCAATTTTCTGATATTCAATGTTATAGTTCAGTGTTATTACGGGAAAAATCCCCGGAGCTAGTCCGATTCGGGTTCTGGACTTCTAGTTGGCGAGCAAGGGAAAAGATGGGGAATCGGATCGGCGTCAGTTGACAGAGAAAAGAAGAGAAAATGGTAGTTTAGCATTATAAAATTAGAAAATAGTTTGAAAATGCAAAGAGAGTAAATGATCAACTGAAAATTAAAAGATGGGGCAAATAATCAATTGATATCAACTGTGGAACAAATGAGCTATTTGCAAACAAAGATAGGACAAATCATCAAATTTCTCTTCTAAAAAAACTGACCACAAATACTTGCCAGTTGCCCAATTCGGGGTATATTTTTCAAAAATATATTATAGCTCTGTTTGCTCATATCTCTTTGATCTTGAGAAGTTTTATTTCTAGGTTACCCTAACTTGTTTAAGACAAAAGACTTTGTTGTTGTTGTATATTATAGCTCTGTTCGTATCCTTCACAGCGCCACCTCTTTTCTTTTCCAAAACTGATTACATTTTCGATTTGCTCAAAAGTACCAACTACCTGAGAGTAAAGGAAGTACATATTTTGTGCCGAAACACCCAAGTTCAAAATGTTACTGAAACAATCACAGAGCATATACTAATCAGCATCTTGTGCTAAATGAATAGAGGGTCGTTAATTGAAGGTGGTAGAATAGCAGAATTCTAACTGATTCTTACCTTTCTTTAATAGTCTGGTTACACAAGCCGTATACTCAACATTAATAAACGAGTAAAGTCCATTACCGGTCCTTAAACTTTTTATGCTGTGCCATCCCAGTCTATAGACTTTCAAAGTGTGTCATTCCGGTGCCTAAACACTCTTTGGGTCTCAAAATTAGCCTGTTACAGGTCTTGGCTGTGTTATCCTGGTCCTTAAACTTTTTATGTTGTGTCATCCCGGTCTATGATTGTTACCACAGTAATGGCACACTTTGAAAGTCTATAGACCGGGATGACATACTTTAAAAGTCTATAGACCAGGATAACACAGAATAAAAAGTTTAAGGACCAGTAATGAACTTTACTCTTAATAAACGGAAGATGAGATCTTCGGTTGATTGGTCTGACTCAAACAAGACGTACCATATAGGCTCATCGCTGCCTTCACCAAATGCCCTTTGATTTTAGGGCGAGTACCAACGTACTTTCTTTGCCAATCTGAAAGTTTGGTGGTTTTTTTCTGATGATTTATGGTTTAAATATTTGAATTCCGACTGTTTACGAGAGGTAGTACACACTGTAAAATAATCGCATGTGATTTTAGTCGGTACAGCTGAACTCAGTACACTTTTTACTATAATCTTTCTATTGACCCGTTTAAAAAAATATACCATTTAAAAACTAGTTATTGTAGATAATACGAATATAAACCAGCTTTACGTTGGAAACAACCCAGCTTTTAAATCAAAGTTAAAATCAACCTCACCACTCGCCGTTCATTGACTTTTCATTAGCCTCATAAACGATTTCTAGGATAACATTGTACCCTAGGCTGTGAACACACGAATCATTGCAGGAATTGCATTACGAGTATTGGAGGTCATGTAAAATTTACACGTTCCAAACAGGACCTGCGGTATCATAAAAAAAAACTTGAGAAACAGGAAGGCACAAGTAGCACTAGATCTAGAAAAGCTTGTCGTTCTCACGATACCATTGTACTGTTCCAAAAAGCACAGATGCAGCATTCTCAGGGCACTCCTAATGCAGAAACTATGAGATAGTTTCTATACTTGTCAATTAATCTAGACACTACCCATAGAAACTATACTCCCAATGGATAGTTTCCACAAATAAAATTTTCATCCAATCATTTATCTTCTCTCTCCTATCATCTACCCATCACAGCTCTTTCTATCTTGGTTCCTGTGTAGACATGGTGTCTATATAAGAAACCATTTCCTTATCTCTCCTCTTTAACTCCAATAACACATCAGTATTTTGCTTACTTAGCACCTTATTAATGCCATAGAAACCATCCATAGTTTCTGCATTGGGAGTGCTCTCAGGGCACCACTGCATTACAAGAAGATAAGACACCACGGTCGCATTCGCTCGTTCCTGAGGCGAGCCATCGAAGTGGCTCCGATCCATTGAAACATGCACAAAAGTTCAGAATTGTTAGGTGCTGCATGCCGTGCTGCGCTTGACCACAAATGAACATCTCGTACTAATTCAAAGTCTGTGGTTACGTTTCCTGCTTGTCTTGGAATAAAATGGCTAAGAGGAAACAAAGCACCAGGGACACAGAGGCAAGACAAAATAAACGTACAACCAAATGGTAGATCTGAAGCATTTAGCATCAAATGTTGAAAAAACGCCTTGGTTGATTGGACATTCTGTACTGAATCATTGGGGCCTCACTTAGGACATTCTGTACTGAATCGTCCTGATCAACTCGACTTTGGCTTTTGCTTATTTTTCACTATTCATAAGTTTCGTCTTTTTCTGAACTTTTGGCTTTTTGTTGAGCTTTTTTGCCGGTTCTTTTTTTCCCGTATTTGTTTGTATTATATGTAATGGGCTAACATATTTTTTATATTTTTAAAATTTTTAAATTTAATTATGCTAAATAAGCATCTGTCAACTACAGTGCTTTTTCAGCCAACTACAGTGTTTTCAGCCATAAGTTATGAGCTTTTCAGCCGAACCGATCATCACTATGTTTCCAAGACAAAGCCAATCCACAATCATCACTAATTGATGGGACAGTGAGCTATGCCCTCTGAATACGGAGTATTCCACTGGACCCATTCTACCAAAAGGACTCTTTCTGAGATATGTGAACCGCATTAGCACAACGGCATTGCCAAGCAAGGTGAACCTAAGGACGTCTCTGTTGTATTGAATCGATGTCAGCTCAAAGATATGTCATGTGAACATTAAGGGAATAGACGTTTTTTCTTCTCCAAGTCAAAAGGAATAGTAATTGTAAGATTACGCAAGTTATTGAGTAAAAGAGCAATTTTAGACTGTCAAATTTAAGAGCGCCATACCTCCAAACTTCTTTGGTCGATGTTAAAGTTGATCTAAATTCGTATCGTGTCTATATATGACACTTTATCACTTTATACCAAACGTGGCATGACAGGTGCATGCACAAGTTGTATCAGACGTGGTGTCAATCTGTAGCAACCGACTCTGATTCGGTTTCCTCTCCATGTGAAACTCTTTTCTCTCACGCTATAAATATGGAGATCGGTTGGCACAGGAATTTAGAGAATCGGAGATTAGGGTCCAGAGAATGAAAAGAAAAAAATTTCCGTCCGTCCAAGAGCCATCACCCTTATGGAATCTGAGGCGGGTTCAATTTAGGGGCTGTTTGGTTGCCAGCCACAGTTTACCACGCCTAAGGTTAGGCAAGTTTGACCAACTCAAGGAGCTGTTTGGTTGCAGCCACAGTTATGGCAAGATTCCCTTTCAGCAAACTAGGTCCCACATGTCAATGACTCAAAAAAGTGTGACAAGATTCCTTTATGCTTACTAAAGTGTGACAAAAAATTTGAGTACCTCAACTTAGACAAGTGTAGCAATTTTTATTGGCAAAATATGGCAGGCAACCAAACTTCCGCCGAATCTGGCGTGTGGTGCCATCTCCGAAGCTGCGTCGTCCCCGAGTCGGCGACACTTTCTGCCAACGTCCGAGTAATGAGCAGTGCAGCTCCGTCTTCAAGCCGATCACATACGAAGCAAATAAAAGCCGAACAGATCTGCCTTTATTCATCATCCGAGAGTGACAGCAAAAGGCAGCGTCCAGACTCTTCGTGATTCTTTGCTTGGGTGCAATTTTTCAACGGAAGAAAAGGTGTCAGACGTGAAGACCAAGCAAAAAGCTTGCTGGTTTGATATCTTTTCTTAGTGAAAATTGCTAAGTGCGCACTAAAATCGTACCAGGAGTTTTGCTTTGTGAGAATTTTGCTAGGTATACCCAAATTCATACCAGCAAAATTCGGTTTTCTTCTTCATGGCGATTCTGAAATATGATCTTCCGCTATTGGATCGCGACACGAGGTTTTCTCTATGGCAAGTTAAGATGCGAGCTGTTTTATCACAGCTTGATTTGGATGATGCACTTCTAGGGATCGACAAGATGTCAGTCACATTGTCCGCTAATGAAAAACAACGAAAAGATCGTAAGGCATTATCTCAAATTCATATTCATCTATCAAATAATATTTTACAGTAGGTTATAAAGGAGACATCCGGGACCGCATTATGGCTGAAGCTGGAGCAGATTTGCATGACCAAGTATCTGACCAGCAAGATGCATCTGAAGCAGAATCTTTATTCTCACAAGATGGCGGAGGATGCTTCATTGTTGAACCACCTGCCAGCTTTCAAGGAAGTTGTTGTAAACCTCGAAGCTATGGAGGTAAAATATGATGATGAAGATTTGAGTCTTATTTTATTATACTCTCTGCCCAGTTCGTACTCTACTTTTAGATATACTATTCTACACAGCCGAGATACTCTTACTCTTATTGAAGTATATGAAGCTCTGTATGCTAAAGAAAAGATGAAGCTTATAGTTCCCAATGAAAGTTCAAGTACGCATGCAGAAGATTTGTCTGTCCACGGTAGGCAATATGAGAAGAGCTCAAACGGAAATTCAAAAGGCAGAAGCAAAAGCAGATACAAAGGCAGATCTAAATCAAAGAATAGGAAGACATGCAGGTATTGCAAGAAAGATGGTCATGACATACCCGCGTGCTGGAAGTTGCAGAATAAGAAGAAAACGAATAATAATTTCAAAAAGGATCAACAAGATAATGAACCTAGAGCCACCTTTGTCACCAAAAAAGCTTCTAATGGAGATGTTCTCATTGCCTTCGCCGGTAATTGCAAAGCCGACGATGAATGTATTCTTGATTCAGCATGTACTTTCCACATGAGCCCGAACTGCGAGTGGTTCGTTACCTATGAAGCTACACTAAGTGGATCCGTATTGATGGATGATAATATACCATGCAAGGTTGCAGACATTAGTTCTATCCAGATCAAGTTATTTGATGGTGCCATCAGAACTTGACCAGATGTTCATCATATTCCGAATTTGAAAAGAAATCTTATCTCATTGAGTACTCCAGGTGGAGGTGTAATTCTGAAAGTCACCAAAGGTTCTCTTGTTGTGATGAAGAGTGATATGAAAGCTGCCAACTTATATCATCAACGAGGCACTACAATTTCAGGTAATGCTATTGTTGTCTCAAATAAATTATCTGATTCTGATGCTACTAATCTTTGGTATATGCGCCTAGGGCATATGAGTGAAGCTAGAATGATGGAATTATGCAAAAGAGGATTTCTTAATGGTCAAAGCATCGACAAGTTGAAGTTTTGTGAACATTGTGTCTTCGGCAAGCAAAAGAGGGTGCAATTCAGTACTACGACTCACTCTACAAAAGGTATATTGGATTATATTCACTCTAATTTGTGGGGAGAATCCCGCGTTCCGTCACTTGGAGGTGCAAGCTACATATTGACCATCATTGATGATTACTCAAGAAAAGTTTGGGCATATTTCGTCAAACACAAATCAGATGTATTCAAAACATTCAAGGAGTGGAAGATTATGATTGAAAGACAAACTGGTAAGCATGTCAAGAAGCTGCGTACTGACAATAGCTTGGAGTTCTGTTCTGAAGAATTTGAAGCTTTATGCAAGTCAGAAGGTATTGTGAGACATTATACCGTCCCAGGTTCTCCTCAACAAAACGGTGTGGCCGAACGCATGAACAAAACCGTCATGGAGAAGGTACGTTGCATGTTATCAAATTCTGGATTATCTAAGAGTTATTGGGCTGAAGCCCCTTCCCCTGCTTGTTATTTGATTAATCGGTCGCCAAATTTGGCTATTGATTAGAAGACTCCAATTGAGATATGGTTTGGCTCTTCAACAGATTATTCAAATTTAAGAATCTTTGGCTGTCCTGCTTATGCTTATGTTAACAATGGTAAATTAGAGCCTACAGTGGTTAAGTGTATTTTCCTTGGTTATAAAACTGGTGTGAAAGGATATAAATTGTGGAATTCTGAAACTAGAAAGGTGGTTATTAGCACAAGTGTTACTTTTGATGAGTCTGCTATGTTGCATGATAAACCATCTACTGATGTTCCCATTGAGAAGCAATCAAGCGTGCAGGTGGAGCATGTTATTGATTCAGGATCTACACTAGAAGTAAACAAGGAAAATATTTCAGAAACCCCTATTGTTGAGCCACCAACACATCGTTCCATTGCAGTTGATAGACAGAGGATGAACATTCAGTCTCCTAAGAGATTGCTTGAAGAAGCTAATATTATGACTTATTATTTAAATATGACAGAAGAAATTGAAGGTATTGCAGAACATTCATCTTATTCAAAGGCTATCTCTTCTAGTGATTCAAAAAGATGGATGACTACCATGCATGATGAGATGAAATCTCTTGACAAGAATGGCACTTAGGAGCTCGTTAAGTTGCCAATTGAGAAAAAGCATATTCGCTGCAAATGGATCTTCAAGAAGAAAAAAGAGTTTCACCAACCGAAGAAGTTAGGTACAAACCAAGTCTAGTTGTAAAAGGATACAATCAAATTTCAGGTATTAATTTTACAGATGTCTTTTCACCTGTTGTGAAGCATAGTTCTATTCGCACTTTACTTAGTATTGTGGCTATGCATGATTATGAAGTTGAACAATTGGATGTGAAAACTACATTCTTATATGGGGAATTAGAAGAAGACATTTATATGGAGCAACCGGAAGATTTCATCAGTCCGGAAAAGAAGAATTTTGTTTGCAAATTGAAGAAATCTCTTTATAGTTTAAAGCAATCACCTAGACAATGGTATAAGAGATTTGACTTCTTTATAATATCTCAGAATTTTAAAAGATCTAATTATGATAGCTGTGTTTACTTGAAGACTGTTAATGGTTCAGTTATTTATTTGAATATGTTGATGATATGTTGATTGCTGCAAAAGACAAGGCTGAAATTTCAAAATTGAAGGCACAATTAAATAATGAATTTGAGATGAAAGATCTTGGTGCAGCAAATAAGATTGTTAGTATGCAAATTATTAGAGACAGATAGTTTGATAAATTATATCTAAGTCAAAAGGGATATAATGATAAAATTCTTTGTCGTTTCAACATGCATAAGGCATTAAGGCCGAACCTGTGAGTACTCTCTTAGCTGCACATTTCAGACTTTCTTTAGCGTCATGTCCACAATCAAATGATGAAATTGAGTACATGTATAGAATTCCATATGCGAGTGCAGTTGGTTCGCTTATGTATGCCATGGTATGTTCTCGTCCCGATTTATCTCAATCATTAAGTGTGGTTAGTAGATACATGGCTTAATCCTGAAAAAGAGCATTGGAAAGCAGTTCAATGGATTTTCAGATATTTGCGGGGTACATCTAATGCTTGTTTACAATTTGGGAAGACTAGAGATGAACTCATTGGTTATGTGGATTCAGACTTTGCTGGAGATTTGGATAAAAGAAGATCTCTCTTGGTTATGTGTTCACTATTGGAGGGTGTACCGTTAGCTGGAAAGCAAGTTTGCAAGCTACCGTTGTCTTGTCTACTACAAAAGCTGAGTATATAGCTATTTCTGAAGCTTGCAAAGAAGCCATTTGGCTAAGAGTTTTATTTACTGAGCATTGTGAAAATACATCTTGCACTACAATATTTTGTAATAGTCAGAGTGCTATTTGTCTTACAAAAGATCAAATGTTCTATGAGAGAACAAAACACATTGATATCAGATATCACTACATTCGAGGTGTCATTACTGAAGGTGGTATTAAAGTCAAGATAAGTACTCATGATAATACAGCTGATATGTTGATAAAGCCAGTTCCTGCTACTAAGTTTGAGCTTTGCTCAGACTTAATTGGTATTACTCACTAGTCCGTTGGAGTTTAGATGCTCAAGGTATATATGATAATTTATTGGGTGAGTCTATCATATTCTTCAACTACTGGAGGGAATTCAGGTCAAGGTGGAGATTGTTAAAGTTGATCCGAATTTGTAGCGTGTCCATATAGGACACTTTATCACCTCATGCCAGACGTAACATGGCAGGTTCATGCATAGGTTGTATCAGACGTGGTGTCAATCTGTAGCAACCGACTCTGATTCGATTTCCTCTTCGTGTGGGACTCTATTTCCTCATGCTATAAATATGTATCCCAGTAGCAAATAGGAAGAGCAAGCACTCCATTATAAACTCTCCTCGTTATAGTGATTTGTCTTCGAGCGTCCGTGATTTTTTTCCGCAAGGATTTTTCACGTAAAAATTTCGTGTCTCTTATTCCTATTTTTTATGCATTATTTGCAACAGTCGATATACTAGATTCCATGCCGCTAAAGAAGAGTCTTGATCGTTCAGAGAACTCCTCCACAGGCAAAGCTGAGTGGCTGTCTAATCTTCCATGCACCCTGTCAGTGAGTGCTAAGAAATCACGCCTTACATCCATAATCTTCTCCACGACACGGAAGGACCACGGCTTGGATCTCGAGTAACTCTTAGCAAACTGGTCAACAGATCAAGCAATGCATCACGACTTTTTTAATAAAAAGCAGGCGACAGGGTAGTGCACCTGCTCTAAAAACTATACCCGGATCAACGACCTCTGCCATAAATAGCCATTGAAAACTTGTCTTGAAATAGACGCCGTTGCCGTGTCATATCCGGTGATTAACCAGTTGAAAACGGGCTGACGACCGCTTGCAACGTACCTGGCTAGTACTGGTACCACTGTCCTACCAACACCACGACCTACCAAACCCAGCCGATAAGCCAGAAAGGACACTGGCGAAAAGGATCTTGCTGGCAGTTTGGCACGACGACGTCGGTTTCAGCCTTTCAGGCTTGCGGACAAAAATCCCAGTAGGATTGTCGTTGGCTGTCGCAGATTGCTTGACTGGCTCCATGCCACGTTAAAACTGGGAAAAAGAAATGGATTACTCGAGCAGCAGCACAAAGCAAAGTTCGCAAGATCGTCCGGCAGTACAAAGCAAAGTACGCAAGATCGTCCGAAAATTTAAAATTGGCCTCCTCTCCCCCACCTCTCTCGGAGGCCTCTCTCCCCCACCTCCCCCCTCCTCCCCCTCCCAGATCCCGCCACCTCGCCGTCGCCGGAGCGCGCCACCGGTCGCCGGTGGTCGCAAGGAGGGTGGCGGCGGGGCTTTTTCCCCTTCCCCAGCTTGGATCGGTGGGGAACAGAGCTCTGCTCCCGGTCAACGGCACCCCTCGCCGGCGCGGATCGAGCGACGGTGGCGGATCTGCGTCCTCGGCTGGATCTGCTAGTCTTGGCGGTGCTGCGGCGGGATCTCGAGTCATGGCGCGGCTGCTCGAGCGGGAAGGCTTGGCGCTGCGGTGCTTGCGCTGTGAATATCACACCAGTGGAAGACTATGAGCTGCCTCCAGAAGCCTACTCCCAAACAGAGGAGATGAGCTTGCCGAGGACACCGACCGAGACGGCGGTGAAGAAGGCGGAGGAGGTGGTGAGCACGATCTTGGCGAGGGCTTCGTCTTTGAGCAAGGACGCGCTGCTGGCGTGCACGGTCGTTCGACGACCGGCACCGGCCATCGTCGTCGGCGGCGCCGGATGGCGTCGGCTGGGCCGGCGGCTTCGGCCTCGGCCAGTTCACCTCGGGGCAGCGGTGGCGCGCGGGCGTCGCGCGCGTGGGCGAGCGGTTCCAGTGTCGGAGCTCACCCGGCGCGCTCACCACGGCCGGCAGCGCGCGGCTTCGTCGCGGATGGCCGTCGCTGCTGCTTGTCATTTGCTCCGGCGGCGAGGGTTGAAGGTGAAGGTCGTCTTGATGAGGCGGGCTGGAGTGTCTCTTGGCGCAGCTCAACCGGCGAGGGCCTCGAGGCGTGCTTCTCGGTTGGCGGCGCCGCGCCAGCGGCTCTAGCGGCCGTCGCCGCGGCGGCGGGCGGGTGGCGCTCACGCCTCGGGAGCACCTGCGAGTGCCACAACGGCTTCGCCGACGGCGACATCTTCGCCACCACTTAATCACAATCGCAGTCGCAGATGGTTTTCCTCCCTGGGCGCGCTTGGATCCATACGGGGGTGGCGCGTGCAGTGCGTTGCAGTGTGTCGGTGAAGTTGGAAGGGTGTGTGTGGTGTGCCTAATGGCCTGCGGACCTGTCTTGCGGCAAGCGGTTTGGATGCTGGGTGCCTAGGCATCCCGTGGCGACCGGTGAAGGCTAAGTTGGCAATGGTGCTTGGTGTCTGGCGTGGCAGCAGATAGTCCTCTGTAGGCGTCGCTTAGTGGGTTCTACAGAGGCGGACATTGCAGGAAGCGGCTCTTCGGTGATTTCAAGAGTGGCTATGCCATGGCCTTGAGGTGTGCAGGTCTTTGGTCTGGTGGTGGCGGCGGTCTATTTTGTGTGTGGGTTGTGCGTGGGGTGCTGTGGAGGTGCTGGCGAAAGCCTTGCCGGTGTTCTTACCGGTCCCGACAATGATGACGCCTTCGAGCGCTATTTTCCTTCCTGGAGGTGTTGTCATGGCACTCCACAGCCCTCATGTTTTTTGAACTCCAGGTGAAAATCTTGCCTCAGTGAGGCGGGCGGCGTTGGCGACCCTAGTCGTCTCCTTGGAGGCGTCACCTAGGAGGTCCTTCACGCAAAGTAGTCCGAAGTTTGGATGGCGTAGTCGGTTGAGGATAGAGTCTTAGTTGAAAGCAAGGATGGAGAAGAAGTTCTGAAGCTTAGCCTTTCTAGGTTTTTTTTCATAGTCCTTAAATTCTCTTTCTTGTTGTTGTATGCTCCTCAGTTATGAGGATTTGAGCCTAAGAGCTCGTGTAACCTTTGGCTGTGTATATCCCTTGTGGATATAAAGGCCGAATTTTATATCCTTTATCTAAAAAAAAGAACGAGAAGGGACTTCCTTGTTCATATTTATTTCTAAGTACTGTTTTTTTAAGACGAAGTCTATTAATCGATTGTAATAATTTTATTTATATTAATTAAAATCATAGCAAGTGTCAATTTCTCTACAGATTTCTCTATAAACTATTACTATTTATAAACCAAAGATAAAGCTAAAATTAAAAGTATATATGAACACCACCTAGATCGGTTGCACTCCTTGAAGCATTGCACAAGGTCTATTAATTGATTACAGTAACTTCATTTATGTTGATCAAAATAATATATAAATATTTTTTTTATAAATTTTTCTATACACTACCATTATTTATAAACAAAAGTTAAAAACCAAAACTAAAAGCGAGCGACCAACCCCTCGAAGCCTTGCACGCCGCGAGTATAAGGGGTAACACCCAGTGGGCCGGTGCGCAAAAAAGGCCCAATATTTTCAGGCCATCTCGCCTCAACTTACGATGCAGCTCCCAGAAACAAAACAATCTGAACAGTACAGGCCCACTAGGCGCTTTTTGAAAGAGTGTACATTCTTAGTGGGCTAGGTTGCAACTCGCATGACAGGCCAGGTACAACCCAATTGTTCCGGCCCGGCATTTTCTCACCTCAATTCCACCAGCCAGAAGCAATCGGCCACGGCCACGCAATGCCAAAGAAATTTACATTATCTCAGAACGAAAAAAAAAGGGAAATTGATTTGTGTCAGGCAGCTGTGTCCCCAAATTCCAAACATCGATTGTGATAAATGTTCAGTTCTACAACGAATTCTTCCGAATCACAAACACATGAATTTGCAAAAGAAAGGTGAAACCAAGAACCAGATGTCAAAGCACCAAAGACAGGCAACTTCCTTTCATAGCCAGATACCCAGAATTTGATGGCATCCATTGCGAGTTTCATGACTTACATCATTCACTCCTTGGACACCCTACATGAGCATGGGCATAGGAATGCCTCACTATCCCCGTTCCCCGTTATACTCCCGATGCATACTTACTAGTTAGAGATCCATGCGTTGTAACAGAGTCATAAAAATAATAAGACGGAACTTACTGCCTGACAACTTCACATATTAAACATTAGAGAGCAAGCGACAGAGAGAGAAGGGTGGCCAGAATGCACAACGAGATGGGAAAAGTGGAGGGTTTGGGCGGTTGTATCCTAAGAGAGAGGAGGAGGAGAGAGACGAATAGTCCAGATCAAATCAGATGACTGAGAAAAGATGAGGGAGAATGGATCAACCACCAACTCACACTTTTATAATTGTATAGATATACACGTAGATTCGTATATTTATATGTCTAAAACATGAGTATCTATAGTTAGCTCCATATATACTAGCCATATAAGCGCGGCGCACAGCGCGCTAGCTACCGTGTGGACAAAAGTAAAAGAGACGGTAATTTGCAGGGAACTTCGTAAAAAAAACCAGGGACAAATGCGTAATTTCGGAAAAATAAAAGGGTTTTTTGTAAAAAAGTGAGGACTTGTAAGGGCCTGTGCGTAAGTAAATAAGGACCTATATGTAATTTCGAAACACAGGCGCCATCAAAAATTTTTAATGGAAAAAACTTGCGAGGAACCTATTCGCGAGGAAAAAGGACCTTTATGTAATTTTCAAAAACACTGGGAAATCACCTCGGCCGTCAGACGCTGGATTCTCTCGCCACGCCGCGCCGTGCCGCGCGGGTGTGGCGTGGATGCGTTGGGGCGGAATCCCCAACTTGCGAGGACCTATTCGCGAGGAAAAAGGACCTTTATGTAATTTTCAAAAACTGAGGAAATCACCTCGGCCGGCCGTACGCGGATTCTCTCGCCACGCGCCGGCCGGCCGAGCGCAGGGCTGTGACGTGGATGCGCTGGGGGGGCCGGAATCCCCCCAGCTTTGTATAGCGGTAGCATTTGTATAATCTATAGGATATAACTCATTCAATATTTGCCGTGTGTTAGTAAATACTTTTTTCTACTTAGACACATGATAAACTTACGGAATGAACTTGATGCCATTCAGGTTCAGGTCTTTATTGCGACCCTTCTTCACAAAATCCCTGATGGGGATATGGACTGGAGAAGAATCGCACCCGATAGCTAGATGGGGAAGGAGATTAGAAAGCATCCCCGTGGGGAATAGCCCCGTTGATAGGCTGGGTTAGTAATTAGCAGTGTATGAAATTTGCACAAGATAAACCGAAACCTGATTATTTCTTTAAATCGTATTTGAGATCATAGCTGCATAAGACCTGTAGGAAAGCAGATACAGATACGACGCAGCTATGGCTAGTGATAAATGTGTAGCAACTAGCAAAATCACCAATTTTACAGCTGCGTCAGGAAATAGATGCGTCAGATGATGAAATAAGAAAAACCTTCCATCTCCTAATTTGCAGGGTACCATCACAAAGTATAGGTCACGAATCACAAGGTTTATAAGCACAAAGCCGAGGATAAAGAGAAAAAGAAAGATCCACGGCATTCAGGTTAGACCAATGGCTTTGCCTGTGAGTCCAATGTTACTGAGCTTACTTGCGAAACAAAATGCATGGTATAAAACATGAACTTGATATAAAGAAAGACGTCTTCATTCAAATATATCTCATGCACAATGCCCTGATGCACACAACGAGTCAATGACAAAAGAACTTTTTGTTATAGCCTATTAGATATTTCAAAAAGCAAGCTTGAGGATCTTCATGCAAAGAGCGAAATTAATGTTGACAAACATGTAAGATCAAATGTGCCAGCCGTATCTAAAGTTGATATGACACGTACTAATATTCCAAAACCAAGCAACTGTCTAAGCTAAGAAGTTACACATCGTCCGGGAAGAACCAAGTCATACGGCATATTCTTGAATGGGATCCAACAGAGAGAACTAGAGAGCCAACAGAGAGAGCTAGTTAGTGGAAATAAGTGGATCTGGTCATCTCGTACCCCTCTTAGGGATTTATATACTAGAATGGGATAGGATGAAAAATTTCCATTCTATCTCTTAATAATTATAAAAGGTGAGAGTACATTGATGCATTTCTTTATACATATATTGCTACACTATTGGGCTTGTTGTAAGACCTAGTAGCTAAACTTAACAGTCACGGGGGCTGAACCACCCCCACAACATTACTCTCTCGACAGCAAGCGCAGAGGTCCCGAGAGGTGAGCTGGCGTGACCAATTGCCCCAACACCCGTCCCCCAACAGCAAGTACGAAGGTCCCGAGAGGTGAGCTGATGCAACTGCTAGCTCCAGCCCCAGGGGTTAGGACGCTCAAAACAACCCGAAACAGGGTTTTTCTTTCATTGATCATGACGTGGTCGTAGAGTCCCCCGACAGAGCCTAAGCCGCCATGTCAAGGTCGTGCCTCGGACTTGGGCGGTGCGTATGATTACGTTGATCATTACGTGGTCATGGCGGCGCATGGAGACGAAGCCGAGGGCGGGGCCATCCATCCGAGGCAACAGCTACTAGGAAGGAGACAGATCTGGAGTCGCCACATCGAGCTCATGCCTCGGACGCGGGTGGAGAACGCAAGCAAAGTTGGGGGCGGGATTGTTCCTCCAAGGTGATGCCTACGAGGACGGGGAAGTCTTGAAGTGCGCGTGCTTCGTCTCCCACCCTTCGAACGGGCATTAACGAAGTTGGCGGCGGGACGAAGTCTTAAAACACGCACGCGCACCGTCCCCTCATTGCTCGAATGGGCATCAATGAAATCGCAATCACGAGGTGGTCGAAGAATGCCTCATGACCACGTCGATCATGACGTGGTCATAAGCGTCGACAAAGTCAATGGCAAGAAAAAGACTTGAAGCGTGCACGTTTTGTCCCCTCCTTCGAACAGGCATCAATCAAGCCGACGGTGGGACGAAATCTTGAAACACGCCCTGTCCCCCAATCGCTCGAACAGGCATTGATGAAGTCGCAACCATGAGGTGGTCGTAGAATTCCTCACATTTATGTCACAACCATGACGTAGTCGTAGAATTCCTCACCACTACGTCAATCATGATGTGGTCATGGATATTGACAAAGTAGGTGGTGAAACAAAGACTTGAAGTGTGCATGCTTTGTCCCCCACCCTTCGGATGGGCATCGACGAAGTCAACAGCGGGATGAAGTTTCAAAGCGAGCACGTGCTCTGTCCCTTTATTGCTAGGATGGGCGTTGACAAAGTCATGACCACGAGGTGATCGTAGAATACCCCATGACCACATCGATCATGATGTGGTCGTAAGTATCGACGAAGTCAACGCTAGGACGAAGACATGAAATGTGTGCTTCATCCCTCACCCTTCGGACAGGCGTCGATGAAGTTGATAGTGATATAAAGTCTTGAAGTGTGCTTTATTCCCCTAAGCGATGGGCGTCAACGAAGTTGCGACCACGAGGTGATCATAGAATACCTCACAACTACGTCAATTATGATATGGTCGTGGGCATCAATGAAGTTAGCGACGGGACAAAGACTATCCCCTACCTTCTGACAGCCGTCGATGAAATCGATGGCAGGACGAAGCCTTGAAATGAGCTCTGTCCCCCATCGCTCAGACGGGCATGGACAAAGTCGTGACCATGAGGCGGTCGGACGAGCGTCGATGAAGTCATGACCACAAGGCGGTCGGACGGACATCGACAAAGTCACGACCACTAGGTGATCGTAGAATGCCTTACGACCATGTTGATCATGACGTGGTCATAGGCGTCGATGAAGTCAGCTACGAGACCAGCTGATGATATTTAAGAATATAACAATTCCCACCATATCTTAAGGTGAGTCAATCTAGCAATATGTTCTCTAACATATATCTACGATATTGATTTGATATATCATATCTATGATCTATGAAATACACAACCATCTATCAATGCGTACGTTGATTCATAAATGGTAAGTGTTTTACATTTTGAGATAATCAATTCCATGCATTAGGTATGGTTACGATAATCAAGTCCATGCATTAGGTATGGTTACGACTTACAACAAAACATGTTACTTTTGAACAAGGTTTTATCAGGGGTCAAGGACAACAAGGGTACCAGCTACCTTGTTTTTCCGATTTGCACTATTAAGTATTTAAAGCATATTGTCAAAACTCAAAGCAGATAATCGCGCATGATAGTTTTCTCTTGAGCTGAACTACATAGTAAGGTTATGGTACTAATTCTCACTGCATCAGTCAAATTTAGCTGGCAATGGTCTTCAGACTTCACTGCATAAACTAATGTTTTGAGCTTAACAGTAGCATGCACAAATGGAAAAACACTTAAAGATGAACCTCCTTAAAAGAAGTCAACCTTATTAAAACTGGCTTCAAGTCTGCACTGACCGAAACTTGCAAAATGTAATTTACGAGCACATGAAAATGTTTTGCAAGACTAAAAACGCCAGTTAGGCAGAACAGGGTATCAAAGAACCAACCGAACGGAAGAGCTGCAAGCTTTGTACAAACTTGATCTTCCAATAAGAGCCTGATGTTAATTAGCCAATGGCATTTGTGTAATAAATAATGATTAAATGATATATGAAGAAAGACAACAGCCATGTGGATATTGTTTACCACAGACGTAGTGGGAGCTGTGTCTTGGGCCGCTTGGTGGCTGTGGCTGTGGTGGTGGCTGGCTTTCTACCACAAACTTGCTCCAGTTGGGGTTCTCTGCCTCAGCAAGAAACTTTCTTTCATACTAGGTGCTGCGGGGAACTTCTACTATCTGTGATGCCAATTGAGGCTGTTACCAAATCTGCCCTGAATTACTTTGCTTTATTTCTTGCAAATCTAGCGATGCCTAAACTGATTACAAGCATATCAATTTATATGCCTAAGACTCCTAATAGCAAACGACTAGGACTTCGAATTGGACGCTACTTCAATTCGAATTACAGATGAAATCGAACTCCATTACGTTAGGACTCTTAAGTCAAGATTAAATCTAACAATCTCCCCCTTAATCTTGACTTTCTAACTTCTTTCCATCTTGTTTGAGTTTGGACGGCGACACGTCTCAAACGTCCCTGACTCAACTCATCTTCAGAGCACTTCATCTTCGCTGAGCGCTTCAGCAACGAACGCTTTCTTCGTTAAGTCAAGATTAAATCTAACAGAGGCTGTAAAAACAACACTAATTAGAGGATGGAAAATTCTCCAAACATAACAAGGAAGTGTAAATGATAAACACCGCATGCCATTAAATAAAGAAGGCATGCCTTGCACAACCATATAAAATGGATGCAAGTTTGTGGAATGGTGGAATGCATCTCTAGAAATAGAACAAACTAGCCAGACCCGATATATAGGATCAATTTTGAGGGAACCCACAAATAGTATAAATCGTGTCCTCATACATTTCCACTCATACTGCTGATTCCACAATCAACGAATGGGAAGGGCCACACAATAACTAAATTAAAATTAACAAGCATAAGCCATCTGCAAATTCTTCTGTTGGAAATCATAATAGTTCCGTATATTATCTGGACACCCTTTCTTCACCCCCAGCTGTCCAATCAGCATGGAACAAGCCGCGCTATTTAGATCTACAATCAGCTGCTAACAACGCAATGGTCCATCAGGAAATAGATAAACCACTAAGATTTGTTAGTGGTGCTTAAGAAGATCAAGAAGAGATCCCATGCTGATTGAATGCTAAAGGTGAAGTGGTGCTTAAGAAGATCAAGAAGAGATCCCATGCTGATTAAATGCTAAAGGTGACTCCAGATGGATCGCTAAAAATGGTAGCAATCCATCATTTGTATTTTTTTTTTGTGACAGTCATGCCCTAATTGAGCCCACAAACAAATATACGAAGATAGATTATTTATGGACCAACATATCACCTGTTGGGCTGCATCCTAATTTCTTCATTCCTTTTCACAGGCCAAAATGATTAGCAGTTGAATACTAAACATTCACGATGGTATGATTTATATCTCCTTTCAGAGCACAGAAGTTACAAGACGTCAATTCACATCTGAATGAACAGTAATTGCTAACAACTAGACTACAGTTCACTCTAATTGGAGTAACACTTTGTATCCATTGAATTGCAGTCATTAATATAGAAAATTTTGTACCATTACCAAAGCAGATTAACAGCTCTTGCATAGGAGAAGACAGCAAATTATTGATTGATTAATAAATTAAATGACTTACAGGAGGGGTTATCCGATATTCTGGCTTTATCACAACCTGTATGCCCACTGCAGCACAATAACAAATGATGTTATTAAAGCACAAACTGTTCTTGATAACAAGCACAAAAGGGAACACTATTGAGCAGTAAGTTAATTGGTGTGATGGCAATGGTAAAATAGATATAAAAGCAAATTTATCACGAATCACCATTCCAATACTTTACTGTCTTCAATTATTACAAAAAAAAATCCATCGATGAACCCAGGGAGATAAAAGGAAATTCGTATCACGCCGATGCATTTCCAAACTCCAAACATCTAATGGGAGAAATGTTCTTTTCACCAAAGAAGCCACGCGATGAGATGATAATCACAAACGCATGAATCAGCGGAGAAGACAGGCGAAATCAACCAGATGTTTGCACCAAAGATAGGCGATTTGCAGTCGTAACCAGAGATCAACATTCGATTGCATCCGTTGCAAGTTACAACATTCAATTCCTTGGTACTAGTGCTAGCTTAAGAGTCTAGATCTGACATATCTAAGCGCGCTCCCCGCGAATGCGGCGCGCGAGCTGGATGTCCTTGGGCATGATGGTGACGCGCTTGGCGTGGATGGCGCAGAGGTTGGTGTCCTCGAAGAGACCCACCAGGTACGCCTCGGCGGCCTCCTGCAGCGCGGCGACGGCGGAGGACTGGAAGCGGAGGTCGGTCTTGAAGTCCTGCGCAATTTCCCGGACGAGCCGCTGGAATGGGAGCTTGCGGATCAGGAGCTCCGTGCTCTTCTGGTACTTGCGGATCTCCCGGAGCGCCACGGTGCCGGGGCGGAAGCGGTGGGGCTTCTTCACGCCGCCCGTGGCCGGCGCCGACTTGCGCGCCGCCTTGGTCGCCAGCTGCTTCCGGGGAGCCTTGCCGCCGGTGGACTTGCGCGCCGTCTGCTTCGTGCGGGCCATCGACGAGGCTTGGGTGGGAAAGGGCGGAAATGCTACGGCGGCGGCGGCTTTGTGGAGTGTGGGATTTTGCGGTGGTGACTTGAGTTGAGACGGGGAGGGAGGGAGGGGGGTTTAAATAGAAGAGCGAAGAGGATGGATCCGGTGCTGAGAGCGCAAAATTTTGGCGGTTTTGTATTCGGCCGGGCGGGAGGTGGAGCATGGAAGGGGCGCCGTTGGATCGCGTCCGAGTGGAGGGTGGGGATTTGATTTTGCGGCCGTCACGCGGATCGCGATCCGTGAGACATGAGGAAGCTATGCTGCGGTGTGTAGTACAACCAGCACCCCGCCCTAATCCTTAATACTACCCCTATTAGGGCGTCCGCAATGGTAATAGCTAGTACTAGCTATATAGTCAGCTGATGTGGAGGTGAGAGACAAAAGCAAAGACTATTTTATACTGTTGGACCCACATGCTCCTCTCTCATGTTCTTGGACTACGTGAAATAGATCAGCTATTTGCTCATCGCTAGTGACTACTCTCTCTCCTACTTTTTCCTTGCCACATCAGATCTAGCTAACTAAATAACCAGCTGTTGGAGACGCCCTTATAGCCGGGGTTTCAGCGAGAGAGAGGCGCCACGTCGCCGCCATGTGTCTGTCGGCGGCGCGTGGCCGCCGAATTTTCGTACGGCCGGGGAGTGATTTCCCTGTACTTTCCAAAAATTACGTAAAGGTCCTTTTTCCTCGCGAAAAAGGTCCCTGTCAGTTTTTTTACCCCTCCACTTTGCAGGATAGCGCCCCGCATTTTCCTAAATTACGTACGGGTCCTCGTTTATTTACGTACAGGTCCATTTATTTACGTACAGGCCCTCAATTTTTTAGGGAAAAACCTTTAACTTTTTCGAAAATACACATGTGCCCTCGATTTTTTTTATAAAACTCCTCACGAATTTTCGCCTCTTTTACTTCGGTACACACGGTGGCTGGCGCGGCGTGGCGCCGCGCCTACGAGGCTAGTTCCTTATACCCTGCGCGTCGGCCATGGTGGCCCCGCGGTTCTGACTCTCTAGTTCCATTTCGGACACATACGGTTGGTGATCAATGGTACACTTGTGTTATGTACTATATCTATTTTTGTATAATATTTATCAAAACATTCGTCACCATATCAAATCTAGTCTGTCTTTGCTTCATATTCGTGACCGATATTTTCCGCATTTCATATTCATATTCAACGCTATCCGTGTTTGACTTTGAATCTAAGAAAAAAATGTAAAATATGATACAAGACCAGTGATTTCCGACCGTATTTACCCCGATTGCGCCATACTCTTTACATCTTATATCTATTTGTTTTTCTATTTTTGCATTGTCTAATTGTATGATTATTCTTGCTTCTAATTGTGTTGATTGGTCGTGATCCGCTGGACGACGTGAATTATTTAACATGGTGGACTACTTGCTTTGGACTAGAGTACCCCATGGCTACTTGGCTCCTTGCACGGATGCTAGTACTAATCTATGCATTATACTCTGGCTATTACATGATGCTCATCTTTGGTAAGCCTTTCGAATTTCAAACGGTACTATGTTGCAAAAACAAGAAGAATTTGTCCCCATGAATTGTAGTGTCTTCAAGCTTAATTTTCAGAAATGTTTCACATGGATCGGGGTTGTAGTTTCATTGAAAAATGTGTGGAGCGGTACTACCGCTGGTGGTAGTACTAAACCGTTGCAAGAGGAGCGGTAGTTTCAGAGTTTTGTCTATAGTATTGCCGAAAATTCTAATTTTTTAAGGATTTTGCTTTTAATGGCTAATTCCTAAATTCCATCGGGTATAGAAGGATGCCGAGGAAGAATGGGCTGGTCCGGAGACGAACAGCGACGTGTTGGGCTGGAGCACAGTCGACGCCAGCGTCGCAAAGTTGGCATGTGCTGGTAGTCCGACCCGACGGACTGCATATAGGGGCTCAGCAACGGCAGCCCTATCGCTTCGTTTCAGAATTCGTCACTAATCAGTTTGACTAGCTGAATGCCCGTGCGTTGCTACGGATTTTTAAAATTTATCGTACTACATGTTTTAAAACTCACAGGTACATACAAACATGTTCTATGTCTTAAATAAGTCGTATATCACATACAAGATAACTATGAGCATGAAAGGGGTAAAAATCAGAATGTCAGAGTTTGTCAATAAAACAAGGTAAATTCAAGAAACAGACATCAATGTCAACATTGCTTTACACTAAGAATTTCTAGTCTTCGATCTTCATATACTACCCAACTACAAACTACAATGAACCTAAGTAGAAGAGCTGGGACTACGCGTTAACTGCCAAGCGAGAGCCCTAACTGGAGAGAAACACCATCTCAAGAACTTGGCACTGATAATCTGTACAGAAGATATGAGAAAACAGTTGATTAATCACGTCAGGAAACAGTAATAATCAAAATATCATTAGGGCATGGATAGGCCCATGTATATTCACGCATGCTAAATAACAAACGATTTATTTTCCCTTCAAAATAAGCGCAACAGGCAAATTACACATAGCATATATTATTCTGGAAACAAATGTTTGGAACCTGCCTATAGCAGCTCGACAGGCAAGTTACACGTAGCATATTTTATTGAGTCTAGAAACAAATGTTTGGAACTTGCCTACTCATTTGGACTGTACTATTTGGTCCTTACCTCCTCTATTTTCATTTTAGGATATCATTATTGCTTGTTCGCATGTCTACTATCTACACTAAATATGGCTTTGAATTTTATCCCACAAATGTTTGGAACTTGCCTACTCATTTGGACTGCACTATTTGGTCCTTACCTCCTCTATTTTCAGTTTAGGATACCGCTTGCTTGTTCACATGTCTCCTGTCTACACTAAATATGGCTTTGAATTTTATCCATCATCAACTAACTCAACTCTGAATGATGGCTTTAGTCAATGAGGCATGATCTAAATGCAAGAAATGATTAGTCGAGAATGAACTTTATAAACTTTACTTGTCAAAAAAGTGAGCATTGCTACGGAATCCTAAAAAAGAGTGATACATAAATATATGGGATCCTAAACAGCACAATAAATAACAAGCAAGAAAATCCCTTTATTATTTGCCTTTATATGCCATCATACAAGCAAATATAATCTCAGCTGTGTACATCAAGTGTTACGGCTATTTATTTGCCTTTAGAAAATCTTGGTATGCCACACATCTTTAGAAAATCCTTTCAAACAAATAAGTAATTTCCCCCCCCCCCCAATTAATATCCCCATCGCAGTTTCCACATAAAAGGACGAGCATTACGTCGAGAATAATGCTTAATTCTCAACATCGCCATAGTTAGACAGTAAGCTAAGATCATAGAGTGTAGGAACTAACACAGTGTGTAACTAAAAACAAAGAAAAAACAGTGTGTTACTTACATGTGGGATAGAAGGTTGGTGGTAGCTAAACTTACTTGGGTACAAGAGGTAATTGCAAAATATTGCAAATTGTAGCATTGCCATCAAGCATAGCATATGTTCCATATTTTGAGATGATGCTATTCATCAGCTATTTGAAATCAAGGATAAAGACAAGAAAACGTAAGTGGACCTACCCAGCATGAAATTAATTGTGTAAGCTTTTCTGAGCATCTGATACCTCCTCATCAATTGTTTCTATGATCTCAACATGTCGAGGTAGAAGTTTCTGCATTAGAGCAACTCCAGCAGTAACCCTCAAAATAGGGCCCCTACTTTTCATTTGAGGGCTCCCCCTATTTTTGAGGGCCCAATTTTTTTGCTTCTACTCCAACAGCACCCCTCAAATCTAAGCCTCAAATCCATCCAATACACACCGACATATGGGACCCACTCATCGACAAATCCATTCGGAGAGGAGGCGCGGCACGCTCGGGAGGAGGCACGCGGGAGGAGGAGGCATCGGCGGCAGGCGGCGGCGGAGAGAGGCGGCGGCGCGCTCGGGAGGAGGCACGCGAGGAGGCGGCGGCGGCGGGCGGCAGGCGAGGCGTCGGCGATAGGCGGCGGCGAGGCGTGGCGGCGAGGCGGCGGAGAGCGGAGGCGCGCGCACCTCGCCTGCGCGTCGCCACGGTCCACGCCTCCCAAGCTCGGCGCGGTTCTTCTCCTCCGCGGCGCGCGGCGGCCTCCGCCGCGCCTCCCGCGCTCGGCCACTCGGCGGCGCCTCACGCGTCTTGCCGGGGCGCCTCATGGCGGGCGGCCTCGTCGGATCCGGGCTCGGCGTCGGCTCGGCGGCCGGATCGGCCGGATCTACTGGCGATGGCGGCGGCTCGACCTCGGCACTCAGCGCGGCCGCTCCTTCCACGGCGGCGCGCTTCGGGACAGCGAGGAGGCGGCGGCGGGAAGGAGGCGGAGGCGAGGCGGGAGCGGAGGCGGCGAGAGCGGCGGCGAGCAGGCGGGCGGCGGCGCGGAGGCGGCGAGGCGGCGGCGGCGGGCGGCGAGGCGGCGGCGGCAGCGCGGCGGCGAAGCGCGGCGGGCGAGCGGCGCGAGCGCGCGGCGCGGCGGCGGAGGCGGGGAGGCGGCGGCAGCGAGGGATTTTTGGGGAGGCGGGAATTTTGGGGAGGCGGGGAAGTTTCGGGGCGGGAAGAAACCATAGGATGAAAGCCAGAATAGGGGCCCACAGGAATGAGGGTGAAGGGGGGATTTGAGGGGCTCCTCAAATTTGAGGGCTCTAGTAGGGGCCCTGCTGGAGTTGCATTTTTGCCTCAAGCCCTCAAATATGAGGGTTGAGGGCTCAAGTAGGGGCCCTGCTGGAGTTGCTCTTATGTCCAAGCTCCACTTCTCCAGAGCTTCAGGAAGCACCGTGTGGTTAGTATATGCCATGGTTCTGGAAATAATTAGGAAATTAGTACAAGATTGAATGGAAGACAAATGAGGAAATGAAATAAGCAGTTTTGGACTGGATAAACATAAAACTGCAGTCCCTGTTACATTCAAGATTAGCCAAATTGCTAATGTGAATACCTTTCTGTGATACTCCAAGCCTCGTTCCAGTTCAATCCCTTGACATCAATCAGTATTCTCATTAACTCAGGAATGCATAGTTTTGGATGAGTGTCATTCATCTGCACTGCAACTTTAGAGGGAAAGTCCTCCCAATTGAGAGAATCGCCAGCTCTCCTCTCAAAGCGAGCAATAATATCCTGCAGTGAGGCCGAGCATAACGTATATTGTTGCTTCAAACGGAGAGCTTTCCCCTATGGTGATTCATCCCCTGGGTACAATATGTGGCATATCTAGCATGACGAGAAGACCAGTACATCAAACTTAAGATAGACATTATAACTTTTGTCAACAGTGCTTACAACTGTTAGTATTACTATAATGTTATAACATAACACAGAAAATTGTAATATAAAATATAATTAGACACTACTGAACAGGTGAGGACAGGTCTACAATTTAACCCAGGCGCTCTTACTGGTCTGTAGATGCAATGCACAAAATGTGTCAGACATTTGGGCACGAAAGACACAAACACTCTACATGCAACAATACAGGTCATAGGAAATGGATTTCAAGAGCTGTGCTATCATATCTCATCAGTCCTTTCGATTTACTGAGTGATAGGCAGATGCATAATCTATCATATAATTAACGCAGAAGATGATAACAAGAAATAACACAAATGGCATCATAAACAATTGTTCACCAAATCAAGAGGTTATGGATGTTAGTAGACATTTTTATCCTTCGAAACAATAGTCTGTTAAGAGTTAATGCTTTTTTACTGAAAAGGGAAGTTTAGGCAAGTTAAGACCTTTTCTGCATTTAGATTAGCTTCATAGGCCTTGGCATGATCTCCAGCATTAAAAGCACCCAAGTCAAAATCTTGTGATGGTACTGTTGTTGACCAAAGACGAAGATTATTAGTAGTTTTAGTCTTGTAGCCAGTAATAGGAATATCATACGCCACAGCCTTGATATTCTCTCCTCCAATCCAGTGTTTCCTCCCATCAGTGTCTTCAACCACTTTCCCGTAGAATTTCACAGGATAGGGACATCGTTTCTTACAATCTCCCATGGATTTCCCATCTGGAAGATATATTATAGAGTCATAAATGGCATAAGAAGCTAGCAGGCAGGTCTATAAAATAGTTGGCCATTATAACCAATATACCAACATAATCAACATTCCGGAGATCAAGTAGTAAAGAAAACGAGAAGGTCTATCAGACTATCAGTACCTCTAGCCAATTCTCAGCTACCTCCTCCTGACCATCCTTTGTTATGATTTGCTTAAAGAGGCCATATCTGTACCGGAGTCCATATCCCCATGCTGGATAATTTAGGGTTGCCAAAGAATCCAGAAAACAAGAAGCTAGACGGCCTAGACCACCATTGCCAAGGGCAGCATCCGGGAGCGTGGTGCTGGAGGGGCAGGAGGGGGCGCCACGGCGACGGGAGCGGCGGCGGCCGGCGTCGTGGGGAAGAAGTTGCTGGTGAGGCTGGGGAGGCTGCGGCGGGAGGCCGTGGTGGTGCGCGGGCTGGACGCGCTCGCCTCGCTCCATGTTCCGCTGCCCTCGCCGCCGTCGGACCCCGCGGAGCGCTGCTCCGGCGTGTAGTACGCCGCGTCCTCGTCGAACGACCCCAGCACCGCGGAAGCCCCTCGCCGCAGCGGCGGGAGCGGGCGGAGCTCCCGGCTCGGAACGGTGTCGACGTCGCGGCACATGCCCCGTCGCGCGCGCTCGGCGCGGACCTTGCGGTACGGGGAGACCATCGAGGAGCCGGCCACCGCGCCCCCCGCGTCGGTGGATCCATGGTGCGCAGGGGCAGGTGGCTTGCGCGGCTGGGCAGGGTGGCGGGCGAGGCGGCCGGTGAGGAGGAACGCGGCGGCGAAGGTGAGGAGGGCGAGGACGGCGGCGGCGGTGGCGGATGCGACGACGATGGCGGCCTTGGGTGTGCCGCTGCCGCCGCCGCGGTGGCGTGGGTTGGGGCCGGAGCGAGAGGAGGAGGCGTCGGCGGCGACGGTGTTGGGGGGCGGCGGCGCCGCCGGGGTGGCCGACGGAGGAGCAGCGCGGGCCCACCGTTGTCGGGCGGGGCCGGCGTGGAGGGGTCGGAGGTGAAGTCCGGCGCGGGGGGAGCCGGCGGGGACGGCGGCGGCGTCCACTCAATGGGGAAGAGCGACTCGTGCAGCACCCGCCGGATGTCGCCGCCTGCGGCCGGGAGGAGGAGGAGAGAGGTGAGCGCGAGGAGTAGCGTCAGATGGTGAGCAATTCTTTGAATATCATATGGCCGGGAGGAGGAGGAGAGAGGTGAGCGCGAGGGCGGCGCGGCGGAAGTGTCGGTGGGGAGGAGCGGCGGAGAATCTGTGGGGAGGAGGCCAGGGAGGAGAGAGACGACGGGATTCCCACGGGAGGAGGCGAGGGCGCACAGTTTTCATGAGGAGGAAGGGGAGGTCGGCGCAACGGCGGAGGAGGGAGGGGAGGACCTCAGGGCGGAAAAAACGAGGTGTGTGGGGGAGGCAGCCGCACGGGAATGGGGGGTGGGGGGTGGGATGGACTATATGTGTAGGATTGATCATCATCTTAAACTCATTCTTTTAGGAGTAGAGATGAACATGCGACAGCGAAAGGACATAGTCACAGTACATAAATAGCAACAGCTCCCAAGCAGCGACCTGCGGGATGTCATTGTATGATGCACATGATGCAAATTGTGTGCTAGGGATTATCTCAGTTCAGCTACTCTACGACTTCTACATGTCAAACTATATAAAGTTCTATCCAAGGCTGATTGAAGTCTCTGCTCATGATATGTTCCAATGGCAAACGAGACATTATATGAAGCACAGCTGACACTTCCTCTTTTTCCTCTTTGGAAACATCCAATTCAACAAAAAAATATCAACTGGACAGAATGGCGATCATAGTTTTGCAGTTGATTGGTGCATGAAACAAGAACATATGGATCTAATTACCTGCAAATTCCAATAGTGATAAGATGTATATATCCATCCTATTGACCTGGGAGATTCAATTTTTTGCCATTCTTAAGATTGACCAATTCACTCTGTCACTTATATGTGGGGTCACCTGAGTCACTGACAATGGACCCGGGTGGCAAATCTGTTGCCACTCGAGTCATAAGGGTGGCAAATAGTTAAATTTTCCTATTTACCTTGGACAAACTTTTTGAGTTATCAGAGCACTGGTTTTTGTAATTGATGATGAAAGATAGTATTGATAAGGTACAAGACAAATAAGGAAAAAGAAGCATGCCTTCGCTGGATTATCTCCATAATTCAGCACAGCAAATGAGACAGCTTCACGTCCAATCCCCGTGGCGATATAGTCCACAACTGGATCCCCTGGTGTAGCCTGCAAGAGAACAAAAATAAAATAAAAATAAAAATGTTTTTGAGTTATCTTTTTTGAAACGGGCAGAAGCACTGCCATATATTAAAAGACGAGATGAAAGCTATATATACAGAAAGAAGGTGGCAGGCCTAGAAAAAACTGCACCCAAAAGAAGAAATTAAGGTGTTACAGAGGAAGAAATGAGCTCCGTTAGTCTCTTTACTCCCGCTAGGATCCATGACTAAGACTCTTTCTTAATTTTGGCGAGCAAGGATGTGGGGGAGGATGCTATGGAACGAAAAATACGGGAATTTCGTTCTTTCCAAATTTCCCAAGTGACAAACATCATTAGCGAAGCTAGAGACTTCCAAGGCACATCTGGCTTTAGAATGGCGGTCTCCCACCAATGGCGAATGGAAGCGGCGATGTGTTAAGATGAAGGGTCTGTAGAGTCTGAAGCAAAACAATGAGAATGACACAATTATTGATTCATACATATACGATACATATGTGTTGTTCTTTTTGTTTACTATGCCTTCAGATGTTCATGATGTGCTAAACAGGAGAAGTGTGGATGACAAATATATCTACCATGCATATATGTTGTATGCTTGGTTTAGTATAATTTCAGGATATCAAAAGCCGAGGACGGCTTTTCTTGAAGAAGGGGAGGATGATGCGGATACGCACATATCTAGCACTTTTCAGTTAAATATATTATTTAACTAGAAAGAATTATTGAACCACATTAAATATTACCAGATGAACTCTAATTTCATTGGGTCTTTAATTATTATACTTGAAGATGTGGAAAATCCAGCTCCCAACTACGGGTTTATCCTTCCCCTGGGTATAGATTGAGGTTGGAGGGAGGCGGCGGCCTGACGGTGGGTGGATGCGAGGGCGATGGGCGGTAGCAACAGTGACTGTGGTGGTTAGGTTGGGCAAGGCGGCACGGCAGGGAGAAGCCGACCATGGGTGGTGGTGGAGGGGGCAGGGGCAGTGGAGGAGGCACGCTGAGCTACCCAGTGCGGCGCAACGACGACAGCCGGCGATGAGGTACTCTTCTTCTTTTTCTTCCTCCATAAATCTAGCATGAAACCCAATGAAACTTGCCTACACTGTTATAACCATTTCTAACGGTATACCGTGCGCTAGCACGACTCATTTTAAAATTGGATAGTGTAATGATTTGGGTGAGTGCTGAATGTTCAAGGAGGCAAAATAAAATATTCTATGTGTTTGGTTTCGATGTTCCAACAGTTCGCTGACAATATTCTAACACATTAAGTTCTAAGGGAGAATAGCTCAGTGCTCCACACTTTTGGTTTCAATGTTCTAGTCGTTCATTAGTGATGTCCACTTGAAAATTGCCTAATGTTTCACATGTTTTGTTTCAAATGTTCCAATTGTTTATTGCTGATGTTCTAATAATTCATCAACAATATTTAGAAGAAAAAATATTAGTGGAGCAAACCAAATGTGCCCTAGGAACAATTCAAGATTGTTAGTAGAACAAATAAGACCATTAATGGAACAAATGGAAAAATATTGACCGAACAGATCAAGGCAATTAGTTGAAACAAAAAAAATTAAAAACTGAGTAATTTACATTTTGTACCAGGTAACTTGTCACTTTTCATTTTGCACCAGGATTAACCCAAAATTTCACTTTGCACCAGGGTGCACAAAATAAAATTTTACTATGCACTAGCCTAACCTTTTTTTTTGGGCTCAAACTGACTCTACATAACGACAAATATGTATACACAATTTTGATTGTTTGTTCCTTCATTTTGATCGTCTTGTTTGAGACTGAAATTGATTGGCTAGTGCAAAGTAAAATTTTATTTAGTCCACACCTGGTGCAAAGTGAATCAAGAGATAAGTTATCTAGTGCAAAGTGTAATTTACTCGAAAAATATTGATAAAACAATAGTCGGGAAAAAATTATACGAGGAAAAAAGGACAACATTCAGCAAGAAAAGCAACTGAACAAAAAATAAGAAAGAAAGAAAAGAAAAGAATCTGTACAATGTAACAAGCTGTCTGGTACAAAGAAAGAAAGAAATATTAGTGATCAAACATACTTTTAGAACATTTCAAGCCTATTTAAAACTAGATGATAAAGAAGAACAGTTGTGACAAGATTCCCTTCCAGCAAACTAGGTCTCACGCGTCAATGACTCAAAAAAGTGTGGCAAGATTTCCTTAGGGTTGCTAAGGTGTGGCAAATAATTTGAGTACCTCAACTTAGGTAAGTGTGGCAATTTTTATTGGTAAAGTATGGTTAGCAACCAAATGACCCCTAAGCTAGGCAGCAAACAAGCTAGAAAGCAAGTCATCTATGTGCTTACCAACTAGAATGTACCAATACGATGGCCCACTCCAGTCATCCGCTCGGCTGTAAACAGCACGTTCATAAGAAACGACCTGTTGGGCCTTTACGCTCCAGTACTCCACAAACGGCTCGCGGCCGCGCGGCACCACGTCGTGAAGTTGTGGCGGACGTCCTCGGCACAATGCCCACGGCCGATGCGGCCTGCGAGCGCCAACTGCCAGATTGGGCGGCGTCGGCGGTTGGCCAAAAAGTCTCAGCGGACTCGTTAGTCCGATTTAAAGTTACTGTAATTATATTTGCTAATTTGTTAAATATTGAAATACGTTGATTCTAAATAAATTTATATTTTGCTCTAGCTTAGATCGAATCGTTAGTTCATTTCTAAAAATACTTTCAAACTATACTAACATGATACTAAATCAAGCTATAAGTTATTAAAAAAACTTGATAAGACGAGAATTTAACTAATATACAGTCCCGGCGCAGACCACTCGTCCATGGGAGGAGCGAGCGGGAGCGGGAGCGGGATGGGGAGGCGATTCGAGTGTATTTTGGGACGATTCGCCGCGGCCCCATCAGCCGGCCGGCTCATCAAACCAACGCCGGATTACCGCATCCATTCCCGCCGCCTGGAACTTTCTTCTCCCGTGATCTTTGTTTAATGGTAGACATCTGATTGTTTGTATGTACCTGCTCGCTGCACATCCATAGGAATTGTGTTACAAAAGAACTAGCATGCTCTCACCGAAAATATAATGCGCAGTAGGAGTATTTTGTATAGGTGCCCAAGCGGCGTCTCAATTCTCGAATAACTCTATATATTAGAGTTCATTTTTTTCGGCTGTGACGGATGAATTTTGCTCTATCGTGGACGCTTATACGAATAAACCAAATATAGATAAATCGTTTAAAAAAACTGTCCTAATAAGTTATTTTGAAACGACGACAAAGAAATCATTCTATTTATTTGTGCGAGAAAAATCATAAACCTTACATACCCACATATTGGTAGCAGTACCATTCACGTACGTTATATGCTACCTTAAAAAAAATAAAACTAGTGCAACTGGAGGAGAGCCAGGTCAGCCCAGCTTCGTCCTTTTCCCTGAACTGGCTGTCACCTGCTCTCCTGCTTACAATATGGTAGACTGCCCTCGAGTCGCCGTACAGCGTAACAACAGCGGACACCTTTCCGATGCCTTTGTCCGTTCCGTTGGTTGCGCTTGCCGGCTCGTTTCGTCCGGTACTGCTGCGTTCGGCGGCTCGGCATCTTTGGATCGTCGCGCTGGGTGCCGCCGCCGTTCGCTTCCTCGCCTTGGTCGTTTGCGGTGTCCGGTGCGTCGTGTGTGGTGGTCTCTGGATACGAGCGGGGGACTTGGGATTGGCTTTGCGTTTTACTCAGATCACGTACGGGGCTATAAGCTATTGTGCAGCTACTCTTGTGCGCGCTTCATCGTATAGAAATTGACTCGAGATTGGATATAGAATGAGATGTTGTGTCCAAAGAGGCCTTCACGTTACAGAGCTCATTTTACAGTGGACTCCGCTGCAGAATCCGATTAACACGCAAAAATCCCAGAAATCTAACATTGACATGATAACATATGCATTAGATATGATTGGATCTTCTTCTGTTTTTATTGGGATTACCATAATCGACACATTCCATTTAATTTACGACAATTTGTGAGCTCTACACCGAAAATCGCTTGATTCTTTCCCCAGGGAGTTGGCACGTTAACGTAACGCATCCGGATCCACGAATATAAACAATTGCAGAACAATCCAATGGTGGCTAGCCTTGTCCATTCTAAAGAATATTTTTCTAGCAAGGATGAGAGCAAAGTGATAAAAATTTTCCTTTTTTTTTTCAAGAGACATGGCCAAAGGCAAACATTTGGCTTCTACCTTGTGGACACATGTCTCAACAGGATGCGGTTGTGTGTGCGTATACAGGAAAACGAGCACTGCATTTATTCAAACCTTTCGCTGTACGTTGGCACGTTGCGTTACAGTGGCAAAGAAAACAAGCTTAGGCGGCTAATCATTCTGCTATTTTGCGATCATCTGAATAAAAACATAAGCTGTGATTGGTTCGTACGTCCTGTTCTGTCTCGATCTGTGCTACATTGATTCCCTAATTTAGACTTTTGGCCTTGTTCGCCAGTAAATTCCTAGCAACTTACAATTCGATCACAATAAATTTCTTTGACAACAATAATGCCTGGTTTGGGAGTGGATTTTTTCATTCATACGGGAATCAAACAGTTTTTTTTGTCCCAAATAGGGATCTAATAGTGTTAAGCATCTGTTCATAATGGCTTTTGTTTCTGATTTCTGCTTCGAGAAATCAGAAGCCAATATAGGAATGCAAACGGATCGAATATAAACGGATAATGCCTTTATCATATTTGTTTTCATATTTTTTTTCCTCAGATGCGATACGAATATGGATAACTCGAATACGAATCCAAACGAATACGGTTACGAATATTTATCGGAACATGAAAACCCCCTAAACTATACATCCAAAATTAATGAAAATACATAAATAGTTTATCTTCTCAAAACATTCATGAAATCTAAACAAGCATAGTTTTTTCATCCACAATATAAATATACCCGATAATCGATCAGTACATAGCATAACTGCATAAGTAGCAACAACGTGCAATTCATAGAGTACACATGATAGCAATTTGAACAAGCATAAGAACATTTCATTCCTCCATTTCATCCACCAAGTCCTCCATCTCAGCATCTCCTAAGACTTCAAAACCGAGGCTTCTCTACTCGACGGAGACTATATTTCGAGTCTCCTCTTCACTTCCACCTAACGGTCTTGCTCAATGATATACCTTGAAATAAAATCAACATCACATAGAGTTACAACAAGATGATCCACTCGTCGACAAGTTTTGCACGTATAAACCGTATATCCGGTTTCATATTATCCGGATATCCCCGCACCGTCGACATGCCCCATTCTTGTCCATCTCGCTTCGCCCAATGCTCCATTGCCCCTTGCCAATTGCCAAGCCAACCCTGCCCATGCCAGCCGCCATCGCCCTTCACAACCCCTTCCTTGACCTTGTGGGCGTCCCACTTGTCCACCCCTGCGTCCGAGCCAAACCAGGCCTCAACTACTTGGGCGGTTGCCTCGCACACCTGCCTGACAAGCACGCGCGCCCTGTGCAAGACCCTGTACACCTCGTCGGTCCCCCTTGTCAGCATTCACACGGAGCAGTGCGGCAAGCTCGGGCTCCTCGGGCACGACGCCGAAGGCGTCCATGTGGGCCTCGACCTCTCTTGCCCCATCAATGTCGCCTGCGTCGCAGTAGGCGAAGAGGGCAGGACTGTAGGTGCGGAGGCGCGGTGGGATGCCGGAGGCGGCCATGCGTCAGACGAGCGAGAAGGCCATGGATGGGTGGTGGTGCGCGGCGGCGAGGTAGGCGACGCTGGTGAGAGTGGCCTTATTGGGCTCGATGTGGTCGGTCTCCATCCTGGAGAAGATGTTGAAGCCTCGCTGGGTGGCCTCGGGGGAGGAGGCAGCGGCGTTGGAGCAGAGGTAGAGGAGGCAGTTGTAGTGGTGGAGGGAAAGCCGGATGGGGGAGGCGGTGGTGAGGTCTACGTTGTGGGAACATATGTTGAGATGGTGCCTAAGGAGGCGCTCGGGGGAGTCGCAGGCGCGATGGCAGGCGGCCTTGCCTCCGCGTCCAGGAGAAGATGGCAGTGTTGGAGACAGGGAGGCGGCTGCGGACATCGAAGAGGAGTGGCGGCGTGGGTGGGAGAAGGGAAGGTGTTGGACGTAGGAGAGGCGGAGCGGCTGCGGCGGACGGAAGAGGAGGGTGGCCGTGGGGCGGAGGGCCGCCGCCGCCATAGTCATAAGGAAGAAGCAAGTAGATGTGATGGCAAGTGAGAGGATTTACCCGAGGAGACGAAGATACCAGGCTATTGGGCTAAAATCCTGGATATCCGGTTTCGTATTATCTGGATAATCCGTATTCGTATTCGATGGATACCAGGCTTACTGTATTCGTATCTGATAAAAAAATCGGTATTCATATCCGATCCGACATAATCCATATCCGTTTCCGTCCGAATCGGTCGGAAACTATCCGATCCGTTTTCACCCCTAAGCCAATATGAATGGCTGGTTTCTCAAAACGGCTTTCCTACTTCTCTCGCTCTGATATGGATCACAGACACATCACACACCCACTCCTTTTGCTCCTGTTTCACGTACGTATTTTCCCTCACTTTTCCAACACTCATTCCCTCTTTCTAAAAACTACTTCTTTAATATATTACTGTTCATTTCAACTAAAAACCATCAGCTGCAGATAATATAAACAGATCCTAAATTAGTTTTCGAAATTATTCTAGTCTATTTAGAACACGTGAATTTTAAAGGATTTTCACATGAAGTAGCTCAAGCATGTTACGAATGTAGAAATTTCACATGAGATATACATGAATTTCACAGGAAAAGTTCAATTCATACAATAACCAGGAAAAAAATTCTACGTTTCAAACAGAGAATTCAATTCACTCGTAAATCTAGAAATAAAATCGGGCGTTCCAAACAGCACGTTACCCTTTTTTCAAGTCGAAGTTATTTACCTTCTTTTCGACATTTCAAACATCCACTCGATTTAAAAGGTACCAGCGAGAAAAGAGAAATACGACTAATTTAAATGGTACTACCAGATAGGAATGCTGAGCTGTTAATTTGCCTAAACCAAGGATTTGACCGCCACCAACAGCTAGTTGTTAATCCGTTGTTACCTGGTCATCACCTGGGCGTGCGCGGAGGCGCAAGGCCGAACGCAGGTGAGATCCGCCCTGGTCCACATGTCACTGATCCAAGCAGTCGCTGTCGATAGAAGGTCGCGTCCCATGGTTTCGATTTTTTAAGATCGCAGTGAATGACGAAAAGGTTAACGTGGATGACACAACAAACAATAGAGAAATTAATATAAATAATATATATAATTTTGGACTTCGTAAATCGTTTAAAGGATTCACTTCATAAAGTCTCATTTCCATCTTTAGCTTTTTAACATTCGTAGAAGCAAAAAGTAAAGTCAGAAATAAAAAAAACATCCCATTCTGTTCCCGATTATTTTGAACGCAACGCGCACGGCCAACAGCGGATTGGCAGCGCGCGTCCGTCGCTTACAGGTGGGTCTTGCGCTATTATGTAGGAGAATTTTTTTTGGGCCACTTGGTTAGCACTTAGAGCAAGTCTTATAATACAGTCTTCAGCTGGCTGTATGGATACTTACAGCTCACTTATCAGTCTACTCATATAGTAGTTACAGCCAGCTGAAGGCTGTATAATCTACCCCTTCCTCTCACAAAGTTTTTTGGTTCTTGTGCTTCAGCTGGCTCACCTCTCTTCTCTCCTCCTCTCTCTCCTCCACCTCAGCATACAGCCCCTTATAAGGCACCGTTTGGCACAGCTCAGCTTCACTAGTGAAGCTGTTTTTTTTTGTTTCAGCTTCACGAGCAGCTTCACCGGTGAAGCTAAAGCTGTTTTGGAAAACTGTTTGGCAAAACAGCTTCACCAATAGCTTCATGCATGGCTGAGAGAGGGCAATTGTCCAAGATGCCCCTGTCTACCTGACTTGTTCTAACATTTGGAGTTGTATGTTTGTATAAGGTCATATGAATTAAAAAATAATATATTTGAATGAGTATGGGTTAAAAAATTAAAATAAAAAATAAAAAAATTAAAATCAGTGCGAACGGGAGGAGAGGAAACAGACGTGGAGACCCAGTGGCAAAGTGCAAAAAGGGTGTTTGGTAAAAAATAACTCACAACAGCTCATGAAGCTGTTGGTGAAGCTGTACCAAACAGGGTCTAATACTTGCTCTTAGCAGCATGGGAAAAACACCTTTGCCAGCAGTAGTATTAGAGCAAGTACAATAATGGTCTTATAGTCAAGCTAGTCAGCATTTTTGCTGATGTGGAGGAGAGAAGAGAGGAGAGAGATGAGAACTTGGCTCTCATGCAAGCAACAAGCTGGGCACGGGAGGCTATACAGTAGTGGGCCAAAATAATAAATGTATGTGAGGAGGAATAGGAAAGAGAATGTGAGACATGGTACCACATAATAATAAAAAAGTCTTTTGTAGACAAATAGAAGACAAATTATTGTATAATTTGGCTCTTATAACTTGACTTATAGCCAAACACTTAACTCTATTATTGAACTTGCTCTTACGCGTTTTCCTTTTCACCAACGTTAAAAACGAAGAAACTTTGCTAACTAAAACACAACAAAATCAGAAACGGCCGTGAGTAGGCAGATTGAGCCGGAGAAAGATCCGGGCATGGCAGTCAAATCAAATCAATATTCTAAAAACGGTTTTTTGCTTTTCTACTGTAATTAATTTTCAAACAAAATATTTTAAAAGGTGAAGTCACAAATTAATTGGAACTTTACTTATATCGGTCAAAATTGCACATAAATTTCTATTCCTCCGTGATCTCTCCCACGAACAAATCAAAAATCATAAACTAAAGTAAAAAAAATAGGCCTGATGTTTTCCTTCTCACCAACGACAAAAAAACAAGAAGAAACTCTGCTAATTAAGATACCGCTCAGTTAAACTGAAATAAACTAGCTTATGGCTGAAATTTATTGTAGCTAATGTGGTTTATTTGGCGTAACTAAATTTAAAAAATAGAAAAAACATATTAGCCCATTACGGACAATGTAAATGAATACGGGAAAAAAAACCAACAAAAAACTTAAAAAACTAAAAAATTAGAAAAAACGAAATTTAATCATAATAATAAAAATAAATTAGAAGCTAAAAATTTAAGCCGGACTGAGCAGATCCTAAGGGCATCTCCAATGGTCTGAGTCAGCTAGCTATATGTATGTACACATCAACATATATCCTATGTGGAGTAAAGAGAGTATGCCAAAAAACCGAGTCAGCTCTTCCTTAAGCACTAGTCTATAACGCAAAACGAGGCAGCCTCTATAAATGATAGTCCTTTTCTGTGTGTGCATGTAAGCATCAAATAACTATCCTTAGAGCAAGTTTAATAAGGCTGACTGTGCTAGCTATAAGAAAATCCATATCAGCATAGTCCTATGTGGAGGGGAGAGAAAAGGAGAGAGAGAGTCAAGCCGACTCCCATGCAAGAGTCAGGCTATAGCACAGGAAAAGATGCATTATCCATGCATGTACCCATAGAACTAATTGCTATACCCATGCATGTATTAAATTATCAATACCCATGTATGTATTAAATGATTGAGAGCTCTTGTGGAGACAACTTATAGCCAGCTTATTGTATGAGTTGACTGCATCATTATCTTTTGATGACATGGAAATGTATTGGAGGTAGCAGCTATCTGTACTATTAAACTTGCTCTTATAGATAGTTCTTTAGAATGCTAGCTTTTAGTGTGTACTATATAAATGATGTAAAAGTCTTCTAATTAGTTGTCAGCTAGAACCATTGGAGATGCTCTAAGTAACAACAAATTCAGCAACGGCCATGAGTAGGCAGATTTAGCAGGAGAAAGATCCGGTCATGTCAGTCAAATCAAATCAATAGCACACGTAGACGCCTATGTTTGTATGTAAATAAATCTTGGATGATCAGGAGGTTAATGAGTTGCCAAATGACGCTTCAGATCCTATAAAGAAGAGTCCCCTCGCAATACTTTAGCCTAAAGAATCTCTCCGCCTTCTCTCTCCGATCTATTCTCCTCTTCTCTCCACAATCTCCCTCCAGTACAGTTTCGATTTGCACAGGTAACCAAAGCATTAGTGTCTCGCTGCTAAGTTCTGCTCCTTTGCATTGCTCTCGTCTTGATCGAATTTTTCTTTGTGCCTGTATGTGTTCAGCGCTTGAGAAAATTGCAGAAGAAGCAATGGTGGAAGCCTTCACCGAGGGGGTGTATATGACAGTGGCGAAGGCAGAGGCGAGGCAGCAGAAGATAAGTAAAGAAGTCGCACGCCGAGTTGTACGAATCTTCTGCGACGACCGCGACGCCACGGACTCCTCCGGCGATGAGGCCGCCTGCGGCGGCGCCGTGCCGCTCCGCGTCCGCCGGTATTTGCAGGAAGTCCGCATCAAGCAGCCGGCCGTGCTCATGACGCCAGCGTCTCCCAGCCTGAAAGTTGTTGCCGGGGTGAAGAGGAAAGCAACGGGGGAAGCGACGCCCGCGGGGGCAGTTGCGACGGGCAAGGCGGAGCGGAGGTTCCGGGGCGTGCGGAGGCGGCCGTGGGGGAAGTATGCGGCGGAGATCCGCGACCCGCAGCAGGGCGTGCGGGTGTGGCTCGGCACGTTCGACACCGCCGAGGAGGCGGCGATGATGTACGACAGCGCCGCGCTGCGGCTCCGCGGGCCGTCGGCAACGACCAACTTCCCCGCGCCATCGTCGCATCCTGCCAGTCCTGCCTTGGCGGACTGCGCCGAAGCCAACCTCCTCGCGTCCGTGTACGAGGAGTCCAGCGACGAGTCGCAGTTTGTCAGCTCACCGGTCTCCGTCCTCCGCACAGCAATGCCGCTCGAGGCGGCGACCACCCCTCTCCCGGGCAAGCCCAAGGAGGAGGTCGCTGATGCCTCAAGTCATAACCCCTCGTCGGACAGCCTCTTCCGGGAGGTCACGTGCGTCGGCTTCTCCTCTTTCTCCGCCGACGTGCTCTTATCGCCCGACGAGGACGCGTTCGCCGGCATCTCGTTCGGCGAGCCAGCACCAGGGATTCTGTTCGACGACGACTGCATGGCGCGCCTCGGCTACGACGGCAACGATCCCGTGAGCTCATCCTTACTCGACGACCTCGGCGAGCTGCCGTTGTGGCCGGAGGTGGACGGCTTCTTCAGCGACGACATCGGCGACGACATCTTCGCCGCGGAGACTCTCCCGGCCTACTGAGTGGGAAAGTCTTGTCGCAAGTTTTGTCACTGATCCCTTGTATGTATGGAGCCAAATGCCTATTCATTTTTCGTGAGTTCTAAATATTTCTCGTGTCGTCGACGTCTCATTCTTTGAGCCGTCTCATGAAGTCATGTTGAGCGAGTTTTTTTTAGGGTTTGTAGGCATAAAGCCCTCTGGATCATGAAGTATGTTCGAGTCGAGTGAGTGCTGTGATCTTAGCTTGCGGGTATGTATTTATGTACAGTACATCGGTGCATGTATGCGTATTGCTTGCATGAGACAAGATGAACTCGGCCAGATCCAATTAATAATAGATGAACTGATAGTACATAGACGGGCAGTTTTGCTGCTCGATCGCATGGAATGCTTGAACTCTGACGGCAAGGAAGGCTTTGAGCGCTAGCGCTCGGCCGGCTCGTTATGCGTTGGATCAGCTGAGGAACCGTCCTGGTGATCAGTTTGATAGATTTCTCTGTTTAATACGAAACAAGATCATTTATAAAAGACAGAATAATATATTGAACACACAGAGATGTAGAGAGAAATCTTGATCTTTCTTCATTGCTTTTCATTGTATGTGTACAAAATCTATCGGTACGGCTCCTTATTTATAGTCTACCGATGAGATATCCACCATAGACAAAGGCTTTCGGCCTAGATCCAGGTTTCCTAACAGGATCAAATGCTTGCTCATCGAGGCATCTCTCGCCTCGCGGTACGGTGTTCCGGTGTTGGTGCTCGTGCGTGGTCCCCGATCGGCAGCTCAACGTCGCTCAAACGCTACGTACGGAAGAACGGATCGGCTTACGTTCGCGTGCTCTTCGGCCTGGGCGCGGAGCGAGCAGACGGAAGCTGCCGCGTCGGACGAGCGCGCGGACCGGGAAGAAGCGACGGCGCGCTGCCTCTCCGCGCGTGGGGTCGCGATCGAGCGGACCGGCCTCGCCGCGTCGGATGGGCCGCGCAGCGCGCAACCGCTGCCGCTCCGCGCGGCGGGCGCCTGGGGAGGTCATGCGCGCGGCCAGGCCGGCACACCGCGCCGCCCGAGCTGGGCCTGCGCCCGCGAGACATCTCCTGCACGCAGCACGCGCGCGGCGTTGCACGTACGGCCGACGAGCGCGGTTGATCATGGTTTGCGGTGGAAGATAGAGTTCTTCTCTGCCACGGTGAGCGGAATGCACGACGAATCGAGTTGCAGCTCGATCGAGTTTGGTTTGGGGATGTATGTTCTTCTCGAGCACGTACGACTGGGCTCATCCGACTTGGCCCAATCGACCCCGGATAAGCCTTCGAGCAGGGAGCATAGTTCAGCACAAGCCTAGCTAGTTTTTTTTAAACGGGTAGAGCACTGACTTATTAGGCCCTGTTTGGATCCCTCCATCTAAATTTTAGTCACTAAATTTTAGATCTAAAGTCTCCAAACAGGTGGTCTAAAGTTAGATCTAAACTTTAGCTAACCCCTAAAAAACACTTTAGACCATTAGTCCACCAAAGTGAACTAAAGTGGTCTAAAGTTTTGGGTTCTTAGGCATAAAGACGTGTTTACCCATGCATGTTGGTCTCTCACCTCCCATTTAATGGTGGCGCTTGCTAAACGAGGAGAGGTAGTATGGTCTTTTTGAAACTTTAGTCCTATCCATTAGTACAGGATCCAAACATGACCTTCGACTAAAGTTTAGTGGCTAAAGTTTAGCCAACTAAAGTTTAGTCCAAAACTTTAGACAACTAAACTTTAGACCATGGGATCCAAACAGGGCCTTAGTCAGAGAGAGAGAGAGAGGAAGAGTTACAACAGAAAAGGGGTTGCCTGGCCAAAAACAGCCCACACCCGTGGTTCCAAAAAAAAAATTGTATTACATAAGTATGTGAGAGCTTCGTTAGCTTCTAGGCCTTCACTAGAATCCAAGTTCTAGCCTCCTCCTTAGTCCTGGTAATCAGGGACATGGGTGAGGTCACAACTGAATAAAAATTATGGGAATTTTGTTCTTTCTAGATTTCCCATGTGGCGAGCATCATTAGTGTGGTTAGTGTTTTCAGTGGCACACCTGACTTCAGGATGACAGACTCCCGCCACTGTCGGATTGAGGGATAAGTGTGCCAGACCATCGGGTCGATGGAATCATAAGCAGTCCAACGGGTAATGAGGGTTCGGATTCTTGTCGTGTAGCAACATTGGTCGAAGAGATGGATGTCAGATTCCCGTATATGCCTGCAGAGGGGGCAAACTGATTGATTTAGCCACCCTCTCAAGGATAGTCGGTCTGTTGTCCATAGTCTGTTTTGCAGCGTCAGCCAATCAAAGTTTTTATATTTTTTGGGAGCCCATGTCTTCCAAACTGAGGGTTCATAAATAGAAAGAACCTGACTACGAGAAGTCATAAGATAGATCCAAGTATATCAAGAATAATCATCAATAAAAATAACATAGTAGCAATAACTCCTTTCAAAATAAAAGGGGCCGGACCCCATACATCAGAATGAACAAGATCAAAAGACCGGAGAGACACATAATCACTAGAATGGTATGAGAGCTACATCTGTTTGCCAAACTTGCAACCCGTACAATGTAAGGAAGTGTCACTAGAAACAAAGCCACGAACATCACTCCAAACTAATGAAGACAGACGTGAACCTCCGATGTGACCCAAATGATAATGCCACTGGACGAAAGTAGCAGTAGAGAAAGCGATTGAAGTGGAGGTTGTGGAGGGAACCGACTTACTGGTGGAGGCAGTGGAAGAAAGGCGTAGCCAATTGAGCTCCCAAAGACGTCGCGAGTCATGACGCCTAAGGCCAATCCCAACCAGAGTCCCAGTGCGACAATCCTAAACACAACACGAGTCATAGTCAAGAATGATACGACAACCATAATCAGTGATCTGACCAGCGGATATAAGCTACATAGCTAGTTTGGGAATATGAGATACTGCAGGAACAAGAAATGATGAAGTAGAAAGAGTGTCTTATCCTGCAACAGGAAGGGAGGTACCATCTGCAGTCATAACTATATGAGAAACAACAGGAGGCCTCACAGAGGTGAGTTGAGTAGAATCTGGTGTCATATGAAACGAAGCACCATAATCCATAATCCAAAGCAATGAGATACCTGAGGAAGGAGGTAGTGGTGGTGAAGCACCAGAAAACTGAGCAGCAGAACCAACAGAACCAAACGAAGCTGAGGCAGTAAGGCGTCAAAGCAGAGTGAGCATCTCCTGCTGAACCTCAGTAGCGGAGCTCTGTCGTGACCCTGACTGAGAAGAGCCACCAGTGCCCTTGGGAGGGCGACTACCCCTGCGGTCCTGGTTCTTTCGCCTATAGCACTGCTAAATCGTGTGACTATTGCGATTACAAAAGGTGCAGTGAAGACCCGTAGTAAAAGCCACTGCCACTGGTGCCACTGGAGGCACGGGTGTAGTGGGAGTAGGTGCTGGAGAAGATGCCTGAGCAGCCAGAACAGAGGCGGGTTGCAGCTGACCCACACTGCGAAGATGAGTCTCCTCAGTACGAACAGCGGTGAGAGCCTCTAGCACGGACGAACGCGGCTAACGAGTCAGGAGGTGAGCACGGACAGGCTCAAACTCTGGCCGAAGACATGTCAGGAACTCATAGAGACGGTGAGTCTCTAGGTGAGCACGCTAACGCACACAGTAGGGACATGTCCAACAGACGTTTGGTCCTAGAGAGTCAAGTTGACGCCACACTGTGGACATCTGCTGGTAGAAGTCGTCTACCGTGGCATCAAGCTGCTGAAGAGAGTGCGCTTGATGTACGACCGAGAGATACACAACATCACTCGTCAGCTCATAGTGGGAACGAAGGCACTCCCGCATCGGTTGAGATGTCAGCAGCTCCACCACATCCATGGAGATAGCGACATTCAGGCTACCCACCAAAAAAAGTAGAAGCACAAGCTTATCATCATGTCACCTCTCATAGGAGTGAAGTTGAGCCTGCTACACCTCCATAGCCTCCTCAAAGGCAGTGATCGCAACTTTCTGGGTTGCTTCATTAGCAGATACAGGATGTGAGGGGCAGCTGGTGGCGAAGGGCAAGGCGGTCACTGCCTCTCGCCTATAAGATGACCCCAAAGATGCTGACTCCTCATGTGAACCACATGTGCATGGCCTACTCACGATAGTTCATCCCTTCAAAAATGATCTTCGAAAGAGGAATAGCAGTGTGGATGGCCATCACGTGCGAGAGACGACTTTTTTAAGGACTGCTCTCTCACGCAACTCAGCCGGCCTGCTCCCTTTCGCCCAGGAGGTAGAGATGCGGCGAAGGCGGCCGGCGGCAGTGGTGACGATGGCTAGGGTTGTGAAACTCTAGCCCTCTCCTGGACTGATACTATATTATGAGTGTGGGTTTGATATTCTAATGGGTCAAGCGGTCAAATATATACATGAGACAATATGTAATGAGCTTCTTATACAATATGATAACTCTGTAACCTCTACATATCTAATAGGGATAACATATATAGAAATCATGCATGTACCTACGGCAGCTGGCTCTGGTGGAAGTGCAGCACCCGGCACCTTGCCAGCACACAGCACTCCAGCAGCGTCGCCGACGGCACCATGGGCCCGATCGGCACGTGCGCGGTCCTTGCGTTACTTCTAGGGCTGGATAACGAGCTGGCTCGGCTCGGCTTGGCTCGGCTCGGTCTGGCTCGGTAGGATAACGAGCTGGCTCGTTATAACTAATGAGCTAAAAAGCTAGCTCGGCTCGGCTCGTAAAAAGCTCGAGTTAGCTCGTTTGGCTCGTGAGCCAGGGCCAAAAAATGTCTCCATCATATATTCATCCATGGAAGCATGGCTCGTTTGGCTCGTTTAGCTCGTTTGGCTCGTTTGGGTACAATAGAGTACAAATTAACACATGCATGGCTCGTTTGGGTACAATAGAGTACAAATTTACACATTAACACATGCAATAAAGTACAAATTAGGTCCATGGAAGCAGCATATGCATATCTAAATTCCTGGAAGTATGGCTCGTTTGGCTCGTGAGCGGCTCGCGAGCTGGCTCGAGTTGGCTCGTTATAGCTAACGAGCTAAAATCTTGGCTCGGCTCGGCTCGTTATCCTAACGAGCCGAGCCGAGCCAGCCACGAGCCGAGCGAGCTAACGAGCTTTGAGTTTTTCGTCCAGCCCTAGTTACTTCTGCCGCTGCGTGCGCGCGTGTGATGTGTGTTCCTTGGTTTAGGAGGCTGATGGTTGGAGACCTGGCGCGGAGGAGGTATTTATAAGCCTCGTAGGAGCAATGCTCTCTCTCTTAATTCCTTTCTTGACGTGGTTAGAGGCGGCTTAGAGCATCTCCAATAGTGACTTATGAGCTAGCTCTAAGCATATTATTTCATATTTTAATAGAAAAGAGAGAAAAACTAGCTCTTGATCAAGAGCTAGTCTCATACACACATTCCAAGATTATGTGAGAGTGTCATGTGAGACTATTTATGTTATGAGCTATGTGCTAAAAGTTAGTACTATTGGAGAAGTTGTCTTAGAACTAGTAACTAGCTCATACTGTTGGAGATGCTTACGTGAAAGGAAGGGAGAATGAAACGGAGTACAGTGGTCAACTCTCTCTCTCTCTCTCTCGCTTAGTAGACAAAGAAGATGATCAATGAGTAGTCAAACAAGACTGCAAGAGAAATGAGGTGAAATTTGTAAAAAGTAGGCTCCAATTTTTATTGGTGCACATTGTAGCTTGTCATGTAATTGATGGCTAAGGAATCCAGGTTGGTTGCACACAACGATGAAGGATCGATCCCTAGTCGAGGTGCCGTCCAGAATGGAGAGGCTGCAAGTTTTCATGTTAGATTAGCCTCTAGGTACGTGGCGCTGGATGAGTTTTTTTCCCTGTGGTTTTTAACTTTTGGTTTAAGTTTTTAAATTCTACTCATAAAAAAAAGCACGAAGATAGACTTATATGTGATTTTAGTCAATATAGATAAATTTGATATAGTATCTACTACAATTAATTTACAGACTTTATCTTAAAAAACACCGTTTAAAAATTAGTTAGTGTAGTATAATCTTATAACAATAAGCCTAGAAGTGCAAAAGAACCGAGCACTAGCAACGAAGCCTCTTATAGCCTTATGCCATCAGGCCATTGGCCTTACTCCAAAGGTTAGTGACCCAAGAACGGGAGGCAGTCACGCCAAGGACAAAATAGCTTGGATTACGGGGAGGTAAATATGCCATGCATGTAAGCCCGTGCCTGTCAACACAAGGCACACCTGACCTGACGCATGGCCTCCCGCTTTCGAAGATTCATAATTCATTGATGTCATCGTGGCTACGCCATCGAATCACCTTTTTTTTTTCCTTTTTACGGAAGACCATCCGTACTCACATCATATCACCATCACCAATATAAACAAGGCAGTTCTCCTGTGACTAAAAAATTATCAGCCCGTAAGGACGGCATATATAGGCAACAAAGTTTAGGCAAACAAGACTAGTGCAATTGAAACTAAACCCTGTTGATTTCTGATTTCATTTATAACGTTGAGAGGTTGCCTGCGTGGGGTATTAACCATGTGAACCCAACCAACCGCTCCCAGCGTCCTCTTCTTATTCCTCAGAGCAACACCATCCCATTAGTCATTTCTCCCTCTCTATTTCCTGGGATGAAGAGGTTAGCTATTATTTTCAGCTCTCTATTTGAGTTAGCATTCCAATGGCCTAGCTATTTGAGAAGCGAGTGAAGAGGCGCTCGCCAAATCTAGCTAGCGGCCGGGAGAAAATAGCGACTCGATAAAAATGAAGAGGAGGATAAAGAACCGGTTGGAGTCCATTTCTTGAGTCATATTAGGTAAATATACAATAAAGAGCAGGATAAAGAACCGGTTGGAGTTGCTCTCACAAGTGTGATTCATCCGGAGTTATCACTCCATCACAGTCTTCGAGCCAAACAGGCCAAGCAGCAGGCATATAAGGTTAACCTGAATGATGGTTTGTAACTTTGTATAGTTGGTCCGCCTTCCATGTAATGTACAGGGTATCCTTACGCTCGTGGAAGGATGAGGAACAGAAGGCCTTCAGAGTTCAACGAGACAGCCGCTTCAAGTCCATTTACATGACATAAGGTTGATCCATGAACGCCCACTGGAAGATCTGTTCGTACTGAGAGGCAGCATGATCCCATGTTAAGTCTTTCGACATGCCACGCTTCATTAGCCCCTCCCAAGAGGACTTGTGTTCCCTGAACGTCGAAATTGCGGTTCGCAGCGCCTGCAAAAGATGATGACATAAGGTCAAAACCGTAGGTGCGGAATGGGCGGAGCCAGGTTGGAGCAACGCCCCGGACTGGACAGTACATCATAGGTGGCATTCACTACATATAAGATACTTTTTTTTAATTTTACAATAGACTTTTGATCTTAAGCCCAGAATTGAAGCCCAGGTAGCCTTGGACCTAGATCCGCCACTGCCACTATATTATTTTCTAAATTGTTTTGTTTGATTGGTGGATCCAAAAAAATATTGATTTGAATTTCTCTGCACCAGGATATGAACTTCTGGTAAAACAGTAAAGTAATAGATCCTAGGAACCCAAGTGCACAAAATCCATATTTATGTATTTTTTTATTGAGGTCTACATTGAAGTATTGAACAAAAAGAAAACGAGAACAGAGCTCTATTTACACATACGAACTATGTACCAAACATGTAATTCGTGTCATGGACTTGACCCAAGTTAGCAGTCTAGCGCCAAGGGGGAAGGGTGGCAGGTGCATCGTAGTTTATAACACAGGAATTATATGCTTCGGGGTTTTATTTCCCACTGATTCGAATTTCCCATGCCCCACCAAGAGACCGGATGTTTACTTCATTTTGTTAAATTTTTGGTGCTCCCTTTTTAGATGAAAGGTTAGGTACCAGGATATACTACGACCAAGATCTTAAAGTCGGGCAAGAGTTTAACGGAAACTTACCCACATCATTTTTTCCACTGTTAGCGGAGAGAATGCCCACCTGCAAAATATATAAGCAGTAACAGTTAAATGATCAGGAGTTCAGTGATGTATGGAGCAATACACAGAAAAAATTGTGAGCATTAAATAGATTCCAGCAAAAAACCACAGAAAATCTCTATTAATATAAAAGAGGATTTTGTCCGTTCACCCCTACACCCCTCCTCTGATCCATGTGCTGACAAGTGGGCCATGATATTAGTGACGGAGTTTCGTCCTTCACCCTCGCTCCTCTCTCCTCGTGCACCGTATCGGTCCCTCCCCTGGTCCCATGCACGCACACCCACAGACCGCAATCCCCTCGACCCAATTGTAAGTCTGTTGTCTGCAACTGTCTTTCCCATGACCCCTCCCACAAATACCCAACCGCAAACCACTTCCTTCTCCCATCCCCATCACCTGCGGATCCAAAGGCAACCGTGGCGCACAAGTGCCACTGTTAGTGAAATCAAAAGGTAGGCAGGGAACTCTAGTTAGCCGGTGGGTGGGCAACAGGATGTTCAAGAAGACTCAATTGGACGTCAGCCAAACCATAGCATGCGTTTGCGTCGTGCGGCGGCAGCTTCCCAGGCTCCTAGTGAGTGGAGGCAGTCTCGGAATCAAGGTGGCGTCCAGGCACTCGTGTGGAGTCAGAGGTGCGGAGCGGAGGGTAGGCTAGCATGGCGGCTTAGCAGAGGGGTAGGTTAGTGCTGTTGTTAGGTGCTGGTGGCTGCTCGTGCGGTGGCTTCATAGTGGTGCGAGCCATGCATGCAACGATGGTAAAGGACTAAGGAGTGAACTCTGCAACATGGCGAGCTGGCGGGGATGCGCCACAGGTGCTCTCTTTGGCAGATGACCAGGTGCGATGAGCCATGGTTTATGCTCAGGTTGAAAGACATCTTTTACTGTACGTGCTGCTAATGAAGGTAAGAACAATACGTTTATGGCTGATGGCATGTCAAAGAAGATGCTTTTCATTGCTCTAATCTATTGAAAGTCATCTTTAATTTGCAAATTCTAGCTTGCTATTTATGTTTTTTTTGTCAGATCATGTAGAAGAAAAGTCAGCAGAGGTTGCTCCCTGAAATTGAGGCATATACCACAGCGAGGAGGCCAGGTGACAAGGACTTCAAGAAGGGAGTAGCAACCAGCGTGTCATGGACAGGATTGTAAAATTACTCTTTTATTGTGTTTTTCTCAATGTCTTGGTGCTTCCATGCCATTTTTATGAAATCTGCACTGATTGATGCCTTGTGGGTTGCATATGAATGAACTGATAAATTATGTTCTTACATATAATGAAAGGTATAAATTTTAAGGTTTGGACATTCTAAAAGATATGAACGTGATTTTCTTGCAAAGCTATACTAGCTTGAAATAAGTTCATGCCAATAATTGGTTTCAGATGATAAGTTGGAATATTGGCATATTGCAAATGACAAAGACTGATATATGTTTCATAGAAAGGGTAATATGCTACTACAACATTGAATCGAACTTCGGAGGCAACTCCTAGCATCTTCCATATATATTGTTCAACTAACTTTACTATAGTATCATAACATCAGGCTATCACTTTTTTTAAAAGACGAAATGAGGCTATCACCTTGATAGACATTTCCTACGCCTCAAAAGATAAGCTTAACTGATATGTGCTCAGAGCTTGAGAATGTAAAAGCTAGCATATACACACAATATGTGAAATGTAATTCTTTTCATGCATGTGTTTTTGTGGATGTAATCAGGATGCCACAAAGTACTATTCCTTTGAGCAAGGAACAACATGTTTAGTGAGAAGTTTGATTTTTCGTTGCAATGCATGACCATTCAGCTAGAGTGACATGGTAGAGGGATGCAGAGAGGAGGCCTTGCCGCAGCATCTCCGGACTAATATAAAGGGGAATTTTGTTCGTTGTCCTCTCCCCACATCGCACATTCCCAAGAAAATTTGATGTTTACAGTACGGCTTTAGATCACGTTTGATGATATATATATATATATATATATATATATATATATATATATATATATATATATATATATATATATATATATATATATATATATATATATCACCATCTTTTGATACTCTATTGCAATGCACAGACATCTTACTAGTTAAATAGAACAGTACTTACCCTGTACCTTGCTCTCCTTTATCACCAAAAGGGTTGAAGGCCTCCACTGTATCCTGTTGAATTCACAAAATAAATGAGAAAACATTTTGCCTTGGTGCTAAGATAAGTAGACTTTTGAGGATAATTGTCATACTCTAAGGCCCCCAGTTTCATGAACAACAGGAACTGTGCCATATTGCATAGCATATAGCTGATTGAGACCGATGTGTCTTTGATGGCATGGCACCTAATCTAGGGGTGGCCTGGGCGCTCACTACAAAAGAGTTTCTTTGGTGGATGTTGGCTGGGGCTCGAGGATGTCTGCTTGTCCGCCCTAGCCGATGTGGAGTCTCGTGAGAGTTTGTGGTTAAGGTCGTTTTTCTTTTAGCATCAAGAGTTTGTAATCTTTTAAACCAGTGTACTTGGGGTTCTTTCCCCCCCCCTCTTTTTTCTTCTATAATATAATGATACGCAGCCCTCCTGCGTGTTCGAGAAAAAAAAAGACCACAAGGTTCGAATCTGGATGGCATTAACAATATATCGCAGCTGCACAATAAGAGAGACATCAACATCTTAAATATATGATGCATCTATAAGCTGACAAATGAGTTCTTAGCAATCAGTTGTTTGCATACCCTGCAGTAATTCGGTGGGAAACTGGAACACTAAATCCAACCCATCCACGAAATTTATCCCTGTAGTCCGACTCTGTGGATCTCATCCAGCCTTCAAATCCTGGCTCCCCAGATCCAAGCATGACCTATAACTGTTGGATTCTGGTGCTGTTTGTTGATTGATTCAGGAGCAAGCAATACAATGCATATATATAGGCAAGGATGTCTAGGGTTTGGCTAATAGAAGTATGGGCCAACCCTGAGGGATCCTGGTCTATACTGAGAAGCTAATCAACCACAGTAAACACATATGGGCCTAAAGCCAAGAGCCCAAGATAGTATGTCTAACACCCCCCGCAGTCGAAGCGTCCACACACCGGACGTTGAGACTGGACCGAAACTCATTGAAGATCGAAGACGGCAGACCCTTGGTGAAGATATCGGCATATTGGGAAGAGGTAGGAACATGCAGGACACGAAAATCACCAAGGGCCACTTTCTCCCGAACGAAGTGAAGGTCAATCTCAATGTGCTTGGTGCGCTGATGCTGGACGGGGTTGGAGGACATATAGACTGAACTGATGTTGTCGCAATACACCAGGGTAGTCTGCTGAGGTGGAGTATGCAGCTCCAACAGAAGGTGACGTAACCAGGAGGCCTCGGCAACAGCATTGGCCACACCGCGGTACTCAGCCTCTGCGCTGGAACGGGACACTGTGTTCTGACGCTTGGAGGACCAGGAGACCAGGTTATCTCCAAGAAACACGGCATAACCCGAGGTGGACTTGCGCGTGTCCGGACAACCGGCCCAGTCAGCATCAGAGTAAACCACGAGAGCAGACTGTGAAGAAGGCTGAAGAAAGAGCCCCAAGTGAAGAGTGCCACGAATGTACCGAAGAATCCGCTTGAGGGCAGCAAGATGGGGCTCGCGAGGATCATGCATATGGAGGCACACCTGTTGAACTGCGTAAGAGATGTCGGGCCTGGTGAAGGTGAGATACTGGAGGGCCCCGGCTAAACTGCGGAAATCGCTGGGATCACTGACAGGAATACCATCTGCGGCGGACACCTTGGGAGTTGTGTCGACAGGGGTGGTGCATGGTTTGCAATCTGCCATGCCTGCGCGCTCCAGGATGTCCAGCATATACTGACGCTGTGAGAGGAGAAGACCACCGCGACACTTCTGCACATGAACCCCCAAAAAGTGATGAAGCTCACCGAGATCCTTCATAGAGAACTCATGCTGTAAGGTAGTGATGATGCGCCGGAGAAGACCAGGGGAGGAGGCGGTGAGGACGATGTCATCAACATAGAGGAGCAGGTAGACAGTCTCAGAGCCGCGGTGGTAGACAAACAGTGATGTGTCAGACTTAGCCTCAAGAAACCCAAGGGAGAGCAGATAGGAGGCAAACCGGCTGTACCATGCACGGGGGGCCTGCTTGAGACCATAGAGTGATTTGTTCAGCCGGCAGACAAACTCCGGATGAGTAGAATCCTCGAATCCGGATGGATGTGAGCAATAGACTGTCTCGGACAAAGTCCCGTGAAGAAAGGCGTTCTTCACATCAAGCTGATGAATCGGCCACTGCTGGAAAGAGCAAGAGCCAGCACTGTCCGCACTGTTGCTGGCTTCACAATTGGACTAAAAGTCTCGGCGTAATCAACTCCCGGGCGCTGTGTGAAGCCACGCACGACCCAGCGAGCTTTGTACCGCTCGAGAGAACCATCAGCGTGGAGTTTGTGCTTGAAGATCCATTTTCCAGAAACGACATTCGCCTTGGCAGGGCGTGGAACCAAGTCCCAGGTATGGTTCTGCAAGAGAGCGGTGTACTCGTCCTCCATAACTGCCCGCCAATTGGGGTCGGCAAGGGCGGTGCGGTACGTCCGCGGCACAGGTGACAATGGCGCGGCGTGGTAGAGAGCAGGAAACCGAAAGCCGGACTTGGCGCGCGTCGTCATCGGGTGCTGGTTCCGCACGGGAGACACTGGCACGGCACCCGGGGGAGGCAGCGTCGAGAAGGAAGCTGGTGCGCCCGAGGAAGGAAGTGCCGGTGGAGAGCTCGGAGGAGAGACCGGTGGCGCGCGTCGGGTGTAGACGTGGCGAAACCGGCGGTCAGCGTGATCAGCTCGTGGCGAGGGAGGAGGGTCGGTGGTCGCACGGGGCTGTGCAGGCGCCGGAGTAGAAGGTGCCCCGCGCGACGGTGGTGCAGTGTCCTCGACGGTGTCCAGGGCCGCGCGTGGCACGGGCGCGGAGACGTCAGCACGCACGGGACCCATGCGCGCGGGAAGACCTGCAGGCAAAGAGGTGGGCGACGGGCCTATAGGCACCGGCACCGGATTAGTGTAGTCATCCAGAAAAGAAAAATCAGCCGTGGAAGGAGTGGAAGGAAGAGTGGCAAAGGGAAACGAGGTTTCATCAAAGATGACATGGCGAGAGAGGTAGACCCGATTGGAGGCCATGTCAAGACATCGATATCCCTTATGATGGGTGGAGTATCCGAGGAAGGTACACAAGGCGGAACGAGGAGCGAGTTTGTGGGCGGCTGTGGCAGTAAGATTTGGGTAGCATTTGCACCCAAAGACGCGAAGATGCTCATAAGATGGTGGAGAACCAAAAAGGGCATGATGTGGGGTGGAGAATTGAAGCGTCTTGGTGGGGAGGATGTTGAGGAGATAAGTGGCAGTGGCCAAGGCCTCAACCCAATAGGTTGGCGGCATAGATGCCTGAAACAACAGCAAGCGAATGACATTGTTAATAGAACGAATGATGCGCTCAGCTTTACCATTCTGTTGGGAGGTGTAGGGACAGGACATGCGTAGGTGGGCACCATGAGTGAGGAAGAACGTGCGGGCGCTGGAGTTGTCAAACTCGCGGCCATTGTCGCACTGAACTGCCTTAATACTGGCGCCGAACTGAATGGAAACAAAGGAGAAAAAGTTAGCAAGTGTCATGAATGTGTCAGATTTGAGACGAAGGGGGAACGTCCAAATATAATGCAAACAATCATCGAGAATGACCAAATAATACTTGTAACCCGAAACACTGTCAACAGGAGATGTCCAGAGGTCACAATGTATTAGATCAAACTTGCGTGAAGCACGGGATGCTGACATAGGGAAAGGGAGACGAACATGGCGACCCAGTTGGCAAGCATGACAAATAGAGGGGCCTATGCTTTTATTACATGAAGGAAGAACTGCAGAGCCTGCTAACTTAGACAAAACTTCATGACCAGGGTGACCAAGCCGGCGATGCCAAAGAGGGGCGGAGGACTCGGCGAGGAAGGACTTGGCGACGGGAAGGTGCAGAGGGTAGAGCGGCCCGGAGCTATCGCACCTGATGATCACGTTCCGAGACCGAAGATCCTTCACAGAACAACCAGTGGGGTCAAACTCAACAGAGCAGTCATTGTCAGATGTAAACTGACGAACAGAAATGAGATTCTTAATCAGTTTAGGGGAGACAAGAACATTGTTGAGGCGAAGAGAGCCATGAAGGTCTGCTGTCCCAGTAGAAATGACGGGAAGGAGGGAGCCATTACCAACAACAATAGAGGAAGGAACGGGGTACCGAGAGGAGGAGGATTGAGAGAGGATACCAGGGTCAGAGGCCATGTGAGAGGTAGCCCCGGAGTCGAAATACCACTCGGGCTGGTGAGGAGTATTCAGTGTCATGGTGGAGAAGGCGCTGATGAGATTGTTCTGGTCCCACGCAGGCAGACCACCAGGAGCAACAGATAGACCGGGAGTCTGTCCAGCAGAAATGCCGTGAAAACCCGTTGGTCCTGCATGCTGTCCGTGAAATCCTGGGGTCTGGCCGTGGAGACTTGCCGGCTGGCCGAGGAGACCTGCGAATTGGCCGTGAGCATCAGGAAAATTCCATGGATTCTGGGCCTGGCGGCAGCCAGCAAGGCTTGGGGCTGCGGCGGCGGCGCCCGAGGAAGAGAAGAGGACCCGGCGAAGCGCCCTTGCGGCAGAGGAGCGAGGGGTGGCCGGGGACCGGGCCACATCTGGATGGTCCCGGTCCAAGGGTTGTAGAAGCTGGGTCAGCCGCCGCCTGCGCCGGAGCCTTGGGAGGATGCGGAGCTCTGGCTGGCTTGGCCGGAGCGTTTGCCGCGCCGTCCGCGGGAGTGGGAGGAGCCACCGCCACCACCTCCCCCGACTTTGTTTCCGCCGCTGGTGCTACCACTGGAGCCGCTGTGCGTTGAGGAAGATGGGGCACGGTTGGCGGGTGGCGCAGTGTGTTGGCCGCCGGAAGTGAGGAGCGCGGTGGCGGTTGAGGACTTCCGATTGGCCATGTTCAGTTCCTCCAAGAGCAGGTCCGCGCGCGCCTCAAGAAAGGAGGGGAACGGCCGGCTCCGTTGAAGATGAAGACCAATGGCGGAGAACTTTTCGTTGAGGCCGCGGATGATGTTGAGGACGAGGGTACGATCGGCGACGACCTCCCTGAGATCAGCAAGAGCGTCGGCCATAGTCTTGAAGCGGCGGCAGTAGTCGGCGATGGAGAGCTCCCCTTGGACGAAGTTCCTGAACTCGGCGTCGAGGTAGAGGGCGCGTGACTCCCTGTTGCCTAGGAACTGAGTCTCGACGGCAAGCCAGGTAGAGCGCGCGGTGGCCCGGCGTTCCAGTACGATCTCAACAAGGTCGGTGGAGAGAGTGCCGAGGAGCCAGGACTTGACGACACAGTCCATGCGGAGCCAGTCGGGGAGGTTCGGATGGTGGTCGTCGGCGAGCACGTGGTCTTCGAGGAGAACTTCCGAGGCGAGGAGGAAGAGCTCGCGCCATCGGGAGTAATGGCCGGAGTTGAGCTCGAGGACCAGAGGAACCAGGGAGCGGATGCTTTGAACACCGACCGCCTGAGCATGGATGTTGGCGATGGCGGCGGCTTCGTGTAGAAGAAGAGCATCATGGAGAGGAGGAGGTGTTTCGTCCTCGAACTCTGCATCGGCGGCGTCTCCAGTGGTCGCAGCGCGCTCGCGGCGCGCGCTAGCTAGGCAGCGCTTCGCGGCGCGCGCGCGCTAGGCAGCGCGCGCGTCGCGGCGGCGCGAACTCGGCGTCGACGGCATCTCCGATGGCGGCTGCGCGCGCGGCGCGCTGCGCAGCGCAAGAAGCGGCGTGCTCGCGTTCGGCGGCGCGCAAAGCGCGCGGCGGCGGCGGCCTCGCGCTCGGCCTCCTCGGCCCGCGCAAGAGCAGCGGCCCGAGTGGCGGCGGCGAGGCGTGCGTTGGAGACGGCAGGAGCGACGCGAGTCATCTCCTCTGCCCTGGCGGCGGCTTCCTCAGCCCTGGCGATGGCTTCTGCAGAGAGGGAGTCGGCGGCAGGGAAGGGGGGAGCCGGCGGCGGCAGATCACCCGTCATGGTGCCGAGAGAACAGAGGAGACGGGAAACAGAGGAATCAGGGTTGGGAGCGGAAAGAGCAAAAGTGCTCTGATACCATGTTGGATTCTGGTGCTGTTTGTTGATTGATTCAGGAGCAAGCAATACAATGCATATATATAGGCAAGGATGTCTAGGGTTTGGCTAATAGAAGTATGGGCCAACCCTGACGGATCCTGGTCTATACTGAGAAGCTAATCAACCACAGTAAACACATATGGGCCTAAAGCCAAGAGCCCAAGATAGTATGTCTAACAATAACAAATGATTAAAATATTGGGAGCCGTTACCCCAAAGGGTGCAAAATCCATGTTTAGAAACGAATAATTTTTCTCGAAATAATCTACTTACCGATTTTGTGGATCTCAAGTTTTAACTACAGCCAAATACCTATTTGATTTTAAACCATAGGTCATATTTACTGCTGCCATATTTGTTTTACAACTGGCAGATGTATTTTCCTGAACAGTGTTAAGATTTGTCGTGGATCACCGGCAATCTCTCGCCGCAAACTCACAAGCATAGCGGGCGAGAGATTGCCGGTGATCCACGACAAGATTCTCACTGAAAGCAAACATGAATCTTATATTTGTAATAATTTCCATGCTACCTAGCTTGATATGTGCTGTACTACACTACCATATAACCATATACCTATATTCTTTATTCACATCGTAGAGTTGTGCAAAAGAATCAGGACTTACAAATTGAATATCTTCCTGCATGAGATCTGGAATAGCCAGTTTAATGAGATCAATGCCTTTCTGATAATCCAATCTTCCAATAAAGCCAATCTGAATCAAGGTAATAGATTAATCAGCCATAAAATTTTAAGGAAAAAACATTAATTCTTAGGGATTAGTATCTAACCAGAGGAACATCAGGCCTGATAGGTAAACCCAGCTCCTTCTGCAATTCAGCTTTACATTTGGCCTAAAACAAGTATGCCAGGCCACATATGATTAGTCAGTGAGAAAATCATGGGAAGCAAGCAAAAAATGTAGAAGGCATCAATCCAATTGGATATATGCATGCTATAGGGAACTACGAGCACACCTTTCCAGAGAGGTCATTAACAGAATAATGACAAGGGAGATGCTTGTCCGTAGCAGGATTCCAATCACTAATGTCAATTCCATTTACAATTCCTGCATGCCCAGAGAGCAGATCGAAATAATTCTTACAGAGTTACAAGCCATCTCAGTTGTTTTCATAAAGCAGTTTAAGAACAAAATGAGTGAACCCAAATTTTAGCACCATTCAATACACTCTTCCGGGAACTTAAGAGCTCATTGAGGCCTTGTCCACCTTCAGCAGTTGTAACCTCCCATGAGTAACCCTGGATATGAAACGTTAAATGATTTCTTAATTGAGTGAAAAGACAAAGCAACACTCAAATTGAAGAAAAACATCTCGTCCAAAAAAAAGGAAAAACATGAGTAATATCACCTGACTGACAGTCACAATTCGATCTGCTGTCACAACTGCACCTTTCAAAAAATTAACCGCCTCACCCTTGTCAAGGGCATGCCTCCTTGCCCATGTTGGAAATACCCATTCTAAAGCTCCATACCATTCAGGTGGCAATCCCAGGTCAGGATATGTACTTGCAGGCTCCACACCCTATCACATTGAAATAACATCTGGTATGAGTGAACTGTCATACAAGACCATGTACAGATGATGCAAAGTGATAGGCTCAAACCTGATGTGCTAAATTATGTATGACAAGAATGCTGCGGGAATCTCTATAAACACCATATGGTCTATATTTTGCAGCAAGAAGGCTGAATAAACAAGACTGAAGTTAGAAAGAAATTGATTATTTAATGAAGACCAACTTAGCATTCAACATTGAAGCCAAAAAGGGGGAAATAAGCAAACGACACACAAAAAAGAGCGATGCATCTAAGTATCTAACATTGACACTTTCACGAGAGATACATTCAGCTAGCTGACATTAAGAAGTTATAATCCACAATGTGAAATTTGTCCAGACAAAGAAATAACATTAGCATCTGAGCAGCCAAAATCATTTTCAGTACTTATACAATGGAGCAAAATGCATTACTCCATTAACCTAGGTTGTTCTGACATGTCCTCTAAAACACATGTATCATGCTGTATCTTCACCATTATTCTTACGTGTACAACAGCAGATTATGGTGTGAAACCTAGGTGGTACCCACGATTATTACCTAGGAAAAGGAAATACCATCTAGAATAACATTGACGACCATTCTTTTGAGTCATATGATTTATTAAGTTAAAGAAACCTTTAAGTAACAAATGGGAATTTGAAAAGCATTGTTTGAGAAATAGCACAACAGATAGGTACTTTGTGAAGTTGGTTCCACCACTCTGAGTAGGGCCTGTTTTTTTGGGGTGCGGCTTATGACTTTTAACTACAGCTTATTAATTTAATGAATAGTGATTGCTGAGAGAGCTAAAAGCCACTAAAAAGCCAAAAAAAGGCCCTAAGACTACTTTTTAACTGAGCAGGGGATAGTTTAAGATTCAAGACATTCAAAAGCTGAAACATAGCAAACTTTTAAATATTCCTTACAGCTAATAGTATGGTAAGAAAGCAATGCAAGACAACTACTCTACTCTTATGCTTTTGTGTATGCTTGGCTTTGGTGACAGTTTTTGTCCAGCCCAAACAAAGAACCAGGTTTCACTGTTCTTTACCAGATAAATCAGTCTCTAGAAACTAAACCATTGTAATTTCACAAGATACTGCATGCATGCTTCAATGCAACCAAATGCAACTGCTGTGCAAACCATATTATCCAGTTTTGAAGTAAACAGGTTGGCTCAGAGTATTTGTAATTTTGTAGTTGATGGGCTAAAACTAGTACTATCAGAATAAGAAACTTAAGGACAGATCTGCAAGATACTAAAACCATCAAAACATAGGCAGCAAAATTTTGGATTAGCTATGAACTAGTGAAGTACAAAGCTGAATTATTTAATCACATTGTTTTTGCAGTACTAAATTGTTAATTTATTCTAAAAATGACAAAGAATTGAGAAAATCCTTGGAATTATTTCTCAGTATTTTTTAGACCCCACAAGCATATAAGCATATTACGAACAGACATGGAAAAAGCATAAAAGTGATGTAATATAACATGGAATGCACACTGCGACGGAGAGCTTCAAGGTTAATGGATAAAGGTGTAGACTTTCAGATCCACAACGTACACTGGTACAAGGCTGGCATGCCAATCGTTCACAACAAACATGCAATTCTGACCATAAATATACCCTCCCAACTCAAGGATTAATGGGGCCTCGCATGCAGCATAGCAAAGGAGTGTGTATCTGAACTGCACGATATAGAGCAGTCAGTCAATTTATGTGATGCAACTTAGACCTGATCAAGTAGGAGCTTAACATAACAATATTATTTACCTGATTATCACCAAAAGCGCCAAAATTATCTCCATACAAATTTCCCGGTCTATGATATGATGGATGATCAACAAACACCTGAACAAATGGGGGCAAGGCACATGAAAAAAAATCAAATAGCCAAAATACAAGCAAGCATTCTGCAATCTCCAGTTACAGTAAGAAGAAATAAACAACAATATCATCAAAGATGATCTGTCAACCCAAAGCCACTGTTTTGAAAATTTCCTGCTATATTTTAAAAAGATCATTGTTCCTTCATCCTTAGCATCTCTTGTCATCTTCACTTAATATCCACAAGGACAATAGTTAATTCAATGTTACTCCTCAAACTAAATCAACATTTTCTCTTAATAGCAATAATGTGCACTGAAGGTACAGAATTCCCATGATTGAAGCCGACAAAACTATCTACTCTAGATGAATTTGGCAGAATAAATTGGTGCTTTGAGATTTCACACCTTGTTAATATGAAGTGCCTGTTGCAAACAGTAATGCAAAATCCTATCTGCAAATAAATGATACTTTAGGACCATAGGCACAAGTGTGCTACTTTGATGGATGCATCATATCATATGATGTGAAACCCTCGGTGTTTTAATCTGGCAAACACCATATGTTGATCAAGATGCGCAAGAGTACGAGACAAATAACAAGGAAGTACAAAAATCACATATACATGTCAATAAACTTGCAGGACAGTTCATCAGAAAATAATAAGGTGATTGAACACCCACCCAATCCACAGAATCTCTGTACTCATGAAAAAAAGTAACTTGATGTTCTCCGCCAAAGCATGGAACCTTAATGTGCTTCCCAGTGTAAAATGCATTTGCATAATTTTTGTCAGAGGACCCATTTAAGTATCTTGGCATTACAACCATCACACGGTGACCACGAGCAGCAAGAGCAATTGGCAATGAACCACAAACATCTCCAAGCCCCCCTGACTTTGCATAAGGAGAAGCTTCGCCAGTTACAAACACAATGCTATGTGTAACTTTAGCTTGAGCTTGCTCCTTTACAACCATGATCTCAGAATCCTGCTCACTGGCCACAACAACTGTGCTGTCGATGGAGTCCTCAGCAATCCCTCGATGCGAAATGAAGGGTATTCATATGGTATATTTGTCAAGGCCAGAGCAAGAGGACAGATATTAACAGAACATAAGTAATCATCAGAAGATCATATTCTTGCAACATCATGGAACAACAGTTTAGCAATAATGACAATGGTGCTCAGCAATCCCTGGATGCAAAATGAAGGATGTTCATATGGTATATTTATCAAGACCAGAGCGAGAAGACAGAGCAGAACATAAGTAATTATCAGAAGATCGTATTCTTGCCACATCATGGTACAACAGTTTAACAATAATGAGAATGGTGCGACTAACATTCTGTTTTCAGCTAGATGACAAATTCAGGTTGTCAGATACTCTCTCTGTCCCTAAATAATTGGATTTTAGGGACTGGGGGGAGTACGCAAAATACACAAGAAAACAAAGTAGCAGCCCAAAGAATCGAACAGGGGGTGAGGTGGGTCTAGTGATAGGCAAAGCACATATTGGTCCCATCCTCCCAGGTGCCTATGTGACTGATTATTGTCTAAGTGCATATAGGCCTCCCACAGAAAATAGAACTGAAAACAAGATAATAATATAAGGGTCTTAAGATATATACTGTTCGCTTTCTTTATTTTTGCTTGTGTGATAAAACCTGCAACTATGGGAATTCCGAGACTGCTTCTGTACTCAAAGCTCTTTCTTGTTTCTGTAGTATGAAACTGGAGCATTGCACTCTCCGACGTAACGAAATGGTGTTCACTTTCACTGTAACTTCAGAAAGTCAGTTTACTGCTGAGAATTGACCATTGAGAAGATAGTTAACCCCCAAGGTCCTATTAAGGTATCCCATGAAGTACAACTACTAACAGCGCAGGAGATAATAATATACCAAGCCAAGGAAAAGACAAAGTTGTCAATTTTACTCTATTTCCAACATCTCCTGCATGGCTGCACCTAAGTAGGGGCGGACCGTCCCTTCGGGCGGCCTTCGCCGGCCATGGCTGGGGGCACCTAGAGCTTTTGCTATCCGGAGGAGAAAGAAGGCATGGTGCGATGGGTCTGGCGAAATGGCGAATTGTGCTGTGTTGGGCCGTTGGTCGCTCAAAGATGCCCACTCGCCCATAGCAGGTAGCAACTCGTCGAGCAGTCAAGCACACCCCCTCCCCAAACCCCCCCAAAAAAATTAACTAACCCTAGCTGGTGGAGGCTTAGGCAGCGCATGGCGGCGGCATAGCAGGGTCGGTCATTGGCGGAAAGGTCAGTGCGGCGCGAGCCGGTGAAGAGAGTTGGCACGTCAAGCAGAAATGCTGCGGTAGCTAGAGAAGCACAAGTAAACAATGTTGAAGCTGTCAGCTGTGGTAGCCGCAACGTAAGTTGATGTTCAATAATTTGGAATTTTCGTGGCCAATTGTTGTGTAAACTTCGTTAGCGAGGTACCATCTTCTATGTTCTACCTTCATCTTTATATGGTTATGGTTACACGCGGATCGTAGTTTTGGGTAGTATCATATGTTCTTATCAGTGTGATTTCAATATTGATTGTACATGTCTTTCTTTACTATTGAATAATATTATTAGGCCTTTCCGCCCTACCTAAAATTTAATATTTTAATCCTGGTCCGCCACTACATCTAATCTAACCTAGCCATTCCTCTTCCGACTAAGATCCCACTTATTTTGGTTTGAGCTTCTGGCTTATTTTTTATTATTCCTAAATTTCATTTTTCTGACTTTTTGGGCTTTTTTGCCGGTTCTTTTCCCATATTCGTTTGTATTGTTCTTGATGGGCTAACCTGTTTTTTAATAAATTTTTTAAATTTAATTACGCCAAATAAACCATTACCAGCTACAGCGTAATTTCAGTCAGTTATAGTAAAATTTCAATTATAAGTCACTTTTTCCGCCCAAATAAACGGCTCCTAAATTATGATAATCCTCTTCCTACTAAATTATGAGAAATTTCGATATTTGACACTGAATACGTGCGCCTCTCAACTTTTAACCCCCAATTCGCGCGCCTTTGGAAATTTAACCCTGTCACTGCGAATTCTTTTGATTCAAGGGATTCTTTTCATTTTCGCAGTGACAAGTGTCAAAATATAAAAGGAGAGAAAATGAGAAGAATCCCTTGAATCAAAAGAATTCGCAGTGACAGGGTTAAATTTCCAAGTGCGTGCGAATTGGGGGTTAAAAAGTTGAGAGGCGCATGTATTCAGTGTCAAATATCGAAATTTCTCCTAAATTATGATATCTATGATAGTACTATATTGACATGTCTGCTCAGATCCAACCACGTGCCCAAGCCCCGAAACCTCCCCAGTGCACCGCCATCGTATCGAGTTATCGACACGCCACTCCATCATAGATCATCTGACGATCCAATGAAAGGTCTAAATTTTTTTTCTATTGGCGTGCTCGCATGGGGTCTCAAATTTTCACTTGCTAGCAAATGTAAAAAATCTGTATGATTGATGAATAGAGACCATTTTACCCCACTTTTCAGACGCGATTCAAGTTGAATTAATGGAACATTCATCTTCGAAAAATCAACAAAAGCTACACATACATTTCGCAAACGGGCAACAATTAGACACGAGATGTGTGATATGAATAAGCCGCGTACCTTCGGGTTCCAGCCCGAGTTCCCCCACGCCGGCGTCCGGCACGGTCGGCGGCTCCGGGGCCGGCGCCGGCTCGAGGAAGCTGGGGAGGATCGGCGGGGCCAGTGGCGCGGGCGGCAGCGAGCGCGGCGCCGGCCACTCCCTGCTCAGCTCCGCAACGCAGCGCCGGCGCAGGCGCAGGCGCGCGGAGGCGGAGGCCCTCGCCGGGTCGGCGCATCGCCGCGCGGCCGGCGCGGCGGGGCGAGGCGCTCGCCCCACGCGGCGCCGACGATGCCCGGCGTCGCCATGGGCGGGTTCGCGAGAAGGCGAGGGATCGCGCGGAGGAAGGCGAGGCCGGTGCCGTGCGGTGCGGGGCTCGATCAGCTCGGCACCGCTCGTCTCGTCTCGACTCTCGAATGCTCTGGCCTCCTCTTCTGCTGCTGCTGCTGCTGCTGCGGGCGCGCTTCAGGGGTTGAGTACGTCGCGTACAGCAAAAACGGATCGGGGTGTTGGGCTCGCCGAGTCGAGGTGGCGCCAGGCCGCCACGAACGGGCGTGCGTGCACGGTAGGCAACGGCGGCGCGGCCGTGCCACGGCTCACCCCACCTCGCTTTGGACCAAGTTTGTGCCCTGTTTACTACGGTGCAGCGCAGCGGTTTCGATGGGTGTGTGACGGTGATCCGGGGTTGCTCGTGAACAGGCGTGGTTTACTTCACGTGTGTTCGACAAAGCGGCCTGTGCTTTTTCTACCTTCCGTTTGGGCTTATAGGAGGCTACGTGGCGGTGGCAGCGTGTCGTGTTTGCAGGCTGAGCTGAGCCGTAGAAGCTTGGATTTGTTTGCATGCTGGCATGCGAGATGATGTATGAGTAGTGGTGCTTTCCAGGCAGTCCAGGCCAAGTCTGATTTCTTTTAGACATTAGCACACTCAGAGCACTTCAACACGCTGCGGTGTGTCAGCTGTGAACGGGGATTTATAATACTTTATGTACGGCTAATCCTATGCAGTTTCAGGCTTCTTTACGAATTCCATTAGATTTAGGCCCTTTCAGCTAGTTTCGGCCTTTTTAGTTTTTAGAAGTCGGTTTTTAGATAGAATGGTTTTTAAGGTGATTTTTATAAGTTATTTGTATACTAAGGCCCCGTTTGGCAGAGCTCTAGCTGGTCATCTGTAGCTCTAGGAAATCCTGGATCTAGAGTTGCAGGTATGTTAAATGCATTTACATGACTCATTTCATTTATATTATATATTAAATAAAAATATTTAAATCACTTTAATTTAGTCAACAAACTACAGATCCAGCATAGATCTCGGAGCTAGAGCTATGCCAAACGGGACCTAACTCAATTTCTCTCCCAATCAGTCAAAAGCCACATCACTTTTGAACTGAGCTTTTAACATTTAAACTGCTTTGCAAATCATGAAGTTAGGGCCCATTCATTCCGGCTTCGGCTTCTAGCTGCCAGAAGTCAGAATGAATGTGTTGGCTTTTTAATTTTAATTTTTTTGGTCTTTTGGTTTTTTTGTATTGTTTGTAGAGATATAATGATGTTTTTTCTTATTTTTCTTTATTTTACTTTAATTGAATGATTCAGAAAAATCTAATAGTCGCTACAGTTTAATTTCAACCACAAGCTAACCGTTGTAAGCTAAAAGTCGCTAAAAAAACTAGATTAAACGGGGTATTAATTGTTTTAAGAAATACTTAAAGAATGCAAAGAACATTAGAGTCTTCCAGTTAAATTGCACACATGCTAAAATCCCAACTCGACGGCTCGACCTTGAGTCCTAGAGACCTCTCGCTAGTCACAAAAATTCGATCGAACGGAGGGGGATGAAGCCGGTCACGAGCTTGCTCCCTCACTGTCACGTGGCCCAGTACCACCAGCTTAACTAAGTTATCGAAACACAAACGTCCCGTTCCCGCACGCCCCGAGCGAAACAAACCACCGCAGACGCGGGCACCCGCGCGCCATGCGCGGAACAAACCACCACAGACGCGGGCACGACGGCACGGCTCCCCTCCCCGGATCCCGCCGCGCGCACCCACCGCGGCCATGGAGGCGTTCGGCGGGGCGGCCTTCGTGCGCTTCCTGAGCAGCGCTTGCGACGGCAGGTACCTCTTCGCCGGCAAGGACGGGCGCGGCGTCTCCCTCGAGCCCCGCCGCGCCCTGCTCAACACCGTCTGGGCCGTCGAGCGCGCCCCACGTCCGCCTCTGCGGCTCGTACGGCTTCTACCTCGCCGAATCCACCGCGGTGGCCACCCAGGACAGGTTCGACGAGCTCCCCGCCAGCTCCATCCTGTGGCAGCACATCGTGGTGGGCGACGACGTGGTCATGCTCCGCGCCAGCGCAGGCCGGTTCCCGCTGTGGCAAGGCTCCATCGCCATCGACGCGCCGGATAACATCTGCGGCGGCATGCTGTGGAAGGTCCAGGCCGTCCCCGAAAGGCCCACCCGGTCCTTCCTTCCCGTGCCTACAGAAGTAAGCATTCGTCCATCAACTTCGAGACAGTCGACGTTTGCAACGTGTTACGATGGTTTCTTGGTTGCTCTGCCAGCACCGGGACGTGGGGACGCGGGACATCCGGTAAGCGGAGGGCAGCGTCGGCGGCGACGGCACGTGGAGGGCGACGCAATACCATGACCCGAGCGTGATGTTGCTGAGGAGGGAGCTGGCCCAGCAGCTGCATGTGCCGCTGCATCTGCTTCTCATCATCTGCGCCAAGGCCGGGCGGCATGGCGAGCTGACACCGATGCTCATCGACTTGCCTCGCGGCCGCAAGCCCATGGACTTCGTCATGATTCGGATTTACACCAGAGGTGAGGCTTCAATTCTCCAATCTTCATTATGAGCGCGTGATTCGACATTTTATGCCACTAGGGACTCACAACCTAATGCCTTACCATGCTAGACTTTTCTTTTTCGAATGTCAAGTGATCATAGCTAATGACTTCGTTGCACAATACAATAAGAAGTACTAGGTCAACCGATTTTGAATGGAGGAGTTTGATTGTACAGTTTTGCAGAGACCCAAATCAAACAGGTTTGAGTAGACGTATGTACGGGCTTGATACCATAGTTTTCTGAAGTAGATAGGTGCAATTCAAACAAAATCCTAATAAACCCCATTTTCTCCTAGATACTGGAATTGGTTTCTAGAATTGGATTCCAGTTCTGATTTTATAGTGGTTTCATCCCGCAAAGGTGAATTGTATAGTGCATAAGCCCGGTATAATTTTGTCTAGGTAATTGTAGTACAACACTTGAAACATTATCAGATGTTGTTGAGCGTCCTTCAAACATTGAGTAAAACGGTTCACCCTTGAGAGCTTAGTTGTTTTGTCAGGCACCCAGGCAAGTGATTGTACTTGAAGATGCAATGCCTACTATACTCTTCCCTGCTTGTCGAAGTGGTAGCATTTGTCAGTCATGTTTTTCTGATTTCTGATAACAGTAAGCGCGCACTTGGGCCTTGGCACACAATCCGTAACTGCATGTATTTCAGGTGTTCAGTGCTCTCAACCATCCATGTTTTCAGTTGCAGGTTCTTTTCGGTATCCCAATTGTGATGCCTGAAGCAGCCAGGAGATGATGGAGTCAATCAAGAGCATTCAACACGCCAAATTTTGACAGAACTGGCAGATAATTTTGTGTTGGCCTCTCTTTTTGTCTCCTTACTTTTATTTTAGATGACGTAATATATACGTGAATGATCCCAGTGATATGTAATATGTTTGTTTTTGGTTCTACGTACAATGTACAACGAATGCGTTTCTCTGAAACTGGATAAGAGAACACTGAAAACGCCGCCTGTGATGCAAAATTCTGAAACTGGAAAATATTCTTTACAGCAGCCAGTAATGTGAATTAGTGCCACTTCGAAATAATGTGAAATAGTAATGTCATGAGGCTTCCTCTTTCTTTTTTCGATCCCAATTTCAATAGATTGACTGCAGTTTGGAAAGGACATGCAACGAACTATACCGGCTTAGTGTGTGCTATAAAACTAATAACAAAATCTGAAACAACAAAGAATAATTAGGAGCACGAGAGAAAGATTTAGCATGAAAAACCCTTATGAAAAATCACGGATACACAATCAGCAAATACACTATAGGGGGAGAAGTTACAAAACACTCTTACCGTATTACATGCGTAGATAACTTATGTTGTGTGTACTATTTATCATGAGCTTACATAGGGAATAAATAGTTTTAGTAACAAAAGTTCCAGATGAGAAAGGAATAGAGTCTTAGTCGATAATAGAAACATAGACCTACTCAGAAAATGGAACAGTAATCTGCTCAGTGACGGGAACAACACCCCACTCAGAGACAAAACATAGTCTCAGAAGATAAAAATGAAGAGTTGTAGTCGGAAGCGTCTCAAGTAGCCACGTCTAACTCCAGTCGGCGCAGAGTCCATCATGGACACGAAGATGATCCCAATCATAATCTCTCGCCAGCCAAACAAATCAGAATATATCCTTTAGAGCAAAATCTAATCGGATTCTCTTCAACCTTAATCCTAGAACTCATGAACACTTGTTTTCAAGATAGGATGGTTGGATGGTTGACAACAAGTCTCTATCTCAACCTGTTAAATAGATGGGCTAGCCAGCTCCGTCTAACCCTTAGTGGATACTATCTACTTTGCATAATAAGGAAAATCCAATAACCCCATACACACAAGTTTTAACTCACACACTACTTTTTATGCATGTTTTTCAAAGCGCATAAATCCGAATCTCCTAAGTCCTTAGTTTTGATCTATCTTGATCTTTTCGACTTCTCCTTAACCTAAACCTCTATCACAAGTACCATGGTTTTGATTCAAGATAGTTTCTAGTATTTTCTTGAACTTACCAAAATACCATTTCTTAACCTGATCTTCATCTTTCATTATAAAAAACCACTATACCTGTCACGTGTAGGTACACCATTGACTTGCCATATGTCGGCAAGTCTCTACTTTTTTGGTTCCACGGGCCACACTTTCGGACCGACCAAACCACATGGTGCAAACCACTGTTCAAACTTCCCTTTGACATTTCCCGTCTTTCTCGAGCTATGCTTGAGCTCATCATCTCACCCGACATCCTCAATCGTTTTGAATTTTAGCTCCTGCATGAGTGTAGCCCAGATCCTCAACATTGATCATGGTCGACTCCACATAATCCTGCACATAGAAAGATAAAAAAAATCATTTTTGGATACAAGTTCTTCATAACTTGACCCACATTAACAGTAACATGTTTTATACAATCTATAACCACTAAACTAGTTTACCAAATCATCATATGACTCAAGTTTTTTAAAACCATCTATTTTCTGCAATTTGTTCAGAAAAATCTTCAAATTTACAAATTCTAAATTTCCACTCGGCTGAAATAATAATAGTTTATTATAATAAAATTATAGACCTTCTCTTATAGTCCTTTAATATGGATTGTGAGTGAAGGGCCAATAGCCATGGGATTAAGTTGCTAGTTTGGCTGGCAGATTTGTCTCCGTTATATGCTCGAGGGTGAAAGGTACACCAGAGACAAATCTGCCAGCCCAAAGGCGCCCTGTGCCGCGCAGTTCGTCGACCAACCGACCAAGTCGGCACCCCCGTGCCGCAACCTGCGGAACGCACAGGCGGCCAGGCGGGCCGGCGGCCAGCTACCCCAGGTGCAGAGCCACCATAGCAAATCGTTTCCTCGCAAGGCGAACAGCCGTGATCCCCCCAACCCACGTCCTCCCAGGTTGCACGGCACGGAGTCCCAGGCACGCAAGTTCCTCAACGGTTTTATTGTCCTGGGTCCGCCCGAATACGGTGCACCGCCCGGCCGCCAAAATGACACGGATAGGTACGAGGGTCGGAATTTTATAGAACTGTAATTACGAAGGTAGGATTGTATAGAAACAAATAGTATCATTAGGATTGTGCATAGAATAAAATCATGATTCTTACGACAAACTACTTTATCATATAAAATTTGGTATTATCTATTGCTAATTTAATTTGCTTTGTTTGTGCTGTTTTAAGTGTTGTTCTAAGGTAAAAAATATTATCATTAACATATTGAACTTTTAAATGATTAATTTATTTAAAAAATAAATAACATTAAAAAAGCAAGCTTAATTGAATGTAATATGAATAAATGTATCTAAATTTACAAAATTAAATTCAAAATATTCAAAATTCTAGTATAAACTTGCATATTTAAAACCATAAAGGAAGTGAACATGGGGGGACATATAGGGGATAACTTAGACACATCCAACAGACTACACAGTGAATAATTTCTACAAGTGCACCCAACAGCTGTCAACTCCAGAATTGCATACAACATAATGCCAAGGGCTTGACCTAGTACAGGAGCCAACTTGTATCTGACTTTAGCTTATTAGTCCCAAAAATTAACTCCCACATACTGCAGCTTATGTGGTGTTTCCATGTGGGTGGAAGGCACAGACCCAAAATAACTTGCCCATTTGGCCCTGGAACCTGGGATCAGCTTACAAAGCCATATACTGACATAGGCTAGCCAGACATGCTGTAATTATGTGTAGAAGACATGTGTGATCCCTCGCATGTTATCAGAATACCATCAGATCTCATGTTTTATTGGGCAACGAAACTTCCAAATTTAAACATATTAGGGTAGCAATTCCGGATAAAGGATTTTCATGGATTGTCAAAAATATAACTTGGTTCTGGAAGTGCCATGTGCCACGTTCTAAGTCCTATAACCCTGTCTTTATAAACTTCTTAAGAACTACATAATGTTAAAGGCATCAACAAATAGGAACCAAAGGATTTCTCAGCAAACCACACTTGCCACCCTATGATTAATTGGAGTAGAAACAGAATTAGTTATACCACCTGCTACCATAAGATAATAGACCAAACTGATAGCTTTGCTAAAAAGTTGCGCAAATAGCTTCTTTCTACAAGGGTGTCGAACAGCAAGAAGTTGATTACCAATTTGCACCAACTATATATAAGTGAGATCTATAACCTAAATGACTAAGATTATGTAGAATTTGGGTCACAACCAAATTAGGTCTTCATACCAAATTTGGTAAAGCCATATTCTGCAGAATCAATCACCATACCATCGCAGAGGCAACCACTCTTCATTTAGGTCGATGAATGGTAAAATAAGTGTGCAAAAATTATGTGCACTGGAATTAAAAAATGACAACGCTATTGCGCAGTCAAGCATTAGGGATTTTACCGATGTCAGCACAAAAGGGACAGTTGGGGAAAAGAAGAAGTTGATTGACTGAATATTAAGAGCATAAACATACTGACTCAGAATCCAGCAGAGCACTAGCCACAGCCAGGGTTCCGCAGGCGCAGCCAAAGCCAGCAACCACTTTGCCAGTTACGTCATCGAAAGAATTCTCCGCCTGACAGGTTTACCGAGTCACCATGAACAGGTTAAAAAGAAAGACGAGATAACACCAGATGACAAGAATCACATGAATTTTAGCATATGACCACCGGCGCCCGATACCCCAGGGAAAAATGTACTCTAGTATCTGTCTACTTGATTGTCTACGACAGAGAAATGCTACTCCAAGTGAAACGTGGGGAGAAGTAGGACCGGTAAGGTATCTTTTTCCAAGGACTTCCCGTGCGCGTGATGTCCTCCTGAGGTGCGGCCGGTCGAGTCGAAACCGTCCGTCGCCAACGCCGGTTGCTTCCGCCGCCTCTCGCGTGGGCCTTTTACCCCTCGCGCGGCGCCGCGCGATGGACGTTGTCGCGGAGATGGCGACGTCCCGCGCGACTCCAGCGCGGAGGCGGCGCTCGCGCGTACGTCCTCGCCGTTGGGCTACTCCCTCTCGACAAAACTCTCTCCTTTGTTAGGTCGAGGTTTGGTTACTGGCTGGAGTACGTGTTCTTCTGTATTGGCAACTGGCAAGACATACGTGCATACCACTGGTGTTGATTAATTCAACAAGGACGAAGATAACAATAGAGGGGTAATATTTAAGATTCAATTCTCAAACATCTATAGAGATATAGAACATAGAATCTTTAACTAAAAATCAAACCAACTAGCTTAACTTGAAACTTAACCCTTCCCGACAGTCTGACCGCTAGTATAAGGGCGGTTTAACCTCTGCTATAGTAAAAATCAGGGCAATAAATAGTATTTTCAACCCCGTTTCAAAACGAAAATCGAGAGAACTTTTGATCCGCAGATCCAAATGATATGAAATTTGCAGGGATCTACTCTAGAATATCAAGAACCTATCCAACAAATGATCATAAAAATCATGGTAAAAGTTGTGACATTTTTCAGTTTGTTAGAAGGTTGCACTAAAACCGAGTCAAAACCAAAATCGGTGAATACAACTTGCTCGCGGGTAAATGATGGCCAAGATGGGTCTAGATGTATTCCCACATATCACAGCAAGTTAAAACACCAAAGAACACAACCTAAAAACCCTTAAAATAAGAAATCACTTGGTGAAACCAAAATCGAGTTTTCTTAGGAATCTTGTTATCAAAGTGCCTAGATGGATAAAGATGAATTTCCAAGGATTATTTTCATATATTTCACGTCCTTGGCACAACAAGACCACAAGTAGAGAATAGGAGAGATCATAAACAACCAAAATCACAAGCACATCAAACAAAATAAAAGAGATTCAAAAGTTGCACAACGTTTGATCTATTGCTTACTTGAGAAGGTGGATTTTACAACTACTTCACTTTGGAGGACAAATAGTACTCAAAGTACTCACTCTATAACCCTAACTTTAAACTTAAAGAAGAGAGCACAAGAGGTGAGTTGGATGGTTAACTATGGCCCCGTTTGGCACAGCTCCACCACCAGCTCCTTGGAGCTGTTTGGAGCTGTTTTGTGCCAAACGGGGTAAAGCAAAATAGCTCCACCCAAGGAGCTCCTTAAAATCTGCTGAGACAAAAATAGCTCCACCCAAGGAGCTGAAAAAAGTAGCTTCACTTGGCTCCACTTGTGAAGCCAAAAAAACAGCTCCACTTGTGAAGAGCAGCCCTGCCAAACAGGGCCTATATATGTCTCCATTCGAACCCCATTTTATAGGTGGACAATCAGCTATCTACAGCCCTCAATAGATCCTATCCATTATTACAATGGGAGAACCCGTTAACCCCACATACATGGGTTTTACTCTCACAAGTTCACTTATGCACGTCTTTTAAAGCGCATGTGCATCCGTTAAATTCTTAACCTTGATTCAACCAGCTCCATGTTGACCTAAACTGCTCTCCAACACATCACCCATGCGCCGATGTTTTAATCCAAGATGGTTTCTGATATTTTGGTCAAAACACCAAAATACCCTTACTTGACTCAGTCATCACCAACCACTACAAACAATCGCCATGCTTGCCACGTGTAGGTGCACCACTAGCCTGCCACGTGTCGCCAAGTCTCCCTCGTCCCGGTTACATCGAATCACAGCTCACTTAGCCCGTGCAAGCTACATGACGTTATCCCGCCGTTCGAACTCGCCTTCAACATTTTCCGCCTTTCTCGTGCCATGCTTGATCTCACCGTCTCATCCAGCATCCTTGATCATTCTCAGTCTCAACTCCTCATGAGCCTAGCCTGATCATCACTATTGACCACAAATAATTCCAAGCGACCCTGCACATCTAAAGATAAAGAAATTATTTCCAGGCATAAGTTCTTCGCAATTTGACCTACAGTAGCCAAGACATGCATCCTGCACCCTTAATCTAATGACCCAGGTCAGCCCAACTTAATCCATGACTCAATTCTCCAAAACCCTATTTTTTGAGAAGATCGGAAGTACCACACTTACCATATCGGTACTTTCGCTCTGCGGTAGTACCGCTTCCCAAAGTGATACTTTTGCACGTTGAAAACCTCACTTGGACCTCTCTAGAAAAAATATACTGCAACTCAACTCGGTACTTCCGCCGAGTGGTACTACCACACTTATGCCTGCGGTACTTTTGCAAAGCGAAACTACCAAACTAATACCTACGGTACTTCCGATTTTCCTAATGCATCCAGAAAACAGTCCAAATCAAATACAATCTTTGCAAAACCAACTGACCATTCCACAAATATTGCAACGGTTCATCACAATACTATCATAGACCTTCTCACATGGTCCTTCAATCTTCCCTTGGTGAACCCATTGGCAATCCTTCAAAAATGCAAATTAGAGGTGGTTTTAAAAAAGAAAAAAGAATTTTGCAAAGAGAGCTCCAAATGGTCAAACAAAGATTGCAAAGAGCTAAACATGACCACTTGAGACAGAAATGGATAGAAGCTAATGAAAATAATAATTTTTTCACAAAAAAGCTTCATATCCATCAAATAAGTCAGGAAATCTCAATCTAGGTCTACATGAAAGAGCAATTGCTCGATTTGACTTTAGTCATGGTGAGACGTGATGGAAAATCATAGCAACACAAAAAGCTCTAAAAATCGAGATTTTGCACAAAAACACAAAATCACGCTCTAGATGTGCATTTTTTTACCTATTTTTCTCCCCATTTGACAATGGAATCATTAAGATGCATGGAAAAAGACAGTGCATGATTAAATGAAGTGACTGTATTTTATTCATTTTTACCATTTAGGAGTCATAAAGATTATCCAAAGTGACTTTTCAATTATTACACCAAGTCATAAAAAATGACAATGCTATTTAGATCATGCCAAAATATATATAGCCAAGCTCAAGCAAAATAAGCAATGATTTTGAAATTAAGTGGATTTTTAGCATGTCAATTTATCCAGAAATGATCCAAGCCTTGTCAACAGACTAAATAGAGCCAAGAAGCTATAATTGAGTCATCTTAAAGTGATATAAGTTCAAAATTAAAATAGTTTATTCTAGCACTTGATAACATTTGTAATTGAGCAAATTTAGAACATTGCCACCCTTTTGAAGTTTATTTTTGGTTATAGCCGAGCTTCAACCAATTTTTCATAAAATTTTGTTTTCTTGGCTATATGCTAGATCGCAAGCCTTATGTGATCACTCCAAGCAAGAAACTTAAGGAATTGATCTTAGTCATCTAAAACTCCTCTTGAGTTCATGCCTAGTGTAATGGCAAGCCGTCTCATAAGAAAGGATTGGTGAGATAAATTTTTTCACACAAAAGAGACCATTTTACATTTTCTTGACTTAGTTCAAGAACAAAGAGCTAATACTAACTCATATCTCAATAAAGAATTAGTATAGCTTAATCTAAGTTCAAGACTCCACTTATCGAACAAAACACCTAAGAGAACCTCAAGAAGTCATCAACCACAATAAGAACATACCACTTCCCACCAACCGACTACACTCTAACCAACCGACTACACTCTAGCTGGACCAATAGTGTCTATGTGAAGAAGTTGTCTTGGTGCATCGGTCATAATCACAGTGACTGGGGATGAGAAGCGGTAATCATCTTGCCATGCCGGCAAGGAACACAAACTAAATCTTTGGCCATTTTGAGCTTAGGCAGACTAGAAACAAGGTCGTGACCGCTCACTCAGGTTAAATGATCGAAACCAATGTGACCAAGTCTCCTGTGCCAGAAGAACAGATCACAGAACTCAGAAGCAACTAAACATCAGAGAGAATCAATAGAAGGCTTAACAAAATCAGTATGAAAAATCCTCCAAACCGTAGAGATCCCATAAACTAGACTTATTGAAGAATCAAGGTTTTTACAAGCATTTTTCTTAAAGCTTATTTCAAAATCATCATTGGTAAGCTAAGAAACAAATAGCAAATTATAACACAGCTTATTTACTAAGGCAACATTCTTAAGAATGAAGGAATCATTAATACGTACAGTACCTTTAGCGATGACTCGACTTGACTAAATAGAGCCAAGAAGCAATAATTGAGTCATTTTAGGGTGCTATAAGTTCAAAATTAAAACAATTTGTTCAAGCACTTGATAAAATTTGTAATTGAACAAATTTACCACATTTGGTACCCTTTTTAAGTTCATTTTTAGTTATAATCGAGCTTTAACTAATTTTTCACAAAATTTTGTTTTCTTGCCCATGTGCTAGATCTCAAGTCTTATGTGACCACTCCAAGCAAGAAACTTAAGGAAGTGATCTTGGTCATCCAAAACTTCTTCTGAGTTCATGCCTAGTGCAATGACAAGCCGTCTCATGAGAAAGGATTGGTGAGATCAGTTTTTTCGCACAAAAGAGATCATTTTGCATTTTCCTAATTTAGTTCAAGAACAAATAGCTAATACTAACCCATGTTTCGATAAAGAACTAGTATAGCTCAATCTAAAGCTCAATCTAAGGTCAAGACTCAACTTAGCTGATTTGACATAGTATGAATCACCACCTTCAACATTTCTCGCCTTTCTCATGCCATACTTGAGCTTACCGTTTCACCTGGCATCCTCGATCATTTTGAGCCTCAACTCCTCATGAGCCTAACCCCGATTTTTGTTGTTGACCACAGTTGACTCTAAGCGACCCTATACATCCAAAGATAAAGAAATCATTTTCAAGCACAAATTCTTCACAATTTGACCTATATTAGCTAAGACATGCATCATGCACGTTTAATCCAATGATCCAGGTCAACCTAACTTAATCTATGACTCAATTCCCCCAAACCCTGTTTTTCTAGGAAGATTGAAAGTACCGTACTTATCATACCGGTACTTCCGCTCTGCAGTACTATCACTTCCTAAAGCAGTACTTCCGCATGTTGAAAACCTCACATGGACCTCTCTGGAAAAAACATACATCAACTCAACCCGATACTTCCGCACTTATGTCTGTGGTACTTCCGCAAAGCGGAACTACCGTACTAACAATTGCAGTACTTCCGATTTTCCTGATACTTCCAAAAGAGTCTAAATCAAATGCAATCTTTACAAAACAAATTGACCACTCCATAACCATTGCAATGGTTCATCACAGTAGTATCATGGATCTTCTCACATGGTCTTTTATTTAATCATCATTTTTTTGACATCTCGATCGATACTAGTTGAGAAGTTGTTTAGGGCATGGGATTTCTGCAAGTTAATGGCATTCATGAATGAGTTTACAATTTAAGAGGCGCTAATCTACCATCCTTCTCTGAAGTATTCAGCTCAAATTGGTTGCACGCCCCCAGCCAGAACCTAATGTTTGCCATTGCTTAAGATCAAAAATTAAGTGCTTAAACACGACCATGTATTAATTCATTCGAAACCTCAAGGGAAATGAAAGCATTGTGTTCAAGCCTTGCTAATAACTCTTCCGTGCTTGTAGATACTGGGGCCAAGGAAAGGACTTCTTTTGTAACAAAATAATTAACATGATAACCAGTGGATTGCATTTTGAAGGTTCACGCACTAGGGGAGAAATCTACAATTCAATGTGTTATGCACATCACATCACATGGCATGCACTACAATTTTAATATCTGCATGACTAGCATTGTGCATATTGCCAATGCATGGCTGGTGTGTGCCACGTTTGCGAATAGTGGGCGCTTAATTCTCTCTTACATGAAGTAATCTATTAATGAAAGTAAAAGAGGCTCATTAACTTGCCGATTAATAGAAACAATAAACTCCCTTAATTTGCGGTCTTCAAGGGCCATAAGTTCTTCTCTAGATATACTACGACTGCTACACCAATGTCTCCTCTTGAGAGATGCAAGCAGAGAAGAAACATCATCCAATCACTCTCTCTTTTTCTCCCCACACCTAGCTAGCTTCTGAAATCCCCCATGGATTTCAGTTGCTTCCAGCCCCATGCAGGAGGAATCAACTGTGATGACATGCCGTGTTATTCCTATGTGCGGCAAAATGGCAACCACGAGCTCCTTCCTGTTGATCATCCATTTGAAGGCATTGCTCACGAATACACACCTGCTGGTGGATGTATATTTCCCTTCGCAACCTTCTACGATCTTAGTGATCATGAGTGCTACTACCCACAAGGAGGATCAGAGAAGGCTGTCGTCGACGACGCTTCGCCGATCATTCAAAATGCTGGATCTGATCACCTGCCTCTGCTGACGCCTAAGACTGAGGTCTCTCATCTCATAGGAGGTGGCGTTGGATCACACAAGGCATATCAGATGAATGGCATGCTCATTCCAAGAAAGAAGGCCTCGAGTAAGTCTCTCAGGAATGCTAATGTTGTAAAAGGGCAATGGACTCTGGAAGAAGACTGCAGGTAAATTAAATCTGTCGGTGCATGCTTTGTTTTTTTTTGGTCCTAAAAGTAAGAGTGCTCCACTTTAGGTTGAAGTCAAAATTAGTTGTGCTCTCTACAAGTCTTGTAATGTGTAAAAGTCTTGCAAAATTTAACAGGAAGCTGGTGAGGTAAGTGGAACAGTTTGGACTGAGGAAATGGTCTCACATAGCACAAATGCTGCCTAGAAGAGTAGGAAAGCAATGCAGAGAAAGATGGCACAACCATTTGAAGCCTAACATCAAGGTGCACCCCACTGCCTTTTGTGGAGTACTATTTTGATAGTTTTTAATCTATAGTAAATGGGAATGCTTGACGTTTCCTTTTTTTACTTTAGCCTATTTGAATGAAATAACAATCTAATTAAATGTCAGAGAAACTAATTTGCATGTGAGTATGCATTATGGATGCACTAAATGTTTTGGGAGTTAAAATTCTTTGGTTGCGTATTAGATTAACTGAATGGGGGGAGAGAGAGAAGTATTGGATATTTGAATGCATTTTTATAAATGGTAGTAATAAACACCCCCAGCTAGTAGATTGACATTTTACTCTCTTAGTCTATATTTCATTCATTTTACTTTTTTTTAAGAAACAGCCATTTTACTTTCTCTTAGTCTATATTTTCAGCCTAAAATACAAAATGCTCTATTTTGAACATTCAATTATTGTTGTTAGCCCAACATCTATAACTGGGGAGGGGGGGTGGAGGATATATAGCGTGCATGGGGCTGCATAAAAATAAAGGGAAGATCTAAAATTAGACAGAAACCAATACGGTCATCCGGATTTCCAATTTTGTCCTAATTAACTTTAAAAATCCACGAAGGGTAAAAAGATATGAAGGGGAAATATTATGGAAGAAAATGGACATTTAGATTTCCATTTTAAAAAAAAGTTTGTGACATCAAAATATGTCTGTAGTATTCATGCTTGGAATAGCCTTTTTTTTTAATGGAACCACATGCATGCAGAAAGATACTTGGAGTGAAGAGGAAGACATTGTTCTAATACAAACTCACAAAGAAGTTGGCAACAAATGGGCAGAAATAACCAAGCGCCTCCCTGGGAGAACATAAAACTCTATAAAAAAAAATTATTGGATCGGAACGCCACAAAGAGAAGGCACTTTGCAAGGAGGCGGAGCCGCACCAGCTCCAAGAACCCCAAATCAGGAACCATTCTACTTAAAAGCAAGTACAATAGTATAGCCAACTAGTGGCTATAACACTTGTCCATTTCATTTATAGCCTTCAAAAAAATAGTTCATACAATAAGGTAGCTATTACAATAACTATTTGGCCACACGTGTAAGAGAGTGAAATGCTTATTTTTACATGCTACAGCTAGCTGTAATTTAGTAGCCAGCTTCCTTCTCTCTCTTTCTTTCTCTCTCTGCCATGTAAGATTTGGTTGATATTATATTTGCTATAACCTGCTGACTAAGCCTTATTGTACCTGCTCTAAGGGCGTCCGCAATGGTAATAGCTAGTACTAGCTATATAGTCAGCTGACGTGGAGGTGAGAGATAAAAGCAAAGACTATTTTATACTGTTGGACCCACATACTCCTCTCTCATGTTGTTGGACTACGTGAAATAGATCAGCTATTTGCTCGTCGCTAGTGACTACTCTCTCTCCTACTTTTTCCTTGCCACATCAGATCTAGCTAACTAAATAGCCAGCTGTTGGAGACACCCTAACTACATCAAAATCCTTGGAATTGGCCCGAGCAAGGCCATTGGTCTGCTAGATCCACAAGAACCTACGTTGTCGCCATGTTCACCGGCATCGTCTTCCACACCAAATTCAGAACAGATTAATGATAAGAGGCCAGATTCCAACCCAACCGACATGACACTCACCCAAGGAATACTCAGCGTACATGAGGACAGTTACAGCCAGGCTCACTCTTGTGAAGAACTTGTAGTTCCTACCTATGATGATTTTCCCATTGACATGTGTGGTCACACACACACAAACTTGCAGCTAGACCAGAAAATAACCAATGATGTAATTATATATGTGCTATTTATAGATGATCGCACGACCTTTTGGAATGTATTCTGGGTAACTATATTGTCAAAAAAATAAGAGAACCACGCCCGTATATGTATGCATGCTTCAAAATTAATGGGGCACTTGATTATATATTGTTATTCAAATTCTAAATATGTATATCATGTTCTTATACTCTACTTTTATTAATTATCTAATTTTGCCTTTCTATTTTTCAAAATTAAAGTGGGGATGAATCGCTGTTCTTTTTTCTGATTCTTAATCAACTAATCTTTATTCATATGTAGGTCATGCCGTCATGCTAAGAAACAATTAGTAACATAAAACATACCAGTTGAAAATACAAAATGCACATCTGTCTATTATATTTAAGGTAAGCATTATTCAACAAATATTTATAAGCATCTGATCACACGATCGCTCATTATTTACTAGGCACTGGTATGTACTTTTTAGTAGGTACTTAATTCAAACTGAGATATTATTCAGATCATTCGTCTCTTCAGTTCAAAAGAGCATAAAACAGGAGCTCTTAGTTTATTACATAGGGTGTTATAAGCTAGAATCCATGGGCAAAAGAGAGCATTAAGTTGAACCATCGCATCCAACACTGGACATATCCGCTATAAGGTGCTAACCTTCATTCATTAATTGTTCAAGTGGTCCAAGTAAGCTTGATGATACCTGCACAGGATGAAAAAAGCGACAATTATGCAAAGGTTTTAATAGATAATTCCAATTAAAAGAAACTGTTTCTTTAACAGTTCTGGACAATTTTTTAGTATGACATTCTTCAATCTCCGTTGATAATAGAAAAAAAGGGGAATTTTCTATGTTTTTATATGCTGGCAATTTTGTTCAAATATACTGTATTCCGCTCAAAATAAGGTTTTTAAATCCATAGTTCATATTTTGCTATATGAGCTATTGATTTAGTAGTAGTCTCTTTTTGTCCAGATCATATATATTGAAAATAAAACATGGTTCATATTAAATAAGTAGCAAATATTGATTTGCATTGTCAATCAGTACTAGAATATAATTTGTATTAATTGAAGTAGACAAAGTTACCCTATATGCATTGAAGGATCACAAACTGCAGGGTGAAGAAGTTCTTGGTTAGCTTCATTAGCATGGCCGCTAGACCCACTAGGCCCAACATCCTGGCAAGGCATATGCAGCACATTTTCTCCACTAGTTTCTTGTATCTGGCACCATAAAAGACATGAAAGTTGAAACTATAGCACACTTCCATTGAGTATAGAAATAGGAAACAGCAAAAATACTTCAGAGTTTCCATTTGCCTTGAAATAGAGTTTCATCTTTTTTAGCATTATTGGTGCATCAGTATCAGCACAAACTACATATATGGGATTCAAACTACCGTTTGAAAGAGGAAGGCCATTATTTAATTGTATCATGTTATTTCTTTAGGAGAAATAACCTGGTCTTCATGAATTTGTCTCCAAAGTAGATCCTAGATAGTTGATAATTTTTAATTGTAACATCCCAAATTCTAGGGCATGCAAAATGAGAAAATTTTGAAACTTTTTGAACGCATTTTTGTTTCCATGGCTCTTTATTGGAGTTTCTTTGGAAAATTTGATTTTCAATAATCAAAAGTGCATGTAATGCAATTCAAAAATTGAGTTCAAGTTTTAAAAACTAAAAAGAAGATGAAAAGTTTGCATGAGAAAGTTTATGGTGGAAATCAACTCAAAGACTCCCAAGCATGATCATGACACTGAAAATAAAAATTAAAGCATGTTCTAAAATAATCAAATTGAACTTATACAAATTGAAAATGAAATTAAAGCCGAAATTAGTTATAGAATAAAAAGGAATTAAAGTAAAATTTAAAAGCAAAACCATAAAGATATTGCCTCCAACTATTTAGGACCAAGAATTTAAATTTGAGTTCAGATTAAGAATTCAAATTGGAATTCAGAATTAAATCTCAAAGAGTAAAAATGCTCATTTTGCCAGCTATCTTTTCTTCTCTCTTCCTCCTCTCTCTTCTAGCTAGGCCCCACCCAATCCTTTCCCCTTTTCTTCATTTATTTCTTCCGTCTTCCTCGCTTATCTCTCTTCCCTCCCATCCTCTCTGATCTAGCGCCCGACCACACGATTCCCATGCCTCTGCATATGCTCTGTGAATCTCAGCCTTGCGCTGTCCCTTGCCCTGAGCTATCACCTCCTCCTCCATGCTCTGCCACCGCCTCTCTTCGCTCACTGACACACCGGGCCTGCTGGCAAGGTTCGTCTTCCATCTCGCGTGCCCGCACTAGCTACAACACGGTCATGCTGCCCCCGGTTTCTGACGATCGCACCCACCATTCCTCTCTGCTCCTACCAACTCTCATTTACCCGTCGCCTCAACGCAACACATCTCTTCCCCATTGTCATCTTCCGCGCCTCGCGTTCCATGGTGAGTAATCAAGTCAAGCCGTTCGGTTGCATTTGCAAGAACTCATGCTCTATCCTCAACCATCTCGTACCTACAAAGCCCCCCCAACCGCGCCTTTGCTCTTCAGCTTGACGCTTTGTTCTCTTGGACGCATTTCTTGAGCACTTCGCTCACAGAAACACCAAGAAACCGAAGTCATATGCGATGTCAGTGAGCATGTCACTATGTTCTAGCAACTCCGGTGAGCTTCTCTCCTCGCCAACTCTGTCACAACGCGTCTTACCTTTGTCTTAAGCACCCTACTCATTTGATTGACTTTTCGTGCAGTGGATCACTCAGGCTAGGCCTTCTTCCTCTCCAGCCAGGATGCCGCCGTAAGCCTTCCTCTCTCTCCGGCAAGTCGTACCTCAATTCCATTCACCCATACCTCCGCATGCATGCAAGCAAGCTCATACGCACCCTTTTGTAGCTTCACTATTGCCAAAAATCGCTATCGTCGTGGGCCTCTTCACTACTGACAGGGTCTCCAATGCCAGCCTCCTCCGTGCCTTCCTGAGTGCCGTTGTCATCTTCGGTTAGTTCCTCCTCCCCCATAGAAGCTCTCCTAACACCGAATCGAGCCCTAGTAGCTCATAGCCCTGTAGTGCCATTCCACTACCTCCATCACCGCAGAACCTTGCCATTGGTCACCCTATCCTCCAAGTTGGGCCTCGATGTTTTACCTAGGCAAGCGGGTCGAGGTCTCAACTCCATTTTGGCTCATGCCCTGTTTGCCGAGGAGTCCCTCGCCAGCGACGAGCTATGGTTCTCTTGGGAGGAAGAAGAGTATTGTAGTGGTAAGAGTGAATAAGAGTAGAGCTAAAGTTGGCGAAGTCAAAAAGAGAGCTAAAGTAGTCAAAGTCAAAAATAGAGCTAAAGTAGTCAAAGTCAAAATGAGAGAGAAAATAGTCGAAGTTAAAAAGAGTGCTATAGCGGTCAAAGCCGAAAAGAGTACATGTAGTCAAAAAGAGCACTGTAGAATATATGTAGTCAAAAAGAGCATTGTAGAATATATGTAGTTAAAAAGAACGCTGTAGAGTACATGTAGTCATAAAGAACACTACAACAGACGAAGGGTATTAGAAGTCGGAAGAACACTGTAGTAGCCGAAGAGTGTTAAAAGTCGTAAATAGCACTGTAGCAGTCGAAGAGTGTTAGGAGTTATAAAGAGCACTGCAGCGGCTGAAGAGCGTTAGAAGTCATAAAGAACACTGTAGTGCATGAAGAGCATTAGAAGTCATAAAGTGCACTGTAGCGGCCAAAGTGTGCTAGAAGTTGTATAGAGCACTATACCAGCTGAAGAACGTTAGAAGTTGTAAAGAGCACTATAGTAGCCGACGAGTGTTAGAAGTCGAAGAGAGCAATGTAGCAATCGTAGAGTGTGAGAAGTCAAAAACAGTACTGTAGTCGATCAGAAAAGAGTACTGTAGCACTCAAAAAGAGATGATTCAAACCGAGCCAAAACTCAAACACTTATAATTTTTGTATATGAACTCCAATTTAGTGATCTTTGTTTCTAAATTCTTATAAAATCATGATCTTTCTAAATGTATGAAAATAATTAAGTTTTGTCTCTACTTAAATTTATTTGGCTCTTATTTACATTTATCTGGATTTTCATCGATTAGACGACGTTGCGCCAGACAACTTTGAGAATGCGCCTGAGACATTATCTGAGCAGCAAGAACAAGGCAAGCACCCCTTTAACCATGTTGATTCTAGTATTTTAATTATTGTATATTGTTTGTGAAATCTATTATGCATGTGTGTATGATCTGTTAAAATTGCTATACTATGGGTAATGATAGTTACAACCACTTGTATGCATTACACCTCTTTGAAATTTGTATGCTCACTGTTGTAACCTTTAGAACATGGTTAGACATTAGCTAATATCAAAAATTGGGTATATTATATTGAGTACATATTGTACTAGTTTCTGCTAAGTTGAACTTTCGAATAAAGTTACATGTGGACATGGTGGTTTCAAAATGTTAGACTAGAGAAACCTTTGTTAGTTTGGTATAAAACAAAATAAAAAACCTAGTTTTTTGGATGCGGGTGAGTTATATGATAAACTATCAAATGTGAGGAGGAAGCCCTTTGTCTCAAACAAATTGGGATAGACTACGAATGAAATCTTCTCAAGGTCAAACAGTTGAGAGCCTTGAAATAAAAACCTGCAATGCTAAACCCTAAGCTGTACATTCTCTTATTTGAGCTGAGAGCCTAAAACACTACTCCTAACTTTTTTATGGTTCTGGTACATGGATCGCTAACTTCCATGTACTCGTATCCAAAGCTAATTCTTTAAATACATTCCAATCCCTCAAGTCTATTTTAACTGCTTCCTCCCATGTCAGTCTTGGTCGACCTCTACCTCTTCTTATATTTTCAATATGCCTTAAAATACCACTACGTACCGGTGCCTCAGGAGGTCTTCGTTGGAGATGTCCAAACCATCTCAAGCGATGTTGGACAAGCTTCTCTTTAATTGGTGCTAACCCCACCCTATCACGTATATCATCATTGCAGATGCAATCCCGCCTTGTGTGACCACAGATCCACTGCAACATCCTCATCTCTGCTACACACATTTTCTGTATATGTTGTTTTTAGTCGCCCAACATTCTGCTCCATATAGCATCGCGGTTCTGATCGCCGTCCTATTGAACTTACCCTTTAACTTTGAGGCACTTTTTTGTCACACAGGACACTAGATGTTTGGCGCTATTTCACCCACCCCACTCTTATCATGTGGCTCACGTCTTCATCAGTCTCACCGTTTCACTGTAGCATCGATCCCAAATAACGAAACGTGTACTTCTTAGGCACTACTTGTCCGTTCAATCTATCATCTCCATCATCTGCCCTAGCACCACTGAAATCACACCTCATATATTCAATTTTAGTCCTACTAAGTCTAAAGCCTTTAATTCTAAGGTCTTCCTCTACAACTTGAGATTCCTATCAACACCTATCCTACTCACATCAACCAGCACCACATCATCAGCGAAAAGCATACACCAAGAGATATCTCCTTGTATGTCCCGTGTGACCTCATCCATCACTAGGGCAAAAATGTATGGGCTCAACGCTGACCCTTGGTGTAGCTCTATCTTAATAGGAAAGTTATTAGTAACACTACCACATGTTCTGACATTAGTCACAACATTTTCGTACATGTCCTTAATTAGGGTAATATATTTTGTTAGGACTTTTTCCTTTCGGAGTGCCCACCACATGACTTTTCTTAGCACTTTATCATAGAATTTCTCTAAGTCAATAAATAACGTGTGAAGGTCCTTCTTTTGCTCCTTATATCTCTCCATCAACAGTCGTAGTAAGAAAATCGCCTCCGTGGTCAACCTCCCAGGCATAAAACCAAACTGGTTCATCATCACGCTAGTCACTTTTCTTAAATGACGCTCAATCACTCATTCCCAAAGCTTCATTGTGTGTCTCATGAGCTTAATTCCTCTATAATTAGTACAACTTTGAATGTCTCCTTTATTTTTGAAAATTAGTACTAATGTGCTCCTCCGCCACTCATTTGACATCTTGTTCAAGCTAAAAATGCTATTGAACAAGTTAGCCAAACAATCGCCACTTCTCCTAGGCATTTCTACACCTCAATAGGGATGTTATCAGGCCCCAACGCCTTATCCAATTTCATCCTTTTTAAGATTTCTCTTACTTCTGACTCCTAGATTCTTGAACAAACCGCCTATCGGTGTTGTCAAAAGCATCATCCAGTTCAATCATACTATCATCATTATCGTGGTTGAACAACTTGTCGAAATAATCTCTCCACCTATCCTTAATCTCCTTGTTTTTTACCAAAAGTCTATTAGTGTCGTCTTTAATGCATTTAACTTGGTTGAAATCTCTCGTCTTCCTTTTTTGAAGTTTAGCTATCTTATAGACACCCTTCTCTCCCTCCTTTATACTTAGTTTCTGATAAATTTCCTCATATGCCTTGCCTCGTGCCTCACTCACCGCTTTCTTCATATTCTTTTTTGCTGCTTTGTATTTCTGTACGTTGTCATCGCTCCTATCATGATGCATGTGCTTGTAGCATATCTTCTTCTCCTCAATAGCCTTTTGCACTTCCTCATTTCACCACCATATGTTTTTTGGTTCTCCTCTTGTCTCTTGGGTCACTCCAAGCACCTCCGTAGCCACCTTCCTAATGTAAATTGTCATATTTGTCTACATACTATTCGCTTCGCTATTCGCTTCTCCCACTTCCCACGTCCCTTCCGTGACCATCCTCTTCTTAAACGCATGTGCGGTATCTCCAACGCTATATATGCTCTAGCATTAGCTGATTAAAGTTGTGTAAGTCTAGCCTTGCATTATTGTAGGCATAGAAAAAGTAAGGCCATTCCGAGTGATAATCTGCTTGTAGGGGCTACCATACCACAGATGGAAACAAAGCTTGCTAATACAGCGGTGAATACTTACTTAAGGGACAGACTCCCTAAGTGAGGGTCTGTCATTCAACTCACTTAGGGCACCCAAGTGAGGGTTTGTCCATTCATCGGGCTAGTGCAAGGTTAGGACTAGGTGACCTAAAAACTATATGATAATCAACTTTCGTCACATGCCAAAGAAAGCGTGAAGTTGCTGATAGTACAATTGATTATCTCATGTGAAAAAAGTTGTACAACCTTTGCAAAGTGTTAAAACTATTTAAATAGTCGTACTTGTGGTCATGAGCATGCTTGGATATAGCCATAATAGGTATAGTTTTCATTTTTAAAACTGTTTTACTGAACATAATAGGATAGCATATACGTCTAATCGTGTGTCGTGCCCATGGGTGGGAATTGTACGATGTTCGCAACCGAGGAAGGCTGTGAATGGATTTGATATACTATTATGGAAATTACATAAATGTTATTTCGTTATATGTCAAATGCTCTTTACAATTCTATTGCAAATTATTACTTATCAATATTGCAAATAAAATTTGATTCATGCTAAAAATAACTTAGCATAGAGTTTCATTCTTTGACAGTCTTGTATATATGTATAATTTTACGATACACTACAAATCTTGCTGAGTACACAATATGTACTCAACATTGCCTAAATTATTGTTGATCAGAGAATGAAAAAGAATATATACCCGACGATGCGTACTTTGCCCCCCAACTCTGGGGACTTTGATGATGGGTTTTTTCGAGCCTAATCCCCTAGTCGGTTGCCTATGAGCTATGGTGGCATACCGCTTGACTATTTTTTCTTTACTTGTCTTCCGCTGCGATTTACTCTTAATTCTGATATTTAGTTGGCCAGTCGACCATGTGTTGTAAACTTTACTATGCATCGCCTATATATCACCCTTTGTTGTAAATTAATTATGTGCGATATGTATGAATGTAATCTCAATGATGTGAATATATGTACTACCTACTGATTATGAAACTAGTATAGAACACATACGGTGATTTTAGGTGTTCCTCACTCGGGGTCCCTGCATTAATAGAATAACTGAATAGAAATACTAGCTGGTACTTATTTGCCCTTAACAAATTTTATCTTGTTAGGTTTCTGTACTAAGTATGTAGATATGTATACTACCTCACATTTTCACATGATATTTTGCCCGAATATATATATGTATACTATGTATGTATATATGTATACTACCTCACATTCAGTCTCAAGTAGACCGGAAAGAAATAACATGATTAAAGGATAGGATTCTGTCACACATATATGCATTACCTTCCTTCTTAAGTCTTTGTTAACATCTTGCAGTTGTTGTTCCTGCACAACTTATTGAATTGGTTAGTAACTTAGTATCCTGGGACCTAGTCTATAGATAAGCCAAAACCAAAGAAAGAAAAGTATCACATGCATTTTACCTTACGCTTGAGCTCAAAGAGCTGATCAAGTAACTGCTGGTTCTGTACACATGTACACACAAATAGCTAATCAGAATAACATTTAACACATTAAATTTGATTTTGTACGGGCTACTTCCATAACAAAACAACAATTGGAGCATATAGCATGTATCCCTAGAACTTGCCAATTAAACCGTCAGGGCATAAAGGATACATGAAAATATGATCAACTTGACTATACCTTTGTCGACCTGATATGCTTGAGGGATATCTCAATTTGGCTCTCAAGTTGCTCAAGCTCTTTCATGCTAAGTGGACCCAAGTCCTCACCAAGAATATTTCTGTAGATCAAGCTCAAATTAGGCAGTCTTGGTAACAAAACATATTCTAACAAATTGATGTATATATAGATGGCTAGGGACTACATAGTTTGACAGTTACCTACCTCTGAGTGGTTTGTAGGAACTCAACTCTTGTCTTTAACTTCAAGTACTCCTGGTAATTACTCTAGTAGAATAAGGAAATTAAAACCAGTTAATTCGGGTGAAATCATGATTTTGGTATAGAACCATGTATAGCTAGTACTTACGGACTTTCATAAAAACTTAATTAGGAGATAATAGGGATTAGGGAATACTAAAAAAAGGCAATGTCATACTACATGCTAGTAAAAATTATCTACTTGAAGGTTGATAATAGAACTTACATAGCATGCATGCATGCACACCTACTGGCCATAAGGAATGCTGAATGTTGGCACGGCTTGGGGACACATTAAGTCTCATCCTCTATAGGCAACTCAAACATATAGTTGAACAAAAGGAGCACATAGGTACAAGTCTTGTTTACCCCATGTTAATTAATGTACTGTAAAATGTTAATTTGGAGACAAGTCCGTTTCTACCATAAATTAATTGCCTTCTCTGATTTTGATGCATGATATCTATCATGTGAGCTTATGTATGTCAAATGTTCAGGCCTTTCATATAATTCTAATGAAGATTTTGTCCTGTGGGGGGCGGGACAGATCATATTTTTCTCATCAAAAAGAGCTAACGACCTTGTATTGAAGCTACTTTCTTCTTCTTAATGCAATGACACACAATTCTTTTGTGTATTCTAGTATTGAAGCTATTTTCTCCTTAATGCAATGACACACAATTCTTTTGTGTGTTCTAGAAGAAAAGAAAATAGAGACATATCATACCTTACTACTCACTTTTTTGTAACATGATTTATAACCCATGGAACGATGCAAAATTATCTTTTAGACTTAACAAAATATTGTTCTCATCTATTGGTACCGGGTTTGAATGGACAGATAATTACAATTAGCAATACAGCTGTAAGAAAATGAAAAACAGAGAAGTTACTAGAGAATTAATCCTAAAATTGGAAAATGTGAGTATGAGACCAAGCTAGAGGACGCATTTATAAGATTTATAAGTAACAAATCAATAACGGAAATCCAAAAGGTTCTTTAGTGAGACTAGCTTATGGGATGAACCAAGGACCAACCCAACATGTTGACCAATACATAGGATTGATAAAGTTTATATGTGATGGAAAGTGTCAAATTATGAGTTACTTGATTTATTTTCTGCAAAAATCTTTTTGGCTGAGCTAGTTGGTGTATAAAACTCGACTGAATAACTAAGCACAATCAGAGGTACTAAGCAGCCTTGAAGTATTAACACACAGCCTATATGATACAAAAGGATAATTAATATTCTATATGTTGATTTATTATCCAATCTTGTTCATGTAACTGTACATCAACTCGAATAAGCTAGAGTGTTTCTTATTTTCGTAACTGCCAAACAACTATTTGGCATCAAATAAAGGGAAGCAAAAAAATATATCTGATGAGTATGTCATGAGTCTCATGTGAGTAATGTGACTCATGAAATTAAAACTTGCTTGACTGTCGCCATATATTGTATGTAGAAATGCATCATCGGACCATTAACCAAACCTATATCTATGTCTGATTCATAAACTGTATTTGCATATCACATGTTCCATGTTCCATATTTCTAGAAAGACCAAGTTCAATAAAATTTGCATTAAAAAAAGCTCTAAAAATTCATGCATATAGAGCAATAGTGCTGGGAAGGTTACCAAGTCAGTCTCCATTGGAGCAGATGCTGAGTTGTAGTTGCTGCTGCGGTATCGCTCTAGTGTCTTGTACATGCTGTCGCCATAACCAAAAAAAAAAACGATCAGTGGATGATACACTATACAAAAAAAACTCTAACACAATGATTGACGCCATATATATGTTTTTCAAAGGTTTTTAATGCAACATATGGTGTTTAATTAGATACGCAGTCTTAACAAACTTTCAACCAACATTGTGCATATAATAGTTCATTAATTGTTTTACATTATCATGCTTTGAACACATAAAGCTTTACCTTTATGATGCATATATATGTTTGACGTTATTCGTTACATTTTGAACTGTAGAGGCGCATCCCAAGTTTACAGAGATTGGCAAGGGCACATATCTAGATAGATATAAACTAGAGTCAGTGCTCATATAACTCCGAAAATTTAAATTTAGATGTGATCAATTGATCACTGACTCCCATCCTAAAAAAAACTGATCACTGACTGACAGAGTTATATAATTTCTTGGAACATTCAGTTAACCCAACGGCGCGCCGGTCTTCAGTACGCAAGCACATGTAAGTCGTTAGTTATCTTTGCCTCTGCATGCATTGTAATACCGATCCACTCCAGCTAACAAAACGGGCTTGACATTTCTCTCCATCTGTGCATACGATATGACATGATGAGTAATACCAGAGACAAAAAAAAAAAAGGAAGAAGGGGGGATTGGGGCGGCTGGCCTAGGACCCAAACCTGAGCCGACCCAGCCTACACTACCCCGAGTAAGGATAAGCTAGGGGAGCCGTATCATCTCCCTAGCCCCTCCCTGCCGCTGTTATCGTTTTACTTGCTATCACTAGCCATGCACTGTCGCAGCACACTGCTACTGTTGTTTCCGTGCGCCCTTGTAGTGTGCTGACGCCACCCCCATCCCCCTGTCGCGTCACTCTCTCCACCCGGCTACGTCGCCGCCCCGCCAGCACCGCCATCGCCCGGCTATGCCTCGGCGCCACACCATCCGCCTGCACTGGCCACCTTGCCCCCCCCCTCTGCCTAGTTGTGCATTGCCATCCAAAACAGCTACAGTTCAGGAAGAAAGGGGAGGTGGGGGAAGGGTAGGGGCTAGAGCCGGGCTGAGAAGGAAGAAAGAAGATAGGAACTCGAGTCGATGCCAGATCCAACCAACAAGAGCAAGAAGTTGCCCCAATCTAGTTGTTCATCGCTAGAGTAACGCATCGAATCATTTTCCAATATTGGTTTATTGATTTGTGTAGGTTATCGATTTGTTTTAAGGTTAGAGTGGAGATTAGTAGTGTAGATCGTAGTTGAAATTTATCAGAAGTACCATTAATAGCTTGTTTCTATGCGTAGTGTTCCACTATGATTTTGGGGAATTATGCTTCTAGGGATGTTGCTGTCTTGGGATGTATTGGTGATAATTGGGATTGTCCAGTGATGGGTAAATTAGTTATGCTGGGCTTACGGGTAGGAGCGATGCAATGTCATCTATGTGTATGTACTGTTTGGTGAGTTATTGAGATTAGGTAATGATTATTTAGGTAAAGGTTTTGGATCAGTACCGTCGACGCATCATCTCTGAGGTTAAACAGACTAGTGCATAGTAACACGGTAAATTTGATTGATGGTTGTTACTAGTTAAACCTGATGCAATTTCTACCTTTCATTACGTGATGATTATTACTGTTTCATGATAATCTTATAATGGCTATTGGTTGATGGCATGATGATGAATGGTGGTTCATGTTACATGATATATGCTAAAGAGACTTGAGGCATTATATGCATGCATATCGTGGAAATAGATTGCCTGTGTGGGCATCTATGGTCTACTTAGTGTGGACCTCTCATGGGAATGGGAAGAATAAGATTTACTTCAATAGGCACTCCACGGGAGTTGAGCTTGAGGTCTCCATATGAAATAGGATGGCTTGTTGAGGTCCTTATATGAAAAAGGACGGGCTTTGAGTGAACATTGACAGATGCTCACTTTGCTATACTTGTATAAGTTAAAGAAAAGAAAAGTTGAAACATATGCATGTGCATTGCATTTCGTCAATAGAGGTAAAGAGATATCCAAAACTGCTTAATGTTATATGGTTAGTGTAAGTGACATGGGAGAATTATTATTGGAATATGTGTTTGCCAGGCTTAGGATCATCTACATATGGCTTCAATGGTAAGAATGAGTTAATGAAATGTGAATTAAGATGGAATTGTGTGTATGTTAATGTTTACTATTTTGCTATATATCATGAGGGCATCAACCCTAAGGATGCAACCATTACTTCGACCCATTGCACTACATCCCCTACTTCAACAACATCTTCTCCAATTAGACTTTCGGCTATTTCAATTTCATATTTCCCAATTAGACCTCAACTGATCCAACTCCTACTCCTCCAATTGGGCCGAGCAACTCATACGCCTACGAGCCGAGCTACTTCTACTTCACTAGGTCATACTATGTCTACATGTCATAGTGCTACATCATCTATTGTTCGCCCATGGGCATGTATTGGTCGACTTGGCCCATATGGTAGCCGACCCTACCTCTAAATTCCTTCCGTGTGCACCAAAACAATCCAGCGCTGATTCAACCTGACAGGACCGACTTCAAATGCGCATAGAATTCGCATCCGGAGTCCGTTTGGAATGTGTGAGTATAGGATCGAAAGCTTATCCCGTCCTCTTTCCAACGAATCTGGCACCATCCCAAATTCCTTTTGTGCACGTCGGAATCATCAAAATAATCATTTGGTTTTAGAATTAGATATAAAATCGAATATGATTTGATTAGTTTCCATTTGTTGGATAGTTTCCATATGCCAAGAGCTTACGTGCTCCTATAAATAGAGGCTGAATTGGCCATGTAATTCAGGATTGTTTAGCTTAGTTTTCCATTGTGAAACTTTGTCATGTGTTCTTGTGTCGACTAGACCAACAACTGCAATTGCAGGCCTCAACTCTTTGTGTGCATCACTGATATTTGTAATAACATATTGTTATTTATCTTGTTCTTACTTGTTTTTTGATTGTTTGCAGGAATTGAACCTCATGTTCAGGTCAACCGCATCTTAGCACGGTTAGTAATGACAAGGGTGTGTTGTAGTGATTGCATGACGGACTTGATCGTTTTGGTCATGTAACCTCATTGTCAACATCATATCCAATCGAGTTATCATTCTCATCAGAAGATCGGGCCATATCCCCTCATCAATATACTTGTTGAGTTTTGGACTCGTGTTTGTTTTGTTGTTGTTTTTATGTGACCATTGAGACGTCATGCATCAAGAATGGGAGTAGCACCTCTGCACCACATCCAATAATAATAACCTAGAATATCACATCTACTTTCCTTAATATTACCTTAGTAAAGTAATTTGCTAATATGAAACTTAATCAATAAAACCCTCGTAATTGATGATGAACATTAGAAAACTTTTATGGTAATGTATATTTTCTCAGTAATATTCTATTTGTAAGTTTAAATATACTCTCGAACGTATAGTCCCGAGTGTTCTCGGGTGTAAGGTCCCAACTTTCAGTTGTGTCCTGTCTACTCTCATTTATAGTATAGTTGTTTTAATGTGTATTGTTAAACGCATGTTGTTTTTCATTTTGTAATAGTATAGCTAGAGAATGCTGCAAAAATCTAGTCGTGATGAAAGTAATTTGGAGATATAGAGTAGCAGTAGCACTCCAAACTCATGTGTTGAGCCGGTGTGTTCAACACAGTTCAAAGCACAAGCTACTACCTGCAGATAAAACATGATGTACTCAAGTACATGGCAAGGCAAGTTCCAAAATCTTGCTAGCATTGCCAGTGCCGAAGGACAGGTAGTACACTACTGCTACTTGTCTGTCCAGTGTCCACGACTACAAAACCAATCGATCTGCTTACGAATAGAGGATAACTCCTGACGAGCAGATCGATATATATGTTTTTTCTCCATTACTTTTCCTCTGCAGCAGCCGCATGCACGACTATAGAGGAATCTAGACTAGACGGGAGGATAGAGGAATCGATCTAAAACACAAGTCCCCAATGTAACAGTAGAATCTAAAGCAGAAACCACATGGCGAAGGGAGAGAGAGATCTCAAAGACTGGTTCCCAATGGAACGGTAAAAATCTAAACCAGAAACACAAAGCTTAGAGAGAGGGGCAGATCGATCGATCTGCGAAGAACTCCCTAATGGAACAGGAATACACATAGATGAAGCATAACAACGAGAGAAGAAGATGTTGTGTTTGTCCAGATCTGGAGATGCATATATGCAGCTAGATAAAAAAAAAGAAAGAAAACTTCAAGTTTCTTCTCCAAAATAAAACCTCAAGCTTGTTGCTAAGCACTATATGCACGCAATTAATCGATCTTTGATCGACATGCACTAAAGAAAACACGGAAGCTAGAGTTAGAAACAGCCTACAAGTAGAAGGAAACATGAAGAGATCCATCGCCTGCATGCCCTCTTCTACTGACTGCCTTTTTACAGCAACTGGAAGCTCACAGAAAAACAAAAGAGGAAAGGCAAACACCCAGATCGATGATAGAAAGACCGGACCAATCTTCCCCCAAAACAGCAAAAAGAACAGGAGCTAGCTAGCTATATATGAATGAGCCTATATATGTATGATCACACGTAACGGCTAAATTAATCCAAGATCTCTCAAAAACCTTGGCATAACTTATGATGAAACTTTCATGAACACACACATGTATATTAATTATGATGTACTACCATGAGGATGTGGAGAACTCGAAGAGGCGGCCGCGGCTGGAGAAGATGATGAGGGCGACCTCGGCGTCGCAGAGCACCGACAGCTCGTACGCCTTCTTCAGCAGGCCGTTACGCCGCTTCGCGAACGTCACCTGCCGGCTGATCTTGTTCTCGATCCGTTTCAGCTCAACCTTCCCGCGGCCCATCCTCTCTCTCTCTCTCTCTCCTCTCTCTCTCTAGCTAGTTTCTTGACTTCTCCCTAGCCCCCCTCTCCCTCTCCCTCCAAAGATCTCTTCTTGGCCTTCTTCTCTCTTCTTCCTTCTCCCTAGCCTCTCTCTCTCTCTCTCTGACCTTGGGGATGGATCTAGCTTTGCTAGCTATTGCACGTACGGCTGTGTTGTTGCCCTTGCTCCTTCGCCTTTTATCTCTCTATCTCCTGGAGGAGGAAAGTTAATGAGTAGCACAGTGGCGCACAGCGACTGAGCAGCACGGCTGCACGGGCTGAAAGTGCTGTAGCGATTGCACCGTAGCATCTAATCTTAATCTTTTTTATCGGACGGTTCAGAATCATCGAAGTCCCGTGATTGTCTGACTTACCTCCCACACGTCGAGGATCCAAATTAAATCCTGTCTGTTTAAAAGTCTCTTCTCATTCTCTCTCTAGTCGCTGTCTACCTGTCTGGATCGAGCAGTCTTTTTTCCTATTTTAATTAATTATTTATTTAAACAACTGACGGGGTCGGCCGGTACTTACGTACGTGATGGGTCACGATCCGTCGCTGCCTGGTGGGAACCACCCGGCGGTGGGTCTATTCGATCGGCAGGCATGCTCGTGCTCATCGCGCGTGCTGCTGTCCCTGCGAGCGCGTACAGTGCACAACAACGTGGGGACACGTGTCGATGGCCCAGAGACTGTGGCCTCCCAGTCTTTTTTTTTTTGGTTCGTGGCATTTGCCAAAACACATCATAAGATCCATATTTGGTGCTGATAAACACCGTAAATTTATGGTCATTTACCAGTGAACACTGGATCGATTAAGATAATAGTTTTGAGAGGTGAGGAGGGAGAAGCAAAAAATTCCCAACATGCCCTTGTCTTTCTCTCACAAAGCAAAAATTCCCAACATGCCCTTGTCTCGCTTTCTCCCTAATCCCCCTCTGTCATCTCAAGAGCTAGAGGCTACGTCCGACGGCTCGTAGATGTAGCAAGGGTAGAGGTCCAGCGGCGCACTAGTGCGGCCCTAGCTGGGAAGAGCTAGAGGCCATGTCTGATAGCTCGCAGATGTAGCAAGGGTAGAGGTCCAGCAATGCACTGGTGCGGCTCTAGCTGGGTGAGGATGATCACATGCTGGAGCAGACGGTGCTGACGCAGCGCACGTCATTGCCCGACCATGCTGTAGAACTAACGGTGCACTGTGAGCAGCACGTGAACCATGCCTATGCCCAGCCATTCGTGTTGTCTCCTCCCGCTTCCCGCAACTTGAGCACATGCACATCTACCTCACCTTTTCCAAATCTATCCCTTCCTCCTCTCCAATTGCCATGAGAGCTCCATCCACGACTCGTCGAGCTGATCCCCCAATCTGGCGAACCTTTCTAAAATCTGACCATGTCATATTGTGTTCCACATCGTTCTCACCTACTACCCCAAGTTAATTAGATTTTCTTGCTATAGGTGCTCTAAACGGAGTCCTTTCCTTGTTCGGCTCCAATAAGTCTTGCCGTTGTTATTTGTCGCCATTGGTGAGCTACCGTTCAATTGCCTTGAACTAGGGCATCCCATCATCTTCCTCTAAGATTTGTGCACATGGTTGAAGCTTCCATCCATCATAGCGCCACCGCCGCCTTCACCCAAACTGTCGCTGGTCTTTGGTGCATCTCTCACCAAACCGACACCACCAATGAGTTAGCGTCACCATCGCCAATCCATTTTTGCAGTCTCTATGGCTCCGATGTCACCCCTCCATCACCTTCATGCACCACCCAAGCCACCCTTGGACCTCGTTCTCTATCTCAAGGTAGAAGAATGCTCTGGCTCTTACATGTGTGTTATAAAATGCACGACAAAAAAATAGAAGATGAAAAGAATAGGAGATGAGGATTTACATGGAAATCTTTTCCGAAAAAACCATGGATGCACAAAAGCAGAATTTACTATATGAGGGGAGATTACAACATAAGGAACTTCGGCGCATCTCAACCATGTGATTATAGGGGTACATCGTGGACACGAAGATGATCCTAATCATAACCTCTGACCAGTTCGTATTACCGACTAGCCATACATGCCAGAATATATCCTTTAGAGTGAAACTTGATCGGATTCTTCAAGTGGTCGGACCGACCAGATTCGGATCACAAAAATACAACAATGTCTACCTTGAGCTGAATTCCTTCTGTAGCGAAAAAGAACCAAAGAACTTCTCAAATAACTTGTAAAACACTTTTTGTGCGTCAAATGTCCGAAAGGACTATCATGAGTACTAATATTTCAAACTTTAACCTGAGCAGAGCTCAAATTTAGCGGTAAAAACTAGTTATGTCATCATATCAGATGGATTATCATGAGTACTAATCTTTCAAACTTTAACATCACCTTGAGAAATAACTCCTTAGATGAAGTGATATTTGATAATGTGATTTGTTCTCTCAAGGAACATTTGGGTATTTGTAAGACAAATAGCACTTTGACTATCACAGTGGATATTGGTGCGAGATATACTTTCATAAAACTCAATGTACAAACCTCTTAGCCAAATAGCTTCTGTGTAGCCTTCTGAAATAGCCATGTACATGGTTTCAATGGTCAAAAGAGCAATAGTAGTTTGCATACAAGGTTTTCAGCTTATAACATAGCCTCCAGTAGTAAATATATAACTAGTAAGAGATTTTCCCTTACCTAAATCTCCAGCAAAGTCAAAATTCACATATCCGACTAGTCAATCACTAGTCTTTTCAAACTACAAATAAGCATTAGAAGTGCCCCTCAAATATTTGAAGATTCACTGAACAACTCTCTAGTGGTCTTTCTCTGGATTAGCCATATATTTGCTCACAATACTGAAAGCATGAGATAGGCTGGGGCAAGAGCAGATCATGGCGTACATAAGTGATTCAACTGCACTTGCATACGGAACACTTGACGTGTATTTAACTTCTTCAACTATTTACCGCTGAAGAGAGTTCGAAGTGTGCAGTTTACGGATTGTTGGTCGCTTTGGCTTTGTGTATGTTGAAATCACGAAACACTTTTTCAATATACCCTCTCTAACTTAGGTATGACTTTCCAAATCTATGATCTCTGAAGATTTCTATACCAAGAATCTTCTTTGTTGCACCGAGATCCTTCATCTCAAATTCACTACTTAATTGTGCCTTTAACTTTGATATTTCAATCTTGTCTTTTACAGCGATCAATATATCATCAACATATAGGAGCAAGTAGATAGTTGAGTAGTTGACAGTCTTTAAATAAACATAACTATTATAGTCAGATATCTTGAAGCCTTGAGAGATCATAAAGGTGTCAAATCTCTTGTACCATTTATCTAGGTGATTGCTTTAACCCATATAAAGACTTCTTCAATTTGTATGCAAAATTCTCTTTTCCCATAATAACAAAATCATCTGGTTGCTCTATATACATGTGTTCTTCTAACTCCCTATGTAAGAACGCAGTCTTAATATCTAGTTGCTCAAGCTCATAATCATGCACAGCTACAATACCAAGTAAGGTCTAAATGGAACTATGTTGCACGACCGAGGAGAAAACATTTGTAAAGTCAATACCTGAAATTTGGTTGTATCCTTTAGCAACAAGCTTTGCCTTATGCCTGACCTGATCAGTCGGAAATATGCCTTCCTTCTTCTTGTAAATCCACTTGTAGTATATGGGTTTCTTTCAATCGGGAGCTCGACCAACTCCCAAGTGGAATTCTTCTTGAGCGATTTTATTTCTTCATACATATCAGTCATCCACTTCTTTGATTCATTAGAGTAAATAGCCTCTGAATAAGTTGAAGGTTCAGTAGTGACTTCAATGTATTCTACCATGTTCAAACAATAAGCCACACTATTAACTTCTTTAATTAACCTCTTTGAAGGCTAGATTTTCCTCCTTTCCTGACCAGCTACAACAAATTGATGGTTCTAACCTATTCGTGTGCCAAAAATGTTGGTCGAAGCTAGAACATGGATATCGTGTATTCTCATTGTCAGCCTCTAGTGAGAATCTGAATCAATAACATGCTCCAGCTGCACGCTAGACTTCTGCAGCTTCTCAATGGGAGCATCACTAGTTGTAATTTTTTTCAACAGAGCAAACTCATTAAAAGTAATACTTTTGCTCACAATCAACTTTTGGGTCTTAGGATTCACAACTTGTAGCCTTTAACTTCAGGCTTATAGTTGAGGAAGATGCACTGAATGGCTCTTGGTTCAAATTTACCTTTATCAGTATGAACATAAGTAGGACAACCAAAAAATTCTTATGCTTGAGTAGTTTGTAGGAGAACCAGACCACATATCGATCGGACTTTTCTTATTGATGGCAATGTTCGGTGATCAATTAATCAGATGACATGTAGTGGAAGTGGCTTTAGCTTAAAAACTTTTTGATAGATGAGACATGGACAACGTGTAATGCACTTTTTCAATGATGGTTCTATTCATGCGCTTGACCATGCTATTCTATTGAGGTGTGCCTAGAACTATGTAATGCCTTACAATGCCCCCCGATCGCCATATGGCTTCAAATTCCCTCGAACATAATTTCATGCCATTATTTATTCAAAGTTTCTTGACATGCTTACCAGTCTATTTCTCGATCATAATCTTCCACTCTTTGAATGTCTTTAACATGTCAAACTTGTGCTTAATAAAGTATGCCAAAACTCTTCGAGAGTAGTCGTTGATGATTATCAGTATATAATTTGTGCCTCCAAGGGATGGAACATGGGACTTATCCCATAAATCAAAGTGAACATAATCTAATATGTCTTTTGAAGAGTGATTTGTAGAATTAAAACTCACCGTCTTCTATTTAACAAAGACACAATGTTCATAAAACTTTAACTGGTTGATGTCTTCACCATCGAGTAGACTTCTTTTGCACAACTCCTTTAAGTTGGCTTCACTCATATGCCCAAGATGCATATACCATAGACTTGTTCGATCAGCATCGAACAACCTGGTCAAAGCTACCTTCTCAGTTAGGGTATTGCCTCGCAGATGACATAGATTGGCAGCCTTTATATCAGCCTTCATCATAATAAGAGCCTTTGAAGATCTTCAGAACTCTATCTCCACCTGAAAACTCGTACCCTTTGGTATTAAGAGTACTCAACGAGATAATATTCCTCTTCAAATTTGGAATGTATTGGACCTCTAACAAGTTCTGATGGTGCCATCAAACATCTTAATCTAAATAGAATTGATGCCTACAATCTTGCATAGTGTATTGTCATGTTGACACTAATTCACTGGGAATAGCCTCATAAGTAATGACCCAGTCATGGTACGGGCTCATGTGGAAAGTGCAAGCTAAATCAAGAATCCATTTATCACTAGTTTTGGAATCACCAGTAATGGCGACAAGAATCTCCCCTTCAAAACCTTCTTTTGTGACAATGGTGGCCTTAGCTTCATCATTTTGTTGATCTTTCTCGAAATTATTATTCCTCTTCTCCTTATTTTGAAGTTTCCGGCACTCGGAGACATCATGTTCACCCTTTTTGTAGTAGTGGCATGACTTCTTGGTCTTAGACTTCGAATGACCTTTGCATCTGCTCAAGCTTCTTCCTTTGGAATCACTGGTTGGACAAACCTTCTCCATGTGAATTCGAGCTCTCACTTGAAACCATATTTTTCATCTTTTCTTTTGCATACATAGCTTCATAAACCTCCTTCAGAGTAAGAGTATCTCGACTGTCATCTCCTTCGTACACTTTAAATCCTTCATCTTGAACTCATATTTAGCGCATAACCTTCACTAATAAATAAGATACCCCAGAGAGTATCATGCTAGCTGTCATTAGGGTGTCATCAAACTTTTGAAATTAAATATTGCCAAAGCCTCCACAATATACGATGATCACAAAATGTTATTACGAGTCTAACATATTTCATACCTTAAGAATCTATAGAAATCACGAATGAACTAACAAACATTGTCTACCTTTTTTTAAAAAAAAATAGCAACCTACAAACAAGATTTGCTAAATTTATTACCTTCAAGAATTGTCATTTACTCCCTCACAATTATTATTATTTTAAATAAAATAATAATAATAATATTATTATTTTAAATCGCTCAACCGTTGAGCGACTTGACCACGTGTCACCCAACGGTTAGATGACTAGCCTAAGTCGCCCAACCGTGAAGCGACACATGGTCAAAACTGTAAAAAAACACAGGTAAAATACTATAATTCGAAATAAAAAATAGATTATTTAAAAATTACTTTATTCTCTAACCTTGTGATACACCGCAGTACACATGGTTTTAGTCTCATGGGCTAGCCACAAACTCTCATTTCGTTTTCAGGCCTTTCTTTTAGTTTTGGTTTATGGCTTATGGCTGCAACTTATGACTTGTGTGCTGTTCGCAAAAGAGAATATGGAGTAACAAAAACTCGTGTGCGGTTTTGGCCGATACAAATAAAGTCACTACAGTGTGTATTATAATCAACTTGTAGACTTCGTCTTAGAAAGATACTTCGTTTAAAAATGAGTTACTATAGAAAAACTAAAAGACAACTTTAAAAACTGGAAAGGATATACCCTTGCTCTAAAAATCGGCCTTTCTTTCATTTCATGTGAGGCATGCTTTTGGCTGTGTACGTAGCTAGCTAGGCCGGTAGACGCAGTAGGTTACAAAGGAAGGAGATAAAAAGTTTGTGCATATGCAGCGTGGAGTACGTGCACAAGTTACTACAGCCGAAATACAGTGCCTGTTATGACCTAGTTGCGATGATCATGATGCATATACAGCCGCTGGTAGTATCATTTAATGTGCTACCTATTGTTAGTTTTACCAATGTAGAATAAAAGAGATCAACGAGTTCGCCATGCTAGTGAAATAGGAATATATAGGATATATGGAGAATGAAGAAAATAAGTGTAATCGAAAAGGATGCTGCTTTTCCCGAGATCTCCTCACCTCCAAGCAACAGCCTAGATTCATCCTAGATGCTTGGAGTTTGGTCTTTGGAAAGACCACTAAGGCCGGTCAGTACTCAGTACCTCGCCGGGAGTTTGTCCAATCAATCCGAGACGTCCATTTGACATGTACAGGGCTAGGTATATTAATATATTGTTGACTACGAGGGCTCGTTAATAGAGGAAGATTATCGCGCCAAAACGGTGCCTAAGGTTTTGCCAATTGGGCACACAGCTTCTAGATTGGGGGAAAAACAAGAAGGGCAGAGGAGTACAATATGATGTACAAGGTTTAGCGCTGACGGGAGCTATATATGCACTTTCTGGTTATTTTCTTACTCCTCGAGGGTTCATTGGGCTCCCCAACCTTAGATCCCAAGTGGTCAATTGGACTGGTACTGGTGGGAGAAGGGTGGCCAATGACGAATAAAACTACGGGGGCTCGAGTTTTGAGGGTTGCGAAGGGTGCAGCGGTGATAAGAAAGGTCGTATGATTAGGATTGTCTTCACGTCGGTAGGACTAGGAATATCATTATGGTTAAAAATATGAGCTTTTTTAGATACTTGGAATAAATACGAGTTATTTATTTTTTTAATTTAATGGGTCAAATTAGTTAAAATTTAGTTCTACTAACATCGACAGTACTAACAGTAGAATCCTAAAAATGGTAAAATTATAAAGAAAACAAGGTCTTGCGGATGCCATGCCATGCAGAAAACGGTGCCTCACTGGGGCGTCCATGCTCACGCGCCCAACTTCTCGCATCTTCATCGCGCTGCTCGCATATGTTCCCATACGTACACTGACCAAAGCTTATCTTGTTTGCTCGCTATTCATTGCTCCATGGAGGCCTCACTGTCTCGTAGCGACAGCTTCTCCCATGGATGGCTTAGGTGCAAGGTGCTGCTGCGCGTAGTTGTCCTTTGAGCGAGTCGACGCTAACGCCGACCTCGGGCATTCTTTCGATAGCTCAGTGTCTTTCATTGACATGGACCTTGCAAATATCTTCCCAATGTGGTGGATGTCGACGGCAGTGGAGGATGACAACGACGATTTCGACTTCAGCTTGTAGCCATGCGCCGGCGCGCAGTACTCCCCGTTGTTGGTCAGCACTGGCCGCATCTTCTCTGACGGTCACCTCCTTGAACACACTATCGATGTACGAACTGCACTTCAGCGTGCTGATGACTGGCGGTGTCCTCTACACGCTGAACACCTGGCACGACGCGGCCAAAGCCAACCTTCCTCTTCTCATCGTGATCACTGATGGTGAAAACAGCAACAACGATGGCGTGTTGGAGTATGACGCTCTTATGAGGAGTGCGCAACTTCGACATCAGATGGTCCTCACGGAAAAAAATAGGATTTACAAAGAAAAGTCCATTATGCCTATATAAATCAACGGTTAGATTTAATTTGTACTATCGGTAAAATGCGTAATGTAAATTTTTTTAAACAAATACACCTAAAAAATCATGTATTCAAATATTATAGGATTTGGGCAACTATTAAGTATCATCCTACGTTAGGTTCAGGATCATAGGGTCTGTTTGGTTGTCTGCATGGGGGTGGCTCGCACCAGCGCATGCAGGAAGATGGTGTTTGGTTGCCTGCATAGAGGAGAGAGACTGCATGAGTGGATGCAAAAAATCAACTGGAGCTAGGCTGAGGAGCTTCCCTCCTCAGCCTGGCCACGCTCATGCAGCTGCATGAGCACATGCAGGCAACCAAACAGCCCCATAATAGCCCAACAGTACAGACCAGATCCTGGCAACATTTGCGACGGGTATGGGTGGAGGAGATTTACAAAGGAAAAAAAACACAGACAAATAAAGACGATGTCTACTATACCCAAAAAAAATACAAAGAGTAGATTTTACAGTGAAGCGTCAACTAATCTAGCTCGTTTCACCATAGAGGATATATATAATTGTAGTACAGTAAAAACAGCTGGGCTGGCTGGTCCTGGGGGTGACCATTGCTTCGCCTTGCGTTGCCCCCCTGCCTGCTCATTGCCCGTCGATCGATCGATGGACCGAGATCTGTCCGCACGACGCGTGGGGCGGGGCGGAGCGCGAGGCGAGGCGATGGATTGGTTACTGACGCCGGCCAGTGCGTCGAGCATGCGAGCGCACAGGGGGGGGGGGGGTTACTGTACTGTACTGTGCGTGGCAGTGGGCTTCGCTGCAGGGCCGTACCCTGGGGGTCTGGGGCACGTGTCGACCCCTGTCTGGCCGGGAGGGGCACAACCCTGACCGGTGGTTCAGATTCCTCCACCTCCCCGGCCGGCCTCCCCTTGTCATCCGTCTCCTGCTGCTGTTGGGAGCAGTGCATGCAGCAGCAGCAGCAGCTAGCTAGCATGCAGATCCAGGGCCATCACCTTCGTAATATTTCGATGGCGATTTGTGGAGTACTGTACTGTCATCTTCACGGTGCGAAACTATGAACTGTGTAGTCCAAGGCAAGGCAAGGCAGCTAGCTAGGTGAGCGTGTACAGTAATGGTAGAGAATCTGGTTCTCATGAAGAGGTCACGAGCTCGTTCTCCTCATGCAATGTTGTTGAAATTGTGGTCCCCAATGGAATTGGAGATGCCTCGGTAGAATCCTATTGTAGGATCGAATGTAAATATTTAAGATCCTGTTGGTTCTACAAAAAAAAGATAATCCTTTTTCAATTTGCAGTGTATGAGACGAAAAATAATCCTTTTTCAATTTGCAGTGTATGAGATGCCTCGATAGAACCACGTTTTAAGATCGAATATTAAAATTTAAGATCCTATTGATTCTACCAAAAAAATCCTTTTTCAATTTGCAGTATATTCCTATATATTGGTACAAGTGTTTATTTGGACATTAGACACCTAATTTGATTAATAAATGTCTATCCTATTCACAACTAGAATCGCGATTTTGATTCAAAGTCATCCGGATGATTCCATGACTAGAATAATGATTTTAATCATCTTGCCATTAATTACCATTTTACACTAAAAATTAATTAAATAAATAATCAAATTAATTTTTTACTATTCCAAACATCATGATCTTAATGTCTAAACCATCAACTACTTAGTACTTACCACACAACTTAAATTGAGGGCTAGGATATACTTTGTATTTCGTAATCTTAGAAGATGCATGATTCCACCACCATCCTAAATTCCTGCAGGAATTTCATAGGAATTTTACATTAATTTTATAGAAAATTGCAAGAATTTTATGAGAAAAAGTTCAAATTTCTGTAGAAAATTAGGAAAATTGACGCATTCCAAATGGAGCCTCAGGGGTTTGCTTCGGTATCTTACAACTTCCTCCAGAGAGCTCGCTTCTTAGAGATTTCGCATTGAAGCTTAACGCCCACGATTTTTTTCCTAAATTCCTGTAAAAATTTGAGCTATTTCCTCGGGTGTATTTTATGTTACAAACGGGGCATATAAGCTTGGGAAATAAAGCAAACTGCAAACCAGCCGGCTCCTGACGTGACCTGGCTGGCTGGCTGCTCCAGCAACCATCGACGTTCTAGCTTTTAGAAGCCAAAAATTATTTAAAACACATTTGCTTTTTAACATAGACTTTTTTCTTTTGCATTATCTATAGAGATAAAAAAACACTTTTTTTATTTTTTTTCTTTATTTTTTTAATTAAATATAAAAAAATTGACAACGGCTACAGCATCATTCAACCAAAAACTAATCTAATTGAACAGGGTCTAAAGAGTCACGTTCTTCGCAATAGAAGAGCTATTGACTTTTCAGTTTCAGACGGCCCTACGCTGCGACGAAGCTGTCACTTCATAATAGATGCTGCTTTACACAATTACTCCAATGATCCAAATCATGGCACATGCATATGTACTAGCTGGAAGATCAGCCAGATTTGATAGCACATTACAAACATAACATTTGCCATTTGGAGTGTTCCCTAATGCCTGTGGTTAAAACGGGCATACCGGTTTTTGACAGGCATCACTTTAAGATTACCGTTTTACCAAACAATTGCTTTTACATTACATACAAGGTTATGCTACTTGTTAATACTATACAGTGGATGGCACTTGCTCACTTGCTCTGCACAACAAAAATATAGATGGGGAGTAACTCTTCTACCTGCCAATTCCAAGATTTTGGTAGGGAGTAGGTGCCGTGGTGGTACATGTAGCAGAGGGGGAGAAGTGCGCCGAAATTGTAGCAGATTACAGCACCATGTTCTGCTGCTGGAGCCATACCTGAATGGCGGAACGAAGTGCATGATTGGGAATGAGCTCGTCGTGTTGAAGCTGCAAGTTGATCATTGGAGATGTGCCGCGGCCGGTGCCGAGCCAACTCCTGATGGCCTCAGCTTAATAGGTGAATCTGTTGAAAATAATCTTGTTTTCTTTGTTGCTAGTAGTATTTGAGTCGGTTTAATGCATATAAGTTGTGTCTGTATATAAATATAGAGGATAGAGTAAAAAACCGAGTTGGTGGTAGAGTCCATTCTGCAATCAATGTATTGAGTATAAGTAGCAGAGCAATGTAAACGAGAAAGAAGTGAACAAGAGCGATAGGGTGTGATCAAAAAGTTAAGGGAAAGAAAAAAAGAAGAGAAGCGGAAGTACTTTGGTTCCTGGGAAAACGGACTGTGTTCACGTGCTTTATCGAGTGCTCGAAATCATCGAAAACCAATGGTGCTCGAAGGTAATGAGTGTAGAGTACTCGAAGAGGCGACAAAGTGGTTGTGGTCAAAGGCGCTGGTGTTTGCAGTCGAAGTATCGAGTACTAATAACTCGGTTAGGAGTACGTGCAAAGCGCAGCGGGAACGTGGTCGTAAATCTTATCAAGGAAAAGCTATGAGCACGTACGCAACAAAGAAGGCGTGGTCGTTATGAGGATGTACTGATCGTAGCAAGGCTACAAGTACGAGTCGATCGGGAAGACGCAGTCGTAAGCAGGAGTGGTCGTTACTCGGTTACAAGTACGTGCACAGTAGCAAGGAGTTGTCGTAAGCAGCTAAGTAGTCGTAAACCATAACGTGGTCGTAAACGAGCTATAACTACTAAGATCGAAACTTCATCGTGGTCGTAAACATCAAGGGCCAACAGAATCCATCCGCTGCAATATGATGATCATTCATGAAATTTTTGCCCATAGGAGCAATGATTAGTGTCATCAGATAAAAGTCCTATGCCCTTATTCATATGGAAGTGGGAATTTTCACAAAAACAAAGCAAATGACAAGTTCAGCTTTAAAATTCAAGTTCTTAGGTATTATCATCTATTCATGTGGGCATGTACAGGGAAAAACCGGAAGATTCCTTTCTACTCACCCGAGATATAGGACAGATGAAATATGATTGTACGCAGTTTTCATCCAGCACAGGTCTGGTGGATGAAGGCGGAGATGGCGTTGCAGCATCCCACATGGTCTCAACGGCTCTCCGCACCTTGCCTGAAAGGTCAAGACAACACCTCCTGCTGAGCTCAGTGCATCTTAGAGCAAGATGTGCGAACTGCTGGACATGCGCATCAGGCCACTCTCCTGCTGAGGTGCCAATTATGGAGTTCAGGTCATCTATCTCCATTGCATCCTCCACGATCTTCTTTATACCAGCAGGAGGCCTTCATGTTAAACAACGCATGACTACAATCCCAACAGAATAAACGTCAGAGTGAGGTGTCATCTCCTTAGTGGCAAGAAATTCTGGGTCCATGTAAAGAGGGGTTCCCGCAGGATGCATGTTGCGGTACAAGGTAGTGCTGTTGGTGCTAGACTGGATTAGGAGGCAAGAAATACCAAAGTTACTTAGCTTACTAAGTAGACATCAAGGACAATGTTAGCAGGCTCGAGATCTCCATGAATGACTGGTGAGGTTTGTTCTTGTGCAGAAAGATCAGCGCTGAATATATCTCTTGCAATAATTCGGACACGAATCTGCCACATCAGAGTTTGCTTCTTATCTGCAGATACAAGAAAATTTTCAAGGGTACCATTTGGTAAGAACTCATAGACATCTGTAGATGACTCTGAGCATGCTCCTAAGAGGGTTACAAGGTGTGGGTGTCTCACTCTATTAAGGATAGCAACCTGCAATGGAAATCCAAAGTAAGACATTCATTGGGTAAGTGGGAATGTCCTTTCAGAACACTTGTCATATTCTACTTCAGTTCTGAACTGGAAAGGAGCTGGATCTCAACTCCTTTTTCCAGTACGACAAAGACAAAGTTAAACATCAGAATGAGAGTGAACTACCTCTTGTTCAAACTGTGATTGTCCCTGTAAACTATCAGGTCTCAGCACCTTTATTGCAACTGTCATGTTCCAGAGGACACCTCTGTATACGCAGCCAAACCCACCATCCCCTATCTTCAGTGAACTACGGAAATTTTCTGTTGCACACTCCAATTCAGATGATGAAAACTCACAGTGCATTGCTGTAACTAAAACCGAAAGCATCTGGCCTCTTTCTAACAATGCAAACTACAAAAGATATCATACTAAATATAGATTGACTAATATAGAGATATCACACTAATACGAAGTACTGCTAATATAACGATAGCCTTTCCTAATAACTTATCTTCTACCTTATGTTGTTGCTATCTTCTGATTCGGATCCAGCTGCCTCTGCTTCGGTTCTGGCTATTGATGTTGCTATTATTCTGGCTGCTGCTGCTACTATTACTATGTCGCATCCAGCTGTTGCCACCGCTGTTGATGATCTCGCCATTGCTGAACTAGTGTTGGTGGCTTGCCATTGACGACGCTCATACACCTTGCCTACAAATATATTCACAACATTTTCATCCTCCTTGCGAAACAGCTTGTTCTCGAGCTGAAACATTGTGTAACGCTCTTTCAACATGTCCAACATGATCCAGTAGCATCGGCTATGGAACAACCCTTCTATTGAACAAGGAGCTCTCAAGACCCTTGATTAAGGTGTGCACGGACAGTGTGGTCGGGCGAATGAACTACGCACCCATGAACAAAATTCAGTAATGCAATTGTCTTGGTAAGAGGTGAGCCTTCATAGTTCTTAAGGAGAGTGACATGAAAGACATCATGAATACGTGCATGAGCTGAAAGTTGAAGGCAATATGCTATTGAGCTAATATATTCCACCACTCAAAAAGGTCCATAGAAACGTGGTGACAGCTTGGAAGAGGAACCTAGTTTGATGGAGGTGGTAGCACAATAATGAAGAAAAAGCCAAACCCATTCGCCAATCTCATAAATAACCTCTCGGTGTTTCTTGTCATGCCGTTGCTTCATGCAATCCTGGGCTTGTAATAGACACTCATGGATTTCTTCAAGAAATTCATCCCGGTCCTTAAGTTGGTGATCTACTGCTGCTACTCGTACTGATCCTGGTTCATATGAAAGTAGTGTAGGAGGATCACAACTATATACCACTTGGAAAGGAGTCGTCTTCAGGGATGATTGGAAGGAAGAATTATAGCAATATTCAGCCCAAGTAAGCCATTGAAGCCATTGTTTGGGTATGTCACCCGCAAGGCAATGGAGATACATCACAATGATGCAATTAACCACTTCTAATTGATCGTCGCTTTGGAGATGAAATGTTGAACTAAGATCTAACTTAACACTAGCAAGATGAAAAAGCTCTGCCCAAAACTTGCTAGTGAAAATTGGGTCACGATCACTTACAATTGATGAAGGAATGCCCTGTAAGTGAGCAATCTCATTGAAGAATGCACGATCAACTGAATTGGCTACATAGGGATGGCCTAAAGCAATAAAATGGGCATACATGGAGAAGCGATCTACCATAGCCAGAATAACCGATTTGCCTCCTACTTTCGGAAATCCTTCCATAAAATCCATTGATATGTCTTGACAAACAATACGGGAAACTTCCAATGGCTGTAAGAGGTCTGCAGGGTGAAAGTGTTTTGTTTTATTGCATTGGCACACAACACAGCCACACACAAAGTCGTGCACCATCTTGTTGGCATGAGGATGATAGAAGGTGTCACGCAAGCAATGGAGAGTTTTTCGGATGCCTTGATGGCCGCTACCATGAGCCTCGGCCAAGACTTGCAGACACAAGGAAGACTCAGTTGGCAAATAAACACGCCCCTCGTACAAGAGCAGCCCATCCACCAAGGTCCAAGCTGATTCAGTTGTGCCGGCTATCACACTATCACGCAGGGCCTGCAGTCTGCAGATCCATTGAAGTGGATAGCTTGGTGCAGATGTCATTGAAAAGAGCAAAGGTTGGTGAAGATATGGCCAAGATAGCTGCTGCTGGTTCCACCCGACGAGAAGTGCATCAACGGCAGCGTTTTGGTGGCTTGGTCTAAATTCCACCTTGAAATCATATCCGAATAGCTTACTCACCCACGCATGTTGAGGTATCGTGGAGAGTCATTGATCCAAGAGGTATTTAAGGCTATAGTGATCCGTACAAACTATGAATGTGCGCCCCTAAAGGTATGGCCGCCAATACCAGACCACTTTGTCAAGACCAATCAATTCGTGTTTGTAGGGTGCCAATTTAAGATGATGAGGTGCTACTACCCCGCTGAAGAAGGCAATAGGTCCATTACCTTGATGTAACACCACGCCAATGCTGGATGCATCATAGTCCACCAAAAAACATTCATCGAAGTTAGGAAGTTGAAGCACAGGACTAGAAGTTAGCGCTGCCTTCAATGCATGGAACACCTCGTTGGCATCCGAAGTCCACACAAAAGATTTCTTCTTCAATAATCTAGTGAGTGGACTAGCCACAGTGCCATAACCCTTGATGAATTTGCGATAGTACCTGGTAAGACCAAGAAAATCGTGAAATGCCCTGACGGTGGTAGGTGTCGGCTAGTTCTCCATAGCCTCTACCTTGCTAGGTTCCATGGCCACACCACCGCCAAAGATGATATGGCCTAGGTAAGCCACGCACTCATCTCCAATTGGCACTTGGAGTGCTTGAGGGCAAGTTTATGTTGGCGCAACAACTGAAGAACAACCCAGACGTGTTGAAGATGTTTAGCCCCATGTCAAACTATAGACTAAGATATCATCGAAGAAAACAAGCACTAAATTACAGATATAGGGCTTAAGAATATCATTCATGAGAGCTTAGAAGGTAGCGGGTGCATTAGTCAATCCAAATGGCATAACCACGAACTCATCATGGCCCAGATGAGTGCGGAAGACAGTCTTCTCAATGTCAGGCGAGTACATGTGTACTTGGTGGTAGCCACTGTGCAAGTCAAGCTTGGTGAAGAAATAGGCACCCTTGAGCTCATCACCATTGGAATTGAAAATTTATCTTTCACCATCTTGTCATTGAGAGCATGATAGTCCACGCAGAAGCACCATGAATTATCCTTCTTGCAAACCAGCAGGACCGACAAAGAGAATGACGATGTACTATCTTGTATGATGCCTTGTTCAAGCATATCATCGCATTAACGCTCAATTTCATCTTTTAATAATTGTGGATAGCGATAAGGATGTAACATTACTGGCTTTGTATCCGAACAAAGATGGATTTGGTGATCATAATGTCATTGCGGTGGTAGCCCTGTGGATCCTCAAAGACATCAGTGAACTCGTCGAGAAATGTTGTCGTTAGGTCTCAATGTCGCCATCGGACAGGTTCTTGACGCACATTTGCTGATGGGTAACCCATTTCTTACCTGTCGCACATCGATGCACAGATGGGGCGCACGTGTAGAGGATCGTCAATGAGCTTGAGGATCTATATAAACATGACACAAGACAAGTTTGATGAGGCGATGGGGTCCCGATCTTCCGATAGGATGATAACTATCGATTTCGGTGGAGATGACTCTTGCGATCCGACTACAACCGTACGAGACGTCACTTGCGCCTTAGCAATCGCTGAACCAACCCCAAGATGTTATCAACCGTGCCAAGAACACGGTTGACCTGACCACGAAGGTCTATTCCTGCATGCAACCGAAGAACACGCAAGAACAAGGATAGTGAGCAACCTGAAACTTGCTAGATATAAAAGTCGCACAAAGATAGTTGAGGTTCTGTAACACGAATCTGTTGGTCTAGCCGACATAAGAGAACGTGGAGTTTGCACAAGGGGCTAAACTGATCTAAACAAAACCTAAGTCCTAGAAACGGAGGCGGCGTCTCCTATATAGTGAAAACTACCAGGGGACGCGTCCCAAAGGGTACACCCTAGGGTTACAAGGCCCATGGGCCCAAGTGGAGGTGGCGCAGTACCCTTTTGACTCGGACTCAGAAACCTACGTGGATTGTTTTGATGATTTCGGCCGGCTCGAATGGAATTTGAAGATGAGGTTGGATCCATTGGAAAGTAGACTTGATAAGCTTTCCATGAAGTACAAGAACATCCCAAACAGAGTCCGTATGAGGAAGTTATGTCCGTTTAAACTTGCACCATTGCAGCAGTCCGAATCCGATTCCAGTACGTGACCAATATGGACTCTTTTGACGATTGCTGCCGGCTCGGATAGAATTTGAAGATGAGGTTAGATCCGTTGGAAAGTAGACTTCATAAGCTTTCCATGAAGTACAAGAACGTCCCAAACGGAGTCCGTATGAGGAAGTTATGCCCGTTTGAATTTGGTACCATCGCAGCAGTCCGAGTCTGATTCCAAAACGTGTCCAGCTCGAATTCGTGCTTGACTTGGTCCCAAAGTGACGTGGTGACCTCCCTTATTCCTTCCATGCATGTCCAGGACTCCATGTCCCTTTGCTTCATCCTTTCCCAAGTTTCTAAGCACAATTAAATCACTTGCATTAGGTAGCAGTCTATTCTTAGTAACATATGAAGGCTGAAGAAACGAATTCACCTTTAGTTCAATCTTGATATTGGGCGCTATTGTCGTATGTGTTTGTGGCGTCGTCACATCAAAGTTGATAACCGCAATGACACAATAAAATAAAATGTATTCATGTCTAATTCATGTATAGGTAAATATGGCCATTTGCAATTTTGCATAAAAACAGAAAGTACTCTGAACTCCGCATCATTGAATGGAACAATGGAAGATTGAGCAACAAAGAAAAGTTCAATTCAACTTACTGGCTCATGGCTTACCGGAGCCTCACCACCTGCCTCATGCCCTCACCCCCTTGAATTTCTCACTGTCCACACAGAACCACCCTTGATAAACCCATCGAGGATCCAAGAAACATGCAAACAAAAACCATATAGAACTCATCGTATCCACAGTATTGGCACAAAACATACTAGAATTGTGAAAAACGACTCAATCGAAGGAATCTTGAAGGCTCCAATATATCAACTCTGCAACAAGGACTCACCTTTCCTACCAGACGCAGTGCTCAATTCTAACATGTAATCTATTGCAAGTGCCCAATGCATATATTCTCACTGAATCGCTACCTAATTGAGCATGCACCAACAGGGAGACCGCACTAGGCTTGAACGCTACCCCGCATCAAAATTAACCGAAACCCCACACCTTGGTCCTTGTTGGCTTGCCCCTTGCCAGAATACCACAAGCCTTATGACCTACGCTAGTGCAGTTGTGCCTACTGCTATCGGCTATGGTGGCCCCAAGCCCTTGCCGCGCGCCATCAGTAGCCTCAGCACCTCCTGTTGGCCCACCTGTCGGCTACCACCTGCCACTCTGTGGGTCTGCCAAGGCACCGAGCTCAGAGTGTCGCATAGCATCGCCATTGAGCTGGTTTCCTAGGGTTTTGGTGGGGTCCAGACTAGGGAGTAATGGTGAGGAGTGAGGACTAAAGTTTGAGAAGGAGGTAAGCAAATTAGGGATCGAATGATTACAGACTTGGACAGTTGGAGTTAGAGGAGGCGAGTGCCTAGGGGTAGCTAGGCTTGCTGGCTTAGTGATGCAAGGACGCGACCCATCAAGGCATCAAGGGCCAGACCAGCCAAATGCAAGGGTGTGGGCCACGATGTGGCTTTCCCAACAAGGCCAAACTGATGAAGCAAAGCCTAGTAGCCAACGACACGGTTTGCCTAGGAATCACGGTTGCCATCGTTACCGGCATCGACAAGGGAACACTGGACTCCAACGGTGACTCGCCAGCAAGCCCGAGCAATCGCCCAGGGTCACCGGGAGGTAGATCCACCCTTACTCGTGCTGGCTACCATGTGGTGCCCTCGCCTCACTTGCCCCACCGCTAGCCGCACAACACACGCAGGCCTGGCTAAATGGGCCGCCTCGCCCAAAATTACACGGGCCTGGATAAGGCACGACCCAATTAGGCTAGTCTAGACACACCTAGTCAAATGGGTCACCAATGGCCCGTTGATTTTTATTGTCAGTCACAAGTAATTTTATTACAGTCGTAAGTAATTTTATTGCTAGTCGCAAGTAATTTTATTGCTAAATCACATATCTGCACTTAGGAAAGTGCAATAACTCTAACACAAGTAATTTTACTACCAACCACAAGCAATTTCATTGCACTACCATAGGAGAGTTATTGTACATGCTATACTGGGGTGGCCTAAACATGATACGCCTAGTCAACTGTTCGTACCGTGCATGGGTCGAGCCAATGGTGCCATGTTGTAAGTTCAAGCTCTATTAATTCAGTTTTGATAATTAATGACAAATCTAAATGTGAGACTAATTCATTTATTGAGTATGCTATTGTTTAGTCTTATTTGGATGAAAAGATAAAAATTATGGAGGTATGCAGTCGACGTCATATTCTTATATCTTGTTACATTCCTCAAATCTAAAATATATATATGTTGAACTCCACCAAAAGTCTAACTTGAATATTTGCATATGTTTTTATTACATATTTTTGTATGCACACACTTAGGTATACATACACTTAGGGGGAGTTCACTCTATGTTTTATGGTTTCAGTAGTATTGATTCTTGTTTCTTTTTCACATATATTAGGGATATCATTTTAAAACATATCCTTTGAGTATATAAAACTTGTGTACTTCATATATTCATATTGTTTTATATTCAATTATTTGCAATTATGGTGGTTGTCATCACTTAACAAAAATGGAAATATTGAAGAATCTAGACCTACCATTATAAATTAAGGGTGTGTCTAGGTATCATCCGGATGTTTTCTTCCTAACAATCATTCAGATTTAGGACCGTTGGATTAGAGATCTAATGGCCCATTTTTTTGGAGGGGAGATTTTTTTAGGGGGAATTCATAGCCATTGGATCTCTAATTTAATGGTCACAAATTTGGATGATAGTTAGGAAGAAAACATCCGGGTGATACTTATGAACATCCATAAATTAATAGTATATTTTGGTAATTAATGTCAATCACATTGTGGAACTAATATTTGTCATGAGTTGGATGAATTGGTTATGTTTTATGATAATGAAGACTTTTAATGGCTTCATGTGTTGAAGATTATCGAGTCAAGGTTCTGATTGTAAGATGGCTTCATAAGTTGAAGGCCATCAAGAAGAGAATGCATCTTGTGTTAATGTATGTCAAAGAGAAGATGCATCATGTGTTGATGCACATCAAAATTCTGAAAAGGAGATGATCATGAGTTGATCATCAAGTGACTCTTTGGATTTTTTTATGATTTCTGTATTGTTCTATTATGTTTGAGATCATTCAAATAGGTGGGTTGTATAGCCTTCTAAATAAGCTTTTATAGTCTAAAATTACTTAATTCCGACATCAGAGTCAAAGTTATGACCATTTTTCCAAGTGTCGTCTGTATTGAAATATGAAATCGCTAGTACCGATTTCAGTAAGCGTTACTACGTCTTGTACAGTAATATCGATCTTACATGGCGGTAGTATCGTACTAAACTCCAACAGCTAGTTTTTAAACTCCAAATAGCCGTTGAACAGTATGTATGGTAGTACCGGCCATATATGGCGGTAGTACCGTAAATGCATATTTTTCTTGAGTTTCGTCTCCAACAGTTAATTTTTGTGGTGTCTGCTATAAATACCCCCTTACCAGTTGTGAAACCATCCTTTAGCACTCCATTCTATTCTTGTGAGTTAGTGTGAGTTTCTACTCTCAGTTGTGTATGTGTTGCACCTTGTGAGTAAGGAGAAAGGTCTCTAGTTGCATGTGTTGCATCTAAAGGTAAATTTCATATCCACTTGAGCTTGTGCATTTGTTACACGTGGTGAGAGTCAAATAAAGAGCTTGACTTATTACTCTTGGAGGTTGAAGGTTGCCAACTCCTAGACGGCGTTGGAGGTGTCGTGCCCGATAATCTTCTCAAAAAAGCTTGTGAGAAGACCTAGCATGTTGTGAATGTTTGAGCTCACCTACCCGAAGCGAGAAAGAACTACCGTTAATGAAATTGAGGTGTTTGACTTAATTCGTGAAGCCGATCCAATTCGTTTGGGCTTAACGTGGAGCAAGAGAGATTGGCGAGTCTCCGAACACCACGGTAAAAAAATATCATTGTGGTTTGTTTTTTTTTGTACTTAATCTACATTTAAGCAATTTATATTTATAGAATTAAATTGATTGCTTATCACCGTAGGATTGTAAATCATTAACATAGAATTAGGTTATTAGTGCATTTAGTGAGACTAGTAGTGTGCCCGTGCTAACGCTACGGTAAAATACAAAACAAGATAAAATTTGTAAAAAATAAAACGAACAATCAGATTCATTAAGATTCACGTCTCATATATTGTATAACCAAATATTTTTGTCACATAATGAATGTCACATAACGACTGATCCTTTGAGGAGGCGACAACATCATTGGACTCACCCACCGACGGCGTTCTCCACCTCCTCCTCGTAGTCGACGAGATCCTCCTCGTTCACCTCGTTGTCCTTGGCAATAGCAATTTTTCTCTTGTGGACAATCTGCCAAATACACAACGAAAATATTCAATATAGTGTAAAATGGCATAATATTAGTGTTTGCAGAACTATCACTCTTAGATCTGAACAGTTCTAGATACCAAGGATGTCAGATTCCTCTTGCGCACCAAGTTCACAACATGAAAACCAGTATCATCATCAGAACCACAAGGAGGAACCATCCACCCTCCAGCCTCTAGTTCCAAAAGAAGCCAAAACAACAAATTATCGTACCTGATCAAATGGATTGTTTTCCAGGATAAGCGCATATGCTCTTTCAGCTTCAACCCATTCACCCTTTGCTTCAAATGGGGGGGCTTCCAGTAGGCTGCATTTTAGAGCAAGGTGTGTTCAACATATACTGAAAAGATGGTCATAAGAACCAACATCATATGACTTAGCGATATCAATACTTTAAGCACTTAAATAGAAAATAAGGGGTTTTGATCTTAGCACTTTTGTGTACACCAGACTTGGTACTCATCAGGTCCTTAATTAGCAAACATGTCACATGTGCCACCTTCAATATCACTTCTTAGGTCGTTGACTGGAGCAAACTATTGTTGGCCCAAATTGTAACATTTCATAAATTTACTGGACTGAATAGATGATATCTTTTAAAGTTTCATGTCGACTTTAGTCATATCTTTAAACATACTCTTTTTCCATTTGAAAAATATTAAACCCTTCTGAAATGATGTAGCTTTCCTCCACCACATGTTTCACATGTCGCATACAAGGTTTAAGATCTAGTAAGCTGCAAACTTCATGTCTATGTTCCAAAAGAACTTACCAACCCGTGCACTGCCAGGAAATTGCTTGGAGAGGACTCCAACACAATCCTGCAAATCCATGAAAAGACGTCACTTCATCAAGAAATTACGATAGCAAATCCCCCAAAAGGTCTGAATTTTTCAGTGGACCAAATAAAACTGCGCTCAATCAGAGAACAAGAACTGAACCACAAAAACATCACAAAAGGATGTCGTTAAGTGGCAGAAAAATCTCACCTCTGCGACATCAAGACGCTGGCAATCCATGGCCGCTACTGCCACCTGCTCGTAAAGCGTCCACTCTGCATCGAAAGAAATAACCGGAGCTGCAAAGTTAGACACAAAAGCCTAATTCAACATATCCCACAGAGCTGCACTGCAATCTAACGCGAGAGTTTCCAGGCAACGCTGCCGTTCCCACCATGTACTCTGGGTTCTTTGTGCACTCTCCCAGTGCTGCCCATTTTGCACAACTATCGTTGTCGTCAGTGCAATGGCTCTGTGCGTGATAAACCTTGTCGAAGGAGGCTACGCGAATACACTTTGTAGCAGACCATTTCTCACCCTTTATGACCGGGCATCCAGCATGTAGGCTCAATGGGTCTGTTGTACCATCTGGGCTAAGGTTGAAGAACAGAAGGGCATCCCCTTTTCGTGGTTTCACTGAGGTACAAGTTGCAAATCAAGTGAGAAATATGTCAGGCATCTTACAAAAAAAACACGGGAATTACAATCGCCAAAGAGGGCACAGGTTAGAAAACTATACCTGAAATACCTTTCTGAGCACATTCTGACAGGGTTGCATCTTTATTGTGTGAACCACTATCTGTAAACTCCTATTTGATAAATGCATGTGGTGAAAATTATTTGATAAGAGATCCCAAAGAAATATGAAAAATGCAGGAGAAATTAATGGTGCTAATGGCTGCTTGTGGCCTGCTGACTCAGACGAAAAATTAGCAATCAGACATTCAGATTCACTTTCTATCATCTTATTAAACACTACCACTGTAAAGAAGGAAAACTGCATGGATAGAAAAGTACAGTGTTATTGTCTCAATGGGAGTCACAACCTTTTGGAAGAAATGTCCATGCAGCAATTTTGTCCTCTATACCAGCAACAATTGGATCCTACAAATTTGGACATGATTCTTCATTAGATAAGAACCATGTCAGCTAGAGAAATGCCTCAACAGTCCTGTACTATTGAACTCTAGTTATGGTTAGTCATTAAATATTGAAGATCAATTAAGAGAATAATAGTATGAATGAATAGCAGATTGCCCCTCCTAGCATATTTCACTTAATTGGTACAGACATGAAAATTCTTCATAAGATGTTGTACTCAAATTTCATCCATCATTCAAATGGAACATGCAAACGAGATGCTCAGTGTCCACTGATAGTCCTGTCCAGATCAATCTTATGATCTGGTTTGATCTCTGCCTATGAGCTGAATCACATATGCACATTCAGAAACAAACCCCCCACCCAAAAAAGGAGGAAAAAAACTCTGATTTGACCAAGCACAATTGAATTCAAGCAAAAGAAGAAGAAATAATTAGGATTACGATATTGGGATTGTAAATATTTCATATGTCCATAATAGTGGATATATATCTTTTGTTCTTTTTTTAAGGGAATGGACATATATGTTCAGTGCTGAATAGGATGTTAGCATGGTTAGCACTAAAAAAAATTGTCAGAGGATGGCATACTCAAGAGAGGCTTACTGGGACCTGCATATTTTCAAATGTTGACTTTGCATGTTGGAATCGGGAAATGAAATCTAAGCTAGAGGAGCATTATCTGGACCATCTATTCTTATTCTGTCAAATCACATCTCAACTGTGGAGAGAAATCTTATTCTTTGTCCAGCTTGGCAAGATTATATCATCAGCTAGTGGGAGGAGCCTAGAAATAGTGGATTGCATTCCATTTGAGACTGTCAAATGAAACACGTAAAGGGCTTGAGTTGATTGTCATGACACTCTCGTGGACAGTCTGGACTGAATGAAACATGAGTTAAGGAGCTACAATTAAGTATCTCCTTGGCAAGGGGGCTTTGTATGGAATGAAGCAGGGCTGGAGCTCTTCACAGTTGTTGATGCTGAGGCAGCTGAATTAGAGTAGGTTTTCAACACGTGATGCAACCAGTATTAGACTTGGCCTTGGGTACAAAGTACTCTATTGGGCACTGTAATGTAATCCTAGGAGTCATTCAGTTAATGGATGTGGCAGCACCTTGGGTGTACCTCGTTGCTTGAAAAATTCACTCTTGCAAATTTGCAATGGAAATATGCAGCTCTCCTCTGTGCTTCCACCCCAAAAAAAGCTCTAGCGCCTGCCTAACAGAAATTAACATGCAGGACTTAAATGCCAGTATCCTAATTATTATATTTGACCAAAGATATAGGAAGGTGTTCTAAAAAATGTTTCATAATTTCCAATTTTCATCCATTGGCTCCAACAGCATTTCGGTTGCTGTTTCTCCCTCTCGAGCAATCTCTTGCATACTGAGAAAAACAGCAAGGTATCCTAATTATATGCACTGGTTGACATTTTCTTTGTAGATGCACAAGCAACAGCAAGAGCGTTCATTTCAAAATTCTGCATTCTAGGTGTAATTGATGTTGATTCTAGAACCCGAGAGGAGTTCCTTTGTAGAGGTGATGCAGTGTAATTGAGAAATAGCTATGGCATATTGATCACAAAAAGAATACTACTTTTCTTGCATTGAGGCCTCAATTTATATAACTTATGTTTGCAAGTAAAATTGCCAGGGAAAAAGTTTTTGTTTTGCAAAGGCGGTCTCAATCAACAAGATGTATTCTCGTTGGAAATGCAGAAATAATGATTTTTTTTTAAAAAAAAAGAAGACCTAACCTTGGCCTTGCTGATGAAGGTGCCGGAGCTGGTGCGGACGTCGCTGAGCGTGCTCTTGCCCGACATATTATCAGCGACCGCCGACCTCTTGAGCTCCGCCCTCGCCTAAAAGGAAGAGTAATAATTCCGAAATCAATCAATTGCGGGCACTGTTGCCTAGAAAAGAAAAGCATTTCTTGGGATTGGGAGTGGTAGTAGAGTACTGACGAGGGAGACGAGATGGTTGGCCTCGTCGTTGCTGAGGAAGTGCTGGTAGAGGAACACCTGCAGAGTAGACGCCATCGATAACGCATCAATCGTCTCATTCAATTCCATTAAAATCGAGATCGAGATGGAATCAAGAAAGCGACAGAGCAACGTGAGAAACGAAATGAAACGGAGTTACTTGCAGGTTTCGGGAGATCTGGCGGGAGTGGTGAGGGTACACCACGTCGGCCGGGTAAACCGAGCTGCCCCTGCCGCCCCCGCCTCCGCCTCCCCCAGCAGCGCCGCCGAGGCCGAGGAGAAGGAATAGCACGAGTAGGACGAAAGAGAGGCCTTTGGGCGGCGGCGACTGGGAGGAGCGAGGGCGGAGCGGATCGGGCGGAAATTTCACGAGTGGGGGGAGATCAGAGAGAGGAGAGCGGGACTGCGGAGGAGGCCCACGCGTAGCGGGACTGCAGAGGACTGCAGAGGAGAGCGGGACACGGAGAGGTACTGCAGATCCATTGAAGGATGATCGTCGGATATGGTTGAGTAAGGAGAGAGAATGGAGGAGAGTTAATTTGGTGCGTACGTTTTTAGGATAGTGTATTTCTGGGTGTTTATTGTGGTGTGGATGTAGTTAAGGTTATGACTGTGGAGCAGGTAATTGTTGGGTGGATGTAGGATAATTTTAACTGGTGGTTTATTAGTTTAGATTAGTCGATTTATACCTTAATTGAGAAAAACCGTTTTGATTTACATCCGCATATGAATCTCGGTTTTGACCAAAGTAAATTTAAAATCATCTATTTATTCGATCTCTAATCGATCTCCTATATATGTTTTCGATTGACATGATCTATTTACTGTTTGTATCGGACAATATCTGGGCCAGGCCAACAGGGGGGATTGGATCATATACCCTTCTTTTAGTTGGGAAATTCAGGATTTACTCTCCTTATCTTAATGATATGTGGAGTTATCATAAGTCATTGACATATGGGTCAGGAGGGTAAATCCTGAATTTCCATCTAAATAAAGGGTATATGATCAATAAATCCGGCCAACAGTGCTCGTCCCGTTTGGTCAGGCCTAGTTCAACGTGCCACCCGTAACGAGGGGGCAGCGCCTGCGGGCGAGCGGAAGCGACCACTTCAAGGCCCTCGTGGAGCTCGGCTGCCGCAGCTCCTCCGAGCCCACGCCTAGTTCCAGCTCCGATAGCACCAGGGTCGCCGTCACAGCCGGCGAGGGAGAAAAACGGCCGCCACCAGCGATCTCAGGTCGGAGTACTTCCAGGTCCTGCTCAGCCACCGCCGCAACCTCCAAGGTCAGCCTCATCTCCCCCTCCCTCGTATGTGTGTAACGGCGTAAGCAAAATTGCAAGATTTCAGTGTGGGAGCTTGAAGTTTCAGTTGGGAGTTTGAATGTTCAGAGGAGAAAGTTGCAAGCATGAACTCAAGAGGAGAAGGTTGCAAGCATGAACCATGCTTGGTACAGGAATTTAGCACTTGGATTTGAGATGCACCAACTGTATGATTGGTTATTACTGTACATGCTACTGACTAGATATTGTTCAAAGGATATCTCATATGTGAAATCAATACTGTTTCGAGTGTGCTGATCAATGCCTGGCTGGATTTGTTCGCACCAGTGCCTCTCTCTGTTGAGCAAGGGTGTCCGGTGAAGGACCCGCTGTACCAAGGGAACGGGCCCCTGGGGTCCAGGGAGGTCAGGATCCTTGATTAGAACAAACATCTTGTGTACAACTGAGGTGATTGGTGTTGGTGTTAGTTATACCTGGAAATTTTCAGGTGATGGAGTCGTGCCCGAGGAAAGAGGTGGAGAACTTCAAGAATAAGCTGGTTGAAGAAAATTTCTACTTAATTACCGAGGTATGTGGACATATTATTCTGTTGATCGTTATTTTGTTGCACTGTCCTTTGATTGCTTCTTTGCAATGACAATTGAGACCTCTGGATGGAAGCCAATTACATTTGAGCAGCCTCAAAAGTTAGTACAAGCGCAATAGTAGTGTGCATTTGCCTTTTAGGGCAGATGTGGCTATTAAATGTCACTGGGGCTGATATTGCTTAAAATTATTGTCAGTGTGCTCAGGATAGGTAGGTTGATAGTATTAGACACTACCTCAAGTTGGGCCTTTCAAGTTCAACTTTGATGGGACTGTTACACGCGACGGCGGAGGAACGACGAAGTAAACAAGATCAATCGCAGAGAGACACGAGATTTTAACGTGGAAAACCCTCCCAATGCGAGAGGGAAAAAACCACGGGCGCCAGCCAGCAACAATCTTCACTATATCGGGGTGAGGTTACAATGCCGGGGATTTACAACTCTAATCTCATATCCCAAACGGCGGCTTACAGGGAATATATATAACAGGGAAACCCTAATTCGACTAGAATCCATACCGCGGGGCTTCACCACCCCAGGCGTCCCTGGGTGCACGGGCCTTGCACAATGGGCCGCTTCAGGACTCCGCTCCGCTCCGGCCCTAAGCCTCCGGCGACGGGCCTCCGCTACGCTCCGTCCAGAAGCTGGCCTAATGTATAGAATTTGGATCACAAATCAACATACTCCACCTTGAGACAAATTCCTTCCTGTAGCATAAACCAATCCTTCACCCTGAACACAACAAAGAAAGAAATACTTTCGGCGCCACACAGCCTCTTGGGCTAAGCTGTAATACCAACTAAGCTTGAGCAAAGCTCAAACTTAGCAACAGGAACTGGCTTTGTCAACATATCAGCAGGATTTTCATGAGTGCTAATCTTGCATACCTTTAGCTTACCCTTTGCAACAATATCTCTGACATAGTTATATTTAATCTCAATGTGCTTTGTCCTCTCATGAAACATCGATCTTTAGTGAGATAAATTGCACTCGATTGTCACAAAACAGTTAATGCAAGAATCAACTCCAGCAAGCTCAAGAAACAAACCTTTCATTAAACCGACTCTTTACTTGCTTCACACATAGCCATATATTACGCTTCGGTGGTGGGCAGCGCAACAACATCCTCGCAAATGTGCCTTCCACTCACGGCACAACCTCCAATGGTAAATACATAACTGTGAGCGACCTCGCTTATCCAAATCACCAAAGATAATCTGAATCAACATAGCCAACGAGTTCTTTTTCAGTCTGCCAAACTTCAAACAAGCATTCGATGTGCCTCGCATGTACTGAAAATCCACCGAACGGCTTTCCAATGCTCTTTACGGATTAGCCATATATCTACGACCAAACTCATAGCATAAGATAAATGCGGGCGAGAGCAAACCATGGCATACATCAAAGACCCTACAAAGACTAGCATACGGAACTCGGACATGTACTCAACCTCCTCATCGTTGCTAGGACATTGTGAAGTCGACAATTTAAAGTGAGGTGCAATGGGAGTACTCACAGCTTTGAATCATGCATGTTGAAACGATGAAGCACTTTCTGAATATAATTTTCTTGACTAAGAAACAATAAACCGAAGCACGGTCTCTAGTAATTTTCATACCTAGAATTTTCTTAGCAGCACCAAGATCCTTCATCTCAAATGCACTTTGCTCAATCGAGACTTCAATGTAGTGATTTCTTTCTTGCTCTTGGCAACAATCAGCATATCATCAACATATAACGACAAGTATATAGGTGATCCATCAACAAATTTAATGTAGACACAACTATCATAATCAGATCTTTTAAAGTTATTTGATAACATAAATGAATCAAACTTCTTATACCAGCGAGAGAGACTGTTTCAAACCATATAAGGACTTCTTCAATTTGCAAACATGATCCTCCTTACTGTGCACTATGAACCCTTCTCGCCGGTCCATGTATATCTCCTCCTCAAGATCTCCATGCAAAAATGCTGTCTTCACATCTAGCTGCTCAAGCTCAAGATCACGCATAGAAACAATACTAAAGAATGTACGGATTGAGCTATGCTTCACAACTGAGAGAACACATCATTGTAATCAACACCGGAATCGACTAAAACCTTTAGCTACTAACCTTGCCTTAAATCTTGGAGGCTCACTAGGAGATAGGCCCTCCTTCCTCTTGAAGATCCATTTGCAACGCACGGTCTTCTTATTTTTAGGCAAGCGCACCACGTCCCCATGTGCCATTTTCTCCGTGGATCGCATCTCTTCTTGCATAGCTGAGATCCACTTCTCATGATCTCCGAAACAATGGCTTGATGTATGCGAATCGGCTCATGAGTGTTCTCCACTGCTCAAACAACTAAGAGCATAATGAATCAAATTACACTCTTCAATTAATCGGGATCGAGGAGCACAACTCCTCTTTTCTCTGCAAGTGCAATAGGTGATCGTCTTCTTTGCAAAACAGAGATAAGTGCTGAACAAGATCAATAGTATCATCAATAAATTCATCTCCCGATCATCCACGTGCTCCACTGCACGCATATTCTCGCTGCTCATCATCGATCATGCAGTACAATATCTATGGGTAAACGTCATTAAACATCACGATTCATTAAAAACAACACTTCGCTCATGAAAGTTTTTCTTGTATCAGATTCCATAGCTTATATCCTTTTACTCGAACCATAACCAAGAAAGCAGACACTTAATAGCTCTAGGCTCCAATTTTCCATTATCAACATGAGCATAAGCGGTGCAACCAAAACTTTCATTGTGAATAATCGGCAGTGTACGCACCATACCTCAATGGGAGTTTTCTTATTGAGTGGAATAGAAGCGACTGTTGATCAAATAGCATGCGGTGTTGGCGGCCTCGCCCAAAAACGCTTGCTCATCTTTGCGTTGGACAGCATGCAACGAGCCTTCGATATGATGGTTACGTTCATGCGCTCACCACACCATTCTAACTGCGGAGTGTGCGGGATGGTGTGATGCCTCACAATGCCTTCCTTCCTGCAATAATCATTAAACTCATGCGAGCAAAATTCACCACCATTATCGATCGAAGCGCTTTACCTCCTTCTCGGTTTGCCTTTCTATCATTACTTTCCAATCTCTAAAAGCGACAAATGTATCATCTTTACCTTTCGAAAAATAAGGCCACACTCTTCTAGAGTAATCATCAATGATAGTAAGCATATAATTTGCACCACCATACGAGGTCTTACGAGAAGGCCCCACAAATCAGCATGTACATACTCAAGTATACCTTTGGAGCGATGTACAGAGGCATTGAACTTTACCCTCTTGTGCTTACCAAAAATGCGGTGCTCACGAAGTTCATCTTACTCGAGTGCAGCCATCCAGCGAGTTCCTCTTCATCAATTCGCCATACCAAGTTCACTCATGTGTCCAAGACGCTTATGCGGAGGTTAGTATTATTATCGAGAGAGAGCGGTAGTGGCGGAAACACGCAATGCACTTCCTCTAAGCACATATAACTTGGCGAATTCATATCACCAATCATGTAAACGAGAGAACCTCTTGATACCTTTAAAATTCCACAGGCGGAGTACTTGTACCCTTCATCATCGAGTGTCTTTGAGGAGATGAGATTTCTTGCCATCCTTGGTATATGTCGCACATTGTCGATTAATGCGAACCATGCCATCATGTGTCCCGATCCGAGCAGATCCAATGCCCACGATCTCACATGGGTTGTCATCTCCCATGCGAACGACATCTCCACTCTGCACAGGCTTATAAGAACTAAACCATTCTCTGTTAATGCGGATATGAAACGAACATGCGAATCGAGTAACCATCCATCATGACCAAAGAACACAACCGCAAATACGACAAGACAATCTCCGAATCATTACTATCAAGACCGAGACAACAGAGGCATTACCTTGATTTATTTTTACATTGGTGTGCGGCATTCCTCTTCTCCTTATTCTTTAACTTATAGCAATCCTCGATGAAGTGGTTCGTTTTCTTGCGATGCTTGCGAACTTCTTATCCTTGGACTTTGAACGTCCTCTACCATGCGGCTCTTGTCGCGATTGTTGTTATCATAGGACTTCGCTCCGGATCGCCACGGACACGCAACGCCTCGCCCTTGAAGGACGGCGACTCACCTGCACCATACCTTTCATCTTCTCCTTACTGCGAGCGCCTCATAAACCTCCGCTAGGTTAGTTCATCACGGCTTAACAATATGGTGTCACGGAAATTTGAATGTGAACTAGGCGGTGAGCATAGTAACGAAGACCTAAATCCTCATCATCAAATTTTACCTCCATGGATAACGGATCGCCACGATCTCCTTAAAGACCGATATGTGGTTCAACACCGATCCTCCCTCCCGCAACTTGCGAGAACAACTTCATCTTCATGTGCATCTTCTTGGTGAGATCTTTTGACATGCGATCGATTCGATTTCACCCAAAGTTCTGCGCGGTTTTCACTGCAGCACTTCTTGCAAAATATCATTAGAAAGATGAAGTTGAATGAGCGAAAGAGCCTTACGATCTTTACGTTTCTCCTCGAGAGTCCATTGATCCTTCTCCTTCTTCCCGAAGCAATCTAGGGCCTCATCCGGATCTCGTGATTGGGCGAGTATCGCCTCATCTTCACTTGCCACGGCGAGAATCTCGTCTTGTAGTCGAGTAGCGGTAGATCAAACTTCACCGACGCCATCGCGATGCCCGATCTGAAAGACCTAGGCTCGATACCACTTGTTACACGCGACGGCGGAGGAGCGACGAAGTAAACAAGATCAATCGCAGAGAGACACGAGATTTTAACGTGGAAAACCCTCCCAATGCGAGAGGAAAAAACCACGGGCGCCACCAACAACAATCTTCACTATATCGGGTGAGGTTACAATGCGGGATTTACAACTCTAATCTCATATCCCAAACGGCGCTTACGGGAATATATATAACAGGAAACCCTAATTCGACTAGAATCCATACCGCGGGGCTTCGCCCGCACTTCCCGCAGGCGTCCACAGGTGCACGGGCCTTGCACAATGGGCGCCAGGACTCGCTCGCTCGGCCCTAAGCCTCCGGCGACGGGCCTCCGCTACGCTCCGTCCAGAAGCTGGCCTAATGTATAGAATTTGGATCACAAATCAACAGGGACCGTGTTGATGAAAGGCGTGAATTTCACCCAGCAAATTTCCTCCATTTTGCCACTCAGGACTCTATGTGTAGAAGACCCACTTGTGGAAAGCTTGACAGTTGCTATTGTTTTTGGTTCTGACATCCAGGCTCACATGCACTCTTAGGCACCTACATTATATAAATCGAGTCAATGCACACTTGCTTTATTTTGCCTCTCATTTCCTAAACAGGAGAATTTGTTATTACTTTTTCCAAACAGTCAGGTGAACAGGGACGTGTACCTGTACTTCTACTGAGGCTTGATGACAGCGCCCCTGGAAGAAAACCAGTTATTGTATTATTGCACAGCTCTTACAAATGCAAAGAATGGCTGCGTCCACTGCTTGAGGTAAAGTAGCTTCTTATTTGAACTCTGCTGCTATGCAATGCACATCAATGTGTAACAGACTAGTTACTGTTTTTAACTTGATGCTTACACGTTTGCAGGCATATGCCTCCAGGGGTTACATTTCTGTTGCCATTGATTCTCGCTATCATGGTGAAAGGGCCAGCAATAAGACTACTTATATAGATGTAAAATACTTAAGATCCTTTTTATGTGCTGCTGATTTCATGAAATGTTCGACAATTGTAGGATCCATGAATTTTATTTGACTTGATCATGGCTACTTTTATGGTTTAAACTCAGGCACTGAAATCAGCTTGGAGGAATGGGAATACAATGCCTTTTATTTTTGACACGGTACAATATGTTATTGCAACTTGCTAGTTACAATCAATCTTTTGGTCCTTCTTAAGTTGCGTCATTCAATTTGTGTGTTAAATATTTTTTTGAAATAAATAAATGGTTCTGCACCCAAAAAAAATTCAAAATCAAATCTAGAGGATTTGCCTTTAGTTGAGTTGGGCTAATGCCATGCCTGGTGGGCGCCCCTATTTATCTAAGCTCATGAGTTAAGAGTCCCTGATGTTTGTGTAAGCCCAGCTGAATTAGTACCATAGCTCTCTACACTAGCTGGATTAGCCCTTCAGCTGAATTCTGGATTTGTTCTTTTGGTCCGGTTATCTCAATACGATTGTCTACTATGTTGTTATGATCTAAATATCATACTTTGAAATGTGTTAGGCTTTTGATTTTACTATAGATCTTTTCTCAATGAGGATCATCTGCAGGTGTGGGACTTGATAAAGCTTGGAGACCATCTCAGTGCAAGGGAGGATGCTGATCCCTCTAGGATTGGGATTACTGGTGAATCACTTGGAGGTATTGTAGATCATGGTTGCATCATGGTATTGAATTAACACATGGACTTCATTGTTACAAACTTTACCCTTTTAATTGATATGAATATAGGAATGCATGCATGGTTTGCTGCTTTTGCAGATACACGGTATAGTGTTGTTGTTCCTATAATTGGTGTTCAGGTACACAGCATAAATTTATCGACATGGATGCACATAGTTTTGTGATTTGTTCTGTATACAGCTATATTTGTGATTTGTTCTGTATACAGCTATACTCTTTGTGATGACTGCAGGGATTTCAATGGGCCATAGATAATAACATGTGGCAAGCTAGAGTTGATAGCATTAAGCCTCTATTTGAAGGTGGGACACCATGCATCATCTCTTGTATCCAATTCGAAAGTTGGGCTTGAGACATTGAAATAAATAGATCACAACTGAAATATGTTCTATGAACTCAGAGCATTGGCATGTAATATTGATGTTGTTTTGTTCTTGTTTGTTTGCTATAGAAGCAAGAATTGATTTAGGGAAGAGCAAAATAGATACAGAGGTTGTAAAAAAGGTGACTATTTGATTTATTTATTTAACCTTTATTTCTGATGAGTCCTGTATGAATGCTTCTTGTTTTTGTATTAACATTTTTTTTTCTAGGTTTGGGACAAGATAGCACCTGATCTGGCCACACAGTTTGATGCACCCTATTCAGTTCCTTTGATTGCACCATGGCCGCTTCTCCTCCTAAACGGTAAAACCAATCATATTTCTGATGGAATGCATCTGTTCTGTTCAATACTTGTTGCATAATCCCCTATATAAAACAATGTCTAACGTTTCTCTTTTATGCGTTCAACAAGCGCTTGTTTGTGTAAGTGTTGGGACCTTTAGTTTGCAATATATATTTTGGTTTTGTGGTTGAGCCAGAACTGTTGTTAGCTCTTGGTTCGAAAAAGTGATGTTAGTTCAGCATATTTCCTGCTGCTTGAGCTTCATTTATCATGCAGGTGCTGAAGACCCTCGATGCCCAATCCCTGGTATACAAGAACCTGCTTCCAGAGCGGCTAAGGCTTATGAAGAAGCTGGTTCTTAGGCTTTTAGGATTTGCGACTCTTTTTCATATTCTAGTATTTTTCAATTATTTTTGCCTAAAATTAGCATGTGAAAAGACATGTTTGCCCTTCTTCCTCATGTCTTCTTGGTTTAATACTTCTCAAACTTGTGTTCATCTTTGTTAGTATAAACATAAACATGTCAGAAAATATTAGGGACAATTAATTATTGGCCACCCCCAAAGATTGCCACTTTATGAAATGCCACTCCAAAGATTGGCTTTTAGGATTTGCAACTCTTTTTCGTATTCTAGTATTTTTCAATTATTTGTCTAAAATTATCATGTGAAAAGACATATTTGCCTTTCTTCCTCGTTGTCTTCTTCCCCAACTCCGACCCCCTTCTCCTCTATCCGCCGTGGTTGCCGTCAAAGTGCTGTCAAGTGTTAAATGCAGTAATCATTGTCATTTTGAAGACTGCCTTTTGTATGTGTTAAATGCAGTAATCATTGTCTCCGATGAGGTATCTTAGTTTGATGCCTTCTCTGTTGTATAGTTGCATTGCATATTACCCGTGCAATTTTTCCTTTTCTACGATGAGGTATCTTAGTTTGATGCCTTCTCTGTTGTATAGTTGCATTGCATATTACCCGTGCAATTTTTCCTTTTCTACTTTATTCCACAATTTTTTGTTCGACAAATATCTGATTGTGTTGACCTGAAAACAACACTAAACTTGAACAGGCTTAACTCAGGTTTTGTCCTAGAAAAAACTAAAGGAGACTTCTCGAGTTACTAACATTTTATCTCTACTGTTCAGTTCATTGCAGAGCCAGGAATTGGCCACCAAATGACAGCAAACATGGTGAAGGAAGCAAGTGATTGGTTTGATCGCTTCCTGTAGTGAGTTCTGGATGAGTATGTCAACCAAATGTCAGCTGACCTTTTACCATACTTCATGAATGGCATAGTCCCTAATAAATTATCTCCTTTTGGATTGCATTCTGCTGAACATGACTGGAATCGACCTGATTTGTACTTTGGAAATCTTGATAATTGTCAGCCAGACAAATATGAAATAAAAGGGTACGCATTTCACTATTTGAAAGGACAGAGGTTGAGAGGAAGAGCACCTCTCTCTCTCAAGTTTTGAGGAAAGGGTACCCATGTCTACTGTCCAAGGGGATGGTTCAGAAATGCCAGTAGGCAAATCCAACGGGTGCAGAATTCTGTTTGGTGTGGGCACAAGACCATGACGACTGGAGATCAGGCATCTTGATCCATAGATGGACTACACGGCTAGACTCGTCGTGCCAAATGCCAATTAGTCGTCCAGATTCCAGCCGACATGTCAACCACACCAATCAAGGCCAGATGGTCCACTAATCAGGTGAGGTGGACCCGGTAGACGTTATACTTAGACCCCGTTTGGCACAGCTCCACTTCACAAGTGGAGCTGTTTTTTTTTTGACTTCACAAGTGGAGCTGGGTGACATGGGCGGACCCACAGGATATGCCGGGTGGGCCACGGCATACCCTGGGGCCCAGCCGGCAGCCGAACCTCGCGTCCGCACGTCCGAGCAGGTAAACAATCCCTTAGTTTCCAGTTTCTATCGTCAGTTTCTTTCTTGGCTTCATGTGCCCGAACGTTCTTGGTCAGGGCGAGCAGATTAGGCGGGCGATAGCCGATCGGCTGCGGCACCACAACCGGGCGTTGCTAGTCGCGGCAGACAAGTCCGCTGCGGGCCGGCTCCGGGAGAAGGCGGCGGAGGCGGACCGCGAGGCGCGGCGCGGCGCCGAGCTGCCAAGCTGGAGGAGCGGCTCGCGGGCCTCCGCAGCGAGGGCGAGGCGGCGGCGTGGCAGGCAAAGGCCCTCTCGGAGCAGGCCGCCGCGGTGGCCCTGCATGCGCAGCTCACCGGCCATCACCGGCAACATCATTTAGGACTAGTATGACGGGTAACTGGCTGGTTCTCAAAGGAAAACTTAATCCTGGTTGTACTACCTGTAGCAAACAGATTCAGGGCCTTCTTGGCATTTCACCAATGTGTTATTTTTATTTACAGTAATGGTCGTCTGGTAAGATCATCTGATCATGATCCAATGATGGTGTAGGTGCTCTTTTTTTTTTTTTTTTGCATAAATCCATTCATTCAACTGATGGGTTTTGTAGAACTCCTATCTTCCTTATGTATTTGATGGCACTGTAGAGTCCGGTGTTATATATTTCCTTGTCCCTTAAGATTGATACCTTGTCAACATCAGGAAGTCATATTTTCAAAATTCAAAAATATAAAACGTAGGATTTATGAACTACTTGCTTTTGTGGAGTTGGCATGTTGAATTAAGTGTATTGTTACATTGTAACACCATCCATGTATGGACATATGTAGGTACGCAATCTGGTGGTACTAGATATATTTGCAGAAAGTATTACCAGCGATGGCTCTAAAGGTGAAAAAATTCCATCAGCTGAGAGTACAGGTTTGTCGACTTTTCACACATCTGGTCCTTATGTTGTTCTCACAACTTTGTTGTTTGACCAATTATGACTTGCCCACATTAGAAAAATGATATGATAATGTTATATCTCAAAAGTATCTTACCTCAAGGTAATGCTAGCATGCTGCACTTGTTAGATTTCTTGCACTTTGTTTGCAACTAACTGATGTAGTGATGCAACATTAAACACCACAAATCGTCATAATTCTTTTTGTATACTAGATGGTATGCACACTATCAGGGTAGTAATGCTGCATATAAAAATTTTGGTGCGGCATACCCTTTGGTAAAATCCTGGGTCCGCCACTGCTGGGTGAAGCTGTTTTTTTCAGCTCCACCCAAGGAGCTACTTTTGTCTCAGCAGGTTTTAAGGGACTCCTTGAGTGGAGCTATTTTGTTGTACCCCGTTTGGCACAAAACAGCTCCAGGAGCCGGTGGTGGAGCTGTGCCAAATGGGGCCTTAATTACTGATCATGAAGCCACGTGTGAACTGTATGATACGTCATAAATCGGCACAATATGCATTTCCAGGATCTTTATACTCATCATAGCCTTAACGAAAAATCGTAAATCATCGATGGTTGAGATGAAGGCGGACAAGTGATAATTTTCAGCGAGTAGTGTAAGGCTTTTTTGGCCTGTTCTTTTTTGCTGCGGTTTGTGACTTTTGGACTGTTTGTACAAGAGATTACAGAGTAATAAAAACTCATGTATGGTTTTTACCGATATAAATGAAGTCGATAAAGCATGTACTACAATTAACTAGTAGATCCTATATTGAAAAGATACTCCGTTTAAAAGCTAGTTACTGTAGAAAAGCCGAAAAGCAGATTTTAGAAGCTGAAAAGAACAAGACCATTTATGCATTTCTGGGCCGTAAGCATGTTCATGCCATTCAAACCAGTAGTAGAGGTTATTAAGCCCTGTCTGGAACGAGGGAATTCCATTGAATTGAAACTCTAGACATACCTTTTTGTTATAAAAAAATGCATGTAAAATTCCTAGTTTGCCAAGGGTAGGAAAGTAAAGTTCGGAAATGGGCACATATCGTGCTGGTAATACCGGATTTGCCCTTTGGATTGTTAGCATTATATTATCATGAAAAATGATCTTACCTCCGCATATTATGAGCAGAATTATTTTGGAAAAATAATTTTTTTGAACGGTTGATGAAGAAGTTGGCACGTCATACTCGTTCTTCTTCAGCGCATGCAGTAGGCGATGCGTCACTTTGAAGCTTGAAAGTCTCCGGGCAACGGACGGTTTCATATGTAGGTTTGTTGCTGTGCCATTTTCCTGCTACACTTAAATAATTTTTTATAATAAGAGATTAGTTATTCTCTGCGCTGCTGTCCATGCATAATCTATCACCAAGTTTGTTGGTCTCATCTCTTACTTCAGCTAACCATAACACACTGGTACTTTCATATTATGAAACAAAACCGAACAATTCAAAAGAATTTAAATTCTTGTTTGAGTTTGAATTCTTATGAATCCTAGCCAAATCCTACAATTAATCTCACCATCCAAGCCCTAGAACCCTTGCTGCATTGCCCCAATGGCTGAGCTCACTGGCGGAGCTACAGGGTGGTCCAGGTGGTCCGCGGACCACCCTGCGCTCGGCCCATACAAGGCCCATAGATATAGGAAAATTCGGATCTTCAGCAGCCAAACATCGAATACGTGGGAGCGTCCGCGGCCTTTCGCGAATACGCATTGTGCGACCCTTCGTATTTCTCTCATGGCGGCGCTGCGCTTCTTCGTATCCTTGCCGTGTTGTGCTTCATAGAATATGAATACGATTATCTGAACGATAAGCGGCGGCGCGGCGGGCGGCAGCGGCCGCGACGACGAGCAAGCGACACACGTGAGTCCTCTGCAGGTACATCTCAAAAGTCAAAATCTTCATCCAATTAGCCTGCTCGTTTAGTCATGTTTCCTTTTTTTCTTCCAATCTCTCCCTAGAGCTAGAAACTAAGCAAATAGGCCCTAACTCGAGCAGAACGCATTAGCTATTGCTGGTGGCCACCAGCCGGTGATCAGCGACAGCGATCCACCATCAGGCATCATACGTTCACAGGCCGCAAGTCACAAGGTACACAAAACCTTATTTTATTCTGTGTCATTATATTATATTATTGGAATGCATGGTCGCATTGGACTATTTAATTTTAATTGTATGTCCTTTTTCTTAATTGTGTTTTGTAATTCATATACTTGTGTACCGACATGTTAAGTTTATAGCGGTTAAAAAAATTTTAGACAATGGACCACCATAGCTATAAATCCTGGCTACGCCACTGGCTGAGCTTCGCACGAGCACTATTCATAGTCAGATATTTTCGCTGCTGCCTCTGGTTTTGCCGCCGCCCGAATCCCTCTCGCTCACTCTCGCACCTTCCCGCTGCTGCCTCGCCACTGTGTGCTGTCAGGGTCATACTCCTTCAGACCCCTCTCCTGACACCCCTCTGCCGCACATCAGCGCCGCCGACCTCCCCGCCACCGCCTTTGCTCCTTTCTCTCTCTCGGTCCTGGGGAACTTTTGTGATTGGTTGTGTTAAGCCATTCTTATTCTTTTTCACTAGGCGCCCCCGGTTACTTAGGGTTCGAGGGGTCGGAATCCTCATCCTTTTATTCTAAGGCCTCTGGACTTTCTTTAGTATTTCAATCCTCTTCGGTGCATTACGTGCAGGCACATACAACTTGGTCATACTCTTTAAATCACTAAAGTGGTCAGGCAGTTGGTTTGCTAATGCTTGCAAATCATTGATCTTCTGGACTTCTCTATTTGTTTCACTAGTGTGCGGGTCATGTGCATGGATTCTCGTGGTTTGCCACGTAGGTTAATTTCCTCCCCTAATGGTGGGAAACTATTCTAATCAAATATACAATCAGCGAAACGGGCAGTATGCAAATCTCCTGTCATGAGATCTAAATACCTGATTATGGATGCTGTCTCATAACCAACGTATATCCCAGCCTTTCGGAGAGGACCTATTGCAGTACGCTATGAAGAGGGCATAGGTACATAAACCTTGCATCCAAACCTCCGGAGATGAGAAATTTTCGGTGCTGATCCTTGCGCTAGTTGTAGAGGTGAATGGATGTTATATGCCGATGGTCTAAAGTTGATGAGAGTTGCTACATGTAAGACTGCATGTCCTCAACATGTAGTTAGTAAATTACAATTCTGCAAAAGCGGTCGGGCAATAAATTTAATTCTCTTAATTAATGCCTCTGTTAGTCTATTTTGGGTGTGGACATGCGGTACAGAATACTCAACTGTAATTTCCATTGCCATGCAATAATTATCAAATGTCTTTGAAGTAAATTCTCCAGCGTTGTCCATTCTGATGACTTTATAAGATAATCAAGGAAAATATTTTTCTAACGTGAATTACCTGTGAGATCAGCTTTGCGAAAGCATGGTTTTTCGTAGATAATAAACATACGTGCAACCATTTCGAAGAAGCATCGATGAGCACCATGAAATATTTAAATGACCCTGATAGTGGCTGTATGGGGCCGCAAATGTCTCATTGGATGCGCTTTAAGAATGCTGGGACTTCATCCTTCACTTTCAGAGTAGAAGGCTTAGTAATTAATTTCCCGGTGGCACATGCGGGGCACACAAAATCTTCGTGATTCCAGAAATCCTTTACATTAATATTATGTCCCTGTGAATTGTTAATTATATTTATCATCATTTTAAGACCTGGGTGGCATAATCTATCATGCTAGAAACAGAAAAGTTCAGAGCTTCTAAATATTATTTTCAGAGCAGTGTACGCTATGGATGCCTTGATATTAGTGTAGTATAGCTCAGTTTCTAGTAAAAAAAGTTTTTCTAATATCTTTTTTCATTTGTTTCACGCTTCGTAATGAACAGGTATTCCTTACCATACACTTCTTCAGTCTCAACATAGAAACCGTTGGCGCAAATATCGTAGAAATTTAGGAGAGTTCTAGTCGATTCTGGGTACAATAAAGCTTCTTGGATGACCAAAGTTGTGCCCATTAGGAGTACAATTGTGGCTCTTTCTGAACCTATTATACAAGCATCGCTGCCGACAATTATTGTAAGGCCGCCAGCATTCTTGCTAATCAACTGAAAGAATTTTGTCTCTCTCAAGATAGTATTCGTTGTGCCGCTGTCAGCTAAGCACACTTCCTCCATAGGGTGCCACACATGTTTTTTGATCCACGGAGCAATTCGTGCTGATTATGTATAGAGGAACCATCGCTAATGAGTTCAGTCCGATCGATTCCTCTTCTATGCAAAGAGACGGATCAATCACAGAATAATGCAAAATAGTATATTGGAAACACAGAGATAGGGGGAGAACTCATGTTCTTTCTTTATTGCTTTCTCTTTCACGTCTGTACAAAATAGTCAATTAGACTCTCTATATATAGTCTAATGGTGAGGTGCCCACCATAAGCCAATGCTTCAAGCTCAGGCCCAGATTTCCCAACAGAAGGTAGCTATTACGCTCCACTAGCTTGAGAATTCTTGCAAACAACCACTATTTCTTCGGTTCATGCAAGTAACGTGAAGGGGGGTAGTCGTATATCCTTTCACCAGCTTGTCCAAGATGTCAACGTCGCGAGGAACCAAACCAAACGATGGCAATCTATTAGAGTTAGGGGTAGGCAAAATACCCACTACCTGTTACCCGTACCCGAATTACCCGAACCCGAACCCGAGGTACCCGATCCCAAATTCGAATAGCGATTTTGATTACCCGAAATTAGTTTGGGTAGTTCGAGTAATATCCCCCGGTACCCGAACTACCCGAATTACCCGAACTACCCCGAAATACACTTGAAATTATCACTTTATTACCCGTACCCGAATTACCCGAACCCGAACCCCGAAATTGCTGCTGAAATTCTATGCGGTTTGTTGATTTTTGTGAATTCGGGTATATCGAGATATCTCAACCCGAATTATCGGTGCACCAATGCGGGTAGTGTTTTTTTGGGGCTAATATCGGGTAGCAGTTTTCATTACCCGAATTTCGAATTACCCGAACTACCCGACCCGAAAAAATCGGGTAACCCGAATGCCCAGGCTTAATTAGAGTTGCTCAAACGTCGAGCCAAGTCGGGCTTCAAACCAGGCCTAGAATGGTCAAGCTAGAGCCCAGCCTAGCCCGACATAGGCAAAGCCCAAAAAGCCTGAATTTCCTATTTTTGGAATAAAATTAATATTTTAATTCCCTTTTAGAATAAATTTTTATTATTTAATTCCCTTTTAGAATAAAATTGTCATTTTTAATTATTTGTGGCTGTTTTGGGCTTTTTTAGGCTTCGAGCAAGCCTATGGGCCGAAAATCAAGACCCAAGCCTAAAAAATCGGTCCGGGTTGGGTCGGGCCAACCGAGTCTTGCTGCCTATGAACGGGTCTAATCTCTATGAACTCAAATCTTTATCGCGTTCAATCACAATGATTGCCATACAACCATTCTACCGTAAGAAATCGGCCCCGCTCATTTCAGCTTCAGGTTTTTTGTTTCTGGCTTATTTTTCACTATTCATAAATTTCGTTTTTTTGAACTTTTAGCTTTTTTGAGCTTTTTTGCCAGTTTTTTTCCCCGTATTCATTCGCGTTGTCCGTAATGAGCTAACATTTTTTCTATTTTTAATTTTTTTTAAATTTAATTACGCTAAATAAGCTACTTTCAGCTACAGTAAAATTTCAGCCGCTACTGTGTAATTTTAGCTATAAGTTACAGGTTTTCAGCCTAACTGAGCGGGGCCCTCCCTATTGACGAAGAATAACCGTCCTTATTCAACGGAAAAAATATAAACCATTCATGTGTGGCGTATAGCTATTGGCCCTTATTTTTTCCTTTTACAGTTGACAACAAAACACTTAAATTATCTAGTTTGTAGTGCTATGATCACTCTTTGCTTTTTTAAAAAAAACAAAAAATTGGCCAGGAGCTCTAACAATCTTTTATTTTAAGGAAAGGAGCCCTAACATCTATTGCAAGGAGGAGTGGGCGCCTAGATTCGAGCCTGAGCTGCCAACGGTCATTGTTTAATTTAGATTTTAGACTGTCAATAGATAGCATAGCTCCTTTTATTCTTTTAGAAAAGACAAATGGTGTACCACACGATGCAAATTAAGGTGGTGCTTAGTTTAGCGATGTCTTATGATTTTTTTTACTAGCTGGTTTATTTTTCACTGTAGCTGATGGTAACACATTTAGTATAATTAAATTTAAAAATTTTTTAAATAGAAAAAATAGATTAGCCCATCATGGATAATACGAAAGAATATGAAAAAAAAGAAAAGATAAAAAAGCCTAAAAAACTAAAAAAATTAGAAAGGATAAAATATAAAATAGTAAATTAAGAGTTAGAAGTCAAGAAGGTGAAACTAAGGGCTTGTTCTTTTCATCTTCTAAAAGCTGTTTTTCGGTTTTTTTTTACAGTAACTAACTTTTAAACGGAATATCTTTTTAAGATAAAATCTACTAGTTAATTATGGTATATATTGTATCGATTTTATTTATATCGGTAAAAATCATATGTGAATTTGTGTTATTTTATAATCTCTTGTTTTTTATATAAACAGTCCAAAAATCATAAATTATAATTAAAAGTTATAAATTTTAGCAAAAAGAAGAGGCGCTACTGCTGAAACGAACGGAGGGTACGCTGATCCAGGCAGGCACCTAGTACTGTGGTACTACAGCAGGTGAGTACAACTGCATCACAAAAGTTGGCTAAAAATGCTAAATACACAGAATACGAAGTCATAAACGCCAATCCACACGCACATTCTCCCCGTCGCTGCCGACGCTGCAATAAATAAACCACCCACCCCCCAGCAGTCCTCATCCCCTGCTCCCGCCCAAACCACCAAACAGCACTCCCCATACCCATCTCCCGCAACGCGTCCGTTTTCGATTGGTGCCGTACATTCAGCCGGTTCTGGCACCGACGCAGAGGATCCCGCCAAGGTTGCCCCTGGGCTCCGCTCCTCTTTTTAGTGCTCGGAGAGGTGCTCCCCTGCGCCACCACCATTCGTGCTTCGCGGAGCTAGCTCCTCTTCTGCTTCTTGTTGCCACCGGTGCGTGCGGCTCCGGGCTCCGCTAGATCGCCTCGAGGTTTCGATCTTTGAAAGAGTTGGGGTAGTTGATGGACCTAAAACCCTTGCAAAAACCGCGTCTTTTTGCGGTTTCTTTTGTTCTGCTTTTGATCGGGTGCTGTTCTTGGTTTTGGTACAGTAGGATTTGGAGTGGAGTTGAGGGGAGGAAGGGAAGGGCGAGATGATGCACGCCAAGTCGGAGTCGGACGTGACGAGCCTGGCGCCGTCGTCGCCGCCGCGGTCGCCGAAGCGGCCCAACTACTACGTGCAGAGCCCGTCGCGGGAGTCGCACGACGGCGGGTACAAGTCCTCTTCGATGCAGGCCACGCCGGTGTACAACAGCCCCAACGAGTCGCCGTCGCACCCCTCCTACGGCCGCCACTCGCGCTCCTCCTCCGTCAGCCGATTCTCCGGCAACCTCCGCGACGGCGGCCGCAAGGGCAACGCGGGCGGCGGCGGGGCCGGGGAGCGCAAGGCGCTCAACGACAAGGGCTGGCCCGAGTGCAACGTCATCGAGGAGGAGGGCCCCTACGAGGGCCTAGCCGGCGACAGCGGCCTCTCCCGGCGGTGCCAGATCGTACTGGGCTTCATCAGCTTCGTCCTCCTCTTCACTGTCTTCTGCCTCATCATCTGGGGCGCCGCGCGCCCGTACGAGCCCGATGTCATCGTCAAGGTATACCATTCATGATTCATGGAGCTTAATTTACTTCAACAGATGAAGTGTTCTTAATTTGGTTTCATATCCAACGCATATTGCGAATTGAAAGGTTAATTACTTAATTTGACTTATGTCTCGCAGTTTTAGCGGTGGGCGAGAGCTAGAAGGTTGAATTGCTTGGTTTTTAGCTAGACAATGATATGGTGGAGATGAGAAATATGCAAAGAATGTAGTTTACGATTTAAGAGTGGCTAGTTTGGTGGTTTTGCTTTTGTTGTTTCGAGGTGATTATATGTTGTTCTTAGTAGTGACACGGTAAAATTGGCATAATTTTTGGTGGTAGATAAGCTTTTGGTTACAACGAGAAAATTGCTATAATGGGACTCCAAACAACGTGTTTCGCTATAATAGGACTTCTAACGTTGACATCGCTAAAATGACACCCGAAACATTGGCTTCTCGTAATACATGACATTTGGCTAATGTTTCGAAATACCCGAACATTGGAATTAAAAGAGCCAAATGTCATGTATTACGAGAAGCCAATGTTTCGGGTGTCATTTTAGCGATGTCAACGTTAGAAGTCCCATTATAGCGAAACACGTTGTTTGGAGTCCCATTATAGCAATTTTCTCGGTTACAACAGGTTGGGTGAAGCTATAGCAGCTCCAATTGATGCTTGTGTTGATTGCCATAACTACTTCAAAATTTGCGCTTACTCTTGTTGGTTCCTTGTTTTGAACAAGAAACCAATAAGTATTTCTTTTTGCACCATTACAAATGTAAATCTAGTAGGCTGCATAGTGAAGAATAGCCACAGCAGCAGAAGTAGCTTAGTTGGACGTTTGTAATAAAAAAGTAAATATAAAGAGAAACAAAAAAGAATGACCACAAGGCAAAATGTTTTTTTTTTCGTTCTGTCTCTGATAGAGATGTTGTGGGCTGCCACTGCATTCAGCATGTAGACTGTCTGAGTTACATTTACTAACCGTTGGCCACACCACTTTGTCTATAAAAAAGAAATTGCTATAATAATTAATATGCATTTATGATCTGCACTAGTTAGGCATGGTAAACTTCCTACTAACACTGTTTACAACCCTCACAAGTTTCCCCAGATCTGAATGACCTAATCTGCCGGTTCTATCAAATTTGTTCTAACCAGAAACTTCTTTTACTTTGTTTTGCGCAGAGCTTGTTAATGGACGACTTCTATGCCGGGGAGGGCACAGACCATAGTGGGGTTCCAACCAAATTGGTCACACTGAATTGCTCTCTGAACATAGCTGTATACAACCCTGCTACAATGTTTGGAATTCATGTCACTTCGGGCCCTATTCGTCTGCTCTATTCAGAGATCTCAATCGGTGCTGGACAGGTATGCCTATCAACAGTCCTTGCCTTTTTGTAACAACTTATCAGTGTTGCCCTTGCCTCTTTATGGTAACTTAGTAGTGTTGTCCATATGTTGGCTGATAACACTACTTCACTTGTTACCAAGAATGTTAACTGCATGAATAACTGAATCTCCTCTTTTCCGCTCTTTAAGACAACTTATTCAGTCTTTACTTTTCACCACTAAGTGAATACCGAACTAGTGAACCGTTTTCGAAAGACTTGACTTGGGGAGACATTTTCTTATGTGCCTGACTCTTTTTATCCATTTCTTATTGTACCAAAGATCCTACAAGTTTCAGCTAGGCAAAACAGAACAATTTTGAGTCAAGTAGACAAAATGCATATAATAGTTAAAGGGAAAAGAAGGGGTAAATGGATTGATGGGGACGAAAATTCAGCACAAGACATGAAGACAACAAAATAGTAAGGAAGCTGCAAATATTGTGGAATAAGACAATGAAAAATATTCCAGCGATTGTGCATATGTTGTTTACCTGAATCCATCATCCATGCCTTCGTTTCATCTGCGAGCATACATATTTGTCTTTAATGGTGGACTCAGAATTCCCGGTAAATTCCGGAACAACCCACGAAGTTAGCATCTCCTGTGATCGCAGGTCCGCAGGTACTACCAACCGAGGAAGAGCCACCGGCTTGTGACGGCGGTAATCCACGGCGAGAAGGTCCCCCTCTACGGCGCAGGAGGCAGCCTATCCCTGTCGAGCACGGGCGGGTCGGTGCCATTGACGCTGGACTTCGACCTGATCTCGCGGGGCTACGTCATCGGCAAGCTCGTGAGGGTGACGCACAAGGTGCACGTAATATGCCCCATCGTCCTCGACGCCAAGAAGACGAGGCCCATCAGGTTCTCCAAGAAGGCCTGCGCCGTGTACAAGGTCTGAAAAGGACTTCAGAGGGGCCGGTGGCTGCTCCCCTGTTGTGATCAACGAGTCAACTCTGTTCTTGCAATTAATTGTCTGTATTTACTGTGCTGGTGAAGACCAATAATCGACGCATATATATTTGATCATTTGTTTGAGCTTCGATTTTGTTGATAAATCCTCTTGTACGTACGGTAGTGTTTTGGCCAGAGCCACTGAATCAAAACTGAAGAATCTTGAGGAGCATGCTCGGCGCGGCATTCGTCGGGTAGAGCTGGGAAACACGAGCCACCAGCATAGCCCGGAAAATTTATTTATTTGCCACCCTTACGACTCGGGTGGTAACAGATTTGCCACTCGGACCCATTGTTAGTGACTCAGGTAACCCCACATATAAGTGACAGAATCTCGGTGTCAATCTTAAGAGTGGCAAAAAATTGAATCTCCCGAGGTTTTCACACACTGGCACAGAAGTGGAACTTCCGAAATTCATGCCCTTAATGGAGAATTTTTTGTACGGATAATCCATTTTTTATTCGAAAATACATAAATATACCCGCGACAAAATTTTTTACAAAAATAGTCTCCAGTCGCCCCCCCATTGGGCGACTTCTTCCTTTCGCCCAACCGGCAAGCGACACAATATCTGTCGCTGGTTCTTGGAGCGACTGCAAGTAGTCGCTTTACCATTGGCGATCGCCATGCGATCGCCCAATGGATGGGCGACTTATAACGCAGTCGCCCAATGGAAGGGCGACTTTACTCACTCCCCGTGATTTTGTAGAGTTTTGTCAATTTTGTAATTTTAAACTGGAAAAAAATATGGTGTAGTTGTAATAAAAGGTTATGTTTATTGTATGTTGTACGTGCATTAAAAATTGTGAGAAATTTTTTAAGAACAATTGATATAGAACGTTTGATATATACATTGGTAAGTGATATTTTTATGTTACTAAGAATTAGTGTCTGAAGAAAACTGGTATGTTAATTATTGTTACATGATTTGCTATCTGAATCATTGAATGCGAACACACGAGATAATAACCTTATGTGAACTGAAATAAACTTCATAATACTGATTGGGAGTAACATGCATTACGGTTTTATTACATGCATAACATATAGCATGATATGCGACTAACCCACCCAATCGCTCGTACCACCTCATCGTGTGGACCGGGCCACTTTCTCGCCACATTTTGTCTCTTGGGTGTAGCGTGGTTGTTTCCCCTTTGTCGCGCCTTGAAGATGGCTCATTGCATCCTTCTTCTGTCACTCTTGGACTTGAGGGCGCCTCACGAGCTTGAAGCTCTTCCTCCGACGCTTGATGGTCGCTTCACGCAGACTTAGTCGCTCCGCCTCCTTTGCAGCTCATCCTCCTTGCCCTTGACGGATTTGGTCCACCCTCACGCGGCGCTCTTGCTCAAGCCGCATCTGCCGTTCCACCTCGCGAGCTGAGTCATCTTGACAAAGTATTGTCCTTTGTTTTCCACCTCCACCGCTGGTTATTTGGCCATGCCGCGGCACCGATCCACCCATTCCATGAACCCGCAAGCCTATGTGTGGCATGGTAGATGTCATGGATCAAGTTGAAAACGATAACGGAAAAGAAATGATTTAGTTATGGTCGTTACCACGAAGTCGTCATCCGTCGGGACACTTGAAGAACCTACACCGTATTTGGCTCGTTGTACTCGACGATCCGGACTCCCAACATCGTCCTAAAGCCGCAATGGCACTTCGGCGCTCATGCCACTCCGGCACTCCAAATGGGTCGGACCTCCAGGAAGACATTGTTGTGTAGTAGTATTGTGATACCTTGAGGAGGAGATGTGGTATGGAAGACATAGGAGGGAGCCCTTTATGTAGGCAGGTTATCTGGTGCAGTGGGCATAGTCCATGGAGAGGATCTTTTCGCTTTTCCTGGATTCCAGTGTAGCAATAAATGGCCCTATATAGGCTTTTCAGAGACTATAATCTCGTAATAAATTCATAGTTTGTAGCCTTTTCAGATATTGGACCATTCAAAGCCTAGAAGGCTAAAGACCTACGCCCCTATATGTGTACAGGCCTACAGGCCTACTCCTGTAAAGGCTAAAGACCTACGCCCTATATGTGTACAGGCTAAAGGCCTACTCCACATCAAGCAAAGGCGGCATATGTTGCCCGTTTTCTCATGTCACCGAGCAAAGCTGCCTCTTTTGTCATCTCACCGAGCAAAGCCGACCTCTTGTGTCATGTCCCCGAGCAAAGGCCGGGCGTGTTGTCATGTCGCCGAGCAAAAGCCTCTTTTTGGTGGTCACTGCATTAAGCTACCTCGTTTTGCTATAAGTAGCAGGGTTGGGGTCCCATGACATTGTGAATCGAACAAAGTATACCCTCTCTTTCGTGGTGAAACATACCATGTCCAAGTCGAGGGCGGTGGGATTTGGGTCACCGGAAGGACGACATTCCCTTAGAAACGAGGATATGTTCGGTCCATGATCGATTGATACCAAGCCGGCGTGCTCAACCACCGTGGCGAAATGCGGACACAATGAGTACGCGGTCGTCCAGATCTTGGATTCCCCGAACGATGGCGGGCGACGTTTCTTCCGATGCTCACGCTCCGGGGTACAAATTAGTAATGTTACATTTTGTATTGCTTATGGACCATCGAAGTTTACCGTCATTTTTGTGCAGATGGCCAAATCGACTTCTCCCATGGATCGACCCTCCTCACGAGCGGTATGTTGATCGTTATGTGGATACATTATGGGCTCGAATATGGGACTTGGAGTACCAAATGGAGAGTCTCACCGAGGAGAACAACGACCTCCGCGAACAGATGCAACGCGAGAGGCAACGAGGAGGTCGTGAATATAGGAAGCTCTTATGATCCCACATGTTGCTGCGCGAACCCGAGCTGCATATGTGCATGCCACTACCATGACGGCCACCACGTCCGAGGCGGCCCCTCGGCAATTCTCCATGTGGGTGCCACGAGGCTCGTTTGGCATGTAGGTAACGAGGTTATGCTTGTGTCGTATTTTAGTTCATGTATTTGTTCATGTGTTGATCTTTGTGGCGGTAGAACTGTTGTGTTGAATTAAAATGTTGGGTGTACTACTTTTCATAAATTCGTATGTGTAATGTATGTGTTGTTTCTGTTATAAGTGCGTGACGCCTTCATTTTCTGTGACCTTCGTTGAAACTTCGGTGTTAAGCATGTGATGGATTAGTTGTTATCTTCGTGGAGTTATTATCACAAGCAATCTGAGCATGAAATACAAGGTTACAACATACATACAAGGAATAAGTCCATTACAACATACAAGGATGTCCATTACAACATACAAGGATGAAATACCACTGCTCGCACTTCACGGATGTCCACGGAATAAGTCCATTACAACATACAAGGATGTAACATACAAGGTTAACAAATGGTACATGAAATTTAGCATGCATTACAACACCAACTCATCGATCGGTCATGCATTGCATCGTCTAGTCATGTGCCCTCCCGACCGCATCGCCACAACGTGCACGGATGTTCCACTTGTGATTCGTCCATGTCATTTCTAATACGTCGGCTCTGTCGCGACCCTTCCCACCCTTCAAGATGTTAATATCCGAACTCGGGTCCTCGCTAAAATGTCCAAAGTGTTGAAGTTTCCCACCGCCTGAACCCCGGAGCTCCACATACCAAGCTTGCGATTCTCTCTTTGAAAAAGTACTCGGACATGAAGTTGGAAGGATCAATGCCCACGGTTCCGCATGCAGCGAGGACATGAGAGCATGGCACGTGTAACAACTTAAGCTTGTTGCATGTGCGGCTAGGTCTGTTTGCATGATCTCCAAGGCATACCTCGTGAGTAATAAGTGAACGAGATGTCCCAAATCCGGCTCACACGGAGTATCACCTCGAAACGATGCTCCTGTTGCCCATGCAATGCATCGTGTGCAATTGAGCCTTCGTGCCTTCGTCTCCATGTACGCAGTAATTTTTGACGAATCAGGGGCTCGGGATTGGCGCATGAAGTGCGGCACTCGCGTCTGTCCCTCGAAGTAGCGGATTGTCTTTGTGAAGAACACCTTCCACGATGGCGACAAGGGACCGAGAACGGAGACCCCGAGAACCCAATTGTACACCTCGGCAAGGTTACTTGTCATTATTCCGTACCTTGCGCCATCGGTGTCGTGCAACGACCACTTCTCCAATGGTTCCCCTCGATCCATGCGAGAAGCACTTGATGTTTTGCGCGCTCCTCCTTCTTGGACCACTTGGGTTAGACTCATCGATTCTTTGGCAAGCATTGCGGTTGTGCCGCCCGAGAGTGACCGCCCCTTGCTCCTCTCGTCGACGTTCTTCTGGTGTACTCATCCAAAGAACCCCATAAAGCATCAAATTTTCTCTGTCGGTTACGCTAGCAAGCCTCTTGAATAGCTTCATCAAAGATTGTTTGGGAATTGCTTGAAAAAGTTTGCCCTAAGTGACGATCGCACCACCGTTCCTCATGTCCGGCCAAGGAACGCTCTCTCGGGGTCTTCTTGAAGTTTTCGTATCGCCTTTATAATACCGGCGTGGCGATCATGGATTACGCACACACCGGTAGGGTGCCTACAACTCCAGTCTTCACATGTCTTAGAAACCACACCCGACTCTCATAATTCTCACTCTCCACAAATGCAATAGCCGCGGCAATATTTGATTGTTACCGATCAACGCCTATGGCCGTCGGGAGCGCCCTTTGTATTTGCTCACAAGAAGGTCCCATCTATCGAGATCATCGGCGGCATGTGCTTGAATGCTTCAATGCTAGCACCAAATGCAAACAATGCTCTCGCAACACCGCAAATCTGGTGGACTTACGGACGGCTTCTCGTGCACGCGATGTACGTGCGGGTTCCTTTGTTGCAACACCTTAAGCATACGAGGAAGGTTGTCGTCGCCGCTCGAAAGTGCCAAAACGTTTTCCAACGCCTTTTGCTTGCACGCCACGCCTTCGTAGCTAATCTTATACTTGAATTTATTCTCAATAGCTAGCACAATATGTGTTGCCGCAACATCTTTTTCTCCACTATCTCCCGTACATCGAATTGGCTACAACCGGACGTCGGTTTCGATGCCTCGCCAAGACAAAGTGTTCGAATGCGAGTGCGGCTCCACCTTGGACACAATCCGGTGAGTGTCATACTTGGGTCTCGGTGTGCACCCTCCAGGACAACCACTGCTCGCACTTCACGATGTCTTGCTCCTCGGCTTGATTTGACGACGCGAAATGTCCGTTGCATTGAAAGGGCCCAAAGCTTGATGGCATCTGCGGCGCTTCCTTGTCGACAAACACAAGCATGCACCGAACCTCTGTCTCATGATACTCCCATGGTGATTCATACTCATCATATGCGGAAACACCCTCGCATTAAACCGGTTCCATTCTGGGGATAGGAACTTCTTCATCATCGAATTGTCCTCCTCGTCGTCCTCTACGACTTGCTCTTCATCCCATGCCCTCTGGTCATCGATTCCATCTGTTGCACGATATACTCATTATACTCTCCTTCATCGCCTTGCCCAGTTCCTCTCTGGAGCTTGACGGTGTAACTCTCCTCCATATACCGCATCGGCTTGCCCGATTCCCCTGTATAGCTTGACGGCTATAACTCTCCTCCATGTACCGCATTGCCTTCATCATGAGCAACTTCATCAGCTCGCCATCGTGCTGCCCGCCCGAGCCGCTAGCACCTCCCGAAGCATAGGCGGGCGCACGAGCTTGCGCAATGCTTGTAGTGAGCACGGTTGCACAAGCGAGACACACTCGTATCCACTGCGCGGCACCCTTGCACAAAGCCCTTCCACGGCGCGAGCGCACCAATGTCTTCAACTCCCATCCGATGTCGGTGGGAGACCGGCTCAAAGCCCTTGCACAACGACGCCGCACACCTCGGGGTCCAATGAAAACTCGGGTCGACCAATGCCGCACATCGTCATTGGAGCATTCTCGTCATCCGGAATACGAGTGACTTGCGGAAAATCGCTCAAATCCACACCATTCGGACCTTCACGAATCATTCCAAGACCATAATATACTCTCAATGTAGTCGCCATTAATGATGTACGCCTACATGTATGATTGAAATTTACGACATGTCAAATATCATCGTTCAACACTAAACTAAACTTTCTATACTAAAAGAGTAGTAAAATTTCTATACTACAAAATGTTCCATACTACAAAATGTATACTACATCTACAATTTGTACTAACACTAATATTTCATCTAAATAATAGTGTAAATACAACCTAATTAACGAAAATACCGGATCCAAATCGATGGAATAGCTTGGACTCCTTCCTCCTTCACCTCCTCCTTCTCTTCTCCCTCCTCCTTTTCTTCCCTCCTTCTCTTCTCCTCTTCTTTTCTTCCCTTCCTCCTCTCTTCTTCTTCTCTCGGCTCTCTGCGCAGAATGGGAAATGTGGTTGTTTGGCGAATGAGGGTAATGGGCGCGATCGGTGGATATCCATTGCGATCGCCTCTGGTTGAGCGATCCAAATTGCGATCATTTATGCGGTTGAGCGATTGCAATTTCGATCGCTCAGCGGTAGAGCGCGGCGCAGTATCGCCCAACAGTTCGGACATTCCTTTGTGTCGCTTGGGTTGGGCGAAAGGAAGAAGTCGCCCAATGGGGGGGCGACTGGAGACTATTTTTGTAAAAAAAAATTTGTCGCGGGTATATTTATGTATTTTCGAATAAAAAATGGATTATCCGTACAAAAAATTCCTTAATGGAAGCCGGTTTTGAAGGATTAAAGTGCCTCGTTTGGCATAAATATAGTGACTAAGTATGACTAAAATTACACTATAATTTAAAATAACTTATTTAATATAATTAAATTTAAAAAATAAAAAATATGTTAACTCAAAACAACACAAACAAGTACGAGAAAACCAACCAAAAACACTCAAAAAATATTTAGAAAAAACAAAATTTATAAATAATAGAAGAATAAACAAAAACTCAACCCAACATGATTAAAATGATAAATTTTCCAGCTAAGAATTGTAGGGCTTTACCCTTCCGTTAAGAAGGAAGCCCTTCCAGAAATTCTCAGTGGCCCGGATGGGCCAAAGAGGGGGTTTGGAAATAGTTTTCAACCAGCAATTGACGCGCCTCGGTATTACCTCACTAGCTGCGTCATTGCCCCAAGCGCAAAGATGAATCGATCCCCACGCCCACCGCTCCCTCTTATAGTCGCCTCCCTCGCACACGCCACGCTCGGCTAGCGATGTGGGACAAAACAAACCAAATGACTCCACAAGCTCGAGTTCTCCCTCACCTGCGCTTTTGCTGCGCTCTCTTTACATTAGGCCGCGCTCTCCTCATGGAGTTGGGCCGCGATTTGACCAGGCCCAAATTACGATTAGGCCACACAATTCGTTAATTAATTAAGAGTAAATTTCCGAAAACACTGAGTTGAATGGCATTTGTAACTGAAAATACCATATTTTAAAATATTTTTCATACAACCACATGCTTTTAATCAAGCATCATACATAACCCATTTTTTATGCTTTCCTGTTCGACATCATTCAACCGACTGCTCTGTATAGTCGTATAAACGTCACAACACCTGAGTCAGACATCATACATCTTGTCTGTTGAGCCCTCTGAACACCCATTAATACACCTTGATAGCCGCCAGAGTTGCCAAGACCAAGCTTCCAATCGCTACCCCCACTTCTCTCCCGCCAGCCTTCCCACGCCAAAATCTTTGACCACCGCAATCCACCACCCGAGGAAGCGATGAGACCAAGGTACTGCATAACAACCGACCTCCCTACTGCCTTTCCCGAATCACGTCGAAGTCTCCCGCCCCCTTCCATCTTGGCCATGCGTCACCTCTCGAGCGGAGCTCCCTTCTACCCCAACTGCCTTCCCCATCCTGTAAAGCTAATCCGACCCTTCCATTAGCCCCCTTAACTTGCCAATACTCACCACACTGCCCTCCGCTTCATCTTCAACCCACTCATCGCCCTCACCGTCGTAAAAATCGAAGATGCGCCCAATTTTCCAAATTGCATCATTTCTTCATCAAGTTCCAATTGCTTTCAACCCTATCACCATCATGGCTCCCCAAACCCGATTACAACCTTGCTCTAGCTTCTCTAGCCCCCTAGCTCGCCGATGATGACATCCATCGCTCGATTGAAGCCCTCGTGGATAGCCAACCACAACACATAGTAGGCCAAACCGGACGTGTTGTAGTCATCACCTCACCCCAAAAGATACTCAAGCCACCATGCAATTGCCTGTTAGTCCCCACCTCACTGTCGGCCAACCCTTGGCTTTCGGCCACCACAAACTCCAAAAATGGGTTCTCCTCAACTCTAGCAACCCGTCCATGCCATTTTCGTCGGGGGTCACTATCATGCCGAGAATGGCCGCCGCGAGTTTGCCCTGTTTTCGGCACTACAGTACCCATCAGGAGGTAGGAGGTGATGATGAATACCAGACCCAAACACTGTAGCACCTGACTCAATAGTGAACATTAAAAATCCACCACTGTAGCAGCTCAACCCGCCATGAACAGTACCAATGTGCAATGAACAGTGTACACAACTATTGTTCACCCCCAAAACTTAAAATACATATTTATATCCATTTTAACTGTTTTAACCTCACGAAGCCCATTTTCAACTCTATTTAGCCAAATTAGACACCGATAAAACCCTAAACTACCTAAACACCATTTCGAACCTAAACTCAATGCTGTTCCAGCTTATTCCTATTCACCGAAATTCGAAAAACACTTATATAGCCATTTCAACTGTCTCAGACCCATCTAGCCCAATTTCAACTCCGTTCAGTCAAACCATTCACCACCTAAACCCTGACTACTTGAACATATTTTCTTAGCGGTTTCTGGCTTTCAAATATTGGCTTTTTATAGAAATTGCATTGTACTAGCTATTAGTTTTTTATGAGTTATTCATTAAAAAAATAAAGAAAAATAAAAAATATTATACCTCCACAGACAAAGGGAAAAAGGCAAAAAAAAAAGCAAAAAAAACAAATTTTAAAAATCAACACATTCATTCCGGCTTCTGAAAGCTAGAAGCTGAAACTGAAATAAACAGGGCCATAATAATGCTTTGTTCCATAGGCTGTTTCACCGGTCGTAAGCTAAGCAGCACAGGAACTGCTACAAACAAGTGCTGCAGGTCAGCATAGCTCTTCCACTAGGTTATCCCTAGTCCCTACACTAACAACCTAACATAAACCAAAAGGATATATCTACCCAAATCAGAGGTTAAGAGTTCAGAGCCACCCACAAAATGAGATCCTTGTTAACTTAGCTACGGCCAGCTCTTGATGAGTAGTACCAGAGTGCCTGGCATTTACCTGCGTGCATCCGTACCAGGTGGCCGAGTCTGACTTGTCTGCTGCCCCGCGGTGTTCAAATAGCGTTCAAGCGCTTGACTGTAAGCAGGACCCGTCAGACTCCCTCTCATCCGCCCCGTGGGGCGCCAGTTTTGCTCCACGGGAAGCTCCGGAAGACCATCGGAAGTTCCGACATGGGATGGCACGCTCGGAGTCGGAGCAGCAGGTGGTAGACTGGCGCACTGCAGGCGTGGTGGCGCCTGTGGGATTGCTGGTCGGGGAGTCATTGCTTGCAATCTCACTGCCTGGCTGAGCTGCGGGGAGAAGAGATGACTTTGAATGTCCGGGCTGATTGTACTGCCTGGTTGGGTCGGCATGACCTGCGGAACTTCGACAGTTCCAGGCGGGGGAGCTTGCGGAAGTTGACTCATTAGATTGCCACTTGGCATGGCCTGTGGAACTTCCACGGTTCGAGGCGGGGGAGCTTGCACAAGTTGACTCATTAGATTGCTCACTAGTAGCTGATCGAAGTGCTGGTGCTGTTCCATAGGGGGGGCTGCATAGGCATTAGCATCTCTAGCCTGTCCTGGGCCTCCTAACGGCGGTCTTATACCCATGAGATGTGGTCCAAGAACCCGACCATGTAGATGGCTTGAGGTGTTGAGCATGTCCTGCCAACAATTATGATCCTGTCAACGATGTTTGTTAAAATAAATTTAATCCAAGCAAAACATGCAAAAAAGACGTATCGTGTATGAGACTAACTGGCTGGTACCCTGAACTGGCAGTCAACAGTACCTGGTATTTCATTATATCAATCTTTTAGGTTCTTGCACTAACATAATTGCTAGTACAGATAACCAGTCACCAGGACAGGTACCATCATATGATAAACACTTGTTGCAGTTGCAATACACAAGACAGTACACCAGTATGTAACAATGAGAGTGAATTAATTCAAACTTGTTACCAGGTACCTCTCAAATAGCTGAGGACAAAATGACACATATTTCAACCTCCAAATCACTTACCATACTAGTTCTGGAGCTCAGTCAGGATGGCTTATCACTCAGTATTACAGAAACTGAAGTCATCCACTGGTACTACTGTAACTGCAACTTAAATTTAATATGTTGTGCAAGGTGATTCTATTGGAAGATAAAACGGTGCTACCTTATGTTGGTAATTATCATGATATAGTGACTTGGAAAGATTGTTACCTGTTGTGTTGACTGTAGATGCATCAACGAAGCCGCATCGGAAGCCCTTGATAGTGGCCCAACACCAGTATTCATCGCAGTGATGACACTGTCTGCATTTGTCATCTGATGTGCTTTGTATGTTGAAGAAGCTAAATTGGATTGTGGGATAGGAGGTGGACAATTGAAGACATTTGGCTGCACCCTTCTAGACAACCCAGGATTCTGTGGTCGCGCTGCCAGAGCCTGGACTGCTACGGGCTCTCTCCTGACATTTCTAGGTATAGGAGGCCGTGATACTTCTGATCTAGGTAATGGATCTATCAGTGATTGCAACTGCACAATATTGGGATGTGTTCCTTGTAAAACATGTTGCATGGCAAATGTTGAATTGGAGGTTCCAAGAGAAGGAGAGACGGCATCCGTGATAACAGGGTGCAGAATATCTTGAGGCAGAATAGACTCCAAGGTCCCAAATGAACTGGAGCCCGGTCCACCAGTAGAAGGTACTAACGAATTTTGGATAGATGTCGAAGTGACATTGCTACACCCATTATTTCCACCTACATGAGCAGTTGTGCTTATAGGCAAATCCGGACGACAGTCTGCCTCAGATAAATCTTGACTATTCAACAGAGGCTTCATGTCTTCTGAAGCAGATGCAAAACTCATTGGCAGATCACCATCACCATTTCCGTTTATCAGGTCTATGACATGGGAAGGAGCTGCATCAGTTTCTACAGTATCCCCGTTCTGCTGAATGACTTCACTTGCATGTCTATCTGAGTCCTCATCATGAACTGAAACGGTTTTCCAAGATCCATCAGGGAATACAAGAATATCAGTGATATCATCACTCTCTTGTAATACCTGAGAGAAAAAAGGAGATCAATAACATCAAAAACATAATGAGATGAAAATATGTACAAATGCATTATACAACTTGCCTTGGCCATCTTTTGATCAATACGTAGGTCAATGAAATTTGAAGGAGTATTGCAACATGGACAGCGCCAGGTCGGCTTCCTCAAGTTCATCTCCATGTAATTATCATAATCAAAACACTAAACAAAACAGGCTATGTTATTATTTTTGTCGAAAAGAAAAATTTTAAATCCATCAATACAAACAAACAGACGAAATCTATACCTGATAGTGTTTGCATAGGCGCCCTTTAATGGGAGTTCTTATGCGCCTAAAACTACAAGAAAAGGCAACAAACATTTTCAAGTTCAGCGTCAAAAGGCAACTCACTAGCATTTTTCATTCAAACATATATATAAGTAGAATTTAAAGTTCTAAAATTTTACCCCACCACCAACAGTCTAGACAGACACATGGACTATCAGAATGGTTATTATAAGGTGAATAAATGGTTCAAATATCCAACTGAGTGAGTGCATTGTAACATAGTCACATGCACATGCATCATATAATTACCTTTTGCACCTTTTACATCACCAACCAGACAGAACATAATTAATTAATGCCAACTAGATATTAAGAGAGAATAGTTCTTATATAGGTTATTTGTCCTTTCTACCTGCAAGAACTCACTTGAGACCTTGTAGAAAACGTATGTATATACACATAACGGGATTAAAGACACCGAGGTTTCGTCAACATGGAATAGTTGAAACATAATATAGCAAAGTATATTTCAAGAAGAATGAAATACGCACCTTATTGGGCACTTTAGGGAAACTCTTGATGGTCCTTCAAGTATATCAGAATCTACATGAAATTCAAGAGGCATCAAAGTGAAATTTCCCATTCACATAATAGAACAGTTGCTAATTTAATTTGAGTCCAGAAATTAACAAAGCAAAACATAAAACATATTGAACATGCATTCCATACTGAAAGAACTAAAATAAATTTTGCCTACCAGGAGGATCAGTGGTGACTGGTTGGGCATAGTCATCGAGTTTTGGAGCATCGACGGACCTCAAGTTGTTCACAAATGCTACAGCTATGATATAGTTAGCTGCAACATAAAGCTAAATCAGCATAAATTAAAATTGTGTGTATGCTTCAAACGTAGAAATGAAATGACAGAACATCATGACTAAGCATACCATTAAAATATCCAACGGCTTGTATGATGTTTGCCCCATATTTGAGCATCTTGGTAATATCACTGGGGAACTGGGGTCCTGTTTCCTGTTACATTGTTTGAAAGGCATGAAATCAGGTTGTTTGACAATTGAAGCTTAACCACAGTCCACAGGTTGCATAAGGCTTGGTCAATGCAAAACTAAATGCCAGGAAGTAAAAGCCAGGATGGTGGACAAAACACTAACCATTGAAACATTAGTCCTCTTGTCCACACCTTTTCCGTTTACTAAAAAGCTGAAACATAAAAATATCAATCGAGTTTCTTGGCTAAAACATTGGCAAGCATCAAAGCAAAGAAAGAAATGCACCTCACACGTGGTGGGCTTGAGATACATGATGAGGCATCTAAATTTTCCTTTTGGACGACAATTAGATTCTGCGAAAGGTGAGACAATTAATAAAGTTACCTGATATAACATCATCAGACATGCAAAAAATACAAGTATGAGAATTATAATACATAGTCATAAATTCCTGCCAGGCCTACACTATAGTCTTGTCATATCTAATAACTCACTCAGTATAACACCAAAGGCACACAGATCTGAGATTTTGCATTAATGACCATACATGCACAGACTAGTGTTCAAAAAACCGGTGGTTACCAGCCAGCAACTGGATTTACTGGTGGGAACCAGTAAAAACAAAAACCGGCCGGGTTACTTTTAGGTCTAATACATTTCCTAGGTTGATTTAAGGCCTTTTAGGTGCTAGATTACCTATTATACAAGCTAAATATGCTTCAATTATTGTACTCCCAACTTGGTTTTTTTAGCGGTTTTTCTGGTTTTTTAAGCGGTTTTTCCGGTTACCGGTTTTCAAACCACCCAAATTCAAATTTTGATTCACGAATTTTGAACGGGTTTTTTCCGGGTTTTCCGGTAACTGGCCGGTTACCGATACTGCCCGCCAGCCGGGATTCCCTCCGGTTCTGGGTTTTTGAACCTTGGCACAGACTCTATGCAACCAGTGGTCTTTTGTTGACAGCTAACATAAAGAAAGGTAATCCAACAGTCTTTTGGCCTCTATATTTATAAAAGGAGATATCACAGGCTCACAGCTAACAAGATCTATTTCACCTCAAAATATTTTGAAGTACCAAGAACAGAGAGTGGACAGGTTGCAGCAACAACAAATTTACCATGATTCAGTTACCTAACATGCAATCAATATTACAGGGTATGAATGCAAAATAAAAGTAGAGTTAATTACAGAGTCAGCACCTTCTCATATGCAACTTACAGATGCAAAAGAGCATGATGCTACAAACTGTTATGTGAAACGTTGTACAAACACCTAAGAGGGTTGCACTTTGTTAAGATAGTTCGCCCTTTTCATCAAGAAACTCGAAATGAAACAAGGTAATGAAGTGAATAGTTTAATAACAAAAAATTAGCATGTGCACGAACATTTTAAAAAATATTAACATTGAGACAGCCCATTTAGGTAACAATAATGAATATGCACCAAATGACTATTTATCCTGGAATGACACTTACGATCTTTTCATCTCGAGGTAGATTCCTATGAATAAAAAAGTCGGCCATTAAAATATCATACCCGACCTGTAGGTATAGACAAATATATAAAAATCAGGGCTCAGTTATGAAACGAACCATTATTGTTCATCAATAATGTATCTTCAAATGAGGATTAAGAATGCACAAAAAAATGGCATCATATTTAGAACAAAATGGTCAACTTTTATGAACTAAAATGGTACAAATTAGAGTTTTTAATTGAACAGATTAACTACCTTCGCTTCCAGTGAAGTGACTAGACGCTTGAACTTCAACTGAGGATAATACCTACAAAATAAAAAAAAATGGAAACAACAAATAAAATGTGCAATGAAGCTAATGCATGACTCAGGATTTCAATATTATAACAAAATGGATCTTAAGCTTTATTTAAATTGACTTTTGAATATTAAACTAAACAATTGAGGATGCAAAATTAGAAATCTGAATTTAATAGCTTGAAAAAATGAAACACACCAGATCTAAGCTACAAAATATTTGGATTTCATATTCTATATTCTGAATATTATTTTGGAACATATGAAATACTGATGTTCAACTTTTCAATTCAGTTTTGAAGTACTTTCACATTTTAAATTTCAAAATCAGATATGGAAGATTCGCATGTCACCTTGAATTTAAAATCTTAGTTTTTGAATCTAAAGTAAAATTTCACAATATAGTTTTGAGTAACAAAACAAGTTCCAAGAATATGGGCTTTCCAATCTCAGGTTTTTCATATTTGGAAATTCTGTTTGGTATTAAGAATTTAAGATCTAAATAAACCTAGACAACAGGGAGCAGGATGGCAGATGTCAATATCCATCATTGCACCAATTTTCAGTGCACGCACGAGAGAGATAGAGAGAGAGAGAGAGAGAGAGAGAGAGAGAGAGCGCAATTCCTTACCTTGTAATTACAGTTGAAATAATTTCAAGCACAGTGCTATCATTAGCTGGCTGGCTGAGGGGCGTGCAGAAGTTGCCAGAGAACTGCATACCAAGGGAAAAAAAATATAAGTAGGTAAGCTGATATTTGAAGACCATACCACCACCAAGGCCATAAACATGCACCCAAAAGGGGAAAGTACTCATAGAACAATGAACATAAAAGAAGAAAAGAAATATCTCATACACTGATACACACCTCATTAGCCATTCTGAGAATGTCAATGGAATCTGCAGGTTGAAACCATTTATTGAAACAAGCATTCTGCAAAACAGCAAGTGTAGGTTACTAGCTTAATTTTATTGGAAGATAACCTGCATATTATGTCAGAAAAATAAACTCAAAAGGCAAATTGTATAACTTTGGTATATAATATAATCAACATATGCATAAAACTTTTTAAATCGCTTGAAACAACTCCAAATAAGTTGTGATTGTGCAATCAGAAAAGAAACTAAACAAATACATCAATGGGTAGGACTAACGAATAAAATGGTAATTGTTTATTGTTGTATACAGAATAAGGTTATAGTAGAGCAAACATTCCGCTGAAAGAAATAATCTGTTAATACACATGCAGTTAAAAAGGCAAAATGTTCTTCTCTATAAGTCTGTATGTGTTTAGGTTTGGAAATAAACCAAACTAAGTTAAGGAAGATTGAAGGAATGGGTCTTTCCTTATTAAATAATTGGGTTCTGGTTGAAAGAAAAGTTTTTATCTGACATCTCATATACGACTGAGAAGGAAGGAAATTTACCTTGCATGATATGATTAGTACCATAACAGAAGATTGTAGAAATTGATCTTCCCTCAGCTGATATACCTGGTCAATAATGGTAGACTTCAGATTAATAACACACAACAAATTGTGCATACCTGAATTCACTAAATAAAGAAACGAGGCCACTTTCTGTGAAAAGCTGAAAACATAGTTCAATGCCAAATTTGATATTCTACACGTCATATGTTCACTACCTCACATAACAAAGTTGGAAAGCACAGACTATAGACAATAAAGTCCTACCGTAAAGCCATTGAACAGGACAGCGGGGTCAGTAGCAATGAATGAGAGAGGCAGGAAACACTAGCTCCAAACAGCAAGGGAAAGTAAAAGGGGAAGGTGATGGTAGGCAGATGGCACTATCATATCGAAGGATGGCACCTTGGGAGGGGAAACTCCGGCAGCACAGGTAGGGGATAGTGTGGCAAGTGGCAAGGGAGGGCATGAGGTAGGATATCAAGGAGTGGGCAATCGGGTGGTGGTGTGTGAAGTGACACAAGGATCTCTACAAGGGGGCATGTTTTCGAGAGTGTTGATCACACAAGGATTTATCAATTAACAAATAGACCATAGATTCCTTTGAAGACTCTATCCTGTCAAATAGTGGGATGCCTTCATCTAGTAGCTATCAAATTAATTTCATACAAACAAGAATAAGTCACAAATCGAACAAGGCTTTCTATGAACTTAGGAATTAGGATCTTACTGAAAGTATGCTCAGCTGTTGCAGTACTTAAAAGGGAACATAATATTAATTCACTTCCAAATTAGATTATCTATTCAGGTATGTTGATAATAACTTTGTTGGTAAAATATTTTAACTTTATGCTAAATTTTTTTCCTATAGTTACTGCATTAATCTGAATTACAAAAGCACATTGCAGATGCTGTGACAAGTTAAAAGAGATGTTATGGTAGTTCTAGCAAGAATGCTACCAGCATACCAAGCATTCATTAAAATTCTAATGTTACACAACTTGCACATTTATGTTATTTTGCTAAATATTCCCCTTTTAGATCAAAGGCAAAAGACCTAGCTCATAATGAAAGCTTGAAGTTCTTACAGCAGAGAAAAATTCCACTTTTATACTACATTAACTTTATAATAATTAATGACTGCTTTAATAACTCATTTCAACACTTAATCATTCCTAACAATAGCCATTATGGTGTAATAATTAACTCCCCAGAAAACAATTACCACAGCCGTTTCAACACTACTTGGACCAATAAAACATGCACCAAATTGAGAGGGATGCTCTAAAAAACAAGCGGAAAATGTCTGGTAGAGGAAGAGAGCAAAGAATTACCTTTTTCAAAATGTCGGGTATTTCACTGGCCACCTTAGGAACATCACCGCCCGAGAGCGCGTAATCAATCCCTCTGCAAGCACAAAAACACGAAGACTCACTACATCGCCCACGAAACAACGCGGCCATAAACCCTAACGATTAGGATTTAGGAGACGGGAGGGGCGAACGCGCGGGATAATGGCGGAAGCCCTAGGTGCCGCGGAATCGCGAAAGGCGGAGGGGGAGAGGCGAACCTGGCGAAGGCGTAGACGAGGTGGGCGATGTCGGCGGACACGAGGGCGCCCGAGCCGCCGCGGAAGTGGGCCCTGAGGCGGTCGCCGATGGCCTGCAGGCGGATCGCGTTCATTGCCACCGCCTGCTGCAGCTGCTCCTTGGTCTTCTGCGCCGGCGGCGTAGGGGGAAACGCTGGTAGAGCGCCACCGCCCGCCATTGCCGCGCGCTTTTTTTTCGTCGAGGGGCGAAGAGCTTAGAGGCATGAAGGGAGATTGGTGCCGCACTGCCGCAGTAGCCTTTTTGTGAGCGCTGATATGGCTGGAAGACGAAAAGCAGCTGCGATCCGAATAAATTACCGGATATTAGAGCAACTCCAGCAGGCCTCTACTTGATCCCTTATCCTACTTTTAAGGGTCGAAGGGTAAAAAAAACTCACTCCAGCAAAGCTCCTACTTAAGCCCTCAAAAGTAGAGGGCCCTCAAATATCCCCCTCGAGCCCTCATTCCTAGGGTCTGGAGGGAGCCCCTACTTTTGAGGGCTCAAGTAGGGGCCCTGTTGGAGTGAGTTTTTTGCCTCTCGGCCCTCAAAAGTAGGATGAGGACGAGGGTGGGTCCTATATGTCATCCCCTCTAAGAATGAATTTGAGGGTCCTATTTTGAGGGCTACTGCTGGAGTTAGCCAAAAAACAAAGCCCTTAAAAGTAGGGAGAGCCCTCAAATAAAAAGTAGGGGCCCTGTTTTACGAGCTACTGCTGGAGTTGCTCTTACCAACCGATCTAAGGTCCTGTTTGGGACTGCTCCGCTCCAGCTTTTTTAATTCTGCTCCAAACTTGTCTAGCCAAACGGGTCCAACTCCAAGAACTCTGTTCTAAGAAAAAGGTGGAGTTGAAGGTCTACTCCACGTTTTTTCTGGAGCTCCTCAAGGGGTACTCCAGAAACTGAAGTTTTGTATCTCCTCATGGAGTTGGGAGAAAATTACCCACCACTGCCATTGCTTTTCCTCCGTACCGATTCGTTTCTTTTCCTCTCCTCCACACCCACCCACGCGACTCCTCTCCTCCCCACCCACCCGCGCCGTTCGGGTCGCCGTCCCTCAGCGGCTCCGCCGCCTGCTCCCTCCACATCTCAATGACACGTGGGGTCATCATAAGTCACTGACACGTGAGTCAGGAGGGTAAATACTTAATTTCTATCTAAATAAAGGGTATATGATCAATTGCCAGATTTAGATATTGCTACACCCGCAGCCACCGCTTGCGCCGTGGCCCTACATCGCCATTGCAGCCCGTGCAATAGGAAAAGGCCGAAGACGGTGGTCGATGGGTAGAGAGGCTAAACATGTGGGAGAGCAGAAGCATAGAGACGGCGGTCGGTGTGGATGGGGACGAAGAAGGCGGTGGAGACCGAGAAGGAAGGAGAGGAGGCCAGGAGATAACCAGCCCAACGTCAAGCGGCTTGCCAGTCACAGGTAATTTTACTATTAATCGCAAATAATTTTACCACTAAGTCACATGTCCGTGCTTAGAAGAGTGCAGTAACTCTAACACAAGTAAATTTACTATAATCTGTAAGTAATTTTATTGTACTACCACAAGAGAGATACTACACTCTTATGACAAGAGAGTTACTACACTCTTATGAATAAAGTAGCAAATTTGGTCTCCTAAGAGGGTTGAGGGTAAATGTCGTGCCGTGCTAGACTGGGTTAGGCTGTGCCTCAGCATGATATTGTGCGTGCCGTACTGAGCTGGCCCGTTATGCCAAGGTGTCAGCCCAAACACGACACGCCTGGTCCGAATCGGGCCTCCACGGTTCACTATTCGTGTCGTACTGTGTTTGAGTCGGGTACTGTACCTCAGACTGATGGATTGGCTTGATCCATTTGGCTAGGTCCGACGAAAAAGGCAAATATCTGAGAAAATATTTAGTATGAATTTTTCGGTGTAGTGGACAGTTGAGCTGGGCACTTAGAGATGAGATCAAAGGGCCTTCTTGTCGGTAAGTGTTTATAGAAAGTTTATGAGAACTTTTTTTTACGCATATGTGCTTTGCCGTTTTGTTCAGATTCAACGCTGAATCGCGTCGGTTGCAAGCGGATCATGCATGTTTCAGTTTTGAAATTATTATGAATTGTTTTTTTTCTTCTTGTATACTAGAACATAATGTGATCAATGACAATTTTGCTTACGTGTAGTTACTTTGTCGCTTTTTTAGTTTAACTTTCTACGCTTGTTTGCTTCGGTTGCAAACGGATTCTATTTTTTAGTTTAACTTTCTACGCTTGTTTGCTTCGGTTGCAGGCGAATTCTATTTTTTAGTTCAACTTTCTACGCTTGTTTGCTTCGGTTGCAAGCGGATTCTATTACTTTGTCGCTTATTTTAGTTTCAACATTTGACAGCATCAAGTACAAACGGATCCTACATATTGCAGTTTGAAACGTATATGAATTGGATTTCTCCTCATGAATACAACATGAAATAAGAATTAAAATAAGGCAGCCAGCAGTGGTCTATGATAAAACAAAAGGCTGGCAAAACTAGAATCGTCCTTTGTCAAACGTGGGATGCAGAATCAATGCTTGTATCGCATTCAGGTTGCCTCTTAGCTACCAATGAGTCCAACGTGATAGACCTTTGTCCTTCGTCAGTTTGTCACAGTTGAAGAGCCATCAAAAAGCTGGAAGCATCAACCGATAAGCCGCATCAACATTGAAAATCGCCTAGCTTAGCTTCTTGTGTTTCTTTTGATCTAGATACCTTTGCTACTTGCAAAACAAAGCCGAAGACTATTTTGTTGTCTTTTTTTTTCTCTCAACACTACATAGCGTCCGCTACAAACAGATTCTACACGTTGCGGTTCAAAAGGTATATGGACGTGATTTTTCTTCATGAAACAAACAGGAAATAAAATTCATATTAAAATTGTGCAGAGGTGTTAAAATGGACCATGCCTAGCGAGCCGGTCCACAGCTCAGTACTATAGACACGGCCTACAGCATGACAAGTATAAGAGAGTGGGCCATGCCTAAGTCGCCGCCCCGGCCTAGCAAGCCGGCACAGCACGAGCATGGCCCATGCGGCACGATGGTCTGTTAGGCACGTTTGGCCCGTAAGCATGCTTAGCCTAGTGGACACAACCCATTTGGCATCATTAGGCATATTTGGTTCAGGCACGGTACGGTGTACACGGCCCATTTAGCACTAGTAACGGTCATATTTTTAAATTTATAGTCGTTTTGTGGCTAATTGTGAGTTTAAAATTCAAAAAAATCTCAAAATTTTTCTATAAATAGGCAGCATACCATTCTCATTCAGACACACTGACACACTCAAACAAGCGATCTCTTCCTCGAATTCTCTTGTAAAAATTTTGATATAGTTTGTGATAATTTGGCAAAATTTAAAATAATTTTTTTCAAAAATCCAAAAATTCAAAATCCGGCCTACAGTCAAGAAAAGAGTTAAAAATACTAATCTTTATAAGAGTTAACAATACTAATTTTTATATACTTATATTATTCTTTTTTTCGTTATTGTGATATAAAATAGGTAATAGTATAATTTTTTATTTGCAGTTTTTCACATTTCTTCATGGAAAATTTTGACAATTTTTCTGCAAGTGAATGCAGAATTGATTCAGAAAATCTTTCATCCTTCGAGAATGAAACATCTCCGCCCATATTTCCATCTCAAATGGCAAAACAGACCATAACTATACCATCGTCAGGCTATGCTAATGCCTCTGCGTCAACAAGCACCGAAGCAAAGAGGCTCAGACCCAGCACGTCGGGCGTGTGGACAAATTTTGACAAGGTAGTGAAGCAAGACGAGACCGGAGCCCATGTTTGTCTGCAAAGTCTTCAAGTAGAATCGGACACTTCACAAACATGCCTAAATATGTAAAGAAAAATAAGGCATAGCCATGAGACAGACGCAGCTACAGTGCAACCCTGACGGTACAGTACATAACTGGAATTATAATTCCAAGATAGCTTGAGAATCTTTAGCCTATTATTTACCTCATAAGATCTTCCTTTAATCTTTAGTGCGCCATATGTGTTCGAAAAGTACATTAGAACTGCTCATAATCCTATATTTATTCATGTTTCTAGATAAACAACAACTATAAATTTAGTTAAATACCACAATAATGGTCATGAAAAAATTAAACAACTCTTTGGAATCTGTATATTTTTAGTAGCTTTGACCTCAGACATATAAAGTGGTCGATTTAGGGAGAATTATCTTAGTGTAGCCGCTCATTACATAAATGATGATTGTATATGGGAAAATAAAATCATAGACTTCAAACTTATTGATGTAGCATATATGTTTAGTCTTACAAATAATTTTTTTATAATTACCCTGGATAATGCTACAACAAATTCTAGAGTAATGGATATTATCACTTCTTTATTTAATACATACGTCGAATCCTTCTTGTTACATCAACGATGTGCCCCCACCACATTATTAATATTATAGTTAAATGTGGTTTGAAGAGATTAGATCCATATCTTCAAGCTTTTCATGATGCAATTTTTTTGTAAATAATTCTAACCAACGAATTGCAACATATAAAACCTACTGCATTGCCATGGGTGTATATCCATGAAAGTTCACCATGGACATGCCAGTAAGGTATAACTCAACTTATCTCATACTACAAAATCTTTTACCCTATAAGCTCATATTTTCTGTTTTTATCCACACACACTATCACAGCTATATTGGCAACACACTACTGACTGAGTAGCACTGGTATGTTGTTGAGAAGTTGCTAGCATTTCTGAAACTCTTTTACAAATTCACTGTTGCTTTATCCGAAGTGTGCTATCCAACATCTCTTATAATTGTACATCATATTTGTGATCGCCGTTCATTTAAAAGCTAATGAACATGACATAATGTCACGAGAGGCTATGTACGCTATAAAAACTAAATATTTAAAATATTAGAATGAGATTCCATACTTATACATTTTTGCATTTATTCTAGAACCAATAGCTAAAATTTAGGATTCACTAACGTTATTTCAATTTTAGGTGATTTTATAGGGATAAATTGTTCTAACTACTTTATGGTTGTTTGTTCATAATTGTCTGAGGTTTATCAGAAGTACGAGTATAAATTTCATATAATTTGCTTGCAATGATCTCCACCACCACCCACCACAGGTAAGAAGACAAATATGTGGATAAAAATCTTTGGTACACCAGGACCCTCCCGATCTCATGCCTCACCATACATAGAACTTCCAACATTTTGGATTGGTGGCGCGAGCACAAACTAAAATATCCGGTGCTATCCATATTAGCACAAAATGTGTTAACCATTCCTGTCTCACGGTTTCTTCCGAGTCTAGTCTTTTCTGAAAGAATATTGAGGAAAGAAGAACAAGTCTCATGAGTGAAATGATGGTAGTACTTCTCACAGTGAAATATTGGGAAAAATTGATGCACGAGCTCAACACTACGTGGTGGATACGGAGTTAGAACACGTATTCAACAATCTCTATCTAGACGGCGATAAAGATAGTCAATACACTGACGACACTGATGCTTCTTAGAGTATCATGTATACATTGTAATTTTTTGGTTTTTTACCAGCAATGCTGAGTTACATGATGCACTCTTTTTTCTTTACCAATATTTTTCTTAAGTTGAGTTTTTATTTGGCAAATTTTTTCATGTGGCAGCCATTTAAACATTAATAAAGCTCATTATTATATTTCTATATTTTATTTTATTTTTCTATAATTTCTATAACTTATTATCTTTTTTGAATTTCATATATTTTTTTAAACTATTACGTTTTGTTTCAACCCGTTGGGTTAAACTGCCCGTGCCATCTATTTGGACAGGACTGGAATAGTGCAAAGTGTTGTAAACCGTGAAAAAAACAGGTAGCGAAAGTAGATTTTGTACATTTCCACACGTAGGATCAACCCTTGTACTGCACTGAGGTTGCCTCTTCTAACTACAGTGGCTCCTACATAATAAACCTTTGCTAAACTCGAAAGAAGCCACCCAAGCGGGAAGCACAAGTCACCAACCGATAAGTGGAGTCTTAACAAATTTGAAATATTGCAAGGGCCTTACTAAAATTACTTTGAATATCGAGAGAACAAACAAACCGAGCCCGATGAGTTAAGCTCCTAGAAAATGCTTGACGCCTCCCCGTATCTCCATGTCTTAGAACACAGGAATTCTAGAGAAACCTGTGAGATAGATATGGTGAGGAAACATCCAAATTACAGCGGGATCTTTGTGTGCTTGCGTCCCAAACGGGCCTAATGGCAAGAGGAAAGGACTCTTGGGTAAAAAGCTGGAGAGTACTCCTTCCAAAGATTTCTTCTTTTTTTTTTCTTTTGGCATCACCCACCTAAGTCTTTATTCATAAATAAAATATAAATGCTATCACAATCGACAAGATAGTACATATCATGACCTCGTCACCCAAAAACGACAGTCAACAACATTGTTTCACTTGAGTACCTAGCCAACTGTAAAAAAACATAATATTCAGGCTTGACCTAAGCCACCTGCTTAAACAGCAATGGCAAAATTACCATCATCCTACCGCAAGGAAAACGACTTTGAACTCTTACTGGCTGCTAGTATATACGTCAGTCATTCTCTGCCATCAGCATCAACAAAAGACATGCACTACAGCTAGTCAGTCATTTTCAAAGACAAGCTTTACATGTAAAATAGCATACAAAACATAACAAAATCTACATAAGACTAACAATCTCCGCAGCAAGATCATGTTCCCGACGCCTCCCCAAGTCCCCATGCATAAACATTTTGACATGTGTAGCAGGGTAAGAAGAAATAAGTAGTCCACACAATAAACTTCCGAAGTATGGTTTTTGGTTCTGAAGGATGATCTTCTTTTTAGTGGGAATAATGGCAGGGCAGATCTGCATCAGACCATGAAAAGACAAAGGTACGCAGGTTGACATTTCAACATGGTGTTGTGCGCACCTAAAAGCTTATCATAACAAGTTTGGGTGGATACTCCATCACAGTTTCTCAGTTCATATTAGAGAGAACCTGCCTAAATAATATTAATTTTTATCTTCCTAGGCGGTGTTCCTGGTTTTGACATGTTTGCAGCTCCTGCTTTTCCTTTCTTATCAGAAGGCTTAAGGATCTGGAATGAACATGTTAGAGAGTCGTCGATGCTCATCATAGCACCAGCATTGTCGAACTCACCACAATAGTTCGGTGCAGAGAATATGGTTACCAGTTGGCGCTTAGCAAAGAATTCATAGCCATCCTCCACAACCTGTGAAGAGAAGATTTAAGTATAAAGCAGTGAACGGCAAATAAAAACAGTGTCTCGATAACAAGAATTCACAATAGCACAGATCAACTGAGAACATGTGCTCTAGAGGCTTCAGTTATATCCCTAAAACACAATGGAGTAAACCAAGATAATTCAATTTGCTTATTCTAGAAGAAGGGGAAAAGCGGCAATGTGTGAGCGAGTTTAGATTGATGGTTAGCATAACTGTATGGATTAGACCTTATTATACCAGGCAATTTGATTGAATTTGAGTCTACAGTAAGTCTTAACCAAATTTACGACCCATGGCCTGCACACAATAAACGGATCAAACAATTCACAAGAGTGCTGGCACGATGAATACAAAAATCATCTGCTGCCTCCAATACCTAATGACAAATTCACCCTAAATAAGAACATGCATGTATTTCCTATTCCTATTATAGATTATATAGTTTTTTTTGCAACAATGAAAAGTATATTTTTCTATCATGTCAATATTCTGAAACAATATACTGCTGTACTTTCAACAAAATATGTGCTCAATATAGACTAAAAGTTATGGTATCTTTACAAAAGGTCACTAAATTAAAAAAAATCAGAACATCTTACATAAAGAGCTTTTAATTAAATCGGGAACATTTTTAACTCAAAAAATTCAAGAAATAGTTATTAGCCATTTAATCAGAGATTGAAAAATTCTGGATACAACAGTTACTTGTTGTAGAAACATCATTAATTGAGATGTCACATCGAAATATGCCCTAAGTCAAATGATGAAATTCACAGGTGAAACAACTGTTGTTACTTGCTTGAGAAATGTACTTCAAGATCAGCACAGATACCTGGTGAGCCCTGCAGATCAGATCCAAATCATGTTTTTGAAGAAACTCAGCAACCTTATCAGCTCCGAAAGTGTAAGACACACCCCTGTCATTCTCACCCCACCCTTCAATTTCTTTATCAGGGTCTGACCATAGCAGATCACAGAGTAGGCCATGGTCTGGAACATCCACAGGGCGGGCAATGCTACGTATTTGGTCCATGTTCTTTAACTCAGGAGATAAACCCCCATGCATGCACAAGATCTTATCATCAATAAGTGCAGCCACCGGGAGGCAGTTGAAACAATCCGTGAAAACCTTCCAGAGACGAACATTAAACCTCCTCTTGCATTCATCAAAGAATCCATAGATTCGATTGATAGAAGCACACTCATGGTTTCCCCTAAGGAGAAAAAAATTCTCAGGGTACTTTATCTTATACGCAAGGAGAAGGCATATTGTTTCTATACTCTGCTTGCCGCGATCAACATAATCCCCAAGAAACAAATAGTTCGCCTCCGGTGGGAAGCCACCATACTCAAATAATCGAAGAAGATCAGAATACTGGCCATGTATATCCCCTGTCAGTGAGTAAAGAGGCAGTTAAATGCTGACCATGATTTCAAATCATTATATCGTGTACATTACAAATTGCTTACAATGACAAGTTTAGGCAACATATTTGGGATCAGTGTTTAGCATCTTAATCTTGAGGTGAAATTATGAGTCTATTCACAAGAGAAAAGAAGGATTATGCACTTAATATAGCACACTAACAGGGTACTGTATTCATTGTAAAATTATCTAACCTTTAGATGACAACATCAATACCATCATATATTAGATTAAGCTAATTCCGAATGTTACAACAAAGTATGTCCAGTCAACACCGAGTATTCTTTGAAATGCAGACCTCAGCTGCAAATTCTCAAACAGACAAACCAAATCTGGCTTTTGCAGTTTGGTGCAAACAGATTGTCTGATCCCTACTTGTAAACTGCAAACTCCAGTACTCCACCCACTGCAGCAGCGGTTTCACAATATGGAATTGCTACATATGGTTGACAAATATTACAACACCATTGTGATAAGGTGGTGAAACCTTACCATTTTAATACATGTCTGTCTAGTATATGGTATGGTTTATGTCACTCTAAAGTAAGGGTAAGCGAGTTAATATGATTTCTCATTCACCCATTGACCAACCAAACAATCTTCAACAGTAATTTCCTAAGACTTAGAAGTTTGATGAGTTTTGAACACATTTGCTTTACTAAGACAATAAAGCAAGTTTGAAGTTTGACATTCCGCATCAACCTTCAGAAATTCTGCAGTATTATCCTCAAAAGTTAAAACTGAGAAATCTGTGCTAACCTCCCAAAAGAGAACATTTGTGCAATCCAACTGTTAATATGAATTGCAAAAAACCCACTAGGACATTTCTCCGAAAAGAATAGGCATTCTGAATATCACCTAAGCTGTCTTGCAAGTTATGAGTATGGCAACTCCAAATCAAAACACCGAACCTAGCAGCTTCCAACAATAGGAACGCCTAAACGTAGCAGAACGCACGCGAAAGATACCCAAAGGCGCGGCTCATCACTCACTCAGGCAGTCGCACACAACACAAGACAAAACAGCCTAAAGAGAACAACGCTTTCTAACACCATCTGCTAGCAACAAATGTAAGAGGCGAAAAGCGGCGCGCTAATTAGGGTTTCTTGGGGAGCAGGCCTTACCGCAGATTTTGATGGGGGCCTCGAGCTCGAGCAGGTTGGGCTGGGAGAGGAAGACGTCCTTGGCGGCGGCGCAGAGCCGCCGGATCTCCGCGTCGGAGAGCTGCGCGGGGCGCGCCGTGCGACCGCCGCGGGCCTCGAGGAGCCGCCGGATGACGTCGTCGAGCGCCGCCGCGTCCATCGGCCGGGAGCGGGGCAAACCCTAGCTGCGCTCTACCCGCGCCGATCGACGGAAAGGCAACGGGGGGGAGCGTGCAGGCGGTGCGGCGACTCGGCGAGACGAGCGCGTGCGGCCTCGCGAGTGGTTCGAGGTATTATTGCACCGTGTCCCCGCGTGTTGCACCAGCAATAGGGTTTGCCCTATAAAATACGGTAGAGTCAGTCGGTGGTCCACGGGAGACCGATTTTGAAAACGAAACGGTCAGGGCGACTTCAAAGGGTACAGCTGAGTTCTTTTATATTATGTCTTATAATTTTTAAATTCTATTTAGTTATAAGAGAGATTATAAAGAGAGAAATAATTATATATGATTTTAGCCGATATAGCTGATGTTAATATAGTGTATAATATAATCGACTGGTAGATCTCACCTTAAAAACGTACCATTTAAAAACTATTTACTACAATAAAAGTGAAAATCCATAGACCAAAAGTCCATTCGAATGCACCCTATTTTATTATATATTTATATTCCATAATTAATAACCTGAAATAAAAATATTCATGAAGAGTTAATTGGAAATTTGAAATAGCCTGATCAAATTTTTACACTGATAAGGGTAAACATAAATTTTCAATTGATCATGATGACTGAGAATTATACCAAAGTACAGGATCATATATTGCTTCCATGCAATTTTAAGTGAAGATTCTTGGTGGTGATCGGTTCGGCTGAAAAGCTCATGGCTTATGACTGAAATCACTGTAGCTGACAGAGACTTATTTAGCATAATTAAATTTTAAAAAATTTAAAAATAAAAAATATATTAGCCCATTACGTATAATACAAACAAATACGGGAAAAAAAGAACCGGCAAAAAAGCTCAACAAAAAGCCAAAAGTTCAGAAAAAGACGAAACTTATGAATAGTGAAAAATAAGCCAGAAGCCGAAGCCGAGTTGATCAGGGCCAAGTTGATAGCTTATTACTTACTACCTCTATTTTTGTTTACTCGGCACTTTTGGTCAAAATTTTCTTTCATAAATATTTTGCACTTCGTGATTTCCTAGATAAACATTTTCCAAACTACCAACTACCCCTATCGATAGTACCATCTCCACTACTTTGCTACCTCGTTTGACATGCTTAAAATATTATTGGAGGCTATTTTGATTGTATCTTATCACAAGTACAATCTCCTTAATAGTTAAAAGTGCCAAGTAAACGAAAAACGGGGTGTACTATGTCTTTTTAGACTCGCCATACACATAACTAGAAAATTAGCTCAATACTTTATAAATATGCCCTATATAAAATATATTCCGTGTTTGCATGTCTACACTTCTTTTTCATGCTCTAAACTTCGGGCTCGTTTTTTCGGCTATGCCTTATGACTTTTGAATTTTAATTATTCATGTGAAAAAGTACAGAGTGACAGACATCGTGTGCGATTTTAGTTGATATAGCTGAAGTTAGTACAATGTCTATTTAAAAAGAGACTCTGTTTGAAGTTAGTACTATAACATAAGCCATAAGTTGAAAAAAAACATTATACGTATAAAAGCTAGATGGTATGCTTAGCTAAGATAAATTTGGGTTTTTATAAAAGTTAATCTTAAAGTGAATCACATAAATTGGTAGGATAGTTGTGACCAGCAATCATGTTAATGGTCTGGTAAAGTTCTCATAAATATGTTTTTATCTGTAGTTCTTATTCTTCCAAACTACTTATCGAGTTTCATTGATTATCTTTCCGGTTTCCTGTATAATGTGTTGGATACATCTACACTTTGCTCCTCATGTTGTCAGAGGATCATGATCACAAAATTATATATTTACAATTACAAGTTTTTAAATAAAAAAAGCAATTTCGAGATAAAACCCATAGAACAAAAAACAAACAACATGCTATACAACTCCGCATCGCAAACCCATACACAATCGAAAGCCAATATAAATGCACACCAGTTGCACAGACCCAGAGGAAGGAAGAAAGAAATAGGCCCTACTGGATGCACCACACTCTGCACCACCAAACCCAAACCCAAACAAAAGCCCCTACCGGATGCACCACACTCTGCACGACCGCACACACCCAAGAAAAAAGCTGGTGAAATCGGAAAAAATCGCTAACTAGTACTCAAGTATTTTTAGATTGAGCATTCGAATTTTCCACCATATGATTTTGCCTCGAGGTTTGTACTCCACCTCCTTCTCTAGCTTCAACGAGAGCTCCAATGAGTTAGGGTTTAGGTTTAGATTGAGTTCACCATAGCCCTTAGACTTAGTGGGAGGCCGGGGGCGGTGGTAGACTAGTGGTAGCATTGCCGGTGCCATGTGTCAAAGGAGGGCGACGGGTGGAACAATACTCGGGTGTGGAATCGAATTAGATTGGGCGGGGATGTGCAGTGGTGGAAAAGGCAATGAGCAACGTCGACAACCACGTTGGGAGGCAGAAGCAGTGGCAGGTAGAACTCGCCGGCGGGGCCACGATGATGCTAGGATGACGACATCGTGGTGAAGGAAGGATGGCACACTGGTGGGGTGGGGGTAGGGGTCGGGGAGGGGATGCAAGTAGGTGGGGAGGGAACAATAGAGGAGATGGACGTCGGTGGAGCTCGTTGGTGTTAGAGGTGATGCCAGCAATGGGAGAGGTGGTGAGTAGAGTGGCAGGGGGAAGATGGGGTAAGGTTTAGGGGTGGAGTTGTTGGAAACAATCTTGACTTAAAGTCCAAGACGCAGTAGAGTCTGTCTTTGTGTGTAACTCAAGTTAAAATTATGTCCAACTTAAAGTCCGAATACGTATGCTAGTAGGAGAGCATTAGCCTATATATTAAGTAGGTTTGTAACCAATTTTGAAAGGAAGAGAAGAAGAGTGCAAATAAGAGAATAGAGATTCAGAAATTTTCCTGTATTCTCTCAGCTTATTTACAATGTGTACGTTTTCTCCTGAGATAAATCCAATATTTAGTATAAAAACTAGGCGATTATCTATACGCAAATTGAGAAGAAAAACAGAGCGTTGGCTCTCTGCGATCTCTTGGTCCCAACGCATCTCGAGTCCTCCGCACGCAGAGTTCCAAAGGCCAGCGTCGCCTGTGGTTCAAATTAGATCATCTGCAGGCTTCAGCAGTTCCTTTGTTCCATTGAGTCCCTCAGTCAAAAAGCCATCCCGAGGCTAGAGCGCAACATGCCACAAGGTCCAACAAGAGCAAGGGAGACAACAAAGCGTGAAAGGGAATTAATTTCCATGTGCAGGACAGGGAAGGCATGTTGATCTCGGTTAGAGCAGACGACTCGCAAGACAGAGACTCTCTCGGGCAGCACATGTCGCACGGTTTTGCTCTCTTCGTCACTCCCCGCGCATGAGAAAATAGCAGTACATGCACAAGACTGTAGCCATAAGCAGTTCTCGGTCTGTGTCAGAGCCGGGCGAGCGAATTATGCCCGAGTCGACTGTAGTGTCCGGCTTCGAGATAGAGTCTAAGCCACACGGCGTCTCCGACTCGGTTCCTCGTTCCAGAAATAAAATGCACGTTGTGCGGCAGCAGAGCAAGTCTAAACGAAGAGGCAACAGAAAGTGGCAATCACATCAACAGCAAAGAAAATTCTTGAGCCAGACACGACTAAGGTTGCGAAGCGTACTTTTTTCTCAAATTCCCTTGGTCTAAGAGTCACTTCAAAATAGCTGTATTTCTTGCTATGTGTATAAGATCATGTTACGTCCTCTGGGAAGTGTTGTCACCGATAATGAGGCATCATTCAATATGATGGCGAAGAAAAGTTCCACTGTCTCGTTGCATTATCCGATACTCACGGCTAGCAATTATGCAGTCTGAACAATCAAGATGAAGGTGTATATAAGGGCTCAAGGAATGTGGAACGCGATCGAGAACAGCAACGTCGATGTGCGCAAAGGTCAGATGACATCGACGACCATCTATCAAAGCATTCTAGAAAGACGCTCTTCCTACTGACAAAAAAGGAGACGGCCAAAGCTGCATGGGAGGCATTGGAGACGATGCATCTTGGCAGCGGTTGTGTGAAGGAAGCAAAGGTGCAAACTCTCAAGACCGAGTTCAAGGTGCTGCGTATGAAGGAAACGGAGTCAATCAACACTTCGCCGTCTGGTTGACGATCATCGTCAACAAGATTCGGGCCCTTGGCGAGAAGTAGGAGAGTTGTATGTAATGAAGAAATCCCTTCATGTTATTCCTTGAAAGTTTCTCTCGATTGCCTCGATTATAGAGTAATTTGGAGACCTAAAAATAATAACCATGGAGGAGGTCATCAGTTGTCTTAAGGCATATGAGGAACGTATCCGTGACAGCAGTGACAACTCCAACGTGAAGGCAAAAACAACTCTAACGGTGGGGGTCGTCAAAATCGAAAGTTTGATAAGGCAAAAGTGAGGTACTATAATTATAACGATTATAGACACTTTGCTTCAGAATACCACAAACCAAAGATGGAGAAAGCGCTTCTTAAAGCTCTTAGTGATGATGAACCAATACTGCTCTAATGTCGAGGCGAGTCCAGAGTGTTCAAAAGATGTGTCGGCGTTCTATGTCAAGGATGAGTTGAGTAAGTCATAAGTAAGACTGACTGCCTCAACGAGTTAGAATCTTTGCATTTTGATGAACTTGTGCCAGTTAAGTTGAGTTGCTACATGTAGCTTGCATGTAGAACGTTTCATGTGGAGGCGTAGCTGGTAGTTCATAATACATTGAAATTAAACTAGAGTATGTTTAGTCAAGATTAGGGGGGAGATTGTTGGAAATAATCTTGATTTAGAGTCCAAGACGCAGTAGAGTTTGTCTCCATGTGTAACTCAAGTTCAAGTTATATCCAACTTGAAATCTGAATACGTATGCTAGTGGAAAAGTACTAGCATACATATTGAAGAGACTTGTAACCAGTTTTGAAAGGAACATAAGAAGAGTGCAAATAAGATAATAGAGATTCAGAAATTCTCCTGTATTCTCTCAATTTATTTACGATGTATGCGTTTTCTTCTGGGACAAATCTAACCGGAGTGAAATGAGAGAATTTATATAATTAAGGGGTAGGATAAGGTTAATTAATTTTAGATTTAAAAGCTTAAAATCTAAGTAATCTCGAGGTCTTGTTTGGGAGTCTAAATAGAATATTACTCAAGCTTAAACTTTGTGTAGACACCGGAAAAAAAAAACCCCCAAAACTCGAAAGAAACGGATCAAAGCGGGCAAGCAGCAGGCGGGCGCGGGCAAGCCACCACCCTCCGCGCTTGTCTCAGCTCAGCAGCAGCGAGGCATGGGCGGAACACTAAAAAGAAGCGGCCGCTCCTCCCCAAACCCACCATCTCCTCCTCCCCTTCTCTCTCTCTCTCTTTCCTCCGCTCCTCTCCTCCCCCAACCTTCGCCCCTCTCCTTCCCGTGGTGGTAACAGCGAGACCGCGCGCGCTGTGCTTGGCCGCTGCTTTCTTGGTTGTGTGAGCGGTGAGGTGTGGGCACGCGGGATGGACGAGCAGGATCGCAGGATCGGTGGGGGGCGCGCCGCCGTGCAGGAGCCGGTGTTCCTGCAGCAGCAGCGACGGCGGCGGCAGCAGGAGGAGGAGGAGGAGGAGGAGGTGCGCCGCCAGATGTTTGGGCCCGTCGGTGGGGTGGCGTTCCCGGTGGACGGTCTGGGCCAGCAGCAGTTGGACTACGAGGAGCTGGGCGGGTTCTGCGAGAGCGATGCGGGCGGGTCCTCGGAGCCAGAGCCGATGGCGCGGCGCGGCCGCACGGGGGGTCCGGCAGCAAGCGGAGCCGCGCCGCCGAGGTGCACAACCTCTCCGAGAAGGTGGTGGCCGGCCTTGCCGTCGTGAACTGTTCTTTGCTTCGCTTCGCTTTGCTCACCCAGTGCAGGTGTTAATTGTTTTCTTGCTTCTTTGTTTGGTTGGCTGGTTTTGGGTGCAGAGGAGGAGGAGCAGGATCAACGAGAAGATGAAGGCGTTACAGAGCCTGATACCGAATTCCAACAAGGTCAGGAAGAAAAACCTAGAAACCCTTTCCTTTCGTGTTGAATTGGGGGTTGTTGAATTGTTCCTGTGCTGGATATTTACGGGTTCGTGTTTACGTTGGTTTGTGGGTTGCAGACTGACAAGGCGTCCATGCTTGACGAGGCCATTGAGTATCTGAAGCAATTGCAGCTCCAAGTGCAGGTGAGCAGATACATGCCTGGATGATGCTAAATTGCTAACGCATTTGTTTTGATTGATCCAAACAGCAAACATTAACACAGAGTGGTAATGAGAGTATCTACCCTTATTGATTTTTCATCCATCTGTGCCGATTAGGACACATAATCTCATTGATTTGCCTGACCCTGAGACAAACGATAAAACTGGTCGACTGCCACGATATGGACAAGTCCATATGATGCTGCAAAACATGAAAGATGGAATATGTCTCATCCAACGTGCTCAATTGAACATCTCAGAGCTACCTCTTGTTTTGCTAACAGTAGTTGAATCGGGGAAGGGTGGGTACAAAGATTGTTTGCAACAGTCGAAGGTGCTAAATAATCCATATGCTAAAGAAGTGCTGGGTCAGAAATAGAATGCCAGTGACAACATGCGGCAATATAGGTGGCTGGTTTTAAGCCAAGAATGCTGCCTATTTTCTATACTCCACATAAACGTCAAACTCATTGAGACCGTGAGCAGTAATGTACTATCGATTAATGTTAGGAGATTTTCAACATAGTTTTACAGCAGTGGTTATTATCTGTTGAGTTCTAGTTAGAACCTGACTGTTGATGACATTTATAATTTATATTGTTGATTTGCTTAGATTCATCATGAGATTTGCTGGACATGCTTATTTATACTGCTGAACAAAATGTTGATATGTTAGGACTAATTTCCAATGGTTAATGCATTTTGGCAAATCTCATGTCAATTGACATACCATGCTAGCTAACTTATATTCTACTGGTAGGTGTTAAATAGTTAAACTGCAGTTACAACTCTGAGGTTTTGTTGCAGATGTTGTCTATGAGAAATGGTGTTTACTTGAACCCATCGTATTTATCTGGAGCGCTTGAGCCTGTGCAAGCATCACAAATGTTCGTGGCACTTGGTGGAAGCAATGCCACAGCATCAAACCCAGGGGCAGTGATGCCACCTGTAGACCAAAGTTCAGGAGCTCATCATTCATTTGATCCAATAAATAATCCTCCACAAAATCAACCACCACCTCTTGTGTTACCAAATTGTCCTAATACAACCATTCCAGAGCCTCCGTTTCACCTGGAGCTGTCACAGTCACACCTTCGATCATTTCAGCTGCCTGAATCCTCTGAGGTAATAGAGCAGAAAATTGATCCGAAACTTACTGTCTGTAAATATGGTATCGTGGTTTCATAGAAGTTTTTTTTAAACATGTATTCTTCTATTTAAAAGATGATGTTTCGAGGGGAGATAATGCCAAAACATCACCTAACATCAGCTCATGAAAGAGCTAATCTGCCAGGTTTGTGACAATTTATTTAAATAGCTATTTGCAAGCATTTTCGTTTGTCTTGCTGACACCACACCTTTTCTCTTCATCTTTGCTGACATATCACTTCATCCTCTGAAAGGAAACGAGATGAATTCCATTAGGCAAGAACCACCCATGTTGAGCACTAATCATTTTGATGGATGCTCACATAGCAAAGAGCAATCACAGGACATGGTACCAGAAAATACAAGACATTCGTAGGTAATCTTCTCTTGGCATGTTTGAAGAGACAATTGGATACTGTTTAAAAAATATACATCGGTAAGTTTTAAAATAGGAGGACAATCATGTTTTAAGTATGATTATAGCATATGATTTCTCCAACTTGACCTTTTGGACTAAGAAGTTGGATTATGGTTCAGTTTCATGCTGGAGCATAAAATGCTTGATTTGAACTAACTTGTCTCGTTTATTGGCATGTTATCTAGCATGTGTTTGGAATATGGATGTTAAAATGTGAATATTATTGATACTTAAAGTTTTAGTCCCAGACTTCCGTAAAAAAAAGGTTTTAGTCCCAGACTTCCTGTAAAAAAGTATAGTGCTGTCAAGAATGAAAAATTCACAATGTTTAGACATGCAGTAGATTGACAAAAGAGTTACTTGGCCTAATTTATAATTCGTTCCATGACTATCATAGCATGAAAGAGGATATTCCTTCAGATAGGTTAACCAACCAATCAAGCTCAATATAGTACTACTTCATAACATCATCAACTATTTTTTCCATGGAACTACCTGCTACAATTGCTATGTTAGATCGGAAGATCAAAGCATTGTAGTTCGCTTGCTTCCTGACCTACATTTATATTGTTTTTTCTTTTTGCGCGGGATCTTTTTTTCAGTGTGTTCTGCTGAATGTTAATGAAATCTTGACAAAGATCAGTTAACATTTTTTGTTTGTTTTTGAATCCTTGACAGCTTAGGAAGTGGTTACTAGTCACACCGAAGTCGGGTGCGAAGGCAGGTTGACATGACATAGTTCAGTATTCTAACTGACAGGCATACCTCCATTACTGCTATAGTACTATTATTGTTGAAGCGGCCTGAATGCTTCAGTTAGTAGTTAGTAGGGCAGGTAGTAGAAAACCATGTAATCTGTCGTCAGTTGCTCCTTTTCCAGTCCATTCGAAAGCTAGCAGATAATGAGACTGAAGTCTGCTATAAAGTGTTTTCTGAAGAGCAGCACAGGCCAATCTGCTTGTAAGCAACTGTCCCCTTTATATGAGGCTAGTAGCTAGCAATTCCTGTCAAAATTGTAGATCAGAGATTCACAATATAATCTATTGATAACTTTTTAAGACTGAAATTTTCTCATGGTCTGCTTTGTCAAATAATGTTATGTGATGCTCTGCCTCCCTGGTGAACCCCATTGACATTGAACTGAGTCCGGAACCGGAACCAAAGCAATGAAGCGCCGGTGAGCCAATTACAGAGCACGAATCAGCAGCAGAAACCTAGGGCAGCGAAGGACTAAAATTCTATTGTACATTCTGCCTTTTGTTTTGGAATGCCCATGGCACTCGGACCTGAATCGAAAGCACTGGATCAGAGTAGCTATCCATATTCCCAGTGTGAATGTTTTGGCCTTTGGGAGAAGTTTTCAAGTCATGGCCATCAGGCCAATGTCAAATATTAAAAAGGAGTCACGCCAATGCCCGGATGAGATGATACTATAGCCCCATTAGAAATGCACGAATTCTATAAAAATTCAGCGTGATTTGTTCCCTGTTTTATATGGGAAATAAACCTGTTCTTGAGGAGGAGAGCCCTCGCGCGGCCATGGCTTGCATTGGGACATGCGCAATGCTTCACAATGTATTGCTGGCGAGGGAGGATTACTCTGCATTGGCAGTTTGGCACCGGAGGAAGAGGTGGAGGCAGAGAGTGTGATTTGGGGGCAATGCCGAGCCGGAGAGTTGACGCCGCAGTGGAAGGATTCGAGGTTGATGGGTGTGCATTGGCATTGCGGAGTGCATTGGTGACGACGACAAGGGACTGGCCAAGGGATGCTTAGCACCGGTGATTGTTTAACAATTCCTGTCGTTGTTGATTCTTGAATCATATAGTTTGTACTGCTATAGCATGTAGCTTGGACGTATACACTGACCAGTACTCCAGCCGGTCGTCCACGGCAATGATAGAACCCGTGCCACCACAGGGCGTGTGGGTCGTTGCCACATTCCATATGAGTTGAGCGAGCGCTAGAAAGTACTGGCACGACATTACATTGCCGCTATTGTGCTACCTCAAGTCCTTATCCTGTCAAGGACTGCAAATACTGAAGTGATCGGACAAACGACGATTTTGGTGTATAGCCTTACCCATTCCGTGCCACTTCATTGCTACCTCTAAACGATTTTCCGGATATAAAACTATGTTGCGTTATTCATATCGGTGTTTTTATCGTCAGTTGTAGTTTCAAAAGGTATAAACAAACAGTGTAGTGCTTTAAAAATCATGCGCATTGTCTATTCAATCCTGCTTCTAAAGTTGTGCAAACCACTTTTTTTTTTTAAAAAAAAATATGGAAACACGTCGCAAACAAAAATCATTAGTTATAGAAAAAAATCGGCTATAGCTAGCTCATCATATTCAAGTCAAAAGAACATGATCCACCTGCTCAACGTCTCCTTTCCCGCTCGTTGCATGCATACGGACTGCGCACAGCGGTGCTGCGCTAACTACCACTCGCCGGCGCCGCGGTGCCACCGCCCTATGAGCAGCGGTCGTCCGTGAGGGCGCGTGGCACAGCCTCGTCGCCACACGCGGTCGATCGGCAAGCCGGGCCTCTCCACGCGCCGCGGCTTCGTGGGTAGTCGTCGCTGCTTCATTCGCCCGCACGGCTCGCAGCCCTTCCCGCTCGTTGGACGTCCGTCGCCCTTGCACGGTCGCACGTCGCAGCGCGCGCGCGGCTGCACTGATGCGACCAAAACGCACCCAGCCGCTCTCCCTCTCGAGGCACGGCCGCATCCAGTCCTTTGGCGGTTTGGCCTGGCGTACGCGCTACTATTTGGTACACCGCAGCGCCGTTGTCGTGCCCGGCTGGCCACGATTTTTCTCTGACTAGTCACTGCTCGTGCGATACAATAAAATTTATTAGATATATAGATAATCATATTATAGAAGAGAGCTACTCTGATCAGTTGATAAGTACAGAATGATGAGAAATTAAAAATAGAGTAGTTAGAGGAGAAGAGACGTACGACCACCAGCTCATTCTTTTATAATAGTAAGGATACCAGCAACTGCCCGTCCGTATGCTGTTCTTTGTACCATTGGGTCAAGACTCAAAAGAGAGATTAGTTTGATGTCCATGCGTTATAACGGAAACTTATAATTTATAAAAAAAAATGTTGTGCTTCATGCGCCCATGCTTTCAAGAAAAAAAAATTATATACTTGAGCTCCTTTTATATACTTTGCTGTAGCATAATTGATCGGCAGAAATCGGATGCAACTGTCCGTTTCTCAGGAAACAATTTCTAAATGTTATTTGATCTAGCATTAATTTATCGTTTTACCTTAACCAAATCTTTGTAGTAACATAGTAGCTCTTAATCGTTGAATGAGATAACAAGTCAGCTTAACAAGTAAGATCTAAGCCAGCCTATTTGCTACCGTCTTACAGAACTAATTTTGTATCACCCACCTAGTAGGTGAAGCTTTAGATCAATTAATTTTAAGTGGTTGATGTGTAACAAAGCCAGTATGGGAGTTAATAAGTTTTCTTGGAGAAGAGATCTTACTTCAACTACACAGTCTAGAATTGTGCTAACAATAGTTAATACGACACTGTCTAGAGATCTTACTTTTACCTTTTGTATGTCCCTGTTCCAGTGTTCCTGGATACAAGGCTATATTGTGATCAAAGTAACATTTACACGAGACGTCGACTACATACAGAATCGAACTTTCCCTAGTATAAAATATGCATGCTCCATTTTTTTTTTTTACAATTCAACAAAATTAAATAGTAGTACGCAAAAGAAAGTACAACTGGCTACTACTTATGAACATGGCAGAGCCGACTATCGTGTGATTAGAAGAACCACATTTTTTTAAAAAAAATAACATAGATATAAAACATCAACAGATCACTCGCAATGATAAAACACTTACATGTGACATATAGTAATTGACTAGAAATCAAATGAGCGCCCACAACCGGCTGTTGCAATAGTCCAGACTAACAATCCAACACCAATAAGCCTGAAAGGATTGTGCCTGCAAGGAGAGACAATCTGTCATGTGACAAAAAAATAGCACCCTAAAAGGCTTTACAGTATTGAAACGTGTGTTAGCCTCCATCACACCATAAAACATTTCAGATTGTTAATCTGCACTATGTATTGTTATTTGAAGAGTGTTTGTCCACCTGCAGTATTTTTTCTACTGGAATGAGCAATATTGAAATAAGAATAAAATAAAACAGAAAACTAAATATTTTTTTTTGCCAATGATGCAAATATCGGCGAAGCCACTAACAACACAACCATATGTAACACCGCGGCCCAATCTCTGAGCCTGGAATGCTACCACAACACAATTATCATCTCAAATCGACGCTGCTATTAAAAATTTCAGCAACATCTCTCCTGTTTATATGACTACAAACATGTAATAATCAACAAATATATAATAATTGCAATAAGACAACTAATTCCATATCACAAATAAACATCACATAAGCAAAGCCGGCGAACCACATAAAGCCTACATATGGAATTAGCATTGACAGAAAAATCTCGTTCTCTATTTTAAGCAAAAGGGGAGTGATTGCGTCCTAGTATACCTACAACATTTCCCAAAGCAAACTCAAACCAAGGGTTAACTAAAGCAACTTAACAATAGTTTAAATATATTCGCTAAGTGGGTGGTTAAGCTATTAATAAGTACGGTGCAAAAGGTCTATCCCAATTCTATACATGCTGTCAATTATGTTCACCTAAAAAAAATCAATAACACAAGCATGAGTTTAAGACTCAGCAAATACAAAGTAAAATACTAAACAATAGATACACGTAACATTCATTATCCAATATAGTGTCTTTAATCACTCATCTTCATTTAACCTCTTTCATTTTTCAACAACCATTCTTTGTGCATTTGCACCTTTTCTTTGACACAATGCAAATACATATGCACATGCATATCTCTTTAAATTATACCGGTATAACGGAGTGAGCACCCATCGATGCTCACCAAAGCCCACCCCCTTTCATGTGGGGACCTCAATAGCCCATCTTTTTTCATACAGAGACCTCAACCTCTACTCCCGTGGAGTACCTACCGAAGTAGACCTTCCTCCACTCCAGTGGGGTGCCTACCAGAGTAGGTCTTTCTCCACTCCCGTAGAGCGTCCACACAAAGTAGGCCATAGGTGCCACAAAGGCCATCTATTCACATGGTATGAATGCGTGCAATGCAACTTTCCCATTTAAGCATATCAACACGTCATACTGCAATAACCATTATTCGCCAACACAACAGCATCCGTTATCCATGTCATGTATCATCATCTATCATTCATTTTTATGTCAATATGCAAACAGAAATAATCAACTCACGATAGCATGGTAGCTAGTGCGTTAAAATCCAATTCATAGCAATCACTACTGTTGTAGGGGTGGCCCAACCCCCCGTGACTGGGCCGTGCATATAGTCCAACATGTAATAGGCCCAATAGTGTAGAGGAATATAACGGTGTAAATATACCAATGTACCCTCATCCCTTGTAAGCACTAAGGGGTAGAATGGGAAATTCCCATTTTACCCCACTCATATATATAAACCCCCAGGAGGGGCAAAGGGGAGGGAGATCTCTCCATCATCCTCTCATTCTCACCACCACTCCCCAGCTCTAGCTCTCCTCTTCCTCTCCTACCAGTCCCCTTCTTCCCTGTTTGGCCCGTAGCCACAACAGATGGCGTCGTCCGTGGGGACTGAGCAAGAAGCCGCGCGGAATGGAAGTAGCTTAAGCTGCCCGTATCATGGGCGTCACAGATAAGTTCATCCTGTTGCTAGCCTGTTCGTTTTGGGATATATGTATACGCGCCTCATCAAATACGGCAGGAATGTTGTGAGCACCCAGATCTGCGGTGAGCTTTCATTCCCTTTCCAGATTCAGATCTGGCAGAATATCCATCCACATGAACGCATGAAATATCCACCCATGCAAGCATGAAATCCATGTATGCAGGAGTCCTATGTTCACTGTTCTTTTTTATGCAGAAAAAGCAAGCGTATCGTTAAAGCATTCGTTCAGCCGGCGTCGCTGCCTTCGTGGCGGACTTCCACGGCCCGTGGGATAGCTCCGCGCCAACTCCGCCAGACTCCGCGTCCGGGGGACCCCGCACGATGCTCCGCGTCTCCGCACTCGTCGACTCGCCCACGCGGGGTGTTGAACTGCGCTGCCGACTTCGCTCCGGAGGACTCCGCGGCCTAGCTCTCCCCCGCTCTTCGTCGAGCCTCCGCTTTCTCCATCGAGCCTCCGCGCGGTAGTCTCCTCCGAGCCTCCGCGCTACCACGATGGGAAGGACGAAGCGGTACGCCTACCTGAAGAAGCCGAGCGCGCTGCGTCACGCCTCCTCGGCGCGCCGACGAAGAATCCGATGGCTTCGCCTGGACCCCGAGTGCATGGCGTTGGACTCCGTGGGGTGAAGTGTCGACCTCCACTTGGCGCCTACGCATAGTCTTCGACTCCAGCCGTGGCTCCCGTATCCAACTGCACATACACAGTAGGCTTGGCGTACATGCATTCTACGCAAGCCCCCAATACGTGCATGCATGCATGGGAATAGGGAATACTAATTAATTCTGCATGAAGCATCATAGGGTGAGTACTAATCAGCCTTGCATGCATGCATAGCTTGCTACATGATTAGCGTATGTGTGTGCTGCATGCGCTGCGCCGAGACTGCACACGGCGGAGTCTTGTTATACATCCAGGTGATGGACCTTCGCTGCGTCTCCCCGGCCTCCGTGCTGCTCGAGTCCGAGGCGGCTTCGACCCCACGCACCCTCGTCGCGGCTCCGGGAGGGCCTCGCCGGCCTTTACAGCAACGGTCGCAATCTCCTCCTCGGCGCGGGTCCTCTCCTCAGCGGGATGGTCGAGGTCTCCTCCTTGGCGCAGGCCCCCGCGAAACATCAGGAAGGGAGTCTTGGACCCGCGCGTCGTCCGCCCCGACCTGCTTGACGCCTCCGCCGACCTCCTCCGTATCCGGCGCATCACCGCTCCGGGCAACAGCGAGGCCGGCACCGCCGACGCTGGCAACAACACCGGCGCTGTCCGCTCTGCATGCAGGCGTAAGATATACGGCGGCTCCGAGCAGTGGATGGATCCGCGTATGCAGCAGAGGCCCGCCCCCGCGTGGCTCCGCATGGACTTCGCAGCCGCGGCGTCGACCTCGCCTCCGCAGGGACTTCGCAGCCGCGGCGTCGACCTCGCCCCCGCGCGCCTTCGCAGGGACTTCGCAGCCGCGGCGTCGACCTCGCCCCCGCGCGGCTCCGCAGGGACTTCGCAGTTTCGGCTCCGGAGTCTTCGCCGAGCCCCCGGGGATCTCTGCCAGTGTCTCCGGAGTCTTCGTTGCGATCGGAGTGCTTTTCGCCGTGTGGTCTGCGAGCTAGCCTCCGCATGGGCGTCCTCGACTTCCCGGCCTCCGCATCAAAGGCCACTAGGGAGTGGGACCCCTCCGGGCTGCCGAGGTCGACTCTGACGCTGCTACGCCAATACTTTCCACTGCATGCATCCAGCTCCGTCGACTCCATCAGTAGCCGGCTCCGCTGTCTTCACCTAACTCCGCGACGCCTCGAAGACCGACTCCGGACTCTGCAGCGCTCCGCGACGGCGAGCCCCCCTCGGCATGGTACGAGCTTGCGGAGAGCCTCCGCGCCAAGTCTCCGCCAACGCTAGCGACAGCGCCCGCGGCCATGCGGCTTCCTCCCAGGCGTCCTCGGCTTCGGCTCCACGCCTCCTAGCTCCGAACAGCATCCATTCACTATGTGTGCACGCGCGAGATCCCGCCCCTCCGCGCCGACGTACATGCAGACTCCAAGGTGGCCGTGCATGCAGACTCCCCCCAACGCGCCGGCATGGGTGCATGGGATTACTGAGCCTCCACCGCCGAAAGCATCAGACGAGGAATCGTGGGCGTGGAGTACGGCTCAAGGCCATCGACGAGCAGGTTCGCCTGCTTTGGCACCGTCGACTTGCCACCGTGCGAGGCCGGCATCACCCCGAAGCTCCGGGGCACGCAAGAGGAGACGCAGGATGCAAGCAGACTCTTAGGTCTCCGCACCAACGAGGTCTACCCCACGCCGTCACCGTCCCGCCGGGTACGCACTGCATGTGGTTACGCAAGGGGGTTATTCGGAGAGCATTTGATTTGGCCGTACTCGCTTCTCCGGTTTTGACCTGTTTTGGGCTACCGTAGCATTTCATGCTCCTCCGGTACTGCATTCCGGAGTGTTTTGCCATCGCAAGTCTTCGGCCTTTTCTCTGCTGCCTCTGTTTTGGTCCTCGATTTTGGTTTAAATCGCACAACGGCTTTTGCGCCTCGGCGTAGTCCACGGACTCTAAATAAGACGTAGCGTCGAGCCTAGCTCCGCACGCGCGAGTCTCCGGACTATAAAGAAGGCGTCGCATCGAGCTCTGCTCTGCGCGCCATAGTCCACGGACTCTAAATAAGACGTAGCGTCGAGCCTAGCTCCGCACGCGCGAGTCTCCGGACTATAAAGGAGGCGTCGCATCGAGCTCTGCTCTGCGCGCCATAGTCCACGGACTCTAAATAAGACGTAGCGTCGAGCCTAGCTCCGCACGCACTCTACGGAGTATAAATAAGACGCAGCGGGGGGACGCCTTCGCGCGCACTCTACGGAGTATAAAGAAGACGTAGCGTCGAGCCTAGCTCCGCACGCAATAGTCCACGGACTCTAAATAAGACGTAGCGTCGAGCCTAACTCCGCACGCGCGAGTCTCCGGACTATAAAGAAGGCGTCGCATCGAGCTCTGCTCTGCGCGCCATAGTCCACGGACTCTAAATAAGACGTAGCGTCGAGCCTAGCTCCGCACGCGCGAGTCTCCGGACTATAAAGAAGGCGTCGCATCGAGCTCTGCTCTGCGCCATAGTCCACGGACTCTAAATAAGACGTAGCGTCGAGCCTAGCTCCGCACGCGCGAGTCTCCGGACTATAAACTAAGTCGTGCGCCGAGGTCTGCCTCCGCACGCGAGAGTCCAAGGACTATAAATTAAGTCGTGCGCCCAGGTCTGCCTCCGCACGCGAGAGTCCAAGGACTATAAATCAAGTCGTGCGCCGAGGTCCGCCTCCGCACGCGCCAGTCTACGGACTCTAAACAAGTCGTGCGCCCAGGTCTGCCTCCGCACGCGAGAGTCCAAGGACTATAAATCAAGTCGTGCGCCGAGGTCCGCCTCCGCACGCGCCAGTCTACGGACTCTAAACAAGTCATGCACCGAGGTCCGCCTCCCCACGCACCAGTTACCCTCACGCACTTTACGGAGTATAAAAAATTGTGCAATGGCCGAGACACTAGGGAGTGCCTCGCCTTAGTGGTGCGGCACCTGGATGTCGCACCTTCGGGCGCGTTACACCAGGGAGTGTATCGCTCCTTTTTGAAGGTAGGGGAACGGCGGTCTCGCCTCCCTACCTCGGCGGGCGTAGTGCCTTCGGCCTACGCTCCAAGCGCCCGCTCCCCGCGGGCACTCCTTTTTCAAGGTAGGGGAACGGCGGTCTCGCCTCCCTACCTCGGCGTGCGTGGTCTTTGTCGGCCTACGCTCCAGCGCCCGCTCCCGCGGCACTCCTTTGAAGGTAGGGGAAGCGGCCTCGCCTCCCTACCTCGGCGTGCGTGAGTGCCTTCGCCTACGCTCCAAGCACCCGCTCCCGCGGCACTCCTTTGAAGGTAGGGGCAGCGGCCTCGCCTCCCTACCTCGGCGTGCGTGTGCCGTCGGCCTACGCTCCAAGTGCCCGCTCCCGGGCACTCCTTTGAAGGTAGGGGCACGCGGTCTCGCCTCCCTACCTCGGCGGGCGTGGTGCCTTCGCCCTACGCTCCAGCGCCCGCTCCCGCGGGCACTCCTTTGAAGGTAGGGGCGGCGGTCTCGCCTCCCTACCTCGGCATGCGTGTGCCGTCGGCCTACGCTCAAGCACCCGCCCCGCGGTGCTCCTTTGAAGGTAGGGGCGCGGTCTCGCCTCCCTACCTCGGCGGGCGAGTGCCTTCGCCTACGCTCAGCGCCCGCTCCCGCGGCACTACTTTTGAAGGTAGGGAACGCGGTCTCGCCTCCCTACCTCGGCGTGCGTGAGTGCCTTCGCCCACGCTCCAAGCACCGCTCCCGCGGGCACTCCTTTTCAAGGTAGGGGAACGGCGGTCTCGCCTCTCTACCTCGGCGTGCGTAGTGCCTTCGGCCTACGCTCCAAGCACCCGCTCCCCGCGGGCACTCCTTTGAAGGTAGGGGAACGGCGGTCTCGCCTCCCTACCTCGGCGTGCGTAGTGCCTTCGGCCTACGCTCCAAGCACCCGCTCCCCGCGGGCACTCCTTTTTGAAGGTAGGGGAACGGCGGTCTCACCTCCCTACCTCGGCGTTCGTAGTGCCGTCGGCCTACGCTCCAAGCACCCGCTCCCCGCGGGCACTCCTTTTTGAAGGTAGGGGAACGGCGGTCTCGCCTCCCTACCTCGGCGTGCGTAGTGCCTTCGGCCTCGCCCCAAGCACCCGCTCCCGCGGCACTCCTTTGAAGGTAGGGGAACAGCGGTCTCGCCTCCCTACCTCGGCGTGCGTGAGTGCCTTCGCCCTCGCTCCAGCGCCGCTCCCGCGGCACTCCTTTGAAGGTAGGGAACGGCGGTCTCGCCTCCCTACCTCGGCGTCGTGTAGTGCCTTCGCCTCGCTCAGCGCCGCTCCCGCGGGCACTCCTTTTTGAAGGTAGGGGAACGGCGGTCTCGCCTCCCTACCTCGGCGTGCGTAGTGCCTTCGGCATACGCTCCAAGCGCCCGCCCTCAGTGGACACTCTTTTCGAAGGTAGGAGAACAACAGTATCGGCACATCTTCGGCGCTCGATGACACGTCTTCGGCGCTCGACTCCGCCGTCCGCCTCGTAGGCATCGCCTCGGCGGGGCGGCAGTCTGGCGCTCGACGACACGTCTTGGCGCTTCGACTCGCCGTCGCCTCGTAGGCATCGCCTCGGCGGGGCGGCGCGTCTTGGCGCTGACGGCGCGTCTTGGCGCTGGCGACACGTCTTGGCGCTCGGCGACACGCCGGCCTCGACTCGTCGTCCGCCTCGTAGGCATCGCCTCGGCGGGACAACACGTCTTCAAGACTCGACTCGCCGTCCGCTTGGGCAGGCATCGCCTGGCGGGGCGGCACGTCTTCGACGCCGGCGACACGCCGGCCTCGACTCGCCGTCGCCTCGTAGGCATCGCCTCGATGAGACGGCACGTCTTCGGCGTTCGACGACACGTCTTCGGTGCTCGACTACGCCGTCCGCCTCGTAGGCATCGCCTCGGCGGGACGGCACGTCTTGGGCACTCGACGGCGTGTCTTCGGCACTCGACGACATGTCTTCGGCGCTCGACTCCGCCGTCCGCCTCGTAGGCATCGCCTCGGCGGGACGGCACGTCTTGGGCGCTCGACGGCGCGTCTTCGGCGCTCGACGACACGCCTTCGGCCTCGACTCCGCCGTCCGCCTCGTAGGCATCGCCTCGGCGGGACAGCACGTCTTCAACACTCGACTCCGCCATCCGCCTTGTAGGCATCGCCTCGGCGGGACAGCACGTCTTCGACGCTCGACGACACGCCTTCGGCCTCGACTCCGCCGTCCGCCTCGTAGGCATCGCCTCGGCGAGACGGCACGTCTTCGGCGTTCGACGACACGTCTTCGGTGCTCGACTACGCCGTCCGCCTCGTAGGCATCGCCTCGGCGGGACGGCACGTCTTCGGCGCTCGACGGCAGACGGCACGTCTTCGGTGCTCGACTCCGCCGTCCGCCTTGTAGGCATCGCCTCGGCGGGACGGCACGTCTTCGACGCTCGACGCCACGCCTTCGGCCTCGACTCCGCCGTCCGCCTCGTAGGCATCGCCTCGGCGGGATGGCACGTCTTCGGCGCTCGACGACACGCCTTCGGCCTCGACTCCGCCGTCCGCATCGTAGGCATCGCCTCGGTGGGACAGCACGTCTTCGGCGCTCGACTCCGTCGTCCGCCTTGTAGGCATCGCCTCGGCGGGACGACACGTCTTCGGCGCTCGACGACGTCTCCGCCGCTTCACCGGTTCCTTCATAAGCATTGCCTCTAGGGTCTGCGAGCTATCAGTTGCATCGGCACCCTTGTGCTTGCTGTCAGGGAACGGGGGGCTGGGGTGGTTGATCGCGTCAGCTCGCCCATCGGGACCTCAGCGCTTGCTGTCGAGGGAGTACTGTTGTAGGGGTGGCCCAACCCCCCGTGACTGGGTCGTGCATATAGTCCAACATGTAATAGGCCCAATAGTGTAGAGGAATATAACGGTGTAAATATACCAATGTACCCTCATCCCTTGTAAGCACTAAGGGGTAGAATGGGAAATTCCCATTCTACCCCACTCATATATATAAACCCCCAGGAGGGGCAAAGGGGAGGGAGATCTCTCCATCATCCTCTCATTCTCACCACCACTCCCCAGCTCTAGCTCTCCTCTTCCTCTCCTACCAGTCCCCTTCTTCCCTGTTTGGCCCATAGCCACAACAACTACCTGAATTTACCATTTTACCACGTATGTGCCTGTTCAACCTTGTGGACGATGTGTGGATGGCGCTAAACCCGAACCTTCACCTGAACAAGCATCAACCCACCTTAACAAATCATAGAAATATATGCACACATACGAACAACGCCGTTCATACACGCAAAACCAACACACACCACACTCTTTCACTGGACATTGTCCCGCTGTTCCAGGTGCTGGAATGACTGTGTCTTTCAAACCTGAAACCTAACATAGCAAATATTCTGGGTTTGGTAATCTTCATAACTCTACTCATATATTCTTGGTTACCATAATTTAAATATTACACCATCTAAAACTCCGATTTCGGCTTGATGGTCATGCTGTCTCATATCGGGTTGTAGCCGTCTCAGAGGCGAAACTCCCAAACCCATATGCCAGAAGCGGTGCTTTAGCATTCCCATAGAGCTTAGCAATTACCTATGTTAATTATTTTGCACTAATTAATCTGTACTACTTACTCCATGCTAGTCATTCACTCATCTCATGGTCCTCATGCACTCAGCCATAGTACCCACTACTATTTATCGACTCACTAATCATTCACTGAACACTAATCGGTTACACATGTACCGACACAACACCACATGGCCAACACACTTCACTAGATCTATGCACACACGGCCACAACACCACTGCACTGCACATGAATTCCATCTACTAGTCATGTTCTAATAATTGTATACCTCTATCTCGCTATTTGACAATTCAACCTCTATATAATTCAATAACCAAGCAAGGAGAAGGAATTGAGGCATTACCTTAGCTTCGAATAATTGAATCAGGGTTCCCTCTTCCTTGTCTTGGGCGGATCTGGCGGATCAGATGCTGGATCAGTCTTCCCCCTTCTTTTTTCTCTTCTTTCTTCTATCCTCTCCTCTTCTTTTCTTTTCTTCCTTTTCTTCTTTTCTTTCTTCCCTCACAGTCGGCACTTCTCCTTCCTTTTCTTCGCCTTCTTCTTTCTCTCGGCTGGCTCTCCTCCTTCCTTCCTTCACTCGGCAAGCTCCTTCCTCCCTTCTTTCATCTCAGTCGGGTGGCTCCTTCCCTCTCTTTCTCTTCTCTCAGCTGGTCGGCTCCTCCCCTCCTATATACTCTTCTTGACCGACGGGTGGACAGCACAGGCGGCCACGACGATGTTGGATGCTAGGGCATAGGTGGTGGCAGGCCAGCGCACATGAAGATAGGGTGATGGCAGGTGGTACTCTAGCAGCGGCGGTGACGTAGAGGGGTAGAGGCGACGGTGCTGGCGGCTGGGACAACAACGGGGCAACACGCAGGGCTGAACTACAAGATGGCGGCCGGGGGGGCGGCGAGTGTCGGCGATGATGGCGACCGACCGGTGGGTCAAGAAGGGCGCCCACCCTACCACCGGCCGAGCATGGTACCCCTAGCCCCCTTCCTCGGTGGGCGCCATGCCACCAGGAGCCACCGCCGGCCACGCCGGAGCTGCGGTCTCTCAGTGAGGCCGAGCCACTGAACTGACTGAAGAACGCTTATAGCAACAAAAAAGTTGGGCCAATAAACATGACAACACAATTGGGCCGCATACAAGGTAACAACATTGCAGCAACCAAAGCCCACCAAAAATACCCTAACACATCAACAGATCAGAACAGCGGCCAACAGAACCGTCCCCTTTGACCCTTTCCAAATCCAATCCACCGAGCACGAGCAGGAGCAGCCGAGCCCGAGGCCGCCGCCACGCCAGATCTAGCCGTCGTCGCCGAGCAGGAGCAGCCGCCGCCACGCCAGATCTCGCCGCCGCGCCGAGCAGGAGCAGCAGCCGCCGCCAGATCTCGCCGAGCCGAGTTCCGACCTCCGACCTCCGAGGCGGCGCAACAGGAGAGGCCGAGTGCCCGAGTCGCCGAGAGGGAGGCCCGGTCGGGCTGAGGCCTGAGAGGGGAGGGGCTGGGAGTTGGGGCCGGAGTAGGGAGGCCCGGTCGGCCGGAGGGCGCAGGCGCGCAGCCGTGCAGCGGCGCAGGACGGAGAAGGCGAGAGAGACGCCGAGGCGAAGAAGGCGAGAGAAGACGCCGAGACTGTGGTGGGGAGTGGGGACTGGGGAAGGGGGATCTGGCCGAGAGGCCGGACTGCCGAGGCTGCTTTAAGCCTTGCCCTTTAGCGCTTTGGCCTTTAAGTTTGGCCTTTACTGCTCGTCTGCTCTGGCCGGTGTGCATTTTGTCTGCTCTGGCCGGTGTGCATCTTGAGAAAGGAGAAGTGGAGAACAAAAAGATTTAAGGTTGAATATTCATAACTTTTTTTATTTAATCAGAGATTAAAAAGTATTGTGTTGGTAGTAGCGTAGTACGGCAGTAGACTTCAATTTTTTTTGTTTGTGAAAGTCACTTTAGTTTATTTTATAATCAATCTTGCATTGTCTTCTTCAGCAGGCCAGTTCGTTGAGAACATTGTCTTCTTCTGGTGTGGTGATTTACTGATTTTGTAGGTATGAAACACAAACCTATATTTTAAATTTGTGTAATTGTGATTTAGTGATTTTGTAGGTATTTTAATGTTATTTATTGTCATTTATTGATTTATAGAGTTGCAAGAAATGGAGAAACGAACATTGCATAAATATTTTTTGTCCAATACAAGTAATACTCCTTATACTAATGAGAGTCAAGTAAAGAAGGCTCGGGTGGATTTTAATCCCGATGAAATCATCGCTGATCCAACAAATCGTATACCTATTAATGAGTATGCCAATGAAATTAGAGATCAAGTGAGGAGGGCGTATTTGTTGAGAGGTCCAACCCAACCAAAAGGCCATGATTTTCCTCACAAAATGCAGAATGATTGTTCAAGAGCATTTCAACAATCTTGGTACAATAGATATGATTGGTTGGAATATAGTGTGGAAAAGGATGCGGCCTTTTGTTTCTATTGTTTTCTTTTCAAGAAGCCTGGAAGGTCTGAAAAATTTGGTAGTGATGTATTTACAACAACAGGATATTCTAATTGGAAAAAAGCTTTAGGAACATTTGATAAACATGTTGGTGGACCTAGTAGTTATCACAATATTGCAAGAGGGGACTGTGAGGATTTTAAAAATCAAAGGGCAAGTGTGACACAAAGACTTTCTGATCATGGCCGAGAGTCAGAAATTGCATATAAAATTCGTTTGACTGCTTCTTTAGATTGTGCAAGATTTCTTCTAATGCAAGGTGAAGCTTTCCGAGGACACGATGAATCTTCAACTTCTATCAATAAGGGAAATTTTAGAGAATTGGTTGAGTGGTATAAAGATAAGAATGAAGAAGTGAAGAAAGCGTTCGATAAAGCTCCTTTAAATTGTCAGATGATTTCTCCAAAAATTCAAAAGGATCTTGCGAAAGCTTGTGCGCAAGAGGTCACGAAGGTGATTATGGAGGAGATTGGAGATAAGAATTTCTCCGTGTTAATTGATGAGTCACGAGATATATCAATAAAGGAGCAAATGGCCGTGATTTTGAGGTAGTTTATTTTATGTCTTTACATTGTTTTATTTATTTGTGTAATTGTGTGGTTGTGTTTTAACTTAGCATAATATGTGGCAATTGGCATACAGGTTTGTGAATGATCAAGGGAAGGTTCTTGAAAGGTTTCTTGGTATTAAGCATGTATCAAATTGTACATCTGCTGCATTGAAGGAAGCTTTATTTGATTTGCTTGGAGAGCATCAATTACCAATTTCTAGGCTACGAGGGCAGGGTTATGATGGAGCTTCAAATATGAGAGGAGAATTTAATGGCTTGGAAAGGCAGATCCGAGATGAGAATCTGTATGCTTTCTATGTCCATTGCTTTGCCTATCAATTGCAGTTAGTGGTTGTGACTGTTGCAAGTAGTAGTAGAGCTATTGCTGATTTTTTCAACTATATTCCCTTGATAGTGACCACTGTGAGTGCATCTTGTAAAAGAAAGGATGCATTGCTTGCAAAACATCAAGATGTCTTGTTAGAGAAGTTAGAGAATGATAAGGCTGTCACTGGCAAAGGGTTGCATCAGGAAATGAGCATAGCTAGACCTTCTGATACTAGATGGGGCTCTCATCTAAAAACCATACTACGTATTTACCAAATGTGGGAGGCAGTATTAGAGGTATTAGAGATTGTGAGTAACGATGCATGTCAACCATCAAGTCATGGTGGAGCATCTGGATTGATACAGAAAATGGAAAGCTTTGAATTTGTTTTTATCTTGCATTTATTAATAGACTTGCTAAGCATTACAAATGAGTTATCACTTGCTTTGCAAAGGAAAGATCAAGATATTGTTGAAGCTATGGATTTGCTTGTAGATGTGAAAATGCGTTTGCAGGACATGAGAGATAATGGATGGGAGCCATTATTCCAGCGAGTAAATTGCTTTTGTGAATCAAATGAGATTCATGTGCCAAATATGGAAGAACTCATTCCAGTTAGAGGTATGTCTGCACGTAGGAAGCATACAGTGACTCACCATCACTATTACCATGTTGAGATTTTCATTACTGCTATTGATGCCATTATATCAGAGATGAACCATCGGTTTAATGAAGTTTCTTCAGAGTTATTGGTATGCATGTCTTGTCTGGATCCAAGAGGCTCTTTCTCCAAGTTTGATGTAGATAAGCTTGTTCGACTTGCTGAGATTTATGCTGATGACTTTGACATAGCTGACCGTTTGTTGTTAAGAAATCAGCTTCAAACATTTGTTCTCAATGTCAAGAGAAGTGTGGAATTCCATGGATGTGGTGATATTACAAAGTTAGCTCAAAAGATGGTTGAAACAGGAAAAAAATAGAATATTCCCATTGGTCTATCGCCTCATTGAGCTAACATTGATCCTTCCAGTAGCAACGGCATCTGTTGAAAGAGTCTTTTCGGCAATGAATATTATCAAAACAGATTTGCGCAATAGAGTAGCAGATGAGTGGTTCAGTGACTTAATGATATGCTATACCGAGCGAGAGATTTTTAGAAATCTTGATGATGATAGAATTAGAAAACGCTTTCAAAGCATGAAATCTCGTAGAATATTATTGCCTCGTACTTGCACTGCTATTACTCAATCCTAATTATTGGTATATTTTATCCTTTTTTCAATCTTTATAAGTATTTACAAATACAATTTCTGATTTCATAACTAAGTTTGATAATTTTGGTGTGCAGATAACTACTTACATATATTTATGGGCATTGGAAGGCACATTATCTATTAACAAGGTACAATCTTTGTTGTATTTTGTATTTTTACTATGTTCCTATTCTAATTATGTGTGATTTTGGATTGCAAAATATAGTTCGCTTTATGTTTAGTGTGTTTATCTTTTGTATATTATGTCCCGTTAGCCCCCCCTAAAATTTGGTTCTGGGTCCGCCACTGGTCGGCAGCAACAGCATGGGGAGAGGCGGCGTCGGCAGCAGCAAGAGGAGAGGTGACGTGGGCGGCTGCAAGAGGAGAGGCGGTGTCGTGGTGTATGTGGCTGGGGGGGAGTTCGGCACAGGGGAGGAGAGGATAAGGGTGACCTCCCCTGACTACCTCCTTACGAGGGTGGCTCAGCATGGGCTGGGCTGGGCCGAGGTTAGCCCAGCTCCCTCCTCACAGGTATTACACCATAAATGCTAAGGACAATACACCATCTTCAAAATTGTTTAGATTGAAGTCACCATTATAGAGAACAACTAGAGATTGACAGTCAAATTTTCATTCAAGTAATGGAACCTCATAACACATATGCCGAACGATTTGTTATCAAGTAGCCAAAACTGGCATAATAAAAAGCTCAAAATAAAAACACAATTCGAACCAATCCTTGGAAGCAACTCAATAGCTCGTAGTTGTCTCCCAAGCGTGCCTAACTGAAGATCGTGAGAAGCTAGATTCTTCAAATGAAACAACCAAATCACCCCAATTTGAGATCAACACCGTCGAGAGCTCCGCAAAAACCCCGTGCAACCAAACAATTCAAACCTACCACATCGAGGATGTGCAAATCAATCGCGCTGTGCTCTGGGTTAGTAGTACCTCTTAGGAGTGAACCAGGAAGGCTTCTACGTGGCACCACTAGTGCTTGCATCCAGGTGACACCGCGGTGGAGCCTATTGAGCGCCACTGCTCTTTCTCACCGCCATCGTGCTCATTGACGGTGATGTCACAGCCATTGTCCTCTCCTTGACTTGTGATGGCGGCATGGACAAAGGGAGACGATAGCACGAGGAAGGAGGAAAAGGCGGTGCCACGTGGTTGAATGGCATGGCAGCGACGCGGATCAGGGAGGGGAAGCGTGACACATAAGACGAGGACGATGGGGAGGCGCGACATTGTCATCCATGTAAGTGTGGGGGAGGGGGCAGGTGTTGAATCCAATTGCTCGCATACATGGCACCGTCGCATCGCCCAATTCTCCCTCTTTGCCGCGTCATAACTGAACTTGGGGGTAGGATCACTAGTAGTAGTAAGAGGGAAGAGAGGGAAAATAGTACTTAGCTTGCGGAGTAGGGGAAGGAAAGGCCATCGTCAAGGGCACGATGGCTGACTTGGGGAGAATGGTGTCAACGTGATTGCAAGGTCCTCAGGACAGCGTCGTATGGAGGTGGCGACAACTCCCTGCATAGCCCCGGCGGTCGATGAGGTCAAGCATGGCTAACGGGGAGAGGATCGGGAGGGACCAAAGGAGTTCAGCATCGGCGCTCATCGTTGTCATGTTGACGATGGTGGCGAAGCCATCGGAGTTGAGGAGAGGGCTAGCGGTGACAGAGGCCACTGGATCTAGCAGGGATAGGCCCGGTGGTGCTCGGGAGAGGGAAGGAGCAGAGGTGAGGTGGAGGAGCGAAGAGGGAGGCAAGGAAGCCACTAACAATTTAGAAAGCCGCCGGAGGTGATAGATCTGGGTGTGGCAGCCTAGGACTGAGAGAGAGTGCAAGCGAGAAAGAGGAAGGGGGTGGCGATGGTGTGAGAGGGAAGGAGGAGGCCAAGGGGGAGGCAGGGAGGCTATCAATGATGAGGGAAGCTACCGGAGATGTCAGATCGAGCGGTGACGCCGCTTAGTCGGAGAGAGACAAAGATAGGGAAAGCGAGAGGGGGAAGAGGCGGTAACTAGGTGGAGGAAAAGGAGGGGGAGTCAGGGAGGTCGCGATGGAGAGGGAGACTACCAGAGGAAGGAAGGGTGGGGCTGAGGTGACAGAGTGGAGGCGGAGGTGAGGAGGGGTGGGACGATGTAATTGAAGTTGGAAGTGGAGGGGAGCGGCGGTTCAATCGTGAGAGAGAAGAGGAGAGGGGCGCGAGATGAACAAAATCGGATGGCTACAGAGAAAGAAGGAAGAACAGACGTGTGATGACTAACTCATATTCATATTTTTAAGTAAACTCTTTTTTTCTTTTCGGCAAGGGACGCACATTTGGCAGATCTGCAATCAACGTTACGCTTACTAGACTCCAGAGGGATAGCTGCCGTGTCAGGTTGGCGAATTTGGATCCCAATCCAGAAGATATTTTTCTTGGTCCAAACGAAGCTGGTCCTTTTGCATGGCACGATAAATTCATCAGAAAGCCATGTTTCTCCGCATCCTTAATTTAACATCGCATATCCAGGTACCTGAGCTAGGCAAACACCATAACGGAGCAAACGCCACCTCATGTGACATACCAACAACCTCTACGGATCTATGTGTTACTAAATTGGTTGTTCACAAATTGTCAAGGTTTTTGATCTTGCTTAAAAATGATGTGAATTTTGGTTTTTAGTTGTATCCTTCGACTTTTGATTAATTGTGAAAGAAATTGAGAGGCAAGAAACACTCACATTAAGAAGCTCGCCTTATAAAAACTAATTTTAAAAGTCACTTCGTTCATAAATTGACTTCTAAAAAAATAAAATCTGTTTAGAATAAGATCTTAATAGGAAAATGGACCAGAAAGACAACGAAAAAAAAGGGAATTTTACCGTATTACGGCAGCAAATCAACACAATATCCAATTTGATCGTCGAACTTATCGAATTTCAGTTAAGCAAAACTTAGCGTGCGCATGTTTGAAACGAGCCACCAAACTCCCTACCGACCTCCTCTCCAGAGCAGTGCCCCTAATTAATCGCGCTCGCTTTTCCGTTCGAGAGAGCGGAGTGTGTCTCCACCCAGCAACGAACGAACGATGCCACGCACGGGAAAGAAGGGTAGGTGAGCGGGCCCCGCGGCGGGCACCAATTCGGGGCTTCACGGTGGGCCCCACGACCCCCCTCTTCACCCACCCGACGACCGTCCCGGGAAGCCACCACCACCCCACCCGTCCCTTTCCCACCAACCCTGGTCCCCACCCCCCCGTCCGCCAAACCCAACGTGGCCACCCGCGCAGCGTATAGACGCGGTCCACGCGACGCGGTGGTTACCGGCCGGCGGTGCACCACCCGGCGAAGCCAGAGGTGCCGCGGCCAAGAATAATAAACTACACCAGCTCACCAGCCCAAAGAGCAAAGCTGTCTGTATTCTACCGACCAGCTCGAGTCCCTGACACGTCGGGGCCACCGACTGCTGCACACGACTGTTCCACGCTTCCACGCTCTCTCTCCTGTCGGTTAGTGGATTTTTTGGGTTGATAGGATAAATATTTGAATTCTGGTTATTGTGAAAGGTAGTACGTAAATAAAAATAGTTATATATGATTTTAGTTGATATATCTAAAATAAGTATATTTTGTTATAATTATTTTATTAACTATATTTTTAAAAAATATCACTTAAAAACTAGTTATAGAAAGTACGAAAATAAACTAAATTTACCCTGGACAGAACTCAGTAGTGGTCACATCTAGTACCTGGCTTTCCTACGCGCAACTGGCGCAAGCCCACCTGCCTCTCCCAATCAATCCACCACTGTGCGGCGTTATATTAGACCGCCCGTTGCTTCGTCATCTCCGCAAGGATAATCGAGCGGGCAAAGCAAGTGCGCGCTACCGCTACACCCAGACCTCGCTTCCTCTCAGATCTGCAGCAATGGCCACCGCGACAGCCGAGACGACCGCGACGAAGGAGCAGACCAATGGCAGCGGCGGCGAGCAGAAGACGCGCCACTCCGAGGTCGGCCACAAGAGCCTGCTCCAGAGCGACGCGCTCTACCAGTACATCCTGGAGACGAGCGTGTACCCGCGCGAGCACGAGTGCATGAAGGAGCTCCGCGAGGTCACCGCCAAGCACCCATGGTATGTTGCTGTCCTCCTCCACTTCTTCTGGATCTGCGAGATCGCCGAGATTAATGTCGGATCTTGCCTGATCTTGTGGCTGCAGGAACCTGATGACGACGTCGGCGGACGAGGGCCAGTTCCTGAACATGCTGCTCAAGCTCATCGGCGCCAAGAAGACCATGGAGATCGGCGTCTATACGGGCTACTCCCTCCTCGCCACCGCGCTCGCCATCCCCGAGGACGGCACGGTAAGTCTATCGATCAGTTAGCTAGTACTTCCGCCCGCACCGCAGATTCCCAGATCTGGCAAGCTGAAATGATCGATGGCACTCCTCGATATATGCAGATCTTGGCCATGGACATCAACCGCGAGAACTACGAGCTCGGGTTGCCCTGCATCGAGAAGGCCGGCGTCGCCCACAAGATCGACTTCCGCGAGGGCCCCGCCCTCCCCGTCCTCGACCAGCTCCTCGAGGACGAGAGCAACCACGGCTCCTTCGACTTCGTCTTCGTGGACGCCGACAAGGACAACTACCTCAACTACCACGAGCGGCTGATAAAGCTGGTCAAGGTCGGCGGCCTCGTCGGCTACGACAACACGCTCTGGAACGGCTCCGTCGTGCTCCCCGCCGACGCCCCCATGCGCAAGTACATCCGCTACTACCGGGACTTCGTGCTCGAGCTCAACAAGGCCCTCGCCGCCGACGAGCGCATCGAAATCTGCCAGCTCCCCGTCGGCGACGGCATCACCCTCTGCCGCCGCGCCAAGTGAGCCGCCCCTCCCGCCGTGCTGGTCGCTCGACGGCGCGCCCGCACGCGCGCCATGATGCCGTCATCTGCTCCTCCTACCATAGATGCGAACTGAAGAAGGATTAATTATCGTTTTGGCTTCCTTTTTTTTTCTTCTTGGAAATCGTCGTTTCATATGTAAAAAAATGTCGAGACAATAATATTATAAGATGACCCGGTGTTTGTTAGTTTGCGTTGCGTGTGCGAATGGCGACTGCTGCTGATGAATCGACGATGATATACTTTTTGAAATCGGAATGTTCCCTTTTGTTCTCTTGTACAACCTGTTAAAATTTGGGGAATTTGTTGCTTGTAGTTTATAAGCTGGAATTCGGCGACATTGTCCAAGCTGTTCTGAATTCTTGAATCCTATCAATATATTTGGCCTTATGAATTTGACCAAACTTGGTGTTTTTTTTCTTCTTTTGCTGTCATCTGAAACTGAGTTCTTCTACGTGTGGACAGTGGATAGTGAAGTTTTACTCCTTTGGTTGAAGATTTCCATCTTTTGACAGAGATGGCTCCTTGTTCTTCGGTAGTTCGTGGACAGCGACAACTGCGTGCAGATACTTGCTGGCATTTATTCCAAGAGTAGATGTCTGATCGACAACAGACCCACCCTAAGTCAAATAATCTCTCCGTTTGAAGTGCTCCGTAGGTTTGTAGTTACCTCTGAAGGACCCAAGGATTTGTTGAGGTATTCATGTGAAGAATTCTTCTTTGTGTTGTTATTTTGGGTTACGGGTTATAATTATGACTTATGATTTTTTACTCTAATATGAGTGCTGTGCGAATGAACTGAAAACCGTTTTTAAAAGCCATTCCGATAAAACACTTTGAAATGATGTTGGAGAATCTGTTTATTTATTTGCTCAAAAAAATTATAAGCCATAAACTATAAAATGAAAAGAACATACATTAAGTTTCCTCTAAAGTGGATGCTTCCTTTCGGCCTTTCCTACGAAATTCATCAAGAATCCTCAAGTTCCAAATTGTGCCCAATATGGCTCGATAAGGATTAAGTTGGGCCTACCTCTTTGAATCCCTACTAGCTGGAATGGGCTCTATTTGCGCAACAATCGGTGAGTTCTATGTTGTGGTATCCACACTCACCTACCGTGTTGGATAATTGATATATTTGGAAATGATTTGGCTTTGTTTGCTTCAAGCATGAATATAGAAATTTTGTAGAAATTTTAAAGAAAAGGGTAAGTTCATTCTCACCGGATATGGTCTTTCCTAAAATGTTTTTGTGAAAATTCGGAGTTCCAGATTGGGCCTTAATAACAATAGCATCTTCGAGGCAAGAACTCATAGAAGAGAGAGTATGTCTAATCATCAAGCATCAATATGAGAGCGGAGGGGTGATTATTGGGTGGGGTTTTCTGGACTAAAGGCTTATAGCTCAAATATTTGAATTCTGGTTATTCATAAGAGGTAGTATATACAGAAAATAGTTGTATGTGATTTTGACTGGTACAATTGAACTCAGTACATTTTTTACTACAATCTTTCTATTGACTCCGTATTGAGAAAACACACCGTTTAAAAGCTAGTTACTGTAAACAGTATGAGCATAAGCCATGCATAAGCCAAAACGAACCCGCCCATTGCTTAGATTGTCTCATAAACTCACATTGGTGTAGGCAAGCCATGGTTATAGAACCATATCGAGAATGTCCGTAGTTCATTTGTGTTGAATAATTGACAATCGTATCAAGTTAAAATTTAAATTTTTGAAAGTTTGTAAGTTTTCAGTTTTGCTGTCAGGCTAGGACAGTCTGACCGGTCGGGGGTGGCGGTCTTACCACAGGTTTGGTGTGACCCTTTTGGGGGGGGGGTCGTGCTGGTGTGGTGCAATCAGTTTTTAGTTGGCGGCTGATTTTTTCAGAGAGATGCCCGCTTGTGTGTGCGAGAGAAAATATGAGTGGTTCGACCGACCAATGTGTGGTGGTCCGACAGGGGTTAGCTGAGTGGTCAGATCAGTATGGTTATTGCGGTCTGACGGCTCCCTTGTTACTGGCGTTTGATCGGATTGACCGGAGCGTTCTGACTAGTCACTCAATGGTGGTAAGACTGGTTTTGTCTGAAAATATATGAGGGTTTTGGATATTTGTGAGAAATGATTATGGGTTGAGTTTTGGAGTCTACGTCATTGCATTCATGGTGCATGAAGTATCTTTGGACTAAGGTGGTTTAAGTTGTGAAGAACTTGTGCTCGAAAATAATTTTTTGTCTTTTATATGCATGACAGCTTTGAGGCAAATATGGTCAATGGCGTGGACTGAGACTAAGCTCGTGGATGAGCTGAGTTATGGTCAAGGAAGTTGGACGGGATGGTTGATCTCAAGCAAGGTACAAGGAAGATAAGGGATGTTGAAGGGAAGGTTCAAGCAACATTTCATCAAATGGTGCGGTCGGTGCAAGTGAGGCGTGGTCGGGGGAACCAAAACGAAGAGACTTACCGATGCGTGAGACATTGATGAATCTACATGTTGTGGGCATGGGGATTGCTTGCAAAGAAAGAGATTACCATGGACTGACTAAGGAAAGAGGTGAGGTCCATGGTTAAATCAATGGTGTTTTGGTGGGGAAGCCAAAATACAAAAAACTGTGATAGGACCAAAACCATGATGCTTAGAGAGCATTGAGAGAGCGATTTAGGTCAAGAAGATGCTGAGGAGGTCAAGTGGATGTGAAGCTTCTTCCTTAGCAGGTTTAATCTTAGCGTGTATAAGTCATGTGTAAATGTAAAAGTCAGTGTGTGTGGAGTTAACGGATTTCGCAAGTTATGCTAAGTGATAGTACCTATTATAGTTAGATGTAGACTAATTGCTCGATCTATATGAGTGGGATGGGTTGGAGGCATGTGGCCAAGGAGAAGAAAACTAACCATCAATTTATTATGGTTGTGAGAGAGACTTCCTTGTGGTGGAAGCTTTGAGTGAGTGCTTTGTCCTCCATGATGTGACTATAAAATCTCCATATACAAGTTATAATAGATCAATCTTATTCATCTTATATGATGTGTTCTTGCTCTTGTTGATTTTACATTTGTTTTGGTTGGTGTTTTGTGCTCTCTCCTTTACTTTTGATCTTGCGGGTTTTAAAAATGTATAAGTGATAGAGATGCCTCATGAGGATGATATTTCATCCATCTAGGGGCCAACTATAGAAAATTTTTGAAGATTGGCCGATTTGGTTCGATTTGAATCTCCTCTAGTGTTATCTTATTCCTAGGTTTTGGCCTCAAATCTTTGATTGTTCTTGTTTGTTGTGACATATGGGAACTCCTCTAGAGCCATCATGACCATCTTCAACCCACGAGAAGTCGAGAAGTGATAGCTCAAGTTCTTGAGTCTTGCCCATATTGGTGCAACCTTGATCGTCTTGAGGAAAGGTTAGAACTTTAGCCAAGATCTATGCGGTTCTTCGATATATTAGGTTTATGCGATCCTTAGTGTAACAGCCCAGCTGTTTTTAGTAAAATTTTTGAGTAAAAAATTATTAAAATTAAATTAAATTAATTTGAGTTAAAATAAAACCTTGTAATTTGGTTACTTGAATTTTAAATTTGGTTTGCCCTATTTTTCTGCTTTTAAAAAGACTTGATTTGAAAAGTAATTTAAGTAAAAACTTAAAAATATTATTAAACAAAGGTTATTTTGAATTTTCATAAAAATACTAATTCAAATTAATTCTTTGGACTATTTCCTATGATTTTTTGGAGTTTAAAATCTATTTAAAAATTAAAAAGTATTTAAAGTATAAAAACTTATACCAATTTAAGCTAGAAATATTCTTCCTTAGTCTATAATAATTCCAATAATTTTTTGAATATTTCTAGAATTTTTAGACTTTATTTGCTAATTTCTAAGCCTTTATTCTTTTTCTCAGGTTTTCTATAAATCTAAAATTAAGTTTTAAAATTTAAAATCCCCGCCTCTCTCCTGGGCTGATGCGTGGCCAGGCCAGATTGTGCCACGCTGCCACCCAACCCATCTTCCCTATCCACCCCCTTTGTTCTCTCTCTCCTCTCAGCCATCGAATCCCTTCCTCTTGGCCACGCGACAACATCTCCCGCGCTGTTCCCTTCTCTCTCTCTCCCTCTCCCTGCCACTGTGGCTCGCACACTAGGCCTTCTCCCTCCTCCTTTCCTTCTTTCTCCCGATGCCACCGCATCCACCATTCCCACCGCCCCTTTTGCTGTTCCCTTCCTCTTTTGCCGACGTGCCTATGGGAAACCTCACTGCCTTGAATTGACCCCACCGAATCCAGTATTTCATTTTGCTCTGGAGCCTCCCTCTTGCCATTTTTGCCCCTCCCAAAAATTCCACTACCGCAATCTCGGCGAGAAATTCTCGACGCTGTGCCCTGCCACCCCCTATAAATACCCCCTAGAGCACTGCCCACTCCACTCCACACATTCCCTCTCTCAATTGCAAACACTAGAGCCTTAGTGATCCCCTCGCCATGCACCCTTTTCCTCTGAGCTTGCTTCGCCACCAGCGAGCAATTCAGGCTGCCCGGAGCCCCATCAAGCTTTGCCATCAGCTCCATCTTCACTGTGTCCATTCACCGTCGGAAGTACCTCTTCACCAGAGCCCGAGCTCCCTCCGCTGCCACTTCTCACCACCGGTTGCCTCTACTCGTCTTCGGCCCACACATGAGGTATAACAAGATTCCATGTACTCTTCTCTCTTTCATCCAACCCTCACCAACCGCTGTCGAGCACCGACGATCGCCGTCACCATGCGCCACCACACCGGTGAAGCCGCACATAACTGCAGCCACTCTCGACCATGATCGCTCGACCGCAGATACCATCCGATCGCTTCAAGCCGTCAGATCCATCCGACCACTCTAAGCCGTCTGATCCATTCGACCACTCCAAGCGGTCCGATCCATCTGACCACTCTAAGCCATCCGATCCATCTGACCACTCCGCGCCGTCAAAGCCATTTCCAACCACTCAGTAAACCTCACCATCCCTAACCACTCACTCTTGCTTCTGACTTCGACCGCCCTCTCCGGCTTTGCCTTCGACCACGTACAAAATTTCAACCACATTCAACCACCCAATCATGGCTGTTCGACCACCGACCACGATGTTCGACCACCGAACACTCACAGTCGCCAACCTCTGCAGAGTATATAATCTATCCTGGATAGCTGTGCCCACGGTCATTGGTAAGTTGAGTAAAGTTTTTATGGATTAGACTTTGCTTTTCAAAATGACTTATGAAAAGCATATGGATGGATGGAATACATATGAGATCTTTTGGAAAAGATGGTCCAGGTGGGATACCCGTGGTTAGGTCAGTATATGGTTGGCGCCTACACTAATGGTATTACTTTGTTTAAATCGTAGTTTTTACTTACAGTATTAAATTCAGCAGTTTTAATCTATCTAATGTATTTCTTAAATTGCTGCTTTATTCTCAAACTAACCCTATATGCCTTCCTTTGTTGCCTTTATCATTATATTGTATTCTCTTATGTGACTTGTGGAGTACAAGTTTATGCTTACCTTGCTATCTCATCACAGAGGAAGACGGCTTCGACTATGATGAGGACTAGGACGAGTAAGCCGTGTCTTATGTCGTTTGCTTGTGGGCAGGCTTGGGCTTTGCTTTTATCAGTTTGCTTCCGCAGTTATTTTCTTTTATTATTGTAGCCAATGAGCATTGATGTAAACTGTGGCCATAAGGTCGTACTCCTTTATTTAAAAAATATGTCATTTATGCTTGATATCAGTCCCTGTTACCGCTGTGTGCACTAGCTGATTCTAGACTAGTGCGACTTACACAAAGAATCCGAAGTCATTACTCTAGGGTCCGATACTCAGGAAGGTGTGTGTAAAGTTTCAAATTATTGGAGATGTATTTTGGAGATTTTCATTTCTAGGATCAGGGGTACGGTCCAACCGGCCCTAAGTCTACAGTTCGACAAGAGGCCAGTCAAACTGGCCATCACCGGTGGCCAAACTTCTTGGACGGTCTAACCGCTTTTTCATTGCGGTCTAACTGGCCTTGAGGAGTTGAACTCCATCTGTTTTCGCACTTTTGTGAGTGCATTGTTGGTAGGTAAATTTGATTTTTTTTCTAGCTTCCAGTAGATAGTGGAGTGAATATTTTGAAATACTTTTTGAGAGGTTAAATTTGAAGACATTATTCACTCCTCTGATTATCATATCGGGTTCAACAAGTAGTATCAGAACCCAAATAACTCTTCTTGATAGATCTTAATCGATCTAAGAGTAATGGCATCGAATCGGTATTTCATCAAGCCACTAGTCTTTGATGAGGTTGACTATCCCTATTAGAAGGTTCAGATGATAGCTTACATCTAAGCCCATGGGAAACCAATTTGAGAGAAAGTTAAGAGAGTTTACGTCATACCTGCTAATTACCAGATCACTCCAATAAATATTATAGATTTGGAGGCAAACAATAAGGCACACAACTACTTGATTTAGGGACTTGGTAGATTTGAGTTTGATCGAGTATCTTACTTGACATATGCTCACGAGATCTGAAGGACCCTCACTGACGACTATGTAGGCTCCACAACAATCAAGAAAGTGAGACAGAATCAATTCAAGAAACAGTACTCTAAGTTTGAGCAAACGCTTAATGAATTTTTGGATGAGTTATTTTCTAGGTTCACCGAGATTCTCAGCAACTTGAGTGTGGTTGGCTTGACTTACTCTGAGTCTGAGAATGCACGCCAAGTGCTTGGCGCTGTAGATGTGAAAGTTTGGGGATGAAAATTATATCCATCAACGACAACACTACCATGAGTGAGCTCACTATGGATAAGCTCTACTCGAGGTCAAAGATACATGAGATTAATTTTATTTCTCATCTCCCAAAGACAGAGTCGATGGCTCTTGTGATTGATCCTATGAAGAATGTGTCTTCTCGATCATTGGATTTTGACTCCTCTAGATTTTTCTTGTTCGCTTTGCATGAGTTGAGTGATGAGCAACTTGAAAAGCTACCCGAGGAAGACTTAGCCCTCCTATCCACCAAATTCACAAAACCCTATCATAATATGAGGGATACAAAGAGAGGGGGTCTCTTCTTTTGTTTTGAGTGTGGTAAGGCAAATCACATTTGGGCAAATTGCCCCAACCTAAAGGATAAGAAAGTTGAGTACCACAAGTTTCCTTGAGCTCACGAAGGCACAGTGAGGAAGTCCAACTACTGCAAGTTCATCAACTGATTCCTTGCCATTCTTGAGAATGTCAACATAAGAGATGTAGACTCAAGAACCCATGACGACAAGGATGATCGAAGAGGCAAAAAGGAGCTCCGAGACTTCACTGACATGTGCTTTATAGCACACGATTATACCACAGAGGGCAACACCGAGGAAGCATCCGACGACGGTTCCATTTACAGTGATCCGGGTGAGGTATGCCCTTCTATTGATGATATGAAGCATGTAATCATTTAATATAGTAGAGAACTTGAGAAGAAGTGAAAGAAAATTGAGAATCAGGATTATGTAATTGAAAGCTTGTGTTGAGAACTTGCTAGGCTTAGATATTTAATTCCTAATGGTAAAAGTGTAATTATTGCCTTGCTTTACATTCTAGGTTGGATAAGCTCATAATTACATGTTCTTCTATTGTTAGCCAACTTGTAGATGCTAAGGATGAGCTAGTGACACTAAAATCTAGCAACGATCATATTGGCATAGGTGATGTTGCTTTAGGTGCTATTGCTTCGTCTTACTCCAACTGTGCCTTGCTTGAATTCAAACTGAAAAGTGCTTCAATTTAATCCTGAATATTTATATTCACATTGTGAGTTTAGGGTGCAAAAATTGAAGAATTGATCGAAATGCTTCATCATTCTAAAGTTAAATTATGTGAAAAAAACTCACTAATGAAATTAAGCTCTCAACAAGACACTTAAAGAGAAATAAAAAATAAAAAACCCTTATCCACGGCTGCATCAAAGAAATCCATTGATTCTATTGTTTGTGCATTTTGTGCTGAGATTGAAAATAATTTAGATGTGATGCATGAAGATTTTAGAGTCAAGTTTGAGGAGCAGCTGGGTAGGATTGAAAATACTTCTTGTGTGTCCTGTGAGGCATTGAAAGTTAAGGTAGCCATCAATGAAGATAGATATGCTAGGGTAACTAAAAACATTGAGTGTACCACATGTGTCAACCTAGCAAAGGAGGAGTTTTGGATGATCAAGATCATACCTTTAAGCTTATCTCTTAGGGTGGTCGACAAAGGCTTAATATCTAGCACATGACCAAATAAATATGAAGAAAATAAAGAATTGTGATAATTGGTTGAAGCTTAGGAGGCAATTTTGGATGATTCCTAGTTCAAAACTTGTTTTTACTAAGATAAAATCAAAATATGTTTTTAAAAGTACTAAATATGCTAATTCTGCTCAAATCCAAGTGCTTGAGCAAAATGATTTAATATTAAACTTGTAGCATTCTAAAATAATTCAATTATAGTTTCTTGGTTCCATTTAGACAGAGTTTGGTTCATAATGGGATACTTTTGACTAAAATAGGATTTTGATCATCTTGACATGTACTCAATTTGACTTAATTTATAATCTTGTGCTAGTTTGGCCATTCTTTGCTATATATGAATTATCATGATCTAGATAGCTTATACTCATTTTGTGGCTTGTGGTAATTCTTGTTTTGCATCAATATGGATAATCTTCATAACTCCTTGTTAAGATAAAATGAATAAACTGCACCCATTCCATTTGCATCATTCTCTTTCTTATGCTTCTTTTTTGTCCCTCAATCTTTCCAAAAGAGGAGAATTTGTCTCTTGAATCAATTGCATTAACTACATAAAGTAGAATTTGAACCTTGATGAATCCATTATCAAAGGGAGAGAATTTGTGCCCAAAAAATGCTCATTGTTCTTTAAAAGGGAAAATTAATCCTAAAATGGTAAAATTGAGCATTGGCATAAAGTGGGAGGAGCGAAATGTGGTTTTGAGATTTTATGGTTTTCTTGATCTTATTGATCTCTTCTCACCATGATCAAGGTCAAATAGAACAATTGTTCTTTTATATGGACATAGAGTGAGATTTCCTATTCTCGTGGTGAAGTTGAAGCTTTGTACGGAAAACTAGCTCGCTTTAGTTGCTTCACTTGACTTCTTACTCACTTGTTCTTTTTCATTCTTGTTTCCATCTTATGCACCAAGTGGATCACCTTCGCAAATTAAACTTGCTTTTCCAAAATCAACTTGATTGTGCTCTTATTTGCATTTTAAAGGTATTGCCGATGTGCTCATCAAGGGGGAGATTGTAGAACCATGTTAAGAATGTCTATGGTTCATTTCTATTGAATAATTGACAGTCGTGTCAAGTTAAAATTTGAATTTATGAAATTTTGCAAGTTTTCAATTTTGCTGTCAGGCTAAGGCAGTCTCGTCGGCTGGGGTTGGCGGCCTGACCGCAAGTTCGGTGTGACTGGATTTTGGGGGCGATCAGACCACCTGTGTGGTGCGACCGATTTTTAGTTGGCAGCTGGTTTTTTCCAGAGAGGCTCACTTGTGTGTGCGAGAGAAAATGTGAGCGGTCCAATTAGAAAATGGGTGGCGGTCCGATCAGGGTTGCTCGAGCGGTTTGACCAGCTCCCCTATTATCTGGGTTTGGCTAGAGTGGTTTGACCGGTTGCTCAATGGTGGTCAGATTGGTTTTGTCTAAAAGTATCCAATGGGTTTTGGATATTTGTGGGAAATGATTGTGGGTTGAGTTTTGGATTCCTAGGTCATTGCATTCATGGTGCGTAAACCATGCTTGGTCTAACACGGGTCAAGTTATGCTCGAAAATGATTTCTTAGTCTTTGATATGCAGGGAAACTTAGAAGCAACCATGGTCAACGGTGTGGGTCAGGACAAGGAAGTCGGGTGATATGCTTGATCTCAAGTAAGGCACAGGGAAGACAATGGATGTTGAAGCAAAGGTTTGAGAAATGGTTTATTGAATGATACGGTTAGTGCAAGTGAGTCGTGGTCGAGGAGAACCGACATAGAGAGACTTACTGATGCATGAACCATTGGCGAACCTACACATGCAAGCATAGGTATTTCTTGCAAAGGAAGAGATGACCATGGACTAGGCTTGGGAAAGAGGTGAGGTCTACAGTCAAAGCGAGAGTGTTTTGGTGGGGAAGGCAAAATACTGAAAACAGTGATGAGACTAAAACCACGGTGCTTGGAGGGTGTTGAGAGAGTGGTTTATCTCAAGGAGACACTGAAGAGGTCAAGTGCATAGTAAGCTTGTTCCTTAGCGGTTTAGGCTTATGCACTTTGAGAACCATACACAAGTCATGTGTGAGTATAGAACCCAATGTGTGTGGAGTTCACGGGTTTTCTCGGTTGTGCTAATGGATATTATCCATTATGGTTAGATATGGGCTGGTTACTACATCTATATAAGTGGGATGGGTTGGACGCATGTGGCCGAGAAGAGAGCCATCCATCCATTCATTAGAGTTTGTGAGAAAGACTTCCTTATGGTGGAAGCTTTGGATGAGTGCTTTTATGGGAGCTCTATTCATCAAGGTGGAGTGGTTGTAAAATCTTCATCTACAAGTAACAATAAATCAATTTTGTTCATCCTACATGGGGTGTTCTTGCTCTTGTTGATTTTCCACTTGTTTTGGCTGATGTTTTGCACTCTCCCTTTCCCTTTTGATCTTGCTAGTTTTAAGGATATGTAAGTGATGGAGATACCTCATAAGGATTGTATTTTATCCATCTAGGGACAAGCTATAGCAAGATTTGGAAGGTTGCCTGGTTTGATTTGATTTGAAGCTCTTCTAGTGTTATCTTGCTTCTAGGGTTTTGGCCTCAAAACTTTGGATATTCTTGCTTGCTATAACACGTGAGAACTCATCTAGAGTCATCTTGGCCATCTTTAACCTATGAGCAAGTCATATATCAAATTCTTGAGTTTTGTCTTGTTTTGGTGCAACTTTGCTTGTCTTGAGAAAATGTTAGAATTTTAGTCAAGATCTATGCGATACTTTGATGGATTAGGTCTCTTGTTGATCAGACCACTCAGGTGGTCCAACCGCTTCCTCGCAGTGGTCCGACTGACCTTGAGGAATTGAATTCCATTTGCTTCTGCTCTTTTGTGAGTGCTTTATTGGTATGCAAATATGATATTCCTAGTTTTCAGTAACTAGTGGAGCGAAAGTTTTTGGAATACCTTTTGGATAATTAAATTTAAAGGCATTATTCACCTATCTCTAATTGCCATATCGGTCCAACACATGCTCTTAGCTAAATATTAAGTCGGGTATTGACACTTTTCTCTCTCCAATATGGCAAAATTACTGCTTCAAACACCCTCCACCATGTTCAAACACCCTCCACCATGTAGCATTCGACATGCTTTTGCATGGTGGATCAGGTGATCTAACTAGTTTGCTCCAATCCTAAAAAAACAACAACAAAAAAACCCAGTTTGCTCCGTGCCTCCATTAGAGACTGGATGGGTCTATGGCGTGAAACCTACGCTCTACTCTAACCGGCTTTAGTTTTTGGAATCTGGTTGTGATTATTGGCTTTTGGCTGAAATCGAGCTTTAGTGGTTGTTAGTTTTTTCGGATTATTCAATTAAAGAAAAAAAATAAAAAAAATATCATTATATCTCAACGAACAATGCAAAGGAATAAAAGGGGGAAAAAGAAAAGGCGAAAAAACAAAAAAAGATAAAAAAAAAGCCAAAATTGAGAAGTCGACGTGTTCATTCCAACTTCTGACTTTTGAAAGATAGAAGTCGAAGCCACTTGGAGCGAGCATCAATCCATCAAAGTTGGTTCCTTTGGGACAGTTAGACCAAGCAACTACCAAAGTTGGGTTTGTGTCCTTATTAGGGATGGAAACGGATTGGATACGATCGAATAGTCTCAAATACGAATACGAATCCATATTTTTTAAAACGAATATGAATACGAATTCGAATATTCTTGAATACGAATACGATCAAATGTCGTAATGGATATGAATTCGAATCAAATATGTACTTAATTCGGTCAAATACGAATATCCTTCTATAATTTCTGTAACAAATCTTGTAGAAAAAATTCCTAACGGTTTTGTCGGTTTTTCACTGGTTTTTGACCGGTTACTGACGATAGGAAATAGGAATAGGAAACGGATTGAATACGAATCGAATAGTCTCGAATATGAATACGAATATTCTAGAATACGAATGCGAATATGAATATTCTCGAATATGAACACAAACGCGAATATTTTCAAATACAAATACGAATATTCTCGAATACGAATATGAACATTTTTAAATACGAATTTTGTTTACCATATTTATATTTTCTTAAATAGAAATATCGGATAAATCGGATTATCCGTTTCCTACCCCTAGGCCTTGTCTCGCAAGTTGGTGAATGGTTGGTGGGACGTTTCCATCTGGAAGGGTTCCGTATCTTGACAGAAACAAAGGTCTAAGTGCGACTAAACAATCCATACAAGTAATGAATAAAAAAGAGAGAATTCCCTGAAGAAAACATTGAGACCTCTGTTCCCAGTCTACCATGCAATCTAGGTCAATGAATTATTATCAAATCTCACTATTAAAATGAATGGCACTGTAACTGTTAAGTGACAACAATTCAACATCTAGCTTCTTGAACAGGCCGGGTAATTTTGTAGAGTAACTTAACTATATACATAGCAGATAATCACACAACCTTCCTAGTTCCTACCACTACCTGTGGTGGTAAATGTATATTTTATTCTTTGTAACATGTACAAGTGAAAATATACACACAATAAGGATTAAAAACAGCACAAATCCCTTTCATGAATCTTTTTTAAGAGTAATTCAATGAATAATGGCAGATTAGCAGGGCATTTTCCTTCCTTCACGAGACCTACACATTGGCAATGAGGATCTGTTGGATGGACCTGATCTGCAGGGCGGGGCTGATGGAGAGCAGGCCGACGAAGCTCTCCGGCGGCACCCTCATCCCGCCGACGTTGATACACTCGAGCTTCCCGCATTTGCTGACGAGCGCGACGAGGCCGGCCTCCGTCACATGGCGGCAGCTCCACAGGATGATGCTCTGAGGAAGAAAGTCCATTGTGAGCATTGAAATTCATGTGCATTCTCTATAGTTGTACTTTTGTACTTGAATTAATCTAAACGTGCAGGTGACTACCACCTTGCAATTTTTCTACGTTTCTGACTATGTTCATGACGACGTTGCATTAGAAAACTTGGCCTTGTGTGACAGTGATGACATGTATAGTTCTTGGGAGTATTATCTAGTTTGCGGATTTGTGCAGAATAGTAAAACTTGTGCCGCAAGTGTATGCAGTAAAGAGCAGCTGTTTTGTTGGTTTTGGATTCAGGAATATCCAGTTATTAGCACTTGTATTTCCAATCTCTCGTGAGTTGAAGTAATCACAAACTGGAATTGTTCAGTTCATCAGTTGCCTTGAATTTAGTGGCTATCTTGAAAGTGATCTCCGTAGTAAATATAGCTTCTTTTCTGAAGAAAGGGGGTAAACTCATGTTCCATTGAAACAAAAATTGCTAAATATACGGTACCAAACTGCTTCAAAACAGGACCATACATAGTTCTCAAATTAAACTATGACCCTACAACCATCCTGAAATTAGAAATAGCTGCTCCTGAGTCCTGACATTACTATGATGAATAAGGTTGTTAAGCAGTTTCCTCTTTGGTTAGCTTTGTTATAGTTAACTGAAACTTCAAATATAAGATTTCCATTTTCTCCTCCAAGAATTAAGATGTTCAGTCTCCGATATATGGAGGCTGGAACTTTTCAAACCCATGACTTCCAATGAAACAAGTCGCTCAGATGTATAACCACCCAAGACTTTATTTATGAACCTATCTTCATCAAAGAGAGTTGAGCTTAAATAAAAATAATTAGTGTAGCACCAAGTATTTATGTAGGATGAGAAGTTGAGAACCAGAAAAATGAAGATCATATTCAGTCCTATCTCCCTACAGGTATGACAGGCACAACAATTCCAACACTACAGCTAAAAGCCCCCTGTTTCTGCTGAAGGCAGGACATGATCTGCAACTCTGTAAAAAACCATGCAGAAACAACAGGAGCAATAACACAAACTGCCCCGGCCGGTGTACCCTGAACCATAGCCAAATGAGTCACTGCTCTATGATACGTCCATCAAACCTAGTTTTATGATATGTTCCATTGTCTCCTTTCTTCATGAACTATCTCACTTCAACCTTCCAAAAGAATGCCACAATGCAAATACCATCTTTTAGAAATACAGTAACACTGTAGATTGGACTGTTCTTAGACCCTTTTGATGGTACTTCGTCAGGTTTAGTTTGCTACATGAGAGCTGTTCCAAAAGGAACCACTAAAGGTTAGAAAGAGAAATATACCTTCAGATTTGCACAGCTGTTTGCAACTGCATACAATGATTCGTCTGTGATAAATGTTCCACCAATATTCAGGTGCTGCAAAGAATGAGCTCTTGAAACCTGCAGGGAAGTTTGACAAAAGCACATTATTATAACAAAGTAAACATGTCCTTGGCAGTGTAGATTAAATTGTCAAAGTTTTTTTTTCAGATAAACAAGTGAATTAATGAAAAATTAAAATATGGTTGCCCTAAAATAAAATGTGTTCAGAATGAAAATTACTGCAACTCTTAGACCTGAATGATGAATTGTTCCAACAAGCATAGTGCACTTCCTATACCCGCATAATGAATAATTCTGAAAGCAACAACTCAATAATACATGGAGACATCCTGCAACTTTACAATTTCCAATCCAAATCCTTCTTTTCTAAGCAATAGCCAGTAGGCCATTAATTGACACGCCATCAAGTTTGCAGAGAAGAAACATCAAGACAGCTGTATCGAAACATGATGAGAAAACATAACATGATCAACAAGTTTCCAACACCGAACACCACAAATTTTGCTTCTGTTCTTCATATGTTCAAGAAAGGTAATTGTCTTAAATTTGATTAGAGACAAGACAACATCAAATTTCATCCATACCAGATGAACGACGCCCTTGTCAGTGATCCCAGCCAATCCCCACAGCGATATGGACGTCAGATTCCCGACGCACTCCGCGGAGGAAATCTTGAGCAAACCTTCGTCGGTGATCTGGCAGCCCCAGCAGCTTCGTGAACTCCAAGAACGGGTAAACAAAGTTAGAAAAGATTGGAAATTTAGCCGCAAGAATCTTGCACACGATTGATCAAGGCTGCAAGACAACCGATCATTACTCACATGTCGAGGTCGCGGAGGTTGACGGCGGCGCGGACGAAGCGCGCGGTGGAGTCGTCGCCTGTGCGCTGCCCCGCGAAGCTCAGCCGCCGTCGCCCCGCCAGCGACCTCTCCACCGCCCGGCGCCACCTCCGGCTCACTCCCCCCGCCCTGACGACGACCAGAGCAAATTAACCAAGTCACACAAACAACGGCATGCATACACATCGATCATCCCGGCGGCGCGTTCTGTTGTACATACATGGCCAGGTCGTGGAAGGAGGAGAGGAGGGAGAGGACGTGCGCGAGGACGTCAGCGGGCAGCCGCTCGACATGCGGCTCCTCCTCCTCCGCCACCACCGAGCGGCCGACGCCGCCGTCGCTCCGCGCGTCTCCTCCCTCTCCCTGCTGCTTCTCCATTTCTTGCTTGCTTCTTTCGCTCTCCTCTCGCTCGTCGTCCGGAGAAAAGCTTATACTAGCATCGTCACGGCTCACGTGAATCTGCTGCGTGCGCGACGCGACGCGACGTGCCGGTGGACGCAAGCGGCCGCGCTTCGCACTCGCTGGGAGTTTTGCTGCGCGCCCGGTTGGAGCTGGGGCTCGCGGCCGAGCGGATCGTGTGGACACCGTCGCGCCATGGAGGTGCCCACACGCCACGTTTAAAAAGGGATAAACTGCACATACAGATCCTTTAACTGATACCTAGGCCATCCACGACGTAGACGATGACGTATCCACCATACTCCTATCACGTTACACCAATACTGGCTTCAATATTCTTCTATAATATTTAGCATCTTCTTCTCTCGAAGGTGAGAGAGACTTGTAACTAAATAAAATATTACATCTTTTTCTTCTACGATACTCTCTTCCTCTCCCATTTTACTTACAGGTGGGTCTATATCTTTTCCCATGAGCTAACGTCATAGCAAGAAGGTGCACTGGTTCTACAAAAAAAGAAAAAGAAAAAAAGAAGCTAGCACCTGTCTTTGCCATGGGTAATACCGGTGCTTAGAGGCAGTTTCAGTTCCAAACTGTCCTCTAGGGATGTGTTTGGTTCATGGGATAAGAGTGGATGGAATGGTTCTATTCAACTTAGATAAGATGACCCTGGATGAGATGATACAAGTTGCTTATTCGGATGGTTGAATGTGATGGTACGAGTTGTTGTTTGGTTGGTGGGATAGAAGTGGATGGGATGGTCCAAGTTTGTGTTTTGGTTGAAAGGATGGGGTGAATGAAATTGGTTGTGATAATCTTTTATCCATGAGTAGTGAGATTACCTCCGCTGTGATGCATCCTTCGTGTGAACCCGCGATCATACATGCGATTACGTTTCAAATTTCTTTGTTTTCTTGGAACCTATTTTCCAGGGCCATTATTTGGTAGGGTGACTACAAACTTGCTAAACTACGTTGCAAATGGAGATTATCATGTTCTAAATAACATAAGAAGATATGGAAGTAGTTAACAAAACTGGCTGAACTTTAATTTGATTGGCCAAATAGTACACTAGACGCTTTACAACTAATTTCTCGAAAGCAACTTTGTTCACTCCAGACATCACAGTGCAAATTCACAATGTGCAGATACAATTCACATTGTGCAAATCGCTTAGACAGTTGAACCAATACAATTTTATGTGATGGACCACTTCCTAATTTGTTCCATGTGAATTCAGTAATGTAAAAGTGACCAGGGTCCAATTTCATTTTTCCATGTGAAGTCATGAACCGGAAAGAACAATGTTACATTTAAACCATGTAAAAAGACAGATAGACAGTAACATAAACCAATCTAGAAGAGTAATAGCTCAGCACCAAGAATGCTACATTCAAAAGACAGACACTAATAGCCCATAGTTCCACTCTAGCTTTTTGCAGGAGTTTGTACTAGCTCAGCACCAAGAATGTGACACTCAAAAGGCAGACAGTAATAGCCCATAGTTCCACTCTTGCTTTTTGCAGGAGTTTGTATTAGCTCAGCACCTCCTTTGCATGATCTCAGCATATTAATTTTTGATATATAAAATTGTACAAGAAAACTATTACCATAAGACAATTTGTCATTGACAAAGCATAGATAACTTTATGGAAGAAAAAAGGCTAACCTCCTTTGCTAGTCCACAATCTGCAAGTTTTACCGATCCATTTACGTGAACCAATATATTGGAGAGTTATAATGTACAATATGATAAAAATAGACATCAATAATTATAAGGTTCAATATGATGAAGACAAATAATAATATGATGGTATTGCAACCAGAAAAAGAATGAAGACAGACATCAATAATTATAACGTGCAATCTCATTTATAATTTTGAAAACAATTATTTTACCAAGTTAGCTTGCACAGTTAGGGAGTATTTGAACAATCCAAAAAAGACACTTTTTTCTATCTTGAATCAAAAACTTAAGTCTTTACTTGCTATGGAGTGGACTACCCAAAATGCTGACGGTGAATTAATTAGGTGCTCCGTCCAACAGAGTCTACAGATGCTGACTAGTGTATGGTACTTATTTTTCATACAGGTTGTACTTCATCTCAACGGTAATCAAATTAAATATATTATCAAGGTACAAGGAAAGTGGATGTAAACATACCTAGCACCATGTAGTTTTAGAGATTATGATTGCTGATATATCTAGCAACCCAAACAATCTTGTTTAAGATGCTAAGCTTGTTGAACGCCCGTGCAAGAGCAATGTTCTCACATAAATGAGCATAGTAGTAGCACAAATGTACTTTCTTAAATCCAGAGAGATACACCAAATTGTCCCATAAGTCCTTAGGAATATCGGTATGTGCAGTACGAACCTTCTCTGTAGCTTTAGCAAGTTTGTCAAGCCCACTAGCCATGAAAGAGAACATCTCATCATCAGTGCATATCTTCACCCTGTTTAGTGATGGTTTACTTGCCAGGGAGTCACCTCCATAGTTCCCTAACTCTGTGACTCAAATCTGTCTTATTACTATAGTTCTCCATAAATAAAAATGTAGTTGTTTGATATTCTTGTTTGGCCCTTTTATGGTTACAACATGATGATGTACTGATATGGTTGCAAAGGTCTATTAATTTGTGAATATTCATTATGTTCATGTTCATCTTAACTAGCTATTGTGAATATTCATTAACTTCATGTACCTTTAAATCCATTATTGTGTACACATATTTTTACACACAAATTGAAGAGGCAAATCAACAAATCAAGAAAGAGTATAGCAAGATGAATGAATATGAACCAACAAATCAGAACTTGAAAACTTGGAATGGCACAAAGATCCATACCTTCGGTTCCTGTCAGAAATTCACCCCTAGGTGGGAGAGGGGAGGAAGAAGAAGGTGAGGCGGTAGTAGATCCAATCAACACCGGCGTCGGGATGGGAAGGAGGGGAGGCGACAGCTAGAATCCAGTCACCACCAGTGTTGGGATGGGATGGCAGTATCTCGGATCCAGTCGTCGCTAGCGTCGGTGTTCCTCTGCGCCATATCCTGCATCAACATGGGAAGATGAAGGAGTGGTAGGGTCAGATCTGGCGCAAAATAGAGGACGAAGGCGGGGAGAGAAAGAAAGAGAGAAGGAGAGGAGGCACCTGGGGAGTGGTCGAGAGGCAAGGCAGCGGCCAGCAGGGAGGCAACACGAGGCAAGTGGACGAGGGGTGAGGGCACCCTGTGTGGAGTGGACAGGCATGTCCTGTACCGTGTCATTTGCCTGATTTCATCAAACGGCGTTGTTTGGCATCTCGCGGGAATGTTTTTCAAATCTGTACCAACTTATCTGGGATGACTTTGTTCCATTCACTCAACCAAACAAAAGTATGAGGACATGTCTAGAACCATCACATCCTATTCTCCCATGGTTCACCCAACCAACCATGGCCTAAAGTACACTTCTCATGTTTAATGAGACAACCGAGCAGTTCTAGGACTTACGATGCAGAAGAGGCACAGGTTTGAATTGTCGAGAGCTTGTGATGGCGCTGTTGCTGACACTTAAAGCGACGTGAATAGAACTGTTGCGTTTTTATGTTTAGCAATCAAATTCTACGCTCGAATGTTACGAATAAACGAGGTTAATTGACGTAATTGTTGCTCATAAATACGACAAGGAGATGTAGCTGTATACTATTTAGTGGAGGGATTTAGGAACAGATTTTCGTCAATGATACCATCGTGCCGTGCTTGTATTATTGATCACAACAGTGGTGATGACAGGACATGCCCTAACCACATATGATAAGGATGTGAACACATGGATACGATAGAGATGATCAACCGCTCTCGTCTCATACTTTCATGCACCAGGGCCTTGCAAATGTAGGTAGTTTCTCAACAAAATACGTGGCAACTTAAGACAGGAGTGTAGTTGTTTTGCTTCTTGCCTGGGCTTGCTCTATTAGGTTCATTGTTTATCACAACTCTACTTTCGTCTTTAACGAAATGACAAACAAAACTTTTGTGTGTTTTGGAGAGAGCAAAAAGTAGTAGCTAGAATCCAACTTTATCGAGAGCAAACTAGATTTAGGATAATGTGTGATTTCAAAGGAATTGAAATTGGCAGATGGGATGGAGCATGACATAGATTTCAGTATCCGGGCATGGACGAAAATGGAGCATACGCATTTCCTGTTGGATGTAGACATCCATGTCAAAGTCCAAAAATATATTATTTGAGAGGAGTTATTATACCTTTTTATCTTTTAAATATACTCTAATAATGATTATAATATACTCTAAAGTGAATTCTATGAAAAATTTCATCAATTCTACTTTTTATTAGTAGAATTGTGTACATACTCCTTTTATATATGGAAAAACATATATAGCAAAAAATAAAGGATTCTGATGATATTTTTTCAACTAAATCACATTAGAGTATCTTATAATTAATATTCAAGTATATCCAAAGTGATAAAGATATATAACATATTTGCTTAAGTTATATATTGAAAGTGGAAGTATATATTTCTGAGAGTACAAAAAAGGCTTCACACGCACTAGTAGGAAAAAGTAGTAGCTAGAATCCAACTTTATCAAGAGCAAACTAGTTTGAGGATAATATGTGATTTCAGAGGAATTGAAATTGGCAGAAGGGATGGAGCATGACATAGAATTCAGTATCCGGGCATGGGGAAAATGGAGCATACACATTTCCTGTTGGATGTAGACATCCATGTCAAAGTCCAAAAATATATTATTTGGAGAGAGAGAGAGAGAGCGTCCAACATAGGGTCTGTTTGGCTGCAGCTTTTGGCTGAAATTTTTAAATTTTGGTTGTTTACGGTACATATTACGGAGAGAAATATTCACTTGCGATTTTGGCTGGTACATATGTTGGGCTTTTAACGTGTATATCGTTTAACTTGTAGATCATATCTTAAAAAAATACTTCGTTTGAAAGTTAGACACTGTAGCAAAAACTAAAAGCCGCCAGCTCCGAAGGAAAAGAATAGGCCCATAGACTTCAGTTTCTCTCTTTTATATTTGAGAGGAAGTATAAACCAGAGATACTTTTAGTTAGAGGTATAGATAATGATCCTAGATATTTTTTTGAGACAAAGATCTTAGATATACATTTTTTTTTAGAAATGCTAGTGCCCGAACGTCCGATCCAGACGCTAGCTCCGGACGCTCGACTGTAACATTTTTTAGCCATGTTTGTAATATTTTTCGTCCATATTTATAAAATTTTTCGTCCATGTTTTTGTTGCAATATTTTTTTATTCCATGTTTGCAACATTGACTTTTGTATCATACATTTTTGTTGCATACGGTGATTAAAAGAATTGCACATATTATCTAAGAATGTTGTATCGGAGCATATGCTGCGAATACTCATATTGTACTTTGTTTTTTTGTTACAAATATAGCCAACAAATATAGTAAATATGAACAAAAATAATTACGGGTGAAAATACTCACATCTTTCTTTATTTTTTTGTTACAAATATAAGCAAAAGATATTACATATATAGATATAAAATATTATAGCCAGGCGTTCGAAGCTAGCGCCTCGACGGCTACCCCTTTTTAAGAGGAAGATCGTAGATAATCAGACAGCAAATGGATGTACTATAGTTTTGGACCTTGTAACGACACTCCATCTAGGCCCAACCTACCAACCAGTCCATAAACATTTAGTTGCTGCCTCTTAGATGTCCAATAGGCTCTTTAGGCTACGCTACGTGGGGCCCATCAAGCCCAACCGTTGCCTCCTCTCCGGCAATTAACCGCTCCTTCGATTCCATTACAGGCTTACCAGGTGCAGGTAAAAAAACCCTAAAAAAGTTGCAGGTAAAAAAAGGTACAAACACCGGGCGCAGGCAGCCGGCAGGCCCGGCACACCCACTCCGGTTGGACCAATTCCACCATCTCGGTCGTAGACCGCACAACACAACCTACCCCACCCCCGCGCCCGCCCGTCGCCGAGCTCCGGCGAGACCGCCGGCGATCGCCCAGCGTCTCGTGGGGCGCGCTGACTTCGCCGCCTCGTACCCCCTCCTCCCTCGTCGCCGCCCGGCTAGGGGTCTAGCCCTAGATATCGGCGGTTTGCTGCGAACTAGGGTAAGTAACAGGCGTCATGATTTGTGTAGAGCAACTTAGTGTGTGCCACTTCGTGAGTGCTCGTGATGGTTGGAACTTGCAAGTGTAGGTGATAACCAATTTGGCATTTCGCCCAATTTATCGCGTTAAAACGGGATTTGTCGAGTTAAAAATGGGCTTTTTTTGTAACGGAATCGTTAGTGTTCTTGGGTTGGCGTTAGCTTAATGAATTAAGTAGCGCCATGGAGTGAGGAACTATGTTTGCCTTTTCTTTCTGAAAATTTCAGTTCAGCTGTGAATAAAATAGGATCGCTTTCTCTTCTTGATGAAGGTGATGCTAAGAATGTGGTTGCTCTAGGTGTTGTGTATTGTGCCCTTTCTTTAATGTTCTCATGTAAATTAGTACATTTTTGGCTTATACTGTTATGCTGCATAGTAAATGTTTCGACTTGAAAGATCCAACGTCGTGACGACTTTTAAAATTCCTCAAAATCAGCTAGCAATTTATGCATTCATGTCTTAACAAAATGCACTCGAGACAAATGGCAGGCTGTTACGCACTTATGCTGTTCACAGTCTTTGTGTCCTTGCTGAGTGCTCCTCATGTAAAACTCGACAGAGAAGCAAGCCAAAAATTCTCTCCTAATATTCGGAAACGTATGCTTCCCTTCATGAAGCGAGTGTTATTTGACTATGAACATTGATCACATTTACTATGTGTTTAGAGTTTGGACCTATACCTGGCAGATTGTTTCTTGTGCTGAACAAAACAATTGTTGGAAAGACTTTGTTGCTTTCCATTCTGATTAGGAATGAACCATATCTCATCACTGCATTTAGTCGTTTTGTTTGAACCATCACCTTATTTTTTTCAGCTAGGAACTCTAACACACTTGGTATAAATCATCACAGAGGAGCCTTAGATTGACCATTATTGCATTTGACACCTTACATAGAATAGGGGATTTCATTGCAATTTCCATTCTGCAGATTTGTCCCTTCTTATTGGTCTAATGGTTTTCTTGTAATTTATGTGTTTTTAAGAGAAATAGTTTTTTTTTTGTTGCAGCAGTTGAGTGGAAATACTTCTATGCTGTTTATGCAAATACTGATGGAACTACTTGAGTAGAAATGGTTAACAGTCAAGATCCTCAAGAAGAAAGGCTTCAAAGGAAGGAAAATGGTGAAGCAGAAAAAGAGGAAAATTACAGAAATGCTTTGAGCCGCAAGGAGGCAACCGAAGAGCTTCTCGGTTGTGTTGTCCATAGTGAGGAAGAGGCATACAAACTGTATTGTGACTATGGGCATAGAATTGGTTTTAGTGTCCGGAAGGGCAAACAGTCTTACTTCATTGGTACCAAGGATATTCGGACAAAAGATTACTACTGCTCAAAGGAAGGGCTTAAATATGATGAGCCTGTTACAGAAGCAAACTTTAATCGACCAGACACAAGAACTAATTGCAAAGCAATGATTCGTTTTAGAGTTGATGGGAAAGGACAATGGACCGTCATACGCTTTGTTCCCGTGCATAATCACCAGTTGGCTAAACCTGGGGAAAGGCACATGTTGAGATCGGCGAAGTCACTTGCTGTTGGAAAATCAGGTGTTATAGATCCAGCAGCGTCTGCTGAATTGCATCTAATAAATGGTTTCTCTGATATGACTGAAGGTGATATTGCTGAGCCACCAGGGTATACTACAAGGGATTGCTACAATCATGTGAACATGCAGGGTATGACAACAATTGATGCTGGAGACTGCCAAAGTCTTGTAAGTTATTTCAAGCATAGAACCAACGAGGAAGGCATGTTTTATTGGGACGTCCAAGTTGATCAGGAAGGCCGCATGACTAACTTTTTCTTCAGGGATGGTAAAAGTAGAAATGATTATGACTGCTTTGGAGATGCTGTTATATTTGACACAACCTACCGTACAAATAAATATAGCCTGATATGTGCCCCTTTTGTTGGAGTTAACCACCACTGGCAGAATGTTGTTTTTGGCTGTGCATTCTTGTTAGATGAATCCACAGCTTCGTATGTTTGGCTATTTAAATCCTTCTTGGAGTCAATGGGTGGCCGATCACCAAAATCAATTTTCACTGATCAGGATGAGGCTATTATGCAGGCAATCGAGAAGGTGTTTCCTAACACACAGCATTGCTTTTCCTACTGGCATATTTTGAAGAATGCAGAGTCTCATTTAGGCACAATAAATACTTCTCAAGCATTTCAGAATATGTTTATGAAGTGCATGCAAGGATCTGACACAGAAATGGAGCTTGAGGAATCTTGGGCAGCTATGCTTCATGAATACAAACTACAGGATAATAATTGGCTTAATGACCTTTATAGGTTCAATAATAGATGGTGCTCAGCATGTAACAAAGAAACTTTTGATGGAGGGATCAATTCATCTCAGTGGGGAGAGGTATCAAACAACATCCTCACTGGAATTTCTGATGAATCTACTTCTCTTACACGATTTGCCCTCTTTCTAGAAAAGGTTGTCAAGTCTCTACGTAGAAATGAATCTGAGGAGGATTTTCGCTGTAGCCAAACTGCTCCAGTTCGTGCAATTAAGCATAGTACAGTTCTGAAGCAGGCTGCAGAATGCTATACACACAGGATCTACAAATTATTTGAGGCAGAATTTCTGGATGGATGTGGTGCAACTTCATGCCATGAAAGTTCTTGCGGTGGAAACTTATTGAGGTTTGAAATAACGATGCAGGGGAGGGGTTCAAAAGTGTGGACTGTTCTTCTTGATACCTCTACGATGGAAATCTCTTGTGGTTGCAGAAAGTTTGAAAGGATGGGACTTCTTTGTTCTCATTCCCTGAAAGCCTTCAGCCTGCAGAATGTGGACACAATTCCTGAAAAGTACATTTTGAAACGCTGGACAAAAGATGCCAGGAGAAGCATGTATAAGCTTAGTCAAGACGATTCAACACAACAGGAATGTACCGAGGCTGAACTTGCGTATCGCAATCGGGCAATGCAGTACGCATATAACATGATAACGAAGAGCCAGGAACTGGAAGAATCAAGAAAAATATTCTGGGACTCCCTTGAAACTGGAGAGAAGGCACTGGAAGTATTCTTTGAAATGAGAAATTTGCGCACTCAAGGTGCAAAAGATGCCGGTAAAAGGGAGAAAAAGAAGAAAAAACCATCTAAACGGCCAAGCTCCAGTAAGTAGCAACTTTTAAGTTCCCTCATGCTTATAAAACACCATTTTGTTAGAATTTATACTCTACCATGCAGAAAAAGCAAAACAAGTCCCAGCATCTTCCTCAGCTGTTCCCAAACTACTTGCCCAAACTAATGAGCATACGTTTCAATCTGCACAAGATGCACAGGGTAATGCAACAGTTGGAAGGCCATTTTACTATCAGGTACACAGAAATATGTACTAGGAGCTTTTCTTTCCTTCTGTCATTTAACCGATCTTACACCAGTATGCTTATGTTTTGCAGGGTTTTCCAACTACCCCTATGCAACCAAACCAGATCTACATGCATCCGAATTTGCACACGATGTCTTTTTGTGCACCGCAGGTATTCTGATTGTCAGATTGGCCTCGACAAAATTTCTTTCATCCATTATTCAAGTTATGCATCATCAATATTGCTTCACAAATGGAAAAAGTAAAGCATATTAATTCAAACAATGTTGCTAAGCAAAACTACAAGACCCTGTAGATTAAACTGGGCAAACCTTACCAAAGCTTTCATTCTATTTGTATTTTCTGCTATTAGACCCAGTAACACTCAATACCATCTCTTAACTGACTCGAATAGTTCCAAGAAGTTAACGAATTCCTGACCCATACAGAACATATATGAACTTGGTAGATGGGTTTAGGTCTTTAGGATTTCACTAGCATTATGGACATGGGGCAATAAAAAGGTTATTGACTTCTTGTGCTCTGTGAACTTATTTGCCATTCATTTACTTATGGCCAACAGGATTTCTCAGCATATTCCACAATGCGTCCCAATTCGAATTTTGGTGGGGCAAAGAACATCTAAAGGACACTAAGGTATACAATTTCCTAGTGATTTTTGTTTTCCATGCAACCATATGAAACTACCTTCATTAGCGTATTGCTTTTGCTGTCACTGTTGGCAAGAGGGTGCTACTTTGTGTAGAACTGGGATGGTAGGACCAGACATGTATCTCCTTTTCATTTTCTCAAATATGTTGAGCATCATAAGAGGAGGAGAGAATGGATGGATAGTTAGTTTGTATTGATGCCCAAAGGGGCATATATATATAGTGAATACATGGACACAACCCTAAACCCTAGGATAATAGAAAATGCCACAAATACCCTTAACACCCTCTCCTCCTAAATGTAAGACATATGCAATAGCATTACATTTGAAAGGTTTAACGCTAAAATAGGTAAAATCCAAAGTCACAGTCTTGATAATGTCGTCGTAGCGTGCAGCTCTTGGAAAACATGTCGAGTATCAAACGATCTCTCATCCGATATTGTTCGGCAGCCCATAAAGCACAAAGTAGAGGGGTGAGAAAGCAAAGGCAAGTGGGAGCAAAGTCGACTACGATAACACGACAAAGAAGATGATGAAGCCGAGAGAGCTGTCAAATCAAACCGAATTGGGATAGAAGCATCGCATGCGCATCGAAGCTCGAGACGGCTGCGGCGCAGAAGGGAAGCGCGGCGACTCAAAGAGAAGCGGCGGCATTATAAATACTTCTATGAGCTACAACGGCTTAAAGAAAAGAGCAGCGACTGTTTCATGCGAAAGGGAAGGAGAGCTAGAAAAGAAATCGGCTGACTAACAAAGGATTGATGCACTAGCACAACTTAAATGAACTCAAAGAGAGCAATGGATTTGGATGGACATAACGGAAGCATAGACTCTAAAAAAAGACTTAAAGGATAACTAGCAGCACAAGCAAGGACGTCGTCCAAACAGCAAGCAACGCCAGCCAGCCAAGACAGCGGTATCTCAGTCTAGCCCACACGTGCATCCCAACAGCACACCATGTTAAGAAGAGGCTCAATCACCAGCTTACCCCGCTTGGGAAGCCCTTCCTCCACTGCGCCTCCTACCTCAAGAAGGCCCTCCTCTCCGTGCTCACTGACGGCCACTATGGCGCTTCCCGTCTCACCTCGCCGTTTGGGGCGGCGGTGCTCTAAAGAGAGAGCTAGAGTGGGCTCGAGGCGAGCAGCAGCGGCTCGAGATCTCACCAGTGGTGGCCGGCGTCGAGAGAGCTGAGCAGTGGCAGCGGTACAAGAAGAGGACGGCGATGGAGGCTTGAGTGGTGGAAGATAGACAACGGAGGCGCAACAAGAGCTCGGGCGGGCGATGGTGAGTAAATTCGATCGGGAGCAGCTTGAGCAGCCCGATCTGAAGGCATAGGGTAGCAACCATCAGATCTAGGTGGGGCCAGGCCTGAGGCGGTGGTGTCTTGGCACAGCCCAGCTCAGGGCGGCATATATCCAGTGCGGCGAGCTTGAAGAAGGCCAAATACAGGCATGATGAGCTCTGAGACGGCCGAATTCGGCGGCAGTATCGCTGCTCTGTGGCGGTGGACGAGACAAATCTGAGGACGGACGGCAGCTCAAGGTGAGGATGACGGCTCCCCCACACGCAGTGCCGGATTTGGTTGGGAGATAGCCTGCCAACACCTGATCCAGGCAAGAGATGACGTAGCCGCCTGGCACCCGCGGGAGATGTGCCACTGTGACCTCAGTGCCACTTCTACTGCTAACGCTAATGATGCTTGACGCTAATACTACTAGGAGGTGCGCCCCAAGAAGTGGAGATCGCTCCTCTCGGGGGCAGCAGCAACGGAAGACGAGTGGAGGGTGTGGCTCAAAGAACCAAGAGCTCTGATACCATGTCAAGAGGAGAGAATGGATGGATATTTAGTTTGTATTGAGGCCCAAAGGGGCATATATATAGTGAATACGTAGACACAATCCTGAACGATAGGACAATAGGAAATGCCACAAACACTCTTTAACAACTCTATGCTAAGTTTTGTCACTCCTAACTTCCAGGATTTGCTAGTTGTCTTTGGAGAAACTTGCTTGGTGATGGCTGCTACCAACCGCCATCATGAATTTTGTCAGCCATTACGGATGCCTCTTGGTGCTTTGCATTTTGGTTTCTGACCTGCTGCTCGTGCGGGAAGTAGCTATTCTGGCTTCTGCAGTTTCTGTTCTACTGAAGAGAAATTCTAGGGTTATGCATAGCTTGTTGTTGATCTCATCTCAAGTAGGCAATTGTAGGCATGTAAGTAATCAGCCTGCTGACCCAGCATCCGGTTCCAGCGAGTTCATAAACTCTGCATGGGAGTCGATCCTTCCAAAGTGACATCGATTTCTGGTTTTCTGAACATGTTGGATCAAATTTAGAGTACCTGTGTATGTAATCTTACCCTGATTGAGATGGCAAATCAGGCTTATCCTGTAGACATGGCGCTGCTATATTTGACTGGCGCATGCATATTGGATTTGAGGTTACCGGCCTTGTGTTTACGACTTCCATATTCCATCTTGTGTTTTCCATGTATGTAGCCTTCTTTTCCATGCGCGATATGTTATACGCTTGTGTTTGTGAATTGTCCAGACCATTTGCTCTCCGGATAACGGAGAGCTAGATTTCCGTTATCACAAGAATCTCGAATAGAAATTAAAAAAAAAAAAAGGCAACACATACCACCGAAGGCAAGCACATCTGCGCTGGGGTAACGATGCTGATTCAGATAACTATTCAAGTTCCATTGACAGTGAGTTCTGATACAACAGGGGTTAATTAAAATCACGGGGCAATGAATGACAGGTTTAGTTCAGGTGCTAATGACTGTCGAGTTCTTGGCCCCTCAACAAAACAGCTCCTCGCCTGCGCTCATCCGTTCTTTGGCAAATATGCCTACCCTATGATCACCTGCTACCATGACAACCTTGGCAATAGCAATTTGGATCTGGGGAATGGTTGGCAAACTTCAGCTTGTCACCCATTCTGTAGGCATCAAGAACAAACTGCATCCAAAAGAGTAGCGAAGCACGTGATATTAAACACGGCAGATCAAATATAAAAGGCTGGATGTTGAACAAGGTGAGTTGAGGAGGAATTCATGCTTGCCAACACTATTCTGAAGATTGAGGAAAAGACAAATAAGATGGGACAAAGGGGAAGAGGGATGGAGGATCAAAGGAGCAATTTTACCTTGAGGAATGCTCCCCACCCAGAAACATCAGATCTCCCAAGTAAGACTTGAAAAGAAGTCGTAACTAAGTCAACACCATTGATTGAACATTTTGTTCGAAATGGAACAACTCCATGGTTGTCACGGCGTAGTTGACGACCACGACGCCGAAGGAGCGATTGGACGCCACGGCGACGCCTTGGCAAGTCGCCAGGCTACTCCATGTCTACATATCCCAACATGCATGCGTATATATCTACTGTGGACCCCTCTCTCTCTCCTCCCCCGCCGCCTCGCCTACTCCCCTCCCCCCAGCCTCCTCTCCACCCAGCGCCTCTCCTCCCCGCCACCTCGCCTCCTCCCCCAGCCACCTCCCCTCCCCGCCGCTCAATGCCAGCGGAGGGGGGAGGCCGCAGATTGGCACCGTTGGCGGGAGAAGGCCACAGATCGGCTCTGGCGGCGGGAGATTTTCTGGGCGAACAGCCTCATCATCCCCTTTCTGGCCACCAGGATAACTTGGCGTCGCTTAGGCGACACCATGACAACCATGAACAACTCTAATGGAAAATGAAGTAATACCCCCAGCTTCACGATGTAAGGCCCTATTCTTTTCAACTTATAATTTATAGCTTTTCTTGAACAAACAAACGGGACGACTTCTTCGTCGTCGTTTCAAAATAACTTATCAGGCTAGCATTTTCAAAGGCTTATCGACTTATCGGTATTCGGTTCGTTCACACAAGCGCTTATGTTAAGGCTAAAAGTTATCAGCCTCAGCCGAAAAGAATGCACTATAAGTCTAATTTATTCTCACGATACAAGTCCACTGATAAAATCAAAAGGGGTTTCGTGCAATTTTTTCCTGCTTTGCACTTCATAATCTCTTCCAACTAATGGGAAGATTGTTGTTCTCCATATCTATTAATCCCAATTTTACAAGGGGTGGCACGGTCTAACTTAATGTTTCCTTGATTTTAGATCCCCCCCACCCCAAAAAAAGTGTACATCCAGTTTTCTGGTTGACTTTAACATAGTTATTGTTTTCATGAGGGCACTCCTAATGCAGAAATTATGAGATAGTTTCTATACTTGCCAATTAATGTAGACACTACCCATAGAAACTATACTCCCAATGGATAGTTTCTACAAATAAAATTTTCATCCAATCATCTATCTTCTCTCTCCTATCATTACCTATCACAGCTCTTTCTATCTTGGTTCCTGTGTAGACATGGTGTCTATATAAGAAACAATTTCCTTATCTCTCCTCCTTAACTCCAATGACACATCAGCATTTTACTTACTTGGCACCTTATTTAATGTCATAGAAACCATCCATAGTTTCTGCATTGGGAGTGCTCTGATTGTCACGGCATACTTGACGATCACGGCGCCGAAGTGGAGCGGAGACGCCATGGCGCCCGCTTGGGCGCCATGGCGTCGCCTAGGCAAGAAAAGGCAATACAGCAACAACACTAGCGAAGCAGCAGCAGTAGTGCCTGATCTTATCTCCAGGTCCTCCAAAACTTTATTCTTTACAATCAGATCCTGACTCCCATCCAAATATCTCCGGTCCCGACTCGCGGAGGGAGGCCCGTGAGCGCGCCACATGATGGCCCGACGTCATCGAAGGAGAGGAGGCACCGGAGAGGTCGAAGCCAGGCGGTGAAGTCCGAAGCTGAGGAATGTCGACGAGTCGGCAGGGCGACGCAAACCGATCTATGATCAAAAAAAGTAGAGAAAACTCGATCTGAAGGTGACCCAAAAAAACTCTAATTGGTAGCCGATCGGATAATCAGGGACTCGACTTAAACTACGGGTTGCGTGGCCCCCGGAAGAGATCATGGAGACGAGATCATCTCCCAGGGGCGACGCGGTGGAAGCTATGGAGGAGGCGGCTCAGGAGCGGCACCGCTCTGATATCATGTAGGAAGATAGATGTACTGTGATAGATTCATTATTGTATTAAGTCTTAAGAGCGATCTATATATAGTACAGGGTTTGAAGGCAAAAGGCCTCTCCATCCTAAACTACTAAATATATACATATGCCGGTATCTCTAACAGATAATACACGTGCAAGTGGGAATTCTCTAAACTAGTAATAAGTACCTAGTTTGAGGCTTTTAAGTACAACCAGATAGTTCCGGCTCTGCCTAGTTTCGCGCTCGCTTACCCTCTTGTCTTCAATACCAGAGTCAAAATGGTCCTTTGTACATAAGTAGCGTTCGTTACTTTTGCAGTATTAGCTAAGAATCCAATTCCTATCCCTCTATTTTTTGTCTTGGGTCTACGTCCGATTATTTTTTGTTAGGGGTAAATCAAATTTCGGTCATAGGATTATATATTGAATAGCCGAAGCTCACATATCTCTAAGCACATCTAACAACACCTGATAATTACCTAAACTATTTATATATACATCATTAACCAAAGTACCAAACACTAATATAGTAATGAAGATGCAAGTAGAGCCACTAAGATTCACCAATCCAGGAAACGCACACACACTCCATATCCAGCGAGCGCCGACCATCAATTATTCCGAGCGCCCCAATTAGTACACTTGTACCTCAGTGACCTCACCCGTCACACCAAAACCTAACTAGAAATAATCAACTCCCCGGCCGGCGATAAGCTCGCTCGTAAGACCCGGACGTCGCTGTCGCCGTGACACAAAACCGCACGCACCGACTTGAGGCTCTGTTCTCTTTTTGTTTTTATTATTGGCTTTTAGCTTTGATTTCAACAAGCAAAATAAAGTCTAAAATTAAATATGTTATCTGCGTCGACGACTCGACATCTCAAAAAAAGCAAAGCATAGTAAGAAAACATATGCCGCAGGAAAAAAAAATCCATCTGCCACAAAGAACCGGCTAAAAATCCAGCTCCTTCCCAACCCTAATCACCATCCCACCAACTCGCCCCCGCGCTAATCCCCACCGCGCCACGCACTTAGTGTCTTAATCCCCTCTATTTATAGACCCCACCACTCGTAGGCCCGGAAAAGAGAGGAGAGAGACCAGCGCAGGAGTCGTAGCAGGAGAGGAGTTGGGGGATGGAGAGGAACGCCTTCTACCCGCCGCCGCAGCCCGCGCCGGCCGCCGCGGCTGCGCCGGCGGCGACGAAGGGGCCCGCGGGTGCCGGTGGAGCCGGGCGCGCGGGAGGGGGAGCTGGGAGGCAGTACCGCGGCGTGCGGATGCGGAAGTGGGGCAAGTGGGTGGCAGAGATCCGCGAGCCCAACAAGCGGTCGCGGATCTGGCTCGGGTCCTACTCCACCGCGGTCGCCGCCGCGCGCGCGTACGACACGGCGGTGTTCTACCTCCGCGGCCGCTCCGCGCGGCTCAACTTCCCCGACCAGCTCGACGGCGCCGCCGCCGCGGGGGGCCCCGAGGACCACAAGGAGGGCGGCGCCGCCCTCACCGCCGCCGCCATCCGCAAGAAGGCGGCCGAGGTCGGTGCCCGCGTCGACGCGCAACACTCCGGCGGGGGCGTCGTCGGTGCCCCTCGGCCGCCGCCCCCGCGCCGCCGGGCCAAGAACCCCGACCTCAACCGCGAGCCCACCCCGGACACCGACGACGACGACGACGAGTAAACCGTGCTGATTTTGGCTTCTTCCATCATCTAGTTCTTAGTCCTTGGGCAGCCATGCGAGGATTAGCACCTAGCTAGTAGTAGCAGTAAGCAAGCAGATAGGGCCAAACGGGTGGATGGGCACGGACGGACGCAAGGTGTTCGGTGAAATGCGGATGAGCTCGGAGATACACATAATGGAGCCGCGACGTCGCCGTCAAGCCGGGAAGGGGTTAGTAAGTATAGGGGTCTAGAGTCGCGCGAGCTATGCGGCCGGAGGCGACGGCGAATGTAGTAGGAGATACATGCGCGCGCGCGTGTTGGGGGTGGGGAGAGGGGCATGTAGCTAAGCAAGATGGCTATGTCCTTCACATAAGCATGTTTGCAAAGAAAGATACCGGGCAAGCAAGATAAAAAAAAAGCTTCAAAAATCTTTCGAATCCTCCTCGTTTTGTGATCTTAATTTGTACGGCATGGTTGGAATTTGGAAACCAGCCGCATGCTCTTGTAAAAAGATTTGGTTATGGCCTCGAATCTCGCAGCTTTGTTTTGTTTTGACTCAAAAGCAGCAGCAGCAACCCGGCAATCATGCAAGGCAGGAAGCGGCTGAGGATCTTGCAGCACAGCAATAGACGACCGGGGGTGCGTCCCGGAGGCGTCTCGTGGCGTGTCGCCCTGGAAAGGAAGAGAGGATGAGGACAAGCCGAGGCTGGCTGAGGTGACGGCGTCTTGTAGCCGGATCGCGACGGCGCACACTGCGGTGTCGCGCGGGGATTGGAGACGAGGCCGGCGGGGTTGGACTTAGCCTGCCGCCGTGGGAAGCGTAACTGTAGCTGGAGTGTGACAGCAGTGCGAAGCGTGGTGGACTGGACTACTGTACTGCGTGCGTGGTTGGCCGTGGATATGGCGTGGACCGTGGACATTAGTACATGGGTCTTATCTGCTAATGATGTGTGATTACGCTGCTTGTGAGCCGTCCTGGAAGATTCGTGGGTTCTTTTAAAAAAAAGCCCATCCTCGACTCTTCTTATGTGTCAGTTTTCGTCCTTATCTATAAAATCGAATAAAATGCATTTTTTAACTTTTAAAACTGTTTAGAATCCATCACTCAAGCTAGCGAAAGACACATTTGATAGAGTTTAATGGATGTATCACACCACATTAGATCTTAGTCGGCCAAATAAGGTGGGGCCATCATCATTTTTATATTAAAAACAAAAAATGCTTAATATTTAAATGATATGTTGGTTCAATTTATCCCACGAGTTATGTATGGTCCATGGATACAGTGACACAATGGCCCATCTTATTTTGGCTAGCTTGGATCTAATAGGCGTGTCACGTAGGTCAAACTCGGTCAAAACCGTCTTTTGTTAGCCAGAGAAAGGTGTTCTAAATAGTCTTAAGAGTTGTAGATCGTGTTTTACTCGATTTTACAGATAAAGAACGAAAATTAAACTGAACGAGGAGCTGTTTTTTATGACTGGGGTCCTATGGAAGGCTGGAGTCCAATGTTTGGAGGTGGTCCACTAGATGTGGATTGCAATAGCACTACTATGGTTGGGTACTTTTAGCTTATGCTATAATAACTAGTTTTTAAGTGTGTCTTTTTAATACGAGATCTATAATTTGATTTTAGTAGACATTATATCTAATTCATCTATATTAATCAAAATCACATGTGACTATCTATTTCTTCATACTCTCTCTTACGAACAACCAGAATTTAAAATTTTAAATCAAAAAATATAAGCCTCAGACTAAAAAACCTCCACCCGTTAGTTGAAGTGACAGACCTACGGTTCGCAAGTATTGCAACATGTTAGTTGAAGTGAGATTTGCTGTTGTATCACCGGCCACGGAGTATAGCAATAATATATACAGAACTGATGGTGTTTTGACAAACTGTGCTTTTTAGGTGTGAAATTGAATACTAACCTTGTCTTGTTATACTAGTACTCTCTCCGATTCACTTGTTTGTTTATGGTCTTGAAGTCTCTCTTCCAAAATATTTGTCAATTGAGTGAAACAAGAGTATAATTATTATAATTTTTACACTGTTTATCTTTATTTAAATATTTTGAAAGAGCCTAAGTAGTTATAGTATGTCATTTAATAGAGATGTGTATGGTTATTTCTCATTAATGATTTCTTAGATTTAATATTTTCTTGATCTATGCGTAAAATAGACTAGGACAAATATTGCGAAATAGAGGAGTAACATTTTAATCAAAATCACAGCTAGAAGCGGGTACAAGCGGGAAATTGAATGCTAAGCTCACATATCTTCAAGTATCTCTATTTCTTAAAAATACGAGTTGGTGGTTGTTCGTTCTCCCTTCTTCTCTCTGCAGCCGTCCGATCTGATCACGACATAGGATCTAAGCCATCCATCTCGTGCCCCTCCCCTCCTCTCTCTCATGATCGTCTGCACACCACACTAGAAAACCTCACGCAAGTTGGTGGCATTAGTTCGTTCTCCACCTCATGTTCCTACGGTGCGACTCCTCATGAAAACGGTCATGGCCTTCTCTTCTGAAACAGTCAGTTCCCCCACTACTTTTCTCTCTCAAATCGCCCACACCACATGCTACTTTCCCCACCATCTTCTCTTCACCCAATCAAATTTCTGCCCTAGTGCTGCCTCTAACCTCTCGTGCCTCCTCAGGCCATCTCACCGTACTTTGATCTAGCTACGAACTCCCACTCCGATCTATTCCCCATCTCTCCCCTCTGATCTGGTCTCCGACGTCATCGTGGACGTATAGTGGTCCTCATCCTCCTATCAGTTGTAATGCACATCCTCTTCATCGCCGTTGACCTCATGCTCCTCTTTGAGGTGGTGGCATGTTAGGACCAGATTTCTGAATTCGAACCCTCTGTGTATCACCACACTAGTCTCAGATCAAAGTTAGTGCACACAGTCAAATAGTGATGATTACATAACTAAAGATGATTTATTACAAAGATAGAGTACCAGCATTAAAGCTACTTAGTATGACGGGCGGTCGTACGCGACGGAGTATCAAATGTAGTAAAAAAATGTCCAGGCATTGAAGGCAGTTGGAGATGTCAGAATGTAGCGTATGGTCGTAAGCGGCCTAGTATTAACGATGGTCGGCGACGTCTGAGCACAGCGGATGATCGTAAGCAACCGAAAATCACAGGCAGTCGGCGAACTGGCTAGAAGACATGGATAGTTGAGAAGAACAACATGGTCAACACAACGTGGTCGACGCGATGAAGTCAAAGCAACGTAGTCGAAGTCCCGCGAACTCAAGGGATGATTTTGGCATGTTGCATTTCGTAAACGGCCGGCGGCATGCAGCCAGTACAAGGCACAGCGTTGCTGTACAACGTACAAAAAGCAGAGTTTTTATCCTCTCTAACATATACCTCCCAATTTACTTTGGCTTATCATGTTTGCACAAAAACTCATCAAACAGGGAGCTTCAAGAAATTAGCTTGGCCAAAGCTAGAGATACTAGATGGGGCTCTTACTATGCAACCTTACTTCTTATTGAGTCAATATGGGGTGCAGTGCCAGATGTGCTAGGCATTGTGCATGAAGATGTGCGTAATTCATCTAAGACAGCAAGTTTATTGCATATTGTGGAGAGTTTTGACTTTACGTTTTTTTTAAGATGATGTTGAAAGTGTTTTGCAATACAAATGAGTTATCACTTACTTCCTCTGTCTACAAATGTAGGTCGCCGTGGATTCCGTGTGGTCAAACTTTTCAAACTTTGACAATAAATATGTGTTAAAGTATATAGATTGATTATATAAAAAATAATATCACTAGATTTGTCTTCCTAAATTCTTTCATAATATATATATATATATATATTATTTTTACTAGTATATTATGATAATAAATCATAGTCAAAGTCTTGCATTGGAGACCGTAAAAAATCAAAAATGACCTATATTTGTGGACGGTGGGAGTACCTTGCAAAGGAGAGATCAAAACATTGTTCAAGCCATGTCATTGCTTATTGATGTAAAAGCACATTTGATCAACTTCAGGAACTATGGTTGGGAGCCATTATTTGTAGAAGTTAAAATATTTTGTGATGCAAATAAGATGTCGGTACCAAATATGGATGAAGCAATGCCAAGATGGGGTCGATCAAGGCAAGATGGGATCACAGTCACTCAAGATAGGGTCGATGTGGATAAGATTGCTCGACTTACGAAGATCTATACTAGATGTTTCTTCATTGCTGATCATGCAGCTATAAAGGATCAACTTAAAATCTTTATTCTTCATGTGCAAAGAGTTGATGATTTTTATTGTTTGTCATGATATTGGAAGTCTACCCGTGGAAATAGTTGAAACTAAAAGGCATATTGTATTTTCATTGATCCACCGCCCCATTAAGTTAGTATTGCTACTACCAGTCAAAAGAGTCTTCTCGGCTATGAATATTATTAAGATCAATTTGTGCAATAAGATATCTGATGATTGGTTTAATGGCTTGATTATGCACTACATCGAGCGAGAGATATTCAAAGGACTTGACTGTTACATAATCAAGGAATGGTTTCAAGACATGAAATATCGAAGAATAAAAAGCCTCGTTCTCCTGGATGTAATTAGTGCTTTAGTGGTATGTCTTTTGGCTTCTCTTTTTTCTGTGTCTTTCATGATTTATTATCAACTAATCGTGACAATATTAATCCTTATATATTTGACAGGTTGTTTCTTCTATATCTCATCTTTTGTTCAAAGTTCAAACTATTATGTTCGATACCTTGGTGATAAATTGTTGAGTAAGCTTCATTTGTAAGGTATTTTCTATATCCTACCTTCATTTTTACGTGTCCTCATGTGGATTGTAGTTGTTGATTTCATTTAGGGCCATATACTTTTATTGGTATGATTGGAATATAGGTTACGTATCGATTATTTTGTTTTCGGTAAAATACTCTTTGGTCCACGCTTACGGCTCCGCTCTACCTAAATTTTGGTACTGGGAATAGCTATGCGTGGGTGGTGGCGACGTGGGAGAGACAGGGCATAGAGAATAGACAAGGATAGAGGTGGAAGAAGACCTGTAACGTGGATGAAAATTTTTCCCCACTGACAGGTGGGGCTATATTTATTGTCTCTTAATGTTTCGCCATTATTGTCCCTCATTGTTTCGCCATGTTATCATCCACATCAGCAAAATCTGTTAGGATACGCTAGGTGTGACCTGTGGTGCAAACAGAAACAAGTTCACACAAGTTTAATTAGGAGCTTTAGTATAATTTTCTCTTTTTAAATTCTGATTAATTGTAGTTGGTTGCTTGCTGTAAGAATTTTACTCTGAAAAATGAGGAGCGGACACCGGATGAAAACCACTATTGTGAATCGCTCCGACAGCACACCGTGCACCATCTGATCGGCGGTGCACGGCCCAGATGAAGCGACCGAGCGAGAGTTCACGAATGACTTGAACCGTCCATGCACGGGTGCACCTTTCCAATCTGACGTTACATGTGCATGTCCGCTGTCTCAATAGCAACTGACGTGCATGCATGCATGATCGGCGAACTCTGACGACGAGATAAGAGATTTGTAGAGCTGGCATGTCTTCATCTAGATTTTTTTTTTCCAATTTCTTAGTTCTTGCTAGAGATTGTCAGTACGATTTGGACTCAAATCTTTCGAATAGAACGACCCCTGACGCTCGCTTTCTCTTAAAATATGGCTACTTGCAAAATTTTGCAGAACAATCCCACCTTATGTATAATAGCTACTTATAAGAGTAAATACACACACACACACACACACACACACACACACACACACACACACACATATATATATATATATATATATATATATATATATATATATATATATATATATATATATATATATATATATATATATATATATATATATATATATATATATATATATATATATATATATATATATAGAGGAGCATATCTAGTGCTAACAAGCTTTTCAGTGCTAACATGCTAAAACTTCATCAGAGCCATCCGATGCGCTCCGTGCGGCTCGGATCCGGGAAGGTGGGATGCCCCAACTCACTTAATCGATTTTCACAAAACCCCGCCGGATGCTTAATCGCGATCCGCCTCGATCTCTCCCGTCTGCTCCTCCTCTCGCCGCACTCCCCTCGATCTCTCCATCCGCTCCCTCTCTCACCTCTCGCCGCACTCCTCCCCGTCTTCCTCCCGGTGGCTCCTCCTCGGCCCCGTTGCGCCCTCGGCCCCGGCGACTCCTCCGGCCCGGCGCGCTCCACCTTCGCGCCGGCGCGCTCCGAGGTTAGGGTTAGGTGAAAGGCGGCGACTCCGTCTGCAGCGCTGCCGCTTCCCTCAAGCCGGCCTCCACCCGAGCGTCGACGCCTCCTCCGACCGGCCTCCTCCACGAGTGCCGCGCCTCAACCCGCCTCCTCCCGACGTCGACTCCTCCTCCGACCGGCCTCCTCTCGAGCGCCACCGCCCCGAATCAAAGTTACGTGGTGTTCCGGGAATTGCCGATTTCAACCGTATTTGTTAATCCAATTTCGTGGTGGAAGTTGCATGTATGTGAAAAGGATGTATCTTGAGATTCAAGTATGCTCTTACGAATGTATCGGCTGAACATAGGGAAGTATGTTGATGTCACTAAGCGTATCGAGAACGATTGTTGAAGTTGAATGAATTTGTTGTGTTCAATGAATCATTTAATTTTGTTTCTCGATGCCTGTTGAGTAGGCATTTTGCGAGTCTCCCGGTGCTCGATTTAGAACACATGCTTGTTCGAGCTCATTGTTCATTGTCCAGTTCTTGTCATTTTAGATTTTATGGTCTCATTTTAGAACTGGTGCAAGGGTTTTCTTGCAAACTGATGCAAAGGTTTTCTTCTCATTTTAGATTTCATGGTCTCATTTCAAGAGGTCAAGCGAGAATGGCAATCAAAATTGGTCATTAGTGGCAAGTGTATTGTGAACGATACTGGATCGGATCGGATGGTTGGGTTGGCTATGAATATGATCAATCGGTTTCGGTGGAACCTTGGTAGAATATTTAGAAATCTTTGGTATGCTAATGTACAATCATGTGGATGTTTTTCGGTAACTAATATTGAATTTACATCATTCAACTCGAAGCAGGATGTTTCTATCCTTTGTTGACACAAAAGCCAATGGCGAGAGCGCGAGTTCAAATTATATCGGTTCTCATTCACTTATGGGTGGATTTGACATGGGCATCAATTTTGACGGATTTGGGGAAAATATGAAAAAGTTCATGGAGGTAGTCGTCTCCTAAGTCATAATTTCTCACTTTAACATGGTTATCTTAATTTTGTGATTATGCATCTCATGAAGTAAGCAAAGACAAAGTGATGGAGCAAGTTCGAGACATTCAGGTAAATAGTTTGGAACCTCTCATTTAGCTCATCCATCCTTGATGTTACGGCGAATCCTCTGCTTGTAATGGAGCAATGCGCTTGGAAAGATTAGTGCAAATGGTGAAGAACAATCGAGTTATACTGATGCAAATGACTCTAAAGAATCAACACAGCATGTTTTGCACATTTTCTACTTTTGAAATGTCATGTGACTATATTTCTTGTTTTAAATGCGCTTTAAAAAAAAGCAAATAATGCCAAAATTATCCTGAATCATCTTAACTTATAGTGAATAATATCATGCTTCTGTGTGCTAAATATGTAACATAATGGAATTGTCTGTTGGGACTATCTCACATGACTTGAGTGCATACACAAATTCTAAATTGCAAATTCATTCAGAGCACACACAAATTCTAAATCGCAAATTCATTCTTGAAGAGCATACACAAATTCTAAATCACAAATTTATTCAACAAACAACCAGAATCTCACATACTAAGGCTCACAGGCCTGATACATTCAGAAGAGCATACACAATAAACCAGATTCTCGGATACATGCAACTTCCACCACAAAATGGAGTAACAAACACAATTGGGATCAACCGCGGCGGGGGTCTTCACGAACGAATCAACCGGGTGCGCACTCGGGGAGGGCGGCGGTGGTGGAGGCGGCGCCGCCACCTGGTTTAGCCCGGTCGGAGGAGGCGGTAGTGCTCGGGAGAGACCCGGTCGGAGGGCGGCGGCGCGCTCGGGGAGGCCGGTCGGAGGAGACGTCGATGTTCGGAGAGGCCGAGTTGGGGCGTCGGCGCTCGAGGAGGCCCGGTCGGAGGAGGCGTCGCGCTCGGGGTGGAGGCGGCTCGGAGGGAAGCGGCAGCGGCAGACAGCGTCGCCGCCCTTTCACCTAACCCAACCTCGGAGCGGCGCGGGCGAAGGTGGAGCGCGCGGGGCGGAGGGAGTCGCCGGGGCGAGGGCGGCAACGGGGCCGAGGAGGGAGCCACCGGGAGGAAGCCGGGAGGAGTGCGGCGAGAGGTGAGCGGATGGGAGAGATCGAGGAAGGAGTGCGGCGAGAGGAGGAGCGGACGGGAGAGATCGAGGCGGTCATCGATTAAGCATCCGGCGGGGTTTGTGAAAATTAAGTGAGTTGGGGTATCCCACCTTCTGGATCCGAGCCGTGCAGAGAGCGGATCGGATGGCTCGGATGAAGTTTTAGCATGTTAGCACTGAAAAGCTCATTAGCACTAGATATGCTCCCATATATATATATATATATATATATATATATATATATATATATATATATATATATATATATATATATATATATATATATATATATATATATATATATATATATATATATATATATATATATATATATATATATATATATATATATATATATATATATATATAGGAAAAATACTAATTACTCCAGTGTAGTTACACGATTAATCCACCGTTGATCTTTGTTTACGATTTGTGCGTCAGTCTGCGATTATCGGAGCTGTAAGCCACGGGTTCTAAGCTGATCCGATCCAATTCCGCGAGTATGAAATAATCCAGACATCGAGTATATTCAGCGAGTTTCTATATCCGTTTAGATCTTCCGCTATTTTCGCTTATCCTCTACCAATATCCAGGATTCTAGGCGATTCGCCGTTACCTTCCAGGAAACCCACATCTCACATCTCTCGGAGAATTTTGGCATCACCCGGCTTGGGCGATGTTAGTTTGGCGGCGTGTTTTCATGCCGATAGGTCTTCATTTGTGAGTATATTGGTAATCTGAATGCTAAAGGTAAGTACTTCACAATACTATTCGTGACATATCCATTAGGATAATTCTACTTTGCATGTTTAACTTTGTTTTCCTGCTAGTTTCAATGTTCGTGATTTGCTTTTTGAAAATGCTTCCAATCCATGGGGTGAATACTCCCATATGTATAATGCTCACGATTTCTTGTTAATCTTGAAGCTGCGACTCTTTTGCTAATTGAGCATACTTATTGTCAGATGTTCAAACATCTGGATGCTAATTGCGGCCGCTTGAGGTCTGAATACTCAATTTTTGCCTAATCAATTTTTACTCTATCACATCTGGAACGGAGAGACATACTATCTGAGAAAAAAACCACCTGTTTCAGATTCATGTGTACCATCCTGTTTTCATATGTACATACCTCCATTCAATTTTATGCCATTTGCTTAACGCTAGTTGTTCCATTCTTTTTTTTTGTGCGTTATTTACAATACTTGTTGCTACTTGTTCAAATACGGCAAAGGTTACCAAGCATACCCATACTCCTGATTTGTTACCTTAATCGCTCAGATCTGTATGTATAATGTTACGATTTCTTGTTAATCTTGAAGCTGCGACTCTTTTGCTAATTGAGCATACTTATTGTCAGATGATCAAACATGAGGAGGGTTCTAACCTGAATTTACAACTCGATGATTAGCTTCTTCTTTTTTTTTGACAATTCATGATATTTTCCTACATGAAATACTTTCTTGAGTTCACCATCTTTTCGTATGTCCATACATGTTATCGTTTGTGACAACATGCAGTAGTATATGGTTTGAAATACTGTTACTGACAGATTGGAGTAAGATAGAGGGTAGTATTTCCATAATTTCTCAAACATGACTCTCACGTTTATCGGATCCATTGGAAGTCTTGAGTTATACATTTTTGAAAACACATACCTACATACCTTAAGCCACTCAGTACTATTTTCAGAATAACAAAAATACCACCTCTCCAGGAGAATGAGATCCACAGTCCTATCATGCTGAAAAGGACTACCTTGCTCACATGCCGGCCCTTTCCCCCTCATTTGTTACTCCATTGGGAACAAATCTAAATAAATTACTACATACCATCATAAATGGTGTTCGACAACAAACATTGGAAGAAGTTTAACATTTACTACTTTATACACTCCATTCTAATTTTCAAGTCTGTATACCTCGCATAATATGTCCTCTTTGTTTGTCATGGTTGCTAGGCGACCCTACATACACCACAAAGAGATGGATGTCTGAACGCCGAATTACACAATTAGAACAACTGAGCAGGGTCATCGGTCTCATTCGATATAAATAGTTCATACGGAGAGGGTTGAATCGTGATTCGCTACTTAGGATGAAAGTATTCTTTGTGTTGTATATTGGGAGAATAATCCCTTACGTAATACACTCAAATCATGAATTAGATATATCAAGCGGTTCGCTAGATCCGTTTGTGCACATGTGCTTGTCTTTCTTTTAGGATATACTCCGATTGGTGTAGTATGTAAATCATCAATAAATATATTAATTCAGTATTTGTATCCTCAATTTTAGTAGGAAATAGCTTTCAATTTTGTGCACCATCATGTGTGTGCGTACTTGTGCGCGAACAATATGTTTTGCCTTCTCTATTTTCAACTTGTTTGCGACCGTATAGAACAGTTCAATTGAAGTACTCACGAAAAGGAGTATGTGGGTCCTAGGCAGTATGTAGTATGAAGCATGTACGCTCCTACATGTAGTATATTCACTTACGCGGTGTATCTCAAGTATATCAAACATAACTCTATGGCCATTTGGAGTATGAAAAAGGGTAGTAATTTCACAATTACTCAAACATAACTCTGATGTATTTCTGAGCACGTGAAATTTTACATACTCCCTAAGTACATGTATGTACACGTGATATACTATGTACATACTCCTCAAAAATATGTACCAAATGGACATACATATATAGTAAAGTAGTACGTACCGTCTTCAATAAAAGTAGTATCTATACGTATGAAAAAGAAGTATGTATATGTACGGAAAAAAGGAGTATGTAAAAATGCACTAGGGAAAACAAGTAACATAGTACATACACATGAAAATACCACCTCTCCAGGGGTATGAGTTCTCCCACAGTTTCATCACGAAGGGCACTTCCTTTTCCTAATTCCGGCGGATCCGCACAACCAATCGACATTTTCTAGGTTGAATTTCTGATGGTAGATCAATTCATTTGAAGTAACATACGACGATGCCGATGTGTATCTCAACTTCGGAAGCGGTTACGAACATGGCAGCAAAGAATAACGAGGCGCTAATCAACGCCTACTAACGCGGCGAATGATACGTAACAAATCCATTCAAATCTTACGGTGAAGCACGACACATACTACCAATTCCATTCCATCGCATACCATTTTGTATTCTTGGGAAAAAAGATGTTACGAAGCCTTTGAATATTAACCGAGTACAAACTAAATAACTCATTCCGCCTAACGTTGACTGGCCTCCACAAATTAATGGAATAAACAATGTCGCCTAAACCTCCGTTCATTAGATACGTTACGCAGCACAATACATACCACCGGCCTGCGAAATCCCCGGCTCATACCTACACGGGTCCACCCAAGAGGATTGCCTTACAAGCAAACCCAATAACCCAAAATATAAGGTGGTATCTTGATGTAGATGGACGGTAGATATGATAGGTGTAACTACACCTGGGTGTAGTAAATAGGCTTCCTATATATATATATATATATATATATATATATATATATATATATATATATATATATATATATATATATATATATATATATATATATATATATATATATATATATATATATATATATGGAGGTGGTCCAACCAGTATTGGACCTTACAACTGGTCCAATTTGTAATAGACCTAGTATAGAGGAATATAGCAATGTATCCTCATCCTTTGTAAGTATTAAGGGGTAGGATAGGAAATTCTCATTCTACCCTACTCGTGTATATAAACCCTTAAGAGAGACAAGAGGTGGGCATCTTCTCATTATTACTCACCCACTTTCTACATATGATCTTCGTGCTGGCTCTCCTTTTCTTCTACTAGTCCTTCTTTACTATTTAGCCCATAGCCACAACAGTGACCCATGCATTGGAAAACCAGAAATAAAATCCAACAGAATCAACATGCTTAGACCTAGCCCGGCAACAGACAGACGAACACACTTGGTGACACACACACACACAGGAGTGACTTGATCTACACTGGACGCTAAAGAGTCATATTTTGACACGAACAGTAAAGTATGACGACAAAGAGCTAGCTCGTGCTTTCATCATATGCTTTGAAACCGCTGGAACTACACGGATGAGGAGATCGCAAAACGATCCGGTCACCTACAACTAATTATTCAGTGAGCTTGCGACCCATACGCAGATGACCCCCAAAAGGAGCAGCAGTAAGGGTGTTCAGTTACACGAGTATCTTGAGCCGTTTGACTGACTTTGCAAAAAGGAGCAGCAGTAAGGGTGTTCAGTTACACGAGTATCTTGAGCCGTTTGACTGACTTTGCAAAGGCCCTGCGAGAAATTCAACATCATTCTGTTAGTCACATAACATTTTTTAGATCATGAGTACAACAAGTATATATGCACACAACATCCCATACTCACACACACCCATATAGATATGTCCAATACACATATTTCAGACAAAACGGAGACCAAAAAGTCTCACAGGGCTCAACAAGTACATGCTTAGAAATAATTAACTTACTCCCATGGCACGTCTCCGACCAGCATCCAATCTCCATCCCCATCCTCGTAGGTGACCGCGTATGGATGACGACGGTGGTGGCCATCCTGGTTCGATTCCTCTCGTGCATCTGCTTAAGATTGAAAAAAAGGTGAGTTGGTCGCAACTTGAAATTCATGGAGTGACGTGTCTGGAACAGTTCTTGTGTCATCTGCCATTTGGCCAATTGATTTTAGGGTCAATTGTTAGCGGTGGCGGATCCAGAAATTTTTTTTGGAGGGGCTGAAATACCTCCAGCTCGACCTCAGCCCCTTCTACATTATACATCCATGGCTAAAAATTTAGTGAGACTCCAGAGGGCTCCAGGGTCCGGTAACAATAGGGGGGCTCGAGCCCCCCGCCAACCGTTGGATCCGCCCCCTGATTGTTAGTGCCCATCCCCATCCTCGTAGGTAACCGCACGTTTTTTTTTTTTTTGCTTGCACAGAGTATGTAGTACGTACATATATACGGTAGCCACATTTGCACACCTTGGTTAGTGGAGGGGAACATGCGGTCAAGCGTGTCGAGGAGCTCCTCGTACGAGCTGTGGAGTGACAAGTTGACCTTCCTCCCGATGGCCACACCTTCCATCTTCACCTTCACGTAGCCGCCGCCGTTCCGCCGGTGCACGTACTTCACCGGCGGCCACCCCACCAGCTTCTTCCTCCTACATGCATGAAACGGAGCCCAATTAGCCCCACTAAAAGAAAAGGGCGCTGCACGACATGAACAACCAACCAACAGAAACGCGCGCGCCGCACTCACTTGGTGCTCATTTCCCAATCGCCGTCGTCGCCGCCGCCGCGGCCACCGCCGTCGTCGCGCACGAAGAGGGGCAGCGTGGACTTGGCCCCGAACCCCCTCTTCCCGCAAGATCCCGGAGCGCTGTTGAGCAGGTCGAGCTCCCCGGCCGGCGCCGGCCGCGCGCTCAGCAGCGCAAGCCCGAGCTCCAGCTCCATCATCAACCAATCCCCCTTTCCCCTCGTTTCTAAGCGGCAACTTGCAACTGTATATTATAGCGGCAAGCTAGCTAGTGTGATCGACACAGACTGGCCGGAGACGCGCAGAACTCGCAGGCATCAGGCCACGAGAGCAATGGCGAGATCGATCGATGCGTGGCGTATATATATACGCACGCGCTCACGCACAGGCGGGTGTGGAGATCGTCGTCAGGCTGGTCTGGGTGGCGACAGTGGGGGCGGATCTGGAGGAATAAACAAGCGGGGGACAGGGTGTCGGACTGTCGGGGTCGGAGGGGACCCGGCAGCCGCGGCCTGCATCTCTGTGCGTCGCGCGCGCGTTACGTGCCGCCCTGCCGACACGGCGGGCCCTTCCGCTGCCGCGGCCGAGACGGTCCTTCGCCGTTTCGCGAGGCTGCCGGGCTCGCGGGGATACGTGCTGTGGGGTGTGGAGCGCGCGGCCGGTTGCTTCGTCGAGCTCCGAGTGTTTCGGTTAGTGGCTTTGCGCACGAGCGCGGGAGCGATCGGATCGGTCCCTCCTGAAGCTAGCTTGGGTGGCTGAATGTACAGCGGATTGATGAATGGTGATCCCCGGTCTCGATCGGTGCACGTATGATTCGAAGGTAAGAGTGGTCGTTCATCGATCACGGGGAATAATGGTTGACACGTTGATTTCTAGCATCGTACTTTCATATCGTATCATATACTCTCTCCGTTCGTTGACACGTTGATTTCTAGTATAGTACTTTCATATCTATCATATACTCCGTTCCAATGAGATAAAGTCAGATTTGTCACTGTTTCATATTGTATTTATAAAACTAACTATATACCAAAATTTTTTGCAAAAATATCACTTTTGCCATCTGGTGAACGAGCGGCAGCGCCCCCGAAACGACGGTGGCGAGGCCGCCAGCGGTAGGCGCCTACCGCCTGGTGGGGGGACGGCAAGCAACCTGCCGTTCAGTAAGAGGGTGGCAGGTGATTAAATCGGCTTAATTACCTGCCCTAATTTAAGCGGCAGGTGTCTTTTTAGTTTTGTAATTTTTTGAGATCATTTGATATATTTAAAAATTCTAACAAACACTAAACAAAAAATAGGTAATTAAACCAGCTAATCAGCCGACATAATCACCTACCGCCTCGAGGCGGCACGTGATTAAGCTGGCTGATTAGCCGGCATAAGTACCTCCTCTAATTTTTTTGCTTAATGATTTTTTGAATTTTAAATATACTAAATGAGCTCAAAAGTTATGAAAATTTATGTAAAGTCTCTAAATATAATATACTTGACAGTGTAAATTTTGGATAATTTTATCCACTATGAATTTTGCTAAAACATTCATACAATTTTGATATTTCTATGAGTATGTATATATGTCAAACAAGCTTCAAAAATTACAAAATTTTATGTGAAAACTCTTGACATGATCATAGTTATTGTATAACTTTTTTTGGGAATTTTATATGATCCGAATTTACCACGTTTATTTGGATTAATTTAATCATGAATTTACGGTCGATGAATTTTTAATTCATGATTAAATTAACTCAAATAAATGTAACAAATTTGGAGCACATGAAATTTATTTAAAAAAATTTATACAATAACTATGACTGTGTCGTAAGGCTTCACATAAAATTTCATAACTATTGAAGCTCGTTTGCTATATTCAAACTTTTATGAATTTTTGAACAACATTCATAATGGACAAAATTACCCAAAATTTACATTATGATATACATTTTGTGAGGAGGCTGTACATAAATTTTTATAATTTTTTGATCTCATTTGATATATTTAAAAAAATTCAAATAAACACTAAACACAAAAAAGGCAGATCATTAAGTCGGCTAATTAGCCAGCTTAATCACCTGCCGCCCCCTCACCAGATGGCAGGCGGACGGCAGGCTTGCCGCCGTCCCCCACCGGGCGACAGGCTGCCTGCTGTTCGCCTGCCATCTGGTGAGGGGGCAGCAAGTGATTAAGCTGGCTAATTTTGTAAAATAGAAGTGTCATTTTTACAAATATGATACGCATATGACTAATTTTGTAAATACAATACGCAACAGTGTCAAATCTGGCCTTAACTCCCAATGAGACAAAGCTGATATTATAGGTTTTTGCACATCTACCAAGACGCATCTCCACAAGACTGCATTACCCTGCTTTATTATATCACTTATTGCTTTTTGGACAATGTGTTACTCTTGTCCATGGTATTAAATGATCTTGAAAATAGCTAAATGGGACGGGTATATAAGAAAAAAAATGGTAGAAGGCTACCTAAAAAATCGTAGAATAACATATATTTAGAAATACTAGAATTTAAAAGCTAGAATGATACGCTATTTGGGAACGGAGTGAGTATATCTGTCAGGGACAATCATCCACCACATAGGCAGGTCAGGTACCAATGGATGGTTGACACACTGATTCTACGCATTATTTATAAACCGTGGCTTCTAGTTTTTTATACTATAGCAGCTGAAAATGCACTATAGTGGCTATTAGCATTTTCTAAATAATCAAATAAAAAGTAAAAAAGACGTTATATCATCACAGATAATACAAAGGAATGAGAGAGAAAAATGCCAAAAAAAGACAAACTAAAAGTCAGAAACTAAAACCACTTGGAGCGGAACCTAAATATAGGAGAATGTGATTAGAGAACGCAGATCAATGTGTAAATAGTAGCCGGTTATGATCAGGGGCGGAGCTAGAGAAAAATTGAGGGGGGTGCGGCACTTCCTTCATGCCATGTATATGTATACATACGTACAATGTTTAAGCGTGAAAGTTTAGAGATTAGCACTGATTTCCGATTTTCACGTGGGTGCGGCCGCACCCACAATCATCTACGTAGCTCCGCCCCTGGTTATGATCACCTTGTGTGTACAAGGGCAGATGCATGTTGTCCAATGTGGGGGCACAAGCCCCCACATCGATTTTAATTTTCGTTGATTAGAGTCTAAACTTACATATTGTATGTCCTCACATACCAAAACTAGTGCCCCTACATGTTAAAAACTATATCTATCTAAAATAAAGAAGACTTAAACACATTGATAAACAGGAGGAGAAAATAAAAGAAAAATATGCAGGACGTTGACAAAGCAAGACACTTAAAAATTACGTGTAATACTAAGTTCTCGGATTCATCCTAGATCATTCATTAATAGAAGATTTTTTATTTTAGTATGTTGTCTGATAAATAGTTATTTACCATTGAGCTTTATCATGAAGTTGGTTGATGTTACAAAATTTAGAATGCATTACTAGGCTTGTTCTTTTTTTTGCTTCGGATTATGGCTTTTGAGCTGTTTGTGAGAAATAGTATGCAGTAATAGAAACTTGTGATTGGTTTTTGTCTATATAAATGAAGTTGTTACAATATGTTCTATAATTAACTAGTAGACTCTGCTTTAAAAAGACATTTCGTTTGAAAACTACTTACTATAGAAAATTGAAAAGTAGTTTTTAGAAACTGAAAGGAAGAAGGCCGATATCTACTATGTTGTTAATAGATATATTAATAAGTACATATATAGAGCATGAGACCTTATATTATTTTTGTTCTTAATTCACCAATGTGTGTTGGCTCAACCGTATAGATTTACCAGACTAACCTAAGTTTGCATGCATGCTCAAGGCCTTACGTGCCATTAAGATCGGTGCCACATGCATGGAAGCCGGAGGGGGCCGACATAGGGACGTGGGTGTTTCTTGTGCTAGCCGTTATGGTGGGGAATTTGATGGGCTCCTCCTTGATCGGGGACCCCTTGCACAGCATGCCACCAAGTCAAGGGCAAATAACCGACCACTGCTCCTCTGACTACACTGTGCTTCGCTCACTCCGGTCAGTGGTAACCCCACGTTGCCCACTGTGTCGATCTCCGCATGGGCGCCAATCCTTCCCTATGTCTCGGTGCATTTTAGAGGCTGCTCTAACCGGCTTAAAGTCCTTACTTTTGACTTTAGCTTTTGAGTTTTAGCTATAAATATACTGAAATGGTTATTAGTTTTTCAAAGACAAAAAGTAAAAAAAACGAAAAAGAAAAGAAAAACTGTTATATGTCATGGATAATACAAAGTAATAAAGAAAAGCAAAAAATTAAAAAGCCAATGGGTCTATTCTTTTTTGCTGCGGCTTTTGGCTTTTGGCTGAAATTTTTGAATTTTGGCTATTTACGGTATAGATTACGGAGAGACAGATACTCACGTGTGATTTTGGCTGGTACAGATGTTAGGCTTTTAACGTGTAGATGTTTAACTTGTAAACACCGTTTTGAAAAAATATTCCGTTTAAAAGTTAGATATTGTAGCAAGATCTTCTAAGAAGCCATATTTTAAAACCGTTTGGAACATAACCTAATTCTTCCGCAGATTTCAGTGTCCTCGAGCATTGCCTAATTCTTTCGCAGATTTCAGTGTCTTCTCACTGAGAGTTGTGTCCACGATTTTTTATCTATCTTTCAGTTGTGTACCAATTGGACACGTGTGTTCGTTTAGTTTCCTTTTCTCTGCCATTAACAGCAGAGATGACATCATGACAAGCGTACAGTGAAAGATATACCAGTGTTTGGAACTTGGAACGTATTGGTTTTCATAAACCACCAAAGTCATTAAAAATATGTTGGTTTTTAAACATAGTTTTTTCTTTTTTTTATTTGTATTATTCGTAGAGATATAATGATATTTTTCTCTTATTATTTTAATTAATAACTAAGAAAAAACTAACAACTATGGTGGTGATCGGTTCGGCTGAAAAGCTCATGGCTCATGGCTGAAAACACTGTAGCTGGCTGAAAAAGTACTGTAGCTAACAGAGGCTTATTTAGCATAATTAAATTAAAAAATATAAAAATATAAAAAATATGTTAGCCCATCACGTATAATACAAACAAAAACGGAAAAAAAAGAACCGGCAAAAAAGCTCAACAAAAAGCCAAAAGTTCAGAAAAAAAAAAGAAACTTATGAATAGTGAAATATAAACCAGAAGCCAGAAACCGAAACTGAGTTGGTCAGGGCTTATATAATAAAGCTATTTTAGCTAAAAATAAAAACTCATCGGAAAAAACTGGATTGATCACGGATAGGGGTGAAAACGGGTCGGATTCGGACGGATATTGTTGTTACCATATCCTAACCCATATTTTTTTCTCCGGATTCGGTACCAATCGGATTCGGTACCAATCGGATTCGATGTCGGATCGGTCGGGATTAACCCATTTTTGCGCCCCTACTTGTTTGTAAGGAATGCATACAGTGCAGTTAATGGAGTAGGACGCACTGACTTGGTGTTACTATTTAATAGCTGATGTGGAAGATTTTATTTTACCATTGAAAAAGAAAATGAAACGTCAAATAGTAGCACTAACCTGAAATCAAACTTGAAGATGTATCGGATTCGGACGGATATTCGGATTCGGACGGATATTGCTGTTACCATATCATAACCCATATTTTTTTCTCCGGATTCGGTACTAGTCGGATTCGGTACCAATCAGATTCGGTACCAATCGGATTCGGTGCCGGATCGGTCGGGATTAACCCGACCCGTTTTCACCCCTAATCACGGAACAAAGCGTTCGTCAAAAGTATTTGAGGGGTTAGGTTTCCACTACAAAAGGTAAAAGCTGTCTTCTGATATGACGGTAGTACACATAGCCGTACTTTTTCCCCCACAATTATCAGTTTCGGTGTACTCACCCCGGTGGGCAGACACGACACGACACAACACACGGCGACAGCGGCGGCTCTCGACACGCTACCGCGAATCGTGATGCTCGTGATTTAGGCACTAGATTACGTGCCTTGACGATGCTCAGCAGCATCACATCAAAGCTTAATTTCTTAATCAATTAAAGGTTCCATCCGGCCCACGGCTTTTCTATTTTGCTATGCTATTTAGGTTTTAAATAGTATATTTTTAAAATAAAATTTATAAATTGATTGTAATACACAATATACCGTTGTCGAATGTATCGACTATAATTATATGTGACTATTTTTCTTTTCATAATTTCTCTCACGATGAGATAAAATTCAAAAGATAAAAAATAAAAACTATAAACTACAGTAAAAAAAACTCACTCGTTACAGCTTCATCACGAGACCAAGCTAACCTGTTGCATCAATTCATATGCAGACGCACGTTTCTACCTATACTTTAAGAGTACCGTGCAGACCGAAACTTGAGTTTTTTATTTACTTGTAAGTTGACTGATTTGGGCTAGCTCTGAATTTGGTCCATTGAACTCTGCTTGCAAACGAGTGAATTCAGAGTCTTAGAAGCGCGTGCGATTCAGAGTTTTGACCACCGAACACATCCAAGTACAATGAACTCTCGCAAAGATCCGTCGACAACTTGCACGCACGGCCTCTCTATGGAAGGCTGAAACCACGTGTCCTTTCGAAGCTGAAAGCACGTGCCCTAGTAGTAGAACGTTTGTACTGTCAAGACTCGACTCGAGACCCATCGCAGTTTGCAATTTCGCAGCTAGCCTCCGTTCACGGCACTGAACGCCTTAGCCCATTTCGGCTTAAATTTCTGGTTTCGAACTTATTTTTTATTTTTTATAAATTTTTTAACTTTTTGTAGGTTATTTTTTCCTGAATTCGTTTCGTTGTTCGTGATAAGCTAATATTTTTTTATTTTTAAGTTTTTTAAATTTAAATATGCTAAATAAGCTAATTTTAATCAATTACAGTACAATTTTAACTATGAATCACTATTTTTCAGTCTAACCGAGCGACCCTGAATCTTAAGTGCAATGAACCGTCAAACGTGCGTGCAAGTGTCGACTCGCCCGCGCGGCCGCTACCTCGTTGCAGAGCACGAGATATTCGTCCCGTTCACGGGCACAGCTCGGTCCAGGCTCCATGCCCTCGCATAAAATTCAGTGTCGTTTTTTAAGCTCTCCTACGCCTCGGAATCATTGTACAGTGTTGTACACATGCTTGACCGAGAGTGATGCGTGTATGGGCTTGGATTGGAGAAGCTAGGGAGATGCATCGGAGGAAGGAAAGGGAGCTGAGTAAGGCGCCGTACCGGCGTGTCCCCCGGGCACGGCGGATCTCCTGCCCAGCCTGCTGCTTGTCGCGTAGCGTCCGGCTTTGTCGGTGATTTGACGCTCCATGACGTCATACATGACACTACTGTGTTTTTCCCGAACATATCTCGTGCTAGCTAATGAGCAAGGGGTGTTTGGTTTCCAGTCACAGTTTACCATATTTAAGATTAGGTAAATTTGATCAACTTTAGGAGTTGTTTGGTTGCAGTCACAGTTATGGTAAGATTCTCTTCCAGCAAACTAGGTCCCACACGTCAATGACTCAAAAAAGTGTGGCAAGATTCCCTTAGGTTTACTAAGGTGTGACAAAGAATTTGAGCACCTCAACTTAGGCAAGTGTATCAATTTTTGTTGGCAAAGTGTGGCTAGCAACCAAACAGCCCCTAAGGCCTTATCTTTTCCTCCGAAGCTGGCGGTTTTTGACTTTTGTTATAATATCTAATTTTTAAACGGAGTATTTTCTCAAGACGGGGTTTACAAGTTAAACGATGTACACTTAAAAGCCCAACATCTATACCATCCAAAATCGCAAGTGAGTATCTATCTCCGTAATCTGTACCATAAACAGCTAAAATTCAAAAATTTCAGCCAAAAGCTATAAGTCGCAGCCGTTGCCAAACAGGCCCTAAGGCCCCACTCATTTCGGTTTCAGCTTCTGGCTTTCAGGCTTATTTTTCACTATTCATAAATTTCAGCTTTTTCTGAACTTTTGGTCATTTTTGAGTTTTTCCGGTTCTTTTTTCCCGTATTCGTTTGTGTTGTCCGTGATGAGCTAACATATTTTTTCTATTTTTAAAATTTTTTAAAGTTAATTACGCCAAATAAGCCACCTTCAGTTACAGTAAAGTTTCAGCCGCTACAGTGTGATTTCAACCGTAAGCCACAGCTTTTTAGCCCAACTGAGCGGGGCCTAAAGCTTGTGTTGCTTGGCATCTCTAACGTGTAAGGCCCGCGGAGGTTCTAAGGGGGACTGATATGGCTTAGTGCAATATGTTGTAATACTAGCAGCAGTAGTGTCACATGAGCTAACATATAGATCAAAGTAAAAGAGCCGATAATTCGTGGGGAGTATTTTCTACAAAAAGCAAGAACACATACGTAATTTCAGGAAATCCAAGATCTTTTCTGCTAAAAAAAAACAAGGACCCGTATGTCATTTCAAGAAATCCAAGGTCTTTCCTACTAAAAACAAGGACATGTATGTAATTTTGGGAAAATCGTGGGGTACTATCAAGCAAAAGGAGGACTTCCCTGAAAAATCTAAAGGTCCATACGTAATTTCTAAAAAATAGAGGATCTTTTCACAAAAACTATTGACGTGGTAGGGACTTTTTGTAAAAATCGAGGACCCTTACGCTATTTCGCAAATCCCAAAGGCCTTTTTATAAAAATGATGATCTGGCATAGGTACGAGACCAGGATCTCCCCCATCTCTAATACACAAAGTATATAGAACCTTTCAGGTATTAAGATGAACCCCACATCTATTATATTATTAAAACGAAGGCAAAAAGAACCACCACGTTCGCTCTTAAGGTGTAAAAATTCCTCTATTAATCAGAGAAAATAGAGAAAGTTTACACCATTGATCGTAGTAGGTCCAGATTATAACAATCTAGATTAAAAAAGAGTCCATGTCAAGTACAACTCAAAAAATAACTGAAATTTGGAATAAAAAGTAAAATAAAAATAGCAATTTGATTTCATATGAATTCATAAGTAAAATTAAATAAAACTAATTTACAATAAAAATTAAACAAAAATTAAAAATTAGATTTGTATATGAATTTCAACAAAATAATAACTGAAATTCAGAATAAAAGATAACATAAAATTAGCAATTTGGTTACGATACGAATTCTAAATTGAAATATCTAAATAACTATAAATCACAATAAAAATTAAAAATAGTAATTGGATTTGTGTATGAAATTTAAGCAATAAAATTGAAATTCAAAATAGAAAACAAAAGAAAATTTATAATTTGATTTCCATACAATTCCAAAATAAAATCATTACATAACTAAGGACTAATGCATGGGTTTTTGGAGGGCTTTTGTCCAGAAAGCTTTCAGGGGTGCTGTGAGAACACTTTGTAACCACATTCATGATATAGAAATACTAGATCAGATCTATTCCAGGAAAAGTTTGCTGGCATCGGCGACGTGTTTTCTAAGCGTCATTTGTCTTCTGTCTCCAATGTGTACTCGTTCGAGCGATTGAAGTGTTCAAGCGGCTGAAGTTTTTGAGTGGAAGGAGATTACAATTGCATGCGTCGGTGGTCATAGCGTGTCGTCGTAGCGAGCGAGTGAAGGGAGAAGTCGAACGATCAGCGCGTTCATCGAGCACGGGTGAGCGAACCAGCGTCTTGCGGTCGTAATCTACATTCGGTAATTTAGATTGTTTTTCTTCTACTTTTAGTTTTAGTTTAAAGTTCCAAAAAACAGAGACAACTATTCACACCCTCTGATTATGTCATACAATCCTTCAATTGCACTTATATATCTGCCTATCCAACACCCCTCTCTCCTCAGTCTCCCTATTCATTCTCACCTTTCTCTCTCCCCTCCACCGGTGGTGCATAGCGGTGGTTGCAGCGCGGCGCCTAGTAGCAAGTGGTGGCACCACGACCGACAGTGAGTAGTGGCACAGCAGGCAAGCATTGTTAGGAGAGGTCGGATCTGCGGTGGCGTGTCGGGAGACGACTGGATCCGATGTCTTCGTTACTTTCGACCGTTGGGTCCTTTGTCTTCCTTAGTTTAGGGCATCGATCCGGATGTGACCTAGCCCATAACCTCTGGATCTAGCATCCCAACGTCGGCATGCTGGATCTACCGTCTCCAAGGTCACCACTGCCAGATTGATTGTCCATAAGGTCAGTGCGGCCGGATTCGCCGTTGCCAAGACCATCGCTCCGGATCTGCCTTGCTTCATTGGTTTCGCAGTTTTTCCTCACCTCCAGTGATGTATACGTCGTCTGAACTGGTGTACTCCGCCTCTTGTTCATTGTCCGTACCCGTGTACTCCACGTCCTAGTCGTTGACCTCGACAGTGTACACTTTCGTTTCATCGTTGTCCTTGGTGGTATACACCAACATCTCATCATCCGCACCAGTGTGCTCCTCAATTTTGCCACCGAGTACCACTCCACCTCTCCTCTTCTTCGCGCATTCTAGTGTAGCAGCAGCGTGGCGACGCACAGGAGGAAGGAATAGCGGTGGCTCCGAAAGGAGGGAACAAATCGAAGGCAGTTGTACCTTGTTATGTGTGAATAGTACACAAATTGGGAAAATTAGCAAAGCGATTAGACGAGAATAAGCGATAGAACTGTTTGGAGGCTGAGGACACGACGCAAGTATCGATGCATGTAAGAGAAGACCAAAGATAAGAGGTGGATAGATAAACTTTTTTATATTATTAGAGATTTTAAATGATAGCGGCCACTTTAACTTAAACGTACTAAACGGCGGGGCGTTGGACGCGATTGGGTAAGACCGTAAGATTTGCAGAGAGTGAGAAACGACAGCGTTGCACGCGCCGTTTCGGTCCCGGGTCGATCACGTCGCCGCATGCAGCATTGCCATGCCATGCCAGCGTGGGCCGAGCAGCCGTGGCCCACCCTTCTATGGGCCCTCACGCTGGCGTCTCGTTGAAACTGCATGGGCTCGCAAAGCCCATACTATAGGATGGTTTGATCTCATCTCACTCTTGGCCTTTCTCCCAGTTGAGCGGGCTCCTTCCACGTTGGGCTGTCCTATTTCCAAGAGGAAACACAGGCTGCGACTTCAGCTGATCAGTTCAGATGCCAATAGGAGATTAGTTCAGATGCACATGTTATTCAAGCTGGATCATCCGCTCAAAAATAAAAGCTGAATCAATACTGCACCACTGCTTTAAAAATCTCCGATCGGTTATTCAACGATTAGGCAGGGGTACTACCTTCGGTCCCCTCAAAAAAAAAAAAAGAAAAGAAAGAAAGTACCACCTTCAGGACATGTTTACCGAACCTATTGATCGTCAAGAAATGCATACGGGGTGTTTGGTTGCCAACCACACTTTGCTACAGGTTGCCATGCTTAAGGTTAGGCAAGTTTGACCAACTTGGTAGCTGTTTGGTTGCAGCCACAGTTGTGGCAAGATTCCCTTCCAGCAAACTAGGTCCCACGCGTCAGTGACTCAAAAAAGTGTGGCAAGATTCCCTTAGGCTTGCTAAGGTGTGGCAAAGAATTTGAGCATCTCAACTTAGGCAAGTGTGGTAATTTTTGTTGGCAAATGGTGGCAAAGTGTGGCTAGCAACCAAACAGCCCCATACTCGCTTGTGAATTTAATTCACCAACCAATTCATCTAGGTGAGCAATCTGCTCATATGCAAACAAATACCATGTGTCTCACTTATCTCTTCCTTCGATGTTCTAAGCATCGCATACCAAAACAAAAGGAATGAATTACGTTATTGCCTCTCCTCTTAAAAAGAAAAAGGCTTTCCCAGCCCTGTGTTATTTCCGACCGAATTATTAGCAGAAACACATCATTTGCTACTATAATTGTAACGGCAGAGGGGGAGAGGAGTACAACATTATGGCGTTCATCTGCTTCTAACTATTTGATCAACCGTTGCACTATCAGATGCTGCATTTCCTGCTAATTCTGCCGGGTTAATGCCTTATTTTTTTTAACGTTATTGGCCATGTTGTTTTGGTCTTCTGTGTTTTGATTTTTTTTAAAAGTCGAGACAAACGGTGCTACTTTTTAAAGTGGTTTTTCTAAACGGCTTCTTGAACCCAAAATGGTGTATATCAAGCTAGTCGGTATCTTCGCTATCTGCTGTTATCTTAAAAGACATAGAGCATGTTCTTTTTTGCTGTGGTTTGTGGCTTTTGGGTTGTTCGTACGAGAGAGATTACAGAGTAACAGAAACTCACGTGTGATTTTTGCTAATATAAATAAAGTCTGTACAGTATATACTATAAGTAACTAGTAGACCTTATCTTAAAAAAACACTTTATAAAAAAATAAGTTGCTGTAGAAAAATCAAAAATAAAAACCAAAAATTGAAGAAGTGTATGACTATAGACAAAAGTCATTAACCGCGTCCAAAAAAAATACGGCCATCGTTCCATCGGACATTCAAGACTGAAAAGGGGTAGAAATAGCGCTCTGCCCGTTCGCAGCCGTGTGCCCGTGTCCACAAACCACCGGTGGAGGGGAGCACGGGGGAGCAAACGCGGCTTGAACTGCACGGCAAGCGTGGTTGCCAGCACCAACGGGACAGCCAGTGGACGAGAGAATCGGGAAAAAAAAAGGTGGGAGGAGAGAGGAGGTCAGGGTCAAGAGAGAAGCCATCACCGAAAGCGCAGAGGCAGCTCTCCTCTTCCCCCCGTCTTCCTCTCCTCCTCCTCCTGCTCTAGTCCAACAAGTCCTCTCCTCCCCACCCCGCCACTCCTCCCTCCCTTCCCCTCTCGACAACTCCTCCTCCTCCTCCGCGCCCCATTCCCACCGGAAGGGGGAGGCCACCGGCGCGCGGGCTCCGATGCACCCCAAGCTCTCGCGGGCCGCCCGCAGGCTCCTCTGCTGCGGCAGGGCCGCCTCCGGGGAGGATTTGTAAGTGGCACGCTTTCCTGGCCGCGTTGCTTCGCTTCTCCCCCTTTCGCTTTCTTGGGCTTGCTGGGTCGGTGCGGGTGCGCCGAGTTCGGCGCGTGAGGTGAGCCGCGAGATTGGCGTGCGCGTTTGGCGTTCGCTCTTAGCCAGGGTGGCAATTTCGCCATGCCCTCTTGCGTGGTTCTTGGGTGGTTTTGATTAGATGATACAGGATGCCATCTAGAACGCCCCGGGTCAAGTAATTCTGTTAGATACTGAGAGGATGGTGCCAAAAGGTGGCTGCTTGGTGCTCAATTTGATGGAAAAAGGGCGCATCTTGGTTCGATCTGGGAACCGGTTTGTACAAGCGATGGTGTTAGCTGCGAAATTAGTGGGGATTTGGGTGCTGCAATTTACAATTTTGGGCGATAATCTCCTGTTGGGGAAGGTCTAAATGTGTTATGTTAGTTTGCTATTGGAGGACGCATCTGTCCTTTCTAAGCTTTCTTGCCTCTTTGTGCTGTTAATCTTCTCACAAATGGTGCCACAGACTGAAGGGAAGTGTATTATGCTTAGATGTAGACATAGTATGAAATGGCGTGTTGGTTTGGTTTTGATGCGCCATCCTAGCATGCCTGGTTGATTTTCTATGATTGGATTAGGCAAAATTGTTTTAGGAGCAGAAGTGATTTTCTGTTTCTATACTTGGAAAGTTGAAAAGTTCATTGGTGGTAGCTCATGATGTATTTCATGGCTTTGGTTTGTCAGGACCGATGAGGGGAGCGGATCACTGAGGTGGGTATTCTCGTTGAGGGAGCTTCGGTCAGCAACAAATAGCTTCAATTACGATAACAAGATCGGAGAAGGGCCGCTCGGGAGTGTCTATTGGGGACAAGTTTGGGATGGTTCTCAGGTTTCTGCTCTTTACATCTCGATCCATTTGATCTATTTCCCATATCGAGAATTAAAATTTCAACAATTGCTTTTAGGCCTCTTGCTTTGTAGTTGGTCCAGTCATCATTATTTTGCACCGTTGTCTCACTAAACAACCAAGCAACTACCAGCTATAATTTAAATTATTTTGTTCTGGAACATTGATCTTTGATTGCATTAGCATTGGGTGGGTAGGATATCTTGTCATAGGCAGGTCAACTTATACAAAAGTTTGAATATGAACTGGCTACAGGTTTGCAAATCTGTATCTTGTAAATACAAAAAATATATATTTCCGCACATGCCTTATCATGGCTACAACTATGTGACATGTCTTTTAAAAAAATGACTAAAAGTGGCACCCTACCTATTAGCATATATTCTGTGGTACCTTATTGCCATCCTTTTATCGTTGGTTCTGCTTTACAGCAAAGCTTATTAATTAATTGGCATTTTGCTAATCTTTTTGGATGCAGATTGCTGTTAAGAAGTTAAAAAATGCAAAAAAGGGGACAGAAATGGAGTTTGCTTCAGAAGTTGAGAATTTGGGAAGAGTAAGACACAAAAACCTCCTGAGTTTACGTGGGTATTGTGCTGATGGACCTGAACGCATTCTGGTGTATGACTATATGCCAAACTCAAATCTTTATGCACATCTCCATGGAACACATTCTGCGGAGTGCCTTCTTGACTGGCGGAGGAGAACATTTATTGCCATTGGTGCTGCTCGGGCTCTCGCGTTAGTAAACATCCTCATTATCTTTGTTAGCGTAGCATAGATAATTCATATTTTTTTTCCTTTTGATAAGCAATATGACACATGCACTTCCTCACAGGTATCTTCACCACCATGCGACACCTCAGATAATCCATGGGAGCATCAAGGCCACCAATGTGCTACTAGATCCAAACTTCCAGGCACACGTTGGTGACTTTGGCCTTATAAGGCTCATTGCAGATGGAATGGACAATGACAATATAATCAGTGAAAACCAACGAGGTTATCTTGCTCCTGAGTACATTATGTTTGGCAAACCTACAGTAGGTTGTGATGTCTATAGCTTTGGCATAATACTATTGGAGCTTACTAGTGGGAGAAAGCCAATAGAAAAATCAGGCTCTGTTAAAATGTATGGGATTCGGAACTGGGTGCTCCCATTGGCAAAGGAGGGCAGATACGATGAAATTGCAGACTCAAAACTCAACGACAAGTATTCTGAATCTGAATTAAAAAGAGTGGTGCTGATTGGGCTAGCATGCACGCACCGAGAACTTGAAAAGAGACCGACAATGCTGGAAGTTGTGTCCTTGCTGAAAGGTGAATCGAAAGAGATGCTTTCGAGGCTTGAAAATGACGAGTTGTTCAGGCCAGATTCGACGGTGAGTTCCCATGGAATGCCGACTCCAGAGGGGAGCTCAGACCGTGTGCCTAAAAATGACCAAGAGTTGGTTGGGGCATGATGGAGGCAATGGTAGAATGCATATTTTGTGGGATTGGTGTTTGGTGCTTGACTGCTTGGTTTGACATGAATGAAATGTACAGGCATTGTTATTCATGTAGTTTGTTCCCTTTTTTTGAGAGCTGATGAGAGGTAGAGAGAGAAATGAGATGGCTGTTATACATGGTGCTTTTTTGTGTGCACTTGATAGAAGATTCATATACTTCCCAGATGTTTGGGTATGTTTGATCATGTTGTCCACATTAATTCTTCTAGAATATCTCCGCTTTTGGTTGCATATATATGAAGGCATATGTCTAGATGACTGAATTGTGTTTGTAATTACCTCTTGTGACTGGAACTTCCGGTTTGTCCTATTTCCTGTCGTAATCAGCTTGTGTCCCAACCTCCCTAAGACAGTTAACATGCTCTAGCAAATTGCTGGCCGCTAGAAAAAGGAAGCCGGGCACCATGCCGTGTTGCTCTTGCAGCAGTTGTCATTTGCACGAGGACCTCGCCGAGTACAATAATTAAACCACTAAACGAGGACTCCACTAGGGAGGGAAAAAATGGTTGGGGAAAGAAAAGGAGCAGCCGTAACATAATTTTTCAACGAAACGCAGCATTCATACACGTACCGCGTGGTCGCTTTATATGGAATTTCAAACGACAACACAAACGTTCGTGCGTTCGTTGAAAAGCTTATCATTCTGTATTTCTGTCCAGCCATGCTGGCTCAGCCAATGAGACTTGGCCAATATTCTTTTCTTGGCTGAAAGAACGGAGCTCGGAGGTTTGAAGATGCAGTCAGCTAGTCCGACACCCAAAACTCCTGCACTGTCGCTCTATCAGGAGTTTATTTTATCAAAGAGCACACATGTGCAGCTCAAAGTAAATATAGACATCAGTGCGAAGAACAGTAACTGAGATCTACAAACTACAACAGCATTACTACCGAGAAAAGGGAATCTTCACTGTTATCGTGGCGTGCACTTGTGCTATACCCCGTCTTAAGGGCACAGGCTACAACAAATGGTATGCAATCTGAAGCAATAGACAAGCACCATGCCACCTGTTGCGTCAAGTTACAGGTCTCTACTCAAAACGAAGCAAAGTTCGCTGCAGATTAGCTATGCTAGCACGGGGCGCCTACGAGGTGGTGTCCTCCCTATCCCCCTCGGCGACCTCGCCCTCGTCAATGTCGCTGAACTCCAGGAAGTGCGTCGGCCCGTGGTCCTCATGGTAGAAGTCCCGGGGCGTGCCGAGCTTCGTGTTGTACTTCGTCAGCGGGTCATGCTCTACTCCCATGAAATTGAAGTTCCAAGGAACGTTGTCTGGAACCTGGTGGAGACAAGCAAAGTGAGACTTCGACGGCGGAGTGATTTTGAAGCACTAGGATGAGGGTCTGAAAAAGCGAGTGATTTTGAAGCACGAGATGAAGTTCTGAAAAAGGCATTAGAGATCAATCCATACCATGTAGAATCCAAGGAAGCGGTCGCTATGAAGCATCTGGGCCTTGTCGTAGTGAGTTCTGAGATATCCATGTGGGTTGCTTCCGGTGTCCTTGTTGCTACAGCCCACTCTTTTAGGATGTAGCTTTTAGCTTTTGAATTTTGGCTGTCGGATAAAGCTGTATGTCAAAATGATGCACTTCTCGCCATCTCATTGTTTGTTGTTCGCTAAAATCTTCGCATGTGACGTCAAATCCTGCAAGAAACAACATAACCAAAGCTTTCTACTCTTTTGTAACAGCTAAAAAAGAGCCAGCTCGAGTTCTAACCTGTGGCGATAGCTGAGGAGCTTCTTTTTTCAAACCTGATGTCAAAACTGAAAGTTGTGAATTCTTAAGTCTTATGTTGCAGCATGTTATTACAATCATAGAAGCATTTCCCCTTAATTAGTGCAACATATACACGATAATGCTGTACTGGATGTTACTTAGTTCAGTTTCTTGTATTTTCAGTCTATTTCCTTTTTAAACGAAGCGTTATCAGAAAAGCAAAATTATTTATATGTCATTGAATCAACCAATTGTTAATTTTCGTATACAGCTGCATGCAATTCGTTTACGTTATTGCTACATTTCTATTGAACTGATGCAATAAGCATTTCACCTTATGCTCCTTGTTACATTTAATCTTGACTTAAGAGTCCTAGCGTAATGGAGTTCGATTTCATCTGTAATTCGAATTGAAGTAGTGTCCAATTCGAAGTCCTAGTCGTGTGCTATTAGGAGTTATAGGCATATAAATTGAGATGCTTGTAACCAGTTTATGCATTGCAATATTTGCGAGAAATAAAGATTAGAATTCAAAGGCTAGATTTGTAACAATTGGTATCAGAGCTTGAGAGATCAAGAGCCCAGAACAAAACCTATTTTTTCTTTAGCCGCTGCCCCAGGGAGGAGCAATCTCCACTCCCGGGGGCGGCCACCGTTGATCTCCGCCGACATCGTCGCCGTGGAGTAGAAGGCTGCCGCCGCCGCTGCTGGAGAGAGGAAGGAGGAGACCCGAAGCCTCAGGCCGCCGCCGCTGCAGGAGGAACCGGTGCCGGAGGTCGAGCCAAAGAAGAAGGCGCAGTCGCCGCGCCGTCGCCCCTGAGTAGATCCGGTTGGATCTGGCCGGATCTGGCCGCCGTCGCCGTCGCCCCCGAGTAGATCCGGCCGGATTCGACCGCCTTCGTCGCCGCCGCACCCGAGACGCCACCGCCGCGGCTCGCCTCCGCCTCGCTCGGCACCACCGCCGCCTCCGCCGTCTCGGGCCCGTCTGCTCCGCCGTCGGGTGCTACGCAGAGGCGCCGCGAGAGGCGCAGCGACGGGGAGCGGTCGAGCGCGAGGAGGCGCGCGCAGCTGCCGCCGAAGAGGAGACGCCGCCGCCCACCGCAAGGAGAAGAGACGGGAGGCGCCGCCGAGAAGAGGCGCGAGCGCGCGCGCGAGCAAAGGGGACGGCCGAACTTCGAGGAGGAGGAGGCGCCGAAAGGGGCGACCGAAGCGCGGCGGCGCGTCGTCCGCGCCGGTGGTGGAGGAGCACGAGGGGAGCGGTGGGCTTGATGAAGGAGGAAGCCCGGGAGTGAGGAAAGAAAAAAACATAAGGAGCGTGCGGCAGTGAATGAGACTCGGTCTCGGTTTTGGTTTTTTGGCGATTAATTCAAAACTGAGTCGGCAGAGGGAGTCCAATTCGGAGTAGGTGCTCCCACCATCGTATAAAAGGAGACCCAAGCACTAGAGCAAGAACCCAGAAGCGCAGAGAGCAGCAAAAGCAAGTCCAAGCAAGAGCAAAGTTCAAGAAAAAGAGAAAAAAGGAAAACATCAATTTTTCTTTCCGTTTCTCTCCGTCCAAGAGTCTTCAAAGTAGCCGGAGTTTTTTGATCCGTGCCCAAGATCATGTCGCGTGATTCGGGAAGCGGTCTCGACGGCAACGAGGCATCATCCGGTGCGATGGCGAAGGAGAGTTCCGCTATCTTGCTGCATTATCCGATGCTCACAGAGAGCAATTATGTAGCATGGGCAATCAAGATGAAGGTGTACATGAAGGCTCAAGGTGTGTGGGATGCGATCGAGAACGGCAACGTCGATATGCGCAAAAATCAGATGGCATTGGCGGCCATCTACCAGGGCATCCCAGAGGAGACGCTCTTCCTACTGGCCGAAAAAGAGACGGCCAAAACCGCGTGGGAGGCGTTGAAAGCGATGCATCTTGGCGCAGATCGTGTGAAGGAAGCAAAGTCATAGAGTAATTTGGAGACCTAAAGGCAATGACCATGGAGGAGGTCATCGGTCGTCTTAAAGCGTATGAGGAACGCATCCATGACACTAGCAACAAAGGTGAAGGACAACTCTTGTTGACTCGCGCCGAGTGGGAGGCTCAATCATCAAAGCGTGAAGGCAAGAACACTTCTAGGGGTGATGGCCATGGCCATAAAGGTCGGAGGTTTGATAAGGCAAAAGTGAGGTGTTATAACTGCAATGATTATGGACACTTTGCTTCAGAATGCCCAAAGCCGAAGACGAAGAAAGCGTTTGTTGCCGAAGCGCTTAGCGAAGATGAAGTGCTCTGAAGATGAGTTGAGTCAGGGACGGTTGAGATGTGTCGCCATCCAAACTCAAACAAGATGGAAAGAAGTTAGAAAGTCAAGATTAAGGGGGAGATTGTTAGATTTAATCTTGACTTAAGAGTCCTAGCGTAATGGAGTTCGATTTCATCTGTAATTCGAATTGAAGTAGTGTCCAATTCGAAGTCCTAGTCGTGTGCTATTAGGAGTTATAGGCATATAAATTGAGATGCTTGTAACCAGTTTATGCATTGCAATATTTGCGAGAAATAAAGATTAGAATTCAAAGGCTAGATTTGTAACACTCCTTATTCTTATCATCTCTAAAAAGAATAATCGATATCAGGAGCGGAGCTTATGAGGGCCAACATGGGCCATGTTCATCCATTAATTTTTGCCAGTCTTTGGAGAAGAATAATGGACATTAGGCCTAACAAAGTGTTTTTGCATGTAAATTATAACAACTCTGTTTTTGAGAACAGAGCTGTCGTACGTCCCGCAATAGCCCAGGAGTTCAGTTGCAGATAGAAAGAGTATCATGCCTGCTTACGAACATTTCAAAAGGGTTATTTGATTAAAATAAGATATAACGGTCAATTTTAGTAGCTTTAAGGATGTCCAAGCCTAAAACTTACAGTCAGAAGATCCGAAGAAAACTCCACAGTAACGCTTGAGTGCGGTCGTAACCCTAACACAAAAACTTGTAACATTCTTTCTTCTCTTGATCTCTGTGTTGGGGGAAAATAAAGTAAGATTGAGTACAACCAACCGTACTCAACAAATCATACGAGGAAATGCTATATAACTATTTGCCAGGATTTCTAAGATATGTGAATATATGGGTTTGATTAAGCAGTTGTGGATGTAGTTTTATTTATAAATATTTTTAAACACAAAAGAACAATAACTTCTTAAGGAATTGGGATTTCAAAACTTGATTACCAGATTTCGACATTTCCAAATCTATTTATGCTTCGCTATTGGAATCACTCATTAAACACAGCTTTATTTACTGGAAGCATGACGTATTTGAATACTATTAATAAATAACTCTGCAGAGCTGCCCAGCTCTACCCACAAGATTCCCTAACTACGGTGACAAAGTTAAGAAAACAAGGCTTTTCACTACACAATTCTTTAAATAGCCTCTACCCAGTAGGGACTGTTTCTGAACAAACTCAGGTGGCCCACGGCCTCACCTGATTTGAAGCGGTCCTACTGTTGTGAAGTATGGTTATACCCCCATACCACAAAAACTCCCTCGTCTCCCTCCACCCTTTGTAGATATTTAATCGAACTTGAGCAGCTACTAAACCAGATTTAATGGATCAATGCTTGTGGTTGAGCAATCACTTTGTTCTTTACTTAGCATAAGATTCTAGTCCCTATATTTTCACCGAGGCACCTTCCATCCACAAACCCTTATTTTAGTGCCCATTCGCACTGCCACCTTTCTAGTCCAAACCTCCACCCTAGGATAAGGTCATGGGACCCAACCATCTCGTGGCTTCCTGTGATATCTGCTTATCCTAGAATCACTTTTGAAATTCTATCGGCAAAGTGCCAAGTCTCTTAGTAGAATAAAACAGTTCCTAGTCTATTATGATTATTTAAATAATATATATTTAGTATTACTAAGTCTTGTCAAGGTAAATATAGCTATCAAATTAAACATGTTTTTTCAAGTGGTAGGACATTAGCTAATATCACATCATTCTAAATATTTATTATACAAGAAATAATAGTGCGCAAATAATGTAAAGAAAATACTGGTAAATAAATAATTAGAGGAATGTAGGTTCAATAAGATCAAAGATATGTGGCTTACCTTGCGGATCAATGTATTCTACGATTTCGTATTCTTTTGAGTCTTGTGCTTGTACTTGAGCTTTACCTTCCTGTGTTGGCTGGTTTATGACATCGTGTGCTATTGCAAAGCAAAAAAAAAAACAAATCAATTCCATGCTCAAAGGACTGAACTAGGAATAAAAGAAAGAAAATAAAGAAACAAAATCTAGAAAAATCAAATAAAATAGGTTTGAAAATTATAGGAGTTTGGCATGGGAAAACAGAGCTGACGAATGGATAGACAGGCTCAAAACGATTGAAATAGATGTATATATGCATTTTAGGGTTTCATTAACAGTAATGGGTTAGGTACTGTTCATCGTGAATTTTACTGTTCACAGAGGGTTTGGTCCTTATCGAGTTGTTGCTGCGTACTCGGAGAACTCTATGAGTATTCGGGTGGTCTGTGTTGGCACAAATCTTGCTTACGAGTGGAGGTGTTTGTGGAGTTGGAAGACGTGATTGTAATTGAGTTACGACTACTGAGACCGAGTATTTAGTGTGGTCGTAAACCACAGCGCGGTCATAAACCACAATGTGGTCGTAACATCAACATGGTTGTAACGACTCCTGGGTAGTCGTACTACACAATTTCAAGCATGACTACGAAGTTGAGTGGGCAGTCGAGGTTTGATTTTGAGCGAAGTCAATGGGGATCAGACGATGTATGAATTGCTACTAAGATCGGGCGATATCTGAGTAGCTGTGAAGATTGTTAGATTTAATTTTGATGAGTTGTAAGTGGTCGTAGAAGCTGTGGACGAAGCCACACTCGAAGCCGTGGTCGAAACCACAGTGGAAGCAGTGATTGAAACTACGAAAATCGAAGTTGGAGGCTCTGAGTACTGTATACCGAGTACTATGCATTGAGATTGTAGCTCCGAGTACGAGGCAGTCGAAGACATGAGTACGAAGGCAGTCGAAGACTCCTTGTATGCATGAAGTCGTGGTCGTAGCATCGAGATGATGCGCCATTGTCGAAGGCACCATGGTCGTAAGCCGTAGTAAAAAAACACTATTGCAGTCAGAAGCGACCGAGTGGCTTAAAAGATCGAACGATGTACGAGTGGCCTAGGAGTATCGGATGACATCCGAGTGGTGTTGCTCGAGACTCGAAGCGATGCGGTGGCAGTGAGGCGGTAGGTCGAGGCGGCCGTAGCGGTTGGCCAAGTGTGTGCTGTGGTATTCAAGGAGTAAGATACGATAGCTTGTGCTAGCAGCGAGGGGCCTCGTGGAGTCAAGAATTAGGGCATGTGGAAGGTCGGTCGTGAGACAAGGGAGAGCAGAGGTGGTGGCGGAAAAAGCAGGAACGGTGGCGGCTACTCTGACGTGTGGCCTGGAGCAATTAAGAGGATACTAGGGCGGGAATGCTAAGGTTGTACGGTCTCTAACCGAATGCAGTGGTGTGGAAGGACCGAAAAAGCACAATGATAAAAATCGGGACAACATCTAGGTGGGTGGTGGTGTTTGCCGGTTTGTTAATAGTGATTGCCTACTTGGTTTGTTCAAATGGCAGAGAGGAATGAGGGGATTGGTGGAAGAGGTTGTCAAGGGTTGAGATGGGTATTGAATTGGGCAAGAATTTGAATGAAAATGAATTTCAAAGAAATTCAGATTGCTTTTAAAATCTGGTTTGTTTCATAAATGACCACCTCTTTTATTATGAAATTTATTCATTTGTAAGTGCTGACCAGTGACCCCTATTTAATTTATGCCCAAGTTCCGCCACCAATCGATATTATCCACACAAGTGAAGTCACTATTATGCAAACAACAAACTCATAAGAAATGACTAATATATTGTAGAATCGAGAATGTCAACTAGAGCTGTAAATAGGAGCCCAAATTCAAATCGAGGATTTTTAAAATCTTCTCCTTTGAGCGGAAGTAAAACTCTATTGATACTATAAAAGTCAGAGACAAATAACCACAAGGAAAGATCTAATCAAAATAGAGCAAAATATGTTTTGACAACCACTAGTGGTTTGACCTCTATATACATGGCGGTCTGACCTTCATGAAGGGGGCGGTCTGATCTCCAAGCCGGTTAGGCCTTTGTTTCAACGATGGTCAGACCGCTACGAACAATAAAATAAGTTAAAACTACAATAACCCCGGTCAAATTGCTGCTACAGCAAATTTAGGGACAAACAGTAATTTCATCCCTATTTCAAAACTGAAAATCCATGTAACTTTTGATTGATTAATCCAAATGATCAAAAAATTTTGTATGCACTTTCTCTATGATATCAGCAACCTATTCCAATCAACGATTAAGAAAATCGTTGCCAAAGTTCTGGCATTTTTCATTTGAAGGAAGGGTGCACCAAAATGATCAAAAGAGGAAAATTTTGATCTGCTCTTGCTCATGAGTTTTTGATGATCTAGATGGTCTTACATGAGTTCTCATATGTCATAGCAAGCTAGATTATAGTACAAACTCAAGCCAAAAGGCCAACAACACCAAAACTCCAAACCACGCCTTCTTGAGACAAAACTGGGCAAACACAAAACTTGCAAATACAAGTGCCTACATGGATGAAATCTAGTCTCCAAGATACATCTTCAACACTTGCATATTTTGGCATACAACAAGATCAAGGGGAGAAAAGGAAACACCAAAAACCAAGCCAAATCAAGATTTCATCATTTGAGCACAAGAGGGAAATACTAGGATGAATTTTGATCTCTATTGATACTTGGAGATAAATATTTACAGCCACTCCTTAGCCACACACAAACACTAAGGGTGACAAAAAAACTCAGCCACAAGAGCCTCTCATATCTCCCACAAAGTTCTCTCCAAGAACCGTAATACCTCTCTCTACTTGGTATGGTTGGCTTGACTCTAAACCACCCTCTCCACCCTTTTATAGTCGAGGCATATGAGAAATCTTAACCAGCACCTCTAGTTGCGTTCCATCCACTTACATGGGCTAACCCGTTAACCCAATACAATTTCGGGTATTACACAAGCACACTTCCCAAAACGCACACACCCATTAACCCACTTATGAATCAACACTTGATCCACTTCGCATTTTCAGCGCAATCAAGACCTAAACCACTTAGGCCACACTGCGGTTTTGCACACCACCACTTTTTTTTGGTATTGAACAATTTACAAAAATACTCCTCTATCGCTTTCTACGAAGTTTCCTGCTTTCTTTGTCACAAAGCTTTACCCATGCTTCACCATCTGCCATGTGGCCTCAATGACTTTCCGTCAAGTCTCTCACACGTCCGGTCGCACCGAACCGTCCTCGCTTGCAAATGACCCAAGTCACTTAGTGCACCGCATGCTTTTCCTTGCGCATGACGGTACCCAGTTTTCTTGACCGCACAGGACCTCGACTCCTTGAGCCTAGCCCTGGTCCACCTTGCTGTTACTTGTCATGTCCATCACCGTTAGCTCCCACTCTGGTTCCTCATCGTCCCAGCTTGTAACCACCACGCAAGCCTCGGTCATCTTCGGTGGTATTTCGATTGTCTGAACCTCGACTCCTCCCAAGCATAGTCCTGATCCCTTGACCGCTTGGACCTAAGATGTCTCGGTCCCATCTGCCTCACCATAACGTAGCTCTAAAGTCCTACAACCAACAACTATAAGCAAACCGCCATGTAGCACCACACAATACACAAAGTCATCAATTAACAAAATTAATCCATACAATGCACCATGCAAAATATATGCAACCAAATCACTGATCATAAATCTAGGACTAAATAATAAACACATGTGCACACAATCAACCAATCAAGTCAAACCAAATTCATCTCGCGACTCAAAAATTCCAAAACTCAAAACCTGGCCAAAAATCCCTGATAAGCCGGTTGGACCGCTTGGTCTCAGCGGTCAAATCGCTAACCTCGAGCAATTGAATCGCTGCCATGCACTTGACTCTCCATCAGTAAACTAACGCATGAACACACGCCATGACTCACACATGATGAACTTCCCCATGACTAACCCTTGCACAACACCTGCCGTGACTAACAACCAAACCAAATTCAAACAACACAAACTTCACTAGGGCCGGTCTGACTGTGGCACACAAGTCGGTTAGACCATCCAAACAGCTGCCGATCAGACCACTTGATCCCAACGGTTAGACTGCCTGGGCCGACCGGTCAGATCGGTTTTCCAACGCCGCACCAATTCAATTCACAAAATCAAAAATTCAAACTCGAGCAATGAAATCAATACATGATAAATGTTAAATACTTATCATTGACATAGGGTTACCATCACATAGTCCTTCATATATTTTTTAAGTAAAAGGCAACAAGTTTTTTAAATGAGGAAACACTGGAATTAACCACAATGCTTAGCACTAACACGGGAAGAGGATTAGGGGTAGTGAGATTAGATCCCAAATGTCCAAACTAATCCTCAAATGGACTAAAATAAACAAAAGCAGGGACCTCTTCGCAATTCCCACCACCACCACGGCCCAATCCCAGATCCACCCGGCCGTCGTCGTCGTCGTGTTCCTCCTCCGCTCCGCTCCCCCGCCCCGCGAAGACGAGATCCCCCGCCGCGTCGCGCTGGATTCCGTCGAGAAGATCGTCGAGGACTTCGCCATGGACCTCGCCATCAACCCCTTCTCCTCCGGCACCCGCCTCCGGTCAGCCTTGGATCGCACCCAACGCCCCCCCTCCCCCGCCGCTCCCCTCAGATCTGTGCGTTGTGTAATTGAGACGTGTGTGACGCTGCTGCAGGGACATGATACGGGCGATACGCGCGTGCAAGACGGCGGCGGAGGAGCGGGCGGTGGTGCGGCGGGAGTGCGCGGCGATACGGGCGGCCATCAGCGAGGGCGACCAGGACTACCGGCACCGGAACATGGCGAAGCTCATGTTCATCCACATGCTCGGCTACCCCACCCACTTCGGCCAGATGGAGTGCCTCAAGCTCATCGCCGCCGCGGGTTTCCCGGAGAAGCGCATCGGATACCTCGGACTCATGCTGCTGCTCGACGAGCGGCAGGAGGTCCTCATGCTCGTCACCAACTCCCTCAAGCAGTATCCGCCCCGCCTATGCTTACGCTCTGCATTTGCTGCTGCTGTTTTGTGCTGTTATTTATTTTGATAATGCTGTACCAAGCTTTGAGTAATCTGTAGTACTTAACGTGGGCAGAGATCTTAACCACTCGAACCAGTTCATTGTTGGGCTTGCGCTCTGTGCCCTGGGAAACATTTGTTCCGCAGAAATGGCGCGTGATCTGGCACCTGAGGTAGAGAGGCTGTTGCAAAGTAGGGAGCCGAATACGAAGAAGAAGGTACTCGTTTTGACATGATAATTTAGCCCCAATTCACTATGCAAGTATTTCCATTACAGGAGTCTGTTCCTCTGCTTCTACAGATGAAATACTTACTGTTTGGGTGCTTCAAATATTGCAATGATCATTTCATCATTTACCCTAGACTTGTACCAAAACTATGTTGTAGTTGTAAGTGGCAAAACTCGAAAAGCGTAATGATAGCATATACTCTGGTACTTTAGTATCGATAGATTTGCACTTGAACAACCACTCTTTACTTGTGGGGTGTTCTTATCGATACCATAATTATTTCAAAGCTTAAATGCTGAGCATTTTTTTGCTTGCCATTTTTATCCTGCACAGGTGTTCTTTTTCTGGTTAGCTGTGAAATATGTGTTGTGAAGAAGTATTATTGATTGTGTAACTCTTACTGTTTGTAGGCTGCCTTGTGCTCTATAAGGATTGTAAGAAAAGTTCCAGAGTTGTCAGAGAACTTCATGGGTTCTGCTGCATCATTACTGAAGGAAAAACATCATGGGGTTCTGATATCTGCTGTTCAGCTCTGCACAGAACTCTGTAAAGCCAGCAAAGATGCACTGGAGTACTTGAGAAAGGTACAGGACATGCTAGGAGCAGTGAATTTTTCTTGGAGAATGCTGTACGCATATTTTGTTTGTATTCTCGAAGTTGAACTACAACTACTAATAAATATTCACTACAACTACTAATAAATATTCACTACCTCTTTTATGTTAACATATACTGTTTCAGCTAGTTGTATTCCATATTAACTTATGTGTAAAACTTGATCGTTGTTGTTTTCATATAAGCCCTTGAAATAAACTTTCTTAAAAGAATTTCAAATTGTACCCTTAGTTTAAACTGGTTCAGCCTTTTACCCATGGCCATGGGCAGGCTCTTGATTTATAGTTCCTGCCAACCGTGTTTTTCTGGAATACCACATTTCTGTTGTCTACACTCTTGATCAATTTTTGATCATGAATAGGTTGAACATTTTTTCTAAAAAAAAATATTGAAACATGCCATACCAAGTGTCCCAAATGGTTTCTTTGAAAACTGTATTTTTCCTATTGTCATGTTTGAAGATATCTGGTTTTGTTGATTTAGTTGTGCTGCACCATTCTTTGCTTGCCTCAGTGGGTCTACGATGTTTGAACTCCCAGGCATGCATCTGTACAGTAGTATTTTGGGAATGTACCAACGGCGTTTGCTACATTTTCTTTCACCCATCTAGTTTAGCCTGTGTGCTGTGTGATAGCCTCATTGATAGGTGTCAGCAAAGAATGCAGCACAGTCCTTAATTTCGTATGATTGACTAGGAAGAGGAGATGTAATGTTTAACAAATGCTGGAAGCACAGAGATAGGCAGTAACAGTCTTTCTTTCTAGATGGGAAGCTATTCCCAAAGAAACGTTGGAATCAATACTGTAAAATTTCCAAATTAATAAGATGATTTCACAGTTGACACTGACAACTCTGGCCAAAACACTGCTTATTTAGCGCCTTTTATATTCCGCATCGGGGAAGCATTAACCTCAGTCCCAATCCCTGCTCCTTTAGACCATTTATTTGGTTATGTGTTGACACAATAATGTCATTTAAAAACATTGCTATAATAGTTTGACCATTGTTTTTATGTAACACTTGTTTCCCATGTCACGTTCATTGAAAGAAGCAAAATTTTTCTTCTGTTCTGCCTCATATCTGTATTCATCAACATTGTTATTACCATAACTCCAAGATCATTGCAAACTGTCATATTCATTTGTGATTTGTGGTAATATTGTTATTACAAAATTTTGCTGTTGCAGAACTGCCTTGAAGGTTTGGTCCGAATACTTAGAGATGTGTCCAATAGTTCATATGCTCCTGAATATGACATTGCTGGCATTACGGATCCATTCTTGCATATCCGAGTGCTTAAACTCATGCGGGTGTTGGCTCAAGGAGATGCAGATTGCAGTGAGAGTGTGAATGATATTCTCGCCCAGGTGATTTTTTTTTCATATTTGGTTTTACATGCAAAGCCAAAATTGTCCATGCAAAGCACATATGCTCTCATCAATTTCGACAACCAGATTCTTTATTATTACAAGTGTACATATTGCAATATTATTCAGGTTCTGTAAAGCAAAAATGAACTCCCTTAAACTTCCGTTTTGTGCAAGACGCGGTCTGGGCTCTGCATTCTTCAAGCGAGCGATCAGTCCTCCTTAAACTTGATATAGCCAAGGCTTTCGACAGCCTGGCCTAGATGTTCTTGCTCAAGGTACTTCACCATCGTGGATTTGATAACCACTGGTGCGACTGGATTTCCATCTTGCTGTCCTCGGCTTCGAGTTGGATCATCCTTAATGGGGTAGTGGGCAAAAAAATTGCCATGGACGTTCTTCACTTGCTTATTGACTTCGCTGTCCGGCAGGGTTCCCTCGCTCGCTTTGCCAGGATTGCTTCTCCGTGCTTCTTTTATGCCGACGATGTCATGCTTTTCCTTAACCCAGAATTGAGGCAGCTCGAAACCATGATTCAGCTTCTCGATCTTTTTGGTGCGGCGTCGGTTTGCGGGTTAACTGGGACAAATCCATTGTCATACTAGTGCACTGTAGCCCATCCATTTTTCATCTAGCAAAAACTGCAATCAGCTGCTCTTCGGCTCCCCTTCCAATTTCATATCTCGGTATCCCTCTCTCCTGCCGAAGATTAAGGTGACGCGACCTCGACCCCCTCCTTGACAAACTCTCAGTGCGTATCCCGTCGTGGAAGGTCAGTCTGCTCTCCAAAGCAGGTCGTTGGTTGTCGTCAAATCGGCTCTCTCCTCTATGGTGATCTACCCGCTCATGGCAACCATTCTCCCGGCATGGGCTCTCAAAGCAATTGACAAGAAATGCAAGGCCTTCCTTTGGGCAGGTGCGCACCTGTCGGCGGCTGGTAAGTGCCTGGTTAATTGGGATTTGGTCTGTCGACCTTACCACCTCGGAGGTCTTGGTGTACCAAACCTGAAAAGGACAGGTATGGCGCTGTGCCTTCGTTGGGAATGGCTAGCAAGGGACCAACTTGGGAGGTTATGGCATGGTCTGCGGAACACCCTCGACAATGACCTTCGTGACTTCTTCAGTGCATCCACTGTTATCCATCTGGGCAATGGTGCTTCGACGCGATTCTGAACGAACGCCTGGCTACTTGGCCAAGGTATTAGGACGATCTTCCCATCATTCTGGGAGAAGGCCCGGGCGCCCCGTCAGTACAACAGTTTAGTCTCGGACTCTCTGCTCAATTTCGCTTGGGTCAATTACTTAGCCCCCCGTTCGATGCCTCTACCATCCTCGACATCCTTCGGTTAAGTGACATGCTACAGGGCATACAACTGCAGCTGAACTAGCCCGACGCAATCTCCTGGCGGTGGCCGACGAATGGACAATATTCAGCAAGATCAGCATATTTAGGGCCTGTTCTTTTCCTTCAAAGCTGGCGGCTTTTGACTTTTGCTACAGTACCTAACTTTCAAACGGAGTATTTTCTCAAGACGGGGTCTATAAGTTAAACGATGTACACATTAAAAATCCAACATCTGTACCATCCAAAATTGCAAGTGAATATATCTCTTCGTAATCTGTACCGTAAACAGCCAAAATTCAAAAATTTCAGCCAAAAGCCGCAGCCGTTGCCAAACAGGCCCTTAGCCCTTTTCCACAGTGCAGTTAGTTTTCCCTGTGCGAAACATCTGTGGAAGAGTTGTGTTCCGCCCAAAGTCAAGTTCTTCATTTGGCTAGCATTGCACCGCCGTTGATGGACCTTCTCCCGCCTGTTGATGGACCTTCTCCCGCCTGCGTAAACATAATATACTGGCATCGGAGGTATGCCTATTCCGCGACTAGGAACCTGAGATGATTGACCATCTCCTGTTGGAATGTGTTTATGCCAAGCTGGTTTGGGTCTCCATGTTCTAGTGGCTTCGCTGTTCCCCGTCTGGCTTTTTCAGCAGCCCCATGGCAATGTGCGATCGCTGGTTTGCAGCCCGTGCTTTAGTGCCGAAAGGGGTCAGAAAAGGTTTCGACTCCTTGTTTATGTTGATTCCTTGGATGATCTGGAAGGAGCGCAATGAAATCTTGTTCAGAGGTCAGGTGTTCCACCTGCCAGGCCTGGTCGCCTCGGTGAAGCAGGGATGCTTCACTTGGTCATTTGCAGGGGCGTCTAAATTAGGTTGTTTATTGCCCAGTACTCTGTCGCCTCTGGTCTTTCAGATGTAACCACGTTTCAATTGTAACCTCGTTTCGCCACACCCCTGGTGCCTCTCGGGGCACTCTTGTATTTTGTATTCACTCTCCTTAATAGAATGAAACGCCGCTGGCGTTTTTGAGAAAAAAATGAACTCCCTCTAGTTACACTAGTCTAGTAATTTATAAGTTTTTTAAATGTACTGTAATATTGTTCCATTTAGGTCTTGCTTGGGGCACTATTACACTTGAATTTTAGAACCTGTGTGATATGAATGTTTTTCTCTTTGTTGAGGTACCTTTTTAGTAACATGTTTTTTTGTTATCTTTTGTACTTGCGCTTTTGTGTATCTTATGGTGGATAGTTAACACTTCTATTGCATTTCCAGGTTGCAACTAAAACTGAATCAAATAAGAATGCTGGAAATGCTATTTTGTATGAATGTGTTGAGACCATAATGGGCATCGAAGCTACTGGTGGTTTACGTGTGCTTGCGATCAATATTTTGGGTAGATTCTTGTCCAACCGTGATAACAACATTAGGTAAAAATTTACTCTTTCTCTTGGACAATTGATATGGCAAACCTCTTTCCTTTGTTGAAAAAGGGGGTTAAAATAGATTTTTTTCTCTGTTGAGTAAGTTTGTCTATCCTGACTTGTTCCTGTAGTATATGAGGATTGTTCTACTACTACTTATGGGTGACTAACTGACTATAAATGACTATTCTTGAATAACAAGAATGGATGGGATATTTGTATGATTGAGTTGTTTTTTTACTAGTAAAATGTCCTTCCATATATGATAAATAAAATACTTACTGTGCATACTGCGTTTTCAGATATGTCGCTCTGAATATGCTAATGAAGGCCATAGCGGTAGATACACAAGCAGTGCAGAGGCACAGGGCAACAATATTAGAGTGTGTCAAGGTATCCAAGTATACAATTATCCAGTATAATGCGCCGTGGGTTTATCCTCTTTCTTATGGGGAAGTACAAAATGCTCATGCATGTATAACTGTACAACTTTGAAATAATCTTCACCTACTATAGTTTCCTGAGAAAATGGTTTGTTCTTTTCTGCATTTCTTGAGAAAATAATTAAACATAACTAGTGACAAATGCAGATTCTCTTACTTTCCTGCATTTGTCTCCTAGTTAGGTTCAATTCATGAAGACAATTATCTCCTTTTTTCTGCTTTGTATTCCTTCCTCTCCTGAAGTGATATGTGAATCAAGAGAAAAATGACTATACCATATTCTTCTCCTTTCTCACCTTTTTGCCCCCCCATTAGGGCTTGTTGGCTTGATTGGATGCATGGGGGTTAGGCCCGCCCAATCCCTTCGGCTGGACTGGGAAATTGAACTAAAATCCCTGCCAATCTGAAGGGATTGGGTCTGATCCAAGCCTATCCAAACAAGCCCTTATATAAGTTATTGATCCCTGAGCAGGTGATTGTGTATATTTTCTTTCATGCAATTAAAAAGCTACGTTAACATACTTTTGACTTTTTTATTGCAGTTTGCCCTGTTTATGGGTTGTGCTGTTCACCTGTCACTTGTGACTAAGATTCCTAGCTCCTTTTATTTTGCACTTAAAATTTGCAATCATCTATGCACTTTCAGGATGCAGATGTCTCTATTCGCAAAAGGGCCCTTGAACTTGTTTACCTACTTATCAATGATGCAAACGTAAAGCCTTTGACTAAGGAGCTTGTTGATTACCTCGAAGTAAGTGATCAGGACTTCAAGGAAGACCTCACAGCTAAGATATGCTCAATAGTTGAAAAGTAAGTCTAGTCACAATTAATTCTGAATGAGGCATTTCCCCTTGTTATAGTCAACTTATGATTCATGGCATTTTTCTTTGAGTAAATTGCATTTTGCATTGGGTAACTTGTCTCTTGTTTCACTTTACACCAGAGTTAATCTATACTTTCACTTTGCACCGGGGTGGATCAAATAAAATTTCACTTTGCACTAGCCGAACCTTGTTTGGCTCAAACCGGTTCTACATAATGACAAGTCGATATACATAATTTTGATTGCTTTGTTCCTTTAATTTGAAATTTTGAGCCAAATAAGGTTGAACTAATGCAAAGTGAAATTTTATTTGGCCCACCCTGGTGCAAAGCAAAAGTGTGGGTTAATCCTGGTGCATAGTGAAACAAGCGACAAATCAGCTGGTGCGAAGTGCAATTTACTCTTTTTCTTTTATTCATCATCTCAACTGGCTTTTGGAAGAATATCTGATTTGCGTGTTTCATAGTTGCTCCAAAGGTTCCTGTACATCATTGTTGTTACATGTATCTTGTATAATTGACAAACAACAAAGGATGTTCGGGTGCAATAAATGGCAAAATTTTCCTTATCGTACATTATAATTTTCTCCTCCTAGATGGAGAACAAGGAAGTAGAAATAAGGGGAAACAATTTGGTTAACAACAGGGGACGATTTGGTTAGGCCTTTTCTTGTCATGTACTCTTTCCTCTTAACCATCAGAATGATGCAAAAGGCCTTAAGCATAGTTTTGTCAGGATCATATCATCATGTCAACTTAATTTTCTGGATGCTGTTATAATATACTATAAAATAGCATTTTCAATATATTTTCTTTTGCGCTGTGTTATTTAACAGGCTGTAACATCAATGTTTCAGTTTACTGCATTCTTCTGTGTTGTCCCTTGAATCTCGACGCATAACTGCCACGTGACTTTGTCTTTTGCTGCATTTTCCATGCTTTTTCTTCCTTTTTGACAATCACATGAAGCTGCCACTAACTCCTTTACCTCCCTACCACTGCTTAACCGCACCACATTTTTAGATCCATATGTGTGCTTGATGAGATGTCTACAATTTTGCTCTGGCTTTGAATATGTTTGTCTCCTGTTGTCTGTTGATTTATGGGACATTAATAGCTTGGCATTTCTAATAGGTTTTCCCAAGATAAGCTATGGTACTTTGGCCAGATGTTCAAGGTTTTATCTCTGGTATGTAGAGAAGCACAACTATGAGACATTTTTCTCTTGCTTTGGCCAATAAAGATCTAAATTTATGTTACACCCTTCTATTTCCACAGGCTGGCAATTATGTGAAGGATGATGTATGGCATGCTCTTATAGTTCTAATAAGCAATGCATCTGATCTTCAAGGATACTCAGTCAGATCATTATACAAGGCATTGCAAGCATGTGGTGAACAGGTATGGAGAAACAATTAGTATACTTTAATGTATGCCATTGAATTGCATCCTATCTGATGTCATTGAATCTCTTCTTCATTGAATTGTTTAGGAAAGTTTAGTTAGGGTAGCTGTTTGGTGCATTGGTGAATATGGTGAAATGCTGGTCAACAATATTAGTATGCTGGAAGTGGAGGAACCAATCACGGTGAGTTGAAAATTCTTGCCAGCCGTCCTCATTTGCTGATACACTTTTGTCCCAAGAAATCACTATACAATGGGAAATTCATTTTGTGGCATTACATATTCTTGTTACATTCTTCAAGAAAACAGCATCCATTGTGTTTGAACTGCTCCAAACTTAGTCCATATATAATGCTGATAAGTGATAACATTATCCTCCTAAGCTCTCTTATGATCACCTTGCAATTACCAATATTAGTGATGATTGTCACCAAGAAAAGCTACATGAACATTTTGTCACATGTCTGCATACATGGTTCACTGCAGAATTTTGGGTTTAGAGAGTGTGTCAGTTCATTGGTTCTATGCTCTTCCAGAGCATGTTGGCATTTCTCTATGTATTTCATTTAGTAGCATTGCTCTTCCATTTTACTATTGTCAAACAGCTTGGTCAATTCCTGGACATGTTCAGGTAACAGAATCTGATGCCGTGGATGCTGTAGAGCTCGCCCTTAAACGCTACTCTGCAGATGTTACAACTCGGGCTATGTGTCTTGTTGCTCTTTTGAAGCTCTCCTCCCGATTTCCACCAACTTCAGAGTAAGTTATCATTCAACTTGACCTTGTATGTTGTTGGATAACCTACAAAGTGATTCAAATGTGCTTTGCTTTTTAGCAAGAACTAGCAGAGTTTGATTATTTCAGTTGTACTGATATCATGGGGTTCTGATTGACCTGAGGTTTGTTGTAAACCAGATCCAGTTATGGTCGCATGATCATCATATTCTAATTTTCATCTCTATACTTGCACATGAACTATCTGTGCGTCCTGATTATACAAGCTTTCTATGAAGAAAAGCAATTTGACGGCAAAAAAAGAAGAGTTAGTAAGTTGAAAATGTTGTAATAACAGATCATTAGCTCCCATTTTTCAACTTTTTTGTTTAATAATCATGAGTCAGTGATCGTATCACCTGGTTTCTTTTCATGAACTCATTGTTGATCGTATCACCTGGTTTCTTTTCATGAACTCATTGAATAAAAACAAGTGTTGGCGAGCATATTGCCATACTTTGATATACTATTCATTCTTCATTTAACTTTACCTTTGGTTACAAGCATACAATGTTAGAATTGGAGCATCAACTTTTCTCCTAATGGAAACTATGTTCATATTACCTTTTTTGTATGCCTTGAAACTAATATTTTTTTCATTTAATCATATTTTTATGTAGTTTTGTGTTATCTTTTGCATGATATTTTTTTTATTTCATCATCCTCTTTTGTTATTGTGTTGCTAGGAGGATAAAAGAAATAGTTGTGCAGAATAAAGGGAATACTGTGCTTGAATTACAGCAAAGATCAATCGAATTCAGCTCCATTATACAAAGACATCAGTCTATAAAGTGGGTGACAGCTTTATCCCTATCGTGTAGACTTTCTTCAATATCATAATTTTTGTAAAAATATATTAACCTTGAGAATGCTGGTGTATGTGCAGATCATCTTTGCTTGAGCGGATGCCAGTATTGGATGGAGCTAGTTATTTGGTGAAGAGAGCTGCTTCTACACAAGCAACTGTTTCGCTTTCATCAGCTAAATCTGCTCCAGCAGGCACACCTGGAGGCTCACTTAAGCTTCCAAATGGTGTAGCTAAACCACCAGCAGCTCCTTTAGCTGATTTGCTTGATTTAGGTTCTGACGATGCTCCAGCAACTACTTCTGCCCCTACTACGGCACCGAATGATTTTCTACAGGATCTTTTGGGCATTGGCTTGGCTGATTCATCTACTGCAGGTTTTGACTCTTTACTATTTTCCTTTCATATAGATTCAGTTCTGTTGCTTCTGTGTTAGCACAAACAAAGTGATGCCTTATTACCTATTCACCTGTTTAGTGTAATAGTGCTTCTGGGTATGTGTTATGGCCTTGCTTTCATGGGGGTAAACACCGCCAATAGGATGGCTGGGCGACGATGGCGCACTTGGGGAGAGAGGAGACTAAGACTAGGATGAACTTTGTTCTTTCCTTTGCTTTTTTCTGAATAATACAGCTCCTCTCTTTATATAGATGAGGTTAGCCTCTAACAATATGGGAACTAATTTGATAAGGTAAGTATTAAATGATAGAGATAACTTAACAAACTAAATAAATACTAAGAGATAACTTAACAAACTAAGCAAATCCTAATTGATTGTTGCTAGTAGCCTTCCTTGCGTGTAGCCCCCTAATGGACAATGGCTATCCATGGGCCTGTGCCCATGACACTTCACCCCTCCTAAACAAGCAGCCTGTCAGGACCCTTGGACCTCAGGGCATAGTGGTGGCTAACCGGTTGAGGACCACCTTACTGGCGATGGCGGGACTTCCTTCTCCGACGTCGCCGGGAGGTTAGGGCGATGAGAGGTAAGTAAACTAATTCTAATATTATTACTTGCTTGCAGGGAATCCCAGTTACATCGCTATATAAGGAGCCAATACAATCCAATCCAAAACCGAATCCTATTACCAATCTGAAACTAACTCCTATTTGGAGTGCAAGCCGAAACTCGACTTAGTCTGTAAGGCTAAGCCTAAGATATGAAATAGACTAGGAAACAAACTGCATCTAAAGCTAATCTTTTGACCGACGCTTATAGACTATAACATCTCTCCCCTCCTCGCGAAGCAGCTCGTCCTCAAGCTGATAATTTGGAAAATTTTCCTGGAATTGAGATAGCGGAACCCAAGAGGCGTCGGCCACAGCAGTCCCCTCCCATTGCACGAGAACTTGGTGGTGGCCCTGTCGAATGGCTGATTTTAGTACCCGCGATGGTGTAGGCATAACACGGCCCTGATGAAGTGGTGGTAATGGAGGCGGAGTGGACGGCGGTTCACCTTGGAACTTCTTCAATAAGCCAACGTGAAAAACATCATGAAGTTTGGCAGCAGGTGGTAGTTCCAAACGATATGCAACTGTCCCAATACGTGCAAGGATCTTATAGGGTCCAAAATATTTCGGCCCCAATTTGCCACCCATGGGAACTCCGAGAGAAGCAGCTGGACGATGAAGAAGACGTAACCAAACCAAATCACCGACATCAAAAGAAATGTCGCGATGATGGCGATCGTAGTGCTTTTTAGCGTACTCTTGGGCTTGAAGGAGGCGTTCTCGAATGTCGAAGAAATTGATCACGAGCCAACAAAGAGACCTCCAGCGGCTTGAATCTGCAGCCTCGCCCTTTTCATATGGCGCAAAGAAGGTGGGTCTCTGCCAGTAAACCACCTTAAAAGGGTGTCGGTCTGAATGGAAGGATGTGTTATAGCAATACTCGGCCCATGGTAACCATTCCAACCATTGACGCGCCGATCACCCGTTAAACAACGCAAATACATGGCAATCACTTTATTAATCGCCTCGATGCATCCATCGATTGCGGGTGATAAGTGAATCTGCGGATGGCCGAATTCGACTAAGCGAAACAGGTCTTGCCAAAAGCGACTCGTGGCAAACCGGTCGCGATCATCGACAATGGAGGAGGGTATGCGGTGGAGCGCACAATCTCATCAAAAAGACTAGCAACCGTGGTAGCCGAGTAAGGATGAGCCAATGGGATAAAATGTGCGTATTTGGAGAAGCGGTCAATGACGGAGAGAATGACCGTTTCACAGTGAACACGCGAAGTCCCCGACGAAATCCATTGCAATATCGGACCATGGTGTGAAGGAACATCTAGGGATTGCAAGAGACCATTGGATGTAAATGCTCAACTTTATTACGTTGACATACCATGTAGTTCCGCACAAAGTCTGGACCAACCGCTTAGCCGTGGAACATAAAAATCATGGCGCGAGCGCACGAGGTCTTCGAATGCCTTCGTGGGCTGCGTGAGCGAAGTGAGGATGGATCATAAGGATGGTGACGCTGCGAGCACAAAGACTCTACCGGAATGAAAAATCAACCCATCACGAGACGACCACCAGAGTGCCCGGCTTACCTCTTCAATCTCGGGCGCATCTGTTGTAAGATCGGATCGATCAAGATCGCATTGCGCGATTCGGAAAAGAGTGCAAAGCGGAGATGATATAGCCATGACACGGATGTGGAGTAGTCACGGCGAGATAAAGCGTCGACAATCGTGTTGGCCGGCACGGGCGGATTCGACCAAAAGTCATATCCAAATAGTTTGCTTGCCCAATGGTGTTGTGGAATTGTGGACAATCGTTGGTCCAACAAGAATTTGAGGCTATAGTGGTGCGTGCGAATAAGAAAGGTGCGTCCCCATAAATATGGTCTCCAATGGCGGGCGGCTTGGACAAGTCCAATCAATTCGCTCGTAGTGGCGACTTAGTGTGGCGAGGAATGACGGTCGATGAAAAATGCAATGGGGCCCAAGCCTTGATGTAGAAACGACCCCGCTCCAGTTCTGAAGCATCACACTCAACAATGAAGTTTTTCGTAAAATCGGCATGTGAAGAACCGGGCCACCATCAAAGCTTCTTTGAGAGCTTCAAAAGCTTGTTGAGCGATGGTGACCACCCAAATGCTTCTTTCTTCAAAAGGTGGTAAGAGGTGCGGCTATTTTCCGAAATCTTTGATGAATTTGCGATAGTAGCAGAGAAGACCAGAAAATCCCGTAAAGCTTTAAGTGTCTTCGGTTGAGGCCAATCGGAGATTGCTTATACTTTGGATGGATCCATGGCCACCCCACCTTCCGAGATAACATGGCCCAGATATGACACTGAAGATAGGCCAAAAGAACACTTAGTTTTCTTGAGGAATAGCTCATGCCGACGAAGGAGTACAAAGACCATGCGGATGTGCTGTAAGTGTTCGGTCCAGGTGGAGCTGTAGATCAATATGTCGTCGAAGAAAACTAAGACGAAGTTGCGCAAATAAGAGTGGAGAACATCCTGCATTAATGCCTGGAAAGTGGCTGGGGCGTTAGTCAGCCCGAATGGCATAACCAAGAACTCAAAAAGGCCTTCATGGGTGCGGAATGCTGTTTTGAAGATGTCGTCAGGGTGCATACGGACTTGATGATATCTGGCGAAGGTCAAGCTTCGTGAAAAACCGAGCACCTTGTAGTTCATCCAAGAGTTCATCGACCACGGGGATTGGGAACTTGTCCTTGATGGTCAATTCGTTGAGGGCACGATAGTCTACACAGAATCGCCAGGTATTGTCGTGCTTTTGACCAATATGATGGAGACGAAAACTAGAATGATCGCGTCAAATAATGCGCGAGTGAGCATGTCGCCGCATTGACGTTCCAATTCGTCTTTACGGTGGTGAGAATGCAGGTATGGCCGGCCCAAACAGAGATGCTCCGGGTGTAACGGATCGATGATCTGGGTCGGGTTGGAGGTAGTCGATGAGGTTCCAAGAAGAGATCATTGAATTCATCCAATAAGGGCTGCGGGAGCTCGGTCTGTGTGTAGCAACACTCGCATCGGACGGTTTTTGGAGAGGCCCTGCCATTGGATCCGGCTACCTTCCAACCAAAATGCCATCGTCAAGGCATCAAAATCCCAAAGAATAGGGCCCAACGTCTTCAACCAGTGGACCCCGAGGACAATGTCAAATCCGTCCAGCTGAATCGCATAAGTCGGGATGGTGAAAGGTGTCTGATGAACTGTGAGTTGGAGATTGTTGCAGACTCCCTCACAGGCTAGCTGATCACCATTGGCAATCTTGACCCTCAGGCCTTGGCACGGGCGGAGCTGTAGGGCAGCTGCCTGGACCACCCGCTTACTGACAAAATTATGTGTAGACCCAGAGTCGACGAGTGCGACGAACTGCTGTGTGCCGATGTTCACCGCCAACTGCATGGTGCCATCAGTGGAAACGCCCGTGACAGCATGGAGGGAGATTTCTGGGGTTGGCCCTTCCAGCTCTACGGCGTGCAGCTCTGACGATTCATCCCCTGGGTCATCATCTTCATTCATGTCAATATATGTGAGGAAAGGTTGCTTACAGCGGTGCCCTGGCTGGAATTTGTCATCACAGTTGTAGCACAATCCTTTGGCACGACGATCCGCCAATTCTGTTGGTGTGAGGCGCCGAAACGGCTTTGTCGGCGATGTCACAGTGTCGTGGTGCGTGATGTTGTCTCGGGCTCGGCTTTGTTGTTGGTGCATATGTTGCCGGCATTGTGATTGGCGCCTGCCTTGGTTGTGAGTGAAGTCTCCGTGACCGTTTGTGCGCGTCGTTCGTGGCCGAGCCAAGCTCATCGCCACTGCAAGTTGCCGAGTTCTTTGGAGTTCAACATCTGTGCGGAGGAGGCTCTCGAGACCCATTGTGAATATCTGGACTTGTTGCGATGGCGATGTCGATCGGTAGCGGCAAAGGAGTGCCAAGCGGGTCGATAATCACTTACGGAACCCATCCGGCGCAAGCGAGTCAATTCTCCCAATGGATTACTCTGAGTGGCGGTCCAAACCGCGTGTGGCGAGTTCCTTGAATTGCCCCATGTTGGTGGCCGTCATCTCTTTCAAGTGAAAATACCATTGTTGGGCAATCCGGTGAGGTGGTACGACGCAAGCCAAACTTTATCGCCTTCTTGGTCTGCTCGCGGAAGAAGCGCTCACAACGGTTTATCGAGGAAGGGATCATCCACCCATCGAAAGTTGGGAAGTCCAACTTGTGGTATCGTGGTTGGCTAGGGTATGAATTGGGGGCAGAAAGGTAGCGGGAAGGCATGGTGGTATGCTGAGGGAAAGAGGGCTGCGGAGGAAAACAGTGTGGCATGGCGAGGGGTTGGCGACTGATGTGGTGGATGGCGGAGGCTTCCTGGTTCGGGGCGGATGCGGCTGGCGGCCCGTAGGTGCTGGCGAAAAGATCGCCCGGCGGAGCAGATGAAGCGGCGTGGACGGATGGAAAGGTTCCCGGTGGGGCTGGTACGATTCCTGGCGCCGAGATGGGTAGAACGCCCCGATTCGATCGCGCAAACACGGTGTCGGTCGCGATGCTATCTCGCGTCAAATCCGCCACCGGTGGGACTTGACTCGGTGTTCTGCTGCGCAATTCCGGCCATCTGCTCCTGGAGTGCCTTGAGTATTGCTGTGGGGGAGTTGGCCTCCGCGCTGGACTCGGAACCCGGCATCCCTGATACCAAGTTGTCAGGACCCTTGGACCTCGGGGCATAGTGGTGGCTAGCAGGTTGAGGACCACCTCGCGATGGCGAGACTTCCCTCTCCGACGTCGCCGGAGGTTAGGGCGATGAGAGGTAAGTAAACTAATTCTAATATTATTACTTGCTTGCACAGGAATCCCAGTTACATCGCTATATAAGGAGCCAATACAATCCAATCCAAAACGAATCCTATTTCCAATCTGAAACTAACTCCTATTTGGAGTGCAGCGAAACTACTCGACTTAGTCACGTAAGGCTAAGCCTAAGATATGAAATAGACTAGAAACAAGCGCATCTAAAGCTAATCTTTTGACCGACGCTTATAGACTATAACACGACCAACGTTCAGAAAGGCGGTGGCGGCCGCTAAGCGCTGGCGGCAGTGCCACTGGCCTTGGCCTAGTCGGGTGGTTGGGCGCGAGGCGGTCAAGGCGAGGCGGCGGCCTAAGCGCGGCGAGATGGGCGCGCGGAGGAGCGGCGGGGATGGGAAAAGACTTACGCACGAGGCCGTTGCGCCGCTGCCGACTCGCCGATTCCGCATCACCATCTTCCTCCGGACATCGCCATCTTCTGCCTCGCCTCCTCCGGCGGAGAGACATCTTCCTCGCCGTCCCACCGCTCCGTGGCGCCGCCGCGGATCCGAACTCCTGCGCGAGATCCGCCGCCGCCGATCCGGACTCCGCGCCGAATCCGCCGCCGCCGGAATCCGGACTCCGCGCGAATCCGTCGCCGCGGCTCCGTGGCCGCCGCCGAGAGACGTCGAGTGGCGGGGAAGTGCGAGCGAGGACGCGAAGTAGCGGTAGGGATGGGCGCGCGAGGCGGTGCGGAGGGCGCGCAGAGGGAGGCGGCGGGTTGGTGTGGGAATTGGGATGGGAAGGGGTTAGGGTTAGGCGGTGGGGTCGGGTCCGGTCGGGTGGGATGGGAAGGGGTAAGTTGGGTTAAGTTTTTGTGATTTAGTCCTCAGATTTTTAAAAAATACGAATAAACTTTTTTCTTAATAGATTTCTTTCAATCTAGACCTCTTTAAATATATATATTAGGCACATATATATACACGATTGTTTATTTTCGCCTACTATCCTTATTTTTAATTCGGCCCCCTAGGCGCTAGGCGGCGAGGTGGGGCCTAGCGCCTAGCGGCTTCTTGAACATTGCGAGCAGCTCGTCCTCAAGCTGTAGGGTGGCGGCTATGGCTGCAACCCAAGGTGTCGCCATGTCGACAAGAGGCTGTGTCGCTGGAGGAACGACACATGGAGACGGATTAACAAAGCGCTGATGGACTACAGTGACGACAACAACTCTCCATGATGGCTTGACGTCGTATGAGTTATCGCCGGCATGGGCAACTCACGTGGAGTAGCAAGGACACCCTTCTACCATGGAGCACAACGGTGGTAGGAGAGGCACGATGATGTCGCTGACCCCTACATGGCACCCGTCGCATTCCGCACCAACGAAGGCATGGTGTTGGTCTGCGACAAGGAGAAGATCGTGAAACCACAATGATCTTTTTTTTTGGCGAAGGCATCAATGGCGCTGCCAAGGGCTACGCTACTGGGAGAGCAACCATCACCGGTGGCAGCGGAGAAGTAGCACTGGCGGTAGAGCCGATGGTGTTAGCATCGTGACTGGCGCCAATGGCACCACTTGTTCTAGAGGTGGCGGTGGCATTGACAATGCAACTTGGTGCTGCTTCTTCGCCATGAGTTCTTCCGTGACCTCCATCACGAGCCTCATGTAGTCTTAGATTCTTGAGCGGAGCTCAGTGTAGATTCCCCTCATGGCCTTGAGTTCTTCAGTATCGGAAGTCATGGTGTGTGGCTCTGATACCAAGTTATTATGGTCTTACTTTCATGAGGGTAAACATCGCCAAGAGGATGGCTGGGCGGCGACGACGCACTTGGGGAGAGAGGAGACTAAGATTGGGATGAACTTTGTTCTTTCTTTTGCTTTTCTGAATAGCGTGGCTCTTTTTATATAGATGAGGTTAATCTCTAACAATATAGAAACTAATTTGATAAGGTAAGAATTAAATGATAGAGATAACTTAACAACTAAACAAATACTAAGAGATAACTTAACAAACTAAGCAAATCCTAATTGATTGCTTCTGGTAGTCTTCCTTGCGTGTGGCCCCCCTAATGGACCATGGCTATCCATGGGACCATGCCCATGACAGTATGCACTCACATTTCATATTTATCGAGGCTAGTAACGCATGCTTTGTCCCCTGTTTAGTGTTTGGGACGGCTTAAGATTATGGCAGTTCTATGCTTGTTTAAGCTCTCCTAAACTGGCCTTTATATTATTTCCTTAATTATACTGTTTGTGGTGCACACTGTTAGTTTGAATCTTGTTTATGAGTTTGCTTCTGGTTTATGTTAAGGTGGATCCCCATCTGCAAGCACAGATATTCTGATGGATCTTCTATCTATTGGTACATCTCCTGTACAAAATGGCCCACCACCACCATCAAACTTTAGCCCTCCTGGCCAAGGTAAAAGTAACTGTGATGATAATATTTACATCTTTTTCCCCGGTTTGTCATCTGTGCTCAACTGTTTAACACCATGCAGCAGAGACTAAACCTGCTCCTGTTGCACCTCAAGTTGTGGACCTTCTCGATGGTTTGTCCTCAAGTGCACCTCTTCCTGGTCAGCTCCTATCACTTGATTATCTAACACCATGCAGCATTCCTAATCATTATGAAATTCACTGTTGCTGTACTTGTTTGCTCACCAGATGAGAGTACCGCTTACCCATCAATCACAGCTTTCCAGAGTGCAACTTTGAAGATCACCTTCAATTTTAAAAAGCAGCCTGGAAAACCTCAGGAGAGTACAATCCATGCTACCTTTACGAATTTGACATCTACTACATTCGCAGATTTCATCTTTCAGGCAGCTGTACCAAAGGTAGTCATTTGAACTCTTGTTTTTGTGATTACTTCTGATACTCACACTCCCTTTCCAGCAATGGAATTCGTCATAAATATTTAGGATTTAAGAACCAACTATTTTTGTCTGGTTTATTTTCTATGGCAAATTTATAATTAACTCGAATGTTATTGGGTCAAAAGCCATCTATGTAACTGGTCACTTATTTACCTTTTGTTTTTTGCTGATAGAGTTTGAATACTAGGTGTTTCATCTTAAAAGAGTACTTTAATCTGTCCTCTTAAGCGCCATCATCATGGCTGATATGCGGTTCAATTTTCTTTTGGGTCCCTTCAAGATCATTATTTAAAATGTGTATAAAATGTTATTTGCAAATGGCAAGGGAGTGACAGTTTGCATCGTCATCATGGTTGTAGTTTGTTTTAGTGGTTACAGAACTTGCAAAATACTAGTTTATTTCTCTATCCAAATCTGCATTTCAGTTCATCCAGCTGCGTTTGGACCCAGCTAGCAGCAGCAATCTTCCGGCCAGTGGAAATGGTTCAGTTACACAAAGCCTCAGTGTTACTAATAACCAACATGGACAGGTATTTGGATATATGTGCCCTTCAGAAGGGATTTTGACCTTTTTCTGGTTTTATTTGGCTACTGGTATTTGATAAGCTTGAAAGAGCCTATGTAACCATTAACTCAGTTTTTGCATGGCCCTGCTAAATGATTATAAATCAAGAGCTCATCCATGTTTGCCAAGGCTACCTGCTTTTGGCATGTCTCCTGCTTATCTGTTACACTTTTGCCTTTGTGTCATTGATATGTCTAGTTTAGTTATATTTCAGCTCTTCAAGCTAGGATGGTCCTTTTTTGGAAGTCTACTGACTTCTTACATGTATCAAATAATGAAACAAAAAATTATTCAAAAAGAAAAATATAGTACTACTACAAGGTGTAACGTGTTGTGTGCACTTGAATAGCCAAGGTGGTTCATTTGCATATTCGCACAACCACCATGGGTAGTTCTCAGTTTGGAATATACTTCTGTTTCTGTATGATACTATGATCCATAAGTACCTTGCCCTGTTTGTTGGGAAAAAATTTAGTACCTCACCTCCTAGTTCTACTTGATATACATGAAGGCTGAGTAAAAATCTGTTGCTCTCTGATGTGCAAATGAGCTCTATCTTCTATGTTGGTGTCTCTAGAATTAGTTTTGTTTTCTGTACACAGTCCAATACTCTATACAATGGTAGGCAAGCATTCAATCCATTACTAAAGGTTGCCATAGCCAGCCCTACCATCTTTCCACATAGACGACTGTTTAATACACAAACAGGGTCCTTAAAACATCGAGGATTCTTTTCTAAAGATGACTTATGTTGCAAGTTCACGGTTCTGTTCTGTTTTGTTTCCATTTCGAGATCTGATATTGAATTTTTACTCCACAGAAACCACTTTTGATGCGTATCCGGATGTCTTACAAAGTGAACGGTGAGGACAGGCTGGAACTAGGGCAAATCAACAATTTTCCTGCTGGATTGTAGTGCCACCTGTGTCTATAACGTTGTGATAGCTCTTTCAAAGTGCTGCAGGCAAAGGCGAGTTTTCCTTTTCTTCACCATTGCTATCCCTTTCGCTTGCCAATTAGTGAGTTATGTAACACTACTAGTTGGTTTTGGCCATTCATTCTTCCTTTATATTGTATAGTAGCTGGCAGCTATTAATGATATATCTGCAGTTTTGCTAAAATGTATTCATATGTTGGTGTATATCACGCTTGAGGATAACCAAAAATTTCAGCCTCCCCCTCGTTTCAGGCAGCAAAGGGATATGTTGTATTATGCTATTCTTCAATGTAATTATTTGTTTTTGTTTAACCGAGCTCATAGCCTCCAACAGGCTTATTATGCGCACAGTTCAATCTTTTGTTGGAACCAAGCTTCCAAAACCCGGTACTGGCCTAAATCCCAGCGGGGGCCGGTACCGGTTCTCGGCCGGTTACTGGCTGGTAATTGGAAAAACCAAGGAAAACCTGGTCAACTTTTAAGTTTTAGAATTTGAATTTTAAATCGGTAACCGGAAAAACTGGTCAGTTGCCGTCTAAAGAAACAGAGAAACCGCTAAAAAACCGGAAAAAGTGCTAAAAAACCAGGAAACACAAGAAAAAGTTGAATTTAGTATGTTTCGAAATATATTTAACTTATACAATAGGTAATCTAGTATAAAAAAAGGTTTAAACTAACCTAGGAAGTGCATTAATAGTTATAAAAGACTCACAAATATAAATGCACTTTGGAAAAATCTGGTCGATTTTTTATTTCCTGATACCCACTGAGAAATCCGGTTACCAGCGGTTACCGTAGTTTTCTGAACCCTGTTTGGAACATTACGCAATTATGCGCATAGTTCAGGCTTACTTTTTGCACAAAATTTCCAAACCCTTTTATTCAACACTTGGTTGTGGTTTATTCGATGTCTGATTGCACATTACACAATTACTAGTAAGGTATTTGTGTTTTACAACGGTGTCCTAATAGAGCATGATCAATATAATAAAAAAATGTCCTACGGGTCTGTTTGGAAGAGAGGATTATTCTAAGAATTTTTAGTATTTAGGTCAAATAAAGATTTCGATATAAATCCCCTTTACAAACAGGCCCTCGGGTTTCTGGAGAATTTTTTCAATCCAATCCAAAACTAACATGAAAAAACTGCATCCAGTCCAAAGAGCCCCAGTCGGGCTTGCCACCTCCACATGCCAATCCCGTACGCTAGTCAAGCTTGCCACCTCCACATGCCAATCCCGCCCGTTCGCGAGTCATTACTCCTGGATCCTTGAGCTATCAGTTTGTGTAACACATTGCACTGGATGAGAACATTTCTTACTCAGGACATCGAATTAAACTACCTAAAACTATCATTCATGCTGAATTATCATACTTGCACAACGCAACACCTAAAACACATGAAACCTTAAAAGAGTCTCGGAAACTAACCACCCATCCAGTACAAAACTCAACCAATGGCTGAGCGAAAAACCACTTACTAAGGTGGATTTCGGCCGTTGTTCCGGATTGATGACATTGATTTCTAGCATTAACAGCAAGCGTTAGATCAGTTAAATGATAGGAAAAATCTTTCCCTTGCATGAACTGGATCTATTCCCTTGCATGAACTGGATTTATATATGAAAAGCATTGGAAGTGATAATTCGTAGTGTAGTGGTTATTTACAGTGGAAATATAGAAAACATGCATTGCCTATCAATTAACATGTACCATAGATGGCTAGTAAATTGCATTTCTTTCACAGTATGGTAGGTTATAGCTTCAGATATCGCAACTGAAACGGTACTGGCAAGGTGTATCGAGAAACATGATACCTGCAAGAAACAATTCATTTAGACAAATGGTGCTCACAGGCATTATGCATGAATTTCAATTATTTACAAAATATATTCACAAATCTAAGTATCATATCACAAGGAATAGACAACATAGACTTCAACCATTTGCAAATCTAAATTATATGTCACAAGGATTATGCATGAGCTATAACTATTTGCAAAAAGCATTTGCAAATACTAGCATTATGCTAAATAGAGCTAAAGCAAGTGAGATTGAGCTATCACACATGATGAGACTCAAACTACTAAACATGACCTTTCTTAATAGTACAACAACCTATACTAGCAATTCGGTTTTCCAACTAAATACCAAGACAGGTAAAAGACTAGAAACACATCCTTAGTTAAGCTAATTATGCCTTTGCCTTGAATATCCTCTTGAAGCTTAATGACAAACATCCTCACTTCAAGTCGAGTCCTTGTTTTGATATGCATCAACCCATGATGCATTCTTCACTTGCTTTCCATTAACACATGATGTGTCTTCTCTTGTCTTGATGATCACCTTATGATCATCTCTTCGGGATCTTGACTTGATACTCATCAACATATGATACCATTCTTCATCCCTAACATTGACTTGATAATGATCAACTCATAATGTCATCCAAAGTCTTCAACATCGTGGGACTTTACCATTCAATTTATGAAAAATGCTAGTCCCATAATATGATTATCATTAATTACTAAAATATACTATTAACTCATAATTGTAGGTCTAGATTTTTCAACGAGAAGGAGGAGGCATCGACTGTTGCTGCGGAGGAGGGGAAGAGGTCGTCGAGGCTGACACCGAGCCTACAGAGGAGGCTCTAGAGGGCAGTGCTGGTAGAGGAGAAGGAGTGTGGGAAGGGGGCGACAGAGTCATCATTGTCGGGGGTGACAGGGAGAGAGGGGTTGGAGGTGGAGAGATTGGGGTCCTTGCCCTTGTCGGCGACCAAGGCATGCTTGGCAGCAGAAAGAGGGAGAGGGGTCCATCGCGAGCGTTGGCACGAGCGCGACGATGGAGGAGTGGCAGGAGCACTTGTGTGCTGAGGCGAAGGGTGAGGTTGAAGCTAAGGAGGAGGAGGAGGCGTTGCGCTTGCGGCTGCGTGTTTCCATACAAGCGATGGGCAGCCGGGAAGGACGGCTCGCGATCATGCGTAGGCAATGAGTGGCATCGATGGATGGATCTGCGCTGCAAAGGATCGGATCATATGGGGATGCTCGTCGGAGCCGAAGCCAGCGATTGATGGATCGGCCGATGAATATGGGGGGGATGGCTGCCTGGTGGGATTGGGGATTTTAATCTAATTTCACCGCTCCGCGGGGTGGGGGTGGGGATAGGATGACGATTGCCGATAATGTCTTGGCGAGATGGTTTTCAATCGGGGTAGAGGCCAAATTGTTTTCTTTCAATTTTTACACGCCGGTTTTTGGGATGCGGGTTAGGCACCCTGTGTGTATAGGAGAGGAGGGCAGTTCGATCGTGTAAGAGAGAGAGAGAGGAGGGGAGGCGCACGAGATAAATAGTTCATATTCTATCTTATAGCCAAATCGGACAACTGCGGAGAAGGGAGAGGAGAACGGACCACGAAATTACACAATTATTCAGGTGTAGTTTACCATTTACATCTTGAAAACTATTTGGGATGGGTTCTTTTAGACTGTCTTGTGTCTTTTGGCTTCTAGCTATTCACAAGAAAGATTACGAAGAGAGACAGTCATATATGATTTTAGCTGATATAGCTAAAGTCAGTACAGTGTGTACTATAGTTAACTAGTAGACCTTACTTTTAAAAAAATACACCGTTTAAAAGGTAATTATTATAGCAAAAAGTGAAAAACCCAGGCCTAAGCCAAAACGAAATGTACAGATTAACTTGGTCCTGATTTGATGCCCCTCAAGTTTCTCTGGATTCTCCGTAAATATGATCTGGTAAGCACCCGAGCTTTTTCGAAATGAGATTATCTGAAGTTGCAGTATGCAACTTCAGAGTGCAGTCACGGAATCTCAGCCGTCCGATCTGAAAAGAACGGCCCAGATCGGATTTTGCTACAGTAATAATTTATTGTAGCTACAGTAAATTTACTGTAGCAAAAATAGATCTGGACCGTTCTTTTCAGATCGGACGGCTGAGATTGTGACTGCACTCTGAAGTTGCATACTGCAACTTCAGAGAATTCGATTCCGCTTTTTCTGGGTACATCCCGTGAAAGTTGATGCCCTATCCATGACCGCCATATACATGGCCATCCATCAGAGTCAGCATCAGACTGATCGCACACTGCAGCGTGGTAGCATCAGCACCATTCCAGAATAGTTGGTTTCATTGCTCCAGTGGTAACAGCGTTCAGAAGCCTTTATTTTGTCATTTGTCCCCTTGCGTTGCATGCCTTTGCCTAATGTATGTTAGTGTGCGTTAGTGTTTGGTTGGTTGCTAGAGGAGTAGTAAACGGTATGTTCTTTTTTTTTGCTGTGACTTATATTTTTTTGTTACGGCTTGTGGTTTTTGGTTGTTTGTATGAGAGATTATAGATTAACTGAAATTCACATGTGACTTTTACTGATATAAATGAAGTTATTATAGTATGTAATATAATTAACTAGTAGACCATTATCTTAAAAGAACACTTCATTTTTTTAAAAAATTAGTTACTGTAAAAAAATCAAAAGCTAAAAAAGAACGGATCTAAGAACAACTCCTTTCCGCTCAAAATAGATATCATTTTAGCAAAGATAATTTTGCTTCGCAAACACATGTGCTTTGTTTTTTTTACGCAACTTTTTATTAATTCTGGACCAGAGGGAGTACACGACGACCAATCACTTGCACTTACATCACTGGGGTAGAATAGGCTTTTTCATAACAAGGACTAGCAAAATCATGCGAAAAGCATATTGAATGCACAGTGTGATGGCGAGGGATCCTGCCATCTCATTGAAGATTAGTAGTATTATTGTTCATTTAGTAGCAGATACAGACACATAACCACGCGTAGGACCAGTGCGTCACATGCAGCTGCAGTCGCAACGATTAAAGCCGCGGAGACTAAACGATCGATACGTCTTGTACGTTAACTAGTAGCATATACTGCTATCTATCGCTTTCGGGCGTTCGAAACGCTCCAGTCCAAGCAATAAATCAAGACATAGTAAAGTAATTAATTAATTAATTAATTAATTAATTAATTAATTAATTAATTCATATTCTTGCGCTTTAGCCTCGTCCAAACAGTTTTTGCCTTCTGATTTTTAGTTTTCAGAAGCTCAAAGCTATTTAAAACGCATTGATTTTTTTTAACGTGTTCTTTCTTCGCAGTATCTTTGAAGATATAACTGGTTTTTACTTTTTCTTTTTTATTTATTTTTTAATTAAATATGTGAGAACAAATTAATAGTTCTTACAGTGCTATTTTAATTAAAAGTTATTAGAAAAATCGAATTGATCGGGGCCTTAACGTGGCCTTAATCTTGATCACCAGCAGAATCTGCGCCCAGATGCGTCCACCCTACCTGTCCCGGAAGCCATTACTTCTCCCGTAACATCACATTACTTGCACTGTCAGTTAAGGCTCGAGACATCTCTGTTAAGTTTCAATTCTGAATTTTAGTAGACTCCGATAATTTTCTTCCAATTCGTCATCAACAGCCAATAATCATGTTCTAAAAAAACTGAAGCCACTAGAAGATGGCTCTATTGGATGTAGTTGGGCAGGAAAATTGCAAAGCTAATATAGGACAGAAGACCTGAATTCTGAACCGAACTATGGGTGCAAATAAACGATCGCTTCCGTTTTACAAATCTTGGAGAACACTTGAAGATAAAGCAAGAGTAGTGCTACAATATACACGCACTTGCTTTGCTTGCTACGGCAAGAATCTACCAGTAAAACAAATTCTTAATTCGATCAGTTCTAGCTAATGTGGCCTAGATACTGAAATTAATTCACTGTTGATGTGGACTTCTCTTTTGGAATTGGTGGTTCCAAATTTCGCCCAATAATTCTACAGCGATTTATTATTACAGAATAAGTCAAGTTATAAGCAAAAGACACAAAGTTCGTCATGAACCTAGAAGCTAAAATCAAGTAATCAACAGCACAAGCACATGTAAACGAATGGCTATGAACAAATCAATAAGCAGTTAAAAAGACGAACAAATTAGCTCAAGATAGTTTGCAACACACCACAACAAAATCATCATTACCCACGTAGAATCGTTGTGTCATGAATCCCCGGTACTTCTCCTCGGCCAGTGCAACCTGCCGTCCACCGCCGGCGAGTCGTCGGACGCGAGCACCGGGAGCTTCCCCCTGCCGTTCCGCGGCCACTGCCAAATCTTGGACACCGAGAAGCTGTCGCCTTTGCTCCCCGCACCGATCTTCTTCCCCTCGATGGCCTCGTTGCCAGCCGGATTGGCGCCGATACCTCGCAGCCTCACCGCCGCCCTGCCATTGTCGTCGCCGTGCCGCCTATGGACGGACACCTGCAAGCTGCCCTCGGCGAGGACGTACTGGTAGGAGCCCATGGAGTAGCACCTCCTGGCGTCCAAGCTGCTGCTGCTCGTCTCGCCCTCCTCTCTCGTGACAATGCCGCCGCCGCCTCCGGCGTTGACGTCGTGGACGGGGCCGGCCGCCCTGGACAGGTTTTTGAACTTGCCGAGGCGCACCGGGAACACGGCGTCCTCCTGCTTCCAGTCCTCGGCCATCTCGTCGAACGCGGCGTCGAACAGGGCGGCGGCGTCCGCGCCGAGCGCGCACCGGCAGAGCGGGCACGTGGAGTTGGAGAGCAGCCAGGTGTCGATGCAGTCGATGTGGAACGCGTGACCGCACAGGGGCAGCAGCCGGAGCCGGTCGTCGCCGGCGAACTCGCACAGGCAGACCGCGCAGTCGAACGGCTCCTTGGCGCCGGCGCCGACCACCTCCCGGTAGAGGAACACCGGGAGGGCGTCGATGACGGCCTGGTCCAGCCCGGCGTCGTGCAGGTGGAACAGCTGCTGCAGCTGGCCCTGCAGCGCGGACTCCTCCGTGCCTCCGCCGGCCGCGTCCACCTCCGCGGCGCCAGCCTCCGCGCGCGCGCGCGCACGGGCGCGCCTGAGCAAGAACCGGACTAGGAGGTGAAGCAGCCCAGAGACGAACAGCACCACGGCCAATATCACCACGACGAACACCACTGCAGGGCTAATCCTCAAAGCACCGGTCGCCGTCGAGCCGTCGTTCCCGCCGCCGCCACCGTCCTGGTTCTTGAGTTCTTGGGCGAGGAAGCGGCAACCCGCGGCTAACATCTTCTCCTCCTCCTTGGCCGGTTTGCTCTGGGCAATGCGCTGCTCATTTCGCGCAATAAAGCTCAATGCTTTTGAGCTGAACACCAGTTGTTATCTCCTGGTTTCTTGCAACTTGCAACAAGCGCAACAAGGATCCAAGCTATTAGGCGATGGGGGAAAGGCCAAAGCAAAGGCTTGTGAAGTGTGACAAACCCATGTTTATATGCAACTGGGGCACAGAAGCAACCAAACCAAGACCAGCGAAGCAGCACAGGTGGCTGCTTTGTGAGCCCAAAGGTGAAGGGCTCTCGTGCCGTTCGGTAGAGCTGAAATAAACTGACTTATAATTAAAATTATACTATAGCTAGTTAAAATTATAATTTAACTGATGATAATTTATTTGACGCAACTAAATTTAAAAAATTAAAAATAAAAAACAGATTAGACCATCACAAACAACACAAACGAATACGGTAAAAAAGGATAAAAAGCTAAAAAAACCCGAGAAAATAAAATTTTAAAAAAATAAAAAATAAGTCAGAAACTAGAAATTTAACACAAAATAAGCGGAGCTTGAACTGAATGAAGGCTTCTAGTCTTCTACCAATAGTAGAGTTCTTTTCTTGAACCTTTCTGCCTCTGCAAGGTTGGTACCGTGTGCTTTTCTCTCTTCTTTGGGTTTCATTTCAGACTTTGGATTTGACCTTGGATTTGGTATATTGTGGGGGGGGGGGGGGGGGTGTTTCAGCAGATAGGGGCCATTTTCTTGTGCATCAACAAGCCAAGGCACCGGTGCAAGGACCCGGGCCTATCGGGATAGCTTATTCTTTCCTTTATTCCCCCGTGTGATGTAAACAAAAGGGTGGGAGATCAGAAGAATCAAGAACGTGTCACTGAGTGAGAGAGAGAGAGCAAAGAGAGGAAAATGATTGTGGCTGGGGGCTGACAGTGATTTTTGTGCAATGTAGCCTGCTTGCTCTGGCTGGTACTGTTTTAGTAAGTACAATAGTATAGTCAACTAGTGGCTATAACACTTATCTATTTCATTTATAGTCTTCAAAAAAATAGTTCATACAATAAGGTAGCTATTACAATAACTATTTGACCCCATGTGTAAGAGAGTGAAATGTATATTTTTACGTGCTATAGCTAGCTGTAATTTAGTAGCTAGCTTCCTTCTCTCTCTTCCTTTCTCTCTCTGCCACGTAAGATTTAGTTGATATTATATTTGCTATAGCATATTGACTAAGATTTATTGTACCTGCTCTCAGTGGTTATCGTTTTCCCTGAAAATTGGCGAAGATTTTCTTATGTCATATGAAATCAGTAGCATTACGACATTGTCCGACCGAAAAATATTAGAATTGTGAGATGGACGGATGGAGTGGTCGTGTACCACTGTCTACAGCTGCTACCTCAAAATTTCTCATCCGCCTTAAAACTGTCCAATAAAATGGTTCATGCGTTGAAGGCGTTGTAACGCCCCCCTTTTCCAGGGGCGCGTACGGACACGGCATTCCGTAACTATCCAAGCATGAACAGTTATGGAGTGTCGCGCAAGAGTATACCATCGCATGCTTACAACAAAAGTCCAGCATATACTTGACATAAGGATTAACATCCAGGGTTTTTACAATAGGCGTGCAAGCCCAAAGCATATTTACATTACAAAAGACTTCGAGAATCCGCTCGAGGCGCGGCGAGACCTACGACCAAGGGTCCTCGTCGAAGAAAAGGTCCTCGGGACTTCTTCAGCGGGAGACCTTCTCCTTCGCCTTGATCCTCTAAAGATTAGATTTAGCAAGCCATGAGCCAACCAACCGGCTCAAGAAATCCCAAAGGATCTTAACTTACTACATGCACTAACTTCAAGGAAGGGAATATATTTGGTTTATTATCTTTCGGTGGATGCGATTTTATTTGCAATCATTTTAATAAGACGGACTCAAAACTTACTTCTTAAGATCTCGGGGTTTTCAACAAGAGTTCATTAACCAACCTAAACAAGTTAAATGTTTACAAAACTACTTAAGCTTTCTTCTTTGGAATCACCCAAGTGACACACTCCAATAGCAGGAGCACGGCGTATTCGAATACCATTTATTTGACTCTGCGAGTTTGCTCGGCTTTACCCACACGATCCCTTAACTCCGCTAAAGAGTTAAGAAAGCCGAGTCGTTTCAACGCTCGACTCTTTATATAGGCTCTACCCAGTAGAATTCACTCAGTGCAGCTCGCTCACACACACACACAAAGAAAAGAAAACGGTGCCGCTTGAGTGAACTCTACCGTTGTTAGGCACCCAATCACGGCTTGCCTAACCTCACTGCTAAACCTCCTCCACGCCACACTGCGAGTTTCAATCGAGTTGAGCGGCTACTAGACAAGTGTTGACAAGTCAACTCCTGTGGTTTGAGCGGGTTCTATGACATTTGCTCAAAGCATAAGGGTTTTAGTCCTTAATTTCACATGGTCGCAACCTCACGGGCCCGCGACCCAACCTAGGGTAGCGGTGGCGAAACCGTCTAGCGGCGCACCTCAACCCCACTTACCCTACTCCAATCCTAGGGTAGAGATGGGCGAAACCGTCTCACGGCGCACCACAATCCCTTACCCTACCTTGTGCCCGCAATCACTCTCCGCTCTAGGGCACGGTGTCCCATTCCACCCTACCCTAGAGTCGGGTTTGCAAATTCTATTGGCCCGCAGCCACAGCCTTATCAGTACAAGACTTTGCATGAAGATAATAATCTACAGTTATCTAGATTAACAGATAATTAATTCTAGGGTTTCAAAGGCATGGCTACAAATTAAACATGGCATTTAACGGTGATAGGATTAACTACATAACAAGTCATTCTAAACATTTTATTTTATTTCAAACTAACATTTCACAATTAACATAATGCAAATAGCATATTAACATATATGAACAGCATGGGTTTCAATATGATCAAAGGATTTGGGACTTGCCGTCAATCCGAATGATTTCCGCTAGCTCGAACGAAGAATCTCCTGGCTCCTGGGTCTGCAACTGAACTTCCGGAGACTCCGACACTAGCGCAAACATACAAAACAGAATTAAATCCAGCTTGAGACTAATCAAGCGAGGGAAAATAAACTATTTAAAAAGGAGTAAATTGCATAAACACCCCAAATGGATTTTTAGGAATTTAGGTGGGGAGAATCTGTGGAAATGGAGTTCACGGAGGGTCTGGAATAATATTTGGAACAAAGTGGTGAAGTTTGGGAATTTTGGGATTTTCGTGATTTTCTAGGATTTATTTGGATTTTAGGATTTTAGAAATGAATAAATCCTGGAAAATGATTATGCACAGATGCTCGGGCGGCCCATGCTACGATGCGGCCCACTCGAGATTCAAGCGGGCGGCGGCGCACGCGCACGCGACGCCACGAGCGGCGCGCGCGCGGCTCGCGGCGGCGCGCTCCGGTCGGGATGGCGACGCGCGTGGCGTCGCGGATGGCATCGGCGTGGGAAACGCGGCGGGCGGGATGCCGTCACGGTGGAGATCGGACGGCGGGGGCGAAGAAGAAGCGAAGCGGCGGTGAGCTGGATCGGGCGGTCGAGGAGGTGGGGTTATGATCATCGGACGGCGGAGGAACGGCACGCAGGCGGCGGTGCGAGGATCGGAGGCTGCGATTTGAAAGCGCCAGGAGGAGGGACGGCGGGGATAGCGCCACGTCGTCGTCGTCTACCTCGGCCGGCGGGGCGGCGAGCAACGGGGTGGCGGAGCTGCGGTGCTCGGCGGCGTCGAGGGTCCCAGTGGCCCGGGAGGGCTCCACCGGCTAGAGTTTGACTCGGGAGTCCATTTTAGGGTCTTGGAGGCGAGGAACAATGGTGAGCGGGGGAGAGAAGGGGTAGTTCGGGTGCTCGGAGCGAGAGTCGCCGCGCGAAATAGCCCAATCGGCCGCGACTACAGGAAGGGATCGGGAGGCTCACATTGGGAGTGGCGGCGGAGGCGGGAGGCGGCGAGAGAGCGCCACGGGAGCTGGTTCGATGCGGAGGAGCTGCGGTGACGGCATTCCACGGGCGAGCACTGCCAAACAGAGTTACAGCGTGATCGGCACCGAGGAGGAGCTCGGGGCGAAAACAATTGGAGAATGGGGAGGCGGAAGATCCGCTGCGGGTCGCCGGCGCGAGGGAGAGACGCGGCGGAGCCTCGGCGACAGCGGCCGATTAGCGGCTTCGGGAGAGGCGGGGCGGTGGGAGGTGAATGGGGTGCTGGGAGTGTTCGGGAAGCAAAGGAGAGGGGGAAACCGAGGTGGGGTATTTGTACCGGGCGGAGGAGGGCTCCTTCGGGGTGAAGGCAGCGGCGAGCTCAGGGTCAATCGAGGCATGATGGGAGCAGTCGGGGCGTCTCCTCCGCGAGACGGCGGTGGCCGGCGGCTGCGCGGCGTTTATGGCGGCAGGGACAGCACGGGCGGGGTGGAGCGTGGCATGGGAGGCGCGCGCGCGCGTGAAGTGACGGCGGGGCTGCCAGTGGGGTCGAGCGCGAGAGGATGGCGCCGCGTGGCGCGAGATGCTGCGGTGGTCGGGGCAGCATGGCGGCGGGAGAGCGAGGCTGCGGCGGGCGTCCGCGCGCGAGGAGGGGAGCGCGCGCCAAAGCGGCGAGCGCGAGAGGCGGCGGCAGCGTGCGCGAGGCGCCACGTTTGGACCGCAGCGGCGGTCGGCGCGCGGCGGCGAATCCGGCGGCGCTGTCGCGCGCGCGCAGCGCAGCAGCAGCAGCGTCGCGCGAGGAAAGCGGGGAGGGAGCGGGCGCCAGCGGAGGGAGGAGGAGACGTCCGCGCGGGAGGGGGCCGAGGAACGGAGAAGGCGGAAAGAAGCGGGGCGCCGGAGAGAAAAGAAGACGCCCGGCCCAGAAAGGAAAGCGGGAACGGGGGAAACTTTCCCAAAAAGGAAAGTTTCTGAAATTCACCCAAAAACCGGCAAAAATTCACAAATTTTTGGATTTTGAAATTTTGGGGCTTTTCAACCTACCCCCCTTAAAAGAATCTCGACCCCGAGATTAACTTGGTCCAGGGAGTAAGTTGGGGAAATCTCATTGCAAGTCGATTCTCGCCCAAGTGGACTCATCCATTGTGTGATTCTTCCACCGCACTCTGCAAAATCGATATTCTTGTTTCGAGCCCTCTCGATGTTTCAAGTATTTGTAGTGGTTCTTGACATCGTGCAAATCATCCTGTAATTCAATATCGACAATGGCACCTCATCCGTTGGTTGGCGTAGACACTTTGAAGTGAGATCGTGGAACACATTGTGCATTCTTGACAAGTTGGGTGGGAGCTGCACTTGATAAGCTACTTCCCCAACTCTTAGATAATCTGAAACGGTCCCACATATCTTGGTGCTAATTTGCCTTTAACTTGAAATCTCTTAATTATTTTGAATGGAGTGACTTTGATGTAGACGAAATCTCCAACTTCAAAACTCAAATCCTTCCTACGGTTATCTGCATAGCTCTTACATCGGTCTTGTGCCATTTTGAGTCCATCTCGACAATTCTAACATGTTCTTACGTGTCTTGAACAATCGAGGACCAATAAGTTGTCGCTCTCTGTTTCGCCCAATTCGAGAGGGTTCTGCATTTTCTCGCCATAAAGTGCTTCAAGCGGGCCATTTGGATACTAGCTTGGTAACTATTGTTATATGAGAATTGAGCGAATGGTAAGCAAGTATTCAGGCTGCACCATACACAATAGCACAAGCTCTCAACATATCTTCCAAGATCTGATTCGTTCTTTCTGTCATCCATCCGTGCAGGGGTGATAGGTGAAATGAAATTCAAATCGGTGCCCATTGCTTCATGTAATTTCTCCCGAACTTAGATGTAAATTGTGCTCCTCTATCCGACACAATTTTCTTTGGAACTCCATGTAGAGTTACAATTCGGTCAAGTATAACTCAACAAGTTTATCTTTCCCATACGTTTGCTTGATCGGGAGGAAGTGAGCCACTTTGGTCAATCTATCGACAATGACCCAAATAGCATCATATCCTCACGAGTCTTGGGAAGTCGATAATAAAATCCATGCCGATCTTGTCCCATTTCCATTCGGGTATTGGCGGAGGTTGCAACAATCCCGATGGTTTCGGTGGTCTATCTTGATCTGTGTGGACATCACATTTAGCTACATACTCGCCACTTCCTTCTTCATCCGGTTCCACCAATACTTCTTCTTCAGATCTTGGTACATCTTAGTACCTCTGGGTGAATTGAGAATTGGGACGAATGGGCTTGCATACAATATTAATTCCCTTAACTCTTTCTTGTCGGGTATGCAATAGCGACCACGGAAGGTGAGGATTCCATGCTCGTCTATCGTATACTCGAGAGTCTCTTTCTTCAATATCCTTTTCAGTTTTGAATCTCTTCATCTTCATCTTGTCTTTGCTTTAATCGATCCATCAAGAATGGTTGAATTTCTAATCTTTGTTTCTTCACCTTGTTCTGTGATCACCAAGTTCATCGTATTATGTCCCTTTGCAATTCGCGGATACTCGATTTGCTAGTTTTGCTTGGACGAGCCTTGCGGCTAAGGCGTCGGCAACTACATTGGCCTTGCGGGTGATAATCAAGATCAACATCATAATCCTTTATCGCCCACCATCTGCGCTGTCTCATGTTTAATTCTCGTGTGTAAATAGGTACTTTAGGCTCTTGTGATCGAAAAATATCTCACATCGATTCCCAGGGTAGTGCGCCAAATTTTTAGTGCATGCACTACACCGCTAGTTCTAAATCGTGTGTGGGATAATTCTCCTCATGCGGCCTCAATTGTCTTGAGGCATAGCGACAACCTTCCGTCTTGCATAAGTACACATCCCAAACCTTGCTTTGAAGCATCACAATAAACACAGAATTCCTTTTCCGGATTAGGCAAAATCGGACGGGCGTGGTTGTCAATTTGGTCTTTAACATCCGAAAACCTTCTTCACATGCATCGGTCCATGTGAATGGCATCCTTCTTCAATAGCTGAGTGAGTGGTCGAGAAATTTTCGAGAAGCCTTCAATGAATCGGCGATAATAGCCCGCCAATCCAAGGAAACTCCTTACTTGATCCACGGTCTTGGGTTGTTTCCATTCCATAATCGCAGATATCTTTTAGGTCGACCTTTACTCCATCTTGAGATATGATGTGACCCAAGAAAGCCACTTCTTTTAGCCAAAACTGCACTTGTCAAACTTTGCATATAGTGATGTTCCTCGGTCTTGACAATACCATGTGCAAATGTTATGCATGCTCTTCTTCACTCTTGGAATATATCGAGATGTCATCAATGAAGACAATCACAAATCGATCCAATTGGTCCATATGCACCGAGTTCATAAGATTCATGAAATATCTTTGGCGCATTGGTTAGACCAAATAACACGACCGTAAATTCAAATAATCCATATCCGTGATGAAAGCCGTCTTCTCTCGATCTTGCTCTCGGATTTTAAGTCGATGATAACCCGAGCGCAGACGATCTTGAAAACACTTTGGCACCCTTGAGTTGATCAAGCGGTCATCAATTCGGGAGAGGATACTTGTTTTTGATGGTGACAGATTCAAGCCTCGGTAATCAACACACATCCTTAATTCTCCATTCTTCTTTTCACAAATAAGACTGGGCTGACCACTGATGAAGTACTTGGTCGAATGAATTCCTTCCTTGGAGTTCATCTAGTCGCTTCTTCAATTCTTTCACTCACTAGTGACATTCTATCTTGATGTTTGGCAATTGGCTTGGTACGGTATCAATTCAATAGCAAGTTCCACTTATCTGTCGGAGGTCTTCTGGTAATTCTTAGGAAAGACATCTGGATACTCTTGTACCACCGGTACTTGATTAGGTGTGGCTGCTATCATGTTGATCATACGCTTCTTAGCATCTTTTAATACTTCTCGATCTGTCTCTACTATCACTTTCGACCTTGAAATTGACCAATGACACCATCTTGATCTCACGATCTACCTTGCCTTTGTTCTTGGCCAACCAGTTCATGCCCAAAATGGCATCTAATCTGTCATATCTAGTTGCAACAAATCTGCTCTAAAATCTACCCCTTGGATTTTTATACTGAGTCCCGCACACCCATTGTGGGACTCCATTCTAACCCCAGGGGTCTCAACCACATAGGGTCTTGGTAAAGCAACAGAAGGCAATTGGTTTCTTGAGGCAAAACTCTTGAAACAAATGAATGTGTTGCACGAGATCAAACAAAATCAACGCAGTATGGAGTTGATTGGAAACATACCAACAATGATGTCGCTAGCCCTGCGCGTCCTCTGCCGACACGTGGTTCACCCTTGCATAGAAGGTGGATGCAGTGCGGCCTCTGCCTCGGCTTTCTTGACGTGAAATTGGTGTGCTTACCGAGAGGCGGGTCCATTGCTTTGATCTGTAGATATCCTCCCTTGGGAGTGCTAGGGCTTGACTGCGTCTTGTTTTCTTGCGGTTGCTGATTTTGGACTTGCAGTCTTGCCGCATCAGATGGCAAGTTCCTTCTAGGACATTGGTCTCTATAGTGTCCAACTTCTCCGGTGAAAACAAGCATTGGATCTCTTTGGGCAGCTACTAGCAAGATGATTTCCACCGCAGTGGGACATGGCGCTAGTGGCAAAGGAGAATTATCTGCTTTGTGATTGGCGGATCGAGTCTCGGTAACCTCACAAACGGCGGGAGGATTGGGATCGATATGAGGCGATCCGATGTCTGATTCGTTGAGCATTTTGTGAAGAGGATTGGGATTTGTGTACTTGCCTTACGCTTCCTATAGTCCTCCATTTCTCCTCTAGCTTCTTACGAGGTGATTAAGGCATTCACCATGTCATGTAAATCCTGGAACTTGAGCTGAAATATGAAATTTCGAGAGACTGCGTAATCCGATCCCGAATCTATTCATCTTCTTGTCTTCGTCAACATCTTACAGGGCAAACTGGACAAATGGTTGAGCTGATGTAAGTACTCCATAACGGTGCGTCCTCCTTGCTTAAGCGCAAGAAATTCTCGGCGCTTAGCCTCCATGGCGCTATCTCGGTATGTGTGCCTTGCGGAAGGCCTTTGAAAAGTCCTCCCAACTAATGTCTCGTTGCGTAGGGTGCGTTGGTAGTTAATCCACCACGTGGTCGCAGACCACAATCGATGGGATGCGTACAACACCTTCTCTTGGTCATCGCATCGAGCTGTTTGAAGCTTTCTCTCACGTCCACAAGCCAATCTTCAGCTACCGTAGGGTCAGCGGAGGTGGAGAAGACCGGTGGGCGTGTTTTGAAAAATCGCCCATCGGGTGGAAATTTGAGAACCATCCCGAGGAGCATTACTCCCACTAGGAACACTGGAGGATCGGGTTGCCATCTGTTCGAGAAGCCGAGCTTGCGATCTAACACTTTCAAGATATTCGCTCTCCTTGATATCGATTCTTTTCTAACATTTCAATAACCTTTGCAAGTGTGTTCAGTGGTGGCAGTGCACCACGCTACTGGTCCGACAAATGCGCCTCTTGCTCTCATCTGCTTATTGGGAACTTGAGGTTAGATTTGCAGCGGTTTTATAATTAAGAGTAGGTAAGTAAGACTTTGAATTTCAAGGTAAGTATAGGGTGAGCAGGGGTAAGTGCGAGTGAAAGGGACAAGAAAGCTTTGAACACACGTATGAAATCACCGATAATTTAGACAAGCAACATAAAGGATTAATTAACATAAGTTCCACAATAAAGCAAGCGATGCAGAGACCACTTAGGGTTCGAGTGTGCACTTGCATTACATACCAAAAGTACAGCTATTACAAAGGGTCGCTACCACTAGCGTCAGCGTCTACTCCTCCTGTCCCAGTCTTTGGGAGGGCAAGCGGGCCGCCGGCGGGCAACCGCACGGTACTCTCCGTGGTCATCGGCCGGCGCTGCGCCTAGATCGCACTGTGGAGCACGAGGCTGGGCGCTCGGCTCCTCACCGCTATCCACGGCCTCGATCTCCTCAAAGCAGCGGAGAGAGGCTCGAGCCGCCGAACTGCTCTCGAGCCTCCCAGAGCTGCTCTGGAACCTCTGGACTCGGCGGCGCGCTGCTGTCGTGTGAGCGATCTGCTGTGCCCAAAGGACGGCGATGCCGCGGCGGGATCGTCATCCACCGAATCGAGGCACGGCCGAGGCCTCGGCGGCAGCTGCGTGGCACCGTGTCGAAGGAGTGAAGGAGAACTCAAGGCGTAGTAGTCTCGCAAGTAGAACGCAGCCTTACGGGCGCGCGTCTGAATCTGCGTCGTCTCGGTCCATCCTCTGGCGACGAACTGCGCTCTGGTCGGGGCGGATAGGCGGTGTGTAGGACCACCCACGCCTTCCACTCGTGAGCTGCTCCCACGGTGCGGCTCACGCACTGAACATCCGGGCTGCAGTGCTCCTCGAACCAAGGTACCTCCTCATCTCCCAAAGCTTGTATGGCCATCCCTCCATACGGTCGGTCGGGAGAAAACATAGTGCACCATCTGCAGGAAACGGAATTTTGAAGTTAGACAAGTAAAGCAATAAACACTTTGCATAAAATAAAACTTAAGCAGATTAGACTAAGATAGAAAAGGTAGCACAAGAGAGGAAGAAGACAACAATAATACTTATGTTTTTCAGTAAACCCTTTTACAACTTAAATTAAATTTTGCGATAAAATCGCTTCCTAGATCGCCTTAGGTCTCAACCTACGGTCAAAGAGTCTCTCGATACCACTTCTTATAACGCCCCCTTTTCGGGCGCGTGCACGACACGGCATTCCGTAACTATCCAAGCATGAACAGTTATGGAGTGTCGCGCAAGAGTATACCATCGCATGCTTACAACAAAAGTCCAGCATATACTTGACATAAGGATTAACATCCGGGGTTTTTACAATGGGCGTGCAAGCCCAAAGCATATTTACATTACAAAAGACTTCCGAGATCCGCTTTGGCGCGGCCGAGACCTACAGACCAAGGGTCCTCGTCGAAGAAAAGGTCCTCGGGACTTCTTCAACGGGAGACCTTCTCCTTCGCCTTGATCCTCTAAAGATTAGATTTAGCAAGCCGTGAGCCAACCAACTGCTCAGCCAAATCCCAAAGGGATCTTAACTTACTACATGCACGGAACTTCAAGGAAGGGAATATATTTGGTTTATTATCTTTCGGTGGATGCGTTTTATTTGCAATCATTTTAATAAGACGGACTCAAAACTTACTTCTTAAGATCTCGGGGTTTTCAACAAGAGTTCATTAACCAACCTAAACAAGTTAAATGTTTACAAAACTACTTAAGCTTTCTTCTTTGGAATCACCCAAGTGACACAGCTCCAATAGCAGGAGCACGGCGTATTCGAATACCATTTATTTGACTCTGCGAGTTTGCTCACTTTACCCACACGATCCCTTAACTCCCGCTAAAGAGTTAAGAAAGCCGGTCGTTTCAACGCTCGACTCTTTATATAGGCTCTACCCGTAGAATTCACTCAGTGCGGCTCGCTCACACACACACACAAAGAAAAGCGGTGCGCTTGAGTGAACTCTACCGTTGTTAGGCACCCAATCACGGCTTGCCTAACCTCACCGCTAAACCTCCTCCACCGCCACACTGCGAGTTTCAATCGAGTTGAGCGGCTACTAGACAAGTGTTGACAAGTCAACTCCTGTGGTTTGAGCGGGTTCTATGACATTTGCTCGGCATAAGGGTTTTAGTCCTTAATTTCACATGGTCCGCAACCTCACGGGCCCGCGACCCAACCTAGGGTAGCGGTGGCGAAACCGTCTAGCGGCGCACCTCAACCCCACTTACCCTACTCCAATCCTAGGGTAAGAGATGGGCGAAACCGTCTCACGGCGCACCACAATCCCCTTACCCTACCTTGTGCCCGCAATCACTCTCGCTCTAGGGCACGGTGTCCCATTCCACCCTACCCTAGAGTCGGGTTTGCAAATTCTATTGGCCCATGACCACACCTTATCAAGACAAGACTTTGCATGAAGATAATAATCTCTGATTATCTAGATTAATGATAATTAATTCTAGGGTTTCAAAGGCATGGCTACAAATTAAACATGGCATTTAACGGTGATAGGATTAACTACATAACAAGTCATTCTAAACATTTTATTTTATTTCAAACTAACATTTCACAATTAACATAATGCAAATAGCATATTAACATATATGAACAACATGGGTTTCAATATGATCAAAGGATTTGGGACTTGCCGTCAATCCGAATGATTTCGCTAGCTCGAGCGAAGAATCTCCGGCTCCAGGTGCAGCAATCGAACTTCCGAGACTCAGACACTAGCGCAAACATACAAAACAGATTAAATCCACTTGAGACTAATCAAGCGAGGAAAATAAACTATTTAAAAGGAGTAAATTGCATAAACACCCCAAATGGATTTTTAGGAATTTAGGTGGGGAGAATCTGTGGAAATGGAGTTCACGGAGGGTCTGGAATAATATTTGGAACAAAGTGGTGAAGTTTGGGAATTTTGGGATTTTACGTGATTTTCTAGGATTTATTTGGATTTTAGGGATTTTAGAAATGAATAAATCTGGAAAATGATTATGCACATGCTCGGGCGGCCCATGCTACGATGCGGCCCACTCGAGATTCAAGCGCGGCGGCGGCCACGCACACGCGCGACGCGCCGAGCGCGGCGGCGCGCCCACTCGCGGCGCGCTCTCGGTCGGGATGGCGACGCGTGGCGTCTGGATGGCATCGGCGTGGGAACGCGGCGGGCGGATGCCGTCTGGTGGAGATCGGACGGCGGGGGCGAAGAAGAAAGCGCGGCGGCGGTGAGCTGGATCGGGCGGTCGAGGAGGTGGGTTATGATCATCGGACGGCGGAGGGAACGCACAGCAGCGGCGGTACGAGGATCGGAGGCTGCGCTTGAAAGCGCCGAGAGGAGGGACGGCGGGGATAGCGCCACGTCGTCGTCGTCTACCTCAGCCGGCGGGGGCAGCGAAAAACGGGGTGGCGGAGCTGCGGTGCTCGGCGGCGTCGAGGGTCCCCGTGGCCGGGAGGGCTCCACCGGCTAGAGTTTGACTCGGGAGTCCATTTTAGGGTCTTGGAGGCGAGGAACAATGGTGAGCGGGGAGAGAGGGGGTAGTTCGGGTGCTCGGAGGCGAGGAGTCGCCGGCGCGAAATAGCCCAATCGGCCGCGCTACACGGAAGGGGATCGGAGGCTCACATTGGGAGTGGCGGCGGGAGCCGGGAGGCGCGAGAGAGCGCCACGGGAGCTGGTTCGGGCCTGCGGAGGAGTCTGCGGTGACGGCGTTCCACGGCGAGCACACAGCCAAACAGAGTTACAGCGTGATCGGCCACCGAGGAGGAGCTCGGGGCGAAAACAATTGGAGAATGGGGAGAGCGGAAGATCCGCTTACGGGTCGCCGCGCGAGGGGAGACGACGGCGGAGCCTCGGCGGCGCGGCCGATTGGCGGCTCGAGGAGAGCGGGGCGGTGGGAGGTGAATGGGGGTGCTGGGAGTGTTCGGGAAGCAAAGGAGAGAGGGGAAACCGAGGTGGGGTATTTGTACCCGGGCGGAGGAAGGGGCTCCTTCGGGGTGAAGGCAACGGCGAGCTCCGGGGTCAATCAGGGCATGATGGGAGCAGGTCGGGGAGCGTCTCCTCCGCGAGACGGCGGTGGCCGAGCCGCGCGGCGTTTATGGCGGCGGACAGCACGGGCGAAGTGGAGCTGTGGCATGGGAGGAGCGCGTCGCGCGCGAAGTGACGGCGGGGCTGCCAGGTGGGGTCGGGCGCAGAGGGATGGCGCCGCGTGGCGCGAGGATCTTGCGGTGGTCGGGGCAGCAGGCGAGGGCGAGAGCGGGAGCCGCGGCGAGGGCGTCGCGCGAGAGAGGAGGCGCGCCGCGCGGGCCAGCGCAGAGGCGGCGGCGCGTGCGCGCGAGCGCCACGATTTCGGACCGCGGCGGTCGGCGCGGCGAGGCGAGGCGAATCCGGCGCGGCGCTGCTCGCGCGAGGCGCAGCGCAGCACGCGCGCGCGCGAGAAAGCGAGAGGAGCGGCGCCAGGCGAGGGAGGAGGAGACGTCCGCGCGGGAGGGGGCCGAGGAACGGAGAAGGCGGAAAGAAGCGGGGCGCCGGAGAGAAAAGAAGACGCCCGGCCCAGAAAGGAAAGCGGGAACGGGGGAAACTTTCCCAAAAAGGAAAGTTTCAGAAATTCACCCAAAAACCGGCAAAAATTCACAAATTTTTGGATTTTGAAATTTTGGGGCTTTTCAGGCGTCAGACGAGACACCCGTGCAAGTGCGTCTGCCACCCATATTCTTACGGTCCAGATCCCAGCCCATGTGGCTGTCGATCAGCCTCGGAACTGAAACCACATCATAAAGAGCGCAAAGGGACCAGTCTTGGCCAAGTTCAGAGTGCAAGCTTAAACTCATTTTTGACTCAGTAATTCAGTATGTACTCTTTACTTACTATTATTACTATTTAGGTCATGCTTGAAACTCAAGAACTTCACCAAAAAATCATAAAAAATGTCATAGAAACCAGATCAATTCACGTGTTCTAAACAGGGCTGTACTAAAATCAATCGAATTCTCTAGGTAGGAAAAGAAAGACATTCCAACCAAGATACACCTACCTCGCATAAATTATTGGAGAAGCTCAAACTCGTAGGAAGGATATCAAATCGTGGTGCTACCCCACCGTGGTAGTGTGGTGTTCCCGGTTCCTGGCTCGTTGACGACGGTGTCAGGCAGGCGGCGGCCACGCAGGATTGGGTGGGCCGCCTCGTGCCGTGTCGTCCAGCAAGTGTGATCGAATCCAGCATCCATCGATCCATCGGCTTGTTGTCTGCGGCTTTTGCTTTCCTTCCCTTTTCACTACAAAAGACGCCTTTTTCGCCTCGTCGCGCTGCCTGCCGCGCGCCTGCGTGCGCCACGGAAAGCGGGGGGCGCTGCGCACAGCGCGAGGCGTGAGGCAAGCGTGCCGCGCGGCTGCTGCGGCGGGCCGGAGGTGACGTGCGGGGGGCATCGTTTTCACGCTTCGCCGCTTCGGGCCTGTTTGGCACATGACAAGCCAGGCAGCTTTTGACTTTTGTTACAGTACCTAACTTTCAAACGGAGTATTTTCTTAAGACGGGATCTACACGTTAAACGTAGTACACGTTAAAAACGCAACAACTGTACGAGCCAAAATCACAAGTAAGTATCGGTCTTTCCGTAATCTGTACCGTAAACAGCCAAAATTCAAAAATTTCAGCCAAAAGCCATAAGCCGAAGCCAAAAAGAACAGACCCGCGATCAGGCTCTTTGCTGCGAACTGTTTGCGTACGTAGCACTTCAGCGTATTTGAAACAAAACAGAATTTTGCAAAGAATTCAAATTTGCGTTTTGATTTTGATCTCTCCTTATCCTTAACCAAAATTGCACGAATCTCAACCCAACCCCGCCCCTAATCCCTGCCGACATTGCGTGAGCGGAGGAGAAACTACGCGACACTGTTCACTGTCAGATTTTTCACCGCCGCCCGACTTCTTTCTTCGTGCCAAGCCGTTCGCGCTCTCCCGCGCGCCGCTGCCACCGTTCAGTCAAGACTCCGTACAGCCTCGTCTCTCCCGCCTTGACAGCTCCTCAGTCGCCCTGAACGCGTGTCAGCCAGCCGGCCGAGCTCCGCCACCTCCCCTGTCCTTTCACGGCCGCTCCCTCTCTCAGCCGACCTGAGCCATGCCAGTGCCTTTTGACCGCCGCCTCTCTACGCCCAAGACAGCCGCATTTCCACCAGCAGCCTCGAGCCTTCCTGATGGCCGCCGCCATTGATCTTCCCCCTCCCCGGTGCCAAACCACCTCCCGACCTTATTTAAGCAACCGGACCCCTCCAAAGCACCGTATTGAAGTCTAGTGAGCTCTCTGCACCCCCCCAATTACACCATCGACCGGAGTATCGCCGGCTATCACCGAGAAACCTCAAAGTGAGCATGAATTCAATTCCATTGATTTAGCCAATCGCATTTCAATTGCTTGCGCCCACAGCCTCCTTAAGCTCCTAGGAACCTCCCCGAACCAACACCTTAGCTCCCTGAGCCCTCCTCTTCTTCGCTGTTGAAGCTCGTCGCTCGGCCTTGGAGCCTCACCGTGGCCAGCTCGCTAAGAAGCTCTCTAGCCCAAATCGCCGCCACTTGGACCCCCCTGATCACCCCTAGATGGTTAAACATCCGCTAATTTTAGGGATAGTCGCCCCTATAGCTCCCAAGCCATAAAAAACCGTATCGAGCTTTTGAGCTCGCCGCTGGTGAACATCGGTCCCCCTAGCCGCACCAACCCCAAAAATGAAACCCTGATGTCTTCGGGAACCCGTCCATAGCCTCCAAACCCATCGCAAAACCCTACAGCTCCACCAAGCACCGTCGCTTTCTTCCCCTGTTTCAGCGCCGTCGTGCGAGCGGGAGGAAGAAGATGACCCTGTTCACCTGGGCCGAGCGGAGGTAGGCCAAAACGACCGAACGGATCGGGCCGCCAATCACTGTAGCGACCGGGTGAGCAAACGCGCGAACGAGCAAGCGGGCGGCACTGTAGCATGCGAATCACGTGTTGTGTGGACAATATTGGGGAACCATGTAGCTATCGTATGTCCGATCGTACCACTTGTCATGCTGCCAGAGGTACGAATGGTCCATGGGTGCGTACATGTCGCATTGCACCTCGCAGTCTTAGATAGGCAAGTCGACATCGCTATCTGGGATATCATGTGTCTCGAGCTGTCTCCGTGATGAGGATGGATGTGTTGTGCTCTGTTGTCCCCCCCACACACACACACGAGGGAGGTCTGGCGTTAGGTTGCCTTCGCAATGAAAATGAAAGTAGAGTAGTGTCAGCATGAATAGCCTACACGAAGATGACATGTAAGAAGAACAATGAACTATGGTATCATGCCAATTGTAGTAAAATATGAGTTGGAAAATATGAGCAGTGCACTGCGCGGACGAGGAGTGCTCAAAGTTAGGGCGGTACGTCGAGGAGCTAGGACGTGTAGACAAAGCTATGGATGGATGATGGTACGGTTCACCCCCCGGGGATAAACATGTCACTAGGACAATCGCAGTTGATGACCCTAGTGCATGTCTGGCATCCTCGTACAAGTTATGCATGGACGCTAGTACGTGTTCCAAGGTGCTCGAACGTCTATAGCATAGTGCGACACCACCCTCGAACACAATACGGTGAAGCTGATTGTGCTGCAATGACGGACGAAATATGTTAGTCATGTATGCACAATAAGTGTAGTACAAATACGAACTTGAAATCTTTTACTGTCACATTATATCATGCCGTATTGTTCTGTTGGGTCTAGTGCCAACCTATCAGTGTGTGTGCCCTCCGATGGAGGCTACGCGGGGTGCCCATTAGCCTACAATGGTACATAGGGTACATGTATGGGTTGTACGGCCATCGCTCCTGCTCAACCGGTGTCCTCGCCGACTGCTCCCTGGCCATGGTCCACGGCAGCTATATCGCCCTCTAGTCGTCGCTCTTCCATCTGATCTTCATTTGCCTGGGAAAAAAAAGGCCTGATATGCAACGGTTATTTGAGTGTGGAAATAAAGGATAAACGAATTGTACATAGCGTAGAAATTAAAGCAACAGATTGTACGAAAAGAGCCAATAAACAATTTTACTTACAGGTCTCATGACTTGGGGGGGTTGTAGGGCTCCGCTATATGGAAGAAGACGAGATGGCAAGTCGTAAGTCAGTAGTCCCGGTCCTACTTGCATTGCTCTGACAAACCAAAAGACACTGTCTTAGAAATGAACTATGAGGTCCACACCGTCCACACGGCGCTATCCTCGTGCAAAGTCTCAAGCGTGTTGTGGAACGTCAAGCACGCTAGCCATGATCTCTTCCCAAACTATCCTAACTCGCTAGCAGTCTAACGAGTATCTATGGTGACTCCATCCATCAGGCCATCGCCATCGTCTGCACCGTAGAACCATGCTTTTAACTAGTATGGATGCACTGCACTCAAAAATATGGCTAACTAAGAGCAACTCCAAGAGATTAGCCAAAAGAAGTATCTAAATTTAGTGATTTAGCTATTCTCTAAAATGAATCTCACCAAAAAAAAGACTACTCTAACAGGCTATCTAAACTAGAGGGTACGCGGTGGGTTGCGTACGTGCAGGAATGGGGCGCAGCGTGCGGGAAGGAAACGCTGACCGCGCCAAGAGGCTGGATGGTGAGCGAGGTAGGCTATCTAAAAATAGAGAGCGAAGGAGGAGGAATGGAGAGTTACTAAATTTGAAAAGTCATTTACAGAGTCTGTTAGAGACGTTTTATCTCTAATAATAACCAAATTAAACTGCTCTCACGAACGCAATTATATTGTAGCATGATGTAGTTGATGGATTTTTTCTCCTATCGGCATTAATCGTGCCATTAATGGCTCGATTGTGACTATCCTAGTTAATGAGTAGCGAGTGAATGTCCAAGGACAGCCAATAATTCAAGGTTCTGTGTGGAGTGGGTTGGCCGCTTGTAAGCAATCACAGGAAAGTCGCCTTTGCTGAAAAGATTGGTGATGGTACAGTGCTAGTACTCCATAATTTTGGAGAAGGTACGATACCTAGTGTGTGAATGATGAACAGTGACAAGTTACTAATTCTCAACGTTATGCTAAAGATCCGGCGGCTTTTAAACATAGACGAACAATTTAGATATTGTAGTGGTTCTACTGAAATGTTGCCGGTGCTATTTGAGAATATATGTATTGCAGTAAGGACGTCAGATGCCTAGACAGTAGTCACTCCCATCTGAGAATGTTCCCGATTCTTCTTTCTACTGTTGAGATTTGCTGGGTAGAATGTGCGGCGTTTTCTAATTGCGTTTTTGGAGTGCTGACTGTTACTTATATCCTTTCTTATACATAGTAGTCTTCATATCCGATTAGAGTTTATCAGATACGAAACGATCGTACACGGTATCAAAAACGAAGAAAATAGATCTCGTAGAGAAAATCAAAATAACGACGTTGAAGCAACCATGGTGAAAAAAAGATTTGGTAAAGTGATACAGACCAACTAGTATGCTAGCTGTTACGTAGTGGTGGTCTAATCTTCACAGTATGAACAACGGTGAGTTTCCCCTTTCTCCTCGCGGTAGCAATGAAGATTAGGGTTTTCTTTTGCGCCGGTTAAGAACAAGTGCAGCAACCAGCTCTCCTCCTCGAGGTATTAGATGAACTAGGGTTTCAATAATCCTCTTTCCTCTTTGTAGCCAATGCAATTAGCAGCAACAGTGGCGCGAACAATGAGATAGATTGCACTAGTAAAGGGATGCACGAACTACAAGCAATCAACCAAGCTTCTCTAACCGTGGGCAACAATGGCTCACAAATTGAGAGAGAAGAATCGTGTATATTCTATGGGCAATCTTAAGAACAAGGTGTTCTTGCCTTGCGCTAACTTCAGTAAACCCTAATTGGAAAAATCTCAACAAGCAAGCACACAATGGCGCCACAAACCATCCATGGCTTACCTGTATTTCTCAACTCAAAGCAATCTCGTCTAAGATTACATGGGGTATCCCTTTGGCTTCATATTGGTGCCCATGGCACGGCCACACATGCACACACAATGCTTGACTAAAGGCCCTACGTGAGTTCGGCTAGGAAACTGAACTGGACTCAATTGCATTTATAATTGTACGTGTTTACAAAAAAGGACTCGAACTCTCTTGAAAACCGACTCCACTTATCCAAAAAAACAGACTCCTCCAATAAAACGACACTGGTTTTTGAAAGGAACTCCCAAAAAATCAGATACAAACCGACCATATAAGTTCAGCCAACTAATGCACGTACAACTTGGACTCATCTAGACTAGGAAACAAACTCAAGAGATAGAATCCGACTCAAAGGATGGAAAACTTGGATTGGAAATTGTTAAGTGCCGAATCCAATTCAAATTGAACTAATGTAGAATCCGTGCGAGCGTCCCACTTCTTCCTAGCTCAAAGCCGACTTGATCTCCCTTTCTTGGCTCCCAACGATCCTGGCTCAGTTTCCTGGCTTCATATGGCAAGGATTCTTCCTGGCTCAAAGCTGACTTGATCTCCCTTTCTTGGCTCCCCACGATCCTGGCTAGGTTTCTTGGCTTCATACGGCAAGGATCCAGATTCACACAACTTGGAGTCCAGCTCCCATGCGCTACATGGCAATCATACTCCCTTCTTTCTTCACACATAAGGTAAGCTGCCTTCCACCGATCACACCTCCCACACAATTCCCAAGGGGCTTCCTTCCCACACGGCCACATGCTCATGCACCCATGTGGTCTCCCTTGGCCCATGTGCTATCCACACGCCCGAGACACCATGCGTTGATTGCCCCCCATGCAGCCCAAACTCCATGCGCTGATCACTTGGCTTCCCCTTATGCGCCGCATGGACTAGGGTTTGCCTCCCTTGGCCTGCCTCTCCTCACACCCTCTCGACCCCATCTCCTTGACTCAATTCAGCACCAATTGGTAAAGTAATTTCAGGTTGTAATGTGGGTTCACAACTCAAAGTAGCAAAGGTACTTAGTGTCGCATCACGAAGCTGACTACAAATTCCTTAAGCACAATATCAAAAGAGTACAAGGGATTATCGTTCTCTCACAACTCTCTCGAATCCTTGTTCTATATAAGAATCTACTGCTAAAAAATAACCTAGCATATAATCCTCTTGTGCACCTATACCTTTAGATGGGTGGCTTCTTAACTTTATTGCTTAGTTGTTTGAATTATTTATGGCCATCCATATAGGTTTATATAGCCCCCTAGTCCTCCTCCAAAGGAAAGTTGGAATTCTACTAAAAAAGAAATCCTACTCTTATTAGAATTCATCTAGAACTCCTTTATAGCGCATCTTTCTAAATATAAGAGACTACAATATACTAACACTGACCTTCTTTGCTCAGAGTTAGTCCCCATAGGGGATGCACCAACTTTAATCACAGTGATGTGGTGCATCTGGGCCTCCGGAAATAAGATTGCGCATGAAAAGGATGTTAATGCTTCTTCTGGATCTATGGAGTACATCAAGGATATTTTGGGTACTCTGGAATTGCCGAAACAAGTGACAAGAATGTGAAGAAAAAGAAGAAACATGTTTGGTCAGCTCCCCTGACTATTGAATAAAAATCAATGTGGATGGCACAACGCCGAGCTCGGACGATGTTGCAGCCTCAGGGGTGGTCGTAAACAGAGCACAACAACTGATCGTAAACCACTTACGACCACTCGTATGCACTGGATAGAGGTGGTCGTAGCCCTAGAAGATTTTCCAGCTGCCTAGGACCACACAGCAAGTCGTTACGACCACAACGCAGGCTGCTACGATCATGAAGATAGACGATTCGACCATCGCTCAAGCCAGAGAGAGCGCTACGACCATGACAGACCTGGTCGCTACGACTTACGACCACTCAGACAGCGTGCTACGACCATGACAGACCTGGTCGCTACAACTTACGACCACACAGACAGAGCCCTACAATCATCGCTCACAGTCAGTGGAGTCTACGATCATCGACCACGGCCAGTAGAAGCTACGACTATCGACCACAACTTGTCAAAGCTACAACTATCGACCACGACCAGTCGAAGCTATGACTATCGACCACGGTCAGTCGAAGCTATGACTATCAACCACGGCTAGTCGAATCTACAACTATCGACCACGGCCAGTCAAATCTACGACTATTGACCACGTAGTCGTAGAACTGGCTGCCGACTGCAAAGACACACTGTGGTCGTATAGAGTAAGTCGTAAAAACATTTACGACCACAAAGTTGTAAACTCAACCGCCGACCACAGAGGCACACAACATGGTCGTAAAGAGCAAGTCGTAAAAGTTTTTATGACCACCAAGTCGAAACAACACCTACAACCACCAAGTTGTAACAACGGCTATGATCACCAAGTCGTAAAATCAACTGCGACCAACGTGGTCGTAAACTCGACTGCGACAACGTGATCGTAAATGCCACTACCGACCACAACGCTGCCGACAGCGTGGTCGAAAAAGCTACTGCCGACCACGTGGTCGTGAGAGCTGCTGCTGAACAAGTCGTAAAGGCTTAAAACCTTCCAGAAAGAGCACAAGCCTCAAAAACCAAACTCAATCTCTCTAAACCAAGTGTCAATTACTTATCACAAACATGGGGTCACTTCCACATGGTCTCTCAGTTCTTCCGAGTCGTTTTCCACCCCGCGTGTGATTACGACCGCTCATTGGTTCTCGACCACGCTGGTCTTTCGATTGCTCTTTGATTTTCGATCATTCATTGATAGTTGCTTTCACCGGTCGAAGTTCAGATTGGTTCGACCACTCTGGTTACGATCACTAGTTGATCGTTGACCCTTCTGGTCAAATTCTAAAGTGTTACGACTTCTCTGGTCATCGATTACTCAATTGGTTTTCCGACTACAGCTTCTGGACATTGACCATGAAGGTTACGATATCGATCTTGTCTGCGTTAGTTTTCAACCACTCATTAGCCCTCAACCACGCTGGTTTTTTGACCGCACACTAGACATCGACCACGTCAGTTTTCGACAACGTTGGTTTCTACCATGTTGGTTTCGACCACGTTAGTTTCTACTATATTGATTTTGATCATGTTAGTTTTGACCACGCTAGTTTCGACCATGTTGGTTTATGACCACGTTAGCTCAGTTCTAAGTTCTCTCTGGATCTTGAGTAGAGTTCTCATCCGAGACTTCATAGCTTTGTAGCTATAGGAGTAAAGGATGAGTAAATATTTGAAGAGAAAATTTAGGGTACCATTCACCCCCTCTCCCTCTGTTATCATCTTCGATCATACAGTATCACATCATGGGACCAAAGCAGTTTTGGTCCAATGTCATGGCCGTAAGTGGTTAAACTAGTAGCATGAGTAGTGAGTGGCTGACCTCGCCGTCCTCGTCATCTGTGGCGAGGTGAAGGCGCATCTGCTCCGGGAGCTTGGCCGACTTGAAAAATAAAAGTTTATAATACTCTTACAAATTAATTATTTCTATTTTCATCTTTCTATTGCCAAAATATTGTATTGTAAAAAAAAGCCTTGCTCGGACCCTCGTCAAAATGCTTCTCACTTATCACTTATTCACCTAGTCACCTTCGGTGGTAAGATCTAGATTCATAAACAGTGGCATATAAATCAATCTCTTAATGAAAAATAAGCATTCGGGTGACAGGTTGTTAGGCAGGTAAAGAACTTCAAAAGAGCTGTGATTTTTGTTGCGCCGACATCTGCAAATCTTCTGTCACTTTGCAAGGTACTGATCAGTTCTGTTCTATTTTGTTGGTCTAGCATCGGAAGATGGAAAAGAAGCCTGATGAGATAGTTACAACTGGTGTTCTGGCAAGTCTGACAGAATTTTCTAAAAAAAAATGCATCATAGCTGTCCTCTCAATTGGTCCAATGCCTAAACACATCGTGTTTATAATGGACGGTAACCGTAGATATGCTAAATTCAGAAGTATCAAGGATCACAGGGTGGGCTTCGCTGCTCTAATTGCAAACCTTCTCTACTGCTATGAAATGGGCGTCAAGTATATTACGGTGTATGCATTCAGTATCGATAATTTCAAGCGAGACCCAAGTGAGGTGCAGCCTTTGATGGAGCGAGGTGCAGTCTTTGATGGAGTAAATGGAGGAAAAGATCAACGAACTGTTGGAAAACAGAAATGTCAACAACAAGGTTAACTGTAAGACGAGCTTCTGGGGGAACTTGGACCTGTTAAGCGAACCAGTGAAGTTAGCAGCTCAGAAGCTGAAGGCAAGCACCGCTGAAAACACAGGGTTGGTCTGCTCTGTTTGCATGCCATACAACTCGACCTCTGAGATTGTCAATGAGCTCTGTGCAGAAAGGAGGGATATGATACAGAAAGAGCATGCTGGGAACTGTAAGTGTCATGCTGCAAATAATGGTGTGCACGCAGAGATTTCGGTGGCCGATTTGGATCGCCATATGTACAACGCTGGCTGGCCAGATCCTGACATTGTGATCCGGACTTGAGGCGAGACTCGGCTGAGCAATTTCCTCCTGTGGCAGACGACCTTTTAGCCATTTGCAGAATCCAGACCCTCTGTGGCCTGAGTTCTCTTTTAGGCACCTTGTTTGGGCCATATTACAGTACCGGAGAGTTTACCCTTACCTAGAGCAAAACAGAAAGCTGGCTATGAAGCAGCTGTGAATGCTGTGATATCATCTTATTTAGAAAAATTGGAAGAAGATACCAAGAAGGTTATACTATAAAGGAGATTTCTCTCTTATTTTTCGAATATAAAGTGCCATAAGGAATATAGTTATGACTTATGACATTACGGACAGGTGAAAAATGTGCATTATGGATGCTTCAGTTTGCCATTGTATGGCTTATTCAAGCTTGTACGTACGGTTGTACTAATGTAACAACTCCCGATGGTTACAGCCTTCCAGGCTTCCTTGGGGCCATGATCTAAATATCAGATTGGATGGTTACTTTTGGTCTAAGCAAATTGCCTTTTCTCAATGAAGCAAGTGTCGTGGAGAGCGTGGTGTTTCCCTGTGATTACGGAACATGCATGTAAACAAAAGGGGGAAAAAATAGGAAGCATCCATACTTACAGTTTTGTGCCAACACAAGTAACTTTATACGCACACATATTTGGAAACTGGATTTTTCAAACTTTCAACTGCAAAGTTTCAACTCCACGCACACAACTTGGGCAATGGACGTGGATGTCCACAGGATGTTTATATATGAGTGCTTAAAGAGAGAATGTAATTAAGCCACGTCATCGAGTATCTATGTAAAAATTATTTCCTCTAATTTAAGCATATTTTCGTAGGTGTTTAGATAGTTATATTATCTATTAATTAGATATAATTATATACATAAACACCTATTAAGCATCAATGTCTAGCATCGATTGTATAAAATAATAAGAAAATATAGTGTTTCTTTGCAAAGCATCTTTTGAAGAACCTGCATTGTATATGATCTAAGAATACAAGCGCTTCAATGCTCCCCGGAAACAAAATCCACATTTTGTAAAACACATTTTTATGTGCCCGATTTGCAACTACTAATCGCTCTAAGATTTCTGGAATCTAGTTTTCAGAGAGTACAAAAGCACCATTTGGAATATTATTTGCCCCTTATATTTTTAGCTTCAAATATAAAAATTTGAGATAAATTCACACCTAACATTAAAGGAGTTATATAATTTTTCCCCTCCTCCCTGTCCGACTTGGCTATGGGTCTGTTCTTTTCGGCTGCGGCTTATGGCTTTTGCCTGAAATTTTTGAATTTTGACTGTTTACGGTACAGATTACGGAGAGACATATACTCATTTGCGATTTTGGCTGGTACAGATGTTGGGCTTTTAACGTGTAGATCGTTTAACTTGTAGACATCGTCTTGAGAAAATACTTCGTTTGAAAGTTAGGTACTGTAGCAAAAGCCAAAAGCCGTCGGCTTGTGAGGTAAAGAACATGCCCTATAATTCGTTTCTATGGTTATCAAAGAGAGAATCGTTACTAAACTAAAAATATGTTCTTTTAAATTAATAATTTAAATATTTAAATTCTGACTATTATGCTTAAATAAACCCATCGCACAACCGCACGAGGCTTTTTATCCTCTTCTTGCATCACGAGTAGATCGCTCGTTAACCTCCCTCTTCCCCCAAACCCCCAATCTAGCAGAAGAACTCCCCAATCTCTCGCCGCCGCCGCCGCGATGTCTCGCCGCTACGACAGCCGAACCACGATATTCTCGCCGGAGGGCCGGCTCTACCAGGTGGAGTACGCGATGGAGGCGATCGGCAACGCCGGCTCGGCCCTCGGCGTCCTGGCGGCCGACGGCGTGGTCCTCGTCGGCGAGAAGAAGGTCACCTCCAAGCTCCTCCACACCTCCCGCTCCGCGGAGAAGATGTACAAGATCGACTCCCACCTCGCCTGCGCCGTCGCCGGGATCATGTCCGACGCCAACATCCTCCTCAACACCGCCCGCCTCCACGCCCAGCGCTACTCCCTCGCCTACCAGGAGCCCATCCCCGTCGAGCAGCTCGTCCAGTCCCTCTGCGACACCAAGCAGGGATACACCCAGTTCGGCGGCCTCCGCCCCTTCGGCGTCTCCTTCCTCTTCGCCGGGTGGGACAAGAACCACGGATTCCAGCTCTACATGAGCGACCCCTCGGGGAACTACGGTGGCTGGAAGGCCGCTGCCGTTGGGGCCAACAGCCAGGCCGCTCAATCCATGCTCAAGCAAGACTACCGCGACGGCATGACCCGCGAGGAGGCCGTCGCCCTCGCTCTCAAGGTCTTGAGCAAGACTATGGATTCAACCAGCTTGACTGCCGAGAAGCTGGAGCTAGCTGAGGTGTTCCTGCAGCCTGGCACAGGGGAGGTGCAGTACCAGGTGTGCTCCCCTGAGGCCCTGGGGAAGCTCCTCGCCAAGTCCGGGCTCACGCAGCCAGCGCCAGAGGCCTGATTTGCTGCGCCTGTTGATGCCTATGCTTTTAGATGGCTTAATCAGTTATCCTTCTGTTGTCTAAACTAAACTATTCGGCAATTATGTGTTTTAATTTTACATCGAACATGCTTGATCAGGTTATGGTTCATCAATAGCCATGGATTGCCTTAAATTTGTTGGAAATTGCGATTTTGTCTGCTATGCTTGATTGTTGTTGTTATTAGGGAGTATGGGAAACAAGGGCATAGGGGAAACTAAGTTGAGATATATGTATTTTACCATGTTTTCGTCAAGTGTGCTTAGTGAATCAACTCAAATTGAAAGGTGATTTTGGTGTTTGGGATTGCCTACAGGGCTTATGTTTATAAAGTTACGCATCTTGGATAAATTCATTTTTTCAATTAACCATGTAGTTTGCTGATGGAAAGGTTGGTAATTGTGTATGGAACATGGTTTAAGATTGTAGGTTCGTACCTTGGTTGGTACAGGTTTCCTTGTTGCTTATGGGTAATGCAAGATGACCATAGATAACAATGATCAGTTAAGAACAAAAGATGATGGAAATATGAGAGGAATTGTATTAGGAGCTTACCTTATGCTGCCCTCTCTATTTTTCTGGCAGACTTGCCTCCAACAATGAGACACGAATCTTTGGGCGAAGGATGAACTTGAGGGCATTTTTTGGATGATTTAGTCACCATAAGTGTATCTTGGCCCAAATTTTGGCAGGTCCCTGTTACAGGTTCATCTTGTACCTTGATTGGAATTTTCTTGATTTCTCTTATGCACTGGACTAGTTTGTTGTGTTCTGTTTAATAACTTGGGAGGATAACATCCTGCTATGCAGTCTTAATTATGGTGCATTTCTATTAGTTATAATGATTTTTTTTATCTGAGTATGGTTATTTCTGTCGGAGTTAAACTGGATTTTGAATCTTGATCTGGTTCAGCGCTTTAAATTTAGTCAAACATTTTGTAGGTTATATCCAACAGAGAACTACAGATCTAGTTCAGTTTAGAAATTTTGTGCTGGTTGTCTCCTTTCTCCAATGTTCCTAGTGCTTGTATTCATCTATAAAAAATGATAATGAACTGTAGTTGTGAATTTGTGATTACTCAGTTAAACCTTAGGTGAGCAACTCAATACTGTGAGCCTGTAACTTTCCAATTTAGCTTAAAGCTAGTATTCCTCTTTTGAGATTGTAGATTTGGTACTGTCTAGGATTGTCTTTTTGATATTGCCTGAGGGGCCCTGTATTTCAAGTCCCCAATGAAAACAACACTTTGTTAGAATATGATTTTTTGAAGTGGAGAAATTGAATCTGTTCAGAGAAAGGGTGTTACTTATGATGATCATTTGAGTCGGCTGGAGATATACTGGTGGTTTGCCCTTAGCATGATTGGTAGGATGGGGCTTCTTATTTGGTTGCAGTAGTAATTTTAAATCAGGTTTCTGAACAATATAAACAGGCTTTGAGGCAATATACTCAGGTTGTTCTTCGAAATTCCGCGAATGCATACTATTTTGCTATTGTCGTTGTAGATCCCATCCTTGCTCATGGTTTGACGCATGCTGCAAGTATGTTTTGGATATTATAAATTTTGGCATGACGTCTGCTTGTATGTAATGTACTAGTTATTTACTTGGTTTGGTGATAGGAATCATATTATCGTAAGCGTTGTACAAGTGATAATGCCAATAAGTTTGTACTGAAGTCCCATCTTGCCTGCTACTTCTACATCATTGTTTCCTCTTATGGTACCTTGCTGTGTTCATTGGCACGCTTCATGACCAGACTCGTTCACAAATTATTATTAATAGGACTGCTGGAGTGCTGGGCTTTTAGACATTTCTTCAACTTGCTTTGTGTTCTGGAGTGCCAAGTCCAGTTTATGTTCTTTGGCTGTTGCTAACATGCAGCGGATTCTCTCATCACCAAGGCCTGAAAATTCAGGGGTTTGGAAAGATAGATTTTGGTCGGGTGCTGTGGCCTGTGGTCATAAGATGATTTAGGATGCCCAAACATGTTTTCTGACCGGTGTTCTTCCATTCCATGGCATTTTCGTTATGAGTCGCATGCTAATTGTGAGTTTGCGACAATGATGTGTATCGTCGATGCGTGCTTTCAGATACATGTTTGGTTCCTTTGAATTATCACAAAGTTTGCCAATACGACGGTTGCCTACAGACCTGACGGATGCTTGAATCACGCGATACTGGATGATACTGTGCAACTGTAGAAGTGAATCCTTGAGTTATATCGTGTGTTGTCGATGTGGGAACTTACGATGGTGTCCAGCCGTAATCCGGTAATCGCATTGCTAAACATCTGTCCATGTGGAGAGACTGACGCGAGTCAAGGATTTCTTCGAACTGTTTCGTTTTGTTGCGATTTCCGGCGTCGTCTGCTAACTCGGAAACGCCATGGTTTCGTTAGACGCAAGCACAAACAGCAGACGTTGCCGGATTGCCCGAGCAACAGCAGCACATCACAACCAGTCCGCCGCCGAGAAACCGCCTCCATCATGCGGCACACCGCGCTTACGGCGACGCGTGCTGTCACCACCGTCGCGCACTCCGCGTTTCCCCTCGTCGTCTACTCCAAACGCCACGACTTCGCTAGCGAAGCAAACAGCGACGTGACGCCGTGCGCACGGCACGTCCCACCACCGTGCAAACGGCCGCGCGCACGGCGTACTCACCGTCCGCAAGCGTTCGGCGCTCGGCGCGGTTGGCCTCCGGCCCTCCACGGCGAGCGGCGTGGGCTGGCTTGTGTCGTTTTGATTTCGGATCGAGATGTCATTCGGCCGCTGGGCTGGGCCGAGTCGAGGCCACGAGCCGATGTATACGTCGGCACGTCGGGAATAAGAGAGGAGAGGCGATCGGCCCTGTTTGATACTCATTTTTTTAGTTTCTGTTCTGAATTTTCTGATGATTTACTTTTTTTAGAATCTGAAGCTATGTTTGAAAAGTGTTTATCTAGTAGTTTAACTCCAAAAATATAAGTGAGATTGGAGACAAATAGGCTATGGTACCCCTATTTATAACAATTTATCTGTGACAACTAGCAGCATTTCATCTCTGAACAAGCAAAAAAGATCTCGTGGACATGTACAAGCTAGCATTAAATGCTCAGATCACCCAACACAGAATCAACTATCTTATATCGATGATTCATGAAAAATAATTACACATAGCATATATGAATAGAGCATTTTTTTTCATTTCAAAAAGCAATAAACCAAGCATATATGAACAGCATACACACACTAGTGCCCTGTGCTTAATTGAACAACAAGCAACAGCATTCATCTCATGCAGCCTTGTACACCAGACCATAATATACATGTGCAGAATCCTCAGTTCGGGAGAGGGGAAAATATTCAGTAATGCTAACACTACATCATGAAAAGTTTTATCTGAAACTTTGACTGGAACAGGAGTACTACTTACATGAACAAGAACCAGATCCACATTTAAAAAATATTAGGTTATACCCAAGAATTTTGAGAGTCTCAAATCTGAAAAATATTGGGGCTATTAGACGGGAGGAGAGGTCGAGGAAGGACATGCACTGGTCACCAAATCACCTGGTCTCCTGGGCCGAACAGAGAGGAGATGCGAATGGGGATCGGGTTACGTGAGATGGACGGGTGGGGGTATACCTAGTGGCTTCCCACAAGAATTCACCTCAAGGTTGCTTCTCCTCGCTACTTCATTTTCAATTTTGTTCCTCGCAAGAAGTAGAATCAAATCTCTACTCTTAAAAGAACGAGTTGAGGGTGATGGTGCGTCCTACGCTCTCCCACCCTCTCACAGAAAAAAAGCATCGACATGTGGGGCCTCTCTCTGCTTCTCTCCTCCCGGGGGCGGCCACCGCTCACCGCCGCTGCATCTCCGTCCGCCGCCGCCTCTTCGGGCGGCCACCTGCTTCCGCGTCTTCCACCGCCACGGATCCGGCCACAGCCGGTCTTGCCGCCGGATCCGGCCTCCGCTGCGCGGATCCGCCTGCTGCGCTCGCGTGCGCCGTCATCGCCCCGCCGTCGTGGTCGCGCTCGTCCGCGTCGTCGTCGGGATCCGGCCGCCTCGCTCTCCGCCGCCGGATCCGGCGACCCGCACCAGATCGAGCCGCCGCGCCGGATCGCCATCTCGGCGCCTCCGCCGGATCCGGCCTCCTGCGCAGCGCGCGAGCGGCGGGAGGAGGCGGCGGGGCGAGAGGAGAGAGGGGCGATGGGGATGGGCGCGCCGCAGCGAGGGAGCCGGGTCCCGGGAGGCGGAGGGGAGGCGGCGGGAGGCGGCGGGAGGCGACCCGCACGAGATCGGCCGCCGCCGCCGGATCAGCCATCTCGACGCCTCCGCCCGATCCGGCCTCCTGCATGCGGGAGGCCGGCGGGAGGGGGCGGGGGAGGCGGCGGGAGGCGGTGGGGGCCGAGGAGGAGGCGGTGGGGATGGGGCGCGCCGCGGCGGGGAGGCCGGGTCCCGGGGGGCGGAGGAGGCGGCGAGGGAGGCGGAGCCGGGAGGCCGGAGGGGAAGCGGCGGCGGCGAAGGCCGGGCGGCGGCGAGCGCGGCGCGTGGGAGGAAGGAGAACCCGAGGGCAGCGCCGCGTGGGACAGTGGGAGGCATCCAGATCGGGAGGTGGGGAGGCGGAGAAAAAGAGAAAGGAAAGGGAAAAAGGAAAAAAGGAAAGGGGAAAAAAGAAAAAAAAAGAGAAGAAATAAAAAGGAGAAATAAAATAAAATAGGCAGAAATAAAAGTTACCGGCTATATTTTGCTAAATTTAGAAATCCTTGCTAAAAAGATGTGTATTATGCTTAGGTGATGTCCCTGAGAAAATTTAATATACGTAGGAATTAAATTATTAGAATATCATTGGTGTAGATAGTACGCTAAGGTTATTAAGGTGGTAAGGCGAGGTAAGGCGATCCACCCCCCTCACACCTTTTAAGCGGTAAGGCGTGAGGCGAGGCGACGCCTTACACACATCGTAAGCCGAAGAAAACAGAGTTCTGGAGGAGTAAATTGGAAGAAATCCAAAGAGGAAGAAGGACCTAATTGCAATTTTGTAGAAGTCTAGAGATTAAATTGCAAAAATTCTAAACATATCCATCCCTTTTAATCTAGCATCGCACACAATGATCGATAAACTTACAAAATCTATGGACAAGACCTAATTGCAATTCACGCAAGCATTTTGTAAGTTTGCCCTTTTCGGTGAAATATTGTTATTTTAATTTGTTATGTGTTCAGATTTTCAGAACATCATGCCTTGATGCTTGTAGCAATGGTACAATTCTAAATATTCTTTGCAGCAATATACAATAGTTTTTCAAATGCCAACTTTATTAGGAACTCTACAATTTTGAGGTCTATTAAGTTGAGTTTTAAAATTTAAATTTATTGGTACTTGGTAGTTATGCTAAGCAAATTGCAAGATGTATGGATGTGTTTCTGAAGAGAGTTCCTCTCTCTGTTCCTTTTATAAACACATTTTTGGTTGGAATTAATATCTGCTCATTGAACAACTCTGAAAGAGAAATTGAACAACATTATTCTGATTCCTTTTTAGTGAGACTTAATTTCCAGGACTCTTTGGGTGTGTTACCAGCCCCTTAGTGTGCTGGCCTATTTAGGTAACGCTGCAACGGAGACTTGCCAGCGTTCCTCAACATAACTTAGAATTCTCTAGAGGTACTGACTGCAGGGCTAAATTTTTTTAGAAAATTTTTAACAACGTGCTTCACATTTGACTATTTGACATTTTTCATGTGCCATTTACTAATTTTCTTCATATTTCCCAATGATCCACATTGTGATTACATGTAAAGGGCATACCTTACACATTTTTTTGGTTAAATTACTCCATAATCGCAATACACATGGCAATGATTTCAAAATAATTTCCAATACACCCATGGTGGAATGAGTTTCAAATTCATTTCTCTATGTATTTACTAGCTGAATGCTCGTGCGTTGCTACGGATTTTAAAACTTTATCATACTACATGTTCTAAAACTAACGAGTGGTAAAATTTGTTGGAACATGCATACAAATATGTTCTAATTTTGTTTAAATCCGTAGCAACGCACGAGCATTCAGCTAGTCATTTTAAAAAGCTGAGTGTTTGGTATAGCTCTTTGAGATCCGAAGGAGGAGCTGAAAAAGTTTTACCACACAGGGCCAGCCAACCCATAAACCCTTTTTCTCTTTGCCCAAATCCCCTCGTCCTTCCGCGAAACCCCAACCGACACTCCCGGCGATGGCATCAGCGGCGGCGGCAATGGAGTGCGAGGAGGCAGTGCGGAGGGTGTTGGTGGCGAGGAGGGCCAGCTTCGGGCTCCCCACCGCTTGCCCGACCTGCCTTCCTGTCCTCCACTACCTCTGCATGTCCCAGGTCCCCTTTGACATCCACGTCGACTCGTCTTTCCCTGACATCAATGGGCCCCTTGCCGCATGTGGCCTCTCTTACCATGCTGTGTAAACTATAAGCTAAATTTTTGGGCGCTGAACCACTTGATGCATCCTGTTGTTATGCTAAGATCTGCCTGCTCCTCCTAGTTTCTCTATTCGGCGTGGGGTGGTGTAGGGCGATGAGGACATTCTTTCCATGCATATAACCATGCCGACTCCACATCAAACTGAAACTATGATACAAGGACCAATGACTAGAGCGCGAGCACGTCAACTTAACCATCAGGTGAATGCGTTCCTAAGTTTGCATACAAATGTTTCAAAGAATGGAATACTACTAATTCTTGTGATGATTTAATTGTCCTTAGGAACCATGGGGAAGAACCACATGAGCTCAAGTATAGAAGTGGAACCGTCAAGCGCAAACCAAGTCCTGTTCACGAGTTTGACTCGGATTCGGCCTTGTTGACAGCGTCTACTTCAAACGGCCATAACTTTTGATCCAGAAGGTTTCTCGGGGCTCATGAGTACTCGTTTGAAAGATCTTGAAGTCTACTTTCAGATGGATCCGATCTCACCTCCAAATTCCATCCGAGTCGATCAAAAACTGTAAAATAAGTCACATTACTTTTTCAGTCCGAGTCAAAGTGGGCCTTGGACCTTGTAATTCGAGTCCTATTCGGCTTCCTTGTGTTTTGGCCGACCCTCCACCTTCCGTGTCCCTTAAATAGGCAGTCGCACCCTCTTCTAGGGTTTGGGTTTTGATAGACTAAGTTAGCTTTTGCTACTTTGCCTTGTACTCGCGCGTGTCGGCTAGACCGTCCGGATACTTGTCTTCGGAACCCCACCGTTCTTCTGTTTTCGATTGAATCTTATATCGTTTATTTGCAATTGAGTTGTTGTTCATTTTGTTCTTGCCTGTTCTTCAATTGCTTGCAGGAACAAGTACCTTCGTGGTTAGGTTGATCGTGCGCCAGTAAGGTCACGAACAATCTCTGGAGTTGGTGTATCGATCGCTAAGGCGCAACGTCCTTTGATGGTTGTAGTCGGGTCGTCAACGTCATCTCCTTCCCCAATCGAATCTACCACTTTCATCGAAAGATCGGGACCGCTAGTGCTATCAGTTGGTATCAGAGCTCAAGGTTGATCGGTGAGAGATCTTATCTAGTCTTTGCATCTTTTTTTTACCTACAGTCCAGAAAACCAAAAAATAGTAGATCTATTCCCAAAATCCGAAACAATTTGAGCCTTTATCTATTGCTGCATAGTCTTTGTTTGTTGAGTCTTGATTGCATCGTCGTGTCCTTTGCTGGTCTTAGTGTCTAGTTCCTTTAGAGTTTGAGTTACATTCACGTCTTGGAATCATCATTGCGATTAGATCCGAACTCGGTTTCTAGGGAGGCTTTGCCCTAGTTGGTCTCGGAGTAGGACACGAGTTCGGATTCGACCGCGTCGTGTGTGGGAAAAAAAAGAAAAAAAAAGAGAGAGAAAAGAAGGAACAGGCAGCCGCATTTAGAAAGAGTCGCGGCAAAAAAAAAAGAAAAAAAAGAAAGAGGAGAGAGAAACAACTAACTTTTGCATACGACCTCCGATTGAGGCGATTCTTGATCCGTTGGAAAGGAAATCAGAAGATAGAGCGAAAAAAAGAAGTCTGAAAAAACTGGAGATTTCATATCCGCGTAAGCCTCCAGGCACACACGCGGCAACTTCGACCCCAAAAAACATCGTTTAGGGCAAACCGAGAAAAATTCAAGTTTCTCAGAATTCGCTCAAAATTGACAAAGCCCTTCTACACGTGATTCTAAGGTTCCCTGTGAAGACGGCATCCTTTTTCGAGCTCCCGAACTCCGTATGCAACATCATCTAGTTTCTTTCTGCACGGTGTGTTTTCGTTTGTGTTCTAGGCTCGCGTCTCTAGTACGGTCTAGCCTAGGACCAGCACGGTGCCGTCGTTGAGCGATTATTCAACTTGCTTTGACTAATGTGGTTCTAGTTATCCTTTGTTCTCTCTCAGCCCACCTATAGCTCCACAGATTTGGCTACCACCTCACAGGGACTAGCGACCGAGGCAACGATACACCCAATTTCCAGGAGATATTGTCTTGTCTTGTCGGCTGCCATCACCTCCTGCTCGCTATGGTAAGAACTTGTAAGAGCTTGACAGAACAGGTTGAGAGTGTGCGACTTGATTTAACCACATCCCAGTAGTTGAGAGGGCATAACTTGCAATTTTATTATTTTTTTCTCTTGTTGGTTTGTTTCTTGTGTTCTTCTAACAATGTCAGGAGAACCAGTGGACCTACGGGCAGCGCCACATTCCCCTCGAACTAGGGGAATCATACAACACTTTGAGCGCCAAATGAAGCTGCACACTGAAGGACTTGATGAGGATGTACAGGTCACTAATGAACGCCTTGGTCAATTGGAGGCCGCGCAGATCGACACCAACACTACGCTTGCAACATTGGAGGCTTCCGTTGGCACCGTCAACACCTCACTTGCTGAGATTTTGAGACGTCTTGGTGAGATGGGCCGTGCATCTCCCGCTGCACCAACTCAGCGTACTCGTGCCAACATTGGTGTCTTGGGCAGCAGGGTGGACAAAAATGGTGGAGACGAATATGCGGCTAATCTCGAGATCGATGATGATGAGGACGCTCACTTGTCATCGTCAACCTCGTCGGAATGAGGTGCGTGACAATGATGAATCACTTGGTAAGATTAAGTTCACTATGCCACCTTTTGATGGAAAATATAACCACGATGCTTATATCACTTGGGAATTGGTGTTGATCGAAATTTGCTTGTCATGCATTCCCGAAAACAAAAGGGTTAGGGTGCTACTAGTGAGTTTATCGACTTTGCGTTTGTTTGGTGGAGTGAATATTGTAAGAAAAATCCTTTAACCATACCACAAACTTGGGATGCATTAAAAAGAATCATGCGAGCTAGATTTGTTCCCTCATATTATGCACGTGATTTGTTACATAAGTTGCAACAATTAAGGCAAATATTTTCAAGATTTGCAAACAAGAATGCTGCGTTGTGACTTAGAGGAAACTGAGGAAGCTGCTATGGCTAGGTTTATGGGTGATTTGGATCGTGAAATTCAGAATATTTTAGCTTACAAGGAATATAATTCTATCACTCGTTTATTTCATCTTGCTTGTAAAGCTGAAAAAGAAGTACAGGGACGACGCGCGAGCACTAGGACTAATGTTTCTGCAGGTCGTGGTAACATTTGGTCTCAACGTGCATCTGCTGCACCATTAAGTCAACCGACTGCACCTTCTTCCTCCCACGGCCAGCCACGGTTTTCATCATCAAACTCAGCATCTCGGGCATCCGAAGCAACAAAGGGTACAACCCAAGCACATGCAAAGAGCTCTTCATCCGTTGCATCTACGGGACGAACGAGGGATATCCAATGTCATCAATGCAAGGGGTATGGCCACGTGCGGAGTGAATGCCCAAGCAAGCGCGTTTTGATTGTGAGAGATGATGGTGAGTATTCTTGTGCTAGTGATTTGGATGAGGATACATATGCTATGCTTGCAGCTGACCATGCAGGTAGTGGGAAGGAGCAAGAAGAAGAGCACATTGGTGCTGACGATGCAGAGCGCTATGAGAGCCTCATTGTGCAGCGTGTGTTGAGTGCACAAATAGAGAGGACGGAGCAAAATCAGCGGCACATCCTTTTCCAAACAAAGTGTGTCGTGAAGGAACGCTCATGCCGTGTGATCATTGATGGAGGGAGCTGCAACAACTTGGCGAGCTCCGATATGGCGGAGAAGCTTGCGTTGAACACCAAACCTCACCCACAACCTTACTACATTCAATGGTTCAATAACAGCGGCAAGGTGAAGGTAACACGAATGGTGAGAGTGAATTTTGCTATTGGTTCTTATCATGATGTTGTAGAATACGATGTTGTCCCTATGCAAGCATGCTCTATGCTGCTAGGTAGACCATGGCAATATGATAAAGAATCACTGCATCATGGTAAGACAAATCAATATTCTTTTGTGCATCATGACAAGAAAATTGTGTTACATCCTATGTCTCCTCAAGCTATTTTCAAAGATGAGATTGCTAGAGTTAGTAGAGAGAAAAATCAGGAGCATACTAGGAGTGAAAATCAAATTGTAGCAAACGAACTTGAGCAACATAAAAAGAAAAACTCTACATCTGTTCATGAGACGAAAAATGAGATTAAATTAAAAGGTGCATGTTTTTTGCTACTAAGTCTGATGTGAATGAGCTGAATGCTAGTACTTCTGTTTGCTATGCTTTACTTTGCAAATAAACTTTATTTTCATTCGAGGAGATATCTTCTTCTGTGCCTCCTGTTGTCAATAATCTTTTGCAGGAGTACATGGATGTCTTTCCAAAAGATGTGCCACCAGGGCTACCACCAGTGCGAGGGATTGAACACCAGATTGATTTGATTCCCGGGGCATCTTTGCCCAATCGTGCGCCATACAGGACCAATCCGAAAGAAACTAAGGAGATTCAACGACAAGTTCAAGAACTGCTTGATAAAGGTTATGTGCGTGAGTCTCTTAGTCCTTGTCTTTATTCGGTAATTTTAGTGCCTAAGAAAGATGGATCATGGCGTATGTGTGTGGACTGTAGAGCGATCAATAACATTACCATTAGATATCGTCACCCTATTCCTAGGTTAGATGATATGCTTGATGAATTAAGTGGCTCTACTGTTTTCTCTAAAGTTGATTTGCGTAGTGGGTACCACCAAATTCGCATAAAATTGGGAGATGAATGGAAAACAGCATTTAAAACTAAGTTCGGTTTGTATGAGTGGTTAGTGATGCCGTTTGGTTTAACTAATGCACCTAGCACATTCATGAGATTAATGAACGAGGTTTTGCGTGCTTTCATTGGCAAATTTATGGTGGTATATTTTGATGATATATTGATATATAGAAGATCACTAGAGGAACACCTTTGCCATTTACGTGATATTTTTTATGCCTTACGTAATGCACGTTTATTTGGTAACCTTGAGAAGTGCACATTTTGCACGGATCGAGTCTCTTTTCTTGGCTATGTTGTTACTCCACAGGGGATTGAAGTTAATCAAGCCAAGGTTGAGGCAATACAGAGTTGGCCGACTCCTAAAACGGTCACGCAGGTGCGAAGTTTTCTAGGACTTGCTGGATTCTATCGTCGTTTTGTGAAGGGTTTCAGCACCATCGCCGCGCCATTGAATGAGCTCACTAAAAAGGGAGTGTCGTTTACTTGGGGGAATGCACAGGAAGACGCCTTCAACACATTGAAAGATAAGTTAACACATGCACCATTGCTCCAACTTCCAGATTTTAGTAAGACTTTTGAGCTAGAATATGATGCTAGTGGAATTGGATTGGGTGGTGTGCTGTTGCAAGAAGGTAAACATGTGGCATACTTTAGTGAAAAATTGAGTGGGCCTAGTTTGAACTATTCTACTTATGAAAAGGAATTATATGCTCTAGTTCGAACTTTAGAGACATGGCAACATTATTTATGGCCCAAAGAATTTATCATTCATTCTGATCATGAGTCATTAAAGCATATTAGAAGTCAAGGAAAATTGAATCGTAGGCATGCAAAGTGAGTTGAATTCATAGAGTTTTTTCCTTATGTCATAAAACACAAAAAGGGAAAGGATAATGTTATTGCTGATGCATTGTCTAGGAGATATACCATGCTCTCACAACTTGACTTCAAAATTTTTGGATTGGAAACAATTAAGGAGCATTATGTTCATGATGATGATTTTAAAGCTGTGTTGCTGAATTGCAAAGAGGGAAAAACGTGGAATAAATTTGTTCTAAATGATGGATTTATGTTTAGAGCTAACAAACTATTCATTCCAGCTAGCTCCGTTCGTTTGTTGTTGTTACAGGAAGCACATGGAGATGGGCTGATGGGGCATTTTGGAGCGAAGAAGACGGAAGACATACTTGCTAGTCATTTCTTTTGGTCAAAGATGAGACGTGATGTGGAACGTTTTGTTGCTCGCTGCACTACATGTCAAATGGCTAAGTCACGACTTAATCCTCACGGTTTGTATATGTCTCTACCTGTTCCTAGTGTGCCTTGGGAAGATATTTCTATGGACTTTATTTTAGGACTGCCTAGGATAAAGAAGGGGAGGGATAGCATATTTGTTGTTGTGGATAGATTTTCTAAGATGGCACACTTCATACCATGTCATAAAAGTGATGATGCTACCAACATTGCTGATTTGTTCTTTCGTGAAGTTGTTCGTTTGCATGGTGTGCCAAATACAATAGTTTCCGATCGTGACACTAAATTCCTTAGCCATTTTTGGAGAACTCTATGGGCTAAATTGGGGACTAAGCTGTTATTTTCGACTACATGTCATCCCCAAACTGATGGGCAAACTGAAGTTGTGAATAGAACTTTATCTACCATGCTTAGGGCTGTTTTGAAAAAGAACATTAAAATATGGGAAGAATGCTTACCTCATATTGAATTTGCTTATAATCGTTCACTGCATTCTATTACAAAGTTGTGCCCTTTTGAGATTGTCTATGGCTTTGTGCCTCGTGCTCCTATTGATTTGCTACCACTCCCATCTTCGGAGAAGTTAAATTTTGATGTTAAACAGCGTGCTGACTTGATGTTGAAAATGCATGAGACAACCAAAGAAAATATTGAAGGCATGAATGCTAAATATAAACTTACTGGAAGTAAAGAAAGGAGGCATTTAACTTTTCAACCGGGTGATTTAGTTTGGTTGCATTTGAGAAAAGAAAGATTTCCTGAATTACGGAGGTCTAAGTTGATGCCTAGAGCTGATGGTCCTTTCAAAGTGTTGGAAAAGATTAATGACAATGCATATAAACTTGAGTTGCCTGCAGATTTTGGGGTTAGTCCCACCTTTAACATTGCAGATTTGAAGCCATACTTGGGAGAAGAAGATGAGCTTGAGTCGCGGACGACTCAAATGCAAGAAGGGGAGGATGATGAGGACATCCTTTCCATGCATACAACCATGTCGACTCCACATCAAACTGAAACTATGATACAAGGACCAATGACTAGAGCGCGAGCACGTCAACTTAACCATCAGGTGAATGCGTTCCTAAGTTTGCATACAAATGTTTCAAAGAATGGAATACTACTAATTCTTGTGATGATTTAATTGTCCTTAGGAATCATGGGGAAGAACCACATGAGCTCAAGTATAGAAGTGGAACCGTCAAGCGCAAACCAAGTCCTGTTCACGAGTTTAACTCGGATTCGGCCTTGTTGACAGCATCTACTTCAAATGACCATAACTTTTGATCCAGAAGGTTTCTCGGGGCCCATGAGTACTCGTTGGAAAGCTCTTGAAGTCTACTTTCAGATGGATCCGGTCTCACCTCCAAATTCCATCCGAGTCGATCAAAAACTGCAAAACAATTCATGTTACTTTTTCAATCCGAGTCAAAGTGGGCCTTGGACCTTGTAATTCGAGTCCTATTCGGCTTCCTTATGTTTTGGCTGACCCTCCACCTTCTGTGTCCCTTAAATAGGCAGTCGCACCCTCTTCTAGGGTTTGGGTTTTGATAGACTAAGTTAGTTTTTGCTACTTTGCCTTGTACTCGCGCGTGTCGGCTAGACCGCCCGGATACTTGTCTTCGGAACCCCACCATTCTTCTGTTTTCGATTGAATCCTATATCGTTTATTTGCAATTGAGTTGTTGTTCATCTTGTTCTTGCCTGTTCTTCGATTGCTTGGAGGAACAAGTACCCTCGTGGTTAGGTTGATCGTGCGCCGACAAGGTCACGAACAATCTCTGGAGTTGGTGTATCGATCGCTAAGGCGCAACGTCCTTGGATGGTTGTAGTCGGGTCGTCAACATCATCTCCTTCCCCAATCGAATCTACTACTTTCATCGAAAGATTGGGACCGCTAGTGCTATCATAGGGTCGCGGGGCTGGTCATTGATTTGCTGGGTTCTATGTGCGGGTTGCATGAGATGATCATTTGGTTGGCGTCATGTAAATGTTGCGAATCATTTGGACTTGAGTTGTAGCATTCCGCGTAGTTCCTGATGTGTGTAGAGATCAGACAAAAGGTAGCACCATAAAAGGTACGTTTGCACACTTTTAAAATTATGATATAAGGAATAGGTATATGGACTTAACGCGTTTGCAAAACACATTCACAAACGAAAGTCACATACTACAAGAATTGTATATAAGTTTCAACTATTTGCAAAACATATTTGCAAATATAAGTCTCATACCACAAGGAGTAGGAAACATGGACTTCGAACACTTACAAAATACATTTGCAATGTATAGTCTCATGTTACAGGGATTCAACACATGAGTTTCAACTATTTACAAAACACATTCACAAATACAAGTACCATGCTAAAAAGAGCTAGAGTAAGTGAGGTTGAGTTATCAATATATGATGAGAATCAAACCATTAGACATTATCCCTCTTAATAGTATGGTAACTTATACTAGCAATTCGGTTTTCCAACCAAACACCAATACCGACAAAAGATTAGGAACGCATCCTTAACTCTAGCTAGTAATACATTTGCCTTAAGCATCCTTTTGAAGCTTGATAACACACATCGTCACTTCAAATCCAGGTCATCGTCTTAACATGTATCAATCCATGATGCATTCTTCACTTGAGCTCCATCAACACATGATAGGTCTTCACTTGACTTGATGATCAACACATGATCATCTCCTCTTGGACATGCATCAACTCATGATGCATCTTCTTCTTGATGTTCTTCAACGTATGAAGTCATCTTCCATCACACATCTTAACTTGATAATTTTTAACACATGAAGTCATCCTAAGTCATCTTCATTTGTGAAACCTAACCTATTAATCCAATTCATAGAAAATGTTAGTCCATGTTGCAGTTACGACCACTCTGGCAATCATTACGACCACTCAGATTCTGGCTACGACCATGTTGTAGCTACTCCGACCACGTTGTAGCTGCTCCGACCACGTACTCGTAACTTCAGCTAACAAAAGTTACGACCACGTTCACGCTGTGTTGCCCTCCTTTGACCACGTAGTAGGCTTGATCATCGTAGTCGTAACTCGATTACGACCACACTGTGACTCTGTCGACCGTCGTGATCGTAAGGCTTACAACCACGTTGAAGACCTGATTGTTGCGGCTGTATCCTATTTACAACCATGTCTTCTGCTTCGCGACCATGGTCGTAACTCGTTATGACAACGTCTTCAACTCATGCGGATACCTCCACTCGATCGTCGTGGTCGTGACTCGTTTACGACCACGTCTGCGAACCACATCGAACTCAATGCTCGATAGATTCCCTAGAGGCAAAACCGCTTCTTCCTCTCTTCTTTATTTCTCTCTGTTTGATCACATCGATCGCTTTCTCTTACTCTATTCTCTCATTACAATGCCCTCTTTTATACCCGGCTCTACAACTAAGAAACGGACTTGACTACGACTCAACTTCTACGACTGACACGAACTCAAAGAACTGAATCATACTCGTACACGAACTCGAACACGACTACGACCACTAACTTGTACACGACTACAACCACCAAATTGAAAATAAGATAACTAACTCTAACAGTCCACAAACCAATTGCCATCAATTACTAAACTTCACCATTAACATATAATTGAGACTATATTCTACAATTTTTCTTTTTTGGTAATTCATGACAATCTCAACAAATAATGAGATAAAGATAAAATTTCGAGTATACAACATGTACGCAACAATTGTATACTTTAATATAAGTTTTCAAAACAAAGCCTACTTATCTGGTTATCATTAATTATCCAACCATTAACACATAATGAAGAAGTTAGATGACAACTCGAATGCAAATGAGTATATATAAACTACACAAACTATATATACTCAAAAGATGTGTTTCAAAGTAAACAACCTAAATGTGTGTATTAAAGAAAACATGAATCAATACTTATGAAACCTCAAAACATAGAGTGAACTCCCCCTAAATGTGTGCATACAAGTATATGTAGTGAAGACATATGCACATATTCATTTTTGACTATTTATAGAGTTCAATCTATAATTTGGATCCGAGAAATGCACTAATATATAAGAATGTGATTTCGGATGCATACATCTTTGATTTCACATTTTCATTCAAATGAGACTAAGTAATATCATAATCAGTGAATAAGGCTAGTCTCACAAATGCATTTATCATTATCACAGAAACCTCATAATAGTATTTATCATCATCACCAAAACTAACTCAAATGGAGTTTGATCTTTCACACCTAGCCTTTCAGCGTGGGACTTCGCCGCCCGTATCTACGAGCTGTCCGAGGCTGGGGCACGACCTACACGCTTCTACCGTGAGATGCCACAACCGCGTCAAGATCGGTCAAACAATCCTGCTCCGGGAGGTTTACAGTGTCTACACCCCCGGGGATTGGGAGCTACCGGCTGCATCAACTCGTCCATCGGCACCTACGTGCTTACTGCTGGGGGACGTGGGGCGGGGCCAGCTTGGGCCAACTGTTCATGTTAGTTCGCCCATCGGGGCCTCCGCGCTTACAATTGAGAGAGTACTGTTGTAGAGGTGGCCCACCCCCCATGACAGGGCCTTGCAACTGGCCCAATATGCAATAGGCCCAATAGTGTAGAGGAATGTACCAATATACCTTCACCTTTTGTAATTATCAAGGAATAGGATAGAAATTTTTCATCCTACAATATTCATGTATATAAACCCCCAAGAGGGGTATGAGAAAGGGAGATCCACTCATTTTCATCCACGGGTACTCTCTCCTGTCGTTGGCTCTCTCTAGTTAGTCTCCTTCTTTACTGTTTGGTCCGTAGTCACAATAAGAACAGTATACCATTCGATAGTTTTTCTTTAAAAAAAGGATCGAGACGGTCGTGTGCCCGTGCCCATGTGGAGCAGTGAAACGAGGCGATGCACGTGTGCCAGATTTCCTGAGCGAGCGAGCACTGCAGTGCCGACGAACGGGTCACGCCTTGCGAGTGGGGGCAAACAGAGCGGATAATTTCGGGTGGGTACAACAGCACTTGTGGCTTATGGCTTATGCCATTTGCTACAGTACTCACCGTTAAACAGTGTGTTTTTTTAAAAACGGTGTCTACAAATAAATGATAGTACAAACTGTACTGATTTCAGTTGTATCGGCTAAAATCACATGCGACTATTTTTCTCTGCGCATTGCCTCTCGCGAGTAGGCTAGACCATAGCCCAAAAGAACCCATCCTTCATTCATTTGACCGACCGAATGTTCATAGAGCGAATACGGAAGAGGAAGTGGTTATCTAGCACTATCCGAGTTCGAGTCTGACTCCGAGGAAATAAATAATAAATAAAATACGGGATAAGCGATATCCGTCCATATATATCCGTATGTCAAGTGATATGAGTAAGTTTATTGCGACTTCACTTAGGAGCAAGATAACAGATAGATGGATTGTCATATCTAAATAGACGGGCAATACCAGGTGCTCTTCCTTTGACATCTCGGTGATTAGTCTCTCCGTGCATGTTTTGATTGCACCTCTGCTGTTCAATGTCCTATATCAGGGTGCAAAAGAAACGAATAATTTTTGTCTGATAGACTGTTCTAATGTTTATGAAATGAATATGAACTGAAACAATAGGGATTCAGTAGTATCAATATCTGATTGACTCTAAAAAAATATATAATAAGATACAGAGTATCCGTACCTGATTACATCACTACTCGCGAGAGGCATACACACGGCCTCTGCGGGTTCGGTTTGAACTAACCGTACAGCTAGCACGACGGAGCAAGAGGTACGAGCCACGGAGCGACACCCGTCAGCCAAGGTCGATCAGATTGACCGTTTGCTGGAGCGCACCGCGCTGAACAAAGAAATCGGCGCCCTCGTGTGGCAAGTGCGTGTTGTACGGTAATCGCGGCCTATTTGGGCCAAGATCTGGTCAGCCGACCTAACGGCGGGCTAGTGGTGGCCTTAGATCGGACGGAAGCGGCCGGCCCACCGCTGATTCGAAGCGGCGACTTGGCGGGTGGAGTTTCTTCGCGCGGTGCGGCAGGGATTCGTCCGCGTGCCCGCCGAGGACTCGTCCCTGCACCGGCGACCCCAGCTCCCCTAGCGCCTCCGTTTCTTCGAAGTCTCTCTCTTCGGCGAGACGCTGGCAGGCCGCCTTGAACATCTACGGCGTCATGTCATGATATCATGGCATGGGGCATGGAGGTCACCATGCAGTCGTGCATAGCCCTCTGTGGGCGCACCTCGCGCCCCGGCACCGTCTGGCTGCCGCTGATGATCGACGTGGCGCCACTGCCTTGCAGCCCAACAAGTCTGCCACCTTCTCCAGGTTACCCCTTACGTTCGCCTCCAATGGCCAACGCTACCGACTACTGCGGGTTCTTCCCCGACTCACCATGCGCGGGAGGCGTCAGAGCCACCAAATGTTGGGTTGATCTCGGCTAACTAACCCCGAGATTTCAGGGAGGTGATGCCTCAACTCGCGCCATGATCGGAAGCGCTAGCAACTAACCCTGGGTTTCGGTCCCGGACACCCAGCGCCAAATAAAAGGAGGGTTTCGGCAGGCCTTTGCCTGAGCGCGTTGTCCTAAGCCTCTCTAACCCTAACAAGATCCGATCTCTAACGGGCGCTGCGGTGGACGAAGGCCGAAGCACTTCTCCGACCACGGCATCGGCTTCACCGACGCCGGCCACCTCTGCACCGCCGACCTCTTCACTGCATCAACCGAGCACCGACCCTCAAGGCATCTTCAAGTTCGGGCATGTAAATTGCCGCTTCCGCTCTAATGATTTATGTAGGTGTTCATGATTTAGATCTAGGGTTAAGGCTAATGCTTATGTTTAGACCTAGATTAATGTCTACATTTGGTATCAGAGCTACCCCTAGCTCATCATGAACCCTAATGAAACCCCAACCGAACTTGGATCTAGAAACTAAAGGCTCGGTCTTAATGTGTAATGGGTCGGCTTAGCAATTAAAAGGTTCGATCTAAAGTTTAGTGCTCGGTTTAGCAATTAGAAGGAGGGGAATTTATGATTTTCTTTTGCAAACTCTATTGAAAAAACCCCAAAATCCCGCTACCCGAACCCTAAAATCCAAATCAAAATGTCGAATCGGCGGCGGAACTCACGGTTTTTGGGAGGGAGGCGGAATTTGATCTCGGTCTCGGCGCGCATCGCGCCGCTCCATGAAGGCTGCTGCTCGCCGCGCCATTGCTCGCTGGGCTATCGCCAGCGCCGCCGCTCATGGCGAGCTTCGTTGCCGCGCCGCCGCTCCTCGGCCGCCGCCGCGCCTCATGAGGATCGCGGCGCCGCCGCTCCGCCCGAGCGCGCGCGGTAACCAGCGAGGCCGCCGCTCAGCGGGCGCCGCGCGCGCCGCCGCTGCATGTCGCTCCGCTCGGAGGCCGCCGCCGCCGCCGCCCCTTCACGTGTGGGCCGCTTTTTCCGCGTGGAGGCGGGTGCAAATGACTAGGGTTAGGGTTGCGGGAGCCGTTTTGTTTCGGCTGCGCGCGTTTTCGACCGTCCGTTCAGATCGGACGGCCATAATGTTTCGGCCTGAAATGCTTTTGGGCCGGCCGTGTTTTTGTAGCCGTCGGATCAAGATCCGACGGCGTGCGCGCGTGCGTGGGGTTTGTGGGCCGTGCGCATCCTCTGGGCCGGCCGCGAGTGGGCTGTTCGCAGGATTTTATTGAGGCCGCGCGCGTGCGTGAATTTCATGGGCCCCGCGCGCGTGAATTGGATTTTGGGTCGTTTTACGGTCGTACGGGCCTTTCCAGGCCATACGCGCGTGTTTTGAGCCCGTGCACGTAATTTCAGGCCATCTGCAGTATTTTTTGGGCTGCGTAATTTTATGAACTGAATGCATAGTTTTTGGGCCGTTTTTTGGGCTGTCTGCAACAGTGATTTTATCCTTTTTCAGCCCATTATCTTATGTTTTTTAGTCATCCTTTATGCACTGTTATAATTACTTTCAGTGGCCCAAAATTTAATGTATCTTTACCCTATTATTATGTATAATCTCGGATTAAAATTGAACCAACGGGATATTTTAATTTTGAGATTTTTTGATTAATTTTGGCATTATGTAAACATATGGTTATATTTTGACCAACGTTGTTTATAATCATATGTCGCCATATTATTATGTTTTGTCTCTAATTAAAATTGAACCAACGAGATATTTTAATTGGAGATTTTTATGTTTTTGGCATTATGTATGCATATGATTACATTCTAACCAACGTTGTTTGTAATCATGTGTCGCCATATAAAATTATTGAGTTCCTTTTCATTTTCTGCCGAACGGTGATATGAATTGGAACTGTATTTTGCATGTTATTAATCAGACCAACGTCGGGTTAATTACATGTAATATATATTTATGATATTTCTAAGTTTTGCCCTGTATTTTGAAATTTAGCAAATAATGCATCAAACGTTGCCGCCATAAAGAACGAATTCATGTTGTCCTTGATGTTTTGGACCTTGACTATACCTTAAGGGTAGCCGTTCCCATTCCTCCCACCGAAGGTGAGGAGAATTATGATAAAAAAAAATTTACGATGCTAATGCTAAAAAAAAAGGGGAGCGGTTTTGACCGCTTATCACTAATGATTATGAAGACCTCTATTTTAGTCGGGATTAGGGGAGCAATCCCCGATTCCGAAAATGCTAAGGATAAAGAGTACTTGGCTTCAATCGAGGAGAAATTTAAAGACTCCACTAAAATTTATGCCAGTATTTTGATTCAGAGGCTCTTAACTACTAAGTATGATGGGTCCGACAGCATAAAGAGAGCATATCATGATGATGACCGATATGGCAGAAAAACTCAAGGGCATGGACATGGCAATATCTAATGGTTTCCTTGTCCATTTTATTATGACCTCTTTTCCTTCTGAGTACACGACTTTTAAGATTAATTACATTACTCAGAAAGAAAAATGGAGCATGAGCGATTTGATCGCCATTTGTGTCCAGGAGGAAGAAAGAATAAGGACAGAAAAGAAAGATTATGCTCTTCAAATTGGTGGCTCAAACAAAAAGGAAGTTCCAAGGGGACTTCAAATTTAAGAAAAAGCTGCAATTTTCCCCAAATTAAGACAAGTCGGGGCCTAAAGTGCACAATGCACCTAAGCCTCATGTTGCTCCCGCTGGAGCATCTAAAGGGGGGAATGTCTTTTTTTTTGCATGCAGCACAGGACTTCTTCGAAACTGTGGATCTGTCGTTTAGGCCACATTTCGAGGGGGAGAATGAAGCGTCTCATTAAAGAAGAAATTCTCCACCCATTAGATTTCTCTGACTCAGACCACTGCATTGATTGCATTAAAGTAAATTATGTTAAGCAAATAAAGAAGGGAGCTACTTGCAGCACAGGACTCTTAGAATTAATTCATACTAATGTTTGTGGTCCTTTTCCTGTGACATCAGTGGATGGTTTTGATACATTCATCACATTCACTGATGTTTTCTCCCGTTATGGTTATATCTTTCCCATTAAAGACCGATCTGAATCACTTGATAAATTTAAGATATTTAAGGCTGAAGTTGAAAATCAGCACAACCTAAGGATTAAAGTGGTAAGATCGGATCGTGGGGGAGAATATTATGAAAGACATGCCTCTTATGGGCAAATACCTGGCCCTTTTTTCGTTAAGTTTCTTCAGGAAAATGGCATCGTTGCCTAGTACTCCATGCCGGGCGAACCTCAGCAGAATGATGTAGCTGAAAGACGCAACCATACACTTATGGATATGGTACGGAGTATGCTTAGCCATTCTAGTTTACCAATTGGCTTGTGGATGGAAGCACTAAAGACAGCCGCACGTATTGTTAATCGGATTCCCAGTAAATCAGTACCTAAAGCACCTTATGAATTATGGACTGGGAGGAAACCGAGTATGAAATATTTTTATGAGTGTGGGGTTGTCGTGCTGAAGCTAAGTTATTTAATCCACACATTGGGGAATTAGACCCTAAGACAGTAAGTTGCCATTTTATTGGGTACCCTGAGTGATCTAAAGGGTATCATTTTTATTGTCCTGATAGGATAATTAAGTTTGTTGAAACAAGGGACATTGTGTTCTTTGAAAATAATGAGTACCTGGAGCCCAGGAAAATAGATCTTGAGGAGAAGCGGGTTTATGTTCCTTCACCGCTCATCCCAGAGACCTTTATTCCTGTGCCTAAGGCGGTTGCACCTTCAGTAGATAATATTGTTGTTGCACCCACTGTTGAGGTTTCTGAAATTCCTGATGTTATATCTAATGAAGAGCCTCAGCAGTCTCTTGAAATAACTAAAGAACCTATTAGAAGATCATAGCGGGAGAGAAGATCTACCATCCCAAAATGATTATGTTGTCTATACAAATGAAGATGTTAATGATGTAGGGAAGGTAGATGATCCCACCTCTTATAAAGAGGCCATAATGAGTGAACATTCTTCTAAATGGCTTGGAGCCATGGAGGATGAACTAAAGTCTATGAGCACTAATGATGTATGAGACTTAGTAGAAAGTCCTGACGGAGTCAAAACAGTAGGCTGTAAATGGGTCTACAAAACCAAGCATGACTCTAAGGGAAATATCGAAAGGTTCAAAGTAAGGCTTGTAGCAAAAAAAAAAAGAAAGGCCTCTCACAAAGAGAGGGGATTGGTTATAATGATGTCTTTTCTCCTGTCTCAACTAAAGATTCATTCAGAATTGTTATGGCACTTGTAGCTTATTATGATTTAGAGCTGCATCAGATGGATGTTATGATGGAATTTCTTAATGGCGACTTGCAAAAGAATGTTTACATGGCTCAACCGGAAGGTTTTGTCGTGGAAGGCAAGGAGCATATGGGATGTCGACTTAAGAAACCAATTTATGGCTTAAATCAAGCATCGAGGCAGTGGTACCTCAAATTCGATAAGATAATGAGTTTTGGATTTAAGGAAAATGAAGTTGATAACTGCATATATGTTAAGTTCAAGGGGAGTAAATTCTCCATCTTAAGTACTTTATGTGGATGATATCTTATTGGCCAAGAAATGATAAGGATATCTTGTTTGAGACCAAGAGATTTCTTTCATCTATTTTTTGATATGAAGGATCTCGGTGATGCCTCTTATGTTCTTGGCATTGAAATTCACCGAGATAGGTCCAAAGGAACATTAAGTTTATCTCAGAAGGCATACATTGACAGAGTACTGAAGAAATACAATATGCATAAGTGCTCTGGCTCGCCTGCTCCTATTGTTAAGGGCAATAAGTTTGGGACATTTCAATGTCCGAGGAACCAATATGAAACTGATCAGATGAAGTCGGTTCCTTATGCTTCAGCTGTCGGAAGCATTATGTATGCTCAAGTATGTACACACCCTGATTTAGTTTTTGTAACCGGGATGCTTGGCAGATATCAGTCAAATCCAGGACCGGACCACTGGAAAGCCGTTAAGAAAGCTTTGCGTTATGTGCAAGCTACTAAGCATTTCATGCCCACATATAAGTTTTCTGATAACCTTGAAGTTATTGGTTATTCAGATTCAGATTTTGCTAGATGTGTTGATACTAAGGAATCCACGTCAGGTTATATCTTCACTCTCAGGAGGAGCTTTCTCGTGGAAAAGCTCCAAACAAACCCTTACGGCATTTTCAACGATGCAAACTGATTTTGTGGCATGTTATAAGGCTACCGGGCAGGTTGTATGGCTTAAGAACTTTATCCCGGGAATGAGAGTGGTAGACAGCATTTCTAGACCACTCATTCTGTACTGCGATAATGAACCTGCAGTCTTTTATGCAAATAACAACAAGTCAAGTGGTGCTGCCAAACACTTGACATTAAGTACATGTTGTGAAAAATAGAATCCAGGATCAAACCATAAGTATCAAGCATATTAATATTAAGTTAATGATTGCGGATCCGCTTACTAAAGACTTACCACCCAATATTTTTCGTAATCATGTTGCCGGCATGGGTTTATTGGAAAGCCTCTGATTCTGAATAAAAAGGACCTTAAAGCAAACCAACTCCCATTAAGTATAATGAATATCCATTTCGAGATAGAATAGTACACTATAGGTACTGGGGTTGTACGGCACTTAATTGGCCATGCAACACATTGCCTTGGTATGCTGTTTTATTGAGAATGGGCTTATGATGTTAGCCTTACGATCAAAGGGGAGAATGTTGGGTTGATCTCGGCTAACTAACCCCGAGATTTCAGGGAGGTGATGCCTCAACTCGCGCCATGATCTAAGCGCTAGCAACTAACCCCGGTTTCGGTCCGGACACCCAGCGTCAAATAAAAGGAGGGTTTCGGCAGCCTTTGCCTCGAGCGCGTTGTCCTAAGCCTCTCTAACCCTAACAAGATCCGATCTCTAACGGCGCGCGGTGGGCGAAGGCGAAGCACTTCTCGACCACGGACGGCCACCGACGCCGCCACCTCGCACCGCCGACCTCTTCACTGCATCAACCGAGCACCGACCCTCAAGGCATCTTCAAGTTCGGGTATGTAAATTGCCGCTTCCGCTCTAATGATTTATGTAGGTGTTCATGATTTAGATCTAGGGTTAAGGCTAATGCTTATGTTTAGACCTAGATTAATGTCTACACCATGCACATTCTCGAATCGCATGCAAGCGTTCGGGTCTGAGGGCAAAGATAACAGAACGCTCCTCGGATGATCTCACCCGGAAAGTTTTACAGAAAAACAATATTACGTGTGGAACATTCCAAGTACAAAAGGTAGCCTTGAAATAACTGCAGCATGAAATTTACTATTCAAGTTTCCGGTACAAACTTCTGCTGGTACAAAATGACCAAAAGATGCCTTCCCCCAAAATAAAATCCAAGAGCAGATAAAATGTAGCATCACACACAGTTAAGACATAACGACCAATTGCATTACGTGAAGACAGTATGTAGCCACAAGCAGGATAAGTAATAACCACAAAAAATGTGACAGCTTGAACCTGCAAACTCAATTCAATGGAGCAGAGAACGCAAGAGAGAAGACAATGAATACAGGAGCTTTTGGTGCTGCGTACAACTTGCAGCGTTTTCTACTTTCGCTTCTCCTTTTATAATGCAAGACTAAGCAAAACATGCAAACAGAATGAGGGCGTCGTGGGTTTAGAACGTGCCCATCCCCACGCCCGCACGACGCGAGCTATTCTCGCCACTACGCGCACGACGTGCGCATGCATACGTATACATGAACAGTGTTGATACGTATTTGTGAATAGTGCCATGCAGTCCCACGTACACAGGACCATGCACCTAACAACACGCACAGGTTTATTACTAACAAATCTCCCCCCTAAACCTTGTGGTGTTCATACTTGGCCTCAGTGACGCCGATCAGCTCGCGCAGCTCCTGGAATCTGACTCGCGCCAACGGTTTGGTCAGGATGTCAGCAAGCTGCTCAGCAGAGCTCGCAAACTCGATGTCGATCTTCCCAGTCTCCACGCACTCACGAATGAAGTGAAAACGAGTTTGAATATGTTTACTTCGATCGTGATGGACTGGGTTCTTGGTGAGAGCAATGGCGGACTTATTGTCCACCTTCAACTTTGGCGGCGTGACTAGTGTCCCCATGATTTCCTGAAGCAAACCGGCTAGCCACACTGCTTGACATGCCGCCGTCGATGCCGCAACATACTCTGCTTCGCATGATGACAGGGCCACCACCTTCTGCTTCTGTGACATCCAGGTGATGGGGCTGTGCGCGAGGAAAAACAAACCACCGCTGGTGCTCTTGCGGTCGTCGAGGTCGCCCGACATGTCGTCATCCATCGCACCCCAACAGCCAGCTCCTCCGCCTCCCTTGATGTACCTCAGGACGTGGCCTCGAGTGCCAGCCACATACCTGAGGATTTGCTTTACATCCGCCATGTGATCTTCGCGTGGCTCGGCCATAAATCTGCTGACGTAGCCGACGGCGAACGCAAGATCCGGTCTTGTGTTGACGAGGTATCGTAGTCCCCCAACAATGTTGCGGAAGCCGTTGGCGTCGATCGGTGCAGCTGTACTTGCCTTGCTCAGCTTGAGCTTAGGCTCCATCGGGACATGGCAGGGGTTGCACTCTGCCATCCCCTTTTGCTCCAGCAGCTTCTGGGCGTACGCAGACTGCGCGAGAAAGATGCCGGCGTCGTCTTGACGTACCTCGATGCCGAGGTAGTAGGAGAGCAATCCCAAATCACTCATTTGGAATTTCTCCAGCATCTCTTGCTTGAAACGCACGATGTCGCTGTCCACGGGCCCGGTGATCAGGAGATCATCGACGTAAACTCCCACCACCAGCGGCTTGCTTGAAGTGCGCCGCATGTACATGGCGTGCTCGTGATCGCTCCTGGTGAAGCCGAGTGAGCTAAGGTAGGCGTCCAGCTTGGCATACCATGCCCGCGGCGCCTGTCTCAACCCGTACAACGCCTTCCTCAGCTTCAGCACTTGGCCAACCTTGCCCATGGTGAAGCCGGGCGGCTGCTGGACATACACTTCCTCCTGGAGCTCGCCGTTCAGGAACGCCGACTTCACGTCCATGTGGTGGACTCGCCAATCTTCATGTGCTGCCACCGCAAGGATCATCCTCACCGATTCTAGCCGTGCCACCGGAGCGAAGACCTCGTCGAAGTCGATGCCATGCTTCTGGACATACCCCTTCGCAACAAGCCGGGCTTTGTGCTTGACGATGTTCCCGTGCTCGTCACGCTTGATCTTGAACACCCACTTCAGGCCGATGGCACGGTGGCCTGGAGGAAGATCAACGGCCTTCCAGGTGGCGTTATCCTCGATCGAGCGCAACTCCTTCATGGCGGCGCGCCAGCACTCCTCTTGCTCAGCTTCTGTGAACGAGGATGGCTCCTAAGCGCTCACGACATGAAGCTCGTCTCCGGCTCCCATCGCTGCCGCCGGCACCGCCGCATCCCCGTGATATTGTCAACCCTGCGGAACCGAAGTGGGGCATCGTCGTGTTCATCATCAAGATCAAGTTCGCCACTTGGTGGTGTCGCGAGCTCGATCGAAGCCGGGGACGGCGTCCGGTCCCCAGCTAGTGCTGCTGGTGCAGCCGGCGTCGGTGGCGAGCCGGTTTCTTGGGGGGGGCTCGTGGTCGACGAGCTCGGCGAGCGGGATCACCGTGAACTCCACTTCGAACGGGTCTTGGTCCTCGCCGCCACCGTCCTCTGCATCTTGGCCCCAATCCCACTGGGCATGTTCGTCGAACACCACGTCGCGTGTGATGTGAACACGTCCTGTGACCGGGTTGTAGGCGCGGTACGCCTTGGAGCTCGGCTCATACCCGATGAAGATCATTTTCGTGCTCCTTGCGTCGAGCTTCTTGAGGTGAGGCGCCGTGTTCTTGACGAAGACAATGCAGCCGAAGGTGCGCAGATGATGCACCGCCGGCTTCTTCCCGTACCAGGCTTGGAAGGGCATCATCCCTTCTACACTCTTGGTCGGCGACCGGTTGAGCAGGTAGACTGCCGTCGCTACCGCCTCCCCCCAAAAATAGCCTGGGAGCCCCTTTGCCTTGAGCATGCTGCAGGCGGTCACTACGACGGTTTGATTCCGCCGTTCTACCACACCGTTCTGCTGTGGGCAATATGGTGCGGTGAGCTGACGGCGAACTCCGGTGGCGGCGCAATGCTCCGTGAAGTCCGACGAGGTGAACTCCCCCACGATCAGTGCGGAGGGAGCTCAACTTGTGACCCGATTGGGCCTCTGCCGCTGTTCGAATTCGCTTGATCGCCACCGGCGCGCAGTCCTTCGACGGGAGCAGCTCCATCCACATGAATCTACTGAAATCATCTACAAGGAGCAAGAAGTATTTCTTACCCCCAGGTGTCGCCGGAGTGATTTGGCCACAAAGATCTCCGTGCACTAGCTCCAGAGGCCGCATTGTGCGTTCTCGAGCAACTTCAGGGAACGGCGTCCTCTTCTGTTTGCCGATGAGGCACCCCTCGCACAGCTCGCTGGGAGATTGCAGCTTCGACAGCCCTCGAACAAGACCACCCCGCGCCAGCTTCTGTAGCGCTGGGAAGTTGAGGTGGCCAAATCGGGTGTGCCACCTCCAGGCGTCCTCCGCCCCCTGCGCCGCGCAACACATCGGCCGTGTGAGAGTGATGTCGAGCACGTAGAGCCGATTGGGCGCGCGGGGGATCTTGGCGAGAAGCTGGCCATGCTTGTCACGAACGCGCATAACCCCGCCGCGCACGAGGGCTTCAAAGCCAGTCTCGTCGAGCTGCCCCACACTGATAATGTTGGTGCGGAGCTTGGGGATGTAGTACACGTCGGCGAAGGAGCGGAGTTCCCCATTCTTGCACTCGAAGACGACGGTCCCGCGTCCCTCGATCTGCACCAGTGACCCGTCGCCGAACCGGACCGAGCCGCCAATCCCGGTGTCGAGGTTGGAGAAGGCGGCCCGGATGCCGGACATGTGATTGGTGGCGCCCGTGTCGACCACCCACCGGCGGTCATTTTTCTGCCCCTCATCCCCGATCTGCACGTGCACTCTCTCCTTGACCAGGTGCACCTCCTCGCGTACATTTGGAGTCGCGAGGATCGAGTGGAGCGGCTTAGCAGGAGCGGACTGCGCCGGAGTGGGATTTTCCGCCGGCAGTGGAGAAGGGGATCTGGGGATTGAGTTCAATGGAGAAGGGGATCTGGGGATTGAGTTTTGCGGCGACGGTGGAATAAAGGATATGGAGGTCCCCCTGGTCCGAACGTCACACACCTCTCCGTAAAGAAGAGATGCCTCGCCATCTTGGACCACGTGTGCCTCGCCGGTTTTCCTGGGCTTAGATCGGCAGTCTCGGGCCCAGTGACCAGCCTTCCGACAGTTGTGGCAGACGTTACCCGGCCCATCGCGGCCTGCCGGGTCGGTCCGAGTTCCCCGGGCACTCCCGTCTCCGCCGCCGGCGCTCTTCCCCTTTCCGCGACGGCGGCTACGCCCGCCGCTGCTGTTGCTGCCGCCGCTTGACTTCTCCCTCTCGCGGGCCTTGTAGCGGGCGAGCCAGTCCTCTTCCGTGAGGAGCAGACTGTCAGAACCGGCAAACACTGAAGAATTGAAGAAAGGATCTAACTCTGAAGATACCGCTTCGGCAGTTCCATCCATTACATCCTACGGCCAGGATGGCCCAAGATCAACGGTTTACAGTGGTCTTGTTAATGTTTGTTTTAGTTAATTAATGAGCTTCTTTACTTAGGCTTAAGGGGAGTGTTTAACAGGGTGTAATCGCCGTAAGGGGCTTAAGCTCAGCGTCGGATTGTACTCTTATACCCGGTTGCAAAAAAGAATGGACAAGCCTTTGAAGATATTTCATTTAGCCTAGTACTATAGCCCTAGTTGTAGAGTAACTTTCCCTTGCGTTCCTGGCGATTTCCCCTTTCCCAGTCCAGATTTCCACCCCTTTTCACCTTTGATTCGGATCACCACCATCGGGATCTGACACAGACGGCCGCCACTATCCTTGGCTGCCGCGTTCGCCGGCCTCTTGCGCTCTTCCACGGCTCGCAGTCGCCCCGTCGCCTCTTCAATGGAGACGGTGTTGAGGTCGAGGAGGGTTTCGATGGCGATGGCCACCTGTTCGAGGTATTCAGGAACCACCCTCCACATCTTCTTGACCACCTCCTTGTCGGTGATCGGATCGCCCAGGACGCGCAGCTCGTTTGCGAGGCCGGTGACGTGCAGGGAGAAATCCTCGACGCGCTCCCCCTCCTTGAAGGTGATCGTGGCGAAGTCCTGACGCAGCTTCTCTGCGTTCGCCTCCTTGACGCGTTCCACTCCGACGCGAACGGCGCGGATTGCCTCCCAGGCCTCGCGCCGTCCCCTTCTGCGGCAGCGACGTCAGCATGTCCTGCGGGACGGCGCGCAGAATGGCGGCGAGCGTCGTGCGGTCTGCACGGAAGTCGTCGGTGCCTGGGTCGATGGCTTCCCATAGGCCCTGCGCCTGAAGATTCACGCGCATCACCATGGACCACTCGGTGTAGTTGGTGCGCGTGAGTGTTGGGTAGACGATGGAGGCGGAGCTTCTCTCGATCACGCGCTCGACGAAGGGCTCACGGCCGGTACGCCGCCCGCGCCGGGGCGGCGGCGAGACGGACAGGCGTCGCTGTTGACCGGCCGGAAGAGACATTCTGCCAGGGACGTCTCCTCGCTCTGATACCACTTGACAGCTTGAACCTGCAAACTCAATTCAATGGAGCAGAGAACGCAAGAGAGAAGACAATGAATACAGGAGCTTTTGGTGCTGCGTACAACTTGCAGCGTTTTCTACTTTCGCTTCTCCTTTTATAATGCAAGACTAAGCAAAACATGCAAACAGAATGAGGGCGTCGTGGGTTTAGAACGTGCCCATCCCCACGCCCGCACGACGCGAGCTATTCTCGCCACTACGCTCACGACGTGCGCATGCATACGTATACATGAACAGTGTTGATACGTATTTGTGAATAGTGCCATGCAGTCCCACGTACACAGGACCATGCACCTAACAACACGCACAGGTTTATTACTAACAAAATGAACATTACCTACGAATTTAAAATCCTTTCTTTCCATATAATGCTGTATCTGGTCTTGGACAAGTTTACACCATAAAAGTCAAAACCAGGTACACAATTCGTTAAGATACCCAGCTATGCAGTTCATAACAAAAGTAGCAAGTGGTATACTGGAAGGATGTTATTTGACGGGATCAAAATTTAAGGATGAATGAGAGCTCGCAGTCGACTGTATCTACACTTAAAAGATGAAAACTTGTAGTTGCCATTCACACCATGTCCATGTGCCGTTGTTTCTAACTTTCTACTGAGTAGCCTGTGATTCGTATTCAAAACCAAAACAACACTACTGGTCTTGACAAGCAGCTAATGAAGGACAAGCCAATCCGGAATTTCCAAGAATAATTCGGGCACCGCCATCTGCAGAGCACGCATGGCCAATTGACGAGCAGCACCATTGGATTCTTCTGAAATCTGAGATAGGTGATGCGGAACTTGTCCCAGCATTTCCTTCAGCGCTTCTACTTCTGGCCGTTGAAGTACATTTCTGAGCAGATGGAATAAATGGGACTCCAGAACAACAGCAGTTGGTTGATAGACCTGAGCAATTTTGATCGCTTCACAACAAGCAGCTGCAAAAACAAAAGCCGGCTCCATGCTCGGTATCGGAAAACATGCTGCACTGATGAATTGCCCCTCGGTGCCCCTAATCAACACCCCTGCGAAGGCTTTACTGCCATCGGATGCAATCAAACAAGCAACGCTCAACCTCAGCATCCTCTCCCCTTGCTGGATTATTTCTGAAGTAGGTCTCTTTCCTTTGCTATCTGTTGTGGGCATCACTGCAAAATGACACAAACTTTTATGCATGTGTAGCTTCCACCTGGAAACGAGAAACAGTAAAAGAAACTAACCGTGTACATTCTGCATCAGTTCCTGTGGAACGAAATGCTCGGATCCAGGTTGACGCGGAGATAGTACTCCAACTGCCGGTGTACTACGATTGTTCTGTTCCAGCTCCTGTGGAGAAACAGTATTCTGCATCACCTCCTGTGGAGCGAATTGCTCAGGTCCAGGTTGGCACAGAGAATGTACTCCAACGGCCGGTGCTGGAACTACATCGAAGAAAGATATGTCAAGCAAAACATTAGATAAAGCACACCTGTCAATGGAAATATCGCTGCGATATAACTGACTTCATCTCCTAATTGAAATATCCTTGCACAAGCGAGAATATCGCAAGAGAAAACTAAAGAATAATGCAGTCTGTTGCACAGTTTTTATTTTAAGTGAATAAACTTCCATGCATTTGCGTAAAGAGTCAACTATTGAGCTCTGCTCTGATATACAAATAAGAGATGCTCGCATTCCAGTGGAAGAGAAGGTAGACATGATGTCATATTGGAATGCTGCTCATTGGATAATATGTAGCAGAGTAACTGTACTTTGGTTTGTCCATAACTGGACCAGAAATAATTTCCAAAGTTTCCTTTGCATAGGAGAACACAAGTGGGATTCCTTCTTAGTTATAGCAGCTTTTATGTTATTCTAAGCGAATATAATACAGAGAAAGGGGTTTGCCACAAAATATCAAGAAGGAGCAACATCACACAAATGAAAACTGGTTAGGTGACAAATATGTAGGGGGGAAAAGGGAAATGCTACTACCATTATTAGAATTTGCCTGCAAGAACATTGGAACAGGAAACAATGCATTAGAAGCAGGTGTTTGATTAAGCATTGTAGCATATCTGGGATGATAATTGCTCACTGCACACATGTAGCATGATAATTAGTGGAGATGCGCAGTTAACAGAAAAATTGCAGGGTAAACAAACATTAAGCATTACTAACCATCACTCAAATTTGCTCGAAATGGAAAAGGCGTTGCAGCAGGGATCCCTGAGTTAGGCGCAGATGGTTGATTAAGCATTGCAGCTTGTGCAAGAGGATCATTGACCACTGCACACATGTGACATGATGATTTCAGATGGAAGCAAAATACAGAATTTAACTGCTCGCCATTACTATCAGTGCCAGATACGTGGCTTGTCAACATTCTTCCATAATATGAACTTGAATCGAATGGAGTCATATATGAACCTGAAATTCTTTTAGGATATAAACTTGAATCCAATGGATTCATATATGAACTTGGCATTCTTCCAGCATATGAACTTGAATTGAATGGATTCATATAATGACCTGCAGAAGAATGACAGAGATCACCTACCACAGTTATACAGGTATTCGACCCTGGAATGTTGTTCAGAAATGTCATAGATCATGAATATCAAAGTGTGTCTTAGATATGTTGTTCGCGAGATATGATTCACAAAACAATATTTCAATCAGATCAGTGTGACACTTCATATTCTGTGTTTGCATCTCTTTTTCATGAAGTACAAACCTAAATGATAGATACATGATGAAGAATGGTATACAGAACCCCGCCAAAAAATATATCTACCATATGTTGACCGCAGAATATATTGTGAACTAAGGAAACTATGTTAACTGTAGTATCTATTAGCAAATGTTTGTTCTATTTCAGAAAACAAAATTGAAGTACTTCACACGAGTTAAAGAAATAATGAGTAACCTGAAAGATTTTGTAGCCAAAATCTATATGCATCAGGCATTTTTAATCTTGGATAAATAGGGGTTGTAGGTAAAATTTATCAAATACAGTCGTACATTCACAAATCTTGAGACAAATATGTAGGGTAAGAAAACAGGAAGCATTTACTAACCATCATTAGAATTTGCCTGCATCAGAGTAGAAGTTGCAGCAGGAATCCTTAAGCTAGAAGCAGATCCTTGATTCATCGCAGAATGTCTGAGCACTGCACACATGTGACTTGATGATTAGCAGCAGAAGGACAAGATTAGCAGAAAGACGCGTTCAGATGGAAGTAAACACAGAATTTAATTGCTTACCTTGACTGCCAGGTACGTGATTTGTCAACATCATTCCATAATATGAACTTGAATTAAGTGGATACATATAATGACCTGCAAAAGAATGATAGAGATCATCTACCATATTTATACAACCATCCACCTGGTCCTCAGTTATGTCGTTGAGAAATGGCATACAGCATGAACATGAAGGTATGTTGTGAGACATGATTTGCAACAAGAAGATATTGCAATCAGATCAGTGCAACACTTCATATTCTGTATTTGCATCTATTTGTGATGGAGTCCGAACATAAATGATAGATACAAGATGAAGACAGTATACAGAAACATGGTCAGTAAGTATATCTACCATAAGTTTTTTTTCTGAAACTGATATACCATAAGTATATGTTGACTCCAGAATACATCGTGAGGTAAGCAATTTTGGTATCTTTAGTTTCTATAGCAAACGTTCACAAATGTTCAGTTTCAGGGAAAAAAGAGTACTTGACAGGAGTTTAAGAAATACTGAATTACCTAAAAGATATTGTAAATTCGTAATAGAAAAACTGTTTGTATCAGGCATTTTTAATCTGGGATAAAGGAGGGTTGTAGACAAAATTGATCAGATAGAATTATGCATTTGCAACATATACAGTCTAGCGAGTTGAAGGATATCTTGAGAAAATGGCAATAAGCAAAGGCCAAAAAGTGCATCCATGACCATGAGTCATAGTAGAAGAAATCAGCAGGTAAAAGAACATTCAAGAAAGTACTCAACAACATTAACAGAGGATCTGTGTGTGTGTGTGTGTGTGTGTGAGAGAGAGAGAGAGAGAGAGAGCGAGAGGATCATTTGAGGTCTAAACCTGGATTTGAAGTAATATTGGTCAGATTACCAACCATCTGAGGTGCAGCAAGGCTGAAAATAAGCAAAACACATTAGATAATTCATATGCAAAGCAAGGTGTACATAATAACATATTCAGCTAGTTGAAAAGAATTAGATAAAAGATCTTTTTGGAGAACAAGAAACTATATGAAATCTTTTAGGCCAAGAATAGCGTTAGACAGAAATTAACAGCGTCATTCATTCCAGTAGCAACAGTTCTTCTTCACAGCATACTAAACCAAATCTTTCACTCCAACAGCAAAAAAATCTGCACAAGAGACTAAAGCAAATCAACCAAGTACTTGAGCACGTAATAACTCATTCCAATAGCGACAATTCTGTGCACCATACTAAACGAAATCGTTCATCCCACCGGCAAGAAATCTGCACATGACATGAGACCAGAAGGAATTAACCAAATGTTTGAGCGAGCACGTAAAATCCTAGAACCAAAAACTTAAAGATGTGTAACACCATCTCATAGCGTACAAACATCAAACAGATTGCGGGTGGCACGGCAAGAATGCGACATGAGCAGGAACATGATGAGTCTCTAAGGGGACATTTCGAGTACGAACCTGCATTCTTGCGCCAGCTCCCGCGCATAATCTGCCCACACCTGATGCTGGTACGGTTCCGTGTGCTCGTGGCCACGTGCCCTGGAGGAAGCGAAAGAAGCGTCGCAAGAATCAGAGCAAGAACGGGATCGATCAACTAAGCGAGTTGACGGTGCCAAGAAACGCACGTTATGACATACGGCAGGAAAGACTTGACCAACTGCTTGATCATGTTGCAGCGCTTGTCACCGACTGCTCCGGGGAAGGAGTTGACGTAATTCACGAGGTCCTCCGATCTGCGGTTGATGTAGAGCTCGTAGACGAGGTCCGGGTCGATATATCGGGTGCCGTCGCCGGAGCCGGAGCCGGAGGAGGCCATCTGCAATCGCGAGGCGAGTAGGTACTAAGGGAAGGGAGGAGCAGTAATGGGGGGCGGATGAAAAGAGGAAGGTGCGGGCCAACGCTCACGTCGATGGCGGCGGTCGGCGGCGTGAGGAGAGGAGGAGGTGGTGGTGGTGGGCGAGCAAGCCAAGGAGGCGCGCGCCGTTGCCGCCTCCTTATGGAGCGAAATGGAATTATGGAGCGGAGGTGTTGTGCCATTTGCCGTGGTGGTGGTTATGTAGAGTTTGCCCGGTGCGGGAGGACGGAGCAGCGAAATGGGCCGGCTGCGTGGGCTGACGACGAGGCTCAGATGGGCCGTGCGTGTAAGCGTGTTGCACGGGAAACGCGGCCGATTTGGATGCGTCGCGTGTTGAGTTCGGTGAATCGGGATCGAAGGAGCCGGACTATGCCCCTTCTTTTCACTTTATAATTTACTAGTATAGTGCCCGTGCTAACGCTACGGTAAAATACAAAACAAGATAAAATTTGTAAAAAATAAAACGAACAATCAGATTCATTAAGATTCATGTCTCATATATTGTATAACCAAATATTTTTGTCACATAATCAACTTCCGTAGCACGTCAAAATCTTGTGATTTCCCCTGACAAACGTCAAGGACTTCCACCCGCGCACGGGATTGCCAATCAGGGTGTGAAGCTAGAGGCATCAAACACCATGCAGCATTGGTCGAGCTTGTCTCATGCCCTGTGAAATAGATGCTCTTGCAGTTGTCGACAATGAAATCTTCAGGCGTGCATGAAACGAAGGGACCAGCTTTAGCACCCTCAATGATGGAGTGGACGAGAACCTTATTATTCACAGAGGTCGCTGAATTATGTTCATGCTTTTTTGCTTTTTCGCTGAATATGTACTTGCACATATTGTTGGCCAAGTCATGCTAGTTTCCAAATGTATATCGTCACAAATTGTCGTGAGTCAATATTGGAATGTTGGGTAAGAAAACGCAGAAAGAAATTAAACCATAAACAAGTGCACAACAAAAGAGTGCGCTATGATGTAGGCATCCACACGCACTGCTTTTGTGTTCAAATAGTTCATTTGAGCAGAGCATTACTTTTGAAGTTTCAAATACCATGAAATTTTATTATGAGTGCGATCGCCATAATAGTGTGTCAATCGCAAAAGAAATAGCCTTGGGGATGAAGCCATTACTAAATGGCAATGACGGTGGTATACTCCCCTCGAACTTGTTGGCTGCTAAATTTCTGCAAGAGAACACCATACCATGGTCACATCATTCATAGTTCATAGTTAAGTATTTAACCCAATTCAAAGGGATAGCCAAAAGGGAAAAGAGAATGTACAAGTATTCCACACTTGGGGGCAAAGTGCGAGGGATTTCACCAAACATTGAATCAAGAATGGCACAATCATGACCAATCAACAGATTTCACAAATTTTGTAACAAGAAGCTCACACTCTTTCAACGAGTGGAACTTAAGCGCTCGGGCCAAGCCACCCGCCAACCCCGAGCCCACTAATATTTCTGCATGTGAGTAATGAACAAAGAAAATACTCAATTTAATAAATCATCCCTATAAATTGCAGCAAAACTGATCGGTAAGGTAAGAATTAATCAAGAATTACATAGCAACAACGCACGAGCCCTTGCAAAGACACCGTGCCACGGCCCACGTTCACCGCCCCACCGCAGGGGTCTCCACCTGGAATGTCCACCTAAAAGCTTCCGCGGCGACTTCAATGTGTGATATAATTCCCAAAGCCCTATTGTGTGAAGTAACCAAGAACAAGAACAAAACAAACACAAGGCAACGAACTCGTTAGAACCTCTCGCTTTCAAACTTGAACAAGATAAAACAAGATGAGCACTACTAAAAACATGAGATGTAGATAGTATGATCGAATTATTACCTTAAAGCAAGACTAACTTGAACACAAAAGGCCCACTTGATACAGAGACGAATCTTCAATTGCAACATCTCTTGAAGGTGCTATCTGTTACATGTGCTAGCACCTCTAATAGTTTGCAGAACCTCTTAAATATGTCAAAGACTACATCACCAGACCTTGAAATCCATTTCCACGGTAGTCAATCAGGCCTATCTACAGTTCATCATTGCAATGACCAGGCAATTGTAAATTCCAAATACAATATGTGTGTGTGTGTGTGTGTTAATCAGGAGTAGGATCAATACATCAAAACAAATGACTCCAATAAGGAAGTTTCACTATATAAAATATAATGGCAACATCAACATTACCTCATGATTCTCTCCAGATATGGATTCACAAGAATATCTTCGGTTTGATATCTTCCACCACATCCATCGCATACGAGATCATGAGTAATTTGAAAGTAAATCTAGGACCTATAAATATTCTTCAAAGCTAGTGTTTCTCATGAAACATGCATCAATTATAAAGCGAAACACGTAACTCAACTAAGATGTTATTGTTTCTGCTCCTCCGTGCTCTGTTATCACCAGTAAAGAGAGAACGACTTTCAGTTTGACGAGATGAGAACATGACCAATGATAAGTGCAGAAAGTAAATTAGTAAGGCACCAACAGAGAACACTTATCAATTATCTGTAGAGCATAGAAAACAACTATGCCATGATTAATATGACTAACCAACTGCACCTCCCTATTTGCAAAGTAACTTTTCCGATATGAATAGATCCTCTTGCAAGCAAGACCACCTGCAACCACAAGAACACATTAAGAGAAACTTTAGGTACAATTTCCATAATTAATACCATATATCATTCAACAGCATACATAAACCAAACAAAAGAGAAGGGCACTTACAACCATTTGAGTGAATTGCCCTAAGCCACCTTTTTATTATGGCAACTTGCAAAACTACTTTAGCTAGAACAGTACAATGTCGTTTCTTCAATCCGAGTAACAATAGCACAGCTTGAGCTGGATGAAATAGTACAACCAAAACTAATCTAGCAAGGAAAATAGGAATCAAACCAAACAACCGACAATATGAGAGAATAGCATAATGGCAAAAGTACTGGAACAAAAATTAACCTCGGAAGGAAAATATAAATCAAAGCATGACTGATTAGTAAGTTCAACTACATACAGTAGATATAGCTCGGAAGATAGCTCGACCATGACAACTCGTAACAACAGTCATCTTTAAAAAAATGATCTATTGTGCATTCTACATGTCTACAAAGCAGAAAAAGGAAACAAATCAAAGAATTTTTTGTAACACGATCTCCATTGGATCTCGTAAGCATGTGTTGCCGAGGAAAATTCGCAAAACAGCTTCTCCACCGCGTCTGTCTCAAGGTAAAATGCAGCCTCAATTGACAATAATTTTGCTCAAATCAATGCCCTCAAGTTAAATAGTTCCGGAGATTGGCGCAGGTGTCAAGTGCCGAAACGAGAGGAAAAATGAAACTTACCAAAAATGCAATTGACAGATGGGGAGATGTTACTTACCAAAAATGAAACTTTGCAGCCTCTACAAGTTAAAAATGTTACCTAACGTAAACAAATAACAACATAAAATCCAATCAATCCATCTTAACTTGCATTGTTGACACATTCTAAGACATACTACACTAAGACACAAGAGCTGGCAAGCATCACAATGACACATAAAAAATGTGAGATAGAATTAGTAGACAAACAAAGATCGATTAGCCATTCATCCGTGGATCTATCTCAACGGTTGTCCGCCGCTTCAAGGAACAACTTTTCCTTTGTGCACCAAAGTAAGTATCCCACTAACACAAAGAAGAAAGCAGACAAAGCAAATCACAGTGCAACAATTCCCGCCCCCTAACTACAACATGTATAGAAGCATCACGGTAACTCATTGTACAAGTTCCATATCAACTCCAACCATCAAACATATGCATCAATTGTCCTTCGTTAAGATCTCACAGTCACCACAAACATCGGAATAGATGAAGCGTATTCAGAGCAACATATACAAACTACACAGCTAAACATATCTGCCAATCGCATCCATGGCAATAAACAATTGGTAGGGCTTGACGGTTATTATACTGCGGACGGCAAGGCCTCCGAGGAGCTTGTAGCGGGCGACTCGGCTGGCGATGGCGCAGAGGCAGCGGTTGACGACCTTCTCGCCGTAGAGCTCAACGCCGTTCTGGGAAGTTGAAGCGCTTCGCACGCATGAGGTTAGCTCCCGATCCTCGTGGCCCTTCTCCCGAGCACGCTTCGCGTCCGTGTGGCGGATGATGATCTCCGTGCGCATCGGCGCGATCTCCATGCGGCGCATCACGGACATGTCGCGAAGAAGGTGAGGAGCTCGGCGGGGTGGTGGTGACGTCGCGGGGCGGTGGGTCGACGATGTGGGAGGTGAAGGGCACGGAGGTCTCGATGGTGAGCGCGCCGTGGAGTCGAGATCGGCACGCGGCGATGAGCGCCGTGGCCGGAGCGCGCGCGGGGCGGCGGAGGAGGCGGCCGCGCCATGGCGACGGTTGGCTAGGGTTTCGGGGGGAGGCGGAGGCGGCGGCGCGGGGTGGGGAGGAGGAGGAGGCGGCGGCGGAGCGGACGGGGGGGAGGAGGAGACGGCGCGGAGCGGGGAGGAGGAGGAGGCGGCGGTGCGGGGTGGGGGAGGACGCGAGGGAGGAGGAGTGGTGGAGAACGTGGGGACTGGGGAGACGCGGCGCGGGGTGGGGAGGGGAGGAGGAGGCGGCGGCGCAGGGTGGGGTGGGGAGGAGGAGGAGGCGGTGGCGGCGCAGGGTGGGGGAGGAGGAGGCAGCGGCTGAGCGGGGGAGGAGGAGGAGCGGGGGAGACGGAGGCGGAGGAGGAGCGAGGGCGGAGGAGGCGCCTCGTGTTGAAGCCTCGCGTTGAAGCCTACGTTTCATCCAGGCCGTACGATTGGGTTGAAGCCAGGGAGAGTTTTTGTTTAGCCCTTGATTTTAATGAAGATAATTTGCTGGGTGCATTTTTGTGGGTGCACGAAGGTTGGTGCTCTCAGCGGGGGACGTATTCTTGGGTGGACTGAGTGTAATTTCAATTGGTCAATTATAGTAGAGATAATTTTTTAATAAATAAATGTGATACTTTTTCTGTCTTCGTTTTAAACAAAAAAAAATCTGAGATTGGGCCTCGAAACCCACCTTCTAGGGTCCCTTCCTGATTGCCGACACATGTCCCATCCTTTCCCTACTCCGATCTCAAAGCGTATAGCCACCGTAATGACCGTATCGCTACTTCATCTCCCTCGTCTCATCTTCCTAGGGCTGAAAACGAAAACAGTAATTTTCGGTTACCGAAAATCGTTTTCGAGAAATTATCGATTTTTTCCTTTAAACGAAAACGGTGACGGTAACCGATAAAACGGAAACGAAAACGGTAAAAATATCCGATAACGAAAACGATTTAGCTCTCTTCCGATCGTTTTTGAAAAATATCGTATTTTAACCGATAATTACCGTCGGTAATTACCGATCAGTGAGCACCTAGACCCAGGCCCATTAGTCTCCCCATTGGCCCATTCCGTCTCGGGCTCTCGGCGTCTCCGTGACTCCGTCTCCCACAGGCCACACCCCACCTCCTCCTGTCTCCAGACGACCAGACCTCCACGGCTCCACCCATCCGCGATTCTGCATCTCCAGCCGCCGCCGCCGCCTCCAATTCCATCTGCCCTTCCCACCGATTGCTTCTCCCCCTTCCTTCTCTTGCTCCGGTCGCCACCCATCTCCCTCTACAGCCCCCATCCGCCTCCATATCACCACCGCGCACCCCTTCGGCCGCTCCTTCCTACCTCCTTGCTCTTCCTCCGCACCCAACGCCTCTTCTCCGCTGCATCCTCCTTCTCTACCAACGTGCCCCCTCTTCTCTCCATCCGCAGCTCGCCGGCGGTCGCCCTTCCTCACCGCACCTCGGTCGCCTCCCTTCTCCACTCCCTTCGCTTCTCCACCGCTGCAGCTCACTCTCCTAGACACCTCTCACCGCAGCGCCTCCTCTCGTGCTCCTTCTCCTCCTGTTCTTTCTCCGGTCGCCATTCAGATCCCGCGCCTCGCTGCTTCTCCACCGCGCCGCCCAACTCCGCCGCCTCTACCTACCTTCCGCCAACCACCTCCACTCCTTCCACCATCACCTCCTCCCTCGGCCGCAGCTCCGCCATCACCTTCATCCCTCCGCCGCCCGGTCCAGATCAACCTCGGTGCCGCCGTCCTCATCTCCTCCCCTCCAGATCGGCGCGGCACTGAGACCTCGCCGTCTCCGACCACCGTCTTCCGCCGGCAACCCCTTCTTCCTCTACGGACGACACCTTCACCGACCCCGCCGCCTGCATCCTCTTCACCAAAACCGACGGCTCTTCCACCGGCAGCCCTGCTCTCCTCTGCTACTTCTTCTCCCTTAGGTTGAATCTTTCCCCAAATCTTCACTTCTTTTCTCCAATTTCTGTTAATTATGCACTGTTAGTTACTACTGAGAATTGTGGTTAGTGATTGCGAACTGTCAATGTTGATCTGTGATGATGAACTGGTATATGATCAGTGGTTATGTTATTGCGTCCTGTTAATCTGAGTTTTGTTATTGTGATATATGCTGTGATAATTGTTAAATGTGTGTTCTGTTAGTAGTTTAGTAGTGTTTTCATAGTGCCAACTGTGATTTGTATTAGTAGAGATTGTTATGTTAGCTTGTGGGTTGTGCTTGTGTTCAGTGATCTACTGATTTGTTAGTGCATTATCTGTGTGTCCTTGTGTATGTTTGAGAGCATCGTCGATTGTAGTAGAAACTTGATCATGATGTGCTGAAAGATCATGATGTATTGGATGACTTTTCCTGTCAATATTGTGTTCTGGAATGCTCTAGCAATGGATTGTCAGATAGCAGTAGGCCAGTAGCAAATACCTTCATCTCCTATTATGCCATATAGTAGTATTAGTGTTGTAGACTTGTAATGTTTCTTCAATGGCATCAATAGCTAGTTGTGATGTTATAATTAAAGCTTATTGCTGTAATGAATGCCCAGTAGCAAACTTGTGCAAAAGGTCACTGGAAAAATGTTCATGCTTACTGTCGTCTGATACAAGCCTTGAAGAATCTACTTGTAGCAGTAATATGGCACTATTAATGCATCTGATACATCTATCTCAAATTCTCAATTCTAGTAACAATGTATCAGATAGTGTAGTTTTATATAAACACTAAAGAAGCAATACTTATTCCAAATTACATTGACAGATTGCAGACTTGCAATCATGCTATGCAGATTGGTGTGTAATGTGTTTATTGTATTTTAGATATCGCTTTCATGATTTTCGATCGTTATCGATGCACTTTTGATCGAATAGTTTCGTTTCCGAATTTACCGGAATATCGATGTCGTTCTCGTTTCCGACAATATCGTATTGATTTCCTTTTCGAGAAAATAATGTGAAACTGAAAGTGATTTGACCTCCTACCGATCGTTTCCGACCGTTTTCAGCCCTACATCTTCCTATCGTGCCCTCAATTCGCGAGTTTTTTGTACGGATGATCCTTTTTTTATTCAAAATTACATAAATATACCCGCGAGAAAATTTTTTACAAAAATAGGCTCTAGTCGCCTAATGGTTGGGCGACTGGAGCCTTTCGCCCAACTAGACCGCGACACATAAAGAGTCTACCAACCGTTCAGCGATTAACTACAGTCGCCCCACCGTTAAGCGACTTCCATGAAGTCGCCGAACCGTTGGGCGACTGAAATTCAGTCGCCGAACGGTGGGGCGACTGGAGGTGGGATATAAAACCGCGCTCGGCCACCCTCGCACTGTTTTCATTCGGTTCATTCTACGCTCACGTAGGGAGAAGAGAAGGGGGAAAGAAGGAGAGGGAGAGGAGGAGAAGAGGAGGGGAGAGAAAGAGAGGGAGAGGAGGAGAAGAGGAGAGTGAGTGTGCGATTTTCAGATATTTTTTTGGTGTAAAAAATTAGTTTAGAAAATGTAGTGTAGAAACTTAGTTTAGAAAATGTAGTGTAGAAATATAGTTTAGAAAATGTAGTTTAGAAAATTAGCTTAGAAATTTAGTTTAGAAAATTAATTTAGAAAATAACTTTAGAAATCTAATTTAGAAATTTAATTTTCAAATTTTGTTTAGTAAATATAGTTTAGAAATTTAGTTTAGAAAATTAATTTAGAAAATAACTTTAGAAATCTAATTTAGAAATTTAATTTTCAAATTTTGTTTAGTAAATATAGTTTAGAAATTAAGTATAGAAATTTAGTTTATAAATTTTGTATACCATTTATAATGCATTATTGTACAAAATATAGTATTTAAATGTACATGTACAAAATTTAATGTTGAAATTATTGTACAAATTTAGATGTAGAAAATTTAATGTACAAATTTAGATGTAGAAAATTTAGTGTAGAAAGTTTAGATGTAAAAAGTTTAGTGTACAAATTTAGATGTAGACAATTTAATGTTGAAATTATTGTACAAATTTAGATGTAGAAAATTTAAAGTTGAAATTATTGTACAAATTTAGATTTAGAAAATTTAATGTTGAAATTATTGTACAAATTTTGCAGGTATGACTCGTGCTGCACGTGACTCCGAGTGGCCCTACACGCTGTTGGACGAGCACGTGGACCGCTCTCATCGCGCTTCCCGTCTAGTGCCGCCACCGGGGAGCACGGACGAGCCGCTAGGTCAGCTGGGAGTGGTCCGGACACGCACACCTCGCGTGGCCTGGGGACTCGACCCTCGTTGGACTGCCAGATTTGCACTACTCCAGCGTTTAGTGCAACCGTAAGTTCGTTTCGTACTGACCTTCACTTTGTTTGTAGGCTGCGGGATACCGGGCTACTCCCTCTTGCCCGAATGGTGCAGGCCACGAACGAGGATGGAGCCGCTGGCGGGGACGAGGGCGGGGAGCAATCACGACACTTTCCGTTCGACCGTTCCCTGCTGATGGCTTTGGTAGACCGTTGGCGGCCCGAGACGCACACTTTCGACCTCCCATTCGGGGAGATGACGCCGACCCTGCAGGATGTGTCCCTGCTCCTTGGGCTTCCGATCGCGGGAGACGCTGCCTTCCTACCGGAGGCCCTGGCCGATCGGGCGTCGACTGCTAGGCAGATTCGAGTGTGTCGTTCCACCGGCCGATGACCACCACATGTTCGGAGAGGATCAGACCATGGGCCGACACTGAGGTGGCTCCCACAGTACCGGGTACGTGGTTACAATCGATCGTGTCTTCGAAGCTCTTATTTGTGGTATTACGTACTAATAACAACTTGTTTGCATTCAGGTGGAGCGCATGGATCCACAGGCAGACGATCACCAGGTGTCGCACCACTTGGAGGTGTACGTGCTGTGGCTGTTTGGTTGGGTGCTTTTCACCACCAGCCACAGCAACTCGGTGGATGCGCGCCTTAACGCTTATGCGAGGGTGATCGCTGACGGCGAGCCCCACCAGGTCAGCTGGGGATCGGCCGTACTTGCCGCGACGTACCGCGCGTTGTGCGATGCGTGCACGAGGATCAAGGCGAACTCGATCCTCACGGCTGTCCCTCGCATCGCAGCTTGTGGTCGCTCGAGCGCTTAAGCCTCGGGACGACTGCGTACTAGACGACATGGGTCCATGCGGGCCGAGATGTATCCAGGGGAGACGCCGACCGCCGACGATGGGTTCTATCTCGTGCCGCTGTCGAGTAAGTATTATCATAGTCAACTATTTCTTTCTTATTGACGATCGTCATTCTAAACAACTTGTCTTTCTTGCAGTGCATTCGCGCAAGCGTGTCACGCAGCGCATCGGGTCTTTGTGGAGCAATGACCGCATCACACCGACGACGTCGCGCCGGAGCCGACGACGCTATGGCAGTGCAGGCCCGTGCTCCTGGCGGGCTGTCCTCACTTTGCTGGCGTGACCGGGCTTTCTGGCTCACTCGCCGGAAGCTTGTGTACCTCATCTACGTGGAGGACTACGCACCCCAGCGGGTGATGCGGCAGTTCGGGCTACGGCAGCCGGTTCCTGTACCAGTCGGACCATCGCTTCCGCGGTACGTGCACGGGTGAGTGATCGTTTCTGCTAAATATGTACATACTTACTACTGCATTCACAAGTATCTCACATTACGTAATGGTTCTATACGCAGGCACAGCGCGAAGGGAGTGAAAGGAGGCACGGACTGGTCGTTGAGGATGCAGCCCTGGGTCGAGCAGTGGGTGGGTGCGCTCGACGACCGCGTGGAGGAGGACCTCCGTCTGACGACGCCAGCAAGACGCTGAGTACCGCGCCGTACCACCACGGACCCGCACGTGCTCGTATATGTGGTAGACCCGCCTGCCACACACGTCGCCGCTCCAACGGACATGTACCCCGCGCAATTCGCGCGCGACGCTCACATCGCGGTACGTTACATGTCATTTCAAAGATTCCCAAATGGTAATATCGTTTCGATGATCGACCATTTCATGTCTTTGTGTCCAGTCGACGTCGGTTACGCCTCTGGGGTCGACTCCGCACACCATCGAGAGGGTCGCCACTGGTGCGCAGCTGATCCATGAGGAGGGCGTCAGCTTTGCGCGTCGGATGCACGAGGGGTGTAGACGTATTGTTAGCCTACTATCCTGCACGAGGCTACCAGAGGTCTCCACGTCCACCGCTCCGACTACTCGTCCACCAGTGCCACCCCGACCAGCGTGGCACTACTCCGGTGCACCTACGTGGACACGTCCTCCACCACCTCACCCAGAGCAGCCAGGGGGTTCAGCCTGGGCAGGGCCTCCTACACCGGTTCACTTCACGCCTCCTACGCACACCTCTATCTTTCCCACCTCGATGGCGCCAGCTACGGGTACGCAGAGGGCCTTATATCGTGTTTATCCGAAGACGACATGCAACGAACTAACGATATTAATATTGCAGGTACTTACCAGAAGACGGCGTTTCCCGTGCCGGGGCGGTGGACCGCCAGCGAGTGGCGGCGGTTCTCGACGCAAAGACGGAGGTTCTCTCTGCGCGGCCCTCCCGGCACCGAGGGCACACGCCGGAGGTGCAATGACTCCACCAGGCAAGGGCGGATAGACACCCTCCTGCTCGTTTTACTTTTTCAGATCGTCCTAACCCGTTGCACCGGAGGAGGGCCAAGCGAGGCCGTATGGGAGGACGCGGGCACGGTGACGGGGCACACCAGGGTGGCGACTGAGGCGTGCTGCAGATGCTATATATGTTATACATGTAATGAAAAAACATGCCGCATGTTACTCACAGTTATATTATGAAGTTTATTTAAACTATCTCACTTAACAGTGTATGTATCGATCGTTCTCTACTCAATCTTTCATAAAAAAAATTAAAAAACTTTTTACGCACCTATAATATACAATGAACATAAACTTTTATCACAACTTTACCGTAGTTTTTACCGGTTCAACATTACAAAATTCACAAAATCTAAAACAATCACAGGGGCTACATGCAGTCGCCTAACGGGATGGCGATTGCATGTTAGTCGCCTAACGGAAAGGCGACTACATGTAAGTCGTCGTACGGAAGAGCGACTAGATGCAGTCGCTCTACTGTGTAGCGACACAAATTGTGTCGCTTAATGGTTGGGCGAAAGTCTCCAGTCGCCCAACCATTAGGTGACTGGAGCCTATTTTTGTAAAAAATTTTCCCGCGGGTATATTTATGTAATTTCGAATAAAAAAGGATTATCCGTACAAAAAAATTCCTCAATTCGCCGTGTCATCTTCCCATCGTCTTCTCGCCACGCTTTGTCGTGTCGCTTTCCTGCTACGCCCCCAATTCGATCGAGCATCCCTCGCCTCGTCTTCCCGCTGCGTCCCCAATCCGATCCAGCATCCCTCGTCTCGTCTTCCAGCCACGCCTCCGATCCAATCAAGAGGAAGGAACTAGAGTAGGTGGTTGACGGCCTCTACAACTACTCCCTCTTTGGCCCCTCCACCAAGAGTTGCAGATGTCAGAGTTGGAGCTGGCGCCGACATCAGCCCCTCTGCCGAACCCCGTCGCCGCCTTGGCCGATGGCCTTGGCTTGGAGTAAGGCAGAGCAGAGCGCATGGCTACCGACTTCAGAAATGTCAGAAGTGGTGGTAGCATAGCCTTCAACAATGCCCACATTGTTGCCTTCAAATACATCAGCACCCCCTGCCGAGATAATGCAAGATATGAAATTGATGCTCGTACAATCTATGTCTAATGTAATAAAATTTGTTTAGTGTAGTTAGACCAATTAAATTTATGTTCTTTGTACTATAGGTGAAGGATAAAAATGATAAATCTATGCTTGTTCATAAAGTTAGAATGACTTTCAAATCAAAGAAAGATGTATATGATTTTTATAATTTCTATGCTAGAAAGACTGGGTTTACTATTCAAAAGAGCCACTCAAAATTGAGACAAGATGGGATTGTGTACCAAAAATATATAGTTTGCAGTAATAAAGGAGAACAAGGTACTCATTCATCACATGACACCACGAAGGAAAATGCTATTACAAGATTGTCTTGTGATGCCTGTGTTCAGTTTAGTATTTGTCGAAAGGGCATTTAAAGGGTGCAAAAAATTGTAATTGAATACAATCATTGGTGGTGATCGGTTCGGCTGAAAAGCTTATGGCTTATGGCTGAAAACATCAGAGTGGTTGAAAAAAGCATCAGAATGACAGAGACTTATTTAGCATAATTAAATTTAAAAAATTTTAAAATATAAAAAATATGTTAGCCCATTACGTATAATACAAACAAATACGGGAAAAAAAGAACCGGCAAAAAATCTCAACAAAAAACCAAAAGTTCAGAAAAAGACGAAACTTATGAATAGAGCCGAGTTGATCAGGGCCAATGGCTTATAAGTCCAGATAAAAAAACACATGCTAAGGTCACAAAATAGTTATTTATTAGCCACTATGAACCATTGTCTACTCTATTAGCATGATTCCCTTCTCATTGTTATTAGTCTCTTATTTTCCCCCAGAGTTGTCGGATGAAAAATAGTTATGTAGATTGCAAACAGCTCTTGCTAATTTTTAACAAGTTGACCGTGGAAAATGATGCACATAGCCATAGATGCGTTATTTTCAGTGTACACCTGATGATAAAACAAGGGCAAATACAAAACCATCAGAGGCTATTGCATAAGCAATGGTGTAGCACACATCAATAACCTTAACGGTAGAACATATATACATTTGCAGTAGCCAAGTATTTCGATGGTATAATACAAGCCAAAGGTGAAATTCAGCGATGAAGGCACGCCCAGTATAGAAATGTCAACACAGCATATTACATCAAGCACTCCCTTTCAGTTATTGAACTCCAATGATCAGACGGTTGTATAATGTAGTTGTCTTGGTTAAAAATAGGTAAGTGTGACGTTGGACGCATCTAGCTTCCGCATGCCAAGCACTCTTCCCGGTTGTTCAAGGAACAAATGACTTGCGCCATCTTAGCTTCAACATCCTCTTCCACTGTAGGCTTGGTGTTACTATCCTGCAAAGTGTGTTTTTCATGGTGAGTAGTGTTTGAGCAGCTGAATGGGGAAAAGTGTAGAACAAATATGGAATCAAGGGCCAGAACACATACACATACTCCATTCTCCTTCAGAAGGGTGGTATCCACTGTAAACTTGATTGCATCAGCAGCTGCTCGTGTTCTTAGATAATACATCCCAGTTTTCAGGCCCTGACAACAACCAATATTATAGCACACGATTACTTGTCACTTAGAGACTTGTTTGAGGAAGAAGCATTGCAACAACGATGTTTCCGCACAGTACCACTATTAAAGACTGAGTATGAAGTGCTTAATGTTCAAGAAAAATGCTTCAAAATAGCTCGAGGCTAATTACCTTGGACCAAGCATGGAAATGCAGCGAAGTTAGCTTCCCGAAGTTTGGTTGTTCCATGTGGACATTAAAGCTCTGACTCTGATCAATATAGCATCCACGATCAACAGCCATGTCAACTAGAGTTTTCTGCTTGATCTCCCAAACCGTTCTGACGCAATAATTGAGTAGAAACTTTTAGATACACCAACAGTAACTGCATCCAGTAGAGTATAATAATAGGAGGATGAACTACATACTTGTAAATTGCTTTAAGATCATCTGGGATTTCTGTCATCTTTTGCACAGAACCATCTTCATAAATTATCTTGTTTTTCAGAGTGGGAGTCCAAATACCCATTTCAGTCAAATCATGAAGAAGATGCTTGTTAACGACAACAAACTCCCCACTGGAAGAAATATTAAACAAATCAATCATATGCACCATTAATTCAGAGCGTGAGCACTATGAGTATGGTTACAAACCTTAGAACCCGCCGACTGTATATGTTAGATGTGTAGGGTTCAAAGCACTCATTGTTGCCAAGAATCTGACTAGTGGAAGCAGTGGGCATTGGAGCAACAAGAAGAGAGTTCCTCAGTCCAACTTTAGAAATACTCTCCCTTATAGCTGGCCAGTTCCATCTGTTAGATGGCACCACGTTCCACATGTCAGGTTGGAGAATGCCCTACAGATTTAGTCAGTATGGTCAATGAATAGAAATTTGAGAAGAAAATTAAACAGAAAACTACACCAAGAAATAAATTGGCAAACATTAGATAGTATCATCAATAAAAAAAGGCAACATTTGTAGAAAAAAAACCTTGCTGACAGGGCACCCTTCATAAGTTTCATAAGGACCTTCTTTAGCAGCAAGTTCAGCAGAAGCTTTCAGAGCATGATAGTAAATAGTTTCAAAAATATCCTTATTCAACTGCTGAGCCTGAAAAAGAGATTCCATTTGTAACATGTCATCTAAGTACAGAAAGGAACAGGTGCCAGCAATGAACCGGGAAAAAGTACCTCTGGTGAATCAAATGGCATGCCAAGTAATATGAAAGTATCTGCCAAGCCTTGAACACCTATGCCAATTGGCCTGTGCCGCATATTTGATCTCTTTGCGGTTTCAACAGGGTAATAATTAATATCAATTATTTTGTTGAGATTGTATGTGACAGTTGAAGTAACCTGGTAAAATCAACAATCTATCAGAACATTCACTGACATAGGCCAGAATTGAGGATCTAAAATAAGTAGGATCTGAGAAAACCTCAGCCAACTTGTCAAAGTCAAAATATCTATTTTTCGAATCACTGCTACCCACAAGCTTAGATGGATGGCACTCTATAGGGACACCCTGCAACAGAAGTTTATCATAAGGCGTGTAAGAATACAACCATCATGATTGAATTCAAACAAAGCACTGACAAGATATACCTTTTCCCTTACAAAACGTGGTAAAGCAATAGATGCTAGGTTGCAGACAGCAGTTTCAGTTGGACTTGTGAACTCAATTATCTCAGTGCACAAGTTTGAAGATTTGATTGTGCCCAGATTCTGCTGGTTACTTTTCCTATTGCATGTATCCTGCACACAATTAAGAATGTTAGAAACATCCTTGGAACCTGATCATTACCAGTAGCAAAAATTGGAGAAGGAATCATGAGTCCATAAGCAAGTACTCATATTTGTTTTGCTACCACATGTACCTTGTAAAGCATATATGGTGTACCAGTTTCTATCTGTGCCTTCAAAATGTCAAACCAGAGGGTCTGTGCTGGAACAACTTTCTTTGCCTTGCCCTGAAACCAGAAAGCTAGGTTACTGAAGTCTGTTACCATTTCAATAGATTTCATATCTAAAATACAATTTCCAGCTTACTTCTCTCTCATATTTCTTGTACAAATTCTCAAACTCATCGCCCCAGCAATCAGCCAAACCTGGAGCTTCATTAGGACAAAACAATGACCATTCTTCATTACTTTGGACTCTTTGCATGAATAGATCAGGAACCCAGAGCGCATAGAATAGATCCCTTGCACGATGCTCCTCCTGTTAAGTTGTCATTAACAATAACAAGCCTTTTAGAGTTTTTTCAGGCTAAGCCTTCCAAAAGTTAGAAGACATGGAATATGTTAACTAACATGTATACCAGCCAAAGCACATATGCACATACGCTAATTCCATGATCACAGTAAGCAGACAAAATATCGAAAAGCTTCTACATTATGGAGAAAAACAGAGAAATATACTGCTATCCACTACTTTCAAGTAAGGGAAACTAGGACTTGAAAAGCCATATGTAAGGTATGACACCCATTACAGGTAAGGAACCAATTTCAGGTGCTGGAATCGAGATTAATGTAAACCCTCATTTAAATCAGTTTATTATCACAGAGAGTATAGAAGGTTTGGACTGTTATAGTTGTCCTAAGTTAAAAAAACGTAGTTAAATATCGTTTGGTTGAGATCTTACCTTCCCATGGTTCTTCCTCAGATCAAGGAACTCAAACATATCAGCATGCCAAGGCTCCAAGTATACAGCAAATGCACCTAGTTTTTAGGAGATTGTAAGAATTTCTGGAGGCTACGGAATCAGAATTTTTTTAAAAAAAATGATGACAGGGCCTACCCTTTCTCTTGCCTCCACCTTGATCAACATAACGACCAGTATCATTGAAAACACGTAACATAGGAACAATCCCATTGGAGGTTCCATTTGTCCCTCGGATATAACTCCCAGTAGCTCGGATATTGTGAACAGAGACACCGATTCCTCCAGCAGATTTGCTTATAACAGCACATTCCTTCAGAGTATCATAGATTCCTTCAATGCTGTCATCTTTCATGCAAATAAGGAAGCAGCTACTTAACTGCGTCGTAGAGAATGAAACAGTAAGTAAACAATTTCACAACCCAAATGTGGGATTTTTTTCTGGTGGCAAAATGCACAGTACTTGGGGCCTTGGAGTGCCGGAATTGAAAAGGGTTGGCGAAGCATGAGTAAACCAGCGCTGGGACATCAGATGGTACGTTCTGACGGCAGACTCAATGTCATCCTTGTGTATCCCCACTGAAACCCTCATTAACATGTGCTGTGGCCTTTCGACGACCTTCCCGCCAAGCTTCAAGAGGTAAGACCTCTCCAGAGTCTTGAAACCAAAGTAGTCATAATCAAAGTCCCTGTCGTAAATTATCTCACTGTCCAAGCGAGCAGCATTCTGAAATCAAATGTCACGACATTAGAAGCCGCATAAGGCGCAACGTAAATCAAGGAGCACTCAGAGCAGAGCAGGCGCAATGGAATACATCGGTAATACCGTGAGTAAATACTCCAATAGAGCAGTAAATTTAACCACAGCAAGAAGACCAGCAACAGTAATCTACAGAGAATTCCTGTCAGAAACACGTCACGGCTGATCAGCATCTCACCTTCATGATGACTTCATATACATCGTCAGCAATCAGAGGAGCCATCAGCCCAGATCTCTCGTTGTGGTGCCCATACATGTCCTTTATCCTGTATCCACAACATCCGCATCACCGCACAATTCACAACCCAGTCCATGAATCCAACCGAACTAATTAGAGTAATAGGCAGCCATAGCTTACGTCTCCGAGAAGGACTTCTTGGTGTTCTTGTGCAGGTTCGACACCGCAATCCGCGCCGCAAGCTTCACGGCAGCAAAACATATGTCAGGAGCGAATATCGAAAGGGGAAAGAAACCAATCGGATGTGATGTAATGTTTCGTCGGTGGTGTTTTGCGGTTGTTACCGAGGCGTAGTCGGGGTGCGAGGCGGTCATGGCCGCGGCGGTCTCGGCGGCGAGCTCGTCGAGCTGGCTGGTGGTGACACCCTTGTACACCCCCGCGCAGACCTTCTGCGCGACGAGCACGGGGTCGCAGTGCTCCTGGCTGAGCCCGTAGCTGAGCTTCTTGAGCCGCGCGGTGATCTTGTCGAAGTGCACCGTCTCCTGCCGCCCGTCCCGCTTCACCACGTACATCTTCGCCGCCGCCGGTGAGGCCTTTCGCCGAGCAGGTGGTACGCGCGCCGCCCGAGGATTGGTTGGGTGAGAGAAGGGCGCGGATGGATGGATGCGGTAGTGCTTGCTGGCTCGAGTGGGGCGGTTTAAATGCCTTCCTGGCGGGTGAGAAGCGAACAATAATTAAAGCGAGAAAAAAATGGAGGAAATTTTATGCGCTTCTTCGAGAAGATGTTTCGATTTTGGAATTGGGCTTCGCGCGCGGGCGCGGAGCAGTTTCCCGCGCGGTCTTGAGGTTCGCGCGCCCCGGCGCACGCGTCACCGACGTGTGGGGCCCACATGTCAGTGATAATGCATCAGGTGGGGCCTGGTGCTCTGCGCGGCTACGTGTATGGTGAGGTGTCACGTGGAGATTGGCGGGCGGACAGGTGGTCCACCCGTGTCAGTGTGGCGGCGGCGGGAACCGGGGAGCGTGCCGTGCAAGCTTTCGCGGTTCGCGAAGCGGAACGGCCCGCTGATTTTGAGACGGGGGCGTGGACTTTTGGGGACCGTATGATTGGCTGGTCGCGTACATCGCTCGCGTGTGTACGGACTCGTGGCGTTTCTTCCGGGAGAAGATGCTGCTGCTGCGATGTGATTGAGATGTCACGACGACGATGCGTTCCGGTGTTCGACCGTTGAGGAGATCTGGAGGGCTAACGCGGGTTTGAAATTCGAGACCAAGCGTGCAGGAGAAGGGAGCGAATGCAGATGCAGTAGCCTTTTAAAATTTCACCGATCTTGGAGCAAACGTCCAGATGCAGTACAACCTCAGGGATTTTGACAGGATAAGTGATTAAAATATAAGAAAGAAATACTGACGAGAGCAACAGCAATGACAAATTTTTTTAAGCAAGCATTATCAAACAAGGGAACCTACACTTAAAACTTGCAATTTTCCAAAGGTCCACAATAAATAATATCCGTACCATATTCCCTCGCAAAAAAAAAGAAAATACCGTACCATATTGTCATATCGGATTCGAAGTTTCAGACGTCAAATTGAAAAGAAGGACCGGACGTGCAAGCCCACCCACCCCCTCAAAGAAGATTACCTGGTCACTAAACGGAGTTGGATACTTGGATCCACTAAACTCATATATATGCAGCACACTTGGCACTAACGGGTTCTTTTATGTTATACCTTATAACTTATGGCTGAACTTTTTATATTAGACAGTATACAGAGGAAAATAGTTACATATAATTTTAACTGGTACAACTGAATTCGGTATAATTTATACTACGATTCATTTGTAGACTCCATCTTAAAAAACACACCGTTTAAAAGCTGATTACTGTAGCATATACAAGTATAAGCTGACTAAAAGTGATGTCAAACGCACCGTAAGCAAGTCCCAAATCAACCCTCCGCTAGAGGTCTCACCAGGTTTTACTCTATTTTGACTTTTTTTGGAGCTCTTAGGCCAGATCAAGAAGGGGTAATTCCTTGGGAGGTTTTTGGAATGTAGTTCAAATTTAAATTAGGTCTTAAAACTTTCCAAACACCTCCTTAATATATTTTGATTTGATTTTACAACCTCCTTTTTTAAACAGAAAATTTTAGAACATGTTTGGAACATGAAATTTTGATAGAATTCCTATTGAAAGTGTACTACTTTCTATAAAATTTATATAAAATTCTTATGTTCCGAACGGACATAGAGGAGTTTCAAGCTGTGCTCATTTGAGCTGAATAAATCTGACTTATGGCTACTTTTTTACTATAGTTGGCTTATTTTGCATTGTACCTGATGATGGTTTATTTAGTATAATTAAATTTTAAAAAATTTAAAAATAGAAAAAATATGTTAGCCCATCATGTATAATGCAAATAAATATGGGAAAAAAGAACCGACAAAAAAGCTCAAAAAACTAAAAATTAAAGAAAAAGATGAAATTTATGAATAGTAAAAAATAAGCCAGAGGTCTTCGAGATACACTGTGAGCTAATGGGCTTAGGGGCCTTTGTCACCAGGCCACACGCGGTATGCGTTGTCAGTACCTTACGTTGGACCTGCCTTCCCTGGACTATACTTAAGAGTGGATAGCCGAGCGTCCTGCGCGCGCTGTTTGAGCCTGGTATCCTCCCGGCCTATTAGCTATTGGGCCATCCAATTTTGAAAAGACCACACCCCAGCGCAGCCCACAGTGGCTAACGAATTCGATTGAAAAACATATATAGCAGCCCAACACCAACACAGTATAGCCCTCTCATATTGGTTTTTAGTTGCAGTTCATATAAATAAAATTATTACGGTGTACATTATAATTGATTAATAGATCTCGTTTTAAAAAGATACTTGTTTAAAAAATAGACTTTTAAAAGTCAATACTAACAGTGCCTAATGAAAAAAAAGTAGCTTAGGTAGCAGATGTTCTTAATTAAACTACACTTGGTGGAAGAAAGAAGTACACACGTACGCGAACACTAGAGAAATTTGAGATGCAAATTGTAGACACACACACAGCTTGCACTTGTTCTGATCCCACTACCACACACCTACGACTGGAGCATCACACGCACTGGATTACCATGTAATGCATGCATTAAGCGTACAGCTAGCCATGGCTAATTAAGATCGTAGTGGCCTTGATTAACTAGCTAGGCGTAGAGCGGCGGGCACTTGAACCCGGGGGGCGGGTGCTTGCCGCAGGTGATGAGCAGCTCGAGCGCGACGGGGAGGTAGATGTTGATGTTGAGGAGGCGCGCGCGGATGGTGGTGCACAGGCACAGCGCCGCGTCCAGGTCCGCCACCCCCTGCACCAGAGGGCAGCACTTGGACCGCGCCTCCCGCCCGATCACCAGGTGGATCAGCCCCCCAAGCACGTCCACGCACGCGTTCAGCTTCAGCGCGTCGATCGGGCACGTCTTCCCCGCCGGCGGCGGCGGACTCGGAGGCGGTACGTACGGCGGTGAAGGCGGCGTCGGTGGCACGTACGGCGGGGACGGCGGGACGTACGGCGGCGTCGGAGGAACGTACGGTGGAGCCGGTGGCACGTACGGCGGTGGAAAGGGAGTTGGCGGGACGTATGGTGGAGTCGGCGGCCGCGGAGTCGGAGGCACGTACGGCGGAAACGGGGTCGGAGGGACGTATGGCGGAGTTGGCGGGACGTAGGGCGGTGGCCGTGGCGTCGGCGGGACGTAGGGTGGGTGGCACGGCGGGCATTTGATCGGGGGGTTGTGGCGGTGGTGCTTGGGCGGCTTGCCCTGGAGGGGCGGGTAATGGCCTGTTCCGGGGGGAGGTTTACTTGGCTCCCTGCTGGGCGGTGGGTACCACGGACGACCCCCGTGGCCGGGCGCCGGCGGCGGGCAGTTCCATGCGTACGAGCTGGGGAGGAGGACAAGGAGGAGGGAAAGGCAAGTCAGGGTGGCCATGGCTCGTGCTGCTCTCGAGTCTGGACCGACCGCCTAATTAACAGTGGTCGATGGCGTGACGGCACTGACGGGGTTGCTGCCTTTTTATAGAGGAACACGGTCGGTAAGTGCTGCTAGATCTAGCACAGGCACAAATGATAATTCCCGTGTAGGGTTAGACATACACACGTAGACCATAGTTGAAACAATCTGCACCGTAAACTCATTACTAATCATGGATAAGTCGGCCAAATTTTCCTTGGTAACGCAGCTCTATTTTGAGCATGCTATATTATTACAGTTTTGCTATTGCACATGCGACTGAAATTTTTTTATGTTTCAGTCACCTGAAATTGCACTCTCAATGAACTAAAATTGCAGCCCCCCCTAAAAAAACAGCTGCAACTTTAGGTGATTCAGAGTGTAACTTCAGGTGACCTGAAATTGCACTCTCAATCAACTAAAATTGCAGCCCCCCTCCAAAAAAAACATGTGCAACTTCAGGTGATTCAAAGTACAACTTTAGGTGACTGAAAGATAAAAAATTTCAGTCGCCTGTGCAATAGTCTATCCATATTATTATGATTCCTCTTTTTGTGCACAACAGTTTTCGATTGGGTCATAACTTACGAGATACGGTATGAACACGTACAATATTAAGAACAAAGAAGATAAATTTTAAAGAGAAACAAAATAACAACATTGAAGCAACTGCAACGAGAGAGAAAAAACGCAACAAGAGAAAAAAAATTTAGCGAAGCTAACTGTAAATTTTTTAAACACACCCTCAAAAAATTAGGCCATAGTTGAAACAATCTGCACTGTAAACTCATCACTAATCATGGATGAGCCAGCCTAATTTTCGTTGGTAATGCAGCTCTATTTCGAGCGGATATATGGAGCTAGCACTGCGTGCTGTGTCGCGTGCGTGCGTACATGGATGCATGGGTGGGCGCCAGGTGTTGGACGCTCGCCCGGCCCCGGGCGACCACCTGGCGCCGGCGAGGACGCTCGCGCAAGAGGCCACGGCGCGGGCTCACGGGCCGGCACAAGCTAGCGCAGAGGCGTAGCTTCTAGCTCTATCTACGCCATGCACGCACGGCAGGAGACGATGAGCCCGAGACGACGCCGCAGGGGAGGAGACTGAGGTGGTTGTCCTCTGAGAAACGCCATGTCCGCCCGTGACCTGCTACAGTGCGACGGCTTGGAGCCTTTCTTTCCAGTCGTCGGCATGCATGCGTGCACCTGGACGGCCGGATCGACTTCGCCGTGCATTGCGTGCCACCTTTATCGGGATCATACATATATGTCATCGTGATCTCTAGCTATTTCTTAAGCGCAGTATAATCTCCCTGCGCAGACAACAGCTAGCTAGGCGTGTCCCGTCGTGGCCATGTTTGTGCGAAGGAGGTCATACGAGACCTCGTCACCTTTAGAACTATACTAGCTGCATAAGCGCGGCGCACACCGCTCTAGCTACCGTATGGACCAAAGTAAAAGAGACGATAATTCGCAGAGAGTTCCATAAAAAAAATCGAGGACGTATACGTAATTTCGGAAAAACCAAAGGTCTTTTTTGTAAAAAAATCGAGGATTTGTAAGGACCTGTACGTGAGTAAATAAGGACCTATATGTAATTTCGGGAACCGGCGGGGCGCTACCAAAGATTTTTTAAGAAAACAAAACTTACAGGGACCTTTTCGCGAGAAAAAAGGACCTTTACGTAATTTGCAAAAAGCTGAGGGAAATGGCCTCCCCCGGCCGTACGCAGATTTTTCGGCCACGCGCCGGCCAAGGGAGGCAAAGGGGCGACGTGGAGGGGCTCAGGGGTCGGGAAACCGACGGGGCGTAATGGGATGGGATTAGACTCTTTTAATCTCATGGTACATCGCAAAATAAATCAACCACTTCTTTTCTGGTTTAGGGCCTTTTTTTTTGCTGAAGTTTATGGTTTTTGGTTGTGGCTTGTGACTTTTGTGCTGTTCGTACGAGAGATTAAAGAGTAACAGAAACTTACGTGCGATTTTTACTGATATAAATGAAGTTGGTACATTATATACTATAATTAACTAGTAGACCCTATCTTAAAAAGATACTCCATTTAAAAACTAATTACTGTAGAAAAGTTGAAAAACAACTTTTAAAAGCTGAAAAGAACAAAGCCTTAGGTTGCCCGGTGGATGCATCAGTAGCAAGCCAAATTCAGCAATGTAGATATACAGCGGAGGAGTACAAGTTCAGGGAAGCACAAGAGTCACAATCTGAAACAAACACGCATGCATGTTCCATTCGGGCTTGCCTTGCTTTCGTGTTGGGTTTCCTGGGATTTGGAAGGCAAAGGAGGAAAAAAGGGACAAAAGAATCTACTAAGATGAACATTGTTGAAGAACACACCTACGGAGTATGGATACGGACGAAAGGTATTCAGAATTGGAAAATTATGGTGAGATAATGTGAGCATCTGTACCTCCTCTACTTGCCCTCATCCAAGCATCGACACACAAAGCAGAACCAGAAGGGCAACCATTTGTTCCCATGAACTCCATCGAGACTACCACTGGGCCTGGGTATACACCACCAAACATTCTCATAGTCATTGATCTCATCGCCCCCCATCCGAAATTAACTTATTATTACATATTGCAATCAGATACGTCGTTATTTCGCTTGTGCAATAAGCCAAACAGAGTGAGTGATCTAAGCGAGGCATCTGGGGGGTGTCACATCTCCAGGTATCGGTGATGGACATCAAACCTAGTTTTGCTATACAATTAAAAGCAAAAAACAATCATCCGGCAATGCGAAGAACCATGAAAATGCCGCTTCTGTTGCAATGGAACCGGCCATTACCCGCGTGCCTTGCCTGTCATGAAAACAACATTTGCAGTTAGCTTCATTAACTACTGCAAATATTTCCTCTTTTCAATTAGTCCTCTTGAGTTCTTGACTATTTTAAAAATTAAAATAAAAAATAGTCATCTTGATGCTTCCAGTCCACTATGACAAAAAAAAGATACTTCGTTCTTGCTTCTAAACTGTTATCCTGCTCTTTTTTTTGCAGTTCAAAACCAAATTAGGGTGACTTCGGTGATAATGAGTTCTTTGTTCATATGTTACTCACCGCGCTGAGATGATCGAAGCCTGTATGATGCAGAGGCCATGTCATCTAGGTCCTGCAATGGTGTCAGATGCTTGATAACTTCATCCATCGGCGGACGAGACTTAGTATCACGACTAAGGCAGTGATAGCAGATCTGAGCAACCTTTTGCACCCCTTTGATAGAATAGTTTAGCCCCAAGCGAGGATCTACGAGCTGATAGAGCCTTCGCCGATCACTTAGATATGGCCTTGCCCATGCGACTAGGTTTTGCTCCCCGGTAGGCCGCTTCTTGTCCATTGATCTTCTACCAGTTAACATCTCGAGTAACACAACTCCAAAGCTATAGACATCACTCTTAGATGTCAAATGCCCTGAACAGTGTATTTGACATGAGCTAAGGAACTTGGCATGTCTGTTGCTAAAAGAAAGAATAATAAACTGATGCTTGGCATTACAACTTTTCTTTCTTTTAGTAATTAGGCAGTCAATACAGATCCTGTAGAAAGTAACCTTATGGAATGCATACAATAGTAATGTTTATTTATAAATGTAAAAAGAAACAATTAATACCAAAGTACCAAACAAGTTCCACCTATCCGCGTTTTTATGGTTAAAGTCACACAAATTCAGGACCATCAAATCAGGCTACGAAAGCATCAGTAGTACAGTACCAATACCAATACCAATACTGCATGCATGACGAAGGGTGCTCTAAACCACTGGCTTTCGTAGGTCACTATATCCAAAACAAAACGATATAATAGCATATAACAGAAACACAATAGGCACACATAAAAGTTCTCTATACCCCTAGTAATCATTTGTCACTTTAGTATAATTATCAGTTGTTTTACTTCAATGCTATTGTGATAGCCATAAGTTTCAGTATTCATGTCTAGGTACTGCAGTGTATTAGGGCATTTCCAATGGTCTGAGTCAGCTAGCTATATGTATATACACATCAGCATATATCCTATGTGGAGGAAAGAGAGTATGCAAAAAAACTGAGCCAGCTCTTCCTTAAGCACTAGTCTATAACGCAAAACGATGCAGCCTCTGTAAATGATAGTCCTTTTCTGTGTGTGCATGTAAGCATCAAATAGCTATCCTTATAGATAATTCTTTAGAATGCTAACTTTTAGTGTGTACTATATAAATGATGTGGAAATTTTCTAGTTAGTTGCTAGCTAGAACCATTGGAGATGCTCTTAGGGATAAAACATAACACAGAATCCCAAAAAGAAGAAGAAATGTGGGGATGAACTACAGTATGGGAAACGTCAGAGGCAGAACATATGAGAATGAACTTTAGTATGGGAAATTTTCTAGTTAGTTGCTAGCTAGAACCATTGGAGATGCTCTTAGGGATAAAACATAACACAGAATCCCAAAAAGAAGAAGAAATGTGGGGATGAACTACAGTATGGGAAACGTCAGAGGCAGAACATATGAGAATGAACTTTAGGTTGAATGAAATTTCATGCCTTTAAAGAAAATCCAAAGCCATCTTAATATCCAATTTAGTAAGAAAATGATCATGTATTCTTGAATTCTGAAAAGATAAATCAAGCCAATGCCATATAATCAGAAACCAAGTTGATATTATCACAGCTTAGAGGCTTAGAGAAACATTGTAAAGTACCAACTAGTGACAGCATGTGGAAGAAATTTTTATTCAAGTAGCTACAGAAACCAAAAGTTTCTGCTTGATACCTGTCATTACATACTCAGGTGCAGCATAACCATAGGTGCCAACAACCCGAGTAGAGACATGAGTTTTATCACCTTGAGGGCCAGCTTTTGCTAACCCAAAATCTGAAAGTTTTGCATTATAATCCTGTAGAAGCAGAACTCCACTGTTATTAAAGTAATATGCAACATATAAGTATGAGATGAAACAAAAGGAAAAGAGATATTACCGAATCAAGAAGAATGTTTGATGTCTTAAAATCCCTATAAATAACTGGTTTGGGACCTCCATGGAGGAAGGCTAGACCTTTAGCAGCACCAAGAGCAATCTTCATTCTGCAGGACCAAGGTAGGGGAAGAGCCCCTTCAAGATTAAACAAAGTAAGACGACAAGAGCATAAGAGGGGGGAAATAATTTAAGATATTACAAATCAAGAAACTTGACAAGAAAGTATAAACGGTAAAATTGGTTAGGCAGGATGACTGGATGATACAATAGATAGGTACAATAGGATAGACCCTATAGAGATTATCGTTGATGTAATGATTTGTATCAGAGGTCCTAGTTTTCAATAACAGTTAGTAATTGAATGGACAGCACCTGAATAAGTCGAGAGGTCAAGTCTTAGGGTTCAACAACAGGGATTCCAAAACTTTATTGCTATAACTATTGTGAAGTTTGAACTGCAAAAAATAATTCAGCTTATCACCTTGAGATAAAACAGATAAACATCCAAAGGGTCACCTTCAGACTATTTTTGCCCATTTTGGGAAAAGTTATCGATTTTTTTAAAAGAATTTCAATATGTTTAAATTTGGCAAGAAAGGTTTCCCAAGATATGGGAATATCTACATGCTCAATATTCTTTTTCTTATGAAATGAATGGTTATGCTAATACATTGGCATGTGAAAGTACACATATATATCCTGCATCAATTCAAAATACGATGTCAGTCTCATTTCAAATGAAAATTTCCAATTTTCAGGACTAAATACAATAACACTAAATCTAAAAACACTAACATTAAAATACTAATTAACGCATGTAGTTGATTGCTTACTTCTGAAAAGATGATTTTCAAGACTTCCTCGTGCCATGAATTCATATACAAGCAGCCTTTGATCATCCTCGATACAATACCCAATCAGCTTAACAAGGTGTTTGTGATGCAATTGTCCCAGAAAGTCAACTTCGGCCTGAAAATATGAATTTTTTGGAAGTTACAAACTAAATAAAGATATTTATGAGGCATGCAAAATGCTTACCACCCATTCTCTATGACCTTGAAGAGCATCCGGCTTCAAACTTTTCACAGCTACAGTAAGACCAGTGCCGGGTTTTGCAGGAGCTGTGCTGTTCGGCTCAATCCACCCCTTGAAAACGTACCCAAACCCACCCTCTCCAAGAATACTGTCTGGCCTAAAGTTAACAGTGGCAGATTTCAACTCTTGGAAAGTAAATTGAAGTAGCTTGGGTGGTGTTTTCTTTTCAGTTGTTGCATTAACACCATCTTCATCATCAAGGTTCGTCTGAAAATGATCAGCAAGATCTCGATTGCTAGCATTTAGATATCTTGCCTCCGCTGCTACAGAGAGAGAAAAATGCTTGAGCATTTCTCCCCAAAACTGGAAATTTACCAACAGAAACTACTGAATAGATATCATGGCTATACCCTCCAAAATGCACTTTGAGAATACTGTTCACATATTAAGATTGAATGTATATAAGCTATGATGGAACATATCTACCAAGGCCAATATTTATTATCTCTTGGGCTCGCCCACATATCCAAAATGGTCAACCAAGTAGATAGACATTGACCCAAGTGTATTATATACAAGGCAGATAATCCAAAATGGTCATTCTCAGCTATATAGAACAAACCCATCCAGTTGACTTGGAGAGTATATTTCTTATATTATCCAGGTTAATCATCCGCAGTGTCAATGTCAGCCCATATGATCGGCATAACAGCAGAAAGAAACATAACTATATGTATTTTGCCCCTGAACAAAAGGATCAGAGACTTGCTTCATGCTTCTGTCGTATTTACCACATGTTCTTCTTCAGTTATTGCACAAGGATCAGAAAATCTCATTTGACAGTTGAAATGTATCGTAATGAATTGCATAACACAATTGCATTAAAATATGAGGAGCAAAAACCATTGATCTGAAGGGGATTTCACATAAAACATAACTTTTCTTTGCCCAAACGTAAAACATACCATCCCTCTTATTGAAGAACACACACTGTTTACATAAACTCTGCTCAAGATCATATATAAGCTATGGCACAATTTGTTTAAGATTACGACAATCGTGTTCGTGTCTACTTTAACTTAGTGAAATAAGTGAGGTTCACATCACTAGGTCTCCCAGGTGCCCCTTTGTCAGCTCGGTACCAAAGAAACACATTCCAATTCCATGTAGAAGGTCCATGCCACCTACCTCTAAGAAAAAAACGTAAATACCACCCAATGCTGTGTTGGAAATCAATGCCTTATCACCATGAATGGCTTCTTGTGACAAGCTGGCCACTACATTGGCATGCTTTGACACCACTAGTAAGGGCATGGATATGATACTTCTACTGATAAACAACATAAGAGAACTCTACTACTATTTGGTCTGAATTTCTATTGCAAGGTTGAAACTTTATTCACAATTTCCCATTTCACCTTTCAACATTTCCACGTCAATTACATCATGACAGTACTAAGCAAAACCATCAGATCAAATACACAACAGAGCAGTCCCCAATGAACACGAGTCCAACAATTAATTCTGGGAAACAGAAAAGAAGCTTTTTTCCCCTCGATGAACATCATATCAATCGCAGATCACATCATCACAGTAGCGATCGTCAACCAACACTCCGCTCACTAACGAACAAACAAGCAAAATCTTTCCCAGAACCGAACAAAAGATCCCAATCCCACCAACCAACCAAAAACAAAACCAGGTAAAAAAACAGGGGAGAAAAGAACAAGAAACCACCTGTGTCGTGGACGTGGCTGCCCTTGGCCACCCCGCCCGCGGCCTCGGCGCCCGCCGCCGCCGCCGAGCGGAAGCAGCCCCCCCTGAGGCCGCGCGCGACGGCGGCCCAGCACCCGCAGCCGCCGCGCTCCGCCCGGTGCCGGGGAGGAGGCATCTTCTCCCTGTCCGTCCAGGCGGCGAGGCCGACAACTGCTTCTTGCGGCTACTACTCTCCTACCACTACTACATCCATCCACACGAACGGTTCTTCGCTCTGCTTTTCTTTCCCCCTCCTCCCCGTCGCCGTCCAAACCCCTCAATAGATAAGTGCGCGCGGTGCGGTTGCGCAAAAGCGAAAGCGAAAGGGAGAGAGGTGACGCTGACGCCTGGTGCGTGGTGGGACTTGCGAGTACACAAGTAGGAGAAGCAAGACAGCGCGGGAGAAAGAAATGCGCGGGTGAGCGAGCGAGTGGGAACGGAGTGGAGTGGCCGGGTCAGTGGGCCGTCACCACGACCACCACCAGCACTGGCACCGGCACTACCAGCGCAATGGATCGCCGTCGTCGCCGTCATGATGACGGCGATGGCCCGTAGCGGCAGATGCGGCCGAGGGGGGGAAAGGGGCTTTTGCCCCGATCTTTTTGTTCCTGCTACCGCTCACTCGCTGCAGCCGCTCCAGGGCCGCTACGGCTGGCTTCGGATTATGGGTTTGTTTTTTTCGGCTGTGGTTTATAGTTTTGGTTGAAATTTTTAAATTTTAGCTGTTTATAATTGAGATTACGGAGAGAGATATTCGCTTACAATTTTGGATGATACAGATAGTAGGCTTTTAACGTGTACTACAATTAATTTGTAGACCACGTCTTGAAAAAATAACCCGTTTAAAAGTTAGGTACTGTAGCAAAAATCCAAAAGTCAATTTCAAAAGCCAAAAAGAATATGCCCTATAACTTCGGACACCTTCTGGCTTTCAGAAGCTATAGAAGATATTGGATTTTTAATTTCTGTTTTTTGGTTTTTTTTCCTTTCTTCTTATTTCTTTGTATTAACTGTGAAGATATAATTATATATTTATTTTTTTCGTTTTTCTTTATTTTTTAATTAAATAGTAAAAAATTAATAATTATTATAGTATAAGTTTAGCCAAAAGGTCGTTACTAATAGTGGCATAAACTTCAGCAGCAGCCGTGTAGTCTAAAGATGGCAATGGGTCTATACTCATTGGGTTTCACCACCCCAAACCCACCTCCATTAAGCAAAAACATCCCCGCTGGAGGACCCAATAACACAAGCGGGTATAACATTTCCCCCAAACCCATACCCGCGCGGGTGAAATAAACCCGGCGGGTGACCCATACCCGAGACATGATATACAAGATTAAGGATCAAATCACCTACATCAAAGCCTCAAGCAACTGAGAAGTGAGCCTACTACGATGTGGACTAAGAACTCTTCCACTAGTCTTTGGCGCACTCAAGCAATCGTACTCACTGGAATGGCAAAAATATCTCTTGCAATCCTCCTCAAGGTAGGATAATGTGTGCCATGGGCGTCGGCGGCTTGGCAGATGGGCGACGGCGGCTTGGCAGATGGGTGATTGCAGCGGCTTGGCGAGAGCGCGCGCGCTGGCAGCGAGGGTGGCGAGGATGGCTTGGAGGCGCGCGTCGAGCGAACAGCGAGGCGCGCGCGAACGGCTTGGAGGGTGGTGGCGGCGGCTTGGAGGGCGCCCGAAGCCCCGAACGGCTTGGAGGCTGTGAAATGGGGAATTGGAGTTTGGCGGCCGTCTGGGGAATAGGGTTAGGGTTTTAGTTTACATCTATTGGGCTGGGCCAAATATAATTATTTGTTGTGTGGGCTGGGCTACAAATAGATGGCCCATAAATACTCGGGTATCCATTGGGTAATGGGTATGAGTAGTGTCAAACCATACCCACACCCGCGTACCCATTGGGTCCTATTTTTCTCCATTAGTAGACCCATGGGTAGACATTTTAACCCATATATGTACCCTAATGGGGTAATTATCCATCGGGTTTTGGGTTATGGGTACCCATTGCCATCTTTAGTGTAGTCTCTCTCGTCTGCCTGCTGCGCGCGCTGCGCGGGCGGAAATGGACGTTGGCCAACCAACCGATAAGGCGGCCGTATTTACCGCGTGTGAGCTTCCTTTTTTCCAGTGGATTGATTCGATTCCCTCCCTGGGGTGGAAAGTGGGAACCTACACGGCTACACAGCACAGCCCCACCAGCAGGAGACGAATCAGGTGCAGCCTGCAGGCTCAAATGCGTTAGACACGAAAGCAGAGAGTTCGTTCATTCATTCTCGAATCTCGACACCTGGATCTAAAGGTCACGTTGCTATTGTGCCTCAAAAATCATAATTTTAAAGATCGTAAGGTCTAACTGTGGTCCTCTGTATAATACTGCCAATATAAGATCAAAACCTACCATACATACAGAACATAATTTAGTTCTATGTCTCTTAAGTCTTGTACTGTATATTGCTCCTTTAGGCTATGTAATACATGAGATTGATTCATTCTTCATCCTACTATTCTATCTAATAATATCGTGGAATGATGTTTTTTTTAAAATAAGGACTTATATTACAGAATGGACGGAATAACTAGTAAGGATTGGAATGGTCCGGCGGGATTGTAGGAGTAGAATACTACGCTACATTGGTCATGATGCTAATAACTTAGCTTTGGTCCCTCGTAAGAAGCGATAAAACTAGAAATTGCTCAATAGGAGGGGGCAATAATTAGACAATGTAATTCTATTTGACTACTGCAAATAAAATTCTACTCCTCACATGGTTAGTTTTGGACCATTAGGGGGCCAAGCGCCTGCCTGTTGCTCCTTTCCGCCCTTGCTTACAAGCTAACTTCTTCAGCGGCTAGTGTTTTGAGCTTTTCCACCATGAACCCTAAAATAAACCCTAAAGCTACCTTTTTTTTCTCTAGGTACTGAAAAAGCTAGATTCCTGGAGAGGCTGGAGCTGGAAAAAAAGGCTAGTTGCAGGAGCTTACGCTTTAAGCTGAAGCTTCTGCCAGCCATGGTCCGGTGGTCTGTGGCCCCTTAATTAGCACGTTAATTGCCGTAGATCATCGGCTCATGATCATCCTCTAGTCCTCATCCTTCGAACGGGTAGAAAAGAGTACAGAAAAAACAAGCCATCCAGCATTCCGATAATCACATTTCACTATTCATGGGAAGAAAAAGTGAAGGGACAGGGGATCAAAAAATAGGAGCCAAAAGAGAAACTTTGCTTCCACAATAACGAAAGAGCAAAAGAGACGACCGATTTAGTTACAGCAAACTGCTATTAGTGGTAACCACTAACCAAGCAAACACTTCTCCCAAAGCAATGGAAGTATATATATACATGCACATAAGATGGTCGGTATGATCTGCTCAAAAGAAAAAAGAAAAAAAAGGAGATGATCACTATGATATGATGAAGTCAAGTGAGTCTACGCCCAGACTCCAGAAGGCCTTGAACAACTCTCTTCTCCATGCTGAAATTTCCAGCGCTAACCATCTCCAAGCTGGCCATGGACGACTCCCCGAGCAAGGTCATCTGTTCCGGATTGTGCTACGCCCACGGGTGCTGCACGAACTTCCTCAGCCTGTCAAGCTTCTCTGCGATAGCTTTCATCGCCGGCCGCTTCTCGCCCGTCATCCCCAGGCACTGCTTCGCAAGCTCCGCGACCTCGACAAGCAGGCCAGCATCCTCATCATCATCTATCACGTTCATCAGTCTGTCCTCCTTCACAGCTCACAAGAAACTCAGCAAAAGGCTCCTATCGTTTTCAGGCCCTTCAAGGTTGAATGCCTTCTAGCCGGTGATCAGCTCTAGGAGAACAACGCCGAAGCTGTACACAACACTGAAGGAAATTCAGAGGAGCGGAAGAGAATAGATAAGCGTCTCTACCCCCGTAGGGGCCGCGTCTTCTTGTTAATATAGGCGAGGAATAGCCCCTCGCGTGGCTGGTTTACACGGGCGTCCATAGGAGAAAGATTTGGCCGAAATCCTGATTTACATGCATATCTACAACAACCGTAGCCTTCTATCTTTACAACAACTACCAAAGCAAACTACCGGCCAGATCTTTCTCCTTAGGAAACCAACTCCAATTACAATTGATGAGATCCTGTTTGTCTAACAGCCTCCCTCAACCACAACCGTGCTAGATTAAGATTGTATTTAAAATTTTATAAATTCTTCACAAGTAGTGGCTTGGTAAATCCATCTGCAACTTGATCTTCAGAATGAATAAAATCAATCTCAAGTAATCTTCACAGGTAGTCCGCGTCCTCCCATACGACCCCGCTTGGCCGTCCTCCGCTGTAACGGGTGACAACGCCCAGACAACGTAGGACGCTCAGGAGACCGTCCCCGCCACTGAGCTGGTGGAGTAGGCTGCACCGCTGCCTGTGTGCCCTCCGGTGCACCGGTGAGGGTACTCCTGGAGAGAACCTCTGGTGGTGTGCCCCGAGGTGCAGAGCCTGACGCCGGCCCGGGCCAGTCCGAAAAGTACTGGTCTGGATCGTCCGGGCCCGGGGAGACGCCATATCCCTACTCGGGGTAGAAAAGACCTGCAATAGTAATATCGTTAAGCATTGGGATAAAAGCGAGATCCGACGATGCGTACCCTAAGTTGGCGCCATTGCGTCTGGAGGAGGGACGTACGGCCAGGGCCGTCTCAACAATTTCAAGGGCTCTTGGGCAAGCAAGACAGTAAGGGCCCAGCAATCTAATTTTTTAATATGACGATTAAAGTATATAGTACTACTAATAAGAGTTAACTTGCGGCATATGTTTAGTTCATTAAAGATAACGATAGTACAACAAAGAAACTAAAAGAACGGTAAAATAACTATTATGATTACCTCAAATAAAACAATAATGCTTCAGTGCTTCTTAAAAAACCGCCTTCGGGCGTTTCTTGATGCAAAATCTTCAAGAACAGTATCGAGATTAATGTTGTCCAAAACATCCTTCTCAATGCTGCACATAGCCAAGCCATTCAATCTTTCTTGTAGCATAGTTGATGTCGCCAATCATCGAGGGAGAATTGAGAAGGGCCAATCACCGTTGTTGCTGCCTGCGAGGGCCGGCCGATCGCCGATCGGAATTATGGCGCCCGGGCGGAGAAGCACTGAAGCAGCAGCGGGGCAATAGGGAGCCGAAACGCCGAAACGATCGGATAGGAAGCGACGCCCGTGGCATACATACATACATACATATACTGATATACATACTCATGGGACGGTGGCCCCCCGTGGCATGGGCCCCCCGCCGTCGCACTTCCTGCCCCCCCTAAGACGGCCCTGTGTACGGCGCAGAGTACACCCCATGCGTGGGGAAGCCCGGATATGCAGAGTAACTAAAATTTCTATACTAAAAATTGTACTAAATTTTCTATATTAAAAATTTACTATACTAAATTTTCTACATGTATAAATTCTGCTAACACTAACACTAAATAAATATATGTTGTAAATAAAATAAACCAAATAAAAAAACCTGAATCTGATTCTTCCTCTTCTTTCTTCCCACTCCTTCCTCCCTCTCCTCTCCTCCTCCCCCTCCTTCCTCTCCTCTTCTCTTCTCCCCCTCCTTCCTCTCCTCTTCTCCTCTCTTTTTTTCTCTCGTTCGCTCGGCTGTTTGCAGGAATGGGTGGAGGCGGCAGCGGCCGAGCGTGCTGCCCTTTTTTAACCCCCTGTCGCCCAACGCTCGGGCGACAGTAATTATTCGCCCAACCGTTACCAGATTGGCCGCGTGTCGCTTCTCCGTTGGGTGACGGGCTCCAGCCGCCCTCCTGTTGGGCGGCTGGAGCCTATTTATGTAAAAAAATATTACCGCATGTATATTTTTTTTTGTAATTTTGAATAAAAAATAGATTATTCGTTCAAATTTTTTTGCATTAACCCTCGACAAATTGTTAGTTTGGTTTAGAGAACCGTCTGCTAGCCGGTTTGATACTCTTGTGTGGGTCTGTGCTTTTTTACTATGGTTTATAACTTTTGGCGGTGGTTTGTGGTTTTTTGCTGTGGTTTATGGTTTTTGGGCTGTTTGTGAGAGAGATTACAGAGTAATAAAAACTCACGTGTGGTTTTTACTGATATAAATAAAATTGATATAGTGTGTATTATAATTAACCAGTAGACCCCGTCTTAAAAACCTACTTTATTTGAAAGTTAGTTATAATAGAAAAGTTAAAAGCTGAAGCCAAAAGTTATAAATAACATGGCTAAGAGCAAGTTTAATAGAAGAGGTGGCTGCCACCTCTAAGACTAGCCAAATAAGCAAAAAGAGTACACGTGGCTCATGTGGGGGTAACTAATACAATAAGTTGAGTAGAGGTTACCTCTACTAAAGCACTCAAACATTTAATACTTGCATAAATATATCAGGGATCACCTCTTGCATGAGGGGTAGTTTGTCTCTCTCTCCTCGTATGATGTGCTAGAGGTCACCTCTTATATAAGGGGCAGCTTGCCTCTCTCTCCTCTTGTCTCTCTCTTCCACATAGGATTGTGTTGACGTGGATTTCGCTAGAGGCGACATAGTCAGCATTATTGTAATTGCTCTAAAGTCTTGCCTACATTACGCACACAAGTGTGCTTGGTGTGCGTGCGAAGCGCGTGTTGACAGTTGTAATCTAAACAACAGCAATTTAGGCCCCGTTTGGCACAGCTCCACCACCAGCTCCTTGGAGCTGTTTTGTACCAAACGGGGTAAAACAAAATAGCTCCACCCAATGAGTTTCTTAAAACCTGCTGAGACAAAAGTAGCTCCACCCAAGGAGCTGAAAAAAGTAGCTTCACCCGGCTCCACTTGTGAAGTAAAAAAAAACAGCTCCACTTGTGAAGTGGAGCCGTGCCAAACGGGACCTTAGTTTGGTTTAGGTAGGTTTAAAGAGTTTACGAGCCATAGGTGCCTATTCAACGAAACATGTTCAATTCCTCCCAAAAGTTGCCGGTTCTCGCCTCAGCAGTAGTTGAAGTTAGTTAATTGTGTTTTGAAAGTTGTTTCTATGCTTTTTTAGTAGTAATTTGTATAACTTATAAAATATGATAAATAGTAAATAAATACAACTTATATCTTTATTTATTTTAAAATTAATGCTATTTTTATTAAATAGGAAAGTATAGAGATACTGCTCGTATGTTTTTAGCGTAGACAAGTAAGCCACTGTTAACGTGTTCCAAAAGAACGCCACTGAACGTCTTTTACGACAGCATGCTTGCGACAAGTGCAGTGCTGTCTCATTTTATACAGGCGTCAAATATAAGATGTCTTGGGTTCTATTCTTTGCATCTCAATGATACAGAAGTGAAGACATGGGAGTAACTAAAGAGCAATTTCTACTTGACATAACAAAATCTGAAGGCTGGATAAATCCAGTAAAGCTGTCAGATTTCGATTTAGATAAGCAATACAGCAAAGTTTTACTAACTCAATCACAAATTAGGAAATACAAAAGCTGGTAACCAACTCAAGGGTTGCGATCTCCTGCAGAACGGAGTCCACGAAAACGACAGTAGCAATATTTGACGTCTTGTAAGGACTTCAGTTCTGGGTTGGCTGCTGCTGAGTAGGTGGAGGGCCTTGAGCATGCTGCTGCCCTGCCGGCGCTGGTTGTTGGGACGAACTTGCCTGTGACTGTGCTGGTGGCGCTAGCATCGGCTGATATGGTGGATACTGCGGTGGGTAAGGCATGCGAGGTGGAGGCATGTAACCGCCATATGGTGGGTAGTATGGTGGGTACTGACCATGGTAGTATGGCGGGGGCACAGGATAGCTCTGTCCCGAGCTGCTTGATGGATGACCTTGCCCTGCCTGCTGTGGCCCTGGTTTGTCACCGCCCTCCTGTGACTTGACCAGAGCACCCATCCTCTGGGGGTCCATTGAAGGGTACATTGTCCGCTCTGCCGCTGGTGGTGCTGGGATGTTGAAGTAGTATGATGCTGGTGCCGCTTGTTGTTGGCCCTCCATCCCAGGAGGTTGAGGCTGGTCGCTGCTCTGCTGCTGAGATATAACAGCCCTAGGGAGCATTCCTCCATGGGCAACATGCCCTTGCTTCGCAGCATCCTCCTCCTCTGGCTTTGGTGCTTGAGGCTTGCCCCACATGAGCTTCAGGCGCACACCCTTGATAACTAGCTTGTTGGCAAGCTCCTCTGCAGCTTTCTCAGCACCTTCTCTTGTTGTGTATGTCACAAATGCACAAGCACGTTGGAGTACCATCCTGATGGATTCTATCTCACCATGTGCATAAAACTGATCCCTCAAATCCTGCTCAGTGATTCGGCTATCAAGGCCACCAATGTAGAGTGTCCTTATACTCTCATCATCTGGTGGTGTCAGGGATGGCATCTCACCTGCCTTACCCAAAAGTTTCAGAGCAACTGGATCATTAACTCTACAAAGAATAAGATGACACTGTCAGAAACCAAGGTAGAGGAAAGAGTACACATAGAAGAGAAGATTAAATAAAGTGGATTCACCCTCGAGTTTGCAACAAGGAATAAATCAGTCCAACTCATGAACTTGATTTATGGAATATCAGTGCTTGGTATAACTACAGCTCAATTAGGTTGAGATACCATGTTTCAAAAAAACAGCTGCAAACTCTGTTTTTCATTTAAGTTTGAATGGTTTAATGGCCAAAATAGATGAAAATATATGAAGATTTCCTTCACTTCGTACATCCATATACATTACAACTGTAAATCATATTCAAAGGTACAAATATTAATCCCACAGATGCTGGTTGCCATCCTCAGAAACCACGAAGAAATTTAATTTTGGCAGCACCATCTTAAAGTAAAAAATGAAACTACAAATTACAGGTCTAAATAGTATAGATAAAAGTCTAGCATGCTCCTTCGGATATGTCAGCTAAAATCCAAGGCTACTACAGTCAAAGTATTGCATGATATGCAACCATCAGATGGTTCTCGCTAGACACTCCAAATGGACTTTACGAACACATGAATTGGTAACATACTGATATGAAGTATTAAGGTTAAATGAAATGTAACAAATCCTTTAGACTCCATAATGTAACAACTGGCAAGCGCTGAAATATATTCAAGATTTCAAGGAGATTCAATATCAGAAAACAGGGTAAATCAACATGGTTATCAATGTCTAAAAGCTAGTCCCAGGTTCATATGCACGTGAAAGTTTTAACTCACATATGATGGTCACTAATAATTACCTCTGAATGTGATGTAATAATACATGTTGAGAACTAAAAAGCATGTAACTCATAATTTTGTATGAACAATCGCAACCACATACCCGTAGTAACGATCTTTGATGTTCTGCTGAGATAACTCCCCAGTTTCAGGCATCTCGTGTCGATATGGACACTCAGCACCTCTTGTACATTCACCACGCACATAGAAACTGCAAACATGAGCTCGGTTCCTCTTGTAATATGGTGATGTCCTCTGAAGCTTCAGAATGGTGTCGTTTGGGCGGGCCTTCCCATAGGAAGACTCGTAGTCTATGCCAGCTCTGGCCTACATTTATATAAAGCATGAAGCTATGAACTCCCATTAGGAACAACTAAACATACATTAGACAGACATGAACAAGAGTAAGTTGATCATGGACGATATATGCAGAGAATCAATGCAGAAGGCCCTATGGCTGATCAGAGCACAATTTAAAAAAAGTATTGTTTGTTATCAATATACTTTAAGTGCATCAATCTCATTTTTTTAGTATATTATGGTAGGCCATATAGCCCATTGATTTCTTTATTGTGATATCCTATCATAAAAGTATTGGATAGACATGCTCACTCCAGTAAAAAAATGAAAATAGAATATAAGGATAATTAGTAGCTAGTTATGAACATTATCAAATTTAGTTAATGATGTCAACAAGATTCAGTGATGAAAAACAAAACATACCTTGCGATCATGCTCTTCTGCGAAGTACTCGCGGTTTACATCACTCCTTGGAATTGCATCATTCGAACTGATTGCGAGTGCCGTATCCCGAACCTGAACCGGTAGACCATATTCAAGATCAAGCAGGCAGACCTGGCAGACATTTTTCAGCTTGCAACATGTCTGGCAGATCTCTGTCTTCTTGTACCTTGCATCCCGACCAGGTCGCCAACGGAAGACAGTAAAAGGACGTGCACATATTTTGCACTCTTTGTCATATTCTGCCCTTAACTGCCAAGACAAACATGAAAACCACTAAACATTGTGCCTACATGAAGAACCGAAGCAAACTAAATGTGAAAAGAAAGAGCATCTGATTACAATTATAAACGTTTAACCGTAAAGGTATTCCCATCCATGTCTCTTTGCATGGACCCCCGCACCATACACTTTATTCTGCTTGATAACGTTCTTCTATAATCGCTAGCTATCTTAACTTACTTGAATCTAATTCTCCTACTGTATTAATATGATAGATCATAGAACCACACAACACATGAAGCCAAGCAGCTCAATTCACCCAGAGTAATCACAGAACCATCAACAACCAGAGCATCTTTTATTCGAAATGCTTCTCAGCAAAAATTTTAGAACGAAACAGCTACAACATCACACGTAGTGCAATGCATGCCACCGGAACAGACACCTTAACTTTTGTCTCTGATCTACCCCCAACACACAAACAACAATCGCGCCAAGCAGATCACCGCGGCGCACATCGAATCGCGCCGCCGCCACCACACCAACCAACCAAGCGCACGAGTCAATCAGATAAGATAGGGTTAGGGTTTGGGGCACGATACGGTACCATGCGCACGTAAGGGTTGTCGCCGAGGCAGGACTCGCAGATGATGGGGAAGTCCGACCGCTCCCACCCGTCCGCCTGCGCGTCCCGCAGCAGCCGGTGCGCCATCTCCGCCGCCGCCGAGAGGCGGAGAGGAGAGAGAGAGAGAGAGAGAAGCGACCGCACGGAACGAGACCTCGAATAGAGGCCGCGCTATCGGGCTTGGTCTCTCGGTTTGGCTCGGCCACCTCTATTAAATGGGCTCTCGTGGGCCATGCTTCATGTGCGCATTCCACGTGGGCCCAGCCCACAACGTATATGCCCAGTTTCCTTAGGCGACCGGCAGAGCGCATCGAGCTGCGAGCTGCGAGGAGATGGACGGCGGCGGCGGCAGGAGGAGGAAGGCGATAGCCGGGGAGCTCGAGAGGCTACGGGCGGAGAGAGAGGAGCTCGATAGCCGCATACGGCTGCTGGAGTCGCAGCTCGAAACGACTTCCGCAGCTCCGCCTCCTCTCGCGGAACAGAGCGAGGCGGTTGGGGTAGGGGACGGTGGGTGCGGCGGCGGCGCGTGCCAGAACCGCCGTGGAAATGAGTTTATGCCGGCCGATTGGCTCTCGGCCGACATGATCTATCGGTACAGCCGCCACCTCCTGCTCCCCGACTTCGGAGTCGAAGGTTAGCCAGTTCAGTGGTGCACTATCATTCATTGGCTCAGCTCAGTGGAGCATCTCACACCTTGTTAACTAAGCATCTTATACTTTGTTAACTATGTGGCAGGCCAGCGCAAGCTATCCCAGTCATCGATTTTGGTGGTCGGAGCCGGAGGATTGGGCTCGCCGGTGGCATTGTATCTAGCAGCCTGTGGTGTTGGTAATATTACTGTCTGTTGCTGAAGCTGTGTTTAGTAACTTAGTTTTTAGTTTCATGGGGAAGCAGTTAGATTGTTCTGAACTTATAAGTTGCTCTTTAGGCAAGGAGCTTCACCTTGTTGAGAGGAACTATTCCTTTGGGCTGTATATAAGTATACCTGATGCTGAAATTGGAAGAATTGCTGGGTTGTGGTTCCCTGACTTTCTTGGAGTCACTAACCCATTGGTTGATTATAACCTGCTATCTTCCTAGGTTGCTTGGGCATTGTTGACGGTGATGATGTTGAACTTAACAACCTTCATCGACAGGTACAAATAATTTAGAATGTGTTTTGTCCCTCTCATCTCCTGTTCTCTAATTTTTATGTTCTTCTCCCTTCTGAATTATCTAGACGATATGTTATTTTGATCGATAGTAGTAAGCAAAATGTTTGCATTCATGAGTTGGCTAGCAAATTCATAGTCTCTTTGGGAATTTTGCTTGATAAATGTGAAATCATTTCTTAACATAATTGCCAAATAATAATTGGTTATTTAAATCTGTAATAGTCAAGTGGCATATCATCACTCATATTAAATCTTTTTGTCCTGAATGCTCTCTTAGATAATCCACAAAGAAGAATATGTTGGACGACCAAAAGTGAAGTCAGCTGCTGATACTTGCCGTGCGTAAGATACTGCCCTATCAACATATTCTCTATATACATGTCTCTCCTTTCGAAAAGTGTTTATGCTGCAAAGATTTTTTTGTCATATTAGTGGCTACTGTTGAACTCATTTCACATATATTATTTAAAAATCAGGATTAATTCCTCTATTAAGGTTGTAGAACATCATCATACTCTGAAGCCAAGCAATGCTTTGGGGATTGTGAGAAAGTATCCTTTTGGATTCTGATATGATTAACAAAAAATACTATGTCTTTAAAAATTCAATACTATTGTTTTCAGCACTAAACTACCACAGATATGATATAATAGTTGATGCAACAGACAATCTTCCTACTCGGTACATGATCAGCGATTGTTGTGTACTGCTAAACAAGGTAACCGTTTTTGTTTTTGTTATCAATGATAATGTTGTGTTGGCATAGTAGTTATAAAGTTTTTCCCTTAGATTTATAAAGTTTTTCCCTTTGGTTGTTAGGCTATTATGCACTAGCTGGTAACTTCAATAGCTTTCTGTTGATTTCACTTGCATTGGCTTTCATTGATCAAATGCTGAGATATATTGCTTAAGTCTTGCAGCCTCTTATATCTGGTGCAGCATTAGGTTTAGAAGGACAGGTAAAGTTTTGTCTTGCAAAATACGTTGTGTTCTTGTGGTTCACCTTAGTCATTTTTTATTCATTCATTGGCTTCTCTAGCAGTTGACTGTTTATCATCATAATGGAAGTCCATGCTACCGGTGTCTTTTTCCAAATCCACCGCCAGTGGCAGCCTGCCAGAGATGCTCAGACAGTGGTGTTCTTGGGGTTGGTAAGTAATGTTGTAACTGATGCTTCTTGGCCATAACAAATACCCCACAGAAAGTGAAATATAAACAAGGATATTCATTGTGAAATTTGTTCTGGGGCATACACATAGTTCTTGTTGTTGTATCCTAGGTTTTACCCCCAAACTGAATTCTAAAAGTATGAATAAGTTGCTCAAATACTATGCAATTTGAATTTTGGTGTTGCTCACGCAGCCCAGCTTAACTGTTGAGTGACTACAGCTGTTGGTTGGTTGACTACAACAATGTTTCTGTTCCAGATAGAGCATCCATTTACAACTGTGTGTGTAAAAAAATGTTGGTACTAAATAGGATAGTCATATATAACTATATGTCATATATCACAATGTACTTGTCATATAGGCTTCATATCTTGGTTCCATCATTTTGCATAATTAGTTTCGCATTGGTGGACTAACTACTACTTGTTTACTAGTTCCTGGAGTGATTGGTTGCCTACAAGCTCTAGAGGCTGTAAAGGTTGCAACTGATGTTGGTGAACCCCTATGTGGAAGAATGTTACTCTTTGATGCACTATCTGCTCGTATTAGAACTGTACGTCACTTAACTTTGGACATTTTCTGTGTTGTTATGCATGATGGCAACAGTGATGCTTTGTTTTTCCCAATACTATACTGTACACAGTGGTGTAAATATGTTTGCTAATTGAACTACCTATTTCACAAATTAGTCAGTTTAATGAGAAAACGTGCATTTCCATTTGAATACTTGGTGATATGTAGGAAGCGTTCGTATTGACTTTTGCTTATGGCTTTTGGTAGAAAATGAATAATAATGACTGAAAGAGTGGCTTTTAGAAAGAAAGGACAAATGGTGAAAAAAGTGAGGGGGAGATGTGTGCGTATGACGGGAGCGAAAGGAGTGGAGAGTGTGATGCACCCGTGACCCCCTGCTTTATCCCCATAGCGAGACGGTAGCAAGAGAAATAGCGAATCCGCTTCGAGAAGCTGGGTGTTCGTATTGGCCATGATTGTCATGGCGTCGCCTTGGCGTCCTAGCGGTCCAGGGGGGATGCCGTGGGGGCTCGCTTTGCCTAGGCCAGCTAGGCAGGCGCCTAGGATTTTGCGGCATCCACGACGTCGCCTTGGCGTCAACGGCAAGCGGCTAGGCACCCGCCTTGGCTGGCTGGTAGGGCTGGGTCTGGGCTATAGAAGTGAAAGTTCAATCAATGCGCAATGCTATCATAATTGACTTTAAATCAATGCTTCGAGAGTGTAAAGATATAACCTCAACTAGCCATTGGTCCAAAGGAAGTCCCTTGTACACATTTCACATTTTCACTAAGTATATTGCATCAAGATTAAAAGATAAACAGGGCAGATCTAATTTATGTAAATATGATGTAACAAACCCTAGTGATGATCTCCTGTCATCTACACCTGCAGATTATACTAGACACTTAGCTTCGTGATACTTCCAAGATGTATTAGCTTTTATGTCATGAGCCTTAGTTCATGAGGGATAAATACCACCGAGAGGATGGCCGGATGGCGTCGGCGTAGAAGGAGAGAGGGAGACTAGACGAGGAAGACTGTGATAATTCTCTGATTCATCCCAATAGCATGCGGTAGTCCTCTTATATAGATGACTCCCCCTAACAGATGGAATCTAATCCCAATGATATCTCTAACAAATATAGAAACTAATATCATATCTCTAGTTATATCTCTAACAAAAGGAAACCAATCTCTAACTCAAATAGAATCCAATCTCTAATTCCTAATAATAATCCGACTGGCCTAAGGCCCACGTCTATGACATTACACCCCTCCCGGACATGCAGCTCGTCCTTGAGCTGCTAGGCGGCGGTCATGGCGCCAATGGAAGACCTCTGATGCCGGTGTGGAAGACGAACGATGGCGGGGTCCTGCAGTGGATGGAGACGGCCGGCCCGATCCAAGTGGAACAGGGCTAAATGATGCCTGCAAAATAAGTTTTTTTGAAATTTTTTTGATTCTTTGATTTTTTTTATTTTTTTTTGCTTTTCTCTCCTTTTGTTTTTAATCCGGTCGGTCAATCGGTACAAAAACTCCACCCCGAACCGATCCCACACATGCAACCAGCGGAGGCGGAGGTCCCCCGGTCGGCATCGACGGCGGCGCCGGAAGCGAGATGACTCAACAGATCCGGCGGCGGCGGCGGCTCCAGCGGCGGCGGCTCTCGGCGCGAGCTCGGATCTGCGAGCGCGGCAGCCGTGAGCGCGTGGAGAGCGGCCGGCGGGCGGCGGCACGAAGTCGACGGCGGCAGCGGCGCCGGGGCGGGCGGCCCGGCGGATGCGGCGGCGGCGCGGCGATAGCAGCTTTCGGCGGCGGATCGCAACGGCGAATCTGGCGGCGGTGGCGCCTGGCCGGGGTGGCGAGTGACCGAGCGGTGGCGATGGAAGCGGCGGCCGGCGGCGGCGGCGGCGGCGGCCGGCGAGCGGTGCGGCGGCGCGGCGGGCGCGAGACGGGCCGGCGGCGGCGGCGTGACACGGCGGTGGGCGAGCGAGCGGCGCGGGCGATGTGGCGGCGGTGGCACGACGATCGCGCCTCGCCGCGCAGAGCTTCGCCGAGGAGCAGTGTGTGGGTAGATGTGGCGGCGGCGGCCTGGACGACCGCGCTCTCGGCGGCAGAGAGCTCGCCGAGGAGCTGGACCCCGCGCTCGGCGGCGCCCTCGACGGGGGAAGACGGGGATGGCCCGGCGGTGGAATCCTCCTGGCTTGGAGTTGATGCGGCCGGTGGGGCGTAGCCAGCGGCTAAACTCCCCCCGGATTTAAGTGCTGCAATCCTGGCGTCGGTTGCGATGCTCTGCCGCGTCAAATCTGCAATCTTGGACTTCATCTCGGCATGCTGCTGCACAATCCCAGCCATCTGCTCCTGGATTGCTTTAAACATTGCTCTCACAGAACTGGCCTCCTCGCCGGAAACCATGGTAGCAGAAGTCGTGGGAAGGGATCGACGGCTCTAATACCAAGTTGTCATGAACCTTAGTTCATGAGGGATAAATACCACCGAGAGAATGGCCGGATGACGTCGACGTAGAAGGAGAGAGGGAGACTAGACGAGGAAGACTGTGATAATTCTCTGATTCATCCCAATAGCATGCGGTAGCCCTCTTATATAGATGGCTCCCCCTAACAGATGGAATCTAATCTCAATGATATCTCTAACAAATATAGAAACTAATATCATATCTCTAATTATATCTCTAACAAAAGGAAACCAATCTCTAACTCAAATAGAATACAATCTCTAATTCCTAATAATAACCCGACTGGCCTAAGGCCCACGTCTATGACATTTTATTTTTGTTATCTTCTAATCATGATAGCAGTAATGAGTTCAACCTCTTATTGTGAGATTTAAATTATTGTCTAAACATGATAATTCGTAATATGATTTCCATAACTTGTGGATTAATTGAGCTCTTCTGGAAGCTCGCCGTATCTCGCCTTGAGGATGACATGGCTCCCGCCTGGACGCCATGGTGTCCTGGCGCCTCTTAGACATTGTAGTCGTCAAGTCCGCCATGACAACCATAGTATTGGTTTTTGGCTTTTCTAAGCAGAAGTCAATACGAACAGGGCCGTATATTGTACTTAATGTGCATTTTGCACGATGAACTTGATGTCCATTCCTCATAGTACTTGCAAATTTTGTCATGATTGAATACAATAAGGTATATATTTGCAGCTGTTGTAGCACAGTCAATGGGCACAAGGACATATGCTGTCTGCTCCAACTTGCATGTTCCTTTATTATCTTTTATTATAGAAGCAGACTACTAGCTGGAACTATAATATGTCAATTGGGGTAGCCATATATAGAATCATGTTCACTGACTCCAGTCCTGAAAATGGTACTCGAAATAATGTAATGTTTCTGTGGTGTATGTTGTAACAGAATTGAACCGGGAAATACATATTAGATGGTTGACATTTTGTGCTAGAAGCTAGGATTGTCTTGGACTCGGTTGTGTTCGTGCAATTTATATTTTTTGCTTTCAACCAATTTATAACTTAGAACAATTGGATTGCTTGGAACATAGCAGTTAAAAGGATGACCCACTTGCGTGTGGCCCATCAGTGAAGTGGATTATGACCATTAAGGTAGTTTTGCTTGACCTTTGCAAGCCATAACCATCGCCTTATAGGAGAGACTTCAAACTGTTTATAATTTGCTTTTACTTTTTAGCATGCCCTGCTTTCTGATGTTCTTTTTTCCAGTCTCTTCACAGAGTTCATTGTCAAGTCTACATATTTCTGCAGGTTAAGATTCGAGGAAGCTCGCCAGTTTGCACCATTTGTGGTGAAAATTCAGTTTTCACACAAGAAGATTTTCAGAAGTTTGATTATGAGAACTTTACGCAGTCCCCAATGTCTGATAAGGTCTGTTTTCCTTTTTTTTTTGTGATTTTGATTTATTTCTAATAACTTAAAATGGCTTCAGTTCAATGACTTCATGATTTGTCTTTCATATGATTTAGAATTTTCTGTAAAGCAAGGGATCTCTGAATTGCAAAATTGGTCTTTCTTAATCTGTTCACATGCGAGTTTACAACAGCAACAACAAAGCTTTTTACCCCCAAACAAGTTGGGGTAGACTAGGAATAAGACATCCTCAATGTCACAAAAAAACAAGAGCCTTATAAAATCTACAAGGCTAAAACCCTAAAGCTTGCATCGTGTCATTTGAACCGAGAGCTTGAAAGACTGTTCCTAAACATCATAGTTCTGGTTCATGAATTGCTAACTTCTATGTGCTCCTATCCAAAGCTAACTCTTTGGATACATTCCAATCCCTCAAATCTCTTTTAATTGTTTCCTCCCACGTCAGTCTTAGTCGGGCTCTACCTCTTCTTATGTTTTCTGTAAGTCTTAAAATTTCACTACGTACCAGTATATCAGAAAGTCTCTTTGAAAATATTCAAACCATCTCAAACAATTTTGAACAAGTTTCTCTTTAATTGGTGCTCCCCTCATCCTATCATGTATATCATCATTGTGGATTTAATCTCGTCTTATGTGACCACAGATCCACCGTAGCATCCTTATCTTTGCTACACCCATCTTTTGTACATGTTATCTTTTAGTTACTCAGCATTTCGCTTTATATAGCATCGCAAGTCTGATCGCCATCCTATAAAATTTACCCTTTAACTTTTGAGCGATTTTTTTAATCACATAAGACACCCGATGCTTAGTGCCATTTCACCTACCCCGCTCTTATGTTGTGATTCACGTCTTCATCAATCTCGCCATCCCGCTGTAACATTGATCCTAAATATTGAAAAGTGTTCTTCCTAGATATTACTTGTCCATTCAGACTAACATCTCTATCATCTCTGCCTTGGCACCTAAAAACACCTCATATACTCAGTTTTAATTTTACTAAGTCTAAAACCCTTCGCTTCTAAAGTCTTCCTCTACAACTACAGTTTTCTATCGACACCTATCCTACTCTTATTAACTAGCACTACATCATCAACGAAAAGCATATATCAAAGAACATCTCCTTGTATATCTCGCGTAACCTCGTCCATCACTAAGGCAAAATTGTATGGCCTCAGTGCTGACTCTTGGTGTAGTCCGATCTTACTAGAAAAGTCATTAGTATCACTATCATATGCTTTGACGTTAGTCACAACGTCATCGTACATATCCTTGATTTCACATGCGAGTTTGAATACTAAAAACCAATGGACTTTAATGATATGCTTACCATTTAGCGAGTCTTTGAGAAAATGTACCTCGCAATATAAATCAACTATAGTATTCCATTAGGCAAAATTTGGCTAATCCATAGTATTCCATTAGGCAAATTTTGGCTTAGCCATAGCCACACAAAAATTGACAAAGTTCCAGCGCCCAATACAATCATGTAAACCCAGTTTCATAAGTGCTGGATCACTTAGCTGGAAGCCTAGAAATATTAGTCTAAGTGTCAGACATAACCATGCTGCAATCCTTTTCCTCGGAGTTCAGTCTCAAACTGTCCTCAAGTTCAGTGCCAAAGTTGTGTCCTTCCTCCCAAGAGGTTAAATGTGAGAGGTCTCATGCTGCATCGGTTTTTAAAGGAAAAAAGGAAAGAGAGGAGAGTGTTGGTATCGTGCTACATGCATATATTTCTTTCGACAGTATGCATTTCCAGACTACCTATCGTATAATAGTTAATGCCATTGTTTTCTATGCAATACTGCCGTTGTTGCCTTGAATTCCTTGTGAGTTGATACATTGAATGATAATGAAATTTATGTTGCTTCACTTACTGTTACGTTTAATGCAGTCAGCACCAAGTCTGAACATACTTCCAGAGAATGCCCGGATCACTTGCAGAGATTACAAAAGGCTGATTGATAATGGTGAACCTCATGTATTGTTGGATGTACGACCTGCGCATCATTTCCAAATAACTTCAATTTCTCAATCTCTCAATATCCCGCTCACCATGTTGGAGGAGAAGCTGCCTATGCTCGAAACCTCACTGAAGGAAACACAGGATGCAAACGCCGCAGATAAGCAGCCTTCCTTGTATGTCGTATGCAGAAGAGGCAATGACTCGCAGAGAGCCGTCCAGCTTCTCCGCAAGAAGGGATTCCTTTCAGCGAAAGATATAATTGGCGGCTTGCAGTCGTGGGCACAGGATGTTGATCCTTATTTCCCCGTTTATTAGTGAAAAATGGATGTAAAAACTGGCCCGTACACTCATAGTCTTCATGTTCCAAGTTTCAATGTTCTTGACATGAGACTTGGGGTGAGTTTGGGGTTTATATAGTATTTTTGTTGTCCTCATCAGAAGATACGCTTGGGTTATGTGAGCCGTCTTGTAACGGGTTGAATCCGTTGTTGCGAGAGCTAAACTCTTTGGAGTATTATTAGAAAGAACGCTTTGGGGATTGTAAATTTTTAATAGCCAGGGTTGACAGTAGTACAGGCTATGTAAGGCCCTGCTCGATTGGGCTGAAAAGCTGTGGTTTATGGCCTAAAATGCACTGTAGCTGACTGAAATTTCACTGTAACTGAAGGTAGCTTATTTGGCGTAATTAAATTTAAAAAAAAATTTAAAATAGAAAAATATGTTAGCTCATCTCGGACAACGCAAACAAATACAGGGAAAAAAGAATCGGCAAAAAAGCTCAAAAAAGCAAAAAAAAATCAGAAAAGATGAAATTCATGAATAGTGAAAAATAAGCCAGGAGTAAGAAGCTGAAGCTGAAACGAGCGGGGTTAGGATCACCTCCATAACTAGATACGATTGCAGACAAAAGAGATTCCTTGAGATGCATCCACATGCGCACCAGCTGCCGTTCCTAGTGGACTGGCTCAGCGTCGTCCAACAGGTGTGGCCCCAGCGGGTTGGCTTTTAAAATAATCTAATTTTATTTTAAATTACAATAATATATCTGTGCTTTTTATATTTTGTAATAATAACTATTTGTGACTCTACCGTTGAGCCACTTAGATTAGTCGTCCAATAATTATGTGACACGTGATCAAGTTGATCGACTGTTGGAGGACTAGTCCAAATTATCCGACCGGTAGACGACTAAGGCCATTCAAGGGAAGGCTACATCCAAGTGCCTTTGTACCATTGGGCTATTAGCTTGATTTAGCTTAGGGCTGTTAGATGGCATTGGGGGGGCTGAACATGGATAGTCTCACTGGTGGTGATCGGTTCGGCTGAAAAGCTCGTGGCTTATGGTCAAAACATTGTAGTTGGTGAAAAAGCATCAGAGTGACAGAGGCTTATTTAGCATAATTAAATTTTAAAAAATTTAAAAATATAAAAAATATGTTAGCCCATTACGTATAATACAAACGAATACGGGAAAAAAAGAACCGGCAAAAAAGCTCAACAAAAAGCCAAAAGTTCAGAAAAAGACGAAATTTATGAATAGTGGAAAATAAGCCAGAAGCCAAAAGCTCAAGCCGAATTGATTGGGGCCAAAGTGCATTTCCCCATTTCATGCGTCATATGGAATCCGTACGGCTTCCCCCATCGATGAGAAGTCACATTTGCAAGATCAACGACCATTTCAGTCGGGCTCACCTCATCGGAAAAACATGATTGTTTTAGGTGCCGCTTATTTAGACCAAAAAAAGTGGTTTATGGCTAAATTTTTATTATACCTAGCTGAAATTGCACCGTAACTGGTAAAAGCTTATTTGACGTAATTAAATAAAAAAATTAAAAAAATAGAAAAATAGGTTAACCCATCATAGACAACACAAGTGACTACGGGAAAAAAAGGCAAAAAAAGCTTAAAAAACCAAAAAAATCAGAAAAAGACGAAATTTAAGAATAGTGACAAATAAGCTAGAAACTAGAAGTTCAAGCCGAAATGAGCAGAATCTTAGCTCTCGCCTCTCTCACACACACACACACACACACACACACACACACACACACACACACACACACACACACACACACACACACACACACACACACACACATATATATATATATATATATATATATATATATATATATATATATATATATATATATATATATATATATATATATATATATATATATATATATATATATATATATATATATATATATATATATATATATATATATATATATATATAGGCAAATGAATTTATTACGGGTTTATGATTAGACGCCCCAGCACGAAGGACTAGGCATTGCCTCCCTGATCACACGCTAGGAGTTACATACTAGGCATTCAAAAGTGATTAGAGCGTTACCAGTGACTAGATGCCCCCGCACAAAGGCACTTGGACCTGTACGGCCTTTAGTCGTCTAATGGTTGAGTGTTTAGAGGTTTATCGTTGAACGATATAGTGACTTAGGTCAAGTCATCCAATGGTCGAGAGACTTAGGTCTAATCATCTAACAGTAGAGTGATTTGATCATGTGTCGCTTAACTGGTGAAGCAATAGATAGTTATTGCTACAAAATAAAAAAAACACAGTATATTTTAGAATAAAAAATAGATTATTTAAAAGAATTTAGCCCCAGCCAATTGGTGGTTCGTCCGATCCTCTTCACGGAGACCATGAGACTACGTGCGAAGAGAGGAGCTCGAGCAGGTGGATAGACTGTTGAATTGGGTAAGAGGAGCATTAGAGGAGGCATTTAGCAGCATATTCATCTAAAGGTCAGATCAGACGCAGCACCTGGCCTAAGGTTGCCTGGTAAACTTATGCCGACCCGCATCTGGTAAACATAATATTTGTTAAGCTTCAACATGGTCAGCTATGGCCCGCATCTGGACTTCAACGAGAGGGGGTTGAAATATCAATCAGCATCAAGTATCCCGGTGATTGGAAAATATTGAGAAAATTGCAAATTTAGGACTCCAAACCATCCGCTTCGCAGATTTAGGACTCCAAACATCGACTTCGTAAAAATAACCCTCCAAACGTTGACCTCTTGATTTCCTTGACATTATGAGTATTTGAGATTTCTTTTAAACTAAATACAAGTATTTGGAGACCTAGAAGGACCCTTTTGCCCTTCTGTGTATAGATTGGCTTGCATGGAGGTACATCGTCATCGTATTCTTCCTTCTGCGTCGTACGTATGTTTCTTTTTGGCCTTCTGTGTATCGATTGGCTACGCACGTACGTTTCTTTTTCTTCTGCGTCGCATCGTATTCTACCGCCGCTTTCCCTATCGGTTCATCGCCATGGAAGAGAACTCGTCGCCGACGCCGGATCCTGAAGCGCCGCCGCCCTGTGCCCTACATCCGATGGCGTTTGGCACGATTGCGGAGGCCGCGGCGCCCCCTGCCCTAGGCTCGACGCTGTGTGGCTCGGCGCGCCACCTTCCGCCTCGCCGCGCCGCCTCGCCAGCGCGCGGCCCTCGGCGTGCCGCGCCATGGATGTTGAAGCCCCACCGGCCGATCTTGTTAGTTGCCATTGTTTTCTTGTCCAGGAGCCGGAAATCTCACGTACGTGCGTACCGGAACAGAAGGCAAAAAACACAAAAGGTTAGAGATGTCCTTTTAGGTCCCAAATACATGTATAAAGATGAGAAAAGAGAGAAAATACACATAATGTCAAGGAAATCAAGAGGCCAACGTTTGGAGGGTTATTTTTACGAAGTCGATGTTTGGAGTCCTAAATCTGCGAAGCGGAACGTTTGGAGTCCTAAATTTGCAATTTTCTCGGAAAATATTCTTTCTTTGCAAGCTGGGAACTTGCACATTGATGTACCTTTGCTTATAGCAATGAGTGCTATGTACGTTCTCTCAAGTACATCATGATGGTGAAACTTGTGATTGTTCCTCTGTAATGACATGATTTGTTGTTTTTCAAGCCTCACCTCTTCACAAATATAATATCATTTTTTCCATGTAACGTCACTTCTTTGTTGGAGTTTTTAGTTAAACCCAATTCCTGGTGAAGATCATGCTTATCAGCCTTCCGAGGATAGGGGCGTTCATCCGGTAAGACGTCTCTTCGGGTAAGGTGGCTCCCAGGTGCCACCAGCGCTGTCTTCTCCGCCTTAGCGAAGGAAGAAAGCTCTAACCCCACTAGAACCTCCTTGGTGGGATCACCGCCAAGAATCTCGACCTCCTCATCAAGATCATTGCTCGGCAAATCCTTCATCCTGGCTTCCTTAGCTCGATCTTCACCTTCCCTTCCTCGGCGACCATCCTTAGCCATGGCCACAGAGCAGTGAAAACCTACGATATCAACAATGCAAAATGTATAAGTACTTAGCGGAGGGACACCAATATGCACATAAAATATAGAGGAGATGAATTACTTAGCGTAAACATTGATAAGCGCCCTACAATTGGTGCCCCGGGCCCTGCGCTATGAGCACGACCGTGCGCCATGCATGTCTCGGCGCCCCGACGATCCGCACGCCCCGGCACCCCACGTGCTCCACGCGCCCCGTCGGCCGCGCCCTGAGCCCGATGGCCAAGACTTGCGCCCACGCGCAGTGCCCGCGCCCTGCGCATGCGACTCGCGTCCACACGCGGCGACCGCGCCCTGCGTCCGCACGCGCCACGCCCGCGCCCCGGCAGCCGCGACTCACGCCCTCGCTCACGGTGACAGCGCCCTGCGCCCTTACCCGCGCCCTCGCTCACGGCTGCCCGCACGCACGGTACTCGTGCCCTGAGCACGCGACTCGCGTCCACGCCTCAACAGCCGCGACCCGCTCCCTCGCTCGCGGTGGCTGCGCCCTGCGCCCACACTTGCGGCGCCCGTGCCCTGCCTACGTGCTCTTTAAAGCCTCCGTTTCTGGAGTCATTAGGATACCCTCGCAACTACTCAAAATTATTCAGTTACAAGTACTATAGATGAGTGTACACCATTGTCAACACAAGCATAAAAACAAACTTTATCAGAAAATTAGAACTTAACAGCCAAGTTTTACACAACAAGACGTACAACCCAAAGCTACATTACAATACAAATAGAAACTCCACAAGCATGCCTAACTGTAGAATAACCATAACACCAGGCGTCGTCTATATCGTAATGCTCCTCAGCGTCATCTTCATAGATTCCTTCATTTTCTTGGCAAGCATTTTCTGTCTATAATTTTAGCAAGCATAAGTACAACCAACCGTGCTCAACAAGTCACATAGGAAAATGCTATATAACTATTTACCAGGATTTCCAAAAGATGTGAGTATAGGAGTTTTGTTAAAATATTTGTGGATGTAATTTTATTTGTTAATATTTTGTTTTTAAACACAAAATAACAAATCATAAACTCCTTAAGGAATTAGGGTTTCACAACTTGATTACCAAACTTCAACATTTCTACTTGTGCTTCCTGTTGGAATCACCTATTAAATACAGATTCATTTACTAAAAGTACTAAAAGGGTGTGTATGGTTGGCCATAACATCCGCTATCATCAAATTAAAATTTGTTTGGTACCTTGCACTGCAAGGTTGTTGCAAATTTTCATTTCTAATAGCACCAACAAAATTTTCCATAAGGACTGCTGATATTTCAGACAAGCGATCAGGCATAGTCAAGTACCAAAGGTAGTCAACGCCGCTCGAGTACAATGAGTTGTTAGGGACAGAAGTTTTAAAGGCAGTAGAAGAAGTCTGAATATCGAAGGCGGTCATAAGCGTCCGGGTGTCACAGGAGGTCGAAAGTGCCCGAGTATGGCAGGTGGTCGATAGTGCCTGAGTATGGTAGGTGGTCAAAAGCGTCTGTGTTCTGAAGGCGATCAAAGGAAGTCTAAATATCGAAGGCGATCGACGACGCTCGAGTACTACGAGCGATCGTGAGAGCCTGAGTATCGCAGGCGGTTGAAAGCGCCCGAGTATGGCCAGGGGTCGAAAGCACCTGAATATCACAGCCAGTCAAAAGCGCCTTTGTTCCGAAGGTGGTCGAAGAAGTCAGAATATCAAAGGAGGTCGACAACGCTCGAGGACGACAAGTGGTCGTGAGCGCCTAGGTATCGCAGGCGGTCGAAAGCGCCTGTGTTCCAAAGGCGGTCGAAGAAGTCTAAATATCGAAGGTGGTCGACGAGCTCAAGCACGACAAGCAATCGTGAGCGCCTGAGTATCACAGGCGGTCGAAAGCTCCCGGGTATGGCATGAGGTCAAAAGCGCCTGAATATCATAACCGGCCAAAAGCGCCTGTGTTTCGAAGGCAGTTGAAGAAGTCTGAATATAGAAGGCGATCGACGACGCTCGAGTACGACGAGCGGTCATGAGCACCCAGGTATCGCAGGCGGTCGAAAGCATTTGTGTTCCGAAGATGGTCAAAGAAATCTGAATATCGAAGGTGATCAATTATGCTCGAGTACGGCGAGCGGTCGTGAGCACCTGAGTATCACAGGCGATCAAAAGTGCCAGCCTTTGACAAGCAATCGGAGGCACTCGTATACGACACGCGGTCGGAGGCATCTAGGCACCGAAGGCAGTCGATGACAATCAAATACGGTAATCAGTCGTAAACGACCGGGTATTGAGGACGATCGGCGACATTCGAGCACTACGAACGGTCGTAAGCTCCCGAGCACGGCAAGCGACCGATAACTTCCAAGTGCAGCCGGTGGTCGTAAGGGACCAAGCACAGCAGGCGATCATAAGCAACCAGGTGTCAAAGGCGGTTGACGCTGTCCAAGTACAGTGGACGGTCGTAAGTAACCGAATATCCACAGTGGTTGTGAGCAACTGAGCACAGAAGGTAGTTGGTGACGTCCGAGTGCGGCAAGCGATCCAAGGTGTTAGAGTCGATCGAATACCATGAGCAGTCAAAGATATCTGAGCACAGCAGACGATCGAAGACAACCGAGTATCAAAGGTGGTCAGCGATGCCCAAGTATAGCAGGCGGTCGACCCCGAGGTTGGAGACCTTCTGGACTACAGTAAATTGGTCGGTCCTTCAAAGACCAATGTGATCGAGGAGCCGTGGTTGAGGCGTCCAAGTAACGGTTGAAGAGAATAATACGGTCAAACCAACATGGTCAAAATAGCGTGTGACCGAAAGTACCAGTTCTTTGTGAGTGGCACGACCGAAGTTGTAGGAAAGCCAACGTGGTCGACGAGCTGTGGTCGAGCAACTATGATCGACACAACGTAGTCAAAGCAACCTTGGTCGAGCAGACGTGGTCGACACTGCGTGGTCGTCTCAACATGATCGTAACAACCGATCGACACAACATGTTCGATACAACATGATCGAAGAACATGGTCAACACCCCACATGATCGGAGACGTGATCGGAGAACGTGGCTGACACAACGTGGTTAACCAAGGTGGTTGAAGACCCATAAACTCGAGATGATCTTGGCGTATATAATTCATGGTCGGCCGGGGACTTGCGGCCTTATAAGGCGTAGTGCAGCGACCATACATCAACTAGTTTGAGGACTAGGTCACGTACCATTTCATAACCCAGACTTAAAGAATTTGAATCCTAGATAGCACATATACATATCAAAGTTTCCTTCCCAAATATACACCTCTATATTTGCTTTAAACTTAACATATTTGTACAAAAACTCATCGAAGAGCTACTTTATTCATCACCAAACGAGGTCCACCTATAGGATAGTTAAAGAACTTGAATGACAAGATGGTATAGCTGTAGTTCCGTCATTGTAGTGCATTGTGCTTAAACTAACGAGACAACCTAGTGACTGCATGCTATATTACACTTTTTCTGCAATATAGGAAGAGAATTTCACCTTGCATTCAATATAATGTTTGTCCAGTAGAGGAGCTAAGACTTTAGCCAGTTCTCAAGGCAAGTATCCAAGCATCTGCTCACATTCAGGTCCTTCATAAAGCACCTGTCGATGGTATTAAGACAAGTTATCTACATGAAAGGCATATTAACAGAAAACATATTTAGAAAAGATGGAAACCTTGATAGCATCAGGGTCCTTACCATTCTGAGGATCTTACAACAGTAATGCCCACACCTTCTTGCAGTTCAAGTGAAACCTCCGGCCCACTATGACAGTGTCAACATCTACCGTTGTGCTAGAATCAGTGCCTGCACATGCATCAATGCTGCCAGAAACTAATCCTTTTGAAAGCATGCAAGAAGAGCCCTTTTCGACTGCATCATCATCTGCAGCATTTTTCATATCTGGCAAGACAGTAGTGTTCAAATGTATACAGGTATTACATGTCGTGGAAATTTCAAGTGAGCCATGCAGGCAACCAAAAGCGGTAGCAGTACCCTTTGAACTCCCAGTGTTACTAATCTCGAGAAGAATGCTCTATCACTCGATACGTCTCCATCAATCAGATCCATATTTTCTGCCTCGCCATTACTGTTCAAACTGTCTAAAGCAGGCTCAGATGTGGTTTTTTTACTGAATCTGAAATCAAGAAGGGTGCTCTGTGTCAACTTCCGTTTCGTTCCTGTTGTAAGGCATATATCTGCATGGTTCATGTCAAAACAAAATGCTTCAGCACGGTGTCACTAAGTGTGCTGTGCTTGCTATGTGTCTCATAATACTACCAGTAAATTTCAGAAACGGGGTGAATCAACCAAGACAACAAAGATAGTACATGACTGATTGTGAGTGATGATGCAGCACATGAGAGTGGTATGTCAAAACTGCGCAAGCAACCAATCACTTACTAGTGTGAATTTGTAACTTGTTAGTAGCTAACTGGAGCAAGCACCTACAGATATTGTCTAGATTCTATATCTTAGGATGTTGCAAGTCACAGCAACATTTTTAGTCAACCTAGATGCTTCTAGCGTTTTGGAACAAACACAGCGGAGCCCACTAATCTCCAGAGCCCAGCCTAGCAAACATGAGAGAACACACAACATTCCATGGATTCCAGTGTGGTTTCTAGCTTGTACGGGCCGAGGTGGGTGTTGACGCAGTAGTCCGTGCCGCGGATGGACTCACCGCAGACGGGGCATGCCACCCGCTCCGCGCCGACGCCGCCGCTCCCACCCGACGACGAACCAGCAACTGCCATGCCCGCGCCCCCTCGTCGGCCTGGAGAAAACCGGAGAGACGTTAAGGGTCGGATAGACGAGATCGGTGGAATCGGCGGTGCGTTCGGCGAGTCTGGGGTTTTGACTTTGACCTGATGGGAGGTGGGGAGGGGATGAGAGGACGAGGGCGAGGGAGCGCGGGAGAGGGGAGCGGGGGCGCCAGCCGATGAGGCGCACCATGCTCTCCCGCCCGGTCAGCATGGCCGGCGGCAGCGGGGAGGCGGAGTGAGGAGGAGGTTGCGGCGCGCGAAAGCGCGCGGGGCGGGAAGGAATGGGGGTGGTGTGGCGCGGGAAGGGGTGGAAGTGGTCGAGCCACGCTGGTCGCGGGCGCGGCACGCGGTGTGGCCGCCCCCGCTTTTTTAGCGGTTTTGGTATTTCGCGGTTTTGGGTGCACCGTGCAGGTTGGTTTCTTGCACTCTGATTTTGATTCTCAAACCAGCTAAATAGGTACATTCTTTTTTAGTGCGGCTTATAGTTTTGATTTTTGAATTATTCGTGAGAGAGAGTACAAAATAACAGAAATGTACATGCGGTTTTATCTGATGTAAATAGAGTCGCTATGATATATACTATAATTAATTTATAAGATCCATCTTGAAAAGACACTCTGTTTGAAAGATAGTTATTATAGAAAAGCTAAAAGCAGCTTTCATAAGCTAAAAACGGTTGGATATAAGTAATTACATGGAAATCATTCATTACAAACACAAAAAAGTTTACTTTCTATAGAGCTTGTAGAAAAGTGTACAAATGGAACGTGAGACATTCTACATGGTAAGGGTACATATATGGGTCTCTTCTTTTGAACTTTTATAAGTTGTTTTTTGACTTTTATATCGTAACTAGCTCTTAAATAAAGTGTCTTTTTTAAGACGATGTCTACAAATTGATTGTGGTATATCCTGTGCCAATTTTATTTGTATCGTCAAAAATTCGTCAAAAACCGCATGCAAGCTTCTGTTACTTCGTACTCTATCTCATAAGCAATTTAAACGCTATAAGCTAAAACTAAAAAGAACATATCCATATTTTATGTAAACATTCCTGAAGAGGTTTATGAACTATCTGATCAACTAGAGATGAGTTGTGTTTCTAGGTCTAGCTTTTTTGAAAGATATGGCACGAGTTCCCCCATGTATTAGTACAAAAGTAGGGACGAGGGCAACATGAGAAAAAAGAGCAAAGAGACAAGCAATATTGAAAGATACCTTCAGGCCAGCGGAGTTACACGACTATAGTAAAACATACAAACTAGACTAACAATAGCAAGTGCAATTCTGTCCATCCATCACCTGCTTCAGAATAAAAGGCGACCCTTCTTCGGGCAATATCCTCACGAGGCTCGATAATACGCCTTGGATGGCATCAATTTACTGTTTCGGGAAATATTGTATTCCACTCTTTCCAGATATTCCACAGTTCCACGAAGAAATTATAAACCGCGTGGGCTCCACCGAAAATCACACATACGTTGAACATCTCAAAGCAGTGTTGTCATGTTTGCTGATCTTACAACATATTCAACTTACAAGACCATTTTACCATGGTTTTATAAAACCGGATATCTTGACAGGTACAATCAAGTGATTAACATAAGAAATTGTACATGAAGATACAGCGGACACTTCTTTTGAGCTTCTACAAACTGTTTCTCGTCTTTTTTTACAGTAACTAATCTTCAAACGAAGTGTCTTTTTAAACAAGATCTATAAATTGATTATAGGATACACTATAGCGACCTCTTTTATATCATAAATTTCTATTACTCCATACTTTCTCTTATGAACAACTTAAAAATTATAAGTAATAGTCAAAAACTATAAATGAAAGAAAAAAAGAAGAGGCCATTTGATTGGATGAAGTACATGAGACACGTTGTATAATGATGTGGGGTGCCCGATCTTTATAAAGTAGGATCGATAATGATAACTTGGATCCGTGCAATCTGATGAACTGATGGCGCTAACCACTGTCAAAACGACAACCTACAATAAAAGAATTCGTCTAGCCACACGCTCATGATCCCGTCTATCCGAATCAGACGCATCGTAACTCCTGAGAATCACAAAGAATTACAAGAACAACGATGTAGAGAAACGTCCAATTCCTCTCTAGGTTGCAAGCAGATGGCAAACTCTAGGAAGAATAAGTGTATAGCTCTCTCTTGAAAATAATAGATTCAATCGTGATCTGTTAGAAAATTACATATTACAAAGCTTATATAACTCTTGGGAGGCCACAGTGTCTCATACTCAATTTCTAAGTGTTTTAGACTCAGACTCTCACAAAATAGAAATAAAAACAAAAATTTATAGCACTTTTGAAGATAAATCCTCCTCCATTATGTAGCCCCTGAAATAAGCTTTTTAATGAATCCAAGATCACCTCAATCAAACCTCGTATGTGAAAGTTATTGCCTTTATACGCTAGGTATACGATTAGAGATACAATCATCCTGTTCCGAACACCCCGAAGTCAATCGAACGGCTGCAAGCATCTCCAACCAATCCAACAGCAGGATTGTTCGACCTGGTCTAAACGTTACCATAAATATCGATCGTCCAAAGTTGATCGAACGACGTAGCAGGGTGAACGTTTGAAGCGGTCCGAACATCACTGTCGCTATACCCAATCGAACGTCGTAGAATGAACGAACGTTCGGATATCCAAGGCGATCAGGCGGCCCGTTGAAGATCGAACGGTATAACTCATTTGGAGTGGGCAAAACGTTTCTAAGCCGATCGGGCGGTGTCATGGCTACAGACCAAACAGAGAGAGAGTATAGTAGTGGAGAGTTAGGTGAGTAGAAAATGGCTTAGGGTCTTTCCCCATGGCCTATGTCCTACATATATACATCCACATGGGGAGTGCCTTTACAATTATACCCTTACACATGAGTACCTCCCTCAGGGGTACCTATGTCACTATACATGTCCCATTCGGGCCTTACACTCTCTTAACAGCCCATCGGGCTTAGGTGGGGCCACCCTACAACAGAGCCTCTCATGGTAAAGGGCTTCACGGCCGGCCATGTTGCCGAGCCCTTTGGCCCTCCGTCCTCGCACTGTGAGCTTTTTCAACGTTCGAAGTGTAGTGTTCGCCTTATTGCGAAGGTATGGCGCCGGGCGGCTTGGTGAAGGCTTTGTTACCCACCGAGTCCTGTCGTGGCGGGGTCGGATTTGTCGTCCGGAGCGAAGATCGAAGTCGAGGTTGGCCTCGCCACCGAGGGGGCGGATTGCAAGCCGAAGTTGCCTCCGATTTAGCGGGGTCAGTGATTGCCCGCGCCGGACTGGGGGTGTTGGCGGAGTCAAATGCGTCGGCACAGGGGGCGGAGCGGGTCGTAAGTCATCACGCGCGCGCGCGTCTCCGGCGTCGAGCGCCCTTGATGATAAGCGACCGCCAGCCTATTCAGCGGGGCTTGGTTGACGCGGCGTGAGACTTGAGGGGGCGCGGTGATACCATGTTGCGACGTTCCTTCTCCCGGCGTGGATCTTGGAGCATCGCGGTGGTACGATGCTGCGACGCTCCCCCGCCGGTTGGACTCCTGCCGGTTGGGCTTTCGCCGGTTGGACTTCCGCCGGTTGGACTTCCGCCGGCTGGACTTCTGCCGGTTGGCTTCCCCACTGATGGGGTATATATAGCGTGGTGGTGTAACATTGCACCTGCATTGTGTGCTCGGATAGGTGCTGCTCCCCTAAAATGGGCCTCTTAAGTGCATCCACATTCCATGGCGGCACCACGCGGCTCGGGGAATGTTGATGTACTGATGGAGGCCTATTTTTGTCAGGAGCTTGGTTAGCGTCTGTTAACGGCAACTGCTCACACCTGCTGTGCTCGCGCCGTATTTCTGCATATAACGGCAAGGTTTGCCCTGTTCTCTTAGACAGGCTTACCTTCAGTCGGAGCTTGTGATCAAGCCCGTCTTTCGAGAGAATATTGATGCACTGAAGGTGGCCTATTTATGAGAACAAGCCAAAACTTGGCGTGACATAACCTACGTCGATGCGAGGTGTGGGGAATGTCGTCGGACGTGCCGTCCCGCCGAGGCGGTGTCTACAAGGGGGGCAGCGAGGTGGTGCTCCGAAGCCACTGGTCTCCTGCCTTGGAGGATAGTAGCCACGGAGAGCAGGCGTTTGCGGGGTGGTTCGGGGGTGCTACGTGCGTGGGGTAAGCGCCGCGCGCGCCGTCCTAAATCTTGGCGGTGGCGGCGAGCCGGGCGCCAGTCGGCGAGACGCGCGAGCGCCCGCCCTCGCGCTCGGTGGTGGCGGTGGAGCCGGGCGTCTTAGTCGGCGAGACACGCGAGCGCCACGCCCCTACTCCTCGGTGGTGGCGCGAGCCGGGCGCCAGCCGGCGTAGACGCACGAGCGCTCCGCCCCTACGCTCAACGCCGCGCCTAGTCGGGCGACGCGCGAGCGCCCGCCCCTACGCTTGGCGGTGGCGATGCACTCCCTGGGGTGAGCACAACCCCGCGGTAGTCGCCTTAATGGCTCCGGGAATCGCGCCGACCCCTGGGCTGGCACGAGTGGGCTGCTGTATCCGTACACACTCGTCCCTTCAAGATGCACACGCGGCGGGCCATGATTGGCGTGTCGACGGGCCGTCAGCGGTCAAGCCCCTTCCCCAGAGGGGCGGGGCACGTGGCGCGGCGTTGTAGGCGCGCCGCACGCTGGCTGCTCGCCTTCCAACGCGCGTCACCGGCTGCTACCAGTTGCACCTCTTGCCGATCTTCGGTTGCCCATGTCACGCAGATTTGCGGTTGTCCCTTCGGACAGGTGTGGCCAGGGTCGGGGGGTCGGTGACGCCGTTTGGGTCGCGCGGCTAGGGTTCAAGAGCCGCGCGACGCCGCGCAAGGCTATGTCGGGTCGCGCGACCTGCGTTAATTTCTTGCGCTGACCGACACACGATGGGACGCTAGTGATGCGTCGTGTGGTGACGAGGGCTCAGATGACCACGATCGATCACGCTCACGTCGGTACCGCCGCGACGGCTTCGCGACGTGGGAGGTGAGCGGTTGTCGCTCGCCGTTTGCGCTTACCCACGGTGGGAGGCGGGGGGCCTTTAAGTACCCCCGTGGCGTTTGCCTGTGCCTCCTCATGTTTTCTGGTTGTTCACGTCACCCCCGCATTCGCTCGCCCTGTTCCTGCGCTCCTTTTCGCCGCCGAGTTCCCCGTGGATGCTGATGGCGACTTGTGACGAGTGTATTCAGGTGGGCGGCTACGCCATCCGCAGGCGGTCCTCACCGCTCGAGGTGAAATACGCGCTAGAGGAGTGCGATCCTGCGGCAGACAAGTGGTTGGCGGCGAAGAAGAGTCAGGGTCCGTACTCCGGCGAGTTGGGCCGCACGCTCGTGACGGAGGACATGATCCGGTCACTGCTGCGAGAGGAGAGGCTATCGGACCGCCAAGCGGTGCGGTTGCCGCGCCCTGAGAAGTCGGAGGCGATCGTCTTCGTCGCCTACTTCGAAGCCGGACTTCGCATCCCATCCGCAGCAATTGTTGGGGACGTGCTGCGGACCTTCAAGCTGGAGTTGTCACAACTGACTCCGAACGCGGTGGCTCGCCTCGCCGTGTACAACTGGGCCCTGCGCTCAGAGGGGTGTTGGCCCAGCGCGTCCTTGTTTGCGTATCTGCATGAAGCCCGGTGCCAACCGAAGGAGCGGAAGGACGGTATGCTGTCGAAATTTGGCAGCGCCAACTTCGTCCTGCGGACATCATGTGGGAAGCTCTTCCCCGCGAACGTGACCCGAGGGAAGTGGGAGGTCAACTGGGTGAGGCGGTGGTTCTACCATCGTGTGACGAGTGGCAGCGGCCTTGAGTACGCAGGCGGGCCGATTACATTCAAGACCTCCCCCGGCTTAACGCTTGACCAGGAAGATAGGCTGAGGGCGCGAAGACTTGTGGGGGTCGCCGCCCGATTCAATATGCGCGACCTCGTCGAGGAGTACATGATGCTCGGTGCGACGCCCCTTTCCCACGATTGGCGCTTTACGACCGGTGAACGTTGGGATGATAACGCTCGCCCGTCCGTTTGCTCGCTGCCCGTGCCGACCGGTCTTCGTAAGCCTCGACCATGTCTTCCTCTTCGTTCGTACGTATTGCATTATGTAAATGTGCTCTATCCGGCGCAGGGACTCGCCTTGAGGACGCGGAGCGCGCCACGCGCGTGTTCCTCGGGCCATACACCGGCAGAGCACGGCAGCGTGCACCGCGATCGCTGCGAAGGCGGTGTGTAAGGCCTTAGGGCTTCTGTCTTGGATCGCACTCCCGGACCAGCAATATGAGGATGACGGTGCCGTGAAGGCGGCGCCGTCCCCGCAAGAGGACCGAGCACCGCGACCATGCCCGACTGGCGGTTGCCGCTGTTCCTGCTGGCGCGGCGAGCCCAGAGTCGGGTTCGGCGGTATGCCGACTCGAACTTAGAGGGCGCGGCACCGAGGGCGAAGGCGCTGGCGGCGGAGGCGCGCCGCGGAGGTCTCGCTGCCGCGCGACCGTCACGGGGTGGTGATCTTGGTGGCGGCACCGGTGCGAGTCTCGTCTCCGGCCATGGCTATGGCGGGCCGCCCTCCGCGGAGTGTGTGGAGTGCGACCTTTGCTAATAGCGCGCCGAGGCCGAAGTGTCCCCGCAGAGGTTGTGGGGCGGCCCCGCCGCCGCCGTTATAGCCGTGGAGACCCCTTCGGCGAGTGTTGTTGCCGCAGGGGCTCCTTCTGTGGCAGGTACCGAGGTGGTACCTTCCCCTCAAGCGAAGCGGCCGCGCCTGCAGTCCCCCCCCTTCGCGGACTTCGCGAGGGTTCGTTGTGGCGACCGGTGTTGGGAGCTTGTGGGACTCCGCTTCAGGCATCGAGGTTCCTCTACCCTGCGCCCTCCCGGCCGCTCGGGCCACAGTGACCGTAGCGCAGGATCGGTTGGCGCTAGGTCCCGACTCGGAGATCCCCAAGCCTTGCGAGACAACGCCGTCCGTTGGTGCCGAAGTAGAAGTGGTCCCACCCACGGCTAGGGAGACGTCTCCGCGAAGTCCCCCGTCTGCCACTGAAGGTAGGTCATGATGGTACTCCTTCGACAATTTTTGCACGCCCCGTGACAAATGCGTACTTCGTCCTTGCAGCGGCACTTATCCCGGAGGAGCCGTTCCTTGAGCGCGGGGGTCCTGGTGCTGGCGACACAGATGTCGCGCGCCCGAGCCCGGCGGACTTCGTCCCTCCGTCCGATGCTCTGAGGGCATGGCGCAGGATTGCGGAGGACGCGGCCGCCAGCATCGGCCGACAGGCGTTGCAGACCTACGGGTCAGGGCACCTTGGAGATGCGTTGGAAGTGTCGGGAGTGAGGGTAAGCGTTTGTCTTTTAGACCACTTGCAGCCGTTTAGCGCTTGCTAACTCCTGCGTCGCGCAGACACTCGTGTTGGCCCAGGCCCTGCGAGGTGCTCACGTTCGCGAGGGAGCAGCACTACGGAGTAGGCTACAGGCCGCCGAAGAGGAGCTGCAGGGAGCTACAGGAGGGCGCTCCGCCCAGAATGCTCGCATACGCCGACTGGAGTTGGAGTGCGCGGAGATGAAGATGCGCACCGACGGGCTCGTAGCCGCAGCGCGAGCGTCGGCCGCGGAAGCGGTGCGGCAAGAAGCTGCTGCAGAGCGGGACGGCCTTCTGCAACAAATTGCAGCAGAGTGAGACGGCCTTCGAGCCTTGGGCGACACTTCGGTAGCCGCCTGGGACGCCATGCTGGCCCTGGAAGATACCCTTAAGGGGCTTGTCGCTGAAGTGCCGGCGCACTCCTTCGGGCCCGAGGACCTGTCGCGGTCACTCCAGTGGATTGGAGATGCGGCCAGCGTTACACGCGGCGCCGCGGCGATCTTCGGCAATCACTGTGCCTACGTGGCGTCGTGCCTGACATGCGCGCTCCTGCGACACCGCGGTTGTGAACATGTTGCGGGGCTAGTCGATCCTCGACTAGAGATGCCCGCCGGGGGCGGGGTGATGTTCGGCGTCGTGCGCGTCGTACGCCGCGCCATGAAGTTCTTCCATGAGCGGATATGGGAATACTGCGGCGAGGCCGCAGCCATAGTCGAGCTGCGGAACAACTTGCACGGCGAGGGAAACCTTGGCCGGTTTCTGGACGAGGTCCCCCGGCGCGACGAGGATGGCGCTGCGGCCCTGGAGGACACCGCGAACCTACAGGTGTGACGGGAGGTTGTCGCGTGTTGGTGTGCGTTATGGAACCGGCCCGGTTGTCTTTTTCTTGGTAAAATCACGGAGTTGTTTCCCTGCTTACGATTCCCGCCCCTTGTCCCGAGCAGCTACACAGCCGGGGCCGGCTGATAATCTTCGACCTTGCAACCCGACGGCGTCTTCGACGTTGGCAAAGGGCCGAGGAAGCGTTGGATTTCTGGGCAGGTCGGGCGTCTTCGAGTGGAGCCTCGGCACGGACGCATGTTAAGGATGAGCCTACCGAGTAGCGGCCTGGTGCGCCGGAGGTGTTTGTGCGCCTTTGTAAGCGTCCTTAGCGAATGCAAAGAACAGTTTTGATTAGATCTGCGGTGCATCTCCGCCTCCGCTACACCGCCCCATGGTAAACTCGGAGGTTACTACGCCGCTCAGATCGACAATTTGCGCCTTGCAAGGGCGGTCGCGATCGAGGTAGACGCGTGGTTGCAATAACGCACACACGCCCGCTCGATATCCTTCGGCGGCAGCGAAACGGGCGCCTAGTCGGCGAGACGCGCGAGCGCCTCCGTCCCTACGCTCGTCGTCGTGGCGCGAGCCGGCGCTGGTCGGGCGTAGACGACGAGCGCTCGCCCCTACCCTTCAAGTAGGGATGGCAATTGTGCCGTTTACCTGTACCGTGGGTAAATACCCTAATGGAGTCGGGTATAGGATGAATTCTTTACCCACGGTAAGAAAATGGGGAAATCTCGCCATCGGTAAACGGCACGGTATGGGTTAGCTCTACCCGCACTGCCTCGCCTGCTTACCCACAAATAGATCGACAGTGGGCCATGCTAAAACAAGAAACCCTAGACTCCCGGTCCCCACCGCAGCCCTGTGCCCAATAACGCCCCCACCCTCGCATCTCATTCTCCGCTCCTCTCGCATTCTCGCCGCCGCCCCCGCATCTCATTCTCCGCTCCTCTCGCATTCTCGCCGCGCCCCGCATCTCCGCCTCCTCGAGTCGGATCGCCACCTCGTCGCCCACCCGGCCGTCGGCCTCCTCCTCCGCCCCTAGATCTGCCTCCTCCTCCTCCTCCGCCCCACTGGCCGCCGCCTCCTCCTCGCCCCTGCATCCGCCACGAGGCCGGGCGCGACGCGCCGCCAAGATGGAAACAGAGGCGCGGCGGCGGCGAGGCAGCGGCGAATCGCTGAGCCGGGCGTTTGAGATGTCCCGCATCTCGACACCGCCTCGACCGCCACACCGCCGCCGCTCATGGCGCTCTGCGATCATGGCGCTAACCCCGAGGCCCTCGCCGCCTCGTCGCGAGCTCTCCTCCGCCGCTCCTCCAACCCCGCCGCTCGCGTGTCCAACGCGGCCGCGGCGCCGACTAAGATTCATCATCAGCAAAGCAAGCTTGTGTTGTTCTTAAACCTTGGCTTGCCTTTTGCAGGACAAGAGGATTACAACAGACTAAGGCCTCTTAGCTACAGAGGGGGAGGAGGCGACGGAGGATGTGGCGGTGGTGCTGGTGCACCCCTACACCATTAGGGCGGCGTGCAGGGCCTGCTGCGTGGCATTGCAGAGCTACTGCCTTGTTTACCAATGCTAGATCTCACATACGAGATCTTTAAATACTGTAATCTTCAATTGGTTGATCACTTGGGAAAAATTGGAGTACCTTCTAATTGTTGGATAGGTCCATCCTGAGTTTATGCTTATTTAACATTTTGAGCTTAGATTAAACCGACAGGAATTGTTCATATAGATCTAAATTTACTAGGAGTTGTGCTTGACATTTCTTTGTTATAGTGCGCTATGTGTTGTGATTTGTGATTTGTGAATATTTAGTGTAATCATTTGAATGTGTGAATTTGTGATGCATGGGTGATGTTTGAATGTGATGTACTCGTCATGGTAAACGGGTATACCATGGGCGACGGTACCGCGAGCGACGGTATGGGCGAGGTTTTTACCGTGGTCTTTCACGGTATGCCTGTGGCGTAAATCGGTCACGGCACGGTATGGGCGAGCATTACCCGCACTCGCCGCGCCCGATGCCATCCCTACTTCAGTGGTGGCGGCAGAGCTAGCACCTGGTCGGCGTAGACGCGTAAGCGCCCGCCCCTACCCTTCGAGTGGTGGCGCGAGCCGGCGCCTGTCGAATTAGGCGCGCAAGCGCCCATCCCCATCCTTGAGTGGTGACAACGGCCGGCGCCTTTGTCGGCGAGACGCGCGAGCGCTCGCCCTCTACCTTCGTGGTGGCGGCGAGCCGGGCGCCTGTCGGCAGAGCGCACAAGCGCTCCGCCCCCATCCTTCGAGTGGTTACAACGAGCCGCGCGCTTAGTCGGCGAGACGTGTGAGCGCTCCGCCCCTACCCTTTGAAGTGGTGACGAGCCGGCGCCTGGTCGGCGAGACGCGCGAGCGTTCGCCCCTACCCTTCGTGGTGGCGGCGAGCTGGTGCCTGGTCGGCAGACGCGCAGCGCCCGCCCCGATCATTCGGAGTGGTGACAACGAGCTAGCGCCTTAGTCGGCGACGCGCGAGCGCTCGTCCCTACTCTTGAAGTGGTGGCGGTGGAGCCGGGCGCCAGTCGGCGAGACGCGCAGCGCCCGTCCCCATCCTTCGGAGTGGTGACAACGGAGCTGGCGCCTTGGCCGAGATAGACGCGCGAGCGCTCCTTCCCAAGATTATGCAAGAACAGCCTCTGGTGTTTCTCGCTCGCGGGTGCGCTCGCGTGGGAACTAGCCTCTGACACGTCGCCTTGGTACTTCGTAGGCGGCGTGTGGGCCCCCGTGGTGCACTTTGCACTCCGTAGAATTAACCGGGGTAAGCTGTGCTCTAAGTACGTGGGGCCAACATCCACGTCTTATTTATACCCCGAAGAGTACGCACTGGGGCAACGCCTATGCGTGCGCGGGGTTCGCGTCTTGTTTATTCTCCGTAGAGTGCGCAGGGATAGCATCCGCGTCTTTTTTATACTCCGGAGAGTGCGTGGGATCGGCATCCACATCTTATTTATACTCCGAAGAGTATGCACTGGGGCAACGCCCATGCGTGCGCGGTGTTCGCGTCTTGTTTATTCTCCGTAGAGTGCGCAAGGATAACATCCGCGTCTTTTTTTTATACTCCGGAGAGTGCGTGCGGAGGCGGACTTCGACGCTACGTCTTATTTATACTCTGTAGAGTGTGCAGGGATAGCATTCGCGCCTTTTTTATACTCCGGAGAGTGCGTGGGATTGGCATCCACGTCTTATTTATACTCCAAAGAGTACGCACTGGGGCAACACCCATGCGTGCGCGGTGGTCACGTCTTGTTTATACTCCGTAGAGTGCGCAGGGATAGCATCCGCGTCTTTTTTTATACTCCGGAGAGTGCGTGTGGAGGCGGACCTCGACGCTACGTCTTATTTAGAGTCAGTATCGCGCGCGGGCGAGCCTCCGCGCGTTGCGGCGGTGAAATTGCGTGCGAGGCGAACCTCGACGCTACGCCTTATTTATACTCAGAGTGCGTGCGAGGCGACCTCGACGCTACGCCTTATTTAGAGTCCGTAGATCGCGCGGGCGAGTCTCCGCGCGTTGCGGGCGGTGAAATTGCGTGCGAGGCGAACCTCGACGCTACGCCTTATTTATACTCCGTAGAGTGCGTGCGAGGCGACCTCGACGCCACGCCTTATTTAGAGTTCAGATCGCGCGCGAGGCGAGCCTCCGCGCGTGCGGCGATGAAGTTGCGTGCGGAGGCGGACCTCGACGCTACGCCTTATTTATTGTAACATCCCAAATTTTTCCTTGGAATTTTAAAAATTATTTAAAGATTAAAAAGTATTTTAAAAAGGAAAGTCAAAAATTAAAATTCAATGCAAGGATGTGTTGAAATATTTTATTTGGGTTCCAAATAATTTGAAAGCTTCAGTGAATTTTTCTAAAATTTTTGGAATTTATTTCATATTTTTCTGGCTTTATTGAATTTTCCGCAATTTCAAAATCAAAACAAAAATTAGAAAATTAAAACCCTCTCCTCCTCCTCCGCCGCCACGTGGACGGCCAGATTGCCGCCACGCGTCGTCGCCTCCGCCCCGCCTTCACCACCTCCCGCTCGCCACGCCAGACGGCTCGATCCGAGCCACGCCGCCTCTCCCATCCGCCATCCGCCCCGCTTCCATCCTCCCGCCCGATCGCCATCCGACGCGCGCGCCCCCGCTCTCTCTCCCCCCCCACCTGCTTGGCCCCTCTTCCCTCCCTTCGCTCTCTCTAGCCGACCCGCCCGGCAGCCTCCTCTCCTCGCTCGCTCGACCGCCTGCCGGCCCGCTGTGGTCGCCTTCTTCGCGCGCCTCCTTCCTTCTTCTCTCTCCCCTTTCCTTTTCCGGCCACCGACCGATCTTCGCGCGCCTCCTTTCCTTCTCCGCCTCTCTCCGGGTTTTGGTATCCGCCGCTGGGATCAAATTCCCAGCCCCGCACCCTCTTTCCTTCTACGGCCGCCTTCCTTCTTTCCCCTTCTTCCTTTCCGCCGCCTGCCTCCGGCGAGGAATCTCGCACCCCGCTCCTCCGCCCTATATAAACCCCACCGGCACCTCCTTTCCTCGCACCACCTCCTCCGCTCCCTTCTTCCTCCCCGGCACCGTAGCGCCCTCGCCGTGCGCCCAAGCCCGGCGCCGGAGCTACTCCGGCGAGGATTGCGGCCGCCTCCGCGTCCTCGTGCCCCGACGCCACCTCCTCGGCCTCCCGCGCCGTCACGGCGTCCTCCGCCTCTCCGCGCCTCTCGCACCGGCGCCTCGCCAATGTCGACCGAGCGCCCGCCGCTCTCTCGACGCGGCCGCCTCCGCTGCGCGCGCTCCCGCCGGAGGTATAGCCGTACTCCCGTAGGCCCTCTCCCGGTTCGACCGCCGCCGCCGCCGCCACACCGCTGCTCGCCGCGAGGCTCGCTTCCCATATGCGCTCCGGCCGGCCCGTCGGCGTGCGCGTGGCGGTGACGCGCGCCACATCCTCGGCCACGCCGGCCTCCGCTCCCGTCGATGCCACGCCACCCGGCCGCCACCCGTGCCACCTCACCACCCCTCTCTCGTGGGCTCGGTCCATGGACCCATGGCCCACCGCGATGGGATTTATCCGTCTTGGACGCCATGCCGATGCATTAAACCCAAATTTCCGTTGGAAAATATTTCGCTGAAAATGAAAATCTCTGGCTGACGAATGCTGACGCCATAAATTCTTTTTCTTTAGGAAAATAATTCCAGAAAATCCCTTTTTCTATTCAAACTTCCCGGAGCCCGTTCTCCCTCGTTTTAACTCCGATTTGGCCCATTCAAATTTTTAAATTCATCAAAAATTCCCCTCTATCCATTTATGGCCTCAATTCAAATTTTTGAAGTCAATTTGAATTTATTTGAATTTATTTGGATTTTATTTGAGTTATTTTCACGTGTAGACTGCGACGATTCCGGAGAATTCTTCGACGACGATTCACACCCACTTGGGGAGCAAGGCAAGTCACACTCCTTGACCATGTTGATCCCAAATTACAAATAAAATTATGTTAATTTAAATTATATTGCATGCATATTTTTATTCACTGTATTTCAATTCAGTTTTAACTTTAGTTAATACCTGTTTGTTATTACCTCCTTTGACATTGCAAATCCGTATACCTTGTCACCCTAGAACCAAACTCTAGTTAGTACACTAGTATTGGCTGGAGGATTTTTAGATCAAATGCTTAGACCTGCTTAGACATAATATTTGTTTTGGGATACCTTTTCACATAAAATGATAAGCTTTTGAACTGTAATCTTGACTTCGGTGAGTCAAGAAGGTTTATGAAACATTTTCAAAACAAAATATAAAATCTGGTTTAGACTTAGGCTAATGGTTAGGTGGTGGGTGCAGGCATGCACTGTTGTTCGGAGACACAGTGTTGATTGTCGTGCACAGGGGGTATGTGGTTGGGCCTAAGTCAATTAAGGACCGGTCATGAGCTCTTGTTGCAAAGCCCTAGCGTACTACCACAAGGTCGGTATGGGACACCTGGTGAATAATTTACAGTCCCAACCTAGGTCATGCCGTAGGATGAAAGTGAGCGTGGCGTGAGGCCACGAGAAGTCTCACTCGGCTCAAGACGGGTTCGGCCCGTGGATTCCTCATCGTGCGAAACCTTAGAGTTGGCTTGGCGAGTTGGCGGCTTTGCATTGTAAAAGCCTTGTCACGACTCCTAACCGCACACATAAGGAAGTGTGTAATCTAGTGGTAAAACGGGATGATCGTGTCTTGTGGGTAAAGCTGTACAACCTCTGCAGAGTGTATAATCTATCCTGGATAGCCGTGCCCACGGTTATGGGCATGCTGAGTAAAGTTTTTCATGGATTAGACTTTGGTTTTAAATTGATTTATAAAACCTTGTGGTCGGAGCCACGTGGAATCTTTTGGAAAAGATGGACCGGGTGGGATGCCCGAGAATAGGTTAGTGTTTGGTCGGAGTCTGCACTAACGGTATTAATTTTTATTGCTGATAATGTCTTTACTTATTGTATTAAATTCAGCAGTTTCAATCTATTTATTGTATTCTTAGAAATGCTATTTTCTGCACAATTAACCCTATATGCCTTCCCTTGTGGCCTTAAGCATTATATTGCATTTTTCCCGTGTGGCTTGCGGAGTACAAGTTTGTACTCATTCTTGCTGTCTCATCACAGAGGAGGACTACGTCGACTACGGTGAGGACCAAGACGAGTAGGACACGTCTTGCCGTCATTTGCCTGTGGGCAGATTTGGGCTTCGTTTTGTTTCCAGCTTGCTTCCGCAGTTTCCTTTGCTTTGAATAATGTTTGCCAATGGGCGATGATGTAAACGCTGGCCATAAGACCGTACTCCTTTTTAGTTGGAATAATATTGTCTTTTCGCTTGATATTTATCTTTGTTATCCGCTGTGTGCACTAGCTGATCCTGGACTGGTGCGATTTACGCAGAGGATCCTGGAGTTGTCGCTCCGGGTTCCGACATTTGTACTCCGTAGAGTGCATGCGGAGGCGAACCTCGACGCTACGTCTTATTTAGAGTCCGTAGACTGCGCGCGGAGGCGAGCCTCCGCGCGTTGCGGGCGGTAAAATTGCGTGCGGAGGTGAACCTCGACGCTACGTCTTATTTATAGTCCGTAGACTGCGCGCGGAGGCGTCCCCCCACGCGTCTTTATTCATGCTCATGCACAGTGCACACGAAGGTGATCCTTCGTGCGCTTTTGGTATGAAAACGAGAAAATTTGCATGAACGATGCACTTTATTAAATTCCCATTTGCGCGGGTGAGTGATTACAAAAAAAGGGGGGATACCGACCACTAACCGCTATGACGGGGTTATTGCTGACGAGTCGCTGCTGCCGGGGCAACCTTGCGCCCGAGGAACGCGATACGCTCTTGGGGGGCACCCGAGGGCTCCGCATCTGCACACCCGGCTTAGGTGCCTTAGCGAGCCGCGTGGTATGGATCTCTGGCGCCAAGCTCTATGCGCCGAGCCATGTCCTGGTCGCCATGGACGATGATGATGGCCCGCGGTCTGGGAAGCTTCATGCATAGGAAGCCGTGATGTGGGACTGCCCCGAGGGTATTTAAGAGCGGCCGCCCTAATATGGCGTTGTAGGGGTATGCAATGTCGACCACGTCGAAGATGGCGTCTTCGCTCCTCACGTTGTCGTTTTGGCCGAAGGAGACTTGGAGGCATATCTGGCCCAAAGCACGCAAAGGCTGCCCTCCAAATCCTTGCAGCGGGATGCCTGAAGGGCCCAATCGGCTCCGAGGGATCCCCATTTGGTCGAAGGCTGCGGCGAACAGAATGTTCGCGGAGCTTCCTCCATCGACTAGGACGCGCCTGACTTTGCATCCGGCCACAAGGACCCGGACGACCAAAGGGTCTTGGTGGGAAAACTCCACGCCCTCGGCGTTAGCGGGCGTGAATGTGACTTTGTGTTGTGCCCATTCCGGCGACGCCTGCGCCAGGTATGCCGCGACGTGGTGCAGCCTCCTCGCGTAAGCCTTCCGTTGCCGCGCCGAGGCGAACTCCAGCGAGGAGCCTCCAGAAATGACGTTGATGATCCTGCGCTGGGCTCCTTCCGGGGCTTGTAACTGCAGGAGGCCCTCCCGAGGTTGTTGCATATGTGCCTGAATTCGCAGGAGGCCTTCCTGGGGCTGTATTCCTTGGTCCTAGGGGTGTTGAACAAGGGCCACAACGGGCGCACGTGTATCCAGGTTTTTGTTCCTGGCGACGCTCTGTCGTAGCGCTGCGATAGTGGCGCAAGCACGCGTGTCATGGTTGCCTCGGCTATGGATTTCGCACCACTGCCCGTGGTGCTGGTTGCCGTACTCTTTGCGGGTTCTGTCATCGCGACCCGACCATGTCCCCGTCCTCGGCCTCGGCGCCCTCTGCCTCCGCGACCTACGGAGGCGTTGTCTTCGGAGCCGCTCTCGATGTCAAAGACGTAACGAGGTTTCCTGGACTTGCGTTGGTCGCGTTGGGCCTATCGCCTGGCGGGTCATTGTGTTGGGGGTCCTTGCGTTCGAAGGCGCCCTTCGGCTGCTCTTGCTTGCGCTTACCTTTCGAAGAGCCCTGCTTCGGCGAACCTTCGCTCTTTGCCGAGCCTTCTGCCTTGTTGGTGTCGGAGTCATCACCGTGTCGCCTCCGCGCGTCCTCCTCCGCTTTGGCGTACTCTTCCATCTTGTCGAAGAGCTTCGCGACCGTCTTAATGGGCTTGCGCGCGTTGTATTCGGCCATCGGTCCCGGTCGGAGGCCTTGTATTGCTGCGTTGATGACGGTTGTTTCGTTGACGTCCTTGACCTAGCAGCGCACTTTCGCGAAGCGCTTGAAGTAATCCCGGAGCCTTTCCTCGGGTTTTTGCTTGACTGCGAAGAGCTGGTCCGCATCGACACGCTTGACGTAGTTTCCCTGAAAGTTGTTGTAGAGTCGGTCGCGGATCTGTTCCCACGCATAGATGGACTGTGGTTCAATGGTGAAGAACCAGGACAGCACCACCCCTTGTAACGCGAGAGGGAGCCCTTTTGCCTTTGTGGTGTTGTCTCCGCCAGCGGCTTCGATAGCGGTCTCATACACGCGCACGAACTCTCGCGGGTCGGAGTCGCCTTTGTAGGTCTCGATGATGCTCGAGAACTTGAAATCTTCAGGCCATGCCGCCTGCTGTAGACCTGCGGAGAGCGGGGACTCCGGGTCTACGCGCCGCAATGGGACGCGACTAGACGTAGGGGCGTCGCGGCTATCCGCCCTCTCCGGAGCGGGTTCGGATGCCACCGCCGGGGGGCGTGTTGGCTCCGAGCCTCTTGCATGTCTCGCACGGCTCCGCGGAGGTCTGTTAGCTCCCGCCGAACGCTTGGCGAGGCCGCCAAGACCGCGGCGTGGTGGGGCCGTCGGTGCGCTTGGCGGTCTTTGCCGCGCGCGCGTGACCACGGCTCGCTGCGTGCGGGCTGCTCGCCATGTTGTCTGGAGGACCACGGAGCCGTGACGAGGTTCGCGCCGCCGGGGCCATTCACCGCTTCGCCGGGTGGAAAACGGTGCGCTGCGTTGCCGCCGCCGGTTGGTCGTCGTATGTGCTAGTGGGTCTCGGCGTTGTGTCGCCGACGGGTTGGTCGTTGCGTCGGTGGCGGGGTTGGTCGTCGCGTCGATGGCGGGTTCACGGCCGCACTGCAACACCGCTCGTACTGCGGCCGCTAAAGCCGGCCCTAGTCCGACGCGAGACTTCGCCGCTCGCTCTCTTCTTCTTCGCGCCGCGGTGAAGTTTTCTTTAGTGTCATCCTCCTTCGACACTGAGGCTTGCTCTTGTCGTCCCCACGGACAGCGCCAACCGCCGTGGCTCTGCATCAAACAGAGAGAGTATGGTAGTGGGAGTTAGGTGAGTAGAAAATGGCTTAGGGTCTTTCCCCATGGCCTATGTCCTACATATATACATCCACATGGGGAGTGCCTTTACAAGTATACCCTTACACATGAGTACCTCCCTCAGGGGTACCTATGTCACTATACATGTTCCATTCTGGGCCTTACACTCTCTTAACAGGCCTGCTGGGCTTAGGTGGGGGCCACCCCTACAACAGGCGGTCTATGGAAGATCGGACGACGCGATCGTTCGAAGCAATCCGAATGTCTCCAAAGCATATGAGCGTCCAATGTTGATAGGATGGTTTGGACAATCGAAACCATTCGGACTGGTCCGAACGTTCCGAAGGTCTTGCAAGCGCCCGATGTGGATCGGACAGTCCTGAACACATCTGAGATCGATCAGACCGATCCAAATGTAGTTTTTGATACTAGTTGAAATCGTTTGAATGTTCAGAGCATCTTTGTGAGTTCGATTGTTCTTGTGGTCGATCCGACGTGGCAATGAGAATTTGAACGTGTTTTCACTTGCTTAAGTCCAAGTATTTCTTCTCCATTAGCTTCTCCTCCACGGCTTCAATTCTAAAAGTTTCACATCGTTCAAACCTGAGAACACACAACACATTGGAATGTGGTAGTATCCAGTTCTCACGTAAATTATAACCAAATTCAATTAGAAGTGAATTCATTAATTCGTTTTAGCTTATGCTCGTGTAATTGGTCCGATTGGGATGTTCTCGTCATCTTGTACACTTGAAGTGATAAACGATGCATTAGTATCAACGAGGCCTTCTAAAACACATTTTCACTTTAGGTTTGTACAGAATGAGTGTGGGTCTGCATATAAATACATAACATAGTAGTAGCTTTGTATCTCTAAATATAATAATTAAAGACACAATTATATTAAAGTTTACCTAATAATATTTAATACGATTCAATAATTTTTTAGTTAAATAATATATTTAACAGATAAAACGTCAAGCTTGTCCTTGTCCAAATAACATAATCATCAAGAATGCCCATGCCTTCTAGAGAGCTGCTTTGTGGCCTAATCCCCTCGCCTACCCCCGTCGCTGTCATCCCGTTCCCGGATCGAGCTTAGCGTCAGAACCTCATTTCACCGCACCGCGCGCGCGCCCCTCCACACGTTTGCTTTGCTTCCCATCCGCAGCAGCGGCCGCCGCCGACACAGCTACTTCCCCATCCCCCCTTCTCTTTCTCCCCTCTTGCTCTCCATTCCAACCCTCCCCAATCCACGCCGCCTCGATCCTTATCCTACTCCTGGTGGCTGCTCTGTTCCCACTCCGGCTCCGCTTAGGTGCGGTGGTTGCTTCTCGCGAGGTGCGTGCTCGTGATTGTTTGGGCCTTTGGGTGCGTGTGTGTGTTTGTGTGTGATCTGAGTGGTTGGTGCGTGCGTGCAGGGAGCGGCGATGGCGTCGGCTGCGGGACACGTGGTGGATGATCATGACGGCGGGGCGTCGGACGGCGAGATGGACGTGGAGAGGGGCAGCGAGTACCAAGCCCGCGACGCCGACCGGAGGGACGGCGAGGGTGACGACGAGTACGCGCTGGTCGGTACGACGTTCCTCGGTGGTGGTTGCTTTGGTTGTTTTCGAGTTCGGAAATTTGAGCCGACGCGTGATGGATCCGTTTAGGCTCTCGACTGATCATCTGATATTTCGTTTTCTTTACTGTCCTGCGAAATCGAGCATGGGATTGTTTAGGGATTAGTGGGTAGCCTGTCGCGATGAGTGTCGGAGCGAGCTCTTTAAAATTGCTTTATGGACCCAGGCCGATCTTTCACTCCCAATTTCTGATCGCGAGCAATAGTTGATAGTGTCGAGTTTCGGGCTTAGTTTTCCGGTGTGGTGGAAGTGCTACTGCTAGGGTGAGCCATGTGGTAAAACACATGTGGAAAAGTTGTTAAAAACAAGCAGTTGATTGTTTTCTTACGACAAAGTAGAAAAGTTTAACTTGCCATCTACAGACAATTATATTATGAAAAGCGGGTAATCTACTTATTCAAAACGCATGTTGGTCGTAGGGGAGCTTTTGTCCAGTGATATAATCAAATAAGTGTATAAAGCTAATTTTAGTTCCTGGCTAGATTGCACGGCTGAATTTTCCACATTTAGTCATTGGCTGCTGAATTCTTTATGGTAAGAGGAGACTTGATGTCAACGGTGCTAGTGGAGCATATTAGTTTTGCCCAATCATGCAGCCCTAGATTGCTACTGCCTAGTTGTGCTTATCTTCAGCCAATAATGACTTGGCATACCGTTCTCTCTGTTAGGTCGTTTTCATAACAGGGATATAGTGCATAATTTTCTATGCCCATCTTGGCCCGGCATTGCAGATGCATTGTTTCAGTGATGTTTGAATTGGCTAAGACCATAGAACATAAAACATGGTTTTCTACTAGGAAATAGGACTGATGTCTTGTCCTTGTTAATCAGAGTGGGGCCAATTTACTTGTTGAATTAATTGCACACTCTGCTGGAGCCATGTTTGACATATGCACAAGCCATGTTTGAATTAATTTACTTTTGCGGCTCTACATGAGCTTATCAATGAAAAATATTTTTTTGGAATTATTTGTGTTGTTTCTCTGCCCTTTTCCATATTTTGAAACCTAAATAGAAGGCATGTTGAATTTGCTTCAAATCTTAAGATTGTTCGGATCTACTTGTTCATTAAGTGGTCTGTTTTTTTAGTTAAAGTCTATTGATAACTGACTATTTTCTACAGCTCACTAGGATAACTGACACATCAGCAGCTGAAGCAAAGGCAGGAAAGGATATACAAGGTATACCATGGGAGAGTTTACAAATAACCAGGCAGGGTTACAGAAAAGCCAGGTTGGAACAGTACAAAAACTATGAAAACTTCCCTCAATCCAGAGAGCTCATGGATAAGGTCTTAAGTGCCATGAAGTTGTATTTGTCAATGTTTGGTTTTTTTGTTCTAGATGATCAAATTTCCTAAAAGATTTTTTTATAATTTTTTTAGTTGTGCAAGCCAGTGGAGAAGAGCAGCAAATATTATGAATTTCAGTACAACACTAGATTAGTGAAACCATCAATTCTCCATTTTCAGGTGAGTTGCGTTCTGTCTTCCATTTGATGCAGGATATGTGGTACTAAGTATACATTTTTTCATGAGCGGAAGTTACCATGGATAAGCTATTTTCCTTCTTTCTTGATAGCATTTATTGTGCTTTCTTTGCGTAGGTGTTACACTTCATTTAGTTAGTGCTCCAAAGGGCTTATAAGCCCAGGCTTCTGGCTTTTTTTGGCATTGTAGCGGCTGAAAATGCAATGTATATGTTGTTAGCTTTTTCTGCGTAATTAAATTTAAAATAATGAATAAAAGTTATATCATCACGGACAATGCAAAGGAATAAGGAGAAAAAAAGAAAACGCAAAAAAAACCCCCAAAAGGCCAAAAAAGACGAAATTAAGAAGTCAGAAACTGAAGCCGTTTGGAGTGGTGCCTAATTGTTTAAGTATCTTTTGTGTCTTATTTGTATCCATATTAGTAAGAAGCTTGAAAAGGAAAACAGTTCCATTTTTTAGTGGGGGCACTGTTTCAAGGATGTCAATAAAATGGTTTTTATTTTATAATGGTATCGAAATATTGCAAATGAAATGTTGTAGTGGTTATATAGAATTTTCACATGAATCTGTTAAAAAAATGCAATGATGTCAGGTATAATCCTGAAAATGAAATATAAAGGTTAGAGTGGTTTATATAAAGTGCTGTTTTAACTATGGCCTGACATAAGTAATCAATGATGTAAACTTAATATATTTGTCTGTACTGCATTACTAAAAAAAAAAAAAAACTCGACCTGCGGGGGGAAGAATCCCCCGGGCATTGCTTAAGAAGAAGGTCTTCTCACGCAGACCGAGAAAACCCCCGAACCCCTGCTCCACCCTTACACAGGCACCATCGCCCGACCTTGTGAGACTACCGGCGGATCCTTTGGATCAACGCCTTGGCGGGCCTTAGACTCGTGCTTTGGTGTGGTAGCAAAGTAGGATTTTTTCCCAAGCCTGAAATTCGCTCCCACTGGGAGTCGAACTCAGGACCTAGGGGGTGCTACTGAGGCGCTCTAACCACTAGGCTAGAGGCCCTTTCGCGTCTGTACTGCATTACTACCAGCTTCATTCTCTACTATAGAGGCCAGTTGAGTGTATCTTGTCATATGATTCCCAAGGCTGCTCCATACTGATTACCTGTTTCTTTCTGTAGCTTAGGAATTTATTATGGGCAACTTCGAAGCATGATGTCTATTTCATGTCAAATTCCACAGTAGGCCACTGGTCGTCATTGTCTCACAGTTTGTCAGAGGTTCTCGATTTCTCAGGACATGTTGCTCCAGCGCAGGTTTTCTTCTTTTTAATTTTCTGCTTGCAACCTTCTGATCAAAAAAAAACTCGACCTGCGGGGGGGAAGAATCCCCCCGGGCATTGCTTAAGAAGAAGGTCTTCTCACGCAGACCGAGAAAACCCCCGAACCCCTGCTCCACCCTTACACAGCGGCACCATCGCCCGACCTTGTGAGACTACCGGCGGATCCTTTGGATCAACGCTTTGGGGGCCTTAGACCTGTGCTTTGGTGTGGTAGCAAAGCGAGGATTTTTCCCCCAAGCCTGAAATTCGCTCCCACTGGGAGTCGAACCCAGGACCTGGGGGGTGCTACTCAAGCCTCTAACCATTGGGCTAGAGACCTTTTCGCGCAACCTTCTGATCAGATATTCACATTTTCTCATTAATACTTTTACTCCCAAGTTTGATGTAAGACCAGCAATGCAAGTCATATGAGTTAATTTGTTGGTTACGCAGAAACATCCTGGCAGTTTACTAGAAGGGTTCACTGGGGTTCAAGTTAGCACACTTGCAGTGAATGAGGGTTTATTGGTTGCTGGCGGTTTTCAAGGAGAACTAGTTTGCAAGGTAAGGTGTCAGCCATTGTTAGTGTTACTGTAACTTTCACTCAAACTAGCTTTACCTGCTGCATTTTTTTGGTTAAGTTTTCTCCTATTCATGCTCAGTATTTCATATAGTTGAAGTTATACAATGGTTGATGGAAGATAAAAGTGAAAACATCCTTAGTCTCCTTTTGCTTTTCATCTGAGATGTAATTTATAAACAGCAGGCTTTCTTTAATTTTTCTTAATAAAATCCCTGATTTAAAATAAAGGGTAAATCATGAATAGCAGGCCTACATGCTCAGCATTTCTCTGTCTTGGTACAGGTTTTGGGAGACCATGATGTTAAGTTCTGTACACGGACTACTTTAAGTGACAATGCTATCACTAATGCCATAGATATACACAGATCCACAAGGTAAAAATCTAACCTGTAAACATCTCTCTGAAGATATACATTTTGTTATAGAAATCTAAAGGCCTACAAATACCCATGTAGTGGAAGCTTGCGCATTATGGTATCCAATAATGATTGTGGTATTCGTGAATTCGACATGGAAAGATTTCAGCTCTTGAATCACTTCCATTATAACTGGCCAGTGAATGTAAGTTCTATCTCTTCAAGATCCACACAAAGATTTCTGGTTCTTTCACCTGTTGGAATGTTCCCCTTACTTTGCTCTCTCCCACAATGACAGCACACATCTGTGAGCCCAGATAGAAAACTATTGGCAGTAGTTGGAGATGATCGGGACGCTCTTCTCATCGATTCACGAAATGGGAAGGTATTTGTCTAGTATAGTATATCTTTGTTCTCAGCTATTGTTTTTTAGGGATCTCAGCTTGGCCCCGTTCATAATGGCTTTTGGCTTCTTATCGTGCCCCCCTCTTTCTACTTTGCATTGCTGTGGAGACATAACAGTGTTTTTCATTTTTCCTCATTTTCCTTTAATTGAATGCTTCAGAAAAAGCTAACAGCAGCTACGGTGTCATTTCAATCAAATGTCATCAGAAAAAAGCTGAATTGAACAGGGCCAAATATTGATGCAATTCTATCATTGTATACTAATAAAGTGATATTTAACACCTTAATTATATTTATGACTATATTGAAAAAGGTATCTTTGTGCACTTTTCTCACCCCTCTTCTATTCCTGCCGCGGAGAAGGATCGGAAGGCACCAGACCTTATTGTCTCTCCATGCATAGGGCATTAAGTCCTTCATTTTACCTTTATAAGACTTTGCCAGCCGTTGGTTTTTGTCAAAATTATACATCATCAAGCATACTGTGCCATGGCAAGGCCTAGTTTGGACTTCGGAGACATTACAATCATGTTTGTTATCTGGACAGTAACATCAGCATTGAATCTTTGTTCTGTGCAGGTAACCTCTACTCTGGTTGGCCATCTGGATTACTCATTCGCTTCGGCATGGCACCCCGACGGGCGCACCTTTGCGACCGGGAACCAGGACAAGACCTGCCGCGTATGGGACATCCGAAACCTCTCAACTTCCCTCTCGGTCCTGAGGGGCAACATCGGGGCGATCCGGTGCATCCGCTACTCCTCCGACGGCCGGTTCATGCTCTACTCGGAGCCCGCTGACTTCGTGCACGTCTACGACGCTGCCTCGGGCTACAGGAAGCGGCAGGAGATTGACTTATTCGGCGAGATCTCCGGGATCTCGCTCAGCCCGGACGACGAGTCATTGTTCGTGGGAGTGTGCGACCGCGTCTACGCCAGCTTGCTGCAGTACAGAATGGTCCATGCATTCGAATACCTGGACTCGTACATGTGAAGAAAGAAACTTGGTGTTCAGTTGGGTGTGTTGGCTTTTAGCCTGTGTCGGTCACTGGCTTCTGTGTGAGACTGACGATTCTGGTGTGCGGTTCAGGGAATGTATCTGCCTGTTCAAGCGCACTAGTCCAATGTGAGTCTGCCTTGTGAATAGTTCAGCTAGCTACTAGGTCATATTTATATGGATCTCTGTTTTTGAACGCCTCAGCTTTTATAAGCCGCTACTTTTCATTTTAACATATTATAATGTATATAACTATTTAAATATTGTAATACCTTTTATTACATCGTCTTTCTTATATAATGCACTATTATTTATCAGTCACTATTATTTATCGGCAGTAGCTAAAAATCATTAGTAAAAACTAATGTGAACATACCCGAAGTGAGCTAATATGAACAGGCTGAAGTGGTATCTGGGACCAATAATGCCTGAGTATATAGCCAGAGATTCGTGTTTTGAATGGTTAGAACGCAAGTATATCTCGCAGCCAATTTTTTGGTTGGCAAATGCTTATCACCAGTTCTCCACTGAATGGCGGTTAGACGTAGTACATCGGATTATTCATTTAGGTTACTTTGGGGACGTATCAAATGAGAACTACCTTTGAAACGAGAGAATGTGAACTTTGGTCAGAACTGTTCAATCCTGTGAGGAAAGATTTTGGGGTGTTTGGTTGTCAGCTACAGTTTACCACCTCTAAGGTTAGACAAGTTTGACCAACTTTGAGAGCTGTTTGGTTGCAGCCACAGTTATGGCAAAATTCCCTTCCAGCAAACTAGGTCCCACGCGTCAATGACTCAAAAAAGTGTGACAAGATTCCCTTAGGCTTGCTAAGGTGTGGCAAAGAATTTGAGCACCTCAACTTAGGCAAATGTGATAATTTTTGTTGGTAAAGTGTGACTAGCAACCAAACAGCCCATCATTCGTGGAAGCTAATGTTGCGATCGTCCTTAGAAAAGCAGCGACACTGCCAATTGGACGGTCAGGATTATAGTTCGCATTTTTCATATTTTATTTCTACTTTCTAGAGAAGTGCCCATATGGCTATTTTACAGTACGAGAGATCTCAAGCGTTGTTTTCTCATCCAACGGTCGATGGAGCCCCTGCTCGGCAGTCTCATCCAGTCCCTCTCCGCGCCGCGTCGGCCTCAGGGCGGACAGAAATCTCCATCACTCTCCACCGCAACTGCGGCGAGCTCCCTCCAATTCCGAGCCGCGCAATGGCCGCCGCGCCGGTGGCCTACCCATTCCCCGCGCTCCCCTCCTCCTCCATCACTACCACCGAGCGCCGTCGCCACGATCGCCCGCTCCCACCACCAGCCGCCGCGTCCCGCGAGCCGCGCACCAGGGGCGTTCCGGCCGCGGCCGGTGGGATGAGGATAAGGCGGAGGCTGACACGGAGGAGGCGGAGGAAGGAGGAGGTGAACCGCAAGATTGCCTCCCGGAGGGCGCTCTCGGTCATCCTCCGGCGCGAGGCTACCAAGGCTATCCTCGACAAGCGCAAGCCCGGCAGGGGCACCCGCCTCCTCCTCCCCCGCACCGTCCTCGAGGCCCTTCACGAGCGTATCGCCTTCCTCCGCTGGGACTCCGCCCTCAAGGTCCTCCCCCCTCTTACCTCACCCTAACCACCGCCTCCATTGCAGTTGCAGCGTAGGCGATAGGCCCTCTCTTGCTGTGTCCATTGCCGCCCAGGTGTTCGAGCTAATGCGGCACCAGGTGTGGTACAGGCCTCACGTGGGCATATACACCAAGCTCATCACCATGCTTGGCAAGTGCAAGCAGCCGGAGAAGGCGCACAAGCTCTTCCAGGCCATGCTCGACGAAGGCTGTGCCCCCAACCTCGAGTCTTGCACGGCCCTTGTCTCTGCGTACAGCAGGAGTTTACGCTTCGACAAGGCGCTCTCCTTGCTTGATCAGATGAAGGCCACCCCTGGTTGCCGGCCCGATGTCCAGACCTACTCCATTCTCATCAAGTCCTGCTTGCACGCCTATGATTTTGAGAAGGTGAAGCATTTGTTAGCGGATATGGTGCAAGGGCGTATCCACTCCAACACCGTGACTTATAATACGCTGATTGATGCTTATGGTAAGGTGGGAAGGTAATTGGCACTAAGAACCTATGCTTAGATAATCTAGACATGTAACATTCTATCTCCTTGTATTGGTTATTAAATGTGTCTTGAAAATGTTATGAGTTTTCAATTCACAATGGTGCACTAGATCATCCTGAAATTTCTAGTTTATGCTAAGAAGTTATTTCCATAACAAAGTAATTATGCTAATGCTGTTTTATGTTTAAGGTTTGCCGAGATGGAATCAACTCTTCTGGAGATGTTGTCTGAAAATTGCAAGCCTGATGTATGGACAATGAATTCTACTCTGAGAGCTTTCGGTGGCAGTGGTCAGATTGAGACTACGGAAAACTGCTATGAGATGTTCCAGGCCTCTGATATCTCCCCAAACATTAAGACCTACAATATTTTGCTTGATTCCTATGGTAAAGCTAAAATGTATGAGAAGATGGGCGCTGTGATGGAGTACATGTATAAGTATTACTATTCTTGGACAATAGTCACATACAATGTAGTTGTTGATGCATTCGGAAGGGCTAGGGACCTTGAACAGATGGGATATATACTTAGATTGATGAAATATGAGCGTATAAAGCCCAACCGTGTTACACTCTGTTCATTGATTAGAGCATATGGAAGGGGTAGGGAAGTTAAGAAAGTAAAGACAGTGCTGAGAATTGTTGAGAATTCAGACATAGCATTGGATATTGTGTTCTTCAACTGTTTAGTGGATGCATACGGGAGGGTGGGGTGCTTTGCAGAGATGTGGGATGTTCTTGATACGATGAAGTTACGACGATGCAAACCGGACAAGGTAACCTGCACTACGATGATTAAATGGTTTCTCATCAAGGGAATGGATGATCATCGTGTTCAGTACCTACGTGACCTAAAAGATGGGCGGTCTACAGATAATATGTAGGTGTGAACACTAAAGCAGCTAATGAACCGATGGCTCTTATTCTCTGCACGTTTTTCCAAGGAGATGGAACAACTTGTGTCAGAGCCTTAGTTTCAAGAGATGCATCAATCACAACCTGCTCTTTAATGTCCTTAATGAGTAACTTGAATGTTACTGAATCAAACGCTTTGAATATATGCAACGGCGATAGTTTTTGAGAGGCATTAACAAACTTTGCTTTACGAGTTCAACAGCAGAGCTACCAATAGCATATGTTGTTTAACAAAGCTGCCTATGGTTACGACATCCCAAGAATAAAGTAATTCTGTAAAGGATCTGAGCAAGTTTTTGTGATTGAAGAAAACTGGACAAGAGAGAGGAATACAAAGAAGGCCTTGAGGAACAGTTACGTTGTTGTCGATCAAATGGAACAATAAATGCTTGTGGCATTAGTCAGATTTTGCCTTGCTGTTATGACTTGATGTATCGATTGGGCAGCTGTACATGACATGTACTACTGACTTATGCAAAGATGGAGAGAAACTGAATCTGTTACCAAAACTACATGTTATAGTGTTGTACTTTTTTAATTCTAGGAAATGATTCTTAGGTGATTCTTTGGTATGTCACCTAACATTGTTGCTACCATTGTCCTTCCAAAAAAGAGAACGTCATTCTCCTTGGCCTTTATTCAACAAGGGTTTCAAAGGTTATGGAATCAAATATGGTTTGTGGAACTGTCATTCTCTTTGTTTAAATAACTGCTCAAATACTTTGCATGATATCTTAAAAGTCAATTACTTGATATTTTTAGTTTTCAGTGTTTTATAACCAGTAGTCCAGGATAGTTGTTCTGTTAATAAAGTTCTAAATCTAGGAATAAAAAAACAAACCAATAGTGTTATGGAGTCCCTTTTATTGTACACGATCTAATGCTTTCATTTTCAAGTAGTTTGGTTCGACACATGCGAGCCAATCAACAGCTCCAGGAAGAGTTGTTCATTCATAGCTTGTCAGACTTGGGAATTTCAAATTCATAGATGTGACAGTGGTACACGAATTTGTACAGCAAGCTGCTTCTTATTTAACTACATTGTGTGCTTTAGCCTGTTGTTTTCAACTCTAGTGATAGCAGACACTGGAAATCTACACTAGGAAGTTCAAAGCCAGTTACGAGTAAAAAAGGAAAATCAAATTATAGCCTTGTAGTAACTCAGAAGTGACTGCAGAGGTTCTTTATTTTGAAGGATTAACTAACATGCAAACATTTTGAAGGATTAACTAACATGCAAATTGTGTGTTGCTGTGGCCTCATGCCTACTCTGGGTATTTTTTCATACTTTGGCAAGGGCTGAAAGAATATATTGGCTAGGTTCTTTAGCACCTATGGACTTTTGCTTATGTTACAGTAACTAGTTTTTAAACGGTGTATTTTTCAAAGTGGGGTCTACAGGCAAATTGTAGTACAAACTGTATTGAGTTGAGTTATACCGACCAAAATCGTATGCGACTATTTCCTTCCATGTACTACCTCTCGCCAACAGTCTAGAATTCAAAAAAATTCAGTCACAAACCACAGCCTAAAAGAACTCATCCATTAACATCGAGTCATGGTTAAGCTTCAACCATTTGCACCTGTCCAAAATTTTATCTTGATACTCAGATCTTGTGGTGGTGTATGAACATCCATTATTCAGTGCTGTTCTGATCTGGGATCTGTGCGTGTGAGCCATCCAAAGCAAAGCCACTGATAGAGTGATAGTGAACAACCTGATCAGGGTGTCTGTTTATGCTACTAGTTTCTGGTACTTATCTGATGGTATGTATAAATTTTGATCCAAGCTAGTAGTATCTGTAAGAAAGTATAAACCATGAAACCTTTCTTTTTTTGTGATTTTTCTGATGTACTCTGAACTTTGCCATTTTCAGGGAGTTTCTTTTGTTCGAAAACCAGTGTGATTTTGGCAGTTTGGCACTGAACTGGAGTAGCTTATTTTCAACGACATTTGTTGCTACTGCCGGGGCCCTACTGCTGTGTAAGACTGAGCACCAAAATCTTCCAGCTTTCACAAAGAATCAGTGCTACTATATACATGAACTGTATTGCAGTTATGCCAATCTGGTTTGTCGGTGGCGATGCGGCCGGAGCAACTGCAACCGTGCCGGGCCAAACACAGCTAAGTGCTAGCTAAAATGCACAAGAACTGATCTAATCATCCACAGTATCGTGGTATTTGGTATAGTGGGCAAATATCTAATGCCAATATGCCACCACACCACATGAATCGCAGAAAATTTCAAGAAATAGATGTGGAAGGTACCATGATGATCTGCTGTTGAGGTTAATTAAACTACTGACTCGATTTCTAAGTCCTAACAGAAGGAACAAAATAATCCATTTGAGAAGTCACTGATAAAAAAAAATAAGATAGATGACTTTATTTACTACAATGTGATTTTGTTATTTCCTGGGTTGGATGAAAAGATTAAAACATGCTTAGCTACATATCTTTAGAGGGAATTTATTACAAGCGGACAATAGACACTCAACTCACATCGCACATCCGCACATGCTCATTTTCTGACACAAGACAAGCCAATAGACACACAAGAAAAAAAAAGGATCTACGAATCAAACCCTCACAGCATTCACGGGTGATGCTTGACTGTTAGGAATTCATAGTTAGGACTTGACTGTTCCAGTAAGCAACTAGCTTAGCGTGGGACCAAACTAATGACTTGTAGAAGAGAACACAATTGGGTGCAGATGAACGCAAAGGCAAAGCAAGCATCGATCCTTTAGAAGAGAACACAATTGGGTGCAGGTGAAGGCAAAAGGCAAAGCAAGCATCGATCCTTTCTTTCTTTCCAGTGTTTACCGGCCAGTCAGTCCAGTGCGTTTGCCGCTTTCCTTTAGCGACTTCGCAGAGAAGATCAGCTGTTGCTGAAAGCAAAAGGCCAAGGCAGCTAGACGGGCATCTAATCTTCCCTGGCTCCCTCTCTAGATTGCAATGAAAGACACCTAGATTTGTATTGCGATTTCCAGGCCAAGATTTTTATTCTGTTTCCCTTCGTTTCCATGCGATTCTTGGTTGGGATTTGAGTGACTAAGGGTGTGTTTGGTTCGTGGATGGAGGTTGTATCGTATATCCTGACTGAGTGGATGCAGGCTGAGTGGAATCGTATTTCAGAAAAAGAAGATGTTTGGTGAGGTTGCATGAGCGGATGCAAAAAAACTGAGATGCTGTTTGGTTGCCTATATGAGCGGATGCGATCTACCAAACCCGAGAGGTCGACACGTGGGACCGCATAAGATACATCGCATCAACCCATCCAGATGGCGGTGAAGCTCATTTTGAGCGTATCCACCCATCCAGGATGAGAGCGTATTTTTGCATCCGCTCATGCAGGCTGCATCCACTCATACAGGCAACCAAACAGGCTCTTTCTCAGATTATACGGATCCACTCAGCCAGGACGAAGGAGATTCAGGCAACCAAACACACCCTAAGAAATTGGAGTGGTCCTTGTTTTGTGGAGGGAACACTAACCTGGTAAGAGTAGCTCCTGCAATGTGTGGGCTTGACTAATTGAAGGCTTATTTGACCTTGCTGAAACTTCTCCGGAAATCCAGCTTATTTTGGGTTCCAATTTATAAGCAAATAAGCCCGCTCCACTGGCTTCCACTTTTTAGTGGCTTTTAGTGAGGGAGGGGGGCTTTGGTCATTATTTTGGCTTACAAGCTTATACAAATCATACTATAGCAGCTCCAGTTCTTGCCTATAACAAACAAGAAAAGTAGTATACAGATGAGCACTGCATGTTTTTATAATTTAAAATCCTAGAAAAGCATATATAACATTTTGAAAATAAAATGAAAAGAAAAAGAAAGACAGCACTAGTCACAATGTAATGCTCTGCCCTGATACACAGGCAACTACGGTTGCCAGAAAAATTGCACAAGAATCTTTCAGAGACTACGATACACCCACTACAAATCTGCCATCTGTCTGCGTCTGATTTCTGTGTTATTTATTTCAGGACGAAGAGGAACAAGTCAGTAGACAAATCACTGGCTGCGTTAACTTAGAGCGACCTGTTCTTGTGAACACAGATTTGTCAAATCCTCTCAGAAAGGACCGGATACTGCATTGCATAAAGCTTCAAGTCCGAGCAGTACGTTGTCGCTAGGGCACTGCCTCTGAACACGGGTCGCTGTAACGTTGTTTTCCGGCGTTTATTTCAGTCCCAAACGTCTCTTAATTTGTTGTTTGTTCAGACAAGCCACCAGCCTATATTCTAGTAATAGTACTTTAGTTTTAATTGCTATGGTTTTTTTGTGCTTCCAGGTTATACCTGCTGTGCAACAAGGGAGCATTAATCAGAACGTGATGTTGTTATCAAGCTGTTTCCTTGTGCAGAAGTTACCAAGCTAGTTTAGCTGCAACCTAAGCGGTGAGATAACCGTCTTATGGCTAGGAAGGCCCAGATTTTGATTTTTTTTTTTAGCTGCAAATGATGTGAAATTGTGGTGATGAGTTTGACTACCTACAGTAAATCCTTGCCAGTTTCAAGGATTTTTTTTCCGACAAAGTCGTCCGCAAATTCTTATAGATAATTCTAGGACACAAACTAAAAATCACAATTATTTATAATCTGCCCCCAACATCGTTTCCCTTTTAGTCTTAGGATCATCAAATCAAAAGAAGGATTGGACACATTTTCTGGTGTCCCGTATCAAACAAACAGACTACGGTCCAACCACAGGCTCAAAAAAGAAAACGCCTCGTGTGGATGCAAAAACGCATCGATCAATCTCAACCATCCATTTTTCATGGAAGAATAACGTTAGCCTACATGCAGTTACTCATGGACTTTAGGTCTTGCTTTTTAAACTGTGTCTGATAAATTTTTACTGTAACTAATAGATTTAATAAATAATACTGATTGATCTATGAAACTCTAAAACAAGCCCTTTTAGTCCAGTAGCCCACACTATCGGTCTAGGTTAAGAAGCTGCTCAGTTAGGCTGAAATAAGCTGGTTTATGGATGAAATTACACTGTAGGTGGCTGAAATCACACTGTAGCTGATAGTGGCTTATTTGGCATAACTAAATTTAAAAAATAAAAAATAAAAAACAGATTAGCTTATCACAGACAACGCAAACGAATACAGAAAAAAGAGCTAGAAAAAACTAGAAAACTAAAAAAAAGATAAAGTTTATAAATAATAAAAAATAAATCAGAAACTAGAAACGCAAGTTAAAATAAGCGAACCTAAAAACCCAAAACACCCCAAACCTAACCGTCGAAAGCCGCAGGTGCGGTACGGAGTGTGAGCTACCGTTGGCGCGTCGTCTCGTCAGATGTCAGGGCATGGCATCGTCTGTTGGGCAGGCAGGCACGCACGCATCGTCGTCCGCGGAGGCAGGTTACTTATGTAGATGGCCGTGGTACGAGACCAAACGGACAATGCCGTTTGTGCCAGCCACTGGCCGCTCGCCTGCCTTAAAAAACGGCTCCTCGCCTGCGAATTATGGGGGCCCCGTCCGTCCGGTTTATTTATGGCCGACTTCACGCGTCATTCGGTGCCACCCACGCGCTTCCACCACATCACGACCTTGTTTAATATGCCCTGCACTCCCGCTGCTTCAGAACCACGCGAATTGCGAATTGGCCCGTGGAGTTGTTCAAATTCCGCAGAATCCCTTCGCGTGAGGGTCGTACATGAATCGAAACATTTCCCTTTTTTTTGGGTGCCTTTTTGTTTCGGTTTATCTGAAAACTGAAATAAATAAGGTGACTTCTGAAAGCTATTTCTCTAAAAGATTTTCCCAACTAAAAACTGTGCGCTATCTGCGTTGACGGCTCTGTTGTCCACTGTCGTATCGAAAAATACAGAAAAAAATTCATCGGTCATTGCCTAAAAGAATAAGACCAAAATATTGCGAGTGTTTCTTTTTGCATGTTCTTGAAAACTTGGAGGCATATAGTACAAAAAAAAATGACATTGAGGCAGTGGAGCCCTTTGAGTGAGCCCACGTGGCTTTTCAAATTAATCCATGGCCATGTCACACATGCACGATAATCCTATTAGAGCATGTACAATACAAGATGTTTATATATGAGTGCTTAAAAAGAGAGAATATAGCCATATCATCAAGCATCCATGCAAAAGTTATTTTCTCCAATACAAGCATCTCTTCCATATGTGTTTAGATGTTATATTATCTATTAATAGATATAGTTATACACATAAGCACATACTAAGCACTGTTGCTTATTTAAGCATCAATGCTTCAAATAAGCACTTTATCTATCATATATGATAAGAAAAATCAGTTTTTTATGACTAAACATCTCTCTAAGCGTCTGTATTAGACATGCTCTTAGACGCTTCCCGGTTCCTGCTCTCTCGGTCGGGCAAGTTAGCATAGCAGCTTACATATGGAAACATCAACTTGTATGTTATGGTTACGCCGTATCGACGAGGTTTCACTGCGTAGACGTAAACGTGCAACACAGAGCTAGTAATTAGTAAACCAGTACTCAGGGGTTGAGATGTGTAATATTTGTATGTGCAGGGACTCAAGTGTAACTTGCCATTCACAAACCACCCCACGATCTACCGGGTCGCACTATCGGCAACTGACCAACTGCCTCTCCACACCTCCTCCTCCTCTTCTTTCTTCTTCCACAGTCGTCGTCTCCTCATAAATTAACTACTCCGTCCTCTCCGGATCGCACATTCACACACACTCGCACGCAAACGCACACGCACGCAAAAGCCAGCCTCCGTCCATGGCGCCTCTCCTCCTGCTCTTCCTCCTCGGCGGCCTCTGCGCCCTCTTCTCCCTCGCCTCCTCACGGACCAACAAGAAGTGCGACGTCGGCTGCCACGGCGCCGAGGGAGGCAAGAACTACGGGGAGCAAGAAGAGGGGGCCAAGATGAAGCAGGAGACGAAGGGCCGGCCGGACCCGGAGGCGGACCTGGGGATCGTCTTCTCGACGTTCGACCACGATGGCGACGGGTTCATCACGGCGGCGGAGCTGGAGGAGTCGCTGAAGCGGCTCGGCATCGCCGTGTCTGCCGCCGAGGCCGCGGCCATGGTGGGGCGCGTCGACGCCAACAGCGATGGGCTCATCGACATCCTTGAGTTCCGCGAGCTCTATGACTCCATCCCCAAGAAGAGGAAGCAGCAGCTCCCCGCCGCCGGCGATGGCTGCGGCACGGAGGACACGGGGGCGGATGAAGCCGAGGAGGAAGAGAAGGAGGAGGAGAGGGATCTGAGGGAGGCGTTCGACGTGTTCGACGGCAACAAGGACGGGCTCATCTCGGCCGAGGAGCTCGGCACCGTGCTGGGCTCGCTCGGCCTGCGCCGGCCCGGCGGCCGGCCGGCCGTGGCCGAGTGCCGCGACATGATACGCCTCGTCGACAGCGACGGCGACGGCATGGTCAGCTTCGAGGAGTTCAAGCGCATGATGACCGTCGTTAAGGCATAGCTCCTCCTCCTCCTCAAAGATCACACACGAACCCAACACGGATCAAAAAACAAAGTTTGGAGCGGATTCGCGAAGGCAGGTAACGTTGATTTGTTCTTGGATTGGAAGAGACGACGGAGAGGTAGAAGCAGTCAATTAACACCAAGGGCGCGTGCTTGTTTATGGGGGGTTGAAAGCTAGATCTGCTTCTTGCTCTGTGTTTCTCCCCTGTTCTTGATTACTGCGGTTTCTTTCGTTTCTTTCTTCTCTTTCTTTTTTGTAGTCTAATTAATTCCGTACTTTTGACGACTGACAAGTACTCTACAAGTACCAAGTATTCATGTAAATATTAGTTCTTGCTTTCTGTCTGGTTAATTCTCGGGTGAATGGAAGTCTCAATGGATAAGAGTTGTCGATTCTGGACGGGTAGGCGTTCTGGACCTGACCTCAAAGCGATGGGCTATACGTTATGTCTGCCATAGTTATGGATGTAAAAATCGGACTAGTTGTGCACATGGACAAACATGCAATCATCTCATGAACCGACCATCAAGACAATATTCAGGGTGACAACAAAGGTTTAAATTGGAGAGGCAACCAAACTAAATTTTGACTAGACAACCGGATGGATGGGCAGTCGACGGAGGACATAGCCCCATCCATTTGTAAATTAGTAAGCACAAATATCACATGCCCCTTTCCTCAACTCCTGGACTCAAGGAATCCAGGGAGTCATGAGGTTCAGGCAATCACCGAATTCTTGGCCCTCTGGCACAAAGTCGTCTCAGTCCCTACCCAGGCTCATACCGAAGATCAAACCTTCTTGTCCTCTCCTTCCACTCTGCTGTTGGGTCTTTCTTTTCTTCCTCAATGTATTTAGAACCTTGTAACTTTTTTCCTTCTTAATGAAATGACGTGAGATTCTTTTGCATGGTTCAAAAAAAAAAGAGTTGTCAATTTGGTGTTGTGTTTGAGAATTGCTTACTGATTTGCAATTCTATGTGCCATTTTTCTGGGATCAAAGTTTGAAATTTCTAAACCGTGGACAGTTGGATTCTAGACTTCTAGCACTATAAAGTTCGCTTCTGCGTGAAGAAAGAAAGAAAGTTCTTGACTTTGTGTACAAGTTTGTGAGACAGAAAGAAAGTTCTCGTCTTTGTGTACGAGTTTGTGTACAAGGTATGGTTTTTAACTCTGTTTTTGAACGTCAAAAGACTGAATTACACGCACTTGTATGACATACAGGTTCATATGTGTTCTTGTTTGGATGTGTTTTCCTTGAAAAATTTAATGGGCACTGGGCAGAGATTTGATGCGGTCTTTGGCATGCTATTTTTACCTGATCAGAGTCTCGGGGAAGAACTAATTACCAAGGGCTAACTTTCAAAAAATTGAAAGTAAAAATCCCGAGGAGCAGACTTCTCCTTTGTTTTTCTCAGAAGAAAGCTTTGACTTACGAACATCCCAACAAAATGCCAAATTTTTTGTGTGAAAACATTTGCGACGAATTATTCTGTCCTTCTCATCTTGTGAAAACAACCCACTACTTAACTACTACCTAGTATGAAATTATCAATACACACTGCGTGATGTTCTGCAAAATACGTGAAGCAGTCTGAATCTTGTAAGCTGCTTACGCTACCCTTGCAATATGAGGAAGAGTAAACCTAAAACTATTTGCAAGAAACTGACCTGACATTATTTTCAGAAAGCATCACCTTGTCTCGTTCTGATCCTAGACCCGTTAGAACTGCCCCACAAGTCAATGAAATGACATTTCAAAGCAACACTGAAGATGTTTTACTTTTTCAGATCTCTATCACGGTTTAAGAATTCCATGCTTGGATTGGATCTAGGGCCTGCAATAGTATACAATCCATGAGTCCATCCATGCAAGAAAATGTCAGACATGAGCCAGCGAGAAATTGATGGGTTAAGGTCTTTTCTTTACTTTTGGTGTCCATGTGGGGCTGCCAAACTGACATTATTACGTAAATTAATGACGCTCGAACAGTTGACAGAAGTTATAAAAGCCTATCTATCTGCTTCGTTAGGTTAATCTTGCTCCGTCACTCATTAACCCTTGCGCGTGGTCACAGTACGATTTATATTTTGAAACGGAGGGGATGCCTACTTGATTCGATAACCTGCGTAGAACCACTAATTCAGCTGACTACGTCAGCTGACAATGCTATCCTAATAATAATAATAATAATAATAATAATAATAATAATAATAATAATAATAATAATAATAATAATAATAATAATAATAATAATAATAATAATAATAATAATAATAATAACAACAACAACAACAACAACAATAATAATAGGGAATTACTAAACAACACTCGATTGTTTTTTTTTACTTGGAGCACTCAAATTTTTTCTATGTATATAATATTTTTTCATGTATGTAATATTTCTCGGCTATAAAACATGATATACATAGGGAAAAATATTAGATACATAAACGAAAAATATTGTAAACATGAGCAAAATTTATTATATACATAGAAACAAAAATCTAAATGTTTCTAATCACAGAAAAAAATACTCGAATCCTCGCTAGACACCTCCATAATAATAATTCAGCTGGCCACAGACTTTTGTGAGAATCATAATTGTGGATTTCTGTGATTAATTATTCGGCGGCAGCATCGGCAATAACAGCAATTGAAGGCGATAGAAAACAACATGGGCAACAAGATTCGCGACAGTCGGGTAGAACAGAAGCAAAGCATGTGCTCGGCACCAATCGCGAAACATATCATGGAAAATGGACGCATCAAATAGGACGAGTGCACACATACATCAACTAAAACGAGATGCGGATTCCGAGACGGGTGGAATACGGTTCGATCCCATCTTCCCACGTCAAGGAAAAGGAAACGGCCTTTTTTTCCGCAGGGAATATAGGCGAGTGGAGTGGGTACCTCTGCAGATGAACGGAGGCAAAGGAGGGAGAAGAATCACGAAAGGAAGCGGATTGATCTTTCCCGAGCAAAGGAGAAAAAAAGAGACTTTGTTATCCTATGTAAAGACGATAGATTAACTGTACTTCACAGTACGCTGCAATCTAGCTAGTTACCGTGTATCTCAAAAAAAAAAAAGAGTTACTACCATGCACCGACCTTGATCATCGAAAAAATCAGGGAGGGCCAAGTGGCCAACGCTAGATGATGCATGAATTAATCTATCTAAACACAGCTATCTTTAAAGATTAATTAATAAAATACCCTAAATACTAGTACTTCAACTTATCCTGTGGAATTGCATAATTGCTGCAATTAGCTTCTCGCTGTTGGCTTCTGGCTTTAAAGCACACTGTAGTGGTTGAAAATGTACTGTAACAACTGTTAGCGCGAAATTGCGAAAAAATAAAAAAAGAAAAATACCATTATATTTTCACGAACAATGCAAAAAATAAGAAAGCAAAAACTAGAAAAGCAAAAACTAGTAAACGCAACCTCAAACTTTCAGGCCCATTTTCTGGCTGACCCCACTACCCAAGGCCCATAGGACTAGTTGCCGCAGCTCTAACTTGTTCGGCCCACTTGTCCAAGCGACTTCTGCCCGGACCCAAATAACCTCGCGTCTATAAAAGCCCTGGCCCTCGCTTAGGGTTTCCTCTCTCCGCCCTACGACCGCCGCCGCGCCGCAGCTCCTCCGCGCCCTCGCCCACGAAGCCACCGACGCCATGGGTAACCTCCTCCTCCTCTCGAAACCTCTCTCACTCCTCCTGTCGTGGATTTCTTCTGTATTGACGGGATCTTCGTGTTGCTTGTGGGTGGACGGCGCGCAGGTAAGGTGCACGGATCGCTGGCTCGCGCCGGGAAGGTTCGCGGCCAGACGCCCAAGGTGGCGAAGCAGGACAAGAAGAAGAAGCCCCGCGGCCGCGCGTACAAGAGGATGCAGTACAACCGCCGCTTCGTCACCGCCGTCGTCGGCTTCGGCAAGAAGCGCGGGCCCAACTCCTCCGAGAAGTAGGCGCGCCGCCGTCGCTTCGCCCTGGTTCCGTTTCGTTCTTGATATGCCTATGATCTTCTTGGTAGTAGTAGTTTCGTTAAGTATTATGCAATGAAAGGAAGGACCTTTTGTGGTAGTATGAGTTCGCTGTTCGTGTGATGGATGGGATCGAACTGAAGTGTTGAAGTAATGCCTGCTTCGTTTAGTTGAGAATTTGAGATATGATGATATGAGTTCATGTCTTAGATTTGATTATGGTTGCATGTTTTGTCTTTCTTTGATGTGGAAAAATTGCAAATTTGTGCCTGGTTTGGTTCTATGTGTTTCATCAGTTCATGTCTGTCTGACATTGTTGGGTTGTATCTATACCAGTCATCGCGAACTTCAGGTTCGTAGATTTCCTTGCTTGATTAATAAACGCCCATTTGTTTGGAGTAGTAATGGCCATCATTTGATCAATCATGTCCAGTGTTTGTGGATGATGTTCTGCAATGGCTGCAGTACGCATGTTGTTTGTGCACTTGGTTGCGGTAATGGTGAAATAGGCCAGCTATTCCATTGATGGGAGCAATAGCTCTAGTTCTAGAAAGTAGAAGCCGTCCGTGGCAGCTTATCAATGTGGAATTAGAATGCATTGTTTTGGATAGGTGTTCTTTTTAGGTTGATGGAATGATATTTGCAAGATTTGGTTTGCTTGAAAATTAGATGGCACCATTGAAGTAAGGTGAAAAATGCATCTCATCCTTGATCTGTTAACATCTACAGGTAGTAGCGCTTTTGTTTCTTCAGTGGTGTAGGATGCAAATTTCTGTCGCTTAGAAGTTGCCCCTCCACCAAAAATGAGCTGATATTGTTGATCATCTCTGAACACTGTCTGGAATCCTAGTCCTGAAACTTTTGGGTGTAGCTGCACATCTTCACCCAAGATATTAGATATCTAGACCTTATTGACCATATCATCTTTGTTCTGTAAGCAGTCTGGCTGAAAAGCAAGGCAGGACGGCCTGAGCGAAGCATGACGAGCATTTATTCCAGATTTCGTGTTTGATCACTCCAGAATGCTATTCTGGCGGGAATGCCCTTTTTTCCTATTGAATTCTGTTCTCGATGAACCGCCCGTTCCCCACTCAACTGTATCGATGTAATGATATGCTCCCGAAGCTTTGTATGGTTGTAAAGTAGGTTGCATGAAAAGTGAAAATTGATCTAATATTTGAACCCCTCATTATATCTTGCACTAAACCATACAACCAATCACTGATCTAACATGTATAGTGCTCTGTTCGTGCAGCAATTACTGTGTCGGATGCAAAATATCTGTTGTTTATAACCCTGCCACCAAAACTTAGTTCGGGCGACCTTGTTGAACACAATTCAACTATTGGCATTCTTCCCCATGAAAATTGAGAGCTTATCGATCATTCTCTGTAAGGAGCTGTACCTTGTGCTGCAGCTTTTCTCTGTAAGCTAGAATCTGCTGTGTTCATCGCGAAGTCGAGCTTGAACTAGGGCGAAGTTTTTTTTTTGCCTGTCTTGAGGCTGAGAGAGACGCACTGCTAGCCTGAGGAAATCTCTGCTTACATGTGCCTGGTAATTTCCGTGTCAATTTTGCACCAGCTAGTTATGCCTGCAGGCAGCAGCAGGTTGCCGCAGAGGGAGCCATGGCTCGTTTCGTTTCTATCACAGCGATCGACAGCACACCACCGCATTCTTTGTTAGCACACGCTCTTCCTGCAAGTCACAGCAACAATTTAGACAGGAAATCGGCTACAGCAGCAGCAGCAGCAGCAGCATTCGGTGACTGACTGAATCGGCCACTCGACCCTGACATCTCCTCCTTGCAGTGTCTGGAACGGGGAGCGAGCAGCAGCTGCGATGGCCGAGAAGTGCAATAGTGCATGCCCTGCTCGTGCGCGCCTCCATGTGGTGGGAAGGTCTTGGCCCCTCCTCTGTGGCATGTTCCCTTGTACGCAGTTCAAAAATCACGGGCCTCGCTGGCATCGCCGCATGGGGCGCTCGTGCGATTTGAGCCCATACGGAGGCGATTCGCACGGTATTCCTGGCATGCGGCACATACAGAGAGCGAAATCCACCTGCACACCCGCGAGTGTGGGCGTTTTGGACCGCGTGTGGGCTGTCTGAGTGCCTACGGAGCACCGAGGATGCTCGGCAGTGATAGAGCTAGCATGAAGAGAGACCAGCGCAATGTTGACACCCGGCGATGGGGCTAGTCGATTTTTTTTTTTTTTGTCATCGGCCGTCGGGGTGTTTCTCACCCAACGAAGCCGTCCAACCCCACTGGCATCGACGCAGGGGGCAACATGTGCGATTTGGGCCTATATAGAAGAGATACGTGTGGTGTTTTTGCAAATCTAGGCCCTCGGCATGCGGGAGGAAAATCCACCTCCACACCCGTGTGTGCGCACGTTGTGGATCGTGTGTGGCCTGTTTGGGCACTTACGAAGCACCGTGGATGCTCGACAGTGGTCGGGCCAGCACGAAGGGGTCGGCGCAACATTGACGCCCATCGACAACGTTTTCTTCTCAATGGCCGTCGGGGTGTTTCTAACCCATTGAGGCCATCGGGCTGCACTGGCATCGTCGTAGGGGGCCACACATGTGATTCGGCAGATATGGAGGTGATTCACGTGGTGTTTTTGCCGATCCAAGGCCCCGACATGTGGACCACGTGTGGCCTATTCGGCTGCCTAGGAAGCACCATGGACGCTTGGCAACGGTCAGTCCAGCACAAAGGGGCTAGCGCAGTGTCAATGCCCCGTGATGACCCCATCAACAACGTTTTTTTGTCAGTGGTCACTGGTCATCAAGGTGTTTCTAACCTATCTGGGCCATCAGGCCCGTTGGCATTGCCGCAAGGGTTGTGCATACGATTTGGGCCCATCCGAAGGTGATTGGCGCAGTATTTTTCGCGATCCATGTGAAATCTACCTCCACGCCCACTAGTGTGCAAGTTTTGAAGCGCATGTGGCTTTTCAAATGCCTACAAAGCACCGCAGATACTTGGCAGCAGTCGGGCCAAACATTGTATAACGCACTTTTTCCTCACCAGGTCATATCATATGTGTACATGCACAAACGCGCAAAATTACATGATTTCCTAAAGCAACATCAGATTCCGCTAGCACAAAACAATACCTACTTGAAAATCCATACTCAGCGACCTAACAACGTCTCCAATACCTGCTTCCAACCAACCACAACTAGCTTCATCTTCAATAGCTCCCAAGCCCGGCTTCCTACTTCCTGGTTCCCCAACTGCTTGCTCCACCCCTCAAAGCCAACACCACCATCAAAGCAAAATCCACCTCCACGGCTGCACATGCGTGCATTTTGGACCGTGTGTGGCATGTTTGAGTGCCTACAAAGCACTGTGGATTCTCGGTAGTAGTCGGGTCAACATGAAGAGGCCAGCGCAATGTCGACGCCTCGCTGGAGGCTGCGTGTGCAATTTGAGCCATCTAGAGGTGTCCACCCTTCTAAGTTTATAGCTTTCGTGCTAGCTTCATGGATGTTACACATCAAATAAAAAGCATGTTTGAGTAGGTCGTCTAATTCCGTAAAAGGATTAGTTGAAATCCCGTAATTGTTTCTGCATACTTTCTTGCAGAGCCGATAAAAACTTTTTCCATTTTAGGTGGTGATCGGTTCGGCTGAAAAGCTCATGGCTTATGGCTGAAAAAAACACTGTAGTTGACGGATGCTTATTTAGCATAATTAAATTTAAAAAAATTTAAAAATATAAAAAATATGTTAGCCCATTACGTATAATACAAACAAATACGGGGAAAAAAGAACCGGCAAAAAAAGCTCAACAAAAAGCCAAAAGTTCAGAAAAAGACGAAACTTATGAATAGTGAAAAATAAGCCAGAAGCCGAAGCCGAGTTGATCAGAGCCTTAAAGATTGCAATTCTATGTCGAATATCTTGATCAAAGTATGGAGGTTAGAATAAATAGAATAATGATGAATGGAAAGAGAGAGAGAGAGAGAAAAATCTTTTAGCTGGACAAGGGATGGATGTAGCCAAATGGATAAAGCAGCGGATTGTGAATCCACCATACGTGGGTTCAATTTATGTTTGTTCTGCGTGTGGCCTGTTCAAACCCTACGGAGCACCATGGACGTTCGGCAGTGATCGAGCCAGCACGAAGGGACCGACGTCGTCACTGTGTTTTTTCAGTCAACGGCCGCCAGTGTGTGTAACTGCTAATATTATTGCTTCGTTTAGAGCATCTCCAACAGTATGAGCTAGTTAATAGCTCTAAGACAACTTCTCCAATAGTACTAACTCATACAATAATCATACATAAATAATAGAGCCAAGTGTTTGGCTATAAGTCAAGTTATAAAAGCCAAGTTATACAATAATCTGTCTTCTATTTGTCTACAAAAGATTTTTTTATTATTATGTGGTACCATGTCTCACATTCTCTTTCCTACTCCTCCTCACATACATTTATTATCTGGACCCACCACTGCATAGGCTCCAGTGTGCAGCTTGTTGCTGCATGAGAGCCAAGCTCTCCTCTCTCTCCTCTCTTCTCTCCTCCACATCAGCAAAAATGCTGACTAACTTGGCTATAAAACCATTGTTGTACTTGCTCTTAGTGTGAGCTCCAACTCCAACGCCAATTTAGTCCCAAATTCCCAGGAGCCGCAGGCCGGCGGACTTCCTACGAGCCCCTGTCTAGGAGCACAATCTGTAGAAAAGTTACCATGTACACACGTTTCTATTATCATGGATGAAATGGATAGATCAATAGTTCAATACTGGTGAATTTTCAGTGGCCGTAACCCCCCTGATTCGAGGGCATGCACGCCGGAAGCCGCGCCAATGATGCCAAGCCGCGACAGACAGCGCACAAGCCGCCCCTGCTCCTCGTGGCCGGCAAGCGGCCAAGCGGGCGGTGGCCGTGGACTCGTGGTGGGACACCGCCTCCTGCTATTGCGTGCTAGCGTCCAAGATTCGTTGCACGGGCGCCAGCGCCTGCGCGCCCTGCTCGGCTTCTCCCTTCTCCTCCTGGCTGTCCGGTCTCTGGTTGGATCTGACTGCAATTCCGCCTGCATGCCCCGGCCGTCCACCCCCCCTCTCTCCCTCCTGACAGCTGATACCCCGTGTTTGTTGCCAAATCACATCGCTTTGACGATTGCAGCCACCGCATCGTTAACCAAATCCGACATGCCGGGGCACGCGCGGCCTCGCCGCGAACGATCCATGCTGCACTGCTGCCGTGAAGATGCCATAGATCTGCCTTCTAACCTTTTATTTTCGTATTTTTCTGATTTTTAATTTCTTAGATTTTTTATATTTTTTGTTATATTTCTTTATATTATTCAGGATGATATAATTTTTTTTAATTTTTAGCACCGGTCCAGGTCCGTGACCGACCCGAGTGAGATCTGCCAACTCAAGATGACACTCTTTTTGGTCCTGCGTAGAAAAAGATAAAGAGTACTGTATGGTGACCCTTGGATCCGCTCCTGATTGCTCTAGCGGTCTACTGGTTCCTTGGAGCAAGAGGCCACCAACCTTCAACTTAGCCTATGTGGTCCTAAGATGCTAGCCTTGAAGTTAAATCCAGGTGACCAAGCACCAAAGCAATTGATCAAACACCGAAGTATCATCGAGTCAGTAGAGAAAGGTCCGTGGTCCATGCTGTTCCGTAGAGAAAGGTCTGACATTCTGACAGGTTAATTTGCTTCCAAACAACGTCAAACCGACTGACCAAGAAGCTAGGCCGGCCGGCCTTGGAATGAAAACTCTAGTCGTCCGTGGTCAGAGGACACGCATGTCCCCCGGGCAGCGCTCAGGCCGCCGTCTGATCCGGGCGTGGGAGAGAAACACGGCCCTCCGATCCGCGCGCCTCCTTCCCGATCGAGGCCTCTCAGTCTCAGCTCTGATCGGTTCTGACACCGTTCTGCCACCGCATGCACGCACAGGCCAGCCTCGAAAGGGAAGCGATGAGAGAGTGCATGTCAGACACATCGAACTTGCAGATATTGCCGAGCTCCATCGTTTGTAGCTTTCGCATGTCGCTACTACCCCCAAACATCTGCACTGCTGCATTTCTGCATCTCGCTGTTCCATGCGATCGCTGCTGGTCAAATTAAAGAGAACTAATAGGCCAGAGAAAAGGAAATTAACCTTTCTTGAGCACATCGCAGATGCATGCATGCATGGATGGACCAGTAGATCGATCATGTTGGAGTAGTAGCTGTGAAGGCAGCTAGCATTGGTGGTGTTAGCCCCAAGGCCTTCTCTCCTCCTTTTGAGACTGAGACTGCTTGATAGCGAGCCCCAAAAAGGGCCCAGAGATGGCAGGCACGCAGGCAGGCCTCTGTTCATGGGAGATCGGTCTGACCTTCGCGTCGAGCGCGCGCATGCACCGTTTTCTATGCACGGAGATGGACCAGGTTAACCCAGGTGTCAAACACCACATTTTCAACCATCGCACTCTTCAATTCGCTGCCCGAATTTGTGTCAATCTTCAGCCCTGCTTATTTCGGCTTAGGTATTTTATCTTTTTCTGATTTTTTAGTTTTTTTTGTGAACTTTTTTGCCAGTTCTTATTTCCGTATTCGTTTGTGTTATCCGTGATGAGCTAACATATTTTTTTAATTTTAAAATTTTAAATTTAATTGCGCCAGATAAGCCACCTTCAGTTACATTGTAATTTCGGTCAGCTACAGTGCAATTTTAGCCATAAGCCACAGCTTTTTCAGCACAGCCTTAGTATTCTAGTGGTAACTGTTATTCAAAACACACAGTTTTATTTGTCGGGATATTTCATCATTTATAAATGTAAAATTATGTGCTTCAGAGTTTACTCTTCTATGTTTCACTGATACGTGTGTTCTGAAACTATATGTCAATAAAATATTAGCGATAAATTCTAAAATGGTACATCTCTTACAATGACATCTAAATAGATGTGCACTTTCACTTTTCACTGCCAAAATCTGTATTAATCTAGAGGTAGTCAATGTTCAAAATGCACGTTTTTTCTTTGTCCATGTTTAGAGATGGATGGCGCACCTTCACCTTCACCTTCACCACCACCAGAAGACGCGCCGCGCGGGTGTTTTTAGCCATCTAACTCCGTCGCACGACGATAACAAAGAACCTTTTATTTTGAAAAAAAAAATACTAGAGACGATCAAGATCATTGCCTACATATTTTAAGCGATCAAATCAAGTAGGATCTTCAAAGACCCCATGCAAATCTTGCTTTAGGATTGTTCTACAAAATATTGGCGCATTATCACTGGTGAAGTGTACCCAACTTAATTGCTGATCACCTGTCTGTGGGATAAGTTGCGCTTATACTACCAGGAAGGCAGAAAAGTTCCATCTTTCGACTGCTTTCAGCATCGTCTCAAGCATGTTTTGTGCACCCACATCAAAACCACGAGCCGGAAGAAAACAGAAACATTGGCTGGCACCGTTCTTTTAGACTATGGTCTATAGCTAATAGTTTTTATTTATATTTTTTGAGATAGCAGTAAATGATAGAGACGCTGATACAGACAGTATATATAGTTTTGAGTTAGGGAAGCTGTTTAAAGAAACTGTTTCAAGAATCTACCTTATTTATTTTGATTTTTAGAGAAATCGAAGTCAAAACCAAAAGACACCAAAAAAAAAAAGCAAAAGGTAAGAGACCCAAATATTTTTTTCTGAGCAGCCAGTGGCACGTTTGCTCCAAGTGTCAAATAAAGTATTTGGCCCCAGTCTCCCCTCCGATTTACAAGCTTTCTTAGATTCAGGGGTGGAGCCAGGATTGGACCATATGGGGCCAAGAAAAGCCATAAGTTTACAATGATCCTACAAAGTATTGATAAAAAGTATAAGCTTTGGACAGATGTTTCGAGAAAGAACCTATTTTTAAAACTTTGATGGACATCCATGTATGAACCGTAGGGTTGCATGATTTAGGTCTCGCATGTTTTGGTTTCAGTTTTTTATTTCTGATTTATTTATTATTATTTCTAAATTTCATCTTTTTCTTCTTTTTTTCTGCTTTTTTCCGATTCTTTTTTATTCATTTACATTGTCCGTGATGGGCTAATATGTTTTTTTATTTTTTTATTTAATTACGCTAAATAAGCCACCATCAGTTACAATGTAATTTCAGCTCGCTACAATGCAATTTTAACCATATACCATATTTTTTTTTAGCTCAAATGAGTGGGCTTTTAATAGTCCAAATCACGTTTTTTCATTGATCCTCCTATGAACAAGCCTATAGTAGTAAAAGCATTATCTTTTACATAGTGGGCCATGACATCTTCTAATACAACACTCTTTATGTTCGTTTTGTTAATTTACCATCCAAGCTGCTATAAAAATCTTCATATCACAAAATACCTGCAGCTTGGACTATACTAAAAGAGTAGAACAATGGAATATGATTTATATTATTTTTGCTAGGTCCCCCGACGGCCCTGCTGGAAACTAAATACAAGGAACAATGCTTGACACCTTAAACACATAAAAAGGTGAAACATCATGTATAAGTGTACTAACCATGGATAATTATAAATTATACTAGATTTCATCTTGTAATATTGAATCACAATAGAATCTGGTAATAATAAGACGAGTTCATGGATCTTGAGTTAATTCGCAGGCATTTTAGCTCCATCACATATGGTTGTTGGTACAGGCCAATGCTAATTAAGCAATGTTAAAGGTTAGGCCCCCTCTCCGCCACTGCTTGGATTGATGTGCACAAAAAAGTCTCTCTTCAGAGAGAGAGAGAGAGGGAAAATGAGGGCTATATTCTTCTTGGGATTGGGTCCAACCTCTCACCAACCCCATACTGCCCTCCTCCTCCCCCTCTTCTCCTCAACCTGCTGGTAAAATAGCCCTCAAGTCTCCCTCTTCTTCCTCGACCCCCTTATATGCTCCTCTGAAGCCTAGAAGAGACACCTGCTAGCTTCTTGCATTTTCATTCAGTGATTCAGTCTTCAGCTTCCTCCAGTATATGAGCTACAAGAAGTGAAGAACCATTAGCTTCTTTCCCTTTCTCTAAATGGTTGGTTAATTGCATGTATGTGGTTGTTCGTATATCTAGAAAGAGATGGCCCTCTTTGCGGTCTTCCACAGCTTTCTTGAACTGCATCTGCAATGGATAGTAGTACTCTTGAATGTTCAGTACTCTTCTGGCTTCTACTTGCAATAGTGCAGTTCAATAAAGCTGTGGGAAATTGCAGAGAGACCAATTGGGCAGTTTGGTGGAGCATTAATTCATCAACTTCAGGTCGTAGATGGATGGTGCCTAGAGAGAACTCTACATTATGAGAAGGTATACACTGAGATACATATGGATATCTCTCTATTATGCCACAAGATTTAGTTTCTATACTTTAATTTCTTACTATGTCTTGTGTTCGTCAATTAACTACGGTCGAGCTAGTTTCTTCTATTTCTCCATGTTGCCTTTTTAATTGCTATTTTCCCAATAAATTGGTATAATTAATTCCTTCTGAATAATGCTTTAGCATTCTTTAAGGTTCCATGTACCACGTTACTATACTGTATTGTATAATAGTGCATTCTTGTTAATTTCTTTTTTTCTCATGACAATATGTTATACACTTATACTACTTTGGATGATGCATAAACTAAATTAGCTAGCTTTCTTGAAATTTCCTGCTGCCTTCACATATTTTTCAGAACCACGGTATTTGCAGTGGCACTATAATGATTTTCCCTATTTTCTATTGTTACTTCTTTACACCAGTTGTAGGATCGTCGATGGCAATCAGAGGGGGGTGAATGATTGCAACGGCTAGCGGAAGCTTTTTCTTTTGTGTATATATATATATTTTTTTGCTAAACAGTAAAGAACAAAAAAAAAGAAACGAAACACGAAAAAGAAACTAAAATTGACTTACTAGTTAATTGAGATGTAGCTAGTTAAACTAATGTGACTTACTAGTTAATTGAGATGTAGCTAGTTAAATGTTTTTTGCAAGTAGAAAAAGAAAAAAAAGGAAAGCAGCTTTCTGAAAGCAAAACTGATGGCCATGCTGGCCTGGTGAAACTTGAAAGATGTTCCTGAGGGGGTGCAATTGGTAGATCTTTTGGTGGTGAAAGAAAAAGATGCTGCCAAAGAGCATGAAACCTCAAATCATACCAGTACTTGTTTCCCCATTCTGTGCTGCAAGAGAGAGGAGAGAGTCTTGTACTGCTCCACCTTTACGCCTAGTGGGCAAGCAAGGCCACTGATGGGCCTTGTATTCCTGGAGAAGCCATTACCATGGCCTCACCTCATCCCAACAACTGGTGAGGTCAAGGAGGTTTCCTTAAGTAGTCATGCACCGCATGCCCTTGCCATTGGTTATTCTTTTCACTGCCTCTGTGTGCTGTGCTTTGTGTGTGGTCTTGGGCACACTGACATGGCCTCTTACCCCTGAACAGTGCATTCTGAGCCATAAGATCTGATGTCGTGGGAGACGCATGTGTTTGTGATCAGGTTCAGTATGGATGCATCTTGTCACCCTGAAGTACTGCAGCCATTCACAGAAAGATGGTGCAGAAACTGGCAAGTGGAGTTTCAGGATGGCCATTTAGGATTCAGGAGCATATGTCAGCTGCATATCATTTGGTTCAATTAATGCAGTAATATATGGAGGGGGTATGTGCAGTCAGTTTGATGCAGACAGCGGTGCATTGTGTTTACATGAGGACACCTGTCTCCCCTGCGTGTACAGATTAGCATTTGGTCTCTTGTAGTGATCGCTAATTTAGCCTGAACATGGCTTCAAAAAATGAAAAGTCTGAACATGCTTTGCATGCTTTCATGTATGTTCATGCTATTGGTGGAAGTAAAAGTGAGAGCAATGGTTTACTGCTGAGCACGACAGAGTTTAGGGTATTATAGTGAAGTAGATAGCATTTTTTTAAACATACCCAATACAAACAAATACTAAATAAAAAAATTAGGACAGATAATTAAGCTGACTAATTAGCTAGCTTGATCATCTTCCGTCCTCTCACTGGACGGTAGGTTGCCTGCCGTCTCTTGGCTGGGCGGTAGGTTGCCTGCCATCCACTGGCAGGGCGGCCGCCGCCTGCCACTGGTGGCCCCGCCACGCATCGCCTCACCGCCGCTGCCGGTTGCCCACTGGATGACAAAAGCGATATTTCTTTAAATACGATGCGCATACTACTACTTTTATAAATACCGTGTGCAACAGTGTCAAATGCGCTAAAAATTCAAGCAGCAAAGGTACGTATGTACATGTATACATTGCAATCTTTTTTTAGGCACTAAGCAGGACACAAGGGTTTCCAAATGAACCAAAATTTCAAAAATTTTGAAGTTTATTCGAGATTTCTTTGAATTTAAGAATTTTGCCAAATTTGAAAACTCGTCTGAAATTTTCCGCTTTTTTTCTTTGGAAAAACCGGCTTTCACCTTGCCTAGGTGCCTTTTTCGTCCTGGCACCACCTTCACTGCTCCTGCTGTCGCGAGCCAACATGCCATTTGCTTGCCACCAGTGTGCCCTTGCCACTCGTTGCTGCAAACCAGTGTAGTGTGCACATATGACGGTAAAAAAATCGATTGGAATCCTAATAGAATTATGTGTGGTAGTGAATAGAAACTCCGTGGAATAAAATCAAGCCTACACTTTGCGATGGGACAACATCTTCGTGAGCACGGCCGGCGGCCATGGCGCACGCACGCGGGGAGGCGACGCAACCGCACTTGACGCTAGGGGTGGGCAAAATACCCGCTACCCGTTACCCGTACCCGAATTACCCGGACCCGAACCCGAAATACCCGAACCCGAGGTACCCGATCCCAAATTCGGATAGCGATTCTGATTACCCGAAATTAGTTTGGGTAGTTCGGTAATATCCCCTGCACCGAACTACCCGAATTACCCGAACTACCCCGAAATACACTTGAACTTATCACTTTATTACCCGTACCCGAATTACCCGAACCCGAACCCCGAAATTGCTGCTGAAATTCTATGCAGTTTGCTGATTTTTTGTGAATTCGGATATATCGGGTATACTGAACCGAACCCGACTATCGGCACCAAATTGCGGGTAGTGTTTTTTTGGGGCTAATATCGGGTAGCAGTTTTCATTACCCGAATTTCGAATTACCCGAATTACCCGACCCGAAAAAATCGGGTAACCCGAATGCCCAGGCCTACTTGACGCTGGTCGGTGATGATTCGCAAAAACAGAGAGAGAGGAGAGAAGAAAAGAAAACTAGAGACTGGTCGGTGAATACTACAGTGGCATCCCGGGTTCCAGGTAAACCGTCGGATCAAACTCTGCGGCTCAGATCGAGCTGGTACGGTGGAGGAGATGCGATTTCCGAATAGACCCTCCTGTTACATATCATTGTTCTACTGTTCAAACAAATTTTAACGGGGAATATTTGCTGCCAATGTTTTTTTTTTTTGCAAAATCGACCCTTAGTTACTTTCTTTTACATTCCCGAGCAATCACCTATAGTGCAAGTCAGGGTGAAATCTGGATCTCATTGGTACCGAATCCAGAAAACTACTTTACTATCCGGCAAAATCCGAGACCAAATTCAAAAAATTATTTTACTATCCGGCTAGATCAGGGACCGAATCCAAATAGTTAAATTCGGATCTGAGACTGAATACAAGGGACTACTATCCGTTGGATTGGATTTCCCCCTATTATATCGAATAGTTTCCTGTACTGTAATCTAAATAGTTTCCAGTATTTGTAGGAAGTAGAACAAAATTCCAGAAAAGATTTTTGGGCTTTGAAAAATAGCAAAGGACACTAAAAATTTCTAGAAATATTCATAGAGCTATTTTAGAATATTTGGAGCCCTAGTAAAATATTTACATATTTTAATAGGAAAAAAGTTTATATAAATTCAAAAACATTTAGGAAATGGCTCAAAAATTTAATAAATGGATAAAATAAAATTGAGTCTGTTACACCTTATGTCAGTGTGATCATGTCAAATTTGTGTGTGAACTTTATGTTAAAGTGTACTATGCCATTATGTCGATGTGGGTGTGTATACGTGTGAGACTAATATATGTACTCGTGTTGAAAAGTTGAAGTTAGAGTGGCATGGTTTAACCTATATGTCACATCCCAAAATTTTAGCATAATTTTTTTTTCAAGTTTTCAAAATTTTCATAATGAAAATAATCCCTAAAATTTTTTGAGTTTAACAAAATATGCTCAAAACTGTTTCAAGCTCCATGCATTTTCTTGAGCTTAAAATCAATTTTTGGCTAGCTAAAAAACTTTTCTTTTCTTGTTCTCCTAAAAACTTTCCTTTTACAGGAACTCCCTCCATTTTTCTGCCTCCCCTTTACGACAGTACGCTGCCCCCCATCTCCTATGCCTCTGCCCTGAGCTACCTCCCCTGCTCGCCAGCACCAGCGCTACTCGGCAGAGCTCGCTCGACACACACCCCCATCACGCGTCCTCCTTAGCCAACCTCATCGTCTGTAGGATGGGCACTCATTACCACTCCATCCTAAATGCCCATGCCCCCACGCTATTCAATCCAACACTGCTGCATCGCTTGCGCACGAGGGCATCAAGGAGCCCGTTCATCACAATCGATCGGTCAAGCGTGTTCATGTACATGCCGATCACCTTTTCCGATGCCTTCCATCGCTTATCGGTGGTGAGCTCGAAATGCTCATCTTCACCATCGTGACTGCTGGAGACGGCCAATGTGCCACTGCGACCAACGTGCTCACTTCCATGGCCCATCCTAAATAGTGAAAGCACGACGATGAAAGGGTGACAGCGAGCAAAGGAACTACAAGCGATCATGAGCAAGCGTGAGAAAGAAGAAGAAAGTAATTGAAACCCAAGTGCCATGGCGCTTAAATACCAATGTGACATGCTCAATTAATGGAGGCAGGGTGGGATCACCTTTTGAGGGGACGTGTGTGCCCCTATAATTGGTGTGTGGGCCTGCATCGCACGACCAGCAAAGCTACGGTCGCCACGTGAACCCTGGTCTCGCACGTCACGTGTGCCCATGACATCGATCGAAAAAACCTAGGGAAATTGAATGGGGCAAGTAACCAGTGAGCTGAAGGGACGGAGGGAGCCAAGAAGCAAGCAGCATGGTTTTGGCCTACCGGTAATGAAGCCCTTTACCACAAGAGACTAATATTGGGGGAGTGGCCCCTCACCTTAGTCCAATCGGCCTACTGCGTCAAAAGGCCCATTATGTATGTGACTGTGGCAAGTCCAAAACAGCTATATGGAAAGAATATATTTGCCCTTACTAGTGTAACCTCCAAGGGAGCATTTGTGTAAGTAATCTTCATATGGCTATAAATACGTCTATAAGGGCACCATAGAAGAGAGATGATTCATTTTCAAAGAAAGGGTTAAGCGGAAGCACAAGCATAATAAATAACTTCTACATCCATTCTTCATTGCTAGTCTCGGGTTCTGGACATCGCCTCTATGGTCTCTCTGCAGCCCCTATTATCAATTATTTGGTTTGTAATCATATCGGTTACGTTTTTTTTAAAGAAAAACAAGACTAGTTTGGTCATGTGAGTTAATGTTTTATATACCAAACTCATTTAGAGCGCAGGAATTCTATAAAGAAATAGTTCAATTCCCATAAGAGCTGGGAAGATTTTCTGTGTCCCAAACAGGGTTTGAACGGTGTTTGATGAAATTGTACTCTCATTGAGTCATTAATTGGCTATTTCAAATCGAGAAATTTCGATATTTGACACTGAATACGTGCGCCTCTCAACTTTTAACCCCCAATTCGCACGCCTTTGAAAATTTAACCCTGTCACTGCGAATTCTTTTGATTCAAGGGATTCTCCTTATTTTCTCTTCTTTTCTATTTTTTGTGCCACCGGAAATGACCGTAGTGCCCTCAGGTTGTCGAGCTCGAGCGCCCCTGTTCTTGATCCGGTCAAGAACGTGGATCAGACAAAAAATGATCCGGTCAAGTACGGAAATGACCGTACTGCAGCAATCAGACAAAAAATGTATTGTACAAAATCAATTAATAAACATAAAACGTATTATATTAAAGTAAAATTGGAGGGGAACTAGCAGCAAAGGTTACCTTCTCAATGTGATAATTGTGATACAAAATATCATGCATGGCCTAGAGAATATACGAATTAAGTGTTAGCTCAAGCACTGTAACTGCATGACAGTAAAAGTGCAATCCCAAGCCATAGATTAGGCAAAAAAATCTATCAAATGAAGGGGAGAAAGCCAAGAATTACCTAGTACTAAAATTAATAACAGGCAATGGAGAGATCATTATCTGTCATTGTACAATCAACAGTACAGAATGAAACGGATTCTCAAAAGCAAAATGCCTGCAAATTAGCTGCCATGCCTACGGGAAAAGCTGCCAAAACATAAACATGCAGCTTTTCACACATACAGAGTAGATGAAACCCATAAGTATCTTGCAAAACAACATTTTTCACCTTGGTCATTTCATAAGTGGCATAAGAAGCTAGGCAATTTCAGTTATTCAAGTCGTCAAGGCTCATGGTATATGAAAAAAGAAATTTTTATGGAGTATGAACAAGCAGAAACAGAAAGGAGCATCTTATGAACCTGTATGCCTATTGCAAATTCAACTAGATCAATTGTGTGTGAACTGACAGAGTATAGAATCCCATATAAAGTTTGAAGTGCAACAATGGACAGATCAAAGCCATAGCCCATAAGTACGTAACTGCCGCATGTATTCTGCATCAATTACTCCATTAAGTCATGGGGTCTATGTGCGATTATTACTCAGAAAAATCTCACATAAGCCCTTAGCAAGCATTAATAAATCCGCGTCGACTGGTCATTGTTAAGTCATACCATCTACAGTTCCACATACACACATGATTTTCATTAAGCTATCTGAGCTAGCAGAAATTAGCAGATTTCCATCAAGCATCCCGCGTCCCTGTGGTCAGTATCTGAAACTGCAATCTAGATAAAGAGTAGACACAACTAATTGCACAAAATAACCGCCATGCAACTGAAATAGAGCACCACAAAGCCAACTAATCCAGAACACTACACTAGTGGCAACTGCACTGCGACCAAAGCTTGATCCAACCAATCGGAGTTCGCCGGCGAGCTCTTGTAGCTCGACAGCGGGAGTGGGCTCGGCAGGTAGAAAGGGAACTTTGGCGCTTGACGTGCCCGGCCATGGCGGAGCGCGCGCGGCGAAGCGCCGTTCCGGCACCGGCAAAGATCGCCGGCGTCGGAGGTTACATGGGGCTGCTGCTCTGCCTCGGGCTGCGGGATTTGCTTGGGCTTGCCGTGGCAGAGACCCATTGACCGGATCAAGAATAGGGGCGCTCTCAACAGCCCGAGGGCACTACAGTCATTTTCAGTGGCACAAAAAATAGAAAAGGAGAGAAAATGAGGAGAATCTCTTGAATCAAAAGAATTCGCAGTGACAGGGTTAAATTTTCAAAGGCGTGTAAATTGGGGGTTAAAAGTTGAGAGGCGCACGTATTCAGTGTCAAATATCCAAATTTCTCTTTCAAATCTCCATCCTCCTACGTGTACCCGAAACAAAGCCATATCATTTGCATCACTGTTCAAGTGATATGGAGTAGCAAGAATTCGCTTACAAACGTTTGGCCCGGCTTCAGCTTCATCTTCTTGTTAAAGTCAATGGAACATCTGTGACCTCTCAATTCTCAAATGACCCAAACGGCACGACCGCACGAGCATCCCATTTCCTTGTAGCCGCGTCAGATAGAGTTCATACGTACATCATATATCGTTTCCGCTTCTGCGTTGGCGTAATTGTTGGTGGCGCGTTCGCGATGAGTCTCCCCAACTGTCACTTCGGCCACCCCCCCCCCCCCAAATTTATAGCGCGCGCGCGCGGACGCCGTCGCTTCCCCTTCGCGCCAAAAAAAAAGAAAAAAACATAAAAACCTAGGTCTCCACTCCGCCTCCATGCGGCCGCCGCCGTCGTCCGTGGAGCGGCAGGTCGCGGAGATCGCGGACGAGCCCAACCGCGCTGCCGCGTACGCGCGCCTCCTCCACCTGCAGCGCGGCTGCGCCGACGACCCCTCCTCCGCCGCCGACCTCGCCGCCGCCTCCCCTTCCGCCATCCTCCCGCTCCTCATCCGCGATGCTGCTGCTGATGACGAGGAAGTTGCCGCCTCGGCCCTTAAGTGCCTCGGCTTCGAGCTCTACCACCCCGTCCTCGTCTCCACCATCTCAGGTAGTGGTGCTTCCCCATATCCGCATCCCGTGTGTTAAATGCGTAGTTTTGGTTGGGCTGAGTTTGGGTTAGTGAAGAAATTTAGGTGGAACCTATTCGATTCTGCGTGATTCATGCACAGTTTTAGACTTCCATCGTGTGATTTAGGTTCGTGCGACGAAGCCTACCGGGTGATTTTTACGTTTGATTGCAAAATAACTCCCGTAAACTGGACTTTAACCGTGTGATTTATCCGCAAAACTTGCACCTTGGCCTACACATATTAAGATACTGAGTTTGAACTCCACCGGCATGATTGTCAATTCGACATTTTGCAGGCTGTAACTCTGCATTCTACTGGTGCCCTGGAGATTGATTTAGATACTTTAATTAGGGCCGTTTTTCATTGTTCATACTGGCATGCCCTTGGTGCTAATACTATAACATCATGTCCTTCTGTGAGTCTGTCCGTCCATCTCCTTGTACGGTTGTAGGATTGTCCTCCATTAATATTCGGTTAATAAGCTATTGGGTCAAAATCCATTTTCCTCTGATCTAGCAGTATCTTGTCCACATATGGGCCCTTCTATGAAAATCGACAATTTTGATTCTGTCCTGTTAGGTATTCTGAGTACATGATGTTAGGATTGATAAACTTCCGTTTTTCGTACTTCATGCTTTTCAATAATCATTATCCATTTCTATCTCTTACCAGTTCATTGCCCCTCTCAACTTATTCAATGTGTTCATAGTCATACATGCCCTTGATACTGTTTGTTGGTTTGAAGGACAGTGATAATATTTATTTATTATTGTCCTGCAGGACAGATGGCTCAATTGGTATTGGATAGTTTGGTTCATCTGATCATGACTACTAGGATGAAGGTTAATTGCGCTTACTATTCTTCAGTTTTTAAGTGTTTCTGTTGTTCAATTTTAGTGTGGAGAATTCATCTATGTTCTTTCAGTAATTTGGTTCCTATGTTCTCCTTTTTAATTTGCTATTACAGGCTATTTGTAATCTGGGAGTTTGGTGCATTTCTGTTCAACAATTGGAGGCTTTGATTATAGAAGATAGAGTAACTCCCTTGCTGACTGCTATTGTTTATGCCCTTGACAATCCATTTGGTTCTTTGTCTACAACATTTGAGGCCGCTCAGGTTATTCTGCACACTTAAACAGTGCTCCATTTCATTACCTACCATTAGTTTGGTGAACACAGTAAATTAATCTGAGCATATGATTCTTGCATGAGTTTTTTTAGGAATTATGTCATAGTAACAGCAACAAAATAATTCATGTAAATGATTTCTTTGCAGCATGATGTGATGTCAGTGGCCAAATAATCAACATCTTTCACAGTTTTGTAATTGATAGAAGTTTACTTCAAACCCTGCAAAAACCATATAAATTAGAACATTTGTATAACTTTCCCTCCTGGACTAAATATTGCTAGGTTACTAATTAATAGATGCATTATCTCTCTTTTCTTGTGAAATTTAAGTGAATTTATTTATTTTGTATTCACATATACTCTTGCAGTGGCAACAGTGTTGCTTCAGAAATATGTCCATTTACAATATCTCTGCCATATTAGAGGTCATTACTCCTATATCTCATTTTTTCTCAATATGGTAGGACAATAAGTTGCTCATAGATTACCTCATTAGCTTTTTTTCCATGTCGGCTTCACACCAATTAGACAGTCATCTAAGTCAGAGAATTTTACTTGTTAATATGAGCACTTTTGGCCTGAGTATAAAGCATGTACTTGATTCTCCTTTCGTCTTGTTATGTATTACCTGCTAATACTACTTGAACTAACTCTGCTTGTGAAAACTCCTACTGAAGGCTACCATGAAACTTGTCAGTCAAAATCCGGAAAGAATGAGGGGCCTATCAAGCATATGGGTTCCACCGATATACCGAAGACTCTTAAGTGCTGATAAACCAGAAAGGGATATGGCGGAAAGATGCCTCACTAAAGTGTCATCCGTTGTTTTACCACCCCAGTTTCCTCTTTCTAAGGTAGCCGAAACATTGCTCTTATTGTGAATGTCTCACGAGCTACTTCTAATTGGTGATATATTATTGCCCTGGTTGTCACACATTACAGTACCCAGATTGTGTCTTTGGTAGCCATAAGCCCATAAGTGAGATCTCACATAACTTATTTGCCACCAACCACTTAGCACATTGACTTTGAAAATATTTTACATTGAGTTGGTACTGATATGCCCTGGAAGTTTCATAGGCAAACAAAAACCAACATTGTCCTACCTGTGTAGTACTGTGATGATTTGCAGTTCTATTTAGTATGAAATGATTATAGAAGCCATGCACCAAAGCACACTGAAAGTTATTAACATATTGATTTAGGCCAATGTATATCTGGCACTGGACAACAGTGCTTCAACGTTACGTTAATGTTTGGGTGGCATTTGACATGTGAATATTTACATAATTTTTGTGATCCCTAGATTTGTCTCATTAAATAGTGCTATCTCCCTGCAACTTCTCATGTTGCAATGCTGCCTGTGTTATTTACCAACCACTCGTATCATTTTACTTGCTAGTGTAATCCAATTTCTGGTCCTCTATTTATCGACAGCTTCTCAATCTAGTTTTACTCTGATGCTTTCTGTGTAGGCAGTAGCTTCAGACCTTGAGCAAAAGCTACTCTCTCGTATGATGAATATGCTTGATGATCCTTTAAAGAAAGTTCAAGCAGTGAGGTCATGGGGATGGTTCATATCCTTACTTGGCTCAAGTGCAGTGAGTGCTAGACCTCTACTTAATAAAATCCTTAAGGTCCCTGAGAAGATGTTCATTGATCCTGATCCACAAGTTCAGATTGCCACAATAGTGAGTTAAAATATTTTTTCTGAAGTAAAAATTGTTTTCTAGTAAGTCAAAATTCATTTCATTATAATATGATAATATTATCAGATTTACAGGGTACCTGGAGAAATTTGGTGGATGCATTTTTTGCTCCTCAGGCCTCAGAGACTATGGGTCAAGAGAAAATGGTTTCTCCCATTGAACCCAGAGCACGTGCAAGTGCTCAGCTGAAAAAGATAAGGCTAATTATGATACCTTTACGTCAAGTTCTGTTGAGAAGTCGTAATATTGCTTTGAGTTCTTCCTGTTTGAGCACATGGCATTACCTTCTATATAAACTTGGTGATTTGATAAACCATCTATCTATTCTGGAGGCTGCTTTTGTGCCGGTACTCAAAATAATTTTCTCCACTGGACTTGATAATGCGAACAAGCCACTCTGGTCATTTTGCATCAATCTGTTTCATGATTTTATTTCAGTAAAATTTAGACATATGGCCTCACCTGGAGAGTATTTGTGTATTCCACTGAATCAGAACTTGCTATCCCAATCTTGTATGCATCTCAAGGCCTTGTTGGATGTTCAGCATATAAAATGGTTACCATGGGATGTTACTTCCTTTGATTTTCAGTTGGAGATCCTTGGCTCAATTGTGAATCCAGAGCTACTTCAGAACATGACTCATGAAATGGCGGTGATTGTTATGGATTCTGCAACACAGATTTTTAGGCTGCTTCTACAGGGAGTTCGAGTTGACTGTAAAGCAAAGTTTGCTTATAACAACATCCAGATATGCATTACTAAAGCATGCCAGTTTGTAAAGAAGGTGTTTCTGGATCTTGTAGGAAAGCAAAACAGTGACAGTTGTGCAGTGTTAGTGCAATTTGGTCTTCAGTTTATGAAAGTTACTGCAGAAGAATTGGATCATTCATTGTTGGCTTCTGAAAAGTATGAGATATGCTTAGACATCGAACACATAAAGGAGATGCAATATGCAGAATGCAGTCCAAAGATATCTTATCCAGAAATCAGGCCACTTTCTTACATGGAGATGGTTTCTCCAGCAGTTTACATGACTGCAGTATCGCTGTCAATGGTAGCTCAGTTTACTGGAGAGCTGTCACATGGACATGCCGATCAATTAGCTTTAGTTTTCTGTTCATCTGATTTCCCGGAGAATTTTCATGCTGCTGTTGCTTTTTTGTATATGCAGATCTTGCGTCCAGTAGATAATAGACTAAGAATAAAATGGCTGATGGTGTGGAATAAAATTGCAAAGCGCTTGAATGAGCAAATTATCCCTTACTTGAAATTTAGCTTTGGTGCAAGTGGCCGCGATATACTCTATCAGTTCTTCTGTTATCCATTTTTCGCTTTCCTGTGCTCTGGGAGGATATCTACTCTTTGGAATGCTCAAAATAGTTCTGAGTCATACCTTCCTGTGGCACAAGACCTAGAGGAGGGACTGGTTAGTGAGGTTTATAGATCCCTTTGTGCAAACTCCAACTGCCGTTCAGAGGCTACTTACAAGGATTTCCTAGAGCGCTTTTATGAATATTTGATTAGCATAATTGATGAAAACATGTCCTCATTCCAAGCCAACCTTGAGTATTTCTCAGAGAAGAAATTTAAAAATATTACTATCCTTTCTGCTGTTGGCGAAGTAGTTATTGGACTATTAGAGAATGCCCGAATTTTGAACTATGCTAACCATGAGTTGAAAGAAACAAGTGAAGAGTCTGTTGGATGCGGACAACCTAACCTTTTCTTGAGTTGCTTGAAGCTTGTTAACAGGTGTGTTGAATTACAATTCTAGATGAAACATATGTAAAATGTCCTGCCTAACATTAGAAAAATGGAAACCATGGTGATGATTTCAAGCTGTTTCAATAATCTCCAACCATTTCATGATATATGCAGGTTTATGAGGCTGTCACGTTTTGGTTTCAAAGCAAATCCAGCTGAACAGCACCAAGTTACAAGCAGGTAAGTAACTGGATTTACAATAATTGCAATTTTGTAGGTTGATTTCAATGTCAGTAAGCTGCTTTTGGTTCTTTTTGTAATGTATCTCATTCCTTTCTTTTACTTTGGTTATGCTTCAGGTTTTTTTCATCTTTGTCTACTTTTGTTGGGCATCTTATATTGAAGAAAGACATTCTTCTACTATTTGAGGTTTGTGGCATCTTTCCAGTACAAACTACATGCGTAGTTGTTTATGTAACTTCATCTTTGTTATAATACAAGCACATAGACTTTATGCTAACTGCATGAAAAACATCACCTCGTCCTTGCAGATTATTGGGGATCAACTTACTGAATGGCTCTCTTTATCTGGCACACTGTACTCTGAAATGCAACAAGGAGAAACCATTGATAAGCTTGAGAAACTTTGGCTCAATACTGTCGACTGCCTGAAGATGAGCCAGCTCATCAGTGATGGTTCCTTTCTTCAAAAGCAGCATCTGCTTTTCCAAGCGGCAGTTGATCACCCACATTACCTCATTTCAGTTGCAACCATTTCAATTTGGAGAGCATTAAGATCTGGCAACACAAGCTTGCAGCACTCTGGATGCTCAGTGTCTAAGTTGGACAAGTTATTGATGGATAGAAGGAAGGGTCTTGATGCCTCCAGTGACGCTGACAGAGCCATTGCACTCGAAGAACTCGACATTTCAAGGAAGTTTGCATTGCCAACGTCGGAGAAAAGAATTATCACATCAAATTCAACTGAGCACACCGATAGGAATGGCGAATCTTCCAAGATCTCTGTGGGTATGGGGAAGAAGAGGCTGAAGATTATGAAGTACTCAACTAAGCCGAAGGAGCTTTGCAAAAATACGGTTCATAGTGGCGGTTTTAGCTCTAAGGCAGATACTGGTGCATTCTCACCGCACCATGTAGAAAGTAAAGTGTGTAGGAAACCAGAATTAATACTGGAAATGCTTAAGAGAAAGAGATAGTACCGTGTTAGACGAATTGTCCATGTAATAGTCATATTTATTATGCAATAATATCTATATATAATTATTCTGTACCATTATAATCTCGTCTTACTAAAATAAGTGGTGAAGATTTTTTTCCTCCCATTAATGAGACAATTTATTGGATATTTTAAGGGATTATATGGAAATTTCTAGATCTCAAAGTGAGTGGATTATAGCCATCCTATTGAAAGATCAACTTACCAATTAATTGCTACAATAATATGCTACGTCATTCGATGCTACGAACTTTAAACTACTACATTATCAAATAGGCCCATGACTTCATTTTTTTTAGCCAAAGGCTTTGACCGAGAATGCGCTGTGCATCCATCATGCATGAATCAATTTAGCATAATTTAATTGAGCAACCTGAACCACGCATTCAGTATAACTTAATTTCAATTTAGCATAATTTAATTGAGCAACTTAACCTCCCATTCAGTATGACTTAATCGGTCATCCATCATGTATGAACAATTCATAACTCAAACGATACATGGATGTAACAACGTTGCTAATAGTTCTAGATAACAAGATAAAATACATGGATGTAACAAAGTTGCTAACAGTTCTAGATAACTAGCAAAAAAGGGGAGAGGAGCAGCTCAGGCACTACACTACTAAATGCACAAGGCAGAAGGTAAATTGAGATTCAAGTCTTCATCAACACACTTCATTCTATCCTGGGCTTATGAGGTATCTTCTTCACCGGAAGTGGCCTAGTACTATTCACGATGATGAGCGACTCTATTCGTTGCTATATTGGACCTTCCCCCACCAGTTCATCCCCAGAAAGCTGAATGGACGAGTTAGTGCTCCCGAGCATGTCATCGCACGAATCCCCACACTAGAGAGGAACACTTCTGTTAGGAATCATGGTGACCCTAATACTCACAATAATACTTATGTTAGTGAAGCGATACACAGCCGGAGCTTAGGTAAAAATTGTTATTTGTAAAAGTTTTGAGGCAGAATCGAACACTTGCACAGACATACCTAAAGATGTAAAGAAAAGCAAGCTATAGCCATAAGGCAGGCGCAGCTAAAGTACAACCCCGATGGTTTGGTACGTAATTGGGATTATAATTCCGAGATAGCTCGAGAATTTTTAGTCCATTTAATTACCACACAAGATCTTTCTGTAAACTTTGGTGAGTCAAAAGTGTTTGAAAAGTACATTAGAACTGCTCATAATCCTAGATTTACTCACGTTTCTAGATCGACAACGACAAGAGATTATCTTAGTGTAGTTGCTCATTATATAAATGATGATTGGATATTGAAAAAGAGAATAATAGGTTTTAAACTAATTGATGTTGCACATATGAGTGAGAATATAGCATAATGTATTATCAAAGTCGTAGAAGATTGTGGTTTTACAAACAATTTTTTTGCAGTTACCCTGGACAATGCTATAGCAAATTCCACGGCAATAGATATTCTCACTCCGTTGTTTACTACATACACCAATCCTTCTTGCTACATCAACGATGCATCTGTCATATTATTAATCTTATTGTTAAATATAGTTAAAGAGGTTAGATCCATATATTCAACATTTTCGTGACATAATTTTTTGTAAATAATTCTAACCAACGAATTGCAGCATATAAGAACTACTATATTGTGATAGGTGTATGTCCATGAAAGTTTGGTACTTCGGTGTAAATATGCCAATAAGATAGAACTAAATTTATCTTATACTATAAAATATTGTACCCTATAAGCACACATTTTTTTATTTTTATCCACACACTATCACAGTCATGCTGGTAACACACTATTGACTTAGCAACACTAGTATATTACTGAGAAGTTATTAACATTTTCTGAAACTCTTTTATGAAATCACTGTTTTTTATTCGGAGTGTACTATCCAACATCTTCTTTAATTGTACATCATATTCTTACGATTGCGACTCACTTGAAAGCTAATAAAAATGACATAGTGTTACGAGAGGCTGTGTGTGCTATGAAAATTATATATTTAAAATATTGGAATGAGATTCTGTACCTCTACATATTTGCATTTATTCTAGATCTAAGAGCTAAAATTGTAGATTTCACTAATATTCTTTCACTTTATAGGTGAGGCTGTAGGGATCGATTATTATAACTATTTTTTTAGCTGTTCCTTCTAAATTGTCTGAAGTTTATATGAAAGTATGATCATAAGTTTTAGGGAGTTCATTTGCAATGATCTCCATTAGCACCTACCACAAGTAAGGAGATAAATACGGAGAGTAAAATCTTTAGTGCATCAAGATTCTCCGGAAGATCAAGCTCTACATCGTCAAGTGCTGGAGCAATCCATACCAGGGCTTATGGGGAACTATCAGCCTTTGTGTACAGCGGTCGCGTACCTCACCATGTAGAGGTCTTCAACATTTTAGAATGGTGGCACGAACACAAGTTAACATATCCGGTGTTATTTATATTAGTACGGGATGAGTTAGCCATTCATGTCTCGATGGTTTATTCTAAGTCTGCTTTCAATCTTTCTGAAAGAATATTGCAGGAGAGAAGAACAAGTCTCATGAGTGAGATGGTAGAAGTATTTCTCATATTGAAAGACTAGGAACAAACTGATGCACGAGCTCAACACTGCGTAGTGAATACAGAGTTAGAACATGCGTTCAACAATCTCTATCTAGACGATGGTAACACCAATGCTTCTTAGAGCATCCACGTATACATGGTATTTTTTCTGATTTTTTTACCTGTAATACTGAGTTATATGCTATACTCTTTTTTCTTTACTAAGGTTTTTTCAAGTTGAGTTTTTTACGTAGCAAAGTTTTCAACGAGCTAGTCATTTAAATATTAATAAAGCTCATTATTATATTTCTATAATTTAGTTTGTCATTTTCAAATTCCGCATTTTTTTAAAAAAATTTGAGCTTAAACAGCTATGTGTGCCTACCTGGTCTGTCGGGCTAAATAGACATGTACCAACTCGGCACGACATGAACGTCTGCTAGGTCATATCCGAACCACCGTATTGGTTCACGAGTATGATCTACTAGCCTCATAGGCGCGGCGGCACGCTGCGCCAGCCACCGTTTGTACCGAAGTAAAAGAGGCGATAATTCGTGAGGAGTTTTTTAAAAAAATCAAGGGCACATGTGTATTTTCAAAAAAGTCAAAAGTCTTTTTCGTAAAAAATCGAGAACCTGTACGTAACTAAACAAGGACCCGTACGTAATTTAGAAGACCTCGGGGCGCTATCCTGCAAGGTATACAAAATTTCGATGAAGTGGAGGGGTGTTTTCAAAAGAAAGTGTTTTAAAAAAAGCTGGCAGGGACCTTTTCGCGAGAACCAAGGACCTTTACGTAATTTCAGAAAAACACAGGGACTTTTTTGCAAAAAAGATCCCCCGACCGTACCGAGATTCCCCCGCCACGCGCCGGCCGAAGCACGCGCAGGGGCGACGTGGCGAGGCTCTCCGCGCGGCAATGCCCCGGGAAATAATGGCTTTAGATTTAGACTAACAGGCTAAATAGGTAGTTCCTAACTAGCCCATACCCGACCGTGCCGCCTCCCATTTGGACAGGTGGGCACGCTCTATACACGCCCCGAGAAGCCAAGCCCAACTGCTCAAGAGACCGGACTCGCAGTCGATCGCCTCCTTTGTGTCGAGAGATACTACTTTCCCACCGACGCGAGCGAGCGAAGCAACCGAAACCCTACGCCGATGTCGTCATCCGCCGCGCCGGCGGCGATGGTCGTGGACGACGCGGAGGACGACCAGCTGGCCTCCATGTCCACGGATGACATCGTCCGGGCCTCCCGCCTCCTTGACAACGAGATCCGCGTCCTCAAGGCAAGCCATGCACTCCTAACCCTAGATCCCCCTGGAGGTCTACCTCCACGGGAGCGAGGGATTTCGAATTTTTGGTGTTAGGGTTTTGGTTGGGTCTGGGCCTGATTGGTTGGTTTATTTGTCGACGCGCAGGACGAGCTGCAGCGGACGAACCTGGAGCTGGAGTCTTTCAAGGAGAAAATTAAGGAGAACCAGGAGAAGATTAAGCTCAACAAGCAGCTTCCCTATCTCGTCGGCAACATCGTTGAGGTAGAAATATATCCATCCAGTAGCGCCCGCTATTTCTTTTTTTTTCCTCCTAGATTGTTACATCGCATTTATTGGTGTGTTTAGCCGTCTCTTAGGTTAATCTGAGATCATGGGAAGTGAATAAGTGAAATAGGTTAAATTTTCTTGTGCGTTACTGGTGCTTTAGTATGGCATATTGGCATGGTTTGGTATAATTATAAGCTTCAGCATACTAGTAGAACTGGGTCTGATATCTTTTTATTCTGATTCTACTCAATATTATTTTGTAATTTATCTTAGCTCCTTGTGCGTAGAAAGGCCATAATTCTTTGTAAGAAATAACTTGTTCCTTTTGTTCTCTTGTAACTTTGCTTCTATTATTTCTGGTTGATTCCTTCCATTTGCTAGAAGGTAGTTCGTCTTTGCAGTAGTAATGCTTTAATTATTATGACTTTGATCAGTAACAACTGATCTGGTTAGGACTACTCATATTCAATAATGTTGGAACTTAATTACTGGTTTACTTCAGCGCCTCTTAACTTTGAAGACTTTCAAGGTTCAAACTGAGTTTGGATGGGTTCTTTTGGGCTGTGGCTTATGGCTTAAAATTTTGAATTCTGGTTGTTCGCGAGAGGCAGTACATAGAGAAAAATAGTCGTATACGATTTTGGCTAGTACAGATGAACTCAATACACTTTTTATTACAATTTTCCTATTGACCCTACCTTGAAAAAACACACCGTATAAAAGCTAGCTACTGTAGTCCGTACAAGCATAAGCCGGCTGAAAGTGATACTGAACCCAGCCTTTGTCTTGAGCAAATTAACATAAACTTGCATAATCCAGTAAACCTCTGATAGTTTTGTTGAGAATATGACCTATGGTGCAGTCAAGCATCGCAAATATTAAAAGACAATGCACTCCTATTTGACTTAGAGTACATTAAGGTGTATTCTAGATTTCTAGTAGCTGAAGTATGCAAATATACTGATACTGCACTCCCTCTTGCTTAGACAATGTGATAGCTTAGTGTTACTTCCAGAAATTGCTGCCTCCCTGTGCTTTAGCATTTGGTCAGAATATTCATGTAGCCTTTTATTTTGGAATAATTTGTGTATGGTCTACACACGTGGTTTCTATTTTTCTCAACTCTTTTAGATTTTGGAAATGAACCCTGAGGATGAAGCTGAGGAGGATGGTGCCAACATTGATTTAGACTCACAAAGGAAAGGAAAATGTGTTGTTCTGAAGACCTCCACCAGACAAGTAAGAAACTTATTCGTCTGTTCATTTGATTCCTAGCTCTTACATCATATGAATCAACTGCTTCTTTGTTCGCCAATTAGTTAAGTTTGATTACATAATGAAAAGCATCGAACATATTAGGTGTTGCCATGGCGGTTGAAGTCAGCTTTATGTTGGAATAGAATAGTTTGGGTGCAAAGATGGTGTCAAAGGAATGTAATTCCAAAGCACAATTTGTTGAAGCAAGTTTAATTGGTTGAAGTCTTACAAAAATAAACAGTTCTATACAACAATTGTATGTTTATCCAGCAAGAAGATTGTGCTCTCAATTAATGCCTTTGGTTTAGTGCAATAGTGTCTGCTTTGCATGTGTGGTATTGTGAATCCCTTATTGGCTCAACTGCTAACTTCCACAAATCTGCATGAATCATGTTTTAGATTCGTACTTAAAAGCAACAAACCGATTTATGAACTGCATTTTTTAAATCTCTTAAGCATGATTTTTAGTTCAAGAAAATAAGAAATCAAACTTATTGTGCAAAAAATTTTCTTTGTTTATATATTGATTGCAGACTATATTCCTTCCTGTGGTTGGGCTAGTTGACCCTGACAAGCTCAAGCCTGGTGATTTGGTTGGAGTCAACAAAGATAGCTACCTTATACTAGATACACTGCCTTCAGAGTATGATTCACGAGTAAAGGCAATGGAGGTGGATGAAAAACCCACTGAAGATTACAATGATATTGGAGGTCTTGAAAAGCAGGTAGTTTGCTGAATAAATGTTGGAAGTTTTTTAGTTTCTTATCTGGTAAATGGCAAGTTTATAACAAAATTGTTCCTTAGGGAATGTTAGCGTAATTTGCATCACTTCATACAACAAGAATGCAATGTTTCTGTGCTCATTTGCTTTTCTATTATCTCTTATCCTTTGCATCTTATGCTATTGATATAGATTCAAGAGCTTGTGGAGGCAATTGTGTTGCCCATGACGCACAAAGATCGGTTCCAAAAGCTGGGTATTCGTCCCCCAAAAGGAGTTCTTTTATATGGACCACCAGGAACTGGGAAGACATTGATGGCTCGTGCATGTGCTGCGCAAACCAATGCAACGTTCCTGAAATTGGCGGGTCCCCAACTCGTCCAAGTAATTATTTCACTTGAGAAGCTCCATTGTGTATCATTGTGTGGTTTCTTTTTGTATGACCATGTTAATACTGACAATTTCTTGTTTCTGTTTGTTCATTCCTGGAGTTTTCTCTACAATAGCAAATACATGTCTTCACCAAGTCCTCCATATGGTCGCATTTCTATGTGTGCATGAATGATTATTTTCTTATTTTGAGTTGTCACTTTACAAAATGTGCAAGCCCATTGCTGGCATGCTCTATATTTACTGTGTTGATCTAAAAGAGAGTTTGTTGGGGATAGCTATGGTACATACAACTTTTTTACAAAAAGTTTTTACACATTTTACTACCACAACATTCTTTCCATTCCCCACCACTCCTCTTGTAGGGTGATTAGTGGATTGTGGGAAAAGTGGTATATAAAGTGCATAAAACACATACACATCTACCGTAGTCACTCTCAAGTTTATTTACTGCATAAAAGATCTAGAAAAACCAATTTTTCTAAATGGAAGAACATCTTTTTTCTTGTGAAGCATCAGATTTTTCAGCATAACATGTTTCTTGTAATGTGGCTGTCTGGTTCCTAGAGCAAAACTTTTCTAATGTTAAGATTCTCAAAAACTAGTTCTTAAATGTCTCGATGCCTTCTGGACATAGATACAAATGTGTGTTGTTTACGTGCTAAGGTAGAATATATGTTCCTGAATCTCTAAGTAAGCATCTTTTGCATATAATAATATAATATTGTTATTGTCCCGACCAGTGGTTTTCATTTTTCTGTCATTCAAGAGTTTTAATTCGTTAGGTTTTGTGTTAAAGTTTTGTCAGTTCTATGACGCTTCTGATGTTTTGATTCAGGAGTTTGTCTATCATCTATTGCCTCATTATTTTCTTCAATGTATGTATTCTATGTATTGAAACAAAAGTTACATTGTTAGTGGTATGGTAAAATGTCTATTTGGTTTAATTCCATTTGATCTGTCATCATTCAAGAATCAGATATGAAATGTTGCCCAGTCATGCATAAGTCTATTTTATTTATTCTGTAGTTTTCTTGGATATAGTTTCTAGTAGAGGCATAACGATGTTCTTGTGGGCTTGTTCAGATGTTCATTGGTGATGGAGCCAAGCTTGTGCGGGATGCTTTTCAGCTTGCGAAAGAGAAATCTCCTTGCATCATTTTTATTGATGAGATTGATGCAATTGGGACCAAGAGGTTTGACAGGTACGTCCTGTATGATGATTGTACCCAGTACTTGGTTTTTATTCTTGCATTATTTTAGGTTGATGGTTTTACTTTGATGAAGACATGTTAATTTTCTGCATAAGACTGCAAAAGCTAGAATTTTCAGCGGCCTTTTAATTTAGTCTAAACAAAACAGTCTTATATTGGAAAATGGTAACATGCATTTCTGCTGTATGGTGACAACAAGTTTGCTTCATTTCATGACAGTGAAGTTAGTGGTGATAGAGAAGTTCAGCGGACTATGTTGGAATTGCTGAATCAACTGGATGGATTTAGCAGCGATGAGAGAATAAAGGTTAGGGTGTGTTAATATTTGTTTCTCGGTTGTATGCTGCTATGCATCTCCTAATTGTTCCTGCCCTGATGGTTTGGTTGAGCTTTTCAATTTGCTGCTCGTTCCTGCCCTGATGGTCTGGTTGATCTTTTCAATTTGCTGATCTAATTAAAGAATGGATGGTGTTGCCTTGCAAATGGAGAAGCCAAATGCATGCATATGTTGCTTTCACGAACACGACGTATCACCATTGACAATTACATTTTTAAATGGTTGCACCAGATATACTTGAACATTAGTTGTGTTGCCATAATTTTATTGAGCTTCTGAAATTGCATATAGCAGTACCTTTTTGCTAGCAATACTTCGAATCTATTTTAGAAGTTAGTTTATCAGTGTTTTTTAATAATCTCATCCACTTGATGGTGTATTGTTGGTTAACTTGCAGGTCATAGCTGCAACAAACCGTGCAGACATCCTTGATCCTGCGCTGATGAGGTCTGGTCGTTTGGACCGAAAGATCGAGTTTCCTCATCCTTCTGAAGAAGCAAGAGCTAGAATCTTGCAAGTAGGTTTCCAGAACTTGTGTCTAATTTGCCGAAGTTTGTTCGTCTGTTTGCTTTACTCAGTGAATCATGGTTTAACTAATGTGTTGTGTATGGTGTTCTGTAGATTCACTCGAGAAAAATGAATGTAAATCCAGATGTGAATTTTGAAGAGTTGGCTCGCTCAACAGATGATTTTAATGGAGCACAGCTGAAGGCTGTTTGTGTAGAAGCTGGTATGCTCGCGCTACGGCGAGATGCTACAGAGGTGTGACTTCCTGTTCATTCTCGTAATTCCATGATATGTGCTTTTTATGGTTATGGAAGCACAACAACAATCCATAGCTGGAAGACGGCAATGCTGGCAAAAGTAAAATAAATGAGTGGTATGCTAGTTATCACTTATCAGGGTGCAACCTGACCAGCTTTCAGTGAGGAAAGATCCAGGAGTGTTTGGTTTCCAATCTCAATTTTTTTAGATACTGACCATGTTGTTTTGACGGTTTTCAAAAGCCCCCTCGTTCTAGAACCTTTTGAACTGGTGGTTTGGACCAGATCGTTAGTATTGTTAAGACGTGACAGGTGGACTAAGTAAAGCTAAAATGGGAATGTTAGCAAAATTGGCTAGATATCACAGGGCTCTTAAGTTAAACGCTGCCTACTCAAAATCTGCCCTGAGTCATCGTTCGTGTTCTTGTGATATCACTTGCGGTATCGCTCAAGTAGCATTCTGCTTCTAGCCTCGTGTTGCTTTGTCCTTGCAAATTATATCATGGTTTATGGTTTCTGCTCACAGAAAATAGTTTTTACAAGGCAAATTTATGTGATGATTGGCCTTGCACGTAACCCAAACTAGATTGCAATATTTCCTCAGCATGTTTCTTTCTGGCAGTACCATCACAGGAAATTGTGGTGCTCTACTTTGCATTTTTTAGATGAGCTTTATGTTGTGATTATTGTTGATCACCGTTTGTGGCTTCTGACCTTGATCGTTTCTTGCGCAGGTGACGCATGAGGATTTCAATGAAGGGATTATCCAAGTGCAGGCCAAGAAAAAGTCGAGCTTAAACTACTACGCTTAATAAATTATGCTAGAAATTGTCAGGACCCTGTAGTTGTTTGTAACAGTACTGTTTGGATAATCTAAGATATGGTTTTACGTTTGATTTGAGATGTAAGTTTTAACACTGTCAGATCTTTACATCAGCAGACGAAACAAAAATGTTTGCTTATTTACCATGAATGTTGGACGAGAAATGAATTAAATGATACAGGGGGCACCCACGTTGTATTGGCTTCGACACCGTGAGTTTGTGCATGTACGGTTCAATGAAGCGAATAAGCGGCACAGCCTCGTGTAAGTTTTTTTCCTCGTGTGGATGCAATGTAGAAATCTGGAATTTCTGAAGATGCAATTTGCCCCATGGAATGTGAGATTGCTGAGAAAGCGATCCTTCGGTTTAAGAATGCCATCTTGTGCAGGAATTTTAGGGGACTGGGTTCACATGGGTAATGGCGTAATGCTGTGGCTTCTATTATAATTTTGCATGCTATTACTCTATTAGTCATGATCGCCATGGACTCCTGAGGCATGAAAAGAAGGCACCAAACATGTCCAAATTATACATCAGGTCAGGCAATCATGAACTTCACTTGCGAGACTCGTGAAATGAAATGCATTATATGTCCATATGCATGTGGTGGTAATGTAGTATACATATTACATATAAATCGTGATAGCTAATTTAATTCAAGCATGTGAACTGATACAACTGAAGGTCCTGAACATGCAGTGCAGTGACACAGATATGTAATGGGAATCCATCAATTCATCATTTCTTATTGCAATGTTCATAGTTCATACAAACAAACTTGCGAAATTAAAACACCGAACAAATACTAAGATGAAACACCAACATGAAATGAGAACAGAGATGTTTGATATTGCAATGTTCAGAGAAACGAAACTGTCGGCTTCCCAACACTACTATTTGAACAGTTGAGCCACATTGTCTCCAACGAGGTTTCCAAATTCCGGAGGCCAAACCACACCTCCTAGTACATGCTGCCCATCCATTGCTGAGGAAGAGAAGCTCCATGACCAGCAGCCACGAAGCTCCCTGCCCCTTCCGTCGGAGCAGCAGAAACCATCACCTGCTCACTCCATGCCTGACTGGCCTGAGGGCCTAGCAAAGGCGGCTGAGGAAGAGAAGCTCCATGGCCAGCAGCCACGAAGGTCCCTGCCCCTAGACGTCCTGATCCTCATAGAAATCGAAGCACTCCTCTGGGCAATAGAATTAAGCAAGAGTGAGTACAAAAATATACTCCACAAGTTACACGGGAAATACAATATTAATGTAAGGATAACAAATGAATGCATAATAGGGTTATTTGAGCGTAAAACTATATTGAAATAAATATAGTAAATAAATATAAAATTACTGAATTTAATATAATAAGTGAAAACAACATTTTAATCAAATAATATCTAGACCATCTTTTTCAAAATATCTTATTATCTGTTATTTTAATTAGTTTTTGGATAACAAAGTCTAATCTGTGAAAAACTTTACTCGATATGCCCATGACTGTGGGCACGACTATTCAAAATAGTTTATATACTCTGTAGAGGTGGTACAACTTTATCTACAAGACATGATCATCTCATATTGCCATCATCTCATATTACCACAAGTTTAGCACAATCCTTGGGTGTGCGGTAGAGAGATCATGACAAGACCTTTATAATGCGAGTCGTCAACGTTGTTACATCTTACTAAGGTTTTACCATAACATAGAATCTACTAAATTAGGTCCCTCTTGTGCCGTGGGAGACTTCTCTAGCCTATGCCATGCACAGATTCAACTTATAGCGGGACTAAGGTTGGAACTTATAAATTAGTTAGTCAGATCTGTCACATGCCAAATTTGTGGTAATATGGTATGGCTTTGTAGTAGTAGCTCACAGACTAATTCTTAATTGATTTAGGCAGCCTTTTCATATACCCCTTGTGCCACCGAATACCTACCACCTAACTATTTGCCTAAGTTATTTTTATATTTTATTTTTAAATTTTTCATACACTTTCTTGACTCACCATATTCAAGAGTACATTTTAATAATCATTATTTTATGTAAAATAGTTATCTCAAGCCAAGGGCTATTTCTAAGCATGTCTAAGCGGGACTACAAAATTTTTCAGCTAATACTAATGTACTAACTAGAGTTTTATTTTAAAGTGACAAGGTATTTAGGTGATCAATATCAAATGTTGTGATAAAAAATAGGTGTTAACTATGCCTTCAAAACTATAATTTAAATACATTAAGTAAATATATGCATGCAGAATAATTTAAAATAATATAATTTTATTTGCAAACTCGAATCAACATGTTCAAGATGTGTAACTTGCCTTACTTAATGAATTGGTGAGAATATTCACTGAGGCAGTACTCATTGGACACATCGCAGTCTACATGTGAAAATAGCAAGGAAAAACTAAATTTAAATAAAATCTAAAAATTATAAAATATTTACTGGGAGGTAGAATATGAATTTAGGAATTTGAATATCTTGATCCGGAGTTCGGACGGTGGATAATGGGTCATCGGAAGTTTTGCGGTGGAGAAAATGCTGAAAATGGAGGAGGAAATATTTCGAGGAATATTTCATCCTGTTGAAATTGGAAAAAAGCAAAAAGGGTTAACTTGTGGGCCATCCTTGTAAGTGAGAGAGAGAGAGAGGGGAGGAGGAAATCAGGCACAAAACAGAGCATTGTTAGCGCGTGCAGCGCACGATGGCGCCGGTGAGGACAAGTGCGGGAGGCGAGGGGCAATAAGGAAAATGGATTGTTGGAAACCCGAAGAACACATCACAGCACGGCGCCGGGCGGCGACCAGGGGCGGGCTGCAGTTTCCACGTGGAAATATCACGAGCACGGGCTTAGCGTGTGGAATGTTTCCATGTGGAGTAAGCTGATGAGCCTATCTTCCCCAGAAGGACTTGCTAATCAACGTCTCCGGAGCTGCTCCAGGAATAGTCAGTCACTCGTGACTCACTTCTCACTGATGAGGAATGGAAAGAGAAAACAGTTCTTAATTCAATAGCTGATGACTACTGTTTGTAGCACCAATGCTTTCTTTCGCCTCGAGGGCGTTCTAGAGGGAACATTTTCAGTAGTATATCCTAGGATGGCACCAATATGCTTTTGCCTCCTCACGATGCCCGAGCTGCCGTAGATATGGCTTATCACAGTATTTATCTTCCAATTCAACAAAATTCAGGCATGAGTGCTATTTCCACTCTGTAAAGAGATCCGAGTACAACTAATATTTGTCTAGGATTTCCTGGGCACTCTGCTCATTAGATGGTATCTGCTACATGAATGTTTACTTGCAAGTTGTTTTCCTGGATTTTTTTGAAGGGATATCATATGGTTACTCTACTATCATTTGTTCTTGTGATGTTCAGATATGAATGTGATCCAGTCATGCAGGTGACAGGCTTTGTGATGTTTAGATATGAATCTTTTATTGCTGCTGCTATGCACCAGTTTGTATATCATCACTAGTAGCGGGACGTGCTAACTTTGCTTCCATTCAAGACAATGTACTGTGGTCGAGACTAAAACATAGTCCAGGACAAAGTTCTAAAATCTGGTACCAGCCTAAATCCCTGCGGGGGCCGGTACCGATTCCCAGTTGGTTACGAGAAAAACTGGAGAAAACTCGATCAAATTTTAAGTTTTGAAATTTAAATTTGAAACTGGTAACTAAAAAAAACTGGCCGGTTACCTCCCAAAAAAGGGAGAAACCGCTAAAAAAAAGGAAAAAACCGCTAGAAAACCAGAAAACACAAGAAAAAAATAAATTTGGAATGTTTCAAAGTATATTTAGCTCATATAATAGGTTATCTAGTACAAAAAAGTTTAAACCAGTCTAGGAGGTGTATTACATAGTCACAAAAGACACAATTATAAATGTACTTCGAAAAAATTGATGGTTTTATATTTCTTGTTACCCATCATAAAATTTAGTTACCGACCGGTAATTACCGGCTTCCGAACCCCGGTCGATGACAGTTTCTAATCGTGAGTATATATTTATGCGCGTATAACTCTAGCAGAAGATAGTACCATCAGAATTAGGACATGTGCAATTGGAACGGATTGTTGAATTCTCGAGTATCTCAGTTGGTTGAAGCAATTCTAGAATCCCTTTTTATATTATTTTAAACTAAGTAATCCCTTTCTAATCACATAAAATGAATCGGACTCGGATATGCATTGAAAATACACACAAATAACCAAACTAATTTCCTCCCTTTAATGAAATAAAGCACAAAGCTTTTACGTGTTCTAAAAACAATAACTAAACTAACCACACTGGTCATCAACCAAATAAACTAGCAGCAGAAGCGCAGCGTCACGCCGTACTAGCTACCGTGTGGACCGAAACAAAAGAGTCGATAGTTTATGGGAAGGATTTTCTAGAAAAATCAAAGATATATACATAATTTGTAAAAAACTAAGGATCTGTATGTAATTATGAAAAACTAGAGAGCTTTATCCTATAAAAGAAGGGTCTCTTTGAAAAAGCTGAGGACCCATATATAATTTTAGAAAAGTGAAGGGGATTTTGTGAAAAAGCTGATGTGAAGGAGACTTCTGCATAACCCAAGGATCCGTACGCAATTTTTTTTAAAAAATAGAGGGCCTTTTCGTAAAAAAGATGTCATTGGATGGTCTCCCCAGACCGTCGGCTTGAATCCGGGGTATAATATAGGGAGTATTCCTGGCATAGTTAGGAGGAAGCCCAAACGGTTCCATGGTCCAAATCGTACGTTCTTTTTCCTAGGGACTTATCTGTAATATGTGGAACTGGTGTGCACTTTTGAGCCTTAGACCGGAGTGCTTTATTTCACATTATAATTTTTTAAAAGCCAGCGGCTGTGTGAATATGTAATGTGGGCAATTGTTAGCGTCAGTGCAGTGTGAATGCGTGCACAGCATGTATTAGCCATCCTGCTTACGAAACACAATTTGAAATCTTTAAAACTACTACTCATCAGGGGCTCCATCTCGAGTTGCGACTGATGTACGCCCATGACGTTCCAACTTGACACCATCGTTTGGGTTGGATTTCTCGAATATCCTCGTTGGTTGGTAAATATGCGCATCACATACTATGTCCTCTTTTTCTTTGGAAGGAAATAAAGCCCATTAAGGGCCTAACCACATTTAATTAGAGGCAAAAGATGATGCATCCCAATGACAGTTACAAGACAGGACAACATAAAGTAAAAAAAATTACAAATAGATCCTTTTTAAAGAACATCTATAGCTTCGCCAGAGTTGGAGTGTAACGGCGATGAGCAAGATGGAGAGCTGCCAGAGATTGTGGACACAGCCAGTAATGTCCTTGTAGTAGAAGCTTTGCTGGAGATGCAGATTTTGGCCGTCAAGACCTTTTCTCTGACTTCGCACGGAGATTGGGATGATGGATTTTGGCCGGCAAGACCTTTTCTTTGATTTCACACGAAGATTGGAGTGATGGTCGGCTGGACCTTCTCAAAAAAATTCGCCAGAGTAGTTCTTAGTGACGGCCAACGATAACCTTGGCAAGGAAGTAGGAGGCATAGGTCGTAATCATGAGATTGTCGTAAGCCTACCTGGAGAGACCTACCTCCTCTGCAGCTGCCATGGACTCTCGAGGAGGTATGCAATCGATGTGATTTTAGTTGAGGTCAGCGAGTAGTCAACACTAAGTATGTCGCCACAGCCTTGAATCGGCCAGATTTGAGTAACATTTGTTTAGGTTGGTCATGGTATTTGAGTGCATTGCTAGTGAAACAGGGGAGGAGGAATATGGTGATTAACACCTGCAAAGGCACCACGTCTACACTACAAAGGGAAGTAACTAGAAGGGGAGAGCTGAAGATTGCTTACGCTGAGGGAACAAACCGTCATCAAATAGCAATGGAGGTGACCACCGAGCGGCGACAGATGGTGACAAGCAAAAGAAGCTCTCGAATCTATACAAAACCGAAAGAAAACCAACCTAATAGCTATATCGAGGTGGGACCCTCTCCCTATCACCGCCGACAACGCTGCCGGAGAGGAAATAGGGAGGGGGCCGGCTGGATTAGAGAAGAAGAGGCTAGAGAGGGAGAAGGGGGGAGTCTGATGGAGAATGAGAGAAAAGGTCGAGTCCGTGTCCTCTTGGCTCCTGCACACGACAATCGACGCTGGGCTACCGGTGCGGCAGCGGCTAGCATGGCAGTGACGCACCGCACGGGTGTGGAGGGGTGAGATGGCTCACCCCGACACGCACAGTGTGACCCCGCGTGCGGCGTGGACAAAATAGAATAGACGGCGGCGGAGCGACCGCGTGCGCGGGATGGGATCTGGCTTTCGAGGGATGCGCGGGCCATGGCTGCCACGCCGTCGTCAATCTGTACGCTACGCCGCGCCGTGGGTGGGTGGGGGAGCGGGAGGCGCGCGCACCACGGCGGCGCCAGCCTGTGCGCCGCGTGGGAGGAAGACAGCGCGGGCGTGCTTAGGAGGGCGGCCAGCGGCAGGTCAGCATCCGATTTCGCCTGGATGATGAGAACCGCCGGCCGAGCGATCCTGCTCCTGCTCTAGAAACAACACGTTTCAAGACAAACAATCTCCTGTCAGCTTCGACAGTTAACATTAGACTGTAGAGTAGTACTGCCCGGAACATATTATCGGATGTTAAGTAGTGTAGTACAGGTAACTGAGCTCATGTACAGCCGCAAGAGCAGTACTATCTACGGAATAAACACGACATGAATACCGAGTTCTTTCAGAGCGACGCGTTAGCCATAAACCACAAGGTCCGCAGCATGCAGGCGCAGCTACTGCAGTGTGTAAAGAGCAATGAACACTGATATTGTTGCTAGGTTCGTATAGTCGTACAAATTCCAAAAGGCAGGTTTATGGGGCAAAGATTACACATCTTTCATAGAGCATTCACAATAAACACGGCACAATTACACGATAAATAGCAAGCTTCCTTCCAATTGCAATGGTATTGCAATAGTTGCTCTGTTGCTCCCCTGGAGGGAAACAAGCCAAATACAAGCACACCACAAGAGTGGATGAGCAGATCATACCTTATCGGATACAAGTTGGTAATGTGAAGCCATGGCACACGAAGACAAGCACGACGTATATGATTACCAGGAGTAGGAATATCAATGCGGCCCTGCAAAACAGAAAAGGAAAAGCTATGTTTATTGCAGATGAAGGGCACAAACAGCAGTCAAGTAAACAAAACATCATACAAAGAGTTCGCCAACATAGAGAATTTTGTAATCTGTTGGTTAAGGTATACACCCTTCATATATATTCAATATTCTGAAGTGTAAGCCATGTCAGAACGCTGCTTGGCATAATAAAAACGAGAGACAGATTAAACCTATGCTTGAAATTCATAGAGTACAATCTCCAAACTTTGCTTCGGACTGAGGATAATCAATGTTTGAATCTTTGTTGCTGAGACTACAATTGACAGAACTAACAAGACAAGTACATGGATGCAAAATTATGCATAACAACTAAAATAATAATAATTGATGGCCTAAGGTCAGTATTTATTGCACAAAATTACAGGTCTCAATAATTATAGATTGAGGTGAATATATATCAAGGAACACAATTAAGCCAGTTTCATGGTGGATATAAAAGTTCAGTGTAAAGAAGTTCATGAACCGAAACAATAGTACTTATGGAAGCAAACAGAAAAGGAAACACCAAGATACAAGCTAAAATGCGGTATCAAAGAATTTTTAGTAGGAAGCATGCATACGTGAGTTTAACATTTCTCCACCAAACAGTATTTCTGAAACGGCGAGCTTGTCGTTTAAATCGAACTGTATTTCCTTGCATATTTGAAGTCTTGTCAACCAGCAGTTCCAAACGATCGCCTCTTTCAAGGACTTTATCAATATTATCAATCATAACACTACGGACCTGCAAGAAAATAATAAGCAGTAAATAACATTTTGAATACTAGTTCAATTACTCCATGCATGAATCCATGATCATTCCACTTTTAGTTTACAAGATCGGAAAACACAGCATGTGCTTATTTTTAAGTTGAAGATGAAATGTTTTGCAGGATTGTGCTCCAGAAAATACATGTGAATTGGCATGTTTTGGATGCAAGTCATGTTCACACAAGAACAATTGAAAAAAAAGGTGAATACTTGATTGATTTCGCCTCTCATGCGGTTTATTCTATCTGCATTAGGGTCATTTGAATAGTAGTCCATTTGTTGGCTCAAGACCCTTGAAAACTCATCATTCATCGCATAAGCAAGAGCTGTCAGTGCAGCACGACCATATGCCTTCACAAATCTTCCATGAATATCCTCAAGGAACGCAAAGGGGATTCTCCCTGCAATAAAACGAAGCTAATAAGCCGTTGTTAAGCAATTAAGTCGTTGTTAAGCAATTCACATCACAAGAGAGGCACAACAAGCCATGCTGAGACAAAATTCTAGGTTGACCTTTAGTTGATACTTAATGTTAAAGATGTGGTTTGCACAAACGCAAGGCACACACTAATGCTTAGGGCAAACTCTCAGGCACACAAAATAGAACAAATTTGCTCTTGGTTTCCGCAAATCACTCTCAGCAGGAGCTAGACTATATAGCCTTAGCTCTGGTTTACTGGCCTAAATAGTACTGTACTAGCACTTTTGCAGCATCAAAAGCGTTTGATCCCAAAGTCATCAGCTGCAAAACTCGGGCAGCCAGTCCAAAAGCTCAACTTGTCCACTTCCAATCTAATCTATTGTCAGATGACAACTGGCTAGCTCTAACTCAATCCGACTGCATCTCCCCGGTCTGCCCCGATCTACCAATCCCCTGAGGCCACCCTGCATGCAGCAACAGACAACGGAGAAGCACATACTGACAAACCCCCAATTAACTCCTCCGGATCTCTAAGATTCCGCCCGCCTATGGAGCCCGAACACCAACCAAGTTCAAAAATTCGCCCCTCCGATCGTTCCAAGAAACGCGCGGTACGGAGCAGTGCGACAGAGAGCGCGCGCGGAATAGGAGCAACAAGGGGAGGGAAGAGGGGGGAGGGGGTTCTTACGTCCGGCTGCGTCGTCGGCCATGCAGAGCGCGGTGATGCCGTCGGTGCGCTTAGCGTGGAAGACGTAGCGGTCCTGGGTGTAGGAGACGTGGCTATCGGCGCCGCCGTCAGGGAGGCGCTCGAGGACCTGCCGCGCGACGGCGCCGGCGTTGGTCGCCGCGGCGCTGTGCTCCGCCAGCACCACCGTGCCCCGCGCCACCAGCGCGTACAGGATCGCCATCCCCGTCCTCGGTCCTCCTCCCCCTCCGCCGCGTGGACTCCTCCTCGGGATCGGGGAGGAAGGAGAAGGTTAATAGGAGGACGGCTGCGGGAAAGGGAAGGGGAAAAGAAGAGAAAAGGGTGGGTTATGATCTGGCATCGCGGGGACAGGTTGGCCTGTGGGAAGGGAAGGCTAGTTGGCAACGGGGTGGCGAGATGGTATCGTTGTTTAATTGGCGGCGGGGCCCGCCTCGGCCGTCTTTTGATTTTGAGCTGAGCTGAGCTGTTGTGTTTGGGCGCGGCTGGCTGGTTTGGGTTGCTGACGATAGCGGTCGTTTCGGTTTGGGAGACGGAGCCGGCCTCGTGCCGCGGGCTCGCGCGCGGCTGGGTTGGACGTTTGGTCGGTTTCGTTCCCGACCGCACCAGCTGCACACGGTATCACATCTGGCCTATGCCACGTTGTTTTTAGCTTTTAAATAAGATGGTTTTTTTAAACGAATTTTGCTTTTCTAAATAGCTTTCAGAGCCTGTCTATATGTGAATGTCAACTTCAATATCTTCACCATTCTTCTTCGTTTCAAAAAACGCAAACAAAATTCATCAACCTTAGCCTAAAAGAACATGCCCTATAGCCCTGTTCAAATGGGATGTAGCTTTTTTACTTTTGGCTGTAATGGCACTGTAACGGCTGCAAGAAGCTACGACTGAAGCTAGAGGTGTTCGACTGAAGCTAGAGGTGTTCAATTCGGTGGTTGACTTTTTGCTGCACTGATTTTCGAAGCATTGTATTAGACAAGTAAGGATGTCGCATGTAACAAAAAAAATCAATGGAAGTTGTGGCCATGTTCACGTACAAAGGTACTTACAGAAAATTGTACGTGCCAAGTTGACATTTGTAATGTACATAGAAGTGTAATAATAACAACATATACGTCAAGCCAACAACAACGCAGCAATCGAGTCCCTACGATGTCCATATCTGTAGCCTCCCCTCAATTTGCCACTTCGTTTGCAAGGTCTTATGCTTGACCTGCATCCTGTAATTCACAATCAGAATGAAATTGTGTAATACCATCATTGCAACAATTATGGCCATTTGTTTCTATGTGGTGTAGCTAGGGATGTTGTCTAGGATACGCCACTTCTTCTTACACATGTCAAATGCCTACTCGACTATATTGCAGAGGGAGGAATGATAGAAGTCGAATATCTCTTGCATCCCATCAGGTTAATTGTTATTCTAGAACTTTGAAATATGGTACCTATAGTTCCAATAAGGAGCGAGGTATCCCGACTTGTTCGGATAGCCAAAGTCCATGATGTAGTACTTCCCTGCATGAACCATGTAAGAGGTGTCAACATTTGTGGTTACTATTAAAAAGGACAAAACATATTGCACAATGCAAAGTTGTACCTGTAGGTGGGATAAGGAACCGGTCTTTATATTTCGCGAGAGTTTCCTGCAGCACGTGTGTGTCGTGTATAGATCTGGGCTATCCAACGTACACAAAAGTGAAGTAGGCACCGAAATCGCATACCACGAGGACAATCTAACTGGAGTACTTGTGCCTGCTCAAAATGCCTAATACGCTCAGCAAATAAGACTGTAACTTGCATATGGGTCCCTTCGATTGCCCTAGTACAGTTATGGAAGTGAGAATGGAACCTCTACTGCACGGTCTGAAAAGTGGGGTCAAGTGGTGCAATGTTTGCACCACCAATCTATTTCACACACTTAAGCACGTGTCTAAACGTTCTGTTGATAGTTCATGCCCCTACTACGCTATCTTCACCACCTGCCCCTACTACGCCCATCCCTGCACGAAGCGATCAATGCATGGAGGAACTAGTTCCCGAACAACATCAATATCAGAGTAAGCAAAAATTTTAACAAGAACAGGGAACTGAACAATACCATACAATTATGAGAAAACAACTCAAATTCGAAACAATAGACCATGACAGTACAATGCATGACATGACAATTAGTGAAGTCTAAAATGCAGTGTGAGAAATAACTCAAGTTAACAATGAAAACAGGATGTGCAACATGGAATGGTAGCACAAACATGGACCACTCAAGCAATCTCAGTGTATCTCAAGGGATGTTCTTCATGCGTTCCCATGTCCGCCTGATCCACCGGAGCCGTCCCTCATCTGTTTTCATTGCCACGAAGTTGTTGCAGTATTCTTTCTTCATAAATAGTTGACTAGCGTAGTAGTGCTCGTTGGTGTCCTCCCCAGCCTTGGCCTCCTCAATGATAACCTCTCCTCCCGCGCTGGGTCATGCATGGGGAAGCTCACACACATACCGGATGCACTAGTAGTAGTGGTATGCGTCTTCTCATGCAGATCGATGAGGTGTTTCAGTTTGGCATTATGATTAATTGCCTTAGCCTTCTTGTTGTCACTATAGGGAGATAAGGAGACCCACTGGCTGTGGATGTCCTTGTCTCCCTATAGTCTGTGGATGCATTGTCAAGAAAAAAGGAAAACACTCAAGAGGAGTTGAATGCGATCACCACCTTAACACCTGATTGGGTAGAAGATGTCAAACTCAGTTATGAGCATGATCCTCGCTGCGCAGTCCTGTTAAAGAAGATGCAAACTAGTGGACTGGAAGGAAATCTCTACACTTTGGAGGCTAGTATATTCTGATATAAGAAGAATATATGTGGGGGAAAAGACTGACTTTCGGCGATAGATATTGTAGACCTTCCATGGTTCATCCATTGGGGGACATTCCAGCCAAAGAGCTACATATCGCAGGATTAAAAGGAGTTCCTATTGACCGAAGCTTAAACAACATGTGAAAAAATTTGTGGCGAAATGCCCGGTTTGCCAAGTCAGTAAATATGAGAATATTCATTCCTCTGGACTACTAGATCCCTTAGAAATCCCTGACATAGCTTGGACCCACATTTTAATGGATTTTATCGAAGGGTTACCAAAATCAAAAGGGAAGGAAGTTATTCTGTAGTGGTGGACCGATTAACCAAATATGCACACTTTATAGCCATGTCACACCCATATATTGTGTAACAAGTCATACAACTGTTTATGGACAATATTTTCAAGTTACATGGAATGCCTATGGCTATAATCTCGGGTAGAGATAGAATCTTCACAAGCAAACTTTATCAGGAATTATTTAATACTCTAAAGGTTTCTTTGAGGTTCAGTTCTGCATATCACCCGCAATTAGATGGCCAAACTGAGCCGGTGAATCAATGTATTGAAGCATATCTTCGAAGCATGACATTTCAAGAACCAAGGGAGTGGTATACATGGCTTCCAACTACTGAGTGGTGGTACAACACTTCGTATCACACTTCTCTGAAGATGTCCCCTTTCCAGGCTTTGTACGGATACCCACCATCCCAAGTGGGGGAATTAGCAATCCTAGGTAACATTTCCATCATGACCCGAGTCACTATCCAAAATAGAGAGGAAATGTTGGGTAAATTAAAAGGAAATATGTAGAATGCTCAATTCCGAATGAAGTATTTTGTTGATAGGGATAAACTCAGGTCTGAAAGACAGTTTGAGGTGGGAGGCATGGTTTACCTGAAAATGCAGCCCTATAGATAGAATGCATTTGGATTGAGAGGATCTTTAAAATTGAGAGCCAAATACTATGGGCCCTTCAGAATTCAAGAGAGAATTGGTAGAGTTGCTTACAAGTTGCATTTGCAAGAAGGAACAGCAATCCATCCTGTTTTCCATGTTAGTCAATTAAAGAGGTATATATCTTGGATCACAGGCTATACCACTGCCTATGGTACCCTTGGTTGGACCGAATGGAAAAGTTAAAACTGAACCCTTAGCTGTGTTGGACTGAAGGATGGTTCCCAGGCAAGGAGAAACTGTAGTTTAGTGGCTCATTCATTAGCAGAACTTATCTTCGGAGGATGCTACCTGGGAAGATGCTAGTTTCATCAAAGCTACATATCTTGAGTTAAACCTTGAGGACAAGGTTCCAGTCAAGAAGGGGGCATTGTCAGAATCGTTTCTTCAAAGCTACATATCTTGAGTTAAACGTTTTGATAGCTTCACTCAATGAACAGGCAACGACTGTGATTAAACGTAAGGAAGCTTGAAGGACATCTGACGGCAAGAGATGTTTTTGGATTCTACCGTAGTGCACTGTAGACGTTATGCATTTTCTTTTACTGCTGTTAAACCTGAATGTTCAGTTAATTGTGTTTTACTGATGTAATATTTGACTCTATGGACTGGGGAGTTTATAACCTAGGACCTCGTGAATGGAAAGATGAGAACCCTCTGATATCATTTCCTTTTAACTGGTAAGGTAGCTTAGAACCCTCGTTCGTTAGATTTTCCCAAAATCCATACCACCGGAGATTGATTCGGCCACCCATTTTTGTATCGCTCATTCCTGGGGCGTGACACCGGTGCTCACCGGCGCGGAGAAGGACATGGCGAGAATACCAATCGCAAAGGTAAGCCTGGAGGAATTCGGCAAGCAAAGAACTTGTAAACCGAAGGAACATATGTAAATTGCAGATGCTTTATGGTAGAGATGGACGCATCTGTCAATGCCATGATGAGGGACATCCGGGCAGAGAAGGCAGCCGCGGCGGCGCACGCGTCGGCGGAGAAGGTGGCAGCGAAGAGCGAGCCTGGACGCAACAGACCGCCTTGCGCGCCGTTGTTTGGGAAGAAGAGAAAGCTGGAGGAGGGCAATGCAAACGACGGGACACCTCGCCGCCCTGAGTTGAATGTTCCGTCCTGTCACGGTGGCGTCGGGACCACGGCGTCGTACCCGTCTTGCCAGTGGCGGAAACAGAATTTGGCTACGCCCCGGGCTAAACTTTAATCACCTAAAACTAACGCCAATTTATACCTATACCACGATATAACAAAAATATATCATAATTGGCTAATTGTATTACTGATATGAAACTTGAGTTTAATACTAAACAAGCAAACATAAAGCATAATACGAAGAACATGGCATGATCTCAAAGTACAAAAGATGTAACGTAAAACACAGAAAATCACATTTTAGTATATCAGCAGAAACAGAAACAATCATATCACAGTGAAATCACATTTTAATACAAAAACAGCTACTGATGTGGACAAAAACAGCCGGATGATTTTTATCTGTGTTTTTCGAGACAATAGCCAATAACGGAGACACGGATGTGGACAACACATACAATTTTAGACTCAAAAAACCGTTTAAAGAACCCACTTAAAAAAATCGCTCTTTTTGTTTTGACTTTTGGAGATAGAGCCAGATAATATAGTGGTGAAGATCTTATTCTCCGATAGTTGGCACCACCTGAAGGTCGTCATTTACAAACCAGGTGAAGGGTAGGGAAACAAAGAAAAATAGAAGGATAAATAAACAGCCCAGAGATCGCAAAGATCTCTGTTACTAACGGTCAAGTATCTCAAACTCTGAATCTTCAATGACATCCCATGATTCCTTCTTCGACAGCGATGCAGGCTGGGTAGGTTGTGGAGGCCGGTGGCTATAGTCAGAAGAAGAGGCGGTTTTTCTTCTTACTGAGTCCCGTCGGACAGAGGAACTAGCATATGGGAGATTCCTGCGATCTGACAGAAGTGAATCCATGTATTTGTCCATGACAACAACATTGGCACTATCAACGTCGCTCAGCTCCTCGCTGCTAAGATATCTTTTACCTTCTCTAAAAGATTCTACATCAGAAGGAATTTCGGACCACTGATCCATGCTTTGCTCAGATTTTGACTTCGCAAACACCCACTGGTCAATACTCTGCTCAGATCTTGTTTTGGTCAAAGCACGACCATCTGAAGATTGATAACCCTCGTGAATGCTTTTCTCACTTTCTATCTCACAGACATGAGGCGCAGAATCTGACTCTATCTCATTATTGACGTGATGCACAGAGCCTGTTGCATTCTGGTTATCTTCCTGCAAGTACAATTTGGTAAGACTAACAAGCAATACAATTAGCATATCCATAATAGACAGCTCAGTGTATTATTAATGTTTCTTTAAAAATGTGCTTAAGCCCCAAAATTATAGGGACCATATTCAGCATTACAATCTATCCTTAGGGCAAAATGGGTACGATAAATCACACGAACAGGTAAATACAATCAGATCAGGAATAATCCTCTATGCTTAAATGTTTTTTGCTGCCCAAAGCCCCAAACTAGAAGCTTAACTATATAGATGACCAACAAGCTCACGGGATATGCCAAGCAATTGTAGCAGCTCAACCTTATGTGCCCCAGAATCCAGAGCGCAATACAAAGATTTGCTATATATTTTCACTCATGAATTCACAACGATGGTTCCCAAGTATATAGAATGAGGTGTTGATATCCCTAGTTCAAAAAGAACAACATGACTTGTGAAAGAGTATGTCTAGTAATTCTTCTAGTTCTATGTGCTTGCAGGCCATGCTGCAATAACATCTTAGTTCAAAGCAAGAAACTGATGAAATTAAAACTAGCATAGAAAATCTGTTCTACCATGGAAAGCATGTTAGTAGAGATCAATGCATAGAAAACGTATGTCCTAACATACCTCTGAATTATGCTCATTTAGGTTCGACTCAAGCAGCCTAAAGTATATCTTCCAGAATACAACTTCATCCATGTAAGAAGGGCAGAGCCTAGTTCGTAGAGATGCTAAATCAGGGACAAGTTTTTCAGTGGCTTCCACAAGTTCTCTATGGATATCAGAGATTGTAGAATCTGCAAACAGTAAAAAAACAAAATGATGGTCATAGCGCAGCAACACAATAGCTGCAAATGATTCTTATAAGGGGGAGCTAAATAAAACAACTCACAGTAATAGTAAACATACATTCAAGATTTCAAAAATTACGATTAGTAAACCTACATTCAAGATTTCAAAAATTACGATATGATTCTGTCAAACTTAAGTGATCCCACGGAGGAGAAAAGGCAAGCATGACTAGAACCTGAACCAACAGAAAGCACAGCACAAACAAGATATGTTTATTATCTGTAATTACAACAATTCACTAAATGCTACTGCCTACTTGCTATTTATATTTGAACATTCCCTGTTATAGCTATAAACATAAACCATTCTTCAATTCTATAATAATGCATCTAATTTATACGAAGTCTAGCTATAATATTGAGAAGTTAACCCCTTACAGTACTATTCTTCTTACTCTGCATTCTTTGTATTAATGACCCTGTGTGTTCTTAAATGAGTAACTGATTTTCTTCAATTTAGCTGAGGCAACATAAATGATTTCCTTCTATTCACCTATAGTCATCAAAATTTGACACAGATAGCATGCAAACCTTCTGATTATTCTAAGCAATCATGGATAGCACATGGATCAGAACGAAACCATGAGAGCTTTGAGGAACCTGTAATCAATAGCATTAAAAACAAACTCCCTACACCTAAGCATAGTACATCATAAGAGTTTATTCAGTTTGTTCCAGCTTATTCCAAGCAACTTTAAAGTCGTTTAGCACAACCTAAGCAACAAAAAGTGCTACCACACTCCCAGCTGTAAATAAACTTAAGATGCCCACTTGGCTTCAATCCATGCTTCTCATTTCACTTCATGACATCCACTGGGAAACTATTACACCCCGAAACCGACATAAACAACAAGAATATGAGTAAACTTGAAATATGAAGCCAAAACAATCATAACACCTCGACCGTTTATACTTTATTCTTTCTCTGATCCGTTCCATTGGCGCACTACTATCCCATCACACATAGCACTGAACTTCGGCCTCCCTAGTCCTAATTGACTTCCTGAGTTAGTTCAGTTCCCTCTCAATTTGACTTAAATCACAGCTCTAAATCCCACGACTCTAAAATCAGCAACCTTTACACTCATTTCCACTTAACCAACGTTGACGCCACAAATCCACTCCAAGACACCCGCAATCTATGGAAAATAGGTACTGATATTTGTACAATTCGCAACGATCACATCAGAATTCAGAAAAGAGCATTACTCTCGTCGAGCGCGAGCACGGGGAAGTCAATCCACGCCTCGGGCCGCGCCGCAAGGGCGCGCACTGCTCCCACGACATCATCTGCGACACTAGCAGCAGTGGGCGGCGGGGAAGCAGGCAGGGACGAAGTCTGCGGAAAATCCGCGGAGGTGGGGAGTGGCAGGTGCTGCGGGTGGTCAGGGAAGGCCCGGAGGGAGAAGCCGCCGCTGAGGGAGCCGCCGATCTCGGCGAGGTCGGCGAGGAGGGAGGGGGAGGGCGGCGTGGCGGGGCGCGGGGAGGGGGAGCGGCGGCGGCAGGTGGGGGTCGCGGGCGGGGAGTAGGTGTGCGCGGGGCCGAGCAGCGGGTGGAGGAAGCAGGCGATGTCGAGCAGGTGGCGCCCCAGCTCCGACAGGTCGTCGCGGACGCCGCGCAGCCCGCGCGCCATCCGCCCGCCGCTCCTCTAGGGTTCCTTCCGGCTCGGCTCGACGCGACGCGACGCCCGCGGTGCGGGGAGTGGTGGCTGCCGCCGCCCGGTTCGCTTTTGCTTGCGGAGTTGTTTGTTTGCTTTGCTCGCTCGCGTTGGGGTAGGGTGTTGGATTTTCCATGTTAAGAAGACGAGGACGGTGCATATAATTTGAGATTAAAAAATTATTTAAAAAATTCATTTTAATAAGGTGCGCCTTTTGTTTTGATTTTTAGAAAAAACAAAACCAAAAGTTTTAAAAAACAAACCTAATGATTGGGACTCGGGGAGAATTCTATCTCACCGTCTCAAAACTCGGTTTGCCATAAGTTTCCGCTCGCTTCCCGTGCCGTGCGGCTCTCGGGTTCGGGCTGCCTTGGTGTTGGTTACGTGTGATGCGGGCGATGCCAAGCCCAGGTTGCTTTCTGTAGGCCTGGCCAAATGGGCCGAGCTAATGTGCTGATCTGAGACACAGTATTATTAATTCAATTCATGCACGATACGAATAGTAAATAGGTCATACTAGTTTAGTCTGATCAGATATGTTGTGCTTGGGCCAGCATGACAGGTCACTCCGGCACGACATGCACAATAACTCTTCTGTGGTGGCGCAGTAAAATTGTTTGCGATTGACAGTAAAATTATTTGTGTTAGAGTTACTGTATTATTCTGAGCAGATAGATAACTTGTGACTATTAGTAGAAATATTTACAACTCAGTAACTAATGGTAAAATTACTTATAACTAATAGTAAAATCACTTATGACTGGCGGTAAAATCAACGAATCATTGGTGGTCTATTTGGCTAAACGTGACTAGACTAGCCCGGTACAATCCAATCCTTCCCTGTGCCACGTCTAGGCCTAAAGGCAGACATGTGAACCAACATAGCATTGTACAATGATTTTATTTAGAGCAGCCATGCTGGAGACACGTGAACCAACATAGCATTGTACTACAATTTATTTAGATCAGCCATGCTAGACCTATCTGAGCCGAGTCCTATCCAGACCCATATCGGTCCGGTCAGGTCTGACTTTCAGTTTCCAGAGATGCGCGATAGAAGCGGCGAGTGAACGATGGATCCGTGCCGTACGCGTTGCGCGGTGTGGGTACAGCCAGGTGGGATGGTTGTCAAATGGCATGGCGGCATCAGGTGGTTTTGAGATTCTGGTGTGGTGCGCTCCAAAGCCGTAATTTAGACCTTGTTCATTACGACATAAGTTTCTGACTTCTGGCTTATTTATACTATTCTTAAATTTCTTCTTTTTCTAGCTTTTTTTGTTTTTTTTTGCCGATTCCTTTTTCCTGTATTCGTTTACGTTGTCCACGATGGGCTAACCTATTTTTTTTATTTTTTTTTAAAAATTTAGTTATGTTAATTAAATTATCATCAACTACAATATAATTTTAGCTAACTACAGTATAATTTTAACCACAAGCTAACTTATTTCAGCCCAACCGAGCGGTGACTTAGTTACCATGCGATTTCCCAAATGCTCCTGGTGGTTGCCGATGCAGATGGAGGACGGGTTATGTCTCCATCACGAACGGTGAAACGTCTACACCGTGTAGACTACCAAGGGCTCTTCTCTGTAACCAACAAGCATGATCGAACGGCGCAGATTCACACCGTTGGCTGATCAAACGGCTCGCACACATATCAATACGGGATGGATGATTACACTACAAAGAATCGTGGTATCCAACGTCCATGAAGAATCCAACCCCGACGTATCCCTCTCCCGCTCCACGAATGACACTCGCCTGCACATGAAAAACGCCACATACAACACGCAAGCACCCAACCCCCGATCGAATGACAAGACACCACTGCAGAGATCACCTATACACTCTCGTTCTTGACGATCGACGCTACCTTTCTTCTACCTGTGCTGCAAACCATCACAATGGCAACAAGAAAAACAGAGGACAGAGAGGAGGAACATGGAGGACAGGGCTTGCTGCCTAGATCAGCCCTGTGTACGCGTTGCCCGGGCCGGCGTGGAGGGGCATCCCGGCGCCGTAAGGGTGGGCACCGGCGGGCGCGAACGGGTTCCCGAACGGGTTTGCTTGGGCCTGGATTTGGTGGTGGACCGGAGGGCCGGCCATCATCATCTGCTGCTGGAGCATGAAGGCTTGCTGCTGCTGGGCCATGGCGGCCATCTGCACGGCGTGGGGCGCCGTGAACCCGTTCGAGGCGTAGAACGGATCGTGCATTGGAGGCCGCATCATCGGGGCGGCAGTGGCTGGGGTGACCTCCCAGGGGTTGTAGCCGGTGGGCTGGCTCGCTCGTCGGTTCGCGTCGTCGTATAAGCTGTCAAGGGTGAGTAAGTCCAGTCCACCAGCCTGCAGGGAGCAAAGGATGATTAGCAAGGCCATAGTAATAATGCCAGTGTTGATGCATCTATCTGCAAGATGCCGCTTATCGAGAATTCGAGTGTTGAGTACCGTACCAGCTTTTTGCTTGAGGCAATAGCAGTTTCGTTTGAGCTGGGTGCAGTGACAAGGGCCAATTCCCAGCCTGTGACTCCATTTTCGGCAACAAATGGAGCAGCTTTAGGTGCATCATCTGCCACAATAGACAAGAGTTAAGGGCATGCCCTTCACTTGACCAACTTCAAGTGGTGAAAAAAGTGGCAGATTTTCGTTCACAAGAAATTTACCTATTGGAACAATTGCCAGTGCTAAAGCATTCTTCTCATCTATCTCAGCTACAGCGGGGTTCTTTTCATTCAGACCCTAACAAGATTAAAGAAGTATTAGCAGAAGAATACATAACTAGATTAAAGAAGTATTAGCAGAAGAATACATAACTAGTGACTGCTTGTGAACAGCGCAGAATGTTACCAGCAAATCCGTTGGTTCAGCTACAGGTACTTCCTCTTTTACAGGTTCTGGTTCTGGTTCTGGCTCCGGTTCTTGTTCTGGTTCGGGTTCTGGAGCGGGAGGAGGTGAAGTTGGCTTTTCTTCGTCCTCTGGCTCTTTCTTGTATTCTATGGCCACTACGGCCTAAAAACAAATAAAATGTGCTCAGAGCAAACTCAATGAGGAACGAAAATGAAAAACTAAATGAACAAGATGGTTAAACGGCCTCTCACGGACACGGATACGTCGACACGACACCGACACGAGAATTCACCGTTTTCCCAAAAAGACCGATACTGACGACACGGCTATATATATTTAAATAATAAATTATATATATATATATATATATATATATATATATATATATATATATATATATATATATATATATATATGTGTGTGTGTGTGTGTGTGTGTGTGTGTGTGTGTGTGTGTATTATTTTCTATGTTTCACATGCTTATTAAATCATGAGTGGGGAAGAAGCCGGTGGCGCTTGGGAGGAAGCCGACGGCGACGCTTGGAAGAAGCCGGCGGTGCTTGGCGGCGAATCCAGCGCGCGCGAGGACGAATCCGGCGTGCGGGGGAAGAAGCGGCGGCTCGCGAGGAAGAAGCCGACGGCGCAGGGAGGAAGCCGACGGCGGCGACGAGGTGCGAGCGAGAGAGGCGCGAGCGGCGGCGCTGGGAGTGGGAGGAAGCCGACGGCGGCGGCGAGTGCGCGGAGCGGGAGCGAGCGGCGCGCGAGCAGATGATGCGAGCAAAGACGAGCGACGATCGGCGATGGGAATAATGTGCTCGGCCGCTCGTGCGTGCAATGCGTGCGTTAGGGTTAGGGCACGCCGTGCGTGCGTTATGGGTAATGGGCCGACCTGGGCCGACTGTGTCTTGGGCCAGCTGTGTCCAAGCCGTGTCCGATTCATGTATTTAGTGTGTCCGACACATATCGAGAATTTTACTAATTAAAATTAATTCTAAAATCGGTCGATACGTCTCCGACACGTGTCGAAGACGTGTCCGTGTCGTATCCGTGTCTGACACGGTGTCGGACACGGATACGACTGTTTTGCCAAGTGTCTGTGCGGTGTCGGACACGGATACGGCTGTTTTGCCAAGTGTCCGTGCTACATAGCTGACAGATTCCATGAAACATATTTTAAGAGCTAACCGCACAAAGTATACAGAACTAGCAATCCCTGGTAACAGAAGTACACAAACAAGGCATAGTTAGTTTGCTAGAACTGGTTTTGAACTATATTCATCATCTTCTTGATTGTGGGCATCCTAATATTTCAATGAAGATGTCTTATTTGAGCTCTAAACATCACTATCCATAACTGAGTACAGGTTTTAACAGTTTGCAGACCTTTTCTTTTGTCGTAGGAGCATCTCTCACATATTCCTCCATAGTTTGTAAGAACGATGCTGGGGGCTGCAGAAGTTATCAATAGAATGTTGTCAGTAGCTTGCTAGCTTAGATAACAAATACCAATGATTTGCAAATAAAATGTTTACCGAACCTGTTCAATTTTTAAGAACTTCTCACCACGCCCAACGTGTATAGATTTACACACTTCAAAAAATTCCGATAGTCTTTCAGCCTGGGAAACGGAAATTTAAAAAGATGAAAACCCAGCAATATCTGTCAGCCTACATTTCCCAGAAACAGAGAAGGGATAGCAATTTACCTGGTTAGTTGCTCTTTTGTATATATCAAGTGCCCTAATAGCATCATTTCTTTGCATCTCAAAGAACTGCAATAGGGAATAAGGTGTAGGTTGGAATGTTGGATGACCAAAATAAACAAAAATAGCTAGTGATTTGCAGGTTTACAAACTTATCCTAAGTGGTAAGCACAAGAAAGTTCACCTTGTCAACAAGATTGATCGTCCCATCACTAATGGCGGTGTAGATCTTAACACTCTCTGAAGCAACCTTCCAGTAATGCATAAAACAAAGTAAATGAATGCCAAACCACTCATATACTGCTTAAAAATGAAAGAAGCATGCGATCTGAGAAGAAGGAAGCGGGCATGCTACTTACCATTGAAAGTACGTGCTGGATTATAATATTGTAAGATGACGCCCCTTGTGGCTGCAAAAATTGCAGTAACTCACATTTAACATGTCAATGACATCGCATGAAGACAGAAACTGGTGAAATTGAAGACATGGTAGTAGGCAAAAAGGCTAATTACCTGGCAAGCAAGAAGCCTAAAAAGAAGTTGCTGCAATGGTGGCAGATGATCAAGCAAATCAACAGTATCAAGATCCCGAGTCCTCTGCAAAGATCGGAATTGTTCATAAACTACAGTTGGCACGTAATATCTCATGCTAACTAACTTCAATTCCATAAAAAAAGAAAAATCAAAACTACTAAGTTAGATGGATGCAAGAAATGTTCCAGGAGAGAAAAAGAAAGGAAATACGAACAGAGTAGACAAAAGTTTACCAAGGATCTCATGAAGTACAACAGTATAAAATCACATGGTTTCCTTACTGTGGCACAATCGCACAAGTTCAATTAAGTTGCTCAAAGAAACATGGGTGGCATTTCTTACACTCAGATGTGAAATTAAATTGCTGTAAAATAACTGTAAGACACTCATTTTCTGTGGTAGCATATGTTGCATGTGGTGTAAATAAACGAATGACTTCAGGGCATATGCATCCATAGGGCCTAAAGTGAAACCAGATCAGGACAGAGCTGGAGCATTCAAATAAAAAAAAGTGTATATGGTGTCATTCAACACTACATTATGCAGTGACATTTTTGGTCTAGTAACAATCCACACATGTAACATGTTCAACGTGATTATATGGACTGAAACAAAATTTAAAATGAAAATTCAAGAGCATTGGATTACATACCGGAGGATCTGTCTCCACATCATACTTCAGCACTCGGAAGCATTCAAGTCTCTCTTCTAAATATAAAGCATAAGTACGTATCCATGCAGAATAATCCCAAGCTGAATGAACAAGTCGAAAGCAAATAATCAGGATAAATTCTAAATTTGGATTTCTAATACAAGTGACAGCACTAGGATCAAACTAGCAACTAGTACCTCCCGCACTAGAATCATCCTTAAAGTAGGCCAAGTTTAGCATATGGGATCTAGATCTGCCATAATTAATAAGCTCTTCACGAAAAGTGGGATCAACTTCACGAAGGGCACGATGTATGACAATTAATGTCTTGAGTGCAACCTGAGGGATAAATAATCAAGCAAAGAATGTTCATAAGTTCTTCATAACTTTCAACACCCATGAAAAGCATTATCAATAAAAGAAGTAAAAGGAAATCATTCACAATTGAAATGAAAACTTAAGTAGTGTTGTGGCAAACTATTGATCCTTCTAATCATATAAATATTTGACAATGTGATTCTTCAAATGCATATATAGACCCCAGAATATATCATGCCATTCAAAATTGATTAGTTGTTTCAACAAAAAAAAAAGGATCCATTCCTGAATTTGAAACTAAATTTGGAAAAGTTTGTAGAGAGTCATTTTACATGATGAAAATACAATAAAATTCCAGCATGCTAGACCTAATCATCAATTCCAGTATGTAATTTATATCAGAAAGTTGTGCATCTCCTTTTCATAAGGTCAAAGAAATGTAGTAATCTACAGAAGGACTAGACTTGTACACCCATGAGAGTTGCAGACAAAAATGAAACAGTAACAACGGAACTAATGGCCTAAGATGTTTATAGTTCAGCAAATTGCATAGAAAGTATATGTGCTTTTATAATGACTTCACATCAGCTAGATGCTTCTTATAGAAAAGATTGTGTGTAGTTCATAGAGAAAATACACAAAGGATTGAAACACAGCTATGCAGGAGTCATAGACAAAGAATGAAAGAATGTATGCTGTCAGAGAATGTCATCGACAAAGCAACTAGGTTGATGTACAATGTTAAGTCTATAAATTTTAGCACAGTTCCATGAAAAACAAAGAGCCACCAACTTTAAGAAGGTTCCTAAGACAAAAAGAGAAACACTATATTCTAACCAGAATTGCATTAGAAAACAAAGATGACAACATTCTTTTTGACTTAGTACTATAATAAATGGGGGGAAATCCATACCGCCCAGTTGCGTGTCTTTGAAAGACGTCTGGCAAGGGCATGAATGCAGTAAGCTACATCTGCCCGCGGCCTTGCAGCAGAAATGGAATGAAAAATTTCTGCAAACCAATAATTATGTTAATTATGGCAGTAGCAAGAGATGACGAGACAATTATTAACAATCTGAAAGAAAATTATTACGAAGCCAATACAATGCTAGATTTCCACCAACAAAATTTCATAGTGTTCAAAAATAGTTTATTCTGACATAAGTTCAGTTGGATTTGCAGTAGTGCTGAAAATTTCAAAAAATTAGGAGGCGAGTCAAAGGATGCAGCGCTAGATTTTGCACTAGTATTTCCGCTAGGAGACGGGATAAACAACCACCTCTTATGTACTTTTCCTTTGATGGACGCTCAACATGGTTTGTGGCTTTCACAATTGCAATGTCCAATTCCTGTTGTAGAGCAGTAGACAATGATAAGTCCGTAGTAAGTGAAGCAAATAACAGTAAAGGTCTGAACATGAAATCTTCCAAATATCATTCAGAGGAGTCACAAAAATGTTTTGACCTTATAATCACTGTTCACTTTTGCCAAGCTCACAGTTGTTGTGTCCTTGAGAGCACCAAGGTACTTCCTGAGGCTCTGCTGAGTGCCACCACCCGCCATTCCCTCAACTCACAGTTGATATCCTAGATGACCTGATTGAGAAGCAAAGAACCAAGTATGAGATGTCCGCTCGATTTAAACCGAAATGCTATGCGTCACATGCTGAAACAGGCAGAATATCTTCTGAATCTTAATCCGTCCATTTAAATCTACAGCTGAAATTTACAATAACAGAAATAACTAACTGCAAGGTAACAGTTGGATGATAAATGCATGGGGCCTAAAACTCTCCATCTTTGTTTCAGCAAACAAGAGAGGAGGGACAGAAAAGGCACTACTGCCGTACTGCGCATCAAACTAAGAATCCTTGCAATCAACCAAAACACTGAAACATTTGTAAAGAAGGGATCTCCCATGCATCAAATTAAGACAAATATGATTTCCCGCATTGCACACGCAACCGCAGACACTGAAACATGCAGAAGATCAAATCGACAGAAATCGAAGGACTTCCTAAATTCATTAAAGCAAAAGTATGAAAGATCTGTACAACAATGGATCCAAATGACCTTCACCTAAAAAAGATTGGATCCAAATGAGCTGCAAAACAGAGGTGGACGAAACAGACGAAACAAACACCACCAAAATCTCTGACGCACCCAAATGGATACATTCGGCAAGATAAACGGGAATAGGATAGCACAGTGAGCTTTCGTAATATACCGAATTCTTGCACAGATCAATTGAGTTAAAATGGTGAAAAAAAGCTCAAGACCATCAAGCGTACCAATGTCCAGTGAGACAATACTCACCCACAGAGCAGAATCACAAGAACATCTACAGAACAAAGTAGAGCTGTTGTGATTGTAAATGGCCATTGAGACTAAGATCCCTTCAAGCCTTGGCCAATTTTGGTCGAAACAACCATAACAAAGAAAATAAATGGATCAAAAGAGCACAAATGGATTCCCTAAATTGAATATGACAAGGCAAGAATCACGTCCGGATTCTCCGTTAAAGCACCGAAAGTACAAAACTATCCCAGAAAAAGAAGGAAACAAATTCAGACTTCAAATCCAAGCAATGGATAATTCAGCGTCTACCAAGAAGTCCATCAGCAATCCCAAGTGCACCAGCAAACAATAGTTCCTGGGACTGAAGCAGGCAAGACTAGCTCTTACAATGATCCTAATTCGATCCCAAAGCGCACCCAGCACACTCACCGAGTCCCCACGAAGTTGGATCCAATTGAGCAACCACGAATCAAGAAACGACCAGAGACCAGCAATCCTTAGGAGGACAAAAACACCAAGAACAGAATTCAAACTGACATCGGGCAAGCAAGCAAGCAAACAAACAATAAGGTTATTACTCTACTCGCCTTCACGACACCCCAGAAAAAGAAAGCTTTAGCCGTCAGAATCACCAAAAGCAGCGTTCTTGCCCCAACACAGCATCCCAAGCAAGACAAAGAGAATAAAAAAAGCTCTTATCTACAACGGCAGACCTGCTCTTGACCCATACGAAACTAAGCAGCGACAAACCAAACGAGCTCGGATTGAGCTGCAGGGAAGAAGAAGAACACAGCACCCACCACCGCACAGCAAAAATCTCCGGAAGAAAGAACCGGGATGAGGGGTCAGGGGGCGGAAAGGGAGAGCCTTTCCTGCACGGAGGCGATAGGAGCACGAGGATGTGGACTGAGTTCTTGGCGAGGAGAGGAGGAGGAGAAGAGTAGGAGGCGGAGGCGGAGGAGGGGCCGTCGCTTTCGCAGGTCGGCCAACCCGGAACCGAACCACCACCCGGTGGCCGGACAGGGACGCGATACCCGTTAAACAAAGCGAGCCGCTGCTGCTGCACAGCACAGCCACTGCTAGGGTCGACACGGAGCGGATAATTTCCATCACTATCTATGGCTGGACTCCGTAAAAAATGTAGAATAAAATATAAAATAAATAATATATATATATATATATATCTATATATTAAATGATATAAAAAAGTCTGTTATGATTTTATTTACAAATTATTATATTTAAATATACAGAGAATACTAAGTACTCTTTTGACATTTCAGTTATTAGTTTCTCCATACTCCTTATGATTGTACCTTACTATAATTTCTGTTCAATCAACTATCTAAAAGCTTATGAAGCAAATACGAAATGAAGAAATAGGTATCTAATGTTACCTATATATAATTCGAATTCTGAGAGAAAAAAAAAACCGAATAGGATACATCCGTACATATCCGTCTCGGTTGGACCCCTAGCCACAGGCAGATTAGCGTACGAGCTTAGCTGATTTAAATATCGGCGCCCAGGTTAATTATTAGCGCCCATTAGCTGGGCCACCCGCCTCCCTTTGCGCTGTTTAAGTGTTTGGTTAATTTCGTCCTCCTTTTTCGTTGCACCGCCCTCTTATTTTATTCTCCTACCCTCGTCGGTGGAGACGAATACCTGTGGAATTTAATTTGATTATTGAGGTTTTGTAAAAGAAGATAATGATTAGCGCTTTTGTCCTTCCCTGCTATTATTACTAAAACTTTTACATTTCAAACAGGATCTAAGAATATGCATGGTCTACTATTTAAAACTTTATATACTAGTGGACGGAGGAGAAGTTATGAAGCTTAGTCTTTCTAGCTTTTTTATAGTCCTTAAGCTTTATTTCTTGTTGTTGTATGCTCCTCAGGTTTTGAGGAATTGAGTCTAAGAGCTCGTGTATCTGTTGGCTGTGTATATCCCTCGTGGATATAGAGGCCGGATTTTATATCCTTTATCTAAAAAAAAAACTAGTACAGAAGGTGTTTAGTTTTCTAAAACAGAAATGCCGTTAGTAAATCGGCCTTTTGTAATATATTCTCTAAGGCATAGACAGACGGAGTATCTACTAAATGGATAGAATATTACTCTATCCGTTTCATTATATGTATCTATAGCCTCAAGAGTATCCGTTTTAATATATTTGTACGGAAGAATTTATATTATAGTTATTGTAATTTTTCTCCATTTACTCTTACTTAAATATTTTGGAACAAGTCAAGTGATTACGATATGTCATTTAATTTAATAGAGATATGTATCATTATTTTTATTAAGTATTACTTAAATTTAGTGTGTGTGTTTTTTGTCGGTGTATATAATAGGCTATAAACAAATATACGGAAACGACGGAGCGGCTTATTAAACAAGTCGTATACTCTATGATTACAAGGAGGAAACCGGTGACGCACGAGGGACAACCAACATGGAAGTGGCAGGGGGATTAGATTGGCCAGGTAATTAATTAGCCAGAATTACGCTCCTAATTTTATTCGTGGGTGTATGGTATGGATATGGAATTATTGGCAGTCCACCATACGCGTCAGGCCGAGGGGAGTGGAATAAATAAATGATGGGGGATTGATGGTTGAGTAGGACTCACTTGTCCGGACTTCCTTTTTTTTTTTCCATTTCCACCGGTGGGCTTGCCTTTTTTTTTCTTACACAAGTGCTCCACGTTTCTCCATTTCGGTACACGCACATGTACGGTCTCTGCTACTACAGTGCTACGGCAGAGTTGCACATGATCCTCGTATACTGCAGTTGTACATCGTAGCTTAGCATCTGAATGAGCTGCATGAGTTGCTAGGCCCAGTTTGGAGAGTGTGAACTTTATAGTAATTTTGTAGGAGTGTTGTAGCATTAAGGCTAAACAGTGGGCATGGTTATCACGGCGTCGCCTGTCGTCCTGGCGGTCGGAGGAGGACGCTGAGGCCGATCGCCCAGGAAATCTCCCGCCGTCGGCGTCGATCTGCGGTGTTCTTCTGTTGCCGGCACCGATCTGCGGCCTTCTCGCCGCCGCGCGAGAAAGGGCGAGAGGCGGCGCGCGCGAAGCGAGGGACGCGAAGGACGGCAGCGCGCCGCCGGCGAAGGAGAGGCGAGGACGCGGACGGCGGCGGCGAGGATGAGAGAGTGGAGGGCGGAGGCGGTAGGGAGAGGAGGGCCGGACGCGGGGAGGGGAGGCGACGGCGAGAGAGAGATGGGGGAGAGAGAGGCGAACTAGCTGGCGGCGGTAGGGTTAGCCAGTTAGGCATTATATTTTGTTGGTTTTTTGTGATTAAGTCCTCTGAATTTTTAAAAATTACGAACATACCCTTTTTCAATAGATTTCTTCTAATTTAGACCTTCAGAGTTTCTAAAAATTACAAATAGACCCTTTTCTCAATAGATTTCTTCTAATTTAGACCTCCTAAGATATGATTATTTAGATAATTTATACTATTATGCTGCATGGTTATTTATTTTTCAGTCATATAAGGTATTATTTGTCGTCTAACTACTATCGTCTAATTGTCTCCATGGCGGATGCCTAGTCGACTAGGTGTCCAGGCGCTCCAGGCTAGCCGCGACTTGCCAGAGCGCCGTGGCAACTTTGACAGTGGGTATTCTCGTTGTAGATGAATGAGCCCTCTCTTACCAGCGCCCTTGAGGTCATATGCGTGTGTGTATGAGATGGGGATGCAATTCTTCATCTTGCCCCTTATATATGAATTTGGAGTAGGGGTAACATGATACATATGTTTGGTATAATTTGATAATTGTAGCATGGTACATATATTTGGTACAATTTGATGATTGATATATACATACACTATGCATCTTAGACCGAATTTTTTTTCTATTTAAGCCCTTTTTTTTTTGAAAAATATTCACATTTAGACCCTTGGTGGTTTTAATTCCGTTTTTGGACCCAGGGGGTCGGAGCCGTGACCCACGGCGCCGAGGTAACACGTCTCGGCGCCGTGGTCCATGGCTCCGAGGTCGCAGGCCCACCCCAGCCTGGTGGCCTGCGTGGCGCTGACGTGGCAGCACCTCGGCGCCGTAGATCGTGGCTCCGAGCTCGGAGCCGTGGGTTGTGGCGCCGACCTCGGAGCCGTGAGTCGTGGCGCCGACCTCGGAGCCGTGGGTCGTGGCGCCGAGCTCCCTGCCACGTCTGGAGACACTCGGCGTCTAGGGTTTGCACCGATTAGGCTTTACGTTGTCGCAAAAAGAATTACTAGTTGTATTTTTTATTTTGATTATTTAATTATAGTAATATTATGTAATATATTTATTTATTTATAGAGAAAAAAATACGACATATGTTTTGAAAATTCGTTATGTTGCAAATGATACATGTAGGAAATTTGTTGTAGATTTTTTTAAAATATTATGGTACGTTGGTAATGGTTTTTGAAATATAAAATTTTGATGTGGAGTACAATTTAATGAAAAATTTTTTGAGCACAAATGTGATATGAACAATTAGACGAAATGAACGAAAGTGATATTGAACACGTGGGATTGAGTGCAAGAACTGTAATGATTATAAGTTTTGTTAATTTTGTAGTTGTGAATTACAAAACAATCTGATAAAATTGTAAAACAAGTTTATGTTGATTGGCTCGTTGTAGATGCATAAAAAAATATGGTAATTTTTTTAGGAACGATTGTGCGTAGAACGGTCGATATATAAAATGGTAAGTGACTTTTAAGGTTTGGTATGTTTTAAGGGTTTGCAATTCCCGTGGTTTTTGCAAGGTTTGCTAATTTTGTAGTTGTAATATGGGAACGAATCTGATGAAGTCGTAATAAAAGTTTATGTTCATTGCAAGTTGGACATGCAAACCAAATTATGCTAAATTTTTTTGCCGAAGGATTGAGCGTAGAAATATCGATGCATATAGTGGTAAGTGATATTTCGAAGGTTAGTGATATTTTGACATGGCAGGCATGTGGCATGTGTGCAACTCTGTACTTCTAATGTTCAGAATTCCACCACTAGTCCTAACATGCATGCCTTAGGGAAAATAACTTCTTTGGTCTATTACATTTTGTCTCTGGGTGTAGCGTGGTTGTTTCCCCTTTTTGTCACGCCCTGAAGATGGCTCCGCTGCATCCTTCTTCCCGTCACTCTTGGACTTGAGGGTGCCTCACGAGATTGAAGCTCTTCCTCCCGACGCTTGATGGTCGCTTCACGCAGACTTAGCCGCTCCGCCTCCTTTGCAGCTCATCCTCCTTGCCCTTCGACGGATTTGGTCCACCTCACGCGACGCTCTTGCTCAAGCCGCATCCGCTGTTCCACCTCGCGAGCTCGAGTCATCTTGACAAAGTATTGTCCTTTATTTTCCACCTCCACCGCCGGTTATTTGGCCATGCCGGCGACTCGATCCACCCATTCCATGAACCCGCAAGCCTATGTGTGGCGTGGTAGATGTCATGGATCAAGTTGAAAACGATAATCGAAAAGAAATGATTTAGTTATGGTCGTTACCACGAAGTCGCCATCCAGGTCAGGACACTTGAAGAACCTACGGTCGTATTTGGCTCGTTGTACTCGATCAGTCCAGACTCCCAACATCGTCCTAAAGCCGCAATGGCACTTCGGGCGCTCATGCCACTCCGGCACTCCAAATGGGTCGGACCTCCACGAAGACATTGTTGTGTAGTAGTATTGTGATGCCTTGAGGAGGAGATGTGGTATGGAAGACATAGGAGGGAGGCCTTTATGTAGGCAGGTTATCTGGTGCAGTGGGCATAGTCCATGGAGAGGATCTTTTCGCTTTCACGGATTCCAGCAGTAGCAATAAATGGCCCTATGTAGGCTTTTCGAGACTATAATCTCGTAATAAATTCATAGTTTGTAGCCTTTTCAGAGATTGGACCATTCAAAGCCTAGAATGCTAAAGACCCACGCCCCTATATGTGAACAGGCCTACTCCTGTAAAGGCTAAAGACCTACGCCCTATATGTGTACAAAGCAAAGGCCTACTCACATCAGCAAAGGCGGCATATGTCGCCCGTTTTCTCATGTCACTGAGCAAAGCTGCCCTCTTTTGTCATCTCACTGAGCAAAAGCTAACCTCTTGTGTCATATCCCTGAGCAAAGCTGGGACGTGTTGTCATGTCCCTGAGCAAAAGCCTCTTTTTTTGTGGTCACTGCATTAAGCTGCCCCGTTTTGCTATAAGTAGCAGGGTTGGGGTCCCATGACATTGTGAATCGAACAAAGTAGTGCCCTCTCTTTCGTGGTGAAACATACCATGTCTGAAGTCGAGGGGCCAGTGGGATTTGGGTCACCGAAGGGGGTTGAAGGTGGGCAACCCACGGCGAACCTGGTAAGAGATGGCGTCTAGGCCAGCCCTCTCCAGGAAGGGGGTGTACCTCTCGTCGTACCGCATGTCCAGGAACCCGTCATGGGTTCGAGGACGAAGGATGGGCAGCTCCTGTATAGAATAGAACAATTTTTTTTGTTAATGCATCAACATAAATAATTAATTGTACAAGAAGTGATGAAGCCAGTACCATCCCCTCCGCGGTGAGCCGTCCTCGGTGGTTCTCCTCGTAGTGCGCGTCTAGCAGGTGGAATTGCGCCATCCTACAAAAAAAATTAAATTTATCAGTCCAACATAGAAGTAAACAAAAAATTGAACATGCATACAATATGGAAATAATAAGAAATTAAATAAGAAACATAGCAAATTACATATGAAAAAAATAACTAGACGAACTATGAAACATAACGAATAACAAGCACTCGCACCTGACTAAGTGGCCAATGGCATGTGCGTGAATTGTGGGCAAGTCTACCACATCTGCTACATTGGTTCTCGCTCGGGTTAGTAAGAAAGGGGTTGCTCTCCTCGCCTCGTTGTTCTGGAAGCTGATCCATAACCATCTTGTGTCTCGTTCTTTTCCTGGTTCCACGTTTGTTCCAACGGCTACCCGGATCCGCAATGTATTTGGGCCCGGTGTACGGTGGCCACTCTCCCTCATCCCGATAAGGCTCGAAACGGGGAGACCACGTAAGCACAAGGTTGTCAACACTGAACTCCCGAGGTATCTTGCTCTCGTAGTCAAAGTTGCGATGCCTCGTTTGCATGACAATGTAGCTTCTCCCGAGCCCTAGCAACCAACTCACTAAACGACGGCCGATCACCGAATATCAGAGGCACCCTTTGCATTTCAACAAATTAAACATTTCCATAATCATCACTTGTCACACTGCCTCCATGATATAGGGTCACTAGGTTGTCCATCTAGTTCATACACAAAACCAAAATTAATACCTTTAAGCGAAATTTTGGATAAATCACATGCATACTTGTTTAAGCAATAAAATATCTAAATGAACCCTTTCCCATTCAAACATCTATATAGTCACATGAGATTTTTATTTAATAGCATACTTGTCTAAATGAACCCTTTCCCATTCAAACATCTATAAATGCACTCTTGTTCAAACATCTATATATCTAATAGGATCCAGATATAGTCACATGAGATTTTCAGTTATAATATGCAGCCTACATTGTCTTTTTTTGAAGTCAAACACATGCAGATTTATGCATGATGCCTGTGCCAACAAATTAGGTCCGTGCACGTTCGATTACGAATGATTTCAATCAAGATTCAATCCTAGCTCGGCTTCGGATACTACTCCATCATACTCTTCCAAATTTCTGGATACTAATCCTAGCCTGACAGATAGAAGAAGAAGACACAACGACGAACGAAACCAAGAGACCCAAAAGGCATGGATAGTGCCCTGCCCGGCTGCCCCCCAACCCCAACGAGTTGCGTTCTTCATATATACTACTCCATGCGACGTGACGTATAGTATCTCTGTCCCTATGAGCTTGTTTCCCTCCCATCCATCACTAGCTTAATTAGCTACACACGCAGTCACACTCACTCCTGCTCCCATTTCTCTCCAACCAAACCAACGACACAAGCCCCCAACCATTCAATTCGTTCATCGCCTGCCTGCCGTGTCCCGGATTTTGATCGATTGTCTCAAGGCCGTCCGGCCAAAACCGAGGCCCTGTGCAAAGTCTAAAACGGGCCTCGTAGGCTAGCAAAATATGGAGTGAACATTAGCGGCGATGTGTAACATATGTGGAAAAACATTCACGATATACTAGAGATTCACCTTGAAGGCTTGCGGGGCGGGAGGCGGCGTGGCGCGGGCGGCGGGGCGAGGCGGCGGGGCCGGAAGGCGGCGGGAGGCGGCCGGCGAGCGGCGGGGCCGGAGGCGCGTGGCGAAGGAGGCGGTGGTGGCGGCGAGGCGGCGTGGGCGGAGGCCTGCCGCCCGGGAGGCGGCAGGGCCGAAGGCGGCGAGGCGGCGGCCGGAAGCGCGCGGCGGCGGAGCCGGGAGGCGGTGACGGCCGGGGGCGGTCCACGCAGAGGCGGGCCGAGGCGACGCGACGCGAAATGAATGCTCGGCGGCGATCGGTAAATGCCGCTAGCTCGGTGCCAGATCCACGGCTCGAGGTCGGAGCCACGAGTCACGGCGCCGAGCTCGGAGCCGTGGATCACGGCGCCGAAGCCGCCACGCCGGCACCACGCGTCGCCACGCTGGCGCCGGCACAGGCCTCGGAGCCATGGATCACGGCGGCGAGACGTGTTACCTCGCGCCGTGATCCACGGCTCGACCCCTGGTCCAAAACGGAATTAAAACCACCAGGGGTCTAAATGTGAATATTTTTCAAAAAAAAGGCTTAAATAGAAAAAATTCGGCATCTTAGACAGCCTTATGGGTTAGGGCACCCCTACGACATGGAGCAACATTGTTTCCGGTAGGATTCATGTTAGGTGTCGTCTAGAATGCAAGACTTATGTAGTACTCTTGATGATGCATAATTCATGCAAAGCTCTTGCACCGGAAAAAGGTCCTGAATTTGCATTTGCACACACATTACTTGCTAATATTCCTAGCCTAAGAGATCATTTTTAGGATCTATTTATATTAGTTTCTGCTTTCGAAAGCTGAAGCCAATACAAACAATCCAGTTTCTATAAGCCGTTTCTATCAGCCATTACTATTCATTAGTCACTATAATATATGCTTTCATATATTGTAATGTACTTTGTATTTTATTATATCACAATTCTGTAAGTCGCATGACGGTCCGAATATTGTAGTGCCTTTCATTGCTTCATCTTTCTTATATAATACACTACTATTTATCAGTTGCTACTATTCATCAGCTGCAGCCAAATAGTCACCAGCAAAAGTCAATATAAACAGACCCTTAACTTTGATAGGAAGGAAGGAATACATTTTTGGCAACTTTCCTTCTACATTAGTGCCCAAAGTGACTTCCAACATTTGGCTTATGGCTTAAAATACAATGTAGTGGTTGTTAGTTTTTTTTATAAGTAATTAAATTTAAAAAATAAAAATATATATCCTCACGGGCAATACAAATAAATAAAGGAAAAAAGAAAAGCAAAATACCCAAAAAACCAAAAAAGACAAAATTAAGAAGCCGGCGCGCGCGTTCCAGAAACTAGAACCAAATGTCTTTTGAAGCGGAGCTACACTTCATCACACATATTCTATGCTTCCAGCTCAACAACGATGACCTCTCTCCATTTCACCAAGTAACATGCTTAAAAAGAGTTCTGGTAAACTTCAACCGCAGTGGTTTATGCGTTTTTTTTCCTATTCCTACCCTTGGATCAGCCATCTGTCTTACCTACAATCTCAAGGTGTTCAATGTTTCAATGTCGACAATGCGAAAACCCGACCTTTACGTAACTCCAGTTGTCCCTTGTGCCTATAATTTGCATGTGAGTTGGCAAGATGATTAACTGAATAAACAAACGGGAGGCTGGCTACCAGGGCAAGAAAACGATCGAGATGGGATCATGGCAGAGAGGTTTGTTGAGTAGAATGTGGGGGAGGAAGCTGCAGATTGAGAAAAAAAAAAGAGAAAGGGGGAAGGGAGGGACACAAAAGTCAAAATTGGGTAAAGCATCCATCCTATATCGGCATCAGCTGCCAGAGCGAGCAGCAGGATGCAGTGTGCCAACATTGTCTGATGGAGTTGTCTCTGCTCGCTGTATTTTGCATTTGCGTACAATGATTCCGGTTTCACTTTCTCTCATCATTCCTCTTAAGCTGGTACCACCTGTGACAAAAGTGATCTGCGTGTGTTATCATGAATTATGTCGATGCATAACGCATGTAGTCTTCGAGGAAAAAAATAGTCTGCAGTAGATTGCCTGACCTTTTCTCTAACAAGTCATTATCTTTGTCAATGTGGGTGAAAGTTTTCAGACAAGTGAAAACAGCTCTTCTTTTTCCTCTCAGTAAAGTTTTCAGACAAGTGAAAACAGCTCTTCTTTTTCCTCTCAGTAACTCTGAATTGCACTTTGATGAGAGGTGAAAATCTGCTGGTCAGTGGTCACCAGGCATTATACTGTGGGTGCAGCATTTCCTCTTTGATGAGACAGATTGTTGAATTGCCAGTCAAAACAATGCAACACCATGTTGTGTTCTTTCCACATCCCTGTTGTATTTCAAGGACGTACTATAACCTATCCAATCATCCAGCTCAGATCAAGAATCTAGAAGAACAGCCTGATTACGGCTGTGTTCAAAACCAGAAACTCTGGGTGAACGCCATTGATTCACAAGTCTTCGCTGAAATTTGAGGAGAGGCGTACCTCTAAAACGTGAAGCTATCCGCCACTGCAATTGACGGCCTGGTTCAGTGAAGCGAAACATCACCAAGACACCAAGCGGATATATTCTTCAGAAGAATGAAATTTTTACCGAAACACCAACAAATTCTTCAGTTCTGAACTCGCCTTTGATAGCTACTTCACCACGTGAATATGCACAAGGTGAGCACTGATCGGATAGATTCAGTCACTCTTCGTCTCCTCCAGATGAACTGGCTGATTCTTTTTACATCCGACAGCTTTGTACGTCAGCCATTATGGTTTTACTTAGATGAAGTTTTTACTGCAAGTCTGCTGCAGTCTTTTACTAGGATAAAGTGTAACTCAAGCCTGCAACCTTACTTTGTCAGAGGTTAACAGTCACGCTCACGCACGCTAAGCAACAAGCTATGTGACGATAGCATTGCCTGTACCATCGGTTACGGCAGTCGGGAGGCAGAAGAACACAGCACAACATCCTGCCAGTGCCAGGCCAGTCTGGTCGGCGAAGGATTGGCCGTCTGACCATTCCCTTGACAGATCAAAATGCATGATTTCAAATAGTCAATTTCATCTTACTTTTAATCTGCTTGTTTAAATCACATTAAATTTGAAACACAACTATCCTGAATATCAATAATTTATTCCACCCAACAATTTCAGGCATTGTTGTCAAAGTTCTCAACTTTATCCATTTTAGGGAATAGTGGCTAAGAACCAAACAAAAGGGTGAAATTGAGATCTACTCAACCTTGTAAGACCTAGGCATCAAAGATCATCCTAGATGTGTTTCTACGTGTCCTAGCAAGCTAAATCCAAGCATAAATTATGCTGGAACAATTGTGAAAACAAGAACCATCAAGAGTATTAAAAAAATCAACAAGAACACACACAAGTCATGAAGGAACAAATTTGATCTTCTATTACTACTTAGAAATGAAAGATTACGGCCACTCCACCAAGAAGGCAAAACCCTAAGTGTAGCACCTAGCTCCCTCAACAAAACCATAGTTTCTCTCTTGGAACCTTGAGTGCATAACCGATGGTACATACACATACACATACACATACACATACACATACACATACACATACACATACACATACACATACACATACACATACACATACACATACACATACATACATACATACATACATACATACATACATACATACATACATACATACATACATACATACATACATACATACATACATACATACATACATACATGTGTATGTGTAGTGTCTGGGCACCAAGCATCCATATCTTTGGATTGCTTTTTAGATGTGTGCAAGTGTATTATATCATGCAAACCCGTCAACATTTATTAATTCGAAAAGGCAACAATTTGGAAAGAAAGTCATTAGTTTAGCATGCTGAATTAATCATGGATGAAAAGTCTCAATCATAGAGCCTGGGCACTATGGTGCCCATGTTATTTATACTATATATATACACACACTAACCAGCACGCGGGTGTAAATAAACGCGCGCGCCTAATTGACCCAACTAACCAACCGCTCTACTATCCCACCCTATGCTCAGTTACTAGCGTTTGTTAATAATGGTAAAATTACTATCAAATATACACAAGTTATCATATGTAATGCATGCAACTACTTTCGGTTACACATGAAGTTATCATCCCCATGGTGAAGCCCCACCAACCAACTCTATTCCGAAAAGTTACTTTCGGTTACGCATGAAGCTATCATCCATATGGAAAGAAGTTATCATCCTATGGTGAAGTTACTATCATATGCAATCAAGTTATTATCTATTGTGAACGAAGTTACTATCGGTAACGAGTGAAGTTATTGCCGAATGCTCATAGTACACAACAGGTAATAACTTTTCTCGCAATAAGCATTAATTTTACTCACAATAGGAAATAACTTTCCTTATGATTGAATCTACTAAATTATCGCATGCATGCAACAATACAGTTGACGTGGGGACTTTTTTTTATCTTGTTAGGACTTTTGATTGCTATAGTGCATTCGACTGCTACAGTACCACAACTGCTATAACTATAGCCACTCACTGTAGCTTTGCCTGTGGCATCGACCACTGCTTCGGCCACAGCTTCGACTACTTCTTTGACTATGGTTTCGACTACGGCTTCGACTGCTCTTTTGACCATAGTTTCAACCACATTTTCGACTGCTCCTTCGACCACTTACAAATCATCAAGATTAATTCTAACAGTATCGCCACGGTTGTAATCATGAAGCTTGCTTATGTCTGATATGCAATATAACTATGGATTGCAGCCAGTTATATGTAGATTGCCACCTCTTATATGTGATGTAAAGTTATTTTTGGTTACTCATGAAGTTATTATCCATATGGAATGTAGTTATCATCCTCATAGTGAAGTTACTATCATATGCAATCAAGTCATCATGCATTGTGATTGAAGTTACTATTGGTAGCGAGTGAAGTTATTGCCAAACGATCACAGTGCACAGCAGGTAATAACCTTTCTCACAATAAGCAATAACTTTCCTCACGACCGAATCTACTAAATTATCATATGCATTCAGTAATACAGTTGATGTGGGAACTTTTTATCTTGTTTATAAGCTAAAAATACAATAACTCTTTTTATGGAAAGTCCGATCTATGATCCGTTTGAGCTATTGTGTTCGAAATTATGGGCTTCATAAACAAGATCCATGTTGAATATGTTTCGATGCTGTGAACTTCATTTTTTATACTAGTCGCAAGTAAGTAACTTCATGTTTGTCTGATAGTAACTTCACGTGTAATAGTTACTACCGAATCAACACAGCTTACACCAGGAACCCGGGCAGTAGGACCTATGCATACGCGCAGGCATTGACTAGCGCTACTATATATTATTTCTGTATTATCCCTGGATGCGATGGCACCATGGATGGGGGAGGAGCTTAGGGAGGGGCAATGCTCGGGGAGGGGCGGCGCTCTGGGAGGAGCTTGGGGAGGCGCTCGGGGAGGGGTAGCGCCTGGGGAAGGAGGAGCTAACCCTACAGCCAAGCGGGGGCGAGGGGGTCTTCTGAGTTGTGAGTGAAGGCAAAGGAGCAGCGGGGGATTTCTTGCAAATAAGCATAAGTCATCCGATGGTTTCCACCTACCTAGATCGTGCCTATCTGGCTAGGATTCAATAGTCCTGGGCGTTTGTTAGCATGTTAGCACCCAAATAGGCATTAAAACTATATATGCTCCATATGTATGTATGTATGTGTGTGTGTGTGTGTAGGAAAAATACTTTTTACTCCCGGGTGTAATTACACCCACCTCTAATATACCACCTAAATGAACTTGAAATACTCCTTTATCACTTTAGGTATACTTATATACTAATTATAAGATATTCTAATGTGAACCACATGAAAAAAATGCAAAGGAGTCCATAGTTTTTAACATATTTTGTAAATACCTTTATATACGTACATAAAAAGGAGTATGTTGAAAAAATGTACATACCACCTCTGAAAAATTGTTCATACCACCTATATAGTCTTAAATACTCGTATACTACATGTACATACTCCTCGTTACGCGAGATACTCCCTACGTTGTGAGATACGACATAGGGTGTAATTACACCAGGAGTAGAAAAGAGACTTCCTATATATATATATATATATATATATATATATATATATATATATATATATATATATATATATATATATATATATATATATAGACGAGTGTTTCATGCACCACAGTGCCTAGGCACCGATATCAATACCGTTGATTTGCTTTGAGATTATAACGTTTGATGTGGGTATCTTCATATACCCATAAAAAGTATATTTGAGATGTCAAACTCAAAAAAATTAAATTCAACTTCAGTTTAATTAGTTTGAACTATTTTTATGGTATATACTCACTGTAGTCGCATTGAATTCAAAAGTAGTTCAAACTAGTTTGAACTGAGTTCAAAACTTACTTACCATAAATATATCAAGGGTATAAAACATTTCATACCCAAACTCAAAAAAATTATCAATCATACACGTGTATCGGATGTGGGTGCCTAGGCACCATGGTGCCTTACGTAATTTTCCTATATATATATGTCTTTTTCATACTCCTGGGAGTACATATTTCCGCTTCTAATATACCACTTAAACGAATATGCTATAGTTCTATATCACTTTCTATATATTTAAATACTAATTTTAAGATACTTGAATGCAACTTGGTTAAACAAAATTCGTTAGAGCACTTTATTTTTACTATATACCTTTTTCTGGATATAAAAGGAGTATATACACAAATTATTCTGTAAAAAGTGCATTTTGATGAATTTTTTATGGAACCCACTTTGGAGTATCTAATAATTATTATTAGAGTATGCTCAAAAGGATAAAGATGTATAACAACATCATTTAAGTGGTATATAAGAAGTGAAGTACATACTTCTAGGAGTATAGAATTCAAACAAATTCGAACTAAAATTCGAACTGCAGTTGCCTTCTTTATGGTAGTTTGATTGTAGGCATGTGCTGGTTTTATATAAAAATTGGCAAAACATATTATCTAAATTCATTCAAAATATTTGAATTTGAGTATATTATTTCAAAGGTATGTGTCTCATTTAAATTGTTATAGATGGGTATATACCTTAAATATGAAATTTATGAAAAATATAGCCGAATTTAGGTTAAATTCATGCATTTAAAATCATGCTGCCCTGACATCATGGTGTCCCATTTTTGACTCTACAGAACTCTTGCCAAAGTTTGAAAATTAACCATAAACTATAAAACCAGACATGTGGCAACCCTCAAACATTCCTTGCAAAATACCCAAGGCCAATTCAACCCGTTTTTTAGTCGAAGTTACGCCAAGGTGGTAGTAGGTATGAAAAGTGAGGTGGTTTTGCTCATTGGTTTCTATGTCATCCAAAACAAACTTACATGTCAAAAACCACTTACACATAGGCGTCACATGAGGGCAAAACCAAGGTTGTAGTGCTGGGGGTAATATGCATGGTATTGGTTGATACTTAGGAAAACCACTTACATGTAGGTATCACATGACGGTGAAACCAGCGTGGAAGCATCTAGGTTCATAATATACACCATATTCGTATCAGTTTCTAAAAGTTATTTTTCTACAGTAAATGGCTTTTTACAGTACCTATCTTTCAAACGGAGTATCATTTTAAGGTGGAGTCTACTAGTCAATTGTAGTATACACTGTAGTGACTTTATTTATATCGGCCAGAATCACATATAAGCGCCTCTACAAACTGTTACTATTTATAAGCTAAAATCAAAAGACACTATGAACCATCCATAATTAGGCTGGGCCTAAAGCAAGGCTACTCGTAGGGTGACGCCGTAGGTGTCCATATTACTGATCTCGTTGGCCCACGAAGGCCCAGCCCAACGCCGGCTCTATCCTATATACCGAACCCTAGCTGTGGATTGTGGAACGATCCAGAAACCGCTCCATCGGCGTGCGGTGATCGGAGCCTGAGCAACCCCGAGAAGGAAGGAGAGAGGAAGGCGAAGCGGCGAGGATGGGGAAGACGCCGGTGCGGATGAAGGCGGTGGTGTACGCGCTGTCGCCGTTCCAGCAGAAGGTGATGCCGGGGCTGTGGAAGGACATCACCACCAAGATCCACCACAAGGTGTCGGAGAACTGGATCTCTGCCACTCTCCTCCTCGCCCCCGTCGTCGGCACCTACGAGTACGCACCGTGCCCGCGCGCCCCTCCCCTCCCCTCCCTTACTTCTTCTACCCATCTTCTCTTGTATTGTGCAGATCTGATCGAATCTAGTGTTGTTCGCTTGGCTGCGTGATCCGTTTAGGGTTTGATCGGTTCCGCATATTATTTAGTTTCGTTTGCGCGGTAAAGGTCTAGGTTTGATTCCGACGCGGGCTGTTTATTCTGTTTCGGCTCCATTTCCTTAGAATTGGTAGGCAGATTTGGTGCGTTTTACCATTGGTCGTAGTGATTCTGATGGTCTCCTCGAGGCATCGAGCTATCAGATTGCCTCTTGAAACTGCTATTGTGTGTGTCCACATTGACCCGATAAGTTAAGCAGGATTTTGGGACTAAAAAAAATGTCGAGGGGAATTTAGGCGCAGTTGATTCGATGTGAATTGTTCGTGCCGCGAGATGGTATATGTCGTGATTTTTTTTCTTCACCACGACATCGCTGTTTCAATCGAACCATCAACTATTTGGTCTTTGGTGGGTCTTGATGCGAGGTAATAATATGGGCAGATAATACTTGTCTTCCACCGGGTTGTTTAGTTGATGTACTTCAAATTCTAATGATCTTCGTTGGAAGGTTTGATGGATTGGAAGCAGGTTTAATTGTAATTGTTGCCGGCCTGAATGTTTGGGGCCCTTCTGGCGAATGGTAGTCTTATCTGATAAGTCTTTCGCGAGGTTCCTGGATAGTCTCTATGACATTGTAGCTTTGAATTTGCAAACTAGCTTAAGTGTATGAATGATCAAATTAGCCTAATATCCTTCCATCCTGGATTTTTCAGAAATTTAATTTAGGTGGTCTTATTAAACTGCACAATTTCCAACTTGGTTGGCAATAAAAACTCACTAAGTAGGAGAAGCCCAGAAAACTCATTTGAGGGGTGCTCACCTTTTTGCACCTAGATAGCTTTTTGGGGAAACCGTCCTAATTTTATGCACTATTATGTTTGGATTATTCTTAAGCCTAGCCAATCAAGCAAAGCCAGGCGAAGCGTTGCCTAGCTCCAGTATACTAAGGATATGTGTCAGGGTGCTTTTGCAACTCTTGATAATTCTCCTCCTAGACAGTACCATGAGTTTTTGGGCTTAGTAGCGCTGACGTCAGAAACCTTTCTTTGCCTGGCATGATAGACATGCTTGTTTTGATAATACCAGGACACCCTCACCTTAGAATGTGAATTAACGACAGCACTGGGTCTCATTGACATAATCCTCACATGCATGAGTTGTGATAGTAATGTTGGCAGCAAAATTATCGTCTTACAAATTCAGTGTGTGTAAACTGGAAAGTAAAGAATATTTTCTGTGTGGTTAATGCATTTAGTAGGGAATGAACTAGAGTTAGTGTTGAAGTGTTGATCTATGGTCGCTTGAAGGAAATAGAATTTACGAAATGAATTTTGAACAATTGAACCTCCTTTTTTTCAACAAGTGACTTACACATTTCAAGCAATTGAACATCCTTTTTTAATAAATGGGTTGCACATTTCAAACATTTGACACGCAAGATGCCTGATATGTTTTGATGTGGCTAACTGGCTGTGCAGATATGCAATGTACTACAAGGAGCAGGAGAAGCTATCCCACAGATACTAAATGTGAGGCCCAGCAGTTGGAATTTTTACGATGTTCTATGATTCTCCAAGAATGACGTTTTTGGTTCAGTTTATAGTTCTTGTACTCTTCTCCATGTTTCCATGCATATGCAATATGTATGACTTGCAAACTTGAAATAAAGCAAATTAACTGGATGTTACACATGTTTTTCACGCCTTAGATCGCTGGGTTTACCAGATGTTTCACCTGTGCTTGTTTGCTTTGGCATTGATGTAAAACAATACATCTGTCATCGTCTTGGAAGAGTTACTTTGCTTGTTTCAGGTATACTTGTTTACTATGCTTATGTGTGGTCTAATGGTTGTACCATCGTGGGCACAACATTGGTGAAATATGATATGTTATGTGAGTGGCCTGTTCATATTTATTTCTAAAAACTGCTTTTTTGGGTAGTATCTAGCTTTCAAATAGAATATTTTTAAAGGTAAGCTCTACTAAGTTGATTATAGTACACACTGCAATAACTTCATTTATATTGGTAAAAATTGCACGTGGGTCTTTCTACAAGCTTCTGCATAAGCTGTTATTATTTATAACATAAAGTTAAAGCCAAAAGCTAATATAAACAGGCCTTTATCTATTAGGGGGTGTTGTATTGATTGGGGCGGCTTTTGGACTAGAAAAGTCTGATCGTTGTGCATGGAATATGGTCTATCCCAAGAATTTGTAGGTTTGAATTGTGATAGGAACTAATCTTTCCAGCACCATCTATCTATGATCTGCCCAATATTCTTGTGGGTTTTTTCTTCCAATTGACAAAAACTCTTGTCTTGCCACTGCTGTGAGCATGGAGTTTTGCAATTAGCTTGGAACCAGTATGTCTTATTTTCATAGAAGAACCTGATGGCGCAACATTCTGTGAGGGTAGAAGTTCGTCCGATTAAGAAGCCAAAAAAAATTGAAATTCGCAGATTTCAGGATAAGAGGAGTTATATGTGAATCATAATCGGACGTTGCTGAAGATACTTTGTGACGTAGAAAAATTCAAAATTTTCGACTTGGTTGCATATAAACTGGTGATGGGGCGTCACATTATTTGTAGGAATAATCTGTAATTGTATGATCAAATACAGCTATCACATAGAGGTAAATGATTGTCTTTGTTTTTTGGTATCTCTTAGTACTCAACGAAGATTTCAAGTTTCAATCGCTTGGTGCTCAATTGCCCAATTGCTCAACAGAGATCTTCAACACCAGGAGCAGCACCTCTCTGTCACTTTTGCACGTAGTTGAAAGCCTTGATGATGGTTTTGACCGCTCAGCGTTCGATCACTCAGTTGTCGAAAACTCCTCACTAGTCGTAAATTACGACTGCTTCAATCTTTGATATTTGACTGGTTTGCATGTACTCAAAATCTCCGACATCAGAAGCAGAACCTCTCGATTATCAGTGCCTTAGTAAACAGCGCACTCGAGTAGACTTGCTCTAGTCTGCTCCCCCTGTCGATACTGTTGGCGATGATCAAGTGGACGACTTGGCGTGCGATCAAGTCGATGAAGGGACGCTGTCTCGCCACATGCAACTCTACCAGGAACAAGAACAAGTCGAAGACAACGTTCAGAAAAACACGCCGTCGCCGCCGACTAACTTTTTCGGAATAGACCTGATCTTTTATTTCTAAAACATATTCTGTGGCTACAAAGTGCCCTCACGACATCCCTCAAACCCTAGCAAAAAAATCTTTTTCTCCAAAGCTGTCTCAAAGCCATAACTAAACACGTAGTCTCTCCCTCCTTTTATATGCTAGAGCTCTAAATCGTGTCCTCATCAAACACAGACACGAAATCCTATCTCTTCCAAAAATCAAGGGACCTGAAACCCTTCCTACTGATTTTCCATAATATCTAACCCTTCCCACTTGTGGACTCCTTTCATAACTTCTCCAATTTCACCACGTGATGAAGCCTCTACGACCGCACCCCATTGCTTCTTCACGATCATCCACCTTTGTTCTCCATGTGCTCCAGCGTGACCCCGACAACCTCGTGACATTCTCGACTGTCTGGGCCTTAGATTTCCCCCTCATAGTTCTGGTTCTCCACGTCACTGATCATGATCGTCTCTACACTTAACCTGCACATGCAAAGACCAAAAAAACTTTTTTGGGCACAAGTTCTTCCCAACTTGATTGACATTAGTCCCCACATCACCCATCTTTGATCTCCATGTGCTCCAATGTGAGCCTGACCACCTCGTGACATCCTCGACCGTCTGGACCTCAGATTATCCCCTTCTAGTACTGGTCCTTCTTGTCACCGACCATGACCGTCTCCACGCCAACTGGTACATGCAAAGACCAAAGAAATTTCTCCCGGTACAAGTTCTTCCCAACTTGACCGATATCAGTGCCCCTACCTTCAAAAATAGTGCCCGCGGAGAGCGGGCGCTTGCGGCGTAGGCCGAGGGCACTACGCACGCCGAGGTAGAGAGGCGAAGGCGTCGTTCCCCTACCTTGAAAAACAGTGCCCGCGGAGAGCGGGCGCTTGAGGCGTAGGCCGATGGCACTACGCACGCCGAGGTAGAGAGGCGAAGACGCAGTTCCCCTACCTTCAAAAACTCGCGGTGCACTCCCTGGTGCAACGCGCGCGAGGGCGCGATATCCAAGTGGTGCGCCGCCTAAAGCGAGGCACTCCCTAGTGTCTCGGCCGTGTCGCAATTTACGACTTAATTTATAGCCCGTAGACTTACGCGTGGGGAGGCGTACCTCGATGCTACGACTTAATTTAGAGTCCGTGGATTGGTGCGTGCGGAGGCGGACCTCGACGCTACGTCTTAATTTATAGTCCGTAGACTCGCGCGTGCGGAGGCGGATCTCGACGCTACGTCTTATTTAAAGTCCGTAGACTGGTGCGTGCGGAGGCGGACCTCGACGCTACGTCTTAATTTATAGTTCGTAGACTCGCGCGTGCGGAGGCGGATCTCGACGCTATGTCTTAATTTATAGTCCGTAGACTCGCGCGTGCGGAGGCGGATCTCGACGCTACGTCTTATTTAAAGTCCGTAGACTGGTGCGTGCGGAGGCGGACCTCGACGCTACGTCTTAATTTATAGTCCGTAGACTCGCGCGTGCGGAGGCGGACCTCGACGCTACGTCTTATTTAAAGTCCGTAGACTGGTGCGTGCGGAGGCGGATCTCGACGCTACGTCTTAATTTATACTCCGTAGAGTGCGCGCGGAGGCGTCCCCCCGTTGCGTCTTATTTAGAGTCCGTAGACTGGCGCGTGCGAAGGCAAGCTCAACGCTACGTCTTATTTATACTTCGTAGAGTACGCCGACGCTCGAGGCGATCGTGCGATTTAAATAAAAAATAGGGACCAAAACAGAGGCATTAGAGAAATGGCTGAAGACTTGCGACAAACGCTCCGGAATGTGGTGCCACGAAAGCACTAGGTGCTACGGTAGCCCAAAATGGGCCAACACCGAAGAATCAAGCACGGCCAAATCAAATGCTCTGCCATGCATACAAGAAAACAGCGGTGATCATTAAAGCCCACGCGTAATCACATGCAGGACGTACCGGGCGGGCTGGTCGCGACGCGGGGTAAACTCTGCAAGCGCGGAGACCCTGGCGGACGCCGAGTGAGCTCCCCGAGCTGTGCACGCGAGGTCTAGCTCGCGGAGGCCTAGCTTCATCTAGATGGATGCTTCACAGCTGCCTGGCTATCTGGGTGCATGCATGGGTAGATGCCATGCATGCATATATACGCCACGGCCTGCTCCCAGTGGCCTTGTTAGGCGCCACCTCGAGGTTCTCGGGGCGAACGTACTCCACGGCCTGCTCCCCTATGGCAGCCGCGGCCGCGACACTGGGCGCGGAGCTCTCGCCGCTCCTCTTCTTGCCCTCGGTGGAGCCAGGCGAAGCAAGCGCTGAAGCCGAAGGTGTTGTCGCAAAAGGCTTAGCCTCCGCAGCGGCGTCTTCGTCCTCCGCTTCGCCGGAGTTTACGTCCTCGTCGCGGGGCCGAGCGGAGACCAGCGAAGTCGTCCCGAAGTTGAGCCGAGTGCCTGTGACGCCATTGCGGGGCTGAGTAGAGGCGAGCGGGGTCTCGCAGAGAACGCGCGAACGCCTGGAGTTCAGCTTCGGTGAAGGCAAGATGACGCCTCACGCGGCGACCCGGGGTCTGAAGAAGACCGCACGACGAACCGTAGGAGCTCGCTGACGGCCCTGCGCACATCGTGCATGGGGAAGCTGTAGTTGGTGAGGCGGCCGGTGGCGACGCCGATCCGCCGCTTCCTCTCCTGGGCCGCCCTATCTGACTAGCTTCTCCCGTAAGTTTTCCTGATGCGTTGCCGTAGACGGGGCGAGACGAGACGCACCTGTGCGATGTGCATGCGCCATGCGCGTAGACGCGAGGCCGAAGACGACGCGCAGGCGGAGTGCGTCTTCGTTGGCGCGGAGGCGCATCTTCGGCGATGCGGAGGCGAGCTGCGGCCGGAGTCCGGCTTTGTCGGCGCGGAGGCGAGCGGAGGCGCGTCTTCGGCGACGCGGAGGCGAGTTACGGCCGGAGTCCGGCTTCGTCGGCGCGGAGGCGGGCGGAGGCACGTCCTCGGCGATGCGGAGGCGAGTTACGGCCGGAGTCCGGCTTCGTCGGCGCGGAGGCGCATCTTCGGCGATGCGGAGCGGATAGACAAAAGTGCACGCATGGATAGATGGGGCGCCGGCGCTGCGCACGGAGTGTCTGAGGCTTGAGCCGAATACCGGCGTGTCTTTGGGGTCCCGCGTGACGCTGGGCGCGGATACGGCCGAGGCGCGGACTCGACGATGTGCGAAGCTAGCCATCTCCATAGGCCAACACATCGCTCCCCTGCATGACCACCCCCAGCAGAGCGGAGACGATAGCAACATAAAAATAGGTGGCTCGATCAACTCCATTTAATCTCGCATCTGAGCGATTCAACCAGATCTACTCAATCTTCTGCCTACGAACGGGCGATTCTAGCAAATCTACCAGTATACCATCTACCAAACACTGCGAAACATATCCAAACTTTTTGCGAGTGAACTACTTATCTGCTGCCGACAGCCCGTAGGATGTGGCAGTGTGCTCTCAAGAACAGCTCTTAGCTCCTTACGCGATTTCTCGTCCAGTCCCCACGGACGGCGCCATCTGTTGTAGCTACAGGCTAAACAGGAATGAAGGGAGACTAGTAGAAGAGGAAGAGAGGAGCCAGGTCTGTGTGGGAGAGTTGAGTAGGAATGAGAGGATCTGCCCCCCTTTGCCCCTCCTGGGGGTTTATATATATGAGTGGGGTAGAATGGAAAATCCCCATTCTACCCCTTAGTATCTACAAAGGATGAGGGTACATTGGTATATTTACACTGGTATATTCCTCTACACTATTGAGCATATTACATGTTGGACTAGTTGCACGGCCCAGTCACGGGGGGTTGGGCCACCCCTACAACAATAATAGTCCGCAAAGTCTACGATTACGATAACAGACTGCGAAGTCTACGACTATGACAAAAGACTATGAAGTCTACGACTACGACAAAGCTCTGTAGCTCCGACTCCCGACCGGTTACTGTAGCTCACTCTATCAATCACAGATCGCGATCGACGTCTCCGACTAACGACCGTGGTTGTAGTCTGCTGATAAACCAGTCCAACACAAGGCCACGACTATCGACCGTTCATTGTAGCTCATGACCGGTTCACTGTAGCTCATGACCGGTTCATTGTTGCATATGATCGGTTCGTTGTTCAAGGTCGAAGCCTACTGATTACCTGCCATGGTCATTCTGCCGTGATCGAAATGTCGTGGTTGAAGCCTGCTGTGGTTGACATGCCATGGTCGTTTAGTTGTGATCGAAATATCATGGTTGAAGCCTGCCATGGTCGACATAACGTGGTCGTTCTATCGTGGTTGTTCAGCCGTGGTCATTCTACCGTGTCATTCAGCCATGGTCAAAGTTTGCCGATCGGATCGTTGACTACCGATCATGGTCGAAGCTTGCCAGTTAGACTGTCTAATACAAGCCAGTCAGATCGCTTAACCTGAATATTCTAGCAATTCTACTTTTCCAAAAGAGAATCGAACGAAACTTTCACAAACATAAATTTCAATGCAACCTAAATGTCAATTATTCATCATTGCTGTATGCATGACTATCCACATGGTCTAACAATCTTCCCTTGATGAATACATTGACAACACCTCAGAATCTCACGACTGAGATGAGTTTTGAAATAAAAGCAAAATTTGCGAAAAGAAAGTTTTAAAGCTGCAGAGAAAAGAGCAGAAAACTCAAAAAAAAAAAAACTCCCGCCAACACAAGAGAGAAAATTGAGCAAATATATCAAATTTGTTTTCTCTAATTTCTCCAATTTTCTCTCCCTTTGGCAATGTAATCGTCAAAATATCCAGAGAGAATAATTCTGAGAAGGAACAATGAGAATAAACATCCAGAAGTTTTGGAGAATAATTCTAAGAAAGAGCAATGAGAATAAACATCCAGAAGTTTTGTAGATTATCTATGTCACTTTGCGTTGATATAAGAATTTAACCAAGCCATATTTTTGATTAGAGCTCTCTAGATCATATAAATTCATACATTATATAGCACTGTTAAAAATAGTCTTTAACATGATTAAGTAAATTAGATTAATGACAGGCATCTCACAGTGACTAAACCGATTTGTAAAGAGCACAATGAAATATTGCAGCAAAAAGAATAAATCTAAAAGTGAAGCAAACTATAAGTCTAGACGAGTTAGCAATCTCACATAGTAAACCACTATTTCTTAAGCATGTGGCATACTTGTAGCATATTTCTTTTTATGATGACATATTTTTAGTAAACCACTTTTAAATAGTGACATGCTTAAAACATACTTTTTTTATTTGTGCACTTTTTGTGTCTTGTTTTGTTTAATTATAGCATGCTTGAAGCATACATTTTTGGTCCTAGCTTTTGGTTATTTTTGACGTTTAACTTTTCTTAAAAAAAGTCAAAATAAATAAAATGGTTTTTTAAAGAGATTTTAAACAATTTTTAAGTTTTAAACCGTGTATATCGTCTACGTAGACGTTTTCATCTCCGCCGTCATCTCAAAAAATATAAACAAAAAGTCATTGGTTGTAGCAAAAAAAAATCATCAACCGCAGCTTAAAAAAACAGTGCCAGCTTAAGAGCGGGCGCGCGCGCGTGGCACGGCGCTGGCTAGCTTGATCAACGCATTCCTGCGCGACGGAACCCGAAAGCGGGAGGGACGGGTGCGCGGGGGCATTACCCTCGTCCGCCGTTCGTAGAGTTTCGCCTCAGCGTTGTCCGGCGCCGCCCGCCTCGTCAACCGAAAGGGAAACCGCGGGGCGCGCCGGCGCGGCTCTTCTGGCGGCTCGTGCAAATCGTCCCAAAAACGCGAACTGCCCGCTGTCTCTTCGGTCGTCGACGTTTTCCATGGGGGGAACCATGCGTCCCGGCGTCAGCCTCCAGCCGGCCGCGCGCGGCGCTCCTTGGCTGTGGGATCTCACGCATACAAGTTTGGCACACCCTTACACGAGCGCATCGCGTGGACGGACGCAGCAAGGTAGAGAGGAAACCGGGGTAGTTGCTAGTTCAATTTAACATGCAAGAGAGACACTGGACTGACAGTGAGCCCAGTGACTGCATAATCAGATATTCAGACGTTTATCAGTTGCCCATCATGTCTTGATCACAACTCTCTAATAGTGCAGTACGAGCTTGATCATTTTTACCTAGCTAAGTAAACATGTGGTTGCCTGTGTTTTACCTTAGCTACTAGGGTCATGTTTGGCCAGGCTCTGGCTGTAACTTTCGGGATTCAAGAGATTGCTTTACAAGAATATAGCTCCATAAGAAGTTGCTCACTTTTAGGCTTCTTCGAGCCAGTGAAGCTAGCATGACTCCATCCTTCTAGTACAAATTGGAGACTAATCACCGAAGTGTTTGGCCGGTCGACTCTGGCTTCTCCCCAGAAACTAGGAGCCAGAGCTTAGCCAAACAAGCACCATAAATATGGAACTAGTGTCCCGCAAAAAAAATAGGAACTGATGATATATTGTTTTTGAGACGTGCTAGCGCACGATATACTGTTAAAAATGTGCCGCCCCCGACCCCTTCCCGCCGCGCCGCCCCACCCAACCTAACTGCCATAGTGACCGCTGCCACCGCCCTCTGGCTCCGCCTACCGCTCTTCTACCCCGCCCATCGCCCCCGCCGCCACCCACTGTCGGCCGCCGTCTCCCCTCAACCTCCTTCTATGCTTAGAGGAAGAGTGAACCCATAGTAGGGAGCTAGATTTCCCTCTTCTGGCACCAGATCCGACGACGACGCCCCTCTAGGACGTCAGATCCAGCGTGCGGAGGTACCGATGATGGAGGAAAGTGAGAGGATGTGGCGGCGAAGAGGGAGGGAGCAGCTGAGTAGGAAGAACGAGAGGGAGAGGGAGTGAGCAGCTGCGGGAGTGGAGCAGAGTGAAGAGTAATAATGGAGCTTCTTTGAGATTTGTACACGACTTTGAATCCAACGACGGTCATCTATCCCGTCTGAATGGTATTCCATTAGTTAATTTTTCTCATTGTTTTTCCCCGGCGATAGTGTTCGCTGACTTCTCCGCTTACGAAGCCACAGGGAGGAAAACCAGTGTTGTGAAGCTCAGACTTGAGACACAATTCGTGGCCAAAACACCACTATTTTGGAGCTGAATCGCACTCTGGCTTCTACTGAAGTCAGTTTCACTGAAGCTAGCTTCTATCTTTCAAAGCCTAGAAGCTGGAGTTCAGCCTACTCAACTTCTGAACTCGGCCCAGTTCTGTCCAAGCTGCGGGCCATAACTGGGCTCCCTCTCAATCTTTCCTTTTCTTCAAAGTTTGCTAAATAGATCTACTAAACTGGGCTTATCCTGGGCTTCTACGGCCCATGATTGGGTGTCCCCTTCAATTGAATTGATCCATACACAAAACACACGCCGCAGTGTGCGACGAAGCTTTCCATTAGCGGCAGGTAGGCGGCGAGTCCAGGCTCGGAGATCGCCATGGAGACGCTTGCCAGCGCCATGCGGCGGGAGAACCGCCGCTTCAAGCCCCCGTTCTCCTCCCCCGCCGCCGGCTCCTCGGGAAGGGCGCCGCTCGTCATGGCCTTCCTCTCCTGCCTCGCGTGGCTCTACATCGCCGGCCGGTACGCTCCCACCCGCTCAGATCCCAACCGCCCCCCCGTTTCTTGGCTCCGTCGAGTTCCCTGATCTTTTCTCGATTGGGGCGCAGGTTATGGCAGGACGCGCAGACCCGGATGGTCCTGTCCAGCCTCCTTGAGAAGAACACCGGCAATGTGCGGATCTCTCCTTTTCCCTCTCCGCATGTCTCTCGTTTTCCTTGATTTGCCCTGACACCGGCGCCTAATTGCAGCTCCCGAAGGTGCTCTCGGTGGAGGACAAGCTGAGGAATCTTGGATGCACGTAATTTCTTGGTTCCCTACTGAGGATTTTTGGTTTGGCTTTGTGGGTTCTGGTTTCTTGATTCGGAATGGGTCGTTTGGTGGCAGTGAGATCGGGAGGAAGATAGCTGAGGCGGAGATGGACATTACAAAGGCGAAGAGCGAGGGGTACTTGTGGGGGAATGTGACCGGCACTAGGGATTCCGACAAGAAGAAGTTCCTTGCCGTCATTGGAGTTTATACTGGTTTTGGGTCTCGGCTCAAGAGGAACATCTTCCGTGGCTCGTGGATGCCAAGAGGTTTGCTTGCCTTGTTCTTTTGTTTTCCAGTTCTCACTTACCAAAAAATAAGACTGATTGTGATCGATAACTGCACTAATTTGAGACTGAAGGTTAAAGTAATTGGCGAATGGTCGAAATTGCTGAATGCAAACTAGGCTTCCAACTTAGTTTCTCTAACTAACATTGCTGAATGTAAACTAACTCTATTCTTCTACCTCACTGTAAATTGCAGGTGATGCTTTGAAGAAGCTTGAGGAAAAGGGTGTGGTTATTCGTTTTGTTATTGGTCGGAGGTTTTCTTCTGGATCCAGACTTTTGAGCTATAGCATCTCTAAGTTCTTAGTTTCGAATTTGGCTTTGTTATTCTCATGCAGTCATGTTTTTTTTGTATTAATTTTCCCTCTCTTTTTTGTTCATTTTTTCCTGCTGAAATGTACTGTTTGGACCCTGCAGTGCAAATCGAGGTGATAGCTTGGACCGTAATATTGATGATGAAAATCGCCGGACAAAGGATTTCTTTATTCTTGTAAGGTTCTGCTAATACCTAATATTATAACTATTTTCAATTGTCCTTCACAATCTGTAGTACCTGCACAAGACTTTTGCCATTGCTTGCTTGCTGGCATGGAAGACTATGTTGCATCCTTGAAATCTTATACATTTATTTTATTAATGTACCTGTAATAACACAAAAGACCTATGTTAATTCTCATATTTTCCTGTTTCATCTGAATGTGGTTTTGAATGTGTCACATAAATTCATATAGCTTGAGAAGCTCTCAAAAATATTTTTGATGTTCATTTGTCAAAGTAATTAATTTGACTTGTAAATAAATAGCTTGTATTTATGGATAACAGAATGTTTGAATTTAAATAATCAACAAATGACCATTCAGGAAAGTCACGAGGAAGCTGCGGAGGAGTTACCTAGCAAAGTTAAGTTTTTCGTCGGTGCGGCAATTGAAGCTTGGGATGCAGAGTTCTATGTCAAAGTTGACGATAACATTAATCTTGACTTGGGTAACTTGTTTTTTCATTTTTTTAGAAATTGTTATACCTATTGTATATTTCAGCTTTTTTTGACTCCTTGCAATTGTCCATTAGCTGGGTTAATTGAGATGCTTGAAGGCCGTCGAGGTAACCAAGGACTGTATATGGGTTGCATGAAATCAGGAGTTGTCGTAAGTGAAGAGTACGTGCTTTCCTTCCCATCATCATTAGGTGTTTATTATTTGGACAACACGTATGGTGTCTCTTAAACTCCAGCTAGACCATCCATTCATAGGTGGAAGTAGCTTCTACTTTTTGGGGTGAATTTAGCAGTGATTCTTCCGTGCCGATATCTTTCCTAAGTTTTGTACATGTAGTGGAGTTCATTGAGCACCTGAAGCATTTTCTCCGATGCAGGAACCATATTATGGTGACAAGCTTTTGAGTTCAGTTTCATTAATTAACTTATGATTTCGAGGAATAGAAAATACCTTAGGTCGTACACTCTTAATTGCATTGCTTCATTATTATATTGAGGGATAATATTGCATTTTGAATTTTGGATTGCTTTGCCCCCTTTGTTAATCAATTATTAAAGCAATTCTGATGACAACTTTAATTTCAGGGGCCAACAATGGTATGAACCCGAATGGTGGAAATTTGGAGATTCAAAATCGTGAGTAAACTGACATATTCATACTCTGTATTCTTGTTTCCTTTGACTAGTTAGATATCTTTTCTGGAATTCATACCATGTTCTTGCCATTTGGCAATTAGCCTAGTTGTGTCTTATACTCTTATTACTCCCCTTGAACATTGACACAGTCACCAAAATGCAACTTTGATCACTGATTATAGTTATAACACCTACTAAAATTATAATATTATGAAGATACTTTTCAAGACAAATCTATACATATATTTCATATATTAATTTAAATATTTAAAAAGATATCGATAACCAAAGTTTTGAAAGTTTGACTGCACATATTCTAAAACGACATGTATTTGTGATTGAAGAGAGTACTTTATTAGCATCACGCTGGGTGACTGATAATAACTCTGTGCCTGGAGTAAGTGACTAAAGATGATGTGGATGCTGATAAGAAAACATCCCACCTCATTTTGTTCCTGAGGATCTGGGTGTCTGAGTCTAAAAGAGCTCATATGCTAGTCAACCTCCTGGTACCCTGGCTACATGAAGTAGCGCTAAAAGAGTTCATATGCTACAGATTATGTTCGATCACCACAATGTTTTTTTATTGATCTGGAACAAGGAACAGGAGGCAGCACATAAAAAATTTTCGTTTAGTTTCTGTTTCAACCTGTGATGTCAACCTAAGAATGAAACTTCAGTGGTACTTGTGTCATACTCATTGTCGTGACCCTGTGACCTGTGTCGCTTGGCAGACAATTTCACCAGAATTCTGTTTAGTGCTAATAACAGGGGCTCCTCCACTCAGATCAAATTGCTCTGTGTTCTGTGGACTATAAGCCTTGCCAATCTTGTGAAGTCCATTCTGGTTCATGTTTAAATTCAATAGACCTATAAGAAATATAAGTTACATTACATTTTGCATCCCTGCACTTGTAAGTTGTAATTGCTGATATTCGGTGATATTCTTTGGTTTTTGTTTGGTAAATGGACATTCTTAGCCTTTAATCTGTATGTTCCTTTTCTGGATGATACTCTTATGTATGAGGAAAAATTTGTGCTTTTGTTTTCACTATGTTTCATTTTCTAGCTTATTGTTTTTTATTTTCATTGACTGTGATTTTTAATTGTCAGGTATTTTCGCCATGCTTCTGGTTCTTTGTTAATCCTCTCAAACAATTTGGCCCGCTACATCAATATAAACAGGTAATTGGTTTGTATCTATCTGTTTCATGTTAAGTCATGCTAAGCTAAACCAGCTTTGAGCAACAGCAACCAAGTTCCTCAGAGCAATGGCAATGTGTGACATCCCCTGATGGCCTGATTTTTGAATTTGCTCAATGTGATATGTATTACTTGGATTACTGCAGATTGAATGTTGCAATTAAGTTGAATCTTTCTTGGTGTCTTGAAAGATCAGTTAATTTGTTTGTTGGAGTTTCTCTTATATCTAATTTCCTGAAGACACTCCATGGTAATCTGTGCATGACCACGTGCCAAATCCATCACTAATGGTATCGTTTGCATTTTAACCAAATAATTATCACTGAATGTCCTATAGGGTCGAATGCATTTATTGTATTTGAGAAGTACCATTCATTGAAATGCTATTACTGCCTGACACAAAAAAAAATTTCGTGTGCCGTCTATCGGTTGATCTTGAAGACATAAGAATGCTGTCTAGTTCCCTTGTCAAAAGTAGAGCAATAGATATTTCTAGTAAAAAATGTGCTGCCAACATTTTTTAGGACCAAAATGTTTCAGTATGGTCTTCTATTTCTGCAAACCAGGTTTGTCATAACCCAAAGTTTTGATTCGAATACAACTTTTCTATTCAACACGCAGTGCGTCGCTGCAGAGCTATGCCCATGATGACATATCAGTAGGTTCATGGATGATGGGACTGAATGCAACTTATGTTGATGACGACCGTTTATGCTGCAGCAGTTCTAGACAAGGTAGAAGCTCATCTTTAAAACAATCTGTCTGCTTTGGGCAATTTTGATGGCCTTTTTTCTTTGGTAATGCTATATTTCTACTGCCCTTTCCAGAGAAAGTATGTTCCAGTGCATGAGTTGCGCGGAAGGACTGGTTCTGACAGTGGTGTCCTAACGAAGAGATGGTGGTGTTGTATCTTTGCCATTTTGTATACACCGAGAAGCCTTTGTGAATGAAAAAAGATAATATCAGATAAAACGTCATCTTGGCCCGGTCATAAAAGCTTGGCTTAATGAAATTCCTTGTTGACGACTCCATTCCTGCACTCATTTCTTGAAACCGAGCCTCCACACTTTAAATCAGCATAGCCTGATCTATACCTTGTTATTTAAGCACTTACTGAATCTTGCTTCTAGTCTGTCCTCTGTAGTGCATGTACTGGAGCCTGGGACCAATACAAAGTCCCAATACAAAGGGGTATTCAGTTTGGCGATACATTATGACTTTTTCACTGTAACTGGGATAACTTATTTGGCGTAATTAAATTTAAAAAATTTTAAAATAGAAAAAACATGTTACCTCACCATGAACAATTTGAAGGAATAGAGAAAAAAAAGGAAAAAAACTAAAAAAAACAGCCAAAAATCATAAATAAACAAAACTAAGGAATAGTGAATCAAAAACAGAAGGTAGAAGCTATCGTCCAAATGAGTGGGGCCAAAAGTTGAAATAAAGGAAGATTGAATTATTGAGCCCAGGGTCTTCGTCACCGCTTGGATATCACAAAGAAATCTTTCTTGCTTCAATTGCCACGACCTATAGACGTCGCCTGGTCCACCATTGAATGATTTGAAGCCTGATTTGCCATTTCAATTATCAACCCAGAACCCAACAGAATAATGCAAGGTTTGCACCCGAGATGCCGAAACAAAATAAAAAATGTACCTGTCAAGAACTAACGCGCGATTATTGCCGCTGAAATATCTTAGCACGTGCTAGCTTCCCGTTGAAAAAAACCGAATAAGCTCTCATTTTCTCTACTTGCGTGTCACTCGAATCTCCGTAGCACAGATCACGGCAGATTGCAATCGCCCAGAAATAATTAAGTTATGCCAACCGTTGCCGTATCTTTCGCTTCCTGCCCCACCCGTGAAGGTGTACCAGATCGTGTCGTTGGTTCCAACAGTTGCCATCCAAGGGCTCCACTCGTCAGCAGTTGTAGATACTTGGCTGCAACGATCTACATCAAACACAAGTTGCATTATATAAACCGATGTAAATTTGGAAGCTACATGTGATCCGGCCAGGACACACTAATAATTCATAAAGGAACAAATACAATTATATAGGCTACTATGTAGGGTGGTCTAAAAAACATACATATAGTTGTCAGTGGACTCACCAAAGGAATAAACAACAGAAACACACCAACTACACACCACCACTGTGGGAACGTTTGGTGGTTTATGTTGAGGAACCGACGCTGGAGACCAGTCCGAGCGATTCCTCTGCTTAGAACAAGAACGAATCAATCACAGAATCACAGAATAATAGATTGAACACAGAGAGGTAGAGAGAACTCCTGGTCTTTCTTTATTGCTTTAGATTGCATCAGGGTACATAATGAGAGGGGTCTAGATCCCTATTTATAGCCTACGGTGGGGTGCCCAATTAGATCAGGACTCTTGGATAGAGTCCAGGTTTCCTAACACTCCCCCTTGGGCACTCACCCAACATGCTCATGACTCGTTAAAACTCCATAAAAACCCAGTGGGAAAATTTTGGAGAAAGAGTACATGATACATGTGATGTTGCGATACACGAATTGCCTCATTAAAACCTTGGTCGAGAAACTTCATGGAAAACTCGTCAAGGGAAAAAGAGTACAATTCACCCAAATTCATTTAGTCTGCAAGACTTTATTTTTGGGTACTTAATCTTCATGATTAAGATTTATTAGCGGGCTTGTGAGAATTCCCCAGATTACGCACTTCTCTAAGTCTCATCATTCCAATTCCACGCACGCACCTTTCAAAGCTAGATGCGGAAGTGACTTAGTGAATAAATCTGCGAGATTTTCACATGACTTAGTATGCGATGCTTTAATCTCGTTCATCCTTTGCAATTCATGTGCATAGAAGAACTTGGGGTTGATATGCTTTGTGAGATGACTCTTCACATAGCCCGTTTGCACTTGTGCAACGCAAGCGGCATTATCTTCATAGATAATTGTGGGGTTACGCACAATGTTCATCCAACATGATTGCTGGATGTGGTGAACCATTCGGCGAAGCCAAGCGCACTCGTGCGACTTCATCTGATGCTATAATTTACGAGTGGTTCGTCGAAGTAGCTACGAGCTTTGCTTAGACGATTTCCATGAAATTGCGGTTCCACCACACAGAATACATAGCTTTGTTTGTGACTTAGCGGTATCGGGTCGGCGGATACCCGGCATCTCGCATAGCCAATCAAGTTCGAGATCTTGATTCTTTACGTAAAACAATCCGAGGTCCTTGCTACCTTGGAGGTATCGGAAAATGTCCTTTATGCCCCGCCAATGCCTTTTGGTGGGCTCAGCCTATGCACCTTGCTAACGAGTTCACGGCAAATGCAATGTCCGGTCTAGTGCGGTTTGCTAAATACATGACTGCTCCCATTGCACTCAAGTATGGGAATTCGGTCCCGGACTTCCTCCACCTCTTCCCTTGATCGGAAAGGATCTTTTTCTTGCTGTAAAGACCTCACCGATCATCGGTACTTTCGAGGAAATGCCTTCTCGAAGCCAAACCTTTCAAGCACCTTCTCAGGTGTAGGTCGTGATGTACCAAGACTCCTTGAGGACATGCTCAAGCTGCAAGCCTAAGCAAAACTTGGTCTTGCCCAAATCTTTCATTTCAAATTCGACTCCAAGTAGGAGCTTGCTTCTTTTATGTCTTGGTGTCCGATGATATTCAGATCATCTACATACACAGAGATTATACAGAATCCATTACGAGATTGCCATATAAATACACAAGGACAGTCTTCATTGTTCGTGTAGCCTTTCTTGCGAGAAAGTCGCTCAGCGATTATACCACATTCTTCCAGTTGTTTCATCCATCTGTGACTTTACGAGTTTCACACTTGCATGATTTCTATTTGCTCTGTCTTGGTTGGAGAGGAATTCCTTGAGGACTTTCATGTAAATCTCGAATCCAAGTTACAGTAAAGGTATGCAATCACAACATCCATCAATTTCATTTCCAAATTCAAGTTCACTGCCGTTGAGATCAAATATCTAAAGGTAATTCCACTCATGACTGGGAGTAGGTTTCTTCATAATCAACTCCGGGACGTTGAGTGAAACCTTGGGCTACTGACCTTGCTTTGTATCTCACTACTTCATTTCTTTCATTTCTCTTCGAACAAATACCCACTTGTGCCCAACGGGTGTATGTGGGGAGGTGTGCGATATCGAGCCCAAACACCTCTCTTTTATTCAGAGATAGCAATTCAGTTGCTATTGCCTTCTTCCAATCTTCCCAATTTGATCTTTTCTTACATTCAGCGAGCGATGCAGGCTCGGGATCAAGATCGATGATTGTGGCAATTTTCTTTGTGAAGTAGATGTCGATATTAGCTATTGTCCTATTCAGGGACTCTCCCGTGTGCACATAATTCATAGTCTTCATGAGTTGCTTCTTCTGGAGCGATTGCTTCTTCTCGAGCTTCACCTTGCGCGCTTCTTTCAATTGCGGTGGCAAGTTCCTTTAGTTTTTTCGCTCCGATGTGTGCGCACATCCATGCCAATGGGGATATTCAGATCCGGTATGCCCTTTTCTCAAGGTGTCATACTTGTGCGGTCTCAACGGCTCCCTTCTCATTCAGGGGACTTGGTGATCGGTGTGGTAAATCTCTTTTATCCTACTTCACCAAAGCGTCCCGGTTACTAAGGATTCGAGAACCGGAGTTCTCGTCCTCTTTTTATTTTTCGAGGCCTCGGGCGAGATTAGGGATATCTTCTGTTTCTTTGGTATTTCAACCCTCTCAGGTGCGATGCGTGCATGCACATGCGACTTAGTCACGCTCTTCAAATCACTAAAGTGATCGAGACGGTGATTTGCCAATGCTCGCAAATCAATTGTCTTCGGACTTCTCTTGTCTTACGGACTTCTATTGTCTTCTAGACTTCTCTATTTGCTTTACTAATGTCTTACGGACTTCTGCAGTGCGGGTCATCTGCATGGATTCCCAGCTTGCCACGTAATTTCCGATATTCTTCATCAAGGGTTGATTTCCTCCCCTAATGTTGGGAAATTTTCGGTGGTAACCCTTGCTTGCTGCATAGGTGAATGGATGTTTTAGGTGAAGGTCTAAGATTGATGAGATTTCTTTGCATATAGGATCGGGTCCCCAACATGTAGCTAGCAAATTACAATTATGCAAGAGGGTTGGGCAATAAATTTAATTCTCTTAATTAAAACCTCGCCAAACCATTCGGGTATGGACATGCGATGCAAGTGCTCAATGCAATTTCCATCGCCATGCAATAATCATCAAATGCCTTTGAAGTAAATTCGCGCGTTGTCCATTCGATGGACTTGATGTGATGATCGAAACACATTTCGATGCAAATGATCTGCGAAATCAATTTTGCAAAGGCGTGGTTTTTCGTAGACAACAAACCCACATATAACCACTTCAAGAAGCGTCAATGAGCACCATGAAATACTTGAATGGCCCCGAGATGGGCTGAATGGGACCGCAAATATCTCCCTGAGTGCGTTCGAGAATGCGAGGACTTCATCCTTCACTTTCAGTGGAGGACTAGTTATTATTTTCGGTGCACATGCAGGCACACAAAATCTTCATGATTGGGAAATTCTTCATTAATATTATGCCCATACGAGTTATTTATTATGTTTCTCATCATCCTAAGACCTAGGTGGCCTAATCTGTCATGCCGAGACGAAGAGTTGAGCTTTTAAATACCGTCTTTAGGGCGATTATGCAGCTGCAGCGCCTTAATGTTGGTATAATATAGCCCATTTCAAGTGAAGGAAGTTTTCTAATATTCTTTTGCCATTCTCTTCGCGCCGTAATGAGTAGGTATTCCTTACTGTACTCTTCTTTAGTCTCAACGTGAAACTGGTGGCGCAAATATTTTTAAAACTTAGTAGAGTTCAAATCGATTCGGGTACAATGAGGCTTCTTCAATGACCAAAGTTGTGCCTATTGTGGCTCTTCCTGAACCAATTATACATGCATCGCTTCTGGCGATTGTCGTAAGGCTGCCAGTGCTCTCACGAATCGACTTGAAAATCTTAGTCTCTCTTAAGATGGTACATATTGTGCATTTGCTAGCTAAGCACACTTCCTTTATAGGGCGCTACACTTGTTCTAATATAGGGTATTTTATTCATATGCATGAGAAGGCAATTAACACATAAATAAATACACCAATATCAGAACATGTCATGCCATCATAAACTGAATAAATGAATGAATTCTTCAAATATCATCCAACCATCACGAGAAAATAACAATTCTTAAGTACCATCCATGCAAATTCTAACATATTCTTCCACACAAATTAAATGACAAATAAAGTCGAAATGCATTCAGTGCACTAGACTTCTTCTGCTATTTTCTTGGGGTTGACATTCTCTTCAAGAGAAATCATGGCTTTAACTGCTTCTAGGTCAAGAGGGATTACTGCTGTCGTGATGGTTTCAACTTCCATCAGTGCAGGCAGCTACTCAGAATTCTCCCCCTCAGCCGATGCAGAGTGGGCTTCATATTGCCCTTAACCATCCCGCTTTGGCTTGCTGGCCTTATTCTCCCGTGGAGCATCTAATTCGCCTTTCTGGGCTGCGGCCTTACCCTTCCTTCCCCTTTTTCTCTACCAAGGGCTTTCGCACCTTGTTGCTCCCGGCGTTGGCTTCATGGCCAATGGAGCTCCCAGATGACTGAGTGACTTAGTTCTTGCGGAGAACTTCATCCTAAGCCTCCACAACTTGCATCATATCAATCAATTCAACATATTCCTCATAGCCGTCTTGGCGATAATTGCGTCATGGATTATACTGCATTGGGGTGGAAGGATTTTCTCAATTTTCTGTATTGGGGTACAAATCTGTGCAAGGCGGTTGTTTTCCCGACCGTCTTAAAGTTGGCAAACCTCGATCGATCTATTCTTACTCGCTTGAGAAGGAATGATGTACTTTAGCCTCTCAAACCGCTTCTTAAGTGCGATCCAGTGCGAGCGCTTTTCTCCGCCATATACTCATTCTTGAGAGTGAGACAGAGGTGGTGCTCGAGAAAATGAAGTGCCCGATCATTCTCCTTAGGTTCGGGTTGGCGTCATTCATCGCCAATCCCAATAGCATCGCGGAGCTTCCTGGCTCCAAGCACAATCTCAACATCGGATGCCTACATCGGATAGTTTTGGCTATCTTGGGCGGCTCCTCGAGCTCCTAGTTCGTGATGCTAGTCATCTAAATGTGTATAAGTCTACTGGTAGACATGCACGAATAATTCACTTGGTAAATAAATGGTACAAAAGGTTCTCATAATGTTTCATAATTTTCTATGCATTTTCTATAATTTCTTGCTAATTTGGTGATTAAAAGCAATTTAAACAATTACAATTAACCAAAACAGAAATAAATACGAAAATACAGAGAATAATAATGGCATAAATAAATAAGCTTCAAATGCTAAAATTAATTCAAAATTCGGATTCAGAGGCCCTTTTATGCTAAAATACGAAATTTCAAAGAAATTCTGCAATTCGGGGGTTTTTACGCAAAATTTCAATTCGAGAAAAATTTACGCAATTTTACGATTTACTGAGGGTTTTCTGCAAAATTCTGGACCCATTGGTAAATTTGAGGGCTTATACGTAATTTTCGAATTACGAGGCCTATTTTGCAAAATTCAGGACCTAAATGTAGTTTTAAGGGCTTTTGGTAATATATAAGACACCGTGGGCTTTTTCGCAAAGTTGCGGCGTCGGCCATCGCCTCCCCTTTTTTTCGGCCCGTTTCGCTTCTCCGCCCACTTAGCCCTTTCTGGTAAGCAAACACAAAGAGGAGGCCCTTTCCTTTAGGGTTTCCCCTCCTTTTCGGGTGGCGGCGGGAGAGCACGGCGGCCGGCGCGCGTTCGGCCAGCGAGGAAAAGCGGCGCTGTTGGCAGTGCAAGGCAGCGCGAGCCGGCCGCGCGTAGCAGGCCGGAGGCTGGAGGGCACGGCTTGCGCGTGCGGGAGGCGGCGCGGCCGGCTCGCGCGGCGGGCGGCCTGAGATTTTAGGGGCCCGGGGCGAAACTAGAAATAGGGACCCTAGTATAAATATCTAAATATAAATATACACACACATACACACACACACATATATATATATACATATACATACATACATACATACATATATATATATATATCTAATTTTACCAACAAACACTTAAAATGCGTTATGTATTAAAGAAAAATTCATATCAAAGAATTTATAGATATTTCTAGATGCGAAGTCATAGATGATGGTATTGATATCAATCTCATCCAATAATATGTCTCTTGCTTTGTTATCAAGATTACCCCAATTTATCGGATCATAAATATTTGTAGTAAATACTGGTTCATCAAAACTAGCAGATTCTATAGCAGATGAATTAAATATGTGCTCATGATCACTCACATTGTTATCATCTGTGTTGATGTTGACATGGTCTTCCATAGGGCCCTCATCTTCTAGATTCACATTAGCATCTTCCTCCACAGCAACTATCGCCAATTCATCAGGATTTCTTGAACTGCTCGTATTACTTTTAAAAAATTTGTCAATAGATCCCCTCTGTGATTTTATCAACTCATCTATTTGTTTCCTTTTTTTTCTTTTTTTACTGCAGGATGCATATTTTCTAGATGACATGGTACTGAAAATTTAAAGAACAATAGTATAATTAGTAACTACAAAGCACTAATTATTGATTAAAAACTTTTTAATATGCAAACTACAAGAAGCAATGACAAAGTGAATAAGTGATGTAGATGTGGCCCTCATTTCTTCGTACAAGTGTAACAGTGAACAACTTTTTGAATACATAATCCAATCACGATTCGAACACGGCTCCAAAGTGAGCATCAGTATGGCATTGCTGCGACTATATATATTTACAGCATTCAACCATGTAGCTAGCATGCACATTATAATTACCATCGAAGAAATCATCGTCAAAAGTCAAAACCCTACCAATATGCGATGCGTCTGGTACTATTGAATAACAAGATGAACTGATGAACATATCTTATTGCGAATGTATAATTATTGTTCCTTCTTTGATAATTTAATACATATGTAAAGAAGCGATTACTACGAAATAGACGATGCTTCAACAACGAAAAGGATATGATATCCTCATAATGACTTTTCATTTACCGTTTTAATTCCTGGAAATGCAACAAATCTACCAAATATACAGTTTTAAGGTATGCACGCGCATCGAATAAGATGATAGAGTGAAAGCGGATCTCGGATAAATCTGATAGCTACGTAATCGATATATGACTTGAGGTATAAAAACCAAAGAATCATCACATTTACCATTCTACTAACGACAACGACATATGACGAGAAAAATAACCATACCTAATCCAATTTATGCGCCTATGTACTATTTAGTATCTGTTCGCACCGCTTCTCACAGCAAATTGATGCACTCCAGAACATGCGCTTGCAATTGCATGCAAAGGACTAAGACGGATGCTTCGCTTGGTCGCTTACCGGCGGGGGGACGTAGCGCGGCGGAGAGACGGGCAAACCGCAGACGGCTACCCTTGGCGCGGCGGATGGATGGGATCAGTACGTGGATTAGATTCAGTCGTGATGGTTGGGAGGCGGCGCCGCCTAGGCGAATCGATCAGATTTCGAGAAGATGAGAAGTCGTCGCAAGTCGGCGGATCCGCGGATGTGGTATCTGAGGCCCCGCAAAGAACCTAGTATATGTATCTGACAAAAAATTTTCGCGGTATACCGTATACTCTACTTACATAGTATATGTATATCGGTATATGGGGCCCTGGATTTTGGGGCAGGCGGCGCCCTCCGCCTCTCGGTCGGCCCTGCGGCGCGCGCACATCTGGCGCCGGCGGGGCGCGGCCGGCGCGCGTTCGGGGCCAAGTCGTCTGGCGGGCGGGGCAGCCAGCGGCGGAGTGGCGTCTTGGCGCATCGGCGCCGGCGGCCGTGGCGCGTCGGCGCTGCGCGCGGGCCGCCGTCTGGCGGTCCGGCGCAGCGTCGCGGCGCGCGAGGCCGAGGCGCGGGTCTGCGGCGTGTCGCGGCGCGCGCGCGCGGTGCGGCGCGTCGCGATGGTGGCCGGCGGCGTTCGGGCGATTCTGGCGGCGACGCCGTTCGAGCGGCAGCCGGCGGCGGGCTACGCGGTGCGAAGCGGCGGTCCGGCGAGCACCGGTCGGCCGAGGCGAGAAAGGGTGGCACGGCTTCCGGCGGCGGTGTGCGACGCCTTGCGGGCGGCGGCGGCTCTTGGCGCCCGTGCCAATGCCATGCAGCACAAGGACGGCACTGCTACGGGTGGTGCCTGGTGAAGGTGCCATCAGCGCCATACGAGTGCGATCGGCAACCACGTGGTGGTTTCAGCGGTGTCTTGGCTGGCTGGCGGCGACGCCTCGGTCTCCATGGCGGCCGGCGGTGGCCAACGCTCTGGCGCAATCGGCGGTGTTGTTTTTCCTTTTATGCATTAGCCATGCAAGATCCAAGCAGAGGATGCAAAATTTTCTTTCGTGCCATGATGTGCATAAAATTAACGGAAAGATAATGCATATTCTTGTTTCCAATCTATGATGCAATCAACATCTACCCGTTTCGCAATCTACCGATCGACATTGTGCGGCGATTTCAGATCTGCTCGCGGTAGATTAGGCGGATTGCATCGTTCTGATGCAATCAACCTCTACCCGTTTCACAATCTACCGATCGGCATTGTGCTGGCGACTTCAAATCTGCTCGCGGTAGATTAGGGCGGATTTGCACCGTAAATTTCAATCTAGAACGCGAAAGAAAATCTGATTCAAAAGCGATCTAGAAAATTAATCGTAGCCGATGATTACCTCGTTCACCGGAGCGAAGTCGTCTTGATAACGTGTTGAGGAACCGGCTGGAGACCATCCGGCGATTCCTCGCTTAGAACAAGAACGAATCAATCACAGAATCACAGAATAATAGATTGAACACAGAGAGGTAGAGAGAACTCCTGGTCTTTCTTTATTGCTTTAGATTGCATCAGGGTATATAATGAGAGGGGTCTAGATCCCTATTTATAGCCTACGGTGGGGTGCCCAATTAGATCAGGACTCTTGGATAGAGTCCAGGTTTCCTAACAGTTTACAAGTCGGTGCCCTACGTCACACAGCTGTTTAGGAAACTAGTTGCACGCAGATAAAACATTAACTTGCTTCGAGCTTTTAAACACAGTAGAGTTGAAACATACAACGAAAAGTTGGGTCTTAAGGCCAAGTTTACAGCTACTTTAGGATACATAAAAACTCTCACTACAACCAGCATAGGAATGACCTGGAAGTCGAAATCATAACTATTCCAATCCATCTGATATACTTCATTATAGGTATCCTTATCTTGAAGATCTGGATTCTCTCTTGAATTTAATATGCAAGCGTGAGTACTTACGTACTCAACAAGCTACATGGGAATGCTATTAACTATATGCATATGACAATTGAAAAGGAATGTCATGGTGTAATCTATGACTACTACTTACCTTCTTTATAGCTTTGCAAAGATACATTTTCAGATTTATAGAGTAAAGCATTTTATAAAGGCTATAATAAAGTGATAATGACAACATGATCACCGCACCCATATTTTAATTATCGAAGACACCTACTATTGCTATGATATTTGGTATCATCCATTAACACATCTTCATTAACTGGAAGCACAACATATCGACACTTTAATTAACCTCTACAGAGTTTGCGCAGCTTTACTCGCATGATACCCACAACTTGTACATAGTCGGAATAACAAGATCATAGTGTTACCTTGCTTTGCTAGTGTCCACCCAATAGATGACTCATCCATTTAAAGAATGGAGACCTACCGAGCCAGGCAAGCCAAATCATTCACAGCTAATTGGACCTAGTGTTGTCAAGTTCGACCAACAATACAGAGGCCAGAGTATGACCGTTTCCAATGACATCCTACAGCTATTGGGTCCCTATAACCACAAATGTACGCTAGTGACAAGCCTATGCCTATAGACAATCGCTTAGTCAAAGTAGTACATAATCTAAATCCGAATAAGCTATCATACATATGGGTGAGAACTATGTTATTCAATCTTGGCAAAAAGTTTTGTAGTCCTTATGTGCCTTAGTCAAGAGCAACCACAACCCAGTTCACAAGGAACTCATCACTAGCATCCATTCTTACCCTTGGCATAACCATTTTAATAAAACCACCATAACTAACTAGCATTTGCATATACCATATGAAACAAGTGTGTCATGATCCTAACTACAACATGGTTATTACCAACTAAATTATTATACTAACCAAATAGTAATAAGCTTGCCAAGGTGAATATGGCTTAAAATTAACATAGATGGCAACATTATCAACTAGAAAATAGCTACTACTACACTATTCATTTCACAACTAGCTCATACCAAATTAACTAGACATGAAATAATTTGTACGACCACAAGATAATGCATATATAATAGCATATGTGTTCAACATGTTCAAGGACGTGACTTGCCTTCTTGCTCAAAGTCGTTGAATACTCCTTCAGCTCCTCCGGCTCCTCCTGCCTCCTCTTTTGCTCCCGCTAGCCCAACCTTGTCACCTAACAAATGCAACCAAATAACACGAAATAAACATTTGCATGTTACACTTTTGAATGCGAGTTGACAACAATCTGAATTTTAAAGCAAAAGCATACTCTGAAAGAACAAAGTGGTGCCGGGGGTAACGGAAAGTGTAGAGATAGCATCACTGGAACAAACAAAGGTATAACAGTACTAAACAAAGGATGTACTGTGCATAATTGGTCAAGACTTGATCAAACATGGGCAGGAAGGAGGGGGAATTGGATGGGCTTAGCCAAAATCAACCTAAATTGGTCTGGAACGAGCAGAACATGATGAAGACAGTGGACACCGACGACATGGATCCAATTCTTGGGAAGATGATGATGTTTTTGAGACTATGTGGGGATGGAACACAACATGCACTTGACCTAAGATGGTATAGAACATTGGTGATAGGGAACAACTTGGCCATGGATGACAGTGAGCTTGGGAAATGATTTTGCTAAGGCTGAGAGAGCATGGCGTACAACACGACGTGTGGAAGCTAGGAGTGGTGGTAGTGAATGTGTTAGAATTAATCATGCTTCTATTTTTGAATCGTAGAGACTGTCATATACATTTCGTGTACGAGTTGAGTTGCCGAGTCAGGCTAGTTCATTTCCGTGTGAGTTTTCTAGTCGGTTTCCGAGTCATAATGAGTGTCCGGTTACTAGTTGTGCAAATAGCCTTTAAAAGGCCATATAGTGAATGACTCAATGATGTGTGGAGACATGAAGCGTGAAGCGATCGGCTGTGATCGTATACGTAGAAGCTAAGGAGTAGCAAAGAAATAAAAGGAAGCGAGAGTGGTTTGGCTCTAGGGAAAGAAGCATGTGCGTTTGTGTTATCTAGTCACGTAAGGAGTTGCTTTGGTGTTGTGTGCTCTGTCTCTCGTCACATAGAGAAGGCAGGGCCTTTGCTCCATCATGCGTACATGCAAGACAGGAGCTGCGCTGCTCTTGCATGTGCGCGGCAAGTACCAGGCGGGTGAAGTAACGTGAGACAAGGATCATCAGTGGATCCCACCGAAGGATAGCCAGCGTAGCTTCGAGATTCGAGAGTGGAAAAATGAATAGATTGCAACAAAATGGATTGGTCAGAGGTGGCCAGAACGGGGACACGATGGTTGCGGTAGATGTGAAACAGGGGAGGTTGGTGGTGGCTTCTCCAGCAGTGGTACTAGCCAGAGGAGGTGACGGTGACATAGATGGCGAGGCGAGAGCGAGGCCGAGGTGGGCTGGCATCGGTGGCAGTGCCACGAAACCCTTCTTCTCCGGCGATAGCGGGCTTCTGACGATAACGTGTGTGAACGTAGGGGAGCACGAGTATCAATGGGTCAAGACAAAGCTCCACACATGCTTGATTTGGGCGGAGGAGCTCGGCATTGTGCTGGCGCTATGCTCATGGAGCTTGGGTGATGGCGACTCTTGAGGAATTGGAGCAAAATAAGGGGTAAAATGGGATCACAATAGGTGAGGATGATTGGGGGAAGATCGTTTTGGGGGGGGGGGGAAGCAATGGAGGCGAGGGATTTCTGGAGATTGCGGATTTGGGGGTAGAGCGGTGGTGCGGCATTACTAGAGCTAGAGAGGAAGCCATAGAGAGGCGGTAGCATTGCTGGTTTATGGAAGTGAGGCAAAGCAGTAGAGGTGAAATGAGGTGATAGAAGTGAAGGTTTTTCTGAGCTCCACGCATTTTTGATGAGTAAGGAAAACGTATTTGAAACCATATTTCTTATTTGGCTGATGTACACACACGAATCTCTAGATATCCTTTGGATACTTGGACGATAGATCAGGTGGGAGGAGATGCTAGTAGGAGTAGAGAATCCGTTTACGTGTGAGCCAGCTTCCCTCTATAAGGAAAAATTCTATTGTGCCCCTGTGACACAAAGCCGATTGTGTCACGAGCCAACTGGATGTTGACACGTGGCATGCAAGAAGTAAAAATTATTTTTTACTGTTTTACACAGTAGCGAATCAGTAATTTTTTTACTGTTTTCTACTGTAGCAAAACAGTAAAAATAATTTTTTTATTGATTTGCTACAGCGTAAAACAGTAAAAATATTTTTTTTTTGCTTTTGGCACACCATGTGATGACGTCCGGTTGACTCGTGACACAATCGGCTTTGTATCTCTGGGCACAATAGAAATTCTCCTCTATAAGTAATGCACCGTAGCACCACCCTGAAGTAGACGCACAAGTGAAGTTCAAGATAATTTGTAGAAGCCCACAAAACCGTGTCAATACTCAGTATCAGCATGGTGCATCGGGCTCAGGGGCAGCTGGTGCAGGAGTTGGCGGCCGCCGACGGCGGTCTCCCGGCGTTGCCGAGCCGGTACGTGTTGAGGGAGGAGGCCCGTCCCACCATCGGCGTCGCGCGGCCGGCAGAGCTGGCCATCCCCACCGTGGACGTGAGCCGGCTGGCCGAGCCCGGCGACGTCGAGGAGGCCGGCAAGCTCCAGTCGGCGCTGCAGTCCTGGGGCGTCTTCGTGGTACGCATTGCTCGCCATGCATATAGGTTGTTTTAGGCATGACTTTTAGGTACGAGCAACAACATGTCAGCATCTCAACTCTTCAGGTGACCGGCCATGGCATGCCGGAGGCGTTCCTGGACGAGATCCAAGACGCGACGAGGGAGTTCTTCCACCTCCCGGTGGAGGAGAAGCAGAAGTACAGCAACGTGATCGACGGCGACAAGTTCCAGCCCGAAGGCTACGGCATCGACCGCGTCGACACCGACGAGCAGATCCTCGACTGGTGCGACCGCCTGTACCTCCACGTCCAGCCGGAGGACCAGAGGCGGCTCCAGTTCTGGCCAAGCCACCCGCCCTCTCTCAGGGGGCTTCTGCATGAATACACCCAGAAGAGCGAGAAGGTCGCCAAGACTGTGCTGAGGGCCATGGCGAAGATCCTGGGCTTCAAGGAGGAGTTCTTCGTCGACCAGGTCGGCGAGAGGATCGGGACGGACGCGAGATTCACCTACTACCCTCCCTGCCCACGGCCGGACCTCGTCTACGGGCTCAAGCCCCACACCGACAACTCCGTCGTCACCGTCCTCCTCCTCGACAAGGACGTCGGCGGCCTCCAGGTTCTCAAGGACGGTCACTGGGTCGACGTACCAGTGCTCGGTCACGACCTGCTGGTCGTCGTCGGTGAGGAGATGGAGGTATGTATACATATGTACCCAAACCCAACTGCATATGTATCGCAGTCTAGTCTTCTGTTTTTTTTTTTCGAAATAAAACTGCACAGATCCTTGAGCTGTTTATTGCCTGTACCTGTACGCGTGCAGATCATGACCAATGCGGTGTTCAAGGCGCCGATACACCGCGCGGTGACGAGCGAGAAGGAGAGGATGTCGCTGGTGCTGTTCTACCAGCCGGAGCCGCACAGGGATCTGGTGCCGTCCGAGGAGCTGGTCGACGAGAAGAGGCCGGCGTTGTACAGGAAGCTCAAGGCCAAGACCTTCGCCGACAGCTTCTGGGACGCGTTTGCGCTGGGCGAACTGAGTACCATCGACTTCCTCAAGATGAAGCTGGAACAGGAGGCGGCGGTTTCCAGCGCTTGAAGCCTCTCCACGAACAAGAACTGCATGCGGTTTGGGTGCATCCGTGCATGAAAGATTCTACTATCCTAGCCTCTACATGTAGATTACATGTGTTGCCACTATGCTTGAGTCAGTGTGTTGTGTCAGTGCCATGAACAACGTATCCGTGTAGTTCATCTCTCGTTCCCATTATCGTCGAAGTATTAGCAGTAAGAGTTTCTGTACATCAAGCAAGCTGAATGGAGCTTATGAAATGAAATAAATTCAGAAAACAACAGTAGTAGCTAGGCTGATGGCATACTGTAGGATGTGAACAGCACAGTAATCAATCACCAAGCATTGGACGAGAAAGCTGAATGGAACTGATGAAATGAAATGCGCAACCGCCCCTGCCTGTCCCTTCACAAATACGATACGCACACAATAATCAATCACCAAGCATTGGACGAGCTGATGGACGCGTCGTCAAGATCGAGACGTTTCAGCCAACCAACCGCCTGAAGAAGCGATGCAAGAACGAACGCGCCGAGCTGACCGACGCGTCGTCAAGGTCGAGACGTTTCTCGCAATTTCAGGATTTCAGAGGATCCTTTTTGCAAATCTCAGGCGCCGGCTGCCCTCCATTTTTTCTCCTTTTCTCTCGAACTGAGGCAAATTCCCTAATCCATTCAGCCCAAGCCAACCAGTTAAGGGTAAAGGGGTAAGGTTTCCACTACCTCTATTCATACATGATGGGCGGCAGGCAGCCAATGCCCGTGCGGAGCGACAGCTAAGGTGCCACGGTCAGTCGTGCGGGGCGACGTCGGACCAGGCAAGCGGCGCGGCCATGCGGGGCGAAATTGGAGCGGCTGCGCGACGCGGCGGTGCATCTAGCCGGCGGTGCTCGGGAGCGGTGCATGCAGGCGGCGGCGCTCGGGAGCGGCATATCGGGTTGGCAGCGCTCGGGAGCGACGCATTTGGCCGGTGGTGCTCGGGACGCGAGCGGTGATGCAGAGCGGCCGTGCGACTTGGGCGGCGTGGTCGTAGCCGTGCGACTTGGGCGGCGTGGTCGCGGCCATGCGAACTGGCAGTGGTGCTCAACGTGAGGTCGGGTGGTAGCAACCATGCAGGGCTCCAACGATGGCCATGGGGGCCCCGGCGGCGGTCAGCGCCGCAGCCCTGGCCGAGCGCTTCGAGCGGTGGCACGTCGCGGCGGCGCTTCGGCGGCGTGTCGCGGCGGCATGGATGGCGATCGCGATGGCGGCGTCGTGTTCAGCCGCTTGCGGGTGGCTCGGACGAGCGGCACGATAGCTCGGGTGGCCGGCGGGGTGTAGGCTAGTGCATGCGGGCGGTTGTTCGGCGGTTCATGCGACGCATATGGGCGGCGCTCGCATGTTCTTTTTTTCAATCTACAATGCAATCAACATCTACTCTTTTACACAAATCTACCGATCAGCTTAGCCGGCGACTCCAAGTCTTCTCGCGATGGATTTATAGTGGATTTGCATCGTAGAAAATAATCTAGAAAGTAAAATTTGTGGAATTTAAAGTAATCTAGATATAGACAATTCAATCTATGAGTGTTTCGATGATTACCTTCGATCCACCAGATCGATTCGTGTTGATAACGTGTTGAGAAACCGTCGCTGGTGAGTCCAGTCCGATCGTTTCCTCCTATGCAAAGGAGATGATCAAACAAAGATAATGCAAATAATGGATTAAACATTCAAAGAGATAGGGGGAATTCATGTCTTTCTTTATTGCTTTTTTCTTCATAAGTACAAATTTACAATGATTAAGAACTTCTATTTATAAATTAAGGCCCCGCTGAAAAATAGTGGCTTATGGCTGAAATTGCACTGTAGCTTGCTGAAATTATACTGTAGCTAAAGGTGGCTTATTTGGCGTAATTAAATTTAAAAAAAATTAAAAATAGAAAAAAAATATGTTTGTTCATCACAAACAACGTAAATGAATACGGCAAAAAAGAACCGGCAAAAAAGTTCAAAAAAGCTAAAAGTTCAGGAAAAAAATAAAATTTATAAATAGTGAAAAATAAGTCAGAAACCACAAAGTCAAGCTGAAATAAGGAGGGCATAAATGGAGGAGTGTCCACTAATAAATCAGACTTATCATCACTATATTAAAGCCGGGGGAATCCGGCCTCTCACCGCGCCACGTTAGCATATTTGCAAAAAGGCCCCCAAGATTTCTGAAATCATGTAAATATCCTCGGTTCCTGCAAAAAAGGTCCTTGCCAGGTTTTTTTTCTCTGAAAATCCTCCTTCACTTCACCGAAATTACGTATCCTTTGAAGGATAGCACCCCGTGGTTTTCCAAAATTACGTACGGGTCCTTATTTAGTTACGTGTTCTCAATTTTTTTAAAAAAACTTCCGTGAATTGTTGTCTCTTTTACTTCGGTCCATACGGTAGCTAGTGCGGTGTGACGCTGCACTTATGCTACTAGTAGATTAGATCCAGGTTTCCAATACTTTCCTCCGCGTGGCCGGGTGGAATTGAAGCTCGCGCCGTTACGTGACCAACTTGCTCCCTTGCCCTGATAAGAAAGCGATGGCAGGCTGACGGCAACATGTAGGAAGAACGACCAACGTGCAACTGCAATGTTTGTCCATTATTATCACGTGTCCATCTTGATACATCTTATCTTACCAGCGGTGAATTTAGGATTTATAAACTAAATGTTCAGAGTTAATAATATAATATTTAATATAAAATATAAAGGTTTCCGATAGCAAAAGTAAAAATAAAACTATTTGTAGAATCGAGATATCACATCATCATCTTTAACTTGCGTGGAAAATTTTCGCTCCAGAAGTATAACCAAATAATCATTCAAATATTTATTCTGCTGCTATTTTTTAGCTTATTTTTCATAAAATATTGTTTCATGGAACTAATGGAAGGATTAATACCAATTTGAGAAACTTACAGACAAGCGTCTTTTCATCTCTATCCCAAAAAAGATTTCAAATGTACAGTATTTCCTCTTTAGTTTTGAAGGCTCAAGAGTCCACATTTCAAAAGACACGGTTCACCTATTACTTACAAATCAACATAACATTAAAATTTGGGATTTGGGAGCGAGATGCAGCTGTGTCCTTGCCGGACGCTCAGTTGCTGCTTGCTATTTGTCCGTGGCGTGCTCCCTGAGTCCCTGTGACGCTGCCCGGCCTGCCGCCAACGCGCCCTCCACCCTCGGCTCCCCGCTTGGATCCCTGCCTGCCGTGGCTGGCCGCGCCCAGTTGGCTGCTCGCCCTCTCCAGCACGTGCGCCGCCGCGGCGTGAGGTGTCGCTCGAGAGGGTCCGAGAGAGGAGGCCATGTTTTCTTACTGCGGTAAATGGCTTTTGATTGTTTATATTTTTTAAGATGACGAATGTGTTAATATGGGTGAGGTACATAGTTTTATATTTAAAAAGCTATATGAAGATGTAGTTTTGAGAAATCACTTAAAAAAGTTATAGCTTTTAGGGAAACCGAAGTTAAAAATAAAAAAAAAAGTAAGAAAGAATAGGGCATGAGTTTAAGTCATGGCCACATTTTTTTGGAGAGAGGTGGTCATGGCCACATGGGTTGGGGCTCAGGCCGCCTGGGGCTGCGACCTGCAGGATGCCGGGATGGGCCGTTGGGCCGCGCGTTTGGGGTATGAATCGGAGAGGTGGGTGTGGGACGGACTGTGTATAATGCAGCGACCAACCGGATGCGTGTCCTCTGCCATACCTTTGGAAAAACAGTAGTGTGCATTTGGAATAAGAATAGAATTAATCTCAAAATAAATAAAAAGATAAGTAATATCTATTTATTATTTATCATATTTTAAAAATTATATAAATAACTATTTGCTTTAAAAATTATATAAATTACTACTGTGTGAAGTTATGTTGAAGTATAGAAGCATCTCTCGGAATGTTGAAGTCATGGATGGATCTCCATAGCTCATACTTCTGTGTGAACCGATTGGCGCATGAAAAGTCAACTGGATTTAGCCTTTAAAATGTTAGTCATGTTAAATTCGAGATTGGAATGCATCTTAGCACACCTAAAGAAAATCAATTTCTGTGGACTCAACGGAAATGTCTTTATTTTACCTTACAAATACACTCCATAATTGCCTGATTATGTAACATATCAAAGCACTATATTTGCACTCCCAAATAGAGCCTTATCATGCATGCCACTCTATACTTTATGCAGGGATGTTCTGCATGAGTTCATAAAATGCAGCGGAGGACACACTCTTCCCAGCAATGGCAAAGCTTCTGGAGCTTAATGGGGATTACTTCAACAGCCAATTTGGCGACAATGCAGACACTTATGCTAGATTCAACTACTACCCAAAGTGTCCCGAGGCCCAGGCAAGTCTTTTGGCATCAAGCCTCACTCTGATACTCTGATGCAGCCGTTCTTACAGTTCTCATGGTTGATAACAATGTTGGTGGACTGCAAGTTCTCAGAGATGGCGTCTGGTATGATATCCGTAATATGATGGGACGTATCCGGTGTAAACTTGCCGATCAACTTAGGCTCCGGTGTAAACTTGCTGATCAACTTAGACTCCGCTCGTTTCAGCTTCAGTTTCTGGTTTATTTTCACTATTTATAAATTTCATCTTTTCTGAACTTTTAGTTTATTTTTGAGTTTTCCTGTATTTGTTTGCATTGTCCGTGATGATCTAGCATATTTTTTCTATTTTTAAATTTAATTACACCAAATAAACCACCTTCAGTTACAGTGAAATTTCAACTGTTACAGTGCAATATTCAATCATAAGCCACCGTTTTTCAGCCCAGCCAAGCGGGACCTTAGCCGACACGATAGAGGTAAGTGCTTTCGTGTCTAGCCACAAACACTTGTTTATGTAACGTCCGTAATATGATGGGACGTATCCGGTGTAAACTTGCGATCTACACTGTGAGCTGTCCGATCAACGCAAGTAGAGGAGTACATACGGCGAGCTATGAAGTTGACGGAAGGAAGCCAATCAAATTCACTGCATAAGATTCAATGTAGCGTTGATCGGATGTTTCACGGTGGAGTTCGCATGTTACAAAGAATTCGAGTTCGCTCCAATGCGTCCCCGATTACTTATTACTGTTTTGCATGTTGGTGAAACTTGGTTGTGAATGAGACACCACTGTATTAAACTTTTTTTTTGTTGACGCAGATAATGAGCAATGGGGTACTCAGGAGCCCTGTGCATAGGGCTGTGACCAGTGCTGAGAGAGAGGCTATCGGTGGCCCTGTTCTTCTCTGTTGATCCTGAGAGAGAAATCGAGCCAGCAACTGAGCTAATAGACGAAACGAGGCCGGCACTGTACAAGAAGGTGAAAATCCAGGACTGGATTGCTGGTTTCTATGAACATTTTTCTGAAGGGACAAGAGCCATTGACACGGTAAAGATCTATGTGGTATCCTGGCTTTGATGCAAAGTATGGTAGCATATTTAAAATCGAAGTGCTCTTCTTTTTTTTAACTCAAAAAAATAAGTGTTTTTGCTTACAATTATAAGGAAGACGTACATGTGCACACACCACTGTGCACACACGAATACACTTACTTAGCATACGTCTAAAAGACAGTCCGGGGATAAATTCGTGATCTTATAAACTTTTACTGATGCACACTCAAGTGCATAAATGTGGGCATCAGAATTTGAACTTTATTGGGTAGAGCTGGTGATCGGTTCGGCTTAAACGCCCATGGCTTATGGCTGAAAACACTGTAGCTGGCTGAAAAAAGCACTGTAGCTGACCGAGACTTATTTCGCATAATTAAATTTAAAAAAATTTAAAAATATAAAAAATATGTTAACCCGTTACGTATAATACAAACAAATACGGGAAAAAAAGAACCGGCAAAAAAGCTCAACAAAAAGCCAAAAATTCAGAAAAAGACGAAATTTATGAATAGTGCAAAATAAGCCAGAAGCCAGAAGCCGAAGCCAAATTGATCAGGGCCGTACAACTCCATTGCTTAATCCAGAGGTGGTTCAAAAAATGTTGTGATTTTAGGTTTGCCCTCTCTCTCTAATCATAAACTTGTATTATGTGGAGTATTGTCCTCTCTCTCATATCATATACTTGTATTATGTGGAGTATAAATTAAGTGTCACCATTCAAGATTGACTCTCTCAAGCTGTGTATACATATACATTACAATTAGGTGCTAATTTGTGTGTACATTACAACTAGGTTCTTGGCGGTCACCGCTGGCATGTTCCTAGTTTCCTATGCCAAGTTGGACTTTTCAGCTGCATTTTTTTATTTTGAGAATTTGTCATTTGTAGCACAAACGTACGAGGCAACGTCAACATATCGATAAGGTGCAGACTACAGCAGAAACTTTTATGGAGACGACCCCACAGAAATACCCCGAATTATTATCTCATCGTGATTTCACGAAGCTCAAAACACAATCAAACGCCTTTCCAAAATATTGAAAAAAGTATGGTGTTTGACACCAGAAAATCTATAATTCGCTGATGAACACTATAAAATTGTAGTATTTTTGCTAACTCACCAAATAAGCTGGCTTATGACTTATTTTTGCATCGTAGTGGTTTTATTTTGTACTGTACCTGTTGGTGGCTTTTTGGCGCAGTTAAATTTAAAAAATTTAACAGTGAGAAAAATAGGTTAGCCCATCATGCACAATGCAAACAACTACGGGAAAAAAGAAAAGTCCAAAAAAAGTCAAAAAGACAGAAAAAGATGAAATTTTGGAATAATGAACTAGAAGCCAAAAACTGAACCTAAAACGAGCGGGGCTCAAAGCTAAGTGCCTCTAGCAGTCTCGTTGTCTTCATGTCACACATTTGACTGTGTTATAAAATGCACGGTATAAATAGAAGATCAAGAGAACGGGAGGCACCGATTTAACATGAAAAAACTTTTATGGGAAAAACCATAGACGTATGAAGGCGGAAATCACTATATGAAAAGAGATTACAAGTATGGAGAACTTCGGCGTATCTCAACTGTGCTCTTACAGGGATACATATATAGGCTAGGGAACTAGATACCTAGAAGATTACGAAACCAAGATTAGGTCGGTGTATGTGTTCACTTGGACACATATACAAATTTGTATCATACTTTAACAATCTCTATATTGAGACAAATTCTAATTAGAAACTCAATAATCTCCATCTTGAGCCGAATTCCCTCCTATAGCCAAAACAAATCAAACCTCCTCGAATCATAATCAACCATCAATGATCTTTGTATGTTAAAAGTCTATAGGACTAATCAATGAGTAAGACCGGATCGGTCTTCTCCCATATGCTTCTCCTATGGTACTAGATAACTATAATGAAGAATTCATGTCATGGACTTTTTACATGCTCCACCTAAAATACATAAGTCGGCAAATAATACCCATTAAAGAGCAACTTGCATGTGTAATCATTACGTACATAAAATTATCGACTATAAAAGTAACTAAAATTCATGACATAGTTGAAAACTACTCATGTAGAAGAATATCTAGATGAAATTAACTTTTGTGCCATCAATAGAGCAGAAATAATCTCTGCAAATAGACTCTTTATATTGAGCTGTGGCAACTAGAACATAGTGCACTTGCAATACCAAACGTTATAGCATCTATGCATATAATTAATTCATTCTTGTACTTTAAATCCATCATGTCGAACTTATATTTAGAGCATAACCATCACTAATAAATAAGAAATTCTGGAGAATATTATGTTAGCCTCAATCAGGGTATTATCAAGCGGTGAATTAGTAATCCCCTCAACTGATATTTTTTTCAAAGTCTTCTCGATCAAGTATAGCCCAAATTAAATCATTATGTTGAAAGTCTACAACTCCACCTTAGACTCTATATGTATAGATCTTGCTGCAGTAACCCACGATTGGTCATTGAAGAAACCATGAATGATTAATGTCATATAGATGCCGCTAATAATACACACAATGATTTGAATTGTAATAAACTCTATCTCCAACAAAAAAATATGCACAACTGATAATACAATCTCTTAATGAAAAATGATGACTGACTGAGGCACAAGACCATCGACGGAGATGGCTCTAGTATACCTCTAGAGCATGGAACCAGATAGTATAGACAATGATGATGACAAACCTAGTGCTAAAATAATCACCAAGGTAGAGCATAAGTCTGACACTAAATCAAGTCACGGAATAGAGTTGTAGTGAGTCGAATTGCCGAGTTGAGGATGCTGAAATTTTCTAATATAATTTCTTGTATATCTAGCAAGAGTTTACGAAATCCTTGGTACGTTTCTGTATACATGAACCGATGCAGTAAAGCCTCTCTGGTGTACTTCTGGTGTGCACGTAGTAAGAATAGAGCAATTGCACTCATTTGCTATTAAAGTCCCGTGGCCAGATGCGTGGTGCTCTTCGATTTGCCAAACTTTGAATCATGGCTTCCATGTGCTCCTAGCGGCTACAGCTTAAGTCCCGTTTGGTTGGGCTGAAAATCTGTGATTTATGGTTAAAATTGTACTGTAACAGCTGAAATTTTACTGTAACTGAATGTGGCTTATTTAGCATAATTAAATTTTAAAAAAATTTAAAAATAGAAAAATATGTTACCTCATTACGGACAACATGAATGAATATGAGAAAAAAAACCGGAAAAAAGCTAAAAAAACCAAAAATTCAGAAAAATACGAAATTTATGAATAGTGAAAGATAAGCAGAAGCCAGAAGCTGAAGCTGAAATGAGTAAATAACTGAAGCAAGAAATCGACTTGGTGGTCAAAACTTCTGACATGAACTGTTGCTGCTTTGTTCCTGTCTGGAGACGGAATAGTTTTTTGTCACGGAAGCGCCTGACGCAATAAGAAACAAAGAAGGCATCCACAATCCTCCATCACTCATCGGATGATGGCAATTCCTCATCGAAAGAAGCGACGAACAATGATCTGATGTCCCACAGGTTGCTGCAGTTTGAGTCTGACGCGGCCTCCTGATGTCGCCGCAGTGAACGGGTGCCGTGCAGGCGTCGCCTCTTCGCTGATGCCGATGTTGTTTGACGCCGTACGAGGACGGCCGCCGTGCATGCTAACTTGGATGTCGCCTTGGAGCCACGCGATGGTTGTTTGATGCCGAGCGATGGCTGCCCTTGACGCCGCACGATGTCCACCCTTGATGGGATGCCGTCCTCGATGTTGCCTTGATGCCGCGGATACTGACTTGTGGGTGCCGCTCGATGTTACCGTGCAGCGGCCATCTGAGTTGAGATTGCTCCTTTTACGGCAGCGGCTTGGATTTAAAACTCGGAGATCTGACATCACTGGTTAAATATATGATAGAAATAGTAGATTAAAAAAATAAAAGAAACGAATTTAATATAAAAACTCTCATGAAAGAGATTACGGACACACAAAGACAAAATTCACAATAAAAGAAGATGCTTACAATGAGACTCTTACCTTTTTATGGTTTATAGCAGGGGCGGAGGGCCCGATAGGGCAAGCCCTGGCATGGGCCATACCTCAAATTTTTGCAACATACCCCCATATACCCCTCTATCTAATAGCAACAGCCCATGAGCCTAATAAGTAACCCTAGTCTCACCTCACCGCCATCGCGTGATGTCCTCCATCGGCGACGCGACCAGCTCCAGTCTCGAGCTCGGGCGGCGCGCGCGGCGAGAGACTCGGGGCGGCGGCGCGCGGGCGGCGCCGGCGCGGGGCGCCGCGCCGCGCGCGGGAGGCGGCAGCAGCGAATTGTGGATTTGTGCGGTGATTTGTGCGGTCTGCTCTCTGCTCTCTGGCTGGATTTGTGCGGTGATTCACTGATTTGTGGATTTGTGGACAGCAGGACAGGCCGGCAGCATATATTAGGAGTTAGAGTTTGTGGATTTGTGGATTTGATTTGAGGCTTGAGCAATGGATAGAATGGGAAAGGGAAAATCACAGATTAACAAGATTAATATTGGTATTTCTCATTTGATTCCACTTGCCTCTTTTATGTTGTCTACATTATGCATAACAATATTAACTATGTTTGCTCTTTCTTTGGCAGATTATTTCCATTACTATGCTCTACAAGGTTATCTAAACTAATAAACCACCAGTTAAAATTATCCTATATCCACCCAACAATTACCTGCTCCACAGTCATGACTTTAACTACATCCACACCACAACATGCACCTAGAAATACACCATCCTAAAAACGTGCACACCAGATTAACTCTCCTCCATTCTCTCTCCTTACTCAACCATATCCAACGGTCATCCTTCAATGGATCTGCAGTACCCCTCCCGCATCCTACTCTCCTCTGCAGTCCTCCGCAGTCCCACTACGCGTGGGCCTCCTCCGCAGTCCCGCTCTCCTCTCTCTGATCTCCCCCCACTCGCGAAATTTCTCCTCCTCCGCCTCCGTCTCCCCCGCTCCTCCTCCTCCCCCACCCCTCCGCTCCGCCGCCGCCTCCTCCCCCCCACCCTGCGCCGCCACCGCCTCCTCCTCCCCACCCCACCCTGCGCCGCCGCCTCGCTCCTCCTTCGCCGTCACCGCAACCCCCCCGCCCCTAGCCGCCGCCTCCTCCGCGCCGCGATCTCCTCCTTCCGCGTGCTCCCCCAGCAGCCCGAGCTCTCCCCTCCCCCAACCGCCGCCGCCTCCTCCGCCCCGCTCCCACCGAACCCCAGCTCCGGCAGCCCCTTCTATGGCGAGAACTGGCGCAACCCCGCCGCGTCTAACCCGCCCTCATCCCCGCCGTTGTCGCCGCCAGCCCCTTCGCGGTGCACCACCGCATGGCCGCCTTCTCGGCCACCCTCGGCGCCTCGGAGCTCAAGGAGACCTTCGCGGGATGGCGGAGCAGCGGTGGGAGGACATGAAGCAGCTCTTCGAGTTCTGGGTCAGGTCGCTGGACGCCACCACGGGCAAGCCCAACCGCCCCGACGTCGACCTCTTCAACCACTACCTCCGCGCCAACCTCATGGCAGGGGCCCTGCCGCACGAGATGCTACGGTAGCGTTAGATCGACGAATCCTTCCTGCTCCCCCTTGCTTCTCCGGCGGCTGCGCAGAATCCCGGGGTTTTTCAGCTCTGGTGCGTCGATTTGGTCTCTTTGGTATGGTCATCTGTTCGATTTGGTGGTTTTTCCTCCGCGTTTGGGATGGATTTTTCGAGGTTTGATTGTTGGCTGTTGTTTGGTGTTGCAGGTTTCTTCAATGGTGGCATGAGTTGAATCCGGGAGCTGCTTTTTTCGTTCGGCCATGTCTCAAATCCAGAGCACCTGACGGCAGAACTGCGCGCTCCTCGCTGTGCTGTGCGGCAAGTATGCCGAGAAGCAGCGGACGCCGGCTCTTCCAAGTGAGTGCGCCGCCCGCCTCCGATCCACCCGCCGCGCTCTCCGTGCCGCTTCGCGCTCCCCTTGTGCGGTTTGGGCGAATTCTGATGTGCCGTTTTGTTTGGGCTTTTTGGTTTTGGCCGCAGGAGTTGCCCCTTCGGGGGAAGCGTGGCGCTAGACGACCCGGAGGTCGTCGAGGTGTCGGCGGAGGTGGCCGCCGGGTGGAGCTCCCGTCGCCAGAAGCGGAAGCGGACCCAGGTGATGCGGAAGCTCTATTTTTTTCTTTTTCTTTTTTTTTTCTGAAACTCCTTTTTTCTCTGTTGCGCGGGTGTGGACTGTTCACTGTTCGATGCTCGACAGAGAAATTCCGATACACGCATCTGGTGTGGTGAGGATCAAGAATTAGGGGTTGCGAGTTTGGGCTGTGGCCTTGTGGGTGTTCAGGGGAGGCGATCGCTCAATGTGGTTTGGTGATGCTCACGTGGTTTTAGTGAGGAACGGGTTGGGTAATCGTATGATTTGGTAGGGACCTCATTTTTTAGGTTTTTGGTACCGGATTATGATCCATTTTTGTGTTGTACCCTGAAATGTGTTATCTGAGTCACGTTTGTGTGATCGGTACAAGTTCCAATTGTAGCTTGAGGCTGGCTGGTCCCGTGTTGTTGATCGTCTGACTGGGTTTTGTAGTGGTTAAGCTAAGGAATTTGTTGTGGTGGTTCTTTGTGTTAGTACGAATAGGATTTTAGTCAGGATGAATGATCAGCATAAGCTGTGATTTCTCTCTGAAGTAATATGATGTATATGCATATATAGTAAATGGAAATCAGAAATATACCTCAGCCTCCGCGGAAGCCAGGTGAATGCGAATTGGTAGTGTATTATCTGACTTTCTTTTGATAAGGAGTGACTTGAATCTTAACTGGTCTTATGGTTCTTCCGTTTTACCCTTTGCAAAGCATTTTCCATGTCTGCATGTGAGCATAGCTCCTTGTGCATATCCTGTCTTGAAAGTGACAATTTTTCATTCAAAGCCAACACAGCATATGTGAAATTGTGAATGACCTGCAGATAAGTCAGCATAAAGGTTTTATTAAGGAGTGCCATGATCCTTAACTAGCAGTATGTTACTTTCATTTTTGCCTTTTGCAAAGTGCATGGCACTATGTGAGCTTGTTTCTTGCAGAATCAATGTAGTTTGTGTTAATTGCATTTTATGTTCTGGAAGTGCAATGATTGGTAAATTTTTCTTTTGGTTTCTTCTATCCAGGCTTATGCTCTGGTACATAAGATCAGCTATGCTTGAATATACATTAGTTGAGCTCCATTTTTTCAGTGTGGTATCATGTTGTTTGAGGACCTGAGGTACTAAAAAACATTTTTATTTTAATTATGTTACATGTTTAATCAACAGGTTGTTCCTCATGAGATAATAGAACTTGATGCTGATGATGATCCTGATGGTGTTATGATCATTGGTGAAAAGGCATTAGATAACAAGAATAAGCAAGCAGTTGGTTATCCTACGGATTGGCCAAAAAATGCAAAGGTGGATTCCTTTGAGCGCTTGCTTAGTTTTTGCTACCATTGGCAAGTATGATATGCCAATGATTGATATATGCTTTTCTGTTGGATAACTTAGAGTGGTTTGGCTGAGGATGTTGCTGGCCCAAGTGCTATGCCTGCCCAAACTGTTTATCCATGGAATGGCCTGGGAGCCTATCATGGAGGTATCATGCTTCCAGTTTATTTTGATAACTCTTTTCTCTACCCCTCTATAATACACCAAAATTTTCTTTACTAAATCCACCCCTTCAACCACCCCCACAGTCATGCCTAATCTAAGTCCACCCAGATTTGTGTACCAAAGTAATCCAACTTCATACAAATGAATGGCCTGGATCTCTCCTCAAGCCTTCTTCTCTTACTCATTGAAGATCCTAAGGCCAAAATCATCTGGATCATGCACATCATCTCTACCCCTCTATAATACACCAAAGTTTCATCGAGTAGTTTGTTTGTTTTCTATGCAATTTGCTGTGTTATCATTTCTTACTTGGCTGGCAAACAACAAAATCAAAAGTGCACATTAGTTCGTAGGTGCGTATTGAACCCTGAGAGGAGAAGTTCAACAATACAATCTCTTACGGAGATATTCTTGTATCACAAAATGAATTCATGACCTGTGCTTAGTAAGTGATAAGATCCTAAAAAGTCCATCGCCATGTTTGTTTTTTCATCATCTCTACCCCTATAAACCACCGGTTAAAATTATCCTACATCCACCCAACAATTACCTGCTCCACAGTCATGACCTTAACTACGTCCACACCACAATATGCACCCAGAAATACACCATCCTAAAAACGTCCGCACCAGATTAACTCTCCTCCATTCTCTCTTCTTACTTAACCATATCCGACGGTCATCCTTCAATGGATCTGCAGTACCCCTCCTGCGTCCCTCACGCTCGTGGCTCGCATGCCTGCAGGTCGGCGACGGTTTGTGTCCTGGATCGTCTCCTGGGTAGACGTGGCCGCGGGTAGACCTGAGACGCGGCGACGCAGCGGCAGGGGACCTGGACCGCGCGTTCCTCCTGGGCTTCGACGGCGCGGCCGAGATCGTGGTGCCGTCGGGCGTCCTCCCGGCCGCCGCCTCCCGCGAAGCGAAGCGAGGACCCACGCGGCGACAAGTGGGAGGAGCGGGAGCGGGAAGGGGAGGAGGAGCACCATCTCGTGTTGCTCGTCCGAGGACGAGAGGGCTCATGGCGCGCGCCTCGACCCCGCTCCTTCCGACGGATCGATCTGACTCTACTCCCGGATCGAGAGGTAGGTGATGGATAATTCCATGGCTCCGTCTGTAACCTCGCGCTTAACCTCTTGCTTTTCTTTGCGCGTGTAGGGTGATCACGGAGGCGCGGCGATCCGAGGAGGTGGGGTTCGACCGGAGATTGGGCCGAAATCGAGGTGCGTTTGGTAGCTCTCGTGTGTATCGCGATTGCCTTCTATCTTTAGTTCGATTGATTCCTATAATCCTGTTGCTTGTCATGGTAGGGAGCGTGGGTGTTGAGACCCAAGTCCTCGGAGCCCTCGTTTGTTGTTCATTTCGTTGGTGGCATTTTTGTTGGAGCGCGCCGTAGATCACATACCTCTTGGCCTCGACACCACCTCCGACGAGCCCACCCGCCGGGGCCCGCCCAAGTCCGACACGGAGATGGCGCCGGCGAGATGAGCGCCGACTCCGCGCTCGGCGCGCATTCGACCCCTACGTCGCGGAGGGCGCGCGCGCGTGGCCGCCCCGCCGCCAGCACATGCCACGGCCGGTGTACTACGTGCCTATGCGGCCCGTCCGATACCTCGACCCGATCTGCGCGGCGGCGGCTACATGCTGGGCCGGTCTACCACATTGTCGGTGGCGGAGGAATTGGGCGCCGGAGATCTCTACGGTGGGAGCATCGGTGGCGTCTCGGCGTCCCGCACCCCGTGCAGCCGTTCCCGCCGATGATGTACGCGCATCCGCCGCCCGGCGCGGTCGTCTACGCGTCGGAGGGGAAGCCGCCGGAAGGTGGGGCCCACTCCTCGTAGGCGCAAGGGGAGGCAGAAATGATTGCGTATTTCGTTTGTGTGAGATCTTAATTTCAAATTAATGGTGTACTGAATTCACTCTAGCTATGATCTTAGATGCCGTTTTTTGGTTTGCTTGCTTTAATAGTTTGATCGGTTCATCTGTTCAAGTTGAGGCTTGTGGCTGATACTCAGTTGCTCATCTTCTGGCAGTGAATCTCCTGATGATTCTGAACTTGGAATGTCATGTAAAGTATCCACTTTTCTTCTGAATAAAATGCAAGAGAAAGAATGCTCCATTGTTGACTTGGAAGAAAAGGAAAGTCTCATATCTGAAGAGAAAAGCTATGTTAATACTTGAGAGATTAGCCAATAGTGACAGGAGCTTGTATCATTTCCGGAAATAAGAGCAGCTGCTCGCAAGGCAAAGGAGGAGGCTGAGGGGAACAATACTGCAGCTCACCATTAGCTTACCGCCGTTGCCTTTCTTCAAGACGAAATGAAAAGTTTTTCAGGGAAGAGGGAAATTTGTGTTCAAGTGTCAGATGGATCCCCTTGTTAATTTTGTTGTCTCAACCAAAATCAACTGTTGGCCCAAGGAATTTCCGCAAGACAATCACTGTGAGTACACCCATTCCCATCTTTTCTTTACGATATTTTTGGATCATTTGTGTCTGATCCTAATTACTGTCTTAATATGAAACTTATTGGTGTTTTTCACAGAGGATTGCTTGTATTGTCTATGATATTAACTAATTTATATTTTAAGTATATTTAATTAGTTCCAAAATGCTACTGGATGAACTTATATTGTCCATTGATTCCTTAATTTGTACTATGCACATAATGTACCAATATTCATGGATTTTTATCTTAGTGTGATGATTGTTCTTTTACAGGAGGAAGCACATCACCTGAGAAAAGTTGCCCTAAATATTTTTAAGGATGTGAAGAAGTTCTGGACCAAAATAGAGAAGCTGGCAAGTTCATTTTACATATTTAATTTTATGGCTTACTGTACCACTTACTTTAGGATGTCAAGTTTCCCAAGCAATTGAACTATATTATTTGAATGCCGGGGAGTGTAGGTTATCTATAAGATTCAACTAGAGGTTGAGGAATGGAAGAAAAAGGCCCTCGATAAGAAACTTGATTTCCTTTTAGGCCAAACTGAAAGGTACTGTCATCTATTCTTGGTTGCTTTTGTTATGGCTATTTTGAACTTTAACATTTTTATTTTAGTTCCTCAGCCCTCGCTACATGCTAACCTTTGTTATTCAATGTGAACTTTCCAGATATTCGACAATGTTGGCTGAAAACCTCGTGAATGTGCCCTATATGCAAAAACAAGAAAATGGACCTTTGCAGACAAATCAACCATCCCAGGTGGAAGTAGCAGAAGAGAACATAAATGCGTCAACTCCTGATGATCTTGGTGTGCAGCTTTATTCTGCATGCCTCACAAGTCTTATTTGCCCTTTTCTTTGGAATTTAACAATTTATAGTTACAGATAATATGGAAACTGATGATGATTACAATAGCTCCTTGGATGAAGAGCCGGTAAGCTATTATTTTAATTTTCCTGATTCATGTTTTTGTTCGTACGAATACAACTATATGAATCGTATGGATCCCAGTATCAATTGTTATTGTTGTGAATATGAGAAACATAATTTTTTTGTATTGCCAGTTTACCATTTATTTTATTTTCTGTTTTATGTTACTATATTTTTATACTGCTTTCTGTTGATTAGTCGCTGTTCAAAATAACAGAAGATATAATACAATATGCCATATAGTAAAGTTTTTTTCCTAATAAAAGGACTACATCTTTCTTTTCTCTCTGGAACCATTCTTCATTTTTCTGTGACATGAATCACACTGATATGTGTTGGTGCTGCAGGAAGATGATGAGCACACAATTGATGAAGATGAAGCTCAAATCATAGAAGCTGAGTGCAATGAAGAATTATCTGCTTAGCAGGCAGAAGCTGATCTACCACTGAATGATATCCTCAAGATGCACACAATCCTGTGCTCTACTTTCACATATAGAAAGGGAGACAATACTGTGCTCTACTTTCACATATAGAAAGGGAGACAATCCTGTGCTCTACTTGGCACTCGATTGATAATTTGATCAGTTCAAGCATTCTCAGTTAGCAGGGAAAGCAGTCCAGATAGCAAAGACATTTTTAGTTACATCATGAATCTGGTCATACTTCAAGTGATGAAGGCAATTCTTCTGAGGAAGTGGATGATAGCCACTCTTACACCGAGTTTTTGATGAAGAATCATGTACAGTTGCTTTCTCTATGTCTTTTAGTGTGCGTGTGTGAGAGAGAGAACGGGGAGTACCAGGCTTTAGAATGTTCTCTAAATGTGCTACCAAAACTTTCTTTTCAGGGGAAATGCAATGGCAATATCTCCTCTGTTGATGAACAGGTACATTTTAATCATCTGTGTTACTGGTGTAGGATTTTTCTCCTCTATTCCGATATCATTTAATTTTTCCAACTCAATGTCTGAGGAAGGGATAGCTCTCCAGTAACAAAAATGTTAAAAATCTCGATAGGAAAGTAGGCATAAGCAATCATGTCATCAAGGCTGGATATATGTGATTTTGTTTTGCATGTTTCTCCACCATCTAATGTTCAATTTATCAAACAACACAGGATATCCATGGCATAATTGGATTCTCCGCATTGCTATTCCTACCTGTGGCTGCAATGCAATAGATTGTTTATGTGTTTGGGTATTGGATTAGTTTAGTTCTACTAACCTTACTTCAAGTCGACCTGCACGAGCGAAGCTTTAGTTTGAACTTCTTGTGCGAAAAGAGAATAACAAAATTGTGATGTCAGAATATACAGTCTCTACACATTAAAATCTCTTCCGTTTCTACCTAAGAATTTAGGAATATAATGAAATGGCTTTGGATGTCGTAAATGCTTCTGGACTAAGCAAGAGAAGTCTTAGCGGTTCTGCATACATTAACCGAAATAAATGCATGTTTTCCATGGAAATTGGGACCGTACACTTCAGTGCAGAAATGGTAACGCCTCGCTCATCTTTTTTTATAGATGCTGGGTTTGAGACTTTGAGTTGAGGTTTATCATCATGCTTATTCATCTCTACTATGTTGTTACACCTTCACCAAATTAGCCCATATATATAAACAGGAAACAAGAGCAATTGAGCAAAGATATCCTGTCTAGCATCTCTTTTGTATTTCAGTCATAATTTTTACTGCCTATAATTTTTCTAATGTGTTACTTATATGTAGATAGTTTTTTAAATATATTTGTTTGTTTTGCCAATCACAGATTGGGTGAGGTCCAGATCAATAATTCCTTTGTCACCTTTGTCTGACTTGGGTTCCACGGGTTCGGAGCATTGTCATTGCGTCTGACTGCCGGTGCACGCAGATGGTGTGTTCATTTGAGCCCAATCTACTTTTTCAACAATTTTAGCATACATTTTTCTTGGTTTTTTTACTAATTACATTCAGAATGCCACATGGGACTGTTCGCCAGCGCTTTAATGCTTTCGAGGAAACATCAAATGGACTCCTTATGATTGGTGGTTTTTCGCATTGGTTCTTTTCGGTGACTACTAAGTTTCTCCGCATGCGGTATGCGTTCAGTTAATGCTACTTGGTTACGGAAAAAAGTTGTTAAGTGGAAGCTGTTTGATACTGTTTTATCGTGCAATGAAGGTACTTCATCTTATTTTTAGAGGACCTAATTGCTTAATAGCACATAATGCACGAAACCATACAGTTGGATTGTGTTAAAAGATTTATGCTGCTTTACTTGTGATGAATACAACAAGCCAAGAATTGGTTACTGAAAGGCGTCCGATTTCTGTTGCAGGACATGGCTCATGAGCACCAGCAGACACTTGAGCTTCTTAGACAGGCCCCATTTTTTTGCCGGTGGTGTGCAAAGCCAGCATCGCTCGATTCATTTTCAGTTTCACGGCGATGATCATCCCAATTTGACACCAAAGGTTGTTTCTTGCAGTTCTTTGGAATTATGTTTTGCACGGTGGTTTTAGCTGTTAAGTGTATCAACTTACTTAGGACATGTATGCTTCTATACAACTCTGAACTTCTGGATAAGTTGTAGCCTGTAGCGCATGGGGGCCGACCGGTTGGCCGGGGGCTGGCGGTCGGGCGCGCAGACGAGGTGTTTTAGCAACCGGTCGAGCAGGCGGCCGGCGACGCACACATAGTTTCCGGCGATGTCGGCGGCGGCGACAGGGACGTACTCTCCGGCGGGGGCTGCTGGTGACAAGCGGCGGGAGAGGAGAGAGAGGTAGAGAGGAGAGAGAGAAGATGTTGTCGGTGGGTGAGTCCAATGATGTTGTCGTCTCCTTAAAGGATCAGTCGTTATGTGATATTTATTATGTGATAAAAATATTTGGTTATACAATATATGAGACGTGAATCTTAATGAATCTGATTGTTCGTTTTATTTTTTACAAATTTTTATCTTGTTTTGTATTTTATCGTAGCGTTAGCACGGGCATACTACTAGTATGTTAAATTGGTGATATATTATTGTGATTCTTCAATTTTTGGAGGTACTTTTCAATGTCTTGCATTATTAAATATCTTTGCACTTGGATTATTGTTGATGGGCCTGATTAATATTATAGCTTGAATGGTATTACTTTCGATCCGCCCTACCTCATTTTTTTCCGTCCTCCGTCACTGGTTTATAGGGATATATTTATAGTAATTACAAAAGGCTTTAGATTGAAATAGAATTTCGTGTTGAAAAATAAAAATAAAGTGAAGAGAATTTGGACCAGAAACTCAACAGACCGAACAATAGATATCAAGAGACCACCGAGCGAACAAAACACACAAAAACGTGGCAACGTGCAGCAGCATGAAAGGGACCCGCAGGGAAGAACCGGGGCCGACGCTGCTCGTGTAGGAGTTCGCCGGTACGGGTGCAGTCGACGTGCCAGCCCGGTACGTCATGCGGCAGCACGATTGCCCGACCGTCCAATGCAGCCACCGCGCCGATCCCCGTTATCGTCCTCGGCCGTCTGCCCCAGCCAGACGGCGCCGAGGAGGCGGCGAAGCTCCGGTCGGCACTGGAGTCTTGGGGCCTCTTGCTGGTAATATTGGCCACTGACACTGCTACTTGCTCTTTTGTGACATACTGACGTCTTATTTCCAGGTTACCAACCATGGCATGGAGGCCACTCTGATGGACGACATGACGAACGCGTGGAGAGATTTTTTTTTCAGCAACCGATCGAAGAGAAGCAAAGATAAAAGATAAAACAATATGATAGACAGCCAGTGTTGTGGGGTGGCGCGCCCAGCCCCATGACTGTTAAATTAAACTACTGGACCTTGCAATAGGTCTAATAATATAGAAACATGTGTATAAATAAATATACTAAAGTATCTTAACATTTTGTAATCATTAAGGGGTAGGATGGGAAATTCTTATCCTATCCTATTCATGTATACAAACCCCCAAAAAGGGTACGAGATAGTTAGATCCACTTATTTTACTCACCAGCTCTCTCTCTCGGTTGGCTCTCTAACTCTCTTAATTCCATATCCCTAAAGGAGAAGGGGTACCATGTACCTACTGTTAGTTGGCGCCGACCGTGGGGAGCACGCAAGAAGCTGCGCGAGAAAGGGTTGCCGCCATAAGAGATCCGTTGGATTTCGATTGGCTAGAAGAAAAGTGCTACAAGGATAAGAAGGTAGAGAAACTTTAAACTGGTCATCACAGTGGTCTCGTGCCCTAGTATACTCTATGGAGTGTAAATAAATTGCACTGTGGCCTCGCACTTTGGTGTACTATGCCTAGGGGTCGTGACCTCGTCAACGCCTATCCGACCGCCTTGGGGTCATGACTTCATCAACGCCCATTCGACTGCCTCATGGTCGTGACTTCGTTGACGCCCATACGGCCGCCTCGTGGTCATGACTTCGTGGCCTCTCGTCCGGCCTCCTCGTGGTCGCGACTTCATTGATGCCTGTTCGGCCTCCTCGTGGTCACGACTTCATCGATGCCCGTCTGAGCAATGGGAGGACAGAGCACACACGCTTCAAGTCTTCGTCCTACTGCCGACTTCATCGACGCTTGTTTGAAGGGTGGAGGACAAAGCACACACACTTTAAGACTTTGTCTCATCACCGATTTTGTCGATGCTAGTCTGAAGGGTGTGGGACATAGCGTGCTTCAAGACTTCATCCCACCATCGACTTCGTCGACACCCGTCCAACCGTCTCGGGGTGATGACTTCGTTGATGCTCATCCGAGTACCTCGTGGTCATGACTTTGTCGATGTTCGTCCGACCACCTCGGGCTCGTAACTTTGTCAACACCCGTACGGCCACCTCGATGTTGTGACTTCATCGATACTTATTTGATCGGCCCATGGTCCTGACTGCGTCGATGTTCATTCGACCACCTTAGGGTCGTGACTTCATCGACGCCCGTATGACCGCCTCATGGTTGTAACTTCATCGACGCCCCTACGACCGCCTCATGGTCATGACTTCATCGATGCCCGTTTGGCCTTCTCGTGGTCGTGACTTCGTATACACCCGTCCGACTGCTGACTTCATCAACACCCATCCGAAGGGTAGAGGACGGTGCGCACGCGCGCTTCAATAGTTCATCTCACCATCAACTTTGTCGACACCAATTTGAAGGGTGGGGGACAGAGCGTGCACTTCAAGACTTTGTCCCACCGTCGACTTTATTGATGCCAGTCTGAAGGGTGGGGACGGAGTGCACATGCTTCAAGACTTCATCCCACCGCTGACTTTGTCAATGCTAGTTCGATGTATGGAGGATAGAGTACGTGCTTCAAGATTTCATCCTGTCGCTGACTTTGTTGACGCTCATCCGACAGCCTCAAGGTCGTGACTTCATCGACGCCCGTCCAACCGCCTCAAGGTCATGATTTCATCGACACCCATCTGACCGCCTCATCGTCATGACTTCATTGACGCCTGTCTAACCACCCCGTGGTCGTGATGTCATGAATGCCCATTCGACCGCCCCGTGGTCGTGACCTCATCAATGCCCGTCCGACAACCACGGGGTCATGACCCTGTTGACGCTCGTCTGACCGCCTCATGGTTGTGACGCCGTCAATGCCCGTTTAACCGCCTCGAGGTCCTGACTTCATCAACGCCCATCTGACCACCCCATGGTCATGATGTCATCGACGCCTGTCCGCCTACCCTGTGGTTGTGACCTCGTCGATGCCTATCCGACCACCCCGTGGTCGTGACCCCGTTGATGCCCGTCTGACCATCTCGTTGTCGTGACTTCATCGATGCCCATCCAAGAGCCTCGAGGTCATGACTTCATCGACTCCCATCTGACCACCTCATGATCATGACTTGGTTGACACCCGTACGACCGCCTCGTGGTCGAGACTTAGTCAATGCCCGTATAACTGCCTCATGGTCATGACTTACATCGACGCTCGTCCGCCCGTCTTGTGGTCGTCACTTCATCGACGCTCGCATGACCGCTTCGTGGTCGTGACTTCATCGACACTCATCTGGCCTCCTCATGGCCACAACTTCATCAACACCCGTCCGAGCGATGGGAGGATGGTGCACGCGCGTGCTTCAAGTCATCGTCGCGCTGTCAACTTCATCGACACCCATGATCATGTCATCATTGATGTAGTCGTGAGGCATTCTGTGACTACCTCGTGGTTGCGACTTCTTCGACACCCATCTAACTACCATGGGGTCGTGACTTCGTTGATGCCTGTCCAGCCACCTCGTGGCCATGACTTCATCGATGCCCATACGACCACTTCATGGTTGTGACTTCGTTGACGCTCATCTAACAACTTTGGGGTTGTGACTTTGTCAATGCTCGTCTGACAAACTCGTGGTCGTGACTTTGTCGACGCCCGTACGACCGCCTTGTGGTCGTGGCTTTGTTGACGCCCATCTGAGCGAGGGGAGGGCAGAGCACATGCGCGCTTCAAGTCTTTGTCCCGCCATCGACTTCATCGACTCCCATGACCACGTCATGATCAAAGTATTCATGAGGCATTCTATGACCTCCTCATAGTCGCGACTTCATCAACGCTGATCCAAAGGGTGGGTGACGGAGCATGTGCGCTTCAAGCCTTTGCCCCATTGCCGACTTCGTTGACGCATGTCAGAAGGATGGGAACGAAGCGCACATGCTTCACGGCTTCGAAGTGGGACTTTGTCGCCAAGCGTCTAAGCATCACCCATGTTGTAGGCAAGACCTCGATAGGACGGAGCACGTGCGCTTCAAGCCTTCGCCCACTGCTGATTTCGGCATGGGACTTCGTCGCCCATGTCTATGCGCCGCCCGCGTCAGAGGCAGGACCTAGACGAGATGGCTATGGCTTCAGTGTGGGACTTTGTCGCCTACGTCTACGTGTCGCTTGTGTCGGAGGCTTGACCTCGATGGGGCGGCTCCAACTGCATCGGTTTGGAATTAAATTAATCTTGCTTAACCATACATTGGCTTCAAAATTAACATGACATAAATGAGAATGATAAATATCATGAATTTCATTGCAATGAGAAACATTAAAAATATTTACATTATTGAAATCAAGAATGGATAAACGAAACATGCCTTCGCTATCATAGCCTTTGCCCACAAAATTACCAAATTTGGTCAACACGACCTTATTGGACTAAAAAATAAGTTTTATTCCTTGCCTACATAGCATCAACCCGCTTAAAAGATAACGAGTCAAAGCAGGCACATACAGTACGTCTTTGAGGATGAGTGTTTTGCCTGAGATAATAAACATACGTACGACCATTTCGAGGAAGCATCGATGAGCATCATGAAATATTTAAATGGTCCTGATAGTGGCTGTATGGGACCGTAAATGTCTCCTTGGATCTGTTCTAGGAATGCAGGGACTTCATGCTTCACTTTCAGAGTAGAAAGTCTAGTAATTAATTTTTCGATAGTATATGCGGGGCACATAAAATCTTTGTGATTTGGAAAATTCTTTACATTAATATTATGCCCCTGTGAATTGTTAATTATATTTTTCATCATCCTAAGATCTAGGTGGTCTAATCTATCATGTCAAAAACAGAAAAGTTCAGAGTTTCTAAATATTATTTTCAGGGCAGTATAAGCTGCAGGTGCCTTGATATTGGTGTAGTATAGGCCAGTTTCTAATGAAGGAAGTTTTTCTAATACCCTTTTTCTATTTTCTTCGTGTTTTGTAATGAGCAGGTATTCCTTATCACACTCTTCTTTAGTCTCAACATGGAAACCGTTGGCACGAATATCCTTAAAATTTAAAAAAGTTCTAGTCGATTATGGATATAATAAGGTTTCTAGAATGACCAAAGTTATGCTCATTGGGAGTATAATTGTGACACTTTCTGAACCTATTATACAACCATCGCTACCGGCGATTGTTGTAAGGCTACCAGCATTCTTACTAATTGACTAAAAGATTTTGTCTCTCTTAAAATGATATTCGTTGTGCCGCTGTCGGCTAAGCATACTTCCTCCATAGGGCACCACACGTGTTCTACTATAAAATATTTTATTAATATGTAGCAGAAGACAATCAACACATAAATAAAATACTTCAATATTAGAACATATCATGTCATTATAATCTGAATAAATAAATGAATTATTCAATATCATCCAACCATCACAAGAAAAAAATTGTTTGGGTACCATCCATGCAAATTCTAACTTATTCCTTCCACTCATAAACTAAATGACAATTAAAGTCTAAATGCATCCTGTGCATTAGACTGAATCTGTTAAGAAGTCAGAGACTTCAACTGCTATTTTCTCAGGGGGTGATATGCTCTTCCAGAGAAATCATGTCGAAGGTAGCTGCTACCGGAATGGTTTCAACCTCCATCGGCGCAGTCAGCTGCTCAGAACTCTCCCCTCAATAGATGCAAAGTGGGTTTTATGATGCCCTTTGCCATCCTTCTTCTGAGATTGGAAAGCATCGATGACATGCTGCGGCTCTTTACAGATCCACGACCAGTGCCCCCACTTGCCACACTTGTAACAAGATTGGTCTTGCTGACCATAGGGGTTGTCGTCCCGCTTTGGCTTGTTTGCCTTATTCTCACATGGAGCATCTGACTTGCCTTTCTGGGCTGCGACCTTACCCTTCCTTTCCTTTTTTTCATTATGGGCTTTCGCACCTTGTAGCTCCCGGCGTTGGCTTCACGGCCAACAGAGCTCCCAGGTGGTTGTGAGACGTAGTTCTTGCGGAGAATTTCATCATGAGCTTCAGTAATCTGCATCATATCAACCAATTCAGCATACTCCTTGTAGCCATCTTGACGATAATTGCGAGCATACTGCACTGCATTGGGGTGAAAGGTGGATAGAGTCTTCTCAATCTTGTACTCATTTGTGATCTGCTTGCCACAAAGTTGAAGATTAGTACAAATTCTGTGTAAAACAGAATTGTACACTCCGATCGTTTTGAAGTCGGCAAATCTCAGTCAGATCCACTCTTGCTCTGCCTGAGGAAGGATAGTGTACTTTACCTCTCAAACTATTTCTTGAGTGCAGTCCATAATGCTAGCGCCCTCTTCTCTCCCATGTACTCATTCTTAAGAGTGAGACAGAGATGGTGCCTGAGGAAGTGAAGTGTCTGATCATTTTCCTCAGGGGTGGATTGGGCATCCTGCGGAGCACCAATCCCAATGGCAGCGCGCCGCTTCTTGGCTTCAAGTACTATCTCGATATCAGAAGCCCAAGTTAAATAGTTTTAGCTATGCTGGGCCAGCTCCTCGAACTCCTAGTTCGTGATGCCTATCATCTACATGTGCATAAAAGGAATATATAAGTTTACTGCCGGTAAACATGCATGGGATAAATTTACTATAGGTAAATATATTGGGTAATGGTACAAAAAATTCTCGTAATGTTCCAGAATTTTCTATGCATTTTCTATAAATTTTACTATTAATTTCGATGATTAAAGGCAATTTAAATAATTACGATTAATCAAAATAATAAATAAATATAGAAAACATAGAAAATAATAGTGACAGTACTAAACATGCTTCAAGTACTAAAAATAATTCAAAATTTGAATTCCCGAGGCCCTTTTATACCGGAATATGAATTTTCAGTGAATTCTGCACTTTCCATGGGCCTATACGCAAATTTTCAATTCAAATAATTTTTTTGCGTAATTTTTTGATTTTTCGAGAGCCTTTCTGCAAAATTCATGACTTGTGTGGCGTGCGGTGGCGCGAGGAGGCCGTGGCCGGCTTTGGGAGTAGCGGCGTTCGGGCGCAAGAGGAGACCGTGGCCGATTCGAGCGGGCGGGGCGGCGTGATGCAAGCGGCCATACGGGGCCTGGGAGCCGAAGCGGCGGTCGGTCGGCCATGCGGGGCCATCGCACAATGCGAGCGGCCGTGCGGGGCTAGCGTGCGACACGGGAAAACCGAGGTGGCACCGAGTAGCGCGATCGGGGTGGCCGGCGGGCCCGAGCGGCGGCTTTGGGCTGTGGTTTCGAGGCCGGCGGTGTGCGGGGAGGTCGGTGGCCGACAGCGCGTGGGAAGGCTGACGGCCGGCGGCGGCTGCATGCACGGTGGTCGTACGGGGCCAACAATGCAAGATTTTCTTTTTTTCCCTTTTTTTCAATCTACAATGCAATTAACATCTACCCTTTCATGTAATCTACCGATCGACATTATGCCGGTGACTTCAAATCTGCTCGCGATAGATTAGAGCGTATTTGCACCGTCGAAAATAATCTAGAAAGCAAAATCTGCAGAATTTAAAGCGATCTAGATGTAGACAATTCAATCTACTAATGCTTCAATGATTACCTTTGATTCATCGGAGCGATTCGTGCTGATAACGTGTTGAGGAACCGTGGCTGGCGACTAGTCCGATCGATTCTTCTGCTATGCAAAAACAGATCAATCACAGAAGATGCAAATTGTAGATTGAAACACTAAGAGATAGAGAGAACTCCTGATCTTTCTTTATTGCTTTGTTTCTCATCGTATACAAAAATAACCAATAGTACTCCCTATTTATAGCATAATGATGAGGTGGCCACCATGAACCAAGACTTCAAAGCCAGATCCAGATTTCCTAACACAACCGACCAGCACACACGAAGGAATTCCAATAGAGAGCAGCAAGCGAAAGCGACGGTTTCAGTGGTTTATTATTTTGCTACAGTAATGCTACATTATTATTACAGCACACTACAATATTTTATAGCTATAGTACGCTCGAAATGTTTTCCTTTTCTTTTTTTTTTGTCTTTTTTTTCTGTTTTTTTTTATGTTCCTGCTGTGTTTGCAAGTTGAACAATCAGAAGATAACATATTTTTAAAAAATATATTACAAAGTATAATTATCCATCTCCTCTCTAATTACCATCGACTACGTATCTCATTGCCTATGCTCCATGCTCTGGATCGTTTGGAAAAGATTGATCCAGCAGATGGACTGCTAGATGATAAGCTGACCGGCACTAAAGATGGAACTAAAATATACATTCTAAAACATCTAGAAAGAGAGTAAGAATTTTTGTGCCGGTATGTCAACTAGATCATCTCGAAGGAGATGTAAGCAATGTAATTTAACCCAATCATCTCGAAGGAGGTGTAAGCAATGGAATTTAACCCAATCAATGTCTAGAATTTTTGTGCCGGTATGTCAACTAGATTATCTCGAAGGAGATGTAAGCAATGAAATTTAACCCAATCAATCTCGTTTAGCTCGAGTGTTTTCCCCGTTCTTCGACATCTAGACCTTCTTTCTTTGTATTAGGTCTCTTCTCCTATTGTTTCTTTCTCCCAGTCCATTCTATTAGTGATATACCATAGAGATAATCAGAAAAATGATAACATCACTTCTATATTTATAATAAATATTATTATGCTCCTTAAATAAATTATTGTTTATAAATATTAGTAAATATGTGACTTGTTAGTGAAGTTTTTTATTTGTTATATGATATCATTCTAAAAGAACCCCTAGTCGGATGGTCGAAACACTAGTGATTTATAGACCAACACATATACTAATTGTTCACTATTTTTCACCGGTCATAGATATAGGAATATCAAATCAATAATATAGACACATGTTAGAAAATATGGTGTTGGATTGACCTACCTCGAGACATTGTTGAGATTGTTATATTTTATATGTCACCAGTTGGTCTCAAGTGATGATGATGCATAATTTATAGACCTGAGATCATCATAGTTTTCTACGTGTATAATAATGCATTTAGAGGTTACCAAACACTACACCGTAATTAGGTAGTTATAAAGGTAACTTTTGGGTATGCTATGAAATGGGTATGTTATGAAACATACAGGGGAATATGACTGATCGGGTATGGTATTTGCCTCTCCTACATAACAGGAGAGATATCTCTAGTCCCTCAATGTGATCGGATAAAGAAAATACATGGCTATGTCACGAGTGGTCAAAGAGTCAACCACATGAAGTTGTCCATTACTAGATCGAAAAAAGATTTAACAGTCCATGGATGACACATTTCTCACCGAAAGTTTAATCAGGTATTGTGAGGCAAAAGGAGAATATGTAAATAGGTCGATAGGTTCGACCGGATGCATACTAGTAGTATGAGTATTATGACTGGTTGTGACCCGGTCGGAAATATCACATATTGGTCTGCGATTTGGTTGTAATGAGTTATGAACTGATCGTGAGTGACTAGGATCTAATCATATTGTATAAGGTTCGTCTTGGTTGATTTTTGTGTATATTTAGAGGTCAATATATTCTGCTAGTAACCGCTACTGATCAAGTAATCGGAAAGGTGTTTCCAGATTACAATCAAATGTACATGAACCTATAGGGTCACACACTTAATGGGTTGGAACAATAAATGTCTGGCTGATAGACTCCGATTGGGATACGATCTCTAGTCGTATTAGATAAGGATTCGGTCGAAGGCTTTTTGAGTTAGATATGACCTCTAATCATATCGGATAAGGATATGATAGGACACTATATGTTAAGAGAGGCGTGGAGCTGAGGGTCCAGCAAGAAAACGAGGATCAGAGGAGATCCAAGATGCATCACTTAGCCGCCACCTCTTGAAACCCCTGCTGTGCAAGCTGGTGCTAGCACACCGACACACGACGTTCCATCCTCGGATGGTTGGACTTCGATAGAGACGCTGCTGCGACTGTGCCATTGATTAGAACGATCATGAGGAGGAGACAATAGGCTAATGGATGATCTGATTACTTCCACTGTATCGATGCGCGTTACATTGAATCGAGTTGTTTCAACTCTTTTTTGCTGAACTGCGTGTCTAGTGGTAACAATCTATGATCTATTATTCACATGGCTTCCTGATTTACGTGGTAGAAATTTTAATTTACACTAGTGTAACCTATCTGTTCCGAACACATCTTCCAATTTTTTTCTACTAAGTAGCAGAGGACAAAAACACAGGTCCAGCAGGGCCCCTACTCAGGCCCTCAAAAGTAGGAGGCCCTCAAATTCACCCATCAAGCCCTCATTCCTGGGGACCCTGGAGGAGGCCCCTACTTTTGAGGGCCCGAATAGGGGCCCTGCTGGACCTGTGTTTTTGTCCTCAGCCCTCAAATTTTGGTTTAGGATGATAAATGGGTCCCACATAGCAGTGTCTATTAGGATGAATTTGAGGTCCCTGATTTGAGAGCTACTGCTGGAGTAGATGCAAAAAAAAAATCAAGCTCTCAAATGTTAGGAGAGCCCTCAAATCAAAAATAGGGGCCTTGATTTGAGGGCTCCTGCTGGAGATGCTCTAATAACTAGTTTTCAAACGGTGCGTTTTTTTAGGATAATGTTAACAGGAAGATTGTAGTAAAAAGTGTACTGAGTTTAGTTGCATCGGTCAAAATCGCATGTGACTATTTTTTCTATATATTATCTCTCATGATAGATAAAAATTTAAATTATAAATCACAGCTTAAAAAGAATCCACCACAAATGATCCAAGACAAGTTGTTGCGTAGTGCAAGTCAAGGGCCCCGGCACGTCAAGACGTACTCCAGGCTATAAGTGAGCAGAAGTAAGGAAAGAAATATCCAATAACACCAATGGCTGACGAGGCATGGAGGGTGCCGACGATAGTGCAAGAGCTGGCGGCCGGCGTCGAGGAGCCGCCGAGCCAGTACGTGCTACGGGAGCAAGACCGTGCCGGGGGCCTGCTGGTCGCCGGCGAGATGCCGGAGCCCATTCCTGCCATTGATCTCAGCCGTCTGTCCGCCGCCGACGAGGCCGACAAGCTCCGGGCGGCTCTGCAGAGCTGGGGGCTCTTCCTGGTCAGCTTCTTACACCTAATTTCTGTTCTACTTCATGGAATCATGGAGTACTTGCTCTTTTGAGATGTGCAGCAGCCTATGTGTGTACCCAGGTTACTAACCATGGAGTAGAAGCCTCTCTGATGGATGCTGTGATGAACGCATCAGGAGAGTTCTTTCGCCAGCCGATCGAAGAGAAGCAAAAATGCAGCAACTTGATAGATGGCAAGCACTTCCAGGTGGAAGGGTATGGAAACGACCAGGTGATGACCCAAGATCAGGTACTGGACTGGTCCGATCGGCTGCATCTCAGAGTGGAGCCAGAGGGTGAGAGGAATCTTGCTCATTGGCCCAATCATCCTGAATCTTTCAGGTCACATGCTCACCTTCCAGTGTTTTACTTTTCATCCATATTATTTATGTGAATTCGAATACAAATAGAAAAGAAATTGTTAATTTGATAGAAAAATCCTAAAATCTATACTATATTCGTATCCTGTCGAATAATACAAATAATTCTCACCGCAAAAATACGGATAATTCATATCTGTTTGACACCCCTAGCATGAAGCATAGAAGCAGTCAACAGATCTCCCTTTGGAAGATTTTCAGAAAAAACTGAAAAAGCCTGAAAAAAAAACCTTTCTTCAGGGATGTTCTGCATCAGTACGCATCAAGAACCAAGAGAATAAGAGACGATATCATTCGGGCAATGGCCAAGCTTCTGGAGCTTGACGAGGATTACTTCATTGACCAAATTACAGACAAGGCTCCCACATTTGCTAGATTCAACTACTACCCTCCCTGTCCGAGGCCTGACCTTGTCTTTGGCTTCAGGCCTCACTCCGATGGCAGTGTTCTTACGATTCTTCTCGTCGACAAAGGTGTTGGTGGCCTGGAAGTTCAGAGAGATGGCAAGTGGTACAGTGTCCCAACTAGTCCTCACACACTGCTGATTAACTTAGGAGACTCAATGGAGGTAGGCATCTACAAATCCAAGCCACTTCCTCTCTTGAATCTGCTGCGATGTTATCCAAGTTCCTGAATCCTGCTGCTTAATTTGACTGTAAAATTTTGACACAGATAATGAGCAACGGGATCTTCAGGAGCCCAGTGCACAGGGTTGTGACGAGTGCCGAGAAAGAGAGGATCTCACTGGCCATGTTCTATTGTGTGGATGCTGAAAAAATGCTTGAGCCAGCGCCTGGTTTACTGGACGAGAAGCGACCGGCAAGATACATGAAGCTGACGGCTAAGGATTTAATGGTTGGGCTCTTCGAGCATTTTTCTCGAGGAAAGAGATATATCGAGACTCTGAAGATTTAAGGTAGTAGCTACCCCTGGCCATGAAGAATAAGAAGCTGTTTTATCTTTGTGATTGTGGATTTTACTTATCGCCTTTGTAAAGTTGCAACTCTTTGTATAAGTGAGGCACTCCATAGTGTCATCAACCCTTGTTTAGACAAGGGTCAGTTTGGCGTTGCTATGCTGTCTAATGGAGATTTATTGCCAACTTGGGAGCACTTTCTTTTTTGGTTGGTATGTCCAACGTAATGTACATGGTCAGCTTGGCACGTATCCGAATAAGGTACAGGCCGATTAAACTCTATACAGCTACATCGAATAAGTTATCGTGATGTATCGTACTAATCTACGTGTCTACCCTCCTTCGACTTAGACATGGCACGAAGAGGGATCGAATTGTGCCAGGTCGGTCCAGATACGCTTAGTCAAATAGGTCACTGATGGTCTGTTAATTTTACTATCAGTTACAAGTAATTTTACTATCAGTTACTAGTATTTTTACTGTCAACTCATCTGTCCATGCTTATAAAAGTGCAATAATACTAACACAAGCAATTTTACTACTAACGATAAGTAATTTTATTACTAACGATAAGTAATTTTATTAACACTGCAATAAAAAGTTACTGTACATATCGTTTTATACCGAGCTAAGCACGGTATATCCAGTCGGACATGCCTGTAAACTATTTATGCTGTGCCTCAGGATGGCACGTTTGGCTAGGTCTATACAGGGTTAATTCGTTAAAGCACATTTGGGCCTTAGTGTGGGCCCTTTGACCGTACGTGTCAGTTGCAGCCCAAACGTTCAGTTCAGTACTTCAGTGTGGGGCTGGCTGAATCTCGTGGGCCCCATCGCAGCGTCTCTTCCCCCGCTCCAACCACGGAACCACCTCCTTGTATCGCCGGGCCCCTCACCGCCGGTTGGTGGGGATCCCGATGCGACAGACGAGGGTGGCTGCTGCTGCGGCGCCAGCGAATCCGGCATTTCGGTAAGACCCCCTTCGGTGCGCGCCCGCAAGATGGGGAACTCCGATCCTTGATCGGGAATGGTGGCAGACCATGTCGTCGCGCTCATCGTTCTGTTCGCCCATCGCCTTCCACGGCTGCGGCCGCCCACCGCTCTACTCTCGCTGCCTGACTCCGGTCTCGAGCCCAAATCGCCTTGGATCTTGGGTGTTTTTTGTTAGTAACTCTTCACCTTGCTATGAACGCGTTAGGTAATGCAGATACGGTGTTTGCACAAATGGCTACAAGGAGACCACGCATGTGATGGGTGGCTATTCATGAGTTCCATTATAACTTTTATTTTGAGAGAGAGGGGTTGAATGATGGATCTAGTTTTATGTTTCTGCTTGCATCCGTGTGGCTGTGCTGGACTAGATCCCTGTTGGACCCTGGACTGGCGCTCTCAAAAATTTTAGCTGTCTGCTTATGATGGTTGCAACCTTATTTTGTGTTTCTTTTCATAGATTTGCTAGTAATCTGAGCAAGTGCAGTTACAGACCAACTAAATTGATAGGTTCCTTCTCATTTTGTTCTTCTAGTTCCACTAAATCAATTGATCTGTTTACTATATATGTGAATTTTGTGTCCACAGTTGGTTGTAGATGTGTCTTCACTCAGTTTTGTTTGCTGGAGATTATGATCAGATACTGATGTTTGGATCATTGTGAGTTTTCTACGTCACCATTGAATTTGATTTGGGCACTTAGCTATCCAAGAAGTTGTGTAACATGAAGATGTAGGAACTGTTTGATTTACTCAGATTGCAGTCCATCTTCTATGCTTTCAGCATACTGCTACCGCCTACTGATGATATTGCTAGGAGAAGTTTCTTAAGTTGCAAGTTAGAGGAATTGCTTAAACCTAATTAGCGGATATTTTTCGTATGTTCTATTTTATGAGTTTGGTAGTGACAGCAATGACTAACCATGAGCTGTTTCTGTCATTCCATTCTGGTCACTTTCAAAATTTCAAGTTGCTAGACTAACTTATACTTTAAGCCTTCGGTGGATCATATTATGATGTGTATTTATTGCCTATCCCATTTTGACACTTTGCACACCAATTTCTTAGCATTTGGCATGCATTTCCCCAGTTTCTACTGTAGAAACTTATAAAAGTTTATTACATACTAAAAAACAGAAATATATTTGACATAAATTTCAATTGTTGAATGGACATGCTTTTATATGGTTGAATGGAAATATATACTCTAAACAATGGTGGAGACGAGCAGTCTTAAGTTTAGAGCAAATTTGCTTAGTACCATCGCAATAGTTGCAGAGTTGTGAAATACCTTCGCGAAGAAGGCAGAGTTACAAATACCATTGCAAATATGAAAACCTTGGAAAATACTATCACCGTGACATTTTCCATCCCAAAGGTGCAAAATGACCATTTTACCCTCAACCTTTCTTTTTCTTTCTTTCATTTTCTTTTCTTTATGGCTGGTCCCACCTACCTGCTTTCTTCCTCCTCTCTTCTTCTTCCTCTATTATTTCATCCTGCTCTCTTCTTTCTCAACCGAAGCACAGGTCGGCAGCAATGGAGTGCAAGTGAGGCTCTAGGAAGGACCAAAAATGGAGCGAGGGAGACAAGGCGAATCCATTGGTGGTGGTGGTCTACGGAGATATGCACTGGAGACGTGCCTGAGGAGATGGGTGACTATGAGGGTGTCAGGTGCTCGTGGCGGCAGCAACTCGGAGGTTAGAAGGGAAAAGTGAGTGTGTCAAAATGACTGAGACAACAAGGGGGTGCTCGTGTGCCAAGGGATTGGACTAATGCTAACCTATGACGATGAATGGATGCGGAGAAGATGATTGAATTTGGACAACAAAAATGGCTGCTTTGTTGCACCACGTGAACGAAAAACAAATTAATTTAATGTATGAGTCGATAAAGGGCTAGAACACGATATGACGCGAACAAACATCGAAATCACTCACCGGATTGGGAGATGATGCAAGTGCATCCCCTTGGAGCCCATGTTACCATGCGTGAGGCCCAAGAAGTCGGCTTGATCCTGCAGCCTCAACATGGATGGCAACATGCCGCGGCCAGCCATGTCTAACAAGGAGTGAGCCAGGTACTTGGCATCGCCACCAAGCTGCACGCTGAGGGGGCTCTGGAAGGAGAGGTAGTTGCTGTTGTGATCCTTCATCTCGAGAAGAGTGGATGGCCCCGACGCGAGCTGGTGGTAGCCGTTGTGGTACTTGGGCTAGAGGACATGGCAGTGGAAGGCGTAATGGTAATGTTGGACGGCGCCAGCGACGACGTGGAGGAGGTATGGCGGGAGCCAGGCGGGGTCACTCCAGTGGCGGTGGAGCGGAGGCTAGCACACCATGGGACGACAACGACGGTGAGGTTCCGCAACCGGCTGGGAGGGCCGCCGATCAGCGATGCATCACTTGAGAGAACGGTGGTAGCACCGGCGTTGCGAGTTCTTGAAGACCATAGAAAGGAGACAAAGGAAAGAAGAAGGCTATAGGGGCAATAGTGTCATTTCTTAATGCTTCTCTCACCAAAAAGGAGGTTAACGGAGCAAATGGACGAAAAAATCACGATGGTGGCATTTTGCAGATTTTTCGGCCTTTGCGATGGTATTTTGCGGCTCGTCTCCTACGCAATGGTATTTTCCAAGTCATGATTCTTTACGATAGCACTAAACAAATTTACTCTTAAGTTTAATACACGCAGTGAACCTGCTCCCGCTTATTAGCAAAATAAAGAGTACCATTAAGATTGAAGAATTAAGACCCAGTTAACTTTTTAGCTCAAGTGTTTTCACAATTACGCTTAAGCATCGTTTACTTAGTTAGATTAAATGTTGAATTGTTTTTTTTTTCTAATTTGTTCATTCATTTCTCTATTTTCCCTTAGTTGATGTTAGTGGTTGGTAGCTGGTCTATTCTTTGATGATGACCTTATGTGCATTATGCCCAAGGCAACCTGTGAAATAGAATTAGGAATCCCATAATCCAGTTTGCCAAGTCCAAGTCAATGACCATAAGCACCTAACAAGACAGTCTTAACTCTTAACTATAAACTCAAAGAAAGCACTTCAAGAGAACATCAATGGCCGACGAATCATGGAGGACTCCAATGTTGGTGCAAGAGCTGGCGGCCAAAGTGGACGAGCCACCAAGCTGGTACGTGCTGCAGGAGCAAGACCATCCCGGCAACCTAGCAATTGGTGCTGAGATGCAGGAGCCCATCCCTATCATTGATATCAGCCAGCTGTTGGCTGCTGATGGCGCCAATGAGGCGGCCAAGCTCCGGTTGACCCTGCAGAGCTGGGGGTTCTTCCTGGTGAGCTTGTTAGCTTCGCTCTTGCTCTTCTTGCACACGAGTTTTATTTTACTTAACGGAGTACTTGCTCCTTTATAACATCCACCAGCCGATGTGTATATCCAGGTTACTAACCATGAAATAGAAGCCTCTTTGATGGATGATTTGATGAACACGTCTAGAGAGTTCTTTCGCCAACCCCTTGAAGAGAAACAAAAATACAGCAACTTAATAGATGGCAAGCATTTCCAGGTGGAAGGGTACGGAAATGATCCAGTGAGATCTGAGGAACAAATCCTGGACTGGTCTGATCGACTGCATCTCAGAGTAGAGCCAGAAGACGAGAGAAATCTTGCCCATTGGCCCAAACATCCCAAATCTTTCAGGTAATCTCTCGTTGTCGTCAATTTCGCAAAAAAAAAAAGGATTTGCTTGTTTATGTCATTAGTGATGTAGCCCGACAATGATACTGCTAATCCAAAATTGATTCCACTGAACTAATCTATATGTATTTGCAGGGATATTCTACACGAATACTTGTTGAACTGCAACAGAATCAAAGAGTGTATCCTTCGGGCAATGGCCAATACTTTGGAGCTTAAGGAAGATTACTTCCTTACACAATTTGGTGACAAGGCTCCCAGTTATGCTAGATTCAACTACTACCCTCCCTGTCCAAGACCAGATCTTGTGTTTGGCATCAAGCCTCACTCTGATAGCGGCGTTCTTACCATTCTTCTCATGGACAAAGATGTTGGTGGACTGCAAGTTCTTAGAGATGGCGTGTGGCACAATGTTCCAACCAATCCTCACTCTTTGCTAGTTAACATAGGAGACTACACAGAGGTATCTACGAATTCCAGCTATTTACCGTTTTATATCTAATATAAAGCCCAGTTTCTGATGCTTTGAGCTGACCACTCGACTCAGATAATGAGCAATGGGATCTTCAAGAGCCCAGTGCACAGGGTTGTGGCAAATGCTGAGAAAGAGAGGACATCCATAGCCATGTTCTATGGCCTGGATCCTGAGAAAGAGATTGAGCCAGCGGCTGATCTGTTACATGAGAGGCAACCGTCACGGTACAGGAAAGTGAAAGCCAAGGACTACATGGCGGGGTTCTTAGAACACTTTTGTCGAGGAACTAGATTTATCGACTCTGTGAAGATCTAAACAAGGTATCATGTTTCACTTCCAAACTGAGTACCCAACAGAGAACAACAGTAACTGTTCTTCTCATTGTGATTGGTGATTTTAGCTGTCTCCTTTGTAAAGTTCCTATAAATATTTTAGGGGGCGTTTGTATTGATTTTCACTGATGTTTTTTGACTCTGACTTATGACTTTTGACTGAAAATAAATAGTATTAGCTGAAAGAAGTAACTTTTAGAATGAGGGACGAGCGGTACAAAACGTGAGAGATACGTGCACGTGACGGGAACGAGAGGAGTGTGATGGGTGATGTAACCGTGACCCCCTCTCTTAGCCCTAAAGCGAGACAGTAGCAAGATAAGTAAAAAAGTCGCTTCGAGAAGTTAGTTGTTTATATTAACTTTTAATTTTTTTAAAAAACAGAAGTAAATATAAACAGTGACTTAGTTCCATCATTAATTCTTTGAAGAAACGGATGGGCCATACACATGTCCACTGTAGCCCAAATATTCAGCTCCTGAGGTGATTCAGCCCATCATGCTGTTCGTGTGTGTTTTTTAACTTCACCCTTCGTGTGGATGTTTTTCCGTAATTTCCACAGGCGATTCTGTTTTTTTTGTAGGCTAAGGTAAGGTCCTGATCGCTTCGGCTTTCGGCTTCTGGCTTATTTTTCACTATTCATAAGTTTCGCCTTTTTCTGAACTTTTGACTTTTTGTTGAGCTTTTTTGCTGGTTCTTTTTTCCCCGTATTTGTTTGTATTATATGTAATGGGCTAACATATTTTTTATTTTTAAATTTTTTTAAATTTAATTATGCTAAATAAGCCTCTGTCACTCTGATGCTTTTTCACCAAATACAATGATTTCAGCTATAAACCACGAGCTTTTCAGCCGAACCGATCACCACCTAAATATGGCTTTCGGGGCACGAGGAGACGTATGCTTCTGTAGTATGTTGGCGGTGATACAAGTTTCACTTTATATAAGATTGAGAGAATACCGCAAAAGGACCATTCAGCTTCTACAGTAAGCTGGGCCTGAAGCAAGTTTCACTTTATAAAAAAATGAGAAAATTGCACCCTAGCTATACAAACTTATAAGATGGATGTATTTATGTTACTAAACTATAAAATCGTATATTTAGATCAATGAACTTGTTAAACTATGCAAAAGATGTCTAAAAAAGATTTTGCAAGCCTGACGAGGCATCCATGTAACGCTAATGCTTATGTGGTGTTTGTGAGGCAGCTCTTCTCACCCACTCTTTTTTGTCCTCCACATACTCTCTTCTCACTTTCTCTGTCAAATCCCAGTTGGCTGCTAACGAGGATTTTTAAGCAGGTCAATATATTCGATCAACAGGAGTCAAAATAAAACTTCTTATCTAAGCCCACATAGTTAGGGTCTATTAAATACCTTGTCTAGCCAGCGAGCACATAAAAGAGAAAGTTCTCCTTTAATAAAATATAAGTGGTCGAAGATCAGTTACATGCAAACAGCAACCAGTCATGATCAATTACAACCAGTAAATGTTTGCTTTCTCAAGCAGAGTATTAACTGGTTAGGACTGATACTGTTTTTCACATGGGTGTTTAATTCGACATGTGAGATCGGTTAATGTTGTTTCTGACAAGTTACGATGCTTGACAAAGGACACAATGTTTTAAAACACAAAAAAAATATTTGCACGTGAAGACAAGAGATACCTATTCAAATATTAATTGCCACCCTTTAGATTTGTATAAATAGGGAGGTCAGAGTGCCTGCTGTTGAATATATAAGCACATGTAGGTTTAATTTATTCCATAAATAAATCATGACATCATGCACGCAAAATAACAGAACCATCACAGGCATAAAAGATCTAGACATGTAAACCAGAAACTGTACATGAACAGATCTATACGGAGAACATGATCACATGCATCGATGGTTCTGCTACGACGGTTTGCGAGATGTAGACGCCGCAGCACGGTGAGATGACACGAAGTCGATGACGATTCGCCGGCCGAACGACGAGGAAGACGAGCGAGCTACAGCGAGCGATCGCGCAGAGCGCTTCCCAAAACCTTATTCGCCTCTCCGGTGCAGACTTGGCGGCGGTTCGGAGACCGCTCTCCCGAACGATGCACGCGGCGGGCGGGGCGGAGTAGACTACGTGGGACGGCGCAGCACAATGGATGGAGGAGGCAAAACCCTAGATTGATTTTCGCATGTTCGTATGAAGGCGGCGGCTCGTATTTATAGAAGACCAGGGCGCGTGATCAAGACGCCGCACGTTCTCCATAACTCAGAATCAACCGGATTAGCAATCGTAACCGATCCGGATTCACCGCCACTCAAAACAAAGAAATAAAGCGCAAAGGAAGCGCGTCTGCGCAAGCACTGAGTGGATTTTGGCGGACCATTCACGTAGGTGCCGTGCGCCGCGCGCCGCCAAATTGCCACCCGGCCGGCCGGCCCGGCGAGGCGAGGCGAGCGGCGCGCGCGTGTTATCCTCTAGTTCTCTCCACACATGCCTCAAGTGGCTAGGAGTGCACCATCCCTTTTAAGGTGGTCTTCCTCTCCTAGAACTAGCAATATGGTACTAAAGGTCACATGCATGCCTCCTTTGCATGAGTGAGCCTTTGAGATTTAATAGGAATTATTCTTATTATATGGGCTTGGCCCACATATAATCCAACAATCCCCACCGATCTCAAAGTCCCACAGATTTGCCTAAATTCCAATGTCTTTGTTTATATATCAAGATTTCGATGGAGACCGATTAAGGTTGAACATCCACCTAGAACTCCAAGCTACACTTACTCACAACTTGAACAATGGACTATGCCTTGAATTGCAAGTTTGGTGCAAGCAAGCTTCACTTAAAGACTTAACTGATACTAGGCCGCCAGTAGGCTACCCCTCGGTTGGAGCGTATAAGTCATACTCCTTGGTCTCTTCATGAGAGCTTAGTAGGAGATTACCCAAGATCTCCATAGACTGCGACTAACAGTCGGGCTCATATAGGTGTGTTCTTTCAAGAACGCTCTGCAGGATAGCGTCTTCGCTTCTAAGAGCCAATGGAATACATTAAGACCTTAGTCAACCCGCCTTGCGCTTTAAGAGTATTGCATCTTCACATAGAGAGGGTTGAAATTACTCTTCTCCGCTAACTAATGGCTTGTTTTTCCTGATCCTAATTCACGGGATCTCCGATCACATAGGTTGAGTTACTACCATAGATAACTCACATGGGTCTCATACCCATCTCCTTCGATGCACTATCTATCACATTCCGTGATAGTCCCTTTGTAAAGGGATCTCACAGTTTTTATCTGCTTGGATGTAATCCAAGGTTATAACTCCGAGTTTCTCAATTTCTGATGGACTTCAATCGTCTCTTAACATGCCTAGACGATTTCATATTATCCTTAGAACTGTTCACTTTAGCGATAACGGTTTGATTATCACAGATTCATAAGGATAGCGCAATCGCTTTTCCACCGTAGGTAGATCCATCAATAGATCACGTAGCCATTCTCGCCTCAATAATAGCAGTGTCTAGTGCCGCAAGCTCGCTTCCATGGTTGACCTCGTCAAAATAGTCCATTTGCAAGACCTCCATGAAACAAAGACCACCACCAATAGTGAAAACATATCCACTAGTGGCTTTGATCTCATCGGCATCGAGATCCGGTTGGAATCACTATAACCCTCCAAAGACCGACGGTACCCAGTATAGTGAAGTCCAAAGTTCGAGGTACCTTTCAAATAGCGCAACACTCGCTCAAGCGCCTTCCGGTGATCATCTCACGGGTTAGATGTAAACCGCTCAACTTGCTCACAGCAAAGGAGATGTCTGGCCTTGTTGCACTAGCTAGGTACATAAGTGAGCCAATTATCTGAGAATATTCCAGCTGATTCCTAGCAATTTTCTTATTCTTACGAAGTAACACGCTAGGATCATAAGGTGTTGGAGAAGACTTGCAGTCAGAAAAGCCAAAACGGCTCAAGACCTTTTCCACATAATGAGATTGCAAAAGTGTAATCTCATCCTCACCTCTAACCAATTTAATGTTTAGAATAACATCAGCCACTCCCAGATCTTTCATATCAAAGTTTTGAGACAAGAATGATTTGACCTCATTTATCATATTGATGTTTGTCCTAAAAATCGAATGTCATCCACATACAAGCACAAAATAACTCCTCACCCCCACCATAGCGATAGTATACACATTTATCTCGCCTCATTGACAAAAAGCTCGCATATGTCGTTGTTCTATCGAACTTCTCATGCCACCGCTTAGGGGCTTGTTTGAACCATACAAAGATTTCAACAGCTTTAACACCTTGCCTTCTTGACCTTCTACTACAAATCCATCAGTCGTTCCATGTAAATTTCCTCATCCAGCTCTCCGTTAAGAAAAGTTGTCTTAACGTCCATTTGATGAACGAGAAGACCATGTGAGGCAGCCAAAGCAAGTAGTACTCGTATTGTGGTCGGTCTAGCAACAGTGAGTAAGTGTCAAAGAAATCTTCGCCTTCTTTCTCGAGTATAGCCCTTGGCAACAAGCCGAGCCTTGTACTTTTCAATGGTACCATCAGGCCTAAACTTCTTTTGAACACCCACTTGCATCCTACGGGTTTGCACCCATAAGGTCTATCTGTCATCTCCCGAGTGCCATTAGCGATAATAGAATCCATTTCACTACTGACACCTCCTTCCAATAGTCTCAGACGGTAGATGCATACGCTCGAAATAGACTTGGGAGTGTCGTCCCACGAGGTACACAAGTGAAATCATGTCCAAAGGATTTGGATATCCTTTGTCTCTTGCTCCTTTTAGGAGCTCCACTGTCATCCTCCTCATGGACAAGTTCATGTGTATGTTCAAAAGGTTCAAGTGGTGTGATTGAACTAGGAATTATTTGAAGGTTGACTAGTAGTGTTATGTGTATCCTTCATTGGAAAAATATTCTCAAAGAATGTTGCATCTCGAGACTCCATAATTGTACCAACATGCATGTCGATACCTCGGTTTTAACTATCAAAATCTATAGGCAATGCTATGATTAGCATATCCCGAAAAGACACAATCCACGCTTTAGGTCCAAGCTTGCGTTTCTTAGTTATTGGCACATTAAATTTCGCCAAGCACCCCCATGTACGCAAGTAAGAAAGTGATGGTTTTCTCCCAATCCATACCTCGTATGGTGTTTTGTCCTTATTTCATTAGGAACTCTATTTAATACGTGATTAGACGTTAGCAAAGCCTCCCCACCATGCCTTAGGTAATCCCGCGATATCTAACATGGCATTCACCAAATCGATCAACGTGCGGTTTTCCTTTCGGCAATCCCATTTGACTCGGGAATAAGGAGGCGTCCTCTCATGTATAATGCCATGTTCCTCACAAAATAAGTCAAATTCGTTTGAGAAATACTCTCCACCACGATCGACCTAAGTCTTTTATCTTTCTATTTAACTCGGTTTTCAACTTCGCCTTATAGATTTTAAAATAGTCTAAAGCCTCATCTTTCGTTTTCAATAAATACACATAACGTAACCTAGTTGCATCATCAATCAATGTCATGAAATATCGTTTTCCACCCTTCGTCAACACGCCATTCATCTCGAAAGATCGAATGCGGGAGTTCTAGTGGTGCCAAGTTTCTCTCCTCGGCGACCTTGTGAGGCTTACGAGGTTGCTTTGATTGCACACACTATGGCATTTAGAACCTTTGGTGATGGAAACGTTTGGAATTAAATTCATCTTGGAAAGCGAGACATCAAACCAAAATTAATATGACATAGACGTGAGTGCCAAACATTAGCCTCATCATCCACACCGCCACAAATATGGTTTCTGATCTTATTGCGAAATCGATAGGAAAAGCGGAACAAGCCTCCGCACTCATAGCCTTTACCAATAAAATATCCATGTTTAGACACGACTACTTTATTAGACTCAAATACCAACTTAAGCCCATCTCTACATAAACGGAGCCACTAACGAGATTCTTGTCTATAGAAGGACATGCTGCACGTTCTTGGTGCCACGATCTTTCCCAAGTAAACTTCAGATCTACCGTACCAACACCATGAACAGAGCATGTGACCCATTCCCCATTAGGACGGATGAATCTCGGGCGACTGATAAGAAGAAAACAACGAAATATCAGCACACACATGTACATTAGCTCTGTATCAATCCACCAATTGGTAGATTGACTAATCGAAAGAACGATGAGGTAAATTACCATACCCACCCCATCTCCGTCTTGCCAATGGTCACGTTGGCGGACTTAGAAGTCCGTCCTCACAGTGCCTTCTTTCCTTTGCGTTGTGGGCACTTCTTGGCCATGTGACCGTGCTCACCGCACACAAAGCAAGTTCTATCATCCCGATTGTTGTTGTTCTTCTTCTTCTTGAAGTTGGTTGTCTGTTGGGCTTTGACAAATTTCCTTTGTTCTTGTTTGAGGGTTTCGTACCACATTGGCACTAAACCGCCTCCATCACCCTTAGACACGGCGTCCTTTTCCGAGCTTTCTCCTCAATTTCAAGAGACCCAATCGATTCTCAACAGAGTACTCTTGTCTGTTGTGTTTGAGTCTTGTTCCAAATTCCTCCATGAAGAAGGTAATTTCGCAATAATACATCCACCACAAACTTGTCGGGTAAGGCACACTTCAGAGTTCGAGTTCCTTGGCAATGCCACGTATCTCATGAGCCCGATCTACTACGAACGGTTATCAACCATCTTGTAGTCATGAAATTGCTCCATGACATACATGTCATTGCGGCATCGATAGCACCGTATTTGGAATTCATGCATTCCATAACTCCTTCGCGTCTGTCATGTGCATATACACCTCGCACAGACGGTCAAGAAGAACACTAAGAATGCATCCAACAAAGAGAGTAGTGGCGCCTCGAATTCTTTCTGTTTTCAGCATCAAGAACACCTTGGACTTGCCATTACTAACCTGAATACATTCATAGCGATAAGCCACGAGTGACCCCGATCGCCATCTCTTAAAGTGCACACCGGAGAATTTATCCGGCCTCGGTGCATCGGCAAATCCAGCCATAGTAAAACCACGGTGTCTACAATAAGGTTTTGGATTGTTGAATATATAAGCACATGTAGGTTTAATTTATTCCATAAATAAATCATGACATCATGCACGCAAAATAACGTAACCATCACGGGCATAAAAGATCTAGACATGTAAACCAGAAACCGTATATGAACAGATCTAATACGGAGAATATGATCGCATACGCATCGATGGTTCTGTTACGATCGGCTTGCGATGTAGACGCCGCAGCACGGTGAGGATGACACGAAGTCGATGACGATTCGCGGCCGAACGACGAGGAAGACGAGCGAGCTACGGCGGCGATCGCGCAGAGCGCTTCCAAAAACCTTATTCGCCTCTTCCGTGCAGACTTGAAGGCGGCGGTTCCCGAGACTGCTCTCCCGAACGAGCGGCACGCCGGCGGGCGGGGCGGAGTAGACTACGTGGGGCGGCGCAGCACAATGGATGGAGGAGGCAAAACCTAGATTGATTTTCGCATGTTCGTATGAAGGCGGCGGCTCCGTATTTATAGAAGACCGGATGCGTGATCAAGACGCCGCACGTTCTCCATAACTCAGAATCAACCGGATTAGCAACCGTAACCGATCCGGATTCACCGCCACTCAAAACAACAAAATAAAATCGCAAAGGAAGCCGCGTCTGCGCAAGCACTGGAGCGGATTTTGGCGACCATTCACGCAGTGCCGTGCGCGCGCGCGCCCGCCACCTCCGGCCGGCGAGGCGAGGCGGCGAGCGCGCGTGTTATCCTCTAGTTCTCTCCACACATGCCTCAAGTGGCTAGGAGTGCACCATCCCTTTTAAGGTGGTCTTCCTCTCCTAGAACTAGCAATATGGTACTAAAGGTCACATGCATGCCTCCTTTGCATGAGTGGGCCTTTGAGATTTAATAGGAATTATTCTTATTATATGGGCTTGGCCCACATATAATCCAACACCTGCAACTACATAATCAAATCATTCACATTCATTGCGATACTCTTGTAAATACTCTTTGGCCATATTAATAAAGTCTATTGGTGATTAGTGCTTCTCTTTGTTATTCTCGCAAGTTCGATACTAAACAACCTAGTCCTGTGCATTGATAGCTGCTATTAGGTCTTGGGTCATGCCCTCTTGTTGAGAAGTAGGAGCAGCATGGGCATGGTAGTAGAAGGATATGACATCAATAAAAGGAGGCGCGCCACTTAATGACTCGACGTGATCCTCGAATAGGGACTGTGGAAGTAGTCAGATGCGACTGACACAATTTGGAGCACATGGACGGGTCTGTTGCCTTCTTCATTGGCTTTTTCCATCTACATCTACTAACAATTGCATCAGCTTTATATGCATCTCATATGACCATAAAGTAATAAGAATTCACCTCGGAAAGCGACCACAGATTTTTCTGTCGATGACATCCTGATAACAATTATTATCTCTGGAATGCTCAATCCATTGATAGGCCTATTGGAGTAGCTAATTTTGTATCGTTATGTAGGTGGCTATGAAGTGCAAGCTCCAAGTGAGATATGCCTCTGTTGTTCTGTGCGCTGCTTGGGGCCAGATATATCCATCCATTCCTAGGGCCTTAGTGCATGGTGTAACTCTAGAGCCAGGTTTCACAAAAGTGGATGTGGACGGTGTTCATGCCAATTTCGAGGTCGTCTTATTGCATATGCCCCTAAACGATAAGGTCGTGACTCTAAGGCAAGGCATTGGAACATTCATCTAGTGGCCCAAGAGAGACATCTGCCTAGAGGCTCCTGCACTGATGCCAAGTCCACTAGAACTATCTACACCGATGCTAAGCCCACTCGAGCTATCTACATCGGTGCCAACTCCATATGAGCTATATGCACCGGTGCTAAATCCACAGGGGATATTCGTACCAAAGCAACCTGAGTCGGTGCCAAGTCCACGAGGGTTATCCTCGGCGAACCTACCTGCACTAACATGGCAAGGGTGCGGTGCATCTACATCTCATACCCGGTCGACTACCATGAAGTCGACCTATAGCCGAGGCGGCAAGGGCAAACTGAAGAAGACCGATGATGATATCCCTTACTTGCAGTTAGCCTAGAAATTCATGTTAGGAGAGCCATTGGTCGTCCCAATAGAGTACCTCCTAACCCTAGGGCTAGCTTGCTAGAAATTGCATACATACTACATGGAACAGACCAACAAGCCGGAAAGACAATGAAACTTGGGTATCACCGTCAAGTTAAGGTCACATCATCTTCACCACGATATTCATAACTGTGTCTTCACGGTAACCTTCGAGGATTTATTCTTCCTCTTCACATTCAACACCCTCGACACCTCACTCATTCGATGCTGAACACTGTAAATGTGTATAATCACGATCTACATTAATGTAATACTGATAAAATGTCATATATAACTCGTTACTTTTGTGTGTGTGTGTGTGTATTTATGGTTACTGAAGCTAGATTAACAGAATCACCGGTTGGTTTCCTCTACCTATGCTTGATCGCTATGGATATCATCACGGAGGATGCATCCTTTGTCGAGAATTATATAACGAAGGCATTGGTGGCTCAACGCAACAAGGAATTCATAGTTATGCCCTACAACCAGCGGTAAGTACTGCACTAGTAGCTATACTTGTTGATTTGTACTTTATAGGTAATACGAACTTATGTTTAATGATTATGACGACACACCTGTTTATGTTCCACTGGATTCTAATTGTAATTATATCAAAATAGAATAGGGTAATATATCTTGATTCCCTAAAGAAGAACAAAATCAACTACACAGTTATCCAACAATTAATCGACAGGTAAACATATTTTCTTCATAGATAATTATATTGTAGTCTTTCCTTCCTTTCTAATAACTAAGGCTAACCTTTTGGAAACACGTAAGTCATTCATCGCATGAGTTGCAGAGGTACGGAAATCCGAGAGAGGGAGCAACGCCCTGCGACACGATCGAGATTTTTCAGTATTCGCTAGTACACATTAATTCTATATAACACTTTGTAGTAATGCCTCTTGAACTAACAAATTCTATTTTTGCAGTGCCAACAGCTATTATCGGACAACACCTGTAGATTCTATATTTGCCATAACATGCAACTACTCCTCGATTCCGCGAAGATCAATGATCCTCATGTTTGTCAATCTTGCAATAATTATTTTATACTTATTAATTTATATATGTATATATGACATTGATCTTCCTATCGATAGGTTGCGTCCATCGCTACAACTCCGTTGAAACAACCCGACCTCAAACAAATTTGGAGATAGTGTACATACTTCTTGATGTCTAAAGTTGTAAAAGAAAATGGGGAGTTCCATAATGTTGAATGAATTTGATTGGAATAAGACTGAGCTAATTAATTATACATGTGTGTATTTGTTCATGGATGGATAATATATTTCATTTCAGTTAATTGATTTGTGAAATAGATGTTCTTATTTGTGAAATAAATGAATGTGAGTTGGATGTATATTGTGTCAATCTGCTTATTTCAAAAAGCATGGCTAACATTTTCTGAAGCTAGCCAATAAAACAGAATAAATTTAGGAATAGAAAAGAATATCATAGACGGTTATTAACTCGTAACCGTTTATGATAGTATACTATCACATACAATTTTTAGTTGGAATCGTCTGTGACATATGATGTATCATAGACGATTCCAACTAAAAAGTGTTTGTGTATTACAAGTTAATGGGATTGTTCTTTTCGGCTGCGGCTTTTGGCTGAAAATTTTAAATTTTGGCTGTTTACGGTACAGATTACGGAGAGATAGATACTCACTTGCGATTTTGGCTGGTACAGATGTTGGGCTTTTAACGTGTAGATCGTTTAACTTGTAAACCCCGTCTTGAGAAAATATTCCGTTTGAAAGTTAAGTACTGTAACAAAAGTCAAAAGCCACTAGCTTTTGAGGTAAAGAACATGCCCAATAACCACCTACGGAAAGCTGTATCACAGACGGTTCAAAAGTTATCAGTGATGACCTCATGCCATTACGGACCGATAAACTTAAACGGCTCATAAAAATATCTGTAATGATATTTATGAATTGTATGTGATGATATTTCTACAGTAATGTCAGTGGGCGCCAGGTGGTCAGCAACGGCTCCTGGTACAAGGTGCCCATGGTCCCGAACGCGCTGCTTGTGAACCTAGGGGACGCCAGAGAGGTGTGTGTGTACACATGAAGTTGCAAGCTATTTTTCCCTTCAGCGTTCGGCAAACACGATCGATTCATGTATGTGCAGATAATGAGCAATGGGTTGCTCAAGAGCCCGGTGCACAGGGTGGTGACGAACGCGGAGAGGGAGCGGGTGTCGGTGGCGATGTTCTACACGCTGGACCCGGAGGAGGAGGTCGAGCCGGCGCCGGAGCTGGTGGACGAGGAGAGGCCGAGGCGGTACGGGAAGACGAAACCAAGGACCACATAGCGGACGTGATGGAAACGTCGGCGCGAGGGACACGGGCCATCGGCACGGCGAAGCTGGGTCGTCTGAGGACGTAGCTTCCACGTACTCCGTTAGAAGTACGGACGATTCACTGCATGGTGGATTCGTATGTATGAATTATGATGTATCATGGCGGCTAGTCGATAAGTACACGTCATTATAAAAAAAAAAGCTTATGAGTACACTACGACAATAACCCTGGGGGGCGAGGCCCGTGGGGATTTTCCCCGTTGTGGGTGGAGACGGAGCCGGTCTCTGATCTCTCTACGGAGGAACGGGATCGCCCTCCTCCTAAAACGTTGCAGAGTCCTAGTGAAAATAAAAGAATATTTTTATAATAATATTTTTATAATAGATTATAGTTTTTTAATGTGGAAATTTGTATTTTCTTTGTATATTTAGACTAAAACTTAAATATATGTGTTACAATATATATTTTGAATCTATATTTTTAAAAATACCTATATAATTATAAATTAATTAATAAAAATCATATTATTATTTTTAAAAAATAATTTAGACTTTTAGGTCTGGTCTCCACAAAAACCGCGAACAAAAGACGATCTCGCCTATTTTAGGCATGTTCTTTTTAGCTGAGGCTTATGGCTTTGGGTGTGGCTTGTCGCTTTTAGGCTATTCGTGTGAGAGATTACAAAGTAAGAGAAACTCGCGTGTAGTTTTTACCGATATAAATGAAGCCGATACAGTAAATACTACAATTAACTAGTAGAATTTATCTTGAAAAAAAATTCCGTTTAAAAGCTAATTATCATAAAAAAAATAAAAGCAGAAACTAAAAACTGAAAAAAAAACAGGATCTTAACCTAAGGGCATCTCCAATGGGTCTATAGCAGCTATCTACAAGAGAGTCTATGTCATCAACTGTCCTACGTGGAAGATATTAAATGAAGAAAGAGAACGCACTTCTCTGACTCTAGAGATAGTCTATAGCGCCAAACGAGGCAGCCTCCATAAATTCTGTGTGTGCATGTAAGCATTAAATAGCTATCCTTATAGATAGTTCTTTAGAATGCTAACTTTAGTGTGTACTATATAGATGATGTGGAAGCCTTATAGTTAGTTGCTAGCTATAACCATTGGAGATGCCCTAACGGAGTTGGGTTGATGGGGGATCGGACAGGCCGCGGGGCCTCCCCGGACCACCCCCGCCCCGGTGCCACCCCTAGACAACGCCCCGTGCGCTTACGTTCCAGTACTGCTGCGGCCTGTGGGGTTATTGCCATCTGTAACGCAGCCGAGTGAACGCGAACTGCCGCGGAATATGCTCCGTGTGCAGTTGTCACGCTGTTGTGTGGCATATGCCGAGATATTCCGAGCTGGTCCGTGCCCGTGACTAGCCTACGGCGGCGTCGTATGCTTTCCATTGCAAATGTGGACAGGGGAAAGAAACAACGAGACAAAACTGCAAGTGCGTCGCTCAAACCAACGTCAGTGACAACCTGCAGCTCGTCTGGTCTCCTTCAGAATTTCGATCAACCAAAAGGAGAAGAAATAAAGCGAGATGTGCACTACCCATTGATCATTACTGTTGGGTGAAGACTCAAAAGAGTCAAGAGCATAACAGAAAATTGTGCATTACTCCACATTCCACAATGTCGCAACTCACACAATTTGAAGAGATCGCTCAGGTCAAGATCGGACGGTACCCCCGGCCAGCTGCCAAGCATGATCGCTATTAATTTCTAGCTGAAGAACTAGTACCATTTTTTATATGATCCAGGCAACTTCCAGCAAGTTTGAACATGCAGAAGGCAGTGACGTTACTGGATCTATACATCCAACCAGACATTTTTTTTTGTTCTTACTTGCTGGTACTATGGTGGATCTAGCTGTGCAGGAATGGGATCTGAGGAGTGATTCTTGGGAAATCAGACGAGACCTCCACCAGAATGGCAAGAAGGGAAGCCATAGATTAGGGCATTGTCCATGCTGTCACTTGAGACATTTGAGGGAAATGCATGCCAACTTCTTTAATCAATCTATACTTTTAAAAGGTTCTGTGGTCATTGATCATAAGTCACTTCCATGTGATTGGGACGTCTACGGTAGTTAAGAGCTGTTCAGAAATCATGCTTGCGTTTAGTCACTAGTGTAGAAAAGAAATTGAGATCTCCAGGGTAGGCACAGTAGTTTCTGCAGTGGTTTACCAGCAGTCATTAAAGAATCGCGAGAGGTAGAGCCAACGAAATAATGTTGGATATGAGACTAGCGTTTAAATTAATTTTTGCTAATGACTTTTCGTTATAGTTATGGTTTTTGACTGAAAATAAATAGTAATAGCTAAAATAAGTAATTTTTTTAAAAAAATGACAATCAGTGTAAAAAGTAAGAGGTAGCGTGTGTGTGACAAGGGCAAGAGAGAGTGGGGTGAATAATATACCTTTGACTCACTTTAAGAAGTTAGATATTCGTATTATTTTTTCATTATTTTTAGTACAAACTGAAAACAGAAATTAATACGGACATAACCTGTATCCCTTATCATCGTCTGCGTAACAGCGGATAGCTGTCCAGTTGCTCCTAACTCGGTGACACCCATCCCTGCACGATTGAAGTTGAACAGACGAACTTTATTTCTTCCTCTTGGGCTAGCTCGGTCTGCCTTTTTCTTCCTCTCATCTTATTCATCGGTACCGTCCGAAACAAGAAAATACTTAACGCTATTGACTTTTTCACAGTATCTAAGATTAAACTTTACCAATTAATTTTATACTAATATATTTATAACATATTATGGAAGTACAAATATTATGAAAGAATTTCTTATAACAAATGTAATAATATCATTTTAATATGATCAATCTAAATATATGAAAAATAATAATTATTGGTTGAAGATTACAAAATTTAGCTAGTCTAAATAAAAAAAGTGTCAAGCGTTTTGAAACAGAGCGAGTACATCACTCGTCGTGCATGGACGGCTGCAGCGCCGCAGCGGCAGCGGCATGTATGCTGTTGCGTTTCGGCTAGCGCTCCACCAACTTACGTGCAACTTTTGCGAGTTGGCGCCTCCTCGTCGTGGACAGTGATGTCTGCTTGGCGCTTGCGAGGTGCGAGCGGTGAGACCACGTTACCCCCGGTCAGCCTGCCCATATGTCATGTTTGGAAGTGTGTTGGGGTGGGGGAGCGTGCCGCCGGCCGGACGACGTGGATCCCCAGCAACTTTGTTTTTAGAGAAAATAATTATGTATTTGTGCGTTGCAACAGATCATATTAAATATACAGAGAATTATACTATAAAAAAAAGCTACTCCGATGGATTAAAAAGTGAAGAATGGTGAGAAATTAAGATAATAAAGCATTTGAAGGAGAATGGACGTATAACCACTAACTCGTTTTTTTTATAATGGTAAAGAAAAGAGAGAAATCGTGCGGTGGCAACGACTGCATGTTCACGACAAGAATTCGGCATTCGAAATCAGAGTGGAAAAAGTCTAGAAAGTTTACACTGAAAATTGGCGGTCTGATTTATCATGCTAGATCGATCATTCTCCAGTCTCCAGTAGTAGTCCGGTACAAATTAAGAACACGCGAGGAACGAAGCGCAGAGAATCTCGAGGTGAACCTAATCGTAAAACTTGCTACAACCTTCATGGCATATATATTGGGATTAATTATACTTAAGATCGGTCGACGACCTCACTTGATTAGTACACACCAACCAGCCCCTGTAGTTCACTAATCTCGAGCATGTGCTGATGTGCACTCTTGTGCTTGAGGGCTACCATCCTAACTGCGAGTAGGTTGGCAAGTCAGCTCGCAAGGAGATACGTACATGTGGCCTTACAGTAGCTTGATGGCATACGTAACACGTCAACAATACTCTCCATCTCGCTGAAGTCCTGAACTTACAGAAACTAGTATAGTGCCCGTGCTAACGCTACGGTAAAATACAAAATAAGATAAAATTTGTAAAAAATAAAACGAACAATCAAATTCATTAAGATTCACGTCTCATATATTGTATAAACAAATATTTTTGTCACAATGAAGTGTCACTAATGTTGCAAATATAGAAGAATAGTTATTAGTTGTACCAAGACTTAAACAAAAGTTAGATATGATATGCCACTAAGCTCCTATACGCATTGAGTTTAATGAAAAAAAATGCAGGTGTTCAGCACAAGCATTGTTGCTAACTTAAATTGGTGAAGATGGAGAGTACGATAATGATCTAACTTACTCAGACAGATAGTTCTACAGTTTCTTTCTGTTGTGGATCCACCTAATAAACAACCAGATAATAATCTCAGATATAAGTGGGCCTGTAAGCTAGCGCATTAGCTGGAGAGATACAAAACCAGACGCTATACCATTTTTTAAGGTTAAAAAATAGAAAATAATGTAACCTTTCTGGATCTAGATTACTTTTGTGTGCATGTATGATCTCAAAACAAAGCAAATAAAAATTGTTGCTTACCCCTCTGAATACTTCTTGATCTCAAAACAAACCAACAGTCCCTACAATCGGAAGGATTTAGCTAATGAGTGAGTAGCATGCTCATGGGAATAATCAATGATTCTCTTATTTACCAGATGAGCATGAGTACAGTATTGAGACTCAATTAATACAAGCACAACCAATGTTAATATGCAGAATGTGAAGGAACACCAAGTTTAAGGTAGCACATTACAGTATTGAGTAGAATCACAAACCCTCGTGGCCTCATCAACCAATTAAATCAACCTTTTTATGGTTTCATATTTATTTAAAAAAAATAAAGGGCAAGCTGAGGGGGTATAAACAGCACACACTTGCTGTTCCTTGAATACATGAACATCCCTTCCAAACCGTAAACCAACAGACCCTACAATTGGAAGGATTTACCTGATGAGAATGAGGAGCATGCTCATGGGAATAATCAATGATTTTCTTATTTACCAGATAAGAATAATGACTACTGTATTGAGACTCGAATAATACGAGCATAACCAACGTTAATGTGCAGAATGTGAAGGAGCATAGCCAGCTTTTGAATGCAGGAGAGGTAAGGATGGTTGGCCTGTCTTGTGAGTCGTGACCAAATTTGACACCATAACTCAATACAAAAACCAAAAAGGAATATATATTATCAGAATAAAAGACAAGAGGATCCTTCAATTGTGTTTTATCTCCCGGCATATTTAATTAGGGTGCCGATAAGGTCGTGTTGCAGGCAACATGCATTCTTCAGTCAACAGAAATGCACCTATGTTGGCATATCTCAATTAGTAGTGTGCCCGTGCTAACGCTACGGTAAAATACAAAACAAGATAAAATTTGTAAAAAATAAAACGAACAATCAGATTCATTAAGATTCACGTCTCATATATTGTATAACCAAATATTTTATTACCTAGATCTCAGGCCCCAACAACCATGCAGAGAGAGAGAGAGAGAGGCTGCAGTGCTGCTATTCTGGATCTGGGTTCTGCTCATTCCATGCAGTCATCATCGATCTCATTTGAATCCAATTAAATTCAGGAGCACCAATGACTGTATATCGTAGTACTACTACGTACTAACAAATGTATACAAGAAAAAACTAAAAAGTGTCATCTCAATATGAATATCGCCGCAATTCCTCTCCACTCCACCAAAGAATCAACACCAAGGATTAACAATGAAGATTCTAACATCGACCGATCAAGAAGGATCATGGACACATCACAGAACCACGGCCATGGAATGGATACGTCTTCTGTCTCATCTCCACAGTTGTACGCCGTCGTATGATGACTGTACTATCTCCGATCCTCACGATCGATTCGACGAGCTCGAGGCGCGCGAGTAGTCGGCGTACTGAGCGCCGGATGTTGGCTGGCGCTTCCTCCAGTAACAACGGCGGAGCCCACCACAACGGCGGCCGTGAACGCGCCGACCACCACGCCGGCCTTCTTGCCGCCGCTCATCTCGCCCTCGTGCCTCTCCGACTGATCACACGAAAGTGACAGACATTAAAATCACACGAACCTCAATAAAGCAACGTCCAATAGTAAGATGCGGTTCTCCTGGTAAGTCAAAGGTCTCAACACCTGTATCATCATATATGGTACCAGGATATGCTGAGCATAGTACTTCTTTTGATATGTACTTCTCATCGTACAATGGATTCGCATTATTCTGAGTTCACAGTAAGTTGCAAAGATTGAGGATATTCTTGTCAAGCAAACCACTATTTTAAAACTGAGAACTTACTGGGTGCCAGGAATCGTTAGATTACGGCCCTTCAGAACAAGAGAGATCTTTCTCCCACCAACAACAGCAATTGGTGACACAAAGGTCAACTCGGGGGTATTCCATGTTCTCCATGATTTCGATAAACGGGTCATTCCTGAAATAAGAGAGCAAATTTGATATAAACCAAAATGAACGAACTCATAGGCAAAACACACCAAAGAATGCCTTCAGATGAGCAGGAATAGAGAAGAAATAAGAAAAACAAGTTACATATACCGTCTTTGTATGACACCAACTGGGTATCAGTTCGAACTAAAAACCTTCCTTTTCTCCAGAAATCCAAATCAGAACCTTGAACTAATGCGTTTACTCGCTGGAGAAGATTTTCCTCAAGCTGCGTTTACATTACATAGATCCCACATTAGGTAACTATGTAGTAATTTTATTGCATAATGTTGTTTTGGCTAGTGTAGTGACAAACTTACTTCATCCCATGCAATGGCTGGCATTGACAGATACATGGATAGCACAAGGCAACCAGTATGCGAATGTATCCTCCATTTCGAGGGGTTGTGTTTGAGCCAATTTACAATCTGAGCAGAAAGGGAACTATTTAATTACAAAATGAGTGAAATGGGCGAGAATAGGGCTTGCGGTTTATCATGTTAGCAATCTCATGGTTATACCTCATCACTAAGGTTGCGAGGATTGTGCAGTTCCCCGCCAAAAGCTTGAATATAATCCTACCATGACGGTCCTATAAAATGGCAATCCAAGCAAACATGAGATCGAATGCATGATTAAGATAATAAAGACATCTTGGCTAATTACATAATCCATTGAAATGTCAAGCTTCTATATAAATTACTTGTCCATCCGAGTTTGAAGTTGACGGTGAATGGTCTGAACAAGAGGTTGAGGCATAACATGTCTGATATGTGGGATTTGGTGGCGACCCATTTTCGATTGGCCGCTCTGAATCCTTGAAGAGCTCAAGTGGTGGTGCACACCATGCCCGACTTGTACTAACCTCAACTGTTCCAATGTCTTCCCCATAGTCTGCAATATGAGGGTGCCTAATGTCTTCGGCTACTGAACGGATGGGGAAAAACTTTTGAGTTATATAGGTGGAGAAGATGATGGAGATCTCTCATCCAGAGGATTACTACTCTCGGAAGACAAGTACTTATTTGCAGTGTCCATCTTAGGAGGAATGTCCTCCTCAGTGCTACCAAACAGCTGCAGCGACAAGTACGGTTCTCCGTCGGACTGCTTGTGTATTTCCTGTTGTGTTGTTAAGCACAGGTTTGTTTCATGTTGAATTAAAAAAAGTTACAGGACAAGAAGTTAATTGGATAATATGGAAGAAATTCACTTACATGCAAAGCATGAATATCATAAATCACTAAACTTGAAGGTCCACCTCTTTATTGATATAATATTGTTAAGCAAATGCCTCAGCCCAATTTACATTGATGTCTTTGCACTATCTTTGGAACCTATATAGTTAAGAGAACCTTTACCAATTCTAGTAAAATATTTGTGTTGTATCTCTAGAAAAGGGGGTTGTGATTAATTAACATATATCAAATCACTACCCCTATAAACCACCAGTTAAAATTATCCTACATCCACCCAACAATTACCTGCTCCACAGTCATGACCTTAACTACATCCACACCACAATATACACCCAGAATTACACCATCCTAAAAACGTTCGTACCAGATTAACTCTCCTCTATTCTCTCTCCTTACTCAACCATATCCGACGGTCATCCTTCAATGGATCTGCAGTACCCCTCCCGCGTCCCTGACGCTCGCGGCTTGCATGCACGCATACATACTTTCCCCATCTCCTTCATGGCGCGCGGCGGCACCCCCTTCATTAGAGCCTCAGTTGAACAATCATGATTTTTAGTTGATATTTCTTATTGTTAAACTAATAATTGGGTAGGCAATACATGCATTACCCTAATGCTAACATTGTGCCAAAGCACATAAGGATATTTGCGCCAACCCAAAGCTTCCAGTAAAATGTAGAATTTGTTGCTCCCTTATAAGGTAGAATATATTAGACAACACAGTTGAATTGTAGCTGGAATTTCTCATTGTTAACGCAATAACCAGTTATGGTATAACCTGCATAGACAATATCCACATTCTCCCTGTGTTAACATCGCATCAATTCTACATACAGACAGGCATGAATAAACAGTTTAGCTAGTATTAAACAAAACAAATTAAGTTACACAGAGAATGATTAATACACCAGAAAAAATGCATTTTCATAATTCTATACAAAAGAATTTTTGTTTTCACAAAAAAAGATAAATAAAGCATAATATATAAAAAGACAAAAATAGTTCATTCACAGTGTCTTACAGCATTCTGACAATGGGCATAGTGCAAATTTACCCATCATTTACTATGAAAAAAATGGGCACAGTTCATTCACAGTATCCATATATGTGCCCGTAGTAATTCTGGATTTAATCATTCACTGCATGAAACACACCTAAATCCACAGAATAGACAAATGCAATCACAGTACATTGCATGGATTACAGAAATTGGGACATACCTTCAGTGGGGGATTATCAGGTGCAAGTGCCTCAGCAACAAATTGAGGCCCCAAAGCTGATCCTCCAATTCCTATAGAGAGTATTTGAGTAAAACAACCAGCCGGAGATGATGGAGGTTTAATCTGCATTTACAGAAAATCACTGTCTTATGAGTGTTTAGCTAGCTTCCACTTCTTGAGAAGCAAATTTACTCTTGGAATCTTTGTTAGGCTTTCCACAATTTGAGTACGCAGCAAACGATTTATCCTCACCATGGGTCGATTGATTGAGATCTCTCTTAATCATACGAGAACCTGTGTCGCACACTCGATCGAATGACCCTTCCTGCAGTGTTGACTTTAACAACTCCTCACCAGAATCATGGTCAAGAATCCGCGTGCGAGTCTAAAGTATTTTCTTGATATCATCAACGAGTGAATGAGATTTTCCTTCTATGGAAGCTACCGTCCTTCAATTGACCTCGGTCCACATGCACACTCCCGTGAATAGTGCTGCCTTTTTCTTTTCTTTCAAGGTGAAACTTGAATTTCATCCACATGAAAGAAATCCAAATGCTTCACAGCAATGGAGAGCTGTTTTTATCTTGACTATTTGCTCCCACCGATTCTACTTTATTTGAAAATTTGTCCATTTGCTTTGTATCATTGTCGCCTCTGTATTTTCACAATCAAAGTGCCCGTTTCTGATCTAGGAAGAGTCTTAGAGCACAAAGGTGCAATCGCACAAGATGACTTGTCTTCTGCTGCATCACATTCGGACCTTCGAGGGCCCTTATCACCAGAGCGGAGATGTCACAAAATTCAATTGCTGCATTCCGAACTCCTCCCGGTGAAATCGGGAGGATGCGACTTTGGGGTCTCCCGGATGCTCTAGAAAACCCAACTTTTTCATGCGTATTTGGGGTAAAGCTACGTCTTTGCAAGGCCAAAACCCTCACTGCTCACATTTGCCCCTCACCTAGTTCCCGCTGAAAGGAACACTTTGAGAATTTCTAAAACCAGCTCAAAATAAGAATTTCCAAAACAGCTTCCAGATTTGATAATTTTAGATCGATCAAACCTCCGAGTCTCGAGCCACCGTAGTCGGTGACACATTGCTTCTTGAAGGGCACGTTATCGCCTAATTCCTGCAAAGCATCAAACGTAAGTTGCGGCTCTGCATCACCTTCATACGATATTGACCAGATTCGATTTATCTTGTATCTTACCTCAACCTTTAGAGCTTCCAAGCCACCACAATGAGCAACGCACCGCTTCTTGTGAGATCCATTGCCGCAAGGAACCAAGAACGACTTGCTCGCGCTCCTCTTCTGCTTTTTGTCCGGTTCGCCCTTGCCAGCTAATTTTAACTGGTGGTTTATTAGTTTAGACTAAACAGCTAGCTATGTTTGACTTTAAACTGAAATATCATATCACAGAGAGAAGCTGAAGGCAGCGGAGGGTTAAGATATTGCAGGGAAGTGTACGTCCAAGATATACTTTGAACCTCTGCCATTCATCACCAATCTTCCTTCCATACTATGATAGTTAAAGTTATACCTTCAAATTTTCAACCCTTTTCCATATGCAAGGAGCACGATGGGGTAAGTTTATTAATACCTGATGCAATTGATATTAATATTAACTGTATATTAGAATAGTGTATTGACCGATATGTAAACTCTAAATATATAAGAGTGAGCCAACGGACAAACCACAGACTCTTGCCGCTTGAGGTTTCCAAAGATTGATGCACACATATGCGAACTACAAAGTTTAATATTTTTTAACAAATGGAGGAGATAATTTACAGAATCGGAGAATTCAGACACTACAAACAAATTTAAGCATAGAGAAGGAAGTGCTTATATAGTCTCCCAGATAGAAAATTGCACAGGTTTAAAGCATTTTGTGACAACAAATAATTTGCAACTTGTATGAACTGCAAATGCTTTAGATTTATGCAATTTTCTTTTCAGAAGAGTACAGAAGCACTGCTCACATAAAAGTTACACCGAAATTGTGGAAATCATGCAAGCTTACTGTTCCAGCTGTTGATCTTTATGACAGGAAGGTATTGTTCTTCATTCTTGATGAACCAAAATCGCAAACCTAATTGCAAAAAGTTATGTAACTTACAAAGAAAACAATACAAAGAATGTCATTGCTATAATGGAACTTGTGCGTTACCTTCACAACCCAATTCTTGTCAACCATAGGTTTGGGGATTTCAGATCTCGATGGACTATAACTGGTGTGCAATTATGCAGATCAATGGATTAAGCAGCGTACTCACCATTTGACTTCCAAGGGATTAAGCAGCGTGAGCAATGGGCCATATCAAAAGATCTAGATGGATATGGGAGCTTTATAGTTCCAAACACTCCAATTACTGCAGGAACACCTCGCTCCAAAGTAAATTGAACCTGAGCTTCATGTGAGTCTTGAGGTGCAAATGACATCACAGAGGCCATGATATAACAGTCTCTGCGCTCCCACCCTTACTGTACTCCATGACTTCACTAATCTGGTAACCATGAGCGCACTAATCTGGTAACCATGAGCGCTTAACCTACTGTTAATTTCAGCATTCCAACCCAGAACCCTCTTCACTCTTCCTATACAAAGAAGCTATAAGAAATTAAGGAAATGATTAGACCTTTCCGAAGTATTTGTTTTTGTTTTCTCAACAAAACATGGATCATAGGCAGCAGCAAGAACATTGCGATACCTTTTCTGGTGAATGCAAAGTGTACATCCTTGCGCAATTGATGATCACATCTAACTACTCGATAGCACATCCTCCTCTCCATCACGACGATAGTCATTATGATTCTAATTGTGGCTCGGCCCAACTTTAGCAAATAAAGAAGGGATTCATATTGTAACAAATGGCACACAATGTACACTGCATTCATCTCTCCAAAAAAGCGCAATCTTTGATCCGCAAGTAATTACAAAACATCATATCTGCACACACCCAAAAATTTGTTATGAGGTACATATGAACATAAACTCGTGTTCTGAATCAATTCATAAAATGAGCGCAATAAGAGGAAAAAGATAGAATATGGTATACAATGTCAATACCAGTTTGGCCGTGCGGGGATACAAATGAGAAAATTCAGCATCGGCATTACTTCTTGAACCAAATTTACAAAGAATCGCAATCCATAGGACTCGCAGTGGGTCCCGGAGCGGTTGTCGCAGCGCCGATCCCGCACTCGCCCGCGCGGAAGGAGGAGGAGGCGAGGCGGCCTCGACGGGAGCGGGAGGGGAGGACATGGAGGAGGAGGGTTTTGGGTTTGAAGCGCGGAGATTAGGAAAGGGCGGAAGGAAAGAGGTCATCGTCGTCGGCCGACGCGCTCAGCGCGTCGTGGAGCTTCGCCGCAGCCGGCTCCTCGTCTCCATCTTTGGCGCCGCTCATGTGCGCACCGTGGAGCCACTGTCTGCTGCCTCCTCGTCGTCGCCGCCGCCCATGGGGTTGGCCACGCGCCACCGAGCTCAAGGTGCCACCGTCTCCTCCCGCCGATTTGGGATTTAGGGTTTGCCACCGTCTCAAGCAATCGCCGATCTCGGGGTGGGGAGGGGAGGCGTCAGCGGAGCGGAGGCGGCGGCGGCAGCATGGGTGGAGGAGGAGGCGCGCGGAGCGAGGAGCGGGAGGAGGCGGCGGAGCGAGGAGTGGGGAAGGAGGAGGCGGAGCGGCGGAGTGGGGGAGGAGGAGGCGACGGGCGCGGGGGGAGGAGGGAGGAGGCGGCGGCGTGGGGTGGGAGGAGGAAGAGGAGGCGGCGGCGGGGGTGGGGAAGGAGGCGGAGGGGGGGGAGGAGGAGGCGGCGGAGCGGGGTGGTGTGGGGAGGAGAAGACGGCGGCGCGGGGTGGGGTGGGGAGGAGGAGGAGGCGGCGCGCAGGGGGTGGGGGGAGGAGGAGGCGGCGGCGGAGCGGGGGAGGACGCGGAGGAGGAGGAGCGGGGGAGGCGGCGGTTGGAGGAGGAGCGAGGGCGGAGCGGGAGGAGGGCACGGCAGCGGGGGTGGGGAGCAGCGAAGGGAGCGGGAGCAGGGCAGGGGATTGTGATTGTGGGAGTTGGGGAGGGAGGGCGAAGGGGTACTGCAGATCCATTGAAGGATGATCGTCGGATATGGTTGAGTAAGGAGAGAGAATAGAGGAGAGTTAATCTGGTGCGGACGTTTTTAGGATGGTGTAATTCTAGGTGCATATTGTGGTGTGGACGTAGTTAAGGTCATGACTGTGGAGCAGGTAATTGTTGGGTGGATGTAGGATAATTTGAACTGGTGTATTATTAGTGTAGATTTAACTGCACGCACAGAAAGATGAGATCCCCGAAGTAGAGATGTTCCGACCCATGATTCCATAAGCAGCTAGTACTTGTACTGCTAATCGGTGTTACTATCGGATTTGGTTCCTGGTTTTTTTGCTTTTGGTTTATTTGAAGTCAGAAATCATTTGAAATACATCGACTTCTAATTTTAATTTATTTTAGTTTTTTATCTTTATTTTTCTCTTATTCTTTTTCATTATGAGTCGTGATATAAGTTTTTTTAATATTTTTTATATTTTTTAGAAAAAAATAATAGCCGTTATAACATAATTTCAATTAAAAGTCACTAACAAAAATTTAATTTAAAAGCCAGTGGGGTGGGGCCTAACCCAAGCCCGAACCGAACCGGCCGGACGCAGGGGCAAGGGAGAGGGCGCGGTGCCATTCGGGGCGCCGTCGATGGATCCGTCACCGCCGCACGGTAACCGGCACGCAAATCATGATTGCGGAATCCGTGGCCGCGCGCACGCATTCACGCGCGGCACATGCCCGGATGGAAACCGCAAGGCCGGGCCGCGCGCGTCGGTTCGAGATAATTTTTCCCCCGCACCAACCCCAATCATGCCGCCTTGGCTCATTTAGGGTCTGTTTGGATCCACTCAGATTTTAAGAATCTGGCTTTTGGAAACTAGGTGGGATTCAAACAGATCAGTTTTTAGGGCAGTTTTTAAAATCTACCTAATCAGATTCTTAAAAACCAAGAAGCTGTTGATACCCAGCTTTTGCCAGTTTTTTTTGTACAAATACTCATTTACCCTCATTAAAGACTACACGCAGACGCTTCCAATCATAAATGTAAGGGTATAATAGTCTATTAGCAACAATCATAAATGAAACTAGCTTTTAAAAACTAGGGGATCCAAACACTCCATCAATTTTTGCTTAGAAACCAGCTTTTAAAAACTAGAAGTAATAGCTAATTTTTAAGAATCTGAAACTGATCCAAACAGGGTCTATAGCACGTCCTGTCGGTCCACGCGAATCGTACTACCAGCTATGGCCAGCGTAACGCCGGTACCCCAATCCACGCGAAGTATCTTGTGATTTCTCGGCTTGCTGTTGAGATTTTTTTCCACATGTTGTGACAGCCGGGTGTGATGAGACCTTGGGCACGAGAATGGCGTAGCGTATCTATGTACCGCGTGACAGGGACCATGCAGCTGGATATGTAGTTCTAGTGGTTTAAGGCCCTTTTAAGCCGGGTGGAGTTGATTGGTTGATGGAACACTGGACTTGATGACTTGATGTGGTGCTAGACTATATGAGATCCCATTTTAATCCAATGGTTCGATCGTGCAAAATGAGCTTGTTGAAACGTGTGTCTAGTATATTTTAAGTTTGTCGCTCCTACGATGCTATTTGGACTTTTGTTTCAAACATCGATGCTGTCTTAGAATATTTTTTATAAATAATCTATTTTTATTCAAAATTACAGTATTATACTGCACAAAAAACTTTTATAGAAATGAGATCCAGTCGCCCAACCGTTAGACGATTAGAACTTGTTGTCCAAAGGCCGCACAACACAAATGCAGTCGTTGGGCCGTCGGGCGACAGGATCCAGTCGCCAAACGGTTGGGTGACCACACCTGTCGCCGAACTGTTCAGCGACTGCAGGTCCAGTCGCCTGACCGGTCGGCGACTGCCACCTCAGCCCATTTTTCTTGCAATTGGCCTCCCGCCAACGCATGTGGGTAAATGACAATTGTTGTATGTATGTGACATTTACCAAATTTTATGTATGATTCGTATTTTGTGGAAAAAATAGTAAACAATGTTAGATGGTCCATTTGTGATTTTTGTAGATTATAAATGGTAAAAAATCTGTTAGATTCGCAATAATAATTTGTAGTCGTCGTTTGTTATTATAGTGCAAGAAATTTTTAGAAATTTTTTCTGGGACAGGTAAGTGATATTGTGAAGACATGTGATGTTGCGAATTTAGATAGACTTCATAATAAGCTGGGAATACGAAAACGCGGTGAACATGGTTTGTTTACGTGCGTAAGAAATAATATCCTGCATGATGCAACAAACCGAAGTACTCTTACGATACATATGCGCCTTTACGGAATGGAAATAAATTCAATCTTTGGGGAACTACTGCGGGACGGCCTAACCTACTGCATTGACCGGGGCCATTTTCCCTTTCTTACAAGCTCGGTGGCCTCTTTCACTTTGGATGTCATTTTCCTCTTTTTCTTGTGCTCCCTCTTATGAGCCTCATGCTCCCTCCGCGTCCATGCGTCAAGATGAGATTTCGTCTCCCGACGTATACACTCGATTTGCTCGTCGTTGTGGCGCTCCTCCTCTCGGATTTTGCAGGCTCTTTTGACATTCCACTCTTTGAAGTTGAGAGCCCACTGGTCATATAGGTGGATCTCTAGGTCAATCCACATAGCGGTAGCCACATGGTCAGCAACGTACGGTGTAGTTACAATGGCATTATGTACATGAAATGTTGTAACTAACAAAATACAGATGACATCATACAATGGTCTGTAATGTTCAAGCAACTTTGCACACTTTAACAAATGGTATCAAAAACATGTCGGTGTGCCTACTTATCAGCAGTTGCCTTGCATCATCTGGCTATGTGGCCCTCTTGAACAGCTTCATCAACGGTTGCTTTGGAAACTGCTTAACGAAGTTGGCCCCCCAAGTGGCGAATGCACTATCTATTTCTCATATCCGCCCAAGGGTATGGCTCCTTGGGATCTTTCTGAAGTTTTTTTATGACCTTCACCATCCTAGCATGGCGATCATGGATTACGCACACACCAGGACGAGCTCTGACAATTGCTACCCTCATGTCAAAGAAACCACAACCAGCTACCGTAATTATCACTTTCCATTAATGAGATGGCCAGAGGCAAAATTTGATTGTTTCCATCAACGTCGATGGTCGTAAGGATCTAGCCCTTATATTTGCCGATCAAAAAGGTTCCGTCAACTGAAATCATGGGCAGCATATGCCTGAATGCCTCGATGCAGGCACCGAAGGCTAAGAATAATGATTAAATGTCAATATATCAATTCTAACGGTACACATGTATTTTTAATGTACTAATGACATTACATTCATTCGTAATAAATTATAAAAGTTAATTAATAATGTTTTGCATGAAGTGAACTATTTATTTTGTACAAAAATATTGACTAAATTTTATACGACTATAATTTTGTACGGATGCTAATTTTGTATATAATATTGACTAATTTTTCTACATCTAGAATTTTTCATAGATGCTAAACCCTACAACTATAATTTTCTATGGATGCTAAATTTCTATAACTATATTGACTAAATTTTAACAACTATAATATTTACTAAATTTTCTATAACTATAATTTTCTACGGATGCTAATTTTCCATCACTATGTCGACTAAATTTTTTACAACTATTTATTTAATAGCAAAGTTCTACAACTATAATTTTCTACAGATTGTAATTTTACATTAAACAAATTATTTACTTCATACAAAATATTGACTAAAACATAAAAAATATGTACCTCAACGACAACATCGAGTCGCCCTACCATTCGGTGACTGCAATTATATTGCCCAATGGCACACCACTTGCTTTCGTGTCTTGCAGCCATTGGGCGACATGTTTTAGATGCCCAACAGTTGGATGATTGGATCTTGTTCCTGTAAAAAATTTTACGCGGATATATTTCTATAATTTTGAATAAAAATAGATTATTTTAAAAAAATTCGTCTCTAATATGCACTTGTTTTACTTTACTTCTCCGTGGATTTTCTAGTTATATGTTGCTAGCAATAAGAGAACGTGGCATTATAAAAGTGCTTTATGACTAATCTAAACGTTTTTTTCTGTATATTACTACTTTAAGTGTTTGGCCCCGCTTGTTTCAGCGATAGCTTTTGGTTTTTAATTTACTATTTCTTAATTTCGTCTTTGTCTAGCTTTTCGGTTTTTTAGGCTTTTTTTTGCCTTTTCCCCCGTATTCCTTCGTATTGTCCGTGATGGATAAACCTTTTTTTCATTTTTATTTTTTTAAATTGAATTATGTCAAATAAGTCACCATCAACTACAGGAGTGACTATTGCACAGACGACTATTTTTTCTTTCATTTTTAGACACTTTTTTATAATGTAACTTTAGATGACTGAGAATACAACTTTTGGTGGGGGAATTAATACATTGCAACTTTAGGTGACTGAGAGTGCAACTTCAGGTAACTGAGAGTTAAAAAAATTGCAGTCGACTATGCAATAGCAAAACCGTTAAACTATACACTTTCTAAATATGTTCATTGTAACCGAGGAAGTAACAATTTAGGTTTTCAAAAATCAGCTATTGCATGCTTCTTACAACTCTATTTTATCCGTGACCACATGTATCTTCAGTCTTCGCATCCTTGGTTGTTTATCTTTTACTCCACTAAAAAAGAAGTAGTATGTTCTTGAGAAATCATAAAATGTCATAGCAGTTAAGACTGATTGATGTCTTACGTTCTAGAAGATTGGAGATCTCACACCCATAAAGACATAAAGTTAGTTTAATTAAATGATTTTCTTTTTCTGAACAATATGCTAATTAACCACCTCCTCAAATAGCCTGCAAATCTGTAACACAAAAAGGGCATGCCTGGTTGTAGTTATGTGCAAACCACTGAATTATGAAGCACCAACAGCAAGCTGGTAGGATAGAAGATCCCTGTCAAGCATTAGAGTGCACCAAACAGCCCAGCTACAAGAGAAAGGTCTCCTTAAACTAACCAGGCAGTCCGTGACGTGTACCCCGTGCCTTCAAAAAAATGTTGCTGTTCGGATAGCTGCATGGGTTTCGGAAAAGAAAAAAGTGGCTTCTTTTTATAACTAGTATAGTGCCCGTGCTAACGCTACGGTAAAATACAAAACAAGATAAAATTTGTAAAAAATAAAACGAACAATCAGATTCATTAAGATTCACGTCTCATATATTGTATAACCAAATATTTTTGTCACATAATGAATGTCACATAACGACTGATCCTTTGAGGAGGCGACAACATCATTGGACTCACCCACCGACGACTTTCTCCATCCCCACATTGTTTAAACTTGAGGCTACAAAGAAAACAAACATTTTTGTCACATAAAGAAATATGAAACACGGTAAGGAAATAGGTGTTTGTGGACTATTTACTTACCACATCACCATGCTAGGGCGTCTTTATACACAATATTTTTGGTGCTCTTCCCGAGGCATCAACTTCTTTCTTTGGTTTAACCAAAATTCTTATCGCTTGTCTTAATACACCCTTGATAGCGTGACATAAAGTCAGTATTGCGCCTCCGTCGCCATACTCGACGCGCATGCTGCATTCGATATGATTAAGACTTGCACGCACTCGCTGCTGGTGATGAACCGAGAGGCAATCATGGGCGGCGCGCGGCGTTCTTTGGCGGCGACGAGCAACAGATGTCAGAACGGCCACAGCCAGCGGTCGTTTCCGACACCGTGTTTCTGCTGGTGCCGGGGTTCTTCTACATCTGGCGCCGCACGTTAGCCTCCGTGGGACGGAACGGCACGGCTTGTCGATGGCGCCGTGTCCTCATCCTCCTCCGTTGCACGCCTGGCCGCTGCACGCCCTTACTGTCCTTTCTTCCACGGGTGGCGATGATTGCGTATTGTGATGTGATTGTTTTTGTTTTTCGAAGATCTGTTTTTGGAAAGGGGAAATCAGGAGGAGAGGTGGCGTCCACTGAGAGCGCGGGATTGGAGTGCGGAGGCGCTCGGGTGGAGACGGTATCGCGGGGTGGAGACATTAATACCAAATGAGGCGAATTTACGCTATCACCAAAAACTTATAACCAGCTCTTCCCTTATCATGATAAGGAGATATGTGGAAGAAATTCAGCATTGAGATATTTCAACACGACACCAACTTAACACCCTCCACAAAGAAAAGTGCTGCTAAAAATCATAGGGCAAGGCTCGGAGCGAGTTGAGCGTCGCCACCGATCGCAGCGTCGCCGGATCATCCTCTGCGGGTCCGGCACGCGGCTCTTCTCGTCGAACAATACATGACGTAAGTACAGAATTATCATTAACAGGTAACAGCAGAGCAGTTCTTATTATTTGGTAATTGATCTATCAACAAACAAAATTCACTATTACTGGATATTTATACTACATAGACCAGGTGTGAAGTCTATCTCCACTTATACATGGACCAAATCAAGCTTGGACACTTAAGCAGACCATTTGTCCATTCCCCATATAAACTTTTAAATAAATTAGAAAGAATCAAGAATCGAATGATCCTACATGTTTTTCAGCAAATGCCTTTGCTGACTCTGCACTGTCAAATGTAAGTCCCGCTTCACCAACATTAGCGTATGGATCCCAGAGATGTCCATCCCATTAATGGATTCTCCACCTATGATCATGCATTCAAATGTTAGAACCAGTTAGATGTATCAAGAACAATGTGAGTGAAAGACTGAAAGTAAGGTGACCGCAAAATAATCAATAATCAGCCCATAACAGCTTAACCTATACTTGTAAATTGTAATAGCTATAAAGTACAAAGATTTTTGAGTTAAAAGGAAAAATTGCAGCTAATCCTTTTTCTCTTGCCTACTCGCCACAAAAATACTAAATGACGTGGCCTGATTTTTAATCTTTTCTTAATAATAAGGCCAAAAAGAATTCCATATGGATCATAGCACCTTTACCTCTACAACTATTTAAGTGAGAGTATGATGTTAATCAATGTTAAATTTATGTGAGGTAATTTGTTTTCATTTTATATTCCTCTTGAAGTAGCTCATCCAACACAACACAAGATTTTTGATGAATGAGTCATGAGAAATAAGAACCAAAGAAAGCAAAACAAGAAACATACTTTTGGGTTGACACAAAGTTGATTTTCCATCTCCCAACTTTGCTCGAGCCTTGCTGAGACGCAGCTTCTTTGGTGAATAGATTACAACTCGCTAATTCACAAGGATAAGGTGACCATTTGTGAGACAAAAAAAAGTTCCCATGTAGCTAGTTAAAATGCATATAAAAGACACCATATATCCACATAGTTTACACATCCTGTAACCCTTTTGCTTAAAACTGTATTCTAATTATCTGGTCCCTAGAGGCCTAGATTGTGTGCCAACAATACCGGTCTCACTCTCTATAATAAAACTGCAAAACATATTGAAGTTTAGACGTTCTTTCTGCAGTTCATCACAGGCATGCCATCTCCATAGGATATATCACAAGTTGGGGAATACCATGACTGTTGTGAAGGGAGAAACTATTTTCCCCTAAAATGTGAAGAACTCTACAGGAAGCGCTGAAAATGAATTGCATGGTCACGATGCACAACCCAATATACCGATCAAACCATATCATAAAGTATGAGAAAGCAAAAAAAAAACTATCCTGAATTTGTTTACCCTCTACAACAAAGAACAGAGAGTGAGATAAAACATCAAGGGAGGAACCAATAATCAAAGAAATATCCATAAGCACACAGTAATATCTTTTTGGCGAAATTAAACATTTATGATGTACCTTATATTCCACGGGGCTGCTTTAGTTGACCTTAATTTGAAATGACAACAACAATTAAAAATAAACTAACAATGCTCACTATGTGGATTGTGGGAGGTAAATACAATAACAATAAGACCTATGAAGAAGAGTTATGAAAAGACATCATTTCTTATTCCAACAAGAGTCATTTAAATTCAAAACTAAGCATCATCATTAGTTTCATCTTTCTTTACATGTAGTTAATTTTATCAAATGTATTTTTATTGAATCTGATAAACCAATGTTATCAATACGATATGTCAATCAAGTATGATTATTATTTTTACTCGGGAGTAAGGACCTTCAAGTATTATTGCAATCGAACTTCATTAGCGAATCACCCCAAAGAGAACTATGGTTAGTACTTCTCTAGATGTCTAGAGTATCTTGGTTAGTTTATTATGGCAATCGTTTGGCCAACCATAGCATAACATATATTCAAAGAAAAAAACTTCCTATAATCCAACCATGGATCGATATTTTATCTCAACCTTGATTTCACAAGTTTAAAATTTTCAATTTGTTGTATATTAACATAGCCAACGCAGCATTTAGCACCTATCCTCCTGAAAATTGGACAATTAGCATAAATCAAATATTCGATGTCAAAAACACGACTTTCTAACCCAAAACTGCCGACTTTCATTAGAAACATTTCGAAGTAACTATATACGCTTATACATTCACATTGCAAAAGCAAACTATTCCAAGTCCATGGGCAATACAAACCAAACCAGAAAATTTAACCAAAGTTGCGATGAGCAATACGTTATTGCGCCCTCTACCTCTCTCTACCCGAATGCCTGTCCAAACAAAGATGGACTAACCTAGTTACTCACAACGTCAAGTCCACAAGATGTCCACGAATATAACATGGCATACTATGACACTCCATTGCGATGTGAAATACACAAATATTGCTTATAGAAAACATCAACAAAATGACCTCGACGGACATATATAATCGACAAAATGCTACGTAAAAATCATCGAGTCCATATAACTAATTAGTTGAACTACAATTAGCAATAGATAGTAATTTTATATATCTATTACGAATACGAGTATCGACTTTGAAGTTACATCCAGAATGAGGTGTAAGATATATAAAATTAACATGCGATTGTAAGAATATCTTTTAATCCACATCGAATTAGTCGATGTAAATTAGAAGTCCCTAAATTCTTCTCTTTCAACTTGATAAAAAACTAAAATAAAATAAACTAAAATTCTTCTCTTTCAAATTGACCCAAAAAAAGAAGCTTATACCTGGATCTAACAATCTATAAGGAGGTAACAGAACGAAAAATACGAACCCGTTCTACATCAAAATTACTAACAACTAATCATAATGAACCTTCATCAACCGTAATAGATACCTCAAACTAATTTATGCGGACATGGACAACTTAAAAATAGTCAGAATGTTTGCCCAAAATTATTCCTACAGTATACACTTTATTTTTTCTCAAGAACACACAAACTGTCAAGCTTTACCAAGCAATTCATGCAAGCTAAAAATATATGTATCTAAAGCTCCATGGCAATGTACTTTTCACATATTAGTATATACTGAACAAACAATTGTGATGGATCAATCAACAATGGTTGCGAATCGTAGTACTTACCCTGGTCACCTCTAAACATCTTTTCAACCTTCTCCTTGAGCTTTGCGACCTACAATAAAACCAATAGATATCAAATTACTACGCAAGAGGGCAATCCCACCACCTAAACGATGCAAAGAGAGTATCGAGCAGTATAACCTCCGCCAATTTGAATAGCTTCTCCATGGTCTCCCAGTCGCCACGCCTCGAGTAATCCGAAATATCCCTTCATACTCCTGTCAACCAACCATCACCTCACTAAGCAAGCGGGACCCACACATGCAAGGGCGGAAACTTCACAAGCACACGATAAAATCCCTACGCTGTCATTGCCTTGCAGCGCTCGGCATCGACCATCGGTCGCGCAGTGCGTCTTTTGGATCGCGACCGACGCGCGCCGCTCCTCCCATCTTGCGACAACACGAAACCGCAGTGAGACTACCAATCTAACGGAGCATAATACCCCAAAAATCCACAAGAATGTTATCAAAATCTATTACCAAAATCATGTAAACCGAAGTTTGAATATCACACCGGATGGTAATTCAAAAGAGAATTGTTAGCTAGAGCTTGCTGATCACATCACAAACTCACATGAAGCGATGGAGCAGACTCAGGTGCACCATCGGACAAGGACAATGGGTGAATTATCTCAATGTCTTGTTCGGATGCTGATGCATAATCTGCTAGGTTAAGGGTAGCAGTTCCCAAAATTGATGGTTTAATCTTTGGGCCTCTGTTGACGTCCTGCGTCGAGGAAAATAAAAGAAAGGAGGTCAGACTCGACTGCAGAAGTCACTCAATGACCCAAACAACCTCACCTGCAGAAATCACTCAAAACAAAGTATTTACAAAAGCAAGCATATTAAACGATATGTTTATGATTCTCGTGACAAGAAATTATCTTGTCCATGTTTGTCGTGACTGCTCAACACAATACTTTACTATCACTAGTATAGTGCCCGTGCTAACGCCACGGCGATATTTCAGAGATGCACATGAAAACAACCAAATGAAGATATTTTTTTTCATAGTTTAAGTTTCACGAAATTGTATGTAAGGCGACCAGATTGTCGAGATAAATTGCATTTCACAACAGAAATTTATAGAAACTTATGCATTAATAACATATGGTTCACGCCTCATATGTGAACCACCACATCCGATGGTTAGCTTGTCAGAACACGCAAGGAAATTTGCAAGACCCATTACAAAATTGCATTGGTAAATTTTGATGTTGCAGAAGCACAGTCTCATCTACACTAAAATTAAATATTAGAAACATAACCTAATTTCACAAAATCAATCCAGGTGAAACTTACAGCATTCTTGGGAATAATATATTGTGAGATGCCACATTTTTCCACAAAAGCACCACATCAGTACAATGTAAACAGCTCAAATGTGTCATTATCTGTTGATCTACAACTTATTTGGTAAATCAATATTATAATAATTTAGATAGCTGAGTTCTAGAATTTAGATAGCTGAGTTTTCAGTGTAAAGTGTGATTAATTGTGTTATGGACTGTGACAAAACAGAGACAAATTACAGCATAGGGTTCTCAGTATTTGGTAATTTAAGTTACAAGACACTCACCTAGCCAATTGCATATGAGATCATACTCTCCTGCATAAATCAACACTTTGATGTCGTTCTCAAGGAGTTCAGGGATTCCAACTTCAACGTTCCTCATCCAACTAACAGCATGGCCTCATAGACAGTTGGGCTGCATGAAACAAACTCTATGTCTCCAACTCCTAGGCTCTCCCTGATAGATTTCAGATTGAGAAACTTCTCCATATTAGAGAAATCATAGCAAAGGCTCCCCACACATGGCTTCCTGATGTCATAATACTGTAAAGACAAGATGAGCACTAATTAAAAGGTTCCAAAACATGGGGAGAAAAAAAAATGAAGTTGTGTATTCCACCCTACATTTGTTAACAAGGTTAAATGCCAGGCCACAAGGTTAAATTTGTTAACAATAGAAGAGATTTACACACAAGCAAACCAGGACATACCACAAAGCTTGATAACAAATTCACAAGTTGGAACTATTTTATTAATCCTGTTAAACTGTGATTGTGTAATCAACCCCATGTCCAACGCGTAATCAGTGTATGCCTTGTACTGTATGGCTGGATCTGTTAGTCCGTTGCCAATTGCAAAACCCTGAAATTTCATAGAAAGCTGGCTTTACACCATGATGATAATATTGTATAACGCAAAACAACATAGATGCTTCTAGAAAGAGAAAACCAAAACCTTCAAATTGATGTGAATGCCTTCATTGTTCTTGTTCCCCTGGTGCACACGACTTGCTAAGGCAGAATGTAGTGCCCACATATGATTCCCAGTTATATAGAAATCATTTTTAGCATACTTTGGGTGCTCAGTGAAGAAGGCCTGTCAATATCAGAGTAACATGCAAGGAACAGAATTTATCACAAAAATACAAAAGGCCACTTTTGCATCTAGATTATCACCACACTAAGTTTTTAAGTATTGTCACTGCAGTTTACGCAACAAAATACATGGAACCCTTATTTTTTTGGTTTAGACACGTAGCATATCTGAAAGCTAGTGTTGTGTTCGTATCATCAATGTCCTACTACAAATTTGCAACTTGGATAACATAACTAAGCAAAGATGTTAACTCTGAGCATCAAGACAATATAAGGCACATTTGTACAACAAAGGTTCACCTCGACGCAGATCGCATACCATAACATTTCAACTAAACATCAAACCAATGCACCTCGCCCAATAAGAATAATTATTACTGCAGAAATCATACGGTCATTGCTAACGCTAGCTTCATTGTGGCGGTGTCTCTGAATAGGAGTCAGAGTGAACCAGTCCGGTGGGGTGATCAACATATATCGATTCGATTCTGCAATGTACCGATACCCAAACAGAAAGAAGATTACACAGAGTTATCAACCAAAGATAAAATTTGTGATCACTTAAATATAACATTCTACATCCTCCAATCTTAAAAGCATCATGGCGCATCCGCCAAATGAGCATAATCCATTTTGAAACAACAAGAGTAGGGAATAGCACTAAAAGCTTAACAGTACATCGCAAGATTACAGAGAACAGCCATCAGTACCCAAACCAAAATTACAACTTGATTATATGTTTCCAGTAATTTCGGAGGATATGAATCATATGATTTCTGCCCATCTTCATAATGACAATGTGGCTTTGAACATAGCCAGTCACGATTGAATGAACAATTGCCCGCATCCTCATGGGTAGGTCGAGCCATAAGCCTTGATAAATGAAAAGTTTTTGTGGAACTGGGACTTTGGTCCTTTTTCCAAGAAGATCTCCATTTTATGACAAAATCTCGGGACTACGATCAAGTTTGCCTCTAAAGTCCATTTATAGTTCACATCGGAAAAATAAAAGCACCGCAGGTCATTGCAATCTAATGCGACTAAATCATCACAACCTTATGATGAAACCTAACCAATCTTAAAATGGCAACATGGAATTAAGCGGAATCGACTACGAAACTCCACGAAACTAAACAATTTACCACCTCACCACTTCGAACAGGTGACAACTCCTAAATGCAATCAACGCCCAGATTAATCCAGAAATAATCAAGCTTCAAATCGTCGGCGATCACCCAAATCAACGATCACATATGAATGCTACGGAACCAATGACTCGAAAGCAAAACCGACACAAAATTGCTAATTTCACGGTAAATTCGGCAAATTTGGATCTGGGAAATCAAGACACCGCGTAACATCGGTAGGGCAGCGACCACTCACCGTCCTCGAACTCGCCGTCCTCCTCCTCCGCATCATCGCCGCCGCCCTCGCCGGCCGCGTCGCCGATGAAGCTCTCGACAGCGTGACGGCTTCCCACGGCCGCCGCGCGAAAGCTTGCCGCCTCTGCTCCTCCTCCTCTTCATCCATATCATAGGCCTCGCCCCTTCTTCCTCCTCCTGCGCTCGTCATCGTCCTCGCGGCGCGCGAGACATTGCGGCGGCTAGGGTTTCGAGCTGCCCTCGCGGCGCCGCGCGCTTGGCTCGCGTGTTGGGGCCAATGTTGACAAATGAGGGCTGCTTTTACCTTGATGGCCTCGGCCACTCCGCGGATCGAGGTCCCCGCCGCGTCGCCGCGTCCGCCCGCCGTCGGCGTCCTCCCCGCCGCAAGATCGCGCGCCGCGCGCGCGCCCATCGCGTCGCGCGCCGCACCGCGCGGACGCGGGTCCGCCGCGCCGCGTCCGCCAGCCGCACCGCGCGCCGCGCGCGCGCGCGCCGCGCGCGCGGAGGCAGGTCCGCCGAGTCCGTCTCGTCGCGCCGCGCGCGCTTCTACGCACGCGCCGCACCGCCGCCGCGGAAGATCTTCACGCCGCCTCCGATCTCGGAGCCGTACACGCGGGGTGGGGAGGAGGCGGCCGCGGCGGTGCGGGGTGGAGGGAGGAGGCGAGCCGGGAGAGGGGAGTCGCGCGGGGTGGAGGATCGCCGCCGCCACAGTGGGAGATGGGCGTCGGGAGTCGCGCGGGTGGGGAGGACGCTGCCGTGCCACGGGCTCTGCGTGCGCGGAGAGGAGAGGAGGAGATGGGGGCGTCGGGGGGGGGGGAGTTGCGCCTCGCGCGGGGTGAGGGCGTCGGGGGGAGTCGCTCCTCGCGCGGGGTGCGTGACGAGGTATGATCCAAACAATCTGGGCCATTGGATTTGAGTGAGTAAGAGAAAGGAGAGGCTACAGTGGATATCGTCCCTTCGTTTCAAAGGTTATTGGTTCTGGGAACAGTTGGTTTGGTGCATCTAGGAGAGGTCTTGACTGCGGGGGACATTTGTTGGGGTAGCTATAGAAAAGTTTACAACTGGTGGTTTTATAGTGGTAGAGAAGAAGCAGAATTTGCTTCATATTAACAGGAATACAGTTACACACGGGAATCTTGCTATGATTGCTCGATTGACATCCAGCAACTACTATTACAACCAAAATGAAAGCAAAGCCGTTGGAAAATTGTACAGATTATAAGGGAACTAAAGAAACATTCTCATTAACTAAATGCACAGATTATACACAGGAAGGTCCAAGCCATTGGAAAAATTAATCACTCGACATATGAGACAATTATTCATCAACAGATCGGAAACTGAAATTAAGCTACACGAAAAATCATAATATCGATTGGTAATGTAATAAAACATGAACGTGACCCAAAACTAATCGGGAAAAGGATAGGCACAATACCTCTCATCGCACCCTTAATCCTCTAAAATATTTCCCTACGTTCATATGAACAACATGAGAAGACAATAGGATCCAATTCTAGGAAGAATAGCTCACAAGAAACACGGTGAAGGCGAGCTCCCATGGTCGAACGCGCGCCGCCCGGTGCGACGCGGCCGCGGCGCCACGACGCTCTCGAACTCCTCCTCCCACGCCACGCCCACCGAGCCGCTGCCCTCGCCGGTGGGCGGTGGCGCCGCCGCCGCCTCCTCCTCCCGCGTGCGGTTCGCCGCACCGCGCGCGCAGCGAGCTCGGGGCCGATGCCTTCGCCCTTCCACCGACCTCCACCGCGACCCTCGGCCGCGCTCCCCTCCGTCTCGGCTCGGCGGCGGCGGCAGCCCCTCCGCTCGCCGCACCACCACCGGACGCGGAACTTGCGCGCCGGCGGCGGCGCGCCACCGCATCATCCTCGCTACCATCAAAGCCGCTCGGCCTCGGACAAGAAACGAACAAGAACCTCACAAAGATTGCCCAAACTACGCGGAGAGTCGGGCGAGGGTGAGGCCGACCTGGATGAGGTGAAGCGCGTCGACGTTGGCCTTGAGGTGGGCGTAGCGCTTGGCGGCGGTGAGGAGGGCGGGGTGCTTGGCGGAGCGGTGGATGACGCCGGAACTCCGTGTCCATGGCGGCGTAGGGGAAGCGCGGTGGAGGATGGGGAGGCGGAGGAGGAGGCACGGTGGAGGATGGGGAGGCGGAGGAGGGGAGGCGCTGGGAGGATGGGGAGGCGGAGGGAGGGGCGTGGGGAGGAGGATGGGGAGGCGAGGGAGGAGGGGAGGCGCGGGGAGGCGGAGAGGGGATCGCGCCACGCCGCCGCCGGAGTCGCGCGGGTGGGGGAGGATCGCGCCGCGCGCCGCCGGGGAGTCGCGCGGGTGGGAGTACGCCGCCGTGCCACGGGTTCTGCGTGCGGGAGAGGAGAGGAGGAGTCGCCGTGTGGGAGAGGAGAGGAGGAGTCGGCGTGTGGGAGATGGGGAGAAGGGAGTCGCGCGCGGGTGGGGAGGACGCCGTCGTGGGGCTCCTGCGTGCGGCAGAGGAGAGGAGGAGATGGGGGCGTCGGGGGCGCGCGCGCGCGCGAGTGAGGCGTCGGGAGTCGCGCCTCGCGCGGGGTGCGTGACGAGGTATGATCCAAATAATCTGGGCCATTGGATTTGAGTGAGTAAGAGAAAGGAGAGGCTACAGTGGATATCGTCCCTTCGTTTGAAAGGTTCGCTGGTTCTGGGAACATTAGGTTTGGTGCATCTAAGAGAGGTCTTGACTGCGGGGGACATTTGTTGGGTAGTTATAGAAAAGTTTACAACTGGTGGTTTTATAGTGGTAGAGATTATAGTTTATAGTTTTTTCGAACAAATAAATAGAATAACGTCTTTTTCTATTTTTTAAAAATGGTTCATCGGAACAGTCTTTTCGAAGAGTTTTATCGGTATATCAGTATTTGATTTATTCATACAAACGCTGATATTAGGACCAAAAATCATTAGATACAATAAAAAAACCAGTCCAAAAGCGAATTAATCCGAGTATTTTTATGCTAGCTAGTATAGTGTGTGTTCACATCAGTAACCGAAGAAGTTACACTACTCTATAGCTTAACCTTTTTTTACCTCGACAGATAGTTCTTTGCGACATCTAAAAATGGTTTTTGGCTTATGATACAGTACCTAATTTTCAAATCGAGTATTGTCTCAAGACAGGGTTTACAAGTTAATTGTAGTACACGTTAAATATCTGTACCAGCCAAAATCGCAAGCTAGTATCTCTCTCTGTAATATCTGTCATGAACACCTAAAATTCGAAAATTTCAGGCAAAAATCATAAATCATAACTATAAGCCAAAAAAAAGAATAGGCCCATTACTCCAGCTGTAGAGATACTCTAAATTATGCTTATTAGACTGCTTGATAGCACTTGTCTCTACTCTTATCTGACCATATAATATCAAGTGGAGATGCATGCCTATCTGGATGAGCAGGATTTAGTCAGAATTTTGTTTAAATATGTACAGAAAACAAGAGAGCAAGCTGCACCTTTTAGCACGGTAGTGCAAAAATGAAGGCATGCTGTTATTGTGGGCCTCGTTAGTTGGACTGAACACCCCCAAGCTGACACGGATCGGGCTTCCTCGACGCGCAAGAGCTACGCATGATTTTCTTTCAAAACGGTGGAGCCTACAATCCACTAGTGGATACCGTCTTAAAAGACACTACATTTAAAAGTTGGGTATTATAGAAAAGCATATTTTAAAAGTCAATACAAATAATACCTAAAATCTATCTAAATTGGAACAAGATTGAGGTAATTTCATAAGTAAATTTGTTATACAAGACGTGATAAGATAACACTAAATGAGTTATATATGATAGACTATACAACAATATGCAATGCTAAGGACTAAATTCATATGTTTTAGATATGTAGTTACATCAATCTGCATGTATTAATTTATATATCGGGTATAACAAAGAATAAGATGGGGGAGATAATCCCATCCCATATAAGATAGCACGGATGAAATCTGCTCGTACCCATCGCCTATTAGATCAACCAGCAGCAGAAGCACAGTGCTACGCCACGCTAGTTACCACGTGGACCAAAGTAAAAGAGCCGACAATTCGTAAAAGGGTTTCTCTAAAAAATCGAGGATCTGTACGTATTTTCAGGTAAAGCAAAGGTTTTTTCCGCATAAAACAAAGGACCTATGCGTAATTTCAAGGAAACCATGGGGTGTTATCCAACAAAAGGAGGGGCGTAAGAAGGGTTTCTTTGAAAAAATTGAGGATCCGTACATATTTCCAGAGAAAGCAATGGTTTTTCGGCATAAAACCAAAGACTTATGCGTAATTTTAGAAAAATAGTAAGGTGCTATCCAGTAAAAGGAGGGGCTCTATGGCAAAACTGATGACCCATACATATTTCGGAGGAGCAAAAGTTATTCCGCAAAAAAATGGCGTGGCAGAGGTTTTTATGCAAAATATGAGAACTCGTATGTAATTCTGCAAACTCTAGAGGGCTTTTTTGCAAACTCGCTTACCTGGCAACAGTCCCAGGTAGAGATGGCAATGGGTACCCGATACACGAATACCCGACGGGTTTTACCCGATAAAGAGACGGGTATGGAAAATTTTATGTACCCATGGGTACGTTATTGGGCGAAATCCTCTACCCGCCAGGTAGGCGGGTGTGGGCATTAGACAACTAGACATCCCACTCAAATGTTAATTTTATTATCTACTTGTTGTTGATTGTTTATTTGTTTGTCATATGTTGATATGGTCATGTCATGTATGTTTATGTAATGTACTAATTTTGATCATTAGACGCTTTTGTGCTTGGCATGTATGATTAATGAATGTCTAAATTGATGATATTCTTATGTGTTGAACTGTCGGGCCCCCGGATTTCCAAACCCGGACCCTCTGTGTATTGCAGCACTAGTCCCAGATCAAAGCTAGTGCACACAGTTAAACAGAATGGAAAACATCACCATCAACGATTTATTACAATAATTAAGAGTACTGACCACAAGGTCTCATTATTACAATGGAGGTTTAAGACCTCGCACACATGAAACACAGCGGAAGCAAAAGATAACTCGACGAAGTCCCATCAATACGCCACAGGCAATTGACTGGGGAAGCGCGACCTAGTCCTCCGGGAAGAATCTATCACAGCCACAAGCGAAGCAGTAGTCGTAGTCATCTTCTTGAGCTTCAACTTCCTCTGAGATTTATTTTTGAGTGTAGCATGTGAGTACATAAAGTACTCCGCAAGTCTTGGGAAAAATGCATAGATGCAAGACTTGACAAAGGAAGGTTATATGGTTCTTTTGCAAAAAGCAATATTTTATAATTTCAATTACTACTAATTATTTTCGAATGCATCAGTTTAATAAAGTAAATGATTTTAACAGAACTAACAATTATTCTCTAGTGAAGGTTCTATCCACCAACACTAGCTTAATCATTTCCAACGGAACAAGTTAATATTGCGGGTTACATCCACCCTCTCTGACTCCAACCGCCAGGATTCCCTTCCGAGAGTTCCCTCCACTCTCGGAATACATAAAAAAACTTTGATTTTAAAACCAAAACCAGAAATCTACCATGTGAATGCATTCCTTGCCCGCCCTTGACCGTAGGCACGGCTATTCGAATAGTTTTACACTCTGCAGAGGTTGTACAACTTTACCCACAAGAGATAAATTATCCTAAAAGTCAACATGCTTCCTTTGACATGAGGTCCAGATAGAATATCACAAAGCTTTTACCTTACTCTAATCTAGCTAGATACCACCCGCTGAGGTTTCACCGCAGTAGGCTAACCGCCGAACCAAGCCCCTCTTGCGCCATATGAGTACAAGAAATCACTGTCCCTCACTTGTGAATAACCACCCATCCTGCACCCACTTTCCATCGGTGGCACCTAAACTAGACTATCATAAGTTAGTCAGCTAGGTCGTACCCATATAGACTTGTGGTTGTACGGTTAATGCTCAGTCTGGACAAACACAAGCGTGCTTAATTTCCTGTGGAACATACACTTAACAAGATCTCGTGCTTTCTGCACCAACCCAAACCAACCATCCACCCTAATATAAACCAACTTTCACATTTTATTTTATTTTAAAATCACAGTGACAACTCCAATTGCCACTTCATTTACAAACACAAGGGTTCAATAATAAATCATAATTTCCTATTTTCAAGATTTTTCAAAGTTATTAGATAGCATGACTAAGCATTATCCTACCATTCTAATATTCACAAAGATTAATATTAGTCTCATTGTTGAGACAAAGGGAGTTCTAGGGTGACAAGGTACATGGCAATAAATGTCAAATGAGGGCATAACAAAGTTGGAATAACTAACTCCTAAAGATTTGAACTAGTGATTTTATGTAAATAGCAATGCACATAATTTAAATATTTAAAACATTTCAAAAGCATAGGTTCAAGATGATCAAAAGAGACTTGCCTTCTTGCAGATTCTCTGGGTCTTCTTGCTGTTGGGTGGAGGGATCGTCGACGACGTTGGAATCTACGCGAGAAAAGACGAAGCAAACAAAATAAATAAATACAAATAAAATTCAAATAAAATCCAAAAATTCAACAGAGGCCATAGCTGGATAGATTATGATTTTAGATGAATTTAGAAATTTAAATGGCTGGATTTGGAGTTAAAATGAGAAAATTATGTTCATTTGAAAATCTCAGATTTGAATAAATCTAGAAATTCCCAAATTTCTGACAGGTGGGGCCCACTGGAATATTAGATTTTAATTTCTATTTTTATTCTGAGAGACGACAGGTGGGGCCATCGAACAGTAACCACCGGCGGTCATCGACATGTGGGACCCATCGACAAAGAGCCCATCTGCTCAACCTCGACACGTGGGACCCATCGGACTCGGGCCACTTGTCGAGACCAAAGACAGAGGGGTGGGGCCCGATCGTCGCGGCGCGCGAGGCATGCCGCTGATGGGTGGGGCCCACTTGTCAGCGCGAGATTTTAAAAGAATGGCTCAACCTCAGTGTGCGGAGCCGGGGGCTCGAACGCGCGCCGAGGGAACCGAGGGGAGGAAGAGTTAGCGTTGGTAACCAGTCGGGCGGGGAGGCGTTGCCTATCCAATATGGGTAGGTAACCCTCTTGAGGGGTACCTTCGTGTGACCCGGGGCAGGGGTGGTCGGTGGGGACGACGCCGGCGGCGAGGGGAGGCCGTAGGTGCTCGGGTGAAGCGTGAAATGCAAACCCGGAGCGGAGAGGATCCGGTTGGAGGGGTTGGCGAAGCTCGGGGACGAACGGAGACGGCCGGCGACGAGGAAGACGACGGCGCAGATCGGGTTCTCCGCGCGACGCGTTCCCGCCGCGGGAGGCGGCCGAGTGTCGGGAGACTCGCGACGGCACGGGGTGCTCGGGGTAGCGGCGGTGAGCTTCGGGGAGGCCCGAGGCGACGAGGAAAGTTCGCCGGAGTGCGGCGGAGCTCGGAGAGAGGGGAAGCACGGTGCCGGGGCGCTACGGGACTCGGGAGAGAGAGCTGAGGGCTGGGGGAGGTGGTGCGGAGAGAGGGGAGGGCGAGTGAGCTATTTATAGGGGCGGAGGAGGGGACACGGGTGCGGGATTGCTCGCCGGAGATCTCGATGGCCGACGGGGAAGGAAAGGGGAGGAGAAAGAAGGAAAGCGTCTCCGCGGGGGAGACGACGGATCTGACATGCGGGGCCGGGATGGCAGCGGGAGCGGAGGCGCGTGTGGCTAACGGGCGGGGTCCGCGCGCAGCGAGAGAGAGAAGGGAGTGAGCGGGCATCGCGGATGGTTGCCACGCGGCTCGGGGAAAGGATCGGCGCGCGCGATTAAGTGGAAGGGGCGGTGGATTGAGGCCGGCGCGAAGACGCGGCTCATCCGAGCCGCCCACGCGTCGGGGCGAGGAGGAGGAAGGCGGGTCGCCGACGAGCCCGCCCGCTGGTGGCGAGGAGAGGAGGGCGGCTGGATCAGCCGAGCGCGACGTGGGTGGTCTGGGCCGCCCACGCGTCGACCGAGGGGAGAGAGAGATTTTCATTTTCCAAATTCGATTTAGATTTTCGAAAAAGGCTAGAAAATTATTTAGGCATCAGAAAAATATGGAAATACTTCCAAAAATTCCAGAAAAATTCACAGAAGCTCCTGGACATATTTTGGACTAAATAAAATTATTTCCAACTACTGTTGGTATTTTATTTTCATACTTTAAATTACTTTTTAAATTTTAAAAATAGGTTTTAAATTTCAGAAAATTCAGAAAAGCCAAATAAAATCCAATTAGCTTAAAATAATTAATTTGAATTTAAATTTTTCCAGAAAGCAAATTTTGGGATGTGACATGAACCGGGTATGCTTGCGAGTGCACGGTTACCATCGGTAGTAATACCCACGCGGTGCGAGATGCAGTGCACGGTAAATTTTCCTACCAAGCGTGGATACGTAACCCGACGGATAAATTTACACCTAGCGGATACGGGTATGGAATGGCAATACCCAATAGGTATTTACCCGTTGCCATCTCTGGTCCCAGGGAGCAATCCCCATAGAGTAATATAGGTAGTATTCCTCACGAATTTGGAAGGAACGGATCCGTTGCCATACCTACTTCTAAGGTTTTTGTTTAGAATATGATATTCCTAAATTTATACGAAAATTGAGCATTTTCAACTGGACCCTAGCTCTTTACAAGATTTCCACATCCAAACATGTTCATAATCGATGAAGTTTTCTGAACATAAGAAGGCAATCCAAAAAGTGATATCTTATTTCGAGATGCACTGCGATATGCCTGAAGCGGTGACAAGTCATGACTCGATTTGATTTTGATAGAAGGGAGAATTCTCATCTTCGTAGCCATGAGTCAGCTCAACAGGGGAAGATAACCCTGCTATCTTGCACTGAAGTGGAAACTAGTTGATTGGTTTTAAAGAATCGAAAACTAGTTGAATCTGGAAATGACCACCAAATTTTTGGGCTTAAAAGCTCATGCCTTATGGCTGAAAACACTGTAGCTGACTGGAAAAAACACTGTAGTTGACAGATGTTTATTTAGCATAATTAAATTTAAAAAATTTTAAAAATATAAAAAATATGTTAGCCCAATATGTATAATACAAACGAATACGGGAAAAAAAGAACCGGCAAAAAAGCTCAACAAAAAGCCAAAAGTTCAGAAAAAAACGAAATTTATGAATAGTAAAAAATAAACCAGAAGCCAGAAGCTCAAGCCGAACCCATCAGACCAGCTTCAGGCCAAACCAAACTTTGTCAGGATCAACATGAGATATAGTTAAGTTAAACATTAGTGCAAACTGTACCTAATCTTTTTTTTCAACAAATCAAATAAAAAAGATAAGAGAATGACTATGGTGTATGTACATATGTAATCTGTATACTTTACATACATTTTTCGGTACCATTCAGCAATAGATAATCTTATAACATAAATTGGAGTATAAGTGCAAATTAGGACTGTGCGTTCGGTTTTTTCGGTTTATACGGTTCGGTAAATACGGTTTGATCGGTAAATACGGTTTTAGTATTTCGGGAAATACGGTATTTTTCAAAATACGGTGTGGTATCGGTAAATACCATTTTATTTCGGTACGGTATCGGTTAATACCAATTTTACCAAACTTTGCGCGAATTGCTAAACATTAATTCTCCATTCAGATTTCAGACCATTCTACAATCAAAAATTCAGAATATGCTAAATTGCTAATAGCGATGGCGACGGCGATGAATGGTGAAAATAAAATGCTCAAGTGAATGCACCGACATGTGCATGTCGAGCAAATGAGCCGACAAAGAATCACCAATGAGGCAATGAGCCAACCGAGTTGAGTTCGGAGTCGGGGCAAAGAAAGACAAAGCACATAAAAATTAAAATCATCCATACATAATACATCGATGATTACATGATATACAGATTAGAATTACTGCTGTCCAGATAAAGAAGACAAAGCGCATGCATGAGCAGCGAGCGCATACACGCATGCATGCATGCACTCACAAATGACAAAACCAAAGGCAAGTGTAGCACCTAACAAAGAAATAAATCGATAAAAGACTGCATCCAAAGAATTCATAAACCAAGAAACTACCCACCCAAAGAAGCTAGCGAGAGCGACAATTCAAAGAAATAAAGACAAAGATAGCATAAACTAGGCAGCAACGGCAAAGAAATAAGTACAAAATACATATTACAAAGAGTCACAGCAGACATCAAATAAATACACAATACATATTACAAAGAAGAAGAAATGTGCAAGAGCACATAAACCAAAGAAGACAAAATATAACTCCAAAGAGCAAAGACCAAGAAGAAGACATAAAACCAACACAGACTCCAACAGCGAAGATAAATGAAACCAAAGAAATGCAAAGACATAAACGATATTGGTTAGTTTTTAAACATAATATTCATTGGAGTTTTGTGGCCGGCAAACACATACATTAGACAATCTAATTTTGAAATAATAGCAAAAGCATCAAACTCGATCCGAGGAGTAGACACTTGCTGTTGGAGTTGGATCTAGGCCTGACATTTCAATGCCTTCATAACATGAAAAATAAGCTAATTAGTTGAAGTAGCTATCAATGTCCAATTTCCTATCACTTATAAGCAGAAATATATAGCATATATTAACCGTGAGTGATTTTTTCAATGTTCTCTAAAATCTAAATTGTCCACTGGAGTACTGGACAGAGGAACTAAGGAAGCTACACCCCTAGGTCATCTGTTCTCTAAAATCTAAATTGTCCACTGGACAGAGGAAGCTACACGCCTACACCTCTTAAAGTCTTAAGTCCTCTACCAAACCAGTGTAGCAGTCTAGCAAGTAGCAATCTGGCAGTGGCAACTGGCAAGTATGCAAATGCAACAACAACGTTTCAACTTAGTGCTTACAAGTTCTTACAACTTGGCAAGATCCTACTTATCAAACCACAACTCACAACAGAGTACAACTACAGACTAGCAATATTAGGCAATTAATGAAACAGAGAGAAAGCTACAGCCTACAAATGACTTACTTCGCAAGATCCAGCTTGACTCAGTAGAAAGCTAGAGGGCTTGCGCGCGCGCGCGCGTCTTGGGAGAGGAGGCGAGGCGCGGACCGTGGAGCACCAAGGAGGTGGAGGCGCGGAAGGAGGCGAGGCGCGACGCCGAGCACCGGCGGCGACGACGCGAGCACCGGAGCCCGGCGAGGCGAGGCGCGAGCACCAGGGCCTGGGGGCGGGGAGCACCGGCAGCGGATCCGGCGAGGCGGCGAGCCGACCGACGAGGCGACGAGGAGATCGGATCTGGATCCGCTAGGGTTCGAGGAACCGAGAAGCGGATCTGCGCGAGAGGCGTCGCCGCGTCGGCCACTCGCTCGGTCGGCCGGCCGGGTCGGTCCGGCATCTAGCGCTAGGGTTAGGTTATGACTTATGCGTTGCGTCGCCGCGCGCGCGCGCAGCGCGTCCGCCCGCCGCCGCGCTGTTGGTGGCCGCGAGCCCGAGACGGCAAGACCGAGAGCCGAGAGGTCTTTGGGTCCGCGAGCGGCGGCGGGTCTTTGGGCTTTTCGGTATTTTCGGGAATTTCGGGTTTTCCTCGGTTTTTACCGAAAAAACCGAATCATACAAATACCCATTTTCTACCTACCGAACCGTAAACCGAAAACTGGTCAAACCGATTTGACCTGTTCGGTTCGGTTTTTTTGGTACGGTTTTTTCGGTTCGGTTCTTTTTTGCACAGTCCTAGTGCAAATGCAACCTTTCCCTAAGCTCGATCTAGATCTCTCTTCCCTATCTAAAATCTACTTTTCTACGGTAAATAACTCTTATATAGTACTTATCTTTTAAATAAAGTGTCTTTTTAAGATAGAATCTACTAGTCGTTTGTAGTACATACTGCAGTGACTTTATTTATATGGCCAAAATCGTACGCAGGTGTCTCTCTCTATAAGATTTTTTTTATAAGCTGTTACTATTTATAAGCCAAAGTCAAAAGTTTATATAAACATGCCTTTAAAAAGAAATATGGAAAGATATTTATCCTCCAGGACCACCTGCCATATGGGGACAGAAAAAGTGCAAAAAAATCCAGCCCACCTTACTCGCAAAATTACAACAAAGTGACCACACACAAGCAAGTGTTCACGTAAATATCACTATAGTCATTTTCCCCAATTTTATCTCTTAAATGTCCGTTTTTGCAAATCTAATTCTCTTCGTGGATATATCAAACTCGGTAGGTATCTCCTCTAGCTCAGCAAGTGCGTTGCCGAGTGGGGGCGGTAGCATTGGGGGAAAAGGAGACTCGGGGGAGAAGGAGGTGACGAGGGGCCGTAGCAGTGAAGGCGACCGGGGGGGGCGACGTCGAGGGAGAAGAAGGCAACGAGGGGGCCATAGCGGTGAAGGCGACGGGGGCAGCAACGTTGGGGGAGAAGGAGGCAACGAGGGGCCGCAGCGGTGAAGGTGACGGGGGCGGCGACGTCGGGGGAGAAGAAGGCGACGAGGGGCCACGGTGGTGAAGGCGACGGGGGCGGTGTCGTCGGGGGAGTAGGAGGCGACGAGGGGCAGTGGTGGTGAAGGCGACGGGGGTGGAGTTGTCGGGAGAGAAGGAGGCGATGAAGCGGTGGTGTCGGGGGAGGAGGAGGCGATGCCATCGGGGGAGAAGGCGATGGCAAACGAGGCGTGGGGGAGTGGCTTAGGAACCCTAGGCACCGGGTGAGTTTTGGACGATGGAAGATAGATGGATAACTATTTATACGTGGTAGGAGCGGGGTAATTTTGGCGAAGTTTAATGGCAATGGTCTATTTTCATCCCGCAAAAATAAAAAAAGCACATCAAAACTGGTTTTTAGCTTTTAGTTATATGGTGGCCTCAAGCTTTTTAAAATCTTAGTAAAAAAACCATTTATTTATTTAGGTTATAACTTTTTTGCTTTTAAACCAAAGAAAAAGCCTAAACAAACAAACAAGCAAAGCCATGAGCTAAAGCCATGCATTCTTACGGTTAACCCCTTCGGATCCCTCACAACCATGATCCACCCCGTTTCTCTCTCCTCGCATCGCGCGCACCTCCGCCGCTCTATAAGCGCACGCCTCCCGAGCACACAGGAGAGCGTGCACAGCGAGACGCGTCACCCCTCCCACCTTCCGCCAATCAGCCGCCGTCTCCCGCTCGCGTCCGTGCCCACGTAGGGTTAGGGTTTTGGCCGCCGCCGCCACCGAGCGTGCGCCATGGCGATCCTCTCGGCGCTCGCCACCGAGGTGTTCATCCCCGTCGCCGCTGTCGTCGGCATCGCCTTCGCCGTCGTGCAGTGGGTTTTCGTCTCGCGGGTGAAGCTCTCGCCGGCCGCGGCCGCTTCCGGCGGCAGCAAGAACGGCGGGTACGGGGACTACCTCATCGAGGAGGAGGAGGGCCTCAACGACCACAACGTCGTCGTCAAGTGCGCCGAGATCCAGAACGCCATCTCCGAAGGTGAGCGCGGTGGTCTCTCCCAGATCTGTGGGGCGTCGTTTGGTTCGTTTAGATCAGCGCGTTTCGTGGCCGTTTTGGCGGAGAAAGACGCGGCTTCCGCGCGTTTTTCGCGGGGATAATGCTAACCTTTTCGTATTTTAGATAGTAGAATTTTGTTCAAAGGTGGGATCTTTCAGGGGTGAATGGTTCGGGTTTTGGTTGTCCGTTCCTTCGATTGTTGATTCTAATGCTGGTCTTATGGGAAACTTCCAAATTTTAGCTCATTGAGCTCCTCAAATAAAGCTGAACTGAAGTGATGTTAAAAACTGGAGTTTTTGTGCAATGGAAGCCAAATCCTTGCGTTGGAGCTTTTGGTTCCTTTGTGGAGTTGCTAAATAGTGTTACTTTTCTCCAAACCATGTTCTTTTGCGATATTTTAGTCACTCCTGGCTTGTCCTAAATCTGTATTTTTTCAAGTGGGGGCTATTGCGTTACTGTTGTTTGTTACTAGATTTTGGTTTATGCGACCCCAAGTGGGGTGGGGCTCGCAAATCTTTTCCTCTCCCCTTTGTACATCTGAAAATTGATTTTAGATGCTTGTGGTTGTGCTAAATTGTGGCTTCAATAAAGTGTTCTTTTAATTCTGCAAGCGGTGCTCTTGCCCTGTGTCGGTGCTGTAGTAAAGATGTAGCTTTCAGTGAACATGTTGTGGTAGAGCATGCTGTATCTTTCTGTAGATCATAGCTTGGTAGTAGAAGGTGCGTGATGGATCTGTCGAACGTAGCGGGTTGAACACGTCGTGATTTGGCTGACTTGAGCTTACCTTAATTAATATAACTGGACTCCAATGTCCTGGTGCTAGGTGGATCTAGACCTGGATCGCCTGGTTCTTGGATAAGGATATCTGCCGTCTGTCACCGATGTGTCGTTTATCCCTAGACTTGTGAGCTTGCCATCTTGATCAGTATGGATGGCCTAATTCTCATCGGATACGTGTCCCATTTGTGGGGGTTTGTTTGATTTTGTGTCAGCAATCTTCACCTGATCCCTTTATTCTTTGATTGGGATGGGGACACATGAAGAGCTATTTCTGGAAATGTCTGCTAGGATTTGGGCATGGTGTTTGTTATCTTTTCCTAGATGTAAAGCAGCGGTGGGTGGGGTTAAACATTTTGGTTGTTGAATGTGTCACTCTGTAGGTTTACCTAAGTATTTCATTATTTACTGACGTCAAAAGATAAATTTGGGCCGAAGGTAATAGCGTTCAGTCTCGTGTGTGGTTTGACTAAATAAGTTATTTTATTGTCATAGTTTGTATGGGAATTGCAATCTAATATGTGTATTGTGTAATGTAATAAAACACTTCTGCTACTGAATCCTATTGAGTTTGATCATATGATTTATATGTAACAATTGACTTTCTTCTATGAACAGGAGCAACATCATTTCTTTTCACCGAGTACCAATATGTTGGTATTTTCATGTCAATCTTCGCTGTCGTGATCTTCCTCTTCCTTGGTTCAGTTGAGGGATTCAGCACACAGAGCCAGCCCTGCACCTATAGCAAGGACAAGTACTGTAAGCCAGCTCTTTTCAATGCGCTCTTTAGCACCGCATCTTTCTTGCTTGGAGCGATCACCTCTCTGGTGTCTGGTTTCCTTGGAATGAAGATTGCCACATATGCCAATGCCAGAACTACCCTGGAAGCAAGGAAGGGTGTTGGGAAGGCATTTATCACTGCTTTCCGCTCTGGTGCAGTTATGGGATTTTTGCTGGCATCAAGTGGTCTTGTGGTTCTTTACATTGCCATTAATGTATTTAAGTTGTATTACGGTGATGACTGGGAGGGTCTTTTTGAGTCCATCACTGGTTATGGTCTTGGTGGGTCTTCCATGGCTCTCTTCGGAAGAGTTGGTGGAGGTATTTACACAAAGGCTGCTGATGTGGGTGCTGATCTTGTTGGCAAAGTTGAAAGGAACATTCCTGAAGATGATCCTAGGAATCCAGCTGTGAGATTTCTTCTTTGTTTTGGGCTAGCAGTTTTAGGGAAATTAGCAGACAATCTAGAAATTATATGATGACTATTATGGTTCATGGGACTTTCTTTGCTGAACTCAAGTCTTGTTTGCAGGTGATTGCTGACAACGTTGGTGACAATGTTGGTGATATCGCTGGAATGGGATCAGATCTCTTTGGGTCATATGCAGAATCTTCCTGTGCTGCTCTAGTTGTTGCATCTATCTCATCTTTTGGAATTAACCATGATTTCACTGGGATGTGCTACCCACTGCTTGTGAGCTCTGTCGGCATCATCGTCTGCTTGATCACTACACTCTTTGCAACTGATTTCTTTGAGATAAAGGCTGTGAAAGAAATAGAACCTGCTCTAAAGAAGCAGCTCATCATCTCCACTGCTTTAATGACTGTTGGTATTGCGATAATCAGCTGGTTGGCCCTTCCAGCTAAGTTCACAATCTTCAATTTTGGTGCTCAGAAGGAAGTGACCAACTGGTAAGTTATTTGTCATTCTTTGATATTCGTTTGTGAAATGTACTCTCTTCTGATTAAATTGTCATGACTTCTCAGGGGCTTGTTCTTCTGTGTTGCAATTGGTCTGTGGGCTGGTCTGATTATTGGTTTTGTGACAGAATACTACACTAGCAATGCGTACAGGTAAGAAACCTATTAGTTTCTAATTATGTTTCTCTTTCATCTTTTCTATGTTAGTGTTTTTAACCCTTACATGTTTTTTCTTTGTGGCAGCCCTGTGCAAGATGTTGCAGATTCCTGCAGAACTGGTGCTGCCACTAATGTCATATTCGGTCTTGCTCTAGGATACAAGTCAGTTATTGTCCCAATTTTCGCTATTGCTGTCAGCATCTATGTCAGTTTCTCTATTGCTGCAATGTATGGCATAGCAGTTGCTGCTCTTGGCATGCTTAGCACAATAGCAACTGGCCTTGCTATTGATGCTTATGGTCCCATTAGTGACAATGCTGGTGGAATTGCTGAGATGGCCGGTATGAGCCACAGAATCCGTGAGAGAACTGATGCTCTTGATGCTGCTGGCAACACAACTGCTGCTATTGGAAAGGTAAAACTGTGCAATGTACATTTATTGGTTAAAATTATTTACTTCACTGTATGTTGTTGATTTTTGGCATTGCAGGTAAGTTAAGCACTTGATAATACATGAGCTACTAGATTAGTAGGCATTTGGGCATTTGGATTTTGTGGTTTCTTAGAGGAAGTCATTGTATTCGGCGGTAACTCAAGTACTCAACCATCCATATTCTTTTGTAGGGTTTCGCCATTGGATCAGCTGCTTTGGTGTCCCTGGCACTTTTTGGCGCCTTTGTCAGCAGAGCGGGAGTGAAGGTCGTTGATGTCCTGTCTCCAAAGGTCTTCATTGGTTTGATTGTTGGAGCCATGCTTCCATACTGGTTCTCTGCCATGACCATGAAGAGTGTCGGAAGTGCTGCTCTCAAAATGGTTGAGGAGGTTCGCAGGCAGTTCAACACCATTCCTGGGCTGATGGAGGGAACTGCCAAGCCTGACTATGCCACCTGTGTCAAGATATCTACTGATGCTTCCATCAAGGAGATGATTCCTCCTGGTGCCTTGGTCATGCTCACCCCCCTCATTGTTGGAACCCTCTTTGGTGTGGAGACTCTCTCTGGTGTGCTGGCTGGTGCTCTTGTTTCTGGAGTACAGGTATCGATCACTTCCTTTTTCTTCCGTTGTGTACTTGGTGAATCCGTTAGTTCAAGGGATTTATGTATTTCCTCTTCGACAGATTGCCATCTCTGCTTCCAACACTGGTGGTGCATGGGATAACGCAAAGAAGTACATTGAGGTAAATGTTGTGAAGTCCTGATTGATAATGATTGATTGAGTCAGCATCCTTCGCGAGTCAACTTTGTCATCAACTTCTTCCTCGCTTGTTTCAGGCTGGTGCCAGCGACCACGCTAGATCCCTGGGCCCTAAGGGATCAGACTGCCACAAGGCCGCTGTGATCGGTGACACCATTGGAGACCCCCTCAAGGACACATCGGGCCCGTCGCTCAACATCCTCATCAAGCTCATGGCTGTCGAATCCCTTGTGTTCGCGCCCTTCTTCGCCACGCACGGAGGCCTGCTGTTCAAGTACCTCTAAACAACATACCAAGGGCAGCAGAACTATGATCTACGGACATCACGAATAACTACAACCTGCCAGTTCGTATGTTGCGCGCTGTTTTTTTGTTTTGGTCTCATGTCGTTTCAGGATTGCTGTTTGTCTTTTCTTTGGCCACCTGGAGGTGTTACGTTAGTCTTACGGCTTGTAGCTCCATGTAGAAGAGACAAGATGGCCGCCCTCTTTGGTACGTGTGGGGCAAATTTTCCTCGTCCCTTGATGACGACGATAATGTCGAACTCTTTGAACAATGATATGATGATTGTTGCTTGTCACTAGTGGTAAGTGTATTCCTCTGCATCAGATCTGCTTTGCAATGGGATGATTGTTGCTTGTGTCTGTCGCGTGTAGTGTAATGCAAGATATATAAATGCTTCCCCCTATTGCACAAAATTTCACTGATGTAGCAAACGAATTGATATCTATAAAGATCACTACCAAACTTTGAATCTTCGTCCTCTGTAGTTGATTGATTTTATAGATTAAAGCACTGTAGTTAAGATTTGCTGCAAATCAACTTATCGATTATCACCAAAATTCTGTGATACTTCCCTTTGATTCCTCTCTGCGTGCCTTTTCACTATTTTTTTTCATCCAAACGAGTGAAGGACACCGGTAAAGGGCGTTTCCCTTTCTTCCTTTTTCACCTATGATGCACGGACACGGATACTAGGGCTGGGCATTCGGTCTTTTCGGTTTATTCGGTTCGGTCTATTCGGTCTTTGGAAAATTCGGGTTCTAAAAAATGAGGACCAAATTTCTCAGAAAAAAACAAGGACCGAACCCAAATAGACCGAATTTTTTGTTTGGTCTATTCGGTCCACCGAATTGACCGAAATAAGATGGGGACCCTTGTCACCCCTCAAAATCTTTGTAAATTGTAATGAGCTAAACAAAACAAATAATATTCATGCATAAAGTAATGAGTAGCCAACCAGTAAATAAATGATAGACATATCAAATAAGTACATACATCACATATTAAGTTCATGAATTCAAGAGACAAGAGACATATCAAATAATTCGGGTTATTTGGTCTATTCAGGTTTTGTAGGCCAAAGACCGAACCCGAACCCGAACCCGAAGACCGAACTAAATCAAAATATTGACCGAACCCGAACCCGGAAACCCGAATAGACCGACAATTCGGTCTATCCGGGTTCGGTTCGGTTCGGTGTTCGGTTCTCGGGTTTAAAGTGCCCACCCCTAACGGATACGTCGACACGATACGACACCGACACGGGAATTCGTCGTTTTCCCAAAAATACCGATACGCCGACACGGCTATATATATTTAAATAATAAATAAATTTTATATATATATATATATATATATATATATATATATATATATATATATATATATATATATATATATGTATTATTTTCTATGTTTCCACATGCTTATTATCTGAAAAAATGTAAATTGTAAACTTGTAATTTGTTAAGTGTATACTCGGAATATGTACCTCATGAATTATTTTGTTAATCCTAGCGACAATTGTTGATGTGAATACCATTTCTAGAAATAAGAACTCCATTAACCTGGGAAAAAGTAACATGATCAGATCGGCAAGACTACACGGGAGGAGATGCGGGAGCCGGCGACGCACGGGAGATGTAGTCGGCGGCGAGACGCGGGAGATTTAGTCAGTGGCGAGATGCGAGAGATGTCATCGGCGGTGAGATGCGGAGCCGCGGCGAGGAGATGCGAGTGAGAGATGGAGGCGCGGCGAGGCGCGGAGCCGGCAGCGCGGCTAGATGCCGGAGCCGACGGGAGCAGGTGGCGGCGAGATGCGGGAGCCGGCGGCGGCGCGAGCGGCCGATGCGGAGAAGCGCGAGCAAGTGATGGGAATGATGCGCTCGGGAATTGGCGCTTATGGTTAGGGTTAGGGATGGGTCGACCGTGTCCTTGGCCATTCCTGGGCCGATTATGTTCAGGCCGTGTCCGACTCATATATTTACCGTGTCCGACACGTGTCGAAAATTTTAATAATTAAAATTAATTCCAAAATCGGCCGATACGTCACCAACACGTGTCGGAGACTGTCTGTGTCGTATCCATGTCCGACACGTGTCGGACACGGATACGGCGGTTTTAACATGTGTCCGTGCTACAGAGTTTTTCACCATATCAATTTCTTTTCCAACCTTTTACAATTAAAAAGAACACAAAATCACAAACTTTTCAGCCTTGCAGCTTACTTCATCTCGGGATGGACAAGCTTAGCTACCCATCCTTCACTCACTTCACCTTCCTATAACAATCGCAACAAGAATCACACCGAAACCAATCATGACCTAATCTAACTACAGGCAGGGGCAGAGAAATAGGGGATGTGAGCAAACACAATGGAGTAAGGAGCCACAGCTATGGGCTCTGCTGCATCCACCTTGACAGGCTCCAGTCTAGGGATGTTTCCATTTACATCAGTAACCAAGGGCCTGCCATTTAGCATCATGACTTGGCTCTGCAAGTTGCCATCTTTTGGAGTGAGATGGTACTCCTCTCTCCTTGCTCCAGCTGACTCAACAAAACCAGGGATGTGCCTGATCTTTCTGCCATTATTCTTTACAATGTGTGCATGGGCACCTTCACTTGTCACAGACACGTGTGTTCTGGTGTTGCCACTGAGGTTGATCAGCAGTAGAGTTATTCCTTGCTGAACATACAAGAAAAGGATTGGGCATAGATGCGATTAGTAGATGAGGTTATGTCATTATGCTAATGAAAAGGTATTGGCTTATCTGAATTGCTTACAGAATCTCTTGCGCATTGCGCATAAGCGCGAATCATGTTGGTGCCACTGAATGTTGTAGCTAGAACTTTGGTTCCCATAAGGCGATGCCATAGTAGAGCGCTGCGGCAAAAACAAAAGTGGAAAGAAAGAAAAAAAAAGTGGAAAGAAAGAAACATCACGAAAATGACATATTCCATCCTTCGATTCTGCAAGATTAATATGCAGTGGAACCAGTTCTTAGCTTAGCTATTAAGTAGCTATTAGGTTCCAGTTGTTGGGATAATTCTGCTCGTTTAGGACAGAGGATCGTAGTTTGTTAGTGGCATCAAATCTTGTTTGTACTCTCTTACCAGGGAAGTTATTCATTTGAAGTGCTTTCACCTACTTGTTAAGGCTTCAAGAGCATCAGGTATTTTACCTGTAATAGTCGGGATTTGGTTGGAATGTTGTTGTGTTCAGCAGGCCATAGTTCCCACCAATCAAACTCTGTCTGCAGTAACTTTTTGTGTCGTACTTTGCTGACATCCCGAGTTGATCCAAGAACCTGTAAATCACAACCCACTAAGAAAAACCTCATTGAGAACAGTTACAGAATTTAACACTTCAGAAGTTCTTAGCTTACCAGAAACTGAACACAAATGCATCGGTGACAAGGTGGTGGCCACTGTTGTAAGCCCCTCCAGCCTCGCCAACCCATGCGACAGTCGATGTCCCTGCGGATTTCAGTATGCCCTGAAGATTGCTGAATATGTTTGCCATTCCATCGAGGTTAGATGGATTGAGGATCTTTTCAATCAGATGTGTGTCCACTCCTGCGATGATCAATGTTCGACACATTTTTTTTTCACTTTCCAGTTCATGCATCAAATTATTGCCGGGTCCTATTGAGCGTACCTGGCCCTAAATTGTAGATGTGGTGTGTGATCACATTCAGTAGATTTGGCCTGGTTTTGACAATAAGCTCGGTAAACCACGCCGCATCGAAGAAGCCTCCGGGAGCAAGCACCAGTGGCTTTGATGGATTGCCTCGGTATATGCTGTCAACTACTGATTTCAGGTTGACCACGTCTGCAGCATATTGGTCAGCCCCAATTCGAGCTCCAACTCCACTGCCACTCAGTTCATTTCCTACAAGGAGAGCACGCAAATTCCCAAATTCATCATCTGATTGAATTGCACGGGGAAGTTCTTATTTGGTATGCTTGGTGATCTGAATATTAACTATACTGATGTTGACAGTGTGTGTCAAAATTCGCATCTTCCTGACCAAATAGTACCCGAATAAAGCATCTCGAAGCACTGCCAAAATAATAAGCAACATTAAGGGACTATCAGAACATACCAAGCTCCCATCCATGAATTTTATAGCCCTTGCTCGCGGTGTAACGAATCAGTGAAGCTGCATTGGTGTAATCCCATGGCCCTCCCAAGGACCCATCCGGCAAAGGAACCCGGCCGTTCAGAGCATTCAGCCCGAACACAATCCTCGCGCTGCAATTGGGTAGCATCATCGGATTCTCACAACCCAGATAATTCAGAGGAAATGAAAACTTTTCTGCTCCAGAGACTGAAATTTACCCGGATTTTTGGAAGAAGGCGTTGAGCTCGTCCCACCTACGCAGGGGCAAGCAGCCCTGCGTGAAGCCGTGCATCTCCGTCTTGTTCTTGACGAACGGCGTGCACGACCGCCTGGCGTCGCCGGTGTCGTAGACCACCTTGTCCTGCAGCGAGCCGCCCAGCCGGAGCTTCAGCGGCGAAAACGCTAGAAAAAAAATTCACCGCATTGGTAAAGATGAGCTACTGCTACACAGGCGTGCCATGGCACTAAACCTCCAAGAAACGGCGGGTCGTCGCCTACCTCTGACGGCATTGAGCAAGATTTTGTTGGAAAGATCCTGCGCGAATGCAAAAAAAGCGTCAATTCCCCGCTTTCTTGGGTCACTGAAGAAAATTTGCGAGACGGAGCAAGAATTGTGGGGGAGGAGAAGCTGGTCACCAGGTTGAGCAGGGAGGCGCGGCCCCAGCTGCAGGTGCCGTAGTCGCACTTGTCGGGCGGCCACCAGTCCAGCGTCGCGCACACGAAGTCCTCGTCCGTCTCCGCAATGGCGTACCGCCCCTCCACGGCGGCGACCGCCGCGTCCCCTCCGCCACCGACCTCGCCGGCCGCCGCTCCCAGGCACAAGGACGCCAAGAACCAGAGGCTCCCAAGAAGACGCCCCAGCCGCAACCCGGCCGCGGCCATGCCAAGCAGAGCAGAGCAAGAAACAACAGGGCAAAAGGCAATGCCTCTACTGTAGCAGCACTGTAGCCTAGCCTAGTCCCCAGGCAAGGAGCAGGCGGGTGGGTGCAATGGCGCGCTGTGCCGGCCACCTAACGCCATGGCTAAATACTAAATGGCAAGAGGCCAGGACAAGGCATGGAGGGAGAGGAGGACAAGGGTGGTGGCCTGGTGGGGGCGGGGGCGCGCCGCGCTTGATCCCTTGATGGTCTGGTGGGGAGAGCTAGCTCGGATTCTGACACTCACAGTATGGAGTGCATGATACTTCACTGTTCGATTTGATCCGTGCTGTTCTCTCCTTTTTTTCCCTCCATCTTTGAGCTGCTGTTCCATGGATGACGCGGTAAGCTCGGCGGTTACGTCGGCACATTCGTTTTTTTCGTCAGCAGTTAGTGCTGTTTGGTTGCAGGGTAGTGAGGTATTGGCCCGTTCTTATTTTAATGTGGTCCTTGATTTTGGTTTTTTGAGAAGTTAAATTAAACAGACGAATTCTTTTAAGTAATTTCTCTTCTAATACCTTTTCAAGCTTAAAAATATATAGATTGTTCATGTCGCCATCTCCGTAGCGTGCCATCTCAAAAAATATAGCAAAAAACTATTGGTTGTAATCAAAATCTACCGCCCCCCAGTCTAAAAGACCAAGGCACTGCTCGATTGGGTTGAAAAATAGTGGCTTCTGTTTAAAATTGTACTGTAGCTGATAGAAATTGCACTATAGCCGAAGATGGTTTATTTGACGTAATTAAATTTTAAAAAATTTAAAAATAGAAAAAATATGTTAGTTCATTACGGATAACGCAGACGAATACGGGAAAAAAAGAACCGATAAAAAAACTCAAAAAATCAAAATTTTGAAAAAAAAAAAGACGAAATTTATAAATAATAAAAAACAAAAAATCAGAAATTTAAGTCGAAATGGACGGGACGCTAGACTTTCACGGAGGGAGGGAAGGGTGAGGTTTCTTTTTCTTTGCTGTAGCAGTGCGGAAAAGTAGTGATGGGTGGCGCAGCGGTGAGGACGAAGGGAGCAGTAACAAAAAGTTCAAGGAATCCACCGTGCTGTCCAGTTGTTGCATTGCATGCAAGATGGCATCTTTTATTCTTGGCTTTTTTTTATTTCTAGTGAGAAATCGACAAAAGGAAGAGTTTGCTCTTATTCGTATTGGAAATAAAGGCGTGTAAATAACAATGAAACCTAGGGGTTGCATGGGATAGGAGCAAGTCGTACCTATCCCTCAAGGCTTATACAAAGAGCTCTTTTAGATAAATAAATATGAGTCATTTAATCTTTGTAATCTTATAATTTAGATTAATAAATATTTAGTTATACTACCATTCATACCAGTAGTAATAGAATCTTTTAAAAAATAAAATTATAAATAATATAAAATTAATTTTCGTAACTTCGTGTGTCCGATTTGTGAGGCCAGGCCACGAAAATCAGTCATGGCCTTACTTCTACATTGATTTTTTGGCTAGCTCTGTTATTTTATTATTTCTGTACATACATTTGATCACAACGCTAGGATTGCACGTATGATCGTGCATACATGAACATGGACGTGTTCTTCTACAGCCAGAGTGCGCCGTCGCTCTTGAGCATGGGGACGAGCACGCCGGCGAGGTGCAGAGAGATGATCATGTTGGTGCCGCCTACGAGTTTGCTGCCAACGAACACCGCGGGCACGACCGGCGGCCCGTGGCCAAGCTTCCTGACGAGCTCCCTCCCCATCCATCTCCCTGCCCCCCGGGGGTCCTTTGTCCGGCTCGTACATGGCCGCGCTGACGCCGAGGTCACCGAGGAGGGACGTCAAGGCGCGGCACATGCAGCAGCTGCTCACCGTGAACACCACCACGCCTGCTCTGACGCCAGCTTCGTCACGTGGTCCATCGATTGCGCCCGGTGACCGCCGGTTCGCAGCTGTACCCATCCATCCATCATGTGCAATGTTGAGTACCGCTGTTCTCTACAACAATTTCCAACTATTATTTATCAAAAAAAATCCAACTATTAACCACCATAGGTTGAGCTAAACTGGTTTAATTCGTAGCACGTAGAGAATAAAGATGCAACTATGGTTTACATACAGATATTCATATAAAATAGTCTAAAATACTCTAAAAAACCAGGTTGAAAAATAAAAGTCTATAATACCCTTACAAATCAACAATAATATTTTCTAATACTATCTTTCTGCTACCAGTATGATATACTGGAAAATCCTATATTTTTCTAGGAAAATGGTCAGGACTTGAAGCATTCGCTGGAGAAAGACTATGGAGACCTTGAGCCGATCTTAGGATTCAAACTCGGGTGGACGGGGCACAACGGCACCAAATACCATTCGACCAAAGGCTAGACCCCTAAACCCTAAAAATGGAGCGCGGAGTTTTTGAGAAAATTTGCCGAACACTAGGTTTGCATACACGAGAGCTCTTGGCATGTGTAGTTCAGGGGTGTGCTGAGGCATGTCAAGCACATCGAGCTAAGATCCCATCACACCTTATTTCGACTTCGTTTGAAATGAAGGATTCTAATAGAAAATTTAGAGGAAATGTGTCGATTCCTGCAAAATGTATGTGTTTCAAACAGGACCTAAGGTCTGACTGAATAAACGGGTAATTCTGTCCCACGATTCAAACGAAATAGTCCCCTTTACTACGAGCATGTTCTTTTCGGCTGCAGCTTATAACTTTTGGCTAAAATTTTTGAATTTTAGCTGTTTGTGACAGAGATTACGGAGAGAGATACTCGCTTGTGATTTTTGTTAATACAGATGTTAAGCTTTCAACATGCACTACAATTAACTTGTAGATCCCGTCTTGAAAAAATATTCCATTTAAAAGTTAGGTACTGCAGTAAATGCTAAAAGCCGCTAGCTTTGGAGGAAAAGAACATGCCCTACAATCTACAAACAAGCTGTCACTTGGAATTTTCCGCAGCAATCTCCCGGGCAGGCCGGCCGTGGCCTGTGAGTTTTTGGCTGGTTTGGGAAGAGAAAAAGGTACCATGAGTCAATTTGGCCATCTGCTACAACTGCCGTCCAAAGTTGGATGAGAGCCAGGGCAGGCTGTAGTACACCACTCTCCACTGACCCTCTCTCTCTCTCTCTTTGCCATCCCCAATTGCCCATCCAAAAACGACCCAAGCTACATGGGACCTTTACAGCTTTGCTTTCCTTGTGGGCGCAAAAATGGCTCATCATAATGGGTGACAAGGGCTTGGTTGGCGATGGCTATTGGTGGCGCTAGCGGAGAAAGGACAAGGGGTTCGCACACTGAATAAACAAGTTTTTTTTTGCGCAAGGGCGAAATCTCCTGGTTTGAACAAACAAGATTTTTTGCGCAAATCTCCCTTGTACCGTCGCTTCTATTGGGGTGTGTTTGGTTGGGTGAATATGGACGGCCGGATCCCGGATGCACCGTATATTACGAAAAAATCGAGTGTTTGGTTGGGTGAATCTACTGTAGCAACCTGTATCCGCTCGTCCCTCATACGGTAGCGATCCGGACCGGAGTGAACCCATTTCGCCGGCCGGCGATCCGGGACCGACGGAGTCAAGAAAAGGGTGGGCTAGGGTTACCTCTCGCGCGCTCGGCGTCGGCAGCAGGTGATCTCCCTCTCCCTCTCCTCCCTCCTCCGGATCCGGCGAAGGCCTTCGGGAGGTGGCGCGGCGGCACCGGCGCACGCGGCCGACGCGGCGAGGCGCGACGCCCGTGGCTGGGAGGAGGCGGCGTAGGGGAGGCGCGTCGGTGGGGGCGACGCCGGAGGAGGAGGCGCAGAGGGAGTGGACGGCGGAGGCACCGAGTTGGGGTGGAGGCCGACGAATCGGTGGAGCGGCGCGGTGAACTGAGGCGCGGCGCTGGGGGCAGAGGAATCGGGAGGGGCGTGAGACCAGGGGAGAGAGGCGACCGGGGGTGAGGCAGATCAGGCGCGCGGCCGGCGAGGCAGCGCATGGCGCGCTGGCTGGGGAGCCGAGAGGAAGACATGGGGGGGAGGGGAGGAGAAGACCAGGGGTGGTGGCCGAACCAAGAAGAAAAGGGGCACCGGGCTGAAGAAATGAAGAAAAGTTGATTTTATTAATGTCTTTTGATTTAAAGTAAAGTTGCAAATATTTAGTCAAAACATGTGTTCATACCAAATAATTGCATGTCGCATTTTTCCCCTGATATACATCATCATATTGTCAAATACGTTCTTTTGAAGTTAAAAATTAATATGTCCCATCAGAATAAATTACTATTAGTTTCGCAAAAAGCTGAAAAACATGTGAAGGGGTAACCACACCACCTTTCACATTCGAGGGTCACTATACCCCACTATACACCAACCAAACATCTTCTCACCATCAGATCCGCTCATACAAACCTCATATACACCTACCAATCACAGACTCATTCACTTGTATCCACAGATACATCGAACCAAACACTCTTCTTTTTTAAAATACGGCCCTCCTCATCCAGCTTCCCCTCATCCAGGATATACGATCCCACTACCCAAAAGCAACCAAACACACCCTTGATACCTGACTACATAAACTTTCCACTCGAAAAAAGGCTCCATGTAAGAATCATGTGGTAGTTCAGTTTCAGTGGTTAAAGACTATCTGTCAGTGCAGGAAGCGTTGTTGTTGATTTCCACCGGAGAGCAAGCTTTGTATTTGTTGCATAATGCACAGAAAACAAGAGACACGAGTCTTTTACGTAAAAAATCTTTGTGAAAAAAATCACGGACGATCAAAGGCAAGTTACTATAATAAAGAGAGATTATAATAGAGTGCTTGCTCTTCCTACGGGCTACTGGAGTACATATATAGTGTGAGGGAAAAGAGTCCCACATAGAGAGAAAACCGAGTCGGTTGCTACAGATTGACACCACGTCTGATACAACCTGTGCATGCACCTGCCATGCTACGTCTGTCATGAGACGATGAAGTGTTCTACATGGACATGGTACGAATTCGGATCAACTTCAACAATCTTCACCTTGAACTGAATTCCCTCCGGTAGCCAAAAAATATGATAGACTCGTCCGATAAAATTATCATGTATACCTTGAACATCGAAAGTCCAAAGGACTAGTGAGTAATACAAACTAAGTCTGAGCATAGCTCAGACTTAGATGCAGGAACTGACTTTGTCAACATATCAGCTAGATTATCATGAGTACTTATCTTGTTGACTTTAATATCATTTTGAATAATGACACCTCAAATGTAGTGATACCTGATATCAATGTACTTTGTCCTCTCAGGGAACATTTGATCTTTTGTAAGGCAAATAGCATTTTGACTATTACAAAATATTGTAGTGCAAGACGTATTTTCACAAAGCTCAGTAAATAAACCTCTTAGCCAAATAGCTTCTTTGCAAGCTTCAGAAATAGCCATATCTCAGCTTCTGTAGTAGACAAGGCAACGGTAGCTTGCAAAGGCACACCCTCCAACAGTGAACACATAATCAATGAGAGATCTTTTATGTAAATCTCCAACAAAATCAGAATCCACATAATTAATGAGTCCATCTCTAGTCTTCCCAAATTGTAAACAAGCATTAGATGTGCCCTGTAAATATATGAAAATCCATTGAGCTGCTTTCCAATGCTTTTTTTTTCCAGAATTAGCCATGTATCTACTAACCAAACTTAATGATTGAAATAAATCAGGGTGAGAATATACCATGGCATATATAAGAAAACCAACTACGCTCGCATATGAAACTCTAGACATGTACTCAATTTCATCATTTGATTGTGGACATGACGCTGAAGAAAATCTGAAATGTGTAGCTATGGGAGTACTCAACTTACAGGTTTGGCCTTATGCATGTTCAAACAACGAAGAACTTTATTAATATATCCCTTTTGACTTAGATATAATTTGCCAAACTGTCTGTCTCTAATGATTGCCATACCAAGAATCTTCTTTGCTGTACCGAGATCTTTCATCTCAAATTCACTATTTAACTGTGCCTTTAACTTTGACATTTCAGCCTTGTCTTTTGTAGCAATCAACATATAGGAGCAAATAAATAACCGAACCATTAACAGTCTTCAAGTAAACACAACTATTATAATTAGATGTTTTAAAATTCTGAGATATCATAAAGGAGTCAAATCTCTTGTACCATTGTTTAGGTGATTGCTTCAAACCATAAAGAGATTTCTTCAATTTGCAAACAAAATTCTCCTTTCTTGGAATGACAAAATCTTCCGATTGCTTGATATTAATGTCTTCTTCTAATTCCTCATGTAAGAATGCGGTTTTCACATCCAATTGTTCAAGCTCATAATCATGCACAACCACAATGCTGAGTAAAGTGCGAATAGAACTATGCTTCACAACAAGGGAAAAGACATCTGTAAAATCAATACCTGGAATTTGGTTGTATCTTTTTGCAACTAGCCTTACTTTATACCTAACCTCTTTGGTTGATGAAACTTCTTTTTTCTTGAAGATCCATTTGTAGCGAATAAATTTCTTCTCAATTGGCAACTTGACCAGCTCCCAAGTGCCATTCTTGTCAAGAGATTCTATCTCATCATACATGGTAGTCATCCATCTTTTTGAATCACTAGAAGAGATAGCCTCTGAATAAGATGAAGGTTCTACAATACTTTCAATTTTTCTGTCATATTTAAACAATAAGCCACAACATTAACTTCTTCAATCAATATCTTAGGAGGCTGAATATTCTTCCTGTCTCTATCAGCTGTAATAGAACGATGTGTTGGCGGCTCAACAATAGGGGCTTCTGAAATATTTTTTTGTTGACTTCTGGTGTAGATCCTGAATCAATAACATGCTCCACCTACACGCTTGATTGCTTGTCAACAGGAACATCAATAGATGGCTTATCATGCAAAATAACAAACTCATCAAAAGTAACACTTTTACTATAACTATCTTTCCAGTTTTAGGATTCTACAATTTATATCCTTTCACACCAGTTTTATAACCAAAGAAAATGCACTTAACTGCTCTAAGCTCTAATTTACTGTTGTTAGCATGAACATAAGCAGGACAGCCAAATATTTTTAAGTTTGAATAATCTGCTAGAGAGTTAGACCATAGCACAATTGGAGTCTTCTTATCAATAGCCAAATTTGGTGACCGATTAATTAAATAATAGGCAGTGGAAGTGGTTTCAGCCCAATAACTCTTAAATAATCCAAAGTTTGACAACATGCAACGTACCTTCTCCATGATGGTTCTGTTCATGCATTCAGCCACACCATGTTATTGAGGAGAGCCTGAGACGGTATAATGTCTCACAATACACTCTGACTTGTATAAATCCTCTAATTCTCTAGAATAGAACTTCAAGCCATTGTCTGTATACAGCTTCTTGACATGCTTGCCAATTTATCTTTCAATCATAATCGTCCACTCCTTGAATGTTTTGAATACATCTGATTTATGATTGATAAAATATACCCAAACTTTTCTTGAGTAATCATCAATGATGTTCGACATGTAGCATGTACCACCAAGTAACAGAACGCATGATTCTTCCCACAAATCAGAGTGAACATAATCCAATACGCCTTTTGTAGAGTGAGTCGCAGTATTGAATTTCACCCTTTTTTGCTTGCCAAAGACACAATGTTCACAAAACTTCAACTTGTCGATGCTTTGACCATAATGAAATCCTTTTTTTGCATAATTCCATCATTCCAGCTTCACTCATATGCCTCAGACACATATGCCAAAGATTAGTAGCATCAGAATCAGATGATTTATTTGAGGCAACAGTAGCAATACCTGAAATTGTAGTGCCTCGCAGATGATATAAGTTGGCAGCCTTCATATCACCCTTCATCACAATAAGAGAACCTTTGGTGACTTTCAGAACTCTACCTACACCTGAATACTTGTACCCTTTAACATCAAGAGTACTCAACAAGATAAGATTTCTCTTCAAATTTGGAATATAACGAATATCTAACAAAGTTTTGATGGTACCATCAAATATGTTGATCTGGATAGAACTAATGCCTGCAATCTTACATGGTATATTATCACTCATCAACACTGATCCACTTGGCGTAGCTTCATTGGTAACGAACCACTCGTGGTTCAGGCTCATGTGGAAAGTACAGGCTGAATCAAGAATTCATTCATCACTGGTTTGGAATCACCAGCAAAGGCAACAAGAACATCTCCATCAGAACCTTCTTTAGTGACAACGATGGCTCTAGATTCATCATCTTGTTAATCCTTCTTGAAATTGTTATTTCTCTTCTTTTTTCTGCAACTTCCAACACTCGGATATATCATGGCCATCTTTCTTGCAATACCTGCATGACTTCTTATTCCTGGATTTAGATTTGCCTCTATATCTGCTTTTGCTTATGTCTTTTGAATTATCGTTTGCACCTTTCTCATATTGCTTGCCGCGGACAGACAAACCTTCTGCATACGTACTTAAACGTCCACCCAGAACCATAAGTTTCATCGTTTCATTAGCATACAGAGGTTCATAACTTTCACTAAGAGTAAGAGTATCTCGGTTATATAGAATAGTATCTCTAAAAGTAGAGTACGAACTAGACAGAGAGTATAGCAAAATAATACCTAAATCTTCATCATCATACTTTACCTTCATAGTTTTGAGGTCCGCAACAACTTCCTTAAAAGCTATCAGGTGGTTCAACAATGAGTCACCCTCCACCATCTTGTGGGAATAAATCTTCTGCTTCAGATGCATCTTGCTGGTCAAATCCTTATTCATGCAAATCTACTCCAGCTTCAGCCATAATGCGACTGCAGATGTCTCCTTCATATAACTCCTATAAAATATTATTTGATAGATGAAGATGAATTTGAGATAAAACCTTATGATCTTTACATTTCTTCTAATCAGCGGATAACGTGGATGACATCTTGTCGATCCTCAAAAGTGTATCATCCAAATTAAGCTGTGATAAAACAACTCGCATCTTGACTTGCCATAGAGAAAACCTCGTGTCGCGATCCAACTGCGGAAGATCATACTTCAGAGTCGCCATGTGGAAGAAATCTTTGCCTCTATCTCGGTCACGTGCACCTTGTATTTCTTTGATTGCTTTCTTTGGCGTCTTTCTCTTCCGCTCTTTCTTTTCTGTGTTCACGTGTCATTGGTGTTGTCGCTTTCATCGAGAGTTCTCTATCCTCCGCTGATGACTGGACCGAGGCAGCTGATGGCTTAGTGAAGCGATGACGCATGCAGACGAGGGATGAATCGACGCTGGCTTGAAACCGAGGAGACGACACACGCTACTGCTAGCTTTTGCTTTGGTCTTCGATCATGGCACTTTTCTTCTAGTGTGTGTTGTCGTGTTGCTCTTTTTCCTCTGTTGCCCCGATGCTTCTCTCAATGGTCGTGCAATGCGCCTTTTATCTTGCGCCGCTCACGGATCGAGACGAGGACAGAGACACGCCGTGCGATTTTGCCTCGGAGACAGCAACGTGAACTGCTTCAGATGCAACATGGATTGAGCAAATGCGCGAGATGCACGGACGGCGACGCGATGGATTTTTTTGATCTCTCAAACACTAATCTCCTATGCTCTGATACCATTTGTTGCAAATAACACACATAAAAATAGAGACAAGAGACACGAATCTTTTACGTGGAAAACCCTTTCGAGAAAAAATCACATACACTTAAAGGCAAATCACTATAATGAGAAGAGATTACAATGGAGCGCTTGCTCTTACTATGGGCTACTGAGGTACATATATAGTGTGAGGAAAAAGAGTCCCTCATGGAGAGGAAACTGAGTCTGTTGTTACAAATTGACACCACGTTTGATACAACCTGTGTATGTACCTGCCACACCATATTTGGTATAAGGCGATGAAGTATCATTTACGGATATGGTACAAAGTCGGATCAACTTTAACCGTGTTAAATTAATAACGATGAGCTGAGAAACAATTCTGAGCTTAAAAAAACAAATAAACATATCTTACCATCCAAGTTAGACCAAACCTAGTCGGTATGAACCCCCCCCCCCCCCTTCTCTCTCTTGTGTAGTTGTATCAAAAGGTAAAGGCTCCAAATATTCCTCTTTGATCTTTTGAGCAATATAGAATTGTTTAGCTAATCAGTTGGTGAAGCAAGTGGAACTAGGTGGAACAGACCAACGATGACGTGCAACTACTACAGCGGTTAGCCGTCCAGATACCACTTAAAGTAACGAATTTTAATAATAATAACTTATATAAGAGAGAGCAGATCCAATGTGTATTGATCAAGTATTTTTGCCACTGAAACTGAATTTTCTTTTTTTAAAAAATGATGATTTTGTATACCGGAAAGAAGCAATTATCATGCCCTTTCAGACTACGAGCGTCTGTCCCAGTTATTTGTTCCATGCTAATGGTTTTGTAAGATTGTTTTCATCAAGTGACAATGATAGATTGACTGATACAAAAGCCGAATGAGAAATGATCATGTGCTTGAAATAGCATCACAAATTGGCATTTAGTCAAGTTGGGGCACCACCATCTCAATTATTGATCTTTTCAAGATGTTTATTTCAGATAAAAAAACACAATTCGGTTTAAGGACTGAGGCAGCTCATAATTCTTGAAACTTCAAAGTTTCTTGAAAACATATTTGAACAATGGATACATGTTTGCCACCTTATATAAGAAGTCTCTGCTGGCTAAGATCCTATCATCTCTCTCTTTACCATTGTATTCTTCCAATAAGAGAGAGGCCTTTGCCGGCTAAGGTAAGCAACAGCAGATCGAGGCAATGATTGTCTTCCAATAAACACGGTGTATTTGGGATAATGCGCATGGCTAATTCCAATGCTGGTTGTCTTCGTCTGGCTGGCACCCTAATTTGTCTCTCATTTTGGTACTGGTACGCAGCTTCCAAGAGCATAACACCGTTCTTGGTTGGTCGGTTCCGAAGTATTGTTATGCTTAGCAAATTGATGGGCATATGGATTTTTTGCTTTCTAGCTATGGTCAAATTAAGAGTGTCTCCTCTGCTAAGCAATGAAAAGGAAAGAATATACCTTCTGTTTTTGTTTTTTGCATGTGACTTTGGGTTTTCAATACAAGAGACTTTTCAACAAAGATATTAGGGACGCGATTTACTGAAATGATTTAACGAAAAGGTCTGTGCAAAATGTAAACGTAAGCTGTACAAATGCTACCGCTATACAAAGTGGGGATTCCGCCCCAACGCATCCACGCCACACCACCACGCTCACGCACGTGGCGTGGCGAGAGAATCAGACTGACGGCCGAGGTGATTTCCTCAGGTTTTTGAAAATTACATAAAGGTCCTTTTTCCTCGCGAATAGGTCCCTGCAAGTTTTTTCCATTAAAAATTTTTGATGGCGCCATGGTTTCCAAATTACATATAGGTCCTTTGCTACCGCTATACAAAGTCGGGGATTCGGCCCCCAGCGCATCCACGTCCACACCTGCTCGCTGCGCTCACACGTGGCGTGAGAATCACAGACACTACTGAGAGGTGATTTCTCGTGTTTTAAAAATTACATAAAGGTCCTTTTCCTCGCGAATAGGTCCTCGTAAGTTTTTTCCATTAAAAATTTTTGATGGCGCCATGGTTTCGAAATTACATATAGGTCCTTATTTACTTACGCATGTGCCCTTACAAGTCCTCACTTTTTACAAAAAACCCTTTTATTTTTCCGAAATTACGCATTTGTCCCTGGTTTTTTTTACGAAGTTCCCTGCAAATTACCGTCTCTTTTACTTTTGTCCACACGGTAGCTAGCGCGCTGTGCGCCGCGCTTATATGGCTAGTATATACATTTCCAAACAGGAACCAAGCAGCCGTGCCGTCAAGCACCCCGCTCACCCACGCTCGAATCCAAGTGCCTACTGCCTACCCCCTTACGGTGAATGCTAGAGGGCCTAGCCTGTTCTTTTCTAAAGAAAAACAAGTTAAACATAATTGACTATTTACGGGTACAAACAGGCAGTATTCTGTTTCTGATTCTACAGTCCAAAGGAACGTGTTCGGAGTTCGGACAGCTCGTTGTTAAAATTAGCTACGTAAGCGCGGCATCACGCCGCGCTAACCACCGTGTGGACCAAAGTAAAAGAGACGATGATTTGTGAGACGTTTCTTAAAAAAAATTTGAGGACGCATGCGTAATTTCGAAAAAACCAAAGGGCTTTTTCGCAAAAAATCAAGGACCTGTACGTAACTAAATAAGGACCTATACATAATTTTGGAAACCGCGGGTTGCTATCAATGAAGTGGAGGGTGCTTTCTGGGAAAAAAAAACCTGGCAGGGACCTGTTTGCGAGAAGCAGGGACCTATTTGCGAGAACGGAGGCCCTCTACGCGATTTTGCAAAACACAGGGGCTTTCTTGCAAAAAAAATGACGCGGCACAGCTCGCCGGCCGGGGAGTCCCCCAACTTTAATATACGGTAGATGTAATTACCGAAAGTATAATTCATCCATAAATAGTTTATGTTTAAACATCCTATGCCTTTTATTGGCTCGGGTTTATGCTTTCAGAAGCCAAAATCAATGTGAACGTCTCAACTTCTATAAACCTCTTCTATTAACTATTACTATTTATCTGCCACTATTTTGCTACTATTCAACAATCACAGCTAAAAACCATCTGCAAAAGGCAATACGAACAGACCCATAATCTGTTCTATCTTCACAATTATTTTATGTCATGTGCCACTTCTCATAAAGCAGATCATTTCATGCAGTGGCAGATCTGGGTCTCAGGCTAGGTGGGCTATAGCATGAGGCCTAAGATCAAGGCCCATTAAAGCTTAGGATTTGAGGATGTGTTGTTCATTTACAGATTTGTTGTTTCTTTACAGATTCGGCTCAATATAGTCGGTCCAGTCTGAGGCTTGAGCTGAGGCTGGCTCGGCCTCTGATTTCCTACATATAGGTGGAGCAACCAGAAAAGATAAGAGCGACCCTTAAAATAGGGTAATACTAAATTGACACATTAGTTATAAAATGCGATCTTAAGTACCCAATCTCCATAATACTCTCTGTGCTCCCAAAGTACTGGACAAGTACATTACCCAAAGAAACGCATGAGAACACACTAATTAAAGGCTAGGGCGAACATGTCCTTTCAACAGACCGAGGCAAACCTCCATCCCAAGGTGCATGTCAGATTGTCAGGTGGACGGAAATTCGCAAAATCATGAGGCACTGAACGATAGCAATATATGAAAGAAAATTAGGAAATGTATTCATGAAGTATCTACTAGCAGAAAGAGCACATTGACAATGCCCAACTGATGTGTAGAGAAGCTAGACAGATATGTGGAGGGTTAGAAAGATGACTGTAGGATCCGGTAATCAAAGAGGGTGAATAATGTTTCTAAATTCAAATTTTTTAGATGATATTTTAAACTTTCACTCCACTAGTTTCCGGAAGCTAGGAAGATCATATTAGTTCAACAGCAAAGAATTTACCAAAGCGCGGAAGCAAAACAGAGTTCACTCTACAGGACTAGTCATATCGCTATGGAAGTAGCGGTTGGACCGGTCTGGAGCTAGCAATCTGACCGCCTAGGAGACCAGCCGCCAGTCTGATCGCTGGCATGGGGTGGTCTGACAGCTCCCCTGATCCAGATCTAAAAATCAACCCAAGCCAAAACCGAAAATGACACAAATCTCAAAATACAAATCTAAATAACTTGAGACTTTGCATACACTTTGTCAAGGATGTTAGAAACCTAATCCAGCTAAAGATTGCATAGATCTTGGCCAAAGACCAAAATCAGGCAAAACTCACAAACTTGAGAAATGACTTGCTCATGGGTTTGATATGACCAAGATGGTTCTAGATACATTCTCATATGTCACAATAAGCAAGATCATCCAAATATTCGAGACCAAAATACTAGGAACACGATTTCACTAGAAGGGATCCGAATCAAACCAAAGTAGGTAAACTCTAAAATCTTGTTGCAACTAGTCCGTAGATGGATGTCATGTGATCCTCATGAGGCATCTCTTCCTCCTACACATCCTTGGAATACAACAAGACCAAGAGAGAAGAGGGGGCAAAATATCAACCAAAACAAAAACAAAATCAATTAGATCAAGAACAAACCATGAAGGATGAATAAAATTGATCTATTGCAACTTGTAGATGTTTGATTTACATCCTAATATTAGACGTCACATCACAGACGATTACCCAAAACCATCAGTATTAAATACAATCACATACGATTTTAATTTAGAGATCGTATGTGTTGCTGCTAGTGATAAAAACCGTCTGTGAAGAGGTATTATCACAAACGGTTTATGATGAAAACCGTCTATGATACTTCATAGACAGTTTGTATTACAAACCATCTATGATAATTAAGTCATCACAGATGGTTTTTTTTTAGTAAAAACTATCTGTGATAATTTTACTATATTAATTGTGCGCAAACCGTCGACCTTCTGTTTTAAATTCCAGATCTAAACTACCACTTTGAATTGGAGGCGGGGCTTTGAGGAGGCCATTTGATGAAAGGAGACTATTTGGCAAGAGTGATTATAGATCCATTTATGTCTTGACTACATATGGTTAGTAATTTGTTCCTAATTGTATTAATATATATATATATATATATATATATATATATATATATATATATATATATATATATATATATATATATATATATATATATATATATATATATATATATATATATATATATATAGTGTGTGTGTAGGAAAAATACTTTTTACTCCCTGTGTAATTACACCCATCTCTAATATACCACCTAAATAAACTTGAAATACTCCTTTATCACTATAGGTATATTCATATACTAAATATAAGATACTCCAATGTAAACCATACGAAAAAATTGTAAGGGAGTCTATAGTTTTTAGCGTATTTTAGAAATACATTCATATACGCACATAAAAAGAAGTATGTCTAAAAAATGTACATACCACCTCTAAAAAATTATTCATACCACCTATATGGTCTTAAATACTCGTATACTACATGTACATACCCTTCGTTACACGAGATACTCCTTACATTGTGAGATACGACATAGGGTGTAATTACACCCGGGAGTAGAAAAGAGGTTTCCTGTGTGTGTGTGTTGGTGAAAGAAGAATTGAAAATAGTATGGTTTAGATTTAGCTTAATGTAGAAAGCAGATTATTTACATCTAGTATGGTTTAGGATTTAGTCAATTCATAGTATATTTCTACTTAATTCAATTTAATTAATTATTCTTGCTACATATAGTTATTTTATTACAAAACATGCGCAAAATCATCCATACAAAATGCCTTTGGAACCATCAAAGCAAAATCAGAATTAGACATCCAAAGACGAGGAAAATCAAGCAACTTACGAATAACAAAACCGAAAAGGAAATTACATGTATATTTGAGCTCCACGAGTATTTTATTGAAAGCTTATCTCGTCCTCTTTCTAACGGATCTGACCCATCTCAAAACTCCTTCCGAGCGCGCCACAATCTGCAAAACAGTCCACTGCTGTCTCTAATTCTGAAACGGACTGGTGTTGCACCAGCTCTACTTGGGCCTATGGGCCTTGTAACCCTAGGGGCGTGCGCCCACCCTCTAACCGCCACCCTTTGGTCGTCATCCTTATACATTGTCTCATGCGTGCTACACTTTAGGGGGTTTTGTTAGATTGAAGTTTAGCCTTTGCTATTTTATACATTGTCCTCTTGTTCGACGAGTGCAAGAGTGACATTGTTCTTTAGAACCCCACTTATCAATACAATTTCAATTCCTATTCGTAATTTTAGATTGCTTATTTATTTTGTTCTTGCGTGCTTCTTCGGTGTATACAGGAATTGATCTTCGTGATCAGGTCATCCGGGTATTTGTGCATAGTTGATAACGACTTGTCGAGCAGTTCAGCGATTACGTGATTTTGAGCCTTACGAGTTCATTGCTAAGATGGTGAGAGTTGAGCATCTACTATTAAGTTTACTTTCTCATCAAAAGATTAGGTTAGAACAGAACCCATGTGGTTCATTAGCACGCACGCCTCCTAAAATAATAGGGCCTCATCCCTCATTGTCCATGGGGAGTATGTCTCCCGCCCCGCCCCTGCGGGCGAAGTGCCATCCTGCTGCCGCGTATGGGTTAGCAGGCTGAAGGCCCAAATTTGTCGCCGCGAACGTGTTGGCGCGGCCCAAAACGGTGCGGCCGGGGGCGTTTACGCACAGCGCAGCGGCCCCAGGAAACGGTGCTCCTCCACCCACAAAACGTGACCGTGGGAAGGCCGTGAGCATGACATGGGCCGGCCGATGGCACAATCGGCGTGAGGTGATGGGCGCGCGGCGCGTGGCCACCAAAGGCGCACCAGCGGAGTGACGCGTCTGACGTCTGAGCTTGGCTCGTCTGCGAGAGCCTCTCGTCTGAACCGGAGCCCGATCGGCAGACACGGTGAGGATAGTAGTAGTAGTAGTAAATACACATTTTTAGTTGATTTCTTAGAGTTTGTGCGGTCTAATTTTTTAAAATTTGACTCTTAATAGATTTAAGATAAGCTATAGAAAAATTATATCATAAGAGATATTTTTATACTTTTCTCAATAGTGATTTATACAATTTATAAAGTATAGTGAATAGTAGATAAATGCTATCTACCTCTTCGTTTGTTTTGAGATTGGAGCTGCTTTTATTAGAGAGGAAAACATATAAACACTACTCTTATATTATTGGATTTACCGTTACAAATATTATTATAATATTATAATTTTTTTATATTTTAATGTAAAATTATAAAATATAGCAACTAAAATCGTATATCGAAGACGATAAAAATAAAAAAAATATTAAGTAAAAAAACCGAAGAAAGTAGCAACGAACCAAACGGGGGGCATCACACCACCGAGCTACCACAACGATCACGCACGGCACAACATGGCCGGCCACATCAGTACATCCAAAACCGGCCACATCAGTACATCCAAAACCGGCCATCTTCGCACGCAAATTCCTCTTCATTCTTCCACGGTTTGGCGCGCGGGCCACCGATCCACCATCCACCTCACGCTGCCCTCCAACCATCCAACAATCTCCCCTGGCTCCCCACGATCATGCTCACGTGCCAGCTTACTCACGCACGTCGCTCCACACAAGGTCACGTTCTTTTTTGTTTCTCATTAACTTTTTGCTTTTAATTCTTCTTAATAATAATAACAATTTATTAAATTAATAAGTTGTAGCTGAAAGGAAGAAGCCGCAGGTCAAACAGCCCGTGCGCCGCTACTAAAACCTCGCCTCGTGCCGTCGCGAGCGCTAGCTCCTCACCACAGCACACCACACCACCCCAGCCAACGTACGCGCGCGCGTACACCATCACCTGCGGCCGCGAGCGCGCGACATGGACTGGTACGCGTGGCTCTGCAAGGCGGGGCTCGACCCGGACCTGGCCGACGAGTACGCGCTCCTCTTCGAGAGCAACCAGCTCGGCGCCGCCGACGTCCGCCACCTCGACCACGACTTCCTCGCCAGCATGGGCGTCGCCGTCGCCAAGCACCGCCTCGAGATCCTCAAGCTCGCCAGGAAGGAGTCCTCCAGGGCGGCCTCCATCACCGTCCTGCCGTGGCGCGCCACCAGGCTGCTCGCCGCGGCCGTGCACCGGTCCGCGCAGTCGATGGCCGGGTACATCCGCTCGGTGGCGCGCCGGGACAGGGCGGCCGTCGCCGTCGCGCCGGGCCCGCCCCGGCCGCTGTGCCACCGTAGCGGCGGCAGGGGAGCGGCGCAGTGGAAGAGGAGCGCGTCGTCCGTGGCAAGGCGGAGCAGGAAGCTGGGTTTCCTGAAGCAAGAGAGCAGGCCGATGCTGACGAACAGAGGCGCCAAGAGGAACGGCGCGACGACGGACAAGGCCGCGGCAGCGGCCGCGATAGCGGGGTGCTTCGCGGGCCCGGAGACGTGCAGCAGCTACAACGATGCCGACGAGGATGACGAGGAGATGGACGGCGGCGAGGAGATGCCGTGGGAGTCCATGTTCCAGGATCTGAAGCCCACTTAGGCGAGCGAGCGCTAGCTGCATGCGTCGGTGTACATGCCATGCATGCAGAGAGAGAGAGAGAGAGAGAGAGAGAGAGAGAGAGAGACAAGTAGACGAGGTACGTACATCCATGGACCATGGTGGTCGCTACTCACCACTCACCAGTGGCTACCACTATGTTTGTAACTGTATATGTGCGTGTGAAAGAGCAAGAGCTTGTGTGTGTTTTACCAGTTACCACTGTTCTAATTAACTTCTGGGTTTGGCGTTGAAGATACGATAGCATTTTGATAATAATGGAGCTCGGCCGGTGCATGCATTATGCTTGCAGTGCCCACATACAACCGCGCATTGGTCCATCCATTTGCTTCAGTCTTATCTTGATTTTCAAGTTGGTATTCTATGCCCAATCATGCGCGTACACTGTAGCGCTTTGTTACGTAGTACTCCTACATGATATGAGTTGTACAGAGTACAGACATTAGTATTTTTAAGGAGTAAATGCAGCTGTGAAGGGCAAAGCTAACTCAGGACAATCGTATACAGAACATGCAGCAAGCATGTCCACATGCAAAACAAAACAAAACAGGCTGGGGGTGATGCCAAAATTAAGGATGGTTTTAGATCTGAACGATGCGGCATTGTGTTGATTGTCTCTTTTTTTTAGAAGAAAGGTACTGACAGTCTTTCCAGAATTCAAAAAGGTAACACGACGTTTTGTGCAGAGATATATAGATCTGTCGGCTTCAGTGCAGTTTAGCTGGCCAACCCTGCTTAAATCTGAACTACTGCCCGTTGAATTTAAGTTTCCAGTACGCTAGCTGATGTCGCGCTTGCCTTCGTCAGGAGGATTCTTGCCCGTTTCCCCTTGTCCTAGACCATCCAAACTTACAGGAAACGAAAATCAACACTCGACAGTGACATGAGACTCATTGATGGGTGGATAGGTGTAACCTGTAGGTCAATTTCGTGTGGTACATGGGCTGAAATGTTCCACATAGTTTGGATTCAGACTTCAGACTTGAGGTACAGATGCCTGAGGTAAGGTTCATGAAGGCTTTTATGGCGTACGAGTTTGGTTCATGGCCAATGAATAACATGCCAATGTGTGCCGAAATTTGGTGTTTCTACAAATTTTTTCAGCGATTTAGCTGCTCGCAAATTGGCCAACTTTTGGCCGAAATGAATTAGAATGCCAATGCGGAGGGAACCTTACCAAAAAAAAGAAAAAAAAGACAGCAAACCAATTAGATGCTAAATTTGGCCAACACCGCCGGGTTTTCCAAATTTCCGCAACCATAGGATTCAATTGCATGCTCATCAGTCAACCAGGTTACACGTCCTGAGAAGCTAGCTATGGTGAGCCGACCATGCCACTGAAACAATGGCCTGTGGCGATGCTCACTTACATGCCAATTGCATGCTCAGTTAACCAGGTTACTCGTTCCTCTTAGCCAACTCTGCAAAACCATTGTGTGATTTTCATTGTATCAAAGCACTGGGAAGGTCAACATTCAACATGGTTAGTTTTCTCAAAACATGAAAATCATCGAGATGGCACACAATTCTGGCCATAAGAATCTTATATAATTACTATTCTTCAAAAGTAGCAATTTCAATTATTACATCTTGGATTGTTGCTTCAGCCCATTAACCTAGTACTAGCAGAACCAGCATCTGGCACTAGCAACACAACAAAAATCATCCCTCTCATTCCTCGATATAGGCCGAACTATTCAAGAGTCTCAGACCCATAATAACAATATTTTTTTAGATTAAGGAATACTCGATATTTTTTTATATAGAGCACAAAAATAAAGGGGCGTGCTCATACTTTAAGTACAATAGATTACAGAATAAGCAAGTTCTTCGTCCTCGTACTACATTAAGGTAAACCGAGCATTATGTAAACCTGATCGACTTCCGTCAATGTGCAGAGCTCCCGGGCTGGCTGAAGGATCCACCTGCATAGAGCATCTGATATACTGGTCGAATTCTCACAGTCAGAACTATGCTCAGCAATGTACCCAAGCTAGCCATGCCAGCTAGAACACAGAATGTAAGTCTGAAACAATTAGGGCCATGGCATGCAATATCAGAGTCCATCGTTGTGGCGTGCTGTTTTTCCACTTCACTATCGTAAACATACCCTGCAAGACTATTAAACAAGAGTGCGCCAACTGGATTCCCCAATGAGATGAAATTAAATATCTTTCCGAAATGCTTCAACCCAAACAGCTCCGATGAAGTCGACACCATCACTGAGAATTGGGCACCATAACATATGCCAAGTAAAGCAACAGAGACATGAAGTGTGTCATGGCGACCCAATGCAAAGAGCAGGTATGTAATTATCATCACCACTTGGGCGCAAGTAATCAATACTGTCCGTGGAAGTGTCCTAGACCTGCAAAAGAAGCTTGGTAAACTAACTACAGAATGGCCATATCAAAATTGAAATTTAAACCAAGGCATTTCAACCATGCATCCAAACAAGAAAGTTGTTGATTAAATATTTATAGAGTTGGGTCTGAGTTACATTTCCTACTGTTTATGTTCTAAAAATGAGAATATTGCCAACTCATTATTTATTGGCTTAAAATTTGAAACTGGAATGGGGGCATTCAATAATTCGATCAGGGAAACAGTTGATTCATAATATATGGCAGGTATAACCCGTTTGTTTTTTTTAAAAAAAACTATTGGTAAGGTAGCTACCAGGTATTTCACAGTAGGCCAAAAGCTCCATAAAATTGACAGAACTATATAAGCCATCTGGTGGACTGGTAGATGAAAGATCCATTTTATAATATTATTAACTACTCATTCCAAAGAACAGATGCAATTGCGTAAAACATGTTATTCCTTTACCTGACAAGATACTCAGAAACAGCACCACCTCCTAAACGGCCAAAAAAGTTGCAGAAACTGAAGAGAGAGAGTGAGATAGTTGTGTCGACAACACCCGCTGCAATTCCAACTTGTGCTAGATTATTGAGAACAGTGACTCCAGATCCAACCCCAACAAAATATACTAAAAAGAGAAGCCAAAAATCTGCCTTCAGCAGTGCTTCACGAAACCTGAAGTCCTCTCCCCTTTTTGGTCTTCTTCTCTTCTGCTTCACAGCTCCTTCACCCTCGGCTAAGAGAATGTCGATATCTGTGGCATCATCATCTTCTAGATTACCAAGGTTTGATCCTGAGGAAGAAGGCAGAAATGGTTCTGTATGATCATGATCAGTGGTAGGAGAGCCGTCTGATGAATCCAACTGGCCTTTTCTTCGGTTACTTGGAAACAATGTCATTTTCAACGGTATTACAAGTGGCGCAAAAAGGAGAAGGATCATAATCGCAAGCAGAGAATAGTTCAAAGCATCAGCAAGAGTTACAACATGATCCAATATCGTGGCCACAACAAGATAAACCCCAAGAAGGACACTCGCGATTTGTGTGAACAGAAAATGGACTTGCTCTGAAGAATTCTCCACCAGAGAAGGCTCACAAGGCCGAACAAAGTACATCGTCAGAAGGCACACAGTAGGAACTCCCAGAGTTAGAAAAAGCAAAAGGTTTGCGGATGAATCATGAAGTACTCCAGTGTATATTTCGGTGTAGACAGCAGCGCTTAAGCCAGCGTACCCTTTAAGAATGCCAGCAACAACACCTCTGCTGAGTGGGAAGTTCCTCATGTTGGTTACCAAAACGGCAGTCCCCAACCATGCACCACCGTTTGCAGCAAGGCATAATGCAAACCAAATCTGTAATATGACAGTACGATTACTAGTCAATTTACACTATCCGATAAAAGTAAAGATTGCCACACAAGGAGCTAGCAAAGATTACCAAGAAAACCTCTCACCACCCAGATCCTGGGTGAAAATAAAACTCCTCAATACGTGCATATTGCCGGCAAATGAAGCCAAAGGCTGCATTTTTTTTTAACCCAAATGTGATCAAAACTTGTTTGCTAGTTTTTGGTATGTCAATCTCCTTCCGGTGTTTCCTTTTGTTTCCGGGATCTTAGAAAGGGACACTTGTTTACCGGGAACAGGTTCCTGTCTTATCTTTACTTCAGGAGATGTTACTTACCACCAAGCCAAAGTGACCACTTGGCACAAAAGAATGCCTTTCCCCTAAAATTACACTATGATACAGTAGAGCAATTCAAGTCCTTTTTCACAACCTAATACTAATGTATCCAATTGCAATTTTTTAACAAAAAGGGATCTTAAACAAATTGGCCTGAGAACCGATCAGGAAAGCAAGAGAATCGATGCGGAGAGCTCACCAGCCAGTAGGGAAGCGCCGGTGCAGCGCCGGAGACGGTGAGCCAGGCGGCGCCGTACCCGACGAGGCACACGGTTGCGCCTATGAGGAGGAGCAGCGCGGGGTGGAGCCGGTTGCAGAGGACCCCCGGGAGCAGCCCGAGGTTCTCCCCGACGTCGCAGGCGACCCCGAGCAGCGCGAGGCGGCGCTGGTCGGCGCCGAGCGCGACCTTGAGCGCGTGCGAGTAGAGCGCGAAGGTGGAGCTGGCGCCCCCCGCCACCTGCACCCACACCGCCGCCCCCAGCCCCAGCCACGGCGGCCGGCTCCCCGCCTTCACCGCCGCCCCGCGCATCTCAACCACTTCGTGCGCCCAAGCTGCCGCGGCGGGTTCTGGCGCCGGTATTGCGGGCAGAAGGGAAGAAAGCTCTGCGGATAGCGAGTTTGCGAGAGATTGCCTTTCCAAGGGGGTTTGGTTTGTGGTCACGAGTTAGGACAGCGTACGCGCGGCGCGGCGGGATCGCGCGAGTGTGCAAGGAAGGAGGAAGTGCTGGAAGGGAAGTGTAAAAACGGGAATTTTGGACACTATTGGACCCCTGTACATTAAAAATTCCGTTTTTTGCCCTTTGTGCAAAAAAATTCCAAAACTGGACCCCTCTCCACCGCGCGATCACCACCGCCGCCACCTGTCCCGGTCGTGCGGTCTGGTACCGCGACGATCGCAAGTTCGCCGGGTCGTGCGGTACTGCATCGCACGACTACGCTGCCGCCGCGCGCGCGCGCCGACCGCGACGCCTCCTCGCTCGATCGCGCGAATCACCGCTGGCGCGTGATTGAGGCCCCGACCGCACGACGCCCATTTTTGACCGCGCGGCCGTTGGCTCCAGCGCGACGCCTCGTTGCGACCGCGTGATTGACGTCGCGTCCCGTCCGTCACGAAAGCGGAAAGGCAAGGAATACAAAGCGCAGCGCATCGCTTTCTCCGTCCGCTCGCACACATGTCTTCCGCGCAGAAGGGCCCCTCTCCATGAGTGCCGAATGCACAATTAAAAGAACCTAACCTCGGCGCAAGGAGGGAGAAGAACTGCTGTCGGCGGCGTAAGCTCATTTGCGCGCTTGTGAAGATAGAGCGAGGGAGAAAGTGAAGGGAAGTGAGAGTAAAAACACGTTGATTTGAGTTGTTTTTGTTTGGAATCAACGGATTTTGCAAGTAGAAAAGTTGTAGATCGCGTCGTGAGCTTCAAGAAGAGGTAAGTCTTGTGCCCGCGAAACTAAATTTTTATGTATGTCATTAGTCCATAATTAGTCCATTAGCACAAACAATCGTTTGGTAATGTTATTGTATGTGAATGTTTGAGACGTCATGTCAATATTGTAGTGCAGATCTGTAGGTAAAAATGCACATACGATGAATGCTTTATTGTAGTGTAGATAATGTCGTATTTTATGTTGAAGTTATGTATTGTAATGTAGTTAGTTTTTGGTGAAGAAAAATGAGGAGCGAAAGCCGGAAGATTTGAGTTGTTTTCGTTTGGAATCAGCGGATTTGGCAAGTACAAAAGTTGTAGATCGTCTTGTGAGCTTCAAGAAGAGGTAAGTTTTGTGCCAGTGCAACTATCATTTTATGTATGTCATTAGGATTTAATTAAACAAACCATCTTTTGTTACTGTTATTTTATGTCAATCTTTTATACGCTGTGTATGTATAGCAAATCTTGCATATGTTAGGCATAATGTATTGTAGTGTATGTACTGTTTTCCTTTTTTGTGAACATACGTACTGTAAAGTAGTTTCAGTTAGGTGGAAAATACGAACTTGTAGTGTGTAGACGTTGAGAAAATACATATTTATGTTAGAGCAATTGTAGGTGATAACAATAGTACTGTGATTAGAAGCATATGATTAGTACGCTTAGGAAGAACTACATACAAATGCATGTAGGTGGTAAAAATAAATTAGAAATAAATTTGGTAGATTAGAATTAAAATATAATAGCAATATAGAAAGTTATAGTAGAGCTACATAAAGACTATATTAAGTTAAAGTTAGAAAAGATTGTAGTGTAAATAATGTGTAGGTGTTGAAAAAGTAAATATTTATGTTGGAGCATTTGTAGGTGGTACATTTGTAGTAGTTAGATTAGAGACAATTTGTATAATTAGTATGCTTAGTGAATGACTGTAGTATGAAGGTCATTTCATGGAAATAAAAATGATACGAATATTTCATTTGATGTATGGTACAATTTGAAAGTAAAATAGTTACAAATAAATCGTAGATTTAGGAATACAAACCATATATTAATCGAAACTGTTAATTAGATGGTACGATTGTTACGTGCTATGTACTAAAATGGTTGATTATGCACTTATGTTAGGTACGCAATGGCTGACATTGAACAATTGTTCGTGTTTTATGGGAGTGGCCTCGTACGTGATGGGCCGTATGGGGCGGACCTGTTAAATTGCGAGCGGACCGTGATCCGGGGCGCCATGAGCTTGTCTGAGCTACGGAGGTGTGTCCGTTCAGCGTTCGATCGACAGACCGCAAGGAATAAGTTACGGATCGAGGCAGTCTATGCCTCAATGGTGGATGATGGAAGGGAGAGCATATGGCAACTTCTGAAGGTGACCAATGATGCCTCATGGGCGAACTACATGGAGGTCGTGTGCAACCCCGATGCTTTGCGATATATGGGAGGCCAATGGTGTATGTCGAGTTCGTGGAGAGGCGTAATCATCACCATGGTTGGTTCGATTGCGGCCGGTGGAGATGTAGTGGCCGGCGGTCATGAAGACGCTTCGGGGAGAACATGTGGGCGAGGAAGTGGGTGATGAAGACGGCGAGGCGTGCGGAGAATTTCCAGCAACGAAGGTGTGGACGAGGTGGTGGGCCGCCGTATTGATCGTCATGAGTATCTGGGGACCAGTGGAAGAAGAGGCAGCGAGGAGGAGGAGGAGGTGGAAACAGCGCGCCGGAGAGGACGAGGATGGCGAAGGTGCAACTAGAGGGTGGTAGGTCGTGTTGTGACGACGGAAGGTGCGTGACGTGTCGCCCGTGATCGACGACATCGCAGCGGCACTCTAGTTACGCCACGGGGAGGAGGGAGAATGGGGGTTCAGCGAGGGTGCACTCTTTTTGGGGCAGTGCTTCCGTAATAAGAGTGTTGTCCAGCAGGCTATTGTTAGACATGCCGTCAACATAAGCCGGACGTATCGGGTCCACAAGTCAAAGCCGGACACGTACGTCGTGAAGTGTGTCGATGGGTCCTGTGGTGGCAAAGTCCGTGCACAACGGTACAAGGGCGTTGGCACGGAGTTGCGGATAACGGTGCTCCAAGATCACAATTGCGAGCTTGCGGGCCCAGTACATAGACACCGCAACATGACATCATCGTATCTCGCGGAGCTGGTCGCGCACCTTTGTCCAGGCGGATGTGTCAATTACTCCAAAGGTTCTAATGGCAGAAGTAGCGAACACGGCGGGCTACGAAGTGAGCTACAAGAAGGTTTGGTGGGCGAAGCAAAAGATGCTGCATCAAATGTATGGGACGTGAGAGGCGTGCGACGACCGGTCCCAAGAATGCTGCATCAAATTTCACAATCAAACCTGCACGTACATAAACAGCGGCGAGGGCTCATCCTACGGAGGGCCCGAATCGTTTCATTCTTGACAGGTGTTCGGGCCTTCCATCGAGCGATACAAGGGTTCGGTGGTGCCGTCCGGTGCTAACCGTAGATGGGACGTTCCTATCCGGCAAGTACAAGGGTACTATTCGACCGCGATTGCGGCCGATGCAAATGACCGCCACTCGATGGCATTTGCAATTGTGGAGAACGAGAATACAAATAGCTGGCTATGGTTCTTTTGCAATTTGAAGCATGTCGTAGTGCAAGAACGCCCTGAAGTGTGCCTTATCTCCGACCGCAATGCAGGCTTGCTGTCTGCGTTGCGGACGTTGCAGAATAGGACGCAGCCCCCCTTCCAGTGGACTGATGTGAAGAACCGCTGGTGCATGAGGCATATTGCAGCGAACTTCCATCGAAGGTTCCGTAGCAAGGACCTAATGAAGATGTTCAAGAAGCTATGCATGCAGAACCAAAAGCGGAAGTTCGACACCTTGCGGAGGCAGCTCGATCAGGAGGCTACGAAGCATGTGCATACAGAAGCAGGGGCCGTGGAGGGGGGATCCACAAGAGTCGGAGTATTCTCACAATGGGTTCAGGCCCATGCACCTGACTTGGAAATGTGGTTTTTGTTGCACGACACCGGTGGGGCAAGGTATGGGATCATGACAACCAACATGTCCGAAGTTTACAATGGTGTCTTGAAGGGCGTCAGATCCCTGCCGATCACGGCAATCGTGGCTGAGACTTGGAACCATACCATCGGGTACTTTGTGAATAGAGCCATGATGGCGCAGAAGCACCTTGAGGAAAACAAGCAATACTGAGGTCATGCGAGCCTTCATGGACGGGAAGATGGAGAAGGCTCGATGCCACATTGCTCACCCATTGATGGCTTAAGGAGGAAGTTTGAGGTCCGTCTAAGGCGTAAGTATGTCATGGGTCACATTAGAGGGCGCAGCGGTATGCACGATTGATGATGAAGCATCTTGCACTGCAACAAGCCCCGCTTCGCACAAGCCATGCTCCCATGTGTACACGGCTGCGCGCCAGTATGGAATCAGGCGTCGACACAAGACATCTCCAAGTACTACGACATGCAAGACTTGTATGCAACCCGGAGTGCAGAGTTCCATTCCTACGGGTAGACATGCACTCTGGGAATTATGGCGGGAGATAAAGTGGGTGCTCAACGATGCATCAAGCATGTCGGTCGTGGAAGACGACAAAGCCGTCGCATCCGCAACAACATGGATGAGAGCCAGCGAGGGGATCGTGTTCGGCGCCCGAAGTGTAGGCTATGCAAGACGATTGGCCACTCCTCGCCGGTGCCCAAACAGTAGGCATCAAGCAACGCCGTAGTACCAACCACAATCCATATGTAATGTATTATTCAGGAGGTGTACGCTGAATTGTTGGCTCGATGTAGCTATGTGTTGCACATTACCATGTTATGTATGTGTTCGCACATTCTATATGTTTCCTTGTCGTGTGGGTCATATTTGTGTGAACATTTTATGTATGTTTTGGTACATTCCGTACGTTTCCCTGTCATTACATTTGTTGTTAATTATGTTGTTATTTGTTGCACATTTTGTTATAATGTACACTAACTTGTTATCCTTATTTGGCAGGACATGGCGTTCGAGCTGCTAGACCCCCGTTGGGACGAGCACCACCGATGCCATGTGTGGTTGTCTGGAGACGCACACGGGCCTCCTTGCTTCGTCCTTAGGGGCCCCCGAGAGAACTGGCGTCTCGACCAGCGGTACATCCCACTACTGCGGGACACCGGTCTGCTGCCCATTGCCCGCATGTTGGATCTACCGCATGGGTTCCAGTATGATGCGCCACTGTTGTCCGTTCTCGTTGATCGATGGAGGCTGGAGACTCACACCTTTCACTTCCGGTGGGGAGATGACGGTTACTCGCAGACGCCACGATGATTACAGAGTCTACCGTCCGTGGTGCTTCTGTGGTGCCACCCCAAAGGCGCAGATTGGAAGGTCCGTCTCGGTCACCGGTTCGGTCATCGATCCGAGACAACGCAGCCGGGTGCCACATGGATGGCTTCGCCGCTACATGACCCGCCCCGCAGACGCAGATGAGGACGCGGCGGGCGCACTTCGCTGCATACCGCTATATCTGTTCGCACGTCTTGTTCCCTAGCACGACCGAGACTCGTGCGGCCTAGCTAAATACACTAGCGAGTCCTTGGCGGATGGTCGCCTGGTCGGCACCACAGATAGCCGGGATCGCGGTTCTTAGCTCCACATACCGAGGCTTGTGTGACGCCTCGCGGCATCGCGCCGCGCGAGCCGGTCCTAGCCGCTGCTACCTTCTCCTTCGATTGTGGTCATGGGAACACTTCCCGCTGGCGAGCCTTCCTTTGGTCGTGTTGTTGTGCACCCTTATGCCCTCATCCCGCGCTTATGCGGCCCGATCATGGCGACGATCTCGTTGATGCGCCCACAATGGGTACACGTTGGACGCATGGTCGCTTGAGGTGGGCGAGGAGAGACCGAGACGCGTGCGTACAGATTTCCACCGAGGTTCGAAGCCGCCGTTTGGCGGCGTGAGTCCGTGGCCATGGTCTCCACGGTTCATTGCGAACACGGCCCCACGGGTTGTCATCTCGGTCGCGGCGGATCACGGTACTTGATGACGACCGCCACTTGGTGTTCGTGACATCGCGTCGAGCCATACAAACCCACACCGAGTCATGAGACGCTTCGGTGTACCAAAGATGTCCTCCCATGGCAGACACCCTCTTGTGGATATCACCCACCGTATGTCACTACACCCCAAATTTAATTATGCATTAGTCTCAATGTCACTACCCTACTAATTGTTGTAATGTCTCAATGAACTTGCAGCAATCGAGGAGAGGCGAGCGACGAAGACGGAGAGCCACACAGCGGGTGTGGACAGACATGTGGTCTGACCATGCGGATACGATGGTTGTGGATGAGACACGGCCGGACGACCCCTCGACGTATAGGGCATACCTTGACTGGTACACTCCACGGACCCGCAGTAGGCTTACTACGGGAGGTGCCACATCCTACACTTCAGTCGCTCACGAGGCCGCTATACAGAAGGTCCGCACCGTCATCTAGCGGCACGGGTCGACCAGGCGGTACGAGATTACTATGTCGTTACGCAGTGCAGGATTACGTTTGAACTGATTGTTTGTTTCACTGCAGGTGGACCGGCTACATCATATCGACGACGAGGCTAATGAGGCTATACGACGTAGGAAGTCAAATATCGAATCTCGGTGGGTAGGTTATATCGCGCACATCGTGAACCGCAAGGGGTGTGATACGGGGCTTGAGTTGTGGTCGCCACCGAGATGACGTTGTTGCTACACGCGGTGGCAGACGTGGCCTGGGACCACCACCTCCCTCCGCGCCGCCGTCAGCACCACCATCAGCATGGCCATCGACGTCGCGTCCATCCCAGTCTGATAGTCAGCCCAGTCGCTCGGCCTCCATGCACTTCGGACCGGCGGTTCGACAATTGCCAACTATTTTTAATCGGCTTATTTACCATTTATGTCTAATGACATGTTCGTCTTGCAGCAATTGCGACAGGATAGCACGCTGCTACGGAGGGCGACGTCATCACGGAGGGTGACGGAGGAACGACCGCGCTCTCCAGGACGGGGGGGCCCACTCCAGACCCTCGCTCGGCCTTCACGCGCTTCGGCCCGGTGGTTTGACAATTGCCAACTATTTGTTCATGCACTTGTTTACCAATTATGTCTAACCACATGTTCGTCTTGCAGCAATTGCGACGGGATAGCACGTCGCAACGGGCATCGTCATCACGGAGGGCGAAGGACGAGCGACCGCGCTCTCCAGGCCGACGTGGGCCCACTCCAGAGGGCGATCCTGACTCGCCGGATGAACCAGAGGGGCCGATGCCCTCGTATGTCCCTACCGTGCAGACCAACCTAGATGATCGGGACAGGTGGTTTGGGCAGACCTATCAAGGCATGTCATCGCAGGAGTACATGCACGACTACCCGTCGACATCGTCATTTCAGCAGCCACATACCCCGGTATGCACTAACGTTCTAAGCTATACATATGAACAATTTTTGTACTTTCCATTGCCTAATTCAGTTGTACCATCTAAGCAAGACGTAGACACCTCCTCCGAATGGCTGAGCTCTATGATTTTTGTCCAGCCGTCGCAACTCTCCACAGAGTTGTACCCACCACCGCCTCGGCCACAGCCCTCGCGCTACGATCTTCGCGATGCACCATGCTCCCCTAGTAGGTTCACCTTCTCAGAGGATCATATGCGCCGTACGAGGCGGCGAGAAGGAGATGATGAATGAATTTTTTTAATTGTGCTTTTGTAATTTTTGTGATGTTTTTCAAGTGCTTGATGGTTTGATGTTCAAAGATGGTTTCCAGTATAAAAGGGTTGCTCTAAGTTCTTTGATTTACTAGGGCATACATCCAACAGAGAGATGACAACACGGGACAACCCACATAATAAGAAGGCATCAGGCAATGACAACACGAAACAACACATACATTGCACGTACCTGAAATGTAGCAAGTAGTACAACCACCAACACACCAACGAACACAACAACTAAAATACAACACAACCGTACATAAAACATTAACAAAAGAGCTTGACGACAACATAGCATAAAACATTGCCAACATACACGAGGAGAACCTTCAGCACTACAACTTTAGGATAACAATAAACACAAGAAACAAAATAGCACACAACATTAAATTTATCTTCCACTCTAGTGCTGCCGAAACGATGTCGCATCCGGACGGTCGCAACCCCACGACAACTCTCTCACGGCGAACAGTGTCTGTCCTATTTCCCATTTCATCCTCCCACACCCAGAAACGGCAACCAGCAGCTTCCTGCGATTCCATGACAAGACGATTTTTAAACATACCACCACGATGTGAATGAACTCGAAACAATCAGACTGACCGAGTGATGGGGGCACTTGTAGTAGTGTCGCCCAGGATTCGCGGCCGTCTGTGATGTCCTACGTCTAACCACCGTGTTGCAATTTGGGCACATCACCGTGGGTGCCCATGAAGACGTGCTGAGCTGACTCATTGCCTAGTCTGGGGGAGTGAGCACGAAAGAAAACTACAAAGATAGCGAACAACTAACTCAGGAGGTGACTGATAACATGGCAAGGGAGTATGTGTGGGATGGCTCCGTTTTATAGGCTGTGTGATAACAAGGCACGGGACTAGGTGAGGAATGGCCCCCTTTTATAGCCTGTGGAGGGCAGCCTCACGCACAAAGACCACAGAATAAGAAGGCATCAGGCAATGACAGCATGCTCAGTGCAGACACAAAACATGCCAGCTTTGCGCAGTGACCTCAGAAAAAGGGGCAGCTTTGCTCAGTGACATGACAAAAGAGGGCAGCTTTGCTGGGTTACACGAGAAAACGGGGCAGCTTTGCCCAGTGACATGACAAAACGGGGCAGCTTTGCCCAGTGACTTGACAAAACGGGCCAACTTTCCGCAGTGACATGACAAAAGAGGCCAGCTTTGCCCAGTGGGATGACAAAACGGGGCATCTTTGCTCAGTATTGCATTTTTTTGGTTTGTGATAACAACTCCACGAAGATAACAACCAATCCATCACATGCTTAACAACGTTGCACATTACATCGTTACGGAAAGAGGCCACAGAACATGAAGGTCCTAGAAAATGAAGGCGTCACGCACTTACAACACGAAACAACACATACATTGCACATACAGAATTTATGGAAAGTAGTACACCCAACATTTTAATTCAACGCATACATGAACTAAAATACGACACAACCATAACCCTCGTTACCTACATGCCAAACGAGCCTCGTGGCACCCACATGGAGAATTGTGAAGGGCGCCTCGGGCGTGGTGGTGTCGTCGTGGGAGTGGCATGCACATATGCAGCTCGGGTTCGCGCAGCAACATGTGGGATCATAAGAGCTTCCTATATTCACGACCTCCTCGTTGCCCCTCTCGCGTTGCATCTGTTCGCGGAGGTCGTTGTTCTCCTCAGTGAGGCTCTCCATTCGGTACTCCAAGTCCCATATTCGAGCCCATAATGTATCCACATAACGATCAACATACCGTTCATGAGGAGGGTCGATCCAGCGGGAGAAGTCGCATTTTGCCATCTGTAAAAAAAGGACGGTAAACTTCGCGGGTCCATAAGCAATACAAAAATGTAATATTACTAAATTGCACCCCGGAGCGTGAGCATCGGAAGAAACGTCGCCCGCCATCGTTCGGGGAATCCAAGATCCGACGACCGCATACTCATTGTGTCGCATTTCGCCACGCTGTTGAGCACGCCGACTTGGTATCAATCGATCGTGGACCGAACATATCCCTCCTTTCTAAGGGAATGTCGCCCTTCGTGACCCAAATCCCACCGGCCCTCGGCTTGACATGGTTTGTTCAAGCACGAAAGACAGGGTCCTTCTTTGTTCGACTGAACAATGTGCTGGGACCCCAACCGTGCTACTTATACCAAACGAGACAACTTGCTGCATTCACCTCAAACGAATAAAAGGACAGTTCTTCGCACAGACGTGACATAACGGGGCATCTTTGCTCTGAGAGATGACAGAACAGGTCTGCTTTCGCAGTGAAATGACAAAAGAGGCCAACTTTGCTCAGTGACATGACAACACGGGGCAGCTTTGCTCAAAGAGATGACAGAGGACAGCTTTTCGCAATGAAATGACAAAAGATGCCGGTTTTGCTCAGTGAGATGACAAAAGATGTCAGCTTTGCGCAGTGACATGATAAAACGGGGCAGCTTTGCTCAGTGACGTGCCAAAACGGGGCAGCTTTGCTCAGTGAGATGATAAAAGATGCCAGCTTTGCGCAGTGACATGATAAAACGGGGCAGCTTTGCTTAGAGATATGACAAAACGGGGCAGCTTTGCTCAGTGAGATGACAAAATATGTCAGCTTTGCGCAGTGACATGACGAAACGGCGCAGCTTTGCTCGATGGGATGACAAAAGATGCCACTTTGGGCGTGGATGATACTAAAGAGGCAGTGTGCTCGGTGACATGACAACAAGAGGTCACTTTGCTCGGTGAGATGACAAAGCAGGTAGCTTTGCTCGAGACATTACAAAGCGGGGCCTTTTCGGTGATATCGCAGCACTCCCATCTTTACTCATCGCTACGACCACGCGGACCAGCTTTAGACGTGCAGTAGAGACAAACGGCCCTATAAATTGGTATGCATTCCATTTCCCATGAACATTGCACATCCAAACCCCATACTACATCGCGCTTCCCTTACCCAACCGGGATGGACAAAGGCAAGAAGAAGCAATGGGACAAGATGGTGAAGGATTGGGAGGAGACCCGTGACATAACACGGTCACCGCGCCCGCGATGCCGCCGCGATGAGAAAATAAGGGCGATACAGCCCGGGTAGAACAAGCCCATCGTGCTACGATGAAAGGTCCCCAGAGCGCCGCGTAGCAACAACCCCATCCGGACGTCCCCACCGAGCGTTCGCCACAACTACCACTGAGGGGACACACCCCTTTGTTGGTGCGGGATGTGTGCAAGTTCTTCAAGTCTAAGCACCGCATCGCCTAGGTATGCGTTCTCGGGTTGCGCAAACTACTCCGATGACTACCCCAACCGCCGCTTTGACACCGCAACCTATTGGCGGCCAATGCGACCACATGCACCATTTTCCTACCTTTTCTCCTTCACAAGACGCACTAACAATATCTCCCATGTATTTACAGTCTCCGGAGCCCCTGTGTGGCTACCGCAAATGGATCGATCTTGAGATCCACCCTGAGGACCAATGGACCCTCGACTTCGAGGAGTGGAATGTCACAAAGGAGAAGGAGTTGCTGGAGGAGGAGCACCGCAAGCACGAGCACACCCTGCGTATACAGCGCGAGACGCAAGCTCATCTTGAAGTGTGCACGCGTAGGGGCGGGAGGCTCGCGAGATGGAGCGCGAGAAAGAGGAAATTGCGGCTAAGGCAAAAGAGGCCACGGAGGAGTTCAACGCCGAGCGGGCAAGGAAGGAAAGTGGCCTGGTCCACACAGAGGTCGTCTGAGCGAGTTGGGTGGGTTAGTCGCATATCATGCTATATGTTATGCATGTAATAAAAATCTACGCGACATGTTACTCCCAATCTGTATTATGAAGTTTAATATCTCGTATTTTCGCATTCCATGATTCACTTAGCACCTCATTTAACAATATTAACATAGCGGTCCTCACTGCATACCAATTCTCACTAACCTTCAAATATCACTTACCACTTTATGTATCGACTGTTCTACGGTCAATCTTTCCTAAAAAAATTTACCAAAATTTTTATGCATCTACAACTTACAATGAACATAATCTTTTATTACAACTTTATCTGATTTTTACCCAGTTTATAACTACAAAATTGCCAAAACTTAAAACAATCACGGAGATTGCAAACCCTTAAAACAAACCAAACCCTAAAAGTCACTTACCACTTTATATATCGATCGTTCTACGACAATCGTTCCTAAAAATTTACCATAATTTTTATGCATCTACAACGAGCCAATCAACATAAACTTGTTTTACAATTTTATCGATTTTTTCTGTTTCACAACTACAAAATTAACAAAACTTATAATCATTACAGTTCCTGCACTCATCCCCACGTGTTCAATATCACTTTCATTCATTTCGTCCAATTGTTCATATCACATTTGTGCTCAAAAAAATTTTCATTAAATTGCTTCTAATAAAACAACATACCATGATCGAAATTTGTTATTGTCACTTCAACATATTTTTCACGGTCAGCAATATATGAAAATCACAAATACACTAATCGTTACTTCACACAAATTTCGTTCGTACTCTACCAAACAATATTTTTAAATTTTCAAAATTGCACAAAAAATTACACAAGTATTACAGTGGACTCCACTTCAAATTCATATTTTTCCACTCATTTTATATACACACATTAATTTTTTTAATAATTACTTTATATATGCATAAATATATATATATACACAGTAAATATATATTTATTTTGGGTGGACAATTCTTCGGATTAGACAGGAGAGGGAATCGCGGTCGGCTGCACAAGACGCGGCGGCGGGCCGGACGCGCGCGGCCGAAGCGAAGCGGGGCGGAGTCGTCTGGCGAGGAGGCGATCGCGCGCTTTCGGGCGGACGGACGCTTGATCGCCGGGAGATCTCGCGCTCGGGCGCGTATGCAGGCCGGTCATGCGATGCAGTACCGCACGATCGGATGAACGATCTTGATCGTGCGGTACGCATCGCACGACCGTGATGTGGCGCGGTGGTGATCGCGCGATGGAGAGGGGTCCAGTTTTGGAATTTTTTTACACAGGGGGCCAAAAACAGAATTTTTGATGCATAAGGGTCCAACAGTGTCCAAAATTTTAAAAACGGCAGGCAGGGATTTGGAGAGACTCCGATCTCCCCCGATAACGACGGTCGACAGTATCGGCCGGGCTGGGCAAGATGCCGACCTCTCAGGATTTGGTGCGGGAAAAACCAGAGACTAACTGGGCCGGCGCGGCAAATGCACGGGCCGGCGCGGGGGAGGCTCATGGTGGGCCGGCGCTGGCGGCCGGAGACGGGGCTGGAAGATCCATATGTGCGATGGGCTGACCGAGTACTGTAATGATGAAGCGAGAATGCGAAGACGATGTGACGTAAATTATGGAGTCAGAGTCCCTACTCCCTACTCAGCGAATTAAACTACGGCAACTACATGAAAGTAACCAGTACTCGAGTTCAGTACTTCAGTAATGAGATCCACCAACTAGTTGGTTGCTCTGGCAAATGATTGCACTGTTTCTTCAGCTAATGATGATATATAGAGGCGATCACTGGTGCTCGAGATATGCCTTTTCATCTTTAAGATTTACTCATAATTTATTTCTTGCCAGATTTATAGAATCAAAATGGATGCAGACCTGATTAATGGTAACGGTAATGATAGCTTATCATATCAGCAAGAGTTGCATATATGTCTAAGAGATCAATGATACGTATGAGCATGATCCAGTGGCGGATCCAGGAAAATTTTTTGGAGGGGCTGAAATACATTCAGCTTGACCTCAGCCCCTTCTACATTATACATCTATGGCTAAAAGTTTAGGAGGGGCTCCAAGGGTCCGGTAGCGATAGGGGGGCTCGAGCCCCCCCTCCCCCCGCCCCACCGCTGGATCCGCCCCTGGTATGATCCTCTAGCAAACTGAAGTAGTATATATGTCTAAGTAAGGCACCTCTAGTCTAAATAATTTCGAACCGATTTTTAGTTCCTTTTTGTTCTGGGACGGATTAATTGACCAACTGTATAACAATTAACAAACGCAAGCTTATGATCATTGCAAATGGCCATCTTCAATATCTTAAACGGATAAGGCAGCTAATTTCGCGCCCACATGGAGGTAAACAAGAACCTAATTGGCTAATAAGGTCCCGCGCTAGCTCGACTGCCAGCACGCCTGATTCACGCTTCATGTATTGTAGCCATCCATTCGATCGATTGGAAAACACTCAAGTGGTAAAGATTCTTCAGCATCATGATCGATCTGCAGTGGAGCGGTTCAAGATCGAATCGGATCAATGTCCTTTCCAATCTGGTCTCTGCAGAGCAGAGGCCACATTTGATTCCAATCCCATGCATAGATCGCTCGGCCTGATCTGATGATTGACTATTGGGAGGACCACGAACAACGACTAGAGAGATAAATAGGAGCTAATATAATTAAAATCTTTTATAAATCTTTTTCTTAAAATAGAGTTCTCGCACTATAATGAGCTTAAGCCAAATTACTCACAAAGAAACCTTTAAAAAACCAAGTCAGATAGATTTGAACATATTCAGACAATCAGACCAAAGTGCAAAGGGCGGTTTGATTTGTTAGAAATTGGCCTATTTCCTTAATTCCAAAGCATGCATGGTTTAGTACCATATTGCTAAGGAAAGGTGAAGAAGACCGATTTATAAGGTGGAGTCATCATCACTCCTTGAATATAGATAGAGATGGTATGAGGAGGGTTCTGTCTAGTCACACGCGCGCGCATGCACGTGTGCGCGCGTATTCGCATATTATCGCGTGACTTGTGACTTGGCGTGCCACTTGGTAGACCAAGTCCATATTTTATTTTTGCTGAACCCTGCACCTCACTCTCTCTGTTTGAATGAGATTCAATCGTTTGAATTTGAGGCTTTACTGGGGTTTTGATGATAAACAGTTACTAGTGGATAAATGGCTGGTTGAATGTGTCAGTTACCAATGGGTAAATGATTGTTTTAATCATGTCAGTTATCAGTCTGTCTATATATGCCTGGAGACGTCCAGAGTGTAAAAAAGAGAATCTCACTGCCTCTATTTTCTTCTTCTCTGCGATTTTGTGCTCGAGTACTGTGCTGTCTGAACCTTGTCGACCTTTCTTCCCGGCGTACACCTGGAAAAAGGGAGAGCGGCTATCTCCGGACCGTTGCCGCAAAGAGTATCTGCACGGGGCGGCAATAAGGTTTCTGGGCAGCGCATCTGCGCGACTGCTCACTGCACTGCGACATCTACGATCTGCACTGCGTCAAGCCTGCGCGACTTCCTGTTCTTCATCAGGCTAACAAGTAAGTCGTTCACGCGCACGTACGACTTTGTTACGATATTTTTCTTGAATATATTCTAAAGTATGATGAGTAGCCTGCTGTTAGTAGTAAGTTTTGCATCACTAGTTTATTGTATTTGTCTCCTCATAAAATTTGGAATTAAAATATTGCCCACGTTTGTAACATGATTGGACTTGGGAGGTCTGACCGGCCTTTAGAGCGGATGAACCAATTCCTCATATCAGAACTGAAAATCAGCATGATTTCAAACATGAAAATCTATGTAATTTTTGTTCCATTAGTTTAAATCACTTGAAACTTTGCACGCACTTTCCCTAGGACGTAAGGAACTTATTTCAATCAAAAACTAAGAAGATTATTACCAAAGTTCTGACTTTTTTCTATTTGAAAAAAGGTTGCACAAAAATTAAGTAAAAGACAAGAACTTGAATCAAGGCTTGCTCGTGTGTAAAGGGTGTTCAATATGATCTTAGATCTAGTCCCACATGTCCTAACAAGTCTAACAAAAATAAGAACCCAAGACAAAACACTCAAGTCCAAAAACACGTTTTCTTGAATCAAAACTGGACATTCACAAGAACTTGCTATGGAAGATGCCTAAATGGATGTGATCTTGTTTCCAAAAGATATATCTATCACTTATATATTCTTGGCATAGAACAAGATGATAAAAGGGGATAAAGAAACACAAAAATCAAAATAAATCAAGATTTCAACACTTGAGCAAGTAGGAAAAAGACTTGGACAAATTTGATATCTGTTGATATTTAGAGATGAATATTTACAGCCAGTCTCTAGCTAACCACAAAGACTAGGGATGACAAAAAAAACTCAAGATACAGAGTTGTAACCCATCTCCCAAAGGTTCTCTCTAAGAATCTTAATCTTCTCAAGTTGGCTAGGCACAAGCTTCCCCAAAACTAGGCCCTAAACCAACACCTCTCCCTCCTTATATATGGATGCTCACAAGAAACTTAATCAACCCTCTAATTGGGTTTTATTTACTTATATAAGCTAACTCGTTAACCAAATACCATACCGGATTTTACAATCACACATGCACGCTTCTCAAAGTGCACATAACCATTAACTCCACTTAATATTTTCAGTACATCATTGACCTAAACAACCTCTATTACACCTTCTCGTGCCGTGGTTTGATCAAATCTTTAACTTTCTAGTTTGGGGCAAAAAGGTCATTTTGCCTCAAACCACCTTCTACGATGATTCACACTTTCTTTATCTTGAAGTAGCCCTTGCTTCAACTTCAACTTAATATGGCCCCAATAACTTGTCGCTAAATCTCTCATGTGTTCGGATCTCATGAAACTGTCCTCGTTTGTAAACGAGCTCAAGTCACTTGATGCACCACATGCCTCTCCATCCACCATGACGGCACCCAGTTTCCCTGACCACTCTAGATCTCAGCTCCTCTCTGAGCCTACTCCTGGTCCATCTTTTCGTTGCCCATCATGTCCATCATCGGTATCTCCCATTCTGGTTTCTTGTCTTCCCGGCTTGCAACCACTCTACTAGCCTCAGTCATCTTTATGTAGTACCTTGACCATTCTTCGCTAGGCTAGTCTCGATCTCTTGACCATTCTAGACCTAAGCTCTCCCAACTTAGTTTTGATTCTGTCTACCTCATCATGACCTAGGTTCAGAGTCCTACAATTAACAACAATAAGTAAACCATTACGTAGCACTGCACAATACACAAAATATCAATTGATGCAATTGATAATCTATGAACACTTACCTTCACCTCAAAGCTTCTCTGCATACTTTGGCACACAGTTTGTAGTGTATAATGACTAGCCGTCATATCTTCATACATTTAGACTCCCCCGAACCGTTTCTACCTGTATCGGCCTCATCACTCGACACCCTACATACACCCATTCGGCTCTTCACGATCCTTGTCATCTGTATGCTTTCTGCTTGAGCTACACAATCTCACATGGACTTACATGATCGCTCCAAACCTTAGCTCCTCTACCTAGTTCCGATCCATTGCCATTGATCGCTACGTTCTCCAAGCTACCTGCACATCCAAAGACTAAGCATTCATATCGAGCACAAGTTCCATGCACTCAATTTAAGTTAGTCAAATAAATACATCATGCAACACACCATAACCAAGCAATGACACCTATGTCGTACACACACTCAAACTATCCAATTTCAACTCTCATTGTACTCGAGCCGCAGCCACTGGTCTGAACGCTCTTCCCACACCAATCGGACCACTTCGGTTAGACTGCTCTTCCCATGCCAATCGGACCGCCCCAGTTAGACCGCTAGCTATTGATCAGTCTGATCGGCTACCCAGTATGACCGTATTTTCAATATTGATCACACCGGCCAACTCACCCCGGTCCGACTACCAACCATGGCTAGTCCGACCGCACGTGACCAACACCAAAACACGCACTCTGCAAAAAAAGTAGTTGTGAACTAGAAATCAATCACACCGCGATACCAGTTGGACCGCCAATCAAATTCTGGTCACACCGGACTGGCAGTCAGACTGCCATCCACAAGTCGGTCGGACCACTTTACTCAATCTGGTCTGACTGTAGCTATAAGTCAGTCTGACTAGCTAGGGTAGACAACAACTTCAAAATTGCAATTTCCAAAAATCAATCTCAAACTTCGACACCATTTGTATAATAGAATAAAATACTCATCACATAATATGGGGGTGATCTCCACATGTTCTCGCACTATTTTATCAATGCATCATTTGTTCATTATCACTATTAGTATCAGTGTACGTATCACTATCCTAGGCCCGTAGCTAGTACCAAATTTGGTAGAACTAGCTGTTTCTTGTCATCTTGTGTGCGAGTTTCATCAGAAGTTGGAAAACTCACTAGAACACAACACCTTTGTTGGGACATCTTACTTGTAAACTAGAGTCATTTTATTTCATCTTGAGGGCTCATAGAGTCATTTTTATAAAGTGTCCTAGGAGCGTCTCCCCATAGACCGTGTCAAGGAACATAGAGACACTTTGTTAAGTATATGTACAGGACATAAGATATTTCATAGAGATGTTAAATTGCATGTCTTTGCATGTAAAGACACTTTATTAGATACATTTACATCATGTCTCTACTGATATAAACACATGCTTTGTTGCGTGCCAAAAGACATAGAGATGCTTTTACAATATGTTTAATTCATGTTTGCACAATTATAACTATTTTGTAGAGACGTTATATGACACCTCTATAGATGTAGAGACATCTTTTTGTATGCTCTAACTATAAAAATATTTTATTTCAAATTTGGTTATTGCATTGTGCTAGGTACGGAGGCATATATTCATATTAAAGACATTAATCCATATATCTAATGTAGCCATTTCATATGTAGCATCATATTCTCATTGTCAACAAACTAGAAAATAGTGGAGCATGCAACGCACTCCATAGCAGCAATAGGTACTTATATTAATAGCAACTGGAGTTCACAAGGAAATCAAACATCGATATAAAAGGAAAAGAATAAATCTATGAAAGGAAAAGGGAATCAAACATCCATCTAAATAGTTGAAATCTATATATAGGTTTCTTCAAGCAAAAAAGAGTCACTAGCTCCCCCATCTTTACTGCATTCTCTTTATATTTCTCCACTATCCTACAAAATAAGTCAGTTGAAGAAGAATAAATTCACTGGATATAAGCCCTTTTGAAAAATGTGACAAACCAAGTTCATTTGAATAAATTCATTGGATATACCAAGTTGTCGTGTCTGGGTTGAAGTTGTATTCTAAGCTCTTTTAACCTAAAAGGCACAAGGGATTTACATGAATAACAGAGTATAAGATATCAGATATTGAAAAGTACTCAATGAGTTTGGGAAAATGGACTTACATGTGACCGAGACCAAGCAATAACAAAACCAATAGCATCTCTTACTGTATGGAATGTTTCATATGGTCTAGGTAAACTCTCATCTCCAATACTTGTAACAGCGTGAACAACAACTCCATAGTATTCTTCTCTAAGCATGTTTCCTCCAACCACACATGTTTTATCTTTACTTGCTAGACTTCCTTTGGCCACAATTTTATTTATGTTATGTGGATTCACCGAAAACAATAAGACTTCACTCTAATCCTATCATTTTAAGAAATAGAACATTGTTATCCATGAGCATGCAAGGGACTTTTTTATGAAAAGAACTAGACAAAACACATGCTGAATTTGGACTATGTTCTAGTAATTATATACTTATATTCTTTTAGGTCTATGTGGAAAACATAATTTAAATGATAGCATATGTGAATGCACAAATAAGATTGCTAATACTTCTTGTAAGAAACAATACAACCGCAAAGTGATTTTGATTCACATATAGCTTGCATGTACCTAGTTGATAACCTGCTCACGTGGTAAAGTTGATTCCGCAGAGTGTTGATTCGATAATCGGCCAATATCTGAACCTGGTGCCATCTACCGGAGGACTCCTAACTCTGTAAGTAGCTACGAATAGGGCTGTAAATGAGCCGAACTCGAGCGAGCTCACTGCCTCAAGCTTGAGTTTGTTAGAGAATCGAATCGAACTCGAACCGAGCCTCAGAATCACCCGAGCCTAGAGTTAGGCTCAAGCTTGGCTCATTTATCTTTCGAGCCGATCTCGAGTCGAACTTGAGACGAGCGAAACACGAGTAATTCACGAGTCTTTAGCTTTTTATCTACCATAAGCTTAGCCAACTGCAGTCTATCTTGTTCTTAGGCTTAAACCATTATCTTATTTATAAGCCCGGTGTGATTTGGACAATACAATTGATAAAAAAATTGAAATACATGTGTATACACTTTAAAGAGTCATGCTTAGCAATAATGAACGAGCCTACTTGAGCTTTTCGAGCTCGAGCTCGATAAGCTTGCGAGCTTTAGCTCAAGCTTGAGCTTGGCTCGTTTATAATTCGAGCCGAACTCGAGTCAAATCTAAGACGAATCGAACCCGAGTAGCTCACGAGTCTCGAGCTTTTTTTTCCTAGCTACGAAGCAGAACGGGGACACTGAAAAGCCAATCTGGTCGGCATCTCTTCAACTCTGGCTGTCCCCCCTGCGGAAGGAAACAAGGAAAACATGTGAAAAACGAAGGACGAGACATGGCTATAGCTTCGAATGGACATCAAGCGAGGGAACAACTCTCGACTTTTCATACCAAAACAACTCGAGAAATTGGGCATCGACCAAACTGTTCTTCTTTCCACGTTCTTATCGGCATCTCTTGTACCACTATTGCCACCAACTCTACTTTATTCGTCCATTTTTTAAACTGAACTGACTCATCCTATATTGATCACTACTCACTGGTATATATTACTACCATTGATCGGATTACCAAGCAACAACCAGCTGCACTTACGTAGTAGCAGTAGTGTTCGTGAAAGGCAGCAGTCACGTAGGAGCTACGTAGAACTAGCAATGGCCGCCTCCGATCATCAGGCCAGCGGCAACCGGCACGGCACTCCCCTGGTCTTCGACGAGCTCCGGTGGGTGGTGCAGATCCGGCACTCCCTCCAGGAGGACGCCGACGACGACGACAACGGCATCCCGGTATCCGTGTTCAACGTGCCCAAGCAGCTGCAGGTGCACAAGCCGGAGGCCTACGTCCCCCAGTTCATTGCCTTCGGCCCCTACCACCACTGGCGCCCCGAGCTGTACGATATGGAGCGCTACAAGCTTGCCGCCGCCCGCCGCGCGCAGAAGCACCTCTGCGCCGGCCTCAAGCTCGACCACCTCGTCGACCAGTTCGCGCGCCTCGAGCGCAAGGTCCGCGCGTACTACCACCGGTACCTCGACTTCAGCGGCGAGACGCTGGCGTGGATGATGGTCGTGGACGGCGCGTTCCTGCTCGAGTTCCTGCAGATTTACGCCGCCGCCGAGCCCGGGGGGGAGGACGGCGGCAAGGCGCTGCGGAGGGTGTCGTCGAGGATGGCGCACCTCGTCGACTTCGCCGGGAGGAAGTCGGCGCACAACCTCATCCTCCGCGACATGCTCATGCTCGAGAACCAGATCCCGCTCTTCCTCCTCCGCAAGATCCTCGAGCCTCAGTGCGCGTCGGCCGACGAGGCCGGCGAGTTGCTCGCGAGGATGGTGACCGGGTTCATGAAGGAGCTCTGCCCCTTCAAGATGATGGACAACTTCCCGGCGATCGACGTCGCCAAGCACGCGCACCTGCTCGAGCTGCTCTACTACCTGCTCGTGCCGAAGCCGGCGGAGGACTCGGCGGCAGAGGCCGATGCCAACGGCCACGAGGACAGCTACGACATCGAGGAGCAGCCGACAAACGGCGGCGGCGAGGTCGAGCAGAAGCCGTTGGCCGGCTGCGAGTACGTGAAGCAGCTGTTCGCCGCCGTGTGGGGCATCGTGTCGGGGCTCAAGAGCAGCCCGCTGCGCTACGTGACGAAGCCGATCGCGTTCGCGATCAAGGCGCCGTGGAAGATGCTCACCGTCGTGCCGGGGTTCTCGGCGATAAAGCACCCGGTGGAGTCCTTCTTCATGTCCGGCGACGGGAGCTCCCACGGACGCGACCGGACGTCCACGGCGGGCCACATGAGCCGCTCGCCGCTGATCGAGGAGATCATGGTGCCCTCGGTGTCCGAGCTGGTCAACGCCGGAGTCCAGTTCGCCCCGACCAACGGCGACCTGTCCACCGTGGCCTTCGACGCCAAGACAGTGACCTTCCACCTCCCAGTGGTGACCCTCGACTGCAACACGGAGGTGATGCTCCGGAACCTGGTGGCCTACGAGGCGTCGGCCGCGTCCGGCCCGCTGGTCCTCGCCCGGTACACGGAGCTGATGAACGGCATCATCGACACCGACGAGGACGTGACGCTGCTGCGGCAGCGCGGGGTGGTGCTGAACCGGATGAAGAGCGACAGCGAGGTGGCGAAGCTGTGGAACGGCATGAGTCGGTCGGTGCGGCTGACCAGGGTGGCTGCCATGGACAGGGCCATCGAGGACGTGAACCGCTACTACAACGGGCGGTGGCGCGTCAAGGCGAAGCGGTTCATGCGCAAGTACGTCTTCAGCTCGTGGCAACTGCTCACCTTCCTCGCCGCCATCATGATGCTGCTGCTCACCACGCTGCAGGCCTTCTGCTCCGTGTACACCTGCTCGCGGTGGTTCGGCGCCGTCACCGTCACCAAGGCGGAGTAGAGCCTCCCTTGATCCGGCTACTCGACATAATTTCATTTGCATGGCTTTGGTTTGGCTCCAAGAACAGTTTTTGGATACTGTTGCTGGGCATTTTGATTTTTTTTTTGTGTGTTCCGCTGCAAGTGAGTGGTTGTGAGATTAATTTATACTTGTACGTGCGTACCATTGGTTTGACAAAATGCTGTTGATGATATATATACTTGTATTATTCTGATGATTTTTTCATGAAAATTAATGGGACAGTATACCCTTCCTCTGTCCTCTTTTACTTGTTTTTTTTAACATCGACAAGGTCTTCACTATACATACATATTTAACAAGTACATTTTCTAAATGTTTGTAAAAATGATAAAAATGTAACAATCTGAAAGTACTTTTGTGGATAAATATACTAGTGTCATCACATGCTATAGAGGTAACTAAAGATGGTCAATCTTAAAAGAAAAGAGAGAGGCAAAAGTGACACATGCAGAAATTGTAAATGGTATGAGCAGCCTGAGGCAGCACTTGGTGGCGTGCGTCGTGCTTGCCGATAGCGCGCGCGAAACATGCTAAACTTCCAAATTCTCCAACGGTGCATGTAACTTAAAATAGTCCAAATTAAATGTCAAATCAGACATACAAAAAAGTCATCAAAGAACAGGAAAAATGAACTACTCTCACAAATTCATCCAATCGGATAACGTTTTACAGGCAATAATCGATTTGAAATTGGCAACACAAAAAATCAAAGAATCTTCACTAGCATGGACATTTGATCGAAAAAGAGCTGCAGCTAAGCTATCCCCTTGTGCCCCCACACGAGATTGTCACTTAACAAATTAACATAAATTTCCGCATGCTCCACATTGCATAATTTAGAGGAGATGATGCTCCTCATCAAATTGTCCACTGTAAAGTAGCAATAGCAAATTCACTAATTCCTGCTCAAAGGCGAATATTAATCAAGTGCAGTAACGCAGCTCACGCTGCTAAAAAAAATGCATCTTAATTGACAGCAAAGAATGGCATCCACTATAACACTGTTCACTTCACATCATATAACTATCAAACCGGTGCAGACGAACCCTTGCTCTAAACACCCCGATTTAGCTGATATGGCATCTCTGTTCACAAGTTTATGTTGATATGGTATCCTAATCGACAACAAAAAATAAAAATAGTAAGTAGTACATTTAGGACATATGGTCCCACATGGCATACGCATCTGCTTAGCACTCTCGTCAACAAAGTCAACAAATTAAAAAAATCCCTTGCCTTTCTTCCTCACTCGTGATGTGGTTGTCAATGTAGAAAAAACCACCCGGGAAATCATCCTTAGGTCCGCACCCAAACAGAGCCTAGGGGGAACTTGCTCTTAAGGGGGGAGGGATAAAAATGGACTTCTTCCCTTCTTTTATCTAATGCCTGAGTCGAGAATGACATGTACCATTACGGTGCCATGTCACGGGATGGGAACTTGTCTATTTTATATACTACATCAATCCCTTGCCTCATTAAGCATCAAGCCATCAACCACTCAAAAGGTCAAAATGTTAATCATCGCTAGCTTAGAAAAATATTGGGTTGTCTTTATTATAGAGAAAATTTCCGACTTGCCACTGAAAGTTAACCCGATTCCTTTTATGCCACCAGAAAAATATGTTTCCTTCCATACCACCGAGTTTCAATTTTGTACCATTTTGTGCCACTACCGTCACTTCTATTAGGTCCGATCCACAAAAGGCTGTTAGAGTTTTCTCGATATGCCCAACTTACCCCCTTGCTCCCACATGTCAGCGTATTATCCTTCTTCCTCCTCAAGCCTAGTGCGTCGTCTCCTTTCCCGTGCTCATGGTGTGCAGAAAACAAAGGTAGCAACTAGGGCATGACCAGCGGTAGTGCTACAGTGATAGGGATCTAGAGACGAGGTATGTGCGGCATGTTCTTGGACTTAACGATTCCATTTTTAGCGGTTTGGGGGTGAGGTGAATGAAGGAAATTGCTCAGAACGGTGTGGCGGCGGTGAACACCAGTGATCTTGGCTTCGATTAGTGGGTGCATGAGCACGGCATCGGTGTGTAGAGCTTGCTGGTGGTGCTTGGCTTGGGACGTGCTAAGGAGGGTTAGCAGCAGTGACAAGCCATGGAGTAGTGGTAAATTTGGAGGGCAGCGCTTGGCAACCTCAACAGTGGGAGGGGTGGCCCTAGGCGAGTGGATGTAGCCGACATGGGTGGAGGCGGGAAGTTGCCGCGTCATGACGATGTATTTCATGTGGTGGTGTTGCTCCTTGTTGCACGGCCTTGAGTCCCGCCGCCCCCACCCTTCTGTGCATCGGAGCCACTGCCCCTCTGTGTAGACTCGTCAGTGCCCTTCTGTTCATCAGAACCCACCCACCTTCAATCCCCGTTGTTGGGAATCCGACACCAGATTTGCACGCCCAAACTCTAACAAGTGCACTGTTGTCAGATGGTGAATGGTGCGCCTCCGATCAGTTCCTACGACTACGGTGGAGAAAAACAGAGGACTGGAAGAACTAAGTCGTAACGAGGCGGAGAATGTTTGGGGGCAATTTTTCTTCCTTTTCTTCACTCTCATGTTACACAAGGATTACAGGGTGTATATAGACACCAGGCCACACATGCCACTCACCCACCACAGCTCTTGCTACGCCGCTCAGCTCAGTCGCTCACGACTGCTACAGCTATTGACGACCACATCTTCGCACGACCACGCCGCTCAGCCGCTGCCCATGCCGCTTCGCTCAGCTGCCCATGTCTTTGCACGACCACACTGCTCAGCCGCTTACCCATGCCGCTTCGCTCAGCCGCCCACGACTGCTACAGCGACCAGCCCATGACGACCGCTACAATACCAGCCGTTTGCCCATACCGGGTAAGTAACCAACTAAGGACTTCCCGCGTCACCCATGACCACCCGTGCTGACACTGCTACCAACTGCTACAGTAGTCGACGCACGACCATGACTACTGGCTTCATCCTTGGCTTGCCTTCGATCGCTGCACTAGAGCTTCGATCACGGACACGCCAATGACTACGACTTTGATTGTTACGACTACACATAATGTGGTTGTAACCGACCACGCACACAGACATGACGTTGGTCATTACGACCACAAACAACGTTGTCGTAACAGACTATGCACACAGGCTTTGAGTCCTCTGAGTCCTACAGTACTCTTACGAGTATGTCGTCCACCATACCCCTCTGAGTATGACGACCAGGTACTCCTCCAAGTATGCACTGACGATTACCGACCATGACCCTCGACTACGACTGTCGACTATAGACCATCGACCACGATTGTCGACTATCAACCATGGCCATCGACTATCGACCACATACAAGCATCACGACCATGACGCTAGTCGTTATGACCACACACATCGTGGTCGTAACTGACTATTCACACAACGTGGTCGTGACCGACTACAGACAATGTGGTCATCACTGACCACAGACAACGTGGTCGTCTACGACCACACAACAACTCGAAGCTTCAACCACGGTGCATCATCTCAATGCTTCGACCATAGCTTCTGGGACTATTTCGACCACGCCTGAGTACCAATCGTGGACTGCTGGCCGGTCCTTCGACCGTGGCTTCGACCACGTTATTGACAAAGCCTTTCAACCATGTCTTCTCGCGTGTGGCTTCGATCGTCGCACCGACAACCAAGTACAAATCATCAAGATTAATTCCAATTCCCGTCACCGCCTTCGGAAAGAGAGAAGAGGATAGAGGGAAGTAAGGAGGCATCGTAGGGATGAGGGAGTGGGAGGTGAAGGGCGCACAGGGCTGAGGAAAGAGGAAGAAGAGAGCAAGAGACTATTGACGGAGAGCCATGAGAGAGGAGAGAGGGGATCAGGAGGGAGAAGGAGAAAGGAAGTGGAGGAAGACAAAGGTATATTTGTCATTTCGCAGCCCATTTAACAGCACACCAATAGAAGATGGACAGAAGTGGTATAAAAGAGAACAGAATGGAAACTCAGTGCAATAGAAGTAACCGCATTTTTTCAAGTGGCAAATATGGGATTGAGTTAACTCTGAGTGGTAAGGCAATTTTCCCTTTATTATACACCATCTGACCCAGACATAAAGTAGAGCTCTTGGAGAGGAAAACTGCGGCATATCCGGCAATGCTCAGCCATACGCGAGACTGACACCTGAAGCTGCGCGCAGTATGCTGGAGTAGGTACACAACTACACATTCGGCAGCACCATCGAGCAGGCCAAATTAGTGTAGAGTACTGACTAGACAATAATGATACCTCAAGTGAAACTTTGTCAAATCTACAGATGAAACTTGGAAGAATACCAATTCATGCAGTTGCAGTTTTTTTATTGTAACGTGGTCAGCAAGTTGCAGGTTCTTGATTAAAATGCTGTCAAGAAGTTAGTACATCAATGGTGTTTCTTCCCCTCTTCAACAAGGGGAAAAGGAAAAATAAATGAATTACATTTTGGATCTTACTATAGCAGTAGCAGGCTGTCTCATCAGGTAATGTGCTCACTAGTTAAGCACGGTTCATCTAAACAAAGAAGGGAAAAAAGAATGAAAAATACAAAAAAAAAAATCTGCTCAGTGGTGTCTAGGTTCATGGCCTCTTGGGCCATAGTAATCCTCATGGATCTCAGGCAGCCTGTGGCCTAATCTATCTTTCTCTTCAGAAATGGTTTTCTCCATTTCACCTAATGGTTCACCGTCAGTCTTCACTACTCCTTTCTCCCCTGATTTCTGTAATCAAAGAATGCACATTATTTAGCATCTGCAGAAAGAATCATTGCACAATCTGTACCAAAACTCTCAAAATGCCAAATCACAATCGCTTACATTGACTATCTGGTTGCTGAATGCTGCATGACTCTCTGCATCCAACCGAATGCCCTGAACCGTTGCCACCACCAGGAGCAGAACCAGGATAGCAGTAACCAATGGCAAGGAGGTCTTCATTTGATCTCTGTGTGAGAATCTTGGAGGAGTTCAGACGCAAGAGTACTTCAACTCAGATGGAATGGAACAGTGAGGAGCTATGGACTTTGTTGCTTGAACCATATGACCCAGAGATCATATATATACATCCTAGCTTCAGAACACCACCCTGGCCCATCCAGTGATTGGTGTACTCATGTCTGCAATGAAGGGGTTACATGAAGCACCAATGCATAATGTGGCCATAGTTTATGTTATCTTTGCCACACTTTAGAGAAGTATGTCTGCCCAAGATCAGGACCATGTTTAGGCTATTGGCACCTGGATTAGGTGCCAATGACATACTTGAAAGTACCGAATGGAATTAAGAATTTTGTCAAGTACTCTACTTGGTCTCAGGTATAATATACATCTGCTCCTAGAATGTTGTTGGCATGTCTCTCAAGAAATGTACAGGAGTGCGTATATTTGTTCGCGCATTCCTCCAAAAAGTGTGCACAAACTAGTTAAATTGGATTAGTTTACTGGTATGCGAAAAGGTTGGATTAGTTTATTATATACGTACATCCAACACTTGTCAGACGAAAAGGGTCAATGCCTGTGCAATTTGGCATTGTTCATCCTACTCTTATCAGACATTATTTTGCTCGTTTGTGTTCAGCTTCATATTAATGTATTTTGGGACCTGGAAGTGAATAATCATGAGACAATAACCACAGAAGATGAATCAATTGGCGACAAATTTCACTTGTATGTTACATGATCAAATTACAATTGCACTGCTAGGCATTGACAATTTTATTTACAAAGCGAAAGGGGGAAAGGTATGGTAAAGTGAGCCCGGACGCTCACAACTTCTTTCCCAGGCCTTGCCTAGTTCCAGCCGCTTAGAATTCCTCGCAATTGAGGGCTCATGTTTGTTGGTTTAATTACCAACAAGAATAATACCAGTGGTCTCAACAATGGGTAACAACTAATCAACAACAACGAGGTGCCGAGATGACTACATACAATTACAACTCGGCAATATGACATAGTACCTGATCGCAACACGAATGACGTTATTATTGGCTTCCCAGGAGTATCCTGAGGCTATTAAGCCCCTCAGCCGATATGCTGCGTGCCACCCTACCGGACTGGTTCACTCTGATCTGGGGGGCCTCAAGGTGGAAAGAAACTAACACTGTGGTTAAGTTGTCAGTGGCCCCTCGCCTTATTGCCTCCACGACGATTTCCTTGCAGCATAGTTTCACATCGTTGTGCTCTTGGAGACGCTTCCGTGCGAAGTCCACAGCGTTTTGGTTTGAGAAGACATCCCAGATTCCATCACTGCCAATTATCAAGAACTCATCATCCTTTGTCAGCGTGATCATCTTGAGTTCTGGTTCAGCACTCAAGGGACCTCCTGGATCACCGACTTCTTTCATGCCTTCAAGATGCCAGTCACCGAGTGCTCTAGTGACTCCTAACAAACCATTCAGGTAACCATCATCCACATAGCCACCTACTGATTCTATGCGCAGTTTTTCACTGACGCTGCAAGGCCTGTGGTCCATGGACATTTGGATTGCAGTGCCACACCGGGAAAGAACTGCCCTACAATCACCAGCATTAGCAACCAGAAGAGACCTGCACTACACATGATAATAGTTAGTATTGGTCATAAGGTTTGTCGACAAGTTCAGTGAAATTTACAGGTATCAAATAATAGCAAAAGGTTCAAAGCAAGAAATGAGATGACCTCTCATTGGAGAAGGTTTCACAATTTTATGCTTTTAGAATTATCTCTAGGGATAAATGAAGATATAAACTTCATATGCTTGTGACGAAGATTTAAAACATGCAGAATCCTCTAGTATACCATAGTTACAGAACAGGCATGGTACTTGCTCTATGCAACCCAAAAGTCAAACTGAATAGGCAAAAAAAAACCCTTGGTCTGGTGTCATGGAAAAAGGTCCAGCAGCCTTTGGAATATGGAGGTTTGGGTATTCATAATCTTGAAACTCTTGGTTGGGCTTTAAGAATTCGTTGGCTTTGGGCCCAGAAAACAGATCCTACTAGACCTTGGAATGGACTCCCTGTCCAAGTTCCAGGAAACGCCCAGGCTATGTTTTCTTTGGCTATGGAATCTTTGGTGGGAGATGGTGAGTCAACTTACTTCCGGATAGATCGCTGGCTTAATGGCAAGACCATGGCAGAATTGGCACCAAACTTGTTCAAGTTGATTCCTAAAAGAGTAATGAAACAACGAACAGTTGCTCAAGCACTTCAAAACAGAAGGTGGGTGGCTGATATTAAAGGAGCTTTGTCTGTACAGGTTCTTTGTGAATATTTGATGATCTGGAACTTGGTGGATAATCTTTCTCTTCTCCCTAATGTCCAAGATCAGCATCGCTGGAAGTTGACTCAATTAGGCATTTATAGTAGCAAATCAGCCTATGCTGCATTCTTCATAGGAACTATCAAGTTCTCCCCATGGATGAGGATCTGGAAGAGCTGGGCGCCGCTGAGATGCAAGTTTTTTATGTGGTTAGCCTTCAACAATCGGGTTTGGACTGCAGATCGTTTGGCAAAACGTGGATTGCCTCATCCAGATGTTTGCCCTTTTTGTGACCAATCTGGAGAGACTATCCAACATTTGCTCATCTCATGTGTCTTTACCCGGCAAGTGTGGTTCTTGATCCTGCAGTGTCTGAATCTGGACGCTGTCGCTCCCTTGCCAGCAGATGTTCACTTCTCTAGCTGGTGGAGGAAGGCTATGAGAGGAGTCCCTAAGGAGATACACAAAGGGTTGAATTTGCTCATCATTTTAGTATCCTGGGAGGTTTGGAAACACCGAAATTTGTGCGTGTTTGAAGGAGCGACACCTAACAGTATTTTGCTTCTTCAAACCGTGGGAGAGGAATGTGCTGCGTGGTGCATGGCCGGTGCTTCTAAACTCAATGAGCTACTCATGAGATCGCTGCCCCAAGGTGCTTAGGCTCTAGGGATCCTTGGTCTTGTTCTGGTCATGTCTTTTTTTGCTCCAGCCCATGGAGTTCTTAGTGGTTTTTGTGTTTGGGGTGTGTGGGAGGTGGCCCTTCTTGAGTTGGGTTTTGTTGACTCGACTCTTTGTACACTTTGTACTTTTCTCTCTTAATGAAATGACACGCAGCTCTCCTGCGTCGTTCGAGAAAAAAAACCCTAGAAAGTTGAAACTAGAATGAATTCCGGTGTCAGTTGTATATGATGCATTTTCACTGTATGTCCAAATGAAAAACATCCCTGTTTCCCATTCCATTTTATAATGCTGAATAATGAAGTTTTCTGAGGAAACCAAGTCTATTACAGGAATCATAGCTCATGGTATTGTGACCGACTCAAATAAAGATGCTATTTAAAGATGGCGAAACACAGTTCTGTGTCAGAAAAGTACCTTCCAAAAATCATTGCTGTAAGTGCCGTTGTGCCGGAAGACAATGCTCTGTGGTGGGAGCATGTTTCAGCAAACTGACTATCAGTTTGCACAAAGGATCTCCTTACTACTTTCTCAAGCTCAAGAGGAAAATCAGCATCTTCGACAATGACCCTTGGTAAATTATCACGAACAAAATGGGCAGCATCTTTTCCACCATGCCCATCGAAGACCTAATAATTGAAATGGAGAAAAATTTACATTACAGAAACATATTATTTTCATGATTCATACAAATGCAGAATAGCTAAAATGTGAACCAATGTCACTACACTTCCTTAATACATACTGTTAAATAAAAATTGAACTCCACAAGTGCTACAGTAGATTCATTATACTTAGCGCTCTGCTATGAGTAGTTGTGCACAACATTTTGTACATGAACTATATGCCAAATTATATTGGACGTTGGCACTGCAGAATGCAGATCAAGGTTAGTAGGCATGGATCTAAGACAGGATTGTGTGGATAGTTTTTGAGGATGCAGGTTATGTGTTTGTACACATTTTATACAAGTTTGTTAGTACATGAAGTACTCCCATTATACTTGAATAATTTACCAAGAGAACAAAATTGTATACTTCACAGATAAGCAGGCTCGTTTGGCAATTGGAAAAATCCATGTAGCTTGTTATCTTCTGGTATTGCACTGCTTCTATGGTCATATGATAAAGTAGAGCAGTAAACCCCCTCCATGTTCTACTACTAGATGTATCATGCAATCCAGATCAAATCTGCCATGAATTTCTCCTTCCTCTATGGGGCATTCTACTCTCTCTAAAACTGTCAGTTATACACTAACTGTAATTATTCAAATCAGGAAATACTAAAAAGAGTAAGCAAGTACTTACCCCGTAAAAGGAAATAACTTCATCATCCACTGATGGACAACCAAAGGTTTTAGCTAGGTCAGCTATGCACACATGGGTATCTTCCATGTATTGACGACTTCCAATATCTGACCAGTCCCCTGATCGAATAATTGGAACAAAATTGCCAAACTTGTTTTGCTTGAAATCAGCAGTTGTTGTGTTCTCACAAACACCCTCCATCTGTGTGTTCAAAGAAAAGGATTAGTGCATGGTATGAAGATAAGGAATGCAATAACAATACATTTGAAACACCCCACCATTTAGTACCACATTGCCAATTTACATTGAGTTCCACTAGCATATAATGTCTGTTGATCTAAATCGTAGCACTTCCTAATTAATCCTTTTGGGTGAAGCAAAGACAAAAGCCCAAGTGAGGTACTACACATACATGCCTACCCCATGGGTGGGGTGGGCTTTTAGTGAATTTTGGGCTATAGGGTGTTATAGATAGTATCAGAACATCAACCCTCGTTGCACAGGCCACATGTACGTGTGACCCTGGAGTGGCACACGGCACAGGTCGTGTAGCAAAAGGTGTTTCTGGGCATTTCACGCTGTTGAGGGTGGTAGCCCATTAAAGGGAGGGGGATGTAACACCCCGCACTTTAGTACCATATTGCCAATTTATTTCCACTAGCATATAATGGTTGTTGGCCTAAATCGTAGCACTTCTGGGTTAACCCTTTTGAGCAAAGCGAGGACGAAAGCCCAAGTAAGGTGCTACGCATGCACGTCCACCCTGTGGGTGGGCTGGGCTTTTAGCGAATTTTGGGCCGTAGGGTGTTACAACATTCATGCCATAAATTAATAGGAAACGACTCCGGTGAGAAAAAAAATGTAGCAATGCTTTGCTTTTACTAACTTTTTTTTTATGAAAAAAGTGTGATAATCCAAACCACATGAGATGAGCAAGCAACTTGACAATAACTAGCATTAGCTAATTTGCACAGAACATCCTATTATTAACAGAGAACTGCAATACTCAATACATTATGAATTCTGTATTTGAAATGTGCCAATCATATCTACTTTAGTGCTAACACTCTTTCAATAACTCAAAAGTTACTGCCAGATAGGAAGTAGAAATAAGTTGTAGTAACCCATCTAGTTTAACTAACATATATTCAACTTAGTAGGATCAATAAATGTTGCAAGCAACCAATTGACTGTTTCTACTCAAAATGTAACACGAGATAAACAGACTAGGTATGACCACTTGGGGCAACATGACAAGACAAAGAAAAGATCTAGCTGTTGCTGTCTGCTGATTGAATAAACAGAACCTACAGATAAATAGATAAATCTTCCGAAATTACATTCTTCATCACTATTCCATGGCACAAATTAATGCTGGCAACCACCGTTACGGAGCTAAAAGGACAAGACAACCATGATAGCAACAATATAATCCAACTTGTTAGGAAATTGACGAGACAAAGAACCTAGAAGTTCCTATCACTGATATAATACCAAGCGCTTCAAAGTTAGTAATCAAATGGATAACTCCAGGAAAAAACATGTCCACTCAGAACAGCATTAAAACCACGTTTTTTCACTTCAGTCTTCGAGGGAAATCAAGCACCATGTGCGCCTTGCAAGTACTAATTCTTTTTCCCGCTCCAAGGGAAGCACTGTTCTTCCCCGCTCGGTAGGTACAACAGTCTGAAATTAGTACCTCACTGTCACAGTACATCTCATCACAATGCGAGCAAGCAAAAGATTGGATACTGCGACTATGTTCAGTACAATTTCAGAGTACTGACGAACAATGCAACGCATAGACAAACAACAACCTGTCACCACTCACCAGAAAACTCCTACCGAACATCACAACTATTATGCAAATTACTTTACTCCGTCTTGTTGAATCATTCAAAGCATCTTCTGTTCCACACCTTCACTAGCAATAATTAACGAAAAAACCACCCAGTTTCTTCCAGATTTCAGGGACACACCAGAGGCGTGTGCACAAAGCAAACACAACATGGTTGCTTCCCTCTCAATCCATCCTCCATTCCATGATGAAATAAAAACTCAAATGAACCAACACAAAAGCATCAAACAGTTCACAAACACACCGAAAGATTCATCTAAGGGACCGAAGAACTGCCCCCAAAGTCGAATCTTTCTGCAAAGAGGGAGCGAGAAGTCGGTACCCACATGAGGCGAGGGGAACTCGTCGGGTTTCTCGTCCCCGGCGTCTCCAAAATCGAGCCTTTCCGCGTCCTCCAGCTCCTCCACGCACATGGCGGCGCCGGACAGGCCTGCCTCCGGCGTTCTTGGCACGGAGCTAGCACAACAGGTGCTCTGCTGGTAGGAAGAACACAAACACGAGGGCAAAAAGGGAGGAGAAAGATGCAAACCGAGTTAGGAGGGAGAAGAATAATAGTAGTAGGAGGGGAGATAGAGAGAGAGAGGGGAATCCAAGGAGAGAAGGTTCTTCGGGAATATCTGTGGAGAAAAATCCTTCGGGAAAAGGGTAGTGTGGGCGAGGCCAAAGGGAAGGGAAGCTTGAGGTTGTTATTTGTTGGAGCTTTTTTTTATGGAGAGTGGGGGCAACGAGGAGAGAGAAACCGAGGGAGGGGGGGGGGGGAGTATTTAAGGAGGAAGAAAGGCACGTGGTGCACAAGCGTCAGATCTGACGTGTTTGGGCTTGGGCCTTTCCGGCTTTTCGGTGTGGATTTTGTTCTATAAATTTTATTTTCTACTTGTCTGTATAATGACTTAAATACTCTTGAGAGGGATATTTGGGTGTAATAACACAATTATAAAATACTCCATATGTGAATATATATAAAGCTGTCATGGGCATGGGGAAGACCCCAAACCATCGTTCACCTAACATCTCCACTACCACTCCATACTGTTTGGTCTGTAACCACAACAATCACCTTTGCACATAATCGTACGCTTCGCCCTAACAGTAATCACTAGAAATCTTTATTCCTGGATTTCAGTGGATTTACAAAGCGCCCTCACAAGCATCCATAAAAGCCTTCTCAATGAAAACCCTAAAATAAGTCTCTCTTAGAACCTGCACAAAACTCTCTAAAACCACACATTAACCCATAGCCTCTCGGTCAAACATTCCAATAAAACAAAATATTAATTATTTATCATCAACAAAATTCATGAACATTACATAGTCTAACATTTGCAAACCTCTCGGTCATCTGACCCAAACAGATGCTTGGCTCACTTGATCTCTAGATTGTATTTGTACACCAACAAATTTCATAAGAACTCAGGCCACACCATGCAGTCTAAGATGACCCATGTCATATCAGTAGAGAGGACAATAGACCTATTCTTTTTTGCTGAAGTTTATAGGTTTTGGTTATGACTTGTGGCTTTTGAGCTGTTCGTACGAGAGATTACAAAGTAACAGAAACTCATGTGCTGTTTTTGCTGATATAAATAAAATCGGTACAGTATATATTACAATTAACTAGTAAACCTTATTTTAAAAAGATACCTCGTTTAAAAGCTAATTACTATAAAAAAGTTAAAAATCAACTTTTAAAAAACTAAAAAGAACAGACTCAATGTCAGACATATTGTACTACCAATGGCTACTTCCACGACCATAACGTATTTTATTTCCTACGAGCGAGCTGCACGTTTAGAAAAGTGAGCTTCCAAGTTTAAGTGCTTTGCAACTCCTACATGCAGTTGTGGATTCGAAGGGTTACAATTTGCTCATAAGAACATCGGTACCTATGTGAGAACAAGTGGATTCTAGTTATCTTCTCACTAAAGTACCCAACCTTTACTTTTGCTGAACTTGCAGATTCTTTTTTACGGATAATCTATTTTTTATTCAAAATTACAGAAATATACCTACGAAATTTTTTTACAAAAATAGACTCCAATCGCCCAATGATTGAGCGACTGGAGCCTTTTGCCCAACCCAGCAGCGACAACTAGAAAATCTCCCAACCGTTGGGCGATTAATTGCAGTCGCTCCACCGTTGGGCGACTTTTATGCAGTCACCCAATGATTGAGCGACTGCACTCAGATCCCCCGTGAATGTTTTAAATTTTTTCAATTTTGTAGTTTTAAATTGGTAAAAAATTTGCTGTAGTTGCAATAAAAATTTATGTTCATTGTATGTTGTAGGTGTGTAAAAAATTTTGGGAATTTTTTTAGGAACGATTGACCGTAGAACGATCGGTACATACGATGGTAAGTGATATTTTGATGTTAATGAGAATTTTGATGTTTAGAAAAAACAGAGAAAAAAAGAGAGAGAGAGAAAAGAGAGGAAAGAGTCCATCGTTGCCGAAATTTGGAAAATGCATCAAACCTTCGCCAAAAATAGTGAAAATTGGTGGAATTGTTCTTCATACATCCAAAAGCCTCCAGAAAAAATTTGAGCAATTTCGGCCACGGGATCAAAAGTTATAGCAGTTTCAATTGAGGCTGAAACGAATTCGAATCCGTTTCTGACACACCTTCAGTAAAACGGGCATAACTTTTGCATACGGTGTCCGTTTTCGACGTTCTTATACTCGTTGGAAAGCTAACGACGAGACCGATCCAAAAAAAGACCCGCTTGTGCTAGTCGCCCTCCAAGACCCCGAAAATCGGCCATCTTTGGATGTAAACATGCGTCGCAAGTTTTTGGTTTCTGTTTTTGCCTTTTCTCTTGGTCTTCCCTTTGGAATTTGGATTTTGCTTCAACTAAAAAGTTATAGATCTCATCGAAACCTTTCAAATGAGTATATAAGCCATATAAAACTTTGTTGTTTTATCTTTTGAGACTAGTTGTTTATACTGCATCGGTATATAAAACTTGTGATAGAGAGTATTACAGACGGTTTGTATGTAGAACCGTTTGTGATAATCTGACCGCTGGGCCGTCGATCCTCCTCAACCCAATCCTAGCCTAGAGACACGAATTCTCAATAACATCAAAATATCACTTACCATCGTATGTACCGATCGTTCTACAGTCAATCATTCTAAAACAATTTCTAAAATTTTTTACACACCTATAACATACAATGAACATAAACTTTTATTACAATTCCAGCAAATTTTTTACCAGTTCAAAACTACAAAATTATAAAAATTTAAAACATTCACGAGGGACCTGAGTTCAGTCGCCCAACCATTGGGCGACTGCATGAAAGTCGCCCAACGGTGGGGCGACTGTAATTAATTGCCCAACGGTTGGGAGATTTTCCAGTTGTCACTGCTGGGTTGGGCGAAAGGTTCCAGTCGCCCAACCATTAGGCGACTTGAGCCTATTTTTGTAAAAAAAATTCCACGGGTATATTTCTGTAATTTCGAATAAAAAATGGATTATCCGTACAAAAAATCGAACTTGCAAGGATTGTAGCTAAGTGAGAAAACACCATACTGCGTGTAAGAAAGGAGTGGCTGAGCAAACAGGAGTTACAATAAACATTTCAATGGTGAACATCCTGATGCTTGCTGAAAAATATTGGTTCACACTCTGGTTGTGTGGTGACTTTCTGATGAGAACATGTGAGATAGCAGGGGAGGATCCATGTGTTGGCCACAGTGCCGAGGAACAAAGGAATTTGTATGCAAAGTGCAGGACCTACCAAGCATTTTCAGTTACTGAATCACAAGAATGGATATCATTCGTTGGGTAAGTTGATCTTAGTGCTGGTCATCTCCGGGGCTACTCAGTTTGGTTTATATAAGCCGGCTTATGATTTTTTCCATTATAGTTTGTTTTTTCACTGTAGTTGCTGATGGCTTTTTAACGTAATTAAATTTAAAAAATAAAAATAGAAAAAACAGGTTACCTTATCACGGATAATACAAACGAATACGAAAAAAGGGAAAAAATCCTTAAAAAACCAAAAAGATAGAAAAAGACGAAATTAAAAATAGTGAATTAGAACTCAAAAGCTAAATCTAAAATAAGCGGGGCAGGTTCATACACTGTCAGACACTCAACATTGCTACATGCAAATCTGATGATGGAGTCATTTTGACTGAAGATAGTGAAGGACCACTGTGTGCCGAATAACCAAGGATTTTCTATTGGTCCATGTCTACGAGCTAGTTGCGCCGGCCGGTTTCTTTCTCTCACCCTCAACACTCTTCCTCTTAGACATCGGCATCAACGCACTATCACACATACACATCATATACACACACACGTATGTCTCTATAGTACATATCTAAAAAAATATTAAAGATAAATTCATAACTTCATAAAATTTCTACTTAAAAGTGTATTTATGTGTACGTAAATATAAGTATCAGAATTTAAACTTGGTGGATACAGTTATACACCTATAACTCAACCACGCACGGTTCCGGCTCCGGCATCAACTTCGCGGTCGCTGTCGCCGTCCCTGTGCGGCAAGTGCGGGGCTTCCTCTCAGGCGAGCAGAAATATAGATAGAAATAGGCAAGCACACGCTTCTTTGCTGATCCTGGCACGGAGCTAGCTGGCGCCACTGGTGGAACTTGGCCGCTCGCCGCTGCCGTCCGAGGAGAACACGCCGTTCCGGCCGGTGAATGGGGTAGTCGCCGGAGCATGGGCCACGGTCTTCTCCGATGACCGCATCATTCAGTTTCAGGTCCCAGCACTGTTCACGACAAGTTGAACTGATCCGGTTTCTTTCCTTCGTAGACCACGTACAAGTAGCAAGAGATATCTTCAACACCATGCGACAGTGGCAGACTGGCAGGCTCCTACCTTGTATATGGTGCTCTTCTGGTAAGTGAACAGTCTCCCATTGGTTAATGGTTTGTTATAGACTCGTACTAAAAAAATTTAAGAAAAAATATTTTTATTCAGCCTTTGCTTTCCGGGTGTACATATGTATACTGTCGATTCACAACACATGCCTGACAACCAACCAATCGATATAAATACATGACACAAGAAATGTCGTCAAACCCTCAACCAGTCAACCTACAGACCCTACAGCTCTTGCTAAGCCTCTACAATTCTGAAGCATCAGCAAAATACAACCTAATGTCTTGTACTGATCTTGGTAACTATCTCATCTTTCACTATGCGTATCAAAAACATGAGGGCGAGTGATATGGAAACAATCAGCATGAAAAAAACGCTGTTCCATCCTCTAGTTGAAATATACCCTGTAAGCAAGGGCCCCAAAGCTGCCCCAACAGAGCCAGTGCCGTCAATTATCGCAGAAACTGTGGCCAATGCTCGTGAGTTTCCCTTGATCGCGTCTTGAGTGCCAAGATCGGTCGCAACAGCTGTGGTGATGAGAGAGTATGGGCCATTCACAAAGTACCCAGCCAGGAACATGAGCCCAATGTTGTGGTGCATGGATATGCTTCCAAATGTCCGGTAAACAATTAGTGCAGGGATGGAAAGCAAAAGGAACAGAGCTGAAGTTACGGCACGGGCACCTATTGCGTCTGAGATAAAACCGGCCGAAATCCCTCCTAAAACTCCTCCAATATCAAATACAACCGACAAAATTCCTGAAGCCTTGTGTGACAAGAACTGGCCTGCTACGGCTGCAACATTGAACATAGGTTGTTACAGAGTGAATTAAGTACTCCCTGATGCTTCGTTTAAAAGTAAAAAGATGCTCTGGAAATGAAAATTTACAGAAATAATGCTCCCAACAAGTAACTAAATCCTACCAACAGAGGAACTCAGGTGGTTTACACTTTTTAAGCTAGATTGCTTAGCTGTGTCAACTCGTATAGTTCTACCCTAACTCTATCTGGAAAACTAGGTAGGTAAATGGTGCATGCAAATTGGTAGTATTCATTTCAATCAACAATAAAAATGGGTTTCCAACATGAAAGTTTTAGCATCTTATCAGAAACTTGTGAGCAAGCTAACACTGCAGCTTATTATCTATAGGGAGAAAAGTTGAGGATATTCTCTAAAGAAACGCTGAAGGTGCATCAATTCCAAGCACCACATCGTACAAGACCAACGTTCCCTAGAACTATATTTTCTGATTATGCTGATGTTCTCCAACAATTCAATTGATTTCAACCATACCGACAAAGCAACAAGCTGTCAGACACTACTGCCATAAACAAAATTCTAAGGAAGTATCTATAGTTTAACAATTCAGTAAGAGCTCACGGTAGGAACCTACAATACAAGTTAAAACCAACCGAGTTACTATCAAATTTCACCAAGTTTATGAAAACCATCAAGTAACAAGCTGATACTTAACTGCTGCTAATGTAAAATGAGGTAACAGAATGTTTAAGCACGTACCATTGTGCCGGATATAGAACGGCAACCAGTAGAGGAAAGTATAAGCAACAAGCTTGGAGAAGAAGAGGCAGAATGCATACGGCGCGACACCAGGCAATCTCCATGCCTCCAAGAACCCAATGGCCCTAGGCAATTGAGACCCCATCTCCACCTCTAACTCGTCCTCATCCCCTTCAAGCTCTTTCTTCTCCTCACCAAGAAGCTCCACCCCCTCTCCACCATCCCCATTCATCTCAACCTCCACTGCATCCAGCTCCAACCCGGCATCACTGGGGTGAGCAACCAAGAACACTAGCACCACGACTCCGAGAACGGCAATGACAAATGCGGGTACCAAGAACGACCACCCCCACCCGAACTCGAGCACCGCGGCGGCGAGGACCGAGCCGGCGATGTTGCCGACGGAGGTGTGCGAGTTCCACACCCCCATGATGGTCCCGCGACTAGAGGCGTGGCCGAACCAGTTTCCCACGACAGCGACGACGCAGGGCCATCCGGCGGACTGGACCACGCCGCTGGCGACCTGGGCGGCGAGGAAGAAGGCGAGGCTATGGACGTCCAAGAAGTACGCGGCGCCGAGCGCGGCGGACGAGGCCCCGGAGGCGAGCATGGCGGCGGCGAGGAGGCGTCGGAGGTCGGCGCGGTCGGCGAGGTGCCCCGCGGCGAACATGGCGGCGGCGTAGGCGGAGAGGAAGGCGACGTCGAGCTCGCCGAGGCGGTGCGGCCCGCGGGGCCCGGAGAAGGGCGCCCAGTCTGCGGAGAGGACGGCCTTGACGATGCTGGGCGGCTTGCGGGAGGCGTGGAACGCGGCGTACGCCGCGAAGGTGAGCGCCAGCACCGCGTACTGGCGCGTCCGGAGGCCCCGCGCCGCTGCGGCGGCATGGCTGCCGTGACGGCCTGCCTGGGAAGCTGGCGGCGCCGCGGCTTCCATTGGAGGGGGAGATGGAAGCTAAGGAGGAGGGGGGTTGGGAGGCAAGGGGAGGTGAGATCTGGCAGGGAAGGAGAGGAGAAGACGACTGCAAGTTGGGAGAAGTGAGAACAAGGGAATTGACTTTTCTTCCTTTTTGAAACAGGAATTTTCTTTTTGAGTAAAGTCCATTACCGGTCCTTAAATTTTTTATGTTGTGTCATCTCGGTCCTTAAACTTTTTATGCTGTGTCATCCCGGTGCCTAAACACTCTTTGGGTCTCAAAATTAGCCCGTTACGGGTCTTGGCTGTGTCATCCCGGTCCTTAAATTTTTTATACTGTGTCATCCCGGTTCATGGTTGTTACCATAGTAATGGCACACTTTGAAAGTCTATGGATCGGGATGACACACTTTGAAAGTCTATGGACCGGGATGACACAGCATAAAAAGTTTAAGGACCGGTAATGGACTTTACTCTTTCTTTTTCTTTTTTGAAATAAACAACAAGCAGGAAAAGAACTTGATTTGTGTTGTTAATTCAGAAGCAGCGTTTGATTTGGAATTCAACAACTGCAGCGTATCAGCGTCCAATTGAACTTACCAGAGACATTTGAGCTTGTTGTATAGAGTAACCAACAGACAACAATCACTGGGACAAGCAGAGTAAATAGAGCAACTATAATACCTTTTGAAGAGTAAACATTTGTATTACTCATCAGATTTGATCTATGACTTCAGCTGCACTTCAAATGGAAAACCAAGTAAATACATGATTTGTTTGTCTTGCCTTAAGGACAATCTATGCCTGACTTTTTTTTTTCTTTTTTGAAAGATTCTATGCCTAACTTTTCTGAAGCATATCGGAACCAGAAGAGCTCAACACACTCATTTACAGTGCAATTTTCACCTCATAGTGCATGTGTTTCGGTAACCAAAGGAATTATGTTGCTTTGCACTAACATGGCTTTCGGCAAGGCCAAAATGCGCGCTCGGAAATTCAAGCAGAAACGGATGGAGTCAGTGGCCTTGGACAAACTTGTATTTTCATCCCACTGTCATCCACCCACTTATCCATGCTTGACCAGTGACCAGGCGAAGAAAATTGACGAGCCAATATCAGATTGTAACAAGGTCATCAGCTGCATAAGATTCCCAGTCGGGTATGTTGGATGTTGCTTCATTAACCATTTTCACAAGTGTCACCTGTGGGCAACACAAAATCCATTAAACTTTACCGGCTAATGACTATTCCAAGAAAATGGGACAAGATATAGCAAACCGGACTGTGCAGAAGTCTGAAGCATAGCCAAGTATTCTGTCGCATTTAGATACCTCAACTGACTGGAGAAAAATGAATAAGCAATGTATTTCTAATAAAGTTATCGCAAGAAACTGACAGCTGTTTCGGATGATAAATACAAAGGATTAGTATCCTCTTAATCATGATGAATGCCTTATATTATTCTGCCATGACACTGACAAAATGCCTAAAACATTGCATTGAATTATGTCATAGCACATATTACTGCCTCAGTGATGCTTCACATTGCAACACCAATGTCTATATTAATCCACCTTTACCGCTATTGTCTTTTATGTAGTGTGTATTGAGCATTGACTAGCACAACCAAATACTTCCTAGCAAGACTAGATAACCAAGAAGATATTGTTTACCACAAAAAAAAATCAATATAATGTCCAGTAGAAAGACAAAGAAAAAGGTCCTCAAAACTGTAAAATTGAGATTAGAAATCTGCAGGCAGAGCTGAACCTACCACACTTTGAGGTACGCCACTTGGAGGTAATGGCAAATTTCTACGAGGAGGTTTATGCTCGTAGGATCTTTTGTCAAACCTCCATTCTCCAACTTTGCCATAAGTCAGTTTACCCTAGCGCATAGAAGAACATGGTTAAAGCACGAAGTTTTAGGATGAACCCTGAAATTCCACATCAAAAGAACCATATACCTTCATATCATAATCACACCCATAAGTATAATGTATAATAAATGCATCACCAACTTCCAACTCCCATGGTGGCTAAAATAACATAATGAAATTATCAGCTCAACAGAATAGCACAAGCTCCCTAATATGCATGGCCACATGCTAATTAACCAAACACCAAACCTGAATCATAAAATCCTTGTGTAAGATGTTGCCCACTCCATGGAGAGCAGAGGCTACAGCATACGCATACCTGCTTTCCAGAAATAAAAGCACAGAAATATTAATATAAAGAATAGTTAGATATGCATTACAGCGCTCATTAACTAGCATAAACATTAAGAAGTAGATTTGGAGAGCATATAACAAAGCCAGATCAAAAGCTTCGACAAATTGGGGAAATACGAAACTGATTGGCAGGACCTTACATTTCAAGAACCCAACCAAAGGCTTTATTTGCTTCAGGATCTTTCTTCATTGCTATTGAAATATTCATCCATGTAGGTGCAATCCTTGAAAGAGATCCCTAGCAAATCAGGGAGAATGTAAATGAATCAATTCCTTAATTATGAGTAGATGCTCCAAATATATTCCACAGAAGAAAAATAACCTTGTCAATGATGACAGGAGAATTGCCTATAGGATCAATATTAGTGATTGGCCCTTCATATTCAGGGAAGAATTTACGCAACACATTTTCATATTTTTTGGGCTCAATATAGAAGAAGGGGAAAGCTGCTGCATGACCATCCCTTGATAAGTTTGGGATAGGCTTGACAATAATATGATCTGGCTCTGCCATCAAGATATATCTGCACAAAATATGAACATGAACTAAAATATTGAATCTGGAGGCCGATTTGTGTTCTTATATTAACTTACTAAACTTATTCTTCCTGTATGTCTGCCTTCTGGAGCCACTGAACAAATGCCCAGGGCCTATTCAGAACAATGTATCCCTGAGATGTTAGGATGAACTCTGTTAAGAGAAAAACCCAACCAGCATCTTGGGAACACTTTACCACATAAAAGCAAATAAGCAAGTACAAAAATAATAACACATGTTTTTGGTACTAAGGGTCAGTCACAAACTTTGTGATATCTCGAATTGTTGATTCCTCAGTATACTACACAATAGGCATTGCTACACCAAAACTGAACAATAGACAGTACATACTGATATAGCCAAACAGCGACTATTGCAGTTCACCATAGGGCGCTGTGATGAGAGACCTACTGGCTGCCCACAGGATCATTAGCAGCTGGCATCTTACATCGATAGTTCTTAAACTTGCTTTGGACGCCATACAATGAAAAGCAGGTATCAGCAGGGTACAAGCCTGTTTACTCAGTTGACACAGCAAACCTTTTCACCATGTAGGATCCAAGTTGCAGTCAGTCTTTTCCATCAACTTGGACCTCACGACTTGCTCATATCCACATGTGCTTGATCCCACATGTTTGTACTAGGTAAAGTAGGACAGCTGTTATTTGTCCAGAAGTTTTATGGTCCTGTATAATCATGTGGAATCATAATTTCTTTCTAACCTTTTCCAGTGAAGCAGGAGTGCAGGACTTAGGACATCAAATTTGTTACTGGTACTGTGGTAGTGTTATGGAGCTCAAACTTACAGCCAGAGCATGAAAGAGGGGGGAAAACAGTTTATAGATAGTTTCAAGAACTTCTATATGAGGTTCTTGTTTTAGAGCTATCCATACATCAACTGACATCACGAAAAACTGAAATGTGATATGAATGGATCATATATGAGGATGGGCGGATGGCCTGCATGGATGGAATGAAGCATCAAGCAATTTACAAGAATTTGCGTTAAGAAGCACTAACATTTCTCGATTTCACTTAATTTACCACGAAGAACCACATTTATCCAGAATTCCACCCAACCAGTAACAACTAACAACAAACCAGGGAATCAGGAAGGCACCGAACAACTTGGTAAAATTGCCGTTTTACCTAACAAAGCAACCGAGCGCAGTACCTGATCCGTCCCTTCGGGAAGAGGGTCAGCGACGAAGGTGGGGATCTCATCGACGAACTCGTCGGGCTTCCCGGAGTGCAGGATCCTGGTGAACCCGCCCATCTCGGCGCCGCGCGCTCGCTGCGCCTTCTTGAACCAGTAGTACATGACGCGGCACTGCCACGTGTTGTAAACTGACCCCGACGCGGTCACCGCGGTGTGGAACGCCCTCCTTCCGCCGCCGCCCCCGGCGGTGGCGGTGGCGGTGGGGAAGGAGGCGGAAGGGAGGGGCAGGAAGGAGCGGGAGGAGAGGAGCGCGTTGTACGTGAAGAACGCCGCGGAGAGGGATATGACGACGAGCGGAAAGGTGCCGCGGCCGCAAGGCGCGGCCATGGCCGCAGCCCGCAAGGCGAAGGAACTTGGTTTTTTGCGAGCTCGTGAGCCGTGTGGGTGAAGGAGAGGACGAGAGTCAGTGACGAGCCGTGGCCTGTCTCTCTCCCGTGAAGTGATCGTGTATCCGACAAGGTAAAAATTAGACACTAGGCCAACTGGTCAAGCATCCGTACAATGGCTAAGTTCTTTTTTATTTACATCTCATAATTTATAATTTATATTATAATTACTAGTTTTTAAATGATATATTTTTTAAAGATGTGATCAATAGAAAAATTTAAAAAAAATTCAGTTGTCCGGCTAAAACGCATGAGACTATCTTTTTCTCTGCATACTATCTCTCGCAAACAATCTGAATTCAAAACTTTAAGTTATAAGTCATAACTCATAGTCTAAAAAACTCACCTAATATGCACGGATACACCTAATCCATGTTAGGACACAGTGGCCAATTGGCCAAACATCATCTCAAAACCATTCTTGCCATGTAAACTCCGTAGAAACTAAATATAAAAGGTTTCTAAAAATTCTCATAAGACACTAACACATAGAAGACGAGATGTTATATAGCCCAACAAAATTCGAGGTTAAGATCAGTTATATTTGCAGGACATGAAAAAAAGGAAATTTTGCTGGTTTTTTCCTTAAAAAAACATGTTTTTATGACTCATGGTTTTTACTAATCAGCTATGTTGTTTGTCAAGTTCATATCTCTACTACTTAAAAAAATGAATTGGTGATGGTGTTTTACTATCTCTCTGGTGAGTAGTAATTTATCTACCATCCCATCATCCTTTTCTTGATTGCTGACAGGTGGGACCTAGCATCCCTTCATCCTTTTCTTGATTGCTGACAGATGGAGTTGTTTTGTATGTTCGATTCAATTTGCTTTGCTCTGGTTTGGTTTTGGACTTCAAGGTCACATCGAATTTCCCCCTTGTTTGCCCCGATTTTTCGGTGCTAAGCTGGTTCGATTTTGAAGGAAGATAGAGTTGGATGGAATAGGATGTATTGCATTGAGTCTCTCGGGCGGTATATATAGAGGTACAAGACTTGGGGGGCAAGATGGTACAATGGATTGTAATCCCAATGGACTCTATCCTACCATATATTGTACTCTAACATCCCCCCGCAGTCACAACGGGAGTGTCGCATACGGTGAGACTGGAGAAGAAAGAAGCCGAAGAGCTAACATCCCCCCGCAGTCATAACCGTTGATGCGGCGCGTATGCTGTGACTGGAGCAGGAACCGACAAGTAGGCTCAAGCAAGGCGGTAGCCCTTTGTGCCGATGTCGAGGTAGCCGAGCACGAGGGCGGAGTAGTCGTGGTCGAGGATGCCGTGCTGGAGATGGCCGTGGTCGACATAGTCGTGGTCGGGTTACCGATGTCGAGACGGTCGCTCATGAAGCCGCGGCACAAAAGAGGTGCCATGGTGATGACGAGACGCGAGGCGATGCGTCGTGGAGGCGATGGCGAGGTCGACGCAGCCGAGGCCGCCGAGGATGTAGGCGAAAACGGCGATGCAATCGAGGCGACGGGGCGAACGGAGGGTCGATGCCGAAGTCGATGCGATCAAGCCGCTAGAGCCGGGCGTGTGCGGTTTGCGACCGACAACGCGTCGAGGGCAACACGCACGGTGTTGCGATGCTCGAGCGCATAAGGAGAGGCCCCAACCAGCGTGGTTGTGCCGGACGAAGAAAGAGCGATGCGGAGCGGGCGCTCCAACTTGAAGGCGGCGCACCGCGACGCTTTCGCGCGGCGAGCAATCCCGACGCAAGGTACGGCGGCGATAGCGCTTCGATGTCGGCGAGAAGGCCCGTCGATATGACGAAGACCATGTGCGATAAATGGCGCACAAAAGGTTGCGCAGCACAGTCGTCAATACACAGGGGACGGCGATGTAGATGCAACGGCGAGGGGACACACGTGCGGCGGTGCTGCAGCCCGAGGAGGCGACACAGCAGCAGTCCTGTTGCTTGGAGAAGATGCGCGTAGTACTCGACGACGGACGTCACGGGAGCCGAGTGGATCGCGCATAATCGGCTGATCAGACCGAGTACGCGCGAGGCGGGACGACGATGAAAGAAGTCGGTGGAGGCGTCCCGATCTGTGGTGACGATGACGAACCGGCGATGAAGACGTGCGGGTGGGATGACCGAGACGCGACGCGCGAAGGCGTCCCCTTGGCATCGCGTGCCCTACCTGCCCTACTTGACCTCTCCAGGCAGCGGCCCCGGGCGAACCTCTCCAGCGGCTTCGGGCGGTCCTCTTCAGCGGCTCGGCGGCGGACCTGAAGAGGCGCGGCTTCGTCCCCGGGCGGTGGTGGTTCGAGTGGTGGCTGCTGCACGGATGGAGGGGCCCGGCCGTGCGAGGATGTTGGCGGCGGTCGGCGAGTAGGGACCCGGCGGAGGAGCGGCGCAGGAGGAGGAGCGCCAGGTGGTCCAGATCCGCCCACCGGCGGCGACGCTACGACCGGCGTGGGGCGCGCGTCTGGCCCGGCCGCCACCATGGCGGCTCGAGGGCGGACGCGCCTTGCCCGGCCGCCACCACGGCGGCGCGGGAGAGGGGCGCAGGCCAGCCGCCTCCACGACGGGGTAAGGACCAACCGCGACGAGGACGGAGGTACGCCCGATCTGCTGCTGACGACGACGACGACGACGGTGGCTGGATCAATAGGATCCGCCGCCTAAACAGTGGCGCTGCCCCCCGCGGAGATAGATCTCCCCGGGGGCGCGCGGTGCGGAAGCGAGCGGCGGCTAGGGTTAGGATCTAAACCTAGGCGTCTGATACCATAAAGGAAGACAGAGTTGGGTGGAATAGGATGTATTGCATTGAGCCTCTCGGGCGGTATATATAGAGGTACAAGACTTGGGGGCAAGATGGTACAAGGGATTGTAATCCCAATGGACTCTATCCTACCATATATTGTACTCTAACAGATTTCTTCCGATTTCCCACGACTGACTCAGGTGAAGAGTTCAGTTGAGCGCCTGCTTGCTTTGGATCTATGGTTTATACCCCCATTGGGATTTATTTTGGCTTGTGATTTTTTTAGGATCCAGATGTGGCGATCATGAGGGCCACTAAACCACCTGCACAGTACGTTTGATCCCTTCTCACACACCGAGCTCCTATATTTTCGCTTACATTTTTTTTGCTTAATTTAGCGTGTGCTTGCTGAGTTGGGGAGTCAAATCGTGGAGTGGGAGGGGGGTGTCTATATGTATCACCCGGATGTTTTTTTCCTAACTATCATCCAGATTTGAGACCGTTGGATTAGAGATCCAACGGCCTCTTTTTTGGAGGGGGGGATTTTTTTGGAGGAGAGGGAGACTTTTTTTGGAAGGAATGGGGGAGAATTTATGGCCATTAGATCTCTAATCCAATGGTCACAAATTTGAATGATAGTTAGGAAGAAAATATCCAGATGATATTTATCAATACCCGTGGGGGGCGGGTACATGCGTGCCGTGGTCTTCCCTTCAGTCTCGGTTGGATTTGGTGTTTGATGGGTTGGTGGTGTTGTTGCTTGTGGCGACGACGTCCATCGCCAGGCCCGGGCGGATGTCACCTACTGCATCCATGCGCTTGCCCACCGCCTCGCCAAAACCCAAAATTGGATCGTAAGCACTATGCACTCTGTTCATCTACGAGAATTTTCCCCTTTTTTTAGTATTCATTCGGTATGTTTATGCTTTAATACAGCCAACGGAGCATGGACTAGGCTATTATCAACAGAGTTTGGTGGTAATGAAATGACCTGAATCTTGTCAATCCCTCGGAAAACGACGTAGGAGGGAAACATGGAAAACCGGATGAATCCGTGAATCAGATGGCAAATCCACGCGATATGCTACAGCATTGATATTTTTCAAGCACTTTGAATGGTCCATAATGGCGAGCTGCTAATTTGTTGTAAGCCCACGACGAACTGATTGTTGATGATATGGTTGCAATTTCACTAGGACCATATCACCCGGGACAAGAGAAAGTTCACGACAGTGTTTGGCTTGTCCTTTTCAGCTTCTAAAAGCTGTTTTTCGACTTTTCTACAGTAACTAACTTTTAAACGAAGTATTTTTTCAAGATATGATCTACTAGTTAATTGTAGTACATACTTTACTGACTTCATTTATATCGGCAAAAACCGCATGTGAATTTCTGTTACTCTGTAATCTCTCGTACAAACAGCCTAAAAGTTATAAGCGCCGCAGCAGAAAAGAACAGTCCTTTATCAACACGTTGCTTCATGCGATTCTGGGTTTGGGGCATGTTCTCGCGCAGTTGTCGCAAGAGAGCAGTACGTTCATGCAAGTCAGTCTGAACAGCCTCTACTTTGATGTCTTCTAGATGCACCATCGGAATGGCCGGAGGGTCCCTCCCAAACATTGCACGAAAAGGCGACATTTTGATAGAACTGTGATGAGCCGAATTGTAAGCTAATTCAGCCCAAGCAAGAAAGGTCCACCCATCGCCTTGGCCATTGAAGCGTAAATGCATGTAGATATTGTTCCAAAGTCCTATTTGTCACCTACTAGGTTTGCCCATCGTCTATAGATGATACGCTGTACTGTGCTTCGAAGTTGTACCACTGAGACGAATTCCATGTACTTTTACCACCGTGTCGATGAAAGCACTAGCCATCGAAGAGGCGAACACTGGATGTTTCATTGTACTAAAATGCGTCGCCTTGCAAAGCCTGTCGACCACAGCCAAAACAGCAGAAAATCCTTGGGATGACGGAAGACCGGTGATGAAATCCATGCTAAGCAGACCGGCCAACTGCAGAGTCGAGAATTTGACGCGCTGACATTCGTTAAGTCCTGGACATCCTTCCGTAGACCCCTCCAAAAGAATAATGCTGCAACATGTGTAAGTGCGCATGTAACCCCAGGGTGGCGTGTCCATGGAGTTGAATGGAACTCTCGGAGGATAACCTTACGTAACGGGGACGACGATGCAAGAAAACACCGGCCCTTGTGACGAAACAAGCCTTCTCGATATGAAATGTACACAGGAAGACCACGGTCGCGATTAGAGATGGTAATAGGTACCCGAAATCCGATACCCGATGGATTTTTACTCTATTAGGGTATGAGTCTGAGTCAATTTTCTAACCCATGGATCTCTTAATGGACAAAAAGCTCAACCCATCGGGTCTGTCGGGTTCGGGTTTGTTCCTATAGTACCCAAACCCGTAAACCCATGGGTAATATAAACCCAATCCATAGGAGTTATAAACCCAGACTCCCAGCCTCCCAGGCAAAACAGCCCATAGCCCATTACCCATTTAGCCCCAAGCCCCCAAATCCAATGCGGCAATGCCCCATTACCCATACGGCTAACCCTAGCTAGCACTCGGTCACGGTCACTACTCACTCCTCCCCAGTCCCCACCCCGATTCAATAGCTACCGCAGCGGCGCGCGCATCCGCGCTCCGCGCTCGGTCTTGGCGCCTCACGCCGCCCTCCGTCCCGCGGCTCCCGCCTCGCTCCCGCTACTCGCCGCCTGCGCTGGTCCTCCCGCACGCCCTCGCCGTCACCTCGCCTTCCAGTTCAGCCCGCCGCTCTCACGCCGCAGCCAACGCGCATCGCAGCAGGAGGCCCTTGGCCATGGCGCTGCCCTCCGGCTCCAACGAAGATGGCCGGTGAACTTCTTCCTCCTCTCCATTAACCATTGTTGCAGCTCGCATTACTGAACCCACGGGCGACCCGTGGGTACCCATTAACCCAGTGGGCATGGGTCTGGGCAAAAATCTGCACCCGTCACGGGTATGGGTTTTTTAGCGGGTATGTCAAACTTTCATGGGCACGGATTTGGGATAGCAAAACCCAGCGGGTTTGTGCCCATTGCCATCTCTAGTCGCGATGCTGTTGACGAAGCACAGCGTAGGCCTTATCGTGCTCCTGTTCACTACGGACAAGAGCCACCAAGTGTCCACCTGGAACAGAGACTGAAGACTTGCGACTGCAGCTGATCGGTGGACTTGCGACGAGATAATGCGTCAGCAACATCATTTGCCTTTTTTTATAAACACATCTAATGCAACACATAGACACCTATACACACGCACGCACTCACACACAACGTCTATGGAAGACTGGTCGAGCAGAACTTAATAAAGAAAAGACGAAGTCACCACTGGTACCTTATTTGTGACAGACACGTCACCTTTCATTGAAAGAAAATCCTCCTAAATGAGATACATAGAGCTAAACTTGGGGTTTGAACTCTGATGGACTAAAGATACAACTACCTCTACTAGCCACCTAAGCAAGACTTGGTTCTCATACCTGGTTTGTATTCTACATGGAAATCAAATCTCATACCTCTACTAGCCATCATTTGGGCTTTTTTTGTGGTTTATGGCTGAAAAGCACTGTAGCTGGCTGAAAAAACAGTGTAGCTGACAGAGGCTTATTTAGCATAATTAAATTTAAAAATAATTTAAAAATATAAAAAATATGTTAGCCCATTACGTATAATACAAACACATATGGGAAAAAAGAACCGGCAAAAAAGCTCAACAAAAAAAATCAAAAATTCAGAAAAAGATAAAATTTATGAATAGCGGAAAATAAGCTGGAAGCTGAAGCCATTTTCATCATAGCCATAATATTGTTGCTCGGGCGTGTGTACGACTTGCGAGATAATTTCCTTAATTCTCCTATGATCCGTGCGAACGATGAATGGCCGACCAAGCAAATACTGCCTCGATTTGCCCACTGCCTCTGTAATGGCATATAGCTCACGGTGATATGTCAAAGCAACACGCATTCGAGGCCCCAAACGTTTGCTGAAGAAAGCAATTGGATGGTTATTCTGAAGGAGAACAACGCCAATACCTTCTTGTGAAGCATCCGATTCAACTACAAATTTGTAACGCCCCTCATTTCTGGAGACAGTACAGAACATCATAACCGTACGGAATGTACAGTTATGATGTTTCAGGGTTATATGTGATTATCACAACAGTACCAGCTTACATAAACGTACTAACTTTATTACATTATTATATTGTTGTTAATGTACACAGTGGGCGCGTAAGCCCATACACCACCATATACACACAAAAGGATCAACGGCCTGAGCGCGGCTGAATCCTAAGCCCAATCTTCTTCAAAGTAGACTGGTTCTTCAGGAGCGTCTTCTTCGACAGCGCCATCTTGCCAGTACTGGCCTTCTGTTAATTGTGTTTAGCAAATCATGAGTACCACTGTACCCAGCAAGTCACAAGGGTAAACCCTGGTGTACTATATGCATGGTATTCCAAGGATGGGAGTATATTGGTTGTATTACAGTGGGTGGATGCAGTTTTATTTGTAAGCAAGTAAAACTTGAAAATGTTTGCTCCTTAAGATCAGGGGTTTTGATTAACAGAATCAGTTCATCAGTTATCACATTAAATCATCTCCAATCCTACTTATGCCTTGTTATTGGAATCACCCAATTAACACAGTTTCATTAACCGGAAGCACGTCATTGTTACACTCTGCAGAGTTGCTCAACTTTACTCACACGATCCCTTAACTCCGGCGACAGAGTTAAGAAAGCCAGGTCGGTTCACTGCTCCATTCTTTATATAGACTCTACCCGATAGCATCACTCAGTCACGGCTACAATTGTGCACATACTCTTCTCTAGCCGCTGGTGAGTGAATACTATCGTTGTTAGGTACCCGCAGCATACCTAACTCCCCGTCTACCTGTCGTCACAACCTGTAGAGTTTCAATTGAATGGAGCAGCTACTAGACCAGTGTTGACAAGTCAACTCATGTGGCCTGAGCGTTGACTATGTCTTTTACTTAGCACAAGGTTCTCGTCCTTACATTTTTCACCAGAGGCATCCAACCACATCCCCCTCTGTGCCCACTGGCACTACCACCACCCATCCATACCAGTCTCTCACTCGGGTAAGGTCGTGGGTGTAGATCACCGCGTGATTTCCCACAGCACACCCTTCCCAGTCTCAATTCCCTAAGGTGAAGTCGTGGGCGTAGATCACCACGTGATTTCCCCACAGCACACATTTACCTTAGTATCAGCTTTGAAATCCTACCGGCCTGCGGCCAACACCTTAGTAGTTCAAAGTTGTTGTATGAGGCGATCATGGTTACTTTGCTATCATATATTATTTCTTACTAAGGTTGTCAAGGTGAATATGGCCATCAAGTTAAACGGGGCTTTTTATCAGTGGTAGGATTATCTAAATAGCATGCCATTCTAAATCTTTGTTTTAAGCAATTATCAGTTCGCAACTATCAATAATGAAGATACATTAAATAAATAATGTAATTTAATGGGATTCAATATGATCAAAAACATGTGACTTGCCTTGCTGATCTGTAATCTCTACTACGTCGTAGATCTAAGCAATCGGCTCTGGCTCCGGAATTGGGACTTCGGTTACGTCGGATGCTAGCGTAAACACATAAAATCATAACATAAGTTCCAACTCAAAATGTGCCTAAATCAAAGCAATCAATTCAAAAAGAGCCAATTAACACAAAATCTCAACCAAATACTTCAGAAGTGTGTGGATGGACATTTTTCTAGAAAAGTTATTTTTAAATCGATGAAATTTGTAGTTGGGATATTTGGAGTTAGCAAAAGAGGGAAATTCAAATTTAGCAAATTTGAATTTGGAAGAACAGAGATCAGATTTGAACTCAGGGCATTTTTCTGGTCAAGATGATGTATTTTTGTATTTTTAGGAATTTTCTAGATTTTTCTATGATTTTTGGGGATTTTTCTGAATTTTCTCTCGGTGTGAGCGAACTGGCTAGGCCCGCTGAATATCTTGGCCCGGCCACATGCGCCTGACAAGGCAAGGCGACGGCGGTTTCACGCATGGCGCGCCAGCGCCACTCGGCCCGCCGGCTTCACCTTCGCCGAAAGCGGCCGGAGCCCAGCACGCCAGCGGCCAGCCACGCGCGCGAGCGCGCTTTTGCCGATGGGTGACGCGTGGGTGGTGCGGACGGCGCGGATGGGGGCGGGGCGACGCGTCTGAGCGACCGGATGGAGCGGGGCGCGGAGTGAACGGCTGAGATTCAAAAGGAGGCCGACGCTTGGATGAGACTCGATCGATGGCAGAGGGTCATTGTCTTCCTCCCGCATCCCAGACTCGGCGGGAAAATAGGGCGCGCTCTCTGGAGCGGGAGGCGGCGCGTGACGCCCGAGAACAGCGTAGCCAAAGGTGCACCTACGCGAGCGGTTTCCATTTGTGGGCTTTTGGGAGGAGTGCGGTGCACAGAGGAGGTCGCGGGTAGCTAGGAAGGTGATGGTGCGCGGCGACGTTGGGGAGTTCCTGCGACCTTGCGACCCAATTGGCTGTGGTTTAACCATCTACGGGACCCTAGGGACACAGTGGTAGCGGTGGTTTAGCTCGGGGAAGGCTCTAGTGGGCTGGCCACGTTGACGGCCTTATGGCCGGCGGTAGGCTTCGTGGCCCGGCCACTGGGCAAATGCTCTTGCCCCGGTGAGACTTCTATCGTGTCCAGGAGCTAGATGTACAAGTGTGGACGCACGGGATTGGACTGAGATTGAGTGAACTCCTCAATTGCGTTTTAGGGCTCACCGGCGCAGGGGTGGCGATTGCCGGCGGTGGAGGCGGCGAGAGTTCAATCGGTGGAGTGGGGAGAGGAAGGGGGCTGTCTGAAGGCGATCTACAGCGGCGTTGGGTCTTTATACGGCGTGTACAGCTGGCGCGACTGTGAGGTGGTTCGGGGCTTCTGCGGCTAGCGAGGATGTCGAGACCCGAATATGCAAATCCGGACTCTCCTGTGTATTCTGCACTAGTCCAGGATCACGCTAGTGCACACAGTATAAACAAAGATGAAATATCGAACATATCACGATTCACTAAGAAAAGACTCAAATATTATTAATAATCATCAGAATACGACCTTATGGTCAAGCTTACAATAGACTAGCCCGAAGGGCTTAACAAAACTAGCAATGAAATCCAAAAGAAAACGCAGCACCAATCGACACGCCCACGGGCTATCGAGTGGAGAACGGCCTAATCCGCGAAGACGTCAAGTACTCTCATTCGGAACCTCCTGCGGTGATACTCCTCCTCAACCGAGCAACAGGGCATAAAGTCGTGAGTACATTGGTACTCGGCAAGTCGTTGTAACAAATGAATGCAATATAGTATGCAAGACTTAACAATGGATGGTGAAAGGTTAATTTTGCAAAAGCGATAATTTAAAGTAAATACAATAAATAGATTGAAAAGCAAACTTTAGCAAGAGACATTAAATAAATAATCAAAGGAATTGAATATAACCACCAGCGAACTAACCATTCACTTCCCAGCTTAAACCCACCAAAAAAAATTTCATAAAGACTCTACCCCTCGTGTGAAATCACCGAGCATTGTCCATGACCGAGGACACGGCTATTCGAATAGTTTTACACTCTGCAGAGGTTGCACAACTGTACCCACACGATGTGATTAGCCTCGCGCTAAGGAAATCACAACAAGGCTTTTACGATGATCCATCTCCACCCGATCCCACTCGCTAAGGTTTCGCCGTCGAGTAGGGTAACCCCCTAGTCGATAATTGCCCCCTCTTGCGCCACACAACATCAGTAGTAAAACCAAAGTGGAGACTTCACAAATTATTATGTCAGGTCTATCCCATACTAGACATGTGGTTTGCACGATTAAGCTCAGATCAATGACGCACAAAGTTAAGTCCTTAAAGACTACCCAAGCGAAGCATCCACATCCCAATGTGCAATTTGCACCCCCTTTACTGCACGATCATTCGCCCAAGTGAAAACCAAGTTTGTATAACCAACACCAATGACACTACCCATGTCATGGCACACAAATTTTATAACTGTGGTTGACCACCACGTTCAAGTATATCATTAAGTCAAGATTAATTTACACATGTGATGATAGACCCAACGTACTAATAATAAGCATGGCTAAGCAAATTAAGCGTACAACCCATGTGACACTAATATTGTATCACTAAATAATTACCCATCCTATGGTGACAATAGAATCATGGTATTCAAATTATCAAGGAGGAGATAATCAATTAGGTCATTAACTACCAATACAATGGTTTTATAATAAAGTAGCAATGCATGATAATTTAAAGCAACATAATACATAATAGATTTGAAAACTGGGTTCAACATGATCAAAGGACACGACTTGCCTTGGCCTTACTCAGCTGAGGGCTCTTGATCCTCAAATCCAACTTCCGCTCCCTCGAACACGCGATCTAACGAGAGAGAAAGCGAAACGAAAAGACAAAATAAATTCAAATAAAATTCAAAGGAACTCCAAAAACTTTCAAACCTGAACCAAAAGGTAGAGCTCAATTTTTGATAAATTTAGGAAAAAGAATCGGGTCAATCGGAGCTAGGACGAGGGAGAACGGGCTCTTGGAAGATTGGATCTAAAGAAAATCGGGGAAAATTGGAAAAGTGCATCTTGGCCGGGACCGGCGCACGGAGAACGGGTCTCACGGTGGACTCGGCGCACGGCACAAGACGGTGATCGCTTGCCGACGCAATCGCCGATCGGGCGGGTGACGGGGCTCGGCCGACGTGGCGGTTCACGGTGCACGGCCGGCAAAGTGGGCCCGACACGCAGCGGCTTTCGGTGCCACGGGGTTGGGCGCACGGAAGGCGGCGGTCGCGCCGACGCCAGCCACGACGGGGCGCGCGGGACCGAGGACGCGGGCGCGCGAGGCGGCGGCGAGGCGCGGCGTGTCCGCGGCGATGGCCGAAGCGGCGGCGGCGGCCGGCGGCGTGCGGGACGCGGCAGCGGGTAGGGATCGGTGGCGGGGCTCACCGGCAAGAATCGACGACGGCGAACGACGGCGGCGACGCGGCGGCGGCGCGGAGGCGAACGGCGGCGTCTTGAGTTCCGGCGACGAGGCGCACGACGGCAGCGGCGGCGCGACGGTGGTCGCGGACGAGGAAGTCGAGGGCGCTCCGATTTATACACGGCCGCCGAGGTGTTCGACTTCGACGGCGAGGAAAACGGAAGGCGGCGCGCGCGTCCGACGGAGACGGGAAGAGAGTCCGGTCGGAACGGGACTCGACAGTGGGCCCCACTCGTCGGCCGCCGGACGAAGCGAAGCGCGAGATGGCGACGGCGTGAGCGGCGGCCGGATGGCGACACGCGCCGACCATCGGCGAGGGCAAAGCGCGCGCGTGCGCCGACCGATGTGCGACGCGTGGCACGGCGGGCGGTCTGGTGGCGGCTCATTGGTGGGCGGCATTGGTGGGTTTCGCCCATCGCCGGTTGGGATTTTCTTTTCTTTTCCAGAAATTCAAATAAATTCTTTTGAGCTCTAGAAAATAGCAAATAAATCCAGAAAAATCAATAAAATCCAATAAATTCCTTGAGACACAAAGAACTCAAATAAAATAAATTTGGCAAATGTTCATGTTCAGATTAATCATATTAAATCCTTTTAAATTCATAAAAATCCATTTAAGCTTTAATTAATTCCAAAAATTCAAATGGTGAATTTTATTTTAAAAGCTTCAAAAGACTCAAAATCGGATGTTACAAACCTACCCTTAAACGGAATCTCGACCCGAGATTCAAAGCTTACTAAAAGAATAGGTTACAGTGCGACTTCGGAGACGACGTGTGTGAGGCTTCCCCTTGCAACGCTTTGAGGTATCTGACTTCCTTGATCTGATGACATTCCACGGCTTGCTCCTGGAGTCTTGGCAGGAGTACTTCCAAGGTTGAACGGGATTGGTGTGCTTCCTTGACGCTTCTGCGGGCACTTGCGAGCGAAATGACCTGGCTCTTTGCACCTGAAACAAATGAATGGAGTTGCATAGCTCTTTTCCCCCTGAGGCTGATTGCTGACGTTGGTAGGGCGTGGTCCTGAATTATCTTGAGTCCTGAAATCGATCGTCGTGGTACACATTCTCGGCCGCACCGTTGATTCTACCTTTGTGACCGGTATGACCGAGTTCCTTGTTGGATCATCTTCCTCTTACGGGATTGGGTTTCACCTAGGGAAGTGTCTTGTCCGATGGGGCCACACAATTGTCCCGGTTGCAATCATGCAGCCTCTTCTTCCGATGGTATCTTGGTAAATGTACCGTAGTCCCGCCTCTTTGTCAATGCACTCATGGTAGTAGCTCGAGTTTCTCTCGTTCTTCTTTGCAATCACGAGGCCAATATCGAATCCAAGGCACCGAGTGGGCTATGGTCCCGCTTTCACATAGGTAACAAGTGATCTTGCTCATAGGACATTCTTCAAGAAAATGAGTTCCTTCGCAATCGGAGCAACCGATTTCATGTTCACTAGCATAATGTCCTATCTCTCCACAATGTAGTACAGCACAATTCTTAAACTTATTCTTTAGGTAGCATTGTTGGATGCGGTGCTCTTCCTTGTCACAACGATTGTGGGCTTCAGGCTTTGGATTGCCTTCGCAGCGTGACATCCGCAAATTTATGGCGGTTCTGCGCAGCTTGGCACAAAGAAAATCTTGTCTTGGCTTCCTTTTAGGACATTGGAAGGCTACGTGTCCATCCCCACCACAACGGTAGCAGATAACATCTCTATCTGGATTATGGCTTGTAGAAGAACGATGTCCCATGCAGTCATCCTGATGAAGTGTTTCCTGTGCCTTGATTCTTAAAGACTTATCAGAGGGACACTGCTGACAAGGTATCAATGGGGCGACCCAGGAAGCTTTGGCATTGTTGTTCGCTTGTTGCAACACTATTTGTATGAGCCGAGTTTGTGCTGCCAAAAACTGACTTACGATCGGATCCAAACCCATTGGAATTGCTTGTAGTTTCTGAGTTGCCCGGTTTGCGTTGCTGCCCTCTGGGTCCTGGTTCATCTGACTGCGTCCTGCGGTGCTCCGAGTATCAACCATTTTTGCTCTGCTCTGAAAGAAAGACTACTTGCTGAGAACTGACTTCTGAAGGCTCAATAGGTAAGAGGGAAAAGCAAAAGGTAAGCGGTAAACTCGTCTAAGGGGAATATTCTAATGGCAACCCTAAACTAAGCAAACACTTAGCCGAAAAGGCTAGCAAAAGAAGCAATAAACTGCACAAAAAGATTTTTGACATGACTGCATCATAATGCCAGAAGCAAAACTGCAGCTCACATCACACCCAATGGCAAATAAGAAGCAAAACGATCTATACGATACTAACACTATAACAAGGTTCAAATCTAATGGCTCCTAATCTTCACGGAAATTTCTAATCTTTTCTTGAAACATTGGGGTGCTTCCTTGATCCAAACTTCACAGCACAGCTTGAAGAATTCCATACCAGCTTTCACTTTGATGGAGGGACACTCGAGACATCTATAGACTTTATAGGGATAAGAAGTCAAATTTAGTTTCGAAAACAAGTTCTCAGAGGAGACAAGGAGCAAGAATCCTAAGAATGAGGTAAGAATAAAGATTTACTATACAATCATTGGGTTGATTTGATTTAGAAAATAAAATTTTAAAACTTGACTAATTCGACCATTCTAACTAGGGCTCCGTCCTACAGTCGATATAGCTCTGATACCATCTCTGTCGAGACCCGAATATGCAAATCCGGACTCTCCTGTGTATTCTGCACTAGTCCAGGATCACGCTAGTGCACACAGTATAAACAAAGATGAAATATCGAACATATCACGATTCACTAAGAAAAGACTCAAATATTATTAATAATCATCAGAGTACGACCTTATGGTCAAGCTTACAATAGACTAGCCCGAAGGGCTTAACAAAACTAGCAAATAAAATCCAAAAGAAAACGCAGCGACCAATCGACACGCCCACAAAGCTATCGAGTGGAGAACGGCCTAATCCGCGAAGACGTCGAAGTACTCTCCTTCTGGAACCTCCTGCTGGTGATACTCCTCCTCAACTGAGCAACAGGGGCATAAAGCCGTGAGTACATTGGTACTCAGCAAGTCGTTTGTAACAAATGAATGCAATATAGTATGCAAGACTTAACAATGGATGGCTGAAAGGTTAATTTTGCATAAAGCAGTAATTTAAAGTAAATACAATAAATAGATTGAAAAGCAAACTTTAGCAAGAGACATTAAATAAATAATCAAAGGAATTGAATATAACCACCAGCGAACTAACCATTCACTTCCCAGCTTAAACCCACCAAAAAAAATTTCATAAAGACTCTACCCCTCGTGTGAAATCACCGAGCATTGTCCATGACCGAGGACACGGCTATTCGAATAGTTTTACACTCTGCAGAGGTTGCACAACTGTACCCACACGATGTGATTAGCCTCGCGCTAAGGAAATCACAACAAGGCTTTTACGATGATCCATCTCCACCCGATCCCACTCGCTAAGGTTTCGCCGTCGAGTAGGGTAACCCCCTAGTCGATAATTGCCCCCTCTTGCGCCACACAACATCAGTAGTAAAACCAAAGTGGAGACTTCACAAATTATTATGCCAGGTCTATCCCATACTAGACATGTGGTTTGCACGATTAAGCTCAGATCAATGGCGCACAAAGTTAAGTCCTTAAATACTACCCAGGCGAAGCATCCACATCCCAATGTGCAACTTGCACCCCCTTTACTGCACGATCATTCGCCCAAGTGAAAACCAAGTTTGTATAACCAACACCAATGACACTACCCATGTCATGGCACACAAATTTTATAACTGTGGTTGACCACCACGTTCAAGTATATCATTAAGTCAAGATTAATTTACACATGTGATGATAGACCCAACGTACTAATAATAAGCATGGCTAAGCAAATTAAGCGTACAACCCATGTGACACTAATATTGTATCACTAAATAATTACCCATCCTATGGTGACAATAGAATCATGGTATTCAAATTATCAAGGAGGAGATAATCAATTAGGTCATTAACTACCAATACAATGGTTTTATAATAAAGTAGCAATGCATGATAATTTAAAGCAACATAATACATAATAGATTTGAAAACTGGGTTCAACATGATCAAAGGACACGACTTGCCTTGGCCTTACTCAGCTGAGGGCTCTTGATCCTCAAATCCAACTTCCGCTCCCTCGAACACGCGATCTAACGAGAGAGAAAGCGAAACGAAAAGACAAAATAAATTCAAATAAAATTCAAAGGAACTCCAAAAACTTTCAAACCTGAACCAAAAGGTAGAGCTCAATTTTTGATGAATTTAGGAAAAAGAATCGGGTCAATCGGAGCTAGGACGAGGGAGAACGGGCTCTTGGAAGATTGGATCTAAAGAAAATCGGGGAAAATTGGAAAAGTGCACTGTGCTGTGGACCGGGCGCACGGGAGAACGGGTCTACGGTGGACTCGGCGCACGCACAAGACGGGCTGATCGGCTTGCTTCTTGCAATCGGCCGATCAAGCGGGTGACGGGGCTCGGCTGACGTGGCCGGTTCACGGGTGCACGGCTGGCAGGTGGGCCCGACACGGCAGTGGCTCGGTGCACGGTGGGTTGGGCGCACGGAAGGCGGCGGTCGCGGCCGACGCCACGACGACGGCGGCGCGGGACCGAGGGGACGCGGGCGCGCCGAGGCGGCGGCGAGGCGCGGCGTGTCCGCGGCGATGGCCGAAGCGGCGGCGGCGCCGCCGGCGGTGCGGGACGGCAGCGGGTAGGGATCTGGGCGGCGGGCTCACCGGCAAAGAACCGACGACGGCGAACGATGGCGGCGGCGGCGTCGCGGCGGCGCGGAGGCGAACGCGGCGTCTTTCGTTCCGGCGACGCGCCGCAGCGCGCAGCGGCGCGCGCGCGCGCGCCGCGGACGAGGAAGTCGAGCGGCCTCCGTATTTATACACGCCGCCGAGGTGTTCGACTTCGAGACGCGGAGGAAAACGGAAGGCGGCGCGCGTCCGACGGAGACGGGGAGAGTCCGGTCGAAACGGGGACCACGACAGTGGGCCCCACCCGCCGGCCGCCCGGATGGGCGAAGCGGCGAGGATGGCGACGCGCGTGAGCGGGCGGCCGGATGGCGACACGCGTCGACCATCGGCAGGGCAAAGCGGCGCGCGCGCTGCACCGATGCGCGACGCGTGGCACGGCGGCGGTGCGGTGGCGGCTTTCTTTGGTGGGCCGGTGGTGGGTTTCGCCATCGGCGGTTGGGATTTTCTTTTCTTTTTCTTTTCCAGAAATTCAAATAAATTCTTTTGAGCTCTAGAAAATAGCAAATAAATCCAGAAAAATCCATAAAAATCCAATAAATTCCTTGAGACACAAAGAACTCAAATAAAATAAATTTGGCAAATGTTCATGTTCAGATTAATCATATTAAATCCTTTTAAATTCATAAAAAATCCATTTAAGCTTTAATTAATTCCAGAAAAATTCAAATGGTGAATTTTATTTTAAAAGCTTCAAAAAGACTGTGAAAATCAGGATGTTACAGAGGAGAAGCGAGGGGTGAGCTAGGGCGGAGAGTAGGGAAGGAGGGCGAGGTGGCGCGGTGACTCCCCCCGTTCTCAAGTGCTTCTTTGACTTCACCGTAACGGAAGGAACGGGAATGCTTGCGCTGGCGACGACGAGGATGAAGGAACGCACGTAGGCTACGATTGCAGAAAATAAAAAATTTCTACCGCGCACACCAGGACATCATGCTAAGGAGGGATCATAGATCGTTACCACTAGACGCGCAGCGCAGCGGAAGAAGAGTTGGAGAAGCCGATCCAACCACGCGCGTCAGGTAGTAGTGGAAGTAGCCGATCGTCCCGAATGGATCGCTCTCCACGCGATCAACCACACCACGAGCAGATCCAATCAGAGTTTGTTGATGCCGATCAACGCCGCAACGAGCGCGCCTCCACCGGTATCCACACGTCCGGGTGGAACGCCGATCGCGAGTGTACCAAAGACTCGCGAGCGGCTAGGGTTTGGCTCGGAGGTGGCGGCTAGGGTTTTGCTCGGGAGGAACGAGCGTACATCCTCACCCCGCCTCCAAATATATAGACCTCCTCACTTGGGCCTCGTGGACCGAGGCCCAATAGGAGTCTATCCGATCTCTATCCGAATTGAGCCCACATCCGAATCACATTCGAATTAGTGTTCCAACCCGTTAAGTGTGCGACCAGAGGTTCACGATACTTGGTCGCGACCGGAAACACCTTTCCTGGTCACCCCAATAATAGCGGCCTCTAGCAAGACATATTAACCCCAAAGTATACGTAAAGATCATATCACTGAACTGTAATGTTCTCATGTACGAATCCCTTTGCCTCACGATATAGATTAAGCTCAAGGCGAGACTGTGTCATCCTCTTAATAGCTCAATCACTCTCTCGATTCCGTGATAGATTATAAACTTGTGATTGACTCCTCAATCACATTGGCATGGCCATGCACTTTCATAATCCATTACATCGAGGCCCAGAGATATCTCTCCCATAAGGAGGGGAAAATTCTATCTTGATCATTCACATCCCACTACATGTTTCATAGCAAACCCGAAGACTACGTTTATGACTACCCAGCCACGGAGTAGTGGTTAGTAGTCCCAAAATAGGCTACTACGCATATTGGGAACCATGATGATCTCAAGTCTAAGGATTCTACATAAACACTACTTGAGACCAACTAATGACACATGGAATCTCTGCAGTGTCTCATGGCGGGTCTATCCAACATATGTTCACTAACACATGTCCATATTATTGATTTGGTATCTCCATACCATGATCCATGAGACATGATCATCAATCAATACATATGCTGATCTTTGAATCATATTTGTTCCTCATATGATATATGATCGGGGATCATTTAGAAATAGCAACATTTTGGCATTAAGAGTCTCATGAATAAGTCACATACTCATTGATCAATAATGATAATGTCTATTTCAAGGAACAAAGCAATGTATCATAAACATAGTATGTGATATATTCAACATCTCCATGTTGCCTCTAGGCATATCACCAACAGCTCCCACTTGCACTAGAGTCAACCATGTAGGTATCTAATACCCATTGCCCTAGTGTGAGCCTCATGCTTTGGTGGGAAGCGAGCTTTGTCAACGGATCCGCAATGTTCAAATCCGCTTGTACTTTGCATATCTTCACATCGCTCTCTCCACAATCTCGCGGATGAGATGAAATCGCCGTAGAATGTGCTTGGACTTTTAGTGCGATCTAGGCTCCTTGGCTTGCGCAATGGCCCCACTATTGTCACAAGAGAGGTCCATTGGGCCGAGGCACTAGCCACCACACCAAGCTCGAAACAAATTTCTTGATCCAAACAGCCTCTTTAGCGACTTGAAGGCGCTATGTACTCGGCTTCATTGTAGAATCAGAACCGTCTCTCGCTTGGAACTCTTCCACTCACCGCACCGCCATTCAGCAGTAACACAAATCCAGATTGCGATCTAAAATCATCTTTGTCGGTTTGGAAGCTAGCATCGGTGTAACCATTTACAACGAGCTCTTCCTCACCCCATAGACGAGGAACACATCTTTAGTTCTTCTCAAGTACTTCAAGATGTTCTTTACAACAATCCAGTGACTTTCACCGGATCTCGATCGTATCTACTTGTAGCACTTAAAGCATACGAGACATCCGGGCGTGTACAAAGCATGGCATACATAATGGATCCCATAGCCAAGCATATGGAATCGCATTCATTTTATCCCGCTCATCGGTGTGCTAGGACACCGACTCTTGCTAAGATTTATACCATGTGACATAGTTAGGAAGCCTTTCTTGGAATCCTGCATGTTGAACCTTTTCAATACCTTGTCAATGTACGTATCTTGGCTTAATCCAATTAGCCTTCTTGATCTATCCCTATAGATCTTGATGCCTGAATATATGCCGCCTCTCCTAAGTCTTTCATAGAGAAACTATTTTTCAATGAAGACTTAACAGATTCGAGCATAGGAATGTCATTTCCGATCAGTAATATGTCATCCACATATAAGACCGAAACACGAGTGTGCTCCCACTAGCCTTTTGTAAACACAAGGCTCTTCTTCGTTCTTGATGAAACCAAACCCTTTGATTACTTCATCAAAACAAATGTTCCAACTCCGAGATGCTGCTTTAATCCATAAATGGATCTTTGCAGCTTGCATATCTTTCCACTGATTGCGGATCGACAAAACCCGTGGGTGTGTCATGTACACATCCTCACCAGATTTCCATTAAGGAAAGCTGTTTTGACATCCATTTGCCATATTTCATAGTCGAAATATGCAGCAATCGCTAGAATGATCCGAATAGACTTTAGCATTGTGACGGGCGAAAAAGTTTCATCATAATCAACACCTTGAATTTGTTTGAAACCTTTGGCCACCAATCGCGCTTTATAGATGTGAACATTTCCATCTATGTCTATCTTTTCTTGAAAATCCATTTGCACTCAATGGTTTTAACACCATCGTGGATCAACCAAGTTCCAAACTTGATTATCGTGCATGGATTCAATTTTGGATCTCATGGCTTCAAGCCATTTCTCGTAGTCCGGTCCCACCATCGCTTCTTCATAGGTCTTAGGCTCATCGTTGTCTAACAACAATATGTCCCGTTGTTGAGTAGTCAAGAACATGTACCTCTCAGTGCACGACGTGACCTCTCGACCTACGTGGTGCCGGTGTGTCCACAACAGTTCTTCAACAGCTTGTTCATCCTGTTGTGGTTCTCAGAGGAGCTGAAACGCTTTGTGTGTTTCTCGAATTTCTTCAAGTTGCACCGTGCTCCCACTATCCCTTCTTGAGAGAAACTCTTTCTCTAAGAAGACACCATGCCAAGCGACAAACACTTTGTCTTCTCCTTGATTATAGAAGTAATATCCTTTTGTTTCCTTAGGATACCCGATAAAGAAGCATTTATCGATTTAGGACCGAGCTTATCGATTGTAAACGTTTACATAAGCCTCACATCCCCAAATCTTAAGAAAAGACAAGCTAGGGCGTTGTCCCGTCCACATCTCATATGGTGTCTTTTCTACACGATTTTGATGGAACCTGTTTAGTGTGAAAGCAGCTTGTTTCAAGAGCGCACTTCAAAAAGACAACTAAGATCACTTTGGCTCATCATGGAGCACACCATATCTAATAAGGTGCGATTTCTCCGCTCGATACCCCATTCCATTGAGGTGTTCTGGCGAGTCAATTGTGGAACAATTCCACAATCCTTCGATGATTGCCAAACTCATGGCTCAAATACTCGCCTCCACGATCGATCGTAGAAACTTGATTGTCTTGCCTAAATGATTTTGCACTTCATTTTGGACTTCTTTGAACTTTTCAAAGGATTCAGACTTATGCTTCATCGTAGATATACCCATATCTACTAAAGTCATCGATAAAAGTTATGAAGTACTCGAAACCCCCTCTCGCTATTGAGCTCATTGGTCCACATACATCGAATGTACGAGTGCCAATAAGTCACTTGCCCGCTCACCTTGACCGGTGAAAGGTGCCTTTGTCATCTTGCCAAGTAAACAAGATTCGCATGTCTCAAATGATTCAAAATCAAATGAGTGCAGAATACCATCTCTATGGAGCTTCTCCATGCGTTTCTCATTTATGTGACCTAAGCGACGAGTGCAAATAAACGTGGGATTTAAATCATTCGAACGTTGCCTCTTTGCATTAATGTTATAGACCGTGACTCTTCAAGAGTAAGAACATATAACCCATTCACCAATGGAGTATGACAATAGAACATATCTTTGAAATAAAGAGAACAACCATTGTTCACAGATCTAAAGTCATAACCTTCGCTTGCAAACATGAAGCGTAAATAATGTTCTTGGAAAGAGATGGAACACAATAACAATTATTCAATTCCAAAACTAATCACGAAGGTAAAGACAATGGCATGGTGCCAACAATGACCGCAGCAACTTTTGCTCCATTGCCAACGCGAAGATCCACTTCGCTCCTCCTCAAACTTCTACTTCTTCTTAGCCCCGCAACGATTTGCAAGGTGATCAACCGATCCGTATCAAATACCCAAGAATCGGTGGATGAAGTAGCAAGATTGATCTCTATAACATTTATACCGGAGAGGAAGTCGATTTCCCTTCTTCTTCTCAAGATCCTCCAAGTACTTTGGGCGCCTTTTCCAATGACTCGATTGCTTACAGAGTAACAATCGCATTAGGAGCAGCGCCCTTCTTGACTTGCTTGGCCTTAGAACCGCCGCGATCTCATCGGAGCTAACTTTCTTTGACCGCGCCTTTCTTGACATTGGGCTTGCCCTTGCCTTTCTCGCATCATCATCACATGATTGCTGCTTTTCTTAATGCTTTCCTCGGCAGCTTTTAGCATCCCATGCAACTCGCCAAGGTCTTATCCATGTTGTTCATGTGATAGTTCAATATGAATGACTCAAAGCTCGGGGAGCGATCGGAGAATCACATCGAGCCAACTCTTGGCTAAGGGGAAAACCAAGCTTTTCCGGACTCTCAATGTAGCCAATCATCTTAATCACATGAGGGTCGACGGATTCCCTCGCAAGCTCGCACGCAAACAAGGACTTTGAAGTGTTGAACCTCTCACCCTTGCTTGGTTCTCAAACATACCACGCAACCCCACAATGATATTGTAGGCATCTGTGTTCTCATATTGCTTCAAGCTCAGAGGACATTGTGGCAAGCATGAGACACTCACATCAAGGTAATCATTCATTTGCTTCTCATAAGCTCTTCGTGCACCGCAGAGCATTATCGTGCAAGTCATCGGATAATGAGACTCAAGGACATACTCCTTGCGCTCTTGCTTGAGAACAATTCTCAAGTTGCGATACCAATCCATAAAGTTCGCTCCATTGAGTTTTTCTTTCTCAAGAATAGATCGCAAATTAAAAGAACTGGATGCGGCATTAGTTGACATGATCTACAACAAAGAATATGCAAAGTTTAGCACTATGTTTATGTTCATCTTTTATTAAACTATTTAACAAAAGACTCCCACTATGTGTTTTGCAATAAAACTCCTCTAAGTCACATAGTGGGTCAAGATCCTCATTTCACAAATTCCTAGTGAGCTTTGGCATCACGGCTAGAAAACTAGTGACATGGGTAAGCAACACCTTGCTAATCACATCTCTATTTGACTCTTGCTTGTTGGGTGACATCAATATGCCCTGCCCCAACCTATGCCCCAAGGTCCAAAACTGCTTTGATAACCTTGTTAAGTAAACCAAATGCTTCCGCATGTAGATGTCCGACATCTACCCCAAATAATGATGATAATCGACGGCACTCTACTTTGGTAGACCTACCATGCGGTGATCATTATCTTTGGTGCAACATATGGCAGGGCATGAACACCTAATTTTATGAGTGATTCTATCCTACCAAAGCAACATATCACAAAAACATTGCATAAGAATAAGATAGATAATATCACGTATAAACACATTTAATCGTGAAGTAGTATGGCCCAAAAATGGTGATCTCCATCTCCATGTAGGTGTAGACGATCTCCATCCTCCACATCACTCCTTTAGGCCACCATGCTTGAAAGCTTGTAACCTCAAAACTAGGCTACTACCTATAATAGCTAGAAATTGAAGATTACAAAGATAGATTCAAGCATTAAGGTCGACACGCAGTCGTTAAATACAATATAGACAACTAACAATAGCTGAAATAATCATGACACGCAGCCATGAACGAATGTTACATGCATCACATACATCTCATACATTCCAATAAGATATAGGCCATACCATTCACATCATTCTCTGCAAAACAAGTTAGACGTAGAATCGTATTCTACCTAACGATGTGAACCCATGACGCTATACAAGGCAGTGCACGCACGACGGTCCCGCTAGCGGCCAATGGGCGGGGGTCGAGGGGTCGCCGCGGGTTTCGTGGCAGCGCCAACACCCTACTAAATTTACGGATCCAATCTATGAAATCGCAATGGAAAACTATTCGACACAACCACCTTATGCCGATCCGAGACATTCTCTAGGATGCTAGTTTTTCCACCGGCCGAGGCCATCGATCCGAAACCTACTAGTATTCGCATAACCACCTTATGCCGATCCGAGACAATCTCTAGGGCACTAGTATTCCCATCGCCCGAGGCTATCGATTCGTATCCTACTAGTATTCGACATAACCACCTTATGCCGATCCGAGACAATCTCTAGGGCACTAGTAGTGATACAATCTGTGCCTCATCCAACCCCTATTCACCGATTGATCTCATCAACTCGTGCTACCATCGATTCATCACATGAACCGACCGATCTAGATCGTAATAGATCCGATCTACTACAACCGCATATCATCATATACGCCGATCCGGATCGCAAACTAAGCAAGATGGCTCGATACCATCGGAAGGAACGCTGTTGGCTACGATAGCGTAAAATAAAAATTTCTACCGCGCACACCAGACATCATGCTAAGGAGGATCATAGATCGTTACCACTAGACGCGCAGCAGCAATGGAAGAAGAGTTGGAGAAGCCGATCCAACCACGCGCGCCGTAGTAGTGGAAGTAGCCGATCGTCCCAATGATCGCTCCTCCACGCGATCAACCACACCACGAGCGATCCAATCAGTAGTTTGTTGATGCCGATCAACGCCGCAACGAAAGCGCCTCCACCGTATCCACACGCCCGGGGTGAACGCCGATCGCGAGTGTACCAAAGACTCGCGAGCGGCTAGGGTTTGGCTCGGAGGTGGCGGCTAGGGTTTTGCTCGGGAGGAACAGGCGCACATCCTCACCCCGCCTCCAAATATATAGACCTCCTCACTTGGGCCTCGTGGACCGAGGCCCAATAGAGTCTATCCGATCTCTATCCGAATTGAGCCCACATCCGAATCACATTCGAATTAGTGTTCCAACCCGTTAAGTGTGCGACCAGAGGTTCACGTATACTTGGTCGCGACCGGAAACACCTTTCCGGTCACCCCATAATAGCGGCCTCTAGCAAGACATATTAACCCCAAAGTATACGTAAAGATCATATCTTTGAACTCGTAATGTTCTCATGTACGAATCCCTTTGCCTCACGATATAGATTAAGCTCAAGGCGAGACTCGTGTCATCCTCTTAATAGCTCAATCACTCTCTCGATTCCGTGATAGATTATAAACTTGTGATTGACTCTCAATCACATTGGCATGGCCATGCACTTTCATAATCCATTACATCGAGGCCCAGAGATATCTCTCCCATAAGGAGGGGAAAATTCTATCTTGATCATTCACATCCCACTACATGTTTCATAGCAAACCCGAAGACTACGTTTATGACTACCCGATTCTGAGTAGTGGTTAGTAGTCCCAAAATAGGCTACTACGCATATTGGGAACCATGATGATCTCAAGTCTAAGGATTCTACATAAACACTACTTGAGACCAACTAATGACACATGGAATCTCTGCAGTTGTCTCATGGCGGGTCTATCCAACATATGTTCACTAACACATGTCCATATTATTGATTTGGTATTCCATACCATGATCCATGAGACATGATCATCAATCAATACATATGCTGATCTTTGAATCATATTTGTTCCTCATATGATATATGATCAGGGATCATTTAGAAATAGCAACATTTTGGCATTAAGAGTCTCATGAATAAGTCACATACTCATTGATCAATAATGATAATGTCTATTTCAAGGAACAAAGCAATGTATCATAAACATAGTATGTGATATATTCAACATCTCCATGTTGCCTCTAGGGCATATCACCAACAGAGGACAGCGGGCTGCCCGGGCGTTCTACGCACGGAGAGAAGGGTAGGGCGGCTTCTCTGGCGCGTGGGGTCGGCTTCCTTGCGGGCTTGGGCTGGAGGGCAGTGGCTCTTGTTGCGCTGGCGGAGAAACGGCGACGTGGGCATCGGCGGCTTCGGGAAGGAGGGCTGAGCGGCGCGCGCGCAGACGGCGCCAGCCAAGAGCGAAGGCGGAAAGGGAGGAAAAAGCAAATCGTATTTCTGCTATACTTGCCAAATTGGGTAAGCAACCCAAATTCAATTTGAATTTCCCAAAATTTTTCAAAAAGGCTCACAATTCTGGGGTGTTTCAAAATTCCTTTGTGAAATCCGGTAAAGCAAGTACTGGAGTGCTTGTGATTGCTTCCTTAAGTTTTTGGAATGCTACCGTGGCGGAAGAAGACCGGCGGCAAGCATTCTTTTTTAGAAGATCCACTAGCGGAGCAGCAATAGTTGCATAGCCACATATGAAGCGACGATAGTACCCTGTCAACTAGAAAACCTCGAAGATTGTAACATCCTAAAAATTTGAAATTGAAAATATAAAGTTTTTCAATTATTTTTGCAATATATTCTAAATATTGGATTTGGATTTTATGGTGTTTTCTCGAGATTTTTGTTAAGGTTCCCAAATTTTGAAATAAAAAGAAAATATACAATTAAAAGGAAAATTCAAATTGAGATTAAGAATCTGAAAAGATGATCCGTAAATTAGGGAGAGGAATTGAAATAATATCCGGGTTTATGCAGAAAATTGTGCCAAAGTTTAACCAAAATATAGCAAGAAATAATAAAACGAATGGAGTTGGGCCACCAAGCCACCAACCCCACTCCCATCGACGGCCGAGCGGCCACTCGCAGTCATGCTGCCACCTCACCAACTTGCGCAGCGCGCGCAAGCGCTCGCCAGCGGGCCACGCCTCTCCCGCCTCCATCCATCGCCGCGGGCCCGCGCTTTCTCCCGCTCATTCTCGGCCGGTGGCCCTGCGCTGCGCGCCGCGCTTCCCTCGGTCGGCGGCCTCCCGCCGCCCCTCTCTCTCTTCCTCTCTCTCCCACGACCGATGGGCCCGCCTGCCGCCTTCTTCCTCCGCTCCTTTTTCTCCCATGCGACGCTGCTGGCACCACGGCGAGCTTTGCTCCGTGGCGCGCATGCACGCCTCGCCGCCCGCGCCGCCCTTCGCTTAGGTGGAAAGCTCGCGACCCCGCCGCTTCTTGACTTGGCGCCACTGCGCAGCTTTCCCCCCGCCTCCGCTACTTCGCCCGCTGGTCCGCCGCCTTCGGCGGCAAAAAAGGAGAGAGGCGCAGCAGGCTGAGACAACCACCGGGCGTAGCCGCGCATCGTAGCTTCACCGAGCAGACAGCATTAATCGCCGCCGCATCCCTACCGCTCCGCCACCGCCTCCGACGCGACCGCACGGCCGCCGCCGCGCTGCTGCCAGCTCGCGCGCTATAAATGCGCCGAGGGCTCCACCGGTTCCCACGCACCTCTTCGCTCCCTCACGTAATTGTCCAATCAAGCCCGTAGCCACCGAGCCCGTTTTTCCCAACTCCGCGAGCACACCGCCCATTGCTCCTAGCTCTAGCGTCCGATTCCTCGCCACACCATCCCCGAGCACCGCGGCGATTCCGCCGCCCGAAGCTTCCCATCGGCCGACGCGCACCACCGCGACCTCCCCGACCGCCGCCGCGACGACGCCACCGCCACCGTGCCCCTCGCCCTACAAAGCTCACCACCGCACCCCGGCTTGAGGAACGCGCCTAGCTTCTCCACCGACCTCCCGACTCTCGCCTCGCCACCACCGCCACCCCGACTCGCTACCGACCCCGCAGCACCAACCTTAAGGGACTTAATCGCCTCTATAGAGGTAGGCAAAGCCTCCCGCCACTTGGCTATCGCGCTAACTCTCGACCCCTGCCTCTCGGCCGCTGCTCGAGCCTCCGCCTCAGCGCGCCGAGGTCGAACATTTCTTTTTTTCCATCCGACAGTGGGCCCCACATGTCAACCACTGTAGCTGAGCCGAGGCCGACTGGCCGACCCCACCGGCCGCTGGAACTCTTACACCAAACCCGCATCGACATGTGGACCCCATGAACAGATTCGACCCACATGTCGCTGGCACGGAGAAAATAAAAGAAAAATAAATGGGAAAACCAAATAATGCCGAGAATGACAATGGGCCCCACACGTCGATTTAATAATTTTTGGATTTGACCAAACAGAGGACTTTGACCAATCATAGCTTCTTCGCTTTTGCTCCAATTTGAATGAAACAAATTTATAAATTAGTATAAATTCAAGATCTATCTAATGGAATCGTAACCATAATTTTTGGAGTTCATTTGAATTTCGTGATATTTTGTTGATTGGTTATTTTCCTTTTATTTGGGTATTTCGCACGATTAAATAGCATACGAGGCTCGGGAAGAGGAGGTTGAGGCACTAGCTTGGAAGCTTCAAGACCTGCACCAAGACCCCATGAGCAAGGCGAGTCAATACTTTGGTCATATTGAACCCAATATTGCAAAGTTATTTCCTTTTAAATTAACAAAGTGCATGCTACTATTTCATGAGCTATGTTATGTCCAAATTTCAGCAAGCTAGTTATGCCTCGTTATTGCCATTATTTATATTAATCTTCTTGCCATACTTGACGTGTGAACCTTGTCGCCTAGCAAAAATTACGATATTAACCTTTGAAAATAAGTCCGTAATTTATATGCCATGCTTAGTGTTGTTTAGGTAATCATGGCCGCAAGAGCGCCAAGCATCACTTTTAATCTCGAGAAAATTGGTTGGGCGCCATGGTGGTAATGACTGATAAATGTTGGTTATGATTATTTTATGTTTCCAAAACCCCAACATGCTTAAATATCCGGGCGGATGGTTCGGGGTATGGTGCAGCAGTGCACGAGTGTGGCTTGTGGTAGAACCGCCAGATACCACTAAGGACCGAATCTTGTCATGACCTCCGGGTAAAACAAGACAACCACAAGTTCGTAAAGTATGACTTGGCTTAGTAGATTTACCTGACCTTAGAAGTCATCCTTCCGTGAGGTGGTGTGGGTTAGTGCAAGCGGCAATCGGTGAGACGGCTTGAATGGGACACCCGGTAGGGTGAAGTTCTCACGTGGCGGGCTAGCAGGGGGGGGAGCCACCGCTAGACGCTCGTAAGGAGGACATCCCGCACAACGATGGGACCCACCGCAGTGGGAGCGACCCATAGGTGAAATGATGGAAGGGGCGAGGTACTTTGAAAAGTCACCGTGATGGTCGCTCAACCACACGCCTAAGGAATCGTGGGGGCAATGAGTTGATTGTCTCTTGTGGTGAAAGTGTACAAACTATGCAGAGTCTAAAACTATTCGAATAGCCGTGCCTACGGTCAAGGGCGGACATGGGAACTTAATCGATATAGTTCTGCTTTAAAACATTGAAATCGAATGGAAACTTGAAGGGCGAAGGACCGCCTGGTTTGGAATTGTCCCGGTGTTGTCCTAGTGGTACGTTAAGCTGCTATAACGCCGAAAGAGGCTATATGGTGCGATGCCATGTAATGGTGGATGGAATCGTGTCAATTATATGATCAACTTACTTTATAAACAAAGGTTTTGAGTTTAAAATTGCTAGGTCTCGTGATTTTCCTATAATTGTATTCAAAAGCACTCTCCGCAAAATAAAATGAGCCCAAGCCTTCCTTTGATTAGCCGCATATGTTTAAATATTGCATTCGTGTGTTGGCTTGCCGAGCACGGGTCGGAGTGCTCATTCTCGCTTTGCGATAAAATTCGAAACAGGAGTTCAAGGACACTACGCCACGAGGAGGCTCCCGCCAAAGATCGACTAAGCAAATGCGATAATTAAGGCGAGGCCTCGGTGGTTAGGCATAGACAGTAGACTCTAGGCGTTGTGTACATTTATGTTACCAGACCTCGTGGCATATATTGTGCACATTACCCTACCGTCGCTGTTCGTGGATTTGGGTTTGCTTTGCTATAATTTCCGCTGCATTTGTGTAATGAAGGCATTTGGCCAAAGCGGCCCCTTTTGTAAACACTGATCACCCGACGCGGTGTATTTAAATTTATGTAATATAATGAATGATTAAGCGATGTATGAAATGATTCAGCAATGTTACTGTGTGCACAAACTACTGATCCAGGGAATAGTGCAGTAGACACAGTAGATTCCGGATTAAAAAAAATCTGGGGTCTGACAAAGATTCTTGACATCATGCGGCTGTGGCCACTGGGGCATGGTGTCCACTTTGGCAGGATCAACATGATCAAAATGGGTATATATACATTTTAGGGTTTCGATAAATTATTAAGCTCGATCGTATTAGGTTTAGGGTTTGGAACTGTGTTTTAGTGGTTTTGGGTTTTATCAATATTTGATATGAGAGAACGAAGCTAGAAAATGGGTAGACAGGATCAAAACGGATGAAATGGATGTATATTTGTATTTTAGGGGTTTGTGAACAATAACATGTATGTGTATTATTCATTGCGGGTTTTACTATTCACTGTTCACAGCGGATCCGGTTGCTACAGTGATGAACAGTGATTCAGTTGGCCCGGTCTACTAATAAAATTAGCCTTTTACTGTGCGGCCCAAAGCCCAGCGCTGTTCATCTCGTTCCTCCAGTCGGCACTGTAGTAGCCGAGAGCAGAGGAAGAAAGCGACGATTACTGGCGGTGCTACAGGGTTTTGCGACGGCATCTGAAGCCACGGTTGGCTTCCTGGTGCCATGAGGGTTCCATTTTTGGGGTCGGTGACAGCTAAAAATCAGGTGATCGCTTGTGGCGAGGTCTATCCTTCTTGAGACTTTTGAATGTCATAGAGGGTAATGGTGGGTTAATGGGACGGTAGCATTAGGGTTTGGGCATCTCCGGGGTCAGAGGAAGCTTAGGGGGTGGTGGCTCAGGTTGGGATTGGCTGAGTTGGGCTGTCGATGATGAAGGGGCTCAGCTAGGAGGTGGTGTTAGGTGCTTGGGAGCTAGGAGGCCTTGGGTCCTAAGGTAATGTTTCAGGAGTGTTCCTGAGAGTCTAAGGGTGCTATAGGCGAATGCAATTGAAAAGCAATCGACTAGATAACTGAAATTGGCAATTGGCTTACTTTAAGGTCTTCGGGTGGTCGCCGGCGATGCTCCGGTCGAGAGCTTGATTGGGGGTGCAGGTGACCTACTGAAGCACCAATGCATTACTGCGGAGGTGCTCGGGGGGTTTAAATATGACGAGATTGGCAGTTCGGCCCAGGGCAGGGCTAATGCGGCAGTGGCGCATGGTAGGGGTCGGGAAGGCGCGAGAGGACATGACGCAGTTGACAAAGGGGAGGTACGGGCTGCCTCGGGCGCGACGTTGCGGCAGTCAAAAAGTGATGCGGTGTGTCAGGTTGGCTGTGAGAGGGCTGAGAGAGCAGAGACGGCAGAGGTGGCAGTGGGGTTTTGCTAGCGCTTTAACATGCGACTGGTGCAATTAAGAAGGTGTCAGGTCGGGAAGGGCGAGGTGGTACGGTCTCTAACCGGTTGCAGTGGCGTGGTGCGGCGATGATATTTTCAAACCGTGAATAGTGTGCATGCCAAAAAGGCTGAAGGGAGCGATGCGTCAGAGAGATCAGGGTATGGATGGCTAGGATAGGTGCGAGATTAGGCTAAGATCTACAAGAAATCAAAATCAAACAAAAAATTTAAATTCTTTTTGAATTTTTGGTCTGTTTCATTGACCAAGTCTGGTAAGGTCCAAAGATGTTTATGTACGCCGTGTGGTTAAAAGGGAAATGTCAGAAATATTTGGGGTTGGGAGGATGCGTATCCTCTGCCTTCAACGTCATTGATGTTGTGCCGTTGAAGGTAGAGGATCTCAATTCGGTGGAGACATGGACTCCATTCTGGTCACTTACAACAGTTCAGTGACACCGCATGAGACCAAGAAGGTATCTTTACATACGACATCTTATGACATCAACAGAATGAATCTACCTATCATGCAAGAATCGAATACTATATGAGAAATCAACAGCTCAATAGTCCAAGATCCCATCCTTGCTTCAGGCGCTTAATCTAGATTTTTGTAGCCAACCGGACATTACCAAATGTTACCCACCCACCCAAACAACCTTTTCACCGAAATCACTGAAATGGCCCCACAGAGATCATGCACCCCAAAGCATGCAAACCGGCAAGGAATTCACGGCTTTTTCCTACGGATTTCCCGGTTTCCGCTACACAGGCCATCTTCGCCACAGATCGATCCAGCGACACCGGTAAAGCACTAGCATGGTAAAGGCGTATATCATGTGCCTTGCTACGTACGTACCCACTGGCCGGCCGGCCACCGCATCTTGCGACGTCGACGTTCCAAGGGAATCGCTATTTGCTAGCTAGGAGGCAGCGTGGGCGCCGGTGTCGACGGCGGCGCGGCAGAATGGGCATGAGCGGGAGGAGCCCTCGAGCCAGGGCAGCGCGCAGCCCCAGTGGAAGCGGTGGCCGCAGGGGAGGTTCGCCAGGACGTCGCCGGCGCTGAACTCCTCCAGGCACACCGCGCACTCCGCCTGCTCTGCCGCCTCCCACCGCAGCCGGCCCCACGTCATCAGCCGCCTCACCACGCCCTTCTTCGAGTACACCTCCCGCTGCACGCCCAACGACGCCACCGTCGAGCCCCCTCCACCTCCTCCTCCGCCGCCGCCTCCGCCGCTTCCGTTGCCTCTATTCAACTTTATGCTCCCCGTGCTGTGATGCCTGCAAGGTGCAAACAATGAACCGCTTATTTAATCTCTTGTGTTTTGCGCATCGATCTTACCGGCAAAAACGAATCTTTACATCAACATCAGCATACCTCTTGATGGCAGTTTCTCTCTGGTTCCCGAGCTTCTGGTCCAGCCGCTCCTTGGCCTCGCGGGCATTGCTGTCAAGCGCCCACCCGTGTATGAGCTCCATGACGCTACTCCTTTGCTGCAAATTCCCAAGAACTCAACCAATCACTCCATCTTATCCCATGAACAAGATCACGCAAAACAAACAAGCCAGTCGATTAATTGTACTGTACCTTGCCGGAATTGCCGGCGCCAACAGGGTGAGCACCGTGGCCGGCCGTGTACAGGCAGAACGACGACCGCCTCATGCCTCCGCCGGCAGCCTCCGGCCCCGCCCCGCCCGGCCGGAGCCGGCGCCGTCGCGCGCACTCCACACCGGGAAGCATCCCGGCCATGATGACCATATACGTACAGCCCCTCGCAGGCAGCTAGTTCAGCCACAAGCTCGTCGCAGCAACGACAAAGAGTAGCATATCTATCTCTACGTGGACCGACGGCCGCGCGAGCCCACACCTAACTGCGAGTGCGTTTATGCGCACAGGATCTAGCCGCGGCAGGGAAAGCTATGTGAGTATGTGGGCGCCGGCCATTTGGGGAAGCAGCAGAGGCAAGCGCTCCTCCTCTCGCCTCTTCCTTGTTCGGATTGAGATGTGTGTGTGTGTGTGGGTAGCTGGTAGTGGCTTTATTTGCAAGACTCCTCACGCTTTAACTGCCCTGGCCTGATGCGCGCCCAACTACCTCATCAGATGCCGGGGATCATGTGGGCCCGCGGGATGGCAAGAAAATCCACGGATGAGGGGAATTATTGGGGTCTTGATGCAGGTCTAGTCAATTTGATGCGACCACATGAATTTTAGAGAAAACTGTGCATCCTCTATTTGACTAATGCTATACAACATTTGACTATTTTTAAGGATAAAAATAGTCAGATTGATTTGGGACGTTAGATCTCCATCCAACGGATCTACTTATACAAGCCCCTCTAAAAAAAATGACCCCCTCTAAAAAAAATGATCTAGAGCGTTGGATCTCTATCTAACGGCTCAAAATCGAATGTTGTATAGACACTCCCATAAAATTTCCCGATCTACTCTAAAAATCTGTTTGTCTTGCGGTGAAACTGTCATTGTGGCACTCATGGAATGCAGAATCTCACATGAATTTTGTAGAAAACTGTACATATTCTGTGAAAATTTCTATGCGAATCGTCTAAGTCCAAACGGCCCTGGGACTCTGATTCCGTGTGGATTACAAGGAGCGTGCGGTGAGTCCATAGCTACCGTCGTGTTAATCCTTTTGGACTAGCGAGGATGACCGGATAAATCCGAAACGGCCTCTTTAAGGGTTCGCGGTATGCAGTGAAACCAAACATGAGAACAGTGTTCTGAGTTTCTTATCAGTCTATCAGAGATACAAGCTACTTATTAGAGTCTTAGCTGATTGATTAGCGAGATACCAGTACAATCATGCAGTTTTAGATGATGGTAACGGACAGAGTTATTAGGGCAGGGCGAGTACGTAGTGAGTGCCCGGGTAGCTGCATGAGAGGGACCAAGGCCCTTTCGCCGAAGCTTCGGGGTGGCAGCGGCAGGACATGCCCTGCCATCCGCCATTATTCGTGTCTCCCATCAGCTCCAGCAGCCCCCACTCCCCTTACGTCGTTGCTATCGATCGCCGCTGTCGAAACCCCGCAACCTTTTCGGATGGCTGGCTGGCACCACAACGAATCCAATACGAGCAAAACATTCATTCCGTGGACGTGCTCGTTTCACTTCGTCAGGTGTAAATGGAGTGATGGCAATAGCACAGTAAGAGGGGCGTGTAGAAATGGAATTCAACCGGCGTGATGCCATGTGAAGGAGACCACTCGCAGCATCGCACCTCGCTGCTTTTGCTGCTCGATTTCGTGCTCCTTTCGCCACCTAAAATGCGATTGCGATCACCTGGATTATTTAGTTACATATATATAACGCGATGGTTACTAAGAATGTTATCATAATCCTATATTTTAATATTGGGAGGTGCTCTATAGTCTTATAGAGCACTCACTTTTTTCCTTTCTATCATAGAATAATCTTTAAAATATTTGGTCTTCTATTCATAACAATTACCACTAAATTATGTCCTATAACTCAAGAAATACAAAAATACAACTAAAAATAAAAGTTATCATCTAGATTTTTAATAAATTATCAGACAAAAAGTCATATAAATTGTCATACGTTAAACCCTAAGTTACCATCGATAGATTAACAAATCATCAACATAAGTTTTAAATTACCATCAATTTATTAATTTAAGAAAATTTTAGGAATTATCATCATTCGAACCCTAAATTATCATTGTAGTTTTAAGAAATTATCACCCTAAGTTTAAAATTACCACCATTTAAGTCTGTAATATTTTAAAACATAGCATTAGCTGTACCTTAAGTGTTACCATCTGTATTTTTTAATAAATTACCATCTTAATTTCTAAATTTACTATCATTTTATGATACCACCGCTTTTAACCCAAACCTTCAAAACTTACCATGAGTTTAATCCTAAGTTATCACCTGCAGTTTTAACAAGCTACCACCATAAGTTCAAAAATTGTCATTATTTCTAATTTAAAAGAAATATAAAAATTATCATCGATTATACCCTAAGTTACTATCTATATTTTTTTAATAATTCAGCAAACCCCTCTACACAGTAGTCTTGCATTATCTTATCCTGTGATTGATCCTAGTGTGACTGATCAATAGATCTCCCATGTGATTGGCCATACAAATCAGTCAAATCCTAGAAAAAGAAATATGTGCACACGAGGAATTGTGTATACACAATCAACTATTTTGAACTCACTAATCCCACACGCATTATTGCCTTGTGTGTCTGCGAATTGGGCCCGCATTATTTGGCCTCACCTATCGTGACATTGGTATTCATTTTTCTGTACGCTACACACACGGACAGCTCCAGAAAAGTCCCTACCTTGATCCAAGAAAACAAGTTTGTCATATCCATGTTATTTGCATCTGTCCATCCCCATGTGACCTATCTGACAACAAGAAAGCTAGGTGATCGGTAAGACTAATGCGCGCCTAGGTGCACTGTATAATTTTCATAGAATGAATGATATATTGTGAATAATGTAATTATTTGGTGGTAAATCATGATTTTTTTGAGAAAAATACCCTTAAAGGCACAAGCTAAGCTCTATACTTTTTTTTAAAAAAAATAGTTGTATCTATAACTGCTATCTGTATACCGGGGGGGGGGGCGCTTATCCATATGTAAATCCGGAGGAGGAGATCTAATGATCTACTATTTAATTAGTACAGGCTCATTATTCTTTGGCACTGGATGCATGCCACGAGGAGGATGTCTCTCGATCGAAGGGGAAAGGTACGGACGGCGCGGTGGCTAGGTGCGCTGTAAGACTAACATCCACCAAGTCGTGCAGTACAATGGGGCTGTTTGGTTGTCTGTATCGGGGTGACTCACACCAGCGTATACAGGGAGATGGTGTTTAGTTACCTGCATCGGGGTGAGAGCCTGCACGAGCGGATGCAAAAAAATCAACTGGAGCAAGGCTGAGGAGAAACGCGGCTGAGGACCTTCTCTACTCAGCCTGGTCATACTCATACAGTTGCATCAGCTCATACAGGCAACTAAACAGGTCCTATAGGAGCATGCATGGGAGCAGAGTGCTACCCTCCTCCGTGATAAGCTCGCCTGGGGGTCCAATCCGAGGAACAAAAATAAACTAGCATGGGAGCTCGAAGCAGATCTTTAAGATCTGGATTTCTTTAGGCAACGCCTTCAATGCTGAATCAACCGTTTTTCCCGTTAGGGTATCTGTAGTGTATATAACCTAAAGGGCCTTAAGGTGGGTTCTATCTAAACCTTAAGACCAACTCTATAGTATATATAATCCAAGGGGCTTTAAGACGGTCCCACTTGGCAGATAAAGAAAAATTGTATTTTAATGCTTATGGCCAGGTCTTTAGCTTGAGGACCAGCCTTAAGCTTTTTTTGCTTAGGGTCTGCTTAAGGTCACCCCTGTAATCTATAAGGTTGACCTTAAGATGGCTTAAGATCTCCTCTTTTCATACACTACAGATGCCCTTAGTAAACAGACTATGCTAGTATCTGAGATTCCAAAGTATCCAAACTTCTGGTGCAGGGAAGCTGGACCTGAAGAAGTCCTTGAGAAGATCTTCAAAAGCTGGCACGAGCAGATCAATGATGATGGCTACTGGCGCTAGCCATTGAACATTTAATTTGTTCAGATGAACACTTTGTAATGTTTTGTCACTGCTTTTGTTTTGAACTCAGACCAAGTGGCATCCAAAGTTGTACAGTATATGATAGAATAATATCTTATTCGTTGCATCAAGGGGAGAACTTTAGAACTTTAGAACGTTTGTTACAGGAAAATTGAAACACATGTCACCCGAACCGGACTGCACGGCTGACAAAGGATTGAGATTTTCAGCGAGACTGTCGAATTCCCTATTCTATTCATTTCAATAACTGACAAGTGACAAGCCGAATTATGTCAGAAACTCAGAGCTGCCATTGACAAGGTGATCTCAGTGTCCGGTTGATTTCAATGTCATTTCGCCCAACAACTCATTTCACTAAGATTTGGAGACGTGGTAACTGGCAAGGCAGGTGCATTGAAACATGGTTGTCTCCATAAGATCATGATCTCAGGTCAGATGGTTGCGAATCGTGACATATCTGATCTACCATGGTCGTTTTTTCGAGAACACGGGTCTACCATGATCGTGACAACACAAAAAGATTTCTTCTAGCTGTTTCTGAGAGATCAAGAGCAGTGTAATAAAGTGCCACCTCAATTTGCTTCATTACCAAACTTTGCATGCCTAAACCATGGCCAATAGAAGACACATGCTTTGTGCTTACCGTGCGGCGGGTTCTTTTTTACCCCTTTTTGAGGGGAGTGACGCACGTATATTAGCAGTGCGGCTTGGGCTAATACAAACCGAAGACCCATACATTGCAACGGATCTCTAATAATTAATACTATAAATAAGTCCAAAAAAAATTTAACATGTTTCATTTTATTGCAAACTATAGCATCACTGGTCATCCTCGTTCCTTGCAATCCCACCACCGTAAACAGGAAAGAGAGAAAAGAACAATAATAAATCAATTCAATAGATGCATAACCATACTTTTGTTTTAATTAAAATAAATGACATCATGAGAGACCAGGTGGTCGTGACTCCATGTGAATGATGAGTAATTGACAAAGGTTTAGGATAGTTGAGTTTGGTTTGAGTGGTTCGGAGTCGAGCTGTTGCGTGGCGCAATCGGGCTCGGTCGGACTTTGGTCAAACTTGGTCATTTGGGCTTATGATGTATATTCTAATGTTTCGACAGGTTTGGACTTCGTCTGTGGTAAGTGTGATGGTATTTACGCTTTCATGTGTCGAGCGGTGCTATTTGACGTGTTTTCTTGTCTGTGTGACTGCAGGACATCGGGTGGAGTCGTGGCGAGACACGTGGACCGGACTAGGCGCAGGTGGCGCTGAGGTCAGAACGGTCGGGATGTGTCAAGACGACGAGACTCGAGGTGGTTGCGAGGCGTGCGAGGCAAGGAGCGCGAAGCTTCTGGAAGGTGCGGGAGGCGCGAATCGGAAATTCGCGAGGTCGCATAAGCGGGAGCGGGCGCCGTTGGATTTAGCAGGCGTAACGGGGCGGAGACCCGTTAGCCAAGGCTATAAATAGGATTGAGGGGCTGCATGCCCACTTGAGCACTTGTGAGAGAATTAGGGTTTTAGAGTCAAAAGAGGCTTTGAGAAGGTTGTTTCCTTTAGCTCTTTAGTTGGTGTGAGTTGGTGGAGGCAGAGTGTGCTCCCTCTGTTGTCCTCTACGATGGTTTCTAGGTGTGAGTCCTAGTAGGTGTTCTTCCTCCCTCCATGGATGAGTGTGTGTTCTTGAGTTGGGAGAGTGAGGAGATGGATTGAGAGTCTTGTATCCATATCCTTATCCTAATGTCCATGCGTATCGGGACTCCTATGTATTCCTTGTGATTCAATGAATGAAATCTGGAGTTTTGGGTTTAGTTCGTAGCTTCTGTTCTTCTTTTCCCTTTGTGCAAGATTTCTTGATTTTCATGGTTTTGAGTTCTTCCTTGCTGGAGAGTGCCAAAATGGGTTGCTATGACATGGGTGATGCTCAAAAGCCATTTGGCTATTTAATCCCAAGAGCAAACCGAGTTTGATTCTCGATTTCAGTTTTGGCTTCCTCTGCTCAAGTTCTTGCAGTTCTAGGTTTTTGGGTTAATCTTGATTCACTTCTTCAGAAGGCTTGAAATTTGGTATGGAGAGCTCTGAGGCTATCTAGTATCTAGCTGTAAAATTTCATAGCCAAAGGATCAGTGAAGAGATGGCAATTTGAATTTTTGAAAGGTCCCTGTTCTTCATTCTCTAATTCTAGGGTTTTGATCCAGATCTTGATTCCCTTGAGGAATTGTCTCAATTTTTGGTCTGAGTAGTCCTTATGCTATTGCTATCATCCCTGCAAAATCTCATGTGCATTGGACTTAAGACCTTGGAGTAATTTGGATTTGAGTGTGCTCCTGTAGGTGTTCATTCTTGACAAGTCTCTGAAATCCTTGTTCAAAAGTTGGTATCCTCACCCGTATGCCTAATTCTATTTAGATTATCCTCATGCACTTCGAGTTGAAGAGGAAAAGGAAACATCACAAATTTCATTGCTTTTGGTCAAGTCCTGAATATTTATGCTGTTTTCGGCCAAGGTTCAGAGCATCAAAACTCCCTCACGGCTGCATGCAGTGATCTCCATTGAATGCCTTTTCTTTTTATTTCTTTTACTGATCTTTGACCTTTTTGCATGCAGAGCAAACAGCAGTATTTTCAGCTGAAATTTTTACTAGTTAATCTCTGATTTATGCTGAATTTTTTGGTGTCGCATGCGTTCCAAATTTCAGAGAAATTAATTTTAAGTTTTCTGTGAGTTGTGTTGTTTTGCATCTGGTGAGAAATCAGTGTTCGATTTCTCGGGGCGTTTTTAAGCGAGCGACATTCACCCCCCCTCTGTCGCCATTTCGGTCCTACACATCATCCCCAATTCTCCATAATATAAGCCTCGATTTAAGTTCATGGTAATAAATAATCATCTACAGAATGTGAACATGAACTAACCATATCATATACCAAAAAATCCCTCCAACAACCTTCCCAAATCCGTATTATCGGCTCTGTATTAATTTAATACATGTATTCTCATCGAAAGGTTAAAAGCATGTCTTTGACCTCGATTGGAACTTGATAGTTGATGCTCAAGTATCTCAAAAGTTATTGCACAACATCTTCTATTGAAAAACAGACAAAATTTTTGAATTCACAATGCAGACATCAAGCTACAAGATATCAATCCTTCCTCGACTAGCTTGACACAATGCAGAGATTTGTCACGGCTTTGAAACCTTTCAAACAATGTTGTCATACTATTGATATGCGCTTCTCATTTTCTAAAATATGTAGATGTTTATATTTACTTCCTTGGGTTTTGTCATTTATCATTTTATCTTGCATCACAGCCAGAGGTGCAAAGCCAACTACTGTTCCAGTTTCACCATATCATAATTAAGCATTACAAAAATAAGATCCTCACATTGTAGAAGGAAGAAAAGAAATTTAAGGCATATGTTTCGGATGGTGAGTCCTTAAGTGATTTATACATGCCAATTGATACTCTTTTTGCCTTTTGTGCATACAAAAATAACAGAGCAAATAGCTGAATCTTCCATTCCTGATACTAAAAATATAGGCACAACATATGCACAACCTTGTAATTATAGAAACAATACTTGATATGCCACAAATATTAGAATCAGTTCTTGAAATTATATTTCTAGCTTATCGCCAACCGTGCTTTCTACCAACTCTGCCAATCCCAGACGGGCCCGTCAGTACCAGCGAGCAAGAGTGGAACAAGTAGTGGCACTCTGACCATAACATAATTGACAGACTCAAGACGTGCTCTAGCAAGTAAAGAATTCCTTTCAGTTTTGTCTCTATAGAATGAATACTAATATCAGTTTTAGAAGACTGTACATAAATTGTCAGATGTACTCAAAATGATTATTACTTTAACAAATGAGGAGTTTACTAACAAACACTCTTTAGAGCAAAATTGAATCAAAAGAAGCAACCCAAGCAGGCCTACTGGAGCAACACCCAAAATACTGTCATTGTATGCAAATGCATCAACTATTCCTTTGTTTTGATATGGATAAATGCACGTATGATCCTTTTTTAAAGAAAAAACTACATGCATGTGTGTATGATAAAAGAGGTTAAAATGTAATTATAGGAAAATTTTGCTTTTACCACTAAGCAGGAGTGAGCCCCAGACTCCATCTAGCGGTGAGATAACAGATCCACAATTTCTTTTCTTGAGCAATCTCCCTCCTTCTAAGCGTAATATTTATGTGCCCTAAACGATCGATGCAATTTAAAACCAAAAGGCTGCATATGTACACAACACTCCTTCACCACCAGGTACCCATCCCTTGCCAAAAAGCACCTAGTGATATCGATGTGGAAGAAAGTGGCATTCAATAAATGAATTACTTGCCAAGGAACAAGGCCTCCTTGAGGGTGCAGTAGGGCTGACAAAGCATTCTACCAGATGTAAATTCAAGTCCAAATTCTAAACAAGAAAATCAGTAAAAAAAACTAAGCATAGAACAATTGACAACAGTAGCCACCAAACATTCCAATTGCATTCTCTATTGAATATTGTTCTTGTTGTGCCATTCAGATTTTAGTTGGAGACAGGATAAGAAAAAGTGTCATTGGACATTAACACCATTTTTTAGATTGCACTGCTACCCTTTCTAACTATCATTTGTCTGAAGTGCACTTGACATTTAAGCCTATGACAATTGGAACACCCTCCCATTCAAAAATGACAAAAAGCTCAACAAAATAAAGCACAGTTGATGGGGCATACTCCCATCAGAGCAAACACTGCGCTTCGTTATTAAAGTGCATTTACATAGGATTTGTGGACATGCTGCTTTGAGATAGCCTTGCATTTTATAAGTATACCTCTTATTCTCGTCCTTACTAATGGCCTAGTGTTGCAAATAGCTCTGCAATGACTGATATGTAAACTTGTCTAACAGGAACCCCACAAAACCATCCACCAATTTGTGTAGGGTCTATGGCTCTTTTGCACTTGCTCGGATTCGAGAGAGAAGGGGAGAGGGTACTGACCGTCGGACGCGTTGGAGGAGGAGTTGGTCATCGTCGGGGAAGAGGACGGTGGCGGCAGCGGCGTAGATCCGGCGACGTCGATGGCGATGGTGCTTCCCGTCGCTGACTACGCCCCCTCTAGATCGGTTAGGGTTTTTGTGTCGGTGGGGTGTGCGGCTCAGGTCAACCTCGTAACGCGAGCCGTCGGCCCCCACCCTCTATTTATTGCGCAGCGACGACGGCCCATCACCGATGGTTGGGCCGCGCGCACCGATCGTAGCGCGGATCAAGGCCCGATTAGCCGTTGGGCTAATCGGCTGAGATCATTCTAACATTCTCCCTCTTGATCTCAATCTATGCTTTATCTTTAATTACTTTTGACTTTACTCATTCCATCACAGATTAGTGCATAGAACATGTCTCATCGTCACGGTCAATCGCCGATAGATTCAACAGCTACAATACACCTCTCTTGTTCTGAAATAGTTACTTTAATCTTTTGGACCATCTTTTAGTCCAGGAATCATAGGCTTTCCCTTAAACCCATGCCGACTACATATTCTCTGAACACGTTGGGTGGTAAGCCTTTAGTAAGCGGATCCGCTAACATCTTTGCGGTACTTATATGCTCAAGACTTATAATTTGATCCCGAACTTTATCTTTCACAACATAGTACTTTATTTCAATGTGTTTGGCAGCACCACTTGACTTATTGTTGTGGGCATACATTATCATGGGTTCATTATCGCAGACAACTTAAGTGGTCTATTGATGTCGCCAACCACTTTCAAACCGGTATGAACTTCTTTAGCCGCTTCACCGCCCCGTAGCCTCATAACATGCTACAAACTCGGCATACATTGTGGACGATGTAGTGACGGTTTGCTTTGAGCTTTTCCACGATATAGCTCCTCCAATGAGAGTGAATACATATTCGGATGTAGACTTTCTATTATCTCCCGCAAAATCGAATCAGATACCCCACTATATGGAGTAAATCGATCTTCTCATGTCATCATGAGGCCTTTTGTTCCTTGCAAATAACGCAAGACTTTCTTTATCAATTTCAATGTTCTATTCCGAGATTGCTCGAATCGCCAAGTAACCCGATAACAAATGCTAAGTCGTATGTGCACACTTGAGCATATTGTAAGCTTCCGACACCAAGCATATGGAACCGCTTTCATTTGATCGATCTCATATCGCTTCTGGGGCATTGAAAATCCCCATATCTCGCTCCTTGACTATAGGTGCAGGTGAAGGACTACATTTATGCATACCAAATTTCTTTAAGACTTTCTCTATGTATGCCTTTTGTGACAGTCCCAATGTCCCCTTGTTTTTATCCCGGTGAATTTCGATCCCTAGAACGAACGAAGCTTCACCATCTTTCATATCAAAGTTTGAGGACAAAACTTCTTTGTCTCCATGAGTGCATCGACATCACTACTAGCTAGTAGGATATCATCCACATACAGGATTAGGAAGATAAACTTCCCATCTTTAAACTTTGGATAAACACAGTTGTCCTCTACATTCTCTTCAAACCCAAATTTTCTTATTGTACTGTCAAACTTCAAGTACCAGTGTCTTGAAGCCTGCTTTAACCCATAAATCGATTTCTTTAGGCGGCATCCCATTCTTTCATTTCCTTCCACGACAAAACCTTTCGGTTGTGCCATGTAAACATTTTCCTCCAAATCCCCATTAAGAAATGTCGTCTTTACATCCATCTGATGTAACTCTAAATCATAATGTGCTACTAATGCCATTATGATTCTGAAGGAGTCTTTACATGAGACTGGATAAAAGGTCTCATTGTAATCAATCCCTTCTCTTTGCGTAAAGCCTTTTGCCACAAGACGCGTTTTGTATCTTTCTATATTCCCTTGGGAGTCGAGCTTTGTCTTGTAGACCCATTTACAGCCTACTGTTTTGGCTCCTTTAGGAATAATTTCCAAGTCCCAAACTTTATTAGTCTTCATGGACCTCATTTCCTCTTCCATGGCCTCAAGCCATTTTGAGGAATTTTCGCTTCTCATGGCTTCTTCAAATGAGGTGGGATCATCCTCCATTTGAAATTCCTCTGTATGATAAATCTGATAATCATCAGAAATAGCCGATCTTCTTACTCTTTGAGACCTCCTGGGGCCTCCTCATTTGGTACATCTTCTGCTTGAGGTCGATGTTGCTCCCCTCATCTGTGGCAATAGGTTCTATAGGATCCTCAAGAACAGTTCCTTATTATCATTCATTGTTGCCACAGAGGAACAATAACAGTCTTGGCACCACGTTGTCTTGCACCGCTTGCAAAGGATGCAGGTAGTGTGAAGAATGGCTCTTGAATCATCTGAGTGGGCGCATACACCCGCTTTTCTTCAAGGTCAATCTCACGAGCTACCATACTTCCTATCATCATTTCATCCTCTAAGAAGACAACGTGTCTCGTTTCTACAAACTTTGTATATCTATCCGGGCGAGAAATGAAACCCTTTTGACTTTTCAGGTAGCCAATGAAATGGCAACTTCATGCTTTGGGATCAAGCTTCCCAAGGTTTGGGTTAAATACTTTAGCCTCAGCAGACTCCCCACACACGTAAGTGGTTTAGTGAGGAACTCTTCCCGTCCACATCTCGCACGGTGTTTTGGGCACCGACTTACTAGGCACTCTGTTGAGAATATGAATGGCGGTTTTCAACGTCTCCATCCATAAACTCAATGGCGGTGTGGAGTAGCTCATCATGCTTCGCACCATATCCATCGTGTGCGGTTGCGTCTTTCACTACTCCATTTTGCCGAGGTTCGCCTGTAGAATATCGGGCCACTATACCATTTTCCTGTAAAAACCTTGCAAAAGGTCCAGGAACTTGTCCATATGGGGTATGTTGACCGTAGTACTCCCCCCACGATCAGATCGGACTATCTTAATCTTTAAATCGTGTTGGTTTTCAATTTCAGCCTTAAATATCTTGAATTTATCCAAGGCTTCATTTCTTTCTTTGATTGGATAAATATATCCATAACGGGAGTAATCATCCGTGAATGTTATGAACGAGTCATATCCATCCACACTTTTCATAGGAAAATGACCACAAATATCTGTGTGAATAATTTGTAGGACTCCTGTGCTTCTTTTAGCGTCTTTTTTAATTTTCTTTACATATTTTCCTTTAATGCATTCTCTGCATTGTTCTAAGTCTGAGAACTCTAATGGAGGAAGAATATCATTCTTAACTAGTCTGTCTATTCTCCCCCTCGAAATATGGCCTAAACGACAGTGCCATAATTTCGACGACTCATCTAGAGTTCTCTTTCGTTTTCTGTTTACATTCGTAGACGGGGATTCAATCACTTTCTCACACGCGACGTTCCCATTATCGCATACGACATTCATATCATCACATAATGATAACAAATAAAGCTCATTCTGTAAGATGGCAAGACCAACACATTCTTTATTAAACATTATTTCACACTTGCCATTTCCAAAATTACAATCATAACCATCTTTGTCCAAATTTGAAACACTAATCAAATTCCTTTGTAAAGAGGGAACAAAAAGGACATCTCTAAGTAAAAGATTGGAACCATTAGCTAACTCTAATGAAAGATCGCCAATGGCTTCAACTTCAGCTTGGACTCCATTTGCAACTTTAATGCATCTTTCGTTTCTTTGCGTAGTCCTCGTCGAACGGAATCCCTGTAAGGAATTAGCAACATGAACAGTTGCTCCTGAGTCAATCCACCAAGTGGAATTCGAATATTGCACATACAGGGATTCATTTATAAAGGTAATATTGTTCTCACCTTTCTTTGCCATTATCATCTTTAAGTAATCAGGACAGTTCTTCTTGTAGTGTCCTGTCTTCTTGCAGTGAAGACACTGATCTTTGTCTACAAACAAATTTATTCTGTTGAGGCCGATGGATGAGTCTTTTCCTTGTTCTTTGAGAAGAAGGTATCATTGAAGTTCTTTTTCTTGTTATCCTTCACATAGTTGATAGATCCACCATGTGAGGATTTAATTCTTTCCTCCTCTTGCACACACATAGCTATGCACTTTTCCAAGTCCCATTTCTGGTCGCATATTGTAGTTGACAACAAATGTGTCAAACTCTTTAGGCAAGGAAGCAAAAATCAAATGAATAAGGAACTCATCCTTGAGAGCCAAATCCATTGGTTTAAGCTTGATGCCAAGTTGCTCATCCTCAGTATGTGCTCTCTTATGCCACCGCCACCACCGTAGTACCTCTCTCACAAGTCGCTTAATTAGTCAGTAGCATAAGTCTTTGAAGAGCCAATGAACCGACTCTTTATTCTCTCAAGGTACTCGTGACAAGAACACACACTCTGCGATTGAGCCCACAATAGCGAGCTCAATCGTGTTCTTTATCACGACCATACATTTCTTGTTGGTGTGGTCCATTTCTTATACTCAAGGTCATAAGACATCCGTAAGGGAGCATGATCCTCTGTCTTTTCTCGCCAAGCAAGATCATCCTCATTTTGATCCTCACCGTGCCATAGGCTCGGTGGGACGTCTTGTAGAGGGACCACCCACCTCACCAAGATAAACGCTAAGTCTATCTTTTCTTCCACTCTCCATAATTATCTCCTTTGAGAGTGGGATCTCTCGATACAACTCATCAAGTTGTATCCTCCTAAAAATATTTCATATAAAGTGAGAACATAACAGAAAATTATATGTCTTATTTCTAACGTTGGTCAAAAATACGACATACAATTTAAAACAATTTTATCTATACATTAAATCTACATCACCGTAAGCGTAATAGAAATAATGCATAAAATCATCAATTAAAATTTATAATCTGTTATTATCAACATTGGTCGAAAATAACAATATCATAATTATCTCGATTTATTTCTATTTTCCAAAATTAAATTCTCCGTTGGTTCGAATTTAATAATGAAAATCAATCAACATTAACTTTTGCAATGAAACGTAATTATTCTAAAAATAATTCATTATACGTAGCATTATATCGTACACTTTTAATCTCGAAAAAAATTAACACGTTGGTGCAAAATTTACAGAGATTTTGGATCAAATTTCAATCAAATTCACTCAAAAATGCTTCAAATAACAATAAAAATCCATTTATGGAATTATCGCTCAAAACGGCCTTTGGCCCATTCTTTCGACCTCACGGCTCCACCGCCCGCCGAGCCATGACCTCCTTTTCATCACGGCCGTTGTTTTCATTGGGCTACCGAGATGATTTGCAATGGGTATGAGACCCCCAAAAACCTAACCCTAATGCATTTCGGTTCCACTCCATCGCAAAAACGGATCGCGGGCGGGCGAAAGGGGCGCGCACTGGGCACGGCGGGCGGCAGCCTAAGCGGCGCGCAGTTGGCGGCCCCGACGCCCCTGCGCGCGGCGCTCGGCTGCCGAGCGAGCGCGGCGCTGCGCGGCCGGCGACCAAGGAGGCGGCGCGACGCCGCGACTCGCAAAGACGGCGACGGCGAGCTCGCGAGGCGGCAGCGCCGCACAGCGCGGCCTCGGCGGCGCGCGCAAGACGGCGCCGAAGGGCAGAAAACGCAGCGCGCCCGCGCTGAGCGACCAGCGGCGGCGCGCGCGCGCCGAGAGGCGGCGGCAGCAGCACACCTCCCTGCCGGCGGCGGCGCCCGTAAGGCCTCTTTTGCCGATCCCTTTTTTTTATTGGGTTGTCGCCGATCTAGGGTTTCAATGTTTGGGGAATTTTGGTTCGGGATCTTGGGACTTTTGTGGCTCTGATACCATTGTAGGGTCTATGGCTCTTTTGCTCTTGCTCGGATTCGAGAGAGAAGGGGAGAGGGTACTGACCGTCGGACGCGTTGGAGGAGGAGTTGGTCATCGTCGGTGAAGCGGTCGGGGAAGAGGACGGTGGCGGCAGCGGCGTAGATCCGGCGACGTCGACGGCGATGGTGCTTCCGTCGGCCGATCGCGCCTCTAGATCGGTTAGGGTTTTGTGTCGGTGGGGTGTGCGGCTCGAGTCAACCTCAGAACGCGAGCCGCCCCCACCTCTATTTATTGCGCAGTGCGACGGGGCCCATCACCGATGGTTAATGAGCGCCCAATCGTATGCGGATCAAGGCCCGATTAGCCGTTGGGCTAATCAGCTGAGATCATTCTAACAATTTGATCTCACAAACCAAATTCGCACGTAATGACTCTAAATCACAACTTTAAAGAGTGATTTATGTGTTGTAACCCTAGTGACTGTATCCATGCCTGCACGGTAGCACTCAAATCAAAGCTCGAACGAATGCATGAAGAAGTAGGAAAATCGCATTTCGGGCAAAGATAGGAGAACAAAGGGTGCACAGAGCTCGAATTGTATTTCTTGAAGACGACCCCCTCCACATTGCTTCTAATGGTGGGCGTGGTGGTGACGGCCTCGCCGCGGTGGAGCCTGCAGAGTACATTTCAGGCAAAGACAAGAGAAGAAAGGAGAAAGACACGCAGACCTCAAATCGGATTTCTTGAAAATGACCTCCTCCACATTGATGGTAATGGTGGGAATGGTGGTGATGGCCTCGCCGTGGTGGAGCCTGCAGAGCACCACTGCTCTTCATCACCACTGCTATGCTCTCCGCTGGTGACGCTGCGGCCACTGCCATCTCCTTGACCGGTGATGGTGGTGTGGACAAAGGGGGACAATAGCGTGAGGAAGGAGAAGGTAGGGCGACGTGGTCAGAGGGCATGGTGGCAATGGGGATCAGGGAGGGGAAGTGTGACAAGGAAGGTAAGGGTGATGGGGAAGCAGCGACGTCGTCATCCATGCAGGCGTGGAGGAGGGGCTAAATCCAACCATCCCCATACATGGCGCTGCTGTGTAGCCCTCTCCTCCCTCTCCGCTAGGTCATTATGGCCAGATCCAGTCAGATCCACGCTGTCGAAGTCTAATTCTGGGTGTATCTGGACCATGCCGCAAGGTCTTCTCTAGCTGTCACCGTGCGCCTTCGACACATCCATCATCGCCATTCTGGGCCGCACCACCTCCTCCCCTCATTGCCGGTGCAAAGGGGATGAGAAGTGAGGAAGCGGTGAGCTCAAGCTGGCAGCAGTGGCGGTTCGCGTTGGATGGGAGGAGAAGTAGAGAGGGACCCGCACGGGGAGGGAAGCGACGTAGGTTCGTGGCGTTGGGCTTGGTGTGAGCTGGCAGCGGTGGCCCGTGGCGGACAGGAGAAGGAGCCCGCAAGGGAGGGGCGAGGGGGAGAGAGAGGCGCGAGAGGGAGACAGGGTTGGGACGTGGAGTGGTGGCGGCGATGACCTAACAAGGGGTGACTGCGGCGGCGCCTAGGTGAAGCAAAGCGGGGGAAGCAGCGGCTGCGTGGGGAGGTGCGAAGGAGGAAGAGGGGTAGTTGCGCTCAGAGCAGGGGTGATGAGGCAGTTGCAAGCATGCCGCGTGGAGAGAGAGAGAGAGTAGGTGGGTGGGACAACCGTCCAGCTACGTGGAGATAAACTGAGTAGTGAAAGAGAGAGAACGGACATACGACTACTAGATCATATTTTTAAATAGTAGAGATAATTTTACCATGATTCTAACAAAGTACCATGGTAACAAGGCCCAGTTAATTATCATAGATCCGAACTACGAGCATCATAGATCCGAACTACGAGCACAAGGCCCAGTTAACAATCAAAGATCCGAAGTACGAGCGTATGGCTGCGGTGGCTTCGAATTGATATACGGATACAAAGATGCGGCGAGAATCTAGGATCACGAACCTGTTGGTGAGGCCCATTATATTTTGCCCCAGCACGAGTGCACGAGCCGCAACGTGCCAACTTTGTCCCAAGAAAAATGGTAGCTTACACGGCCCATAGCGCCCAAACCTCCCCCCTTCCATTCGGCCCAAACCCCGGTCAATCACAAGGGCCGGGACGCCGCGAGCTCCTCGGCCCATAGATCCTGCCGCCTGTCGCAGCCGCACGATCGCAGTCTTCCACCCATCCGCCACCGTCCTCCACAGCCGCCCACGGCACGCGCGGCCCATCCAACCTCTCCCGCGCTGCGGGCTCCGGCCGAGGAAAGTCTTCGCCGGTTCACCGACCTAGGTAAACTGAGCTACCAACGATACGTTTACTCGTGGTTTCCGTGCTGTTTCGCGGACCGGGTCCCACTCACACGACCGAATTCTCCACGTAGACAGCCGCGCCGGCGTCAGGGTCGCCCCTTGTCTGAAAAGGAAAAACGCCGTTCGCACTCTGCTTTTTCCTGGTCGGCGTCCAAGTCCAAAAGCTAAGCTTCCGGTTTGGCTGTTGGATCTAACCAAAAGAGAAATGGCAGGGTGGCGATTTCCCCAGCAGAAGCCGCCCGGGAGGAATTTCCCTTTGGAGCAGGGGGCGATCATACCCCGTAAAAAAATGATAATAGATTATATTTTTAGAAATGAGATATCGTATTCTTTTCTTTTTTTTATGTTTGGACTAAAACTTAAATCAATATGTTAGGATATATATATATACTATATCTCAAAAAAATATGTATAACTAATTATAAATTAATAAACAAAATCACATCATTATTTTTTAAAATAATATAGCTTACTTTTAATCCCCGCGGGGACCAAGGGCAGGGCAACCCTCCCCTTGCTAAACCTAATGGAGCCGGGCTAGCTAGGATCGAGGCAGGTCCGTAGGGGCCTCCCCGTGACTCCTGGCTCCATTGCCATCCCTATTTATTGTCTAATGCAAACTTGGCCAGGGGCAGATCCACCTCTTGACAACCCTGAGCGACTGTCTGGCTCACCAGCGAGCGGCTATTGAACTCCAATGTTCTTTTGCCGTCGCTAGTAACGATGGTAACCGGCGTTTCAAAGGCAAGCAGCGTCGTGGGCATGGGCTATGCTTCGACCCTGTTGGGCCAAGCACGTGGCCTTTGTGTCTGGCTAGCCTGGGCCTTCATGGACTGCATCTTTGCATCACCAAGCGGGCAAGCCCAACTACCCAGTAGCCTAGGAACTCGCCTCCCACTCCAACGAAGTCTGCAATGTTTGATCCCCAATTCTCCAGTCGCTCGCCTCCTCCTCATTTCTCACCACTACTCTCCCTAGCCCCAGCAAAACCCAGTAAACTGGCACAGTGCCCAGGTGGTGCTATGAGCTCTACTCGGCCGACGGACACGCGGAGTGGCAGGCAGGCCAAGAGGAGGCTGGAGGTGGCCATCGCCGAGCGGCCCATGCGGTAAGGGCCAAGTGCCAAGGGGCAAGGGGAGCAGCTAGCAGGCGCAAACCAGGGGGCACATGGCAGCAGTAGGGAGCAGCTATGCACTGGCATAGAGCGTACGTAGGGCGCATGGCGTGGCAAGGGTCAGGTGGCAAGTCGGCAAGGGCCAAGGGGCGAGGCAAGTGGTAAGGCTCGAGTGAGCCGTGAGTGGGTATGTTGAATTGAATTTTTCTTTGTTGCTCAATTTTCCATTTATATTTTAGAGTTCAGGCTAATTTGTGTTCTTCATACAGATGACCATATATACCTATACACGGGTTAGACATGAATCCATTCTATTTTATTATGCCATTGAAAGGAAGGGGAAATAGCGATTTAAGAGTTGTTTACTATTGTAATTAAAAAAGAGAGAAAATTCTAGTTAATGCTTCCATTTTGTTCTAAATTTTGCAGCCTGTGATTGAAAATTCACTTTTCCTCCCTTTTCATTTCAATCATTTTCCTATAATTTTCTTTTTCTTTTCATCTATGGACATTCATATGTGTATTGGATCATGCTTTTAGTTTGAAACTATTACGGATATTAAATTTATTTTTGTCATATATGTATTAATTTGTTCGTGTTTATTGGCTATAGTTAGGCTCGCCTAGGCTCCTAAATTTTCTGGCTCTGTCATTGGACTTGCTAATCTGGCTATGTAATCTTGATTTTGGAGAAGGGCCGAGCCAAAGGGCTCGAGCAATCGATTTGGATAAGGATGCAAAGGGGGCAAGACGGGTTGGCCTGTACTCGACCCCATGGCCCATTACCAAAAAGTAGGGTAGTGGATCGGATTGACCCTTTATAACGTGGAACAGTGCTGAACCTGTGGGTCGGCCCGACCCTCTAAAATTAGAGCGATGCGACTAGGAGTGAGGTGCATGGCCGATGCGCGCATCACAGCTAATGCTCCACTAGGAGAGGTGGGTTTTTAGGATGGTGGCGTTTGCGTTTAAGCATCTCTGGGGTTAGGGCAAGCTCGGGGAAATGGTGACCTAAGTAGGGGTGGCCAGAGTTGAGCTGCCCACGGTGAGGCGCTATGGCCAAGTGGCAGACTTCACTGGCAAGGAAGAAGAGGGCTCGGGGAGCTAAAGTAATGGCTCGAGGGTGTATCTGGGAGCATAAGGAAGCTACTGGCAAATGCAATCGAAAAGAAATGAATAGTAGAGTAATTGGGGTGTTTGGCTTACCTTGGGTGCCAGTGCCTTCGAATGGAGGAGCTCGGAGATTTAAATAGAGTGGTAGAGGCGGTTTGGCACAGTGGGTGAGCTATGGTGGCGGTAGTGCACGGTACGGTCGGGAAAGCTCGGGGAGGTGCGACGCAGCTGGCTAAGGGGGAGGTATTAGCTGACTAATGTACGACATTGCGACGGTCAAAGGCGGTTGAATCGGGGTTGTCGGCTGAGGGAGAGAAGGGAGTAGAGGCGGTGGGAGGGGAGGTCGGCGGCGCTGACGCGTGGTAGGGCGGTTGAAGGAGGTGTCAGGAGTGGGGAGACAAGATGGTATGGTCACTGACATCTCGCAGCAGGGTGGCAGCAGCAGAAAGCGTGAGAAGGCACGGGAATAGAGAGAAGGATCGGGCGGTGGCAAAAATTAGGGGCGGCAGTGATCTTTCCAACAATGAACAGTACCAGCGCAAAGATCAGCCTCTAAGGCAATGCAGCAGGGAGATTAGGGCTTGGATGGCTAAGATTTGAGCTGAATTAGACCAAGATTTAGGAGAAATCAAAATCAAACAAGAGATCCAAAATCTTTTGAAATTTCGGTTTTGTGTCATTTTCCTAGACAGCATCCAACAATTCATGAAGAACTCACATATTCATCATTGCCCTGAACTCGGTACACAAAGCTACGACAATAGGGGAAAATAGAACAAAAACAAAAGTCTAGCCCTGTTTTTTTTGGTCCCTTTTTGTGGTTTTGGCTTCATCTTCTCCGGAAGGCTAAACTAGCGAGATGATTTCTTTAAAAGACTAATCGAAAATCATATATATTATTCACGTTAACATCTTTATCGTCTTAAAAAATATACCAAAAGCTATTAGCCGTATTAAATAACCGTATGCTTTCCTTAGCCACCGAACAGTAGCAAACTCCAGGCACGTTTGGGAGGCACACACTGCCTGTTTGACACTGGACACACGGCAACTTCCGGGAGGCCGACGCAGCGCCTAACATCCATCCAAATTGGTTTCAGGCCGTACGGTATTTCGGTCGTTTAGGCCAGGACGCTACACGTATCCGCGCAAAAACATCGGCATGTCGTACGTGTACCCCTCTCTATTTTAGTCGGTACACGTCCGCAAGCTGCACGCCACGCGCCGGCGCCTCTGAGCTTGCCTTCGAGCCGAAGCACTCCGTTTCCAAGTTCTATTTCTGTGAGACTCCTTTCCTCGATTAGATTAACGAGTGAGTCAGACGTTGGTGTGTTTTGGTGCGTGACCGCGCCAGTGTAACTGACGCCTTGTCTCGACGCCCGCGCGTGCCGTCTCCGTCTCGCTGTCGCACGCCCGCCCCACGCGTCGCATGTTCCTAGGTGGTGTCAGGGTCCAGCTAGCTTTTGGACATGTTTGTGGGGTTTTAGCTTTGTTTAAGCGTCCCTGGTTGGTGTTCCTGCAGTTTTGTTTCTCTCCGTTACTTCTTTTCTGATGATGAGCTGCCTGTTTGTGATGCCTGCGGACATGTTGTCACCTGTGCGTAGGGGTGAAAACGGGTCGGATTCGGATGGATATTGTTGTTATCATATCCTAACCCATATTTTTTCTCCGGATTCGGTACCAATCGGATTCGGTGTCGGATCGGTCGGGATTAACCTATTTCGTTTGCACCCCTACTTATTTGTAAGGAATGCATACAGTGCAGTAAATGGAGTAGGACGCACTGACTTGATGTTACTATTTAATAGCTGATGTGGAAGATTTTATTTTACCATTGCAAAAGAAAATGAAACGTCAAATAGTAGCACTAACCTGAAATCAAACTTGAAGATGTATCGGATTCGGACGGATATTGCTGTTACCATATCCTAACCCATATTTTTTTCTCCAGATTCGGTACTAGTCGGATTCGGTACCAATCGGATTCGATGTCGGATCGGTCGGGATTAACCCGACCCGTTTTCACCCCTACCTGTGCGCTTTGTTATTGTGTGCTGCAGTGAAATGGCGTGTGTAGTGACAGAGTCAGGATTTTATTACGCTCCGAATTCAGTAGTGAAATGATCTAGACTATCTGGATTGGACCATGAAAATGTTACATAGTCTGGACTGAATTACCCGAGCTATATACTAGATATTTTTCGAGCATCTCCAACAGTATGAACTAGTTACTAGCTCTAAGACAACTTCTCCAATAGTACTAACTTTTAACACATAGCTCATAACATAAATAGTCTCACATGACACTCTCACATAATCTTAGAATGTGTGTATGAGACTAGCTCTTGATCAAGAGATAATTTTTCTCTCTCTTCTATTAAAATATGAAATAATATGCTTAGAGTTAGCTCATAAGTCACTGTTGAAGATGCTTTGACTGAAGTCTATCCTGCCTAGGTTGTAGCTCTACCTTTGCGTGTGCGCTTTCCTTTTTCGGACTGAAGCATTTATTAGCTTACTGGAGATTAGGAAGAAGATTTGGGAAATCCAACTAGGCATTTACTAGCATATGTGCACCTGTGTACTTCAAAATTTTCAAACATTAGTATTTGATATATATGTGTAGGTCGTGTTAGTGAACATAGGGTTATCATTGAGCAAAACTCTATACCAGCTGCCCAGAAATTTGCCCATGCATGTATCTCTGGGTTTTTTTTTTTTGTGTGTGTGTGATGCTTATATGCAAATTGAAATAGTTGTAGACGGGACCTATGTGCATAAAAATCCACATACTCTTATCTAGACGAATGTCATGAAGGTACTGCCACATTTTGCGTAAGATAACAAACTATCAATGAAGACAACTTTCTCCACAAACTAGTTGATTGTCGTACGTTACTATGAATCTTTTAAAAAAAATTATGTTCTATATTCTAAAACACAAAATAAAATCATCACCGTAGTAGGCTCATCGAATCATTCCACCATCAATTTCCGGTCGCTGTCAGAGAGTTGCATGAGTTTACAAAACTAAAGTTTTTAGGTATTACTTAGCTAATTTCTTTTAAAAATTCAATCAAAATTTAGGACTTACAATGTGGATCCAACCATCTAGATTACACCTACATTCCTCTCCATCCCCAACCCTATCCTCTTTCTCCACATTGATCCATCCATCCATGGCTGTCACAGCTAGATTTCTCCTTGGGCCACGGCACATATGGCGCCTCGCCGGCACTAGCGAGACCCACCAGAGCTACGTCATCGCCGCCTCTTCCTCATCCTCCGCTCCTCCCCCATGCTCGTCACCACCGCTTCCTCTGAAGCCTTCTCGAAGCCATGACTTCCTTCTCTTTGTCTCAGATGTCCTTCCCTATACTATGACTGTCAAAAACCAATTTAGAAGGCATGATCAAAGGGACAACTTGTTAGAGTGTGCTTCTACTCCCACCAATCCATAAAATCATAAATGAGTCCTATGTGTCCTAATCCATCCTTGAAATTGACTCCTAATGATAATTTCTGAATTTTAAGAATACAATATTTCCTACATATGATGAAAAATCCTAATTAGACATGATGTTCAATTTTCCTATTTTGCTTCAAGATAATTTCCCATTTTGTCTAAATCATTTATTTATTTTACGTTGAATTAACTTGGAGTGTAATGTATCAGAGAATTAATAGTTGAATAAATAAAAAAGCACCTTCCCCTCGGTCTCCTCATTCCCTTCCTTTGCCATCGCCGGCCTCCCCTTACTCTCTCTCTCTCTCTTTGGCCGAGTTGTCTCCAAATCGGCCATCGCCGGTGGCTTTCCTAGCTGCTGGTAGCCTCCTCGGGCTAGCCTTTCACCCACTTCACCTTGCCGCCACCTTCTTCCTCCCTCTTCTCACTCCCTATCTCTTCCCCGAGCACCATTGCCCTGACGCCGCCAGATCCGGCACCTCCTCACCACTGACCGCCCCCTCCTCCTCTATCTCACTCCACTATCCCCTTCCCTTGCACCACCAGCTTGATCTACCAGCTCAGTGACCTTCACTGCCATCGGCCTTCTTCTCAGCCCTCAGGGCCTCACTACCGCCTCCACCGATGACGGATGACACAGGCTCACTGACCCCTCCCTCGATGGCTATCATCACCGCATGCGCGATCGCCCTTCGGCGACCATGCCGCCCCCATATGACGTCTACCTGTTGCCTTGTGGCTGCGCCAGCACTGTCCGAACCAAGCCGACCATTGCACCCTCGATTGCAGTCTTCCCTCCCTAATTCCCACAAGATAAGTGACACCCTTGCCGGCTCTAGATCCTTTCCTGAGCTCGCTAGTGCTAGATATGACCTTTCACAAACTTGTCGCGTGCAGTTGTGGCTTTCCTCGAGCTATTCAACATGGATCTAGACTTCCCCGTACTTCCAAGTTCATCTATTAGGCTTAGGAGAGGGAGGAGTGCTCGAGGAGAGGAGAGGGAGGAGTGCTCGAGGAGAGGAGAGGATGGAGGTGCGGAGCAAAGGGGAGAGAGCCAGGGACTTGGGAAGGCATTAGGGCAGGGTGCTTGTCAACACGTGTGGAATGGGGAGGTGGGGGCATACGAACCATCACCACCAAATCGGGAGTTGAGGAGTAGGGGTGTGTCTACGAGTGTGGTGGGCTAACTCACCAACTCCCTCTAGATAGTATTATGGATAATTATTACTAACTTTAAAGGATATTTTTTTATAGAGAGAACATAAAATGACCAACAACTTCTATTTTTATAATAGGGTAAAGAAATATGATACACAGTGCTAAATGTTAGGTTCATGCTTTTGTGCACATGGTTTTGTTTTTGCTAATCAGTAACCAGTCACAAGTTTGACCAAAATGTTTCTCACCAAGAAAAGAAAAGCAATGCGGTTAAACAGCTGAGAAATATATGAGTCGCTTTAGGCCCGTTTGAAACACATGAACTCTACAGAAAAAATTAATTTTTTTCTTTTGTCACTTAGCTCTATTACACATAAGGACTCGGTGCAAGACGAAGTTTCTTGGTTAAATCATCTGATTATATAAATAGAGAGGAAGGGCAAAACGTAAGGATGGCACAATGATGTGCTGCCAATGTGGCATCAAAAATACTGAAACTGGCCACTCTTCGCGTAGAATTCCCGGTTTGGCTGCTTGGCGCGCCCCTCGACCGCACTAGCCCCTTGGCATGGCCTGCAACAATGCTAGCCCACTGGCACGCCCTCCCACCGCGCGAGGTGGCCCCGCTCCTCCAGACGTGTCCACCCACTGGCTTTCAGGATCACGCGTACTGGCTTGTGATGAGTAATTGACTCGTGTTCTGGAAAGTTTGAGTTTGATTTGGTTGGTTCTTGTCAAGTCGGTGCATGGCGCAATCTGGTTCGGTCGGACTTGGTCGAACGCAGTTAGGTGTGCTTAGGACGGTTGTTATTTTTCTCGATCGGTCGTTCGGGCTATTTTATGTTTGAGTATGTTTTATTGTGGCTAATGTTGATTATGTTGTTTCGAGCGATGCTATGTGATGGTTTGCTTGTCTGTGTGGCTGCAGGACTTCGAAGCTAGGTCATGGTGAGGCGTGGGAAGATCGGGACTAGGCACAGAAGGTGTTGAGGTCCAGACGGTCGGAGACGTCGAAGATGATCGACACTACTGAGGTGGTTGCGAGCCGGGAGACGAGGAACCAGAGCTGGAGCTACCGGAGGTGGACACGATAGGCAGCGGCGAGGTGGACCGGGATTAGGCTCAGGGAGGAGCTGAGGTCCAAACGGTCAGGATGCCAGGTGCGGTCGTGTGCAGCGGAGCGGATCAGGACTAGACTCAGGGAGGAGTTGAGGTTCAGACGGTCAGGGTGCCGGTTGTGGGAAGCTTCCGGGAAGGTGCTTGAGGGGCAATTTGGGGAATTGACTCAAGCATGAGTGGAGTGGCTGGTTCCCTCCATTCTCCTGATGAGTGCTTTGACTTTTGCCTCTTGTGTGTGTGAGTCAAGTGGTGGAAGATGGCCTGCACTTCTTGATTTGCTAATTGAGAATGTGAGCTCCTCTATTTAGTCAAAGGTTTGGCAGTGTAGGTCAGTAGCTCAAGCAGGAGAGTGTGGATTCTCAGAGGGTTTGAGCTCCTGTGTGTGTTGCTCTGTAAGCAGTGGAGTGTGTTCTCCTGCGTGAGTGTTCTTCCTGATATTCAATTGCGTATGGGATGTAGGAAGATGGTTGTAATCACTGTGTAATCATTCATGTCTCTGAAATCAGTTTGAGATGTGATTTGGTTGAGTTATCTGATTTCTTGTGCTCTATGTGTTTTGCCTGTGTTCTTTTGTGGTTCTCAGTTCTTCATTGCTCATTTTGTCTTTGAGTTGAATCTTTGGTTGAGAAGCAGCAAAATGTTTGTCTCTGAACTGGGATAGGATCACCAGGCCATCTTGGCTAGCTATGTCCCGAGAGAAAAGATTTCAAAGTCAGTTTGCTTTTAATTTGTCCTCGGCTGCACTTCCTCTGTTCTCAAATTCTAGGGTTAGAAGTCAGAGCACTCTTGCTCTTTTGATTTTCTAAGAGGAAAGTTGGCTTTGATGTGTGGTGCTTTCTTCTGAGATTATCTTTCTGCTACTTTCAAAGTTTCTTGAGCAAAGGAACCAAAAATCATGAAGTATTCTGGACTTTGTCTCATTCTGCAGTATTCTTCTGACAATCTCAGTAATCACTGTTCTTCCTTGCTCCCTGGTTGAATTCTCTTGATTCCTGAGGTCTCTCTGCTATTTAGCTTGATGTCTTGTCCTTTTGAGCAAAGGAGAACAGCTAGCCTGCAGCTATTTCTGTGTTTTTCAGTGATTTCAGTATTTTGTGCTCTGTTTTCAGTTTGTGAAGTTTTCTGCTGTTTTGTGCTCTTTCGCTGAAAGTGAGCCCGGTCAGACCGCATCTCCCATAGCGGTCAGACCTCTCCTCAGCCTGCGGTCATACCGCTAACCCTAGTGGTCAGACCGGCTAGGGTATGGCGGTCAGACCGGAGTTAGGCCGGTGGTCAGACCGGGCCTTGCATGGCGGTCGGACCGGCCAAGCATATGCGGTCTGACCGGCCTGATGTGTTTTCTCGGCCTTTAGTTGCTGCTCTCTGAACTAATTTTCCCTTTTGTCTTGCCTCTTCATTTCTGGGTGTTTTCTCCTTTGGATGCCAGTGAGCATGAACTCCCGTTCTTCATAGGTTTTGTAGCTATCGGAGAAGAGATGTTGTGTTGATACTTTTGGGGGTGATTTTAAAAGGGCACCATTCACCCCCCTCTATTGCCATTTCCGATCCTACACGACTACAGACAGCGACCTCGACTCTTCGCTGAGTCGAGACGACGCGTTGCCGACGTTCACACATGGGGCTCCGTCCGACCTACGCGAGGGCGACACCGAGTTCACCCAGATGTACTAGAGATACACTGTGTAGTACTACAATGGTGATTGCATCAGGGGATCATGGTCCGTACAACCACATACTACATAACATAACATATGTCCACAATGCAATCCGAAGGTCTGGACAGAGCAGCTTGGTCATCAAGGATAGGATTTGTCGTTTGCACTTCCCACTCCTCAGGTACATGCTTTCCAACAGTACTACGCACTGTAAATGTCGCAACGTTTGCCCTAACGCACCTGTACCATCTGCGTAGGAAATTGACCCATCTGCGAATGACTGGCCCAGTACTTTTTTCGACCCTTCGGCATGCGTGGAGTCGTTTGGAACCTCTCCTCCAACGCAGGCATCGTACTACGACCTCCGAGATGCACGCCAGCCTCTCGCCAGGTTCACTTTCTCTAAGGATCATCTACGTCATCCGAGGCCACAGCGGCCGGGTGCACGATAACTTCATATAAACTGTCAATAGTTGCATCACATTGTATCTCTACATAATACAATTTAAATTCAAAAATACTTGCTTGGCGCTCCACAAAATCAATTTTATTTTTTGTAAAGTCATTTTCTATACGTAACAATTTGTATAATTTGCTTCGGCGCTAGATAGTTGGCACGCCGGGCGGTCGCGCCAGGGGGCTCACACGTTGGGCGGCCGTGCCAGGCGCCATTCCTGGCATTCCGCGCGAGGGGGGCCAGTTTCGGCCTTTCTCGACCACCGGGGGCCACTTATGTACAAAATTGTGGCACAAACATCAGTGCTATTCTCCTGTCCCAATGCACGCCACGGTTAGAAGACCTCACGGAGTGGCTTGATCCTTTCACAATAAAATCCGTATGGCCATAGCATGTTGGCCCATACAGGACTCCATAGATCACTCGATGCTCTCACAATTAAGAACAGTCAACACCAGCACACAGCGCCACATGGCCATTAAAGCGAAGATAATCCCACACGTTGCCCCACGTGGGCCCCGCCGTTCAGCCACGGAAAAACAATGATTTGATCTTTTTAGTTTTTAAAAGCTGTTTTTCGATTTTTCTATAACAGTTATCTTTTAAATAGAGTATCTTTTTAAGATATAGTCCACTAGTTAATTATAGTACGTATTTTATCGACTTCATTTATATCAGCAAAAACTACATATAAGTTTCTACTACTCTATAATCTTTTGTATAAACAATAAAAAATTATAAACCAGCCAAAAATCATAAGTTCAGTTCAGTTAAAAAAGAACATCCCAATATCTCAGCGCTAGATACGCACGTAGCAGCACTAGCCTAACCGGATACTTCCAGATCTAAAATCTCCCGGGATTTTAGCTAATGATCCAACCGCCCAGGATATCGATATTTGACGCGCTCCTCCTCTGCCTAATTAACCCGCCTCCGTCGTCACTGCTCTAATTTTAACACTTGACTCCCTCCAATATAAGGAGACGCGAATCGAAGCAGGAGCTTGGAACTTATCCCCCACCGCCGAGTCCGAAATTTCGTGGCACTTTTCGTGGCTTCGTGCGGCCACCACCGCCGCTGGGGGCAGTGGAGACTGGGAGAGCACCCAACCGCGGAAGTCCAGCGCCCGCTTCCGTTCCCGCCGTCCTGGGCTGATTCTGTTTCCCTTTACCTGCTCTCGCGAGCGCGCGCGGAGGTCGGACGAGCCCTGGACGATGGCGAACCGGGGCGGCGGAGTGGTGGGGGGAGTGGGGGACCCGAGCAGCCCGAGCGCGCGGGCGGGGGAGGAGGAGGCGGGGGGAGGGAAGGTGAAGCTGCTGTGCAGCTTTGGCGGCCGGATCGCGCCGAGGTCGGGGGACGGGGCGCTGCGGTACGTCGGCGGGCAGATGCGCCTCATCTCCGTGCCACGCACCGCGTCGTTCGGGGAGCTCATGCGGAAGGTCGAGGCGGTGGACGAGGGCGCCGCCGGGGTGCTCGTGAAGTACCAGCTCCCCGGGGAGGACCTCGACTCGCTCATCTCCGTGTCGTGCCCGGAGGACTACGAGAACATGATGGAGGAGTACGAGAAGCTGGCCACCGGCTCGCCCGACGGCTCCGCCAAGCTCCGCGTGTTCCTGTTCCCGGCCTCCGGGAGCGAGGCGGCGGTGTCCGGCTCCAGCTCGCACCTCGCCGCCGCCGTGGACGAGTCGGGGCAGCGCTACATCGACGCCATCAACTGCGTCTCCGCGGAGGCCGTGGTGGCCATGCGCCGGAAGGAGAGCGTCGCCAGCGCTGGGTCCTCGGCGCACAACTCCGAGGCCTCGGAGTATGGCGGCGTCGTAGAAGGTATGTCGCCGCAGGCTGTACCGCCTCCTTCTCTTCCACCTGAATATCAGTATTCAGGCGGAAACCACTACCATAGTGCCTTTCCAGAGTCGTTGGGATTCAGTGCTGTCACAGCGTCAGCTCCGGTGATGGGCATCCCGGCGCAAAATCCCATTTTGGTTAGGACAGAGCCACCACGACTGCAGCCGCATCATGTTGCTTCCTATGCTCCATCGCATCAGCCGCCTCAAGCTGCTGCTTATGCGTCGCATCAACGGCCACAAGTTGCCTCTTATGTGCCGCAACAGCAGCAACCTCAAGCTGCTTCTTACATGCCGCAGATGCAGCAATCGTATATGGAGCCACAGCAAGTCGAATATATCAATGCGCAGCAATTTGGTCTGCATGGCGTACCCCAATCTGTCAATTTGGTGCCTGTGCAAATGAGCCAGTATGTGCCCAGCATTCCTGTGACGAACTCCATGTCGACCTCTGCTGCTCAAGTCGGTACCTTGAGGCCTGTTTCTGCAGGTACAGAACCTGTTTTGGAGAACCTTCATTTCACAAGGCCAGCACAAACTCCAGTTGATCAGAATTACAGGGTGCTGCAGCCACTGTCACAACTTCCACCTTTGCCTCCTATGCATTTGCAGACAAATGATGCACAGAGATACGGCGTCCAGCAGGTCATGACAAGCACAATAAGCACACCAGCGGTGACCAGCTCTGGGACAATTCCAGTGGTGATAAGCTCGGCTACTATGCCATCAGTGAGGTATGATGATTGCACGATGTGCCAGAAAGCACTGCCGCATGCCCATTCGGATAATATGATCCAGGAGCAGGGCAATCCTCGCATGGTGAACAATCCTGATGCTGCTCCAATATTTTACAGCCTCCATCAAGAGAATGCAGCCAAACAACATAGTCCGGGTGCAAGTGAAGGAACACCTGCTCATTACGTAGCAGAACCAAGAACCGAGGGTGCACCAGGGATGGCACAATTTGAGCCGAGACTTTCTGCCAGACAACCTATAGTCCAGGCAACGCTATCTCCAGACGCAGGCGTGTTAACTCAACCCACCATGGTTACTCTACCAGTTTCTAGTCCGCCTGCTTCAAATGGAGTATTTGTGGGTCATCCTGTGCAGTCTCGTGCTGAAGATCCTTTCAAGTACCAACAGCAGCAACAGCATTCTTATAGTATGCAGCCATCACAAGTCCCAGTGAATGGAGTTGGTGGCAATCCACAAGGGATGGATGCTAGTGCATTTAAGAATTCAAATCATCCGGTAGCAGACTCGCTTAGAGAATATGCCCATGATCTTCCTCATGGTTATGTCAGAGCTATCGATGCCCAGATGCAAGGAGTTCATTTAGGTCCTATTGCCCCTCCAGAATCTAGTGTGCAAGGGAAGTCAGCTATTCCTCATGGTGCTATTGGTGATGGGAAAATTGAGAAGCCACCTGTGAATATGGATGGCGGTTCCATCTACAAATCTCAAGCCGGAGGGTATCACATGGGCATTACAAACGCCTTTTGTGCTCCTGCTTTGATCCCAGAGGACAATCTTGTGAGACATACTGAACAACTACCTTCCTCTTTTGATGTTGGTGTGCAAAATGTTCACCCCGACACAAGCCAGCAGCCAAATATGTTACTCACTGTGCCTGTCTCGAACAACCTTGGTGTACCCATCGAACCACCTGTTTCCAATGAAAGGTTTCTTGTGAGACCTGCTAGCTCTGGTGTTCAGGTTCCTGCTGGGCCTCCTCCACTTCATCCTAGGGAAATGCTGAATCACTTGGTTTCTGCTCCGCCTAATGTCAGTAGTCAATTTCCGTTGCAGGCTACTGCTGCTATTGATCGTGTGGAAGCCACACGGGAACCAGCTTACACAGAATCTCTTTTCTCAAACCAGGATCCTTGGAAAGCAGTGGGAAATGCGTCTTTAGTGCCCCCAAGATCGAGCAAGTTGGCTAAGGAACCTGTTGTTTCTGGATATCCACATGTGGAGGGCCATGTTCCTGCCATTAACAGTTCAAATGCTGCCACACTCTTAGAAGAAGGCAATCTTTCACGCATTCAAGACCGTAGTTTTAAGGATATCTACCCAGAACCTTCTCAAATGAGCAAAGGTTAGATAATTTGGTCTGTAGTACTAGATGGATTGTTAGATAATTTGAAAATCAAAATGGACTAAATATTATTTTTTTTCCTTTTTTTCCCTTTTGTCTTCTGAAAGGAGTTGGAGAAGAAAGTATTAAGCGACAATTACAAGATGTTGCAGAAGGTGTGGCAGCATCTGTTCTTCAGTCACCTTTTTCTGAAAAATCATTCTCTGAGGATCACATTGATCCACATGAAGCTGTAGTTGATCCAAACATTGAGGTGGACGGCGTTTCTTTCTTCCCTGGTATAACTCTTTGTGCTTTAGTCAGTTGTAACTTTATTTCTTTTTGCGTTCAGGATGCGCCGAACAATCAGTTAGACAAAACAAGCCAAGGCATTCAAGTTTTAGATGACATTGATAATCTTCAGGTTGTTAACAATCTATTTGTTGATTTTTATGTACACTTTCCATTTACAGTTTCAAATACATCATATGCTTATTTGCCCTTGTTAATTGCAGATAATAAAGAACAGTGATCTTGAAGAATTGCGTGAACTGGGTTCTGGAACCTTCGGTACTGTTTACCATGGAAAATGGAGAGGTTCTGATGTCGCTATAAAGAGGATCAGTGATCGATGTTTTGCTGGGAAAGCATCTGAGGAACAGCGAATGGTCTACATTTAACTTAGTGCCTTTCTTTTTACCTTCAATTTATCATGCCCTAACTTTTTCTTGTCTCTGTAGAAAACTGATTTCTGGAATGAAGCTTGCAAGCTTGCATCATTGCACCATCCAAATGTTGTAGCTTTTTATGGTGTTGTTCTGGATAGCCCAGGTGGATCTGTTGCAACGGTAACCGAGTACATGGCTAATGGTTCGCTTCGACAAGCATTGCAAAGACACGAAAAGTATACAATCTGTTCAGTGCAAAAACACGATGCTTTTCAGATGGTAACACTTTTAATGTTAGTTTGTTCTGTCAGCAGGATATTTGACCGGCGTAGGCGTCTACTAATTGTAATGGATGTTGCATTTGGTATGGAATATTTGCATGGGAAGAATATTGTACACTTTGACTTGAAAAGTGATAATCTGCTCGTCAACCTAAGAGATCCACAACGCCCAATATGCAAGGTCAGTGTCTTTGTACCCCCCATTTTCTGCATATCTTTGCAAATGCGGAAAATTAAATCAGACAATCCTTAAAACTGTGTTATGCAAGTGATTATGGTGTCACAACTCACAACCATAATGTTTGTACTCTATACATGCACACAACCTTTGAAATGTAAAAGTTCAGCTTTGTGTGTTGGGCTGTTCCTCAATGGAAATTGTGTGGGTATATAGTCTGGTTCATGATACCATTGTTATAGTTGTGTATTTGCGAAAATGCACATGGATTTGTTTTTTGTCATCAAGGCAGTAAGTGGCTAAGCAAAGACTGAATCTGTTTTCACTTGTATTAATTGAAGAGGTGCACCCATTCATACATATGGCTGTACTTCTACAAAAAAACAAAATGACACGTTCTTCAATAAAGAGAGCGGGGTTCGTCCTCCTTAATCGAGAAAACATGTTGTATTTTCTAGAAACAATGTATTGCCGAGGCCTGAGAATCCTCAGGTGACTTGGATGTCCAACTGCTTTATTAGTTCAACCTGTGTCAGAAACAGTTCTACTCCTTGAAGGTCCACATCAAAGATATTATGAAGTACCACACCAAGGATCTAATTCTTTAGATAACTCAAGACTGTTGGTTCCACATTTCCAGTAGCAGAAGGAAATATTGAGCATCTTTGATTTAATATCTATATCCTAGCACCTGCTTTGCATGCAGACAGCAGACATGAGGAGCTTTGATTTTGTAGTAACTGTCTTACTTTTTTTAGGTTGGTGATTTGGGCTTATCAAAGGTTAAATGCCAGACACTAATATCTGGTGGAGTGCGAGGAACACTTCCTTGGATGGCCCCTGAGTTGTTGAATGGCAGCAGCAACCTTGTTTCAGAAAAGGTTTGCTCCCTCGCATCCTTCGTCCCAATGCAACAGCGCCTTTCCCTGAGCCACTTCTGGAAACACACAGAGACCCCATTTTCTGAGTCACCTTCGTGTGCTTTTCCTGTAGGTCGATGTTTTCTCATTTGGAATTGTGATGTGGGAGCTGCTTACCGGTGAAGAGCCTTATGCTGAATTGCATTATGGCGCCATTATAGGTATTCTTGCAACTGATACTGTAATTCACGCTGCACTAACCTCACTGGTTGAATCCAATGCCATTCTTGTTCCTGAACTGTTTGCCAACTACAATCAGGTGGGATCGTGAACAACACCCTGCGACCTCTTGTCCCTGAGGCGTGCGATCCTCAGTGGAGGTCATTGATGGAGCAGTGCTGGTCTTCTGAACCGTCAGAAAGGCCGAGCTTCACGGAGGTCGTCAAGAGGCTACGGGCCATGGCAGCTTCCCCTACCAAGGCGCAACCGCTGAAATAGACGCTCATAGCTCTCCCATCCTTCTGTTCAGCGACATGTCTCCTCTACAACCCCGGGGGGGGGGGGGGGTGTCATGGCTGGCTTTGTACATGAATAAGGTAAAGATAAAGAAGAAAATGGTAATGCTTATAGAGTTGGCGGATGGTGGATGCTTGATGCCTTGATACTTCTGTGGTGCTTTCCAAATTTGTACTGTGAGCATGTACATGAGGTGTTATGGACTTGTGGCAACGGTTGATGAATCTGTAATATACGGGCTCGGCGTCTATTGCGGCCTTGTTTTTCTGGTATACCTTCTCTCTCTCTCTCTCTCTCTCTCTGTGTGTGTGTGTGTGTGTGTGTGTGTGTGTGTGTGTGTGTGTGTGTGTGTGAGATTACTGCTGAGATGCCTGGAAAAAAAAAGCAGTTTGGGCCTGCACTCAAACTCGGATGCCTCAAGTTTCATGTAATCTTAAAGCGCCTGTCGGATCGTGCATTCAGTCTGGTACCCTTAGAGACGTGTCCAAGTCAAGTGGAACAGCACAAATAAACTAATGGAGTCGCTCTGTAGCGACGTAATATAGAACTGACAGCTGATACCATAGAATTTCTGATTAGTCTGGTAAAGTGAGACACAATCCTAATACAAAACGTCTCGAGCTAGATATGAATATTATGAAGAACGTGATGGAGACGTAATTAAACTCTTGGTCACACTAGATGCCGGACGACCGGTTTTCTAATTCCTAGGGATGCTACCAGAACCAGGATATAATCCTGGCCGACGAATGTGACTCTTCAGTGTGTGTTGACCCTCAGTGATATGTAACTGGATTGCGTCCCAATCAAGAGTGACATTTAAGATCTAGTGGTAGGTATTTCACTACTACTCCATTGTCCTGTTTGGAATTGTGCTCTAAGCAAATGAGATCGAGCAGGTTGTGACATCAATCGTGTGTCAACGGCAATAAGCATCTTGGGTAGTGAAAAACAGTGAGAGTTAGGAATTCGACCAGAAAAGTCTCAAGGGAAAGGTAATGGAGTGGAGCACCTTCGTTCATGCACTTGCTCTGGTATTTGACTTAATGCGGCGACATGTCTTGTAAGAATGTTGTTGGTAGTGAAGCAAGATTTGCATGCATAATTTTACCACACCCGTATTTGTGAGTTACACAACATGCTTGAGGTCGAGGAAACAGTACAAAAGCCTATTTACTATACGAAATTTCATGAAGAGCTCTCTTATGGTGCAATGTTGGGCACACAAGACTATAAACCACTCACCACTAACTCCTTAATTTTAGGGTGTGTTCTTTTGAGATGTGGTTTATGGCTTCAATTTTTGAATTTTGATATTCGTACGAGACAGTACGTAGAGGAAAATAGTCACATATGATTTTTACCAGTACAGCTAAACTCAGTACACTTTTTATTTCAATCTTCTTGTTGACCCCACCTTAAAGCAACACACCATTTAAAAGCTAGTTATTGTAGCGTAATCCATAAGTTACGAGCCGTGAGCCAAAATGAATGCAGCCTTGAAGTGCAGGGAGAGCATGTCTTATCCCATCAACTCTAAAAATATTACCGAATTTTCATAGATATTTTACAGGAAACATGTTTATTCCTTTAATATTCTTCGATATTTCATTCATTCCAAACGGACCTAATTCCAATGCCAAAATCATCCTAGCATGCTTACACAATCTACTTCACGGTCTATGTTTATATAAAAAATGTTTCAATTTGAATAAAATAAACAACATCCGGAAAGTAATTGGAGTCTAATCGAAGTATTCGCACTGCATTGCATATCTGCCTGTGTATTATCTCCGCGTGGAAAGAAACGTAAGGCACCAGGAAAGATCTGAGTGTGAGGTAAGCATGCACGTTAACGGCCAAGTTGCACGAACGCCTTGCCTAACAGCTCCATGGCGACGTTGAATTCCATAGCTAAGGGTCTGTTTGGCAGAGCTTCACCAACTCCAAATCCACTCCACGAATTTTTACCCAAACACTCCAGCTCTACGAAATCTGGATCCACCAAAATACTGAATCTAGCACCAGATTCATGAAATCCATGGAGCACCTTAAAGGGTGCTCCACGAAACCTTGTTTCGTACCTACTCGTGGAGTTGAGTGGTAATTACCCACCTTTTGCCACTGGTTACACACCCCATCCCATACCACCATAAAACCCATGGGCAAAACAGGCCATTCCCACCAAAAATTTAGTTTTGTGGATCTGGAGCTGCTGTGCAAGCCAAACAGTTTTGTCTAGCTCCATGGTGGGATCCCAGATTCACGGTGGAGCTGTTTTTGGTGGATATGTTGCTCCAGATTCATTTTTTCAGTGGTGGAGCTCTGCCAAACAGACCCTAAATGCATTATTGGAGGTGTCTCTCTTCTGTTTATTAATATCATTTATTTTATATTATCTTAATCTCATTAGTTTGTTTTTTTTAAGAAATAACACATACATAGTCGAGAACGAAAGAAAAACAATGCTTATAATTGGCGTCATCTGTATAGAGAATAGTCATATGACAATTTATCTATTATATATATATTATTAAAAAGGAGGAAGTCACCGTATTTACTCTTAAGAGCTAGAAATTAACACATTGATCGTTGTAAAATAGAGAAACACATATCCGTTAGCTGTGATGAGTCTAGATTATAACAATATTGGTTGCATCTAAAGCAACATTGTTGATTCCATCTAAAACTTTGTCTAATATATAGTCCGAGTCCAATTAGAATCTCCAAGTACGTGAATGTGCCTCCATGTCTGCATGTAGATACAAAATCATTGTAGATAATAGCCGAATTATCCGTGCAATTTGTTCAGCTAACCTCCATGATAGATATAAAATTATAGTAACATATAGTTAAAATCAAATATAGCTAACAGATTTCGCCATATACATAATAGATTATCATGGTATAGACCTATTGTTGAATTTAGAACTATGGAAATAAAAATCATATAAAATTCTAAAAGAAAAGGAATGTAAATGGTCCAATAGACTTTCCTACCCTAATCATAATTCTACACAAATTAAGTATATTGTAAAAAAGATAATGGGGGAAGTGAACATGCCAATATGTTGATTTTTGAAGTAACGTTACAGCATGGAACATTAGACTGTAAAACTATCTATAGGATTTTCTTTCAAGAATACATCTATAGGAAAGAAACACTTTAATATGTAGATATTTGGAGTAACGGGAAAGGACAACTAAGGTTGATGTTTCAATATTCATAATTATATCAGGGAATATGCCTTTTCTTTTACTCCAAATCGACTCTCCTCATCTTCAAAATAATCGCATCCGTGATCTGCTTGGCCCGAGCTACACCATTGATTTTGGTGCTTCCAGATTATAATAGTACAAATTGATTTGATTTTTTTTATAACAAATCCAACTTTATTTGAAGGGGTATGGTCGTATAAATTTTGGAAATCAAACTCTGAACTATAGAAAACAAAACCTGCCCATAAGTCAGCCCAACAGACGTGAGCTGCTGCCCTGATCAAAAAAGAAAAAAAGAAACAGCAGATAAGTGCGATAGGGAAAAGGAAAAACAAAGGCAAAAGGTGTCCGATCATTGGAAGAATTTAGAGATTGGCTCTTGAAGTTGTAGATAATTCGACCACATACCGTAAGCCATCTCTATCACCACTGCACATGCATCACCATGGCAATGGCATACAGAGGAGGCACTCGCCACTCGGCAGGTCATGTCCAACGCCCATTCCGAGGTCACCATCCTCATCCGTAAAGAAAAGGGGCACTTAACTTAATTACCCAGCGGCGAGACGGCACCAGCGAGTAGGCTTCCATTAAGAAACAGCAGTGGCGAGGAAGGGGGATGTCGTCGGCGAGACAGTCGCCTGACAAAACGATGACGGTGGCAAGGTGCAGTAAGGTGAGGCTGACAGGGATGATGCTCCCTGGAGGCGGTCGTCTGAGACGTCAAGAAGCTTGAGGTTGGGGAGCACCTGCGGGAGCGCGTCCGGCATGGGTCCAATGAGGACGCACAACTTGACGATGACAGGCGAGGAGGATGGCAACGAGGGAATAGGTGAGATTGAGGTTCTCCAAGACGACCTTGCTGGCGTGGACACCCATGCAACACTGACGCACGCCACGTCAAGATCACAGGACGCGATCGGAGCGAACATGAGGACAAGTAGGGCATCTGTTTCGCCAACAACAACAAGATGGGCAAGCGGCAGAGCCATATAGAGTAAGAGGAGTACCGAGGAAACATGTCGAGACAGTTCCTAGGACATGATGTCGATATATATTGGACTTATTGCAGCTTACAATGTGGTGAGTGATGAGACAGGTGAAGGAAGATGAGACAAGGTTTAGTGGAGATAAAAGCTAATACCCTAAGAACGTACTACATGGATTGAAATTTCTATATTTTGGCTACAAGCCATTTTATAACTCGAAATGCCTTTCTAATGCACATAAACATCCGAAGGTTAATGGCCAGTAAAATCGACTTGGAATTAGGTGAAAAATCAATTAACTAACATGGACAACTATCAACATCGAATATGTGAACCATAGGTAACAAATCTAGTTATGCAAAAGCGCAGATCACCTTGCTAATTATCTTATTAAAGTAGAAGAAAAAGAAGATATTATGTTTGCTCTCAAGGGCTAAAAATTTCTATATTAATCAAGGAAAAAGAGAAAAAGTCCGTGCTCCAAAAATAATTGAAACTAGGAAAGAGTCCATGCTCCAAAAATAATTGAAACTAGGAATAAAAAGACAAAATAAAATTAGCAATCATATTTGTATACAAATTCTAACAAAAAATAACTGAAATTTAGAATAAAACAAAAATAGCAATTTTATTTCTCAGACGAATTCCAAAGTAAAATCCTTAAATAACTGTAATTCAAAATAGAAATTAAACAAAAATTAGGAATTGAATTTGTATACAAATTCCAACCAAAAATAAATAAATTTTGAAATAAAAAATAAAATTAGAAATTTCATTTTCATACAAATTCCTAAGTAAAATCAATAAATAAATATAATTTAGAATAAAATTTAAAAATAGAATTAGTTTTGTATACAAATTTCAATAAAAATAAATAAAATTTAGAATAAAAAATTAAAATTAGCAATTTGATTTCCATACGAATTGCAATGGAAAATCCCTAAATAACCATAATGCAAAACAAAACTTAAAGAAAAATTAGCAATTGAATTTGTATACAAATTTCAAAAATACCATTAAAATTCAGGATAAAAAGTAAATGAAAATTTACAATTTGATTTCTATATGAATTCCAAAGTAAAATCCATAAATAATTAAAATTCAGGATAAATTAAATAAATTTGGCAATTTAATTTGTATACGAACCCTAATAAAAAAATCTGAAAGTTTGAATGAAATTAAATGTTGTAACATGGATAGCAAGAATGGTGTCGGAGGAGAGCACAAAAGAGTGCGATAGGGTTGATCTGTCCTACAATAAGACATTGATCCACGAGAAAGTGAAGAGCCAAGGCGGTGATGGCAAAGAGGACAATATCATGATACGCACAATATACCAATATCAAACAATATTGCTCCAAGAGGGCATATATGGAAACTTGTAACCATGATACATGTCCATGCACAAGGATCATTACTCTGACCAAGACCCCATATATTGTAGCTGAAAGAAGTAGAAGCATTGGCAGACTGTATTACAAGAAGCTCTACAGTACCCTGGCACAAACAAATCCTAACACAAAAATGATATCTCAATGGATAACCAATAAACAGTAAAGAAATGATGTTCCTAACTTCCTATTTTGCCTCTAGGTTGTCGTAGGGGACTTTTAGCTCCCTGGATAAACACTAGTTAGGACAGAAACCTGAAAGAACTCCAAATTGTGTGGATTACCAAATCATCTAGGAATTACACATGACTACAACAGGTCATTACTAAACAAAGGGTCTATACACAAAACTACAGCAGGCCAATCCCCTACCAAACAACCAGTAAACCATACTAGATACAAAAGATATTTACAATCAAAACACTACACCAGAAATGGATTAAGACAACAGGCAGATAATCAAATTAGGCTAATAACGGGAGATCTACTCAAATTAGGCTAATAAAGGGAGATCTAGTGATCAAGCTGCTGCAACTCAGGTAAAATACAGAACTTAAGCAGGACATAAAAGTGGTTAATCAGCAAAATATGAATATATTGCCAGTACGCTACAAGCACAACTAAGAATATCTTTAACACAAGCAAAAACTTAAAAACAGCATCCTGGAATCACTCGCTAGCTTAGAAACATCGAAACACCTCGCAACTCATAAACCCTAGATTCTTCTTCTCCAAGCAGCAGCAACTGGTACCTCTCCTCCCCCGCTCAGAACCCGAGCTTGGTGCGGCGCCAGTGCCTGCGCTTCGCGTTGTACCTGAGACAGCAACACACAAGCAAGAAGCAATCAGGGACCGAAACACGAAACGCCTCCTCTCCAAAGATGCTTACGAACTAACCGAGATCAGGGCACGTACCTGATGGTGTTGTCGGTGCGCATGCGGATCCAGTAGGGGATGGGGCGGTTCTGCCGCATCTTCTTGGCCAGCTTCTTCTTGATCCGGAAGGTCTTGTGCGATGGCTGCACGAGATGCAAGGCAACGGAACAAGCACCGAATCAGCGGAACGCCACTACCCCAAGAATTTCAAGGAGCCCAACCACACAAATCGAAGCAAACTGGAGCTGCGGGAAAGATGAACGGAGATGCGTACCATGGTGGCGGGGCGGCGAACAAGGAGGAGGAGGCGACGGCGGCGGCGCGAGGAAACCCTTGGATCGGAGAAATCGCAAAAATGGGGGTCGCCCGTGAGGTTTTATCTGGAGGAGAGCAGTGCCAGAAGGGCCCAATGGGCTCAGTTGGTCCTCTGGAATACCTGACGCCGACTATGACTGGGCTTAAATCGAACATCATAAGGGCAGTCCCAATGGTGTATTGATGATGGTTTCTATCCTCATTAAATAACTTGTCACGTAGGCAAAATACTGACATGGCAACGTAATTAATGATGAAAGAGAGCACAAATCCTAGAAACGGTTTCCTCATGAAGAAATCAGGTCTTCACTCCACCCAATGCACCAAGAAACTATGAAATCGCCATTGGGAAGAAACCACCGCTTTAGGGGCTCGTGGCACACTCTCATTGGAGGAAGAAGATAGAGTTGGGAGAGAGAAAGAGAAAATAATTATTACTCGAAGACACCTCCACTGTGGAAGATAGTTTCTATAGATGATTTCTTGTGCTATGAAAATCGTGTCAGTTTCTTCCATTGGGACTGCCCTAATTAGGCTTTCATGGTCTGACAAGGTTGAGCCTCTAGTCCTCTTTCTCTATTTCATCCCGTTTAGATTTTGCATTTTTACGTTCTATTGGTCCATGTACAACTCATGCCGGTTCCGATAAATACTACTTCCGCGGTTTCTAAATATATGCGGTGGCTGTTCATACTGGCTGCTGCAACTTATAACTTTCAGTTATGATTGATAACTTTTGATTAAAAATAAATAGTGATGGTTGAAAAAAGTGGCTTTAGAAGAAGATGACGAGTAGGGGGGAAAGTGAGGAAAAGATGAGTGCGCGCGACAGGAGCGAGTGGAGTGAGATGCGTGATATGCTTGTGACCGCTGCCTTATCTTCTAGTGCGAGATGAGAGCGAGAGGAGTCGAAAATCCGCTTTAGAAAACCGAGTATTTACATTAGCTTCTGACTTCTCCAAGTAGAAGTCAAAAGCAGAAGCTAATATGAGCTGACCGTAGTAGATACGATCTCTACTGTATACATTGAATTGATACTTTTTCTGACTAGTAAGGTACCTATACGTTGCAACGAAATAGCAAAGAGTGATACACATCATCTATGCAACGTTAGTATGGTAGTTTAGTAAAAAACAAAACTCTCGAAAAGTATTTTATGGTTTCTTAGAAACTTATTTGCATGCAATTTATATCTTATTTATACTCAAATTCACATTGAAAAAAGAGACAGAGCTGAACAATTAGAGATGTGAGCTTCTAAACTTACATTCTTTTGTAAGAACAGATGATTTAGGAGAAGCAGGATGAGAATTTGGTCTAGGTCTTTTGACCCTAGAAAGGGGAAGGGGTTAACAGAAGGTGATAAGTGGGCTCTATTTTCCAAGGAGAGACTCTATCCGGACACAAAATAGTTGATGGCTCATCCCAACACACCTAAGTTACAAAAGCATCATCCATAACCACACGACTTTTCTAGTCATACAAAATGGCAATAATAAACAAGCAGATACCATCAGGGATCTCCTGTTTCAGGCTATATTGGGTCAAGATTTTCATTGCCAACTATAGTACCAGTAAAGCTACATGACAATGAAAACAACAGATTATGAATAATCACTTAGTACTATGAGAGGATAATCCATAGTTCCACACAAAACTACATTCGTAGTAAACATAAAGATGACAATTACCTCTGCTCTAGTGCTTCTTCCCCTTCAAGCCTCATCAGCAAGCCTTTTGGAACTGAAAACACACTCCAACCGCTCTGAAGGAGATGCCTCCTAGGTTGTCCTAGTGATTTTGCACACAATTAACACAATCATCATCGTTCTCATCAACACCTACCTCTCCCACTATAAGAAGGCCCGAGCTCGTCCTCTCTTTTCCCGCCTTGCCCTATTTCCTTCTCCCTCAGGCTAAACTCACCCGAGCCGCCTCGGTGCGCGCTGCCGGCCACCACCCCGTCCTGGCCACCCTGTGAACACCTTGTTTTTGTTTCTTTTTGAAGGCTAACCTTGTGCTCGTCTGGTTTTTATTTGTGTAGAGTTATGAGTGAAACTTCTAGTTTAGCCACTTGTGTATTTTGATTACAGTGATCCAAACCAAACACTGTAATGAAATCTGATATCATCCCTCACTTGAACCAAACATATTTTGTAATCATCCATTCCCCAACCAATTACAGTGTATTCCCCTTCCATTAGCATTGACGTTACAAAACCTGAACCAAACACCACCTTACTCTTTTTGCTGATTAGGATGCATGGCTCTCGAGCTTCTCCAGATTTTATTGGTCACTATCATCGTTGATCTTATGAATTATATGATTTATGGACATCACAATCATGGTCACATGGGGTTTTTAGATGCTGTCTCGCCAATCACAGGGGTTAGGGTTGGACTAATAAAATCCTAGCACTGTTCATGTGCCGACCGAGATTAATCGACACGTGTAAATGCTTCTAATTTGCATTAGTCCAGTCAGTCTATTTACAATATCGATTGGTTCTTTTTCTTTTAAAAAAAAGGATCAATCAATTATTTTAGAACCACGGGGCAATACATGTTTCGTGTGTTTTTATACGTTAATTGAATCTTTTAAAAAAATGCATTAACTCACAAGAGTTAATCCACTTGAAACAAAGCATGGTTATCAACATCTCAACCAGTGATCAGTATTTCAGATTATTCTGATTTTAATCTTGTGTATAGTCATAATTACATAGCATTGTATAAATAGTCCGTATTTTTTAATCCCAACCTTTGAAATTATGGATTTTATGATCCTGCTTCTACCCAAAAAAGATAATTAGGATCATGATCCTAACAACCATGAAACAAAACATGTATTACCTATCATTTTGTGCACTTGAAAAGGAATATTGTGCTACTTAATCAAGGTTTGCACTACATGATGATATATGCTTATAATTTGTGAGGTTTATACCCTATTTGTTTAGGCCTAGGCTTTTTAGCTTATATCTTAATGCCGGTTTTTTTTGGCTTAAGCAGCTTATAAGTACCTTAGCTTTTTAAGTCAAGCCAGGGTGTTTGGCAACCTGCCTTTTTGATGGGTTGGTTGGCTTCTTATTAAGATGTGGGTGAAGGATAAAAAGTCTGAATTGCCCTTGAGGGTTTTGAGGACTTTTGTTTGTGCATTGATTTATGGTTTATATGAATGCATCTAACTTTTTTTGCACAAGAATTGAAAATGTGGTGCATGCATGCATGCATGCATGCATGTAAAACAAAATAGTTTGAATGTGCAAGCATGATCAAATTTTGGACATTGCTTAATGAAAGAAAATAATATAAAAAGACAAACATTATCCGACCAAAGGAAATACCACAAAACAACAAATATTATCCGATCATACATCACAATTATATTGTCACCGTAACATAGGCTTATTACATTAAGATGGATTAATCTATCCATTTATCCTCTTGCGGTCATCAAACAAGTAGCAATACCATCACGAAAGACACTCATGTCTCCACCGTCGACTCCTGATCCATCGCCACCATCCCCTCCATATGATCTAGCTTGTGTATCATTTTGATCGTAGTCTTCATCAAGATCACATCTCTCAAAAAGTTCATCACTTAATGCACTATCTTAGATGAAGTTGTGAAGCGCCATATATGCAATAATAATTTTCATTTGCTTCTCCATGTGGTAACTTGGAAAAGCCAATAAGATTTGGCATTTCATCATCAAGACGCTAAAGGAACGTTCAGTCACATTTCGAAGGGAGGAATGAGCATGATTGAATACTTCGTATTTGCCACTCGGTTGTTGACCCCATTGAAATTCTGGTAGATGGTGTTTTTGTCCTTTGACAGGAGCTAGTGGCCCTTTCGATTGGGATAGCCCGCATCAATAAGATAATATTTTCCTAAACATCAGAAGCAGATAAGTATTGATGATGCAAATCGGGAAAGCCATCATAATAATTAATTATATATTCAAAGAAGCAAAGTACCTTCACGAGGGTGTGGAAAACAACTTGAATACTTGTCTAAATTATTATTGGATATCCTTGTGTCATGTGTTGAACCCAGTCATCTGGCAACAACGAAGGTGAACCTCTTGTTAAAATCACGTACCACCATCACATGTTGAGATGTATATCCGTGGCAACCGATGCGGGCAACCTGTTTATCTGATGGCACAATAACAGGTACATGTGTTCCATCAATTACACCTATGTAATTGTTAAAATATAGTGAGAATCGATTATCTTGAAGTCGTGGATGCACTCTTGTGAACTCTAGATCTCTTAGTTTAATATTATCTTTAGATAAATGATACACACATTCCAAGACTTCATGAAATTTTCTGTAGATTGTTTCAATCGACCTATTAAAGCAGTTCCCAACTTAGCTAATTGATTGAGGGCCACTAACTGTCGACAAGAACATAGTAAAAAAATTCTACAGAACTCATATCCCTAGTTGCTTTCAAGCCATATTTTGTGACCAAGGTTTCATGCAAGCTATCAAATACACAATGCCCTACTCATTCTAAACATCTTGTAACAATCTCTCTTATCGCTCAGTTGCTTAACAACCCATTCATATCTAATTACGAGTGTTAGTCTCCTCTTCTTTTTGTTTAGGTAAGTGTCAAAGTAGTGCATACCTATGTAACTGGATGCAGCAGCAAAATCCTGAAATGGTAACTTCCTCTTTTTTGTTTTCTCAATTTCACTTTCTCTATTATCACTTTCAATTGTTGAACCATCAATGTCACTTGATGAGCTCATTTACAAATAATAACAATGACCAGTAACATATAACATGACACCATCACATGATTTCAGTGACAACACATGATCACACATTAGAAGATAACAACACTGCATGATAGGAAAACAACAATGCATATAATATAAATAATCACATAATCAGTAGTTTCAACTCCATTAGCAACTTCCTCCATACAAAACTCACAAAACACCCTATTGCCAAATGCATCCAATTTGCCTTACTGATAGGAACTACATCCATCTAGACAATTTCATTCAGCAGTAAGCATTTCACATATAAACACTGTCATTATGGAATTGACATGGAAGATAAGAATGCATCAAATACATCCATGATCCATCCAAGTCTACTATATCCATTTTTACACTGCAAATATCATGCAACATATACATGTTCAATATTGTATTACCAGTAATTGCAACAAGCCTCCCCTATAAACTAATAGGTCACAAGATTACTAAAACCACACAAGAAAAAAACACCACTACTTCGTCAGAAATATCAATACAAAACACCTAAAATATCATGGATTTTGGGCGATTGAAGCTTCGCCGAGCCAAGCAAATAGCAAATTCTATCTAATCCATGCATTAGCACACAAGCATACAACACTACTAACAATCCTTTAGTCCCCAATTAAATACATGTAAATATTGATTTCATTGACTTCACTAACGAATAGCAAAATCCAAACCACTTGTAAATTTGATTTCATTTGCAAACGTCAATAACTGAACCAATTGAATGGGAATTTAGGGATCTATATGTTAATGGTTTTTTCTATTAGATGCAAGCATCATCCACATGAACAGAGCAGCATCAGTTTTTTTCTATTGGATCCAAGCATTGTCTATAAGAACTCACCTTTAGATTAGAAAGGGAGCAGGAGGATTCGAGGATAATGGTCTAGGGGCATGGAATGAGTGGGCGGTGGTAGGGATCTCTTGGCGGTGGTATGGACAAAGAGGAGGTCGACGTTGTTGGGACAGGGAGAAGGATGGTGGTGACGGGAGACAGGGTCACCGGTGCCATACGGGGAGGAGGTCGCTGACGGGCAGGCGAAGGTTGCTGACGAGTGGGCACCGAGCCATCCTCCAGATCTAGACTAAGAACGAATGAGGGAGGAGGACATTGGTATTGGGTTGGAGTAGGACGACGGCGACATTGTTGGGGCAGGATGACAGCTGGATTCTCGGGCCAAGACGATGTTGATGGGGTTGGGGCAGGACGGTGTTGGCGTTGTCGGGGTAGGACGGTGGTTGGATTCTTAGGGCAGATGACGTCGATGGGTGCGGGGCAGGACAGTGTCAATGGGCGCAGAGGGATAGGGGAGGAGGACGACAGTGTCGGGAGACGTGGTTGCCGACACCAACCGGCAGCGCCCAAACCCTAACCTCTTGGTGAATCACAGGAGAGGAGGCAAGGCGTACAGCTTGGGGGAGAGGGGAGGGTTAGGAAAAAAAACTGAAGGCAGTTTTGATTTATATACGATAATATTTGTGGGCAATTTTGATGAAGTTTGGTGGTAAAGTAATATTTTTAACCCACAAAAGCAAAAAAAAAAAAGGACCTCTGGAGAAGCTTGTTTGTTTGGACTTTAGCTTTCTTACTTTTAAGCCGAAGAAAAAAAATCCAAACAAACATGACTCTAATTTGCCGTCTAGTTTGAACCAGTAGTTCATTAACCCTTGGGCGCAACTGATCATCCTGGTATCAAAAGAACATCAGATCGCCATGTCCCGATCGAAAGATCCTGCGTTGTTATTTCGTGGGGCCAAACAAAATCACCATGAAACGCGGATCACAACTGCATTAATTTGACCTCCTGATTTCAGCAAAGGGAAGCAGAGGACAAGGATTGGGACCCAACAGAGGACCGGGTTATCAACAAAGATATAATTTTTCAGCGAAGATATATAGCAAAAATGATCCTCAATTAGGTTGAGACTTGTCAGCAACTCAGCCAATGCCGTGCATGTGTTGGGTAGCAACACCCTTCATTGCTCATCATTTTTCTTTCTCAAACTTCAGAGATCAGCGTGCAAAAAAGATCGAGGACAAAATGAAGAACTAATAATAAACAAAAACTAGCGAATACTAACACTAATGCTAGGCTTCTAGGCTTTAAAAAAAGAAAAAGAAAAGGAGAAAAAAAAGAACAACACAAAGACAGGCAAATGGATACTCACCAGTCATGTGATGTTTGGTTAATCCCCCAAAGGAACATGACATGATCCCCATACAGCCATCCATCACAATTCACAAAGTTAAGGGTGGATTTTTTTTGGGGGGGCTTATGGCTTCTATATCAATTAAAATCGTATGTAAGTATCTTTCTGTACTTTTTTACGAATAGATAGAATTCAAAATTTTAAATCAAAAAATATAAGCAACACAGAACAACCCACCCTAAATCACTGATCAGTGATAACCTCCTTCCTTGGCATCCATGCTTTCAATGCTGCATCAGGTGATCAGAGCAGTACTAAAAACAAAGTAGCAATTAATGTAGCATCATCTAACATGCATGCTGCTGCTGCTGCTGCTGCTGAACAGCGATGTGTGTGTAGCCACATGGCCACAGTTCGGGTGGATCAGGCCATGATTTGTGCCCCGATCTTTGCTTCTCAACTCTGAACCCAATCCTGACCTCCTCCCCCATGGCCGGCCGGCCGGCCGGCTGCAGCGCGCGGCTGTAGGGGCCTGAGCGCCGCCGAGCGACCACGTAATCTCTCTGTATTTTCACTGTGACGGATAGGTGGATTATGGATAGATTCGACCAGCTGCAGCACCGGCGCGATCGATCGATCGGTCGGCGATCGTCGCAAATGATAAGATGAGAGTACGTTTATGTTTGGACCCGCGTGTACGTGTGCGTCAGTGGCTGGCCAGCTTTGTCTTTTCGATCGTGACGGATTCTCAGATGAATAGTCAGAATCACTTGAAGCTATGCCTGCGCATGGATTGGTTGGAGCAGAGCCCTAGCATGTAAACTATATACGTATGCTTTTTCTTTAAGAAAGAAATTAACCTTGTGTACGGCCATATAGAATTATAGATAGGTATGCACTGTGCAGCAATTCGTCACACTAGGCGCACATTTTGTTTAGTTGTGTAGCATGTGCTACCATGTTGTGAGTGACTCAGGTTAAGGTCCCCTACAAACTATCCAATTCTTGTGAGATTCATGAATAATATATTTATCTATATTGACAAATGGAGTAGTATACTAGATACCAGCTTGTTATATTTTATTATCTAAATCTGGCCAGGTCCAACTACTGCTGGTTGTTCCGACCGCTTGAAGAGTTCGATCATGAAAATAATGCAAACTGATCGAAAGTTATGATTGGAATCATCTTCGAGTCCCTAATTGACTCTACACCGACCTGCATTAATATGGTGCTCTAAGGTACATGCGCCGACTGGAGTCAGACATCGCTACTCGAGGCACTTTCGACTACAACTCTACATCGCTATCTTCTGAGACTCTACACCACTATCTCATATACACCAAGAGCATTCTGTAACTCTCTTCATATAGTGATTTCGTCGATTGTGTGCGCATGGGTTTTTTCCCGCAAGAGTTTTCACGTTAACTCTCTGTCTCATGTTATTAATTATTTTTCATTAGTTTCATGCTCTGTCTTGTTGATTTCAAACCAAGTGATATATCTGATCCTGACAAATAGTATCAAAGTCACGTTCTTCACATAGATCAATCTAGGACACTCTCAACATGGCTACAATGAAGTATGATCTTACGTTGCTTGACCGAGACACAAGATTTTCCCTGTGGCAGATCAAGATAAGAGCTATTCTAGCACAACTTGATTTATGATGCGTTATTGGGGATCAATAAGATGCTCGCTACATGGTTTGTCGAGGAGAAGCAAAGGAGATATTGCAAGGCTCTCTCTCTCTCATATTCATCTTTATCTATCTAACAATATTCTCCAGTAAGTCACAAAGAAGACTATCACTGTTGTATTATGGCTAAAGCTGGAACATATCTATATGACCAAGAATTTGACCAGTAAGATGCTTGTGAAATAGAAGCTTTTCTTGTTTAGATTGGTAGAAGGCGAATCTATATTGAACCACTTGACAACTTTTAAAGATATCGCTGTCGATCTTGATGCAATGGAAGTCAAATATGAAGATAAAGATGTAGGCCTTATTCTACTTTGCTCGTTGCCCGGTTTGTTTTCTATGTTCAAAGACACAATACTTTATAGTCGAGACACTCACAATTCTTTATAGTCGAGACACTCTCGCCCTCAAGGATGTTTATGATGCTCTGTATGAAAAGGAGAAGTTGAAAACCATGGTATCGAGCAATAGCTCGAGTTTACATATAAAAGGTTTGTCTATTCGTGAAAGACAAATTAGAGGTATTCGACCAGGGATTTTAGGAGTAAAAGTAAATTTTGAGGCTGTTCTAAGTCAAAGAACAATAAGTCACGCCATTATTGCAAGAAAAAATGTCAAAGATATATCCAAGTGTTGAAAACTCCACAACAAAGAAAAAAGGAATAATAGTTCTAAGAAAGATCAACTAGATGAAGAAGCCCAAGCCACCATTGTTACTAAATACGGTTCCGAAGGAGATATCCTTGTTACCTTTCCTATTGATTCCAAAACTGATGATGAATATATTTTTTATTCATCCTACGCTTTCCATAAAAGTTCGAACTGTGATTGGTTTGTTAACTATGAAACGATCCCGAGTAGATCAGTGTTGATAGAAGATAATACTCCATACAAGATTGTAGGCATTGGTTCTGTCCAAATCAAGTTATTTGATGACATCATTAGAACCTTGTTAGAAGTCCAACATATTCCAAGTTTGAAAAAGAGTCTCGTATCATTGAATACTCTTGATACCAGAGTGTACAAGTTTTTAGGTGGAGGTGTCAGGTGGAGGTGGAGTCCTGAAGGTCTCTAAAGGCGCTCTTATTATGATGAAAGGTGATATGATGGTGGCAAATTTATATCATCTTCAAGGCACAACTCTGGTCAGAACCACTGCTATTTCTTCAACCAGATTATCAAATATCAATTAGACTAATCTATGGCGCGCACATACGTCTAGGACACAAGGGTGAAGTTGACATAAAAGAGTTGTGCAAAAGAAGTTTGCTTGATGGTCAAGGTGTCAACTAGTTGAAGTTTTATGAACATTGTATCTTTAGCAAGTAGAAGATGGTAAGTTTCAACACCACTACTCGTTGTTCAAAAGGTATATTAGATTATATTCACTCCGATTTGTGGAGAGAATCCCGCGTTCCATCCATTGGAGGCGCAAACTACATGCTGACCATCATTAGTGACTACTAGAGAAGAGTTTGGGCATACTTCATCAAGCACAAGGCATATGTGTTCAAGACGATCAAATAGTAGAAGATTATGAGAAAAACAGGCCTACAAGTATGTTAGGAAACTCTGAATAGATAATGGCTCGAGGTTTTGCTTGAGAGAATTTGAAGCTTTGTACCAATCGGAAGGTATCATGAGACACTATGTTGTTTTGGGTACACTATAGCAGAATTGTGTGGTTGAGTGCATGAATAGAACTATCATGAAAAAGGTGGGCTGCATGTTGTTGACATCACATCTGTCAAAGAGTTTTTGGGCTAAAATCACTTCCACTGCATGTCATTTGATAAACCGATCACCAAACACTATCATAGACATAAAATCCTTGATTAAGAAGTGGTCGGGTTCTCCCAATAACTACTCAAATTTGAGGACTTTTGGCTGTCTTGCTTATGCCCATGTCAATAATGGAAAATTAGAGCCAATAGTTATTAAGTGCATCTTCCTAGGTTATAAATTTGGTATGAAATATTACAAATTGTGGAATCCTGAAAATAGAAAGGTGGTCATGAGCAGAAGTGTTACATTTGATGAGTCCACTTTGATAAAAGACAATTCGACCAGTGCTACTCCTGAGTAGTAGCAGAAGACCAATGTGCAAGTGGAGCACGTTATTGATTCAGGATTCTCACCATGAGCCTAGTCCTGGTCCATCTTGTGGTTGCCCGTCATATCCACCACCAGTATCTCTCTCTCTCTCTCCGGTTCCTTGTCTTCCCTATTTGTGACCACTCTGCTAGCAACAGTTATCTTCTAGTAGCACCTTGATCATTCTAGACCTCAGCTACCCTAGCCTAATTTGATCCCTTAACCACTCTAGACCTAAGCTCTCCTAGCTTAATCCTGGTTACGTCTGCCTCACCATGATCTAGCTTCAGAGTTCTACAACCAACAACAATAAGTAAAACAACACGTAGCACCACATAACACATAGAATCATCAATTGACATAAATTGGTGAGCCATGAACACTTACCTTCACCTCAAAGCATCTATGCATGCTTTGACATACAGCCTGTAGCGCCCAATGCCTAGCCATCACGTCTTCACATGTTCATACTCCCCTGAACCGTCTCTACGTGCATTGGTCTCGTCACTTGGCACACCACATGTACCAACTTGCCTCTTAATGATCCTTGTCTTCTATGCTTCCCGTGTGAGCCACGTAGTCTCACCCGAACTTACATTACCACTCTGCACCTCAGCTCCTCTGCCAAGTCCCAGTCCATTGCTGTTGACCGCTAACATTTTTGAAGACACCTGTACATGCAAAGACCAAGTAACTATGTCAAGCACAAATTCTATGCACTTGACTTATGTTAGTCAAAACAATACATCATACATCACACCACACAAAACACTGATACCTATGCTATGCACACACTCAACCATGCTCATATACTAATCCTAACCCTAGGACCAAATGTCAAACCAAAATGCATAATTTTAGTACCAATTCGCCAAAAGCCAGTCTGACCACCATTTTCTGGCTGGTCACCGCTAGCACCATGCCAGTCTGACTGCTTAAGAGCACTAAAAACACCAAATTTAGAATTTCGGTTGAACGCTATCTAGTTTCAGCTTAGAACTCTAAATTGAGTGACATCTAGTGCAAAGACATTCTCAAATACACATACACAAATCTTTTGTGTCCATTATTCAAGAGGCATATGGCCGGTCTAACTGTTCCATAGCCACCTGTCAGACGGACCGAACTATCGTTGCCAAGCTAGTCAAGCTGGTTAAAACCTGACAACAACTCCGAAAATTACAAACTCCTAAACTCAAACTCGAACTTCGACAACATTTACATAATAAGTTTAAATACTCATCATACACTACGGGTTCAAATCAGTTAAAACCTAATAGCAACTTTGAAAATTGCAAACTCCCAAAACCAAACTCAAACTTTGATAACATTTACATAAAAGGTCAAATACTCATCATATACTATGGGGTCAGACTGGTTAAAACCTAATAGCAACTCCAAAAATTGCAAACTTTCAAAACCAAACTCAAACATCGACAATATTCATATAATAAGATCAAATACTCATTACATACTACGGGGTAATCTCTACATGGTCTCACACTTACGTTTCAACCATTCTAGCATCTATATATGTTTCCTTTTCATAGCTTACCGAGGATAAACGCTTGCATGATCCCCTTATCATTTTCTTTCCTTCGACATCCTTACCGGCTAGCCGGCAATGCGACACGCTAAGCTACATGACCAAGCGAGAGCACAAAGATGTTCAACTTCAACCCGAGCGGATGCACAGTCCGGAAAAAGATCACGGGGGTCGCCGGCGAGGCATCAACCGACCAGCATCGAAGACACTACAGGATGATCTCGCCGCGGTCATTCGACGGTCAACTTGGCCGCCGATACCTCGGCCTCCAGCGAGAGCATCCGCTGCAAATACTCGGTGTTCTTCGCCCAAGGGTTTGTGTCATGTACCTCTTGATGTATCGATTGCACTACACTGCAATTCCTCTCATCAAGAAGCTGCTGCATACCAATGTACTCTGTCTGATGATAAGATCCTATATGAATAAAATTTTCAGAATCTTATAGAAAAACCGAGTGGGCCCAAGGACCAGACACACAAAGACTGCAAACACTGGTGGCCCCGACTTAGAAGCCTTTCGAACAAGCCGCGAATTGAACTCCCCCTCCTTCCCTTCCCCCTCTATTTATAGCCTACCCGTAGCTCGCACACGGCACACACGTACTGGTCGCCGTCGCCTCCTCAAGCCCTCATTCACACACGCACACAGAGCACAGCACAAGGCGTGTCTCGCCGAGCAAGCAAGAGCGTCGCCGACTCCGATGGCAGGGCCGCAGCAGCGTTACCGCGGCGTGCGGCAGCGACACTGGGGCTCCTGGGTCTCCGAGATCCGCCACCCCCTCCTGTACGATCGATCGATCGCCTTCCGATTGTTTGTTTTCCTTCCAGCGATTCTTGGCGTGGCCTGACCATGTCGGTTCTTGGATCTCTCGTGTTTCATTGCAGGAAGACGAGGATCTGGCTGGGCACCTTCGAGACTGCCGAGGACGCGGCGCGCGCCTACGACGAGGCGGCGTGCATCATGTGCGGCCCTCGCGTGCGCACCAACTTCCCCCACGACGCCGACGCCGACGCCGGGCCAGCCGCCTCGTCGTCGTTCCTCTCCGCGGCGCTCGTCGCCAAGCTCCACCGCTTCAACCTCGCGTCCGTGCAGGCCGCGCAGCGGAGCAAGGATGCGTTGACGGCCGCCTCGGCGCCCGTAGTGCCGGGCACGTCTCTGCCCGCCGGCAATGCCGGCACGGACAGTGCGCCGTCGGCGGCGGAGTGGAGTGGGGGGTTTCTTGAGGAGCAATACGTGGAGCAGATGATCGAGGAGCTGCTAGATTCCAACTTCTCCATGGAGATCTCCTGCTAGTCATATATATCTCTCTTTCTGTCTTGTTTGTTCTCTCTCTCTCTCTCCCTCCCCTCTGTTTCTTTTTAGTTAGTAAGCTATGAGAGGCAGAACTCGAGGTTAGTTTGGTCACACGAGTTCTTGCGTAGCTTGTTTATACAGTAGCGTCGTTAGAGCATATAGCGTTGGACCTTGATTTTTGTACTACTATTATTGTTGAGCGTCCTGGACTTTTCCACCTTCATGTTAGGCTGTGTTTGACATTCCGGAGACTTTTTTCAAAAGTAGTTATATATTTTTATTTTTAGTTCTTTTTCACTTATACCTTATACTACAGTAACTAATTTTTAAACGGTGTATTTTTTCAAGATGAAGTAAAAATGTATTGAATTCAGTTATACCGGTCAAAATCACATGCGATTATTTCCCTTTGTATACTGCCTCGCGAATAGTCAGAATTTAAAATTTTAATCTATAAGCTAAAGTCACAGACTAAAAGAACCCACCCATAGTAGAGTTTCTTTTTTAGCTATAACAACAAAATTTTATTGGACTCCACAGCACATCACAACTCATCAACGTTAAATTGAACACGTAGAGCGATTTTTTGGTTAACTACACACTGAGCTGATAAGATTAATGTCAAGATATATGTAAAATTGCTATTTTTCAGTGAGATTGAAAACAAAAATGCTGCTCATTTTAGTTACACACTTACATTCTATAACATTACCACAGTAACTCACTGCATACAAACAAAATTGTTGCAAGTATCTTGTAACACTACTCTTAGATTGAGCTAGACCATATTGCGGTCAATGACCCCGAATCCTTGTACATTGGATCCACCCCAGCTCACTCGCTGGAGATTAGAGACTAAGCCTCTCTGAATTTCTACCTGTCTGCTGAACCTGTCTACAAATTACCTCGCAAAATCAAGATCCATTTGCATTGCACGGTAACACACTCAGCACGTAGTCTGACTACGCAACGAATCAGATAGACAGCGGTCCTATTCTTTTCAGTTTCTAAAAGTTGTTTTTTGATTTTTCTACAATAACTAACTTTTAAACGGGGTATTTTTTTCAAGATAGAGTCTACTAGCTAATTGTAGTGCATATTTTACTGACTTCATTTATATCGGCAAAAATCGTATGTAAATTTCTGTTACTCTGTAATCTCTCGTACAGACAGTCCAAAAGTCACAAGCCGCAATCAAAAACCATAAGCCACAATAAAAAAGAACATACCAGCATCTGGAATACGTGACACGAATATTTGCATCCCAAGGACAGAACAGAAGTGCAGCTTCTGGCCTGTGACACCAAGCCTGACTGACAGATCCATGGACGTCCTTGCGCTGCATCGCATCGCAACACGCATGCATGCATCTTCTTAGAGCAGCTCCAATAGTGACTTATGAGCTAGCTCTAAATATATTATTTCATATTTTAATAGAAGAGAGAGAAAAACTATCTCTTGATCAAGAGCTAGTCTTATACACACATTCCAAGATTATGTGAGAGTGTCATGTGGGACTATTTATGTTATGAGCTATGTGCTAAAAGTTAGTACTATTGGAGAAGTTGTCTTAGGGCATCTCCAATGGTTATAGCTAGCAACTAACTATATGACTTCCACATCATTTATATAGTACACACTAAAGCTAGCATTCTAAAGAACTATCTATAAGGATAGCTATTTGATGCTTACATGCACACACAGAATTTATAGAGACTGCCTCGTTTGGCGTTATAGACTAAGAGCAAGTCCAATAATAGAGCCAAGTGTTTGGTTATAAGTCAAGTTATAAGAGCCAAGTTATACAATAATCTGTCTTCTATTTGTCTACAAAAGATTTTTTTATTATTATGTGGTACCATGTCTTACATTCTCTTTCCTACTCCTCCTCACATACATTTATTATCTGGACCCACCACTGCATAGGCTCCGTGTGCACTTGTTGCTTGCATGAGAGCCAAGCTCTCCTCTCTCTCCTCTCTTCTCTCCTCCACATCAGCAAAAATGCTGACTAGCTTGGCTATAAGACCATTGTTGTACTTGCTCTAAGGAAGAGCTGGCTCGATTTTTTTTGCATACTCTCTTTCCTCCACATAGGATATATGCTGATGTGTACATGCATATAGCTAGCTGACTTAGACCATTGGAGATGCCCTTAGAGCTAGTAACTAGCTCATACTGTTGGAGATGCCGGATTTGCGGGAGATTCAATTTTTTGCCACTCTTAAGATTGACCAATTCACTCTGTTACATGTGGAGTTACCTGAGTCACTGATAATAGGTCAGGGTGACAAATCTGTTGCCACTAGACTCGTAAGAGTGGCGATCTGAGGAGCAGATACCGGGGTAATTGTCGCTGTGCAGTGCGTCATTGATGACACGACAGCGAGTACTGGCCATCGGTAATCTACTGATTGGTGTGGTATCTAGGGAGGATTCAGTTCATCATGGCATGTGGAGGCACATGCCATTGCCCAATTATGCTGCTCCGGCTTCGGCTTCCCCCTCAGCTTTGCCGGCCTGGTCCTTGAGACTTGTGATGCAAGCGACATCACCGACGTGCGCTTGGCCGTGTTTGTCAATAAAAAAAACGCCTTTTCTGGGTTGAGAGGGCTAGCACTTACGGATCAGTACTTTTTTTTATTTCGGTTGATGATTTGTGTTGTCATTTATGTTTTTTTTATTGTTCATAAGAAAAAATATAAAGTTGCTATAATATATACTACAATAAACTTATAAAACTCATATTAAAAACTCGTATTAAAAAGATACTTTATTTAAAGTTAGTTATTATAAAAATTAAAAGGTAACTTTTAGGATCTTTAAAAGTTACTTATTATAAAAAAATTTAAAGGTACCTTTTAGAATCTGGAAAAGGCGACACACGGATAGTTAGGCCAATTGTAGGGGGAAATTTAACTTTTTGCCACTTTTAACATTGCCACCTACTCAAATGCCATCCTCTACATTACAATTAATATTTTGCCACTCTCCACATGTCAGCGTGAAACCCGCCACGCTGCGCGCGCCGCGCTCCCCGCTCGCCGCGCCGCGCCAGCGCCTCGCCTCCGCCTCCGTCCCCGCGGCCGAGACAGGGGAGCGAGGACACCGGCGGCTCGGGCGGTGGGAGCCCGATTCCTCGACGGTGAAGCATCTACGGGCATCTCGGAGCTCACCTGGGGCGTCGGGCGAGGCCGAGATGGAGCAGGGCGGGCCGGCGGCGAGAGGGAGCTTGGCGGCGAGGATGAAGACGGCGGCGGCGAGCTGGGGAGGGCGGCGGGGTCCGGCGAGGTGGGGGATGTGCTCGGGGTGCCCTGGAGATGCCCCACGCGCGATGAATTGGCCTGAGACGCAGCACTTCACCGGCGGGATCCCGCGCGGACTCGGGAAGATGAGGCGCGGCGAAGCGGGAGGCGCGCGCGCCGACGGAGGCGGAGCGCGGCGTGGCGCGGGCGAGCGGGTGGCGCGGCGCGGCGCGGGCGAGGCGAGGCGCGGCGCGGCGAGCGAGGCGCGCGCGGCGCGCGCGCCCGAGGCGCGGCGCAGCAGCAGCGCGCGCGCGTGGCGGGTTTCAGCACGACATGGGCGCCACGTAGGCTGGAGAGTGGCAAAATATTAATTGCAATGTAGAGGATGATATTTGAGTAAGTGACAATGTTAAAAGTGGTAAAAAGTTAAATTTCCCAATTGTAGGAGGACTTGGGAAGAAGTGAACGACTTCCTACCAACGGCTGCCTCTCTTCGGTCGTCACCATTACAGTTGTACGGGGATTCTCTAGTAATTTCACGGGAATTTCGTACAGATTCTTTCTAATAATCCTCTGTTCCAAACGGCGTCTAATCGGTATCACACTGGTTTACAAATTTGAGTGGCTATGTATGCCGTGGTTCCAACTCCGCTAGTTGTATATGTAGTGTGGATTTATTCGTGGATATTCTAAGGCCTCGTTTATTTTAGCTTCAGGTTTTAACTTTGATTTATTTTTCATTATTCATAAATTTCATCTTTTTCTGAATTTCTAGCTTTTTTTGAATTTTTCCCGGTTTTTTTGTATTCGTTTGCATTGTCCATGATGGGCTAGCATGTTTTTTCTATTTTTAAAAATTTTTAATTTAATTACGCCAAATAAGTCACCTTCAGCTATAGTAAAATTTCAACTGCTACAATGTATTTTCAGCTATAAACCATAACTTTTTAGTCCAACCGAGTGGGGGCGAAAACTCATCTCACTATTCATGACCTGACAACACGATTCATGACCTCACGGTTGTCAACCGTCAAACAGCGAGCATAGTCTGTCTCACCAACTCGACTGAAACACATTTGGGCCGGCACCTTTTGTACTAACTAGGAATGTATTGGGTACGTATAGGGGTCGTATTTGATGGCCCAACTGGTACATGACTATTTGCTGAACAATTTCTTGGCCCAAACATTGTAGTTCTTGGCTAGAGAAAATGGAACTTGTTCGCGACGTCTGGACCTTTCTCTTGAGAACAACAGTCAAATAGAGGGCTGACCAAATTGACCAGAACGTGATTCTCAAAAAAAAAAAAAAAAAAAACAAGAAGAATACCAGAACGTGTACAAGCACTGAAACACGTTGCACACTACCGTCCGTCTCCCAAAATAGGATTCCAACCTTGAGTTGCAAATCCAACCAAACAAAAAGGAAAATCCAAATAAGTACATACACCGATATAGCAGTCTCCTAACTAGGGTTTAAAATCCCGACGGTTACCGACCGGTAACCGCCGATTACCATTTTTTTCCGGTAGAGATCAGTAACCGAAAAAATCGGCCGGTATCAATTTTTGATTTTTCGAATTTTGGCTAGTTTTTTTCGGGTTTTTCGGTTACCGGCTGGTTTTTCCGGTTACCAGTTTCAAAATATCTCAAAATTGAAATTTTGATTTTCAAATTGTGACCGATTTTTCTGGTAATCGCATGGTTACCTTTACCGGTCGCTGACTGGGATTTCTTCCGGTTCCGATTTTTGGAACCTTACTCCTAACTTTGGAACTGCTAGACCGACCGAAAAAAGACAGCGAAAAACCAAAACTGCTTTTACTCCTATGCTTACTTGGAGTAGGTAATTCACTGTTGACTCGCTAGGGTATTCCGTTCTCCACGCGTGAAGTGAAAAACCAGCGCTTTGAATCTTATACCGTCTTAGTAACAAATTTTTACTCCTATGCTTCCTTGGAGTAGGTTGCTAGGGTGTTTCCGTTTTCCACGCGTGAAGTGAACGTCAAGCATACACATTGGCCAAGCAAGCAGCCAAGCAGGTGAGGTCAAACCTCCAATCCCCTATTTTGACCGCAACTCGCAGAAATTTTCAGATATTCACACCAATGGGCATCATCAGTTCATCACCGTCACTTGATTAGCTACCTTAACCCTACATACGACTGTGATGTTATAAAAACCGTTTTGTACCATCTATCTGTGGCAAATGTTGGACCTATTCTTTACAGTTTACTAGTTAATTATCTACATACCCTACATACGACGGTGTCTACTAGTTAATTATAGTATACATTATAGCAACTCCATTTATAACGGCAAAAATCGCACGTGAGTTTCTGTTACTCTGTAAGCTCTCTTACAAATAGCATAAAATTCATAAGCCGTAGCTAAAAGTTATAAACCGTAGCTAAAAAGAACATGAATTGTCACACTGTAACTGGGTTGTGTGCGTTCTCCGCCGTCTGATTACCGCGGGATCAGTGGTCCAAATCAAGTCTTTTTTTTATTGAATAATCACATTATCTATTTCTAAGTTTTTTTTTCAAATAGGTCAGTTCAAGTAGCTTGCAGCTGTTGCAGGTTGCAATCGATCAATGTGTCGACTCGAGTAGAATTTGACAGGGAATAGCAAAGCATAACGCGTTCTACTGCCATATTCCTTTTTATTTTTGGCTTCTTAAAAAGTCAAAAAGCTAAATGTCAAAATAATATAGTCTCTTAAAATAAATTCTTCAAATAAGTTCTCGAGCTTAAAACCATACGCCCTATCCATATCGACATCTCTACCATATAAAAACACAACCAAAAACTATCAGCGGCATCCCAACTATTGTCCTTTTGGTGAAGACTTAGCTCCAATCTTGTCAGTGTCTTCCTGAAACTCCTTGAAGATGGACGTGTTCCACAGTTTCGTTGGACGGCAGAGTTGGCGAATACAACACAGACAGGCAGAGGTCCAACCACGTTCAACAGCTGCCGTTGGTGCATAATACGGGACCTAAACACTGTCCACGCAATAATTAACCTGACGACTATTTGTAGTTGGAAGCGACCACGTGGCCATGCCAACGGTCGTGATCGATTCGACGGGTGCACGTAGCTGTGAAGACCCGATGATGTAATGTCCCGGTGAAAATAAGAACCGTAGACTTGACACCCTTTGCGACTTGTCAGTCCTGACTTAGTCGATCGATCTCGCTTGTGACCTCAATTCTCGGCTGTTCTTTGTTCGGCCTCATAACTTCCATATCATGCAACTCGAGTAGGAAAAGCCTTGCTTAATTGGTGCTGCTTGAACTCCGAGTAACATATAAATTTCTGGAATACCAGTTGAAGTATATTAGGGAATATTTATATTGGCTGCAACTGATAGCTTTTGACTAAAAATAAATAGTGATAGTTGAAAAAGTGTTTTTTTAAAGGATAACGCAGGCGGTGGAAGAAATAAAAGAGATACATATATGTTACACTTTGATACCCCTTCTTATACAGAGCAGCCCTCGGATAGAATTAGAGTTTGTGAGATACGGCACGAGCGTGCACAGTATCAAGAATGAAGGGGATGAATCTCGTAGAGAACCAAAATGGCGACGTTGAAGCAACCACAATAAGAAAGAAGATTTGGCGAAGCCGACTATAAATTCCTTAAGCACAACTCAAAATAGTATAAGGAATTGACGTTCATTCACAACCCTCTCAAATTTTTTAGAACCTTTGGATTCTTTCCGTATACAAGAATCTAGTGCTAAAGAATATTCTAACCTCTAATCCTCTTGTGCGCTTTCTTCTTTGGATGAGTAAGCTTGATTACTTTATTACTTGATTCCTCCTTATGGCCACCCCTATGGTTTATATAGTCTCTCTTGACCCATCTCCAATTTAAAGTAAGAATTCTATTCCAAATAGGAGTAGGAGTCCTAATCTTAGTAGGATTCATCTAAGACTATCTATAGCATACCTTTCTAAATCCTAAAAACCTCAATATGAGTCACCCTAACTCAACAATTTTCATCTTAACTCTTATTCGTTGAAATCATCGTGTTCCTCCAAGAACTCACCCCAAGTTGGCTTCGTATTTTATATTTTTTATATTTTTTATTTTTCCTCCCACCTTTAGGAGTGCCCCCACCATAGGGGCTCATGCATATCACCGCAATTTTGTGTGTTAGTGTCCAGGCTAGCCAGACCAGGCCTTACACTTGAGAACTCATTCATTGTATAGTTTAGTTAACCACACTTCTTGTTCCTATAGGCTTTCATGCTATAGATTTGTACAACCTCTAAGCTCTACTTGCTCACCCGTACCACATAGTTGGTCCCATCATATCTTAGTTCTTCCAATAGCTCGCACCTTCTTCTTTGCGTCTGCTAGATTTTGCAAATATCGATCTTTGTAGTTCCGTATATAACTGTGGATGAGATCTGAGTACCTATCGTTGACAATACGGTTTCCTTCTCTTGACTAGGATTTTTAGTAGAGCTCTCATTGGTTGCTCCACCTTTTATATTACCCTTTTAATCAGAATCATCCATTGCTGTAGATACTTTTCATGATTACTTGTCCTTTGCAAGTAACTCGCATGACTCCACTTCGAAGTGATACCTCACATCTTCGAGTTCAAGCGACCTCACAGATATTAGATTCTTATTTAAGCCAAGAACATACTAAACTCCTGTCAATGTGTAATATACTCCATCAAACATCTCCAATGTAACCATTCGCACCTACGGTGGCGACGGGGCAGGGGTCCCGGGGGAGGCTCCCACGGCCCTACCCCGATCCCCGCCAGCTCAGTCCAATTAGCCTTACCAGGGGACCCCACCCTTAGTCCCTACGAGGACTTGACCCCCACAGGGATCCCCGCGGTAGATTATAAAACAGGATAAATATATTAAAAATAATAATGTGATTTTATTTATTATTTATAATTATTTAAACATATATTTTTTTTCAAAATGCAGCTTTAAAATACATATATTATAACATATAGATTCAGATTTTACTCCAAATATATAAGAAAAAATATAATAGAAAAATACAATCTTCCATATTTAAACACTATAATATATTATTTAAAAATATTTTTTATTTTTACTAGGTCCTCGTAGGACCCCGCGGGGGGAGGATGACCCCTATCCCCGCCCTGCTAGCCTAGTGGGGCCTTGTCCTCGTCCCCCTATGGGAAGACTACCCCCCCCCCCCCGCCCCGTCCCCGACCCCCTTTGGGGAAATTCCCCTATTCTCACCTTAGTAATTGCATACTCTATACAATTTGCGAAGTGAACAGTCCCATGTGCTGGGCATAGAAATCCTTCATCAAACATCTCCCTCGTTGCACATATATAGAAGCAACAACATATATCTAATATCCATCCATGAGAAATACTTGATTGACTGACGACTAGTGCGCCTAAATCATCCTTTGCTACCATCATTGAGTATGCACTCTTCATTTGCTTCAAACTATGACAATTGCATACACGTACGCCCTTAGTTTTGCTCTTCTTTCCGTGACCTTTACTTTTGTCTGCAACACTTACTGCAACCAATACTTGATCACCCGAGAATAAAGATTCCGATAGATTTTTCAAATGACTCCACCTCCAATAGATATGCATATGTCTAATTGAAGTTGAGAGTATTTTTTTCGACGACCTTCCTCATTACATAGATAGCATACACGTACGCCCTTAGTTTTGATGTTTTTTCTGTGACCTTTTACTTCTATCTGCAACACCTACTGCAACCAATTCTTGATCACCCGAGAATAAAGACTCCGATAGCTTTTTCAAATGACTCCACATCCAATAGATATGCAACTGTCTCATTGAAGTTGAGAGTGTTTTTTCGACGATAATATTCATCACTAATTGCTCCCATGATAGTAGTACAGATGATGCCAGTATAACGACCTTGTCGTTCTCCTCAATTTTCTCATCCACACTACCCAGCTATGTTATAAGTGTATTGAAGATATTAAGATGGTCAACGAACTGTCTATCTTCCTCCATGCGCAACCTGTACAGTTGTTACTTCAACACCCACCAGTTTGTCAGTAACTTTGTCATATACAATTCTTCTAAGTCTTTCCATAATTTCTTCGATGAATTCTCCTTGATTACAGAGTATTTTACCTCATCAGATAGACATAGACTAATTGTACTGATAGTCTTTCACTCCATCACCTTTCAGTCTTCATTGGACATCTTTTCTAATTTGTCCCCTTCAAGAGTATTGATTAACTCCTACTAGACAAGGATATCCTTCACCACACATTACCACGCGCTGAAATTTTCTCTGTTGTCAAATTTCTTTACTTGATTTCACATCATCGACATCGATCTTAATTTTGTGCCACCTGACACTTTACCGATCTTCTCACAAATAAGATTAATCCGGCCTTGGCTCTGATACCACTTGTTATACTCTGATACCCCTTCTTATACGTAGTAGCCCCCGGATCGAATCAGAGCTTGTGAGATACAGCACGAGCGTGCACGATATCAAGAACGAAGATGATGAATCTCATAGAGATAACCAAAATAATGATATTGAAGCAATCACGACAAGAGAGAAAAGATTTAATGAAGCCGACCATAAATTCGTTAAGCACAACCTCAAAAAAATACAAAAGATTATCACTCACTCACAACCCTCTCGAATCTTTTAGGACATTCGGATCCTTACCCTATACAAGATGTTAAAGAATATCTTAATCTCTAATCCTCTCATAGGCTTTTTATTTTGGATGAGTAGGCTTGATTGCTTTGTTGCTTGGTTTCTCTCCATGGTCACCCTCTATAGTTTATATAGTCACTTCTAACCCTTCTCTAATTCGAAGTAAGAATTCTAATCTAAATAAGAGTAGGAGTTTTAAAACTAATATAATTCATGTAGGACTCTTTACAACATACATTTTTAAATCCTAAAAGACTATATATGAGCCACCTTAACTCAACAGTGCATGAGGCGGAAGTGAGAGGAGCGGGAAAACCGCTTCAAGAAGTTAGATATTCATATTGGCTATGGCTTTTGGCTTCTCTAAGTAGCTAGAAATAGAAACTGATACAAATTGATACAAATAAGTCCTTATTTATCTTTTCTTAACAATTTAAACTTTTTAGTGAACTAGTTAATACGGTAAACTCTAATGAGCCATTGTAAGATTCTTGCCACCGTAATCTTAACACATTACCCTCTCCAATTGCTGACTGCCTACTTCATGGGATCTAATGGTGGCACCCTAATGGAGCCGTTTGCCAGTTTACTACCTCCCGCTGCACCCAACACCAAACTCAATTTCATAAGATTCACCTAGGAGGTAGGAAATCCTAGTTTTTTTAAGGAAAAACACAATGGCACTTAGGTGGTGCTCAATTAGGTTGAATTTTTGTGATTTATGGTTGAATTTTTACTATAACTAGTTAAAATTACACTATAGCTGATGGTGGCTTATTTGGTATAATTAAATTTTAAAAAATAGAAATAGAAAACACAGGCTAGCTCAGCACGTGTAATACAAACGAATACGGGAAAAAGAATCGGTAAAAAAGTTCAAAAACATATGAAAAGTCGGAAAAAATGAAATTTTAGAAATAATAAAAATGGGTTTTGTTAAACATCATCCGGATGTTTTCTTCCTAACTATCATCTAGATTTATGACCATTGGATTTCTAATCCAGTGGTCATGAATTCTCCCCCTTTGAATTCTACCTCCTCCCTATTGAAAAAAATCTCTCCCTTCAAAAACAAGAGGCTCTTGATCTCTAATCCAAATACCATAAATTTAGATAATAATTAGAAAAAAATATCTAAATAACATCTAAACACCCCTATAAAAAATAAATAGTAGGTCAGAAACCCAAGTCCTCATGAAGGGCTCTCTCAGTCTAGTATCATAGAGGCTACAGCGACAGAAAAAAAAAGTAAAGGAAAAGATCTGTCAACTTTCGCAGGCGCTCTCTCAAGTCGCCGCTACGTACGCACTGGTGCAACTACTCCCGACTCCACACGAGTCGCCCGCAAAAAACAATCGATCTGAGCAGCCGCAGCTGCTGCGCACACCGCGCACCCACCCACCCATGCCGCTCTCCTGCTTCGCCGCCGCCAACCCGTCACCGCCGCCGGCCTCCTCGGCGACGTCCGTCTACTGGACGCACCTCGGCGCTATCACACTGACGTGGTCCCGCGCGAAGCTCGGCCTACTCCTAGCCGCCGAACTCCACCTCACCGGGGACGCCGCGCCAGCGCGCTTCGTGCTCCGGCCGTGGCTCCCGTGGCGGCGGCGCGGATCCAAGAGATTCGGTGTGTCCGGCCACGTCGTGGCGTTCTCGTGGGACCTGTCGCGCGCCCGCCTGGCCGCACGCCGGCCGGAGCCCCTCTCCCGGTACTTCGTATACGTGTCGATCGACGGCGAGCTCACTCTGGCCGCAGGTGACCTCGCGTCGCCGGCGTCCGCTGGCCTCCTCCTCTCCCGCCGCGAGAACGCCGTCGCCACGGCTGGCGGCGACGCGTACTCCACCACCGTCGCCGTCGCGGGCGAGAAGCACGAGGTGTCCGTCGCCGTGGAGGACGCGGCCATGTGGATCGCCGTCGACGGTCAGAAGGCCCTCCAGGTCCGCCGCCTCCGGTGGAAGTTCCGCGGCAGCGAGAGGCTCGACCTCCCGCGCGGCCGCGTCCGGGTCTCGTGGGACCTCCACGGCTGGCTCTTCACTCCGGACGCCGCCGCCGTCTTTGTCCTCCGGTTCGAGACGGACGACGCGGACGAAGCGGACTCCAAGGACGTCGAAGAAGACGCAGGCACGCACGTACTAAGGCAGAGCTCTTTCAGGAACCACCACACCGCCGCACACGGCGGCGGGGAGAGTTGGTGCAGCAGCGACAGCGAGAGGAGAGGATGGAGGCGGGGCCCGTTCAGGTCGGGGTCCGACTCGTCGCCGTCGGTGTCGGTGGCGTCGACGTCCGCGGCGTCGTCGGCCGGGAGCGTGGCGATGGTGGCCGAGTGGGCCACGGCGGAGGAGGCGGCGTTGAAGGACGGCGGTGGGTTCTCTCTCGTGGTCTACCTTTGGAAGAAGAGGAGGTAATGCTAGATAATGCAGTCATGTCGTTGGTGCATTGCGTTGCATTGGATTGTATGAGCAGAGCTGGCTGTGATTTGGAACTCATGCGTGCATGTAGATGAGAAATTTTTTGTCGGCATAGATGAAAATTTTGAGAGTACAATTTTGATTTGTTCGTATTAATTCATACACGTGAATTAATCCACACAGGGTAGTAAGTTTTGAGATGGTGGGGTTTTTCTTTCTCTTTTCTAGAACTAAATCTCTGATCAATTTTGACAAGGTAGGAGGTAGCAATTCACCATACGAATCCATGATAAACTTCATTAGCTGGGGAGCTCAAAATTATCATAATTAGGGCGGTTTGGAGTTGCATACTATACTGTGCAATGCTGCGTTGCACTGCAGAATCTAGTCAGCTATACAAATCTTTACTAATTGTACTTAGATTTTGATGTTATAACTCTTAAAATTTGTGACATTTGGATTAGAGATCAAGAGATCCTTTGTTTTTTAAGGAGGATTATTTTTTTTTCAAGAGGAAGGGGTAGAATTCAAGGGGGAAGGGGGAAAATTCATGGCCATTGAATCTCTAATCCAATGGTCTTAAATCTGGATGATAGTTAGGAAAAAAACATCCGGATAATATTTAACAAAACCCCTTAAAAATACTTTAACTAACTATTACATTGAAAAGAATCATCACTATTATAAAAGAATGAGTTGGTGTTTATACGTCCATTTTCCTTCAACCGCTCTATTCCTTCAACTTCTCATCATTCTTCACTTTCCAACCGATCAGAGCAACCCTCTTTTATAATATAATTCTCTATACATTCAATGAGTTTCGTTGCAACGCACGGATACATAAGTAGTAAATAAGGCCCTGTTTGGTACAGCTTCACCAACAGCTTCATGAGCTGTTGTGAGCTGTTTTTTGCCAAACACCTTTTTTGCAAACAGCTTCATGGATGAAGCTCCTTAAATTATTCTCTCACAAGGGAATGGGGTGGGGTGAAGCTGAAAATAGTAGCTTTTCACAGCTCTCTCCCTCAGCTCATGATTCTAGGAACCCACCGCCTTGTAGTTGTGTAAATTACAGCACTTTGCCACTGGGTCCCCACGCCTGTTTCCTCTCCTTCCGTTCACACTTCTCTACCGTTCGCACTGATTTTAGTTTGTTTATTATTTTATTTTTTATTTTTTAATTCATACTTATTCAAATATATTATTTTTTAATTCATATGACCATATACAAACATACAATTCCAAATGTTAGAACAAGTCAGGTAGACAGGAGTATCTTGGACAATTGCCCTCTCTCAGCCATGCATGAAGCTGTTGGTGAAGCTGTTTTGCCAAATAGTTTTCCAAAACAGTTTTAGTTTCACCGGTGAAGCTGCTCGTGAAGCTGAAACAAAAAAACAGCTTCACTAGTGAAGCTAAGCTGTGCCAAACAGGGCCTAAATAAGTGCGAATAGTGTATTGAGTGGTATCATGCAAATGACAACCGTTAGTATGCAGTGGCGAACCAACTCTAGCATTGCACGGGAGTCGGGTGATCGACGAGGGGTATCCAATCCAGTCGGGAGGTTTTCACAAAAATGATGATATGTTGGGAGGTCAAGCGCAAAATGGCATAAGTGAATTAGGGTTCCACCCACCGATCCAACATATGTATGATACCATTACACTCAATGTTCAAAATTTGAAAGCCGCCCCAATGCAAACGGAGCCTTGAGCTCGTGCTCATGTCAAATTTAGTTGTGACTTGAGAGAGCCTACTGAGTCATCGAGTAAGCCGTGCTTAATCTGAGGCAATATTGCGGTTCTAATATTGAAGAAGCAAAAATAAGAGATGACGCGTCGTAGTTTTGAACGTTGACATGTTCTTTAATATATTTATTTAATCGCTAATTTATATAATTCTATGTTCGTAAAAATTAATAGAACATGGCGGTTTCTTTGGTGAAAATGTGGCCATAAATGGCCACAGTCCGGAGATTTTCACTGCAGGAATTCGAAAATAAAGTCTGTATTGAATGGTAGTGGAGTATCAAATGTGAGTCAAAAGGTAAGCGTCTACGCTCAGTAGTCATTGCGGTTCCTCTGGACCAGCTCAACGAGAGTTTTCAGCGATGTGATAGGGCGAGAGTGACGCTCGCATATCGTACGTATCTACTTTGACTCTGCCATTTGACCTGGCCACGTAGAGTGAATCCACGATGCGGCCTATTTCCTGATTTTAGTGCATATCTTAATCTATACAATACTACTGGTAAGTATGGCGTCAATGTCACTGACGACGTCACATGTTGGGGTGCGAAAAAAATAAAGAGGGTGTATATAACATTTGACTATTTTCAAAGTAAAATTAATTAGATTTTAAAATGTTAGATAGAAATTAGATCATTTTTTAGAGGGAGGTTTATATGGGAGGATTCATTGAATGGAGATCTTAACACCCTAGATCATTTTTTGAATGGGGGTTTATAAGAGTGGATCTATTGGATAAGATCTAACATCCTAGATTATTTTTTAGAGGGGATTGTATGAGGGATCTGTTAGATTGAGATCTATCATTCTAAAATTTAGCTAATTTTATTTTTAAAAACAGTTAAATGATCTATAGCACTTCTCAAAAAGGAAAAGAAACAGAGGTTAGGCCGCTAGGGTATGCCTGATGCACCGGCACAGGGGCACGATACGAGCAGACGACCGTTCCGCCGCTGCTTCGTCACGATGAGACCGGGCCGTGCTTTGCCGATTCTTGCGATGGGGCGTGCCGTGCCGAGCGGAGTGGCGGGAGCGCCGGCACAGGCGGGCCGCGCGCGGCGACGTACGGCGTATGGACTATTGGAGGTTTGGAGGGGGCCGCATGGCCGTGCGCAGCACGCGGCGTGAGAAACGAGAACGGCGGTTGAGATCATAGCTAAGCTAGCCGTCCGCCGATGGTTTGCGAGCCGGGGATCTAACAATGCACGTCTCTTTGACAGGCTTTTGAGAGCCGGAGTGTACTGCTGGTTGCTGCAGATCGCTAACACCGGCGAGAGGGCCCCCTCCCTAAATTGCATATCTGCTCATCAGTGAAACCTTCGTCCTACTAGAAGAAATTGTCGCTGCTCTCGTGAGAAGCTTGCTTTCAGATACCCCTCGAAGTACGCTAGGGGGATCCGCCGGCATTAACTGTGCGCTTCAATTAACCACATCCGCGGGCAACTTTGCTTTCAGCTAAGCTAGCCCATGTTTCTCTTGTTCTAGGCGTCTAGCCAATCCTGTTTTTCTTTTCTTTTTCTCTCTTTGATTTTAACTTCTTCAGATGACAAAAGGCCATAGAAACAGAGCAATTTTTTGAAATAGATTCTCCAAACGATTTTCTGAGTTCAAAACCGTGTATATCATCTATGTCGACGCCTCCGCCATCTACTGTTGTGTTAAAAAGAGCAGATAAAAATCATCAATTACAGCAAAAAATCAACAACCCCAGCGCAAAAGAATATCCCAAATACATGACCAGCTTGTCGATGTTAATCACCAGTGTAAGTGTGTAACAACTGTTCATTGCATTAAAAATTGCCTCTTTTTTTTTCCCGGGCAATGCTTGAGATCATAGCTGCAGCATGCAACACCTAGTCTAAGGATCATAGCCCCGCATGTGCAGGCGAGGATCAGTGGACATGTTACATGCATGGTCGGACTGACAATGAGGCGCGCACGATTGACTGACCTTGGGAGAATGCGTTGCATGACGGGTTGTCTGATGAGCAGTGCGGACGAAGTATCTGATATCGTAGTTTTATTTGAGAGTGTCGGTGCATGGGTACGGAGGGGATTTGGTGGTAAATTACAAAAGCTGAGTAGCTCTCAACCCTATTTTAATGGCTCGGCTTATTTGGGACATTGCTAGCAAAGCAACCGACTTAGAATTGTAGTGTGATTTAACATAGCGTCATGAGTCACACTCCTCTTAGTTATTTTCTAAATGGTGTTACCGATTTTCACTGCCCTACTGACCTGCAGGGCTCAATTCCCACCAAGAAGGGATGAAAAAAAGTAAACGAGTATGTAAGTATCACCGGTAGGCCTAAGCAAACACTGCGCTGGCTCCGGGCCATAGCCAAACAACCGGGCCGAAATAATTCCTGTCCAACCTAATGGGCCATCAGGCCTCAATCCTAAGCATGGCCCGGCCTGTCCGTGAACCATGCCTCCGGCCTAGTCAAGCTTGTCGTGCTCAGGTCTACCTCTCACCCGTTGGCCAGACGACGACGACATGCTCACCACCCACAATCACTGAAGAAAATCCAACTTTGAACTGAAAATTGGGTATTCTAAAATGGTATTTTTGAAGCTGTAGATTTTTTGAAGTTACAACTAGAATTTATGAACTTTCACGGGAATTTAAGGCCTTGCTCCAACTGGCTTTAACTTCCAGCTTTTGGTTGTGGTTGTTGAATTTTGGCTGAAATTACACTATAGTGGTTGTTAGCTTTAACTTATAGTTTTGGCTGAAATTGTACTGTAATGGCTGTTAGCTTTTTCCGAACCATTTAATTAAAAAATTAAAAAAAGAGAAAAACCCGTTATATCGTCACGGACAATATAAAAGAATAAGCAGAAGAAAGGAAAGTAGAAAAAACTAAAAACTAAAATAAGCTAAAATTAGAAATTGATATGTTCTAAATATTTTTTTGATTTAAATAAACTGAAAGTAAAAAAACTAGAAACTGAATTTGTTTAGAATGAAGCCTTAAGTAGGGTTTTGGACCGGCAATTGACAGGAGATGCAGTGGGTAGCAGAGAGAGGGTGGGGGCGGCGGTCAGTTGGGGATGAGGAGCGAAGGGGAACGCACGGGGGAAAATGCGAATGGGAGATGGAAGTCGTGGAGGTGCTACGTGGCTTCCATCATGCAATCGAACGGTCATGCCTGCTTTCGCTCCCGATCGGACGGCACAAAGAGTTGTTCACTAGTCGCTGCTTCACTGCTACGATAGAGTCGCGCTGCAGCGGCCGCTGTTTAGTACAAGGTTCGCCGCTACATACGATAAGTAGCTCATACCTGCGTAATAGCGATTTCGAGAGTAAATTCTTAACCTGAAGTTGGAGAAAACAGAATACCAGCTGCATGCTACTAGTCCTACGTGAAGGTGAAACCATCTTTCTTGTCCATAAGGGCGTCTCCAACAGCTGGCTATTTAGTTAGCTAGATCTGATATGGCAAGGAAAAAGTAGGAGAGAGAGTAGTCACTAGCGACGAGCAAATAGTTGATCTATTTCACGTAGTCCAAGAACATGAGAGAGGAGCATGTGGGTCCAACAGTATAAAATAGTCTTTACTTTTATCTCTCACCTCCATGTCAGCTGATTATATAAGTAGTACTAGCTATTACCATTGCGGACGCCCTAACACATACAAAAATCCTGAGGCTAATCGCAGTGGTCGAGCACACGTCAGTTGCAACAATTATTGCCCGCAGGAATTAGTTGGAGTGCACTAGGGCGCAGCCGTGCAAGTGGCGCAACCCCACCCACCAAAAGGGGCCCCTGTCCCATGATATCACCCAACCTTCTCCAATAATTCCAGCGGCCGGCAGGGAGACAAGCAGGGACAAGGCACTGTCCCATACGACGCCCATACACCTATCAGCCTAGCGAGATACTCTCCTCGTCATATGCCAGCCTACTCACCCAAAGACACCACGGCATCACATCCCAAACCACCGATGCTGATTCGCGAGTTGCCATTAGGCTAAAACCACGGAAACCTAACTCAGAGTCCGAGGGGGGTGCTCGTTTAGAACAGGTACAATAAGATTTAGTCAGTAGGCTATAGCAAATATAATATCAACAAAATCTTACGTGGCAGAGACAGAAAAGAAGAGAAAAAGAAGCTGGCTACTAAATTACAGCTAGCTATAGCACATAAAAATATACATTTCACTCTCTTACACGTAGGGCCAAATAGTTATTGTAATAGCTACCTTATTGTATGAACTATATTTTTGAAGGCTATAGATGAAATGGAAGTGTTATAGCCACTAGTTGGCTATACTATTGTACTTGCTCTTAGAGCAACTATAATAAGAAGCTGTTAGTAGGCTATATGCTGAGGTGGAGGAGAGAGAAGAGAGGTGGGTTGTAAGTTTACAGTCAGCTGAAGCACAAGAACCAAGAAACTTTGTGAAAGAAAGGGGTGAGTCATATAGCCTTCAGCTGGCTGTAAACTACTATATAAATGGGCTGATAGTGGGCTGTAAGTGTCCATACAGCCAGCTGAAGGCTGTATTATTAGCCTTGCTCTTATAAGCTTGAGTTTATAGTTAACTGATATTAATTTCTTTCAGTGTAATTATATTTAAAAAGAAAAACAAAAGCTAAAAAATCAAAAGATAAAATTAAGAAGTTATAGGCTAAAGAAAGTTAAGCCCTGATGAGACGAATTATCGCTGATGCAAAAAGAAGTGGAAAAGAAGGAACATGTCTACTCCTGTGGATCAAACAGGTCAGGATGCTTCGATTGGTCAATGTACTGCACGGCGACTTGACTTTGACTACGGCCGTCACTCGAGTCTTCTGCACTTTTGTTGCGGTCTTCACGGCAAGTCAGTGGGGGTCAGCAAATGCCTTACTCATTTGCCTTAAAACTTATGACTTTGATTTTTTTACTGTTTTGGATATATTTTATATTATACTTGCTGTGAGGATGTTTAGCATAATTAAATTTAAAAAATAAAAAGGAAAAAAGATATATCATCTTAAATAATATAAAAAAATAAGATAAAAAGGACAAAAAATCTAAAAAATTAGAAAAACATTAAAAAGTTAGAAGCTAAAAACATAAACCTAAATGAGACTTGACCTTCCACACTCTGCCTCTGTCACTGACGTCGACACCATTTCCGGCGGCACCGGTCCACGGCGAGCACGAACAATGCATGCCGCGGTATCACCCTGCATGCCCCGTCTCAGGAACAAATAAATTTCCAAGATCTCTCTAGGGAAAAAACACACTTTTTATTGTAGAAATCTCGAGAAATTATTCTGTACTGATTTCCAAATAGGCCCCAAAAGTCAGATGCAAAGACAATGAACATAGACTAGGCGTCCCTCGACGATGCCAAGTGATAAGCACAGTAGTATAGCGCATGGAGATTTCTGAATTTTTGGCATATATGACATGATTTCAATTCGTATTTGCAAAAATAGTTATATACAGGTGAAATTAGCAAAAAATAACATTTCTGCTGCTTCGTCACCGGACGGCAACATCCCGAGGCCAACAACTGGTCCATTAGAGCCCGACCACCGAGTGGCCGCCCGCCTGCCGCCCGCCCATTGTGCGGCCACCTCCCTACCACTCTGCCACTGGACGGCAGGTGATTAAGCCGACTTAATTATCTGGCTGAATTAGTACTGTTTATTTACCACTTGTTCAAAAGTTTGAATGTATCAAATGAACTAAAAAATTACGAAATTTTATGTGCAGCCTCGCGACATTGTGTACTTCATTATATAATTTTTGTCAGTTTTATCTGCTCTAAATGTTGCTCGAAAATTCATACGATTATTTTGTTTGTACGAGTTGTTACATATAGCAATTGGGCTCAAAAAATTATGAAATTTTATGTGCAGTCTTCTGACAGAGTCTACCTAATTGTTGAACTTTTTGAGAATTTTATGTTGTATGAATTGCCATGTTATTTTATATTAATTTAATCATAATTAGTGATATGCGATGCACATTTAATTAGTGATTGAAATTAATTAATTAATTAGTTTAATTGCATAATTAGAGGATTTAATACGCCCTGCTCGTAGAAATTTATAGATATAGTAAATAAGCACAAAAACTTACGGATTTTTTGTGAAGCTTCCTGACACAACGTATTTCATTGTGTAATTTGCTCGTAAATTTTTTCCGTTACGAATTTTACTTAAAAATTATTTACATAAACTATTTGTAGGAATTTTTAATATAGCAAATGAGATGGAAAATTATAGCAGTGGACTTAATTGTGTAATTTTTTTATTCAATTACACAAGGAGCACATAGAGCTTAGATTAGTTCATTACAAAAGATGTTACATAACCTTAGACGTAGCTTATAGGCTTCGCCAAATGATGACATTATACATATGGGTACAAAAGGAGGGAGAGAGAAAGAAGGTAGTATGACTCCCGACAAAACTAACGTACAACTAACTACTCCCCTCTAGGGCAGTCTCCCCCACATGTAGAGCAGCTCCCCGGGGAGCGGGGAGCGACTACGACTGACACATGGTGACATGGAGCTAAAACGAGAATGAGAGCACAAAAAGCGAGGACCTCGACTGCAACCCTCGACGTCTGCGACAGGCGGTAGGCGTACGTGCTTACGAACCGTAAGCCTAGTGCGAGATCCCAGATGAAGTGTCGGTGCTGCTCCACGGGCGACTGGAGCAAACAAAGGCAAAAGACGGGTAGCCAGTGCTGGTGCTGGTGCTCTTGGTGGTGCTACTCGTACTGATATTGGAGCCGAAACTCGCTCTGGGGATGACGGAGTGTAGTTTGCTATAGCCCAACGGTGCTCCAACTCGATCTCTGCTGCAATCCACTCTCGCTTAGAGAAAGTGAGAGCGGTCTGCACCCCGCCAGTTGAGCTTGGAGGATGCCGGAGTGTTGGTAGCTAGACGTCAACATTATCCGAAGTTGCCCTATCTCTTGAAGAGCTTAGAATTTGCATCCCCGCACCTACCGCACGGTGCCAAGGCCTGCCACCTAGTCACCGTGCGGCATGCCATTTATTTTTGCTAATTACCTTTTTAGCCTAATTACCGTGTGACTAATCACCTGCAACGCGCTGACTGCGTGGCAGGCCGCCGGCCGCATGGTGATCGGGCTCCATCGGCCAGCTGTCAAGCCCACGTTGCCGTCGCCCGGTGGCCAGCGACAAAAAAGACATTTTTGTCATTCTTACATGCGTGCTGTTATTTTTTATAAATACGAATTCAAACAGTATCACATATTCTAAAAATTCGGAGATTTCTAGCATTAGCAAAAAGCATATGTGCTGCAACTTTGCAACTGGTACGCTGGTAGTGCTAGTCTGGTCTAGGGCTGTAAACGAGCCGAGCTCGAGCGAGCTTGACCTGGCAAGCTCGAGCTCGCGGCTCGAGCGAGCCTGAGATCAACATCGAACTTTAAGCTAGGCTCGAGCTCGGCTCGGACAAAACTCGAGCTCGCTCGAGCTCGGCTCGTGTAGGTTCGGTGGGGAGGAGGGAGAGAGTACCTGCGGCCGCGAGGCGACGCCGGAGTTGCCGTGGCGGCGCGTGACCTTGCCCCGCATGCAGCCGGATCGTCTTTGCCGCTGCTCTTGGTCTTGGCCTTGTAGATGTAGGCGATGCGCTTGCGGCTGTACCACCCAACGTCCTCCTTGGTGTTCACCTCGACCGCAGCAGCGACGTGTTCCGTCTTCGGTTCGACTTGGACTGTGCGGCGCAAAAAACAGCAAGAAGAAAACCTCACAACCACGGCGACGGATCAAGAAACGGCAGACGCTGCGCAGAAGGGACGGTCACCTCTTGTAGCCCAGATGGTGCCGCGCACGCATGCATCGACGCCGCCTGGCCTTGGCGCCCTTCACCATCGCCGCCACCGCCGCCGAAGGACGAGACGGTGGTGGTGGGAAGGAGGAGGAGGAAGCGACAGCGCACGAGAATGAACCCTACGGCGTGGCCGCGTGGCTCGCGGCCGTGGCCGAGGCGCCGAGCTGCGGATCCGGTCGAGAGGGGCGCGCCGCGGGAGAGAGGGGTGCGGGGAGGAGAGGCGGCGGCGGGGGAGAGGAGGGGCGCGCGGGGACGAGGAGGAGCGACGGCGGCCGAGTCGAGGAGGCGCCGGGGCGAGGCGGCGGTGGGGCGAGGAGAGGCGGCGGAGGCAAGGAGCCGAGGAAGGGGACGGCGCGGCGGGGAGAGTAAGGGGCGCGGGCGGGAGGCGGCGCCGGGAGGCGAGCGGCGGGCGCGGCGGGGCGGGCGCGCGCGAAGGGACGGCCGCGGCGGCGCGGCGGGCGGGGCGGGAGCCAAGCCGGGAGGCGGGCGGGGAAGAAAGTGAGGCGCCGAGGCGCGTGGGGGAGAGCCGGAGAGGCGCGGGGGTGGGGAGTGGCGCTGGGATTTTGAGAAGAGAGGCGGGAGGAAGGCCGGAGGGGGTGTGGGGAAATGGAGAGGGTGAAAAAATTTTAAGCTCGTGAGCTATTCGAGTTCGGCTCGTTAAAGCTCGCGAGCTTAAGATGAAGCTCGAATTCGGCTCGTTTGGAGCTCGAGCCAAGCTCGAATCGAGTCTAGAGCAAGCCAAGCTCGAGCAGTTCGCGAGCCTCGAGCTTTTTTTACGACCCTAGTCTGGTCAAATCCAAGGAAAGAGAGAAAGGAATATATTCCTGTTGGATCGCTTGCCCAAAGAATTGGATCTATACCAAACACCACAAATACACATGCTCGTCGTTAATTACAACCTACTACACGTATAGCAGTACGTATACGTAACAACCACAGTTAATGGCACCAGGCAGTATCCCGCCCCAGTGTACTGGAGCCGGACAGAATTAACACTCGAAATTAAGGTGCCGCTTATTTCGATCTAAATTTTTTTTTCTGGTTTATTTTTTTTATTTATAAATTTTGTTTTTTTGTTATTTTAGTGTTTTTGCCGCTTCCTTTTTCTGTATTTATTTGTATTATTCGTAATAGACTAATCTCTTTTTTTTATTTTTAATTTTTTAAAATTTAATTACGCTAAATAAATCATTATTAGTTACAATACAATTTAATTAGCTATAATATAATTTTAGATGTAAACCATCTTTTTTGGTCCACTGAGCGGGCTGTAAAAGGCTAAGAAACCGCAGTTAGAGCCTGTTTGGTTCATGCCTAATCTTGCCACGCCTAACCTTAGTCGAGTGTGGCGTGCCACACTTTTTGTGGCGTCCAAATTCCACGCTACACCTTAGGCAAAGTTAGGCAAAAGACTGAGTCTATGACGCGTGGGCCATATGGCTAACAAAGTGTGGCAAGCCACAACTGTGGCAATGAACCAAAGACCCACCTAAGAAATTGTGGCGCGGCTAAGGTTAGACATGAAAATTTTGGCTGCCAACCAAACAAGCCCTTACTGATACTAGCAAAGCTAGCTCAAATTTACTTAAGTATGCACAAAGTTTTTACTAAGGGGGAAAATCAGAAGGAACTGTGAAAAAATTAGAGAAATGGCGGCGTTACGTGGAGGCCGACGACGTTGACGTCGAAGCGGGAGCCGGCGGCAGCGACGGCGAGGTTGAGAGTGGCCGGAGCGTCACGTTCTTGGAGCCGCCGACGGAGAGGGAGCGGAAGAAGGTCCTCGGCCGCGGCGGAGCGGAAGCCTCGACCGCCTGGCGCGCGGAGCGGCTCCTGATGCCGGCCTTCCCACCGGCTGCCGGCTCCCCCTTGCGGCTCACGGGCTTGCCGTTGCCCGGGATGACGCAGGTGAAGACGAGACCGATCTTGGCGAGGCGGTTGACCCAGCGCGGGATGCGCGCGCGGACGAGGCGGCGGCACGCGGCGTCGCAGAAGTGGTTGCAGTTGCGGGAGACGAGGTTGTACGCGTCGCCGGGGAAGTCCGCGGCGAGGTCGGCCATGAGCGCGCGCACCTGGGCCCGCGTCAGCTCCGTGGTCCCCACCAGCACCGCCTCCCGGAAGGCGTACCCGGGGCACCGCTGCGGCGCCACCTCGAAGATCCCGCTCCCCGCCCCCTCGTGCGCCCCGTACGCGTACTCCACCCCGTAGACCTGGACGCCGGAGTGGTAGACGCCGAGGCCAAGCCAGCGGGCGTAGCCGTTGGCGGGGGTGACGTCGTAGACGTTGAGGAAGACGGGGGACGACGCCGCCGCCGCCGCGGCGCCGCGCAGTTGCTGCCTCGGGGGCCGGGGCGTCGGCGCGGAGCCGGCCGAGGAGGCGGACGACGACGAAGTGGCCATTCGCCCGGCGCGCGCGTGGCGTAGGCGCGCGTGCAATTACGCCGCGTCGTCGGCCGAGACGCCCCGCACCAGCGCCGCGCGGCGTTTTCGCGCTGTGTTCACGGTGTTTTTCACTAGCTAGCTCGTCCGCCGCTCGCGCTTGGCACTTGGCAGGCTGGCCGAGACGAGGCGAGGCTGTCTCGGCGAGCGTTTCCCTACTCGGTTTATTAGGCTCGGCCCACTCGGGCAATTCGGCGCCGCAACGTACAGTACGAGCTGTAGAAACAGGGGAAGCTCACTGTGACTGCGATGCAGCAGGAGTATCGTGCTGCGTTGGGCTTGGAAATTTTCGCCAAGATTCGTGCCGGATTTTGCCTTTGCAAATGTTCCGCTCATTTTGGCTTCAGTTTCTAGTTTCTAGCTTATTTTTTACTATTCATAAATTTCATCTTTTTTTGAACTTTTGGCCTTTTTTTGAACTTTTTTGTCGTTCTTTTTTCCGTATTCGTTTACGTTGTCCGTGATGAGCTAACATATTTTTTTTCTATTTTTAAAAATTTTAAATTTAATTACGCCAAATAAACCACTTTTAACTACAGTAAAATTTCAGCAACTATAATGTAATTTCAGCCATAAACCATCGCTTTTCATACTAACCAAGCGGTGCGTACTTTATTTCGCGGTGTTCGTTTGTGCTGAGATTTTGATGATGGTGATCATCACCTCGTGCGTACTTTAATTCGCTGTGTGCGCTTGGACGTTCATTACTCATTAGCCAGCATGAGGCACAGACACGCTGAAAAGTTGTAGTTAGTTACCGGTCTGGTTTGATTGCAATTGACGTTGCTTCCGCAGGAATGCCTCGGCCGGGTGAGGGAGGAAGGACTCGTCAGCCAATTTGAGAGTCCAGCTTTTCGGTGAGGTGACTGGTCGGCGAGGCCTGCTTAAAGCTGGAGCGATAACAGGCTGTAACACGATCTAACTCAATCTCAGCCTTTTAACCTAATAGTACTTTTAACCTAATAGTACTACCTACCAGCATAATTCATAACCTACCGAAAATCTAGTCCCTACACCCCACTACCCTTGTGATCTATCCATGAAACCCAATGCAACGCCATCAAACTGGATACCTGATGCTATGCTGCAACAGTCCAAGCCCCCGTGTAATCATCTGTAATACCGGGTGGTAATACAAATTAAATTTGGCTATTGATTTCTTAGGGCATAATCAACATTTCTTTATAAATTTTTTTATGAGGATACTATAGACTATTAACTAAACCGATTACTAGCCTCCCTATACATGTTCATTTCAAACTTAGTTGGATAATTACAAATTCCCCTGAGCTCGGAATGCTACCACTACACAACTACCGTCTCAAATTAGCACTGCTATTAAAAATTTCGGTAGCATCTCCTCTATTTTTATGACTACAAACAAAGAGCAATAAACATACATAGATTAAACCGCAATAAGGCAACTGATACCATATCACATATAGCCATAACATGAATAAACTTAGGGCTCCGCGCCAATGAAAACTCATAACCACGAGCTCGAAACATACTATAACGAATCAGAGAACCACATAAGGCCGGCGTATGGATGTTGCACCGATAGAAAAACCTCGTTCTCCACTTTAAGCAATAAGGGAACTAACCGCGTCCCATGCAAACCTTTAACGTTTTCAAAGCATACTCTAGTCAGGATTAACTAAAGCAACATAACAAAAGATTAAACATGAATACAAAGTGGGTGGCTAAGCTGTTATTTAAGAAGTGCGGTGCAAAAGGTTTACTCCCAAACCATGCATGCCGTCAATCAGGATCACTTAAAAAAGTCAACAAAACAAGCGTGAGTCTAAGACTCAACAAGTACAAAGTCTAAGACTCAACAAGTACAAAGTAAAATAGTAAACAACAGTTATACATATTATTCATTATTCATCACAGTCTCGTTAGCGGCTCATTTCCATTTAACCTCTCTTATTTCTCATCAACCATTCCTTCTGCATTTGCACCTTTTCTCTATCACAATGCAAATACAGATGCGCATGTACATGTCTTTTATCTCTTTAGCTTACACCAGTATAGCGAAGTGAGCACCCGTCGATGCTCACCCAGGCCCACCCTTTTTCATGCGGGGATTTCAGTAGTCCATCCTTTTTCATACGAGGACCTCAGTCTCCACTTCCGTGGAGTGTCTATACAAAGTGGACCTTATATGCCACAAAGGCCATCTATTTCCGTGACATGAATGCATACAATGCAACTTCTCCATTTAAGAATATCACCATGTCATATTCTACTAACCAATATTCAGCAACATATCAGCATCAATAGTCTATCTCATGTACCATTACTTATCATTCATCATTATATCAACATGCAAACAGAAATAATGAACACACAATAGCATGGTAGGTAGTGCATCCACATTCATCTAATAGCAATTACTACATGAATTTACCGCTTTACCATGCATTTACTTGTTCAACTTTGTAGACAATGCGTGGGTGGCGCCAAACCTGAACCTTCACCTGAACAAGCATCAACCCACCTCAACACATCATAGCAATACATGTACACATATGACGGCATCGTTCCTATGTGCAAACCGCACATACAATACTATTAAATCGGACACTTTCCCACTGTCCCGGTCGTTAGAAAACCATAGCGTTCAATGTCAAAACTTAATAGCAACTACCTTGGGATCTGAAATCTGCATAACTCTACTCACTTATTCCTAGTTACCATAATTTAAATGGTATACCATCTAAAACTCCAATTTCAGCCTGAAGGCCATGCTATCCCATACTGGGCTATGGCCGTTTCGGAGGCATAACTTCCATTTCAGTCCCAAAGGACAGGTGGTCCCATTCCGCAGCATCCGACTTGGACATCAAACTTCCAATCCAATGTGCCAAAAGTGGTGCTTCAGCATTTCCATAGAGCTTTAGCGATTACCTATGTTAATTAGTCTACGCTAATTAATCTGTACTAATTAATCCATACAAATCATTCGCTCACCTTGTTAATTACACACTAATTAATTGCTTACTCCAATCAATCATTAATTAGCCAAGTACTAATTACCGATTCACTAATCATTCACCAAGCACTAGTCGGTCACACATTGTAACATCCTGGAAAAATGTAAATTGAATTGTGAAGCTTTTGGAATTATTTTGCAATAAATTTTATTTGAATTTGGAGTTTATGGGAGTTTCTTGAAAAATTTGATGAAGGTTCCAAAAGTTGGAGGAGAAATAAACATGTTTAAATATGAGAGAATTAAAAATCTGAAATAAGAATCAAAAGATGATCCACCAAATAAAAGTTTCGAATTGAAAATATACTTGTGTACATATTCCAATACATACCTTAAAAGAAAAAAACAAAAAAGAAAAAGAAAAGGAAGGGGATGAGACCAGCCGGTCATCACCCCGCCCACCCCGCCTCTCCTCGGCCTCGGCCTCGGGCTCTTGCGCGCGCGCCTGATCAAGCACACCCGAGCGGCCCAGCCCCGTTTCTCCCTCTGCCGAGCGGGCCCCGCTCCCTCGCGCCCTCTCTCTCTGGCTGGCGGGACCGAGCCGTCAGCGCCTTCCTCTTCCTCCCTTCTCTTCCCGAGCGCGCCCGGACCCCCACTTCTCCAGCCCCCTCTCCGTGCGGCTCCGGTCAAAAAGCCGGGTAACTCGGCCGCGAAATCCAAATGGGTGAGCGAGGATGACGCGTGCGCACCGCCCAAATCTCACTGCCATGCTCCTCTAGCCGCTGCCGCCGCTGACATGGCCACCGTCCCCGATCCGCGCCAGGCTGCTCCCCCATTGTGCCGTCTCGTTTTCTCACCCCGCTACGCCTGGCATTACCACACGCGCGGCGCTATACTTCTCGCTCGCCAAAGACGCGCGACGGCATAGCGGCATTATGCCGAATCCCCGGCTCTGCCACCGCCTCCTGACATTGCCAGCATGCCGCACGGCCTCACCAATGCCACCCGCCCGTCGCTTATAAAACCCGGGCGACTCGAACGCTTCATCACGCTCACCTCCACCTCCCATCACAAAAATTGGGCTAAAACCTCCTCGACGCCATGGATCGTCTCCATCCCGGCTCGCGAACTCCAATCCGGCGATTCAAGCTATTCGGGTTCAATTCCTCGTAACCCCACCACCTCGGCTCCCGCGAAACCAACTCCCGCCTCACCCGAGCTCTCGTTGCTTGTAGGTCGCCACACCAGAGCCCCTCCAACGCCGCCGCCGTCACACGCCGCCGGCCCGCCACCGTGCTCCTCCACCCCGGCCGTCTACACCAGAAGACTCCCCGTTACGCGGGGATTATATATCACGCAACTCCCGACCCTTCCCGGCAGTCCTCGCCGCCGGCCACCGTCGCCCCCGACTGCTCTGCCCGGCCGCCTCCGCGACCTACCTCAAAGGGATTCATTCCCCATATAGGGTAGGCAAAGCCTCCCCCTCCCACTTGGTTACCAGCGCAACTCTCTTCTCCCCCTCGCTCCCGCGGCGTGCGTTCGAGCCCCGGCTCCGCGCCTGCGGTCGAGCGATTTCTTTTAAAATCCCGCCGACAGTGGGCCCCACTGTCGCTTGGCTCAGTAGCTGAGCGCCCGTGACCGCTGGGCCCCGCAGTCGCTGGCACGCAGCATCGAGCCCTGGCCGAGATGGGCCCCATGAACGAGACTGCCCCACTTGTCGCTGGCACGGCAATAAAAGAATTAAAAGAAAAGAAAATGACATGTGGGACCCATCATGTCGAAATTTCATATTTTATGGAATAAATTGAACCGAGAACTTCAAATGCTTATAACTTCTACATTTTAACTCCAAATTGAGTGAGACAAATTTCTAAATTTTTCTGAATTCAAGATCCGTCCAATGGAACTGAAATCATAATTTTTGAATTTTGGTGATATTTTATTGATTAGATGTTTTCTTCTTTTATCCAAATTTTCGCAAGACGTTAAATAGCCTACTGAAGCTCAAGAAGAAGAGTTCAAGTCAGCGCTAGAAGCCCTGATAATCAAGCACCACCACAAAGTGACCAAGGCGAGTCAATATTTTGATCATGTTGAACCTACATTTTTCTGCAAATTATTTTTGTTAAATTATCAAATTGCATGCTGTTATGTTATATGCAAATACATGTTAATTTAATATTCTAGTTACATGCCTATTGTTTACCTTGAATAATATTACACCTCCTTTGGAATATTTGAATGTGTGAACCTTGTCGCCCTAGCAAAATTATAATAGTAACCTTTCAAAAATAAGTCTCTAAATATATGCCATGCTTAGTATTGTTTAGATACTCATGGAGTGCGAGCGCTCAAGCATCACTTTTAATCTGAGAAAATTGGGTGGGCAGTCATGGTGGTAATGATGGTGTATATTGGATATGGCTATTTTATATTCCCAAGAACCTTGAATTGCTTATTTATCCAAGGCGGATGGTTCGGGGTGTGGTGTAGGTGTGCACGAGTGTGGTTTGTGGTAGAACCGCCTGAGATAACCCTAAGGACCGAATCTTGTCATGACCTCCTGTGTAAAACAAGCACAATCACACGCTGGCAAAGTGTAGGCAGGGTTAACTAATTTGTATGGCTCTAAGGTGGTTACGTGAAGGTGTGAACACGAGCAAAGGGATGGATGGTCGCATCCCCGCCTTTGCCCGTGATGACTCACGAGGGACTCTTCCCGAGGGATGGTCGTATCCTACGGAAGATAGACCTTAGCGGGCGTAACCACAGTAGGACTATGCATTGTAACAATCCTGTGATAGTCTACTCAACCGCATGGCTAAGGAATCATGTGGGGGCAATGGGTGGATTTATCTCTTGTGGGTAAAGTGTGCAAAACTCTGCAGAGTCAAAACTATTCGAATAGCCGTGCCCATGGTCAAGGGCGGACATGGGAACTTAACTAGATATAGTTCTGTTTTAAAAATATTAAAAAAAACTGGGAATGCAAGAGTGAAAGGGCGATGGACTGCCCTGGTTTGGAATTGTCTTGGGTGTCGTCCCAGTGGTAAGTTAAGCGGCTATAACGCTGAAGAATTGCTATATGGTGCAGATGCCATGTAACGGTGGATGGAATCTGAATCACTATAAATATTGCATTCCTTCACAATATATACCTGTGTTCAAATTGCTAGGTCTTAAGGATTTTTATATAATTGTATTCAAAAGCACTCTTCGCAAAATAAAATAACCCGAGCCTTCCTTTGATTAGCCATACATGTTATATCTTGCATTCTGTGTGTTGGCTCACTGAGCACGGGGTCGGAGTGCTCATACTCGCTTTTGCGACAAAAATCCAGAAACGGGAACACAAGACCACTATGCTTACGAGGAAGCTCCCGCTACGGAGGAGAAGGATAACGAAGGAAACTAAGGCGTAGGCTTCGTTAGTTGGACATGGACAAGTGGACATATGGCGTTGTGTGCACGTATGTTACTAGTTAGCTAGTGACATATAATGCACACAGTACCTTCCAGTCGCTTGCCTGTGGATTTGGGTTTGCTATGCTATGATTCCGCTGTGCGTGTTTGTAATAAAGACATTTGGCCTGATCGGCCCCTTTTGTAAACTCTATCACCCGACGTGGTGTATTTCAATTTGTGTAATATAATGATTGATTATGCGATGTATGAAATGATTCAACAATGTACCTGTGTGCACTAGCTACTGATCCAGGGAATAGTGCAGTATACACAGTAGATTCAGATTGAAAAATCTGGGTCTGACACACATGCACCGACATAACACCACATGGCCAGCACACTTCACTAACTCTACACACACATGGATACAACACCACTGCACTGCACATGAAATCCAATGACTAGCCATGTTTTAACCATTGTATACATCTGTCTCGCTATTCAATAATTTGATATCTACATAATTCAATAACCAATCAAGAAGAAGGAATCGAAGCGTTACCTTAGCTCCAATTAACTGGATCGGGGCTCCTTCTCCCTTATTTTGGTCGAATCTAGTGGATCAGGCGTCGGATCAATCTTCCCCTTCTTTTTCTCTTCCTTTCTTTCCTCACAGGCAACACTTCTCTTTCTCTCTTTCTTCATTTCTTTTCTCCTTCTCTCCTCTTTCTTCCTCATGGCCAGCCTCCTCTTCTTCTTTTTCCTTCTTTTCTTTCTTTTTCTTCTTTTTCCTCCCCTTCTTTCCCATTCCTCCTCCCCTTTCTAGCCAGGCTTCTTCTCCCTTTCTTTTCTCCCGACCGGCTCACAGCGTCTCCTTCTTCCTCTTCCTTTCCTTCCTGCCCCCCTCCTCCCTCCCTCCTCTTCTTGGCCGATGGGAAGAAAGGCAGTGCAGGTCGACGAGAAGAAGGGCGGCAGCTGCTTGGCTAGGGAGCAGTGATGTCGCCTACGGTTGGCGTGACGCACAAGAGCGGTGGCAGCAATGCAAGCTGGGTGACGACAAGGGCGCAAGGGCGGTGCGGTGTGGTGGACAACAAGGGGCCAACTGACCGCAGTGGCACGTGTGGAGATGGGTGACGGCATGCGACGTAGGGTCAGCATTGGGGGAGGAGTGAATCATTACTCTTATGGGGGGGGATATAGTATGGGTTGGGCTGAAGCTGGCCCAAATAGCCTCCTCTATCTGGTACTACACAAATTTACCCTTCATAAGGTTTATTCAGGTAATACATTAGGGAAAGTATAACTTAGGCCCCGCTCGTTTGGGTTTGGGCTTCTGGCTTCCGGCTTATTTTTCACTATTTTAAAATTTTGTTTTTCTGACCTTTTGGATTTTTTGGGCTTTTTTGTAGGTTTTTTCATATTCGTTTGTAGTATATGTGCTAGGCTAACCCCTTTTTTATTTTATTTTTTTTAAAATTTAGTTATGCCAAATAAGCTATCATCAATTACAGTGTAATTGCAGCCAGCTATAGTGAAAATTCAGTCATAAGTTACAGAAAATAAACTCAACTGCTCACACTCTTAGTCTAACTAATATGATCCATCAGATAGAAAACACTAGATGGCATCGTAAAACAACCCAGAACCTATGGTCCATAGAGTAGTACTACAAAATAGCCCAAGCACCAACGGCAATGCCTACGCAGCCACAAGTTTTCAGCTGACGATTACTCTCGGACACAAGACGTGCATAATTAACTGACGATTGGATATAATTTTATTTGAAATATGACGGCACTATCTTGAGTAATCTGATATAATTTTATTTGAAATATGACGGCACTATCTTGAGTAATCTGGTATTCTACCAAAAAAAAAATCTTAACAAGTGATCTGATTCTAGACATCCCAAGCATTAAGTAAATGTGAACTGATTGAGTATAGCATACAAGCGAGCATCTTCATGTACAGAAATAAATCTCATCTTTGCATTCAAAAGGATTGAAATGTTTTGTTGCACCGGTTGTGGGCATACATCTATACAAGCACAACGTATGATCTATGTAACAGACGTAAGAATTTAGTAGTAAGATGTATACACGGAAAATGCCTAAAAAATGTCTCCCTGTGTACACAAAAGTAACAAAAGCCTCTGAGAGCGTCAGCATGTCAGCAGCCGTACGATGCCTCCAACAACACCCATGCACAACAATCCTGGAGCTAATTTCCTCTTTCCCCTAACCTGTGCTTTGCTTCTTCCCGGCGGCCAGGATGCGAGAGATTTGAAGGCCGCGGCTGAATGCCTGGTTGAATAACAGCATATCTGTTGGCTGTTGCAAAGATACCAGGATGATTAAAAGCCAGTGAAAAATGTAAAATGTTCTCTCAAGAATCTAACAGCAGAAAATATTCTACCCTTGTTTTTTTTAATTGATAGTACTCCTAGGCCTAGGTCATGATAAGTTGGGGCTAAAACAAAACAAAAGGGCAATGTTGGTAGCTGATGATGTACCTGAAGAATGGCCATCCTGTCGGTGCAAAGGCAAGGAAGCTGGCGAGTATATCACCAGCTGTAAGATGCAGAAGGGTGAAAAGAATGGCCTGAGTTCCAACAGATCCAATGAACAAGAACAGTTTAAGAAGCCGGAACATAAGCTGAAAATCAGCACTAAATTTCTTTCTCCCCATAGACACAACCTAAATAAGCGACACTGATCAGCAGCATAACAAGAACAGAAACTAGATGTATATGCCAACTGGCGTAAACTTGTTGATTTCGTCACTAGCAAGCAAATGAAATTTACCTTCAGGAACAACACTACTGCTACGATAACCAGCCAAGACAGACCGTAAACCTGAATCAACAAAATCAATTTTTTGAGGTGACAGTCACAAAATCATATTGGTAAGCAGTGCTTCTAAACAACAAAAAGAATTCTGCAATTACGATCTTACGAACTCATCTAGCTCAGGTAGAGTTGTAAAATAGCTCAAATAAAACGAACTCATCTTACGAACTTACAGATATGCTTTTGTTGCCAGCAGAGATATTCAGGCGATACATGATACCGTACTGGAAGATGAAGAATCGGAGAGACAAGATGATCTCCCATAAGCGACCCAATAGACCCGTAGACTGCAAATGCTCCTGCTCCTCTCCCCAACAAGAATCCCACCACGGCTGCTAATCCACTTGGTCCAGTCATCCGAGTCGCACCGCCATGGAGGATTGTGCGGCCAAAATAATGTGATTTTGTCCCAAGGGAGAAAGTGAAAAACACTGAACAGAGCTGGAGCTGCATGATGATGAAATCCCCTATAGACAAGGCCATCAAAAGACCTAGCTAGCTGCACAATAGACTGAGATCCCATAGCTGCCTGAAGAGCACGGTTACCTCTCATCCGTGCTTGCTTCATAATTGCAAACTCAAGTCCACTTAATGCTAAATAAAGTCTTCCATACAAGAAAACATAGACTATTATAACAACCATCTGCACAACAATAAGACCAGAACTTCAGAAAACATGAATGACGGCAAATCAAAACAAAGGCATTCTTTAGAGAATTAGTCACATTAGGCTGCTGGAACATTTGGATTCAAAGGAATAACAAAATCTTTGAAGGATCTCTTGCTGATACCTCAAGATGGAAAAAACTATTGTTCCAAGATTTACAATTTTTAAAAGAAAGGACTCCTAATTGATTGGTTAACTAAGGCTTTGTGATCTTTTTTTGTTTTTAGTTGTCTCTTTGTTTCTTCTTTGTATACTTTTGTTTTGTTTTATATTTAATATATTTAAGTAGGGCTCTTCTCTACTGTTTCCCGTTAAAAAAAAACTATCCAGTGTGGCCTTTAACCAGGTGAATGTAGGTTACCATTGAGCTGATATAAAATCCAACAGTTGTGAAGTAACACGAGAGCATTCGGAAGAAATCAAAGCGATGACCCAAACGGTAGATATCTCTGCTAAGTACTTGCTCTCCATTACCACATGCCACTTTGGCCTCAAAGAGAGAGATTTGATAAAGACCAACATCACGTCCTTTTCCCACTTGAATGTACTCATGATGGGTGACATTTCCACGTCTCAAAGTTGAGTTGAAACCTGATAACAATATTTAAGTCTATGCTGTCCAAGAGCACAAATGGGTAGCAGCTAGAAATACATGGAGAATCACATACCAGCAAAAATGTCTTCACTTAAATTTATACCACAGGAAGCCTTGCTGATGCCACTCTTGTAATGTGAAAAATCCTATCAAACACATCAGGATGTCCGTAGTGAAAACGTACCCTGCCCAGAAAACATAGTATGTCAGATATACAGCACTTGGCCATAAGACCTGATGCCCTCTGCCCTCTCGAACAGTAGTGCCACACTTCAAATTTTCAACATCTATATCTTGAAAGCTTCAATGCCAAGAAATTTTCAGGCAACAACACTTCGTTAATTTAATATTTATCACCTTATTTACTTCTAATCTCATATGCATATTCATGTTCATTTCAAATATTGAAAAATGTTACAAAAGTAGAATGAAAGGATAAAATTCTGGTTGAATGAATTGCATAGTCTAAAGGGTAATATATAGTGTACATGATATTAAACCCTAGAAACTAGGAAATGACGCTTATACCCTTAACACCCCCTCAAATGCAAGGCATATGCAATATCATTGCATTTGAAAGGGTTTACACTAAAATAGAGAAAAACCAAAATATATGTCTCGAACATGTTCGTCGTAGCGTGCAGTTATTGAAAAATTGTGTCGAGTACCAACTATCCAGAATCGTACAACAACCTAGAAAGCACAAAGTACAAGGACTGTTGAAGTAAAGGTAAGCGAGAGTAAAGTCGATCACGGTAACACGACGAAGAGGAGTGGAAGGTGACACAAGTAGAGAGAGTTGTTAAATCAAGCAAAAGAGAGAGATAGAAGCATAACAGCATAGATCGAAACCCGAGACGGCAGCAGTGCAGTGCACAAGAAGCGCAACGGAAGCACAGTGCAGAAGAAGCGTGCCGACCTTAGAAACTTGGGGTGGCGGCTCAAAGAGAAGCGGCAACATCATAAAGATTTCTACAATCTGCAGCGGCTCAGAGAAAAGCGGCGGCTGTGGCTATGCGAAAGGAAGGAGAGGACTAGACTCATCTGAGAGGATGGACCGTGGCTAGCAAAGCAGTCAGCTGACTAACAAGAAATTTGTGGATTCACACAACATTAACAAACTGATAGAGAGATGGCAACAGACTTAGATCGACGAAATGGAAGGCGCAAAAATGAAAAAAACTTAAAGAACAGATATATTCCCTTCCTCTCCTCTCTCTCTTCAACCCCTCCCTCCCGTCTCTCTTGCTGCCCCTCCCTCCCTCTCCATCACCGACCATGGGAGATGGCTTGGTGTGGCTCGGGCGGCAGGGGAAGGAGACGGCGGGGGACGGGCGACGGCCTGGGAGAGGTTAGATCCGCAGCGGCGGGAAGGAGGCGTGGGGCGGCCGGGGAAGGTGGTGGAGAGCGCACGCAGGGGGCACGGTGATGCTGAGGCAGCTTGGCATCAAGGTTGCTGGCGCTGGAGGAGGCCGGAGCAAGGGGGGAGGCCGGTCTACAGTCAAGAAAAGAGGTAAAAATACTAATTTTTATATACTTATATTATTCTTATTTTTTATTATGATATAAAATAGGTAATAGTGTAATTTTCTATGTTCATTTAGCAGTTTTTCACATTTCTCCGTGGCAAATTTTAACAATTTTACTGTGAGTGAATACAGAATTGATCTAAAAGATCATTCATCCTTGGGAAATAAAACGTCTCCACCTTTACCTCAAATGGCAGAGTAGACCCTGGCTGTATCATCGTCAGGCTCTACCAGTGTCTGTATGTCAACAAGCACCAGAGCAAAGAGGTCCAGACTTAGCACGTCAGATGTGTGGACAGATTTCGACAAGGTAGTGAAGCGAGATATGATCGGAGCTTAGGTAAGAGTTGTTGTTTGTGAAATATTACAGCCATATCGGCAACACACTACCGACTAAGCAGCACTTGTTATGTTACTGAGAAATTACTAGCATTTCTAGAACTGTTTTACGAACCCACTGTTGATTTATCCGGAATGTACTATCCAATATCTCCTATAATTATGTATCATATTCTTGCGATTGTCGTTCACTTGAAAGCTAATAAAATGATGTAGTGTTACAAGAGGCTGGGTATGCTATGAAAACTAAATATTTAAAATACTTCAATGAGATTCGGTACTTATATGTATTTGCATTTATTCTAGATCCAAGAGATAAAATTGCAATATTCACTAATGTTTTTTTAATTATAGGTGAGTCGATAGGATATATTATTCTAACTATTTTATAATTGTTCGCTTACAATTTTCTGAAGTTTATCAGAAACACAAGCATAAATTTCAGGGTGTTCGCTTGCAACAACCTCCCCAGCACGGAACAAAGGTAAGAAGACAAATATATGGAACAAAATCTTTGGTGCAACAGGATCCTTCGAAAGATCAAACTCTATATCGTCAAGTGCTGGAGCAATCCACACCAGGGCCATGGGGAACTATCAGTCTTTCTGGACAGCGATCTCATGCCTCACCATACAGAGGACTTCAACATTTTGGATTGGTGGCGTGAGTACAAGCTAACATATTTAGTGCTATACATATTAGCATGTGATATGCTAACCGTTCATGTCTCCACAATTTCTTCTAAGTTATCCGTTCATGTCTCCACAATTTCTTCTAAGTTATCTTTCAGTCTTTTTAGAAGAATATTAGAGGAAAGAAGAACAAGTCTTACGAGTGAGATGGTGAAAGTACTTCTCATAGTGAAAGACTAGGAACTGATACGTGAGCTCAACACCGTGTGGTGGATACGAAGTTGGAACACGCGCTCAATAATCTTTATCTAGATGGCGGCGAAGACAGTCAAGACACCGACAACACCGGCGCTTCTTAGAGCATCCATATATACATTATAATTTTTTTGATTTTTTCGGGTAATGCTGAGTTACAGGTTGTATTTTTTTGTTAAGGTTTTTCTCAAGTTGAGTTTTTTACTTGGCAAAGTTTTTAACGAGACAACCATTTAAGCATTAATAAAACTCATTACATTTCTATAATTTATTATGTCTTTTTCTATAATTCTTATAATTTATTATGTTTTTCTATTATTTATTGTGTCTTTTTTAAATTTTACATATTTTATTGAACTATAACATTTTAAAAAAATTTCAGATCAAACAGGCTAGCCGTGGCTGGCGACCCATCGGAATAACCGGACGTGTGCCGGCCCGATACGACACGAACCCTAAGCTGTGTCTGGGCTGCCATCTCAGCCCACGGGCCGGTCTGGCCTGGACCGACTGGCGCGCTAAACGGCCGTGCCATTTGGACAGGAACCGGTGACTCGTGAGGCAGCTGGCAGGAACCAATACGTTTCCTTTCCGGTGAAAAAAAAAACGCGAACAAATGGTGAGCTCCCATCTATAAAAAAATGTTCGTACGGCCTTGCGCCCTTTCTTCGTGGTCGGCGGCGGGAGCAGCAGTAGCCGCACGCGCCTCCGCAAACCGTCCCCTCCCCTCCTCTCCCGCCTCGCCGCAGCCCAATCCCGGCCGCAGGGCCATGGCCTCCGTCGGCGCTGGCGCCGGCGCTCGCCGCCGCGTCCGCATCGCAGTCGTCGGCGACGTGGTACTCTCCTGCTCTCCCTCCCTCTCTTAATACCGTTGCACCCTCTCATTCATGCGTGCGTGCTTCGGGGCGTGGAGGCCGGGCACGGACACTGCTGTGAAGCTTTGTGATTCTTTATTATAGGGTTCATATGCGTAGGGGATCCGGATCAAGGCAAAAGAGGGGATTGGGAGCTGAAGTTTCTGTTCGCTGACCTGGTTAATTCAGTTAGGCTCCGATTTGGATGCTATGCGAGGGTCGAGTGATGTTCGTTGGGTTTTGCGAGTGGGCGTGCGTGTTAGGCGGCGTTTGATTGTAGTTTAGATGGTGGTAGATTTCGTTGTCTGGAAGGGCAGGTTCGGTTGTGAGTTGGATGGATGGATAGTTGAAATGGTTGCTGCATCGAAGAGGTTCATGGGGATACATGTTTTGACGTCCGGTCCATCGGAAGTTCTGAACCAAGAGTGGGCTTACGGGAGAGAATATCTCCATTTCTTCCCTTTAAAGTTTGTTTGTCTACAACCTAGGAAGGTTAGCTCATGGAGAGGACGAAGGGAGCGAGATTATATTGGGGAAAATGCATTTTCTGGCTTCAACCAAACACTTGGCTAGTGTCTTTTTGATACCGTGTTTTGCTGATCAAACACGGTGAAAGCTATTAATCTCCTTGCATTCCTGTTCTGAATGTATTTTACCACGAGAGCTAAAAGGAATGGATTACTTTTTTTTTGAACGGTGAGGAATGGATGGCTTGTACTTTCTTAACTTCGGCTTGATTAAACCATCAATTATAGAAGATAGATGTGTTGTATCATGTATGCCTCAAAATCCACATGTTGAGAACAAGGCACTAATTGGCTGTTATGCGCTGAACCTTGCAGCACAATGATTGGATGCTTGAGGAAGATTCAAATGCCCTCTGTTTTCTTCAGGTATTTATCATTTAGATGAATCCAGTCCGTTGTATTTATATATCTCATTATGCTGTTCACATTTCATTGTTGTAGCTTCTCCCTAGCTATGTAGCACGGACACGCCTCAAAACCGTCGTATCCGTATCCGACACGTGTCGGACACGGATACGACACAGACACGTCTTGGACACGTGTCGGTGACGTATCGGCCGATTTAAGAATTAATTTTAATTATTAAAATTCTCGACACGTGTCGGACACACTAAATATACGAGTCGGACACGGCATGGACACAGCCGGCCCAGGATTGGCCCAGGACACGGCCGGCCGCCGGCCCATAACGCACACACGGGCCTAACCTCCCGCCGGATATCGAACACCTCATTCCCATCGCGCCGCGACGCTCATGCTTCTCCGCTTCTTCGCATTGGCGCTCCCGCCGGCCTCCGCATCTCGCCGCCACCGGTCCCGCCGCTCCGCGCTCGCCACCGCCCACTCCGTCGGCTCCGCACTCGCCGCCGCCGTCGGCTTTCTCCCATGTGCCGCCCATCGACTTTCTCCGCGCACCGCCGACTTTCCCTCGCCGCACAGATCCCCGCTTCCACCGAGTTATCATCTCCCGCTTCTCTGTTTTAGCATTTAGGGTTGAGATGCGATCGCAGAAGCCAAAGAATATATATTTAGGCATTTAGCAAACTTGTGCTTGATTGCTTGTTTCATCATTCTAGAAAAATGGAAGCCGCTAATTCTAGTGCTAAAGAGGAAATTACACTTTACAAATTACAAGTTTACAATAAGCATGTGGAAACATAGAAAATAATACACACACACACCTATATATATATAATTTATTTATTATTTAAATATATATAGCCGTATCGCCGTATCGGTATTTTTGGGAAAACGGCGAATTCCCGTGTCGGTGTCGTGTCGTATCGTGTCGGCGTATCCGTGTCCGTGCATCATAGCTCCCTAGTATCACAATATGCTTGCCACCCATGCTTAAACATGTTACATGTATGTGTTAAGGGTATTAGAGATAAGGTATTAGAGATAGAATAGGACTCTTATTTGTTTCCTTATATCTCTTGTACTCTCCTATATATATGGTCCATTGGGTCTCATATCAATACACACAATATTCATAACATGGTATCAGAGCTTAGGTTGAAAACCTAACCTCAATTACTCTTCCGCTGCTGCTGCCCTCGGGAGGATGATCTCCACTCCCGAGGGCCGCCACTTTTTCCCCGGGCGGCCATCCTCTACAGCCGCCGCTCCTCGTCGTACTCTCCGCGCGCGCCTCCGCCTGGAAAGGTCGCCCCTCGTTCGCCCGTGCGCGACCACACGCAGGACTTGCCGGACGAGATCCTCACGCTCGTCTTCGCGTCTGCCGGACGAGATCCTCACACTCGTCTTCGCGTCGCTCTCCCCAGCAGACCGCAACGCGTGCTCCCTCACCTGCGCGCGATGGAAGGAGGTCGACGCCGCCACGCGCCATCGCTTCTCTCGACGCGCGCGCGCCTGGCTTCTCGCGCGAGGCTTCGCGCGTTCCACGGCCGTCCACGGCTTCGCGCTCGCGCTGCGCGCCGCTGCCAGCGCCGACGGCCTCTCCGACGACGCCGCGCGGCCAGTAGCCGCCGCGCGCTTCCTCCGAACGCCTCTCGAGCTCAAGCTCCGAGGCTCGGCGGCTATCGGACGCCGCCTCGCGTCCCTCGCCGCCACGCCCGGTGCTCGCAAGCTCTTCGTCGCGTCTGCGAGCGCGCCGCGCTGTCGCCGCCGTCGCGGCTTCTTCGTCGCCGTCCTGCGGGAAGCTCTCCGTCGCCTCGCGCTCTCGTCGACGGCGCGCCGCTGGAGCCGATCCGTCCGGATCTCCACCGCCAAGACCGCCGCTGGAGGAGTCCTCGTCGATCCGCACCGGCGAAGGCTTCTCGGCGGGTCGCGTCGTGCCGCCGCCTCCGTCGGCCGCGCGCGATCTGGCGCTCCTTTGCTGCGCTGAGGTCGCCTCCGTCGCGCCTCTTCCGTCGCGGCCGCTGCCTCATCCCGCGCCGCCGCTCTGCTGCCGCCGTCGCCGTCGCCGCCGCCGCCGCTGTCTCGTCGCCGTCTCATCGATCTGGCGGCGCGCCTCGCCTCCACGCGCGCGCTTGCCGTCGCGGCCATCCACGCTGCGCCGCCAGATCCGCCTCTCGCCGCCGGCCAGCGCTCTCCGTCGGTTGCGCGTCGCCGCCTCAGTCGGGCTCTCCGCCGCCGGTTTGGCTGGCTCGCCGCGCGTCGCCGCGCTCTCGCCTCGATCCGGCCTCTCCGCGCCGGTTGAGCTCTCGCGCTGCCGCTGCGCGTCTCCGCGCCGCTCCACCGACGTCCGACAACTCTCCCTCGGATCTGGTCGGATCCGTGGCTCCACTCGCCGGATCCGTGGACTCGCGCGGCGGCGCCGTCGCCGAAGCTCTTCCTCGCTCGATCCGAGCCACGCGCTCCGTCCACTTCAGATCCAGCCGCCGCCGGTCTGGCATCGCCGGATCTGGACATCTTCGCCACCGGATCCGGCCTCTCTGCGCCGTCTTCCACCGTCAGCTTCTCCATCCGGTCGCCTCTCCATCCGCCGGTCGCCGCACCGCCAGCTGGCCTGCTCTCGGTCCCGAGTGGGGTGGGCTGACTCTTCGGTCGGTCGGTTTAGGGCCTTTTAGCTTGTCGGTTAGTCGATCTTTAGTTATTTTTCGTGAGTCTTCCGTCGCGTCCATCCAAAATCCGTAGTCTCTTTCGTTCGTCCAAGCCGTGCGAGTCCACAAATTTATTGTCAGTCATATAAGTGTAGGAATTTTTCTTTTGCATGGCTGCAGATTGTAGAAGTCTCTATGAGGCCGCCGCGCTTCTTCTGCACCGCGTCTCCGTTGCGCTTATTGTGCATTGCGTCGCCGCGCTTCTTTTGCACCGCGCCTCCGTTGCGCTTCTTGTGCATTGCGCCGCCGCGCTTCTTTTGCACCGCGCCTCCATTGCGCTTCTTATGCACTGCGCCACTGCCGTCTCAGGCTTCGATCTGTGCCGTCATGCTTCTATCTATTCCTCTTGACTTGACTTGCGGTTTCTTGAAGATCGCACGCAACGCATTTACTTTATCAAGACTCGGACGTCGGATTTTTTTCTTGTTTTAGTATTAACCCTTTTTCAAATGCAATGCTATTGCATACGCCTTGCATTTGTGGGGGGGTGTTAAGGGTATTAGAGATAAGGTATTAGAGATAGAATAGGACTCTTATTTGTTTCCTTATATCTCTTGTACTCTCCTATATATATGGCCCATTGGGTCTCATATCAATACACACAATATTCATAACAGTATGTTCCAGCAGTGGTATTGGAATTTGACAGAAAATATCCATACTGCAATTATCATGTATAGCCTTATTTTCTTATTCTCAGAAGCTCTAACCTGTTCCTTATTTGAAATGCAGCCAGATTTGGTACTTTTTACAGGTATGCCCCTTTTCTGCTATATATGTATTACATGATTTACTCATTTACTTTGTGAAGTAACATCTATATGCTTGCTGTTTTGTCATCTCCTGTATGCTCATCTCTATCTATGGCAGGTGACTATGGCAACGAGAATGTTCAACTTGTCAAAAGCATTTCAGATCTTCAGTTTTCAAAGGCAGCGATTCTGGGGAATCATGATTGCTGGCACACACATCAATTTTCAGAGAAGTAAGAGTCATACTTTCATCTAGCAAGAAGAAAGTACATATAACTGCACTAAGATTTTCTGAAATCATCGTGTACTTGGTTGGCATTCAGGAAGGCAGATCGTGTACGGCTTCAGCTGGAATGGTAAGATCCTTTAATATGTGATAACATTTTACGGTTAGCACAAAATGTTGTTATGAGTGGCATTTGAGGAGATTTTGTTGGAGGAACTGTTAATGAATTTATTGTGAAGGTTGCACAATTGCTGGTATGCTACTATGCTCTTCAGATGTATCATAACACTGAAACCACCATCAGTTTAAGATTTTTAGCTCTATTGCTAGGTCATTTCATTATTTGTTTCTCCTTTTTCTTTCAAATAAAGAGAGAAAATGGAATAATATAACAATGCAAGAAGATTCTGGGGGTATTGGTTGTCTTCAGCAGACTAGGATACTCTTTATGCAGATAATGTGGTCAATAATACTTCTGTTTTTTTTTCCTTTTGTTGTGAATATCAGCCTTGGTGAGCAGCATGTTGGTTATAAATGTTTGGATTTTCCAGCAATAAAGCTGAGTGTTGTTGGAGGACGACCATTTTCATGCGGGGGTGACCGTTTATTTAGACCAAAGCTTCTGTCAAAATGGTTGGTAAGAGATGTATTAACCAATAGGCATATGCTTCTCAGCTGTTCTGTTAGGTATATCTGTCATTTTGGTCTACAAATAATCTTGGCTTTTTCTTCTGCTCACTTTGAATTAGAAACTTAAAGATGTTATATGAACTTCTTCATTAATGGCTTATTAGTACAATAAACAGTGGCAAATATCATATTTCATTTCTCTCATCTCAAGTATCACTGTATTAGTTGGTGAACAGTACTTGAGACAGAATCAGGATGGCAAGCTTAAAGGTTTATATTCGATGTTCTGGATTGGTGATATTCCTAGTTGTATCACTGGGCTAGTTTCTTATCAGATACTTTTGATAGGTAGCAAAATTACGAGTGGAAATGAGCTGCAGTGCTAGGGAACTGGGTGGAGTTGATTGTGGCGCCTGATTTAATATAACTTCACTTGACCCTTGTCCATCAGTGCACTATATATTGGTGCTAATAAGGATCTAATGGTATCTCTCATAATCCTAAATCATTTTTAGCAAGTTGACTACCCAGGACTAGACATGTAGAGTAATTGCCTGCCTCATATTGGCTATGGAACTAGCTTATTAGTCTGCATTCATTGAGCGCTAGGATTAACACAGCCAAAGTTATCACTTTTTCACCTTTTGGCTTTTGCCTGTCGTGGGAAGAATGTATAGGTGGGTTAGCACACAATAATTGGAACTAGGAAGTTTGAAGCTCTAGCTAAATTGGCTAGTATTTGATGGTGTGGTTTTGCCGGTAACTTTTAGCTTCACCTTATAAACGAAGTGCATCACACACTACTCTTGCTCCTTTTTTTTCCTTGCGGAACTTTTGATCTTGTTCATAAATCATAATTGTAACTTCTATCTATCAACAATTATTGGTCGTTACGTTTATCATGTAGGTATGGCGTCAATGATATGGCAGGAAGTGCAAAGAAGATATATGATGCTGCTGTAGGTGCACCAGAGGAGCATTCTGTCATATTACTTGCACATAATGGACCAACAGGTCCCTGAACATTCAAATTATCAAGTTACATAGATATCTTATGGAACTAATCAGTAAGATATTTTAGTCTTGACGAGCCTATATTCAATTATGGTTATGCAGGTCTAGGTTCAAGAATGGATGATATCTGCGGGCGGGATTGGGTAGCTGGTGGTGGTGACCACGGTGATCCAGGTCTGATATTCTTGATGATACTTTCCCTCTAGTTACCTGTGTACCAAATGTTTGCTCATATGGCATGTTAAACAAACCCTCTGCAGATTTGGAGCAAGCCATATCCGATTTGCAAAGAGAAACCGGAGTTTCCATCCCGTTGGTCGTGTTTGGGCACATGCACAAGAGCCTAGCCTACGGGAGAGGCCTTAGGAAGATGATTGCCTTTCGAGATAACCAGACTATATATCTGAACGGAGCAGTTGTGCCTAGAGTGAAATATGCACAAGCAAGCTCCACCAGCGAACAAAATGGGCTCGAAGGATTGGGATTCACGGTCCCAACGTCGCGGGCATTCACCATTGTTGATCTCGTTGAAGGCACCGTTGATAAAATCTCCGAGGTCTGGGTGCTGGTGAGCGGTGCCAGGACTGAGCTTGAGGAGGAAATTGTCTTGTACAAGCGTCCACGTGGGCATATTTGACATTTAAACTGGTACAAAAATGTTGTACATGATCAGTGTAAATATGCTGAGGCGATGCTGAAGTTGTTAAAAAGAGTACAAACTGCCTTGGCAATAAGATCAAATTGTTATTCCCATGCTGCTTTTCCTTTCTAGTAGCAGATTAGCGGGAAGAAGAATTCCTTCAAAAATGATCGTTTCTGCCCTAGAAAATTGGTGGGTATGAATTCAACTAGAAATGGCCGCCCGCTACGCCGCGCCGTTCTGGCAAGTTACTACGAATTTTTCAGATTCATATGGGAAATGACAATATCTTTTTAGTGAACCATGCATTTCTCGAATATATAACAGGGAGCTGTGTGTATGAAAGAATTTATATTTTGTAATATTGCAGCAGTCGTTGATGAGCTGGTTGGTCAACCCGCTTGTTAGTTGCCTAGTTGGCGGTTGAGGTGCTGGCCTATCGACGTTATCGCCAGAACACTGCAGGAGAGGAGCCATTTGATCGACAATTAACACCAATTTTCAAAAGCATGCACAAATGAGGCTTCCATTTCTGGTTTCTGGTCGAGTGCTGTTCTGACTTTTGGAAAATACTTTCTTATCAAGGCCGTTCTTTTAGATCAAACGTTCAAACGGCTGTTACATTACTACACGGGACTCTACCATGTGTACATACAAGTACAGTAGGGAATCTCAATCCTCATCAGATCCAGCAGTACAACGTACACCCTTGAAACAGTATTATCACACAGTTTCTGCTTCAGCCTAAGAATCTTAGGCATAACATACGGAAAGATATCATCATATTTTCACGAGGTAGGTCATGCAACAATGCCACTGTAGTAGGTTCCGGTGAATCCTGTAGTACATTATCTACAGGCACAGCTTAAAAAAAGACATACACCAAGAAAGCGAGAGCCTATGACCTATGGCATGTAAGATGGATGGACTGCTCTGATCAGTTCGACTTGAGCTTCTGGCTTATTTTTTACTATTTATAAATTTCGTTTTTTTTGAACTTTTGAGTTTTTGTTGAGCTTTTTTGCCGGTTCTTTTTTTCCCGTATTCGTTTGTATTATACATATTGGGCTAACATATTTTTATATTTTTAATTTTTTTAAATTTAATTATGCTAAATAAGCCTCTGTCAGCTACATTGTTTTTTTTCCAGCCAGCTACAATGTTTTCAGCCATAAGCCACGAGCTTTTAATCCCAACCGATCACCACTAAATGACCATCAAGATCAAATCTCAGCACAACATCTTCATCCAGATAGGGGACAGAGGGCTGCTTCAAAGCCTACAATTCAAAATTACTACTTGGGGGCATCCAGATAAGGAAGCACAGTACGTGGATTTGGTTCTTCAGACTGTAACAATACATTAATCATGCATCTGAATCATTCTGGTGTTCTGTTTAACATGTATGTAGGTACAGTCTGAACGTACTCCTGAGTATAGCCTAGTAGCCAAATCATTCACCAATGCATCAAGGAAAAATGCTACAATACTACCTGCTAACAGCAAACTCGGACTACCATGGGCTTCAGCATCAGTTCAGCTTTCTTTCGAAAAAACATATCACAAACCACAAAATAAGCCGGGCAGTAGCCATCCCGTCTTGTCGCGCCAATTTTGCAAGGTACCATACTCGATCCTGTCTCCATAATCCATATTGGAGTCTCAACCAGTACGAGCTTTTGACATAAATGGCAGTTCTTTATACGGTATTAGCAATTATAAAAATAATACTTCTGATATACGATGACCATACGACATTTCACATCAGACTGATACATGACGGAGTGCTACATGGGCAGCAGGCCTAACCGTTTCCTGTGTCTTAGCTTGTAGCTGATGGATACCATACACTCCGTATGCTTGGCAGATGGCAAATGCATGGCAGCCTGCTGTGTTCACAGCCCTTGCAGGCTTGCAGCCACTGGACGAGGACTGAAGACGCGGCGCAGCAACGTAGCAGCAGCACCTCCAGTGCATACGTACATATCTACTTGGCAGGATCCCAAGTTATTGCAACCAAGTAGTATATAGGTGCCGTTCGGATAGATTAAAATAAATTGATTTATAATTAAAATTATATTATAGTTAATTGAAATTATACTGTACCTAATAAAAGTTTATTTGACATAATTAAATTTTAAAAAATTTAAAAAAAGAAAAAAAATACATTAATCCATCACAGACAACGCAAACGAATATAGGAAAAAAACTGTAAAAAAGCTAAAAAGTCAAAAAAAAATTAGAAATAGTAAAAAAATAAACTAAAAATTAGAAGTTTACACTAAAATAAGTGGGACGTCAATACCTTGTCGTCCCAGAGTGAATGCTCCCCTCCCTCCCGGCCAAGAAATACTAGTACTACCCGGATATTTCATGTACATTTGCGCCCATAAACAATTTCATGAATCCAGAGGGTGTTAATGAACTCGATATCTCGTTTGACTAGGCCTCGACTATCGATCGATCCATGTTCTACTGTTGTTGCTGGGCGTGAAGTACTCCTCGCTCCTTGCTAGCCAGTAGGGGTGGAGCCAGAAATTAGGTATAGAGAGGGTCGGAGAAAATATGAAGAAAGAAATTCTATATGTAGTGTAAATATTCTATGTGCTAATGCATCAATATATTTGATTTGGATATAAAGTAATAAAGAAATTCATTTGAACTTAAATATAGCCATAAAAGAGTAGTTTAAGAGTGTGGATCCAAATCCGAACACATACAAAGGTGAAAAAAGTGGGCATTTCTTATGTATCATATACGGATCAGTGATAAAAATTAAAAGCTAATTTGAAGACATCACAGATTACCTCGATTGGTATGCTGGCTTGTTTAGTCGTATTTGAGTTAGTTTTTATGTATTATATGTGTTCAAGTCATGTATGAGTTTGTTTCTGCGTACGAGTCAGTTTTTGAGTCCATCTCGGAGTCGTAGTTGTCCTCGTGTCATAGTCGTAGAGTTGGGTATAAAAGGTAGAGCAATGTAACGAGAGGGGCATGAAGCAATCGGTGTGATTGAACGAGAGGGAGAGAAATAAAGAAGAGAAGAAGGAGCGGTTTGGCTCCGGGAAATCGGAGGTGTTCGTGAAGCTGAAGACGTGGTTGTAAACACTTTACAACCACGGCGATCGAGTCTTCAATGTGGTTATAATCGAGTTACGACTATTGTGATCAAGTCTATTACGTTGTCAAAGGAGCAAGGTCTGCAGTCGAAGTTTCGAGTTCTCATAAACCGGAGTGATCGTAGCTCGATTACGAGAACAGCAGCGTAGTGTGAATGTGGTCGTAACTCTTGTCAGCAGAAGTTACGAGTACGTAGCGTGGTCGGAGCAAATAAGTGGTCGTAACTTTCACGTGGTTGTAGCTATATGTGAAATGGTCATAAATCGACTTAACGTGGTCGTAACAACTGTAGAGTTGTCGAAGCGCGGCATATAGCTTGGCAAGCTGAAGACCCCCATGGAGCCCCCCCACCCCACCCGGGGTAGCCAATAAATGATACGAAGATTCGGCGCAGATTGCATGGTCCCTGGCCGCCATGAATGCCATGCCGAGCTTCTGAGCCATCGATCCTGGGGCGTCGATGGCCATATCATTTCTCGCCACCCATGTTGCAACAGTGGATGGATCAATGCACGTCCCAGACATTTGATGTTTGTAAAAAGAAAACACTCGCCCGCTCATTCGTTCATTAATTTATTCATCCATTGCTGTTGCAATCGATCCGGTGTAGTGTAGGATCTCTAGAACTGGGGCTCGATCATCACACAGCTTTATATATGTCGCCCATATCACAATAGTGCACGTACCAGATCGATCGATGCTATCACCAGCGTGTGTTAATTTGATTACCGGCCGGACACTTTTTCTACGTGGCGATGAAAAGCCTGGGCTTTGGTGGATTCATTAATGCACATGCATAATAGACAAGGGAAGAAACAATAAGGAAAAACAAGAGGTAACGATTAGTGTAGCACCTAATGGCGATAGAGAAGGTAAATAGTGTTATCTAATATTTCTTTCTAACTATTTTTGATCCTCTTCTTAAATAGCTACAGGGTTACAGAAAATAAGATCAAAACAAAAAATCCCAAGTCAGGAAACACAAGGGATCAAAATATGAAAATCACCAAACCCTACAGGTTGAATCGCCAGTAGCCACCGATCTGACCTCCGGGCGGTCAAACCGCTAGGGCCATGCCGGTTTGGCCAGTCACATGGAGGTCAGACCACTCTTTGTCCAGAACTAACCAATGTGATCCAAAGACGGTGCAACTTCTAAATTACAAGCCCAAGTGTTATGAAACCTGCACACACCTTACTTGAGGTTTCAGGAACCTATTCTATCCATAGATTGTAGAAATTCATGTTAAAGTTTAGTCCTTTTTAGTTCTAAACAAGTATGTACCAAAACTAGACAAAATACGCAAATGGTAAATATGGCTTGCTCGTGGGTAGAAAATAGCCAAGATAGCTTTAGATGTATTTTCACATGTCACAACAAGTAAAAATACCAAATAAATCAAACCTAAAACCCTCATATCACGAAATCACTCGGTGAGGTCAAAATCAAGCAAAACTGGGTTTTTCATGAACTTGCCATCAAAGCGCCTAGATAGGTAGAGACTGATTTTTTAGAGATTATCGCCATCTCTTATACATCTTTGACACAACAAGATCAAGAAGAGGGAAGAGAAGAGGAAAAACTAACCAAAATAAGAGCAAATCAATCAACACAAGAGAGATTCATGGAGATGAACAAAGATTGATATTTTGCTATTTGAGGATGAAGTATTTACAGTCACTCCACCTGAAGGATAAGGGAGTACACCACAATGCTTAAGTTCTCTCAAACCCTAACCCTAACACATGAAACCCATTGATCCCAAATGAGAGGATGGTTAACTATAAGTCCTCATCCCAACCCATTAAATAGATGGACCAGTCTGCTCTATCTAATTCTTAGTGGATACTATCCACTTAGCACAATGGAGAAAACCTGATAACCCTACATACATGGGTTTTAACTCATAAACTACTCTTATGCATGCTTTTCAAAGTGCATAAACCCAAATTTGCTACGTCCTTAGCCTTGATCATCTTAATCTTCTTAGCTTCTCCTTGACCTAAACTACTCTCCCAAGTGCCGCTCTAGCATCGTGGTTTTGATCCAAGATAGTTTTTGTTATTTTGATCAAACTACCAAAATACTCTTTCTTGACCCGGTCATATCCTTTCATTACAAGCAATTACCATGCTTGCCACATGCACCACTAGCTTGCTATATATCGGTAAGTCTCTCCTATTCTGGTTCCACCGGATCACGTCTCACTTAGACCAATCAAGCCACATGATGCAACTCGCCGTTTGAACTTTCTTTCAACATTCTAGACCCTCTCACATGGTCCTTCAGTTAGGGTTGAAGATGAGAACTCATGAGTACTTGATTGTTTATCATATATCCTTGCCTATCCTGTAGTGAGTTTTTGGCCATTGGATCATCTAGATCATACATTGCTAGAAATAATGTGGTATACAATGCACAGTTAGCATATTAACATGTGTGTAATTTTTCTTCTTCTCTAGATGTGTATATGGAAATGAAGTGATCATTAGATGTGAGGCAACGTCTAATCCAGAGTTCGGACGCTCATTACATCTTCAATGATAGAATTAATCTAGTTAATTTCAGGTCTGGTAAAGTCCACGACTAGTCCTACGACCACAGCAGTCTTTATGACCAGTGTATATGTTCGAGTATTGTAGCAGTTGTAGTCGTAAAAGTATTGTAGCAGTTGTAGTCGTAAAAAGGTCAGGATTCAGAGTTCGCATAGGATTTAGAGTAGTCGAAAAGAAAAGTCAAGGTGTCTCCATGTAGGGCTCTCAGCGTGGGATGCTGTGTTGGATACAGAGTTTTGTATGTTGCTTCTCTATATACGAAAGGCGAAAAGGATGAAGGCGTATCATGTCACCAAAGATCTATCTGTGTTTACTTGTGTTCACGTGCGTGATCTCAAAGTTCAAGTTCATCGCTCGTCTAGACCCTAGGAAAATTCCACAATAATTGATATCAGAGCCTAATGGGATGAAGCAATGGCTGGTAACACGGGTGATTTGTCAAAGTCAAGAGTGCTCATCAAGAACACGGGCAACAAGCTTGATCCATCGAAGTCAGGCATGTTCATCGAGCCGACAGCAAGAAGCACCATGATCCCAATCCAGTACTCGATGTTGAGCGAAACAAATTATGGCATATGGCCGTCAAGATAAAGTTAATCTTGCATTCACTAGGGGTATGGTCGGTGATCAAAGATGGAGATGACGACGGCAACAAGGATCAAGGTGTGATGGTAGCCATCTCGCAAGCGGTGCTAGACGATGTGATGATGTCAATCACCAAAAAGGAGATGGTGGAAGAAGCCTGGATTACACTTAGGGAGATATGAGTAGGCGAATATCGTGTCAAGAAGGCACATGCTCAAGTGCTGAAATGCCAACTAAGCAAGTTGCAGATGGAGGACTCGGAGACGATCACTGAGTACTCTATGAAACTCACCACACTGGTGGGTGAGATCCGTTCACTCAGCATGAAGCTGGAAGATAGCGACGTCATAGAAAAACTGTTCAGCTCGGTACGAGATCGGTTCCTCTAGATTATCGGAATGATCAAACAATTCGTTGGAGGTGATTGGTCGCTTCAAAACCTACGAGAAAGGACTCAACGGTCGATGACACTTGAAGGATGGGAGCTCAAAGATAAAGAAGCATGAGGGCACTTCTACCGCCAAAAGAGGAGGTCGTAACGGAAGAGGTTGGGGACGTGGCCATGGACAAGGCAGAGTTCGAGGCAATGGCAATCATGTTATTGATGAATGAATGCCACCAAACTTCGACAAGACCAAGGTCAAGTGCTTCAATTGCAATGAGTATGGACACTTTACAAAAGAGTGTCCAAAGCCAAACCGAAGATAAAGGGCCAATCGCGTAGCGAAGCAGAACGATGAAGATCCACAACTGTTAATGGTCAAAGCATGTGGACTCATCCATACAGTCTTGATGCCTGAAGAGGAAGTATTCCTGTATGAAGATAAGGTGATGCTGAAGCTTAGCAATTCCCAAAACAAGGCTTGGTACCTTGATACCGGTGCAAGGAACCACATGACTGGTTGCAAGGAGAAATTTGCTAAGATTGACACGATTGTAAAAGACTCAGTTAAATTTGAAGATGGTTCGGCTGTGGAGATACAAGGGGCTCGGTGTTGTTGGAGTGCTCTACGGGTGAACATCGTATCCTCATGAATGTTTACTACATCTCAAAGCTAAGAAGCAGTATAATCAGCCTCAGTCAGCTGGATGAGAACGACTGCAAGTTTGTGTTTGTGTTTACTTGTGTTCATGTACGTGATTTCAAAGTTCAAGTTCATCACTTGTCTAGACCCTAGGCAAATTCCCAACACACAACCCCACTATCCCTCCTGTTGTAGGGGTGGCCCCCACCTAAACCCAGCAGGCCTGGTAGGAGGTTATAAGGCCCAGAATAGACCATGTGTAATGACATAAGTGCCCCTGAAGGGGATGACCAGATGTAAGGGTATAACTGTAAAAGCACTCTTCATGTGTACATATATATGGATACAGGCCATGGGGAGAAGGCAGGCCATTACTCATCTCTCTCACTCTCCACTACCATCTCTCTCTCTCTCTCTATTTGGTCTGTAACCACAACACCTCCCTTCCACCCTCTCTTGTTCCCATCCGTCCACCTGATCGCGAACCCCATAGCCTGCCTCTCCTCCCTACCTTTCGAGGCTGGCGCGGTGCTCCCACCTCCTCTATTGAGAACTTTCAACAGAAAAATAATCAAACTTTCAAGTAGCATTGATTTGAAAAGCTAGGGTGGTCTTAAATATATGGTCAATTGCATTAGTATCTTTACAATTTTTAGATGTTTTATATAAATTCTTAAAGATTTTAAACTGTTATGCAAAAAGTTACAGGTCAAATGACACATAGCTTCTACGTGGTTACGCCACTAACTAGAAACGTATATAGGTAATCCACCTTGGGTTTCAGAAAACTTCCAAATTGAGAGTTTGAGCTTTTGAAGGGAGATGGTTGGCGACGGCCGACACGGCGGCTCACTGCCATGGCTGCCGGTGCGGTGTCAACAAAGCCCTAAGCACGCGTGGGCACGTGCCATGATGAGGAGAAGGGGTGGGCGTGGGGTATTAACGAGCGCGATCGATTGGCTGCTACTGATTCAAAGTGATTTATTAGTATTCGATTCACTCACATAAACACTCGTAAAAACATCAAAGGTCATCTGACATAGTCGAAAAGAATAGGGACAATATCTTGTTGGAATTTCAGAGGTATTTTGGTAATTTCACAATTGAAAAAGAAAAAGGGGAATGTGGGCGCCACCTTTCGGTGGACCGATTGGAAGAGATAAGGGGAGGAGACTGCGTCTCCTCTTGAGCGACGCTTTTACTAGATCTGCTCTCCGTGGGAGCGACGGCGACTTCGATGATGTGTGGTTCTCTCGCCAGATCCGATCTCCCAGGAGAGACGGCAGCAGCAGCTTCGGCAGAAGGTAAGGGGTGCTGGTGATGCTTGCGGTCTGGGAGCCTCGGCTCCGGCCGTTGAGTGCCACTAAGCCCATCTCCCATCCTCTTCTGCTCTCGGCTATTTAAGGAGGTCGCCTCCATCCATGAGATGGATCGAAAAAAGTGAGCACTATCTCTTCCATTCTTTCTTCCTCTTCCCGAATTGGCTCTGGTTTTGGTCTTTGGGACCTCCTCTTCACTGGCAATTGCCGACCTTAGTGGTAATTTGAGGTCCCTGGTGCTCGGTGGAGAGACACACTTGGCCGGTGCTTTCCTTGTTCTTGTGCGACATCTCCTTCACCTCGGCTTTGTTGGCTCCAGTGTGTCCCGACCAACAAAGGGGCATTGTATCTCCAACACCTCGTCCTCTCACTACAACACAGGAGGGTGCTAGGTTTTCTGGGACAGCGCCTTAAGGCGTGCCTTGCTCTGATTTCCTAGGTGATTTTGAGTATCACTGGCTTTGTGAGTTTTTCGACTGCTTACTTTCTTTGCTTGATCTATATCAGATATCTGTGGTTAACCTCTGATTAGAATTTGCAAAGAAGTTTTGAGAGTTAGATTGCTCAATGATGAAATGACATATTGCTGAAATTATATATGAATGTGATGGTAGATTGATCTTGAGCGTACTACTGGCTTGCTATTATTTGCTCTGATCATTGAAGCCATGAAGGATTGCTATATGCTACTTGTTGCTCAATGTGTGACCTTAGTTCTGTGGTTTGTGATTGTTTTCGATCTCTTTTGCTAAACTGTCGAACTCTGTCTAATCAATAAAAATTCATGATAGCTGAATGTTAGATTCATTTGAGCTCTTTCACATTGCCACTACTACAAAAGAGGCTAAACTGGACGCTTACATCACAGACGATTCCTAGGAACCGTCTGTGCTATAAGTGTCATAGACGATTTATACGAATAACTGTCTGTGGTATTTCCATAGATGGTTATTTATACGAACAATCTGTGATAATACAAGACATCACAGACGGTTCTTATTAATACCCGTCTGTGTTAATGGCAGACATCACAGATGGTTTTTTATTTAAACCATCTGTGATAATGAAGTTATCATAGATAGTTTATATTAAAAACCATCTGTGATATGTTTCCTGCCTCGTAATCTCCCAAAATTTCATAATCTCCCACTTGAGTCCGTGTAGGATTCAGTTTTGAGACACCTTTAGTAAAATAGGCATAACTTTTGCATATGGTGTCTGTTTTCGATGTTCTTGTACTCGTTGTAAAGCTAACAATAAGCTTGATTAAAAAAAAATGACCCACTTACACTAGTAGCCCTCTAAGATCCTCAAAATCGGTCATCTTTAGCCCTAAATTTGTGTTTTAAGCTTTCAGTTTCTGTATTTGCCAAATTTTTTGATCTTCCCTTTGGAATTTGGGTTTTGTCTCAACTGCAAAGTTGTAGATCTTATCAAAAACTTTCAAACGAGCATATATAAGCCATATAAAATTTTTCTATTTTATCTTTTGAGACTAGCTATTTATATTGTACCGATATATTGTCTTTGTGACGCTATTATCACCGATTGTTTTTGTTATGAACCATTTGTGATATCTCCTGTTACCATAGATAATTTTTGTTATGAACCATTTGTGATGTCTCTATCATAGACGGTTTGTAATCTGAATTGTCTGTGGTGTCCCGCTGTGTCACTGATCTGCGGTATATCTCCTAGGATCCTGATCTCACCTGTCCATTCTCTTTGTATTGAACGACAGGCACCGTTCTTATCCCCACCTCTCACCCCTTATTAATCCCCCTCTCCCTACTCGAAGAACCAATACCATCAGTACTACTCTAACTCGTTTGTGCACAGCAAGGGTGGGTAGGGGTTTGGCAAGGGCGACTGAAATTTCAGTTGAAGCAAGATGGAAAGGAAGAAGGCAATGGCAAATTTGCACTATTCTAAGTTGCCGGCATAGAAGCTGTTGAATTTGGCATAGAAGCTGAAAATAGTGTTCATTGCCTTTTTGTTTCTGCTACTTGAAAATTTTCCCACACCAATTATTTTAGATTGTAGCTTAATGAATGATGTGTAAGTCTAGTTTGCATTAACCTGAAGTTTTTTGTAGTGTAAGTATTTTTCTGAATTTATAACCGTGAAGCTTATCTTTGTAAAATTGTAAGTGTCCTCTTATGTATGCAGTGCTATGGGTGACTTACTCGATATCTTGTGATGTTGTAATGGTGGATTCTAATATGAATGGAAATAGAATGTGGTGTTGTGTTTGTTTTTGTATTTGCTTGTTTTCAGATGATATAGTTAACATTTCCTAAGGCTAGTCGAAAAATAGAAAAAATTTAGGTATAGAATGAACTATCACAGACGGTTTTGTGGTATAAACCGTCTGTGAAAAATTATCGCAAACGACTTGAACCAAAAACCGTCTGTGATGGGGAAGTATCACAGCTAGTTCTATATAACAACCGTCTGTGATACTCACACATCACAAACGGTTGGTGATTAGAACTGTCTGTGATGTGTGAGTATCATATACGGTTTTTGATTCGAGCTGTCTGTGATAGTGTTCTTCATAGACGGTTCTAGTTACAAATCGTCTATAATGTATTTATCACACACGGCTCATTAACCGTCTATGATAATCTCTGATTATCATTGACACATAAATTTAGATGGTTCAAAAAACCATCTGTGATGACAGTTTTGAACCGTCTGTGATGACCCTTTTTGCAGTATTGTGATCAACAAGTTGTGTTCATGATCTGCTAGCCACTTTTGATAGCAAGATTTAATTTAAGCTCAAGATCTAATCTATAACTGTCATATATAATCAAGATCAATATTTGTCATGGCGGAGATGGCCAAGAATGAGTCTTGTGCAACTAGTCTTTTGAGAAGAATATATGTCATTCATAATCTTGTTGACATGCTCAATGTGGTCATACATGTTATGTAAGTATCAGCATCAGTTGAAATAATATACATTATTTATATGGGGATATACTAATTTTAGACTCTTACATTATATATATGTTGAGAATATATTTTCATTTCAATGACTTAAAAGGTTGTTCATATGTTGGTTAAGTCATTTATATGCTTTTTATATTATACCTGTGTCTTCATTAAGTTTGCTAGAATTAAATCTAAATAGATGTTTATACCGTAATATTTACACATCCAAAGTACAGGGGCAAAGTACTGTATACCGGCCGATATGATATCCAAGTATATACAGGTGCCAACTGTATGTGCATTCACTCTCTGACGACATGCACTACACACACCGTGTAAATCCCCATTGTTTACGGTATCCACACGAATCATTTGAGCTCTGAAGATAGCTTTTACTCTCGTGTCAGTCTATTTATTGGGCAGCCAGGATGCCCTCTTTTCTTTCTTTTTAAATTACTAGTAGTAAGTAGGAACAGTAGGATGTTTTTGCTAGCAGAGCGGCAAATCCATATACGTATAAGCCGGCAGACCTTGTCACGTACACGTACGTACCAAGAAAACATGAACTCGATCGGCTAGCTCGCTGCTTGATCATCATCTACGTACACTACTGCTTTGCATGCATGGTAATCAGTATGTACATGCTATTAGTACGTACGTACGTACCACTCGGTAGCACATGCACATGCACATGCATGTAAGCACTAGCTAGCTTAATTAGCGCACGTACGTCGACTTGCGCAGATACGATGTCACCTAAGAACCGGCACAATGTACACGTACGAGACTGACACTGCGCAGCAATATATAGTAGTAGCAGTATAAATACATGCATAGTTGTATATCTCGTCGATGTACGTACGATTATTTGCCGATCGAGTAGTAGCTAGCATATATGCAGATGCAGTAGTGTAATAGGGTAGTACGTACGTACGTACCAGAAGCGAGTGATCCACTAAAAGGACACAGCATATAATACAAGTAGTAGTACACACGTTGCAGCAGCAGGTCACATACCGCACGCACGTACGTACGTGCCGGGGCAAAATCCGGCCGATATATATGTGGCTACGATCTACCGAGGCAGTACACTCAGCGCTCGATCGATCTGTGATCTAGGGCCTGTTTGGTTCATGATCAGAAATTATCTAGTCACAAGTTAGATGTGCCATAATTTTTAGGTAGCTGTTTGGTTCACTGACGCAACTGTGACATACCACACTTTCTTAGCACCTGGCCCCACACGTCATAGACTCAGTTTCTTGCCAAACTTTGCCACAAGTGTGGCTTCGATTTTGTTAGCCACACTTTCTATGGTAGCCACACATTACCTAAGCTTAAGCATGACAAACTTAAGCACCAACCAAACAGACCCCTAGCTTGTTGCATGCAGGTCGAACAGATGCAACATTTTCGCGACGCATTAATGAACGTGCATGCTGGTGCTGGTGCATTCTGCGGCGAGAATCGCAAGGTTTAATTGATGGATTGATCCCGTCGATCCGTAGCAGCCGGATTGACCGTAACACGTGCACGTTTTGATGTCTCTGGCGCTCATCTGTCGTCACATCGTGGCCACCTTCGTTTACGGAAGTAGCCCCCGCGCGCTCTCTAAGGTTCAAAATACGGGTGGATATCAAGCCAACTGCTCGTCTTATCGAGCTTTTTCTAAAATTGGCATATTTTGATTTAATATCATTTTACGGATAATTTAAAAGTATTTTTAGAAACGAGCTAACGAGCCGAGCCGAGCCGAGCTTGAGCAAAATTCAAATTCATTTGAAATCAACTCATTTTAATGTTTAACCAATTAACAAGGATAATTGAAGCAATTTTGAACCGAGCCAACGAGCCCACTAACGAGCTTTTTTTCCACCCCTAGTTCAAAACCGGGCCGTATTTTGTGGTTCAGCATCTGTATAACTTTCAAGGTTCATAACTTGAGAGATCACGAGATTAGATCCCTAAAAAAACCACAGATAAAGCCACGTACTTATAGCTGGTAGAATTCAAACCGTGACTTTCGTAAGACTAGTTTAATGTCCGTACGTTGTAATAAAAAAAATCATATGATATTACTATAAAAAGGATCATCACAGATGATTTTTTGAATTGTTTATATTTATGTGTTAGTGATAATCGAAAGTTATCACAGATGGTCTATGAGCCGTCTGTGATAAAGGCAACACAGATGATTTGTAACTAGAACCGTCTGTGAAGAACACTATCATAGACGGTTGTAGTTACTAACCGTCTGTGATTAGCGAGTATCACAGACAGTTGGTATGTAGAACCATCTGTGATAGTCCTTCATAGACGATTTATAGCACAAACCGTCTGTGATAGTTCATTCTATACCTAAATTTTTTTTTTCTGTTTTTTGGCTAGCCTCAAGAAATAATGTTACCTATGTCCTTTAAAAACAAGCAAATACAGTGGCAAACATAATAGTACATTCCATTTCCATTAAGATTAGAATCCACCATTACAGCATAAGAAGATAACGAGCCCAACTCTTTAACACGGCACAAATATATAAGAAGCAGAGATCCTAGCAGGCAATAGAGCTAGATGCATCGGATGACGGCCGGATATCACCGGCAATGGAGAGGTGATGGTAGCACCACCTTTGTGGCACAACAGTGAGACTACACAAGACACTCTTACGATAGTTACGACAAGAGTGTGTTGTGCAGTCGACCGTGATGTCACAATGGAGGCACCAGCTTACGGTGGTAGTCGGCGTCGTCGAGGAATAAGCTAGATGCATCGGATGGCGGTACCACCACGTTTGTGGCACGATGGTGAGACTGCATAAGACACTCATACGATACTTATGACAAGAGTGTGTTATGCAGTCGACCGTGGTGTCACAGCAAAGACGCTAGCTCACGGTGGTAGTCATCGTTGTCGAGGGGAGGATGCATGAAGCTAGCTAGTGGATGAACTCACTCGTGACTGCTGGTGGAAAGGTAGATGTGGAGTAATTAATAAGGGCCGAGCGGTGGGAGGAACCGGTGTCTGCCATTCGATGTTGAGAGAATGGATGGGTGAGATCGAAATTCTAGAGGATACGTCACGGATTGGTGACGTGTCATTATCAGAGACGGTTTGTTATACGAACCGTCTGTGATAATGCACATATAAGGGACAATTTGTATAACAAAACGTCTCTGATAAGTCACATATCAGAAACGGTTTGTTATACAAACCGTCTATGATATTAATACCAGAGATGGTTTGGTATACAAACCATCTCTGAAAACGTTTAAATATGTGTGCCCTAATCTAGCTCTTCTAAACTGGCATCTCCCTCATCTTCTTCACTAGATTTCTCAATAATGGCATCTAATATTCTTTTGATCTCCTTTCTCTCATCTATCCATCATGAGTTGTTCGGCCGCAACCTTACACAGGCGGTCAACAATTTACGTCTGGAGCAGCTCCTCCGCTCAAGCCCTGCTCTCCTTCCTCGACTCGCTTCCATCCGTTAGCTGGACCTAATCATCCACTGTCGATGGAGATGTCTCGTTGTTGCTCAGGAAAGGGAAACCGCCCTCAGCCTCGTTCTTCTCTACAATATGCACAAAGCGGAAGAAGCTCTTGCGACAGTGGAGAGACATATGGATAACATTGCCGATTAAGCAAAAGCGACCGATTCTAAGGAAGCTTATCATGGCATCCTCTTTGAGATTATGGGTCATGCTAAGGATTTGCCCAGGCTAGAGGAGGAAGTGGAGAGGGCAAGAACAATCTTCACGGCATTCGAGAACTCAGTGGCTGATCCTCCAACTCTAAAAGTCAAAGAAGAAGTATATGAAGTCCAGAAGACTAAGATTTGGAAATCTCTTTTTTTTGAGAATTTTGTAATAAATTTACCTTGAATTTGTCTCTCGTTTTAGTAGCTTCTATAATTCATACGACAAAGGACAAAACACAGACACTGCACTCCTTTTGACCACGTAGTAGGCTCTGTCGACTGTTGTAGTCGTAACGCTTTACGACCATGCTTACTGCTGTGGTCGCTTACGACCACGTCTTCTCGCGGTGGTCGTAGCGCTTATGACCACGTTTTCTCACGATGGTCATAGTGCTTACTACCACGTCTTCTACTCTGTAACCGTGGTCATAACTCCTTTACGACCACGTCTTCAGCATCTACGGACACCTCCACTCATCATTGTGGTTATAACTGTCTGTGAACACGATGAACTCGATAGATTTCCTAGAGCCAAACTGCTCTTCTCTTCTTTATTTCTTTCTCTCGATCACACCGATCACCACGATCACCCTAATCGTTCTGTCTGTTTTCTTTGCCTCTCGATCACATCGATCGCCTTGGTTTCAACTCACTCTGCCTCTTGGTACAATGCTCTGCTCTTTATACCCTGTTCTATGATTACGACTCGGGTTCGATTACGACTACTACTTCTATGACTATGAAGCAGACTTGAACTCGATAGATTGACGTGTACTCGTACTCGAACTCGAATACGACTACGACTTCCAACTTTGCTAGGACCATGACTTCCGACTCGACTACAACTTACAACTTTGATATTTAAACAAGAAAACAAGATTACAAACTCTATCAAGGGCCTCTTTAACTCATAGGAGAAACATAGGATTTGAGTTCCTATGGATTCAATAACTGTAGCATCATTTGATTAACAGGAAAACAAATCATCAAATCCAGAGAAATACTGTAGCATCCCCACGAAATCATAGGTATTTTAGTGTAACTGAAACATCCACTATCCTCTTTGCAAAATTCCTGTGCATGAAGAACGAGAGAGCAAACGCTCGAGGGAATCACTAGCCACTGTTTGTTGCCGAATTGAGCAGTCGCTCGCGGCTGAACCACGCTGCCACTGCCACTTGTCGCCAAGTAGCTCCGCTGCAGTTGCTCGCGGATGAACCACGCCACCACTTGTTGCCAAACAGCGCCGCCGCTCATGATCGAACTGGGTTGCTGTTGCAGCTTGTCCCCAAATCGCTCCATCGCCACCCCTTGTCACCGAATTGAGTCACCCCTCATGGCATAGTTGCACCGCCACTCCACTCGTTGGAGAGAGAGAAGGAGACGTGGGCAACAAGATAGGAAAGGATGTGTAGCCCTATATTTCACTGGTTGAGGACTACAACAACCAGTTTGAGCAACATGTTCGATCCTGTCTCCTAAGCCGCTCCCACGAACGACTCAAGGCTGACCCAGCCCACACTGCTAAAGGTCTTCTCCACCAACATACCCTTCGCCACTGTTGCCACGGGCGTAGCGACGATAGCAGGCCCCTCAGTTGCACCAGTGTAACATCCCAAAAATTTAAAATTGAAAATCTGAATTTTTTTTAATTATTTTTGCAATATATTCTATTGGAATTTGGATTTCATGGAGATTTCCTGAATTTGGTTGAGGTTCTAAAAATTGGAGAAATTCATAAAAGACAAAGACAAACATTAATAATACCAAGAAGGTGAATATGCAAATAATGAAAACTCAAGATTATAAATTCGAATCTGAAAAGATGATCCGGTATAAGAAAAGAGAAACCTAAGTTAATAAAATATAAAAATTTCATTTTGAGAATGATAGTACAAGGGCAACAAAAATAAATAAAATATATGCAATTATATACAAAAGGGCTAGTATGGTAAACAAAAGCAAAAAAAAATGTGAATATATATATATATATATATATATATATATATATATATATATTTGTGTACATGTATAAAATAATAATAATGAATAGCAATGAAACACTTAAAAAAGCCTTGCGTGGCCGAACCAAGCCCAACCAACAAAATGGCGCCCTGTTCCCTTTCTTCCTCCCTCGATCCCCTGCTCTCGCTCATTCCCACCGGTTCGCAGCCGCCCCTCTCAGCGCCACCCTGGCCCTGCTGCCGCCCCCTCTTTCCCGCGCTGCTCCGTCCCATCATGCGCGCAGGCCATCCCCCTGCGCTCAGCTTCCTTCCTCCACGCGGCAGCCATGCTCCAGCCCTCGCCCACCGATTTCCCCCTGCCGCCCCCGGTTTCTCTTGCGCACACTGCCTCGTCCCATCGCCGCCCACGGTCTCCCCTCCGTCGCGCGGCCGAGTGACGCCGAACCACCCCGCTGCGCCCGCTCGCGTCGTCCATAATCACGCCCGGTCCACGGCTCTGCCACCCGCGCGTCACACCAGCATTAACTCCCGTTGCCACTCCATCACTGCCCTGTAGCCATGGTCAAGCTGACATCGCCGCCATGCCGCCACCGCCTCCTCGCGCGCCCGTTTTCCACCCTATAAAAGCCTCGGCCAAAGCCCTGAAACGCACCGCCCGAGCTCCCTCCTTCTCTCCTAGCGCGCAATCGGACCCCCAGTGCTCCTTTTCTCGCCGGCGCCACCTTCTTCCCCACCGCCGGCCGCCGAGTCAATCTCCCTCACCGAGCCACCGTCTTCCAATTCCTCACCCCCACACCTTCCTGAGCACCCCGTGAAGTCAACCGGGCGATCGGCCGAGCATCCCCGGACCTGTAGCTCGCCGGCGACGATCCTTCCCCGAGAGCTCCGCCGCCGCCCGCCGCCGACCCCTCTCCGGTGATCCCCAGCCGCCGCCGACCCCATCAACGGGTTCCTCGACGCGCGGGCATCCCATTTCGGCCGCCACCGCCAGCCCTCCGGCAGCCCGCCGCCGACCGCACCGCCGCCGGTCCGCGCCTTCGGCTCCTCTGCTTCGGGCCCCTGCTGCCACTCAGCTTATGTGCTACTCCTTCCCCTCCCAATCAGGTAACACCAGGAGTCTGAGTGGCTAGCAGAGTGCGCGATCGCTGTGTTGATCTGGGATCGATCCCATCCTCTTCCCCTTACACATTCTTTTTATTTTATTTAATTTTAATCCACTTCGTTTGGGAAAATTTATAGAGAAAATCTGGGAAAAATCAGAATGTTGACCATGGAAACTAATAAGTTTAACTGATATATAAATGAGATTATTTAGGATTTAATCTTTGGTTAATTGCACTATGAATAACTAATGTACCTTTATTACTTACCCTAAAATAATTATTAAACAAAAGCATTAGTAAAGAAAAGTGGTTTGGTTAAAGATCTGAATTTAATAAAGGTACCTTTAATTATAATTAGCATAGATGTGTTATCATTTAACATGCTCCCGGTAGTGGTTCAATTGAAATAGCAATATTAAAGTATGACCTCGTATGATAACTCTTGCCTAGATAATAGTCTAGGGAAGCTAATAAAATTTAATTAGGATGTAAACTAAGGTTACTTAACATTTTAATATGTGATGGTTTACTATATGAACAACTAATATAGTTTAGATATTTATATAAGGTCTAGTTATCAAATAAAGGCATTAATAAAATGTGGTTTAGTGTATAGCCCAAGATTAATAACATTTCTAATTAAAGATACATCCATAGAAGGTACAAAATTTATTAGGATATAAAAGAGGTTATGTAAGATTTAAATTTGGGTTAGTTCATATATGATTAATTAATATGGTTTGAATAATTGTCTAAAAGGCTAAGTATTAAAGATATTGATAAAGAAAAGTGCCTTTTGTTAAAATGTCCAAGTTTAAATAAAGATTACCCTTGCATGAAATTAAAATGTAAACTTTAACCTTTATCCTACCATCATTTCAACAAATTCCCTTTTGTAGATTTAATTAATAGCTATGTCAAAACATGAACCCATGATAGATGAATAGGATTTAAATTGGAACTAAAAACTAAGCCTAATAATAATCGGCTATAGACAAAATGGTAATGGTACCACTAATTGAATCTTGACACTAGCTTTAGTACATGATAGTATTAAGCATAATTGTATATATATAACAAGTTAGGACCCATATGAGCGAATCCTAATTCAACTTAAGTTTAGCCTAGCTATGAATGAAGATACATAAAATATGATAATGGGATTATTAGAGATTCAAATTTGAATTAAATACCATATATGAATAGATATTGAGCCCTTGCTATTTATCTTAATCTAATTAATAAGTAAAAGCCTACATCAGAGACTATTCTAAAAAAAAACTTAATAAAGATATCTAAGTATTATAATACTTTTGACTAAAAGATTTATAGAATAAGTACAGATCTCATCCATCAGTCCAGTTTGCCTTTACCTAACTTACAAGGAATACATACTCTAAAAATAAATTTTGTGCACTAAACTTCTACACCAGTCTATAGGTCTAACCCGACTCTTGGAACTTCCTTGATAAATAACAAAATAATAACAAGAGATTATTAATAAAAAGATCAAGTTATCGTATGCTATTACCAACCTTGCCTCAAATCACCGAATCACCCATTAACTCGTAGTAAAACTAAATTGAGTTTATTCGGATTTATTTGGATCTTTTTGAGTTATTTGCTTTTATTTGGATTCATTCGTTTATCGCGTAGTTAGAAACTGGAGTCCCGAAGAATGAATGGATCAAGCGAGATCGAGATCAAGTTGAAGATAAAGACTGGAAGCTCAAGACCATCAAATGATATAGCTTTGAGTGAGCTCAAGACCGCGGTAAACCGCGCCAGGCGAGTCAATACTTTGATCATGTTGAACCTACATTTCTGCAAATTACTTTGTTTTAAATTATCAAATTGCATGCTGTTAGTTTATATGCAAATACATATTTAATTTACGATTCTATTTATATGTCCATTGTTTACCTTGAATAATATTACCCTCCTTTGGAATATTTGAATGTGTGAACCTTGTCACCCTAGCAAAATTATAATGGTAACTTTTGAAAATAAGTCCCTAAATATATGCCATGCTTAGTATTGTTTAGATACTCATGGGCGCGAGAGCGCCCAAGCATCACTTTTAATCCTGAGAAAAATTGGTTGGGCGGTCATGGTGGGAATGACTGGTATCCTTTGATATGGTTATTTTATGCTCTCAAAAATCCCAACTTGCTTAAAATATCTGAGCGGATGGCTTGGGGTGGTATGTGGTGCGGTGGGAGCACAAATCATGGAGTGTGGTAGAACCGCTCGAGATAATACTAAGGACTGAATCTTGTGATGATCTCCTGATGTAAAACAGTACAACCACAAGTCTATAATGGGTATGACCTAGCTGAATAACTTGCAAGGGTTTAGTTCAGACATCACCGAGGGAAGTGGGTGCCGGGGTGTCTTGGTTTACTCACGGTGAGGCACGTGGTGTCTTGTACTCACACGGCGCAAGAGGGCTTCGATCGTGGTGGTGTAACCCTTCACGGTGAAACCTCGGCGTGGGTGGTGTCTAACTAGATCGGAGTAAGGTAAAGGCTTTGTGATAAATTATCCGGGTCTCATGCCTAAGGAAGCATGTTGGCAAAAGGATAGTTCATCTCTTGTGGTGAAAGTGTACAAACTCTGCAGAGTCAAAACTATTCGAATAGCCGTGCCCACGGTCATGGGCGGACATGGGAACTTACTCGAGTTAGTTCTATTTCAAAATGTTTTGTGGGTGGGAATGGAAAAGTGAAAGGGCGATGGACTGCCCTGATTTGGAATTGTCCTGGGTGTCGTCCCAGTGGTAAGTTAAGCGGCTATAACGCTGAAGAAATTGCTATATGGTGCGGATGCCATGTAACGGTGGATGGAATCGAATCGATATTAATAATGCATTTCCTTGTACATTATGATTTGTTCCAAAATTGCTAAGTCATAGGACTTTTAATTAATTGTATTCAAAAGCACTCTCACGCAAAATAAAATAGCCCGAGCCTCTCCTTTGTTAAGCCATGCATACTATTTATTTGCATTCATGTATTGGCTCGCGAGCACGGGTCGGAGTGCTCATGCTCGCTTTGCGACAAAATTCAGAATCAGAATCAAACTACCTCGCCTCGGAACAAGATTGGACAAGCTGGCCGAGAAGATGAAGATGTCAAGGGCTAGGTCGCGAACCTCCAGTTGGCTGCCTGTGGGCATGTCCTGAAGGTCCCACCTGTGTGCTTCGTTCTTCCGCTGCTGCAAATTAATGATTTCGGCCTAATCGGCCCATGAGTAAGTTTACTATTACATTTACGCTTTCGCATGATATGTATTTTGATATTCAGAACTGTAAACTGTGAGCACTATCTACTGATCCAGGGAATAGTGCAGTAAATCACAGAGGAAATCCGGATTGAAAAATCTGGGCTCTTACAACCAGCTTCTCCTCCCATTTTCTTCCCTACCCCTCCCTATCTGGGGCCTCCTTTTTCCCTTTTTGCTGTTGGCGGCGTTGATTCCTTTTCAAATCTACGACGAGTATGGTGATGCGGGCGGTGCGAAGTGGACGTGAACATGTTGGTCTCTAGGGCAAGCCCAACCGTGGCCCCACATACAGCCGGATCTTGCATGGTACTGCTAGATTTGAAGAAGAGTATGATGCCGCCAACTTCTGCTGCTCGGCTAGCACGTCGTGTACGAGGGCGATCGTCAGGGGCGGGCTCATCGGTGGCCCCACATCTAGTCAGATCTTGTCATGGCGCTGCCAGATCTAAAGAAGAAGAGTATGATGCCACCAACTTTGTCTGCTCGGTCGGTGCGTCATGTATGTGGGCAGGCGCGAAGAGGGAGTGTCTGTGCAGCGCGTGCGAGTGACGAAGTCCTGGCGTCCCCTCGTCCCCACCTGAGCCGTGTCATGACAATGGCGTCGTTGGATTTGGGTTGTGAGCCCGCCGCTGGCAAAGGTAGCACCCAGCCCTCGTCAGTCTTCTACAGCTACCACCAGTGAGCCTGTTGCCGACAAAGCCTTCGTCACCCTTCTTCATCTTCGAGCATCAACCATCGTTTACAATCACCTAAGGGTCTGTCCCATCACCGGCGTCATAGCCTACTATTGTCCTCGCCCAGGAGTCTCCCTCGGAGCATTCTACGTCCTCTCCTTTATCTTTATTCGTCGTCACTTGGGAGTCACAGCCTAGGAGTCCTCCGCCGATCAGCCTGCTCGTGGAAGGCATGGATTCCAACGGAATTCATTGTTTGCCAAGAGCATTTCCTCGCCGCCAGACCTAAAACAACCCCTTCCTCTTTGGATCTGTCGTCCGTCGCTCCGTTCACCAGCTCATGGTCAAGGCCTAGCCTTGCTGTCATTATTGAGGGCTCTCGCCCTGAGTACCGGGTCGGTTGTTTGAAGAGGCCCAAAGAGTTGGGCATTCCGCCGTTTGAGTCGTCGTCCTGAGTAGGAACACTTCTTTGGAGGCCCCGTTTCAATAGTTCTGTTTCGGTCTCAAGACCAAGCATGCCACCATTGGTGAGCCGTGTCGAAGGAGGGAGAGTGGTGTCAGAGCTATCGTCTTCTTTTGCTTGTCGTCCATTGCTGTCATGTGAGCGAAAGGGCCACTTTATCGCCATCTTCATCCTAAAGTCTTTTGTTAATCGTCCTGCTAGTGTATGGTGCTTACTGCGGTTCTTCAACCGTGGTGGAGCAGTGGTTCATCTTACCTTTGCTTCTATTCTTCTTTCTCAAGCTTCATACAATGTGGTCCTCTGCATCTTTTCTTAGCTGCATGATGTGCTGTGTGTGAGAGTTGTATGGCGTGGTGCTAGTAGCCGTTTGCCGGTGGAGTTTCCCTGACAGGGTGACTATTATGTTCCTTTTTTTCTCTTGCTTATCAACATATCGGGCTGTTCCCTGCTGGTTCTTTAAAAAAATTTCACTAGTTGATGGGAAAAATTAGTGTTTAATTAGACTAAAAGCAAATAAAACTACTATTTATTTTAAATTCATGTGTTTTCCTCTTCCTGTGAATCAAACGTCCAATTCTACAAAATTCCTACATTTTTCAATCATCTGTTTTGCACATATATTTCTATCCGATTTTTCTAATTTTTCTATTCCTACGTTTTAGAATCCTACGAATAAAAGATACCCATAAACTCACAAATCTGAACGCTGCAATAGTGTATTAATCGATCATCCACCACTTTCATACACTAGAATTGTTTAGACCATTAAAGAACCGCAGCATTCGAAATCGTAAGCTAACGTTGTAGATTTTTAGAGCACATAAAACTGTGGCATTTAAACAGTAGACCGTGGCCTTAGCAGATAGTAGGATTATTAAGTTTTTGGATTTGTTACGTACGAGCTTTGAGCTTATGATTCCGCTGCGAAGATATTCCCGTTTTAACTCGACGTGTAAGGCCGCCTAAGGTCCTACGGAGTGGTACACCCAGAACATTCATCTCTCCGCGGTGGGCAGTAGTAATGTTGTAATATCAGTGGAGCAATAATAGCGACTTTATCTTGGTGCTGGTCTCTGCTTCTTGGATTTTGTTATTTGAATCCAGTTTTAGATACGTCGTTTTTAGACAGTACATTGTCCTTAAGTAATAATAATAATATTTTGTGAACTTTTTAAAGCTAGATCATCTAACCCGTGCAATCGCATGTTGTGGACAAGTATTCGACATAAAATACTTTTTTTTTCACAACTCAATATTTGACTTTGAGTGCATTTTAATGAGAGTTGTGTTATATGGTTTAGGATTCTTTCTTATCTTTTGAGTTTAAATATGCTACGGATAACATATAACTGTGATTGTTGTTTAGTCATAACAAGAATCACTAAATTAAGGGCCATCTATATAGTTTTCTTTAGAATTTCCTAGCGCATTTCATTCTTTAGGGAACATCTAATGTTTCTTGTTAATTACTCGTAATTACGGTCCACCAAATTAGACGGCAGATGATTTTTGTTTTCTTTGAAGAAATTTTTAGCATACTTCTCTTTTTCTCATAGCTTTTAGCCATTCATCGTTAGTTTTTCGTCACACAAAAGATCGATACTTTTGTACCGCACCAGAAATAAAAATAGCACAACCTTTTAAAAAAGAAATATATACAGAGTTGAGGGTTTAATTTAGTAACGACAGATGATTTGACATTGTTAGCCGGACAAAACCTTCATGATTTCTCAATGGTACAAACAATTCTGACACTTTTTCATGACCACTCAAGGTGGTGATAAGTTGGGTTTAAAAGTTCATGGCTTATAACTGAAAATACTGTAACTGGTTGAAAAAAACACTGTAGCTGACAAAGGCTTATTTAGCATAATTAAATTTAAAAAAAATTTAAAAAATATGTTAGCCCAATATGTATAATACAAACGAATACAAGAAAAAAAAAGAACGGGCAAAAAAACTCAACAAAAAGCCAAAGGTTCAGAAAAAGACGAAATTTATGAATAGTGAAAAATAAGGCAGAAGCCAGAAGCTCAAGCCGAACCGATCAGAGCCCGAGTAGCATAGAGCCTGTTCTTTTTTGGCTACAGCTTATGGTTTTTTACTGCGACTTATAGCTTTTGGCTGTTTGTGTAAGAGATTACAGATTAATTGAAACTTACGTGCGGCTTTTGCCGATATAAATGAAGTTGGTACAGTATATACTATAATTAACTAATACAGTATTTAATCTTTTAATTAAATATTTAACTTACGTGTGTATTCTCTTTTTATCTTTTAATTAAGTGCTTTAGCAAAAAACCAAATACCACTACAGTATTTATTTTTATAAAAAAAACCTAACAGCGAGAGCCGTTTTGAACGGCCTCCGACCCTTATAAATCAGCCATCCAAACAAACATTTCTTTCCATCCCCGCCTGCTCTGCTTGCTGCTTCTCCCCATCTCCGCACACCTTGTGCTGTTGGTGTGGCTGGGTTCTTCTTCTTGGGTGGTGTGGTTGAGCTGAGCAGAGCTAAGCAGAGCACAGGGGGGTTGGCTAGTTGGCTTGCTTGCATTTGCATGCTTGGTCACCTGGAGGGTCACCGTCTCTGCTTTTTTTTGTTTCCGTGCTTTCTTTTGGCCTCCCCGGCTCCCCCCCTTTTGATTTCCTACCTCTTACCTTCAATAATGATGTCGGAGCTGCGGGTTTGTTCTTGAAGCCTTCGCCCATCTCATCTCCACCGGTCCAAATCCACCAGCTTTTTCTCTCTCTCATTTTTTTTTTCTTTTTGCTGATCTTTTCTTTTCCCGGTGTAATTTTGGCAGTAGGTATTTTCTAGTCTTTTAGGCTTTGGCTATTCTTTTTGTGTTCTTTCGTTTCAGGTTATTGGGGTGTTTTCTTGGGGCTTGTGAGGTTCAGGTGGCGTTGATGTGGAGGGCTTGAGGAAAAGCTCCTTTTCTTGCTCTTGGCTGGCATTAGCTTCTCAGGATTGGCTCGATTGTGTCCAACTAGGCTTCGTTTCTTGCCGGCAATTGGCTCAATTCATCAGTTGGGGAGTCCTGTCTTAGGGTTCGGTTTCTTGCTTTGAATTGAGTCAATTGGGAGGTGTTGGGGGCCTGTTTCTTGGTCTCCGGCTTTGAATTGGCTCAAATTGGGATGCTTTTTGGCGCCATGAGGATGGAGGAGAGGAAGGGATCGATGGGGAGGGAGAGAGATCAGTTCCCGGTCGGCATGCGGGTCCTCGCTGTCGACGATGACCCGGTGTGCCTCAAGGTTCTTGAGACCCTCCTTCGGCGCTGCCAGTATCATGGTCAGTACTTTCACTTATCAGTTATCTATTCTTATTGAAATTGCTGAAGTTTGGCCATCTTATTTATGCTGCTCCTTGCAATGTACTATGTATTGAATTAGTAATTGCTATCGCTTAAATGCTTTCTGTAGCTGCAAGAGTTGCCGCAAGTAGAGTAAAAAAAATTCTTCCTTTCATGATCTGACGCATATTACAGTCAGATATTTTACAGATGTTTGCTTATACTTCTGAATTTGATAGTACATTTTAGAACTTCTGGATGTGTTAATGGTCTTACAATGCAATGCAATATGTAATTATGTATAAATTGCTTTGTATTGCTTCAACAATTGTAAACTGATAAGAGCACCTTCTGCTGCCTTAACAGTAACAACAACCAACCAGGCTGTTACTGCACTGAAGCTGTTAAGGGAGAACAAGGACATGTTTGATCTGGTTATCAGTGACGTCCATATGCCCGACATGGACGGCTTTAAGCTCCTTGAGCTTGTGGGGCTTGAATTGGACCTCCCTGTCATCAGTAAGTTCAGAAGTTCCTATTCTAGCCAGTGTTCTTGGTAGCAAGTGGTGCTTGTTGAGTAATGGTGTTTCCATGTTTAAAATGTGGATGTTAATCAACAATAATCCATGCAGTGTTATCAGTGAATGGAGAGACAAAAACTGTAATGAAGGGGATAACTCATGGTGCCTGTGACTATCTCCTAAAACCTGTTCGTATCGAAGAGCTTAGGAATATATGGCAGCATGTTGTAAGGAGGAAGTTCAGTAACCACGAACGCAACAATCTTGATTTGTCCAAAGAATTCAATGAGCCACCTAGCGCAGATTCATTCCATGGGCCCAGCCAGGTTACTTGTGGGTCTTCTGATCAAAGTGGGAGGATCAACAGGAAGAGGAAGGAACTGCATAGTGAAGAGGAAGATGAAGGTGAGGACAACGATATTCAAGAAAATGATGAACCCTCAGCTGCGAAGAAGCCAAGAGTTGTATGGTCAGTTGAACTGCATCGGAAATTTGTTGCTGCTGTCAACCTGCTTGGAATTGATAGTAAGGACTTCCCACCTCCTTTTTGCTTTTTGTTAAATGTCCTTGCAAGTTACAGCAACTTATTTATGCTAAGTCCTTTCTCTTACTGTTGATGCAGAAGCTGTACCAAAAAGAATACTTGAGCTTATGAATGTGGAGAAACTCACCAGGGAAAATATTGCGAGTCATCTGCAGGTATGGCCGTATGGCATTTACTGCCATCACTAATTATTTGAGTGCCTTTTCTTATATTCATGAGCCTGTGATGCACAGAAGCAAGAACTTCACAGATTTCTTACTAACATTGGCTGCCAGGTGGCCCTATTTTCCTGGGTCAAATTAAAGGGCCATCTGTCAACCACTGTTCAAACAAGGGCTCATTTTTTTGCCTTATATTTAGTATTGATACAACTAAGAGTTGCAGAGCAGAGCTTAGTTTTGTATTATGTCTGGCTAAAATGTTATCAAAGATATTATGCCAGTTTCATGGTGTCCGTGCAAAATGAATTGGATTATGTAGCTCGGTAGTTCCATCATTTCACCTTCACATTTTTCTGTGCTTTTTCATTTTTTCAGTTGGTTTGGAACAAACCATATATAAGAGACACGCAACTCAATTTTACTGAATCATTCAGAAACCCTGAACATGAAGACATCTCATGTAAATAGTAGCTTGCTCATTCTTCCTCCAATCAAGTTGATTAGTAGATTAAACCTAACTAGTTAAGTACCATTGTAAAATGTTCGAAATGACTATGTACTGCTGTACAAGTTTACTGTTAGAATTTGGCTACATTGTTTCACTTCTACAAATCAGCTAAAAGAAAGACACTGGCACTACCCTGAATTAGTCCAGACTACATAATATACATAAACCATGTTTTATACCTTTCCATTAAAAAGCTGAAGAAAACTCCTGATTGTTTTTGATATAGTGTTTTCATGTACCATTTTAGCAAGAATCTCCATACCAAATCAGGAAGTAGTTATCTTATGATTGTATGTCTCATGCATGGAATATATGTAATTGTGATTTGCTGATTACACACTTGCTTCCGTGTCTAATCAGTTGACTTTATATGCCATGCAGAAGTACAGGCTCTACCTCAAACGACTTAGTGCTGTGGCATCACAGCAAGCTAGCATAGTTGCTGCTTTTGGAGGTAGAGACCCCTCCTTTTTGCACATGGGAGCATTTGAGGGACTTCATAGTTATCAACCTTTTGCCCCTTCTGCTGCTCTTTCATCTTTCAATCCACATGGCTTGCTAAGTAGAACTGGTGCGACAGCATTTGGGCTTCAGGAGCTTGCTCCTTCCAAGGCAATTCAAAGTGCTACCAGCAATGGCACAGTAAGTTGTGCTGGTGATACCAATAAATTTCAAATTGTGAGCTTACAAGAAAACCAGCAGACAAATCTAACACAAGGCTTGACCACATCGCTTGGGCATCCCCAACTCCAACAGAAGTGGATCCATCAAGACATTAATGCTTTGTCTACTGTCTTTTCTGAGAGTGCTCTGGCTAACACTATGTCTGGTTCACTTGAAAGAGTTACAAGCAGTTCATTGCCACCACAAGAACTTTTGGAGTGCACACAAATCAAAGTTGGACTCCATCCATCAATAAGAATGCCACCTGAGAGTGCAGCAGGACTTCTTGAAAGGACTGTTGGACTTTCCACTGATTTGCGGGATTCTAGTATATCCCAGCATGGCACCCTTCCAATAAACGATGTCTTTTCTGCTGACAAGTTACCGTTGCACAGTCCATTCGAAAGTACTGGTGCAGCAAAATTGGATGCTAGCTTTGTGGCTTCAGAAAAAGAGATACGCCAAAAAGGAAAATTTTCACTAAGCATCGACAGCCTTACAGCAGCCAACAATACTAAAGGTGGAGCTAGTTCTTCTGGCAGTACAATGCTGCTTCCTGCTGATACTGAGAGATGTTCAAATTACTTGCAGTTTGGAGTTGCAAGCAATTCTAGACATAAAATGGATGGAATGAAACAAGACCATATACATATCCAAAGATTGAACAATGGAAATTTTAACTATAATGTTGATGCCAGTGTGACTGAACAGACAGATACAATCGTGCCATCACTTGTTCCACAAATGAAGACTGATACACTTACATCAGAAGATAAACTGAAGCAGAAGAATATGTATGATTGGGGTATTTCAAAGCTGCAGGGTGGGTTTAATTCAAGTAGCTGCAATTTTGATGGCCTTCTCAATTCCATAATCAAAGGGGTAAGGACTTAACTAGTTGACTGCTACTTTTTTAATTCCCTTTTTAAAAAATTCCACAACTTCTCTACATGAATATCTTATCCCTTCTTATTGTGTCGATTCTGTATGAATATTAGGACTGGTATGCTTAACATTTATTCTGTAGCCTTTACCACTTAATTTACTAAATTTCAAATTGGTTCCCTTACTTCAGAGTTCAAACCTTTGTAGAATATCTCTAACTTCGGACATTTGTAGTGCCAAATCACTTAGTAACGCACACCTAATTTTTATGAAACCACACGCCCTGAATATTTGACTTCTATGTTGGGGAGGTATTGGCACAGCTCACTCAGAATGTAAACAAGTGAGTCAATTACACTAACAGGTTGAATTTTTAGAAAAAAATAGATACTATGTCATATATTGGCTGACATTGATAAGCTCCTCAAGAGGTTGAATTCATTGAACCTGCCAATCATCAACTTTAGTTTGCAAGCCTTCAAAATCGTTGGTACTAGCCAAGCTCGGTAAACATATATTTGCTAGAGTTACAATTGTGATTTGCTGAATCCTTATTCTCATTCTAATGCAGGAGAAGGATGATGTGTCGTTCACGGGTAGCGACCTGGGGTGTGACTTTTTTCCACTTGGTGCCTGCATATGAGAGCTATTATTTATATATTTCCTCTGCAGACGAGAGATTGTACAGTACATTGTTTAGGGGTAATCGTCAGGTATGCTGCCTGATATGTGTCACTGTATCTAGTGTTGTGTACGCTAGATATTTGGGACACCAACTTGCTTGCTAGGGATAATGGCTTGTAATCTGTACTCTTTCTCCTGTAGTGTGTGTGATGGAAATGATCATTGTTAGATCAAAAAAAGAAGCAAATATAATGATGCAATCTCAGCTCCTCATCCAGTCAAACTTGTGCCAAATTTTGTTTCCGGGTGGCATGTTTGCAGAGACGTCGGAGCTCTAAGTAGAGCATTGTTGTGACAGCAGCCAGATAACCTCTACTGTATGTTGCACTCACAAATGTCTCAAAACTGAAATTCTGGAAGCTCAGCGTGACATACATATTTCTGGAAATTCGACATGACATAAATAAATCAAAATTAAAATCTACATACACCCCAGTTTGCTACGCCACCAAAGTTCAGCTGCTGCTAAAGATACACGCTCTAGTTGGATTCTAGATACTGAAAGATTACTGACTGCAGATAATGACAAAATATATGTTATTATCATCATCCTACTCACTGAAAACACCTACTTCTTCAGCTATCTTCATGTGATGGGGAAGTGTATAGCATCAATTGTTATCTTTGCGGATATGGTGAACAGCTTCTGCTATTCTTTTCCTTTCTATTGGCTTTGTCAGGTGGAGATACATCCCGGCTTGAATAGCCTCTTGCACATAGTTATTGAACTCGGACCGGTCCGACCGGCAGTTCAACCGGTGAACGGTTCATTCAACTCTGCACTGCAGTGCAATGCCAGCTGTCTCAGCCTCTCATCCTCAGGCTCTTAGCAGAGCAGAGTGCAGATTTAAAAGCACAAATTCCTAGTTGCCGCATAAATTCCTAGTTGCCAAGGAGGAAATCTGGCTCTTAATCCTCTTATGCTAGCAAGGAAAGTTCATAAGACAAAAAAAAAGGAACAAGGAATTCTGGTATAAAGCTTGCAAAAGGGAGCAACAACTTTGTTCACATCTCCACTTGTCAAGTCAGATTAACAAATGTTGGAAGAACTCTTGGGAGGCAGAAATTATAACGAAGCTTACAGTCAGTATAAGGAATCAACATATACCCTAATCAAACTAAAATCATGTATTGATAATGACAAGTGTAGCCACCAGTTATATGGGAATAGTACTAAAGTGCAAAATATGCCTTCAACATTCATTTGATGCTATGTTGTATTTAGCATAACGTCCAGACTAATCAATGGGCTGATGGCTGTTCTAAAATTGTTTAGTAGCAAAGGACAGAGAATGACTATCACATAATGACATAAGTGTTGATTTAACCAAGAACCTAAATCTAACCTACATACACATAGAACGAGATCAATTGACAGTGAGTTTTCTCTATCTGAACTTCTTATTATACATTATGTATTTTTTGTACTTTTATAGGTCTTAACATATAGATTGGTCTGAAACTATATATTTCACAACGATGATATGACCCTCTTATCCTAAGAAACAAATCTATGCAAATTCCAGTAGAGGTGTACTGCACAATACACGTCTCTTGTACAGAGACCTTTTAATAAATAGAATTCGTATGAAAAAGTCAGCGAATAAACAAAACAAGGGCATCTGAATGCAGGTAGAGTGGCAATGGCAGACATACTAGCAACCAGAATAAGCGATATTTATTTATGCCATTATGTGACTTGCCACTCCGTATATGCCAAACAACCAAAGTGCTATTTGCACAATAAAGGCATATTACCTGATTCTTTTCACAAAGCTCTGGAAGTGAAAACCATGTCTCATCAACTACTACATCAGGAGTTCTTGGTTTCCCATTGTAGGCAACAGCAGCGATGGGTGATGTTACGACCAATCCAATTACTACTGCAATGTATGGATTATGGAACACATCAGGCAACAAATCGATGTGGAACAAAGTCAGCAAAGTATCTAATACACAAATTTGGGATTGCTCGCCTTTGAATGCAATATTGATTTAGTTGCATAAAGATTACTATGACTAGCACCGGTGTGGATATGAGTATATGACTGGAGAGTGGACACATTCAAGTTGATATCCAGAATCTGTAGATTTATTGGATTATAATTTTTTCAAAGATGAACCTAGAAAGTAAAGTACGAAAGTTTCAAAATATCAATGACGATACAATTGCCAGCCAACAAACACAAGCTCAAATCTAATCAACTAAATGTGGATGAAAGCACTCAAAACAGTTACCTTAATAGAGTCTAGAGCTACCGGTCAAGGGGGCACCAGCCAAGGGGGCTGGAGGCGCTGGCCAACTGGCCAATGGGGCGCCAGCCAAGGGGCTAGGGGCGCCGGCCAACTGGCCAAGGGGGCGCCAGCCAAGGGGCTGCCGGCCAAGGGGGCACGGTGATTTGCTACCTCAGCCTCTTAGGCTCGGCGGTGGCGAGTATGGCGACCGGCACGACGAGGCGATGACTAGGGTCATAGGACGATGACCGATTTGCTGCCTCAGGCTCAGCTGCTCAAGTGTGAGACTATTGACATTTGAGAGCCAATGGCTGTAGAGCCGCCCAAAGATTGAGACGTCAGTGAGCATATTACCACTTTTCCAAATTTACCCCTAAAACAGCGAAACCCTAAAGCTATTTTTGTCCTTCTCAAAAATTGCTCGGTTCAAATGAAACCGGTTAGTTCAACGGTTAATCAAAAGACCGACCGGTTTGCCCGGTTTTTTTGTCCAACCACGTGAACGGTCTTTGAACCAAACTGACCCGGTGCACTCTCTGATTCTGGTTTTTCTCGGTTCAACTGGCGGTTCAGTCTAGCTTTCTTAACTATGCTCTTGCAGAGCCTCCTCCATGGTATGAGCAGTCAATGTGACGATTAGAAGAAATGGCTTCGAGAAGCTGCTTTATTTGTTTTGGCTTTTGGAGAAATCGAAGACAAAAGCCACAAAAAGTCAAAAAAGAACAGGACCGATAGCTGTGGTATACAAATTATATATGTTTGTTGGACAGTTATAGATGAATGCATGCATATTGGGGTGGTTCTTTTTTATTGTGGCCGATAATTTTTGGTCCTAGTGCGAGCGCTTATACAAATGAACTGAATGCCGATAGCTACTTCGAAATGACTGTCCTGATAAGCCGCTTTGAAAAGCCGATAGAGAAATTGTCACATTTGTTTGTTTAGAAAAAACTATAAGTTATAAGCTAAAAAGAAGATGGACTTGCACTAGCAATCAAGGTGGAAATGCACCCTCCATGTTGCTTTAGTAAATGCGTCTTCTTAGCTCCTTTTGAGCAGTTTAGAAGAAAAAAAACTCTTTCGAATCACCTGCATATTACTCCCTCCAGTCACTATTATATGTTGTTTTAGGATACACTGAAACTTTCAGAACTTTGACTATCGATATCTTTTTAAATATTTAGATTGGATACATGAAAATTATATGTATATATTTGTCTCAAAAAGTATTTTCTAATATTATAATTTTATTGAGCATTATATCTATATTACAATAAAAATTAGTGATCACTGTTGTGTTTTGGAGATTATATCAATGTCCAAAATGATATGTATTTGTGATTGATAGGAGTAATAATTTTGATATTTTTTTGACATGGATCATGTCGGTCCATGTCAATTCATTGCACACGCTATGTTATACGCCTCATTAGGGCATGTACAATGATATAGATAACTATTGTCTATAATATCTTTCATATCATTTATAAACGGTACTAAAGACAGCTCATATAATATGTTGCCTTTGTATGTCACTATAGACAGCTTCTTCATGACACAATGTATTTTTTTATCGTGTTATAGTTGATTACTATATGAGAGTCGGCCTAGTTCTCTATACTCCCTCTCTCTCCTCTACGTGATAAGATTTATAGATATCTAATATCACACCATTATGCATTGCCTTACATAGGTGGAAATTGATCCTACTTTACTTCAATAAATACGTGTTCATTAACTCTTTCGGGAGCTGTTAAGTCGAAAAGTAATGTGAGGCACGTCCATATAATAGTAACGGAAAGTAACGCTCACTCCTACTTCAAAGTGCAATCTTCCACGTCTACTGTTGTAACTTTTAAAAGTATATGTATAATGGTGTAACATCAATTATCAGGGCATCTGTAGTGTATAAAAAGAGGAGGTCTTAAGCCACTTTAAGGCCAACCTTATACATTACAGGGGTGACCTTAAGCAGACCCTAAGTAAAAAAACCTTAAGGCTGGTCCTCAAGCTAAAGATCTGGCCATAAGCATTAAAATACAATTTTTCTTTATCTCCCAAGTGGGACCGTCTTAAGACCCCTTGGGTTATATACACTATGGAGTTGGTCTTAAGGTTTAGATGGGACCCACCTTAAGACCCTTTGGGTTATATACACTACAGATGCCCTCAGTAAATCTTATAACATAGGATACAAGAAAATATAGAGGAGAGAGCATTGAGAATTGTGCTAATTAAAATGCTACGAGGTACAGTGATAATGCATATAGTACATTTAGTGACAGAGAATACTCGTCTAGGGAGTATGGACTAGGATGGAGTAGTGCAAGGAACTGTATGAATTCTGAGATGGATATTCTTAATTGCACCCTGGCAGGATAAATATTCTGTTTCCCCTACTTGTACCCTTATTCTTGCAGGTGCAAGCTATTCAAAACCCACAACTTGCAATTCGAAATTCCAGAACCTAAAAATAATAATTCATCTATTACTTTTTTTACTTGACTTTCTAGAATCTATGCCGTTAAACTTTCTAAAATCTAACCACTAATACATTTAAAACTATCTAAATTAGCTATACAAAAATTATATCATTATTAAAAATACTTTCATGATATTACTATTTTATTAGTATATTTTAGTATAAGTTATAAAAAATAGCGGTCAAAATTGCATCTTGAAAACTGTAAAAATTCAAAAAATATCACGTAAAAAAAGAACAATAGAGCTGTAGGAAGTTACGGCATTGTCTATTCTGGAGCCTAGAGGTGGATGTAGAGAGCAGAGCAGAGGCTGAAATGAACTAAGCTGGTCCTCGCGACCAGCAGTTTGCCGCGCGCTGCAAGCTCGCGTTTCCTCGGCCGTGTGCCGACTGCGGAGCCGACAACGGCCAGGCCGGGCCGCTCTTTGGCACGTGAGACGGCCGCGCAGAGCGGCTTCAGGCAGGGGCGGATTTAATGGTATTCCTGGGTATTCTGAGAATACTTAACTTTTTTGGTGTAATCTTTAGTATATATGTATGTATACTTATATATATAAATGTATAATGATGTATTATGTGATATTTTCGCTATTCTAGCCCACAGCGGCCCAAAAAACAGCCTATTCTTTATCAAGATCAAGAATCTCCATCGTTTCCGTGTTGACATGTTCTTAAGTGTCATTGATAGGCAGCTTCTGGAGCTTAATGAAAGGTTTGATGAGGTAAACACAGAATTGCTTATTTGCATGGCTTCATTCAGTCCTATCGATTCATTTGTTGCTTTTGACAAAGACAAATTGGTTAAGCTTGCTGAATTTTATCCTAAGGATTTCTCAAGCTTAGAGTTGATCCGTCTTCCTCCTCAACTCAATTTATACATTACTGATATGCACACTGATGAAAGGTTTAGAAATGTGAGAAGTCTTGCTGAGCTTTCCATTAAGCTTGTTGAAACAAAGAAGCATCTTAGACATGAAGTTGTTTACAGGCTTCTCAAATTGGTGCTAGTGCTTCCAGTAGCAACTGCAAGTGTTGAAAGGGTCTTTTCTGTCATGAATTATGTGAAGAACAAATTGAGAAATATGATTGGGGATCAATACTTGAATGATTGCTTAGTTACATTTATTGAGCGGGAGTTCTTTCTACAAGTTAAGGACAAAGACATCATCAACCGCTTCCAAGCCATGAAGAATCGCAAGGTTAAAGCAACATTATAGTATTTTGTAAGTTCTCTTTATTACTTATTAGTTTGTTTCATGCATATCTCAGAGCTGAACAATTTATTATTTAACTATTTTTTGTGATTTTAATTATCGATAACGTACTACTCTGAACTATATTTTAAATCTATGGATTGGATTTTTTTTATGTGAGAGTGGGAATACCCAAGGTTGAAATCCTGGCTCCGCCACTGGCTTCAGGCCTGTTCTTTTCCTCAAAAGCTAGTAACTTTTAGTTTCTACTACAGTACCAAACTTTCAAACGAAGTATTTTTTCAAGATGGGATCTACAAGTTAAACGATTTACACGTTAAAAGCTCAACATCTGTACTAGCCAAAAATCACAAATGAGTATCTGTCTCTCCGTAATATATACCGTAAACAGCCAAAATTTAAAAATTTCAACTAAAAACTATAAACCGTAACCGAAAAGAACACACCCTCGTACCACGCGCACACGGTAACGGCCTAGTTTACTAGGCAGGACGAGCGCGTCGCTGCGGCCTGCGGGCGCTCGTCCTAACGCGGCCAAGGATTAGAGACCTTGGCGGCCTAGCCGAGCCGGCCGCGCGGGCCACCAAAGCACACTTACGTCAATAGCTTTGAGCGTTACAGGACTCGTGGCGGAGCGTGAGATGACGGAGGCGAGAGGGAATCAGGGAAGGAATAACGCGGAAGACTCGCCGTCGACGCCCTCGTCAAAGTCCTCGCTGATCACTTGCAGATGTATTGTGTGAGGGGGTGAGGTGGTGACCATTGACAGCGCCTTGTGAGGGCGCACGTCTCCGCAGGTTGTGAATCACTTGTTTCCGGGAATGGATCCTCTGCACTACTTCATGAAAAGGTTCACTGTGGCTGTAAATTCCCCTCGTGTATCATCCATCCAACCCAAAAAATAATGCAGGCACTCAACACCATGGAGCGCGTTGGTCCTCCCTCCGCCGCCCCTTAATCTCTGCTAACGCTGCAAGTGAGTATTGGAGACTGTCAATGTCTAGAACTATATCGCTAATTGGAACACAGATATTTAGGAGTAGACCCTAGTAGAAGTTGCACATTGACGGCAGTATGCAGGGTGTTCCGTGCAATTCGTAGGGGCCATACCGAGTTTAGAAGCTACCGGTGGAATCCTGGAAAAGATGCTTTGGTCAGCTAATTCCGAAGTTGAAACCTCCCAATCATGACCTAGCTAAGCCACCGTATTGGTCCATTGTGAATTTTCCGGGCGATTGCGCAGATAGCCCTTGCGCCGTCACCATAAGCATATATAGAAGATCGTGTACCACGCCCACGTATGACGTATCAGTAGCCGCGCAGAGAGGCAATCAAGCAACGACGGTGCAACCCCGCGGAACTGCAAGGAAAGTAAAGACGGAGGAGGCGCGGCGAGCCGAGGGAAACGAATTTTCTTTTTAAAATATTTAATTTTTTATTCTAATTACAATGTTATATCTGTGGGTGGATCTCTATGTTAATCCACTTACGGTAGCCACATAGTAGTTCTGGGGACTGCGGATAAATAGGAGAGGTTGTTAGTACGTACTCTAAAAGAGAAATAGTAGGGGAACATACTGTAACTGGTCTTTATCGGCTGCCGATAGCTGCTCGTGTCCCAACGGTGATTGGGATAGTCAAAGGAGTAGTTTGCACAACCCCAATAACACATGCCCAAGCTGAGTCGCTACTTATAGTTAAAAAACTTGTATGGATCTCTGCACCAACAGATGGGTGGTGTCTCTCCCTCAAATAGGTGTTGCAGCGAGCACTCGGTTGGAATGTTCGGGATAGAGTTGCTGCTACTGGGGGGAGGGGGCGTCATTACGGGGAGCTGATGTCTGCCTGTAAATATTTTTAATATTCCAACTAGTCAATTCGCATAGAATTACTTCTGAACTATAATTTACATTCCTACGACCGTTCTCCTATCATTACTAACTACACTATTCTCATGGCGTAACCGATCCTCGTTCGCATCGACATCGCTCTCTTTCCTCCGACCCAATAAGCATCAACTCCCCATCGGCTCCCACGCACATTGACGCCGCTCTTCTCTCGCTGCTCGAGTTCTCTCCTACTATAAATAATCCTAATGGGTTTCGACAATTTACATGACATACTGATTTAAATGCCAATATACAAGTTCTAACGGTACACGTGAATTTTCAATGTACGAACAACATTATATTCATTCATAATTAATCATAAATGTTACATAACAATATTTTGCACAAAGCGAACTATTTACTTGGTACAAGAGTATTGACAAAATTTTGAGCAACTATAATTTACTACGGATGCTTATTTTATACATAATATTGACTAAATTTTCTACAACTAGAATTTTCTAGTGATTCTAATTTGCTACGGATGCTAATTTTCTACAACTATAATTCTCTACAGATGCTAATTTTCTACAACTATATTTACTAAATTCTCTACAACTATAAGTTTCTATGGATGCTAATTTTCTATGACTACATTGACTAAATTTTCTACGACTATTTACTTCATATGAAAGTTGTACTATTCTTTTCTACAACTATTATTTTCTACAGATCCTAATTGCACACTAAACAAACTATTTACTTCATACAAAAAATATTGACTACAACATACAAAAAAATTGCCTCGCACAAGTAGCAAAACCTCTTTCTCTCCCTTTCCTCTCCTCCCCTCTCTTTTTCTTCCCTCTCCTTTTTTCTTCTTTCTTTCCCTTCTCCTTTCTCTCTTCACGGTGCGGCGTCGGCGATGGAAATGGCCGGGGGCTCAACCGGAGGCCGATTTATATGCGCATCCAGTCGCCAAACGGTTGGGCAACAGGTCCCAGTCGTCTGACTATTGGGCAGCTGCAATTATATCGCCCAATGGCCCATGGATAGCCCCCCGTGTCACACGGCTGTTGGGCGACAGTTCCAGTCACCCAACGGTTCAGTGACTAGAGGTCATTCCTGTAAAAAAAATTTGTGTGGGCATATTTTTGTAATTTTGATTAAAAATTAGATTATTTACAAAAAAATTCATAAAACTTCACATCATATAAATACTAATATAGAACAAAGTGACAAGATCAAACAATAATACAAGGGTATTGGTTACATCATCACAATAATTAAAACGTAGGAATACAACATTTATCATCATACATTCTTTAATGCATACAATATGTATTTAGTTATAATTTTGGTGAGCAAAATAAGCCGTAGGTGTTGTGAGGAGGTTGTCAACACCAAGGACCTGCATTGTTAAAATAAAACAAATCCAGGAAACAACCACCCAAAGAGAAAATAAGAGAGGAAGATAGAGATTGCCGTCAGAACCTATCTGGTTTAAAATACTGAACCATAGTGTTCATCGAGATACTAGAACAATCCAGGGCCGATTGACAACACTCGCTGTAGTAGGCTTCATCATCCTACGAAAACTATGCCATCACATACTTAAAATTTCACCACACTTACTTTAACCATAGAAGAATCAAGCCATAGTACCCGGAGACCACACATTAACCATCGGTCTATACAAGGGGTCCTCCCTCTCTCCACGCCCAGTGAAATGAGAGGGGAGAGTGAATAAGACCAAACCATTTAGGAGAGGAAAGAAAATGCATTCCATTTGCCTCGTCGAGCCACCAAGCGAAGAAGAGAGAAGAACCCATCTTACCTCACAATCCCCATTCAACCTCCCCTTCTAGATCTCATCCAACCGGCGGTGAGAGCGAGAGAGAGCAGAGAGCTTGAAACCACTCGAGAGGTGTTGGAGAGGGAGGAAGAGGAGCTAGAGGAGTTGGGGAAGATCCAAGGAAGGAGAAAACTGCGTTCTTAGTGGCCCTGGAGTGAGAAATCGGTCGAGACCAAAAAAGATAGAGGAGGAGGCCAACCACTAGGAGAGCATGTGGGAAGACCACCTCCACCAATCCACCCTTGACCCGACCAAATCAGGTAGAATACCTCACAAGCCTTGTCCCATTCAACCCCCTCCGCCCTGCAAATCTCACCAAAAGCACCACATCGTGGATGACCTCAGTAGGACCTACCATGCTTTTCAGTGCATGCAAACCCTCGAGCCCCATCACGGCTTGCTCAACCGTGAGACAGCATCATCACCTCCAAATCCATCCATGCAAAGAAATTTAAAATAAAAATAAACCATAACGTTGCTAAGAACACGAGGGTTAGAACCATTCTAGCTTGGAAGTAGAGGGGAAGTGGATATCCGATGGGGCCACACCTAGATGCACCCACCACCGGCATCGAAACTAGTCAGAGGGGGAGAAGTAGAGGCGCAGGAACTGCGAGGGAGCCAGGGCTGGGGAGGATGGTGATGCCACAGTGGCAAGGCACCCAATCCATTAGTGCCACGTCTAGATCCGCCACCACCGGAGCTGTTGGGCCATGGTGGTGGGGAGGCAACACGGGGACCACATGGGGAAGAGAGTGTTGACACCGGTAGTGTATAGATGGAGAGGGAGTGACCGAGAGAGGGGAACAAGTGGGAGAGGAAGAGAAGTGGAGTTCGCGTGTGTGCAGGTGGACCAACATGTGTGGGCCGGTGCTACTTTGTGCGTGCGTGCATGGGCCGGTGTGTGTAGAAGTGTTGGGCAAGTTAGAGATGGGGATGAGAACCATAATGGGTCTGTTATCGATGAAGGATTGCTTAGATACCAAGTGTGAGTCGAGGAAACCCACCGGTTCTCGCAGTCGCTGGACTTGTTGGATCATGGATCTACATATATGCAATGAGTTATGACATTTATCAGTATTACGTGAATGTAGAACTTGATTGCACAGTACACTTACAATGCCTAGTATCGTAGAAGTGAGGCATCGAGTTCGTCAAGATTGAATAGTAAGAATAAGTCTTTGAAGGTCACGACGAAGTAACCCGAGTCGTGGAGGAAATGTGCCTCTATGTATCTCATGGTGAATCTACTGTACCGGTTTGGCTTCATGTTGGACCTCTACATGTACTAGGTATGCAAAGTATTGTAAACCAGTCTAAGCCTAGGTAATTGTGACTCAAGGACCAGCGACACTCCGAGCATGAACTTCTATTCCCTAGGAGGTGCATTAATCTTCTTCGATAGGGCATTAACGCCTCACTTGTGATACATTTTTGGCATCGTCTTCATGGGAGCTGATGCGCTGGCCTTCTGAGGAGGAGCTTGAGGTGGAATCATAGTGTTTTGTTTGATAAGCATGGTCTTGTGGAGATCGCAGAACGAAAGGGTCCAGGATGATGTCCCTCTTGGGCCACTGGACAAATGTGTAGACGACATCTCTTAGTGTCATGATTTCTCTTTTGGGGGGCCTCTCTAATGGGACGGCCCCGAAAATATCATTAATCATGTCTACCTGGACCTTCACGAAACTGGTCCCTAGCTAGGCATCGTGCACTGTCCCTGGCAGGCATGGATATGCCAACCCCCGCCCAACGTCAACGGGAATAGAGCCAACAACCCTAATTCTAAGGATGCATGGCATGGACTTCTACATAACGATACATGATAAGATAAGGCATCCACCAGGTCTATCTATGTAGCATTTAAAAGATGTACATTACCTAGATGTCGTTGCTAGATAAGTAGGAGTCGCTATATTCAGAAAGTGGCACGGACACGCAGCTACTCTGACGTTGCGGGGGGCTGGGTACCATAATATGGGGGTGGCTTGCGACTAGTTGCGGACTTCTCTCAATTCTTTCCTCAATGCATCTATCTCTTTCGAAGTGAGGCAATTATGTCCTCAAGTTTTGCATTAAAGTCATGTTTCATACTTTCCTCGTGCTTGGCCTTGGATCTCTTCCTACTCCTATACGCCTCGGAGTCATTTGGGAATCCAAGCCTCTAAGATACGTAAACATCTAAGCCTCGCGTGTGACCTGGGTGCTCCTTGTTTCCCAGGGCTGTGGGCAGTATATCTCTCCCTGACTACTTGGAAGGAGCCTTCGGAAGATTCGATAGTCAATGTTTGCTGCAAGAGACAATCTTGTTATTTTAGACCCCATGAAGTTATGGACATATTAACATCTAGGTAGTTTAACATATCTTACGAAGCATTGGACACTTTCTCATTTGCGGGGTTTTTGAAAGAGGCGATGCCTAAAGACGGATTGATGACCTCGCTCTTAACCAGTTTTGTACACACTCGTTTGTGATCCAGGTAAATGGTAGGGAGGCCTCCGATCGGATTGTAACCTCATCCTCTATCCTCCATTGCGAGATTTTACCCGTGTACCAGTGGTGCCAAGTCTATGGGGGTGAGTGTTTCGTGCCTGGATAGCCTTATGCGCTACACTTTCCTATTAAAATTCGTTCGTCATCTTCATCCGCACAAAGGCCTCCCACATTTTCGGTGACACAAAAGGATACCTCGTGAAGGGCATGCGATCTTTGGTCATGTATTGTGTGACAAGCATGCTCTTGAAGGTCTTCTATGCTTTTTCCATCGTGAGGAGCGCATGCCATTGCATGTGTTTCTGGACTTCTGCTAGGATCTCGAACGAGTTTAAAATTTCCCTCCACTGCACATTTCCCTCGTCTTCTATCAAACCTTCCCAGTTTGCTATGGTGATAGGGACACGTTCCCTTTCAATTATCCCGTAGGTAATCGAAAATGCTGCAGCTGCTTTGTTCGGTTGCAGAGGGACCCCATACGGAGAGACATCCATGATGGTTATTTGGCCTACTGGCTTTCAGATGCTACTCTGCCATGCTTAATTACCCCAGTCTTCTGAGCATCAGACCCAATCAGCGACATCAATGACGACAACAACATCTCTCTTTAAAAGAACTGTCTATGATATTAGTATCAGTTTAAATTAATTTCATCTTCCCTTAAAGCTTTCATCTTTGCATTGATTTCATAAGAATTTTAATAATGCAAACCCTTTTTTTACTTGACACACTAAAGTGTGTAATTTACTGCATACCCTTTGAAGGTCTATATGGCATATATATTATTGCTAAAAGGTCTCTTTGGAACAATAACATGTCATTCCAAATAGATCTTGTAGCAATAACACGAAATCCTCCTCATTTCATAGTAATGTAATTCTATCATGTCATTAAAAACATAACATAAAGCAGGAAACATGATGACTGCTGAAATGAGTATAAAGAGCATTCTCAAGAACAGGGAGTCTACTAAAATTATCATAAAGCTCAAATTTTAGTTTAGTGCTCTCAGATGTAGGGTTACACAAGAATTAATCTTGGCAGTCCCGCTATTATGGTCTATACTCTTCACTAATTGGATATAATAAATGAGATTCAAACCTTGAACTCTTAAATAACAAATTACTTATCTACCAAGGTTAAATTAATCAATTAAACTTTCAACCAGCAAGAAGGCAAAGCTAGTAATCGTAGGACAATACGTCAACTTAATATACTCCCAACAATACAATCACAGATTCAACAAGTTTGATAACAAACCGAATTAGCTAATAAGTGAAGCATACATCATGAAGTACTAAAGATCACAAAACAAATTAGCCAATTATTCCAGAAGTGACAGACCACAAGATTGTAAATGACAGTAGCAGTAACAATTTAGAGCTCAAGCTTGAATATCCAATTTTAGTATTAGATCAGTATAATAATCGAGCTAATATCCAAACCCACATATATCATTGGTTTAAATCCTAGAACGTAGACAAACTACTCATGGCTAACTCACCAACACATAGATAAACTGCTAACTCACATACCGATGGAGAGTAATACAAGCAGAGAAAGTCAATGAAGATGTTGTTGTGCTTGGGGAAGAAGAGGTTGATCGAGGATGCTGGTGCCGAAGAAATCATTGTGGTTGGGGAAGAAGAGGTCAAGGACACCGAGGTTTGAGAAGACAAAGACACGGGAAGGCTGGCTACAACAGATTTGTGTGAGGAGGCGGCCGGATGGGGAGGCGGTGCCATATCTACATACATGGGAGGTGGAATTGGGGAGGAGGCGACACTTGAGGAGGTGGCGACAGACGGGCGACAGGGGCACACAAGTGAGGAGTAAGTGCGCAAACCCTAGTGGGGCCCTATTTATAGAAGAAACTATCACAAACAGTCCCATTAAAGAATCGTCTGTGATGTTAATATTACAAACAGTTCCTTATAGAACAATCTGTGATACAAACAACATCACAGATAGTTCTATAATAGAATCATATATGATATTGGTATCACAGACGGTTATATTATGGAACCGTCTGTGATAGTACAACAAATCCTATTTTTCGGTTAGCCTCAGGAAGTGCTAGCCATGCCCTACATATGTAATTATTTCTTAATTACTAAATCAAATATAATGGAATAATTCCTTAATTACATGTCGAGTTCCTTATAATTATATTGGAAAAATTTCCAAATAGACGTTCCCCATGTGGGATCATTACACATGGCTATTTCCTTTTAAATAAAATCATTCATAATGGTCAACATGCATATAGCTTGCTTCATCGCTTCATTCTTTCTCGAGCCTAGTGTTGTCTTCGAATGGAGGCAACTCATCAAATTGATTGTACTCTTCCTCATTCACAACAATCCTTCCTTTTCCATGAAGAACTACATGACGCTTCTTATTTGTCTGATCAGTTACATAAAAAACTTGAACAGCTTATCTCGCAAGTATGAATGGTTCATCTTTGTATCCTACGCGTTCGAGGTCCATAGTAGTGACGTTGTACTTATCGACCTTTACACCCTATGGGAGTTGGACCCCAACCGCACCGAAATATAGGGATCTTGAAAATTACATAGTCGAACTCTCAAATCTCCTCTACAAACCCCTTGTAAGAGCTTGGGCTAGCGGTACTGGACTGCTTATCACGAAATGCATCTATGAGGACACCTGAGTTCTGGACTGTGCTATCTGTCTTGATCTGTTGTATAAAATGTGTATCCATTAATGTCGTATACTTGCAATGTTATAATTGTAAATTTTGGTCTTTTTGCCAACCATTGTAGCATTTCACTTGATGACCTCCTAGTGAATCGCACCCTTAACCATTCATTGAACGGACGGTTATGCTATCTCGTGATCCAAACCTTCGACTGGCCTGGATTCTCTTGGCATAGCATGTCCTTGTGTTTTTCAATATATGAGGACACTTCAGTCATGTGTTGCAAGACCGTGAAATGGGCTTGAGTGTACGTATCTAGATTGGGACTTATTGCTTTCCTTCTGATGGTCTCGATACACTCTAGCCTCCCCTCATGACGAGACACAGGCACATCTATTGGTTTGATCTGAGCCATGTAATCGATGCAGAACTCAATGATCTCTTTGGTTGCATAACCTTCTATGATTCTGCCATTCGACCGAGATCGATTGCGTACATAGGATTTCAGAATTCCCATATACTTCTCGAACGGGTACATATGATGTAGAAACACGAGGCCGCATATATTTATCTCTTTCAAAAAGTGTATAATGAGATAAACCATGATATCGAAAAATGACGGAGGGAAATACATTTCAAGATGACATAAAGTCGTCACCACCTCGGTCTGCAGAGCATCTAGTCCATCGGGATCAATGACCTTCTGAACAATTGCGCTAAACAAATAACATAGCCTTATGATTGTCACTCGAACCTTATTCAACAAAATACTTTTAATTGCAATAGGAAGCAATTATGTCATTAGTACATGATAATCATGAGACTTTATGCTAATTAATTTTAAATCTTACATAGAAACAAGTTTCTTAATTCTAGTGGAGTAATCGGACGGAACTCTCACACCATGCAAGCACTGACACAATTCAGTTCACACCATGTAAGCACTGACACAGTTCAGTTCTCTCGGACTTTGACAGACTGTAACAAGCTGGGGAAAGGTACATTCGACCTTTATCGGTCTCTATCGGTGCTAACTTGGTTCTGATGTTCATAGCGACCAAGTCACGCTGTGCGTTGACCCCATCCTTTGTTTTGTCATGATGTAATTTTGCATACTCTTTTACAGTAGATGATACAATCATTTGGATATACATGTATTCTTTCTACTTCCATTCTCAATGTACAAAGAACTTTCTTGGCTTGATAGGTGGTTCTCGGTAACACATTTTCGTCTAGAAGGATGTTTGCTAGGAGACCTAACAACGCCATGAAACTCTTGTCAAACCAACCATTGCTTGCCTTCAATTTCAGTAGTTAAAAAACAGATGACAACCTTGTGTATTGTGGCACAAAGATTTCTCTATGTCCTCCATCAAGCCCTTGAATTTACCAAACTCTTTCTCTCACTATAGTTTCCTTCTACATCACGTAGCATCTAATCCAGATTGTCATCATATGACCTATCCTCATCGAAAGCACAATTCACAACCGGCATATCGTTGTCTCCCTCGACACCTTCCTATATAATCTTCTCTTCACCGTGATTGGTCCAACATGTATACCTCTTTTTGAAACCTCATCAAATTAAGTGAGCTTCGATATGCACTGAGTTGGTAAACATCTTCAGATTATCACAATTAATGCATAAACAATACATATATTCCATCCCCTTCTTCAACATATCCTGCTCGGTCGCTCTTCTAAAAGCAGACACATCATTAATATACTCTTCATTTACACGGTTCTCAACGCACATCCAGTTTTGGTCTATCTACACTACACATATAACAAATTAGTGTCAAATTGGATTAGTAATGCTACTATAACTAACCAGCTACGTACTATTCATGAAGCAATATATATCAAACAAGAATTAATATGTTGAAGTAAACTAGGAGTACTGACCCATTCTTAAATTACAGCAAACTACCAACTAAACTAGATTTAAATCTATCTATCATCTCTCTTTATTACAAGGCATATCAATTAGAAACAAATACTAACCTCTAATCACTAAACTAGGACAAATCGATCTACAAGTAGCTAGATTTACAATTGGAATGTTTTCCAAAGCCGGTCGCCCCTTCAATGTAGCGCAATAAAGATAGATCTGTTGAGATCGATCTGACTTGGTATTAATTAATAACACGGCGTATCCCAGATACATCCAACTACAAACTATTTGTAATATATAATTATCACAGACAATTCGTGTTAATAACCGTCTATGTACTATCATAGACGGTTCATGTTAATAAACATCTATAATGTGTGCAAATATCACAGACAGTTCATGTTAATTATCGTCTATGAAATATCATAAACAATTTTTAATACGAACCGTCTGTGATATCTTCAACTATCACAGACAGTTCATGTTAATAACTGTCTGTGAATTATCACAGATGGTTAATATGAACCGTTTGTGATAGTGGCTCATCACAGACGGCAAACGATCACTCCTATAAAACCGTTTGCGATAACAACTACAAGGATGGTTCCCCATGAACCGTCTGTGATGAGACGTCTAGTGTAACTTATTTTGTAGTAGTGTTGGATGAGTGTCGGGTGAGGGTAAGAGACTGATCCAAACCAATGACTATGAATAGTTAGATCGAGATATAATAACGAAACTAGAGAAAATAACTCGATACCACATCTAAGGAAATGTAGATGACCTAATTGCAAAGAACTCAGAGTAGCTATAGGTCAAGTGACACATGCATGCGCAGTACAAATTAAATTATGAATTCATATCTGTCTCCTAGACTAGAGACTTAGAGATTGACTAGGGATTCTTTCTCTTTCTCCAAGGTGGATAGTAGTATTTAGAATACTAAACTATGAAAATTCTTCTTTATCTTAATAACTAATTTTATTATTGAAGAAGAGGTGTAATATGAGATATGGTTATGAAGAGATAAGTCATATCACTACATTTGTTGCTATTAATGCTTGCTAAGTACGTTGTATTCATCGTTCCTTTTAAATTTATTTGTTAGATCTCAGTCTAATCGGGGAATATCTTGAGTGGGACATGGGGTTTACAGGCCCAGAGGATGCCATGTGGGACGATGGTGATTGTATCGAGAACCATGGTGAGATGGACATCATATTTAGCAGTTGGGATGAGTAAACAACCTTTAGTACTTTGTCTCCGAGAGTTAGGGTATATAAATAATTTGTATATTCTTATGTATCTGACTTTTGTACCAAAGATTTTAGCCCTGTATAGTTGGTTGTTGTAATAATACAAAGTCTCTAATTATTGCTCTGTTCTGTATTTCTAGTACAGTTTATTATTTTCTAAGGCGTTGATTTTAGGGAGTAATAATCTGATGAGGGTGTCATATTATAAGGATAATGAGAGCATCTCCATCCGGTTCTTTATCCTGCTCTTCATTGTATATTTAGCTAGTATGACCCAAAAAATGGACTCCAACCCATCTTTTATCCCCCTCTTCAAATTTACCTGCTGGCTTTTTCCTTCCGGAGGCTGGCTATCGAAGGCGAGCGGGCGCTTGCTCGCCATCGCGATTTCGCACGGGCGAATCTCCTTCCCGCGCGGCTTCCCTCCCCCTCCCGCGCCCTCGAATCTCCTTCCCGCGTGGCGCTCTCATCCCCTCCCGCGCCTTCCCTTCGCCTCGCGCGCGGCGTCCTCCCACCTCCCGCGACTTCCCTCCCCCTCCGGCGATGCGTACGCCGCGCCGCGCCGCCCCTCCCACTGGTCCACCGCGCCGCCACCGCCCCTCGCCGGCGCGCGCGCCCTCCCCGCCACCCCTCCCACCGGTCCGCGCGCCATCACCGCCTCGCGGTCCTCCCACTAGTCCGCCGCAACGCCACCGCCGCCGCCCTCCCCGCCGCCTCCCACTAGTCCGCCGTGCCGCCTCCCACCGGTCCGCGCCGCCTCCCCGCCGGCCTCCCCAGCCTCTTCCCACCTCTCCCCACTGGTAATTTCAATGCTTACTGTCAATTCTTTTCGCCTTCAAAGTTCAAAGTTCTTTGCGACTAGTACTGCTCCAATAGAATTTTGCTTATACTGGTCTGTGCCCAGCTGTTCATAATTGTGTAATTTGAATGCTATTGTTGACAGGGGGGTATCAATTTTCAACTGTATGATTGGTATCTTCAGTTCATAAGTAATATCTTCAGTTGGTTTGTTGTACGACAGACCATTGGTATTGCATCCTACATTGAACTGATGTAATCCATTACAGTCAGTTGTATGGCTGTCATCGCTGCCTCTTGCAGTGGCTGCTTCATGCAGATGTACTAGTGTGTCCGATGAGGATACATTATCTTCAGTAATCAGCCCATCTTTAACAAACCCATGAGGCTCTTGGCATTTTACCTTGGACTGAAAACCTAACAAGAACTCACACGTAGACAAAATAAATGAAGTTAACTAGTTAACCAGTATGGGTTCTGTATTTACCAAACACGTACAGATATATTCTAATTATCTTAGTTCTTCCCCCAATTTCCCATAGCAGAATCTTGCTTTAACCTCTAATACGATACTTTGCCTGGTAAAAAACATTCAGTTTTATATCTATGTCTATCAAATTTGTCTAAATTTAACAACTTTGTATTCATGGGATTCAAAATTGGTCACAAGGAAATTATATGAACATGTTTGCTATACAAAGTACTTCTGTACTATATACCTACATTTTTTACAAATGCATTATAACAATTCAGCCAAAGTTGTTCTTGAAAATGGTCAAAGTAAAAATGACATTTTTTTAACCAGAGGGAGCATGTCTTCTTTGCTGTTATGGTAATTTTGAGATAAAGAAGTTGAACCTCTCATTCAGATGTTATAATTAGAAGCAAAATTGTTTAGATTATCATACCTGTTGTCTCTTCATTAGACACTGGATGCTCAATCATTGAGATGTCCGAAGAGGAGACAGATGCAAATGGTGCACTTGAGCTTGATGCAAAGGAAGAAAAATGAGACGAAGATAATGGGAACCGGTGTCCTGGAATCAGTTGTACTGTACCTCTAGTTGCATTTGGCTACAATGAGAAATATGGACATTGGAAGTAATTAGCATGACATTATGATATTTTTTTGGGAAAATGAATCTAGCTGATAAGGAGTGTCCAATTTGAAGTTATAACATGTACACCTTTACGAATTTTCTCTAAGCTATTTAGATATCTAATGAAAATAGATTCTGATGTGTGTTCTGTTGATAGGAAAAAGATATCAATTGTTATGTTGGAATGCATGTGAAATGGTGTCATACTTCAACAGGGCGAAAAGCCGAAAACAAACATAAAGCCAGCGCATTAGCTCTAAAATACTGTTGCTGCAACATAAAACAAACATCACTGAAATTGACATCTTAAATCCGACGTACCACAGATGAAAGTCATCACTGAAACTGGATAACTGTGTATCATAAACTGTCAAGTTTGTTCATACATTTTAACAGCTACAATGTTTGATTGATTACAGGTTTTTTCCATGGAAGGTTATATGCACATCCTGAGGGCAGATAATCTTGATGGCAGCGAAGAAATTTGGGAGGATCCATTTATATGCCCCCCTGAGGAACAAACATGTGCAGTTGCACAAGGTTCTCAGCCTACCAGAGGCAATGATGAATATTCTCAACATACCAAAAGCAGCAAGAAGAGGACTAAGAATTTTACTGCCGACGAAGATGAGAAGCTGATCAGTGCATGGCTAAATGTGGGTCTTGATCCGATTGAAAGCAATAACCAATCGATGTCAAGGTATTGGCAGAGAATGCATGCTGCCTTCCATGAGCACAAGGATTTTGAATCTGACCGTTCAGAGACATCTCTTATGAACCGCTGGTCAATTATCAATGCGAATGTTAGCCGTTTCTGCGGGGTTTATGCTCAGGTAGTGCGCAGGAAGCAAAGTGGATTAACGGAGTAAGATAAGGTATTGTTTGTCCTCCCATCAATTTGGTTGCTTTCTGGTTCTCCAATAATCCTTTCTGTTGGTTGATATTTTCAGATAGATCATGCAAAGGCACTATACAAGAATGGTCACCCAAAGAAGCAATCTTTCGTGATGGACCATTGCTGGAAGAAACTACGTCATGAGCAGAAGTGGATTCAGAGGACAGACAAGTCCCAGAATGAAACAACAAGAGAACAGGCACCAAGTGGTGCTAGTCCCTTGAACTGTAGTCCCGAAGCAATGAACAGGCACCTAATGAAGCAATGACAAGGCCTCCGGTAAGAAGCAAGAGAAGGAGCGACAACGTCGAGGGAAAAGACCTTATGGTGATGGAGAGAACCACTTGAAGGAGGTGATGAGCGATTTCTGGATCAAAAAGGAGACAGAAGATTTGAGGGAGTTGAGGAAGAAGGAGCGCAATGACGAGAGGCTACGGCTTGAACGCGAAAGCTCGAATCGCAGTGGAAGGACGTGGAGATGAAGCAAAGGATTGAAGACGAAAGAATAATAAACATTGATATTAGTACAATGAGTCCAGATCAGCAGCAGTTTTACAAGAGGTTAAAGGATGAGATATTTACTCGTCGGTTTGGCGAACCTCCGCTCGAGGCGATATCGCATCAATCTAGTTGTGGCCATGAATACTTTACAAGTTTTACATGAAGTTAATGCTTGTACAAGTTTGATGGAAACGTTACGATAGCAGCACCTGGCAATATACCTCCAAGGATCTTAAATATGCTTGCTTGATTTAGCTATGCTAGTCTGTTGTAGATATCTGCAATTCCTGCTGTGGTCAAGGATTTTGGAGATTGTTCAATCTGGCAACTTGTTCTAATACTTGCAATTGCAGAGTGTTCTTCTCAATTTTTGTACGTTTTCAATGCACACCACTGGTGGATATTAACAAATCAAACAATCTTCTTTTGGTGCTGGCTGTTAGTGTCATCACAGATTGAGCTGACACTCTTGCCCCATAAGGGAACTTTGCCATTTAACTCTTCAAGTTGATGTTAGATAACTATATTGTGTATCATAGCTCATTTGCTTGTTGTGCCTGCATGGATACTTTTGACCGTTTTTTATCAGTAACTAATTAGTTTTTATGTGTGCTTTCGAATAGATATGGTGATCAAATTGTAGCAATAAAGGTTCTTAACAATGGCAGTACTCCCGAAGAAAAAACAACACTTGAAGCTCGTTTCATTCGAGAAGCCACGGAGTGCGAGGAGGACCTCAGGGTGGAGCACGTCTGCCTCTGCGTCGTACGAACTATGAACAGTGCTTCTTTCGTATGTACATGAGTACAATATCTTTTTCGTGGATAGGAATACAAGGTTGAGGAGGAGCAAACTACTAGTAACTTCTTTGCACAAATGTTCTCTGTGTTTTGCTTGCTATATTTGTTCTGACGGCATATATCAGCTTCACTAATTAATCGTAGCAAAGAGTGCCTCGCATTTAGTCAAACGAGGGCATGAATATCAAGTCAAATTGCTAGCTCCTTGCTGGGCCACCAAAGACAATTGACCCGAAAAAATTCAGCCCGCAAATTTAAACCATATTAAAGTAGCCCATTCAGATGTTTAAACAATTTAAAGAGGGAGAATAGCTAGGCCATTGGAATGCTAACTTAAATAGAGAGCTGCAAATAATAGCTAGCATCTTCATCCTAGGAAATAGAGAGCGAGAAATGACTAATGGGATGGAGATGCTCTGACACGGGGATAATACCACCGGACGTCGCAGCTGAGCACGTAACAAACGAACGAACAAGCAGTAGCGACCGCGACGCGACGCGACCACACCTCCGCGGTTTCACCTCTTCTTCCAGCGCTCCGATCTAATCCGTTACTGCATGCGTTGACGCTACCTGCTACTTCTAGACTTCTACTCCGTAACTTGCCGGCTTGCCGCCGTGCGAGCGCGCTCGGCACCTGTCATGTAACCCCTCGGTCCTCGCGAAAGCCAGTTGATTGACTGACCCCGGCCGCCGCCATGCACGCCCGCGTCGAGATCGCTGACGCCCGGTTCGCCGCCGACGGATGCGACGATTCCAGCAGCGGAGGCAGCAGCCCGGCCTCCCTCTCCGGCCCGTCCGACAGCGACGGCTCTAGCAGCACCGAGGAGTACTACTGCCCCGACGCGCGCGAGTTCCGGCGCCATGTCTCTCTTCCCTCCTCTTCTGCGCACGTCAGCGTCGACCCAAGTAGCCTCCGCTCGATCTCTCCGTTCTCCTCCTGCGTCCTCGCCGACATCGACAAGCACATGCAGCGGATGGTCCTCCTCCTCTCGGCCTTCTCCTCTCCCTCCGGCGCGGCTCGCGCTGACGCGCTGTCTCACTGGTTCGCCGGCTTTGACGTCGGCTGGATACTGGACATGGACACGAGTGACAACTGTGGGAGCCTCCCGTGGCGGGAAGTCGGAAGGAGGGTCAGGGTGTGGGCGCAGGCGCTGAGCACCATGGACCGCGTCTTCCGCCGCCGGCACCGGGAGGCCCGTAACCCGATCAACGACGCCGCGGCCACGCAGCTGGCGGCGCTGGGGGAGCTAGCGGCCGAGAGCGCCGGCGCGATGCTGAAGCTGGCCGGCGCCGTGGCCGCGCTAGAGAGCTCTCCGTCGAAGCTGCTCGCGGCGCTCGACTTGTACGTGCCGGTCTCGGAGGCGTACCCCGGCCTCGCGAGGATGTTCTCCTGGGGCCCCTCCCACCCCGTCTCGGCCGCGTCCGACGCCGCGCTCGCCGGCCTTGTGGACGCGTCCCGTCGCTGCGTGCGCGACCTCAGCGCGTTCATACGCGAGCACTACCCGTGGCAGATGCCGCAGGGCGGCGAGGTGCACCCGTGCGTCGGGTTCTGGATGGGCTACTTCCGCTGCATGCTGCGCAACCGCGTCTCCCTCTACTTCGTCCTCGCCGGCGGCGGAGGCGACGAGCCAACAACGCCGTTCGCGCCCGGCGAGGGTGGCCTGGTGGCGGAGCTGATCTCGTGCCTGGAGGCCGTGCTCGAGGAGAAGTCCGGCACGCTGGCGTTCCCGGGGCTGAAGCAGGTGTTCATGCTGAACAACACGTGCGCCATCGTGCGCCGCGCTGTGCGCTCCGACCTCAAGCTGTTCCTACCGCCCGGCTGGGTCCGCGCCCGCGAGGAGCGCTTAGAGGGTTACGTCAAAGGCTACGTGGATGCTTCCTGGGCGCCCGTCGTGTCGCGCTTGGACGGCGGCGGCGGGAAGCCTGCCGCCGTTAACGTTCTCCGGCGACGGAACCCGCTGAGCGCGTTCTACTCGGCGTTGGAGAACGCCTGCAGCATGCAGAGAGGATGGAAGGTGCCCAACCCGGTGCTCCGACGCGTCCTCCGGAGAACCGTGTCGGAGAACGTCATGCCGGCGTATCGCCGGTATCTGGAGAATTGTCCAAAGGCTGAGGTGCCCGCCGGGCGCACTGCGGAGGAGCTGGAGCATCAGCTGTCGGAGTTGTTCGAAGGATAGAAAGATGAAATCTTTCATTACAGTTGTGTAGATGGAGGTCACATACTAACTAGGGTCTGTTTGATGGAACTTCAGATTCTGCTGAAATCGGAATTTGCTCTTGATTCTCTAAGAATCAGATCCTAAAAGAATCAGGAGCGAAACCCTAAAATGGTGGATTGGCGGGGGAAAATTTCAATGTGCCCCTGGTTTTAGCAATAGTGCTGTATGCAGTTGTTAGCGTTGTGTGTTCGCAAATGATGCATCATCAACTATTGAGAAGGTGGTTACTGCCTTGAAAACCATACTAGTAAATGATAGAAAAGAAAAAAGAGTAAACCATACTACTTAGATGGAAGCATAACGGAGGATGTCATCCAAAAAATTGCATGAACAAAGTTTCTCAACTAGAATATTTGGAATCAACGAATCCGCTTAAGGTTATAGAGAATGTATATCCCCTTGCTTGTATCAGCGTTCGAATTTTGCAGTCTGACCTACGCTTTGAGCCATTTCACGCTTTCGCTGGTGTGAGAAACTCTGCCATTTCACGATTTCCCTGCATGTCAACAACTTTGCAAAATAATGGGTCTCCAACCATTAATTCATATCGGCGTATATGTAGGTCACCCAGACTAGATCGGTAGTCTGGAGGTAGAATTAAAATTTCTGAGTTCAAAACCGTAGGTCACTACATGTGAGATTATCTCCTAAGTTCATAAATTTATAGACGACGAAGTCATATACCAGTTTAGGGTTGCCGACCAGTTATTATTGCATTCCAAACTCTTCTAGACAAATAATGCTAAACCAAGCAATTTATGAAGCAGGATATGGTGCATTAGGGAAAATGCAGCACTTAGGATTACTTTGTTCCAACAAAATTTAGCTTGAGGCAATGTTGCAAGCAAATTTTCCATTTATCTCTGTTTTGTGATATTAATCACAAGGCAAGTAAACTGGAAAAACTGAACCAAATTCTCCATGCTGGTAGGTTACCATAAACTTTGCTCATGCGCATCATCAATGCGTTCAAGTACAGACGTATGTGTTTGCATGATGCTTACCTAGTCAGGTTGGTAGCCATCATCAATCGGTTCATGAAGTACAAAAAAAATGATCATCAACAACAAGCACAAGTGAATCATCTAGCATGAAAACAAGGCCAAGAGCAAGCAGTAACATATCTGACTGATCTAATTTCTTTCAGTGTTCATGAACTGCAAACACAAGAACCATCTGGCATCAAATAGAAGCACAAACACATGTACAGATTCATTTCAAATCTAGGCACCAAAAATATTTTACACCAACTATGAGCCATTCCAGACCTAAGCACCAACTATGAATCATTCTAGTTTAGGCACCAAAATGAATCATTCTAGTCAAGCATCGACGGGAGCTCCAGATCAATTAACCAAAATAAACAAATACCAAGGGCGGGCCGCGGGCTCCAGATCAATTAACCAAAACAAACAAACTGTTTCATCTTTGATGTCGGAGAAGGGAGGCAATGACAATGTGATAAGAACTATTGGGATATGGGGTCAGTTGGCAGTGGAACAGAGCTACCTCCAGCAGCTAGACATGGGCAGAATTATCGAGCGCGACCAGAGACAACAAGGCTTTTACCCAATAAAATCAAAACATATGAAATGATCAAGATACAGCTCTATATTCTGATGGTCTGGGGCACGGATACAAATCTTGAAACCGAAAAAAAAACATGCCCGGCGGCCGGTAATGGTAACCGGAAAACCGGCCAAAAAACCGGTTAAACTTCGAAAAACAAAATTTTTTTTTGGATGTTTTGAAACCGGTAACCGGAAAAACCATCTGGTAATCGGAAAAACCGGCTGGTAACCGGAAAACCCTGAAAAATGGTCAAAATTCAAAAACAACATTTGAATTTGGCCGATTTTTTCGGTTACTGGTTGTCTGATAACCGCCAAGTTTTCGAACCCGGTCTGGGTGATACACGGTTCAGTACAATGCCCCATGAGCTGTGGATGTGTCATAAGAGGCTGACAAGTCATCGCAATGCTTAACATACAGCTAGCGTGTGATAAGATGCTGGTCAAGTACTAATCGTGCAATGGTGTTCGAATCCAGATGCACCGTCGTGCCCCAAAGCCACGTTGAACCTGACCACCACCTAGGTGCACTATCAAGAACCGACTGCTGATTTCAAAGAACCTGTGAGGGTTTTCCGTCTGTGCCGGTTTGACATCATCATAAGGACCTCCCGTGAATCCAGGGCACCCACGAAGCAATGGAAGCGAACTAGCGAAGCCATCCTGATCCCCCAACAAGAGCAGCAAACCAAACGAAGAACACCACGATTGGCTACCTGGCTAGGTACCAGTAAGCCGGAGCCCGGAGCCGAGCCCAAACAAGAGGGCGATGCAGAGCGCGCGCAGAAGAGAGGACACGGAGAAGCAAAACGCACGCACGCACCTGCCTCAGGAGGCAGGCCTGCTCGTCGGGCGGCCGCGCGCCGCCGGCGACGCTGAGGAAGGAGGCGCCGCCCGGCCCAGCGCAGCCTCTGTGCCGCCGCGCCGCGGCCGGAGCTGCGGCTCGCCAAGGCTGAAGGCCGCGTAGAGCGCGACGCAGAGCGCGGCCACCGTGCGACGCCACGGCAGCCTCCGCTGGTCTGCCGCTTCTTCCATGGCGGGCTATCAGCCAACCACCAATGCGGCCCTCGCTCTGGTGGCTTGTTGCGTTGCAGTGGACGGAAACTGCTGTGAATATCACTCTCTTAACATCACAGACGAGAACGAAGGGAACAACAAACGATGTTTCATTAAAAAAACAATCTCTTTTGGATCGTGGGGGGCGGGCCCTCCGACCCAGGTGACAGAAAGGTACCGGAACCAAGCAAGTTTCCTGACTAATCGACGTTGATTTGCTTGACGGGCTCCTTCGGTCTTCTTCCCTGATAGCACTGTCAGTGTCATCTCAATTCTCAACAGTAAACATTATCACATCACCTGCTCATCAGCGAACACACTTTAGTACATTACCCAGTCATCACCGAATGGGTGGAATGCAACACAAGATGAAGGTGCGCACCCTGATCTCCAATCGGGCTATAACCTGACGAGCACCATTACACCACAAAGCAACAGAGGTAACTTTCCAAAAATGATGTGAACATACAGGACTGAAGCAAGTAAAACATGACAACTTGGTATGACGGTTTGGCGGTAATCATTAGGAGTAACAGGTGACGTTTGCGGATGCCTAGCTTAGAGTTACAAATTACAACATGGTAAATTCGGTCACCTGTTTAGCAACTAAATTAAAGGGGGTTCCTTGTCGTTTTGATTCCTCGCTCCTACACATCAATCATCGATTTCCATTTTGTCCTCCGACTTGACAGCCGAAGGTCCCTCGTTCGCTGCCTCGGTGGCTGAATCTTGTGGAGGCGTAGCTTCTTTGGAGCTTGCATCTGCCACTTCCTCTTTGGCAGTAGTAGTAACATCATCTTGGGCTCTCAAGATCCGATCAACGTCCTCGCACACGGTTTCAAACTGATGGAGGCTATTGGCTAAACTAGAAGAAGCTGCCTGGTCGCCAAAGAACAGATTGAGTGCAGTAACACCACTGTCTTCAAGCACACTGCACATCTGCAGGCAGACATAGACAGTGGTCAATCAAGGAAAATAACAACACGTTAGCTCATGAAAACTTGTTTCATTAGGGACCTTGTTGTAAAGATGGGGAACTAGTGACTGCTCAGTTGTGCCATCCGAAGCCACTTCTTTGGCAGCTGGAAAGAGGGCCCAGTTATCAAAATAAGCAATGACCATAACTCATGGAATATATGATACAAAAAATGTTGGATTTGCAAAGAAAAAGCTTTATATTTGATCTATAATGATAAAAAGCACCTTGTTATACAGCCTCTATTTTAGTATTACAACTATACCTGTAACCTGTAAGCTACCGTCTTGAGTTCCACTTCCACATAACCATCACAATAACTTGTTTTGGGGTTTACTCAGTAAGTGTACATCATGTGCGCAAGTTTAGTTAAGTTCCAGTTACTTACATGCACATTACTTGAAACTTATTTTATGTGCAACTTTCAAACATGCTTTACCGTTCAATGGTAACAGCATGATGCACATGACCTATTGATTGACATGCTATACCACCTGTAATGTAAGAAAAACTGAAAAGGGATCCGTAGCTTACCAAATGGTAAATGGTACGTGGTATTGTATATAGATTATAGACTAGGCTGCTAGTCCTTCCTATGAATAAGTGTTATGACTTTTACGAAATGTGCATGAAGACAACAGCTGAAATGGGAACACCCTTACCCTGAAGTGGGTACCAAAGTTGAGTTGCCACAAATTTAGCGAGGACAGAATTATAAGATTAAGAACTAGCAAAAGCACTGAATAGTCAAACACTAATTGAACATACCCATGGTCAGGGATACAAATCTCGGAACCGGTGAAAAACCCGCCAGGCGGCCGGTAACCGAAAAAAAGGGATGAACTTCGAATATTGAAATTTGAATTTGGGTTGGTTCAAAACAGTAACCGGAACGGTTACTGCGCAAAAACTGGAAAAACCGGTAGAAAAACCGCTACCAAAACCGGGAAAAGCCAGAGAAAATCGGTTATGGGTAATTAGCAATTGGAATAATACAAATATTAATTAAAAGTGTTTAATAAAATAACAAACCTAATACATAAGGATGTACTGCTTATGCTGCCCAAGGTCCTTTCTAAGATTCCGATTAACATGTACTAGATAGGCTAGTTTGTCTAAAAAAATATTGGGACTTAGGAGTACAATAATTAAAGCATATTTAACTCATACAATACGTAATCTAGCACAAAAAAGATTTAAACCAACCTAGAAAGTGCATTATAAAGTCATAAATTTTAATTTGAAAATTTCGGGCGGTTTTTTCTCCCGATTCCCACTGGTTTTTCCGGTAACCGCCAGTTACTGGCCAATAACCATCGGTTTTTTCCCTACCCATGGTATTCAATGTTAACAGAATTCAACAATATTGGCATCCGAATTATTAAAGGAAGGTTGCTGAGCATAATTCAACAAGATTTGCACCCTGATCACAAAAGTGTCATTTCGGACATTGACAGTCTCTAAAACACAACTTTCACCACTAATTTCTATTGTAATATATTTACAAAACATAGTAAAATTATAATACTATGAAAGTACATTTCGAGACAACTACATGTCATTTTCATCTGTTCAATCTCAATATTCATGGATATACTGATAGCCAAAATTTGAAAGTTTTTACTCCATGCATCCCAAAAATTACACTCTTTTGTGATTGGAGGGAATATCACTTTAGCATGCTCAAAACAAAACTTTTAAGCAGGGTTTGCAAAACTGGAACCGCCCGTAAAACCACAACCAATGTGGTTCCAGTTTTCTAGGAAGTCTCTGGGAAGAAACGGACAGAACTTTTTTTTTACTAAATTTTGAATTCGAGTTTTTTGTTTCTCAAGATTTGATGTTTAGCAATAATATACATATCCAGTTCATAGGTTTTCCAAACACTGCTTTCAAGTACTCCATTTGTTCAAAAGATTGGCAAATATGCTCTCTCCTTGTACACTTTTAGACTACTATATCTGTACCAGCACATTGCCTATACCAGTAGGATCCCAAGCTAGTCCAAGAATAAAGACCTTAAGATTCTTTTCATTCTGTCACATAGCAGCTGCTACCAGACAGGTAGTCAGCCAGCGCCCAATCGGTAATGGAGCCTCCTATCCCTGCTATAATACTAGTAATGGAAACCCTTCACTGTGGAACATTTTTCACTAGCTAAATGTACTGGCTCCATCACAAAACAAAAATATGATAAATATTCTTCTAAAATTGCGTTGTTGCCCCTCCAGCAATCAAATTAATTTAAAATTTCAACAATGTCACATTTATAGGGACAATAAAGTACATAAAAACCTTAGAATACACATGATTAAAAAGAAGGCATGTCCACACACACAAACATGTACGTTTCTGTGCACAGATAAAAAGATTGGAAAATATAGAGAAAGAGATCACTTACAAATAGGTTCAAGCATGGGCAGCTCTATCAACATTTCACTGATATCTGGAACGACTGGGCTATGTCTCCCAGGAACTTCTTGTTCAGTAAGATCATCAGGAACAGGGGTTTTTGTTTTTATCTGTAAAACAACAAAAGATGCCTTTAAAACTGTTGCACAATGAAGATACTACAAAATAGTCTTAAGAGTATGCACTCATGAGAGCTTGGGTGCATGTCTGTTTAGGAAGAGGCCACATGCCATACCACAGCATATTCCAGATTCAAGCATCTCTCCAGAAGATGGTATCTCTTTCTTATGAACTCAACAATCCTTCTCTGGATCTCCCTGTAATGGGACAAGCTCGTTGGGTTCGCCTGACCTTCCTGTGTGCTTTCCAAATTTCCCTGGAAAAAGAGTAGAAAGAGAAAAATGTAATGGCTCACAAGTCACAACCTTCAGAATTTTGACCAAAAAAATAGTGTGCACACTAACATTTGCCTCATTATTTGACTGAGCACCAATCAATTCAGTAGCAGCAGGAAGACCCAGCTCTCGTCGTGCAGCCTCAAAAAGCCCGTTATCTCTGTCATCTGATATATATTGCCACCTTGCATACCCATGCCTAATTAAGGGAAAACAGATGTCAATACCTTTGATGGTAAATTTGAGCACTAATTATATTACAATGTAAAAATAGAAACAAAAAATCAGGTAAAGAATGCATTTGTCGTGAGGAAAACAGATGCAAAGCAGTATTCACATATACAAAAGCAATTGGTGAGATTAAAGGCACCTCCTTCACTCTGAGGGTCATAAATTCCTACTTTAATCTTTAAACAGAAAAAAGATAAATTCATATAAGATTTCTATGTAATTGAGATAATAGGAGGATTGATGAAACTCGGATTCATGCCCAAAAGAGGATGCTCCATCTGCACTCAAAAAATCTTCGGCGTTCATTAAATGGCCCACAAATAATTATAGTGGTGAGGGGATTACTCACCAAATGGAGTCAAAACAGAATAATTAATGCTAGCACACAATCGTTGAGCTCATCTGATTTCCCTCCAATACATGTGTTCGCTTCAAGGTTAGAAACATTGGTACTAGAGGCTTTCCCACCCGGGCACCGGTAACGATAACCGGCCGGTTACCAGAAAAAACAGTGAAAAACTAGGCAAATTTACAATTCAAATTTCGAATTTTGGGTGGTTTGCTGGCCGGTAACCGGAAAAACCGGTGGAATAGAACAAGTTCCACTAGTCTTTCCTCTTTCCTTTGATACGTTTGTGCAGTCCAATATAAACCCTACTACAGTCTAGAATTTAGAGCGACAGGAGCTAAATAAATTAACAGTACACTTGTTTTTTATTCATTCAAATTTAAGATACCATATACTAATCGCTTTGGTTAAACATAGCATTCCTCACGACGTAATAAACCAAGCAGGCAAAAGGAAAAACTACCACAAATGAAAGGAAAAAAACATAGAGGCACCATGTTAATCAGCATGGTACTAGATAGAGTTGCGGGTTTGAGCATTTGCTCCCACATACTTAAATTTCTTTGGGTTTGCGCATTTGCTCCCACGCAAGGTTCCAAAACTTGGAACCGGAGAAATCCCGGCCAGCGGCCCGAAACGGTAACCGGCCGGTTATCGGAAAAACCGGCAAAAAACCGGTCACAATTTGAAAATCAAAACTTGAATTTTGGGATGTTTTGAAACCGGTAACCGGAAAAACCGGAAAAATGCCAAAATTCGAAAATCAAAAATTGATACCGGCCGGTTTTTTCGGTTACCGGTCTCCACCAGTAGAAACGGTGACTTGAGACCAAGGATCGAAAAACCGGAACCGGGGCAAATCCCGCCACGCGGTACGAGAATCGGCCGATTCTGCCCGAGAATCGGAAATCCGGATAAAAACCGGATAAAATTTGCCATTTGAATTTTTGGGCGGGCGGAGGAGACCGTGAATCGGCCTTCACGAAAAACGGTGAAAAAACCGGAAAAACCGGTGGAATTAAGACCCAAAAGATGTAAGTCAAAGCTATTTAGCTCTCTTCTCCATTATAACCATTTAGACCCAAAAGATGTAATTCCTGTTAGGTAAAAGAATAAGAAGAAATGAAAAAATGAACAAACATGCAGAATACTAAGGGACTGCATGCAGAATTAAAGTGGCATGCGCATAGAGGTGGCAATGGGTACCCGAAACCCGAGTACCCGATGGGTTTTACCCGATAAGGAGGTGGGTATGAAAAGATATTTTCACCCGCGGGTATACTGATGGGCAAATATCTCTACCCATCGGGTAGAGCGGGTGCGGGTACGGCTGTATATTACCCGTACCCGCATACCCGTGGGTAAAATATACCCGCATACCTTATGTGCTTCATGGAATCATGGTGGTGAATTTACACATTACTAAGAGAATTTTGTACCATATTAATCATTTGGCATCAACATTAAGAAAAAGAACTCAACAAATAAGTAGCCGATACTTTGGAATAAGCTAAATAGAAAGAGGAAAATTTTAGTTCCAAATTGCACAAGATGATACTTCAGCAAATTAATCGGGTATGGGTTACCCGTCGGGTATAAATACCCACGCGGGTGCGGGTACGGGTAAGTTTCTATACCCGTGTGCGGGTACGGGTATCGTAGCGGGTAGAGTTATATCTGTCGGGTGCGGGTATGGGGTGGCTATACCCAGCGGGTATGTACCCGTTGCCACCTCTACATGCGCAGCACTTAAGAGGCATGCGGAATACTAAAAGATACAGCAGAATACTAAGAGGCATGCGCATGCAATGCATGCAGGAGACTGCATGCAGAATTAAAGTGGCATGCGCAGTACTTAAGAGGCATGCAGAATACTAAAAGATACAGCAGAATACTAAGAGGCATGCGCATGCAGAGACTGCATGCAGAATTAAAGTGGCATGCGCAGCACTTAAGAGGCATGCGGAATACTAAAAGATACAGCAGAATACTAAAAGGCATGCGCATGCAATGCATGCAGGAGACTGCACACAGGATTAAAGCTAACAGATGCTGCACACAGGAGACTACACACAGGAGATGCGCATGCAATTTTTTGAAATTTGAATCTCGGTCGGTTTTCCATCCGGTCCACCGCCGGATTTCCGAATCGCGGCGATTCTGCCGTAATCGCAGTAATCCGATCCCTGCTTGAGACCTTGGCTGGGTCAATGGCCGGGCCGGATCCGATAACACTGAAGCAAAGTTTAACCTTCAATTGTTAAAAGAATTAGTCTAGATGCAAAACTTGTTCTGGCCACTTGGCAGTTACATGAAACAAATGGATAATTTAACAATGGTTATTGTTGCAAACTGAACATATCAAATAGATGCATACTTTATTAATGCTTTCAGTAACAGTAGATCATGTTCCCCTTTCCATAATTTTCCACCAGATAAGCTGGGAAATTCATATAGCAAGTAGTTGGGAAAAAGTTTTGTAATTTTTCCTTGTTCCATAGCAGCGACCTGGAACCACAAAAAACAGAACAATGTTAAACAATAGAAAGATTATCATATTGATAGTAGAACCATATATATCAGTAATATTATCGTATAAAATTCTATAAGTACTAGGGATCAATGAAATCATACAACCAATTGGCTTCCAAATTTTTATTAAGAACAGTCCCACTTCAAAAATACATACAAGGTAAAATACAAAAATTCAATTCAACATAGATTGCAGTATTGCCTGTACCTAAGAACAGGTTTTGGAAACCAGAAGTGGACCCAAAACCAGAGGGGAGTTGTTCTGGTTTCTCAGCTGAAACTGGAATAAAAGGGTTCTTTTTTCTCTTCTTTTGAATTTTTTGAAATTTCAATTTTGCAGATTTGAAGTTTGGCATATAAACTAGATGTGATTATAAGCCTTTTGGTGTGGACTGTGGAAGATGAATTTAAATGAGGGGTTTAGGGGGATGAACCGGATGAACCAAAACCAGGGTACCAAAAACCAGGCCTGGCCAGTTTGACCGGTTATGGTGAAACCAGCTGATTTACAGCGGTTTTTGAAACCCTGCAAAAACCGTAGCAGAACCACATTTGTACTCAACCAATCATAATTCACAACTAATGAGCTTGGGCGCTGAGCAGTCATCAATTTTTTTTATGGTTAGATGCCAATATCAACTGTCACATATTAAAAATATATAATATAGTTAATGGTTATAAATTAAAAACTAATATTAAGACCTAAGTCTAAACAACGTAAACAACAGTGTCAACATATAAGGAAGCAGTACTATATTTGACATTGCCAATGAGTAGAGGGCATAAATATTTTAAACTCAACAGTTCCTATTATGTATATATTGATGCAATACCTAAAATTATGCTATGTCCTGCTGTTTCCAAACAAATGTGCATCAGAGAACAGTTGGCTTAATGAGACTTATTAAACACAAAAACACACTTCATGTTTCAGCTACCATAATTTTGCAGGTTATTTTTTCCCGTGACATCTTTCAGTAATGTAACACTACACATACTCTCAAAATAGTCAAAGTTTGGAAGTTAAACTGGAACAATAGAAGCGTGTGCCATCAAGTAGAGCTGAGCACATGGTGGAGAATATAGTAAACATGTACCTTCTCCTCCACAAGTGATATGTTGGCTAGCCTGACCAATGTGTCATCTGTACGCATTTCCTTTGGCACACCATCTACATTCATGCATATGGGGATTAAAAATGTAGAACAAATAGAAATGAGACTAAATAAAAATAGCACTAAGCTGCATTTACCTGCAAATTCTTTTGAATCATTCATATCCTCAACGAGATGGACCATGACAAGTTCAGCATATCTGCAAGAACCATGATGAATAGGCCCATGTTCTAGAAATAATTAAATGTAAAAAGAGAAAACAAAAGAGGGAGGAAAAGTGGGCTAGCAAACTACCATCCAGCTTATAGTATTTAAAAATGGTACACTAAAACTAGAGATTCCCAGTTCTATTTTGTTTGTTTTGTGCCATGGTGTGCTAGGTACCTATGCCTACAATTAATCTATGTTTATCGAAGTTTTTGTGACAGAGCTTGCAGAGGGTGGAACATGAAATTCGGACTCCCAAACATAGAAAAAGGTAACCATCAATTGCACTGTTGTAGGTCCATTCCATAGAAACATTGGACCAAACAAACATTAGATAATTCCCTCATATTGATATGCTTAAATGTGTCTCTTTGCGAACGAGCTTCTATCGTAGTGGTAGAACGCTCTAGTAGCACCCCCAGGTCCTGGGTTCGACTCAGGCTGGGGGCAAAAAAATCCCCTCGCTTGCCCCATAAGCCAAAGCACAGGCCGAAAGGCTCGCCCAGTCGCTGGTCGTTAGGGTCAGGGCCCAGGTCGTGCAGGCCGAGCGTTAAGCTCCCCTAGGCGCTCTCACACGGGCTGATGCCGCTGTGTCAGGGTGGGGCAAGGGTTCGGGGATTTTCTCGATCTGTGAGAGGATCTTTCTTCTTAAGCTAATGCCGGGGGGTGTCTTGTACCCCTGCAGGTCGAGTTTTTTTTTTAAATGTGTCTCTTTGACCTTGAGGATGTTTTATTTCTAGCTTACCTCAACTTGTTTAAGACAAAAGGCTTTGTTGTTGTTGATGTTGATATGCTCAAATGTCAAAAAAAAACTGTTAAAATTATTTATATTTTCTAGTACCAGCATTATTACAAGCAGAACCAACACAGCTTTACGTAATGCTCCTGAATCCTAACACTAAATGTAAGCGGAATAAGTCCACAACATGCACGATGGCCTTGAAGTGAATAGCACATATACTTGAGCTTCAGCCAGTCATAGAAATTAATGTTTCAAGACTTCAGTTGGTTTGTCCCATGATTTTGTAATCATGCAGACAGCCAAAGAGAAATCCAGAAGCAGTAAGTTAATATACCAAATGGCAGAGGACATTTTTTACAGCTTTCATACTAGCTTAATTTATCTCACTGAATCCTATTTAACTACTATAAAAGGGCATTTATATAATAGAAATTTGGTCCAGCTTATGCCAGCAAGAGTCCTCATTAGATTTTTGGTACCTTAATCAATATATCTAGGATTAAATAACATGGAGAGATCGTTAGGCATACCTCTGAATTTCCTCAACACTTTTCCCCTTCAATCGAGGAAGATACTCTTTCCAATCATAGTTCTGAAAACCATACCTGCAAAGTTGAGTGGGGAATTACTGACGATAAAAGACAACATGCCACACATTCATGTTTGCCTACTGCAGAGAATGGAACATATAACAATGTTCTCAGGGCATGACCAAGGATGCTCAATCCAGACAAAAAAAATACTTATTTGGGGAACAAAGATAACTGTTAGAACACACAAGCAAATAATGAGAAAAGCGTGTCAATGCCAATTAACTATACTAGTAGCAATAAAAGAAGACTTTCCAATACCATTGTAAAAATAAGAACCCTATAAATGAAAAGATATACACAAGAGATACAATAAAGTCAGAAGATTACTACGTATGCTCTTCTCTATCAGTCTATCTAAACAAAATTCTCACATTTATGCAGATATGAGGTAAAGTGGCAAGTTCTCTTTAAAATAAAGGACAGCAAATTTTAAGTAGATATATCTTCCAACTAACCTCATGAGTGTCTGCAGGAATTGTGTTCGTTGAATTTGGTTGAATCCATAAACTCTTAAAGTGCGTCCTTCACCCTCCATCAAAGGAAGTGAATCAACATTACCTAGTGAAGATGTATTGGTAAGGTGAATAAAATGCATAATATTCATCATGTAGTAACAACACATGTTACATGTTAACACAGAATGTACTCTATAAATTTATTACGTGATTTTTTCTTAGAATGTTGCCCCCTCCTCCCTGAAATATTTCCTGGTAAAGTTGTGTCATTATCCGACACATCATCATCATAGGAGTAATCCTCGTCTTCAGAACTTAACTCATGCAGGCCAGTAACGTCATCCTCATCAGCAGCAGCCATCTACACATGATGCAGGAACAGAAACAAGGCTCATTAGTCTTTTTCAATAGTGAAAAATGCATATGCTCACTCTAAAAGTTTGAACCGATCTTGTTGTGGTCGGTGTTGGGTGGGTACAGGTCCAAGGACCGGGGGTAGAGCACTCGCTCTTGAACGGCCAGCCATACTGCCGTCAAAACTTTAAGGCTTAGTTGAAGAAGGGGAGAGACTAAAAACTTTGTTTATTCATTGTTTGATGATAATAGGTACAGTGTTGTATCTTTTATTGGAATGGCTAAATTTGACCCCTAAAAAACATCTCTATATTAAGGAAACTAATATCTAATAATAGAAAACTTACCCCCAATATATGAAGTAAATCTAAAAGGAAATTAATCCAAATAATAAGAAAACTAATTATTATATCCCTAATCCGCGATATGCTGCAAATGCTATCAAACTATCCAAATTGATAGCATTGCCACAACACCGTACGGTACCGTTCATGTGCGCTATGTTAGACAGAGGGTACGGCAGCCCCTCATTGGGCCTGCTCGTCTATAATTGGGCCTAGTGCCTATATGGCTAGGATAGATAGATTGATCTATATTAGGCAAGGATCTCCGCTGATTGGTTCTATTTCTATAAACCCTAGGCCATCCTTGCCTATATATATGTAACACCATATCTCTCATAATCAATCTACTATTTCCCTTTGCCTAAACCTACATGGTATCAGACGCCCGAAGGATTTCTTCCGCTCTTCTTCCACGCCTAGGCGCACCTGCGCCATCTCCTCCTCTCGATTGCCATCATGCCGCCACCGCTCCCGCCTCTCCTCTCGAAGCGAAGCGCGCGCGCCGCCGCTGAAGCGCGAGACCGCATGCGGCCGCTGAGCGCGAGCGCGACGGCCGCTGAGCGCGCGCGCGATCGCTGAGCGCGAGCGCGCGAGGCCGAGCGCGCCGCCGCCGACCGCGCGCGCGCGCCGCCTCCTCGTGCGCGTGCCGCTGCCCTTGAGCGCCGCCACCGCGAACGGGAAGCGAGGCCGCCATCGCGGGCGGCGCGCGGCCGAGGAGCGCGCGCGCGCTTCCAGACGCCGCGGCCGCTGCTGCGGCCGAGGCCGAGGCCTCGCGCGCACCACCGTGTGACGCAGCGCACCCTCCGCCTCCACGACGCCCGCTTCTCCATGAAGCCGCCGTCCTCGCCAACCTTCACTCGCAGCCGTCGGCGTCGAACATCCGCACTCGTGCCGATCGTCCTCGAGCTCTCCTCCACCAAGACACGGTGGCGCGAGCTGTTCCTCCTCGCCTGGGAAGTTCGCCTCGAAAACCATGTTCTTCAAGACGACCCGACCCGCCTTCCCGGATCGGGCGCGCATGGATGCGTGGTCAAGTCTTGGTCATCGGCGCCATCTCCCGAGCCGTCCAACATGGTGCCTCGTTCCGCTCCTCCGCACGCCGGTGTGGTGGCCGTGGAGTCCCGGGCTTTACGGGAACGTGGAGACGCGCGCCCACTCGACGCCGAGTTTCGGACTTTCGCCCGAGGGACCTCTCCGTCACCGACTCATCGCCGGCGCCTCAAGGGCATGGCGGGCGCCCTCGAAGACCTCGGCGAGCACGTTCCGACCGCACTCGTCCTCACCCCGATTCGCGGCCTCAGCGAAGTTCGCCTCCATCGGTCTCCACTCCGGCGCGCGGCCGTCCCTTCCCACGTTCTCGAAGCTCGGGCGATCTGCGCTAGAGGAATCGAACCAGCGCATCGCTCGGCGCGCCATCCATCGCTCGTGGTGCCGGCGCGCGCGTGCTCGCCGGTGCCTTCGCGCGTCAAACAATCGCCTCCATCACCTCGATTCCGCCGATTCGGGCGCGCTCGCCCGATATAAGCGGGGCAAGCGTGGCGGCAAGCGGGTGGGCGGCCAGTGCTGCGCCTCGGCGTGACAGCGCCAGGCGGCGTGCCACAGCCTCCTACCTCCACCCATGGGCAGGTTCCATACAGATGTATGGACCCCGTCCTCCCTTGGCACCCATCCCCACCGGACCGCCCAGAGGCTACGCCAGCGCACTTCCAGCGAGCCCTCCGCACGCTCTCTGGGTGGGCGCACGTAACGCTGGCACCGTCTCCACCACCAGGGTTCAATCCTTGGGCTGCCCCAGGGTGGAACCACACACCTCTCCTCCCCGGTACCCTATTCCATCTTCAATTGTTGTCGGTAATGGTTCGCTTCTTCCTGTTACCTCCACTGGCGCAACTACCCTCCCGGGTCACCTTCATCTTAATAATGTTCTTGTCTCTCCAAAACTTATTAAGAATCTTATTTCCGTTCGCCAGTTCACATCTGACAACAATTGCTCTGTGGAATTTGACCCTTCTGGTTGTTCTGTGAAGGATCTTCAGTCTCGGAACGAAATCGTCAGATACAATAGCTCGGGCCCTTTACCCGCGCGCTTCCTGCTGCTGGTGCTCTTCATGCCTCCATCTCCGCGTCCTTGTGGCACCGCCGTCTCGGACATCCTGGACCCGAGGCCCTCTCCAGTCTTATGCGTGCTTCCTTAATTCCGCATTGTAATAAAGACACCAGTTCAGTTTGTCATGCGTGTCAACTTGGTCGCCATACTCGTCTTCCTTTTCATACATCTATGTCACGAGCAACTCATAATTTTGATCCGTTCACTCGTGATTTGTGGACCTCTCCCGTAGCCGCATCACCGGATACAAATATTACCCGTTGTTCTTGATGATTGCTCTCACTATGTTTGGGCGTTTCCTCTGCGACTCAAGTCCGACACCTTTTAACTCTCTAACTTTTTGCTTATGTCTCCACCCGATTTGGCGCCACCATTAAAGCGATCCGGTCGACAATGGCGCGAGTTCGACAACTCCAGCGCCGCACGTTCTTCCTTAGCCGTGGCGTACACCTCCGGATGTCATGTCCCTACACCTCCGCTCAAAGCGGCAAGGTGAACGCATGCTTCGCTCTCGAATGATGTCATTCGTTCCTTGCCGCTTCGAGCCTGCTCGCCTTCGATCGGGTTGAGGCCTTGCACCACGCCACCTACCTCGCAACATCCTACCCACTAAGACACTCGACGACCGCACCCGCATCACGCCTCTTGGCTCTGCGCTGTGCTCGCTCATCTTCGTGTCTTTGGTTGCGCTTGCTATCCTAACCTCTCGCCACCGCCGTCCACAAGTTGGCTCGCGTTCGCGTTGTGCATCTTCCTTGGCTATTCGACAATCACAAAGTGCAGGTGTCTTGACCTCGCTTGAACCGGTCATTATTTCTCGGCATGTCATCTTTGATGAACATTGCTTTCCTTCGCGACTCGATCGCCTCTCCAGCTCCGTGGACCTCTCATTTTAGATGATTTCACTAATCTTGTGCCACTTCCCATAGGCCCTCGCTCTTTGTTTCCCGCAGTTCGACGCCGCCATCTACGCGCCTTCCTCCCTCCTTGTCGAGGCGGACTGGATGACGCCGCTGACCTGTGCGGCTCGGCGCTTCTTCACCCGCACATCCACGTGCGCACGCGGCGCCGCAACCCGCAGCGACCACGCGCGCGCCGGCACCTTCGCAGAGATCTCACGACCACGTGCGGCTCGGTAGCCGCTGCTCCGGCGATCGTGAGTTCCGCCGTCTACTCACGCCGCCGCACTGCCACCGCGCCATCGCTTCTCCGAGATCTGCGGCCGGTCGGCTCCGCCGCTCTGCTACAATACCCGCCGATCGTTTCGCTGCTGCTCTGATACTGCAGCGCCGCCCTCGCTTCTCCGGTGACGAACCAAAGATGCCATGACGACTCGGGCCAAGGCGGGTATCGCATTCTGCCGTCTACCACGCCTCGTCCCTTCGCCGCTCCGAAGACCTTCCGCGCCGCTTGCCGACCCCAATTGGCGGGCGGCTATGGAAGAGGAATATGTTGCCCTTCTTCGAACCACACGTGGGATTTGGTGCGCGTCCTCAAACGCCAACGTCTCGGAAGTGGATCTTCAAGCACAAGCTTCTAGGCGATGGATCTCGGAGCGCTATAAAGCGCCTTTGGGTTCTTCGTGGATTCACCAATGACCGGTGTCGACTTCGGCGAGACTTTCGGCCGGTTGTCAAACCGCCACGATCCGACCGTTGTCTTTGTCTCGCCTTGTCCCGCGGTGGCCCATCCACCACTCGATGTCAAGAATGCATTCCTCCATGGGGCGCTTTACGAGGCGGTCTCGCTCCCGGCCTTCGTGGTTCGAGGACCCGCTCGTCCCGGCCGTCATCGCTGAGCAGATCACTCTATGGTGCAAACAGCACCACGGGCTCGGAAATGGCGCTCGCCGCTTCACCTTGTGACCACGGGTTCATCGAGGCCGTCGGCGCCGCGATTCGTCTACCACCGCGGAATCGTCAGTGTACTGCCTCTCGTCGACGACATCGTTCTCACCGCCTCTCTCGCCGCCTCCTTCCGGCGTGTCATTGAGGCATTGCGGCTCGAGTTCTCCATGAAGGATCCGGGCCTCTCCATCACTTCCTGGATGCATGTTCGCTCGTGACGATCTGTTCCTATCTCAATGACGATACATGGTGGACATTCTTGCTCGGTGGCATGTCCGATCGCAAACCTGCGGACTCGATTGACACTCGGCCCAAAGTTGCTGCGACTCAGCGCTCTCAGACAGATCCCGACTACCGCAGCTTAGGCGGGCGCCTCCAGATCTTACATTCACCAAGCGGACATTTCTTATGCGATCCAGCAGATCGCCTTCACATGCATGATCCTCGGGTACCCGTCTTGTTGCTCAAGCGCATCGCCGGTACATTCAAGGCACTCTTGACTGGGCCTTGTTCTTGGCCGTCTGCGCGATCCGACTTGGTGGTGTACTCGGATCTTGACCGGCGATTGTCCGATACACGCGGTCTACTTCAGATATGCGGTGTTCCTCGGTGACAACCTCGTCTCATGGTCCTCAGCGCCAATCCACGTTGTCTCGATCCAGTAGCACGGCGAAATACCGTCTTTGTAGCTAACGCCGTCGCCGAAGCCACCGGCTGCGCCACCGCTCCTTGAGCTCCAGACGCCTCCGCGTGCAACACTTGTCTCTGCGACAACATCGGCCACGGTCTACATGTCCACCAACCCGTTCAGCACCAGCGCACAAGCACATTGAGATTGATCTCCACTTCGTCCGAGGCGTGTGGCTCTAGGTGAGACCAAGGTTCTCGCGTTCCCACAACGTCGCGATTCACGACATATTCACCAAAGGGCTTCCAAGTTCCGTCTTCAACGAGTTCAGATCCGGTCTCAACGTTCGCAGAGTCTGCGGCTTCGATCGCGGGGCGTGTTAGAGCAGAGTGCAGCAGCCCTCATTGGGCCTGCTCGTCTATAATTGGGCCTAGTGCCTATATGGCTAGGATAGATAGATTGATCTATATTAGGCAAGGATCTCCGCTGATTGGTTCTATTTCTATAAACCCTAGGCCATCCTTGCCTATATATATGTAACACCATATCTCTCATAATCAATCTACTATTTCCCTTTGCCTAAACCTACACGCTACAGTACACAGGTACTGTTCATGTGTGCTGCAGTACCGCATGCTGTTCGGGTGTCTGCTGGAATACCTCACCAAAATCATAGACCATAACAGATCTAAACTAGAAGCATTACTTTGCTAAACAAATAGTATAAGTACATTCAGCTATAGATATCTTGACTAGTTTGGATGTAGATTGTAGACTGAGAAATTGTGCAATTACACCAAGAAAGATCTAATACAGAACACGTTGACCCCCTTTTCATTACACACTAATATTGTGTCATTCGAAACAACATCTAACACAATTCACACATTTCTCAAAATGAATACATGATAACTTAAGGAAAATCAGAAGGAAATTAGGATATTAGGAGGGAAATAGGTTTGTTTTATTCCACCATCACAGTAAATGGGAGATGAATACAGAAAAGTTGAAACTTGTGTATGTGTCTTGTGTCAATGTATATTCACATATCCATTGACCAGTAATATCCCAACAAAATTATAATGGATGGGTTGCTATTTGCTAATATGTGGCCCATTCATAGAACATTTGAGTTGACCCATCAAATCATCTCAAAACTTGAACTTTATTACTGTTTCTGGTGATTGATGCTCTATGGTTTAAGATTTAGGCCGCTAAGGGACATTACTAGTTTATGAGGAGCAACACATAAAGAAAAATTCCTCGGTGGTTCCAGGTCTGGGAAGCAAAACACCACCTATCATGCTATGGAGAAAAAAATACAGATGGTATCAATAGGTTGGAGAGAGAGAAGCACTACAAATAGTTTGCAGATGGTCAATGCAAGCCAACATCCACAAAATGTAATTACAACCATAACTTTAGTACATGGTGATTTGCTAAATAGATGTAAGTATGTACCACCACCTATTATTCAACATTTTTTTTCTGAAATAGATGTTTTCAATAGGTTGAAGTTTCCGTTAATAAAATTACAGCAGTTGTTGATCCTCAAAATCAAGAATGCATATCGAAAGAAAAGGAAAAGGAAAAAGTTAATGAGGATAACATATAGAATGATTACTTGTTTGCGGCTTCTTTTCCCTTTTCCCATGGTAGTATGTTCTTCAATTTTTTGCACATCATATCTGTCCTTCAATAATTCATCCCAATAGTTTGCTCTGTCAGAGTTTGCAGCTTCAGCTGCAGCCTTTCTGCGTGCCTCCTCTTTTGCTGCTAAAGCCTTTGCCTCATCTATGTACTCAAAGTTTGCAACCTGGCACAGAGTAACGCAAGAAATGAAAACTGAGCGAGTGAGCGTTGCTTAGTAGAATATGCCCAAAAAAATGCAGGCGAAAAAATGCGATGCAATATACAGTTGTATTATGTGGCACTTTAACAATAAATGCAACAAAAATTGTATTAACCTACAAGTAGCATACCATGTTTGGCATGGAAGAACGAAAACAACAAATGAAGCAATGGGAAGAGATTACAGAAACAGTGTGCACATTATTTGCAGAATTCTTTTGCCAGCACTACCCAAATGTATACCTTAAGTGCAATGGTAAAACTAAATAACTAACAAGCTGATATAATGATGGTATAGTATATGCATGCCCACTTTATTTCATAATGCTGTGACAACCACCAAATTTATTGACTTAACATAAACACAGGAGATTAATCCAATTTATACGTGAACATTTGAGAATTGAGACTATTTCACCTTATTTAGTGAGAAGGTTTTCAATTCATATGTGAATACATGCAATACATACATAGGCAGTCTCTTATCTCATTCGCCAACAAACTCTCAACACATAGGTGAAGCTACGACATTATGAACAAGAATCAAGTTTAGTCACGCAATTCTGCAACTTGGTTAGGTGAATAAAAATAGTGTAAGATAGAATTTATGACACGGACATACGGTAGTCAGATCTCATTAGCTCAGGAAAAAAACATATTAGTGCAAAATAGATGTGATGAGCCCTTATCCAATAACGGGTGCTCATAAGCACACAGCAAATAAAGAACAAGTGGTAGAGATCACAGCAAACAATTTCAAGAGGACAATTAAAGTTAAGAAGCTTCTCATGCCTTATACTTGTAATGAATTAAGACCTCAATACCTTGAATCCTTTAAGAAATTCATCCTCTTCTTCATCTTCCAAAGATTCTTCCCCATCAACTTGGTCACGATCCAATAACCTGTGAGGCCAGTACACAAAACGAAATAAAATTGTGTCAACTCAGAGTCGCAGAGCACTCTTTACTGTATAAAGTTGTGCAAAGTAGAAAAAACTGAATACAACATGGGCAAAACTCAATACTCTCGATTATTCTAAGGAGAAGAGAGCATGGAAATTCCAAAGAAAATGAGATTAAATAAGTGATTGTTTTGCTGAATTTCTACTTGTGTATTGGATGATTCAGAGTATGAACTATGGCCGTTTACAGCAATGGTTGAGTATGAATTTTGGCCAGATTTTCAAACATATTGAACAATATCTCCAGAATATTTGTTCCCAAATTTTTCAAATTTTTGGCTTGGGACTTGGGAGTACTTCAAAAAACTTCACACCATAAAGGCACCTTGCGCTAAATAATTCTCCCAAGGTGAAATAAAGAAAGTGTGTACCTGTCTATTGCAGCATCATCATAATGGATTTGGCGAGATTTTCCAGCTTCATCATTCTCATCATCAAAAAGTTCCTTCGACCCATACCGTATAATATCATCTAACTCTTCCTAAAAAAGGACACAGATTTTTGCTTCTTACTTACCATTCAAAATTAGCTAAAAGAAGGATTCACAAGCGGAGCAAAATAACAAAATTGGTAACTACTAGACTAGGATCCATCAATTAACACTGCAAAAAAAAAACTAGAAGTCCACCATGAATCCATGATCACCCACCCTAGATAACATATCATCTGAGCTAAACACATCTGCAAGGGTTTTGAAACAAAAAACAATTGGAAACTCCACAGCTTAAAACCAGATTTTAATTAAAAAAAGTAAACACCATAGCATGGCCAAACAACCTTTACTACCATACTCATGCTAAAAGACAAACAGAAGCTAATTGTTAGCATAAAATGCTATTAATATCAAGAGAAACTATATCAACAAATCATTCGTAAATGGCAATCCCCACAATTACCTGATTGACATTATTAGCCTTTGTGAGTCGACCAACAACTAAGTGCTCCAATATCATCTTTTTCTTCGTAAGTTGCATCATTCGCTCCTCAATTGTACCTCGACTAACAAGCCTATATATCATAACCTGCAGAGGAAAACATTGATAGTAGTTAAGAACTGGCACAAAAATTATTAAAAAATAAACATTTCCATAGAACATAACGGGTTAAGGTAAAATACCTTGCTTGTCTGTCCTAATCGATGAGCTCTTGCCATAGCTTGTAAATCTGCATGTGGGTTCCAATCACTACATGTACATGGAAGAATTAGATTAAAGAAAATTCAAAATATTGACTATGTTTTGTCTAAACACAGAGATTGTTTCACCTGTCATAGATTATAACAGTATCAGCGGTTGCCAAATTTATACCCAGACCACCAGCTCTGGTGGAAAGGAGAAAGCAAAACCTAGTAGAATTCTTAGCATTGAAGCGATCTATTCGTATCTGCCTTTCAGCGCCACCTATCTTGCCATCAATACGCTCATAGCTCCATTTCTAAAACATGTGACGTTCAAAATATGGTGCATGAGATACATTAGCCCGCAGAATTAACAAAAGTTACCATGGGAAGATAGTTTAATACCCTGTAACTTAGATAATCCTCCAGTAAGTCCAACATATGCTGGAATTGTGAATAAATAAGAACTCTATGGCCCTGCTCTTTCAGTTTCACTATCATCTTGTCCAGCAGCTGCATCTTTCCAGAAGAATCTAAAAGCCTCCTACAAAATCAAGGAAACCAGAGCAATGGTAATACTAAATGAACAAAATATAGAATGCAAAATTCCAATTAGAAGATCTACTCTGCCATCTAAGGTGACTAAACTCAAATCGGTTAATCTAGTAGGAATAATTTAAAAGGAATCTTACGAAATAAATAGCATCATATAAGCATTCCAGCAGATGGATCCAGAGGTTTTGCTCCACGTACAAAAATAAGATGTTTATAACAGCCAAACCAGAACCTAAACAATTGGCGATAATCTTGCTTACTGTTTCACTGGCATATTTTTTAACGACGTGCAATGAAAAGATTATAGTAAGAGATATTGGAAAACTTCAGTATAACATCTTTTTAAGGCGTGCGATGAAAAGATAAGGGCAAGAGATATTGGTAAACTCCAATATCTCTCTATCTGTATATATTTCAAAGTACAAAAAAACTGCATCAAAAGGTCATAGTGAGCTTAGAATGTTAGTGACACCAAGTAATATGCAGACACTGGCAGTTTCCAGTTATACATCAGCAAGCGCATTTTGTAACAGATCAACAGCAAAGCCCAAGAAGGCAAGAAGTGAACCCAGAAGAGTGCAAAACTAATGGAAACTAGTATCAAACTACTCAGGCCAGCCAAACAGCAAAGAGAAATTAAAGAAACATAAACAAAGAAAAATAGCAGACTTCCAACAAACAAACAATTGGAGCACCTTAAACCTTCTTCTGGATTGGCGGGTTCACTATCAGGTTCATCAGTCATGAATCCATGGCAACAAAGTTTGCGCAGCTCCATTACAACATTTATAAGGGAAACCTGGAATCAGACAATAAAGAATTGTCAATCCAGAACAGGCCGACACGAACCACAGCATGAAAATTAAAACAAAATTATTACTTGTCCACCACTACGACGAGATAACACTTCGTAATTCTTGGTGAGAATTGCCTTGTAGTACTCTTTCTGTTTGCTCGTCAGCTCAACTCGTAAAATCAGCTCCTTTTTGGGAGGAAGTTCTTTCATAACATCTTTCTTGAATCCTATTTGTACCACATAAGCAACAAAGTTGAAATTATGTCAGATAAAATAACTCAAATGGAATTCAATTTATATCTTAAATGGATAGCAGCATCTCTCGGCAGCTTTATATTTTGAGTTTAGAACCAATCCTACTCAGAATATACTGCACTTACATTTGTATATGCTCCACAGTAACATAAAGGGAGCAGAAGAACAACCACGGTGCATTGATATGCATTTTATACACCAATAGACGTAAGTATGTAATAAATCAAAACTTTATGATGATCTACCTACTTCTATAGTTCTTTTATTTGTCATTAATAATGACTCATTATTATCATTTTTGTAAGATCATCGTGCATATAACATGAATACGCAAATAACATTATGTACTAACGTAATATGCATATTGCTTCTAAATATGTGCAAAGTTTATCTGAAATTTAGATAATATTATTCAGAACCTTCTATGCCAAAGCAAACCAACATTGTGACTCCAGACATCACTGGCAGTTCAGCTATGTTGATCATGAACCACCAAAAAGGCTCAAACAAGGTTACTAATGATAAGTCCAAGATCCTTTACAAATTATTTAATTGATATAAGCAGAAGTGCAGAACCATACTGACAGAAAGAAAAGGTTAAGTGGATTCATACTCCGAAGAAGGTGTGGCTTCAGCATTCCATGGAGCTTCTCAACTTTCTTGTCTTGGTTTATATCTTTAAACTCCTCTTGGAGCTCAGCTATACTCCCAAACTACAAACAAGTGTCGTAAAATTAGGTGAAAGAAGTATAGAACAAAGCATTTAATGCGACGGGAGATTGAAAGTTTGGTCTATCAGCATATGCTAAAAGATAGGAAATTGTCTATCATGGACCACAGTACAATCAAAATATTGTAAAATAGGCCACAGAAGGATGGCCTAATGATCTACAGTGTCATGAACTAAATAAAATACAATGTTAGCATGCGAGAAGCAGGAAACCTTACACTTTCACCCTCAAGGAAGTGCATAAGCATGAAAAGCTCATCCAAGTTATTCTGGAAAAAAGAAAAATGACAAGAAATCAACTTTAAACGCATGGGAAAAACTGACCAAAATCAACAAAAACAGTATAACACAAGGAACAGCATACATAAAAAAATCAAGTGAAAAAATGGCATGAGCAAATAAATTGAATGACTAATGAATGGAAGTTGATGTGTTATTTATATTTAGGATGAATGATACCACAATATTATGTGTGCATGCAAGTTAAGGTGTTGTTTATATTTGAAATGAATGATATCATAATATTATGTGCATATGCCAGCACAGGGGTAAGGCCCAGTTCTTTTCAACATGCAAAGTTTCAGTGCTTAATTCTTATATTTGCAGATATGTGTGATGCATGCAGGTATAACATAATAAATTGGAAATGTTTGGAAAAGTACATTGTTCTTGTTCACATAAGCATGTAGTTGTATATCCAATAAATATCCTATTAGGCTACTAAGCTCCTTAGCTGTCCTACTACGGAAGATACTATTATAAACACTTCTGAAAGTATCCGTACTCTGGAATAAGCAAGTAATTATTACTGACCACAGATATTCAACAGTTAGAGCCTAAAGGTCCAAAACACTGCTGAAACGTCAAAAAAATAGTAGGGCTACTTCAAAAAGAAACTGCTACTAATCATAAGCAACTTTAACAAGAAACATTTTTCCATATAGCGGAGGAAATACAGTAACGATGGATTTAGCCAATAAATATAGAGCAGTAACCTGAACTGGGGTCCCTGTTAAGAGAACACGATGTTTCGTACGATAATCTTTAAGTTGACCGAACAACTTAGAATCTTTATTCTTCAACCGATGCCCCTCATCCACAATCTGTGATGCAACAGTAACAATTGGGGACAAGTTGGTGAAAACTTAAGAGCAAAACAAATATCCTCCAGAAAATGAAGAGGAAAAAGGAGGTGCCAAAATAAAAGTACCATGCATTCCCATTCTATATTTTTTAGAACAGCAGAATCCATGTTAATCATCTCATAAGATGTCAAAAGGACATCAAATTTTATTCTTGACTGCTTCTTTTCTACATTAGATGGAGATGATTTCTTTTTCTTAAGCTTCTTAGGTTTCTCTTTGGGGTAGTAAAATTCATACTTCCTAATAATTTCACGAGAAGCTGCAGATCCAAAATACATTACCTGAAAACCATAAGGAAAAAAGTAAGTAGTGAAGACTTAGCTCTCTCTGGAATTATATACATAATGGATTTTGAATTAGTTCAATTCACGTACAACATTTATTTGAGGTGCCCAAGTTGCAAATTCACGCTCCCAATTTCGCAAAGTTGAGAGGGGAGCAACAACCAGATGAGGACCAAGCTTGTTTTCAAACAGAGAGGCCAAAAAGGCAATACTCTGTATCGTTTTGCCTGCATTTTTTTTTTTGTTTGTTATCAGTTGCTCCAGATCCCAATAAAACATGTGATCCAATATTCTCATTCTTATAATAAAAAATCCCTTACCAAGACCCATCTCGTCAGCAAGGATGACACGTCTATTATTAAACCATGAATAACGTAAGAAGTTTAACCCTTCAAGCTGATAAGGATGCAGTGTGCCTTCAACAACCAGAAAAAAGCATTCAAAGAAAGAACGTGGAGGCATATCCCATGAGATCTACAGTCAACTAAACCTAAAATATTAATATCCAGAAATAATTCATGTTTAATAGCAGCATACCACCAGAAAGAAACTTGGGGCTCTCCTCAAATGGATGAATCTCACGATTGACACTCTTGCTCTTGTCAGCAGACTTCTTACGCCTGGATTGGACCTCACTGAAGCGTTCAATCTGAGGTTGGAACACCGAGATGTCGGATTCATTTTCCCAAGTACATTCATCGTATGAAAGTTCCTTCCATTTCACATAGTACTCCCTTTCACCAGTAGAGCTTTTTCTGTTAACAAAATATGAAAATAATGTCAGAAAATATCAAGATATCAATCAACCTTTGCTAAATGGAAATTAATGGATATAAGTGAGGAAGATAATAAGTAGACATTTAGATGAGCAAGATCACCCAGAAATAGCACTATGACAGTAACGCTGAAGGATGCTATTATTTTCCATATGAGTACCGTCATTCAATTGCGAACAATAACATGATAGATTATGCAATAAATTTCATAGTATCTAATAAAAACTTCATAACTGAGTAACTGGCTGACTCTCAGGATAAATACAATAAATGGAGTATGCATTCACAGTAACAGCATGAATAACTAGTTACCTAACAGAAAATTACATGCATTCACCAAAGAAAGGCTGGTGCACCAGGTTATAAAATCACAATAACAACAAGAATAACTAGATATCAGACAGAAAGCCGCATCCCTGTTGTTATCACCACGTAAAAATGATTAAGCTCATTTATGTAGTTTTGTTCATTGTCAAATTAACCTCCACCTGCTAGCAAGGATCCTGTCAACAGTTGTCCATTCAGGTCTAACCGCAGCATAGTCATCATCAGACTTATCCATCGACTCCAATTGCCTATGGAAGTTATTCAATCTAGTTTTTAACCGAGGATGTATCTTCGCAGCTTCTAAATATTCATTTTCTGAAACCCTGGTATAAGAGAGAGTCGATAGTTAATAGAGGAAAAGCAGTAAGCAGAACAATTTTGCATTGAGCAGGTAACTACCAAGAGCAGTGAATGTGTGACAATCCTTTCCACTTTATAAGATATCGCTTGGTAGATTTCTTCTTTGATCCAGACTCCAAAGAAGTAGTTTCTTCAGAAGCAGCATTTTGAGTTTCACAATCTAATATCTTCTCCATCTCTGTCAGCGGGCTTACCTGGCCATAGCAAACAAGGTGCTTCGGTATACCAACAGTGCAAACATAGTTGAAAGAAAGGTGCTTCAAGAGAGCAAAGACATACACATTCAGGGCAGCTCCATTTATCAGATGTGATATTTAGGCGAGGAACCAAACATTTCTGGTGAAATGCATATGTACATGTTGAACAAGATACTAGATTATCATTGTCCCCGCATTTCTGGCAAACATCTTCTTTCTGCACATACAAATGAGTAAGGACAGAATTACACATAAATACAGGACCCCATAAACTGAAAAGAGTGATATGAACAAACACAAAATCACATGAACTATGGCAATCAGGAATTCAGGAAGCTGCACCACAAGCAATTGAAACTCCACTACATAGACAAGAAATAGAAGGCAAAGTACAGATCAGAAAATGAGGACAAACTAAAAATCAAATTTTCCGATGCCAATGCTCTCTCTTTTGTTTTCAAGTTTCAACACAAAGTAGATTGTTTCAGTTCATCAATTTTTTCAGTTCATGAATTTTCTTACAAGTCAAGCAAATACCTACCTCTACTAATTATGGCTAAATCTTTGAACCAAAAAACTTTATTTTGAGCTATCTTGGTCTTCTAAAACAGATCGAACCATGATAGTAACACAATGAGATCGTCCAGGAGAGTAATTTTGCTCAAATTTCAAATCCCAGGCTGGGTAGTAAAAAGGCAACCAAATCTCAAGCTAAACTTGAAGCAGCAAGCCTAGATATGGCATATCCAAGAAACGCAGAATAAGTTAATTGGCGCCATTCCACTCGATTGGCATGACAATTCTACTACTTCAAATAGATTGACAATGAAAGTTAAGGACGAATATCTTGATTTGGAAAGGTTCTGCAACAGGCAAGTATTATTAGTTCGTTTTCATTTCGTGTTCATCAGTTTATAACCGAGTCCTACACATCCAAGGGTCCTATTCTTTATTTTTCTTTTCGATATTCTCTTTCATATGCCTGTTGGGTTGAGAAAGTAGAGACTAGAGACGTCCTAGTTGGGCATATTCTCACACCGTACCAGTTCTTTTTGCAGTTGAATCTTCCCATTCTGGCTTAATGAGTGTATAGATTCTTTTTGAAATGTAATACAATGTACAATCCAGCTGATTTGGTAATTTTATCTTCCTATAAGGATACAAGCTTCCTACTCTAACTATGTAATGAGGCCTATACATACATGGGCATGGTTTGATTGTTGGATAAGCTATTTGAAAATTCAAATTAATAAAATCCCAGTTAACTTATCATTCTGGATCTAAGGGAAGTCAACAATAAGACAATAACAAATAAAACTTTAATCTACAGTTCTACACAAATGATCCCAACACAACTGTCTTCTATCAGCTCATGAACAATCTTTACTGAAGCTTGAATTTACGCCTCACGGGACACCAAACCTGCCTATTCTATACCAAAAATGTAAGCTATTAACTCATCTCCACATTATGGAAGAACGTGGTACTTAGACTACGACAGTTAAGGAACACTGGTGTCACCTCTTAACTTCCAAAAGTTTGAACTCAGATAGAGCACCATGGCAACCAAAAGCACCAACCTTAAACCACAGATCCATACTAAGGCATCATGTCCTCTTCAGGATGCACAGATTTCAATATTGAGTCTCTGGCGGCCAAACTTCTTCATACAAAATCCCCAAACTAGTAGTATCTAGCTGCTTTACACAGGAAATAAACCAAGCCTAAATTCACAATTCAGTATCCAAACGGTATCAATCAACGAAGTCATCTAACCAAATCACCCCTCAACTTTCTGTGGCACCATTCAGTCAGGCTACCCCAATACCCCTATCCCAAACCAATTCCTCCCGCTTTGCAACAGATGAGCTATTTCACAACCTAGCCCCCTACTCTCCAACCACTAGTCCTACCATAACAGCATCAATTCCCCCAAAACCACTAACTGGCAGCTTCAGAAATCAGAAAATTTTGCAACAAACAGAACAGAGAAGCAGCCCTGATCAGCCATACCGCGTCCTCGCGCTCGAACCGCTCGGCGGGTGCGTCGCTGTGCCTCCCCTTCCCGCTTCCGCCGCGCGGCGGGAGGTCGTCGTCGGACTCATCGAGCGTGTAGAGCGGCCGCTTCTCCGACCGCACGCGCAGCCGCTCGACGAGGCTGCTCATCCCGCCGCCAGAACAACCCTACGCGGCTCGGATCAAAACCCTATGAAGCAGGCAGCGCACACCCTCACTGCCTCCGCCCAAGCTCCCCTCCCCGCGAATCCACCTCTCGCTCCGACGCCTCCGAGTGGGCTAGGGTTTGGTGGTTTTGGGAGGGGTGAGGAGGAATTGGGGGCTACTTATACCGCCGCAGGGTGTGAGGTGGCGTGCGAGGGGAAGGCGGCGAAAATGGAAGGTGGCAGCGAGGAGGAGCTTGGTGTGTACGCTGTAGCTGCCGGCGGGGAGAGGAGGCGCGACAGCGGCGAGGTGACGCGAGTCTCTCACACGAGACGGGAGGGAGAGGGAGGCAGTAGTAACGGCCAGTGCCCAGGAAGTCCAGAGAATAGGCAGATTTTGCGATCTGACCACTCTGGTATGCCCAAATTGCCTCCACGTTGCTGTAATAGCAGACTCCTGGCTCACCTAGCTGAAATCAGTAAATTCTGGACTTGTTTGAAAATTAAGATCTTTGTTGTAAAATGATAGTTTGCATGGTGTTAAATCGTCTACAAAATTGGGGATCTTGTGCCTGATGTGGGATATCAAAATTTATTGGCTCAGTTCAGCCTAGCATATTGCTCGTGGCTTATAATTTATGCTATAGTAACTAACTTTTAAACGGTATATTTTTTAAGGGGAAATTTGTTCTGTAGCACTGAAAGATCACCTCTTTCGGAAAATACCACTAAAAAAACAGGGTTCCGAAAATTACCACCGAAAGTTTCATTTTTCTTCGGGATTTAGCATTTTGGACAAAAATACCCCTCCTCACCTTCTCTCCTCTGCGCCTCCGTCCGCCTCCTCTCGCCGCCGCCTCCACGCCTCCTCCTCGCCCCGCCTCTCCTCTTCTCCCGCTCCCTTCCTCTCCCCTCCTCCTCGCCCTCACTTTGCCCGCCTCTCCTTGCGCCGCTCCTCCCGCCGCTCCTCCTCCTCGCTCCTCCCGCCGCCTCCTCGCCGCCTCCGCTCCTCCCGGCTCCCCTCCCCCGTCGCTCCTCTCCTGCATGCGGCCACCGCCGCCGCATCGGCATCTCCGCCTCCACACGCCACATGCACGCCACCCCGCCGCCTAGGATTTGTCGCTGATGTCACGGCGCCACGGCCACGGTCCTCCCGTAGCCACCTCGGCCGCCATGAGCACCGCCTCGGCCCGCCCCTTGCCTCGGGCGGCCGCGCGCCACCGCGCCAGCAGCCTCCGTGCCTCGCGCCCGCGCAGCGCAGATGCGCCGCCGCCCGAGAGAGGAGGCGCGGGGAGGGAGCCGGGAGGAGCGGAGGGGAGGCGGCGAGGAGGCGGGCGGCGAGGAGCGAGGAGGAGCGGCGGGAGGCGAGGCGAGGAGGAGGGAGAGGAAGGAGCGGGAGAAGAGGAGAGGCGGGGCGAGGAGGAGGCGGAGGCCAGCGGCAGAGGAGGCGACGGGCGCAGAGAGAGAGAAGGTGAGGAGGGGTATTTTGTCCAAAATGCTAAATCAAGAAAAATAAAACTTTCGGTGGTAATTTTCGGAACCCCATTTTTTTAGTGGTATTTTCCGAAAGAGGTGATCTTTCAGTGCTACAGAACAAATTTTCCCTTTTTTTAAGATAGAGTCAACAGGAAGATTGTAGTAAAAAGTGTACTGAATTCAGTTTTACCGGCCAAAATCATATGCGACTATTTTTCTTCGTGTACTGCCTCTTGCGAACAGCTACAATTTAAAATTTTAAGCCATAAAACACAGCCCAAAAGAACCCACCCATTATCCCAGAAGAATGAAATGTGTGGGTTTTTTTAGCTCTGGCCGATGGCTTTTAACTTTATCTCGAGCATTTGTACAAACATACCAAATGCCAATAAGCCGCTTCAAAAAACTGTCATGATAAATGGTGGACAGTTGTCTGTTTATTTGTTCGGGGAACCATAAGCCGAAAACAAGAGGGGCCATTTATTTGTTGCTAAGATTTGGCTAAATGAGCATATCTTGAAGCAAATAAATTTAACACCAAGCATAGATGGAACCTATAAGGTAAAATATGTTCTCACATTAGGGGGAGCGGATGAAAGCCACACATACAAGACAATATTTGAATCCGTCTGAACTTGTCAGATGGTAACAAACTAGTTGTGGAAACTTCCTAAAAATTATGGTTGTTCTTGTTGGGCGTTGTATGATCAGCCGTATAGCAGTCTAACCACAAGCAGCCGAGTGGTTTGTCCGCCATGGGCCGAATGGTTTGTCCACCCCCAACAGAGACAGCAGGCAATAGAATGTTATGTTTGCTACTCCTACTCCACTATTCATCCATGTTTCCTCTTTTTGACAGTGATTATTCCAAAGACCAAGGAGTATTGTCGCAAGAATGTGTTCCCTTCCTACTTCAAGTCCTTTTCGGGCCATCATTCGGCTCATGGTGGTTCCTCCTCATTGAAAATCAGCTCAACTTCATCAACTCTCTCCTGAGAACATGGACTTTGAGACTGAGGCATTCATGCATGAGATGAGGAGTCATGATGAAAAGAGGTTGTTAATGAAGAAGTGGAGATGGAGGTTGATGAGGAAGAAGAAAACAATGAAAATGATGATGATGAGGAAGAACAAGAGGAAGCTCCTTACGTGGATGCCACCCAACTTAGTAATAAGAAATGCACCATCATGACACATGCCAATTAATTTCAATGTGCCAGAAATGCAACAGAAGCAATGTGTCCACACTCAATTTCAACAAGATATCTTCTACCACATTTATGGAATGAAGAAGTTTGCAAATAATAGACATGTAACATAGAGCTACTTGAATACACAACCACTTTACCATGGGCTCTATAATCTTATTCAAGTGGTTCATTTGCATAGATTTGTGACAATCAAATGTGACTACAATCCTCAAGTGATCAAGCAATTCTATGCCACCGTCTTTATCTCTCCCGATCATAAGTACTTCACATGGATGACAGGGACCATTCGAGTTGAAGCCATTAAGAAAGACTTGCAAAATTCTTTAGGCGCTCCTCACACTCAATATCTCAGGGTGCATGATGAAGATTCTATACCTCTTGTCCATTTTGATGTTTTTTATAATCGTGCTTCTGAGAGGTATGTGCATAGGAAAGTTATCAGTTATCGATCTCTTGCCACTTCATAATCTCATTAATAGGATCATGAGAGATACCATTCTCCCTAGAAGTGAAAAAATGATCAAATCCATAGTCATGCTTGGAATGTCGTACAGTACATCATGGAGGGTACTCGTTTTGACATTATTGACCTGATAGTTAAGGAGATAGCCTTATCAAAGGGAGTCAAGGGTAAAAGAATCTATTATGCTCCTTATCTTATGAAGCTTATCATTGAGAAGACCGGGTACAATGATCCATTGTATGAAAAACACCATGAATATAAGCCTAGGGAAGGACCATAACCTCAAGAGCCACCACAAGAAGTGCATGGATAGCAGCATGAGCACATTGGACAACAGCACGGACAACATAATGGGTAACATGTACAGCAGCAAGAACAGCACATATTTTGTGATGATTTTATGGATGAAATGTGTCAAACTCTTAGACATCTCACCACCGTTCTTGGCAGAGTGGATTCAAGGGTTGAGGTAATGTCAAAAGCTCAAAATGAGACAATCAGTGCCCAAGCAAGGTTGAATTCTAGGGTCGATGTTATCAAGCGACAAATGCTTGCCTATGGCACTCGGTTGAGTCTTGTTGAGGGACAGCGTCTTCCTCTTGTTTATGAGCACCATGGTCATGGTAGTCATGGTTGTTCCTCCTCTGGTGCTCCTCCTCCTCATGATTACTTCACCGAGTGGTTTGGTTCTTATCAACCCTCGGATTACTAGATGCTTTGGCCCTCCCTTTTTGGTTCTTGATGCCAAAGGGGGAGAAGAAAAGATGAAGAAGGTGATCTATCTATTATATTTTCTTGCTAGGTCAATAGACCTTGTAACGCGAGGATAAGCTTTTGTCTATTCTTGCAATATTTGTGTTTTTAGCTTATTAAACCTCCTTCCTCTAGCTATGCATTGGCTTATGGACTTAGATGTATTTTGGACAATTCGGATCTTATATATGTTCAATGTGGACTTTGTGTGTTTTATTGTAATATTTGTCCAAAATATGTTCAGTTGTGTTTTGTATATCCTTTTTTTTGTGTAAACGCATCCATGTGTATATTTTTGTTGAATATATCGTTGTTGATATGCTTCCATGGAGCCAAAATATAGAGAAAACTCCGTCAAAATTTCTAAAAAATCTACTATATGTGCATGTATTTCTTTCAAATTCGAATGAACATGCTGAGGAGGAGCTTTTCTCTATATCTTGTGGTTTTGATAGCAACTAATTCATAAACTCCTTTGATTCCACTCAAATTTATCCTAGAATATACAATTGTTGAGTATATGGTTTATGCTCAAAAATTAATCTTTTATCTCATTATTCATTGAGGGTTGTCCTCAATTACCAAAAAGGGTGATTGAAGAAACTAGACCGATCATTGTGAGCTAATGGTATGTTTTGGTAATTAATAACAATCATATTGTGAGACTAATATTTTTAGTTAGTTGAATGGATAGGTTATGTCCCATGATAATGGATGACTTGAGATGGATTGTTGTGTTGATCATCATCAAATCATGTGTCCATGCTTAAAGTCAAGAATATGGACTTAAAGTAAAAATGCTCATCATCGAACATCGAAAGAATGCGCAAGGAAAAAGTATAACTAGCATAAACTAAGGATGTGTTTCTTAGTCATTTTACCAATCTTAGTGTTTGGTGAAAAACCAGGTTGCTAGTGTAGATTACCGTACTATTAATAGGGGTCTTGACTAGTAGTTTGAGTGTGTCATGTGTTGATAGCTCATTTTGTTTGCTCTAGCTCTCCGCGGCATGGTGCTAGTATTTGTGTATATATTTTGCAAATAGTTGAAGCCCATGCATGATCCTTGTCACATGTGACTTATTTTTGCAAATGTATGTTACAAATGGCTTGAATCCATATTCCTGTTCCTTGTGACATGATTCCAAAAATTAGCAAATATGTTTTGTAACTTGTTGGAATCATGCCCTAGCTTTTGTTTTGCATGGTACTAAAAATTGTGAATTATTCAATACATGCAAATCTAGAAGAGATAGTGTCTCTTCTTGAGCGTTATGACTAGCCATTGTGCTGGCAGTCTGACCGACGAAGGTGGTCTGACTGCAAGTTGGTTGATCATCTGACTAGCCCTCTCTCAGCAACCTGACCGGTCATGTGTTGGTGGTCTAACCGGTGGAGCAGTCCAACCAGGGTATATAGTCGGTACTTTTTTTCTTCAAAAAGCATGTTTTTTATTCATCTTTAAGGTTTTAGTCGAGCGGTCTCACCGGCGTTGTTTGAGCGGTCTCACCGGCCCTTGTGTGGGCAGTCTGATCGACTTCGTCTATAACGGCTAGTTTTCTAGCCATTGTAGTAGGCTGGCCTGGCCGGTGATATCTGGTGGTCAGATCGGTCTAGGCTGATTTTTCTGAAAATCAATTCTGATGGCTACTTATGGGTATAGAGTATAAATACTCCCTTGTGGCCAATTCGACAGGATAGCTGGTACCCTATTCTTTATTCTTGAGCTAAGAGTAGGCCCACTCACCTCTTATATGTATGTGTTGCACTTAGTAAGTTTGGCGAGAAAATTCTTTGTGCATGTGTTGTACTTGGTGGTGAATTTCGTATCTATCGAGTTTTGGCACTTGATTCATTCGAGTGAGTGTCTCTAACTTGTCACACTTGGAGGTTGCCGACTCCTAGACGATTTGAAGGAGTTGAGCCGATGATCTTCTTAAAAAGGTTGTGAGAAGGCCTGATGTATTATTAATGATGTGGTGCTCACCATCTACGGGGTGGAGGAAGAGCAACCCTAGTGGAATTAAAGTGATTAGCATAATTTGTGGAGTCAGAATTCATTTGGGCTTATCTCAACGTGGATTAGGGGAAACCGATAAGTTTTTCAACACTATGGTAAAACATCATACATCAATTGTAGTTTGCTTTTTTGTGTTTATTTATATTCTTGCAATTTACATTCTGAGAATTAAAATTAATTACTTACCACCATAGGTGTCAGACTCGGATTTTTCAATCCGAATCTTACTATGTTTCACTGCACTAATCCCTGGATCAGTAGTTAGTGCACACAGGTACATTGCTGAATCATTTCATACATCGCATATTCATCCATTATAATACATAAATTGAAATACACCACGTCGGGTGACGGAGTTTACAAGAGGGGCCGATCGGGCCAAATATCCTTATTACAAACACGCACATCGGAAACATAGCAAAAGCAAACCCAAATCCACAGGCAAGCGACTGGAAAGGTATTGTGTGCAGTATATGTCGCCGGCTAACCAGTAACATACGTGCACACAACGCCGTGCGTCCACTTGTCCATGTCCAACCAACGAAGCCTACGCCTCAGTCTCTTTCGTCATTCTTCTCCTCCGTAGCGGGAGCTTCCTCGTAGGCATAGTGGTCTTGGTTTCTGTTTCAATTTTTGTCGCAAAGCGAGTATGAGCACTCCGACCCGTGCTCAGCAAGCCAATACACATAATGCAATATGTAACATGTATGGCTAACCAAAGGATGGCTTAGGTTTATTTTATTTTTGCGAATAGTGCTTTTGAATACAATTATATAAAAATTCCTAAGACCTAGCAATTTGAACACAAGTATATGTTGTGAACGAATGCAATATTACTAGTGATTCAGATTCCATGCACCATTACATGGCATCTACACCATATAGCAATTCTTCAGCGTTATAGCCGCTTAACTTACCACTGGGACGACACTCAGGACAATTCCAAACCAGGGCAGTCCATCGCCCTTCCACTTTTCCATTCCCACCCACAAAGCATTTTGAAATAGAACTATATCTGGTTAAGTTCCCATGTCCGCCCTTAACCGTGGGCACGGCTATTCGAATAGTTTTGACTCTGCAGAGTTTGTACACTTTCACCACAAGAGACAATCAACTCGTTGCCCCACACGATTCCTTAGACGTGTGGTTGAGCGGACTATCACAATGACTTTTCAAAGTACCTCGCCCCTTCCATCATTTCACCCTATGGGTTGTTCCCACTTGCGGTGGGTCCCATACGTTGTGCGGGATGTCCTCCTTCTGAACGTCTAGCAGCTAGCTCCCCACCCCTGCTAGCCCGCCACAGCAGAACTTCACCCTACCCGGTGTCACATTCAAGCCGTCTCACAGACTGCCGCTTGCACTATCCCACACCTCCTCCTGGAAGGATGACTTTCAGGGTCCGGTAATTCTACTAAGCCAAGTTGTATTTTACAGACTTGTGGTTGTACTATTTTACACGGGTTGACATGACAAGATTCAGTCCTTAGTGATATCTGGACGGTTCTACCACAAACCACACTCTCGTGCACACCTGCACCACACCCCCGAACCATCCGCCCAGATATGTAAGCATGTTGGGGGTTTTTGGAGACATAAAATAATCATATCCAACATTTATCAGTCATTACCACCATGACTGCCCAACCAATTTTTCTCAGGATTAACAGTGATGCTTGGCGCTCTCGCGCCCATGAGTATCTAAACAATACTAAGCATGGCATATATTTAGAGACTTATTTTCGAAATGTTACTATTATAATTTTGCTAGGGCGACAAGGTTCACACATTCCAATATTCCAAAGGAGGTGTAATATTATTCAAGGCAAACGATAGGCATGTAACTAGAATATCAAATTTAGCATGTATTTGCATAAAAATAACAGCATGCAATTTGTTAATTTAAAACAAAGTAATTTGCATGAAATGTAGGTTCAACATGATCAAAGTATTGACTCACCTTGGTCACAGTGGTCGGGTGCTTGATTATCCGGGTCTTCTAGTGCTGCAGCCTCGAATTCTTCTTCTTGAGCCTCGTAAGCTATTTTAATCGTGCGCGAAAATTTGGATAAAAAGAAACATCAAATCAATAAAATATCACTAAAAATTCAAATGAACTCCAAAAATTATGATTTCAGTTCCATTGGATAGATCTTGAATTTAGATGAATTTAGAAATTTGTCTTACTCAATTTGGAGTTAAAATGAGAAAGTTATGAGTATTTGAAGTTCTCAGTTCAATTAATTCCATAAAATATGAAATTTCGACAGGTGGGTCCCACATGTCATTTTCTTTTATCTTAATTCTTTTCTTGCTGTGCCGCTGACAAGTGGGGTCCATCTACTGTTCAGTGGGGTCCTCTGTCATGGGGTCTCGCGAGATGTGCCATCGATCGGTGGGGACCACGGCCGATCAGCGCTCTGATTACAGCGGCCGACAGTGGGGCCCACTGTCGTGGAGATTTAAAAGAAATGCTCGATCCATGGCGCGAGCCGGGGCTCGAACGCACGCCGCGGGAGCGCGGGGGAAGAGACGCGCTGCGTTAACCAAGTAGGCGGGGAGGCTTTGCCTACCCCATAAGGGCAGCTTACCCTTTTGAGGTGGCTCGCGGAGGAGGCCGGGCAGAGGAAGAAGAGGACGGCGGCGCCGGCGGCGAGTGGTGGCCGGAGGGGTCCGGGTCGTTCGTGGAATATAACCCCCGCGTGATGGCGATGCTTCTGGTGTAGACGGCCGGGGTGGAGGAGCACGGAGGAGGGCCGGCGGCGTGTGACGGCGGCGGTCCAGGGAGGTGGTTGACGCGGCGATGCTCGGGCCAAGGGAGACCCGAGGGAGGAGGGGTTCGACTTCGTCTTGCCCCCGCGAAGCTCTGGGAGCTGGGATGTGCCCGGAGGCGGCCGGAATCGGCGGGGAGGGCGGCGCCGGGGCTCGGGAAAAAGGAGGGCCGGGGGGTTGAAACACTCACGCGCAATGCGGCGGGGAGGAATGAGGAGGTGTTGCGGCGCCATTGCGGCTCTCCAATGAGGCTTTTATAGCCGGGAGAGGCGCGTGGCGATGCGGCGGCGGCCTCCGCCTGTTCACTGGCGGGGATGAACCAAATCTCCTTCGAGATTGCGCGGAAGAGAGAGTAACAAGGTTCTCTGCATTTGCCGCGAGGTGAGAGAGGAGAGGAGAGATTGGCTGCGGCTGCGCGAGAGGAAGGCTGCGCGAGGCGAGGCGCGCGCGGAGAAGAAGAGGAGGAGGAAGAAGAGAGCGGGCGCTCGGGCCGCTCACGAGAGAGGCGTGGGAAGGAGGGCCACCGCGCAGGGGAGCGCTTGGCGAGTGGGGTCGCGCAGGCAGCGGCGGCGTAAGCGCGGGCGCAGCGGCGATGAGAGAGCGAAGGCGTGGCGGCATTGGGCGCAGCGTCTTGTGACGACGCGTCTTGAGAGAGGCTGGGCGGGGTGGTGACGGCCGCCTGTGTTATTTTTTTTTCTTTTTATTTTGTTTTGCTTTTTGATTTTCCTATTGGGTATTTATGTGTGTGTATATATTCACTTCCTTGCTCCCTGTAATTCCACATCCACTATTTTGCTGATATTTATTTTATAAAGATTATTTTCTTGTTATATTTACTTGTATGCATACATATATATATATACCTACATATGTATATATATTCTTGTAGATGCTTATTATTTTTACTTTCTAATTCTTTTGGATCATCTTTTCAGATTCTTTATTCATATTTTAACTTTCTACTATTTAAACATGTTTATTTCTGACAGCAAGCCTTCTCCAACACCTTATGATCCTAGCGTGTTACTTCGTAAGAATAAGAAAATTGCTAGGAATCAGTGGAATACTCCCGGATAATTGGCTCACTAATGTACCTAGCTAGTGCAACAAGGCGGACATCTCCTTTGTTTGTGAGCAAATTGAGTCGGTTTACATCTAACCCGTGAGATGATCACCGGAAGGCGCTTGAGCGAGTGTTGCGCTATCCGAAAGGTACCTCGAACTTTGGACTTCATTATACCGGTACCGTCGGTCTTTGGAGGGTTATAGTGATTCCAACTGGATCTCGATCTTTGATGAGATCAAAGCCACTAGTGGATATGTTTTCACTATTGGTGGTGGTCTTTGTTTCATGGAGGTCTTGCAAGCAGACCATTTTGACGAGGTCAACCATGGAAGCGAGCTTGCGGCACTAGACACCGCTATTGTTGAGGCGTAATGGCTACGAGATCTATTGATGGATCTACCTACGGTGGAAAAGCGATGCGCGCTATCCTTATGAATCGTGATAATCAAACCGTTATCGCTAAAGTGAACAGATTCTAAGGATAATATGAAATCGTCGGGCATGTTAAGAGACGATTGAAGTGCATCAGAAATTGAGAAACTCCGAGTTATAACCTTGGATTACATCCAAACAGATAAAAACTCGCAGATCCTTTACAAAGGGACTATCACGGAATGTGATAGATAGTGCATCGAAGGAGATGGGTATGAGACCCATGTGAGTTATCTATGGTAGTAACCCAACCTATGTGATCGGAGATCCCGTGAATTAGGATCAGGAAAAACAAGCCATTAGTTAATCAAGGAGAGTAATTTCAACCTCTCTATGTGAAGATGCAATACTCTAAAGCGCAAAGCGCAGTTGACTAAGGTCTTAATGTGTTCCATTGGCTTTTAGAAGCGAAGACGCTATCTGCAGAGCGTTCTTGAAAGAACACACCTATATGAGCCCGATCGTTAGTCGCAGCCTATGGAGATCTTGGGTAATCTCCTACTAAGCTCATGAAGAGACCAAGGAGTATGACTTATACGCTCCAACCGAGGGGTAGCCTCTTGACGGCCTAGTATCGCTTAAGTCTTTAAGTGAAGCTTGCTTGCACCAAACTTGCAATTCAAGGCATAGTCCATTGTTCAAGTTGTGAGTAAGTGTAGCTTGAGTTCTAGGTGGATGTTCAACCTTAATCGGTCTCCATCGAAATACCGATATATAAGCAAGACATTGGAATTGAGCAAATCTCTGTGGGACTTTGAGATCCGGTGGGGATTGTTGGATTATGTGGGCCAAGCCCATATAATAAGAATAATTCTATTAAATCTCAAAGGCCCACTCATGCAAAGGAGGCATGCATGTGACCTTTAGTACCATATTGCTAGTTCTAGGAGAGGAAGACCACCTTAAAGGGATGGTGCACTCCTAGTCACTTGAGGCATGTGTGGGAGAGAACTAGAGGATAACACGCGCGCTCGCTGCTCGCCGCGCCGGCCGGGCCGGGCCGGCTGGGCTGGCTGGCGGGGCGCGCGCGCGCGCACCTGCGTGAATGGTCCGCCAAAATCCGCTCCAGTGCTTGCGTGACGCGCTTCCTTTTTGCGCTTTATCTTTTCTTTGTTTTGTGTGGCGGTGAATCCGGATCGATTACGATTGCTAATCCGGTTGATTCGAGTTATGGAGAACGTGCGCGTCTTGATCACGCGTCCGGTTTTCTATAAATACGAGTCGCCGCCTCCATACGATATAACTCGAAAATCAATCTAGGTTTTGCCTCCTCCATCCATTGTCTTTGCGCCGTCCCACGTAGTCTACTCCGTCCCCGCGCCCGCGCGCTGCACCGCGTTCGGGAGCGGTCTCTCGCAACCGCCGCCTTCGCGATCTGCGCACGGAGAGGGCGAATAAGGTTTTGGGAAGCGCTCTGCGCGATCGCCATTGTAGCTCGCTCGTCTTCCTCGTCGTTCGGCCGCGAATCGTCATCGACTTGTCATCCTCACCGTGCTGCGGCGTCTACATCGACAAGCCGTCGTAACGAGAACTATCGATGCATGCGGTCATGTTCTCAGTATAGATCTGTTCATGTACAGTTTCCTGGTTTACATGTCTAGATCTTTTATGCCTGTGATGGTTCTGTTATTTTGCGTGCATGATGTCATGATTTATTTATGGAATAAATTAAACCTACATGTGCTTATATATTCAACAATCCAAAAACCTTATTGTAGGCATTGTGGTTTTACTATGGCTGGATTTGCCGATGCACTGAGGCCGGATAAATTCTCCGGTGTGCACTTTAAGAGATGGCAGATCAGGGTCACTCTGTGGCTTACTGCTATGAATGTATTCAGGTTAGTAATGGCAAGCTTTGAAGGTGTTCTTGATCTTTGGCGAGAAAGAATTCGAGACTGCCACTACTCTCTTTGTTGGATGCATTCTTAGTGTTCTTCTTGACCGTCTGTGCGAGGTGTATATGCACATGACAGACGCTTGAAGGAGTTATGGGATGCATGAATTCCAAATACGGTGCTCATCGATGCCAAGCAATGACATGTATGTCATGGAGCAATTTCATGACTACAAGATGGTTGATAACCGTTCGTAGTAGATCGGGCTCATGAGATACGAGGCCATTGCCAAGGAACTCGAACTCTGAAGTGTGCCTTACCCGACAAGTTTGTGGTGGATGTATTATTGCGAAATTACCTTCTTCATGGAGGAATTTGAACAACACTCAAACACAAGAGACAAGAATACTCTGTTGAGAATCGATTGGGTCTCTTGAAATTGAGGAGAAAGCTCGGAAAAGGACGCTGTGTCTAAGGGTGATGGAGGGCGCCTAGTGCCAATGTGGTACGAAACCCTCAAGCAAGAACAAAGGAAATTTGTTAAAGCCCAACAGACAATCAACTTCAAGAAGAAGAAGAACAACAACAATCGGGATGATAGAACTTGCTTTGTGTGCGGTGAGCTGGTCACATGGCCAAGAAGTGCCCACAACGCAAAGGAAAGAAGGCACTGCGGGATGGACTTCTAAGTCTGCAACGTGACCATTGGCAAGGCCGGAGATGGGGTGGGTATGGTAATTTACCTCTTCGTTCTTTCGCTTAGTCAATCTACCAATTGGTGGATTGATACAGAGCTAATGTACATGTGTGTGCTTGATATTTCGTTGTTTTCTTCTTATCAGTCGCCCGAGATTCCTCCGTCCTAATGGGAATGGGTCACATGCTCTTGTTCATGGTGTTGGCACGGTAGATCTGAAGTTTACTTGGAAAGATCGTGCGGTGAAGAACGTGCAGCATGTCCCTTCTATAGACAAGAATCTCGTTAGTGGCTCCCGTTTATGTAGAGACGGGCTTAAGTTGGTATTTGAGTCTAATAAAGTAGTCGTGTCTAAACATGGACATTTTATTGGTAAAGGCTATGAGTGCGGAGGCTTGTTCCGCTTTTCCCTATCGATTTCTGCAATAAGATCGTAAACCATATTTGTGGCGGTGTGGATGATGAGGCTAATGTTTGGCACTCACGTCTATGTCATATTAATTTTGGTTTGATGTCTCGGCTTTCGAGATGAATTTAATTCCAAACGTTTCCATCACCAAAGGTTCTAAATGCCATAGGCGTGTGCAATCAAAGCAACCTCGTAAGCCTCACAAGGTCGCCGAGAGAGAAACTTGGCACCACTAGAACTCATGCATTCAGATCTTTCGAGATGAATGGCGTGTTGACGAAGGGTGGAAAACGATATTTCATGACATTGATTGATGATGCAACTAGGTTACATTATGTGTATTTATTGAAAGCGAAAGATGAGGCTTTAGACTATTTTAAAATCTATAAGGCGAAGTTGAAAACCAGTTAAATAGAAAGATAAAAGACTTAGGTCGGATCGTGGTGGAGAGTATTTCTCAAGCGAATTTGACTTATTTTGTGAGGAACATGGCATTATACATGAGAGGACGCCTCCTTATTCCCCGAGTCAAATGGGATTGCCGAAAGGAAAAACGCACGTTGATGACTTGGTGAATGCCATGTTAGATCTGCGGGATTACCTAAGGCATGGTGGGGAGGCTTTGCTAACGTCTAATCACGTATTAAATAGAGTTCCTAACGAAATAAGGACAAAACACCATACGAGGTATGGATTGGGAGAAAACCATCACTTTCTTACTTGCGTACATGGGGTGCTTGACGAAAGTTAATGTGCCAATAACTAAGAAACGCAAGCTTGGACCTAAAAGCGTGGATCATGCGTTTTTACGGGATATGCTAATCATAGCATTGCCTATAGATTTTTGATAGTTAAAACGAGGTACTGACATGCATGTTGGTACAATTATGGAGTCTCGAGATGCAACATTCTTTGAGAATATTTTTCCTATGAAGGATACACATAACACTACTAGTCAACCTTCAAAATAATTCCCGTTCAATCACATCACTGAACCTTTTGAACATACACATGAACTTGTCAATGAGGAGGATGATGGTGGAGCTCCTAGAAGGAGCAAGAGACAAAGGATATTCAAATCCTTTGGTGATGATTTCACTGTGTACCTTGTGGACGACACTCCCAAGTCTATTTGAGCGTATGCATCTACCGATGCAGACTATTGGAAGGAGGCGTCCGTAGTGAAATGGATTCTATTATCGCTAATGGCACTGGAGATGACAGATAGACCTTATGGGTGCAAACCCGTAGGATGCAAGTGGGTGTTCAAAAAGAAGCTTAGGCCTGATGGTACCATTGAAAAGTACAAGGCTCGGCTTGTTGCCAAGGGCTATACTCAGAAGAAGGCGAAGATTTCTTTGACACTTACTCACTGTTGCTAGACTCCACCACAATACGAGTACTACTTGCTTTGGCTGCCTCACATGGTCTTCTCGTTCATCAAATGGACGTTAAGACAACTTTTCTTAACGGAGAGCCGATGAGGAAATTTACATGGAACAACTGATGGATTTGTAGTAGAAGGTCAAGAAGGCAAGGTGTTAAAGCTGCTGAAATCTTTGTATGGTTCAAACAAGCCCCTAAGCGGTGGCATGAGAAGTTCGATAGAACAACGACATCTGCAGCTTTGCTTGTCAATGAGGCGAGATAAATGTGTATACTATCGTTATGGTGGGGGTGAGGAGTTATTCTATGTTTGTATGTGGATGACATCTTGATTTTTGGGACAAACATTAGTGTGATAAATGAGGTCAAATCATACTTGTCTCAAAATTTTGATATGAAAGATCCGGGAGTGGTGATGTTATTCTAAACATTAAATTGGTTAGAGGTGAGGATGGGATTACACTTTTGCAATCTCATTATGTGGAAAAGGTCTTGAGCCGTTTTGGCTTTTCGACGACAAGCCTTCTCCAACACCTTATGATCCTAGCGTGTTACTTCGTAAGAATAAGAAAATTGCTAGGAATCAGTGGAATACTCCCGGATAATTGGCTCACTAATGTACCTAGCTAGTGCAACAAGGCGGACATCTCCTTTCTTGTGAGCAAATTGAGTCGGTTTACATCTAACCCAGAGATGATCACCGAAGGCGCTTGAGCGAGTGTTGCGCTATCTGAAAGGTACCTCGAACTTTGGACTTCATTATACTGGGTACCGTCGGTCTTTGGAGGGTTATAGTGATTCCAATGGATCTCGATGCCGATGAGATCAAAGCCACTAGTGGATATGTTTTCACTATTGGTGGTGGTCTTTGTTTCATGGAGGTCTTGCAAATGCAGACCATTTTGACGAGGTCAACCATGGAAGCGAGCTTGCGGCACTAGACAACGCTATTGTTGAGGCGAAATGGCTACGAGATCTATTGATGGATCTACCTACGGTGGAAAAGCCGATGCGGCTATCCTTATGAATCGTGATAATCAAACCGTTATCGCTAAAGTGAACAGTTCTAAGGATAATATGAAATCGTCGAGCATGTTAAGAGACGATTGAAGTCAGTCAGAAATTGAGAAACTCGGAGTTATAACCTTGGATTACATCCAAGCAGATAAAAACTCGCGATCCTTTACAAAGGGACTATCACGGAATGTGATAGATAGTGCATCGAAGGAGATGGGTATGAGACCCATGTGAGTTATCTATGGTAGTAACCCAACCTATGTGATCGGAGATCCCGTGAATTAGGATCCGGGAAAAACAAGCCATTAGTTAATCAAGGAGAGTAATTTCAACCCTCTCTATGTGAAGATGCAATACTCTCGAAACGCAAGGCGAGGTTGACTAAGGTCTTAATGTGTTCCATTGGCTTTTAGAAGCGAAGACGCTATCTCGCAGAGCGTTCTTGAAAGAACACACCTATATGAGCCCGATTGTTAGTCGCAGTCTATGGAGATCTTGGGTAATCTCCTACTAAGCTCATGAAGAGACCAAGGAGTATGACTTATACGCTCCAACCGAGGGTAGCCTCTTGACGGCCTAGTATCGCTTAAGTCTTTAAGTGAAGCTTGCTTGCACCAAACTTGCAATTCAAGGCATAGTCCATTGTTCAAGTTGTGAGTAAGTGTAGCTTGAGTTCTAGGTGGATGTTCAACCTTAATCGGTCTCCATCGAAATCTTGATATATAAACAAGACATTGGAATTGAGCAAATCTCTGTGGGACTTTGAGATCCGTGGGGATTGTTGGATTATGTGGGCCAAGCCCATATAATAAGAATAATTCCTATTAAATCTCAAAGGCCCACTCATGCAAAGGAGGCATGCATGTGACCTTTAGTACCATATTGCTAGTTCTAGGAGAGGAAGACCACCTTAAAAGGGATGGTGCACTCCTAGTCACTTGAGGCATGTGTGGAGAGAACTAGAGGATAACACGCGCGCTCGCTCGCGCCTCGCCTCGCCGGGCCGGCCGGGCCGGCTGGCTCTGGCGGGCGCGCGCGCACGGCACTGCGTGAATGGTCCGCCAAAATCCGCTCCAGTGCTTGCGCGACGCGCTTCCTTTTTGCGCTTTTATCTTTTCTGTTTTGTGTGGCGGTGAATCCGGATCGATTACGGTTGCTAATCCGGTTCGATTCTGAGTTATGGAGAACGTGCAGCGTCTTGATCACGCGCCCCGGTTTTCTATAAATACGAGTCGCCGCCTCCATACTGATATAACTCGAAAATCAATCTAGGGTTTTGCCTCCTCCATCCATTGTCTTTGCGCCGTCCCACGTAGTCTACTCCGTCCGTCCCGCCGGCGTGCATCGTTCGGGAGAGCAGTCTCGGAACCGCCGCCTTCAAGTCTGCACCGGAGAGGCGAATAAGGTTTTGGAAGCGCTCTGCGCGATCGCCGCCGCTAGCTCGCTCGTCTTCCTCGTCGTTCGGCCGCGAATCGTCATCGACTTCGTGTCATCTCACCGTGCTCGCGGCGTCTACATCGGCAAACCGATCGTAACAGAACCATCGATGCATAGCGATCATGTTCTCCGTATTAGATCTGTTCATGTACAGTTTCCTGGTTTACATGTCTAGATCTTTTATGCCTGTGATGGTTCTGTTATTTTGCGTGCATGATGTCATGATTTATTTATGGAATAAATGGAATAAATCTACATGTGCTTATATATTCAACAGCGGATCAGGCCAGAACTCAATACTTAGATGCCACGACAGGCTGACGATTCTGGCTGATCTGTGCTGGCACAGAGCAGCTCCCGCTATGCATAGAATGTGCTGCTACTAACTCTTTCATATCTGATTTTGGGAAGTGTTAGTATTTTGGAACGTGCAAAAGTGGCAGATCCTAATCAAGTGTCTACAGCTTGTTCTCGCCTGAATATTCTGCACCTGTGTCGATCCCTATCCCCGTGCAACAAAACAGCAGCACAACAACAGTCACTCGCCCTTGCCTGTTCACCAAAGTTGGCATTGTACAGTCTGTTCATCTTTACAAGCATAAACTAAGGCCCGCTAGTTCCAGCGATAGCTTCTGATTTCTGTTTTTAATTCACTATTCCTTGGTTTCGTCTTTTTTTGTAGTTTTTTTTTTGGCTATTTTGCCTTTTCTTTTTTTCCCTATTGCTTCGTATTGTCCGTAAGAGCTAACCTATTTTTTATTTCTAATTTTTTAAATTTAATTACGCCAAATAAGTCACCCTTAGTTATAGTAAAAAATAAGCCGGCTACAATGAAAAAACCATAATCTATCTTCAATCTGAGTAGGGCCTAAGAGATGCAACTCATTCACTTCACTAACTGTAACATCCTAAAAAATTGGGTCCTAAAATTGTGTAATTACAAAAAACCTTTTGGAATGCATTCTTTCTCTGTGTGTGTGTAGTTCGATTTTGATGGATTTTTCCTATATTCTTGGTTAAGGTTCCAATAAGTAAGAAATCCTAAAAACAAAATTCTGAAGGAAAGGTAAAATTGATAGAAATTAAATACAAAGTAAAATGCAAATATGAAAAGATGATCCAACAATTAGGATAGGAGAATTCACGTAGAATCGGTTAGCGAAAGTTCAGTCGTGAGCTGAACAATGAAAAGCAAGTATTAATCTTGCAAAGTAAACCCACATATTTTCATAGTCCCTTTTCCTATAAATGGCATAGGTTGAAAAGGTGTAAACAAGTAACAAAACCTTAGGCCTGAAGTTAATCAGATTTAGTGAGTATGCATAAGACAAATTAGAGTAATCAAGCTAACTTAATAGGGGATTAGTAAAAACTAGAAATTGAAAATTGGGCCTAGCCCCAAAAACCTGTTGGCCTTTCGGCCTAGCCAGGCCAGCCTTGGGCCGGTTCCTCCCTTGCCGTTGCTCTGCCACTGCAGGGCCTTCCGTCGCTAGCCCCCTACACAGCAGCTCGTCTCCCCGCCGCGTTCCCCCTTCTGACCGCTGGTCGCTGGCGTGCCCTTGCACCCATGCCTGCTCTATCGTAGCACTACTCCCTCGTCACCATAGTGCGTCGTCGCATCCAGCCATCTCTTTTTGACCTACTGCCGAGCCGAAGGACGATGAGACACTGCTCGAAGCCTCGAACCACCATGCCATGCCACTCAAGTCAGCCACAACGCTTGCCTACACTATAGTGACCCGACGCCACATCCACCCCCATCAGTAACCGCACGCTCACCTGCCCCACCGTGCTACGGCTCCCGCGTCACCGTTGACTGCCCTGGCAGTTCTTCCCTAGCCATCCCTTCTTTCTGCACCATCCCCAACTTCAGTGCGATAGACACCGCCATACCCTACAGTGTGTCACCATTGTGACAAGTCGCTTGAATCACCGGGCCCTATAACCATGCCGATGCCACGCCGTCTGCCATGACCGACTAACCACCCCTTACGTCGCTAGCCCTTCTTGTCGGTTATAAAACCCCGCTCAAGTCCTCATCCTCATTGCACCACCACTCTCCCCTCTCATTATGAAGAATTGCCCCGTAATAGCCCGCAGAAGCACCGGCAACACTGTCTTCTTCAATGCCGCCCAACGGGAGAACCGTCAATTAGAGCTACACTGGACCGATTCCACTGAGCCAGGGCCTCCTTGGAGTACGGCGATGCCATCCCCACCCTCGGTCGGACCCATCACCACTTGTACCTCGCGCGACACCGTGCGCCTCCTCAGCCAATCGCCACCCCAAGCCACCACTGCCACTCCCAACCTGCGTAGACTGCTAAGGTAACCTCCTACCCACCATGAGATGCTCCTAGACCAAGGAATTGCTTTGAATCACCTTAAACTGCCGTAGCCGCCACTCCCCTGTTCCGCCGCCACCTATGGAAGTTGCCTGCCGCAACCTCGGCCAAATTGGCCAACGAGGCTTCATCTAGGGGTGGGTGCGGGCATGAGCAATCCATTTGAGAGGATGCTCACGCCCACCGCCTCTGTCACTGGCGGCGAGCTTCTCCTTTGCTGGCGAAGGGTCAGGTACACTGTTCACAAGCAATCAGATTTTAATTTGGTAATTAATTAAGACTAATGAAGTCAGTTAACCTTAAACACCCACCAACCTGTGGGTTACATATTATGCAAACAGGAACCACTCCCACATGTTATAGAGCCTGAAAAAGAAAATAAAAGAAAAATTAAAACTATCGTAGGCCCCACCTTTCATAGAGGGTCTCCCTCTTCCCTTTTAATTTTTGAATTAATTCAAACTAAAAACTTTAAATAGACATAACTTATTCATCTTAGCTCTAATTGGGTGAAACAAATCTCTAAATTTATCTGAATTCAAAATCTTTCCAATAGAACCAAAACCATGAAGTTGGAGCTCATTTGAGTTTTTGTGAGAATTATTTAGTTTTACTAATTTTTATCCAAATTTTCGCACGACATAAAATAGCGTACAAGGCATAAGAAATAGAAGCAGAAACTGAAGCAAGCCACGACTAGCAAGACCAAGCCAATTGTGACCCGGACGAGTCAATACTTTGATCACATTAAACCTACATTTTCTGCAAATTATTTTCATTTTAAATTATCAAATTACATATTGTTATTTCATATGCAAATCTATGTTTGTTTTAAGATTCTAGTTACACACCCATTATTCAATTTGTTAGTATTCTGTTCCCTTGGGACATTTAAGTTTTCAAGCCTTGTCACCCTCAAAAATTTATAATGGTAATCTTTTCAAAATAAGTCTATAATTACACGCATGCTTAGTACTGCTTAAATACTTGGGGCGCCAAAATACCCCAAGCACCACTTTTAATCATGAGAAACTGATTTAGGAAAACGGTTGATATTTTTTGACATGGTTATTTTGTGCTCCCAAAATCCCCAACATGCTTATTTGTCTGAACGGATGGTAAGAGGAGTCAGTGCAGTGGATGCACAAGAACATGTGGATTGTGGTAGAACCATCCAAATAACTCTAAGAACTGAATCTTGTCATGACTTTCTATATAAAACAGTACAACTAAAAGTTTGCAAATTGCAACCTAGCTAAGTAAATCTATCGAACCCCAGACTCATCTCACAGATAGGGGAAAGGAGTGAAACAGTGCAAGGGCAATAAGGGGCTAAAGGGACACCGAGAGGAGGGTAAAGTTTGCCAAATTGTGCTAATGTTGTGGAGAGTGGAGTCCGAATGCACTAGTATTCGTGGTAAACATCCCGCGTAATGTATAGGATCGACCACATGTGGGAGTAGCTCATAAGGTGAGATGACAAAAGGGGTCGGATATTTTGAAAAGTTACTATAATGATCTACTTAACTACATGACTAAGGAATCATGTAGAGCAACAAGCGAATTGTTTCTTGTCGGTAAAGTGTATAAACTTTGTAGAGTAAAAACTATTCGAATAGCCATATCCATAGTCAAAGATGGACATGAGAACTTAACAAGATATAGTTCTATTTTAAAAACTTTGAACGTGGAATTAGGAAATGGCGGGCTGCAGGAAGTCTTGATTTGTGTTGTCCTGGGTATCACCTCAGTGTTAAGTGGTTATAACACTAAAAGGTTACCATATGGTGCAAGAGTCATGTAATGTTGGATGAATCCTATACTACTACTATTATTGCATTCTTTTATTCAAATATTATGTTTTAGTTCCAAACTGCTAGGTGTCAGAGAATTTCTATGTAACGTAATCTTTAAAGGCAAGTTTTGACAAACAAAACAATTCGAGCCTTTTTTTTATAAGCTCTGCATGCTGTGTATCGGCTTGCGGAGCACAGTGGATTTATACTCACCCTCGCATTACCAAAATCAGAAACAGAAAATCAGGACCATTACGCCTATAATGATGCATCTGCCACGGATGGAGGAGCTGACGAAGGGAATTAGGACAACTTTTGTGAGTTCGAGTACTAGACGAGTAGACTTGATGGAAATTGTGTGCACATATATTATCTAAACCTATATAATACCTATCACACATATTTACCCCTCAATCGCTTGCCTATGGATGTTGGTCCTACTTTTGTTTATGCTTTCTGCTTCTATTTTTGTAATGTAGATATTTGACCTGATCGGCCATTCTGTAAACTGTTACCCGATACGATGTATCTTAACTCTGATATATAATATTATAGTTCGGTATATTTCATGCGAGGTATGATTTGATATAGTAATATATTTGTGTGTACTATTTACTAATCTAAAAAATAGTATAGTAAATTATAGAGAATTCTAGTTTGAAAAATTCAGATCCAACACTAACGTGGTTGCACCTGACACCCGAATCCTTCGCTCTGTTCGTTGTATGGAGTAAACATGCCTTTATTCCGCTGCATTTGTTTACCTGAGCTAGCCAACCCATTGTAGTAAGGACGTGCAACCTTAGTAGCCTGCACATCCTGCCCTCCCCCCATCATTTTACTTGCAAGTTGCAACAAGCAGCATCACAAATCATTAATGCTGCATCATAGTAACAGGAAGAATCACAGACCAGAATCTCCTCAGCATTGCATAGCGTATAATGTTGTATATAACTCCTATACGATAGCACTCCGATTGCTCTTTTGGTTCGCGATAGCGCGTCAGTCCCATCCTACATACATACATACATACATACATACATACATACATACATACATACATACATACATACATACATACATACATACATATATATATACATACATACATACATATAAAAGAAATATTTGATTATTTATCTTTCTTATCTTTTATATGTATTTGATAAAATGCCATATGACATCTCACCCACATATGGGTCTAGGATCCGTACATAAGTGACACATTGCAGGACATTTTATCAAGCGCAATAAAAAATAAGGCAACCGATCAAATCTCTTATCATTTCCTGCTATAGTAATTAGCTTTTAAACGATATATCCTTTTAAGATAGGGTCTATAGATAAATTGTAGTAGGCACTGTACCGAGTTTAGCTATACTGATAAAAATCGCATGATTGTTTTTCTTTTTTATATTATCTCTCACGAACAGGCAAAATTCGAATATCATAAACCAAAAGTAAAAGCCACAGTCTAAAACAAACGACCCAAATACTAAATGTCAAACAAGTGCAATTAATAAGGATTGTCCAATGGTCTGGTAGTAGAGTGAATGATCCATGTAGTGTGTCTTATTTAATTATAATACATGTATGTATATATTTAGAGCAAGTTTATTAAAGCTGATTGTGCTAGCTATAAGGGAATCCATGTCAGCATAGTCCTATGTGGAGGGGAGAGAGAGCCAAGCCGACTCTCATGCAAGAGTCAGGCTATAGCACAGGAAAAGATGCATTATCCATGCATGTACCTATAGAACTAATTGCTATACCTATGCATGTATTAAATTAGAGCAAGTACAACAATGATCTTATAGCCAAGCTAGTCAGCATTTTTGCTGATGTGGAGAAGAGAAGAGAGGAGAGAGAGGAGAGCTTGGCTCTCATGCAAGCAACAAGCTGCACACGGGAGCCTATGCAGTGGTGGGTCTAGATAATAAATATATGTGAGGGTGAGTAGGAAAGAGAATGTGAGACATGGTACCACATAATAATAAAAAAATCTTTTGTAGACAAATAGAAGACAGATTATTGTATAACTTGGCTCTTATAACTTGACTTATAGCTAAACACTTGGCTCTATTATTGGACTTGCTCTTATCAATACTCATGTATGTATTAAATGATTGAAAGCTCTTGTGGAGACAACTTATAGCCAGCTTATTGTATGAGTTGACTACATCATTATCTTTTGATGACATGAAAATATATTGGAGGTAGCAGCTATCTGTACTATTAAACTTGCTCTTAGTAGAAAAGCGTATGATCATACCCTATAAGTCTCTTGTGGCTTTGCAAAATTACTAGCATACGTAACGGAAGTCCACGCGTGTTGCATAGGTATACGTTTTTTTTTACTCACACTAAAAAAAGAAGCACAATTAGTGGAAGAGCGTATAATTGACAGCATTTCTTTTTAACAAATGACAAGAGAGATGGAAGAGGAGTATACAACGATACTGATACATGACAAGTTTCCTAGGATGATACACCCTTCTTCGACACACCCGTCGGTAAGCTTCATTGCTTCCCGCCGGCGCCACCATCCTTGATGAACCGGGGATCGTCGCCGCCGGCAGCACCCTTAGCCAACGCCAGTGACGTCGGGCCGGATCCGTCATGCAGCTGCCCTCCGGCGTGGCCAACGGCCTGTCCGGAGAGGAGCGACGCCGACGAGGTGGCCGAGGAGATGGCGGAGGCGAGGGAGATGGGCATGAGGCAGAGGCCCTTTCCCTGCAGGTACTGCATGGCGGTGCCCATGTCCTCCTCCATCATCTTCGCCACCTGCTGCTCCGTCACCCGCAGGCTGCCGTCGGCGCTCTCGGCACCGTTGCCGCTGCCGCTGCCCTCGGCGGCATTGCCGTTCCCGCCGCTGCTGTTGCTCTTCCCGTTGCTAATCCCCTGCACGATGATCCATTTCAGAATTGGAAACTACAAGCAACTGATTACTGATCGATTAACTCTCATTCCACTCGACTCCTATTTTCTTGCTAAAACATCTGGTCTGGTAGTGACTGCTGATTACCTCTGAGGACATGCTCGCAACCAGAGGCGCGACGCCGGCCGCTCCACCCAGCCGGCTCATGCTGAGAATCTGCAATTAATGCTCAAGCAGTCAGCCAGATCTTAATTATCAACAACATTTACAAGTTCTGTTCAGAAGTAGTGTCACCTTGACTTGGAGCTGCAGAAACTTCACGTAGTCGATGATCTCGTCCAGCATCGATGCCTTGTCCGTCTGCAACCAAGAATTCCACGTTGTCATTTCAGGCACGTTCACTGTATCTTACAGCAAGGGCAAAACAACACAACTAAAAGTATTGATCTAGTGTTCATGAATCATGATTCCCATGCCCAGCACACGGCATCGATCTTCTATTCATCTCTGCTGATTTACTCCATCATCCAAGCCATCGGCGGCACAAGACTGTCCCTTCAGTTCAGACAACAGGAAAGGAGATGGCCTTTACACAACGCAACGCCCATGTCTCCGCTATTACCTAGTGTTGCCGCGCCATCTGACCAGGCAGTGCAAGTGTGCAGTTCAACAGGGAGTCTTGTCTAATCCTTTTCCTCTTCTTCTTTTGCCTTCTGTTACTACTTGCTATCTCTGAACAATTTAGCAGTTAATCACCACCCTACGTCTCGCCGCAGCACAGCAGCAGGGGCTCGACACGTGTGGGCATCGCTTCCCCTGTACTCCGAACGCCGTATCACATCACAATCCCATGAGGCAAACAGCAGCAATGCCTGAGGGGCTCGACACGTGTGGGCATCGCTTCCCCTGTACTCCTAACGCCATATCACATCACAATCCCATGAGCCAGACAGCAGCAATGCCTCACCTACCGGCGTGCCCTTTTCTGCACAACTAAGCTACCACCACCACTTGCCTCCGGACCGGTCACATAAACAGGCAGGCATTTCGTTTCATCCATGCGACAGGAAAAATTCCTAGCTAGATAGCTACTTTTCTCTCTCTCTCTCTGAGAGCGAAATGAAAGAAAGAAAGAAAGAACACAGAGGTAGCGTTAAAGTAGGGACGACGCGTGGGAGGGAAGAAGAAGAGGAGAGGGAGTCGTCGATGCTACTGACCTTGTTGGCGTTCGGGACCAGCTCCTGCAGCGATTTCATCCGCTCCGCTATCCTCTCCCTCCGAAGCTGCGAGTGACACACGCACACGTGCGCAGGAAAGTTCAGAAAAAGCTGTGTGAGTTTGTAGAACGATGGAGCAGTGTGTACGGGCAGTCATTTTCGACAGATAATGCTAAGATGATTCATGGGGCACTGACTGCTGATTGACCTGACTAACAGGCCAAAATTAACGACGTGGTAATTCCAAAAAAATGTGGAAATGCGGAGGATACAGGTGGCTGGAAGTCTGCAATTTTTTTTTCTGAAATTTTAAAATTCAGAGAAGGGAAAGGTGGTGGTGGGCGGGGAGTGGCATACACGTTCGGCAATGCTGTGGGGGTCAGTGGCCTGCCCTCTCCTCGCCCTCACCCGCTGCTGCCGCGGCGGGCCGCCACCCGAGGAAGCTGGTTCCGTGCCGCCGCTCGCCGCCGGCGCTCCGAAGCTCTGACCCGGCATTGATCCTCCCTGCAAAGGACGAAAATACACTCTTTCCAGTCAGTTTTTGCTGTGAACTATACTCCAGTAGCTAGCTTTGTCTTGCTCTCACCGAGAACACACGACACGATCTTTTAGCCGTGTGAATCACAGCAGAATTAAGAAACTTTAAGCAAGGCGTATGCGTAATGCATTAGTAGTAAAACACACACACACACACACACACACACACACACACACACACACACACACGAAGAAGAAGAAAGGTTCTTGGCCTGGTGAGCTCACCTGCCCAAACGGCGGCTGCACGTCGGCCGGAGCATGCACCCCAAACCCGTTGAACAGCGCGTGATCACCTCCCTACGCGCGCACAAAATCGAAGCCATTTCAAGAAAAGGCTCAAAAAAAGATCATCGAAAGACGCGAAAAAGCGAAGAAAGCAAATGAGCGTTTCCAAAACGAGGAGTCGTACGTACGGTGGCATTGGGCGACTTGAAGCCGCCCTCCATCTCCTCCCGCGCCGGGGCCGAGGCCCGGTCCGTGAACAGCGGCAACGGGGAGAACGCCCCGCCCCCGTCCTCCTCGCCGCCAGCAGCGGCGAGGCCCTGCCGGTGCAGGTCGCTGAGCTGCAGCATCACCGGCTTCTCCCGGCCGCCGCCGCCGCCGATCTGGTGCTGCCGGAGGCGGGACGCGAGCAGCGCCGACTGGTCGAAGGCGGCGTGGTCCTCAGCGCCCTCCGCGAGCTCCCAGGGCGACTTGCCTGCGGCGCCCAGGTCGTCCCATGCGGAGGGCAGCGTGGAGAGCATCTGGTCGAAGAAGTCGTCCTGGGACCCGCCGCCTCCGCCGTCTCCGCCGACCATCTCGCGGCTGCTCGGCTGCATGGAGCTAACCGTGAAGCTGCTCGCTGCTCGGCTCGGTAGGGATAGTTGCTTGCTAGGTAGGGGCGGCGGTGAGTAAAGGCGTTCGTGCAGGCAGGACGAGACGAGAGTAGAGAGTACTAGGGAGGAGGGGAGACTTGCAGCGTGCGCGGTTTTATAATCGCGTCTTACGTGCCATTTTTTTTCCTTAAAGAAGGTTTAACTCAGTTCGTGCAAAACTTTGGCGTTTTATCATGATCTTCTACCAGATGTAAACGACTTTGAGTTAGAATAGATATTTGTGCATTTTCCCCTTTCTTCTCTGCCACATGACCTCTATGCTCAGCACTCTATCTGTCGTGTACACTGTAAAAAAAAAAGCTACGTCAGGCAACAATCGCATCCGTTGATCAACGGTGGTCGAGGCTTCTTGCAGTTCAATCTCTTCGGTTGAGGCTACAGTTCCTGCTCTGCACTGCACAGGTGCGACGACATACTTACCCGTGCCCAGCTCCGTGCAAGCGTGTGGATTGGGAGGTGAAACGAGCCAAACAGCGAAATGGATTGAGCATCCGATGACGGGTAGCTGCGATTATACCAGCAGCGCAAAACTAAAGATTCAGAGACTGCTTTCAGACTAGGAAAAGAAAATGCCAAGGAGTACTGAAATGTGAGCCATGAAAAACCGTACGTTAACCAGAGGATTATTCATTATTCTCACGGCCCCACTACGAGTCATGTCCCGTTCTTGCAACTAAAATAACACCACAAATGCGGCTCCGATCCAAGGTTCTATCTCCTTAACAAGTGGTATCATTATTTATTAGCAGCAGCTTACTGGTAACAATAAAAGAGGATCCTATGCCTTTGCTTAGCAAAATACTCTTTAGATTCTTCGACAAAGTTTGAAAGGCCCGGCTGCTTGAGAAGACCCCGCAACTTGTAAAAGCGACGAGATAAAGCGCCGGATTAGCACTAGCTTTATGATCTATCAGCTTTTTACAAAACAAAGGGGAAGTGTTTTGTATAGCTTATGCACGTGTAATTGCGAAGGCTAATCGGCGGCATACAACTACCACCGTTATTTGACACGCTAATGTTACTTACTAGTGCCACGTATCTATGAGATGCTAACTGAAATAACCCAGATTCCAATTTGAGCTTGGATTTCTCTAAATATTTATTTCAACTGAATCCTTACCCAAATCAACACTATACCCAACCATCGAAATTTTTGTACGGATAACCTTTTTTTTATTCGGAAATACAGAAATATACCCGCGGTTTCATTTTTTACAAAAATAGCCTCGAGTCACCCAATGGGGCAGCGACTCGAGAATTTCGCCCACCCGAAGAGCGACAAGAAGCTATGTCGCTTCACGGGAAAGCGACATCACGGAGTCACTTTCTCACTGGGCGATTTAACGAAGTCGCCCAATGGCTGGGCGACTTGTAATGCAGTCGCCCAATAGGTAGGCGACTTCATTCAGCCCCCTGAAATTTGTAGAGTTTTGGCAATTTTGTAGTTTGAAACAGAGAAAAAATCTGGTATAGTTGTAATAAAAGTTTATGTGCACTGTATGTTGTAGATGCACAAAAAAAATTCCAATATTTTTTTGAAGAATGATTGACCGTAGAACGATAGATACATAGAGTGGTAAGTGATATTTTGATGTTGCTGAGAAATAGTTTACGGAGAGAACCGGTATGACTTGCTATCTGAATCATTGAGTGCGAACATGCTAGATAATAAGCTTATGTCAATAGAAATAAACTTCATAATACAGTTGAGGAGGAGATGTGGTATGGAAGACATACAAGGGCTTTATGTAGGCAGGTTATCTGGTGCAGTGGGCATAGTCCATGGAGAGGAGGTTGTACGAATCTTTTCGCTTTTTCAGGATTCCAGTTTAGCAATAAATGTCCCTATGTAGGCTTTTCAGAGCATGTATCCTGTATTTCTGAAACAACAAGCAAAGGTGACATGAAAACTCACTGGAAAGGATACATGCCTATGACGTGAACACTCACTGTAAAGGCTACAACCTACGCCCCTATTTTGTTGGTTTCTGTAGCGATAGGCTTTTTCAGAGTAGCAATAAATGTTCCTATAAAGGCTTTTCAGATCGTAGCATTTATGTAGCCAGTTTAGCTGGCATGTGTTGTAATTTGACTGAGCAAAGCTGCCCCGTTTTGTCATATCACTGCGTAAAGTCGGCATGTGTTGTCATCTCACCGAGTAAAGCCGAGCGCTTTGTCATGTCTCTGGGCAAAGCAGCCCTCTATTGTCCCGCCATTCGATATAAATAGCACGGTTGAGGTCCCATGAAGTTGTAGCCGAAAACCTCAGAAATCGAACAAAGAATACCTTCTATTTCGTGGTGGAACATATCATGACGGAAGATGAGGGCGATCGGATATGGGTCACCAAGGAAGACCTTCCTTGGAAAGGAGGAGATGTTCGGTCCACGCATCGCTTGGTACCAAGCCGGCGTGCGCAACCAGGCGTGGCGAAATGCGGACACAATGAGTACGTGGTCGTGCGAGTCCCGAAGGGCGAACGATGGCGGACGCCGTTTCTTCCGATGCCCACGCTCCGGGTACAAATTACTAATAGTACATTTTTATTGCTTATGGACCCTCCATGTTTATCGCCCTTTTCGCAGATGGCGAAATGCGACTTCTCCATTGGATCGACCCTCCTCATGAACGGTATATTGACCGTTATGTGGGTACTTTATGAGACCGAATAATGGACTTGGAGTACCGAATGGAGACTCTCAATGAGGAGAACAATGAGCTCCGCCAACAGATGCAACGCGAGAGGGGAAACGAGGAGGTTGTCAATATAGGAAGCTCGTACGATCCGACATGTTGCTGTGCAAACCCAAGTTGCATATGTGCGTGCCACTACCACGATGGCCAGCCCCATCCGAGGCGTCCACTTCAGCAGTTCTCCATGTGGGTGCCACGAGGCTCATTTGGCATATAAGCAACCATGTGTATGGTTGTACCGTAGTATGTACGAGGGTCGATCGAAATAATGCGCAATGCTGTTAAGCATGTCATGAATTCATTGTCTTGTGCACGAGCCACAAAAGTATCTCATTTTAACAAACAGCAAATACATGTACTAAATAAGTACATAACCAAGTACATTACGAAAAGTCATGTAACTCACCGATCGGGACATGCATCGTCTAGTGTGTGCCCTCCCGACCGCATCGACCACAACGTGCACGGTGTTCCAGCTTGTGATTCATCCATGTCATTCCTAATACGTCGGCTCGTCGCCGACCCTTCCCACCCTTCAACATGTTAACATCCGAACCCGTGTCCTCGATGCAATGTCCAAAGTGGCGAAGTTTCCCACCACCCCGAACCCTGAGCTCCCACACCAAGCTGCGCAGCACCCTCCCTTAAAGAAGAACTCGGACATGAAGTTCGAAGGATCCATACCACGGTCCCGCATGCGGCGAGGACATGAGAGCATGGTTTGTGTAACAACTTAAGCTTGTTGCACGTGCGGCTAGGTTCATTTCCATGATCGCAAGACATACCTCGTGGGTAACAAGTGAACGAGCCGTCCCAAATCCGCTCTATCACGAGTATCACCTCAAAACGATGCTCCTGTTGCCCATGACCTGCATCGTGTGCAACTAACCCTTTGTGCCTTCATCTCCATGTAAGCGTAATTTTGCGAATCTGAGCTCGGGATTGGCGCATGAAGTGCGGCACTCGCGTGCCTCTCCTCGGCGCACGGATTGTCTGTGAAGAACACCTTCCACGATGGCGATAAGGGGCCGAGAACGGAGACCCTTAGAACCCAATTGTACACCTCGGCAAGGTTAGTTGTCATTATTCCGCACCTTGCGCCATCCGTGTCGTGCAACAAATGACCACTTCTCCAACGGTCCCCCTCGATCCACTACGCGGCACCGATGTTTCGTGAGCTCCTTCTTCTTGGACCACTTGGGTTAGGCGCATCGATTGGCGGCAAGCATTGTGGTTGTGCCGCCCAGAGTGACCGGCTCCTTGCTCCTCTCTTCGACGTTCTTCCTAGTGTGCTCATCCAACAACCTCCACAAAGTATCAAATTTCCTCTGTTGGTTCTCGCTAGCCACCTCTTGAATAGCTTCATCAAAGATTGTTTCGGAATTGCTTAAAAAGTTTGCCGCTAGGTGACGCATCGCACCACCGGTTCCTCATGTCCGCCAAGGAAAGGGCTCCTCGGGTCTTCTTGAAGTTTTCTTATTGCCTTGATAATACTGGCGTGGCGATCATGGATTACGCACACACCGGCCGAGTGGCTACAACCCCACCCTCACATGTCCGAGAAACCACAGCCACTCGTAATTCTCACTATCCACAAATGCAATGGCCAGCGGTAATATTTGATTGTTACCGTCAACGCCTACGGCCGTCAGGATCTGCCCCTTGTATTTGCCTGTCAAGAAGGTGCCGTCAATTGAGATCACTGGCAGCATGTGCCTGAATGCTTCGATGCTAGCACCAAATGCAAACATTGCTCTCTGCAACACCGCATACCCTGGCGGACTAATTGACGGCTTCTCGTGGAGGGCGATGTACGTGCCCGGGTTCCTTTCCTGCAGGACATTGAGCATACGAGGAAGGTTGTCGTACGCCGCCTCGAAAGTACCAAAACGTTTTTCCAACGCCTTCTGCTTGGCCCGCCACGCCTTCGCGTAGCTAATCTTATACTTGAATTTATTCTCAATAGCTACCACAATATGCGTGGCTGCCATGTTCTTCTTCTGCACTATCTCCCCATACATGACATTGGCAATAAATCCGGACGTCAGGTTACGATGTCTGGACAAGACAGTGTTTAGAATGTAGGAGTGCGGCTCAACCTTGGACACAATCCAATGAGTCTCATACTTAGGTTTACGGGCGTGCACCCGCCAAGGGCAACCGATCGCTTTCGCACGTCACGATGTCTTGCTCCGCTTGATTTGACGACGCGAAATGTCCGCTTGCATTGAAAGGGCCCAAAGCTTGATGGCATCTGCGGCGCTTCCTTGTCGACAAACATAGCATGCAACCAACCTCTGTCTCATGGTACTCCCATTGTGATTCATGCTCATCATGTGCGGAAAGACCGTCGCATTAAACCGGTTCCATTCTGGGGATAGGAACTTCATTCTCATCGGAATCGCCCTCGTCGTCGTCCTCTCTGACTTCCTCTTCATCCCATGCCCTCTCGTCATCGAGTCCATCTGCTGCACAATGTACTCATTATACTCTCCTTCATCGGCTTGCCCGATTGGCTCTCTATGGCTTGACGGTCAGTAACTCTCCTTCATGTACCGCATCGCCTTCATGACGAGCAACTTCATCATGTCCGCCAACATGCGGCCGCCCGAGCCGCTAGCACCTCCCACAACAACGGCCGTTGCACGAGCTTCCTCACCGCTTGTATCGCGAGCACGGTTGCACAAGCAAAGACACACTCGTATCCACGACGCCGCACCTAGCACAAAGCCCTTCCATGTGGCGAGCGCACCAATGTCTTCAACTCCCATCGATGTCCGTGGGGACCGGCTCCAAAGCCCTTGCACGACGACGCATTTGACACCTCGGGGTTCAACGAAAAACTCCGGTCACCAAAGCGCACATCTCCCATTCGAGCATTCTCGTCATCCGGAAGTACGAGAGTGACTTACGGAAAATCGCTCAAATCCACACCATTCGGACCTTCACGAATGGTTCCAGCTCCGTAATACACTCTCAATGTAGTGGACATTGATGATGTCGGCCTGCATATATATTTCAATTTTGCGACATGTCAAATAATATCGCACAATACTAAACTTCCTATACCATACTACAAATTGCATACCAAACATTTTCTACAATAATATTTCCATACTAACACGGTACTAATTATTCTACATCTATAATTTTTATTAACACCAACATTTCATATAAATAATAATGCAAATACAACATAATCCAAAAAAAAATATCTGGATCCAAATTGATAGAATAGCTTCTACTCCTCCTTCCTCCCTCACCTCCTCCTCTCCTTCTCCTCTTCTTCCCCTCCTTCCTCTCCTTCTCCTCTTCTTCCCCTCCTTCTCCTCTTCTTCCCCTCCTCCCTCTCCTTCTCCTCTTCTTCCCCTCCTTCTCCTCTTCTTCCCCTCCTTTCTCTCTTCTCCCCCTTGTTTCTTTTCCTTCTTCCTCTTCTCTGTGTGCTGAATGTGTTTGCTCAATAAGTGAAAAAGGTGCTTGGTAGTGGGAGCCGGCTGGTAGGCCACCTTAACTCCCCAGTGTCGCCTAGCGTTGGCGATTGCATTCTGATCATGGCAAATCTGACTTATATTAAGTCGCCAACGTCTGCGATGACGACACGATTCGCCAACGGTTCGCAGATTCCTTAAATGTCGCTCTTCGGGTGGGTGAAATTCTCGAGTCGCTGCCCCATTGGGCGACTCGAGGCTATTTTTGTAAAAAATCAAACCGCGGATATATTTCTGTATTTTCGAATAAAAAAAGGTTATCCGTACAAAAATTTCCCCAACCATCTACAGTCGCTTTACCAGGTCCTGCCACCTCCATCCACTTTTGCCAAACTCCAGCCATTGCTACCGGTAGCCGCTGCAAGTTTTTGGTCAAACGCCTCCTCCTCCAATTCAACTTCCGTACACCTCGATAGTAGCATCCCTGACACCCCTTAATTTCCTCTTTGAATCACGGCAAAGCCCCGGGCCGAAATTTACCACCACTGCCACTCAATCCCTCTCACGGCCGACCTCCCCAGCCGCAGTCATCAAACACCGTAGCACCCCTCCATACCTGACTGCCACACACCCCTGACACGGCCATTAATACCTCCTAACATTCCCCTAAGAGCAACTCCAGCAAGGCCCCTACTTGAGCCCTCAAACCTCATATTTGAGGGCTTGAAGCAAAAATAGAGGTCCAGCAGGGCCCCTACTAGAGCCCTCAAATTTGAGGAGCCCCTCAAATCCCCTCTTCAGCCCTCATTCCCAGGGGTCCCCTACTCTGGCTCTCATCCTACCGTTGTTCGATTTTTCCCCGCGCCTGTGAAATTCCCGCCTCGCCGTTTCTCGCAGCCTCCGCCGCTTCAACTCCCGGATCCCCGCGCCTCCGTTCGCGCGCGCGCCTCTCGTCTCGCCTCGCTCGCCGCGCCTCGCCTCTCCGTCTCGCCTCGCTCGCGCCACCGCCTCGCCCGCTCCTCGCTCGCCGCCGCCTCTCGTATCCGCCGCGCCGCCTCTGCTCGCTCGCCGCCGCCTCGCCTCTCCGTCTCGCCTCGCTTGCCGCCGCCTCGCCCGCTCCTCGCTCGCCGCGCCTCCACTCGCCGGTTCCTCGGCTCGCCGTCGTCGTGCCGACGCCTCCGCTGCCAGCGCTCGCCGGCGCCTGCCTCCCCGCTCTCCTCCGCCCGCCTCCCCGCTCTCCTCTGCCCGCCTCTTTCCTCCCGCGCCGCCACCGCTCCCCGGCGATTCCTCCCGCGCCGCCACCGCCCTCTTCGGCGGGAGGCGCGAGGCGGAGACGGAGAGGTGAGGGGCAGGGGGAGAAGAGGGAAGCGGAGGCGGCGGGATGGCTGGAGACGGCGGGGCGAGGCAAAGAATGAGGAGTGGGTCCCATATGTCAGTTGTAGTGGAATAGATTTGAGGGCTTAAATTTGAGGGGTGCTGTTGGAGTAGATGCAAAAAAAAACAGGGCCCTCAAAAGTAGGGGGAGCCCTCAAATGAAAAGTAGGGGCCCTGTTTTGAGGGCTACTGCTGGAGTTGCTCTAAGTATTATGGACATTACTCCCACCGCCACCATTTTTGTGTCTCAACCAACCTGACAATTCCCTGTCCCTTGACCACCGCCTTGCACAACCCAGCTCGAGGTGCCACTCACCATGCTGACCTCTCTCCTGCCTCTCTCGAACTATGTCGACCTCTCCCGCACCTTCCCTCCATGGCCATGTGCCAAGACCCGACAGCACCATCCCCTGTAGCCCACTGCCTTAAGCTCCCTATAAAAGGCTCCGAGCCCTTCCTAGCAAACCACATTGGCACCCAGGTAAGCCGTAAACCACCCAAGTCCCCTAGACGACCATCGCATCGACGCCTTCACCGAAGACCCTCCAAGTAAGCCCGAACTTCAATTCTTCTTATTTTGTTCATCTCTTTCCAATTGGTTGCTCATGTAGCTTCTTCACGACCCTATTAACCCCACCGAAGCATCATCATGAGCTCCCTTGGCCTTGCCCCCTTCTTCTGCCACTCAATCCCTCTCACGGCCGACCTCCCCAGCTGTAGTCAGCAAACACCGTAGCACCCCTCCATACCTGACTGCCACACACCCCTGACACGGCCATTAATACCTCCTGACATTCCCCTAAGTATTATGGACATTACTCCCACCGCCGCCATTTTGGTGTCTCGGCCGACCTGACAATTCCCCGTCCCTTGACCACCGCCTTGCACAACCCAAGAAGCTCAGAGCTCGAGGTGCCACTCACCATGCTGACCTCTCTCCCACTTCTCTCGAACTGTGTCGACCTCTCTCGCACCTTCCCTCCATGGTCACATGCCAAGACCCGACAGCACCATCCCCTATAGCCAACCGCCTTAAGCTTCCTATAAAAGGCCCCGAGCCCTTCCTAGCAAACCACATTGGCGCCCAGGTAAGTCACAAACCACCCAATTCCCCTAGATGACCATCATATCGACGCCTTCACCGAAGACCCTCCAAGTAAGCCCAAACTTCAATTCTTCTTATTTTTTTTGTCTCTTTCCAATTGCTTGCTTCTGTAGCTTCTTCACAACCCTAGTAACCCCACCGAAGCATCGTCGTGAGATCCCTTGCCTCTTTCTTCACTGGCGACTAGCGCCATCCGGCGGCACCCCTCCACCATGGACAACTCACCCCCGACCTCCCTAACCTGAGACAACCACACCTGAGCCACCCTAGCAGCCCCTAGATGGTTAAACTACAGCCGATTTGGCCAAAGAAACTCTATGTAGCTCCTGTGCCATGCAAAAGTCCCAAGAACTCCCCACCTCGCCACCAGCCATTCCGTGCTTCCCAAGCCGTGCCATGCCCAGAAATGGATTCCCCTTAGTCCCCTAAGTCCATCCATGTCATCGGTTACCCTTGAAAACCACTGGAGCTGTTCGGTCGATACAATAACCGCGAGTGAAGAAGATGAACAATGTTGGGCTAGGCTGGCACTGTTCATCACTATTCATTTCAATTTGTACTGTAGCAACCTGACCCAGATGAACAGTAAAACCTGATATGAATAGTAGAATCTGATAATGAATAGTGTTGAAACCCAATAGTGAATAGTGCAAACCCGCAATGAATAGGGTTTACCCATTACTATTCACCCCGAAACCCAAAATACACATTTATATCTTTTTTGACCGTGTTGACCCCCACGAAGTCTATTTTTAACTCCATTTGACCAAATTAGACACTCATAAAATCCTAGACCCCTAAACACCATCTTAAATCCTAAACCCCATACGGTCCAACCTTTACAGTTCATCGAAACTAGGGATGCAAACGAATCGAATACAGACAGATAATGTCTCTACGACATTTGTTTTCATATTTTTTTCGGATGCGGATACGAATACGGATACCTCAAATACAAATACAAATATGAATAATATCGAATACAGATACAGAGCGAATACGAATCGAAACAAATACGGTGATGAATATTTATCAGAACATAAAAACCCCTTAAACTATGTATCCAAATCAATAAAAACACATAAATAGTTTATCATGTCAAAATATTAATGAAATCTAAATAGGTATAAGTATTTTTATCCACAATAGTCATACCATTGTACATATTTTAAATCGTCAAATGACAGTTAATTTTTCTAAAGTCCTAAATAGTTCTTAATGGATTTCTACCATCTATATGTGATTAATAAATTAATTAAGAATTTAAATTTGCATCAGAATAATTTAAACAGTAGTACATCAATTTGATCGGTACAAATTTTAATCTACTGACAATACTAAATTTATTTATAATAAACATAAATATTTGCTAGTGGGCTGGTGGCAGGGGAGATGAGAGAGGCTGGCTTGGGTTGGGCAATGTTGGGCTGAAATCTCGGATATCTGGATCCATATTTTTTTTGGATAATCCGTATTCGTATTCGCAAGATATCAGGCCTACTGTATTCGTATTCGTTTCCGACAAAAAAAATCCATATTTGTTTCCGATCCGAGAATTATCCAAAGAAAATCCGATCTGACATAATCCGTATTCGTTTTCATCTGGATCGATCAAAAACTATCTGATCTGTTTTCACCCCTAATCGAAACCTATTAGACATATATATACCTGTCTTAGCTGTTTTAAGCTGTGAAGACTATTTTCAACTCTGTTTAACTTCAAGTGACACGGTAAAACCCTAGCTAGCCCAAATATCATTTCGAACCTATGACTAGTACTACTCTGGGCATTACTATTTACCGAAAACCCGATAACATATATAGAGCCATTTCGACCGTCTTGGGCCTATCTAGCGCAATTCCATCTTCATTCAGTAAAACCATGCACCATCAAAACCTTGACCACCCAAACCTATTTTCTTTATATCTTTTTGGTTATTCTATTATATTTTGTTCCCAACTTGTATTTTGCAAAGTAGGAACTTATTTACATTCATCTTTCACGCTAGTATTCAGACCCAGCGAGTTGGTCAATAGAAGAACAACAAGAGTAATTAAAGAAGTCAATGTCTAAACCGAAGACTATAGTAAAGTAATAAGAGACTATGGACAACAAGGTAAGTCACATATTTTTTATCATGTTGAACCTACACTACTTTAATTATTTAATTACAGTATTTTCATTATTGTTATTTACTAAATTTTAGAATAATATGATAATTAGCTGTGTCCTACCACTGGAAAAGCCTTATTTCATTTGATGGCCATATTCACCTTGACAAGCCTTAGTAATACTAAATGTACTATTTAAATATCCATGGTAGATTAGGAACTCAATACTAGGTGACATGGAACTTTGCCAGTAGAATTGTAAAAATGGTACTAGGGTAAGGGACATCACAGGAAGCCACCAGATGGTTAGGTTGTGTGATCTTACCCTAGGGAGAAGGCTTAGATCGGATGGGTGGCAATGTCATAGGGCATTGGGGATCTGGATTATGGATGGAAGTTGCCTCGGTGAAAAATAAGAACTATTACCTTATGCTAAGTAAAGAACGTAGTGACCGCTCAACCATAAGTGTTGGCTTGTCAAACCTGGTCTAGTAGCTACTCAAATCGATTGAATATCTATAGGGATGATATAATATACTATTCTAAAAAAAGGGAACAACTCGCGTAAGAGGATGTGGTATGGAAATGGTAAAACTATACTTTCACAACGGTAGGCTCCACTCGTTATCAGGCCATTGCATTCTTGGCGTTTGGCCCATAGTCTACCGGGTAGAGGCTACATAAAGAGGAGAGCAGTAAAATGCCTTATTTCTCAACTCAATCACATGGGTTGATAAATCTTGTGGGTAAAATTGGACAACTCCGCAGAGTCAATTACAAATGATATTCGAATACGCCATGCTTCTGGTAAATCAAGTTGTGTTTAATGTGTAATTTTAATAGTAAGGCATAAGTAGATTTGGTAATGTCGTAACTTGGTAATCAAGTTGTTGAAACCCAAAATCTCTTAAGAAGTTTTTACTTTGTTATTTTATGTTCAAAATATTTACAAATAAAATTGCATTCCCAAATACCTTAATAAAACCCTATATCCCCATCTCTTGAAAATAATCTTGGCAAGTAGTTATATAGCGTTTTCCCATGTAACTTGTTGAATATGGTTGGTTGTACCCAGTCTTGCTATATTTTCATCAAAACAGATACCAGAAGAAGAAAAGATATTACAAGTTTTCATGTTAGAGTTACAACCGCACTCAAGCGTTTCTATGGTAATTTTCTTTAGTTCTTCTGAATGTATGTTAAGTTTTAGACTTGAATGCCTGTTAAAGTTGCTAAAGTTGACTATTAGGTCTTATTTTAATCAAATTAACAGTTTTTAAATGTTTATAGGCAAACATGATACTCTTTCTATTAGTATCTGAACTTCTGAACTGTTGTGGGACATACTGAAAAGTCCCCAAATTTCAAAACCAAAATTTCCAAAATTTTGCTGGATTTTTGGGTGAATTTCTGGAAACTTTCCCTTTTGGGAAAGTTCCCCTCGCTTTCCGCTTTCCTCTTTTGGCCAGGCGCCTTCCTCTCCCGCTGGCGCCCCGCCTCTTTCCGCTTTCTTCTCTCCCCGGCGCTCGCTCTTTCTGCCTTCGCTCTCCCTCGCGCGCCCCTGCGCCCGCGCCAGCCCGTGGACGCCGCCTCCCCCTTCTGCCTCTCTCCTCCCCTGGCGCCTCCCGGTTTCCTCCCGCAGGCGCCTCCCCCTGTCCCGCTGGTGCCTTCCTCGTTCCCCGCCTCCTCCCTCGCCCAGCGCCTCCTCCTCCTCTCGCCGCTGGCGCCCAGCCTCTCCGCTTCTCTCCTCGCGCTGCGCCGCGCCCAGCCAGCCGCTGCAGCTCTCGCGCCGCCCCAGCCGCCGCGCCAGCTGCGTCCGACCACCCGGTCCGAAGACGTGGACGTCCTCGCGCCACGTCGCCCGCCTCTGCTCCGGCCCCACCTGGCAGTCCCCGCCTCCTCCCTCTCCCGCGCGCGGACGCTCCCTCGCCCGTGCCCAACCTCACCTGCTCCCATCGCATCGCCATTACTCTGTGCAGCACCCCCGTCACTCCACTGCGCGGAGGAGATGCGCCACCAACCCCTGTCCCTTCCTGTTGACCCCGGAGGCCGCCCGTTGCCTTCTCCCCTCGGATTCCCTCTCTCCCCATTCCCCCTCCCTTCGCCGGAAGCCATTCCCCCCCCTCTCGGTGCCAACCCATCCCCACCTCATATAAAAGCTAGCCAAGGCCCTCATCCGCACCGCTAGCCTCCGCTCTCGCTCCCACCCCGCCCGATTGAACTCCGGTGGCCCCCTCCCCGCCGGCGCCCACTTTCTTCCCCACGGCCGGCCGCCATGCGCGCCGCCGCCCCACTCCATGCCAACCCAATTCCCTGCTCCACCACCCTCCCCAAGACACCGTGAAGCCGTCCCCGCCCTCCACCGAGCTCCTCACCGCCCCTCCGTCGCCGGCGTCGAACTTCACCCGAGTCCACCGCCACCGCACGCCGCCAGCCCATCTCCGGCGCTCCCCGGCCTCCACCTCCACCACCATCAGTTTCCCCGTGAGGTCAACATTCCATTTCACCCATCTCCGGCACCTCTCCGGTCGCCCTTCGCCCGCCGCCATCCACCGCCTCGACTTCCTCTGCTCCGGGACCGTGTTGCCACTTGGCTCATTTGTTTTCCACCCCTCCGCTCGGTCAGGTAACACCGAGCGGCCAAGCGGTTAGCAGCGCGTGCGTTCAGCGCGCAGACCCGCGTTCTAATCCCCCCTGTCGCAGCGTCTAAAACCTGATTTTTGGAGCTCTTTCCCCCGCCGTCCGATCTCCCCCACCAGCGCATCCCATCCGCCCGTTCTCCCTGCATCGGTGCCGTCGGCTCCCGCCACGTGTCACTAATCGACCGGAGCGAAGCGAGCGCGCGCGGGCCTCCGGCCGTGCGCGTGTTGGGCTAGGGCCGCGCGGCCCACCTCCGGGCGCGCAGGCCGCACAGTGCACGGGCTGCACTGTAGCCATGGGGCCGGCCGTCACTGTTCTAACCAATTTCCAGCGTTTTATTCTTTTCTAAAATCCCAGAAAATCCAAATAAATCCTAGAAAATCACAGAAATTCCCAAAAATTCCCAAATTTCACCACCTTGCTCCAAATAATATCCTGGACCCATTTTTGGCCTCCATTTCCATGAGTTCATCCCAGATAAATTCCTAAAATTCCTCATTTGGAGATTTATGCATTTTACTCCTTTTTATTAGTTTATTTTCCCTCGCTTGATTAGTCTCAAGCTGGACTTATTTATTTTTGTGTGTTTGCGCTAGTTTCAAAGTTCCCGGAAGTTCAAGTGCAGTCGCAGGATCCAGGAGCTTCTACGTTCAAGCTAGCCGAGTTCGTCCAAATTGCCGGCAAGTCCCAAATCCTTTGATCATGTTGTAACCCATGTTATATAATTATGTTATTATGCTATTTGCATTATGCTAGTTGCGAAATGTTAGTTCGAAAATAAAATAAAATGTTTAGAATGACTTGTTATGTAGCTAAACCTACCACCGTCAAATGCCATGATAAACTTGTAGCCATGCCTTTGTAACCCTAGAAATAATTATCTGTTAATCTAGATAACTGTAGGTTATTATTATCATACAAAGTGTTACACTAATAAGGTTGTGGCTGTGGACCAATAAAATTTGGAAAACCCGACTCTAAGGTAGGGTGGTATGGGACACCGTACCTTAGAGCGGAGAGTGCCGGCGTGCACAAGGTAGGGTAAGGGTTGGGGAAGAGCCGCGAGACGGTCTTTGCCCATCTTGTTACCCTAGGTTTGGAGTAGGGTAAGGGTGAGTGGAAAACCGCGAGACGGTCTATGCCCACCGCTTACCTTAGGTTGGGTCACGGGCCTGGCGAGGTTGCGGACCATGTGAAAACATAAGGACTGAAACCCTTACGCTGAGCAAATGTCACAGTGATCGCTCAACTACAGGAGTTGACTTGTCAACACTGGTCTAGTAGCTGCTCAACTCGATTGAAACTCTACAGGTGTGGAGGAGGAGGAGGTTTAGCAGTGAGGTTAGGCAGGCCGTGCTGCGGATGTCTAACAACGGTAGAGTTCACTCGAAGCGGACGTTGGTTTTCTCTTCTTGTGGGTGTGTGTGAGCCAGACCCGAGTGGATTCTACCGGGTAGAGCCTATATAAAGAATTGAACAGTGAAACGACCTGGCTTTCTTAACTCTGTCGCGGGAGTTAAGGGATCGTGTGGGTAAAGCTGAGCAAACTCTGCAGAGTCAAATAAATGGTATTCGAATACGCCGTGCTCCCGGTTATTGGAGTTGTGTCACTTGGGTGATTTAAGCAGCAAAGCTTAAGTAGTTTTGTAAATGTTTTAACTTGATTAGGTTGGCTAATTAACTCTTCATGAAAAACCCCTGAGATCTTAAGGAGTAGTTTTGGGTCCGTCTTATCAAAATGTTTGCAAATAAAACTGCATCCACTCAAAGTTAATAAACCAAGTATACTCTCTTCCTTTGATGTTCCGTGCATGTAGTAAGATAGAGTCCCTTTGGGACTTGCTGAGCCGGTTGTTTGGCTCACGGCTTGCTTAATCCACTCTTTAGAGGATCAAGACAAAGGTGAATGTTTCCCCGTCAAGGACGCCCCTGAAGATTGCTTCTTCGACGAGAACTCGTGGCTTTAGGTCTTGGCCGCGCTCAAGCGGATCTTGGAGTAGTTTTTGTAATGTAAGTATACTTTGGGCTTGCACGCCCCGCTGTTAAAATCTGGATGTTAATCCTTATGTGAAGTATATGCTGGATTTTGGTTGTAAGCATGTAATGGTATACTCTTGCGCGACACTCCATAACTGTTCATGTGTGAATAGTTGCGGAATGCCGTGTCCGTACGCGCCCCTGGAAACGGGGGCGTTACACATACAACTACCATGTTCCCTAAAACGGGGCTGTTTCACTAGCCCCTTCTCCATCGTGAGCTGCCCGATCAATACGAGGAGAGTTTATCATTTATTCAATCATGGGGTGATGGGAAGCTGGCAATGCTCAGGATGCTAACACAACATCAACTTCCCTAAGGACGCTAGCAGCAATATTGGTCTAAGATCAAATTCAACCAACACAACTAGTTATCACATGGATTGAGGATAGAACAACTTTAGATCGAGTAGAGTTTACGTGTGCTTGCACTGAGACGTGAGTTAGCGTGATACATTCACAGGTACCGCAAGATGGAGAGTGGATTTGGGTAGCACATAGTTAAGTATCTATGATGGCATGATGGAGAGTGGATTGATCATACGCAATAAACTACTGGTATTAGCGTGTCGACTGGCGAGGATTAGTCGAAGCGTTGATGTGACTAGAAAAACGACGGGGTTACGGAGGGTGCACGGGAGTGGGGGTGGCGCAAAGTCAGCAGCCAGAATTAAGTGCGGCACATTCTTCTTGTAGAGCTGAAGATCCAAGGGAATGGATGATGAGTAGTAGTGGCAGTTAAGCCCTGCATTAACTGAACTAATCAAATCTGCTTGTAACATTAATGGTCCCTGGATTAGTTTAAGCCCTTCTGCGTTCTGCATCCAGAGTTCCAATCTTCTATTCCGAATTTAAGTTGTTTTAGAATCTATACTGGTCAAATATTTTTTGGTTTGACTATCAATATATAAAAAATACCAAGATTGATAACATGAAATTGATATTTGTAGATCAATCATGGAATATACTTTCGTAATTTTGAGTAGTAGTGTCATAATGTATTATTATTTTTATTCGAAGAAACATATTTTTTATAGAAATTGGTGGTCAAAGTGTCACCGTAGAGACCATGCCAATATTTAAAACGACTTATATTTATAATCATGGTACATTTGCAACCCTTTGTTTCAACAATGTTAGGCAACGAATCTGTCGTTGATACGAGATCGGATGGTAAACTTAGAAGTACCCCCGGTCGGATGCGGAGACCGCTGGGGATACAGAGGGACTCAAAAAGAAGCACATAAATGACCAAGTGTATTCAATATGAGTGTCTAGGTTACAGAATGGCCCATCTATCCCATCACAAGGGATCCTATTTATAGAGAGGGAGAGAGATGCGAGTGAAGTTATAAGTTTACCTTCGAGGCTTAGCTTACTCCTAGGGGTATTTACATCCTTTGCATCGCACGGTCCGCCACGTCCGAGACTCCAGGGTCGATTCATGGCTAACTTCGGACTCCGTTCGGGGTTGGCCCCGGACCTCGTCCAAGGTTGGCCTCAGACCCCCTCTGGGGTTGGTCTTGCTGACCTCATTGAAGTTGGTCTTGCGGACCTCGCCAATGTTGACTTGTAGACTTGGCTTGGGCTTGGGGTAGACCTTCCAACAGGTGCCATCGTTCCGAGGTAGCATAGGGAGCTTCCCTAACAGTAGCCCCGCACCGATTCGAACGGTTATCAATCGCCCATCCGGACTGGCGTGCCGACCTATAGAAGTGGTCGGCGCGCGACCTCAGGCCAACAAGTCTTCTGGTAGCCTACAATGAGTTGACAAGACGTTAAGATACCTTAGCATTAGAGCGGGCCCAAGGTAGTTCACTGTCCGTCGGCCATTGGAAGCAGACTTGGACTCGCCATGTCGGGTTGCCAAGGCGGGTCCGTGCTCATCCTGAAGGCATGCATTCATCGTGCAAGGTCGGCCAAGTACTATTCTGTGGATTGAGTGTGCGCTATGTTGCGAACCAAGTGATTACACATTCCCAAGGAGTTGGGTGGACTTGGTCCATGGTCAAGTTGTGCTAAGAGATCGTTGGCTTCTTGGACTCTGGCCGAAGGTGACAAGTTCGCTCGGGCACGGACTTCAGCCAACTCAGCTTGGAGGGCTTCGACCTCAAGAACCTCGGGGCGTGTTGTCTCATGCACTGATGCTCATGCTTCCTCCAGCTGATTCCTTAGCTCCTCGGCTTCCTGAGCTTCCGCGGGTGGCGGGGGCCTCGCCTTAGCTCGTGCCTTCCTAAGCTATACCCAGAGTTCTCTTGCTTGGCGAGCCTCGATCGCAGACCACAAAGGTTCGATCTATGATTCCCTCAACTGCCTTCAGATGTCCTCCAACTCCCGCTCCACCGCCTCGCGAGCGTTCGGAGGGTCGGCCTCCCAAGAAACCGCATTCTCGCCGGTGACCTAGGCCTTCATGGAGAGGTATGACTGCGCCTCCAACCCCTAGGCAATGTGAGCCACGATCCAACTCGATTTCAGCCTCGGAGGGGGCACGCACCTCCCACTTCGATGACCTTCCACGCCTTCCCCTTCTTGAGTGGCATGACTTCTTGCTCGAGTCCCCACGAACGGTGCTAATTGTCATCGATACGAGACTGAATAGTAAACTTAGAAACACTCCTGGTCGAATACAGAGACCACCAAGGATGCGGAGAGACTCAAGGAGAAGCACATGAATGACTAAGTGTATTCAATATGAGTGTGTAGGATTACAAAATGCCCCTCTCTTCCATCATAAGGGGTCCTATTTATAGAGCGGAAAGGGATGCAAGTGAAGTTATAAGTTTGCCCTCAAGTCCTAGCTTAATCCTAGAGGTATCTACATCCTTTGCCCTACGCAGGTCTCGCCACGTCCAGAACTTCGAGGTCGATTCGTGGCTGACTTCAGACTCCATCCGAGGTTGGTCCTGGACCTCCTACAGGGTCGGCCCTGGACCTCGCCCAGGGTTAGCTTTAGACGCCCTCTAGGGTTGGTCTCGCAGATCTCACCGAGGTTGGTCTGGCGAACCTCGCCGAGGTTTGTCTTGTGGACCTGCCAAGGTTGACTCGTGGACTTGGCTTGGGATAGACCTTCCAATGGGTGACGTCGCTCCGAGGTGGTCGTGGGCCAGAGGTAGTGTGAGAACCCTCCACCAACAGAATCAAACAATTTTAGTCCTAGAACTCCAACTCAACACAAGCCTTAGATCTAGAATGGGCAGCTATGACCGGGTCTTTACGCATTGGATTTACCTTCGGTAAGCAGGTAGGACTCTTCGGCTCCATTTGGAAAGCAGTAATTTCACATAAAACAATTCAATTCTCATAGAAGCACGAAAAAAATCTTGCATCCCAAATCATGTCTTATCCCTTATGCCGCGTGAAACCGTACATAGCTTAGCCTAACTAAATGGCTAGCTGCTTGAAACAGAATTTTTTGTACGGATAATCTATTTTTTATTCGAAATTACAGAAATATACTTGCGGGAAATTTTTTTACAAAAATAGGCTTAAGTCGCTCAATGGGAGGGCGACTGGACCCTATCGCCAAACCAGAAGTCGATTCTGTCCCTGTCGCTCTATCATCAGGCGACTGTATCCAGTCGCCCTCCCATTGGGCGACTTTAATGCAGTCGCCCAATGGTTGAGCGACAGGGACCAAACCTTCGCCAAAAATAGTGAAAATTGGTGGAGATATTCTTCATTGATCCAAAAGCCTTCAGAAAAAATTTTGAGCAATTTCTCTACGGATCAAAAGTTATAGCAGTTTCAATCACTCGCCGTTTCCTCTCTTTGTGTTCCTCGATTGCTATAACTTTTGATCCCGTAGCCGAAATTGCTCAAAATTTTTTCTGAAGGCTTTTGGATCAATGAAGAATATCTCCACCAATTTTCACTATTTTTGACGAAGGTTTGATCCCTATCGCTCAACCATTGGGCGACTGCATTAAAGTCGCCCAATGGGAGGGCGACTGGATGTAGTCGCCTGATGGTAGAGCGACAGGGACAGAATCGGCTTCTGGTTGGGCGATAGGCTCCAGTCGCCCTTCCATTGGGCGACTTGAGCATATTTTTGTAAAAATTTTACCGCGGGTATATTTCTGTAATTTCGAATAAAAAATAGATTATTAGTACGAAAAATTCCTTGAAACATGTCAGCAAAGTTTGGAAAGTGTTTGTTGTAGCATTGAGGCACAATGGTGGGTACGGAGTACCCTTTGTCTTGAGAATTGATACAAGAGTGACAGTTGTGTATTGTATTGAATGAATCAGATGGGAACCCACTATGTATTCTCGATGACTTTAGGGGATGGGGCACTCCTACAATGGTGTTGTTCTGTTGTTCAGTCTCTTTTGTCCGGAGAAGCTCTAATCCATGAGAACATCCATATTTTTGTGAGTGCGGCTTACAGGGAGCTGATGCAAAGGCTATACTTTGGCTTTGTTTGAGAAAAGTTGAACGACCGTATCAACAGAAACAAAATATTAGATATTATAGCGAACCAAGCAGCACTTTGGGGAAAGAAAGTTCAACAAAAAGAGAAGACCAGATCACTTTCTAAAAGGTTTAAGGAACGAGGACTAGACTCGCAGTTTACTCTATAGAGACTTGTATATTAATAACCTTTATGTACGAAAAAGAAAGTGCAAATTCTCTCCTGCTTTTTTGAAAAAAAAAAACCATCTAAATCTGAATGCAAATCTCTAGAAGATTGCAATATAAACCAGGGAAAGGCCCACATATTGACTACAGAGATAAATATTTTGGAGTTCTTGAATGCTTTCCAAATGAAAAAAATGCCAGATTTTCCCTGTGTTGCTGTTTGTCAGAAAGATTGAATAATAAGGAAGAAGATAGCAAATTAGCAATTCAGCAGATAAATGAAAGAAATGACCATTATTAACATCTGAAGGGGCTATGACGGAATTTTAGATATATCTTCTTAGGTATGCAAATTTCGAGCATATATGTATCCAACATGTTTATATCTGTAGTAGTCTGTAGGTAGCACAGACCAACCAGATTGTAAGGGAAGACATGTTTACTGACCACTCAATCAGGAAAGCACCACTTGAAATTTCTTTCATACTATTTTGCCTTTATAAATCAACACACCTTCTGCTGACTATATCATAAGGGAAGACATGGTTTCTGCCAACTAGTTGATATACACAAACGCAGAACTCTCATAATTTATCACCACAAAACAGAATCAGAGATACTAATCACCAATCATGATTCGATATTTCATGCCACTCTACGATTAGACACATATTCAATTAATTCTTACCAGTGCAGTACTAATAATGCCTAGTGCTAGCATGCACAGTGAAACCAGAAGTGCAGAGGCAAAGCTGTGTCAATTCACATTGGAAAATAGAGTTTGCTTTTGTCAGGACTCGGGAAGTCAAAAGATAGCCTGAAACAACAGAGGTAAGATTATTTCTGAGATACATCTTAAGCAGCAGACGGGAAGCAAGAGTGCGTAGAAATCTTCACAGCTAGGCAGCTAGCAATATCTGTAATGGCGAACCAGGTTCCACCAAATCTAAGTGCGCTGCACATCATTTACCCATCTCCCAGATAATGTCACTATCCTCTGCACACAGCCATTAACAAGAGTAAGAAAATGTGCAAAATACACAAGCAATGAATGCGTTGTATGCTTTCCATAGTATAATCCAACATCTTAGGTTTCCAGATACAGTAGTACTGTAAGAAAATAAAGTGAGTGCTTCCTCCTGCCATGAAATGCAGGAATATACCTTTGATCTTTTTGTTTATCCAAACCTCAAGCAACATCCCTGCACCAACTCCAGCTGCACACACGGCGCCATAGATTGCCAATGCAGAAGGCAAAGATCGCCGAGGCAGAAAATAACACTCAGGAACCTGTCTGATTTTCTTCGGAAGGCGCTTCTTAACAACTGGTTGACTTGATTCAGTAGTCACCGAACCACCAACTGTCTTCCAGTCCACATTCTTCAGCATATCTTTTGAGTCTTCAGTAGCCATCCTGGAACTACCTATGCATAAATTTTAATCAGAATCGGTCTCCATACATCATCTGAAAGACAGTCAGACAATTGCCATGTCTAATTGAATTACGGTGCTGCTATATTTAGATTCATGAAGAACAGAAGAAGATAAACAATGAAACACAAACTCATGTGTCCCGAACTCCCAGTAGCAGATGTTTACATGGTTAACTAACACAAGTACAGTGGCAGGTTAGAGTGGGATTAGCATCTGTCAGTTATCACTAGACCTTCCAATTCCAATTCAACCAAATTATCACAGCATAACTCAAAAATGATTTTTTTTTTTTTGTTTAGACCAACTCAAATGAATTAGCATAACTTTTAGGTAGTTGAAAACAAGTGAATTGGTATTATCCACAGAAGCAAAAAAGAATGCGGATGACAAGAACTCCAAGCCACATTATTTAGAATATCCCACGCTTGGCCATTTGGGTCCGCGCTGTTAGTTTCAGTTGATTAATGTGCCACTATGCTCGGTTCCTAATCTTTGCTCCCACACTTCAACAGCTTACTTCCTCAAAATTTCAAGAAAATGAAACGAGGTACAGTGGTACAAACACCACATCGCAAACATCAAACATATAGCAACCCATTGCATCCACGCTTAACCTACTTAGGACTCGGAGCCGCGTTTGCACCACGCGTCCTAGAAAGGCCGCCCACGATCGATCAATCCCCGGAACGAGACCAGCTCCCTTATCCTTCGGAGCGGACGCGACGATTGGAAGGCGCTAGAGCAGCTCGGTCGGTAATCAGACCGAAGCGAAACAGAGAGGAAAAGGGAAGCAGCGGATACTATAGATCCCAAACCGCCGAAAGAGTAGGTGAGGCAAGAGGCAGGAGCAGACCGAGACGTACCGCGCGTTCGGGAGGACGGAGACGAGGCGGCGGCGGCGGCGGCTACGAACTGACCCGGGCTCCCCAGACGAAGAGTCCGTGCGGAGAGCCGGAGAGGCAGGCGTGGTTCTGCGGCCCGCTTGGTGGTAGGTCACGTGCGGCCCAGGAGGGAGGGCCCGCCCAGATGGTCACAGGCCGACAGCCCGAGCAGCGAGCGACGCGGAAGAACTTCTTGCGCCCGTGCCGGCGAGATCACACGGTCTTACGTGTCATTGACACGCTCGGCAGAATCCGAGGACACATACAGTGCTACATATAGCTATTATCTACAGTACCATTCTATATCATCTATAAATAATACTAAAAATATCTTTTATAATAGGTTGTCTGTAAGTTATCTATAATAGTTTGTCTGTAAAATATAGACGATATTGATACAATAGCACGAAAGCCGCTATAGCAGGCTATGTTGTCGCGTTTTGATTGTTTATAGAATTATAGTTGACCTTTTTCTCCCTACTCTTTCTCTTTCATGTATCTCAGTAAAATTTATATATGACATCTCTTATAGATAACTTATGTCATTCTATTGGACATGCCCTAATAACCCCTGATTTTCCTGTGTGGCATAGGCAAGTCTTCCCTTTGGCATTCACGTGCGTTTCCGAGACATCTCATTTTGTGTCGATACGGAGATACACGAGTATTATAGCTGATGTAATTAACAATCTTATATGTTCTTATTTTCAGTTTATGGCATATGATTTATTCTAAACAAATAAATAAGACGATTTCTTCGCTATATTTCAGGGCAGTCTTTTCGAAGCAGCTTAACGGTTTATCGGTATTCTATTCGTTCGAATAAATATTTACACTAGAATCAAAATTTATCAACCATAGTTGAAAAGACTACACCGTATAACAGTCGAGAGACAACAGGGCGGGCCATACATGATGCGACGCATCTTGGGCTGCTGCCGTCATAGGCTGATGATATACAAAGCGGTTTTGGGTTATTTTTAACACTGCCGCCTGCAGTAGAGCAAAGCGTCAAGCGTCACACACGGTCAGCCCTGTCGGAAGACAGTATACGGAGGAAGAGGAAGTATGGAGGAGCATGCCCCGGGCATGGAGGCAACTCGTGCTTGCATTTCTGTATCCTTGAGCCGTGACATTTGAAAGTAGAATGTAACGTCCCATTTTGGGAGTTAGAACTTGGCTCAAATGAAATTAAAAAAACGAGATCAAAATTCAAAAGTGCAATGCAAATTTCAACTAAAAATTTCAAATTTCAACTAAAAATTTCAAATTTCAAATCCTCTTGAGCGTGGCCTAGCCCATCTCTGACTCTCCCTCGGCCCACTTGGCTTTGGCCCAGCCCAGACGGGCTTCAACCTGGCCTACGTCGGCCCACACCACCTTGGCTGCACCCTGGACGCGTTGACCACGCCGTGTGCACCCTATCCGCACCACCTGCCACTCCCGCCTGTGCCATAGTGCGCTGCAGCCTTGCTCTATGCGCCCCTATGTCTCGTCAGTGCCGCGTCGCCCCTGGTCCGTCCAAACCCCCTCTTCTCCTTCCTTCCTACGCGCCACATCACCACGTCTACCACTCCCACGCCTCGAGCCACATCGCCCCGCGTGCCGTGATTGGCTACTAACCATTGAAGCTTTCCTTCCCCGCCTTAACTTCCCTTGCGCATGCCCGTTCCCCGCATTGTAAAATCCACACGTTGTTGTCCCCGTACCTCCAACTACGCCTTCGTGCACTCAATTTCCACTAGAAGCCCTCTGCACCGTCTTCTTCCCTCGCCTCTGACTGTTCCACCACCTCGACGCCATTTGAGCTTTGCCATACCTCCCTCCAATTGCTCGTGTCTGGAGCACCTTGCGAGGATCCCAAAGCGATCCTGAGCCTCTCCGAGCGCCATCTTCCTCTCCGGTGCGTCGCCCGCGATTACCCCTTCTCCGTCGCTCCAGTCCTCCATTGCCAGCATGCATCAAACTTCCCTAAGCACCAACATCGCTTTAGGTGAATTTCTCTCCACCCGTAGATGCCCCCATAGCTAAGAATTAGCTTCTAGAGCCATGTAGCGCTATGGTGCATAGCCCGCCACCGGCTGCCATAGCCTCCAAATCCGGCCGCGTCACCTCGCTTGGAATTCATGCCAAGCTGTAGAGCCCGTTTTTCACCTTCCCTCCGTCCACTGTGGTCTCTCTCACCTGCGATGGTTGCACCCTCTCGGCGGGACAACAAAGACTGCAGTGATGTCGTTAGTTTAAATGCGTGTGTTTAGTTCCATTAATGACCTTGCTTAGCTGATCGTTAATCCATCGCTAACCAGTGGGCCCCGCTCTTTAAGTTAAGTTCTTGTCTCTATGACAAGTGGGCCCCTCCGGTTTAAAACCCCTTTTAAAACTCGATTTAAGAGTTATAGCCACTAACAAGTGGGCCCACTCCACTGTGGCTACAGTGCATGGGTCCCACCTGTCAGCCTCAAAGCCTTTTTCTTTTAGAAAATAAATCAAAAATAATTTTAAAAGCTATGGGACCCATCTGTCAATCTCGGTGGCCTTTTTTAATAAAAATAATTAAAATAATAAATAAAATCCCTTGGACTCCACCTATCAGTGAGAGAGTACCCTCTCTCCTCTGATAAGTTTTGAATTTAATTCAAATTTAAATTTTGGAGAGGTTGTTCTCACTCATTTTAACCCTAAATTTAATTGAATTTTTTTTTTCTAAATTCATCTAAATTCAAGATATATCTAATGGCCATGTAGTTGCTTAATTTGGAGTTCATTTAGATTTTATTTTTTTATTTATTTATTTTACTCACGTATTTATTTGCTTTTCGATGCGATTGCTCGAATAAAGTACGAGAAGAGCTGTTGTGCGAGGCAACTCAAGAATTTCAAGAGCAACCCGTTTATAAGCTAGACAAGTCAATATTTTGATCATATTGAACATATATTTTATGCAAATTTATATTAATTTAAATTATCAAATTGTATGCTATTATCTGTTATGCAAATGTGTATTAAATACAAGGTTAGATATATGCCCACTTGATGTTGTATTATTATTACACCATCCTTTGGACACTTAAATCACACCATCCTTATCATCTTAGAAATTATAATGGTAATTTTACTACCTATAAGTTGTACTTAAGTGTGATGCTAGTTTTGCTTAAATACCAGAGCATTGATTTGCCCTATTATTATCTTTTAATCATGAAACTTATTTTGGGCAGTCATTAGAGGGAAATGACAGTTATATTTGAGATGACTTAGTTTTGTGCTTTTAAAAATCCTAAAACTTGTTGTTACCATATCTGGACGGATGTAGCACGAGAAATGATGATTGTGGTGTGCACCATCCAGATAACGCTAGAGACTGAATCTTATAATGACATCTTAATGTAAAATAGTGCAACCACAATTCTATAATGGGTACGACTTGGCTAACTAATTTGCATCCATTAGTGTGGGTTGCACCATTAGAGTAACCTACGAGTCATGTCACTGGTGTAAACCGTCGTAGACACAGGTCATGTTGCTGGTGTATGCACCGTCTGGCGCAAGAGGGGATCTGGGTGTGGTAGACATAAACTCACTTAGATGAAACCTTAGTGGGTGTAATCTACACTAGGTGATGTATTGTAAAGATCTTGTAGTGATTTTCTTGATTCACATGTTCAAGAAAATGTGTGAAACATAACAAGTTGGTTATCTTTTGTGGATCAAGTGTATAGTCTCTACAAAGTATAAATTGTTCAAACAATTGTGCCTATGGTCAAGAGCGAGCATGGGAACTCACTCGAGTTAGTTTATAGTTCAAAAACTTTTGTGGATGGAATAAAAACTCATCGGTTGGATATAACCCTAATTTTGGCTTTTCCTTGGGTGGCTGTAACTTAGTGATGAGTATGGGTAGATGTAACCCTAATAATAAAGACTAGCATATAGTAGATGGAACCATGTAACAAGTGGGTAGAATCTACACCGTTATAAATATGACATATTTTTACTCTCTTTAATAGAACATGTTTTGGTTAAAATGTTAAGTCATAAGAATTTCTAATAATCGTATCTTTCAAATATTGGTTTTAGCAAGTAAAAGAATCCAAGCCTATTTTTGTTAAACCTTGCATGTATAAATATTGCATTCTGTGTGTTAGCTCATGAAGCACTATTGTTGTGTTCACCCTTGCTCACAAACTCTCTCAAAACATATGGACCAAGGACACTACGCGTACTATGACTAGGCCTGGATATCGAGCTGGCTCGGTAGGATAACGAGCTGGCTCGTTATAACTAACGAGCTAAAAAGCTAGCTCGGCTCGGGTCGGCGACAAGCTCGAGCTAGCTCGTTTGGCTCGTGAGCCAGGGCCAAAAAATGTCTCCATCATATATTCATCCATGGAAGCATGGCTCGTTTGGGTATAATAGAGTACAAATTAACACATGCATGGCTCGTTTGGGTACAGAAGAGTACAAATTTACACATTAACACATGCAATAGAGTACAAATTAGGTCCATAGAAGCAGCATATGCATATCTAAATTCCTGGAAGCATGGCTCGTTTGGCTTGTGAGCGGCTCGCGAGCTGGCTCGAGTTGGCTCGTTATAGCTAACGAGCTAAAATCTTGGCTCGGCTCGGCTCGGCTCGTTATCCTAACGAGCCGAGCCGAGCGAGCTAACGAGCTTCGAGTTTTTCGTCCAGCCCTAACTATGACGCTCTAGGAGCTAATGATGAAAAAGATGGAGGAGATGAATCTCTAATAGTTTAGATCTCATTCTAGTCTTACTGATTAAGCTAGTATTTGTGTGCACCAATATTATCCAAATCTTTGGTTAATATCGGTCACACAACTTACCCCAGTTGCTTATGTGTGGTGAGATATGCCCTTCCTTTTGCTTTTGCTTCTCCTTCTCCATTTATGTAATGAATCTATTTGTCCAGATCGGTTTTTATTGTAAATTTAACTCGATATGGTCCATTTAAACTCTAATAGGTGTAATATTATTGTATAGTATAGTTTACGTTATATAAGAAATGATTTAGTAATATATTCTGTAGGCACTATATATTGATTTAGAAAATAATATAGTATTTCGCAAATAATTTTAGATCGGTTAAATCCGAGTCCCAGGTTGAAGCCGTCAACGGCGGCTTCTAGTGTCTACGGTCGCTGGATAAACCAATCGCAGTATTGCCGTGGTTACTTACAGCTACGGTACTGCCACGCAGTTTTTCTCTTTCCGACCACGGGAGAGTGGAGGCTGAAGAAGACCCGTGCTTCACGTCCGAACAGTTTTGCGATAGTTCATGGGGTTAGTGGTAATACTTCGGCACTGTCTACTACAGTCGTGTCTTACAAATCACAACCTGTCTCGATAAGAACATTTTGTGGACTCCATACGTATTTTCTGCACAAATGTTCGCGCGGATATCGAGTCCAATTTGCAGTCTGGGTTGCAAGCCCCAACGGTTGAATCGGAGAAGTCTGTGCACTGCGTATGGGGGATTATGTTCCATGAGTATGCCTATTTTCCAACCTATTTTCGAACAAAATTAACGCCTCTGTGCAAGTGTTCTGCAGTGCACTGTGGAGTACTACCGCATTTTGATTTATGGGCATGGATTTGCCTGTAAAATTTGACTGTCTTCGCACGCGCTCTGCCACTGCGACTTTCCCGTTCAATCTATCTTTTTTCATAGCTTTTGGCTAAAATAACATCATGACAATTGTTAGTTTTTTTAAATTATTTTATTAAAGAAAAATAAGAAAAATATAAAAGTACCATTATATTTTTACAGACAATACAAAGAAAAATATATTAAAAATTAACATATTCTAGATTACTTTTAATTTTTTAAAGGTAAAAGCTAAAATCTGTTTTGGAAAGGGCTTCGACAGTGCTGCGCTCGAATTGTACCTCGTATTACTGCTGCGATAATGCACTGCACTTGTCTGTTTTTAACAGCGCCACTGTTTCCTTTGATGCCCATTTAATGGCTCTGCACTGCACTGTCAGAATCAGACCGTTGCTGCTTGAGATAATGTTGCCTGGTCCCCGTTATTTCTTCCCTCGCTCAATTTGGAACGAAACAAAATTTAGGGCCTGTTTGGATCCACCCAGATTTTAAGAATCTGGCTTTTGGAAACTGGATGGGATCCAAACAGATCAGTTTTTGGGGTAATTTTTAAAATCTACCTACCCAGATTCTTAAAAACCAAGAAGCTGTTGATACCCAGCTTTTGCCAGTTTTTTTGGCACAAATACCCATTTACCCTCATTAAAGACCACGCATGGCTGTTTAATGTGCTGTTCAAGAGTAATAAATGTAAGGGTATAATAGTCTATTAGCACCAATCATAAATGAAATCAGCTTTTAAAAATTAGGGGATCCAAACACCCCATCAGTTTTTGCTTAGAAACCAGTTTTTAAAAACTAGAAGTAATAGCTGGTTTTTAAGAATCTGAAACTGATCCAAACAGGGCCTTAAGAGCAAAGCCATGCTAGTTTTCTTAGGTCTCCTATCCACCCAAAGATATAGCACAACATCAACGGGATTTGATCCCACGCCCTTTTTCGAAGCTGAAGTATTAGAAATAAGTGCATTAACCATCCGCTTCTCTAGAAATTATAAGGGCATGTACAACCCACAGACGGGTGGCTGTCTGTAAGTTCTTGCCACATCATACACAGACAGGTAAATAGACAGCTCATACAGTGGGCCGTCTATTTGACTGTCTGTAAACTGTTTAATGCACACATACATTTATGATCAAGTATGAATAAGATCTCTGTGTGCCATTTTGTTGCTTGTTTAACACAAAAATAAGATCAAGCATAAGTAAGATGAACATGGATACATTATTTCTTGAGAACCATCAATTCCCATGCAACCATATGCACAATTTAACTTCAAATTGCGCTCTGAATACAATCTGTACAGAAAGCACACATCCAAAATAGCATAGCACTTCACTTATGGTCATGTCAGTGTTCCATACTTGGATTGATTAATTCCTCTCAACCATGTAAATCAGAAATTTCAGTAAACAACAAGCAGAGAGAATAGTTCAGTCCACTAGAACACAGATGCTAGCCCAAATTATGCTAGACCTACTGTATCAGCATAGAGAATATAATTTAAACACAGATGCTAATCAGTTTTGCCTGCCAAACATGCAATCAGGAAACCCAAATTTATGTGCTGGAAAAAGAAACTTCTGAAATGTTCACCTTGTGAACACGTCTGAAATGTTAGTTCATGCATTTGCTTTACAAGATGCACACATTTGGGAAACTTCCATGGAGTTAATACAGACATGTGAATACTCATGCCTCTAGAGACAAAAATCATCATCAGTTGTCTCTAAAAAATCATCATCAGTTGGCGCTTAGTGTAGTAACAATACATTGTAACTCATCCTCCATTCTGCAACATCAGTAGGGCATCAATCCCAAATCTAAGATCAATTAGGCATGACGGCTACTGCAGCTTAAGCAAAGAATGTGCATCAATGTACAAGAAAAAATGAAAACTTGCCCCAGACAAACTTGACAAATTGAACAATTAGTTCCCAATCATTCAGATGATCGGAATAGTTCATTTAAGCATCTTATATTTACGCTGTTCAAATAAATTTTCTGCATCATCAGCTGGTACATATAACAACGGTGACAGGGCAGATGTCATTTACATGCATGTTCTTTAAAACGGTAACAAGTATTTGTTTGGGCACCCACCTAGCAGTGATTACAAGGGGAAATACTACCTAGTGTATTTGTTTTTAGAATTATAGCAGGTATTCATAGGATATGACTGCTCTAGCAAGCATGGCGATGTAATGTTTCCACTTTCCTATCTTTGTACCTTCAACCAAAACTTCCCAATTCAACCAGATCTGCTGCTTAGATCTATTTGCAAGTACTAACCCAGGCAAGAAAACGCCAAGTTCCCCCACTACAAATTTCAAAATCGTCTAAACAACAGAGGACATGAGTACATATGTCCAGATCTGCAGACTGAATTTACTCAAGAATTTTCAGACCACGGCCGCCTCCGCAGCTATCCTCTCAGTTCCACGCACCGCCGCCGCCATCTCTGCACCAAACGATTAAAAAAACCAAAAAGAAACCAGTAAAGACTCAAACTTCTCCGCAAGAAACGAGGATTCTGAGGCAGAAGCGGCCAAATCTGAGCTCGAAACCCTAGGGAGGAAGCAGGGAGAGAGCGAACCCTACCTCTTGCCCGTGCGCGAGGGGTCGAGGAAGGTGTGAAGATGCGGGCGGGCGCGTACTCGCGGTGGGTTTCTGGACGGAGGCTTTAATAGGGGAGGCGAGGGGAGAGGACGGGGGCGTGGCGGCGAGGCCGGAGGAAGAAGACTGGAGCGGAGGGCAGAGGAGAGTAGCCGCTTCTGCTCCCCTGCCCTTGACGACAGCACCGACGAAGGGGTGCGCCGCCGCCGCCGAGCCGCCACCACGACCGAGGTAGCGGGCCGCCGTCGCCGATCCGGATCCGCGAGCGAGGGTGTGGACCGGGGAGGCACCAGCCGCCGCCGCCGGCGGTGTCGAGCCCTTCCTAGCTGAGGCCAACTCCTTGGTCTTCCTAGTAGACGCGGACATCTCGAGCACCGTCGGTGGTGACGAATGCCGGTGAACGGCGCTGAAGTCGGAAGAATGGGGACGAAAGCGAGGGCGCGGGAAGATATGGAGCTGGGGATGGATTTGGCGCGTAGAGAAACCAGAGTACGCGCGCGCCGCGTGGGATCCGAACGCGGGTTGAGTCGCGGAGACGAGGGCCGTACAACGCTGCCGCGCTCGTCGGTACGGCCTCGGTCCACGGGCCCTCGCCGTCGCCTCGCGAGGCGACGGGGCGAGCGTCTGCGAGCCCAGCAGAGGGTTTTTTTAGAAAAATGCCGTCTTCGAGACGGGATAAAGACGGGCGTTGTACATGCCCTAAGAGAGAGAGAGAGAGGAAATCTTCATAAAATTTAGAACACAAGAATTCCATTACGATTTTCCCATGTCTTTCAAACAAATGTAGTAGCGCCAGTCTATTGGAATTCCTCTGTTACAAACGGGACTACAAATACGCAATCCATCCGGTCAAACTCTGGAGGCCCCATCCGCAAAGTTTCAAAACCACTACAACAATTTCATTCATGCAAAGTCCCACCAGCATCGATCCAACCTCAAACGATCCATTACCAGTAGCAAGGGCGGGGCTGGACCTCGGACTGTCGGAGCAGTGATCTGAGGCTTAAAAGGGATAGACTATTACACAGGCGATTGAAATTTTTTTATCTTTCAGTCACCTAAAGTTGCACTTTGAATCACTTGAAGTTGCACATGTTTTTTTTGGAGGGGGCTGCAATTTTAGTTGATTGAGAGTGCAATTTCAGGTCACCTGAAGTTGCACTCTGAATCACCTAAAGTTGCAGCTATTTTTTTTGGAGGGGACTGCAATTTTAGTTCATTGAAAGTGCAATTTCAAGTGACTGAAACATAAAAAAATTTCAGTTGCCTGTGCAATAGCAAAACTGTAAAACAAAATATCCCATTATATATTACTGTAGCAACAATAAGATAGACCACTAAAATTTTATTCTAGTGGGCTAGGCTGAGGCCACAGCCCTGACCAGCAGCAACATGGCCAGCAACCGAACAACATACCAAGTACACAACCACACATGCCTCGCGCTTGGATTTCTGAAGAAAAAAAAAGGTTCTGAACGGAGCAAATCGAAGCATTACACACAGAATCAAACACGCTGCGGCGACGTGCACGCATGCATGCACCGTACCGGAACTTCCGGTTTCTGAACGCGTGCATGATCGAGCACGACAGGACGCTGCAAGCGTTCAGAACCGCGTAGCTAGCGCCAGGAGTTACACCACTTCACGCGCGCGAGCTGACGCGCCATAACTACCGAGATGCTACGCGGGAGACGGACGGCCGCACGCGCGCAGATCGGACGTGCGAGGCATGCGATGCATGGCGTCGTACATGGATCGATGCATGCTCTCTGTGGCTGTATCATCTGAGCCGGCGCGACTCGTCCCGGCGGTGGGAGACGAGCTTGGCGGCGTCGCGCCACCACACGACCTCGCGCTCCTTCTCGTGGAGCCGCCGCTGCGCGCTGTCCAGCGCGGACTCCAGCTCCACGATGCGCTCCTGCTGCCGCTTCTGCAGCAGCTCGTGCAGCCGCCGCTCCAGCGCCCGCGCCGACACGCCGCCGTGCGGGGGGCTCTTCTCCACGTCGTACCGGCCTTGCTCCTCCTCCTCCTCCTCCTCGGGCTCCTCGTACTCTTCCTCCTCCTCGTCATCAACCTCCTCTTTGGAATTGCCTTCGGCCACGTCGTCGTCGACGCAGCTCCTCGACGGGCTGTCGAAGACGTTGCTCATCGTCTTAACCTGCAGCAACGGCAGCTGGTAGAATACGTACACCATCAGCAAGTGTAAGTGCATAGCGCGCGTTTTGAAAGGTGCACGTGTTCATGGAGTACGTACTAGTCAATAGTAATATGCCCAGTGTGATATGTACCTCGAATCCTTGCATAGGAGTGATCCGTTTCTCGCCGTGCGCGGGGCATTGCAGGCGGTTCAGCTCGATCTGGAGCTCCGCCTCCATCTGGTCCATCACGACGACGGTGCGGCCGGGCAGTGGGTTGTCTCGCACGGCGCAGTCCGCCGTCCGGGAGCAGTTGGACAGCGCGTCCTCAGCGGCCGCGCAGGCGATGGGGTCCTTGATCACGGCGGTGGTGGTGCTGCCGTTGGATTCTTGGGAGCTGGAGGGAGCAGAGTCCTTCTCCTTCCTCTGCGTCGTCTCCTTCCTGATCTCCGACACAAGCGCCTCCATCTGCGCGCGCAGCTCCACCATCTTGTTCAGCTCCACCGCGCTCTTGGAAAGGAGCAGCAGCAGGCTCGCCCCCAGGCCAAGGTTCATTGACATGAGCTCCTCCTCGGGCCTCTTCTTCCCTGAAGAATTCACCCATAATTCGATCAATATTGCTCTGAATTATATTACTATCTGTGATTGCGCTGCACCTCGACAGCACGTACCTAGAGAACTCCGCGGCGTCTCGACGGGCAGCTCCGGTGCCCTCTCCACGACCTTCACCCTTGGGGCGACGGCCGCCTGCTCGGCGCCGTCCTTCCTCTCCTCCCTCCCGCCGCCACCGCCTCCGCTAGAGCTGTACCGCCGCGGTAGCCGCACCCGGCACCCGAACCCTCCGTTCCCACCGTCCCCGCGCTGCAGGATGCGCGACAGCAGCGACCGCGGCGACTGGCAATCGGCCACGCCAGGGCCGCTCGCGGTCCTCGCCAGGAATGCGCGGATGGACGCCGGCGAGGAAGAGACCTCCGCGAGGCGCGGCGGCGGAGGCAGAGGCAGCGTTTCCACCCCCGCTCCACCACCTCCACCTCCCGCTCTACCCCTCACTGAACTCTCCATTGTTGCTTCTCCGCGCGCGTGTGCGAGGAAACAGAGGGATTCGAATTCTTGGATGCCTCGTGCTCCGGCGACGACGCTCGCGCGTATTTATAGGAGACTACGATCCGATCCGAAGGCGCGGCAAGTTTAAATCCTACTCCACTCCTTCAAAAAAATGATTAAATGCTGGTGCTAATTTCTACGATAATTTTGGAAGCTTGTGGCATTGAGTGCGCGTGTGTGAGAGTGAGTGCAACGAACGAGCTGACGAGCAATGGTGATGGTCCGGGGCAATTGAAGGAGCAGGAAGAAATTAACTGCGCGGGCGAGCAACCCATGTTGATGCTGCAGGGAAGAAGCTGGTACTGGTGACTGTACCCAGCTTCCATTTTTTACCTTTTGTTTTCGAACAGCTACTGTGAATTCTGCTTCTTACTGACCGCCGTGCGTCGCTGCCGATCGAGCAGAGCAGGCCGTGGCAGCTGCCGCACTCAGCCGCCACTGCACTGCGTGGCCAGGGAATTTCATCTGATACACAGGCTTTGCGAGTGTAGTACATGGCAGTGCTTCAGTGCTTCATCCTCTTTTTGGAAAAGAAAACTACGGGTATGTAAGTATGATCTTTTTCGAGGCTTGAGCTAGGTGTCTGTCATAAGCCACAAAAAAAAACACAAATGAGTAGGGCCGGAGGATTAAACAAATGCGGTTTTAAACTCTTGTCTCTTTACTATGAACAGTAAACTTAATTGTGCCATGCTTGCATTTAGAGAACATAGTTTTGCAAGTGATTTATTTGTATTTAGTAGTTTGAAAGTTCCCCTAATATTGGGAGGGGGTAGAGATTAGGAATAATCATGGAAACTGTTTTAGGGCATGTTTGGTTCATGACCAGAAGTTGCCTAGCCACAAGTTAGGCGTGCCACAATTTTTAGGTAGCTGTTTGGTTCACTGACGTAACTGTGATATGCCACACTTTCTTAGCACCCGGCCCCACACGTCATAGACTAAGGGCCTGTTTGGTTAGTGCCTAACCTTGCCATGCCTAAGGTTAGGCAATATGTGGCTGCCACAGAAAGTGTAGCTAACAAAATCGAAGCCACACTTGTGGCAAAGTTTGGCAAGAAACTGAGTCCATGACGTGTGGGGCTGGGTGCTAAGAAAGTGTGGTATACTACAGTTACGTCAGTGAACCAAACAGCTACCTAAAAACTGTGGCACGTCTAACTTGTGGCTAGACAACTTCTGGTCATGAACCAAACAGGCCCTCAGTTTCTTGCCAAACTTTGCCACAAGTGTGATTTCGATTTTGTTAGCCACACTTTCTGTGGCAGCCACATATTGTCTAAGTTTAGGCATGGCAAGTTTAGGCACCAACCAAATAAGCCCTTAGTGTAGACGCCAAATTAACACGAAAATTTTCAGAAAAAAGTCTGGCAACCGTGTTATGTACTAATCCCACTGATTTTACACGACATATAGAGAGGAACACAAATAGGCACAGCAAATCAAGTATGTGGACGGTGCGTGTTATTGCCTTCGTATATACTTGGTATATATATGACGTTCAAACCATGATTCATATGCAATCATGCAAACCACTTTCGCTTTAGCGCCGTATCAGTAGAATTGTTTAAAGAAATTGTGAGTGTAGTTCTTAATTTAGCATATCTGTATTTAGAATTTCAAGCTCAGATTCAATTTTGTGTTGGGTGAAAAGAAAAGAGAGAAAGAAATCCCTCACAAACTGCTCATGGTAAATTTCTCTTCTTCGTTTCTCCCAACTCGTTTTGAATTTAAACTTGAAGATTTAAAGGGTGATGTGATACTCCATAAACTATCTCCTCAAATTGATGGATATTCCCTCCGTTCTTTTTTACTTCACGTTTTTTACTTTTTATGGTCGTAAGATGAGACTTTGACTACTACTTTTTATAACTTTACACTAAGATATATTAATAAAATTATAATATTATAAAAGTATTTTTAATGATAAATTTAATAGTATAATTTTTGTATAGCCAATCTAGAAAGTTTGACGGCACGAATTCTAGTAAGTCAAGTAAAAAAGAACCGAGAGTATTTTCTTTACATCAGTTCATTGCTCAAACCAAAATAGTTTACACGAATGCACCTAATTAAATCATGGTTTGCGCTAGATTTGTGTACGTTAAACCCATGCATTGCACCAGATGCAGCATGGGTACCAGCAGTAACGGTAGAATTTCAGTCATTTACGCCAGTTCGTCTACAAGTTTATACCACCCCTAGCAAGCTCGCAGCGAGCCATTCATACCTAGTGAATAGTACTGGGTACCTTGTACCAAGTACCAATTAACAAGGCTTGATTAATCTCGCCACGTAGGTTCCATCCGTAGCACGCTTCCATCGTTCAAATTTCCAAGTTCACATGGGTACTTGCCTCGTTGCCGTGGATCGACGTTACGACTCACCATTGATTGGTTGCTCCCAAACAATTCTTGACTGCAAATTCAGTCTCGCGTAAGAGCACGTAGTACAATTGTCTATAAATTTTGCCATGTAAAATACAAAATGATGTAAAGCAGAGAACATAGAGAATTAGACCGTCTTTATGTAACAGCCGACTGTATTACGAAAAACAAGGCACATTGCGTCGTAGAAAAGCTGTTTATAGAGATATGCAAAAAAGATAATGTATTATAGAAACTATCTTTAGTGTTATTTATAGATAATATGGGCATTATAGATGGCATTTTTCTAAATTATTATACATACCTTAATGGTCTTGCATCCGAAGCCAAAATTCACACACAGTAAACACAGCCGGTTTCACCATCTTACTGGTAATTTTGGAGTAATTTCCTTGGCTCTACCTTAACTTGCATGCCTCAGGGATCCACGCACATCACGTGCCCAAGAACTCGAAATGTTTTGAATCCCCAGGAGTTATGCAATCTGTAATCATATGGATACTTGATCACCAATTCGCCGTCTCATCATCATCGCATCCATCAATGTGTGCGTGGCTCGTGAAGATCGACTATCAGACAGGGGTGGCGAGTGGCGACGGGGCCAGGGTCCCAGGGGAGACCCGTCCGGCCGTGTTAGCCTTACCGAGGGGATACGGCGCCTCGTTTCTGGTTCCCACAGGAATCCGGCCCCACGGGATCCCACGGAGAATTTAAAAAATAGTTTAAAATATTTTTAAAAAATAATACAACTTTGTTTATTAATTTATAGTTATTTAGGTGTATATTTTTTACAAAATATAGTTTTAAAATATATATTCTAACAAATATATTCACATTTTAGTGCAAATATATAAAAAAATAATACAATCTCTTATATTTTAAAACTATAATATATCCTTTAAAAATATATTTTAGTTTTTACTGTATCGTTGGGGCCCCACAGGGAGAGGATGACCCCGTCCCCGCCCCCGTTCCCCCGTGGTAGGAGAGCGCCCCCTGCCCCCAATGGGGAAATTCCCCGCGGGGCCGTCTCTACGGGGAAAATTACCACCCTTATTCTCAGAGGTAGTATGACTACTCATTGCAAATGAATCTGTACAAGGAATGGCAACAAGTAGACAAAATTATTGTTCTTTAGTGATACGGGTAATAGTTTTTGACTGTGACTGATGGATTTTGCCTGCTTTTTTCGTTCGAAACGAACGACAGCAGAGGGTGAAAATGTCGACGTAGACGACGTATATAATTTTAGACTTAAAAAGCTGTTTGAAAATTTTATTTATTTTGATTTTTAGAGAAGCTAAGAGAGCTCAAAAGAACAGATCAAGATGCAATCAAGAGGATTGGGGGTCAGGGAGGGGAGCAGAGCATGCAGGGGGCTCTGTCTGAGCCGCGCGACGAGGACGTGAGGTAGCGCGCGCGCGCCTAACCGTCATAGGGAACGCGTGACTGCGTGATACATTTAGTCGTGCACGCCACGGGACGCTTTAATACGGCCGGGATACAACTACACATACTAGCACGTACATGTATGTACGTACTGCTAGTGTGTACTACTACGTACGTGTCCCTTGGCCAATGTATCTGCCTGAAGCTCTTGCTGTCCCGAGCAATAAATCTGGTTCGAGATTTGAAGTTGAATTCATATCTCAAGTCTTCCAATTATTGGGCTATTTTTATCTGGGATTGAAATTGACTGGTGGGACGTAGTAGTAGTAGTACGCACTTGTATTTTGTGAGGTCAAGTAGACCGCAGCACTGATACGTGGACGCGCCGAGGAGGAGTAATGTTGCGAGAGGCAATTGGCGCGTTTGTATTGCTTTTGCTGATGGCTTATGGTTATAGTTTTTAATTGAAAATTAATAGTATTTGTTGATAAAAATGGCTTTTAAAAGGAAGGTAAGAGAGATGAAAAAAGAAAGAAAGAAATGTATGCGTATGATGGGAGCGAGAGGAGTGTGATACGTGATACATTCATGATCTCCTGTCTTATCCCAGAGCGAGATGGTAGCGAGAGGAGTAGAGAAACCGTTTTCAAAAACTGGTTATTTGTATTTGTTTTTTTGCTTTTATAAGAAGAAGCAAAAAACTGAAACCAATGAGAACCGAATAATTGAGCTGTGGGGGAATCTTTAATGCAGGAGATCGATGCCCCATTTGATGCCTAGTGTTTGAATGAGAATAATTAATGGTTGGGATTTGCAAATGTGTTGAATTTTTGGCAACTTGGTTTACACATGTCTAAGCTCATTCGATGTGGCAAGTTTTTCCAAGAAAACAATGTTCATGCGCATATATAGCAACATTCGGTGAAGAACTGTGTCGTTTTTCTTGCACATTTGGAACGCAACAATTTCACCTCAATTTTTAGGAACACAGAGCTATTCCTCCAAAATTCATATGAAAATGGCCATAAGTCCATTTTTTTCAACCAAACAGTCTGGCTGGGAGTTTTTCCTTCTCCATTTCTGGTTCAAAATCCTCAAAGAGAACAACAGGTTGCCTGTGCCACGTTGGCTCAACGTCACCATGAAGGCGCCAGACTAGATCACGCATTCGGGCAACTCTGAAGGAGGATTCCTCTCTTATCTGGGACCAAAGCAGGAGTTAGTACTAGTATCACTATCCGTTGCTGCAATTACTGCGCGGTCGACGCTTTGCTTTTCCTCAAGACTGAAACTGACTTGTACGCCCTAGCCATTAAGTAGCAGCCAGCTAGCCTCTTGGCCCAGCCAAATCAACGGTAAATATGATCACAACATTCAGTAGTACCCAGCTTATCTGTAGCATCAGTAAATTACAACGCTCCAGCACAGTGATTACATTCTACTACAATTTACAAGAGTAACATTCTACTAGACCAGCATCCCCTTGTATTACTCATCATTGTATTATTCCAGAAACAAAGAATGACAATGTTACGACAAATGACAACATGCTACAACTTCATTGCACTACAAAATCCGTTACAATTGAGTACAGGTCCTGATGGTTGTCCAAACTGTTAAATAACATGGTGAAAAGAACAACAAATGATTTCTTCAAAAATGGGTGATACAACATTTTCTGATTCTTGGGGCGTCATATCCTCAACTCATCTAACCTGGTCGGCTTATTCCAAGATTTGGCTTTGTAGGTTTTCTGTTTAATTCTTCTCTGTGATATAAAGTCGGCCTCCTCCTGGAAGGGGTTTGGTCCACCTAAGTCTTCTTTTGATTTTCTGACCTTCTTTAACCTCCCACGGTCATACTCCTCATCCCTGTGAACAGATGCAGAAAAAAAAAGGAGGTTCAGTTTTGTTTTTGTTTCCTTCATCGAGATGATTTGGTTTTAGATTCACTACAAACTTGAAATATTTTTGTAAAACATCACAGAACAATAATTGTTTATAGTACTGACGAATTACAAAATAACTCACCATTCATCTAACACATATCCAATGCTCTTGCTCTCTGTATGCTTTGACACTTTCGTTTCAGTATTTGGGACGGCAACGTCATCCCAGCAAGGAACTGAAAAGCAAAAAAGTAAACACATTGCAAATTTAAAATTGATAGCTAGAACAGAATATTTGTAGCACATTAGTAAGTGGCTAAGTGTGCATCTGCAAAGAAGAGATGTGCTACCAGTAACTTCCTTCAAGTCCCTTGTAAGAATGCTGACAGGCTGGGAGGCTCCCAACTTTGCACCTACGTTGTTTCTTGAATGCGCCTGATTTACAGAAGAGCTTGGACCCAACTTTGTAAGGTCGCCACTAGCAAAAGTAGCACTTTTGCTGTTTCTCTTGTCCAAGTTATGGTCACCAGCAGTGGCTCCAACAACATGCTGCCTTTTTTTGAATGTCTGGGTATCATTTTCAGAACTTGCACTAGCATAGGAGCATTTCCGCCCACAGGGTGTACATTCTACATTTTCAGACAGCACAGTGGCTGATGTTGACGGCTGCTGCTCACTGGTGTTGTCACCTGAACAATCAATATTTGCCATGTCTTTACAAACTACGGACTGTTTTTTACATCTTTTGTGTTTCCTTCTCTTTTGTGACTTTAGTGAACCTATTAATAGTTGTCTAGGCCCAAGCCAAAAGTTCACTACTGGATATCTCACAAGTTTCTTTGACTTAGCTATACTGCCATTGCATGAACCGACTGTAACCACATTCATGGAAACTTCAGAGCAGATCTCTTTTCCAAAGTCCAGTTGTTCAAGTCCTGGTACTATGTTGTTCTGCACAAAGATACACGCAAAAGTTTTTATACAGATCAACTCACATTTAGCAAAATGATGGAAGCTTATGGTTTAGATTATGTGCAAAGGAGCAGCATTAATTATGAGTCTACATCATTATATGGGGTAATGACAACACTTTCCAAACAAGGGACAGAAAAGGGAGGTCGTAGGCCAGTAGCATACCTTGTTCATAGGAAGTTTGTTCACTGTTTTGTCATCTTGCTTGAGAGATTCTATCAAGTCCTTCATTTTCTCACTGGATGTTGGACCTCCACTGCTAGACATGACGCCATTTGAAATAATAGCATCCTGTCATGTTGCATGAGATAAAATAAGTAATGAAGTACTAGAAATGGAATAAAAAGTAAAAACCAGCAGTGAACATCACAAGGATACCTTAGTTAGGAAAGTTTGTGCAGTAACCCCTGTGTCCGTGTTATTTAACTTGGAAGTTGTCTTGGAAAATATAGTTGTTTGAGATTGAGAAGTTTGTTTATCAGCCTGAGACAGTCTAGCAGGACTGCTGACCATCAGTGAGGCTGCAGAATTACTGTTTCTCAACGTGGTAAATGCACCATCAGCCTTTGGTTCCTGCAATGACATCTCAGCCATTGTCTGATTACCACTCACATTGATAAGAGATGCAGGTTGACCTGATGAGGATGTCTCTTTGAGACTACTCGTAACAATATGATTTGATTTAGTTGACAAGGCAGCGTCATCATTTCGAGGTACAAGACCTTTCTGTGCGGAAGACAGACCATTGTTTAGGGAGGCTGCAGCAGCTTCAGTTTTGCCATCATTCTTTGAGCGGCCATTGCTTATGCTCTGCAACTTCTTATCTACGTAAGGAGATGACAAACCATTCAATTTTGCTTCTATTACACCACTTTGGAGTACACCATTCAGACATGAGGTCTTTTCAGGTATCATTTTCTTTCCTGGCACATTAGCAGTGCTATTGCCTTTGCGCACCATTGTGTTCCCGACTCTGTCACGTACATAAAACAACATATAGGCTTTCTGTTTCAATACATCTGCCTCGCGAACTTGTCGTACCTGAAATTGATGATCATAGGAATCAGTATGACAAAAATGAATGGCTGCCTGAGTAAAAAAAGGGGGGCATAAAGTAGAATCCAACATGCAATTTAGCTCAGTACAAGGTAAGGTTCGATTTTGTTTCCTTGCCAGCAACGAACAGAACACAATCCATACTTCTTATATTCCTAATATAGCAAATGGATTCTTCCCTAACAAAAATGACCCAAATGTAGTAACTTAACAAAAACATATTCAGCAATCAGCATATACTTATAAAGGACAGTACATCACAAATTAAGACAAGCAAGGAAGATGAGCTTTCAGGAAACATGTTAAGAAAACCTGTATGACTTAACTGGGCTCACTGGCATACATACAGGCAAGATTGAAACAGAGCAGTCAAGAATTGATATAAAGGCAGTAGTAAAATTCTAGTTGGACCTGAGAAAACACATCAATACAACATTCTGTTGACAGATTGTGTCATTGTGACCACTGACCAGTGAACCCTCAATGATATAAACAGAAATTTTAATGATTCCATGACATGATGACAATGTAAAGTGCTGTATGTATCATATGATAAAGTGCAATTAAGTTTTTGAAAAGAACCAGATAAAATTCTTAGCAAAGATCTTCTCAAAGTTGATGGGGCGGCAGGACTTAAATATGAAGAATTTTTTGCAAAGGCAAACAAATAGTTGAGAAGTACTATTTTCATGCACGGTAGCCAGCTGCAGTTGCAATATCAACTAAAAATGAATTAGTAAAGCTTCAAGGAAAGACCAGTGTCGTACTAGACCTGGTTATCATCAAGACTGTGCCACATGCCACTGGAAGTCCGAACAAAGCAAAAATAATGACCAGATTGAGTGTTCCAACCAGCATGAACCAAAACACCATAAAGGCTGTATCTATAATCTGTGTCCTACACAGATAACCATGACAAATAAGAATGATAAAACCAATTAAAAAAATAAAGGTAAAATTATAGCTTTCAGAACTAATTACTCACTTTAGAATCATTAATGAATGGTTTCAAGTCTAGAACCGGTTGAAAATCCACTTTTTTGTCTATCTTTTCACGAGGGTTGAAAGGGCTAAAGCGCTTCAGATGAATTGTCAAAACATTTGGAGCCTTATCGATTGAAAACTTTTTCTTTGCTACAACTTTCTGCCTGCAGCGCTCGCACTGATATTGTTTTTCACCCCCATCTAGTAGCTCTTCCTCGGTGAAATTTTGAAGTGCTCTCACCAAAGTAGTGGCCTTGGCAATATCAAGACTGAGATCCAAGAAAGGATCAAATTTGTTGGAACAATGCGAGCACCGTGTGCATTTCACCTGGAGCGTATATATGTAGCAAAGCGGTGATGACAACAGAAATGGGGTTTCCTAAGAAATTGCCAGTCCCAATGTAACTGAACAATGCACAGAGTGTACCTGACTTCGTAGGCGGCCACCAAATATTCTGTGAACTAAGCTCTTCTCATAAGCACTTGGAGACTCGCTCGGTACTCCAGAAGGTAAACAGCACTTATGCATGGATTCAAGCAAGTTAACCATTAGCTCATGTGCATCTTCCTGCCTTGAATTGCGGAAACTACGAGAAATGCCTATTTGCAGTTAAAGATTCACATTCTGATGACTGGATAAAAATAGATGGGAGAGTTTCCAAAAGTTAAAATGAGAAGAGGTACTCAATTAAGCTAGAGGCCTAGAGCACATGAAAGGATACAGCGCAAGTTCTTGACAAATTGAGATGGTGTCACTATTTTTCCGGTTGACTGTAGAGCAGTCTTAACATGATTCTGAAGAGCACAAAGCGCACAAAATCCAGCAGTACGACCTTAAGAGGGGGGGGGGGGGGGTTAGCAACAGCTACAAGAGAAATGCCTTGCAGGGGGAAATAGCAGTTGATGTATGCTTAATTAACATGATGGGCCATACAAAACATGTGTTTAAGGTAAATAACATGATGCTCAAATAATATTTGTAGTTAGGGTGTGAAAACATTGTTAGTCAGTACAGAAAAATACGATAAAGGTCCAATGGTGGGGGATTAGTTGATTTACGAATCAGTAAATTTTGCACTGCTAGTGGAATTTTCCACTATACAGCAAAAAATGCGGTTGGGTACATTCCGCATGCAATCTGGATGTGGCAATAAGGGGTATTAGTAAATGGACTGGAGTGCCATCTTCAGTTACTGATAGAAAGCAGCCCATGGTGACAAATTTCTAGCAGTATCAGTGAGTACATTTCCCATCAATTACTTGCGGTATAAGTAAAAGTGCATAAGTGATTATCCTATTGTCTAGCTATACCCTTGCTGAATAGAGAAACGATGTTTACAGTCAAGACCTTGATGTCACTCGTTAACAAAAATCTATTATATTATACTATTAATCATGCATGTACGAGCCACATCCTAACCTCGAAATAGAGATCTTAGTTATTGTGAGGGGCATTAAATCCAGACATAGAATTACAGCACTTAACAGAGTATTATAATAAAAAAATAGAGGTAGAGCATTTTACACATAAGGCAGGAACAATTTTGAATAACAGTCTGGACGCAGTGGATGGATAGCCAAAATCTACTAGAGAAAACACCGACATTGGATAAATTGCAGTAGCAACTGACTTAGTAGCTATTCCATTGGATGTGGCTCATCGGATGGCCAGGGTTAATCCATCCATGTTCGTAAGTTTGGGGGATCTAGAAAAGGTAGCAATTCATACTTGATATAGTGTTGAGTCTACTGATGATAAAGGAAGTTTCTTTCTGTAAAATAGAACTTTTCCTATTCATTGTCTTTGTTAAGTATGCAATTGTCATACCCAGAGTTGCAGAACTCATGACTCTATGATAAAGTAGATTAGTAGAATGACCAACTTTTACACGAATTTTCCTGTGGATGAGAACGGTTGATTGGTCTCATTTGAAGAAGGGATTGAACATGTTTATGGATTTGAACGTGATTCAAGCTGAAGATATGGTAAAATTTGCCAATGGTGTTAAAGGAATAGCCTTTCAGTCTTGAGAATGTAGATATTACTATCTTTTGTAGTGATGCATGCTACTGAAGTATTTGTAGCATGGATATATGTATAGCATATAGGCCAGCCGTATACCTTTATCAAGGACTAGACTAAGCTTAGCACACGCAATAAAAGGCGTATCAGTTGAGTTGCCGCTAGCTTGGGAGTCCACAAGCCTGATGTAAGATTGGCAATTCATTTATCATGTCGAAACAGAAGGTTGACAGTTGCAAGTTGCAACAGCACTTACATGAAGACTTGTGACTCCCACTCTGCAAATACGCTGCAAAGGGCTCCGTGTACGTCAAGCATTGCAAAACTGAGTTGAGGTAGCAAGTGTTCCCAAGATTTTGCAGACCAGCACCCTGCAAGGCACCAAGGCACTCTAATTTAACAACCCGAAAGGAAATCACAACCTGAACACGAAATCATTGCCCACCATACTAAAACCTCAAGAAATGCCAATGCCGTGAAGCAAATACTATCATCTGTTAATAACTAGGAGCCCAAAATTGCCGCTACTTGACAGTATAAACCCCAAACTGACAGCTCCAGTGGCAGAACACCACGCATTGCAGCTCTGCCGCCCAAAACCCCATCAAAATCGCAGCTTTAAGAACCTAAATCCCAAAAAAAGATTGCAATTTTGCGTACTCACAATTCTCCCAAGGTAGATCCTGGCCACACTGAGTTCCGGATCCAACCCACCTGCCTCCCCCTTCTCCGGCCTCCTCGCCTCGCCCTCGCTCCTCGCCGCTCCCGCCCCCGCCGCCCCACCCTCGTTATCCGGGTTCAGGGTTTCCATCCGAAACCCGCCGCCCCCCACGGCAACCGCCGCATGCGGCCTCCTGGCGAGGTGGAACTCTATCCTCCTGTGCAGCACTCCCTCCGGCGCCGCGACAGCCGCCGCCGCCGTGGACACCTCCGCCATTCCTACTAGGGTTTTGCGCCGGACCGACAGCCGAACAGCGCCTCGAGATCGGGGGGGAGAGGGATCGATACTTCTCTGATTTTTTTGGTGGATTTTCTTCGGATTAAAACTTGCGGCTTCGATGAGAAAATTGCTATAATGAAACTCCAAACAATGTGTTTCGCTATAATAGGATTTCTAACGTTGATATCGTTAAAATAACACCCGAAACATTGGCTTCTCGTAATACATGACATTTGGCTAATGTTTCGAAATACCTGAACATTGGAATTAAAAGAGTCAAATGTCATGTATTACGAGAAGTCAATGTTTCGGGTGTCATTTTAGCGATGTCAACGTTAGAAGTCCCATTATAGCGAAACTCGTTGTTTGGAGTCCATTTTCTCCGCTTCGATCGACAGGGAGGTGGTAATTGGTGCGGCGCTCTGTTTTTTTCCTGTTTTTCTTTTTGTTTCGCCGCCGTTCGCGGCGCAGGGGCGGAAGAGAAGGGGAGGCGGAGCTGTAAACCCTATACCCCTAGCTAGTGGACGGTTGAGATTGGAGTGGTGGGGCGATGGGGTGATCTGGGACGTTGGATGGTGGAGCACGTGCTTGCTGGTTGTTGCTTTGGTGGCTCTGGGTGAGTAAGCGGTGGGGCCCGGGATTACACGGAGTTGCTGCGACTGGAGCCGTGTGAAACCTTCGAGGTCGAGTGGTTGACTTTGTGCTTGAACTTGAAGAGCTTCCGTCGGTTTTTGCTAAAAATTTGTATGCAACCGTACAGTTGTTTTCATAATAGATCTTTTTATGTCGTTAGAAACTAATCATACCATTTTTTCAAGAGATTACAATTTCTTGTATTACAACAACGAAAAAACCTTCCGTCCCAAACAACAAAAGGAATATCAACGGTTGGAACCACACAAAGAAAAATAGGGGCCGAAGTTTGGTGCCTATTTCGATGAATAGCAATAAAAGAACAAACTAAAAAAGTGATCATAGTGGCTTAAGTGATTGACAGACCTTATGTAAAAACTAGCAACACCAACTTAGACACTATATTTTGTTGTAAATATTTGCGGTATAAATATATAATTATATTTAATTCTATCATATTTAATAAAGACGTAGGTATAATATAAAAAGTATATAAATAACTTAATCAACATATAATCATGTGAACTCTTTAAGTCATTCAAATATACACCCAACAAATATACCATGTAAGAATCCATAATCAGCATATACACATGTAAACAATTTAAGACATTGCATCGGAATGCTGATTTCAACAAAAGCATAATATGTATGACCAAATTCAGCATGTTATCAACAATATGAATGTTATACATTGCTCTCAAAATGCTAGTTACACAAGATTTAATCTTGGTCATCTTCGCACTGATTTTCTTACGAAATCAAATATATATGACAATATTATATTAGATCTTGAGCTCAAAAAGTCTTGCTATCTTAAACACACACTAAATCATCAAGCCCATCTTGCCATAAATATCAATAAAGCATCATCATCAACAAACTATTATCTAACAGAAAGAACCCAAAGATTGAAGCTATATACCTGATTCAGTAAGCAATTACAGAGACTGAAGACTGACCACAGTGAACTGAAATTAGATGCTACAAAGGATAACAAGTATCGCAAGATGATTCAACTATTCAGAGAATAAAGATTGCAAGTAATCTAAAAGCTCAAGATCAGTCTAAACTCAGAGTCATATATATTCAGTGTTAATATCAATTCCTCATCAAGCATTTATCCCACAAAACCTCTTTGCAATTTTCCAATCAAAGATTAATAACAGATATCTGATATAGGGTGAAAAAGAAAAAATATTAGTACTTTTCAAAAGAAAAAATATACGGTGAAAAAGAATATATATTAGTGTTATCATAAAATATGTGTGCTTCTAGTGCATGGGTAATATAGTAATATCACATAGGTTTTTTTAAAAATCGCCTGTGATAATACATTATAGACGAAAAATTGTATGTGATAAATACACATCACTGATGGTTATTTATAAAAAAACGTCTGTGTTATATCTTATCACAGACGGTTTAGGAGCCATCTGTGATAAACAACTGTTATCATAGACGTAATAAATCAGATGGCTCATAAATCGTCTCTAATGAGTATTACGAACCATTGGTGATATCTTCTTTGTAGTAGTGTGAGTAAGCGACGAACAGTTTTGGAGCTCCACCTATCTATTTTGTTGAGTAAAATAAGAGTATTCTCTTGTCTTGTATAAGTCATTTGTAGATGTGTATGGTTAAATCATATACAAACTCTTTCAATTCTGACTCGAAGTATATGGTTTGGCTGTATGAAAAATAACACCACTAGTTTTGTCATAAAAATACCTTCAAAACAATATATTCGGGTGGTTTTGGTAGCATGATTTATGGTCAAACTTATCCATTCGTCACATGAAAAAATAGAAAGATGGGAAAGCATGGATAGCTCATTTCCATCCTTGTGCTTTGACTTGACGATACTAGTAGAAAATTATTCTCCCCATCGTCGTGCTTGGATTTGACTTGTTCTTATGTCAGCGGTATTTTGCTACCCGTAGAGTCATGTAAAATCAGATAGAATGTGGGTGTATTTGCCGGCCCAACTAACTGACGTGGAGTTTTCAGTATATATAATACTGCTGCAGCATGTATTTACAGAAATAGCAGTATATGTTGAATATTGGCAAAATAGCGTTTTGCCGTTTCGTGATCGGACGACAACGCTAGAGAGGTGACATGTATCACAGCCGTCTCGCAGGCGGACGGCAGGCTGTTTGCCGTCCCGTGGCCAGACGGCAGGCCGCCTGCCATTCCGTAACCGGATGGTATGTAATTAAGCCGACTAATTAGCCTACTTAATTATCTGTCATAATTTTTTTGGTATAATATTTGTTCAAAATTTTAAATATGGCAAATTAGCTTAAAAATTACAAAATTTTATGTGCAGCCTTCTGACATATCGTGCTTTATCGTGTAATTTTTGTAATAATTTTATCCACTCTGAATGTTGTTGAAAAATTCATAATATTGAGATATTTGCAGGAGTTGTTACATATAACAAACGAGTTTTAAAGATTACGAAATTTTATATGAATCTTTCTGACATAATCATAGTAATTGTGTGATCTTTTGGAAATTTTATGTACTCTGAATTTACCACGTTAATTTAATCATGAAATTAGCGATGCTTAGGTATATTTTGCAGTGCCTGATCTCTGTCATTCGCACATATGATAGCAGCAACCATTGTTGCTATCTTTTATTTCTTGCTGCGTCCTTCACATATTTGTCACTCTATCCGTATCGTCCCACTTGCGCGCTCCCTCGTCTGCACTAATGTCGTTATGTCCATGCTATCCCCCGCCTGCTTTCTCGTCTGCACATTTGTCAGTATTACCATACCGTCCTCCCTTGTCCGAAATGTTGTGCATTGATAAGGAGTCCTTAAATTGTAGAGTGAGTGCACCGGGTTCCTTTTTCGCTTGCCATAAATACGAATCTCTCGCAGTTCGTCATCGCTCATCTCAGTTGCTTATCACGGAAATTCATTCTCGTGGTTGTCAGTTAAAATTAAGAGTGCGTAGCTCATTATTTTGAGAAGGCAGTGTATAGCTCATTAAGGATGCGACGGTGCTTATTGCTTCTCCTGAAAGGCAGGTAATTTTTATCACATGCTTTCGACGTTATTCCTGTAGTTGTAGTTTATTAGTGTTATTTAGTTAGTTATAATTAATATAGTTTGTATTATGAAGTAAATAGGTCGTAATAATTTAGACACAGTTTTTACTATTTTTGTGTACGTATGGTACCCAGAATCTGTTATTGTATGGTAGTGTGTAATTAAGTGGTCATAATTAATGTAGTGGCAATTAGTTGGGTTAAGTAATGAGTTAGGCTAAGTAATTAAGTGATAACGACGATAGTAATGAATCACTCATAATTTTTTGGATCAGTAATCAAATTGTCGGTAATTAATGAATTATTCGCATGTAGTTACATGCATGTAATCACTAACTTGTAGTATTTTACTGTTATTATCAATCTTTGCACTAATATTTTATCTATCCCATTTGTTGCAGTACTCTCAAAATTAAGAGTGCATATCTAATTATCAATCACTCATAACATTTACTGTGGGTCTAATTGTTGTGACTTCAGGTAGTCGCAGACATGGAACACTTGACAATGTTCTACGATGATGGTTTTGTATGGGTTGGACCCGATGGGTTCAACCTATCGACATGTCAGTACAAGGTAATTCGGGGCGATGGGCTTGGCATCATGTATATGTATGAGCTATGAAGCTGCATCCGGAGTTCGCCACGGAGGCAATGGCGATGAAACCTACGATCGAGGGGATCACCTGCACGAATGGCATTTGAACAATCCACTCAATAAATACCAACCACAATGACACGTACACTATTTTAGTTACATGCTTTATGAGATTGAACATAACCACGAACTACAGGGGAGAGTACCGTGCTACAAACTTCTCTGTGCGTGCCTGCTGGTAGAAAGTGCCTCGCGCTACCCACATAGAGTGTTGCAGTAGGGGGCGTCTTGGACGTGGCTTGTTGTCATTGTAGTGGCACGGGGATCATAGGAACTTCCTATATTGATAACCTCCTCGTTACCCCTCTCGCACTGTATCTGTTGGCGGAGGTCATCGTTCTCCTCATTGAGACTATCAATCTGTGCCTTCATCTCTAGGATTTGCTCCCATAGGTTATCCACGTACCTCACAACATAGCGTTCATGGGAAGGATCGATCCAGTGGACGAAGTCGCATTTCGCCATCTGCTGGAAAGGAGAGTTAACATCGAAGCTTTATTAGTAGTAAGAGAAAATAAACTATTGGCTATTTGTACCCCAAAATGTGTGCATCGAAAGAAAAATCGCCCTCTATCAAAATGGCTTTCGACGACTTGCACAAACGTGTCCTCCTTATGTTTGCATTTTGGCTATACGGTCGAGCTCGCCTGTTTGGCATCAAACGGTAATTAGGGTCAAAGTCCTCCCTTCTTTGTAGGGGAAGGTCTTCCTTCGGCGACTCTGCTTCGACTAGCCCATCTGCGTCTGCCATGCTATGTTACTGTATAACAGAGAAGGTTCTTCTTTCTACAAGAAATGAAACGAGTTTACATGAACGATGAGTGATCGCGAGAGCTCCATATTTCAAGTCGAGCCGAAGGGAACCTGGTGCGTTGCCACCAGAAATTACAGACACATTGTTTCCACGCAGCACCACAGGCGATGGGGGACAACATGGTAAGAGTGACATATATGCGCATGAGGGAGTGGGCGAGGTGGGACGATATAAACAAACTGACATTTGTGCAAGCGAGAGGGACAACACGGACATAATGACATTAGTGAGGACGAGAGAGCGTGAGGGGGAATGATACGGACAGAGTGACAAATATGCGAAGGATGCAGTAAGAAATAAAAGATAGTAGCAATGGGCCGACATATGTGCGAACGACAGAGATCAGGCACTGCAAAAGATGCTTGAGTATCGCTAATTTCATGATTAAATTAACATAAAGTAACGTGACAAATTCGGAGTACATAAAATTTCCAAAAAATTACACAATTACTATGATTATGTTAGGAGGTTTCACATAAATTTTTGTAATTTTTAGAATTCGTTTGCTATATGTAACAACTCCTGTAAATATCTCAATAGTATGAATTTTTCAACAATATTCAGAGTAGATAAAATTGTTAAAAAATTCCATGATAAATTACAATATGCCAGGAGGCTGCATATAAAATTTTGTATTTTTTATCTTATGTGCTGTATTGAAAAATTAAAACAAATATTATAAAAATTATGACCGTAATTAGTCGGCTTAATTATCTGTTGTATGGCCACCGGATGGCAGACGGTTTGCCGTCCCACGGGGGGACCGCAGCTACACGTCTCGCCCCTCTAGCGTTGCCGTCCGACCATTAGATGGCAAAAACAACATTTTTGTCAATACTCGACGCATACCGCTGTTTCTATAAATACATGCTGCAACAGTGCTATATATGCTACAGCCTCCCCGACTTGTTCGTTTTGTTTGGTGTCTATGCGTGTGTATAATAACTTCGGCAGTATATTCAAGTCCAAAGAGACTTGTTTTAATGCGCTATGCATAATATTCTCATCTGAACAAGATACAGGTTTGTTGTGCCAAATACTCCTTCAATGTAAATCCATGCAAAACATGTCCAAAGATTAAGTCCCTTTTTGAAATATCTACGCATGCTTTAGAAAGAAGTGGCGTAAATTTGTATTTTAGTTTGTTATACATTATTTGGATTTTACCTTATTATACCCAAACGTTGCTATATAAAATTCGGTATACTGTTTCATAAAGTAATGACACGATTTCCTCTCACCATGTGAAAAATCTTACCACAATTTCATCGTTTGATTATCCAACTCAACCGAATCACTACAAATTCTTCCAAAAAAGATCTACCTCCTCAAGATTCAAATTTCGAACCCCATTCCACTTTTCTTCTTTCAAAAAAAGAAAAAAGGGCAGGCAGGCAGGCCCGCTCCGCTCCATGGAAGGAAATAAATTTCTCCTCGCCGCTCCGCTCTCGAGGAGCACGCGCCCACGACGACCTGTTAAGCAGACGAAGCCTTCACCTCTTTCCAATTGGCTTCCCCCCATGTACCACCGCCGGGCTACTACTCGTCACGTCTCCTTCTCCTCCTCCACCTCCCCCTCCTCTCGTCGCCCGCACCGCCGTTCGGCAATCCTGCTGGTGCTGCTCCTGCTTCGGCATTTCTGAGTCCGCGTCCTTGGTAGTCGCCGGTGCCGCCGCCGCCGCCGCAGATGTCGCTGTTCCGGCGGCTGTTCTACCGGCGACCGCCCGACGGGCTCGTCGAGATCTCCGGCAACATTTTCGGTGCGTGTATTTTTTCGGTTCAGTACTTGGTAATTACGATATATTACTGGGGTCAGTTTGGGTAAACCTGCCCGCTTGCTCGCTCTCGGGTTGGACCTGTTCGTCGGCGGTTTCTTGGAAGTAACGCATCGCCCGGGAAAAATCTTGTTCCTGGTGCGCGTAGCGGCGTAGGCTGGTTCTTCAGTGCGAAGATTTTAGCACGAGGCTAGTACGATCTTCGTTCTTATTTTTCTTTCCTTTTTTTTAACTTGCAGTTGTTAATTTGTGAAAAGAAATCGTATGAGCAAAATGTGGGGTTTGAGTTGGGCTAGAGGTGCGGAATTGCTTTGGAGAACGGAGATAACTGTGTCAAAGACTTTGTGCTTCGTTGGTGGGTTTGGTTCATGTCTTGACTTGGGAATGGTTGCGCGGAAAGCCCATTGCTTAGCTGTTGCCAAACTTTGCACCTGACCAGAACAGGAACACGGAATTGACCGGATTTGTTGGTTGTGACGTTGTCTCTCTCTCTCTCTCTCCTTTTTTTTTTGGCGACGATCAAGTCTTTATTCTGACGCCAATCGATTCTGCTGGGTGCAATTTTTACTAGTTTTTGCATGCACCAGGTAGCTCAAGTGCTTTAGGTTTTTTTAGGATGCAAATTTAAATTTTCTATTCTTTGGAGTATGGGATGTTCCTTCCAATTGCCGAATTAAATTATGTATGGGGCTCAAATCAGGTGCACATTAGTTCATCTATGTCGAATGATGAGCATGACAAATGATGAACATTAGAGCTTGAAGCTCATGCTTGCGATAAATTAGTATTCAAAGACAAAAAGGCATGCGGTTATTTGATCCTCTCTTTTTGTTGGAAACGAGCTTGTCTCAATTTGGGAACTATTTGTGTTTCTCATCAAGACATTTTCAGAGAAAACTATTTGTGTTTCTCATCAAGACATTTTCAGAGAAAAAACTATCTATTGGCTTAGTAAGTTGACTTACAATTTGACATGGCTTCTTGATCCTCTCATGAAATTGACTGTCCAAAACTACTCCTTTTTGCTGTTAGTGTTATTTATCCACTTGTGTGGCTTGCCACATACCAGCTACATTTTCTTTTCTTAAATATGGAGTGTTGTTTCATTGTTAATGTTGAAATGCTCCCAATATGCTGCCTGTGAGAATGCTCACCTACTCCCGTTGGGCATGATTTGAATGTTTATGATAATCATACTGTTTAAAATATAACTGAGATTGCTCTCAGTGTCACCTTTCAGATGCTGAGTTGCTGACTACTGATTGCTTCTTTACTTTCCAGTATTCGACCACTGCTTCTCCTCGGATTTCTTTGAAGAAGATGAGCTAAAACCGTACATCGGAGGCATCTTAAAACAGCTACTTGGCCGCTACTCCATTGACTCATTCATGGTGTTCAACTTTGAGGGAGGCAAGAAGGACAACCAAATTGCCTGCGTTTTCTCAGACTATGACATGAGTGTGATGGGTTACCCACGTAACTATGAGGGATGCCCCTTGCTCACCATGGAGATGATTCACCATTTCCTGAGGTCTAGTGAAAGCTGGCTCTCGTTAGGCCAGGATAACTTCCTGCTTATACATTCAGAACAAGGGGGGTGCCCGGTCCTTTCTTTCGCATTGGCAGCACTACTGGTTTACCTCCAAAGGTATAATGATGAGAGGAAGGCATTGGAGATGGTCTACAGACATGCACCACCTGAGCTGGTTGAGCTCTTCTCACCACTGGACCCAGTGCCTTCTCAGCTGAGATACTTGAAGTATGTGTCAAGACGGCACATATCACCAGAATTGTGGCCTCCGGTTGACAGAATTCTGAATTTGAATTGTGCAATCATCAGGAAGGTACCAAATTTTGATGGGCAAGGGGGATGTAGGCCAATATTCCGGATTTATGGCCCAGATCCCCTTGTGCCTAATGACAAGAGTGCTAAGGTTCTCTTTTCGATTCCGAAGATGAGTGATTTTGTCCAGCTTTACACACAGGTATAATTTTGTGTGCTTTGTTATCAAATTACCATGAATCACACATTGGTCTTTTATGGTAGGCTTGTGATGTTTGTCTACAATGTATTGGTTCAGAAGTTCCAACGCTCAACATCGCTACTGGTCTATTCTCAAAATATGAAAATACTTAAAAGTATGTGCTGATCATCTAGAGAGCCTTACAATTTTAGTTCAATTTGTTCTCTATCAAGGTTCTGAATAAGTTCAAAATTCAAAGTGCTTAATTTTTTTCTTTGGCTATTTACTTTGTTGTAACCCATTTTTTCCAGTTCATAGAACAGGTTTATATTTGACCTGGAAGTATATAGTAGATCTCTGTACTTATTTTTGTAAGTCATCTTTAAGCTTAAATTGCTGAAATGAAGGGCATTAAACTGTCCTTGTTTGCAAATTCAGGAAGACTCTGAGATAATCAAGGTTAATGTTCAGTGTCCTGTTCAAGGAGACATTGTCATGGAGTGTATCAGCCTGGATGAAGACTTTGAACATGAAGTGATGGTATTCAGAGTCATGTTTAACACAGCTTTTATTGAAGACAATGTGTTGTTACTTGATAGGGACCAGATTGACATTCTGTGGGACACAAAACACCAGTTTCCTGTAGACTTCAGAGTTGAGGTAACCATATAAGTCTTGCATTTTATTGCATTCTACACCTGCGCATTTCACCTTTATATATAGTTATGCATTCTTTTTGCCTGATAATCATAGGTTATATTTTTGGAGATGGATGCAACCACATCAGTTTGCACATCTGAGTTATCTAGCGTGGAGAAAGAAAGCTTTTCTAAGGTTGATGATGCATTCAGTCATCTGGATTGGTCAAGGAAAAGCGATCGCATAACAAACAATGCATCAGGACAGAAGGGATTAAACAACACACATGATGTCTTTGATGTGATATCTCTGCAGGAAACAAAAATCAGCAATGTCACACCTGAACATAGCTTGGTAGATAGCAGATCTGTCCAGGTTTTTCAGATGCAACCAGAACATAGCAATTCTTCTGCACCAAAGTTTGAGGGTGACAAAGATGCCGTTGCTGATGCATATTCCCTGCCAGAACCTGAAGCTCTTGCACCAAACTTTCGAGAACATGAACCCAAGGATGTGTCTGCATGGGAGAAACCCGAAGGAGATACCACCAAGAACGAACCAAATTCAGACATGCCTTCGGTGACTCTCTGAGACTCAGAAGCTGGCGATGCTGCCGCCGCCGCCGAATGGTCTGACAGCAACACAGATATGTTCCTGTCAGATACATTTTCAAGCAGCATTCCATCTAGCTCACCAAAGTTTGATGAGGATATCATGGAAGATGGAATGGTTGAAACTAAATCACAATCAACAGAACCACAAAGATGCTGAGAACTTGAGATTGCAAATTGCTTCTACTGTAAATGGGGGCAGCACTGATCTATGGAGCTGCCCAAAATGTAGTTACATACATATACATTCACACAATACAGTGAAAATAGATGGTTGTCCAGAGTCCAGACCACAACCATGTATAGTTCATTAGTTCACTTTGGTAACATGTATGAAAAATTTCAGATTCTCTCACCAGGTTTTGGAGAAATGTGGTAACTAGAGATAGGGCCCCCATTTTTCCTTTCATGGCAGTGGATTCTTGCTGTTTGGGTGCAAGTTGCAATATATGTTTGAAGAAAAAAAAATCATTTAGATGTGAAACTATGATCTTAAAGGCCCGCTCATTTTAGCTTGAACTTCTGACTTATTTTTTCACTATTCCTAAATTTCTTCTTTTTCTGATTTTTTGACTTTTTTTGAGTTTTTTTGTTGGTCCTTTTTTTCGTATTCGTTTGCATTCGTTTCTAAAAACTGTAGTTTTACGAAAACTTCCTATAAAAGCATGTGGGGCCACGTGTGCATCTAGCTCTACCAATTTGCACATAGTAGTTCCCCTACACGCAGAAACATTTGCAATAAATTTCAATCAATTTCGTAAAAATTTTATAATGTGAACATGGGGTTAAAATTTCAAATACCGAAGTTTTATGAATAAGTGGGTTGGTAAGTGTGTTGAACCTATGGGTTTGTGTTGGGTTGGGTTTAAATGGAAGGTGGTTTAGGTTGGGTTTAAGTAGAAAGTGATTTAGATTGGGTGGGGTTGTGAAAAATCTTTTGTGGGTTGGGTTGTGGTGGGAAGTTGGCTTTGTCTCATATGATTGGGTTAGTTTTGGGTTGGATATAAACCCATTGCAGGCATAGCCGCGGCCTACGGAGTAGATGTCAATACTGAGGTGGTGATCGGTTCGGCTGAAAAGCTCATGGCTTATGGCTGAAAACACTGTAGCTGGCTGAAAAAAGCACTGTAGCTGACAGAGCCTTATTTAGCATAATTAAAATTAAAAATATAAAAAATATGTTAGCCCATTACGTATAATACAAACAAATACGGGAAAAAAGAACCGGTAAAAAAGCTCAACAAAAAACCAAAAGTTCAGAAAAAGACGAAACTTATGAATAGTGAAAAATAAGCCAGAAACCGAAGACGAAACTTATGAATAGTGAATATTATTCCTGTGTATGCAATTGTAGTGTCGGAGTCAGAGGGGGTCGAGCTGCTGCCCCATGATTCTTGTACCTTCGCCGCAGGATTTGATCATCGGTGAACTGAATGCTCCGTTGAGCGTCGCCAGTGGTGCCATGCCTACCGCCATCTTTTGGGTTTTTTGTTTGTTTCTCGTCCACTGACATCATGTCCCCACCGCAATGATGTGTCAAATGGCTACAGATGGAATACCTTGTGTCGCTGACAGACCGGCCCCACCATGGAATGTACCAACGGCGCAAGATTGGTTCCCTTCTCACGCACGGACCAATATCCACCGTCCAAGCAAAACCCTGCTAAGCTGGGTGCCCGTGTTACGATCGCAAATCGAATTCGCGATCCATTTCGCGTCACTGACAGACGCCCTCATCCACCACAGGATCAGCGGCGCTGGATCGGTTCTCAGACATGGTCCAATATCCACCGTTCAAAAGCATCCTGCCCGTACAATGCCCCCCTAGGCCCAATACGGATCGACCGGCCCAAAATAAAAACATCAGCCCGGCCCAACTCCTCGCCGCCGCCACGCTGCGTCGCTGCCCACCGTGCGTCCAAATTAACCACCACCATCTCCACCGCCGGCGAGATGGTCCGCATGATCTTGGAACAGCGTATGGCCGAATGAACACTGTTCCGTATGCACGCACGCCCTGTACATCCATGGGCTTGACGAAGGACGTGAAGGCGTCCGTGTGCGACTCTCGGTCGGAGTTTCCAGTGCCATCGGCGACGGCCAAGTCCATGGTTTGCTGCATGGACGCATGCAATTCTCGACTTCGAAACTGAACATTCAGCAGTAACCATCTTCCTTGCTTGCTGTCAAATTCTTGTATGCAAATACCAGTACTCGAAAAACACCGTTGGCAGGCCCGAGCTAAGGTGAAATCTGGGCATTGGGCCCTTTGTGCTAGTTCAACCGACATTGAGCATCTGCAGTGCCCCTTAGTCTCCCTGAAGTAGCCACGCATGATGCCAAACACATGTGCGTGAGGTCACATGGGGTGGATTTCACTGTTGGATTATATGTGGGCCAAGCCCATATAATAAGAATAATTCCTATTAAATCTCAAAGGTCCACTCATGCAAAGGAGGCATGCATGTGACCTTTAGTACCATATTGCTAGTTCTAGGAGAGGAAGACCACCTTAAAAGGGATGGTGCACTCCTAGCCACTTGAGGCATGTGTGGGAGAGAACTAGAGGATAACACGCGCGCTCGCCGCCTGGCCGGGCTTTGGTTGGTGAAATGGCGTGCGCGCACGGCACTGCGTGAATGGTCGCCAAAATCCGCTCAGTGCTTGCGACGCGGCTTCCTTTCTTTGCTTTTGAGTGGCGGTGAATCCGGATCGATTCGGTTGCTAATCCGGTTGATTCACGAGTTATGGAGAACGTGCAGCGTCTTGATCACGCGTCCCGGTCTTCTATAAATACGAGCCGCCGCCTTCATACGAACATGCGAAAATCAATCTAGGTTTTGCCTCCTCCATCCATTGTCTTTGCGCCGTCCCACGTAGTCTACTCCGTCCGTCCGTGGCGTGCACCGCCGTTCGGGAGAAGCGGTCTCCGAACCGTCGTCTTCAAGTCTGCACCGGAGAGGCGAATAAGGTTTTTGGAAGCGCTCGCGCTTGCTCGCCGTAGCTCGGCTCGTCTTCCTCGTCGTTCGGCCGCGAATCGTCATCGACCGTGTCATCCTCACCGTGCTGCGGCGTCTACATCTGCAAACCGTCGAAACAGAACCATCGATGCATGCGATCATGTTCTCGTATTAGATCTGTTCATATACGCTTTCTGGTTTACATGTCTAGATCTTTTATGCCCGTGATGGTTCTATTATTTTGCGTGCATAATGTCATGATTTATTTATGGAATAAATTAAACCTACATGTGCTTATATATTCAACAATCCAAAAACCTTATTGTAGGCACTTTGTGGTTTTACTATGGTGGATTTGCCGATGCACCGAGGGCGGATAAATTCTCCGGTGTGCACTTTAAGAGATGGCGATCGGGGTCACTCGTGGCTTCTTGCTATGAATGTATTCGGGTTAGTAATGGCAAGTCGAAGGTGTTCTTGATCTTTGGCGAAAGAATTCGAGGCTGCCACTACTCTCTTTGTTGGATGCATTCTTAGTGTTCTTCTTGACCGTCTGTGAGAGGTGTATATGCACATGACAGACGCGAAGGAGTTATGGGATGCATGAATTCCAAATACGGTGCTCACGATACCAAAGAATGACATGTATGTCATGGAGCAATTTCATGACTACAAGATGGTTGATAACCGTTCGTAGTAGATCGGGCTCATGAGATACAGGCCATTGCCAAGGAACTCGAACTCTGAAGTGTGCCTTACCCGACAAGTTTGTGGCTGGATGTATTATTGCGAAATTACCTTCTTCATGGAGGAATTTCGGAACAGCACTCAAACACAAGAGACAAGAGTACTCTATTGAGAATCTGATTGGGTCTCTTGAAAATTGAGGAGAAAGCTCGGGAAAAGGACGCTGTGTCTAAGGGTGATGGATGGCAGTCTAGTGCCAATGTGGTACAGAAACCCTCAAACAAGAACAAAGGGAAATTTGTCAAAGCCCAACAGACAACCAACTTCAAGAAGAAGAAGAACAACAACAATCAGGATGATAGAACTTGCTTTGTGTGCGGTGAGCACGGTCACATGGCCAAGAAGTGCCCACAACGCAAAGGAAAGAAGGCACTGTAGGATGGACTTCTAAGTCATCAGCGTGACCATTGGCAAGGCGGAGATGGGATGGGTATGGTAATTTACCTCTTGTTCTTTCAGTTAGTCAATCTACCAATTGGTGGATTGATACAGAGCTAATGTACATGTGTGTGCTGATATTTCGTTGTTTTCTTCTTATCAGTCGCCCGAGATTCCTCCGTCCTAATGGGGAATGGGTCACATGCTCTGTTCATGGTGTTGGCACGGTAGATCTGAAGTTTACTTCGGGAAAGATCGTGCGGTGAAGAACGTGCAGCATGTCCCTTCTATAGACAAGAATCTCGTTAGTGGCTCCGTTTATGTAGAGACGGGCTTAAGTTGGTATTTGAGTCTAATAAAGTAGTCGTGTCTAAACATGGATATTTTATTGGTAAAGGCTATGAGTCACGGAGGCTTGTTCCGCTTTTCCTATCATTTACGCAATAAGATCGTAAACCATATTTGTGGCGGTGTGGATGATGAGGCTAATGTTTGACACTCACGTCTCTGTCATATTAATTTTGGTTTGATGTCTCGGCTTTCCAGTATGAATTTAATTCCAAACGTTTCCATCACCAAAGGTTCTAAATGCCATAGCTGTGTGCAATCAAGCAACCTCGTAAGCCTCACAAGGTCGCAGGGAGAGAAACTTGGCACCACTAGAACTCCCGCATTCAGATCTTTACGAGATGAATGGTGTGTTGACGAAGGGTGGAAAACGATATTTCATGACATTGATTGATGATGCAACTAGGTTATGTTATGTGTATTTATTGAAAGCGAAAGATGAGGCTTTAGACTATTTTAAAATCTATAAGGCGAAGTTGAAAACCGTTAAATAGAAAGATAAAAGACTTAGGTCGGATCGTGGTGGAGAGTATTTCTCAAGCGAATTTGACTTATTTTGTGAGAACATGGCATTATACATGAGAGGGCGCCTCCTTATTCCCAGAGTCAAATGGGATTGCGAAAGGAAAAACCGCACGTTGATCGATTTGGTGAATGCCATGTTAGATCTGCGGGATTACCTAAGGCATGGTGGGGAGGCTTTGCTAACGTCTAATCACGTATTAAATAGAGTTCCTAACGAAATAAGGACAAAACACCATACGAGGTATGGATTGGGAGAAAACCATCACTTTCTTACTTGCGTACATGGGGTGCTTGGCGAAAGTTAATGTGCCAATAACTAAGAAACGCAAGCTTGGACCTAAAGCGTGGATTGTGTCTTTTGGGATATGCTAATCATAGCATTGCCTATAGATTTTGATAGTTAAAACCGAGGTACCGACATGCATGTTGGTACAATTATGGAGTCTCGAGATGTTACATTCTTTGAGAATATTTTTCCAATGAAGGATACACATAACACTACTAGTCAACCTTCTGAAATAATTCCTAGTTCAATCACACCACTTGAACCTTTTGAACATACACATGAACTTGTCCATGAGGAGGATGAGTGGAGCTCCTAAAAGGAGCAAGAGACAAAGGATATCCAAATCCTTTGGAGATGATTTCACTTGTGTACCTCGTGGACGACACTCCCAAGTCTATTTGAGCGTATGCATCTACCGATGCGACTATTGGAAGGAGGTCAGTCAGTAGTGAAATGGATTCTATTATCGCTAATGGCACAGGGAGATGACAGATAGACCTTATGGGTGCAAACTCAGTAGGATGCAAGTGGGTGTTCAAAAGAAGCTTAGGCCCGATGGTACCATTGAAAAGTACAAGGCTCGGCTTGTTGCCAAGGGCTATACTCGAGAAGAAGCGAAGATTTCTTTGACACTTACTCACTGTTGCTAGATCGACCACAATACGAGTACTACTTGCTTTGGCTGCCTCACATGGTCTTCTCGTTCATCAAATGGACGTTAAGACAACTTTTCTTAACAGAGTGGATGAGGAAATTTACATGGAACGACTGATGGATTTGTAGTAGAAGGTCAAGAAGGCAAGGTGTTAAAGCTGCTGAAATCTTTGTATGGTGAAAACAAGCCCTAAGCGGTGGCATGAGAAGTTCGATAGAACAACGACATCTGCAGCTTTGCTGTCAATGAGGCGGATAAATGTGTATACTATCGCTATGGTGGGGGTGAGGAGTTATTTTGTGCTTGTATGTGGATGACATTCGATTTTTGGGACAAACATCAATATGATAAATGAGGTCAAATCATTCTTGTCTCAAAACTTTGATATGAAAGATCTGGGAGTGGCTGATGTTATTCTAAACATTAAATTGGTTAGAGGTGAGGATGGGATTACACTTTTACAATCTCATTATGTGGAAAAGGTCTTGAGCCGTTTTGGCTTTTCTGACTGCAAGCCTTCTCCAACACCTTATGATCCTAGCGTGTTACTTCGTAAGAATAAGAAAATTGCTAGGAATCAGCTGAAATATTCTCAGATAATTGGCTCACTTATGTACCTAGCTAGTGCAACAAGGCCAGACATCTCCTTTGCTATGAGCAAGTTGAGCCGGTTTACATCTAACCCAGGAGATGATCACTAAAAGGCGCTTGAGCGAGTGTTGCGCTATTTGAAAGGTACCTCGAACTTTGGACTTCACTATACTGGGTACCCGTCGGTGCTGGAGGGTTATAGTGATTCCAACTGGATCTCTGATGCTGATGAGATCAAAGCCACTAGTGGATATGTTTTCACTATTGGTGGTGGTGCTGTTTCATGGAGGTCTTGCAAACAGACCATTTTGACGAGGTCAACCATGGAAGCAGAGCTTGCGGCACTAGACACTGCTATTATTGAGGCAGAATGGCTACGGGATCTATTGATGGATCTACCTACGGTGGAAAAGCCAGTGCCAGCTATCCTTATGAACTGTGATAATCAAACCGTTATCGCTAAAGTGAACAGTTCTAAGGATAATATGAAATCGTCTAGGCATGTTAAGAGACGATTGAAGTGCATCAGAAATTGAGAAACTCGGAGTTATAACCTTGGATTACATCCAAGCAGATAAAAACTCGCGATCCTTTACAAAGGGACTATCACGGAATGTGATAGATAGTGCATCGAAGGAGATGGGTATGAGACCCATGTGAGTTATCTATGATAGTAACCCAACCTATGTGATCGGAGATCCGTGAATTAGGATGCAGGAAAAACAAACCATTAGTTAACTGGAGGAGAGTAATTTCAACCCTCTCTATGTGAAGATGCAATACTCTCGAAGCGCAAGGCAGAGTTGACTAAGGTCTTAATGTGTTCCATTGGCTCTTAGAAGCGAAGACGCTATCCTGCAGAGCGTTCTTGAAAAACACACCTATATGAGCCCGATTGTTAGTCGCAGTCTATGGAGATCTTGGGTAATCTCCTACTAAGCTCATGAAGAGACCAAGGAGTATGACTTATACGCTCCAACAGGGGTAGCCTCTTTGGCGGCCTAGTATCAGTTAAGTCTTTAAGTGAAGCTTGCTTGCACCAAACCTGCAATTCAAGGCATAGTCCATTGTTCAAGTTGTGAGTAAGTGTAGCTTGGAGTTCTAGGTGGATGCTCAACCTTAATCGGTCTCCATCAAAATACTGATATATAAACAATACATTGGAATTCAGGCAAATCTCTGTGGGACTTTGAGATCTGGTGGGGGATTGTTGGATTATATGTGGGCCAAGCCCATATAATAAGAATAATTTCTATTAAATCTCAAAGGCCCACTCATGCAAAGGAGGCATGCATGTGACCTTTAGTACCATATTGCTAGTTCTTGGAGAGGAAGACCACCTTAAAGGGATGGTGCACTCCTAGCCACTTGAGGCATGTGTGGAGAGAACTAGAGGATAACACGCGCGCTCGCCGCCTCACCGGCCGGGTTTGGTTGGGTGGGGCGGCGCGCGGCGCACGGCACTGCGTGAATGGTCCGCCAAAATCCGCTCCAGTGCTTGCGCAGACGCGACTTCCTTTGCGCTTTTATTTCTTTGTTTTGAGTGGCGGTGAATCGGATCGATTCGGTTGCTAATCCGGTTCGATTCTGAGTTATGGAGAACGTCGCGCGTCTTGATCACGCGTCTGGTCTTCTATAAATACGAGCCACCGCCTTCATACGAACATGCGAAAATCAATCTAGGTTTTGCCTCCTCCATCCATTGTGCTTTGCGCGTCCCACGTAGTCTACTCCGTCCCGTCCGCGGCGTGCACCGCCGTTCGGGAGAGCGGTCTCGGGCAACCGCCGCCAAGTCTGCACCGAGAGGCGAATAAGGTTTTTGGAAGCGCTCGCGCGATCGTCATTGTAGCTCGCTCGTCTTCCTCGTCGTTCGGCTTGGCGAATCGTCATCGACTTCGTGTCATCTCACCGTGCCTCGGCGTCTACATCTGCAAACCGTCGAACGAACCATCGATGCATGCGGTCATGTTCTCCGTATTAGATCTGTTCATGTACGCTTTCTGGTTTACATGTCTAGATCTTTTATGCCTGTGATGGTTCTGTTATTTTGCGTGCATAATGTCATGATTTATTTATGGAATAAATTAAACCTACATGTGCTTATATATTCAACATTCACCCCTAGTTTTAAAAATAAGTCGGCTACGCAGATCGATGGAATCACCGCATGGATCACCTATATGAAGGACAAAATCACACGTGCAGCCCCCGCATAGATACTAGCTTAGCACGATGCTCCCGTGGAGGTAGAAACACACTAACCGCTGCTGGCCCGAAAAACGCCATCGGCAGGCCTTGACCCACCCAGGGTGACACCTACACATTGGGCCCTTCGTGCTGGTTCGACTGGCGCGCAGCATTCACAGTGCCGTTTAGATGCCCGAAGTAGCTACTCACGATGCCAAACACGCGTACGTGGGGCCTCATGGGTAGATTTTATTGCTGGCTTAAAAAAAACAAGTTGACGATCGAATCGATAGAATCACCTCCGTGAAGGTCAAAATCGCGTGCACGACCCCTTGTACTGATACCATCTTAGCCTGATGCCCCCGTGGAGGTAGAAACGCCCTGATGGCCTTTGGCTTGAAAACGCAGCCAGTGGTCCCCGACCTGGGGCGACATCTAGACACTGGGCCCTTTATGCTGGATTTTGATTGTGTATTCAAGATCCATTTCGCATCAATGACAAACGGGCCATCACCACACGAACGTATCAATGGCACAGGATCAGATCTCCTCTCAACCACGGCCAACATCCACCGTCTAAATGCCTTCCTGCTTATGGGGTGGTCATATTAGCTGCGACTAATAGTTTTTATCTGAAAATAAATAATAGTGATAGCAAGAAGTGACATTTAGAAAGAAGTGAAGGGCAGTGAGAAAAGCGAGGGAGAGATATATGTGCGAGACGGAAGCACATGTGTGCAAGACGGAAGTAAGAAAAGTGGAGAGCGAGATGCTCGTATAACCCTTGCCTTATTCTTGAAACGAGATAGAAGCGAGAAAAGTACAGAAACTACTTCAAAAAACTAGATATTTATGTTAGTTTCTGACTTCTCTAATCAAAAGCCAAAAACACCACTTAGTTTGGGTGCCGGGTTGAGATCTATTCATCCTGACAGGTGGGCCTTCAATGCAACACGAATCGAACGGCTCGTAATAAAAGGCTTTGTAAGGTTACGATCTGCGCCGTCCACGCTACAGGAATTAAACTGCCACTAAACTCCCCGCCGCCACCTCCTGCACAAATTAACCACCGCCATCTCCGCCGCCGGCGAGATGGCGAGCGCGATCCTGGAACAGAGTAATGGCCTAATGGATGGATCCCATGCCTGTAAAAGCAGGTGATTTCCGCTGCCGAGTGTCCGGCGAGGAACGATATATGTCACACCGCGCGGTCTGCGCGTACACCCTGTACATGGGCTTGACGACGGACGTGAATGCGTCCGTGTGCGACTCTCGCCTCTCGGTCCGAGTTGGCGGCGCCATCGGCGACGGCCAAGTCCTTGATTTGCTGCACGCACGCTTACGCTTCTCGGCTTCTGCATTGAACATTCACCGGTAACCGCCGTCTTCCTAGCTTGCTGCCAAATTCTTGTATGCAAATACTTCTACTTGCTCCCAAAACACTGCAACTTCTATTTTGCGATTTTGTACCATGAATTTTTAGTTGGCCTATCACACCTGTCTCTTAAGTCTGTGTGAATCATGGGGTGACATCAATTTTTTACATCATGATGGCAAAACGAACCACGCTTGACATGAGGTTAAAAAGACATTTGTCAGTTTCTTCTCAAGTTATCTTCTTGTCTATCATTTAACCAATGGCCATCATCAGTTCTCTTAGTACCACTCCATTCTTTGTCTTCACTTCAGAGTAATGCATGTTGGATATGACTTGGTTTATGCCGTGCCAATGTTACTATTGTTTACCGAGGGTGAGGCCAACTAATCTTGAGTGGGTCAAAGTACACGCAGAAACGTAGGTAAAGACTAATGGTCTTGCAATGATGTATAATCATCTGGGACCTTATTTTTGTACTCATAATGTTAGGACCAAACGCAAATAGCTCCTGGGGTGGCTTTCGGCTGGTTGGAGATCGATCGAGATGGTCAGATGGGATAGGCTTGAGCCTTGAGCTCAAACATAATTACTTGTCCATGTAACAACACACCATTATTTTCATTTCATTTCAACTCCTTTGGGAGAAACTAGACTCTACCAATATAAAAGTTCGTATTGTTACTTCTTGTTGCGTTCGTTAAAGCAACTACTGACACCAAAAACACATATCCATACAATATAGTTCAGCCGTCCTGCCGTCCATTACCTGCAAGGCTGCAATATATACTACCAGAATTCCTTATGTTTATTTCTGTAATTAAGAGCTAGGCTGGCTAGCTCTCATGGCTGGGGAGGAGCCGGGAGAGGGACAAGGAGGATATCTTGTAAGGCTGCTTCCTCGGGTTCACCTCGTCGGAGCTCCTACAATGCAACGCAAGAACGACAAGTAGTATTAGGCCCTGTTCTTTTCGGCTTTTTAAAAGCAGTTTTTGACTTTTGCTACAGTATCTAACTTTTAAATAAAGTATTTTTTTAAGACAAGATCTACAAATTAATTGTAGTACACGTTAAAAGCCTAACATCTATATTAACAAAAATCACAAGCGAGTATCTCCCTCTTCATAATCTCTATCACAAACAGTCAAATTCAAAAATTCCAGCTAAAAACCATAAACCACAAAAAAAAAAACAGACCCTCACTAGCTAGCTACCTGCAGTTGTGTTCCTGGATACAAAAGCTGCAAGCGAAATATCGGTCAAGCGATGGCAAGAATTAGATAATCAGCTGGTCAAGAAAAGGGCTCGACTGATCTAGAAGGATGGACGCATGGAAAGACAATCTAGCTAAAGACGGAAAGTTCTGGCCTTGATTGGTGCAAGTATATACTAGAAGTTTCCAGTTGTAAGCCATGTGCAATCCAATTCTGACATACAAATTATAACTTGGTCGTAAGACGTCTGAATATCAGTCCCTGACTACTTCACTCCCATTTTGCTACTCCCCTCACGTGTCACATCTTCAGAGCGGAAATAGCAGATCGATTTGTTACCACGTCCAAGACATTTCCAAATTGATAGTACTGTAATCTAATGGGCTAATGGCAAGTTTGACTTCAGGTGTTTAATTTATCACATGCGTAAAGCTAATGATGAGTCGTGAATCATGAGACATTGAACATGTCACTTTGAAATATACATACAGCACCGACTCCTCTTATCAACTTCTAAAACTGCTTTTCGGTTTTTCTATAGTAACTTACTTTTAAATATAGTATCTTTTCAAGACAGGATCTATAAGTTGATTATAGTATATACTATAGCGATTTTATTTGTATCGGCTAGAATCACATGCGATTTTCCGTTACTCCGTACACTCTCTCACAAACAGCCTAAAAACCATAAGCCGCAACTAAAAATAAGCCGAAGCTAAAATGAACATGCCAGATACTAACTATTGCATGCTCCGTGATCGTCCTTCTAGTTCTAGGCTGTAGCTAGAAAATGACAATATATAATACTTACTAGTTGTATAAGCGCGGCGCCAAGACGTGCTAGTTACCACGTGGATTGAAGCAAAAGAGTCGACAATTCATTGGGGCTTTTCTGAAAAAACAAGGATTTATACGTATTTCCCGAGAAAGCGAAGGACTTTTTTTTGGAAAATAGAGGACACCTACGTAATTTCAGAAAAAGTGCAGAGCTTAATTCTGTAAAAGGAGGGTTTTCTGGAAAAATCAAAGGACCCATATGTAATTTCAGAAACCATACGTAATTTTGGAAAAAAACAGAGGTTTTTCGCAAAAGCGATGATGTGGCGGGGGCCGTCTAGAAAAGTGGAGGACTCGTACGAAATTTGAAAAACTGAAAGACCTTTTCACAAAAAACACTAACGTGGCGGTGCTGCCCGAGGCGGAATCCCCCTGGCTTAATATAGGAGAATATACAATATACCTGCACACAATGTGTATGCGCAAAAGTCAAATTGTCTTTACTTGCGTGTCTCTTCCTCATGTCTAAGCAAATTAAAGTCAAATGTGTTTCGATACGAGATCGGATAGTAAAATTGTAGGCACCTCCGGTCGGATTCACGGACCATTAAGGATGCAAAGGGAGGACTCAACGGAAATCATATACAAAAGATTGTACGGAAACCATATGGGTGTGAGTATTACAAGTGGCCTTCACTCCTTATTTATTAAGGGTCCTATTTATATAATGGGAGGGGAAACACCCAAAGTTACATATTTGCCGCCATAGCTTAGCTTGTGTCTAAGGGTACTTTCGTCCATCGTGCCAAGTAGGTCTTGCCATGTCCAAGATTCGTGACGTCGTCGACCTTCCTTCTACCCGAGTGCCAACGAGGCCTCGGCACGTGGCTACCTCGGACCTCATATGGGGTAGATCCCCCGACGTGTCATGCCTTATCAAGGTTGATCTCTGGACCTCGTCCTGAGTGGATCCCTTGATGTGTGACAACACGCTGAGGTTGGACTTCGGATATTGTCTAGGGTGGATCCCCCGATATGTGACGCCACGCTTAGGTTGGCCCTCAGACCTCGTCCAGGGTTGGATTCTGGACCTCATCCAAGGTAGATCCCTGATGTGTGACGCCACGCCGAGGTTGGAGCCACGGAGCCTACAACTCGAGTGCGACACCCATGGAGCCACGGCTTAAATTGAGTAAGGAGAGCACTCGTCCTCTGGTAAATGCCACGGAGTACAGGGGCATCATCGGCGGGCTTCGTTACCTGGTGCACATCCGTCCTAATCTAGCCTACTCGGTAGGATACCTGAGTTGGTTTATGGAGAAGCCACATGAAGATCACCTGACTGCGGTGAAGTGAGTACTACGGTACGTCGCTAAGACGCGCAGTTATGGTGTTCACTACACCAAGAAGGTGGAAGGGAGACCAAGGTTGATCGGGTACAGTGACGCTGACATGGCAGGCGATATCAACACCCGTAAGAGCACCAGTGGCGTCATCTTCTTCCTCGGTGGTAACCCCATCACCTGGTAGTCATCTAAGCAGAAGATAGTGGCTTTGTCCTCATGTGAGGCAAAGTATATTGCAGCAGCCACTGCTGCATGCCAAGGCATCTGGTTAGCTTGACTTTTGGATGACCTCGTCAGTTCAGAGTCTGGAGTGCCAGAACTCAGGGTGGACAATCAGTCCGCCATCGCGTTGAGCAAGAACCCTGTCTTCCACGACCGGAGTAAACATATTGATACTCGTTTTCATTTTATCCGGGAGTGTATCGACGGGAAGAAGATCGTCCTTGAGCACACATCGACAGAACACCAGCTCACGGACATTCTCACCAAGGCGCTTGGGCGTGTTCGCTTCCAGGAGCTGCGCGCTAAGATCGGCGTCGGTGATCGCGTCAAGAATTAGAGGGGAGAAATGTTGACAAATTCTATACGCGTCACCACCAAATTTATCATATTTAACTTACTAAGTTTAGCTAGCTTGCTATGTTTAGTATGAGATTTCCTGCCATGTTTGTCTTACCATGTTTAGCTTGTTGTATTCGTTACTTATATAGGTAGATTAATTTCTATATTTAGTTTGTAATCTCCCTATAAATAGTAGAGAAATACAATCATCAAGGTGTGGGTTTCTAGTAGCACCAAATACAATCATTGTGTTTGCATGAGTTGTTTTTGCGTTGTTAGAAGTCCACTGGTGTCTTAATCATCGGCGATTTCCGTCACCATCAAAGATCAAACAAAACCATCAAAAAGATTGCCCAGATCACTGAGTTAAGCATAGTTGCAACAGAATACAGGGGTTTGTGTTGTTTCAAGATCAGAGCATTTGAGATGACAAAGGATTTCTAAGTGCTCATCGCTCAAGCACGTCGGGATACACATTACTGCTACTTCAGAAAAGAGACAACCACAGCAAACAAAGGCACGAACTCTGAAAGTTGGTAGCAGTTCCATCACTTCATTCTCCATGGACCAGGCTCCATTCTCTGTACAGCCCCCTCCGCCGCCGGCCTACGACACCGAGTAGCGCCGGTTCCTTGATGACGAGCTGGACGACTTGGACTCCGGCGGCTTGGCCGACGACCGCGGGCTCTGCGAACTCCCGGACGTGTCCGAGCTCTTGCTGACGACCACGCCGGGCAGCTTCCCGACCCACAGCTTGTCGAAGATCCTCCGCGACCGCGACGACAGAGACAGCCTGCTGCTCTGGTTCGCGATGCTGCTCCTCGACAGCCGTCGGCCGTCGTCGTCGTGGCGGTCGTCCTCGTCGACGAGCTTAAGGCTTCCGAGCTGCTTCTTCAGAGGGGATGGCGTTGGCGGCTCTGGCAGCGCGTGGTCCTTCCAGTCGTCTTCCAGGTGCGTGACGGACCGTGTGCTGCCGTTGGCCGTGGCAGTGGCCGATGCCAGCAGGCTGCTCCCCGTCGCGCGCAGCTGCTCGAAGAAGAGCACCTGCACGACGACGCGGAGCGGGAGGCGGTCGTTCTGCGCCGCGTGCATGCATGCTTCCTTGGAGAGCTTCTTGACGTCCATCAGGCTGGATATCTTCCTCTTCTCCACCTTGGGTAGGTTGGGATGCAACTGACAACAAGTAACAATAGCATGTTAAAACTTAGATGGATTAAGCAACGAGTAAAAAACTGAAACAAGATCGTTGTATATAGTATGATGATTATTGTTAAACATACCTTGAGAAAGATATCGATGGCGGTGTACAGACCATCATGTGTTGGCCTAGCTGCTTCGGGCATGGATGTTGCCAATCCCACAAAGCTTGACTCTGACAGGTTCGGATCAGAGGCAACCTCAGCTAAATACCCATCAACAAGCTTGCACAGTGTTAGCAGAGACTCATTCTCCACATTTGTCTCAAACATCTCATTGTCAAGGTCGTTGAGAAAAATTCCATCTTCAGTTACTCCAGCGCGACGCATGTATCTACCGACGAGCGTCTGGACTAGCTGAACATCGTAATTGGTCTGAGCCGGCGGCCTGGACGGAATCAGAAGATCGTTAATTGACGCCCTGTGCAGCTGCAAGACAATCCTGTCCATAAGCTCTTCCTTCAGTAGCTCTCCAGCTCCGATCAGGACAGTAACTTTGAGCAGCTTCAAGAAGAATCGACACGAACAACATGAGGATCCCTTGTCTGATGGCAGTAGCCAAACGATGGTTTCGAGCAGATGCTTGCATGTCGTGGAGTAGACGTTGTCAACCAGCGTGTCGCAGCAATCCGGAAGCCATCTAGCAGCGTAGGCCTTGAGAGCTTCTCCGACAACGTCAGGAGGGATCCTTCCTCTGGACTTAACCGCAACCATGACACGCTTGTAAAGGTCTACATCCAATTCACACAGATCTTCAACCCACCAGTCTTTGGGAACCGCCTGCGAACCTTTCCGAGCCTCCACTATCTCATCAGAGGATGCGGATTTCCGGTTATAGGTGTATGACCACATTACATTGCACGGGTTGGCGGTAGCTTTGGAAGCAATAGAATCTATGCATCTTCCAACCAACTTTAGCTCCTCAGACCATGGTATCAATGCATCTGTTCTCTGTAGCGCCACGATGGAGTCTTTCCAGCTTCTGAAGATGCCAGAATTCAGGAACACTTCTATCTTAAATACCAGATTGCTTTTCTCGACATCCTCAGTCATCCCAAGGTACTCCGCTGCACATCTGGCGGCGACAACGTTGTATGCATTGAGGGTCACAGCCATGCCATAGCAGAACTTAGCACAGATTTCAAAAGTTTTCACTCCACCAGGGATGTCATGCATGTAAACTTCATCGGTGCCGTTCTGACTAGCCTCGATTATCAGCCTTTGTAACAGGCTACTCTTGGAAAGAAGGGGGAACTGAAAATAGATTGAGATCAAAAATTCAAAATTACAGAGAGCAACCAATGTTTATACAAGAAAAGTAGCTATAATTGAACAGTAGGCATTTGTAGATTTGCTGTAGCATTCGATCTGTTCAACAGATTCAACAAATGGACTTCTTTAATTGCAATTTGTGAGGTACGTGCACTGTTGTCACCTACCATACAGAAAACTTAATGGAAATGGAAATCTGATCTGAAGAAACTGTGGGAAAGATTCTGAAAGCAACATAGATCCAAATTACAAGTGGCACCTGACAAAAGTTGATACTATAGCAGCATCTTCTGGTGTGCTCATAGCTGTACATTGGCGGATGCATTGTTTTAACTTTCAAGACGTACCTTAATACACAGCAATCTAGTTTGGTTCAGAAATGAGTAAAATGCTAAGAAATTACCTTGTGCAGATAGAACCTTGCCTCCTCGACATGGATGACGATGTCTGACGGTAGGTCGGACAACACATATCTGCATGAGATAGATTTATTCGGAGTTACATAACAATTGAGGAAGACAAAGAATAAGAGAAAGTACCACCAGGAAGAAAACGTTGAAAATTGCATGGGCAAGCGAGAAACTTTTTAACATGTCCTGTAGGCCTAAAATGAGTAGTATATACTGGTCAGTTGGTCTTGGTCAGCAAGCAAATCCATGACCATGATGGTTATGTGACAGAATTTGCAAGCATTTATCTGAACATGCCAAGCAAAGTAGTGGTTGACTAACACATAGGAATAGCATCTCCTAACCGACAATACACAGCGGTAAAGCATCAAGAGCATCTTTTGTTACCCAAATTTTCTTGTTCAGGTCAAGACATACAGATACAATTCAACCCTAAATGAAAGTATTCAAGAAATGTTTTTTGTTAATGATGTCAGTCTCTGCAACTAAGAATGAAATATCAAGCCCGAGATCCAGTGGGCGTGGCCAGGTGGGTTCTAGGCAAAGGGGAAGAACAGAAAGCGTGCAACATTTTGATCAGTCCCCCAGTATTTAAAAAAATGAAAAAGAATCTTATGATTCTTATGATCTTATCACAACTACTACTATCATGTTTTGTTTGCACAACCAAAAGGGCAGCGCCAGCTTTTCCGTAGCAAAAGGGTAGGCCCTTTGGTCAAATGCCGTGCAGAGAAACCCACGTAGCTCACGAGCACTTGAGCAGTAGTAGCCCCACACCTCAAAATCACAGTGAAACTGCTGCTATAACCCAAAGAAAAGAACTTCTTTTGGAGGGAGGAATAAATCTAGAACACACACACACACACACCAAAAGATTTATACTTCCAAAACAAGCTCTTTTATCAGATAACATCATAACAATGCATTATCGTTTTGCTTCCACAAACAAAATGAAAAAGAAGAACTGCAAAGAAGAACAGAGGCCAAGGAAATAACCAAGAACACATCAGAGTCTAGAAGCCAAGAACACTATAATAGGCTTGCCATTGCATCAAGCACAACCGGCATTGTATTGTTCCCACCGAAACATGAGAAGAAGTAAAAAAACAAGAAGTTTCCATTTTGATCACACCGGTAGAGAGGTAAAGAAGTAAAGATGGGTTGCAATGGGCAAGGGAGGAGGGGGCCTCACTCACCTGGAGTCGCCGCCGTCGGTCTGGAAGGCGTCCGGCTTGGAGCCAAGCTTCATGAACTTCATGGTGAAGACGAAATGCTCTCCCTTCCCTCTCTCGCTCTCGCTCCTTCACGACAACTTCTCTGCTGCTCAGCTCAGTGTGTTTCTTGCTTACATTTCAAGTCTTCTTGCCTCCTGCTTCGGTTCTTTCCTTGTTTATTCAGGAAACAGGGAGGCCAGCAGGTAGTCCCAAGAAACGCACACGGAGGGGAGAGAGAGAGAGAGAGAGAGAGAGAGAGAGAGAGAGAGAGATGGTTTGGTGAGAAGAGGGAGGCCGGTATAACTCGGGCTGTATTGCTGTGCATGCTGCGTTCGGCTAGCGCGCCTGGTCTTCTTTCTTAATTTTTCAGTTGCGCTTGTCATACGGAAAGTATTTCATACAGTAGTACAACCCAACAATCTTTTCTTTCCTGAATGTCACACTCTGCCCTTTTTTATGCGCAGCAGCGACCGGATCGATCATAGTTTGTGAGATACGATATAAACATACATGGTATCAAAAATAAAAAGATAATCTCGTAGGGAGAACCAAAATAACGACATTAAAGCAATCATGACGAGTGAGAAAATATTTAACGAAACCGACCGCAAATTCTTTAAGCACAACCTCACAATATTACAAGGGATCATCGCTCACTCATAACCCTCTCGAGTTTTTTAGAACTCATGGATTCTTTCTTTATACAAGAATCTGGAGTTAAAGAATATACTAGACTTGATTACTTAGTTGTTTGGTTTCTCTTTATGACCACTCGCATGGTTTATATAGTCTCTTCTAACTTTTCTTTAATTTAGAGTAGAAATTCTAATTTAAATAGAAGTAGAAGCCCTGATCCTAGCTAGTATGATTCATTTAGAATTTTTTTATAGTATATATTTCTAAATTCTAAAAAAAACTAGGTATAAGTCATCTAAACTCAACACTGAATTTCTATTGGATGAAGATTCGAAGCTGAGCCTTTTCAAGGTAAGTCCTTCCGAAAAGCTGGAGGGTGAAAACATGTGTTGACTATGGAGCCCAAACCTTATGGTACCAGTATGTGCCTGCCCTTGTCAGTGTTTACTCTACAGTAGTCAGGTAAAATTGCCCTGCAGTTAGTAGCGGATGTTAGATAGAAAGTTCAGAAGTGACAGCTTATATAGCACTATAGTAATTTTTTTCAAATCTAACTCTCAGACACATGGTTCTGTAAATTTGGTCCTCTCCATGATTGTGGCAGTAGCGGTAGTGGCACGTATCGCTTGCCGCGCTAACCCATCGTGGTAGGTGACAGGCACCATGGTCGGCACTATAGACGGCCTACCGAGCTAGGCGTGCTTGACAGGCGATCTATCGAGCTAGATGACCTTGGCAGCTAGGGGACTCATAGGCCTACCGCACTGGTTGAGCTCAGCAGTTCCACCACCTGTTGCACTCAACCGTTGCCTACCGAGCTAGCACTGGCTACCATGATGCTTGCCACCTAACGCGATGGGCGAGTACGGTGATGCTGCCACAATCTCAAAGGAGGCCAAATTTACAAAATCGTGTGTCTAAAGTCATATTTGAAAAAAAAATACTACAATGTTGTATATACTATGGATTCAGAAGCTCAGCATGATTTCTCAGTCTGAAAACACTTTGCATCGGTACACTACAAACCAAAAGGTCACAAGCAAATTCTAAAGCTCAAATTTCTACAGGAAATTACTCCCTGGTGTATTATCAGCGATAAAACACCAAGCAAATACAGTTCAAGGCAGTGGAGGAGGAGCTCATGCATAGATAGGAGTCATATGTGTTAGTTACATGCTCTAGAGTTAATCATAAAGATGATTGTATCGCTTTTATATTTATAAATTATTGAATAATATGTTATTTTATCTCTTGAGTGAACTATAATTTATATTGATTAATAAGTATGTGACTTATTTGTGAAACTCTTTATTCATGCTATATTGCTATGCTATGCTATTATTCTAAATATCCATGATCTTATAGCATTATTTGGGATATTTATGATTTATAGATCAACATATGAATCAATTGATGATTACGTATCACGGATCATGAATATGAGATATCTAATCAATAATATGGACATATGTAGAAGAAAATGATGTTGGATTGACCCACCTTAAGTATCGTTAGTTGGTCTCAAACAGAGTATATATGGTTTCTTACATGTGTAATTTTTTTACTTAGGGGTTGCCAAAGCTACTACATAACTGGATAGTCATAAAGGTAGCTTTCGGATTTACTATTAAACATACGAAAGAATGTAAGCGATTAAGATGGAATTTACCCTCTCCTCTTTAACAGGGGAGATATCTCTGTTATCCTCGATGTGGTTGGATTAGAGAAGTATGCGGCCATACCGAATACGGTTGAAGATATAATCCACTACAAGATCAAGTAAGGATCAAGCTATCATAGAATAGTATGTATCTCGTCTTGAGTTCGATCTGGTATCATGAGGTAAAGGGGTCAACATATTAGTACTATATATATTCATTCAATATGATCTTTATGTGTACTCGAAGGTAGGGGGTAGACCCACCGAGGAGTCAACTGGGGTTAGTGCCCCCTACCACCGGTACGTTGCCATGAACGACGCCTATGACCAGTTCATCTTCACGTGGCCGCCCCTATGTCGCCCACTCCTCCACGTCCTAGACGCTAGCAAACACGTGCACCGGCTGCCGTGTCCTGTCAATGCAGAGGCTGCACCCACCCACACACACAAAAAGAGATCTATAAGTATATATGATTACACGCAAGGTTTTTCAACTAGATTAAACCCCGCTCCAAATGGTTTTGGCTTCTGGCTTCCAGTTTTTTAAGCCAGAAGCCACTTGAAATGCGTCGGGTTCTAATTTTGGTTTTTTTGCTTTTCTTTCGCCTTTTTTTGCTTTTGATTTCCCCTTTTTTTTTCCTTTGCATTGTCCATCGTGATGTAACGATGTTTTTATTTTTCTTTAATTGAAGGATTCAGAAAAAGCTAACAGCCGCTATAATGCAATCTTAGCCAACAATCAAAAGCTGATTGGAGTGGCCCCTAATTCTGCTATCTTGATCAATTTGCAATGAGGTTTGGATCATCTACCACATTAGCATGTACAGTTAATATTGTTTGAACAGTTGATTATAACACTGGACAAACCAAAACATGTCCAGTTCTGCTCCATACGGTTGCCAGTTGCTACCAACACTATGCAACATAGGCGCATGAGCAAACGTTACATCTCATCTTGTATCCGCAAGACCGCAACCAACCAAATGTACATATGTCTCAGTTCATATGATGGCACATGATCTGTGTATACATACTTAGGCAAGTACCGGGGCAGGTTCTTCGAGTTGTAAGACCTGCTCAAGGCGATGACGGAGGTGCTCGGTTTGGTACTGTAGGACTTGTTCAAGACAATTCATATTTGTAAATTAGTGAGCAAGTTTTATTAGCCTCTCAAAATTTGATCCTAGGTCTGCCACTGCTCGGAGGTTGCTACGTCCTGCTAGGGACAGCTACCGACTTATGATCGGAAATGAGTTTTCAAGTCACGGTCGAGTGCATATAAACCTACAGGATCACATACTTAATGGGTTAGAACGAAATTGTTCGGATAACATCCGTTCATATAAACTTTGCACCTTAATGGACCCTTAGCGTAGGCTTTCGCTAAAGGGGCTCTTTATAAGGGAAGGCGTGGAGCTTTAGGGAGGATATTGCACCACCCATCGAAACCATAGCAATCACCCCTAGAAGGTCATGTCGTGCGTACTGGTGCTAGTATACCGACGCACGACGTTTTATCCCTGAACGTGTGGATACCGTAGAGGCTCTATTGCGGTTGCTACTATGTTGATCAAGGGTGATCCGTAACGAACGTGAGGAACGCGATAAGCTACTGGAGGAGACAATCGATGGCTAAGGATGTTGGACGATTGACTACTTTCACTACAACGACACACGTATATTGTTGGATTAGGTTGCTTCAACTCTTCTTTCTTTGGACTGCGTGTCTTATAGTAACGATTTATGATCTTTACTTATATCACTTTTTAATTTATGTGATAGAAAATTATATACTACGTTAGCACAATCTATCTATATCCCCACAATAAGACCAGCCGGCTTACACAGTAGCGGTAAATGGTAAGTTTCCATCTCTTCGGGACTTCAATACGCAACTAATGCTAGCACCAGTGTGCGCCCCCACACGCAGTGCCACTGACACCCGGCTCCTCTCCCGCGGGCACCACTGTCGGTGAGTACAACACAACACATGCACCAGAGGATCTTGTGCGGGGACTCGCGCTGTTGCTTTCCGTGTGTTTGTACCGCAGCGGTAGCTGCCGCTACCCTGCTACTGTAGCTCGCCGCTCCGCTGGTTTAGCTTCTGTGTGTTGAACCGTGGCTGATGCTGCCAGCACAGTGGCTGCACTGCATGCAATGGGGAGGAAAAAAGAGCTGCAAGTGTCGCTCGGGAATTGGGATTGTGAATCTGGGATTGGGTGGAGATTGGAGCAGTAGGGGACCGACCAAAGAAAAGGCAGGAGGGCCATGCATTGCACAATTGCACACAAGGGCACCAGGCATGCAGGAGCAGCTGCTGCTTTTTCTTGCCCTCCTCATCCCAAACATGGAGACATTTTGGGCTGGATGGCCCCCTCTTCTCTCTGTTTTTTCTTTTGTGTTTATTTGTCCTTTTTCTCTCTTCTTTACTGGTGCTAGCTGAATGTGCATTTGTGCTATTTACTACTCGTACTATTTGTAGTAGAAGATAGCGTTATATTTCGAGCTTGATATGCAGCGGTTATAATGATGTGTAACGTCCGGGTTTTTTACGGAGAATTTTACATGTATGAGTGGTTACGCATGGGACGAACGCAGAGTAGTAGTCCTCGGTTGAAAGTTGACCTTTCCGCGTCAATTTTACCCGTCCGTCCTAGAGGTATCACAAGATTTTTTTTTAATCTAGCTATCTTTGGAGTCGTTTGTATTGGCTTCGCTTATAGTTTTTTCCGTAGTTTATGGCTAAAATTATATAATAGTAGCTAAAAAAGTAATTTTAGAAAAAGGAACACAAGCGATGAGAAAGTGATAGAGATGTGTAGGTATAACGAGAGCGAGAGAAGTAAGAATGAATTTCGAGTAAACGGTGAGAAAGTGAGAGAGATGCTACGCATATCCAGAGCAAGAGAAGTAGGGACGCATATCGCACAGGCTCAACTCGGTAAAGCTCCTTAAGAAGACAGCTCGACTCGGTAGAAAGTTGAGCTCAGCTCGTTAGCCTCACTAGCAAATTTTCCTCTAGGATTACTAAAACCCCTCATTCAAATTTCAGTGCATAAGTTACAAATCAAAATCTGCTACTATGTTAGAATCTGCGCATGCATCATTAAAGGGAAGTTGTTTAGATGGCATTCTCGCTTGAACGCATAAGGTCAGTCTCAGTGAAAGTTTCATATCCTAGTTTCCAACACATCCATATTTTAGAAACAGTGCAGAAGAGTTTCATCCCTATGAAACTCTTTCTACTCCCATGAAACTTTTATCATCTCTCTCTTCATCAATACAGAGTCATGTCAGCGTATTTAATGCTCATGAAACTCTATGAAACCCCCACTGAGACTGGTCTAAAGCACAACATGTTGTGCATTTGGTGCGCACGAACTGGAAATCCTATCGTTTCATCCAATGCAATGCAATCACAAAACCAGAAGCCGGAGGATCAAAAGGCGGCAGCACATCGCGACCAGATCCGAGCGATCGTAAGGGTTTAAGCCTAGCCCGTGTGCCGATAGTAGTAGGGTTGGAAGAGCACGTTAGATCGATCCGGACCTTGCGGTGGTGGAGGTGGCTGGCGCGCTGGGCCGCGGCGGTGACCTGACCGGGTCCTCGGGGGTCAACGGCCTCCGGCGCCTGGCCGAGAGGCACGGGCGTGTGCTCCTCCTCCGGCATTGTCGGGACCGTTGACCTTCCCGAAGCCTCCTGAAGCTTCTCGCGGCGGGCGAAGCGGGTGGGTAGGAGTAGGAAAGCGAGGTACCTCGCTAGCAGCAGCAAAAGAGGGTAGTTAGGGGCGGAGTTCTGAAGGGGAACGAATACGTGTGAAGTGACCGAACTGCCATCTGTTCCTATGCTGTGTCTTTGGGGTCAGCGAGCTTGCGAGTCATCTCAGGTTCGGCTCGTTATTAAATCGAGCTCAAACTCTAACGAGCCAAGTCAGCTCGTAAGCCGTGAGCTTTTTTATCACCCCTAGAGAGAAGTGATGTACGTAATGCACCGTGACCTCCTAGTTTATCTTTAGAGCGAGACGGTAACAAGAGAAGTGGAGAAGCTAAGCATTCATATTGACTTTTAGTTTTTATAAATAGAAGCCAATACGATCATGACATTTGCATTTTACATGAGGTTATGTGAGACTTGTCCATGCATAATATTGGGAAGGATAAGCTTCGGAAGAGAGTCATTGACTTCAAATTTGAAGATGATGGGGCTATAATTTTAGATAACCTTCCTTCTAATCCCTCCCGTTTCTGGAAGGGTGTTATTTGGGCTAGTAAGGCAGCAAAATTTGGCTAACAGTGGAAGGTAGGAAATGGGAATAAAGTTCTAGGAAGACCAATAGTTTGGTAACTCTAGTTTGGCCATACAATTTTGGAAGCTTTATGTAATAGTGAATGAAAATGAGGTTGTTATTTCTGCTGGTTGGGATGGAACTAATCTCATTGGTTTAGGATCACATTGGTCTCCACTTAGGTCTCGACCACATAGACCATGTCGATATTCGACCACATTGGTCTTCGATCACACAGATCTCCGACTACTACGTCGATCTTCAACCACGTTGGTCTTCGATCACACAGATCTCGGACTACTACGTCGATCTTCAATCATGTTGTCTTAATCACGTTGGTTCGACTATGTAGATTTCAACCACATAGGACTCGACCGTTCTGGTTCGACCACGCTGGTCTTTGACCACGTTGGTTTTGACTATGCTGATTTCGATCACACAGATCTCAACCACATCGGTTCCGACCATGCTGGTTCGACCACACTGGTCTTCGATCACACAAATCTCGACCACGTCGGTTCCGACTGCACTGGTTCGACCACACTGGTCTTCGATCACATAGATCTCGACCATGTCGAATTCGATCACATTGGTTTTGATCACACAGATCTTGACCACGTTGGTTTTGACCACTACAATCTTCGACCATACAGGTCATCGACCACGTCGATTTTCGATCATGTTGGTTTTTGACCACATAGGTGTTTTGATCACTAACAGATGCAATAGTTCTGTGATTACAATGCTGGTAGTTCCGGTCAGTGGTAGTACCGCAGACTACGTTGCAGTAGTTTTGATTTCCCTGAGAAATGCATATACTTCAATAGATTTTGCAAAACACATTTGCATATTACAGTATCATGCACACAAGGATTATCTATGATTCTCAACAAGTTTCAAAACACATTTGCACACTTTTAGGATCATGACACAAGGATTATATATATGAGTTTCAACCATTCGCAATACACATTTGCAAGTATAAGCCTCACCTATAAAAAATGAAAACATGGACTTCAAATATTTTGCAAAATACATTTACAATGTATAGTCCCATATTATTATAAGAATTGAACACATGAGCTTCAACTATTTGCAAATACAAGTCTCATGTCAAAGAGAGTTAGAGCAAGTGAGGTTGAGCTATCAACATATGATGAGACTCAAGCTATTAGACATGACCTCTCTTAATAATACGACAACCTATATTAGCAATCCGGTCTTCCAACCAAACACTAAGACCGGCAAAAGGCTAAAAACACATCCTTAGCCCTAGTTAGCAACACCTTTGCCTTGAGTCATAGTCTTGACATGCATCAACTCATGATGCATCCACTTCTTGAACTCTATCAACACATGATGGATTTTTCACTTGACTTGATGATCAACACATGATCATCTCCTCTTGGACATGCATCTACTCATAATGCATCTTCTTCTTGATAACCTTTAATACATGAAGCCATATTTCATCTAAGACTTGATGATCTTCAACATATGAAGTCATCCCAAGTCATTCTCATTTGTGGAACCTAACCTATTCATCCAACTCATGGAAAATGTTAGTCCACAAATCAATTGCTATCAATTACCAAACTTTACCATTAACACATAATGAAGGGACTAGATTCTATAATATTCTATTTTTGGTAATTCATAATAATATCAATAAATAATGAGATAAAGATTGTACTTACGAGTATACAATATGTACACAACATTTGTATACTCTAAGATAAGCTTTCAAGTAAAGCTTACTTATTCGGTTGTCATTAATCATCCAGTTATTAACACATAATGGAGAGATTAGATGACTTGTATACTCTAACAGGTGTCGTCGCTCTGAGGTGATCGTGGGCTCGAGGTGGTGTGGGGACCCTCCCCCAACAAAGGCTCAGGTTCCTGTAACATAAAGCAAGTTATTTCTCTTCAAAACAATAAAATGTCGATTAGTAGAAGAAACAATACCGATAAAGTGATGACTAGATAAAGACAAACTTATTACTTACCTGCTTAGGAGCATCACGAACAAAAGGCTTTAGGGCATCCAGAGCCACAATCCAAGGTGATACTGTTGTGCCTAGAGAAATTAAAATTTACAAAACGGAAAGAAGCTGTTATATGGGGAAAAAGTATAGTTCTTTACAATGCATTGCAGAAATTATAGAAGATTTCACTTAGAACCTTTACATGCCACAATAGAAAGATGAAACTCGAAATTTAAAAAGTACAGAAACATCCTTGAATTGATTATGAACATTTATCAAAAATAAGTAAGATATGTGTAGGACTTCAACTTTTTTTGCAAAGCATGTTTAAAGCTTATGTTATAAACAAAACGCTCTATTAATTGTATCATGTTTCTTACTGAAGCAAAAAGGGGGCGAGAGCTAGGGTTAGGGGTAGCAGCGGTGGTCCAGGATACGAGGTCGGTCAACAGTGAGAGGAGAGGATGCCGATGGTCGAGGAGAGGATGCCGGTAATCGGCGAGAGGAGGCCAGCGGACAGCAAGATCTAGGGTTGGGAGCAAGGGCGAAGATTAGGGTTAGGCGAGCGAGGGCTCACCTTGCTGGGAGTAGCGGACGAATGGGAGGTCACTGTGGAAGTGGCCAACATCACTGCTGGTGCCTGCGCAAGCGGATGAGTTCGCTTGGTTGAGTCGCCGAGGTCACCCACTCCTCGGCTCCTCACCCAAACGCGCAAAAGACTGCTCGACTGGGAAGCAGACGGGAGGCTCTCTCGAATCAGTAAGCAGTGGCAAAAGTGGGTAATTTCTGGAGACTCCTAGTGGTTATTTGGCTTCGGGTATGTTGGCTCCTCACGAGAATCCATTCCAAGGTTGCTTCTCCATGCTAGTTTATTTTCTATCCTGCTCCTCATGAGAATCAGAATCTAGTTGTTTTGAGAAGCTGAGTGTTTGGCACAGCTCCACTAGGTCCGAACAAAAAGCTAGGAGCAAGAGCTCTACCAAACATCCCCAGAATATCTAGCTTCTCCAAGCGGTTTCTCCACTCCACTCACTCCAATCTCGCTATGAGGATAACATAAAGGGTCACAGACGTATCCGCATCTCACTTCTCTCGCTCCCGTCTTATGCTCGCATTTCTTCCTCACTTTTCCTATCGCTTATGTCGTTCTTCTAAAATCTACTTCTTTCAATCACTACTATTAATTTTTAGATAAAAATTATAAGCCGTGGCTAGCATCCACCAAGAGACGACACTACCGAAAACGAAGTAGAGAGTAGGGTGTCCTCCACAGTGGGGGGCTTGTGGAATCTCTCTTCGGATCTCACAATCGCTAGTAATCATGGAGGATGCAGCCGAAAAGGACCGCATGATACATCGGTTCATTTATATAGGCCTTGTATGTATGCGTGCATGCTCCCATATGTAACCAGTAGTCCTATATACATGATGTCATAACTATTCTCTAGTTCTGTGACAAGAAGCAAATTTAAAGCAGACAAATCAAAGTAAAAGGATCTAAAATTGTTTTGATCCCAGATTTTGTAATCTAATCTAAGCGTATGTTTGGTCTAACAAGAGTTGCTTCAGGGCTTTCAACTTGATAGTAGTTCTCAAGCTTTCCTTCAGGAACACACGTAGCTCATCCCGTTTGAGGAGCCTAAGTTTTTAGTGGACTTGAGCTGAACAAGCACTTATTGCGTAAGTTTAAGATATTGCTTGGGATACAAGAATTTTGCAAGATTTTTATATAAAACACTTCAATTTCCGTAAAAAAATCAGAAAAAATTGCCGTATTCCAACCAGGACTTCAGCCGGCTCAGGCGGGACCTCTAGCTTACTTGGGGCTTCTAGTGTCAAGAATCTCAAGATGGTTTCATCTTAGGCGGCCTTAGTTTAGGTGCCTAGTGCCGAATTAATCCGAAGTTAATTAAGTGATAACAACAACTAATTCCTGGGGATGTGTACCTCATGATTAACACGGCCGGGAATATAAAAATGGGATTTAAATATGACCAAAGACAAATCTCGTCGAACGTGCCTTCCATGTACGCACAAGGACCGGTTGATTACGGAATTCGGATCTTCTGCAACGGACAAGACAAGCAGCTAGGATCCAATTGTGGCCAGTTGGCCGCCATACATACCAACATGTACGTACGTACGATTCCTCTGCAGAAAGAAACATGTACGTACGTACGATTACTTTGCAGAAAGAAAGTACTTAAGTACCCCCTTCCCGTCGACGCCATGATTTGGCATCTAAGCGCGCACGCCGTCTGGACCCATCCCATGTGTTCAATTCATAGCCTTTGACAATTAGTGGCTAACCAATAGAGCGCGATTACTTAACAAGCTAATCCTAGGTTACTATTCGAATGGAAAAGGTGCTAATCTCTAGGCTAGTCAGTTCCCTTGGAGTGATTTGCGTTGGACCGCAACGCCAATGATCTAGCTAGCTACCTCATGATCACGATCATCACATTCTTGTTCTTTTTTCAATAGTTCATGATTAACGCGACTGATATCTATCTATGTAAAAATATGATCATGGCTGGATGGCTGGATGGCCATTGCAAACGTATGAGTGCCTCCAGGGGACCAAAGGATATGGAGACATGGTCCTCACCCTCTAACGGTCAAACAGGGGATTATCCTAGCTTTTTTTTTTTTTACTATGGAGAGGTGTAAGCTTTTTGGTCTCCCTTCTTTCTTTGAAAAGGGTGGCAATGTGGCATTTGATGGATTTCAGAGCTGAATCTATGGGGCGCTCGATTGAGCTGAAATAAACTGATTTATGGTTAAAATTGCAATATAGCTAGTTGACTTATTTGGCGTAACTAAATTTAAAAATTTTAAAAATAGAAAAAAAAAAGATTAACCTATCACGGATAACACAAACGTATAAGAGAAAAAATGATCGGCAAAAAAACTCAAAAAAGCTAAAAACCAGAAAATAAAATAAAATTTAGAAATAATAAAAAATAAGTCAGAAACCAAAAACTTAAACTAAAATAAACGGGTATGTCGACCATTGTGGTTTACAAACTTTCCTCCTATTGTGCAGAATGAAGCGGTCAGTCAGTTAGGCCTATTTGTCCTGGATTAAGCTTCTCTTTTTTACAATTTTGGTCAGTACTCAGTAGCCCTCACATTCATCACTTCAAAAAGAGGTAGGCACCCAGTCGAATCATAGGATTCAAATCTGGGCAGGCGAGCGTTCGACAACGTCACCTACCAATCGAACTATGCTCCGATTCTAGGTTGAGAGGACGTTCGTATTTACTTTTATTTCAAACCTTTGCTTCGAAAAAACAGAAATTAATATGGACATATGTCTTTTTCATTTCTCTCGTTTCAAGGATAAGACAAGGATTACGGATATATCACGCACCCTACTCTTTTCGCTCTTGTCTCGCGCACACATATATCTGTTACTTTTTCATCTCTTGCCCCCTCCTTCTAAAGCCATTTCTTTTAGCTACTACTATTTATTTTTAGCAAAAAACCATCAGTCATAGCTAATATGAACACCCCCTACACTTCTCTTTAAAGTTGCTTTCAGAGCTTATGGTGGAAATGCCGTGAAAAACACATCACAGACAGTTCTACCTACCAACCGCCTGTGATGTGCAAGTATCATAGACGGTTATATATATCAACACCACAGACAGTTTTTACCAAGAACCGTCGATGATAAAAGATTATTATAGATGGTTCTAGTTTCGAACTGTTTAGATACGGTTTTCACAGACGGTTCAAAAATCGTCTGTGAATAACTCATATTATCACTGACCCATAAAGTCAGACGGTTCAAGGAACCGTCTATGATGACAGTTTCGAATCGTCTGTGATGACCATTTCTATGGTAGTGGTATTTAGTAATCGATGGAACAGTGATTGGTTGATGGTTGGTAGTCGTAGACTGGGAGTGCTATGATGTATGTGTTTTGCGAATGTTCTTAGCAGAGCGATAGTATTTCTTGAGTACTTGTGTTTTTTAGTACTCATGAGCTAGTGATCAGAATTTTGCATGGAGGGCATAACTGGTCGTAATGAGTTGTCTAAGGCTGATGTTTGGAAAGCAACATAATGTGTAGTCGTGGATGACCTGGTTGATGTTGAGTGCTAGTTAAGGGTGTGATTTGAGTGTGTAAACTAATATCAGTCAAGTTGGGAAGAATTTGTGCTAGTGAAAAACGTTCTTTGTCTTTGCATGGGCAAGATAGTCGTGGGGGCGCTCATGGTCGGTGACAATGAGGACCGGGACTAGGATGCGGAAGTCTGAGGTGCAGGTGGTCGAGGATGTCATGTGAGGTGATTGGGCTCACGCTGGAGCATGTGGAGATCAAAGGTGGTGATTCATGAAGAAACTACGAGCGGTGCGGTACAGGAGGCTTCGATACGAGAGGTGATGTGTGGAGAAGCTACAGGAGGTGAAATCTTGGAGGCTTCAACACGGATGTTGATGAGGCGTGATGAACATACAGGAGGTACTGTCCTAGAGGCTTTGTCACGTGTTGAGTTAGGAGTTGTGGAGAGTCTATAACTAGGAAGATTTGGAGATACGGTAAAACCCATGTTTGAAAGGGTTTCAGGTCCCTTTATTTTTGGAACGGATAGAGATTGGTTTAGAGATTATGGAAAACCCGTGTTTGGAAGGGTTTTCAGATCCCTTGATTTCGAAATTGATAGAGTTAGGTGTCCGTGTTTGAGTTGGACACGGGTTGGAGCATTAACCTATAAAAGCAGGACGAGGCTATGGGTTAATGCAAGGCTTTTGGTAGTTGTGAGATGGCTTTCATCAAGAAAGCTTTTAGGGCTGTTTGTGAGGACACTTTGTAAATCCACAAAAATCCAGCAATAAATATCATCTTGGATCAATCTGGTTTGTGATTTGTTAAAGATTACTGACGATTGTTGTTGGGTTGAAGCATAAGACCACATGCAAAAGTGTCGATTCACTGCCAGGAAAACAGAGGAATTACGAAGTACTTGAAGGTGCTGGTTTTCTTAAAGGTACAAATGATCGAGAGATTCTGCTGTTGGTGTCTTCAGTCGTTGGTTAAATTCAATCGAGCAGAGCACGGTGTTATCTTCGACTTGTTCTCATTCCGAGCAGAGCTCATCAGTGTTGAAGCGTTCGAGTGGTCGAGCGTCTTGTGGTCGAAATCCACATCTGGTAAGGTAGATTGTTTTATGTTTGGTTTGAGATTTGTTTTCAGGTACCAAAAAACGGAGTCAATCATTCACTCTCTCTGATTGCTGTACTCAATCGTATAGTTAGCCAGGTTAGTAGTAGAAAAATAGAATTTAGGAGGCTAAGTTGTGCTGGGTTAATTTATTCCACCAGTTTAGTGGGTTAACTTAATCCTAGGTTAGGATGGTTAAAAGGCTCTGACCAGGTTAATCTTCCCTAATTCAAGGGTGTTTTGTGGATTCAATCCCTAAACCATATCTTAACCCCGAATTCAATCCCTAAACCATCTCTTAACCTTGAATCAAACTGAGCCTAAAAGATCTTCTCTATTTCAGAACACTTAGCACTTTTGATCAAATCATGCTTACCAAGGTAATCATATTTTAGTAAAATGTGACCAAAGTACCCTTCAATAACGTCTCAAACATGAGGGCATCTGTAGTGTATGAAAATAGAGGGTCATAAGCCACCTTAAGGTCGACCTTATACATTACAGGGATGACCTTAAGCAGGCCATAAGCAAAAAAGGCTTGAGGCTGGTCCTCAAGCTAAAGACCTAGCCACAAGCATTAAAATACAATTTTCTTTACATCTATTGTTCTCTCTCCCAAACTACCAACTGCCACATCCCCCTTCTTTACAGCCGAGTGGACTCACCTTAAGAGCCGACGGTGGCCTCAAACATTGCAGCATCGGTCTTAAAAATGATGTGGGGCCCACCTTAGGAGCCAGCAAGCTATATACACTACAGATGCCCTGAGTAACAACAAGGAAGTGGGATGAAGATGAATAGAGTTGGGTCTCATTTGGAATGAGGGAATTTTCCCCGATTCTAGTAGGAATTGAATTGTTTGTTGTGAAATTCTTGTAGAATTCTTGTGAAATTTCTATGTTACAAATTATGATTTGATACGGGTAATTTGGGAAAACAAACTTACGTTGCCACACATAAAATGTCAATTATTTAGGAAAGAAAATTTTGTCAAATGTGCAGGTATTTAGAAACTGAGCCTAGGGTATATATCAGGTGGAAACCTAAATTGAGTGTAAATTTCATGGAAATCATGTGTAAAAGTTTTCAAAAATTCTAAAAAGGTTTGAAGATATAGAGGAGGACACATTCTATGCCCATGTCCAATTTCAAGATCAAATTCTATCACATATGGGAGATATGAAAAAGACAAAATCTATCTCCCAAAAGTGGTTGAGTTTGCCTTTCAAATGTGATAGAATTTGATCTTGAAATTTTATATGGCTATAAAACACCATCTCCTATATATGTACAAGTTTCTTGAGAATATTTTGTAAAAAGCTTTTACATGTGGTTTTCACGAAGTTTAGCGTCGCTCAATTTGCGTTTCTGGTATCGGTCCGGCGAAGGGGGAAGCAACGGAAGCCAGCCTCGTTGGGCTTTTTTTTTCCCGAGGAGTTGAGTACATGCTACACATATTTCCATTCGGCCTCAGCACGGTAAAAATTCGACAAGACATGTTAGTACGCTACACATATCGCATAGATCGCTCCCATATATGTTCTTGCATATCGACTCACATGCACGCTAGCTGCATGCCACTGGTTCACCAAGGCAAGCGTTGGTGGTGGCGCTGCCTCCATCCAGGAGGAACACACACGACGCAGCTCTTTCAAGGCTTTGCTTCGGGCTTCACCGCTGGCGAATGCACTCAGACGCATATATATATTCACATCGCTTTGGCTCTGGCGTCGCGATTCACAAAGCCTGCGCCATCCCATGCATGCATGCATGCCTCTCTCTCCCTGCATGCTGCGCCTGCTTGCTGCACGCCTGCTGCAAGGCCAAACTATTCCGTGAGATTCCATCTCTGCAATGGATCGGTGGCTATGACGCATCGCTGGGCGCGGCTGCATGCGATGCGAGCGGTGGAAAGCGTAAGCAACTTTTGGCCACTGCGCGCTCTGGGAAGGTAAAAAAGGGAAGTCAAAAGAGGAGGAAGAAGAGAGGACGCGTACAGCGGCGGCACACGCCACACGTACTGGTCATGTTTTTGAACGGAGGTAAATAATGCATCGGCGGAAAGCAGGAAGGGGTGCGTGACATGTATGTGTGTGCGTGCGTGCGTGTGTGTGTTAGTTGCGCCTTCAGAAATGAGCAGCGCTTTGTACCGCGAAGAATCTCTATCATTGTACCACCACCACCGCCTTTGCGTTTTTTTAGATAAAGGATATAAAATCCGACCTCTATACCCACGAGGAATATACACAGTCAAAGGTTACACGAGCTCTTAGGCTCAAATCCTCATAACTGAGGATTATACAACAACAAGAAAGAGAACTTAAGGACTATGAAAAAAACTAGAAAGACTAAGCTTCAGAACTTCTTCTCCGTCCTTGCTTTCAACCAAGACCCTATCCTCAACCGACTACGCCATCCAAACTTCGGATTACTTTGCGTGAAGGACCTCCTAGGCGACGCCTCCAAGGAGACGACTAGGGTCGCCAACGCCGCCCGCCTCACTGAGGCAAGATTTTCACCTGGAGATCAAAAAACATGAGGGCTGTGGAGTGCCATGACAACACCTCCAGGAAGGAAAATGGCGCCCGAAGGCGTCATCATTGTCGGGACCGGTAAGAACACCGGCAAGGCTTTCGCCAGCACCTCCACAACACCCCACGCACAACCCACACACAAAATAGACCGCCACCACCAAACCAGAGGCCTGCACACCTCAAGGCCATGGCATAGCCACTCTTGAAATCACCGAAGAGCCGCTTCCTGCAATGTCCGCCTCTGTAGAACCCACTAAGCGACGCCTACAGAGGACTATCTGCTGCCACGCCGGACACCAAGCACCATTGCTAACTTAGCCTTCACCAGTCGCCGCGGGATGCCTCAGGCACCCAGCATCCAAACCGCCTGCCGCAAGACAAGTCCGCAGGCCATTAGGCACACCGCACACACCCTTCCAACTTCACCGACACACTGCAACGCACTGCACGCGCCACCCCTGTATGGATCCAAGCGCGCCCAGGGAGGAAAACCATCTGCGACTGCGACTGCGACTGCGATTGAGTGGTGGCGAGGATGTCGCCGTCGGCGAAGCTGTTGTGGCACTCGCAGGTGCTCCTGAGGCGTGAGCGCCACCCGCCGCGCTGCTGCGGCAACGGCTGCTAGAGCCTGTTGGCGCGGGCGCTGCCCAACTGGAGAAGCACGTCCTCGAGGCGGCCCTCGCCGGAGTTGAGCTGCGCCAAGAGACACTCCAGCTCCGCCCTCATCAGCACGACCTTCACCTTCAACCCCTCCGCCGCTGGGAGCAAAACGCCAGCAGCGCGACGGCTGTCGGCGCACCACGCCGCCCAGCGCAAGCACCACCGCGCCAAGCCTTCCTGCTCGAGCAGCCGCGCCATGACTCGAGATCCGCGCAAAGACCGCCAAGACTAGCGGTCCGGCCGAGGACGCGGATCCGGCCACCAGTTGCACGATCGCGCGCGCGAGGGGTGCCGTTAACTGGAAGCAGAGCTCTGTTCCCCACCGATCCAAGCTGGGGAAGGGGAAAAAGCCCCGCCGCCGCCCTCCTTGCGACCACCGGCGACCGGTGGCGCGCTCCGGCGACGGCGAGGTGGCGGGATCTGGGAGGGAGAGGGGGGAGGTTGGGGAGAGAGGCCTCCGAGAGAGGTGGGGGAGAGGAGGCGTCTCTAAAAGCAACTGTACCGCCTTTGCGTAGCATTCAGTATGCACTGTACAGTCTTTTCGGTGGTTACCATGGCCATTTAACAATATTACAATATGAGATTCAATGACATTTTAACATAACTGAAACGTCGTTGGGACTTGGGAGATCAAGATGGAGATGGTTGAACCTGAAGTGCGTGTTTTTTTGGACTATGGTCGGTAATTTTTATCCGTATTTTACGATATAGTAGTGGACGACGGAGACGTCGGCACATATGATTTTAGGTTTGAGAAGTCGTTTGGAAAATTCTCTTTAAGAGCATGTACAATGCAGGCGCTTAGAGAGATGCTTAGCAATGAAAAACTGATTTTTCTTGCCACATAGGATAGATAAGATGCTTATTTTGAAGTATCGATGCTTAAATAAGTATCGGTGCTTAGTAGGTGTTTATGTGTATAACTATATCTATTAATAGATAATATAGCATCTAAGCACCCATGGAAGAGATGCTTGCATTGGAGGAAATAACTTTTGCATGGATGCTTGATGATGTGGCTATATTCTCTCTCTTTAAGCATTCATATATAAGCATCTTGTATTGTACATGCTCTAAGAGACTGTCCCGTTTCAATGTTTATTTTTTTAACTTCCAAAAAACCCAGAAGTCAAAAATCAGATATCAAAAGCAAAAAAAAAAAAGGGACCGAAGTGTAGTGCTGCGCTATACGTGAGTGTATATTTGATGTTCATTGGATAAAAACACAGTATTGCAGTATTGACCAAACAGAATGCAATTAATTCTGAGCTCCAAATTTTGCTGAACCAAAGTGTCGTACTTTCAGTTTCAGGTGTTCCTATACATGTTCCAGCCACGAGTCACGGTATTCGTTTGGTACGTAGTACTGTACTATACCACACCAGATAGTCCACATAATCATGTACTAAAAATACCGTAAAATATATGTTCTTTTGGTCTGTGATTTATAAATGAAGGCTTCAATTTTTGAATTCTGACGCTCGCGAGAGGCAGTACGCAGAGGAAAATAGTCATATGCGATTTTAGCCGGTACAACTGAACTCAGTATACTTTCTACTACAATTTTCTTGTTGAGCTTGCATTAAAAAACACACCGTTTAAATGTTAATTACTGTAGCATAAGCTATAAGCCATGAGTCATAAGTGAAAAAACTCAGCCTATATCTTAATTCCAATGTTTGAAAGGAAGCCTAAATTTACGGTGATTTTCCTTCACTGTTTTGCTTTGAATGAAAATTTTGAAAATGTTATGCACTTCTATGCCAAATGAAAAAACAAAGACGAATTTCACGTTACCACCTAACTTATGCCTAGGTCTTATGCCCAAAGTTCGAATAACATCCATAAATATGAAACCGTTCAGTTTACACCCCTCAACTATCGTAATCGGATCAAATTACCCCTCTCGCCCTAATCCACCCCGGTTTTGAATGACATAGCATCCATGTGTGGCCCCACTCGTTTCAGCGATAGTTTCTAGCTTTTGGCTTATAATTTACTATTCTTTAATTTCATCTTTTTTAGTTTTTTGGCTTTTTGTGTTTTTTACCTTTTCTTTTTTCATGTATTCCTTCGTATTGTACATGATGAGCTAATATGTTTTCCATTTTTAAAATTTTTAAATTTAATCATGTAAAATAAGCCACTATCAGTTGTAGTGAAAAATAAACCAGCTACAGCAACAAAAGCCATAAGCCATCATCAAACTAAGCTCCCCCTAAGTTTCGCCGATGTATATGCCCAGTAGTCTACAAAAGGGTCACTTTGAAGATAAGAAATTACATAATAGCCCTTGAAGCATACTAAGAGGGCACAAAATAAAGGAAAAAAAATTATAAACAAGCCCTTGCAAGCTCACAAGTCCCTGGGATTGAAGATCAAATCATCAAATGTTCCCTAGCTATGCTTAGGGGGACCTTGTTGAGTGCATTGCTGGAGGAATCCGTGGTCGATCCTCGGCTCTTCTTTTTAGCCTCCACTCCAAGGACTGGGATGCCATTCTTCCTCTGTTGATCCAGCTTGCTGGTCTCAGGTCTGGGAGTCCATCGCAAGAGGAGCAACAACAAAAATCTACAAGGGCTTCCTTGTAATTGTTTCTTTAGTCTGAGCCCTCTTTGTATCTTTTAAGAGCCATTATGTAATTTCTTATCTTTAGAGGACCTTTTGTAAACTACTAGGTACGACAACATTAGTGAAACTTATATACATGAACACTACGTTATCCAAAACTAAGTTAGTTTAGAGTCATAGATGATTTAATTCAGTTTTGATAGTTGATGCGTATAAAGTGAATGATTGTGGTGATCAGTTGTGCTTAAAAGCTCACGGTTTATGGCTGAAAAAACACTGTAGCTGACAGAGGCTTATTTAGCATAATTAAATTCTAAAAAATTTTTAAAAAATATGTTAGCCCATTACGTATAGTACAAACAAATACGGGAAAAAAGAACCGGCAAAAAAGCTCAACAAAAAGCCAAAAGTTCAGAAAAAGATGAAATTTATAAATAGTGAAAAATAAGTTAGAAGTCAAAAGCTTAAGTCCAACCGATCACTGTAGTGTTATTTGAACTTTGAGTATAATAAATTGAGGGGTGCTTCCGCCAAAAATGAATCCTCAAGGACATAGGGTGTGCTTGCGCCAATTTCTGCTACTGGTAGGCCGTAGGCCTGCCTTTGTTTCTCCCCTTGTGGGGTGCATAAGTGCAGGGCTGCCACTCTAGCAAGAGACAAAAAGAACGCTCTACGTCCTAGCAAAGCCGGCCCCTCTCTCTCCAAGGCAGCATGCACTTCAGCAGGCAGACGCCACTTTTTTGTCACTCGCACGGGAAAGGAATTCACAAAAGAACCTGCTTTTCCTGAAAGACTTCTTGTGTGCTGCTTTGTTGGTGTTGGTGTTGGTCAATTCAATTTATCAATTGCCTTAAAAAATCGATTTATCAACTCTGCTCCTTTCTTTTGGCATCTTATGGATGTTTTTTTCCTTTTGAAAAAGTATTCCTGTGAATGCTGTGTGCTTGTGTCCTAAATTGATCTTTACACGTCAACGATATCCACACTCCTTTGTGGATTTGACCTTACTGGTGTGTGATGTGTGTGCTGCTCTTAAAGATGGCAATGGATCTATACCTATTGGGTTTCATCACTCCAAACCCACCTCCATTAAGCAAAAATATCCCCGCTGGAGGACCCAATAACACAGGCGGGTACAACATTTCCCCCAAACCCATACCCGCGCGGGTGAAATAAACCCGGCGGGTGACCCATACCCGAGACATGATATACAAGATTAATGATCAAATCACCTAAACAACAAGATCACCATTTAAATTAAAGAGTGCATAAGCATACCAATGCATAACTCAATCCAATATAATAGTGCATAATCCAATCCAACATAATAGCGCATAATCCAATCCAACATAATAGTGCATAAACCATTCCAGAATACAACCATCAGGAGTTATATGACTTCATTCACTTCACTACTTCAATAATCAGTACATCAAAAGGCCAATGGACAGTGGCCAATAGGCAATAGCACATTATTAAGCTTCTTGCAATGGAAACAAGGGTTAAAAGAGGCGAGGAAGCTTCACCGACTGTCGGCGTTCGTCGAGCCGGAGAGTGCCACCATGGGCGACGGCGGCTTGGCAGATGGGTGACGGCAGCGGCTTGGCAGAGTGCGGCAGCGTCGAACGGCGAGGGGGGCAGGGGCGCCGAACGGCTTGGAGGGCGGCGGCGGCGGCTGAGGCGCCGGCCCCGAACGGCTTGGAGGCGTGAAATGGGAATTGGGGTCCGCGCCGTCTGGGAATAAGGTTAGGGTTTTAGTTTACATCTATTGGGCTGGGCCAAATATAATTATTTGTTGTGTGGGCTGGGCTACAAATAGATGGCCCATAAATACTCGGGTATCCATTGGGTAATGGGTATGGGTAGTGTCAAACCATACCCACACCCGCGTACCCATTGGGTCCTATTTTTCTCCATTAGTAGACCCATGGGTAGACATTTTAACCCATATATGTACCCTAATGGGGTAATTACCCATCGGGTTTCGGGTTATGGGTACCCATTGCCATCTTTAGCTGCTCTGCCCAAACGAGATAAAGAAGGCGTTTTTGTTTAAGCTATAGGTTGGGGTCTTTATTTAGCTAAAGTTTTGCTCTAGAGAAAAGGTTTAAAGCTCTCTGTTTGACACCTTTGTATAAAGAAAAGGGTGATGGTGTCAGGGACAGATCTACAGTGGTTTATGGGTATTCAGCTAAACAACCAGTATGTAAGGTATAATACACACATATATATTTAATTGGGCCAAAATACCTAAATTCATACCCCATCAGCGACCCAAAGCTTGAACTGGGCGGCTGGTGTCGCGGGTCACGGCCTAGGCTGACCCATTTGCAGCCTTGCACGTCGTTTGGCCCGGCCGCATCAGCTAACCCTAACAGGCTAACACAGTCTCCACTAGCCACTGCAATCGGCTACTCCCTGGTTCCTGCTCGGTGCTCACACCAAAACGACGGGCGGCGCGCCACGGCGGCAGGAGAGGAGACCCGACCGAGACCAGCAGGCGTTCAGCTCTGGGCTCCGACCCTCCAAGCTTTGGCTCCGGTGCTCCTGGCGCGAGCATGACCGCCGTCCGTGGCTCTGCCTAGACCGCTTCGTTAGTTCCTCCTCAGAGGTCAGACTCAGTCCTCTCTCTCTCCCCCCAGTTCTCCAATCACAATTTCTCATGTGCAGCAGCAGCCAGCAAATCCATCGAAGCTTCGGGGGGAAGAACTGAAGTCTAAAGAAGTTCTCTCCAAATCACCAAAGCTCGGGTAGCCAAGTCATCGATTCACTTTGTTTTTCTATTTGCATCTTTTTATTATAGGAATTAGGAAACTGTCTTGTGTTAGAGAAGTTAAGATCTGACAACCAAATTACTCCCAACCTATTTTGTCAAAACCCAATTTACTTCCATAGAAGGTAGTTTTGCTTTGAGGTGGCGCAAACGTAGAAACAATTTTGACACATAAGCTGGTTTTCGGAAGTGGATTTTGACATGCAAGCAATCCAGTCAACAAAATCAGAAAAAAAATAAAAGATTATAGGACTCACATGTCATGCTAGCTTTTCCCTACCTCTGTTCTATCTCTCCTCTTTCTCCTCCTGTTTGCATGAAGCCATGAACTCAATCTCAATCTCCTCTTCTACATGAACATGAGTAGGGCTGGTTTAGTCTAGCCGGTCACCATGCACCAAAGCCCACCAGCCACTAGCTCTGGCTTGGGCTTGGCTCAGGTTCAAATCAATACCAATAAATTGATGTAGAAAGACAAAAAAAATGCTCAAATCAAGCCAAGAAATTGATTGAATGCAAATCAAATCCAATGAAAGATGGATAGTATAGAAATTAATTAGATCTGAAGGGGTAATGCGTGCAACCATGTGTAGATCCGGGTAATAAAGCTATATTGTAGGGTGATTCCTAAACTCAAGGTATAAGTAGTCTTTTGAAGGTTAAGTGTGGTATTGGTCATGATATTGAATCATTAACCCTCTTACTCTTAAAAACAATTGTTAACTTGCTTTAATTTGGTTCAAACCAAAATGCTTTGCAAATAAAACTATGGGTAGTAGTGATGATAGATCCAAGATAAACCCTCCTTGTTGGACATTTTGCTTAAAAACCTTGGTTGTATTATGAAACTTTTCCACCGTGGCTTGTTGAGCATGAATGTACTTATTCTTACACATACTAGTGTGTGTGTATAGTGTTTCATGCACCTTGGTGCCTAGGCACCCATATGATCAATACCCGTTGATTTGCTTTGAGATTCGCAACGTTTGATGTGGGTATCTTCATATACCCATAAAAAAGCATATTTGAGATGTCAAACTCCGAAAAAAATTAAATTCAACTTCAGTTTAATTAGTTTGAACTATTTTTATGGTATATACTCACTGTAGTCGCATTGAACTCAAAAGTAGTTCAAACTAGTTTGAACTGAGTTCAAAACTTACTTACCATAAATATATCAAGAGTATAAAATATTTCCATACCCAAACTCAAAAAAATTATCACTCATACACGTGTATCGGACGGTTCTTGATGTGGGTGCCTTATGTAATTTTCTCTCTCTCTCTCTCTCTCTCTCTCTCTCTCTCTCTCTATATATATATATATATATATATATATATGGGTCAATTGGAGTCGCATAGATATCTATGGCTAGTTCGGTTGAGTTCAGCCTTTGGCTTATCACTTCTTGCTACAGTAACTAGCTTTTAAATGATACATCTTTTTAAGGTGGGGTCTACATGTATATTGTAGTAGATATCGCACTGAGTTCAGATATATCAGCCAAAATCGTATGCGGCTATTTCTTTCTATATACTATCTCTTACAAACAAATAGAATTCAAAAGACATAAGCCAAAAATCGTTTCCGCAGTTCAAAAAAAATGCAACTATAGGTGGTGATCGGTTCGGCTGAAAAGCTCGTGGCTTATGGCTGAAAACACTATAGCTGGCTGAAAAAAGCACTGTAGCTGACAGAGGCTTATTTAGCATAATTAAATTTTAAAAAATTTAAAAATAAAAAATATGTTAGCCCATTACGTATAATACAAACAAATACGGGAAAAAAAGAACCGGCAAAAAAGCTCAACAAAAAGCCAAAAGTTCAGAAAAAGACGAAACTTATAAATAGTGAAAAATAAGCCAGAAGTCAGAAGCCGAAACCGAATTGATCAGAGCCTATAATCTAGTGGTAGGGTGTATCCAGTGGTAGCTTGCATTGTCTCCTCCGGCGAAAGGCTAGCTAGCAAGCTACGAACGCAACCAAGCTTAGGAGACTAGGGGATGGCTACGTCTACTGTTCGACTCTTTTCTTGGACGTTACAGCTAATATGGCGTACATAGATTTTGCATCGAATTGTGATGATCTCACAGCCACGCAAGCCTCGTCTTCTCTCTTGTCCCCAAGGGGATTGATCATTTGATTGTTTCACCTGCGCGCAGGAAGGAATGGCAATTCCGCCTCTGAAGTCTACAGTTGAAGTAGTAGCAGCTAACTATTGGAGCTTGTCTAGGTAGCCGAGACGCACCACATTGGCTCTATTCAAAAATGCTTTTGGTTCCTACCTTTTCTTCTTCAGAAGATAAAAGATATTTGGAACATACTGGTATTTTAGCATAGTTTTTTTTTCATCCTTCGTAGAGATATAACGGTGTTTTCATCTTTTCTCTTTTTTCCTTATTTCTTTTAATTGAATGTTTTAAAAAAAAGCTAACAATTGTTACAATGTCATTTCAACCAAAAAGACAAAACTTACCCAAAAAACCGATTTGAAGGAGACCAATACTGTGACGGGCTTCATTCAAAATGCAGGAATTTTTCATGATTAATGTAGTTATTGAACTGTTTTCCGTTTGGAATCAAACCGCTGTTGTTCCTCTAAACAAAGATCAAGGCCCCGCCCACCCGTCGTAAAGAAAAAAAAAAGGCCACATCAGATCGAGCACCCCGCTTCTCAGTACTACTGTCACTGTCAGTTTGCCACCGTTGCATAGTGACGAACTTTGCCACCCGTGGGCCGCGTCCGGCAGGGAGAGCACCGTTTCTGATGGGCCGTAAAGCCGCCGGTTGCTCGGGCCAGAAATGCGGTCCAAAAGCGGGCAAAAAACGAGCTGAATTGTCGGGTCGGCCTGAGTCGGGCGTTCGTGTGGAAGTTCCGAGAATTGGGCCAACTGGACCTTCTTTTATCGTCTTTTCCCGATTCCCAACGGGCGCACCACGTGGCCGAGAAAGACAGACGCATGCCGTGTGCGTGCGCACCGTTTACGTGACTTCTCCGTGGACCCTACATGTCAGATGCTATCCTTCACGCTCGCATATCACGCCTTAGAGCATGTACAATGCAGACGTTTAGAGAGATACTTAGTAATGAAAAACTGATTTTTTTGCCATATAGAATAGATAAAGTGCTTATGTTAAAGCATCGATGCTTAAATAAACACCGGTGCTTAGCAGGTGGTTATGTGTATAACTATCTCTAATTAATAGATAATGTAGCATCAAGCACCTATAGAAGAGATGCTTGTATTGGAGGAAATAACTTTTGCATATGTGCTTAATAATATGGCTATATTCTCTCTCTAAGCATTCATATATAGGCATCTTGCATTGTACATGTTTTTATAGGAGTGAAAACTAACCTAGATTTGGTGGGATAATCTCGTTACTGAATCCAGATTTTTAATTCAGATACTAAATATTTAAATTTGAATAGAAAATTGGATCTAAATGTAGATGCTTACTAAGCGCAGTTGCAATGTCAAATACTCAAATGCGAACCGGTATAACATGAAACGGATTCGGAGTTAAATATTTGAATTCGTAGATATAATAACAGCAACTAGCTAATACATATATTTTATATTTGACTTCTAAACTGACATATTATAAATACATTTTGAATGGTCGATCTCGCGGTCCCATATCTCCACTCTATACGGGCCCTCATCTCATACTTCTCGTACTTTCCCTCCTGCCGGTTTTCGAGACAACTTTCTTTACGATTTCTTATTAATTAATCCACTTTAAAAATATTTTAACAATAACTTTTTTCTAATTATATTTTTAAATCTGACCATTTTGACTCGTGAAGTGGCTAAAGCTCTGTCACATATGTTTATTGTCCTCCCCAACTTTATTATCTTCACATATGTTTTAGACTAATAAAAACACATGTCACAAGCGAACGTGATAATCGTCCAAAAAATAATTACTAGAATACTTAAACAAATAAAAAAGGAATGGGAGTAGCGCCGTGCTGATAGTTTCAGCGTGGCAAAGTATGACTGCCACACCTGTAGCGTTGCCGTGGCAACCCTTGACATCAGTCGGGAGTACACCAAAAATACACCCATCCTTTTTATAACAAACCTTGGCGTGGCGGTACATATTTACCACGCCATTCATGCTGACGTGGAGTGACGTGGCAGTACTCTCATTTCTCTACCACTATAAAATCACCAGTTGTAAACTTTTTTATAGCTACCTCAACAAATATCCCCCGCAGTCAACACCTCTCCTAGATGCACCAAACCAACTGTTCCCAGAACCAGTGAACCTTTGAAACGAAGGGACGATATCCACTGTAACCTCTCCTTTCTCTTACTCACTCAAATCCAATGACCCAGATTGTTTGGATCATACCTCGTCACGCACCCCGCGCGAGGCGCAACTCCCCCATCTCCCATGCCCCCATCTCCTCCTCTCCTCTGCCGCACGGAGGAGCCCCAGGGCACGGTGGCGTCCTCCCCACCCGCGCGCGACTCCCCCGATGCTCCATCTCCCACCAGGGCGGCGGCGCGGTGCCGATCCTCCCCACCCCGCGCGCGACTCCCCCTCTCCCCTGGCGGCGGCGCGGCGCCCACCCGATCCTCCCACCCGCGCGCGACTCGCCTCTCCCGACGGCGGCGCGGCGCCGCTCCTGCGCGGCGGCGGCGGCGATCCTCCCCGCCCGCGCGACTCCTCTCCCGGCGGCGGCGGCGGCGATCCTCCCACCCGCGTGCGACTCCCTCTCCAACGGCGGCGGCGCGGTGCTCGCCCATGGCGGCGGCGGCGGCGATCCTCCTCCCCACGAGGAACCCGAGGCGGCGCGCGCGATCCTCGATCATCGAGGCGAGCCACGGGCGCGGACTCGGCTACGGTGGCGCCGCCACGGCGAGGTCGCCGCCGCCAGCGAATCCGCCGGCAATCGAGCCGCCGCCGCCACCGAGCCGAGCGTCAATCCTCCAGGTCAGTAATGGAGACTACATGAGACAAACGCTGAATTTCCTTGTTTTCCAAAACATCTCAAAGAAATGTTTACTCAATTTGATCAAAACATCCTCCAGGTCAGATGCTTGCAATTGTACAACTTATGGCTGAGCATACAGAGACTTCATCATATCATAGCTAAGGTATTGTAGCGGCTGTGTGTATTGTGTAGCACAATAATATAGCAGTATGCAGTTATGCACTCCTCTGCGGAAATGTAGCTTCTGTTAGTAATGATCTATTTAGATTAAGTTATTCTAAGTCTTAAAGCTAGCCTGGAGTCACAATATCATATTCGCTGTGAAGGTTTCTAGAATGTCAACATCGATTGGTTTCCTTTTCAAGAAAGGAGATGTAATATGTGACATGTTTGCGGGTATTGGTCCATTTTCAATCCAGTGAATGTGAAAGGATGTATTATATATGCAAATGATTTAAATCCGGACATCGTTCATTATCTAAGAACAAATGCAAAGATTAACAAAGTGGAAGATTATGTCTTTACATATAACATGGGTGCTAGAGTGTTCATGCAAAATTTGGTGAGAGTACAGTTCGGATACTAATTTTGAGTCCCAACTTGCTCTTGCTAATTCTTCTAACAAAGACATGGTCCTTGCTAATGAAAATTCTACTTCAAATGGACATCGTAGTGGTACTTTCTAGCCCCATCCTCCTTTATACTGGTTTATTGTGTATTTGTGCTTCACACATGCTGAAGCTCTTGTTTCTGAACTCATGTAGATGTTCAAGAGAGCTGCCAAAGGAGTTTGAATGACTCCCATGATAACCACTACTACCAAAAGGCAAAAGAAACCTCAAATGAAGGTAACTACATTGTGTGAAGGAATCTTGCAAGAATTCCATTTGTCTGCTTGAAGCTCCAAAGTTTTTATAGCTGATAGTTTTTCATTGAAACTCTTTGTATGATCAGTATGAGTGAGGGCAGCATGTTCATCCTATTGATAACAAGCTTGATAAGCATGAGAATTTAGCTACACTGTGATGCTTCCTATAGGTCATCCTAACTGCCAAGACGAAAATGCCAGTCAAACCAAAAAGAGGAACAATAAGAGAGTAAAAGGCTCAGGACCACCACCTGTCAAGCCATGGGAACACTTTGATCATGTAGTAATGAATCTACCCGCTACGCTCTGCAGTTTCTTGGTAATATTTTATCCTTTCCATTAAGCTTTCCTGTTAAATTCTAATTAATGATCACATTGAGTGGTGCGCATTTGAGCATGTTAGGTACCATGCCACTTTAGCAGTTAAGTTAGCTATTGAGCATTTCTAGACATCAGGGTTTGTGTTTCTATTTTTTTACTAAAAAACTAGCACCTCTTCTTCATAGATACATTTTCCCTGCTTCTTGAAGTCCAAAACTATAATAGTTTATCTTGCATATTTTCGATAAATTGTGGCATACGAAATGATTTAGATCACTATAGAGAACATGCGATTCTTCTCGGAGAGTGTGGTATCATAATTGCATCCGGAAAAATCTCTCAACCTTTCATCCACTTTCACCTCCCGGATCCTTGTCATGTGTCAATATGTATCATGCATTTCACCTCACCGCAACGGAAGGGTTGTCCATAGAAGAGGGATTTTCTTTTCTACATAAAATACCTTTGGGTTGATGTAATGATGTCTATAAGTTGTAAACATTTAGTTGTTCACTTGTGCTATTGTAAACATTTGGTATTCGATTTTCATGTTATTGAGCGATTCTGATTGCTCGTGTTTAGTTCATTATTTCCAGATCTGTTGTGCAGATTGTTTGATGGTCTTGTCCAAAGAAATCTGGACAGGATCATTACCTTGGATTCATTGTTCTTGTTTCATCCGTTCAAGTGAATCAGAAGAATTGATATTATCTGTAAGTCTATCCTCTTCGATTATTTCTCAATATGTGATAAATTGTTCCACTTGATCATACCATAACATGCAACCGAATTGATGGTTTTTATATGTTGATATGTATGTTGTGAGGCATCAAAATAACCATTCCATCTTGTAGTTCCAAGTTAACAAAGCATGAGATTCGATACCAAGATAAATAAGATGTTCTTAGGGACCTATGCAGAATATAGTTACATTTTGGTTATGAGTTGGGGTTTTTATATTTTTGAAAGATAGTAATATGTAAAAACAAAATTTGTTGCTAAATACAATTAGTTCTGAGAGAAAAAATGTTTCCCCCTTTACTGAGGTCTGTCATCACCTTGTTATTTTGCTGTGCGATTCTTGATTCGGATGTTGCCTAGCTACTACCAACATGTTAGTCAATATGGGGACTCTCTAATCACAAGGTTCTATATGTGATATTTTTTGTTGTCACCATTTTGGAATAGGACACTCAAGGAGTTGCCATGGAGCTCATGTTTCATATTAAGTATCTAACACTTTGGTATGGCATAATTGGGTGCGATTTTATTATTAGTTTGAGCTCTTATATGCACTGGGGCTTAGACATTTTCTGGTTCCACGGTGCTCGTTAATCTGAGCTTTGCACACCTTTTCATTAGCATAACTTGAGTATTGCATATAGCAAATCTATTTGCATATTTTTTGACCAGAAAATCTATTTGCATATTATCAATTTATCACCACAAATTAAAAATCCATATATGTTAGACAAAGCATCTTTCATCATCTCTTGACTCATGGCAGCTAGAATGACATGCATTCTATAAGGACTTTAAGGCATGGAACTTCATTTTACATAATAAATTTCGGTATTCTTGTTGAGAATATAGTTTTAAAAAGAAAGGAGATATAGTTCATTAGTTACATGTAGTTTTCGTTCCATTTGAAAAAAAGAACCATCGATACTCTTGTGCCACTTTTTCAGGGCACTAAGGATGATATAATTATGGAAATATAGACATGGTATGATCTGCCCTTTTATACCTAAGTATATCACGGTGGAGGATGCAGAGAGTTGCATATCGAAGATAAAAGCTATCAGTCCGTATTCTCCCTTGGCTTGTCATGCTACAGGTGCTTCATGTTCTATTTATCATGAGGTTCCCCATGCTTAGAATCCTTGCATTGTATTAATACCAAACCTTTTTGGGAGTTAAGGCACTATTCATTTACGTTGTAGGGAAAATTCTGAAATTTTGTTAGAGGTAGCACTGAGAAAATATGAGTGAAAATACACATGATTGTTTTGCTGATATTGATATTTATTATATAGTTGAGGATCCTTATATTTATGTATCATCTTTTTTTGGATTCCGTTGCAACGCATGGGCAATATACTAGTATGACAAGTAGATCGCAGACCAACAACATCTGGTTGGATGGAGTCAACGCTAACCACTAGTATGGTTTGAATACGAGCCTTATTAACACACCAGCATTTGAAGACGTCGATAGCATATTGAAAAGCCTCATTAGCAGATCGGTAGCAGTGACAGCCTCTGCCTCCTTTTTGGCGGTATCATCTTCTGCAGGAGATGCAAAAGTAGATTGCCTGAGAGGAGGCTGAACCAATGATGACGGAGAAGGTCATGCACCAGTGACATATCCCCAGAGATGGAAACCATTGAGCGTGATCTCCATGAGTGAATACCATAATCTGTAGTTCGTCCCATGGAGATTTGTTCCCGAGAATATGATCACAACTGATGAAAATGGAAGCCATTAGTAAGTGGTGTTGGAGGACGCGGTGATCAAAACAACGAAGTCTAACAAGCAACGCTGGACAACGTGGCAGTTAGATCGATGTTTTTTATTGATTAATTTTTCGGAAACTAAAAAACATAACTTATCTGACCCACCGAGCGGACGGGCACGCGCTAGACGGTGGGCGACAGACGACTGGGGTGGGCTCCGAGCGCTAGGTGACAGGCTTCGAGCGACAATGGCTGCGATGGGCCGGCGAGTGCTGGCGGCGGTCACTGAGATGACAGGCAATAGGTAGCGGATGCCAGGCGGCAGTCGTCGAGACAGTGGGCGACAAGTGGGCAAGCTCCAGGGGCCGAGCAGGTGGCCGGGGCAGAGCGACGATGGCCAGAGATGGCTGCGGCGGCTCTCCGGTGGTGGTACGGAAAAACTAGAGTTAGTGACCTAACTATGATAACATGTTATGAATATTATATGTATATTCATGAGATCTAAAGGATAATATATAGAGATAGTGCAAGAGTATATTACAAGAAAATATGTCATACACAAATAAGAAAACAAAGAAATTGCTATTCTATTCTAACACAATCGACATCCATGTGAAAGGTGGTGCATCCTTTTCGGTAGGCCAGCGACAACTCCTATGTCTTGCCTGTGCCATCCTAAAATCATCCAGGGTATATACTACTTTACCATTGCATTATTACTTGTACTACTTTGATATTTCGAAACTTTTCTTTCAGTTTCTATCAGCAGCAAAAGCTCATAGTAGACTTTATGTTGTATACCTCATAGTTGCTCAAAGAAGTTAAACTTGCTATTATTTGTTAATTATTCTACAGGTACTTTGCCTTGATGAATGCACAGCCAATGCTGACAATCAGACAGCATTCCTGTTACAAAGTACTATTTCTGCTGAATGCGAAGGCATGACGGTCCTCACCATAGCACATCGTATTTCAACAGTGATGAAAATGGGCAATATTCTAGTCCTTGATCAAGGCAAACTGGAAAGTTGTGCTCTGCTACTCTTGTTATACTAGGCTTTAGTACTCACTTTGAGCACAAATGCTTTGTTCTCCAATGAGCACGTAAGATCAGCCACAATTCTAGCTTATTATGGGCTTATTGAACATAAGTCAAGGTTTTCTAAAATGAATCTGGGGTTTTTTTTTTGAGAAAAAACGTGTCATTCTTGTGAACTTAACTAGCTGCCTTGCTATTGAAAGAGATGGTGATCCCCTTGCTGAAGAACCCGCTTCTAGCAAGAAGTGCAGATTGTTATCAGACAAACCGTTTGCCTGATGCGAAGTAAGTTTTGCTACCACTGTCTATACATCGTTTGTTGCTTCAATCAATCTAATTCTCATCACAGCCCTTCGAGAAACTACTCAAGATCCATTTTCAGGTTGAGAGCAGTCGACGCACAATCACGATTGAACCAGGTAAATACTCATAAACACACGATCACACAACTGAAGCAGATAAATAAACACTTACAAACGAACTGCAATCCACGGTACCAGCAAATCTCGATCCAATTAACTTGCCTAAATTGTGGATGTACACAACGGGCAGGAACAGGATTGATTGTACTAACCTAACCCCCATAGAAAGGCCAAGGCAGGGGACGCCGGTACGTCAGGCGACGTAGACGTAGTCGTCGTAGCCGCGGCGGACGCGGTCGGGGTCGACGGAGACGATGACGTAGACGGCGTAGAGGATGCCGGGCAGGTAGCCGAGGATGGTGAGCAGCACGCTGATCCAGAACTCCATCTGCTCCAGCCAGAGACAAGCAGCGAGGTAAGAGAAAGATCAAGAAAACGGGATTTTGTGCTCTGTGTGTGTGTTACGGACGGAGCAGCAGCCGTGGCGGAGGCAGACGCCGAGGGGAGGGAGGAGGATGGCGCACAGGATCTCCAGGCACCGGCAGCAGCAAGACCCCAAACCCATCTTCTCCTCCTGCTCCTGCGGCGCCGCGCGCGCGGATGATGCTGTCTCCGCTGCTCGCCGGACAGACGCGGACGCGGAAGAGGGGGAGCGTGCCTTTCTTCTCTTCGAACGGACGGAACTCGACCAACGAAGCGTACTAGATTTATCGATTGCAGCTAGGATCCGCTTGGTCGGGTTAAAAAATAGTAATTTATAGCTAAAATTGTATTAGAGCAAGTACAATAGTGCTGACTAGGTTGTCTCTAATGAAATCCACATCAGCACAATCCTAAGTGGAAGAGAGAGAAAAGAAGAGAGAGAGCAAGTGCTGCATCATGCAGAGTGACCTCTAGCACATTATACGAGGAGAGAGAGATAAACTACCCCTCATGCAAGAGGTGACCCCTGATATATTTATGTAAGTATTAAATGTTTGAGTGCTTTAGTAGAGGTAACATCTACTCTACTCATTGTATTAGCTACCTCCACATGAGCCATATATAGTCTTTTTGCTTATGTGGCTAGTCCTAGAGGTGGCAGCCACCTCTTCTATTGTACTTACCCTTATAGTTGATTAAAATTATACTGTAGCTGTAGCTGAAGATAACTAATTTAGCGTAATTAAATTTAAAAAATTTAAAAATAAAAAAATGTGCTAGCTCTTCACAGATATCGCAAATGAAACTGAAAAAAAGAATAGGAAGTTCACAGATGTACGGAAAGCTATAAAATTTGCAACCGTCGAATCGAAGTTTCACGGGTCAGCTCCGGTTATCACTATTTATTGCACAAGTCATCGTTTATTAAATAAATAAATCATAATGAAAAGTTATAAATATTATTTATTAAATAAATAAGTTATAGTAAAAAAATTATAAATCACAGCATAAAAGGACGCTTCCAAACCCTCTGCTGACAAAAATAGGCGTTTCAAACTAGGAGTTGATGCAGGTTGAGCTGGCCCTTGGTAAGCGAAATAGAACACTTGGTTTAAGCCTTGATCTCGCACGAACCTTTGATCAAGTTTATCAGAATTTGGCAGCGTTCAAGAAGGCGGCTGGCGCGCCTAGGGGCGCGTGGCGGCTGGTGGCGGTGCCACCGCCTGGTCCCCTAGTCGGGTGGTGGCGGCGGCGCGCCCAACGTGGGGCGGCGGCCTAGGCGCGACGGATGGGCGCGCGAGGGCGCGGAGATAAGGAAAAGAGTTACCACACACGCACGCGCCGCGCGCGTCGACTCACCGGTCCGTGGCGCGCCACGGATCCGAACTCCCCGCGCCAGATCCCGCCGCTCCCGTGGACGCCGCCACCAGATCCCGTCGCCGTCGCTCCCGTGGCCGCCGGTGAGGGAGATGTCAGGTGGCGGGGGAGGCGTGCGGAAGGGGTGACGCGGAAGGGGTAGCGGGGATGGAGCAGCGCAGATGGGGCGGCGCGGAGGGAGCGACGTGGATGGGGTGGCGCGGAGCCGCGGAGGGAGTGGTGGGGAGGGAAAGGCGCAGTGGGAACGGCGCGTGGGAGGCGTCGGGTTGGGGTTAGGGTTAGAGACTTAGAGGTCGCGCCGGTCGGTTAATATGTACAGGCGGCGGGGTCGGGTGTTGGGTTTTTTCCATTTAGTCCTCCGATTTTTAAAAATTATGAATAGTCTTTTTTCTCAATAGATTTTTTTCAATCTAGACCTCCTAAATATATATATTAGGCGGATCCTATAATCTTAATTTCTAAAATTTGCTAAATCGGATACCCGAATCCTGGTAGCACTAATAATTGTTGATCAAAGTAACAATTTTCTTTATCTAAACAGCAAATATATATACATGATTGTTTATTTTCATCTACTCTCTTCATTTTTAATTCGGCCGCCTAGGCCCTCTAGACGCTAGGCCCCACCTCGTCGTCCGTCTAGCGTCTAGCGCCTTCTTAAACATTGAAATTTGGAGACAAATAATTCCAATTGAACTTCGACAGTTTATATCTCAGATCACACCCATGACAAGGTTGGATCCGAAGAATTGAACTAAAGACGAACGAGTATGACCATGCGAGCTGGCAAAATTCCACTGGAGCTAGAAAGTAGAAGCAGCAATTGCAACTAGAACCTCACGACATCACAGCTCACATATGACACATCACACACAACACAAGGTAACACGAGAGGGAGTTCCAATTTAGCTTGCCTGCTGCTGCTATTGATTTGGAGAAATGGCAGTTTAATCGCTGAGAGGTACTTCTATGCATCACTATTTCGAAGTTACACAAATATTACAGCATAAATAACAGATAGATGATGATTACTTATTCCTACCCTTGCTTCAAGATTTATGCTACATGAATTGAGAGGGTGCCGCATAGAAGCACTACTCGGGATCGCACATGCTCAGTAACATGAACGATTTTATGTTGATTCGCGTTGATTAGCACAAACATTTTAGAACTGTACGATCATTCGTTACTACTGACTGATTAACAAAAAGTCAGCACAACCTGAAATCTCGTAGGATCAAGGGCAACAGGCAAACATCGTCTAACACTTGGTGCAATTGGTACCTGATAATTCAGAAGTTGGTCTGTTCGATTGGTAACTCTACAAACTACAATCGCAACTGGTACAAGATCTGGATATATGGAAAATATGTGCTATGTATTGCTTCATACATAAAATATGACCTGTCTTCGTACCCTGGTCAGTTTGCTGTTTCCAGTATTGGACAGTACAGAAACTAGGATCTTGATGCAATAAAATAAAATCATTTTGCTAATTGGTATCTCACTGTATAAAGCGAGGCACCAGGGTGGACGTAGGATGTTGAAATGAATATTGGACTTGCTTCCAGCGCATAATTCATTTGAAAACAGTTAAGCATGGAAGATTTCTTCAGCACCATTACATGTCCTGGGGTAGTTTCCTACTTGCGGAGTTAATGCTGGACAATCAAAATCCTCATATGTAAGGAGGAATTGTGTTTTCGATTGTATCTTCACCATGTGAAGAAATAATGGGGTACGAGTGGGTTGCTAGTTAACCAGATTATTCTGAAACAAGGGCATGGCACATAATGTATTACTCGCAAGGATAAATATCTCAATTGCACAATGATGAACCAGGTTATACCATACAACCAGTAATATCTGTAATTCTGTATTATGGAAACCAGGTATAGAAAACAAAGAGAGCAATTGCTCACAGGCATAAATACTAGTTATTCCACTATTGAGCTTTACGAGCAAAAGCAATTAAAAATGTATCACACTACAATTTTGTTATGTAGCTGTTCATATCAAATTATCAATATATGATACCTGGAACAACTTTTCTGAATGGCTGTGAAAGGATTACTTCAGAAATTGCTATTCACAGGCAAGTTTATCAGTTATCACCCCACAAATAGTTGGCGCAGGCATGCAGACTAAGCAAGAATTTTGATCCCATCTCCCATGAAGACATTTCAACACTTTGTATGTCTTCTCTACCCCTTGGGCCTTGCATCAAACCTACCGGTAGCAGTAGTTGTGCAAGTTGAGAGTCAACCAGATAATCCCAGATAAGGGGATGACTTCTCTGCATCAATTTATCTTGAATCGTTCAAGCAGAGGTACACAGTCTTCTGAAGCAGTCACGCATTTTATTTTCTATGACCGTGATCACCATGAAATAGCACAAGATACGCGATTCATCAATGCATTTCAGCTATCAGAACCCCTGTCACGGACAGGAAGGTTATCCTGCTGTGGCTGAGAAATCCAATGCAGCCCATCGAGCAATTCTGAGTACATCCTCTGGTCCAACGCACCTCGCTTCCTTCCTTTCAACTCCTCCAGCAGCTCAAACGCCTCCTCTGTCCGCCCAGCCCGGCACATCTCCTCCAGTAGCGTCCTGTAGGTGATCATATCTGGCTTCCTCCTGCAATCCAACATATCCAGCAGCACCTGTCTTGATTCCTCAAAACTCCACTCCAGCGCTAGCGCCGACACGGCAGTCATGTACACGCCACCGGTCGGCACAAATCCCTTCTCCCTCGCTTCCCTGAAATACACCATCCCCTTATCGGTCCTGCCTTTCTGGAACATGGCTTTGACAATGTAGCTGTATGTGAACTCATTCGGCTCACAGCCGTACAGCGGCATTTCGCGGAACACCTTGAGGGCGTCATCTATCTCCAGGCAGCGCGCGTAAGACTTGATGATTAGGTTGAGCAGGAAGGTGTCCGGGACCACGCCGGAGGCCTTCATCTGGCGGGAGAGGGATCGGACGGCGTGGAGGTAGACCATGGAAGCGGGCGGACGGCGGACGCGGCGCACGACGGCGGTGAGGAGGAGCGTGTAGGTCTCTACGTCGGGGCGGCAGGCGGCGGAGGACGGGAGGGAGCGCATCTTGTTGAATATGTCGAAGGCGACGGGGAAGAGGCGGCGGCGGGCGCAGCAGAAGCGGAGGCAGGCGTTGAGGAGCGGGAGGTCGGGCGAGCAGGCCCCCGCGAGCACGTCTTGAACGAGATTCTCGGCGGCAGCGGGGCGGCGGCCGGAGGAGGCGGCGTTGAGGGCGGCGAGGTAGGAGGCGGGGGCGTGGCGGAAGCCCGGGCGGAGCGCGGCCCAGCGGAAGAGCGCGAGGGCCAGGTCCGGGTCCGGCTCGGAGGAGATGGCGGCGGCCAGGTCGTGCGCGGTGAAGCCCGGGCGGAGGCGCGTGATCCACGCCGCGAACTGCTCGTCCGGCGGCGTGCGGACGGGGGACTGGGGCTCCGGGACGGGGGCGGGGGCCTGGGGATCCTCGGAGGAGGAGGTGGTGAAGCGGTGGGGGTGTAGGAGGCGGAGGTGCCGAGGGAGGCGGCGGGCGGCAGCGGCGGCGAGGAGTGCCATGTGGGGTGGGCTTGTCAGTACGTTTCGCTCGGCGGCTCGGTCCGCGACGGCGTCAATTCCGGAGGACTAGACGCGCTCGCGGCGCGACGGCGATGGCCGCACCCGTAACGGGTCCTCGAGGCCCGGACCGGCCCGGCCCGCGATTGCTAATGAAACGCGAATCCGCCCGATATCCTTGTAGTTTACTGGTCCGGCACTTTCGGCCTACTAGACGGAGGCTCTTCGTTTCTCAAAAAAAAAAAAAAAAAAAGACGGAGGCTCTTCGATGCGATCCCGCCGACCCAGCAACTCGCGACTCTCGACTCTTCACACAAAGATTTGAGAACACTCACGCTGATGGATGGTGTTGCCGAAAATACTCTAGATCGGTAAATGCTTGGCATGGTCTTGCTGTTTTCTTACTTCACGTTACTCTTTGGGAAACTCAGAAATGCGGTGGTACTGTACTACGTATTGTAATGTTGAGTTTTGTTTTAGTGTAGGATGGTTGATAGCAATCAGTGGCGGACCCAGAGAATTTGACGAGCCTGGGCGAAGAACAGAGTCTGGGCCTTTGGAGATTGGGAGCTCGCGCCGCGAGCGGCGCTCGCTTCGTCGTCGCGCATTTACTAGCGCTACTACGTTATGTCCCTGTGCCCCTGTAATTCACGGCAGCAGCTTGGAGAATACTACCTCTTCATTTCAATGTCATTTAAAAGACCACGGGAGTAACAATAAAACACAAGTTTAGAATACTACAAAAGCAATCTACAGTTCGAAGCAGGTGGGAGTCGGTATGGATGGTAGCATACTAGCATGACTCAAAGTCGAAACAGGAAAAGCTAACAAACTGGAAATAAATTATATAAATAAACAATAAAGGCAATAAAACTCTATTATGGTTTAGAAATCAATGATACATGGTACAATTAGCGTCAAAGTAACCAAGTTTCCCTGAGAAAATTACTTGGGTTTTGGCTCAACATCACTGGAGTAGTCATTAGCTTAGTGGCTTAATGAGGTGCTTAGTTAAAAAAATTCGATAATTTTAGAGCATTCACAATTCAAATGTACACACAGCAAGTATGATAGAAAAACCTTCTTGTATTTTATGTCCAAAGCAAACTTATATGATTATCAACCGTAAGAACAATTACATCAAATAAGCATTACCTCTCGTGTTCAAAGCTACATGGCCAAGGAGACACTGAGGTGTTGTTTAGGTGCCAGAGATGAGCCCGGGCAGGGGCCAGGGTCGCCGGGCCCTGGGTCCGCCCATGATAGCAATCAGATGAGGTGAATAATTGCACCTCACAGCAAAAACTTTTTTTAATTTTTCTGCTTTTTAATTGTTTAATCTGCAAAAACCAGAAATAACAAAAAAAGAAAAAGATTTCTTTCTAATTTTACTGTAGCGGTTTACTGTAGCGGCGAGAAAAAAGTTACAATCGAACAGAGAAACATCGTTTTTCTTCCAATCTAGCAATCGATTTTTAATTCAAATTAATTTATGTATGTAAGCAACAAAAATACCTAGACATAGATCAATGCATGGAGAATCTATAGAAATCAAAAAACCAAGAAAAAGGATAATATATGCGACTTAAAAAACTCACAAACTTTTATTCAAAAATACGTATACTATTCATCCATCCATCAGCACAGTGCGTCGTCTTTTTCTTCTCGTGTTACGCCGCCGCACACCCTTTTTCTTCGCCCGTACCGCGCCGTTCCAAAACCGCGTATTCTTTTTTCTTCTCCACGGCTGCTCTGTTTTTTCTGCTTGCGTTCTGTTCTTTTTATACAGCCAACTACGAATCCTATTCAATCTCTACTTATAACCCTAATCCAATTCAGAATCCTATTCAATCTCTATTTAGAATCCTAATCCAACTCATCCAACTAGACCTATGTCTTTTTATCTCAACTAGGTTTTTGGCCCACTAATTTTCAAGGGACTCGAAATCTTTCTTAACACGGGTTTTTCACACTCCCGACTTTTCTAACGTGTCACGTATCGAAGCCTCCAGGACTGCACCTCCTGTAGCTTCTTCACGCGTCATCCATCTATGATTTCCATGCGCCCCAAGCATGAGCCCGACCATCTCGTGACCTCATTGACCGTCTGAACCTCGGATCTCCCCATCCTAGTCCCGGTCCACCTCGTCACCGACCATGATCGTCTCCATGCTCATCCTGCACATGCAAAGACCAAAGAATATTTTTCCGGCACAAGTTCATCCAAAACTTGACCAACATCAGTCCGCATACACGCAACACAACTCGCATAACAACGCTAAACAAAATCACCTATTATTCATCATAATAAATTAACTATTGTCAATTATTCATCACCAAAATATCCTAGACCTAACCACATGGTCTAACATTTAGCCTTGTGGATGGGGATGTGAGCGTTTGTGAATTGTGATTGGTGCGGCAGCCCTACCGCTAACTCGCATGGTAAGCTCATGACGATGGCGATGAGGAGGCAGGTGACGACGTGCTGCAGCTTGTCGCGGGGGCGAGCCACTCGTCGCCCCACTCCACCAGCCGCCGCCGCCGATTCGGTGGGATGTTTGCCTGTCTCTATCCGGTACATAATGGAAGCTCCGAACCCGTGAATATAGATGGGAAACGATACAAGATGATTTGTTTTATCCAATATTCATATTTAAGAAAACATACATATGATAAACAAAATTCGTATTTAAGGATGTTTATATTCGTATTCGTATTGGAGAATATTCGTATTCAAGATTATTCGATTCGTATTCGATCCGTTTTTATCCCTAGCGACCTCCTTAGAGATAATTGTAGGAAGCAATTTTCTGATGAATCAAGATTCACAATTAAGAAGTGAAAACACTTTGCATAATTTCCAACTCTATGAGCTACACTGCTAGTTTGTGTAGACGTGTAGTCATGTTACATAAGGGCATGTTTGGATCCCATAGGCTAACAATTAGTTGCTAATTTTTAGTCCTTGTGGATCCAAACAGGAGGGCTAATGAGTGGGCTAAAGTTTAGCCAAAGCCCCAACTAGTTGTTAGCCAACTAGTTGGCCAAACCCAGCTAATGAGGGCTAAAGGACCAGCAGGATGGAAAAAACGCGATACCCACGCTAACCCTCCTGCACCGCCATGCATAGGGGTATAACAGACTTTGTACTGAGATATTAGTACTTATTAGTCCTTGGATCCAAACAGGACTGGACTAATCTTTAGCCAGCTAACTACTAGTCAGCTAACAACTAGTCCTAACTAACAACTAGTCCTAATCCATCCAAACAGACCCTAAATTTATTCTACAAAGATTTGTTATAAAGGTTTAGGATATTTGCATTTGACTGAATTAAGTACATATTTGAGTTGAATTCATATTTCTTATGACATTCGATTCGTATTTGTATTTGAGAATGTTCGAATTTGTATTTGTATTCGTTTTAAAAATCTGAATTTGTATTTGTATCCGTATTCATTGTAAAAATATGAATTCATATTCGTATTTGAGACTATTTGATTTGTATTCATCCGTTTCCATTCATACCCGTCGCCGTTTGGTGAATCCGTTCGTATTCGTGGACTTTATAAGGCAGTACTCTGATAAAATAATAAAATGCAAATTTTGCAACGTAGTACTTCGCGCCCGTCGAATGAGCTGAGGCAGATGCTTGTCCCCTTGCTTGAGTTCGATAGTAGCTGGCTTAAGATTTATGGTTTATGATTTTTTTCGAACAAATAAATAGGATAGTTTCTTTGCCGCCGTTTTGAAGTAATTTATTGGGATAGTTTTTTTGAAACGGCTTATCGGCATTTGGTTCATTCGCACAAACGTTCACATTAGGACAAAAAACCATCAGCTGTAGCCGAAAAGAACCTATTCTTTGATTTCGTTGGCTTGCCATTTCCGCAATTCCTTGGCATGCTACCTTGCACATGTATGTTTGCTGTGTTACTTACATTGTGTACTGCTATACGGTTTCCTTCTCTTAATAGAAATTGGCTTTATCCTAGTTTAAGAAAAAGTCAAATCTATAACGCAATAGGCTTATCGTGCACCTAGGCGCATGTCCGTCCAATTTGCCACACGAGCGAGCTCGCCGTTGGGATTTATTGCATGACCACCTTCCGTTCCTTCTCTTCTCCCACCACCTGGCAACGGCGAACAAGCTTGCTTCTTCTTTAATGACAACGGCCACTGGTGGCCGGTTAGGGTCCCTAGGTTAAGGAATAGGTTCACCGGGACCCCGGGTATAGAGAGAGGGGGTGGGGGCGACTTGACGGTGAGCAATGGTGGTACCGTCGGTGGTGGGATCAGAGAAGGGCGGTGGGCGGCACGATGATGAGCACGACCAACACTTAGGTTGGGCGGGGTGGTAGTGGGAGGTGGGAGGGGGTGGTAGTACGGAGGGTGGCCCAATGGTAACACCGGCAGTTACGGCTGGAAGCGGTCCTCTTAGTAAGGGGCAAGGAAGTTGGGAAAGATGTGCAGAGCTATCAGTCGTAGAGCCGTGGAGGAGGGCTACGAGAGGTAGTGCTACCATAAGCATAGCAGTCGCATCCAAAAAAAATTTTACGTTGCGTAATTGTGTTACTACGATGTTAATTTTCACATAGTACTGCCGCATTAGACATGTGCCACACTGCCATGCATGCTTGCTACTGCGCGCTTAGGCGGTATAAAGAAGGGCTTCGAGATGCATGGGGGTGCAAGTGCATCTGCGTGCAAAGAAGCATGCGGATGGGGTGCCCTTCGCACCAGTGCATTCAGTTGACGGCGCTGTTTGGACTGACGAGAGCCGGCACGGCGGCGTGGGGCGTCGCGTGGGAGGGTTGCCGCCTGCGCGTGGAAGGCGCGGACTGGCCTCATCCATACTGTGAAGGCTCAAAACTGCAGAAAGATACGGACATGATCGGATGAACCTGATTCCTGCTTCATCAATTGGAACTGCTCACATCAACGTCATTATAGCTACTTATTTTAAATTTAGTCATTAAGTATCTATTTTTGTAAATATAACCTCCTCGTAAACCTACCGAGCAAGAAGAGGTCGACAGGTGGCCTGCAAGCTATAGTAGCTCGGCTGGCCGTCTGCCGAGCCTCTCATGTGCGGGATGCCAGCTGGCACAGTGCGGCGGTGTAGTAGCACTAAGCATATTTAATTAGTATGAATGATAATTAATAGTACAAAATCGTATTTAATTATAATTAAAGCAATAGAGTAATCACATTCTATTTAGTGTTTAACTAGTACTAATTATATGTAATTAGTTTTAATGTAATTAATTAGTACGATTAATACTAATTACATACAATTAACACTACTTAACACATTAAATAAAATGGCTAAGTGCAAAACAATTGGCTTCCATCAATTGAACGAGAAAATAAATGGACATGCAGCAGACCCGGCAAGCGCCGACACTACACGTCGAGTTCACATGCTCTGTAGCAAGGTACGTAGTGGCAGTCAGACTATCGTAAGCAGGCGAACTATAAAGAGTGAGAAACTAAACTGTAGGTTGTGATCAGCTTTTAGTTTTCGTCTTATTTTTCACTATTTATAAATTTCATCTTTTTCTAAATTTTTATCTTTTTGTTGAGCTTTTTTACCAGTTCTTTTTTTTCGTATTTATTTGTATTATACGTAATGGGCTAACATATTTTTTATATTTTTAATTTTTTAAATTTAATTATGCTAAATAAGCATCACATCACTCTGATATTTTTCACCACTACAGTGCTTTTCAGCCATAAGCCACCAAAAATAAGCCCAAATGATCACCACCTAATATGCATGCTTGCTTCTACATAAACCAACCCGAAAAAGCTCGCAGAGACCACGCCACAACGCAGCTGAACACAACGCATCACACCTACGCGCTCGTAAGGAAGCGCAATCCACTACTAGACACACGACTACGCACGACGTTGGTGGTGTTGACGAAGGAGACGCCGGCGGGCGCCCTCTGGCTGTCCACCCTGGACTTGGTCGCGTTCTACAGCTACACGACCACGGTGAGCTTCTACCGGCCGAACAACGAGCCTAGCTTCGCGATACCCGTAACCGGGGCATAGCTATTTGAATATATTATACACTCTATAGAGGTTATATAGCTTTACTTATAAGGTATAATCAACTCATAATATAGGCCAGTGACACGCTTTCTTAGGCGTGCAACGGAGATAATCAAAACAAAGCTTTTTCGATGCCTCACCCCGACATGTTCCCGCCCGATGGGTGGAACCCCTCAACACTAGGACATGACAGTTACCGGGCACACCTAAAACACTCCCTCCATGGGCTACATTTTCAACGAGGGACCTATTGTTGTGAGGCAAATCTGCATCCCTTTGTCATTGAAAGAAAACCAACCTACATGATATATGATTCCGCCCTTAATTGACTAAAGCAAGGCAATCTAGAAGCTGTCAGGTATTTAGACTCCCCCAAACCGTCTTTACATACATCGGCCTTATTACTTAGCGTACAATATACACTAACTCTCCTTTCCACGATCATTGTCTTCTATATGGTCGCACTTGAGCCACGTAGTCTCATCCGGACTTACACAACAACTCGGACCTTAGCTCTTCTGCCTAGTCCCGGTTCATTGCTGTTGACCACTACATTCTCCAAGCCACTTAGAGCAACTTCAGCAGTAGCCCTCAAATCAGGGCCCCTACTTTTGATTTGAGAGCTCCTCCTATTTTTGAGGGCCCAGTTTTTTTTGCATCTACTCCAACAGCACTCCTCAAATCTAAGCCCTCAAATCCATTCCACTACACACTGACACATGGGACCCACTCCTCAAATCCGGTCGGAGGCGAGCGAAGGCCCGGCGAGCAGGGGATTTTGGCGGCGACGGCGACGGGCAGAGGCGTCGAACAAGGCGGCGGCGGCGGCGGAGGTGTCGGCGGCGGCGGCGACGCGGCGGAGACGGCGAGGCGGCGGCAGCGTGGCGCGGCGAGCGAGGCTGCGCGAGCGAGGCGAGCCGCGCGGCGGTGGCGAGCGAGGCGATGGCGAACGGAGGAGTTGGGCGGCGGCGGCGCGAGCGAAGCGCGGAGGCGGGTATTTTAGCGCGCGAGGGGACACGGCGCGCGGCGGAGGAGTCTAGCGAGGCGGGGGCGAGCGGAAGCGGAGGAGTCGGGCGAGATGGGGGGCGAGCAGAAGCGGCGGATTTTGGGGGGGCGCGGGGAAGTTCCACCGAGCGGGAAAAAGCCGAAGGATGAGAGCCAGGAGAGGGCCCCTAGGAATGAGGGCTTGGGGACCTCATTTGAGAGACCTCCTATTTTTAAGAGCCAAGTAAGGGCCTTGTTGGAGCTGAGTTTTTTTGCTCTGGCTCTCAAATTTGAGTTTGAGAGGCCAAGTAGGGGCCATGCTAGAGTTGCTCTTACATATCTAAAAACCAAGCAAGCATATCGAGTACAAGTTCCATGTACTAGACTCACTTAATCAAATCCATGCATGATGCAATGCAACACAAACCCTCATGACTCCCAACCCATGAACTGACCTCAAACTAACTCAGTTCTACTCACAGGTCAGACCACCAAACACCAACCGGTTTGACCACCAAACACTGACCGACCACCCGATGTGACCCATTTCCATCGCCAGTCACATCGGCCAAGTCCCCAGTCCGATCTCCAATCTTGACCGGTCCGACCGCACATGCCCAATCTTCCAAAATATGCTCTCTGAAAAATAGCAACCATCAACTAGAAATCGATCAAACTGTCCCTACAGTTTGATCGCTTCCAAACTCCGGTCACACCGGACCACCAGTCAGACCCCTGTTCTAGGCCGATGCAACCACATCCTCCCAGCGGTTTGACCGCCACAATAACAATAAACTTGAATTTTTTGAAACTTTTATAAAATTTAAATTTATCTCAACTAAAATACCATTTGTTTATCACTAGACTTAGTACCTAGTCTCTCACCGTCGTTTGAAAAAAAAAGTGGGCCGTGCGCGTGTCGATGGCATTAAGCGCGTGGGCCTTTCGGCCGAGATATTTCCGGCTTGCTGTCGTCTTTCTCGTTGTGTCCATGTTGATCTCCAGAGGTGAACAGTGCCAACAAACGCCGAAAACGAACGGTGATGCATGTTGAGGAACCGACGCTGGAGACCAGTCCGAGCGATTCCTCTGCTTAGAACAAGAACGAATCAATCACAGAATCACAGAATAATAGATTGAACACAGAGAGGTAGAGAGAACTCTTGGTCTTTCTTTATTGCTTTAGATTGCATCGGGGGTACATAATGAGGGGGGGTCTAGGTCCCTATTTATAGTCTACGGTGGGGTGCCCAATTAGATCAGGACTCTGGATAGAGTCCAGGTTTCCTAACACTCCCCCTTGGGCACTCACCCAACATGCTCATGCCTCGTCAAAACTCCATAAAAACCCAGTGGGAAAATTTGGAGAAAGAGTACATGATACATGTGATGCTGCGATGCACGAATTGCCTCGTTAAAAACCTTGGTCGAGAAACTTCATGAAAATTCGTCAAGGGAAAAAGAGTACAATTCACCCAAATTCATTTAGTCTGCAAGACTTTATTTTTAGGTACTTAATCTTCATGATCAAGATTTATTAGCGGGCTTGTGAGAATTCTCCCCTGAATTCTACACTTCTCTAAGTCTCATCATTCCAATTCCACGCACGCACCTTTCAAAGCTAGATGCGGGAGTGACTTAGTGAATAAATCGTGAGATTTTCACATGACTTAGTATGCGATGACTTTAATCTCGTCCATCGTTTGCAATTCATGTGCATAGAAGAACTTGGGGTTGATATGCTTTGTGAGATGACTCTTCACATAGCCCGTTTGCACTTGTGCAACGCATAGCGGCATTATCTTCATAGATAATTATGGGGTTTGCACAATGTTCATCCCACATGATCTGCTGGATGTGGTGAACCATTCGGCGGAGCCAAGCGCACTCTCGTGCGGCTTCATACAGTACTATAATTTCTGAGTGGTTCGTCGAAGTAGCTACCAGGCTTTGCTTAGACGATTTCTGTAGGATCGTTGATAGCAATCAGAGGGGGGTGAATGATTGCAGCGCACAGTGGAAACTTTTTTTTAGATTTTCTACCCTTTAATATGCAAAAAACAGAAATAACAAAAAATATATTTTGTACTGATTTTACTGTAGCAATTACTGTAGCAAACATTGTAGCAAAATACTGTAGCGTTACTGTAGCAAAAGTGCTGTAGCACTAGAACTTCCGATCGATCAGCCAAGGTGCATGTTTTTTTCTTAATTTTTAATCAATTTTTTAATTAAAAATAATTCATGTATGTAAGCAACAAAATTACCTAGATGTAGATCAATGCATGGAGAATTTATAGGAATCAAAAAACCAAGAAAAAGGATAATAGATGCGAAATAAAAAACTCACAAACTTTTATTGAAAAACACAGGCACTGTTCACCATAAGGATTCTTCGATCACGGACGATCTGCTCAAAACGCCTGTTTCTCCTCAATTTTCCTCGTCTCGGCGAAAGGCGCTCGGTCACCACGCCGCCCAAAAAGAACGCGTCTTCTTTTTCTCCTCGGAATTTTTTCTCCACGCTGCTCCTCAGTCTTTTTCCTCCTTGCACCCCGTTCTTTTTATACAGCCAACTATGAACCCTATTCCAACTCCAACTAGACCTTGAAATCCTAATCCAACTCCAACTAGACCTTAGAATCCTAATCCAACTCCAATTAGGCCTTAAAATCCTAGTCCAACTCCAACTGGGCCTGGACCTTTTTATCTCAATTAGACTTTTAGCCCATTAATTTTCAAGGGACCCGAAACCCTTCCTAACACGGGTTTTTCACACTCATGACTTTTTAACGCGTCACGTGTCGAAGCCTCTAGGACCGCACCTCCCGTAGCTTCTCCACGTATCATCCACCTTTGATCTCCATGCGTCCCAAGCATGAGCCCAATCATCTCGTGACCTCTTTGACCGTCTGAACCTCGGATCTCCCCATCCTAGTTCCGGTCCACCTCGTCACCGACCATGATCGCCTCCATGCTCAACCTGCACATGCAAAGACCAAAGAATATTTTTCCGGCACAAGTTCGTCCCAACTTGACCAACATCAGTTCACGCACGCACCACACACCTCGTATAACATCGCTAAACAAAATCACCAAATATTCATCATAACAAATTAACCATTGTCAATTATTCATCACCCGAAATATTATAAACCTGGCCACATGGTCTAACAATCTCCCCCTTGATGAATACATTGACAACACCACAAAATTATATGATGAATTAGCTTCAAATAGATATAAGTGAAGAACTGAAGCCGAAAAAGCATTTATATGATGAATTAGCTTCAAATAGATATAAGTGAAGAACTGAAGCCGAAAAAGCATTTTAAGCCACAAGCCAAATCTCTCAAAAAAAATTCTCCCCCTCAACACAAGAGAGACAATCTCATAAAGCACATCAAATCTCTCCCCCTTTGGCAATGTAATCATCAAGAAAATTTAAAAGAATAATTCTAAGAAAGAGCAATGATAAGAAAAATCTAGAAGCTTTGTAGATTATCCAAGTCACATTGCATTGGTTTAATATCACAACCAAGTCATATTTTTGAGTAGAGCTATCTAGATCATATAAAACCATATATTATATAGCAAAGTCAAAACAAGTCTGTTAATATGATTAAGCGATTTTATATCCATGACAGGCATCGCAACAATGACCAGACTAATTATAAATAGCACAATGAAATATCACAATGAAAAGTCAAAGCCTAAAAGTGAAGCAAACATTAACTCTTAGATGGACTAGCGGTCTCATGTAACAACTTATTGCTCCACACTCAATTCTTAGGCATGTGGCATGCTTGTAGCATACTTCTTTTCATAATGACATATTTTTCTTCTTCTTTTTTCTTTTTCTTTTTCTTTTTTTTTAATGGTGGCATGCTTGAAGCATACTTCTTTTCATTTTGCGCACTTTTGTGCCCTTTTTTTTCACCATGGCATGCTTGAAGCATACATCTTTTCAATTTTTTTATATACTTTTTTTAATAACATGTCAAATTGAGTGATCATAAAAATTGGAACATGAAACATGCGAGCCTCATAGCCAAGAGTTAAAATAAGACTCACAATCAAGCTAATCCTTTTCGATGGACATCGCAAAGTAATAAATATAATTAATCTAGTCAAAGTATTTCGCCATGTCATACTTTTAATTCAAATGTAGCAATTTAATTATAACAAGTCGTGATCAAAGCTACATAACATATGGATAAATATGATAAAGAGAGCTCTACTACTCAATTGGTTTCAATGACTTGGATTTGATGAGTTTTTTTTAACAAGGATAATAAACAAAGCTTCCAAAAATTTAAATGACAAGCTCCCCCTTAGAATAATCCCATCGGATGCAACACACCCAACTCACTTCGTAAACGAACAAACCGAGAAGAATCCAAAGGTTTTGTGAAAATGTCTGCCAATTGATGTTCAGTATCTATATGATGAAGCACAATATTTCCTTTATCCACATGATCTCTAAGGAAGTGAAATCTTATATCAATATGCTTAGTTCTTGAATGTTGCACTGGGTTCTTAGCAATACAAATAGCACTAGTATTATCACAGAAAAGTGGAACATTATCCAAAATTATCCCATAATCTTTAAGTGTGGCTACTATCCAAAGAATTTGTGAACAACAACTAGCAGCAGCTACATATTCAGATTCAGCAGTGGATTGAGCAACAGAAGATTGTTTTCTAGATGACCATGAAATAAGTGAATTACCCAAAAAGTGACATGAACCAGATGTACTTTTTCTATCAATTCTACAACCTCCAAAATCAGCATCAGAAAAAGATCTTAAACTAATACATGAAGAAGCAGAAAGCCATATGCCAAAATTTTGAGTGCCATGTAGATACCGAAAATCCGTTTGACGACTTGTAGATGTGAAACACGTGGGAAGCTTGAAAGCGAGCACATAAACACACGAGAAAATTGTATGTCCGGCCTCGAAGCGATAAGATATAAAAGTGAGCCAATTATGCTCCTATACTCCTTTTGATCAACAACTTCACCATCTTCATCGGGATCAAGTGTCGAGCGGCTCCATAGGTGACACAATAGGCTTGCAATTTTCCATCCCAAAACGACGTAAAAGATCCTTTGTATACTTACTTTGATGCACAAAAGTTCCTCATTTGTTTGTTTTATTTGCAGTCCCAAAAGTAAGTCAACTCTCCCATCATACTCATCTCAAATTCTTTACTCATCGTTGCTGAAAACTCAGTCACCAAAGCATGAGATGCACTCCCAAAGATGATATCATCAACATAAATCTGAGCGAATAATTGATCATTGCCTTGCTTAAGTACAAAGAGAGTCTTATCAACCTTTCCCATGGAAAAACCCTTTTCTAATAAAAAGCTTTTCAATCTATCATACCATGCTCTAGGAGCTTGCTTTAATCCATACAAAGCTTTTGACAATTTGAAAACATGATTAGGAAACTGTGGATTTTCAAAACCAGGTGGTTGCTTAACATAAACCTCCTCATTTATATAGCCATTAAGAAAAGCACTTTTTACATCCATTTGATATAATTTAAAACCTTTAGATGAAGCAAAGGCTAACAAAATTCTAATGGCTTCAAATCTAGCAACAGGAGCAAAAGTTTCATCAAAATCTAAACCTTCTATTTGTGAAAAACCTTGAGCAACCAACCTAGCTTTATTTCTAACAACAACACCATCCTCACTTTGTTTGTTTTTAAACACCCATTTAGTTCCAATTATAGAGAGATTAGAAGGAGGAGAAACAAGTTTCCAAACTTTATTACGTTCAAAATTCTCTAATTCTTCATGCATGGCATTGATCCAAGATTCGTCAGTTAATGCATGAGATACATCTTTGGGCTCAAAAGAAGCAACAAAAGCAGAATGAGCATGGGAGTCAGAATCGATAAACCTGGACCTTGTTACTCTTTCATTTAAATCTCCAATCATTTGTTCAGGTGGATGTCTCCTTTGAATGTGACGGGGAGCAGAAATTTCTGAAGTACCTTCTTGTTCGTTTTCAATATGTGTAGATGAAGTAGTAGCTTGAGGATGCCCAATCTGTAGCATGATAGTGGAAGGTGTAGAAGAAATTACAGGTGGAGAAATAATAGGAACCATAACCCCATCTTCATCATCCTCATCGTCATCAACAAATATGCTCTCCCCTGAACATATGCATTTGTACTGCATCACTTAGGCTAGTGCTGGACTAGCCTCATCAAAAGTAACTTCACGAGTTTCTATTATTTTGTTAGTCTCCAAAACAAGCACACGAAAGCCACGTGAATGAGCAGGGTATCCAAGAAAAATACCATCGTTGATCTAGCTTCAAATTTATCTAAGCTTCCAGATTTTAACACAAAGCATTTGCACCCAAAACTCGAAATGAGATACACTAGGCCTATGTCCAAACCGAAGCTCATATGAAGTTTTACCAAGTTTAGATCTCAAGAACACACGGTTTGAAATATAGCATGCAAGAGATATAGCTTCACCCAAAATTTCCTTGAGTTTTATATTCATCTAGCATTGTTCTAGCCATCTCAACTAAAGTTCTATTTTTCCTTTCAACTACACCGTTTTGTTGTGGAACAGATGGTGATGAAAATTGATGATCAATTCCCTTTTCAGCACAAAAAAGATCAAAAGAAGAATTTTTAAATTCAGTTCCATTATCACTTCTAATAGCTCTAAGAGATCCTGGAAGATCGATAGATAATCTAAGAACAAGATTTCTAAAATGACTAAAAGCCTCATCTTTAGATGCCATAAAGTAAACCCAAGAATATCTAGAGAAATCATCAACAATCACTAGTACATACCACTTACCACCAACCGACTGAACTCTTGATGGTCCAACTGTGTCAAGATGTAGGAGCTGTCCCGGTGCATTTGTCATGACCATAGTAAGCGGAGGATGTGAACCTGCACACATCTTACCATGTCTACAAGAAGAACATACTAGATCGCTTTCATTCTTAAGTTTAGGCAAACCACGTATAAGATCCATACCACTAACACGAGAGAGATGATCAAAACCAACATGTCCAAGTCTACGATGCCAAAAGAATAAATCTTTAGAATAATTGGCAACTAGACACCTAAACTTAGCATCATGTGCAGCATCAAAATCAGCTTTAAAAACTCTTCCAAATCTTGAAATTTTAAAAACGAGATCACCTGAAGCATCTAACACTTTACATTCACCTTTCTTAAAACATACTTCAAGATCTTCATCAATCATTTGTGAGACAGAAAGCAAGTTGAATTTCAAGTTCTCAACAAGTGCCACATCTTTAAACATAAACTTTTCATTTACCTTCACTTTACCTTTTGCCAAAACAGATGAAGAAGTAGCATCTCCAAAAGTAACACTTTCAGCTCGAGATGTATGTGAAAGGGAGGAGAACCAACTTTATCACGGACATGTGGCGTGAGCAATGAGAGTCCACTAACCATATGTTCTCCTTCCTCGCGCGAGAAGCCTATACAAAGACAGAAGATGTCGAGGCCTCAGTACTGGGGTTAGAAATAAAACATTTAGGAATCCAGTACTGAGACACACGACGAGTAGGTGCAACACGAGTATTCTTATGTAAAAATTCAGATTTAACATTACTCATGTTTCTAGTCACAAAAGACCGTGCTTTCCTCAACCTAGACCAAGCCTTGGCCTTTTCTTTCATTTGTTGTCTAGCTAGTCTAAAGCAAAATTGCACAAGATGTCCATCTTTACCACAATGACTGCAAATGTACTTAACTTTATGTTTAACTTGAGGAGTAGAAGCAACATTTGCATTCACTTGATTAGTAGATGACATGATACCAGCAGATTTAAACATAGTTTGTTTTGGTTCAAGTTTCACTTCAATTTTTCCAGGTTCAAGAGGCTTAATAACCTTAGGAGGATTATTCTTGGCATGCTCAACAAAATTAAATCCTAGACCACGATTTTTCACACTTGTTTTTGACTTGTCTAGAATCATATTCAAATTTTTCTTGCCAAAAGAAAATCTCTCTAAAGTGTCTTTCAAGTACTCATTCTCTTTAACTAGAGTGGGACAAGTTGTACATTTAACAGATTCATTCACAAGATTTTTAGAAGCACTAGACTGAGCCAATCTTTCTTTTTCAGCAAAATCATTAAGTTGTCTAGTTAAAGCTTCTATTTCAGTGTTTAGCTTAGCACAGTTAGAGCAAGAAGATTTCTCATGATAAAGCATTTGTTGAATTGTTTCTTGAGATGAACTAAGTCTAACTTCTAGCAATTCACATTTAGAGCAAGCTTTAGATTGAACATTTGAAATACTTGATTCTAAACATGAAGAAGAACTAAACTTGAGCTTTCCAATTTCATCATTAGCACATTTTAATTTTTCATCACAAGAGTCATGTGCTAATCTTAATTCATCAAATTTAGCAGTTACATCTCTAAGTTGATCCATATTTAATGCATTAAGTGACCTAGCATTCTCTAACTCAGAATATAAAATTTGACAAGACTCACAAGATTCATCATCAGGAATTAAAACTCTAAGTCTTGCAATTTCAGAATTTAGAGATTCAATCAAGGTATCATATTTCTTAATCTTTTTATCTTTCTTTTCTAGCAAAGTACCAAGTTTAGCAACAGCTTTAGCTAAATCATCATAAGAAGGTTCTACCTCATTGTAGTTGTCGCTGTCAAGATCATCATTGTCGGTGGAGCTTTTGCTACTTGCCATTAGACACAACCCAATTAAATCTTTCTTGCCTTTGGGAGTATCATCCTCGCTATCCGTGTCCACATCACTCAAATTAATTTGCTCAAGAGCCGAAAGAACACGATGCACCACCTTGCGATTAATATAGCCCTTCTTTTTATTCTTCTTTTTTTCTTTCTCCATCTCTTCTTCCTTCTCATTCTCTTCTTTTGCAAATCTTGCTAGAAACTTTGGACATTTGGGACGAATATGATTGAGATCACCACACTCATAGCACCTTTGAGGACCAAAATTTCCTCTCTTTCTTGATCTCACATTCTGCAAAGCTCTTGTGAAGCGTGTAGAAAGAAGTGCCAAATCATCTTACGGAAGTTGCTCTAGTTGTTCATCGGTTAGTGAAGACAAAGAAGACAAGGCATAGCTAGTAGAAGAATTATTACCATTAGACTTGCTAGATTGTGAAGCTAAAGCAATTGATTTATTACCATTATTTTTTCTAGCAAAAACATCTAATTCATGAGTTTTCAATTTAGAATAAAGTACATCTAATGTAAGTGTACTCATGACAGTAGATTCTCTAATGGACGTAACCTTCATCTCCCATGTAGACATATCTAATGCTCCAAGTAATTGACGTGCATTTTCAGCATCAGTATAAGTAACATTAACTGCACGTAGATTACTAAGAATTTTGTTAAAGCGGGCAAAGAGATCATCTATTGATTCACCAGGTTTCATCTCAAAACGCATGTAATCTTTTTTGTACATATCTTGACGTACCTCTTTAATAGTAGATGAACCCTCATGATAATCACAGAGTGCTTTCCATACCTCATATGCGGATTTAAGATGCACAACACGATCAAAGTCACTCCTTCCTAGTCCTTGAATTATCAGATTCCTTGCCTTGCTATTTGACTCCACTTCTGCTATATTCGCTGCTGACACAGCATCATTCTCCGGCACTTGATAAGGCTTGTATACCTTCTCCCATATTGCAAAGGCTTGAGCTTGAATGTATGCCTCCATTTTCGCTTTCCAATACTGAAAATCAACACCATCGAAAACACAAGGTTTTGTGGAATACCTATCCGTCGACATGTTTTCTAATCACCGGTTAAGATCAATTAGAAAAATTAACCTGCTCTGATACACTTGTAGGATCGTTGATAGCAATCAGAGGGGGGTGAATGATTGCAGCGCACAGCGGAAACTTTTTTTTAGATTTTCTACCCTTTAATATGCAAAAAACAGAAATATATTTTTTACTGATTTTACTGTAGCAATTACTGTAGCAAAACACTGTAGCGCAATGTAGCAAAATCTTTGTCTGCTTCTTGTAGCAAAAGTCTTTGTAGCACTAGAACTTCCGATCGATCAGCCAAGGTGCATGTTTTTTTCTTAATTTTTAATCAATTTTTTAATTAAAAATAATTCATGTATGTAAGCAACAAAATTACCTAGATGTAGATCAATGCATGGAGAATTTATAGGAATCAAAAAACCAAGAAAAAGGATAATAGATGCGAAATAAAAAACTCACAAACTTTTATTGAAAAACACAGGCACTGTTCACCATAAGGATTCTTCGATCACGGACGATCTGCTCAAAACGCCTGTTCACCATAAGGATTCTTCTTTTATGTCTTCAGCTGTCTCGATGATATTCAGATAATCTTCATACACAGAGATTATACAGAATCCATTCTGGGATCACCGTATAAATTCACAAGGGCAGTCTTCATTGTTCGTGTAGCCTTTCTTGCAGAGAAAGTCGCTCAAGCGATTATACCACATTCTTCCAGATTGTTTCAGTCCATACAGTGACTTTCTAAGTTTCACACTGTACAGATTTCTATTTGCTCTGTCTTGGTTCGGGAGAGGGATTCCTTCAGGGATTCTCATATAAATCTCCGAATCCAAGTTACCGTAAAGGTATGCAATCACAACATCCATCAATTTCATTTCTAAGTTCAAGTTTACTGCCATTGAGATCAAGTATCTAAAGGTAATTCCACTCATGACTAGGGAGTAGGTTTCTTCATAATCAACTCCGGGCGTTGAGTGAAACCTTGGGCTACCGACCTTGCTTTGTATCTCACTACTCATTTCTTTCATTTCTCTTTCGAACAAATACCCACTTGTGCCCAACAGGTGTATGTGGGGAGGTGTGCGACATCGAACCCAAACACCTCTCTTTTATTCAGAGATAGCAATTCGGTTGCTATTGCCTTCTTCCAATCTTCCCAATCTGATCTTTTCTTACATTCGTGAGCGATGCAGGCTCGGGATCAAGATCGATGATGGTGGCAATTTTCTTTGCAGTAGATATCGATATTAGCCGTTGTCCTATTCAGGACTCTCCCGTGTGCACATAATTTATAGCTATTTCTTCATGAGTTGCTTCTTCTGGAGCGATTGGTTCTGCTAGAGCTTTACCTTGCGCATCGCTTCTTTCAATTGCGGTGGCAAGTCCCTTTAGTTTTTCAGCTCCGATGTGCGCGCACACATCCATGCCGATGGGGATGTTCAGATCCGGTATGCCCTTTTTCTGAAGGTGTCATACTTGTGCCAGGTCTCAACTGGCTCCCCTTCTCATTCTGGGGGACTTCAATGATCGGCTGTGATAAATCCCTCTTATCCTTTTTCACCAGGTGTCCCCTGTTACTAAGGATTCGAGGAACCGGAGTTCTCGTCCTCATTTTTTTTTGAGGCCTCTGGACGAGATTAGGGATACCTTCTGCTTTCTTTGGTATTTCAACCCTCTCCGGTGCATGCAGGCACATGCGACTTAGTCACGCTCTTCAAATCACTAAAGTGATCAGGCAGCTGATTTGCTAATGCTTGCAAATCTATTTTGTCTTCTGGACTTCTATTGTCTTCTAGACTTCTCTTGTCTTCTGGACTTCTGTAGTGCGCGGGTCATCTGCATGGATTCCCCAGGTTTGCCACGTAATTTCCCGACATTCATCATCAAGGGGTTGATTTCCTCCCCCTAATGTTGGGAAATTTTCTGTGGTGACACTTGCACTAGTTGCATAGGTGAGTGGATGTTATAGGCCGAAGGTCTAAGGTTGATGAGATTCGCTGCATGAAGGACTGCGTGTCCCCAACATGTAGTTGGCAAATTACTTGAAGGAAGTTTCAAGTGAAGGAAGTTTTTCTAATATTCTTTTGCCATTCTCTTCGCGCTTCATGATGAGCAGGTATTCATTACCGTACTCTTCTTCAGTCTCAACGTGGAAACCATTTGCGCGGATATTTTTAAAACTTAGGAGAGTTCTAGTCGATTCTGGGTACAATAAGTCTTCTTCAATGACTAAAGTTGTGCCCATTGTGGCTCTTCCTGAACCAATTATACATGCATCGCTTCTGGCGATTGTCGTAAGGCTGCTAGTGCTCTTACGAATCGACTAAAAATACTCAATCTCTCTTAAGATGATATGCGTTGTGCATTGCTAGCTAAGCACACTTCCTTCAGAGGGCGCTACGTGTTCTAATATAGGGTATTTATTAACATGTATGAGAAGGCAATCAACACATAAATAAAATACTCCAATATCAGAACATATCATGCCATCATAAACTGAATAAATGAATGAATTCTTCAAATATCATCCAACCATCACGAGAAAATAACAATTCTTAAGTACCATCCATGCAAATTCTAACATATTCTTCCACACAAAATAAATGACAATTAAAGTCGAAATGCATTCAGTGCACTAGACTTCGTCTGCTATTTTTTTTTCGAGTTTACATTCTCTTCAAGAGAAATTATGGCATTGGCTGCTTCTAGGTTGAGAGGGGGTGCTGCTGCCTGGATGGTCTAAACCTCCATTAACGCGGGCAGCTGCTCGGAACTCTCCCGCTCAACCGATGCAAAGTGGGCTTCATGCTGCCCTTTGCCATCCCGTTTTGGCTTGTTAGCCTTGTTCTCTCGTGGAGCATCTGATTCGCCTTTCTGGGCTGCGGTCTTACCCTTCCTTCCCTTTTCTCTATCAAGGGCTTTCGCACCTTGTTGCTCCCGGCGTTGGCTTCACGGCCAGTGGAGCTCCTAGATGGCTGAGTGACGTGGTTCTTGCAGAGAACTTCGTCCTAAGCCTCCGCAACCTACATCATATCAATCAATTTGGCATATTCCTTATAGCCGTCATGACGATAATTATATGCGGATTGCACTGCATTGGAGTGGAAGGTGGGTAGGGTTCTTTCGATCTTCTACTTGTCTATGATCTACTTGCCACAGAGTTGAAGATTAGTACAAATCCTGTGCAAGGCAGAATTGTACTCCCCGACCGTCTTAAAGTCGACAAACCTCAGTCTGATCCACTCTTACTCTTCTTGAGGAAGAATGATGTATTTTAGTCTCTCAAACCGCTTCTTGAGTGCGGTCTAGAGTGATAGCGCGCTCTTTTCTGCCATATACTCATTCTGGAGAGTGAGGCAGAGGTGGTGCCTGAGAAAATGAAGTGCCTGATCATTCTCCTCAGGTGTGGGTTGAGTGTCATTCAGTCCACTAATCCCAATAGCAGCGCGGAGCTTCATGGCTCCAAGCACAATATCGACATCGGATGCCTATGTCAGATAGTTTTGGCCAAGCTGGGCCAGCTCCTCGAACTCCTAGTTCGTGATGCTAGTCATATAAATGTGTATAAGTCTACTGCTGGTAGACTTGCATGGAATAATTCACTGCGAGTAAATAAATGGTACAAAAGTTCTCATAACGTTCAGATTTTTCTATGCATTTTCTATAATTTTACTGCTAATTTCAGTGATTAAAGCAATTTAAACAATTACAATTAACCAAAAACAGTAAATAAATATAGAAAATACAGAGAATAATAATGGCATAAATTAATAAGCTTCAAATGCTAAAATATGATATTTCAAAGAAATTCGCAATTCTGGGGTTTCTCGCAAATTTTCAATTCAGAGAAAATTTCGCGCAATTTTCTGATTTACAGAGGGGTTTTCTGCAAAATTCTGGACCCACTCGTAAATTTGAGGGCTTATTCGCAATTTTCGGAACTGCGAGGCCTTTTCTGCAAAAATCAGGACTCATATGCAAATTTTAAGGGCTTTTCTGTAATATCCCGAGGGATGAAGGACTTTTCCACAAAATCCTGCACCGGCCCACTTGCCCCCCCTTTTTTTCCATTTCCACCCGGCCTTTCTCCGGCCCATCAGCCCGGCGGGCCATGTTGAGGAACCAAGACATGGGGTAGGGTTTCCCCTACCCCTTTTGCCTTTGGCGGCGGCGACTCAGGGTGCTCCCGTGCGGGTCAGGAGGCGGAGGGCCAGGGCGCGGTGGCTGGCCGGGAGGCGGCGGGTCGGAGCGCAGCGGCCGGGCCGGAGGAGACCGGCGCGTCAGGCGGCGGCGCGAAGCCGGCCGGCGCATCTTGGCGCGAGAGAAACCGGCGCCGGCGGCGCGCGCGGCGCGGCGGCGCGCGGCGGCGACCAGGCCGAGGCGGCAGAAACCGTCTGCGCGCGGGGCGAGGAGGCGCGCGCGCGCGCTGGACTGGCCGCGATGAGCTCGTCGCGGCGCGCGCGAGGCGGCCTAGCCGGCGGCTTCACCGAGGCGGCGTCGTTGGGCGACTCGGGCGCGCCGCGATGCAAGGCGGCGCGCACGGAAGTCCATCGGGCCGGCGGTCGGTCCCGGAGAGCTGCTGGCGGTCATGGCGGCGCGTTGGCCGCGGGCCGTGCGAGCGAGGCGGTCAGCCGGCGTGGGCGGTCGGTGGGGTGGCACCGGCGTCGGAGACCGAGGAGGCGCGCACCGGTGTTCGGTCCGAAGCGGCTGCGGGCGTCTTGATGGCCGAGGCGGTGGCGGCGCAAACGACCACGCCGGGGCGGTCTTTGGGCCGTCGCGGTTTCGTCCGCTTGGGTGCGGCGGCACACACATGCAAGCACAGCAACGGGCGGCGGCCGGGGAAAAACCGACGCGGTGGGGAGGAGCCAGGCGGATGCGGTGCCGCTCCCTCGGGCATCGCGCGTGCGGGCGCGTGTGCGCGTTCTGGCGCGACGAGACCAACGGCGCTCGGCGGCGACTTCACGCCGGTCTTGGGGTGGTGGCTGTGCGGCCATGGTCAGCTTCAGGCCGACGTCCTTTTTTTCATTGCAATTATGCCATGCAGATGCCAATGCAAAACCGAAATAGATAACATGCAAAATTTCTTCGTGTATTGATCATGCAGGATCAAACGCAATTATGTAAAAATTTCTGATTTCATTTTTCAATCTAGGATGCAATCAACATCTACCCTTTTTTCTCAATTTACCGATCGGCATTGTGCCGGCGACTTCAAGTCTGCTCGCGGTAGATTACGGCGGATTTGCATCGTTCTACAGTGCAATCAACATCTACCCCGTTTCACAATCTACCGATCGACATTGTGCCGGCGACTTCAAGTCTGCTCGCGGTAGATTAGGGCGGATTTGCATTGTAGAATTTCAATCTAGAACGCGAAAAGAAAATACAGATTCAAAAGCGATCTAGAAAATTCAATCTGTGCTTCGATGATTACCTCGTTCACCGGAGCGAAGTCGTGCTGATAACGTGTTGAGGAACCGACGCTGGAGACCAGTCCGAGCGATTCCTCTGCTTAGAACAAGAACGAATCAATCACAGAATCACAGAATAATAGATTGAACACAGAGAGGTAGAGAGAACTCCTAGTCTTTCTTTATTGCTTTAGATTGCATCAGGGGTACATAATAAGGGGGGTCTAGGTCCCTATTTATAGTCTACAGTGGGGTACCCAATTAGATCAGGACTCTGGATAGAGTCCAGGTTTCCTAACACTGCAGTGCCATTGTACATCGCGACAATGTTCTTAGCATCGTTAGGAAAAACGTGGGCCGCGCGCGTCCATTAAATTAGTGGACGTTCATATTAAAGGTTTTAATAGTGACTTTTAACTTTTGACTAAAAATAAATAAATAATAGTTTCTAGAAAGAGAAAATAAACGGTATAAAGGGATATACATATACGTGATAAGAGTAAGAGAAGTTGGGTGAGTAATGCACCCGTGATCTTTATCTTATTTTTGAAATGAGACGGTAATAAAAAGAGTGAAAAACTGTTTAAAAATTAACTATTTAAAAAAACCAGATATTCACATTAACTTTTAACTTTTTTTAACTAGAAGCTAATACAAACAAACCCGCGAAAATTTTCGGCTTTCTGCTCATCTTTCTCGTTCTGTCCGTGGTGATCACTAGTGATGAACAGTGGCCAACGAACGCCGAGGACCAACGGTGCTGCAGTGCCATGGTAGCTAGCATCGACGGCAGTTAACGAGCTATCGTTAGGGAAAATATATTTTTCATTTGCACTGTTTTCTTGCAAATTTTGTAAATCCATATGAAGTGTCTTATGAAAGTCCAGTGTTTCAAACAAACATATCCTTTCTTATGAGTGATGAGGTGCAGTAGTAGCAAATATCATATTTATATAGCTGGCACATACAAATATACCTCCTAACCAGGGGCGAAGCCACGTTGTGCTTGCCGAGTGCACCGGCACCAGGGAAAAAAGCACCACCCGGCTTGCAGCTTAGCCCATATACGCATAACGCATGGAATATATGGCCCAATAGGTTTATGTGTGCACTCGGGTCCTTCGTGCTCTAGCTTCGCCCCTGCTCCTAACATTGCACAGCACCACACCATCGAGGTTTTTTGGGCTGTATCGGCGATTTTTTGCACTGTTTTTACAATAATAGCCTTTCTCGCACAGAAATTACAACAATAGCACCTCCACCGTACAACCACCATGCAAAATTGATCAGACGTGACATGTACCCCCGCTGCACGGTGGCCGTATGGATGGCACTATAGAACCACACGGTGACCGTCCGGATGGTACTGTAGTATACTGTAGCAAATTTTTTAGAAAAATTCATTTAAGTATATTTTTTGTAAAAGTTTTTAAATATAGCAAATGAACTCCAAAAAATATAAACTCTTTTGTGAAGCCCCCCGACATAGTGTACTTGCTTGTGTAATTTTTTCATAATTTTATCCATTCTAATTTTTCTAAAATTTATTTAAGTATATTATTTGTAGGAATTTTTAATATAGAAAATGAGGTCCAACATTATGAAAGGCTGGCTAAGGAATCTGTGCTTAGCTTGAATATGAAAGGTGCCCTTACTAACCGCTCGACCAAAGGTACTCTAAGGGCCGCTTCAACCAGCTTAAAAGTTTTGGCTTCTAGCTTTGGCTATTGACTTTTGGTTATAAATGCATTGTAATAGCTGTTAATTTTTTGGAGTCAAAAATAATAAAAATTGAAAATAAAACTGTTATATCGTCACGGACAATGCAAAGAAATAAAAAGAAAAAAGCCAAAAAAGAAAAAAAATTAAAATTAAAAGGCTGACATGTTATTAAATAGTTTTTGACCAAAAGCCGAAGCAGATTGAAGCATTGCCTAAGATGTTTGTTGTGGTTACAGACCAAACACAGAGAGAGAGTATGGTAGTGGAGAGTTAGGTGAGTAATGGCTTAGGGTTCTCCCCATAGCTGGTATTGTATTCATATACCCTCTTGGGGGTGCTTTTACAATAGTACCCTTACATTTGAGTATCCCCCTCAGGGGCACTTATGTCATTATACATGTCCCCCTTTTGGGTCTTACAGCCTTCTAACAGGCCTACTGGGCTTAGGTGGGGGCCACCCCTACAACAATGTTCTTCCATTGTACCAAGTAGTAAGTACAGCCTTCCAGGCAAATGCCTTATCATTTATCAATGTGACTTGTAATCTTTTTGCCTGGAGTTTTTTTATTTAGCCTTTTTTAATTTATTATCCCTTACCCAACTTATTAATAACTTCTTTAGCCACGCCAACATCTATGGTATGGAGAAACAACACTATCAGACAAGTCATCTTAGCGTGTCATAGTATGGCGGTGTTATTGTGGTCACTTTCTAGCTAAATGCTAGACTTACCCCATAATATGATAGTGTTGTTTGTCACGCCACAGATGATGGTATGACCAAAAGGATTAGATTTAGAAATAAGTTAGATGAGGTTATTAATAAAAATAAATTTAAAAAGGTTAAATAGTAAAATTGTTCTTTTGCTTGCTACATTGCCTCCAGTGCTTACCCAATACGTTGCTTATTTTTCGAACTTAAAGTTATACATCTTGAGATAATTAAGATCGAACACGCATTATTATTTGTGCATAAGCCTACCCGTACATTGTATAAATTCTCCTACTGCAATCGGTCCTCTATCTGTTGCGCCACATCATGAATGTCCTCCTCATTGATGTAGCTGAACCCTGAAAAACTGAAGTAACTCAAGATAACATCTGGCCAAACAACCCATCAAGAAAACCTCTCATGTATATTTCACTATACACATGGCGCATCAAACAATAGTATTCCATGTACTGATTCTAAAGGGGGCAAAAGATAAACTCCTCCATCTGATCAACTAGCAAAGGAGAAATTTAGCCAAGCCAGCATAGATTAATTTATATCCTCTGCCGTTCCATTACAATGGCATCGTGCCATTAGTTACTGATCATCTCGACTATTGTATCAAAACACAGCATTTTCGATACTGCGACAAACACCGTAGCGCACACACTGCGCTAATCTCGTGTGTTGTTTTTTTTGTAAATGGCTATAAATTGACGAATAGCACTGGTATGTTATATTGCTATTACCATGCAAATAGATCAACCAAATGAAACATGCATACTGTTCCTTTGCATAAATGTCTGACTGCATCTATACTTTGCACTTTGCAGTCAAGAAAAATACGCTAAACCATCTGATGGTCTCCTGTCTCCAGTTTCCACTGCCTTTATTGCACAGCTACTTTCAAGCCATTTTACACTGCCTTAGGTAGTGCTCATTCTATTTAAGGTTTTAGTTTTTGGTTTTTTATATTGTTTGGCACTATTTGAGATTTTTTCACTGTAGCTATCGTAAATTTTTTCGGTGTAATTAAATTAAAAAATTAAAAATTAAAAATAGATTCTCTTATTACAGACAATACAAAATAATATGGAAAAAGGCAAAAAAAAAAGCTCAAAAAAGTTGAAAACTAAAAAACAATAAAATTAAGAAGTTAGAGGCTAAAAACTGAAGAAATGCTAATGAGAACTTGAGCGTTTCTTTTGGGTTGAGAGCACTTATATTTTAGGACATTAGATCTCTATCTAACGGATTCCCATATCTCTCCTAAAAAAACGAATATGAGGTGTTGGATCTCCATCTAACGAATCTTTCCATATCCTATCTCCTCTAAACAAAATATGAATGCTTCGAATCTAGAACGTTGGATGAAGATCCAATATCTAAAAAAAAAATCTAAATACTCATAATCATAAAAAAAACAGAGTGTTCCTTAGACACCTCCTAAAAACTGAAGACTAATGGAGCAGGGCAGAACCAAGCCACCAACCGCGCCATGCATCAAGCGCGCTTGCTTCCATATATATCCAAGCCCGCAGAGACCACACGCCACAACGCAGCTGAACACAACACGCAGCACACGTACACGCTCGGAAGGAAGCACGCGCAGCGCAATCCACCATAAGACACGACGCGCAATGGCGAGGGTGCAGGCGTTGACGTCCGAGGTGGTCGTCCCGGCTGAGGAAACGCCGGCGGGCGCCGTCTGGCTGTCCAACCTGGACCTGGCCGCGCGCCGCGGGTACACGCCCACGGTCTACTTCTACCGGCCGAACGGCGAGCCGGGTTTCTTCGCGGCCGACGCCGTGAAGGACAGCCTCGCCCGCGCGTTGGCTGTGTTCTACCCGCTTGCCGGCCGGCTTGGGCTGGACAGCACCGGGCGCGTCCAGATCGACTGCACCGGCGAGGGCGCGATCTTTGTGACCGCGCGCTCCGAATACGTGCTCGACGACCTGATGAATGAGTTCGTGCCGTGCAACGAGATGCGCGACCTGTTTGTGCCCCCGACGCCCGCACCGAACGCGCCATGCGTCCTGCTGTTCGTGCAGGTCACCTGGTCACGTACCTGCGGTGCGGCGGCGTCGTGCTCGGCCTGGCGCTGCACCACTGGGTAGTCGACGCGCGGAGCATTGCCCGCGGCTCCACCGCGGATGCGCCTGTGCCGCCATGCTTTGACCACAAGCTACTTGGTGCGCGTTCCGCGAGCACGGTGCTCTACGATCACCCGGAGTACAAGCCCGAGCCGGTAGACGCGGTCACCGCGTCCACGTACGCAAGCGCCATCATCACGATGACTAAACGACAGGTGAACGCGCTCAAGGCGCTGTGCGCGGGGGCGTCCACGTTCCGCGCCGTGGTCGCGCTGGTGTGGCAGTGCGCGTGCCGAGCGCGGGCGCTGCCGCCGGAGGCGGAGACGCGGCTTTACTCCATGATCGACATGCGCCTGCGCCTGGTCCCGCCGCTCCCTCCGGGGTACTTCGGCAACGCGGTGATCCACACGTCGACGGTGGCCACCGTCGGGGAGGTAGTGTCCAACCCCGTCGGGTACGCGGCGCGGCTGGCGCGTGCGGCGACCAGCCAGGGCGACGACTACGCGCGGTCACTCGTGGACTACCTCGAGGGGGTCGACATTATGAACCTTCCGAGGAGCGGCATCTCGCGGGCGCACCTCCGGGCCATCAGCTGGATGGGCATGTCGCTCTGCGACGCCGACTTCGGGTGGGGAGCCCCGACGTTCATGGGGGCGGCGCTCATGTACTACAGCGGCTTCGTGCACGTGATGAATGTGCCGGGCAAGGACGGCGCCGTTGCCCTCGCGCTGTCGCTGGAGCCGGAGAGCATACCGGAGTTCCGGAAGGTGTTCGCCAAGGAGCTGGCGCGCCTCGAGGTGTAGTAGCGCGTCGATCCATGCACGTGTTTGTAGCTGCTGCGAAGATGTTATGCATGGGTTTAGTAAAAACAATAAGGTGTTATGCATGGATGCATGTTACACCATTGTTGTTTCTCTTTAACTAGCCGATTGGCCTACATAATTGCACGGTTTGGTGTGGTATAGTATAAATTTATACAACTCTAAATTTCAAATTTTATTTGTTGCAATCTAAATTTGAATTTAGAATATTGGATTTCATATTTAATTAACAAATTTTATTTCGAGATCTCTCCTTATCTATGAAAGAGAGCATTGAGAGGTGGGCCATTAAGGAAATTTACACCCTCAACCTTTAAATTAAAACACAGTGATATCTACTTCTTTTTAAATTAATATATCTGTAAACCAACTATTGAATCTAAGCTTTTAGAATTAAGGTCTCCCAAATAAAGGGTTGGATGTTTTTAAATTTTTTTCAAGTCAATATATTTCTAAGACAAGTATTGAATCGAAGTATTTAAAATTAGGGTTCACCAATTTAACACATATATTTAATATGTTCATCTCTCAATTTGAAAGAATGAAAGTGATATGAATATGCAGCATCACTTTTATTGCCAGCAATCAATTTTTCAGGGGATGACATCAATCAATTAGGAAAATCTTGGATGCACTACCAAAGCCGATAGTTCAGAAAATATTTTACAACAGTCCAAAAATTTGCGCGATGAAAATCTCCAAGCCCCATTAGGGCACTCCCAACCTGAAACTAGAGGTAGTTTCCATAACATTAAATACTATGCCACCTAAGCAATTTTGGTGATGTGGCAACTGAGTTAAGAGAGAGAGAGGAGAAACAGTAGACGTCGTTTCTCATATCAGAAACGAAGTCCTCTCGTGTCCCAAGGCTGAAGGAAACGATGTTTATCGCGTTGGGCCGTTCCCTTCGTTTCCTCTGCTCTCTCCCCACCTCCCTCCCGGATCCCCTGCGCGGACTCCCTTCCCCTCCTCTCGCCGCCGCTTTCTCGTCGCCCCGCTCGTTCCCTCCCCCGCGCGCCGCTCGCTCCCGCGCCCCCCCTAGCTAGCCCCGCGCCCCGCCGCCCCGCTCATTTCCTCCCGCGCGTGCGCCCCCCGCTGGCTCCCCACGCGTGCGCCCTGCTCGCCCCCCGCTCGTTTCCTCCCGCACGCGCACCCTGCTTGCTCCCCGCGCAAGATTTCCCGCGCGCCGCACACTCTTGCAATATTTCCCGCACGTGCCGCTCGGTCCCGTACAAGAGTTCCACAAAATCCTCCTACGCCGGCGCCTGCTTCCATCTTTCTACGTGGACGACCAGCTTCAATCCTTTTCCTCGTCGACGCTACAGATCGAATCAGGTTTGCCCCCATAAACTAGCCGCATCTGGTTCTGGTTCCGTTTGATCTGCGCACGGTTAACCCCAATCATCACAGTATGAATGGTTTGTGGAGACCAAAGGCTAGTCAAGGATCTGGTGCTGAAGCCCCCGGTGCTCATGACCCTGCTCGTCAAGCTCCTCTTGCTCGTACCCCTATTTTTCAAGCCACCGGTGGTCCTCAACCTGTTGCTGCAGGCGTCAGTGCTCCACTCGTGCATGGTTTGTCTCCTGGCAGAAGAGATAGGTATGCCCCTTCTTTGCAATCATCAGTAGATTTTTTTAGAAAAAGCAATCATCAGTAGATGTGGTTCCTTATGAGTTTAGATATTTCAGTAGTTGCTTGGGAAATTTATGAGATTAGATATTTCAGTAGTTGCTTGGCAAATTTATGAGATATATAATATTCAGATCTTATTTATGTGTTGCCCATTTTTTTGAGACAAATCACTTAAATTGTCTTTTGGCATCACCAGCTTAAATTCATATTTGAACAATCCAAGTGCTAGCCAATTGCCAGAAAACTCCCATTTTGTTGGTGCTACAATTAGTCAACATACAGTGTCACCAACTGGAAATATTTCAATGCATGCTAGTGTTGTTGGTTTAGTGGAAAAAGAACCAATTGACATCGATGGTGACGGCACTCCCCAACCTGTTAGGTCTGAAGTTCGTTTGAATTGGACACATAAAGAAGATGAAAGATTGGTAAGATAGCTTCATTTTATTTTTGTAACATTGATATCATAATCAGATGTAATATATGATTTGTTATTGTGCTTGCTGCAGGCTAGTGCCTGGTTACTTAATTCTATTGACCCAGTTGATGGAAATGATAAGAAGTCTGATCAGTATTGGGGAGATGTAACTAAGACATACAACGACTCAACAACAAGTAGTAGAACAAGAAACCGTAACCAGTTGAAGATTCGTTGGGACCACATAAAGAAACCTGTTAGTGAGTTTCATGGTTGTTGGACAAGAATGAACAAAATATATCAAAGTGGGATGAGTGACGATCAAATAACTGATCAAGCAATGGAGCTCTATGCTTCTGAACATAGTGATAAGGCTTTTGTATTGCAGCATGTGTGGAAGGTATTACGCCATGAAAGGAAGTGGTCTGCGTATGTCAAAAAACTGCTAAAGGAGAAGGATAGTGCTGCAAATCAAAACCCATCATGTGTTGTGAATATTGAGGATGATGGATCACAACGTCCTATAGGTCATAAGAGAGCAAAAGAAGAAAGAAATGGTAAAAGGAAGGCATCAGATGGTATATCTGCGATAAGTGAGAAACTTGAAAAATTCATTGAAGCAAGACAGATGGCTGCTAAAGACCGTGAGAAGATGGTTGATTTGCAAGAAATTTTGGCAAATAAGAAGTTAGAAGCAGCCAAGCTTGCACACAAAACAGCACGTGAGAAAACAAAGTGCAAAATGCTAGAGATGTATAAAGAACTATTGTTTGCAAATTGCAACTACAAGTCAATTGAGTGAACAAGCCTTAGCTGAAAGAGAGAAGGCACTAGAGAGCATGCGTGTGAGTTTGTTTAGCAAGGATGATTGAGGTATGTCTCTTATATAAATACTATTTTTTCTGAACGCTATTATTGCTGCTATAGTGTGAATATTTATAGTCTGAATATTTATTTAAATACTTATTTCAATAGTCTGAACACATTGGTAAAAATCAATAGTCTGAACTCACTTCAATAGTCTGAACACTCACTTCAATAGTCTGAACACTCACTTCAATAGTCTGAACACTCACTTCAATAGTTTGAACACTCAAATTGTAGTAGTCTAAGCACCAGTACCGGTGTATATATATACATGACGACTAGATTCTTCCCTCTGCTCTCTACATTCTTCCCTTCTCATGATGTCGGACCCAAGTGATCCTGAACCGAATGACAGTGATGAAAGCCTGGATCCGTACAATCTGGATGATTATCTCATGGCTTGATGCCTATTCAAAAGTGCACAGCGGCTATTCGTCATTGGCAAATGGCAGCCCTGCAGATCAACTTGATGAGTATATCAAGATTAGAGAAAGTACTGCTGTAGAGTGCTTGAAAATGTTTGTCAAGGGTGTGATTGAGGTATTTGGTGCTGAGTACTTGCGATGTCCCACAACACAAGACGTAGAACGCTTGATTCAACTCGGCGAACGTCGTGGGTTTCCTGGCATACTAGGGAGTATTGATTGTATGCACTGGCATTGGGAGAGATGTCCCCACGCATGGAAGGGGATGTATACTCGTGGTGACCATGGCGTTCCTACTATCATTCTAGAGGCAGTTGCCTCACATGATCGTTGGATATGGCATACCTTCTTTGGTGTTGCTGGGTCCAACAATGACATTAACGTTCTTAATCAATCTGATTTATTCATCGAGCAGCTAAGAGGAGAAGCTCCTAAGGTGCGATACCATGTCAATGGAAGGAATATAACCAAAGATACTACCTAGCGGATGGTATATACCCGAGTGGGCTGTTTTTGTTAAGTCAATACGCAAACAAAGAATCGATAAACATAAGTTGTTTGCACAACACCAAGAAGGGGCAAGAAAGGGCGTTGAATGTGCATTTGGAATATTGCAATCTCTCTTTTGCATTTTACGTCGACCGCGCGTCTTTATGAACAAGGGATCTACGAATGTGATGCTAGCTCAGTATCATCCTTCACAATATGATAATTGACGATGAGAAGGGTATGGAACAGATTCCTATGGATTTGAACGAGGAAGCAAGCACATCGACAGTACAGGCAGCTACAATCACTCATGGAGCTAACCCAAAGATGGCAGAAGTACTAGAAAGAAATGCTAGACTTCGTGATCGTTCTGCTTATAAGCAACTTCAGTTAGACTTGATTGAACATATTTGGCATAAGTTTGGGAATTCCAATTAGGTACTTAAATAATTTTGTTGAACAAACTAGTATGAATGATTTCATAGTGGTCTGTACCCATTTATATTATATGTAGTCATATACAAGTGTTCATTTGTTTAACTGAAAACTCATTATTTAACTCTTTTCATTGTAGATGATGGCTTCGGAGTTCTCTGTGGCATCTATGGAGGTACTGTGCGTCTAAAGTACAAGCCCAGCGAGAGATGGACTGATATGGCTATTCTACTAATTTTATATTTACTATGCATTCTCATTACCCAGCGAGAGAGAGATTGGATGATGGATACCTATCTAGTTTAATATTTATATATTGTAATGCTTATGAACCTGGCTTATTTTGTTACCAAATATGGTACCTATTACTTATGAACTGGTATTATTGATATATAGTTTGCTATCAACGTGTTTGCATGACATGTATTATTGATATATGATTCTGCCACTAGTATTGATTGATGCTGCCACTACCTTATTTTCCTCTGGTTTTTCATGTGTCGTATATTCTCTGCAGTTTTCTTTACAGAGATATCACTGTTGTTTATCACTCATTTTTTGACAGAATCATCGCAGATATTATCAACCATATCCTTTGGGGTGATGCCATAGATGTTGATAGTACTGATGGACTTTACACCTATTTTATATTTAGGTTAATTCACTCAAACAAGGGTAGCAAGCAGTACTGATCGTTGGCCTGATCTGAACTCTGAATTAAGTAGGTTTCTAAACCTGTGGTGGCCCGTAAAATCTAAGATTGCATGAGATGTATCGTATGTGTGAGTGAGATGGACTGATGTATACGTGTAGACCACTTTGTTGCTACCACAGCTGATCCATCTCTTTTTTGTGGTGTATTTAAGTTGTCCTCTATATAGAAACTGCTATAGAAATCATGGGTTGGGAGGGATAGTTTCTAAGGATCATTAATTGTGCTCTCTCCCTCTTGGAAACTGTCCATGGAAACCATGGGTTGGGAGTGCCCTTACACGAAGAGTTGCATTAGTGGCACAATCACATAAAGTAATTATAAGGGATCTTTTTCTACCATGAGAAGACAGTAGTGACTAGTGGTCAGTGGAAATCTGAATTTAACCAATCAACAGTTCATTCATTATGACTGCATCAAGACTCTCTTTTTTTTCGAGGAAGCTGCATCTGGACTTTGACGGTTGACTGAGTCCATGATGATGACTATGGAAGCCATCCACCAACTAACCGTCCACGCCTTAAATATTTCATCTTTCCCTAGGCTAACTTAGAATACGCAAAAACTTTATGCATCATATTCTGGTTGTGCTCACACTAATAAAAAAAACTATACTAAACATCTTATCATAGAACGTCTATATTATAATTATTACAGACAGTTTTACAAGCATGACCGTCTATATTACTAACGATTACTAGAACCATATGTGATACATAATTATCACAAATGGTTCTTAACAAGAATCGTATGTGAATTATCATAGACGTTAGGATTAAAAACCATCTGTGATGTCTATGAATTATCATAGACAGTTCTTATCTAGAACCGTCTATGTTATAATTATCACAGATAGCTTTACAAGCGTGACCGTCTATATTACTAGCGATTGCTAGAACCATCTGTGATACATAATTATCACAGATGGTTCTTAATAAGAACCGTATGTGAATTATCACATACGGTTAGGGTTAAAAATCATCTGTGATGTCTGTAATTATCAAGAACCGTCTACGATAATTCACAAACGGTTCTTAACAAGAATTATCTGTAATGTCTACAATAATCACATACAATTCGGATTAAAAATTGTTTGACGTTGCAATTAAAAACAATTTGAAAATACAAATCCTCTTACCTTGCTTGAGTTGTTGGATCTCTTAAAATCCAAATGCGATGTGGCTGTTTTCCCAATTTTGCCGTGTAGAATTTTCTAAAAAGTGTCTACCTACCTAAAAATTGAAAAGCATGCCAAATTTGTGCCAAATCCACTGAAAATTGGTGGAGTCCTTTTACATATAGCCACAAACTTTCACAAAAAAATTTAGCAAGTTTGTCCAACGGGATTGAAAGATATAACACTTTTAATTTGAACTTGAGACGAATTTGAGTCTGAGTAGGATTTCATTCCGAGACACCTTCAGTAAAACGTGCATAAGTTTAACATACGATGTCCGTTTTCAATGTTCTTATACTTGTTTGAAAGCTAACAATGAGGCCGATCCAAAAAAACTGACCTGCTTGCACTAGTCGCGCTGTAGTGCTCCAAAATCGGCCATCTTTAGTCCTGAATTCGTGTTGTAAGTTTTCGATTGCTGTTTTTGTCATTTCTTTTAGAATTTGGTATTTGCCTCAACTGCAAAGTTGTAGATCTCGTCGAAACCTTTCGATTAAGTATATATAAGCTATATAAAACTTTACTATTTCAACTTTTGAGATTAGTTGTTTACATTGCATATATATATTGTCCATGTGATAATTATGTCCCTAATTGCTAGGCCCGTCGATCCTCCCCAACCCAATCCTAGCAATAGAACCCACCAACCCCCATCCCACATATAATAACTCCACCTCTTTGTCCCCGTGCCCATTCTGCTAAAAATTTTCCACTCACGCCTTTCTCTCCCCTATAAATATTCACTCAAACCCATCTCCTATCTACTGCTCTCAAAATCTCTCCATCCTCCTCCTCGACCCCAACCCCGATGGCCCGAAGCAGCTGGCTACCAAGATGGCGCTCAAGTCGACGCACGCAACGACATGCATCAAGAACATCCAACTCACGTGTTACATCAGGGGCGAGAGGGCCTAGGCATAGAGGCCTTGTCGGCGTGGTTGAGTTTAGACTGTTTGATAAGATCTATGCTTCTTCTATATTCTTGCCATGTTTAAGAATTAGATTCGTAAGATTAGAAAATTTATTTTTGCCATATTCTTGCTGTGTTAGATAGGTAACCTACTTGTTATCTTATGATGTTGTAATGGTGGATTCTAATCTTAATAGAAATAGAATGTGCTGATGTATTTGCTTGTTTTCAAAGTGCATAACTAACATTTTCTGAGGCTAGCCGAAAAACAGAAAAATTTTTAGGTATAGGATGAACTATGACATATGGTTTTGTAGTATAAACCGTCTGTAAAGGACTATCATAGACATTTCGAACAAAAAAAAACATATGTGATACTCGCACATCACATATAATTCTATCTACCAACCGTTTATAATGGAAAAGTATCATAGACGGTTTTATACCAACCGTTTGTGATACTTGCCTATCACAGACGGTTGGTAACTAGAACCGTTTATAATATGCGAGTATCACAGACAGTTTTTGGCTCGAACCATCTGTGATAGTCTTCTTTATAGATGGTTCTTAATACGAACTGTTTGTGTTATTCCTTATCATAGACGTATAAATTCAGACTATTCAGAAAACTGTCTGTGATAACGATTTAAAACCATCTATAATACCCATTTTTGTGTAGTGTCACTGCCTCTCATACCTGCTTACTTTTGATATCGCTGCCGGCTCTCCCTGAGCATACATGGGCATAGGCAAACTCTGATTCGGCGTCTTTTTTCCCCCTGATGCTAGCTTATGAATTGAAGTGTTCAAACCTCAAAATGGCCGATGCTATGTCAGTGTCCTGCATTCGTTTTTACAGAATGTTAGACCCTTAATTACTACATTCAACTACAAAAAAAATATCGATTGTACATTGATACAGTCCTTAAAATACAACTTTGATCAATATAAATCTAATTTATATTATAAGAGGTTTATATCCACTTGGGCCCATGGGCGTTGTACCTCCTAGGCATGCGTGTCCACCCCTGGCCACCATCCCCTGCCCTCTCTCTCATAAATACCCATGTGTGTGCCACTTTTAGGGTTAGTTTTGTATAGATTCATGTTACAAAACCTCAACTATTCTTGTGCGACATTTATATCTAGTAATTTTCATATTACTCTTTACTTGAATTCGTACTTGTTTTTTGATTGCTTGCAGGAATTGATCTTCATGATCAGATCAACTGTCGTTCTTGGTAAAGTTGATAATGACAAGAGCGTGGTGTAGCGGTTGTTAGATGGCTTGATCATATTTCGGTCAAGTAGCCTCGTTGTCAATATCATTATCTACCAATCGAATTATCATTCACCGGAAGATCGAGACCAATCTTACGTCAATCTCCCCTTCCTTGGCCACCTTGCTCAGCCGATCGTGCTGGTGTGTGATGTGTGGGCCGTGCAATGTTGTTGTGATATGAAAATAAGATAGTGATTTGGGGGATTTATGGGGGCTGAAAATGGTAATGGAGCTATGGTGGCTTCTACGATGGTCGTGGTGTGGTCCTCACGTGCTTGGCGATGGGGATGACCTTTTCGTGTTGTTGCCTATAGTGTCGTTTTGTTGTCGTGGCCAGCCCAAGATGTCGCCCATGGTCCTCGGTCCTCTCCTCCATCTTTCTCTACTTCCTTAGCTCTTCTCCTCCATTCTTCTCTTCCTCGTCTCCTCTCTATGGTTGGTTTGTGGGTGATGGTAGTGCTCGGCTTGGTTTTGGATTTGCTAGGTGAGGCAGAGATGTTTTGCTCTTTGCTTGGCTCTATCTTAAGTGGTCTCTCGGCTAAGAAACTAGGTGAGGTGGGGGTGGATGCTGGCCTTTGCTTTTGTAGGGGAGGGCGTTTGGCTTGTGTCTCTCTCTTGGCATGTTCATTGCCGATGTTGCCCCTCTATTATCCTCTTGGCTCTCTTGGTTTACTGTTTACTCTTGAACCGGTGGTTTATAGGGTGAGCTTGGCACTATGCTTTGGATTTTCTATGGCGAAAGGTAAGTCGATAAAAACGTAAGCATTGAGTTTTGTGGCTGTCGAATGATGAGGCTCATCTAAGTGATAGGCACCGACTAGCCTCGGACAGTCTAGGAACCTCGATGGGCGCTAATCGAATTGATATTCTAAAGCTAGACGGGTTCTGACGGCAAAATATTTTTTTCTTTTTATTATCTCTCGGATTGTTTTCTCATTACCTTGTTAGTTGTAAAAAGAAAATAGTTGAGTTTTTGTTGGTCTTCGGAGAGCCACTAGTTGTCGAGCAATACACAGGGATGCAAAACAGTGAAGAATGCAATTGCAACTTTTATTTCTTTCTCTACTTAATGTAACCATTGCAATGTAATTTTGTTTAGGTCCTCATACGTGTTAAGTTCTTGTAAATGATTACATGCTGTGAATAATTCTTGTTAGCTTGATTTTTAGAAGTATGCATTGACTTCCTATAATTTATGTGTTGTTATTAACTTAATTAATTTTAATTTACTGTTTTACTTTAATTTAATTATACTGTGTCGAGTTGATTAAGAGTTATGGTTCTTTCCGGAATCACCTTCGATGCTCCTACCACTCACCACACCTCTTACTTCATAGTTGAATGAAAGCAAGCCACCGGCACGAGTTCAAGAGGCAGCAAGCCATTAACTAGCTTCATGAAATACCAATCACATTAAGAAGAAAACCAAACATCACGTTCTGATCTCTGTCATACATTCACATAGCCATCGACCAATCACAAATTGATTCACAGTCCTGTCCTCCTTTGTATACAACAATATCTATATATGATTAATTTACACCATTATAATCTAGCTTTATTGAAATAAGTGATGTAGATCTTCTCTTTTTTTTCTTGATTAATGAGAGAATTTCTATTAACTTTGCCTTTTCTGATTTAAGGGTTATTATGAGATTTTCTAGACTTCTAAAGCGAAATAGATACCTTGAATATCACAAGTTATTTGTAGATATATAGATTACACAACACTCCTAAGATGATCATGAGATAGTACACAACCCAAACACTAATCTGTAAGACCTTGGGAACTAGTATGCATGGATGAGCAGCACGTTGGTCCTAGAGGAACCATTATGGATGGTCAGAAATGAACCTCATGGTGGTTTGGCACATCTGAAATCTCAACAATAAGATGAAACACGGATAGCAGCAACCAAAACACGGATAGCAGCAACCAAGACTGGTTCTACGGATTAAAAAAATCATATTACCATTAGGTGCATCAACAAATTACAGTCTTAAAATCACATAACGTGTGCACATAGAGGACATACAAACGTCATTAATCAATTTGGTTAATGAAGCTTTCATAAATCATAACTTTACTTTGATAAGTCACACGTACTTGGTGGAGCGTTCTGGTATAAGGAAAATGATTCATCTTAAAGATGCCAGGCACATCTAACTACGCAAAAGATTTTATTCAATATAACAATGAAAATGTTATTTGATATAGCAATCGCAACAGCAATCATACAACTAAAAGCTTACCTGATACATGACCTGTTACAGGTGAAATAAGAACCTCCTAATGACCTAATCTCAAAACAAGTCAAACCTTTTCAATTGATCACAAACTGTAACCTGCAAGACCCTCAAGCTCAAGCATGCAAGTGTGCAACCAACCAAAACTTTATTTTAAGTGAAGCAACAAACCAAAACATGGGACGGATCATTATTATTTGCAGGCAGGTACCAGAGCCTCACGGAAGTACAGCAACAAAATTATCACGTTTGGCTGCTATTCTTATATGATAGAAATATCTGATGGTTCAAGCGACAGAAATTATAATAGAAACAGTGCTGGGTACTTCAAAACCTGTTGTGCATTGCAAGCCATTCCTTCAGTATTTGTTTCTTCAGGGTTGAGGTTGTCGAAAATCACAGAGGTTGGTATCCTCCATCTCCAATTTCCTTTCTGTGGATGTGAAATGCAAGGAGGGAATAAGCTTTAATTTCCAGAATTGTTTTTATATCAGTATATGTAATTTTTATAAGCAGGAGTGCAGCTGATAACCTTTATAGCTATAGCCTTCGCTAGTAGGCCGTTGTTAAATTGGAAAGATAGCTCCAATTGAAAGAAGCTTCTTTTCGTGACGGCGACCGTAAATGCATATTTTTGTGACAAAAGAGCAGCTGGCGGTAAATGATCATTGTGTGATCTTGATCTCAAGATATTCCTGAGGGTGACCAAAACTATCAACCTGCGGTGCCTGCAGCTCAACTTCCAGGACTGTATTATGTTGAAGTTGAGCTGCAGCCACCGGATGTTGATACTTGATAATTCTGACAGTTCTCCTGACCCCCATGAGATTGACGCCCTATGCTTACAAAATTCTTGAGCCCAGTGCTTAGATGCTCTCCAGAGACGATTATCTCAGAATCACCAATCATCTATTAAGATACCAGAGGCATTTCAAGTGAATCACCAGTAATCACCACAGGAGCAAACCCCATCTCTGAAATGGTGAAACCTTGACACGTCCCTAACCACAATTAGCCTCTGTGTCAACTTGGATATAAACTTGGTGGCGTTGTGGCAATCCAGGCACACCCGAAGGTTCTTGATAATCCTGATCTCTGTCCCAGTCTCTGTACTGAGCAGTCCAAAGGCGATGGCCAGCTTCTCACTGTGCACCTTCACCATCTGCTCCTTCTCTTCCTCCTCGACATCGTACAATGCCGCCTCCGTCACGGGTCGGTAACCAGCTTCGATCATCTTTGCAGTAAGCTTCTCCAAGTATGAGTAGATGGCCTCTGACTGCGGGTGGACACGGTCACCAGCCATGAAGACATGTGGTTTGTCACCTATCTCGATTAGAGTACACCCTGGTGTTTTCACCAGCTTCCTGCCCTTGGCCTCCTGCCTCACCACAGCTGCTTCGGAGTATTGCCTCTTGGATGTGTACAGATTGGAGAGGAGTACATAGTAGCCGGTGTTCTCTGGGTCTAGTTCAAACAACTTCTGGGAGGCCAATTTTGCAAGGTCGCTGTCCTTATGAACCATGCAAGCACCAAGCAGTGCCCCCCATACGCCAGGTCCAGTGGCACTCTTGGGGAATTCAGAGATGAGCCCAAAAGCTTCCTTGAGTCGGCCAGCTCGGCCAAGAAGGTCCACCATGCATGTGCAGTGCTCGATTCCTGGACTGATCCCATAATCATTGGTCATTGACCGGAAGACTGTCCGCCCTTCCTCAACCAAACCTCCATGGCTGCATGCATAGAGGACAGACAGGAAGGTGGAGCTCGTTGGAACAAGGAGAGAGTCCAGCATGTCCTTGTAGAGCTTCAAAGCTTCAGCACCTTGGCCATGGAGGCCATACCCAGCTATCATCGCATTCCAGGAGACCACATTCTTGTTGTCCATTCTGTCAAAGATGCACTGAGCTTCAGCAATGCTTCCACACTTCACGTACATGTCAATGAGCGCTGTCATGACATAAACATTGAGCTCGAGGTCCTCATTGGCGATGATCTTGTGCACCCACTTTCCCAGGGACAAAGCTCCAAGCTGTGCACAAGCCGAGAGAGTGCTCGAGATGGTGATCGGATTCGGTCGCACATTGAGTGCTTGCATTTGTTGGAAGAGTGCAACGGCCATCTCCGTCAAGCCATTCTGTGCATACCCCGATATCATTGCATTCCATGATTCCATGGTCTTCTCTGGCATTGCATCAAAGGCCCTCCTTGAAGAGTCCATATCATTCAACCTGCAGTACAAAGTGGTAAGCGCTGTCGATACCAGAGCATTGGCATCAAACCCAGCCTTGACAGCAAGTGCATGTAAGCACCGAGCAAGCAGCTCATGCCCGAATGGACTGTGCACCGGGATCAGCGCCACCAACGTGCTCGAGTTTGAGCTCAAGCCCAAGCCCACCAACTCCTTGAACAGCTCCACCGATGATCCAACCATGCCATTCACCGAGTAGCCTGAGATCAAGGCATTGTATGCAACCAAATCCGGCTCCTCCATCTTGTCAAATAGACGCCGTGCACACTCCATTTCCCCGCACTTGGCGTACAGCGAGACCAGCCCGGTCACAACATGCTTGTGCTGCGCCCACCCGCACTTCTCCCCAAACGCATGCACGCACCTTCCCATCGTTACATCTGCCACCTCCGCGGCCGCCGGTAGCACAGACGCCAGCGTGGTGGCGTCAGGCCGCACCGATCCTGCCCCTGCCATCCGCACGAACGCCTCCAAGGCCTCCAGGCCGGATAGCCCAGCAAGCAGCGTGTTCCAAAGGACGGTGTCCCGCGACGCCACCGCGTCGAACACCTTGCGTGCGTCGTCGCCTCTCGACAGCGTGAAGTACAGCTTGGCCAAGGCCGACGCTACGAACGTGTCCCCCGCGTACCCTGCGGCCACGGCGAGCGCGTGGAGCGCGCGGGCGGCGGAGGCTGCGGAAGAGGACACGATGTCGCCATGGGAGCAGGAAGAGGCGAGTGAGGTGGCGGCGAAGGCGAAGGAGAAGGAGTCGGGGGAGGGGAAGAGGAGGTGGGGGCGGAGAGATGGGAGGGAGCGAAGGAGGGCGTTGCGGAGGAAGCGGTCGGGGCGGGGGAAGGCGCGGAAGAGGCGGAGGAGGTGGCGAGGAGGGGCGCGGAGGGAAGCGTAGCGGAGGAGGAGCGAGGTGGCCGGGGCGGGGTCCAGCGAGTAGTGGCCGGAGGCAAGGGAGACGGCGAGGAGCTGATCGAGGTGGAGGAGGGTGGAGGAGAGGGCGATGAGGCGGAGGTACGAGCGCCGGAGGGCGCCGTCGGCGGCGGAGGGCGGCAGGAGGAGGGGGCGGTGAGGAGGCATTGGTGCCGGCCGTGCGGCGGTGCGGGAGGCCGTGGCTGGTCGTGTGGTTCAAACGGTTGATAGGTGACCGTCCGATCGGAGATGGATGGTCGAGATGAATGTAGGAAAATGGTTCGAAAATCGAAACTGAGGTAAAACTTCCACCGGAAAAGTTGCTACGAAATGACCTAGTGCTAAAGCATAGCGAAGCACACCCACAGGCCGTAGCCTTGATCAAAACGCTGGAAGAAAAGCCCTTTTGATCAGGCGAAACACTAAATACTAATTTAGGGTCTGTTTTTTTAACGATTTTTAAAAATAACTTTTAATTTTTACTATAATATCTAACTTTTAAATGAAGTATTTTTTTAAAACAGGATCTACAAGTTAATTATAGTACATATTAAAAGCATAATATATGTATTAATCAAAATCTTAAGTGAGTATCTCCCTCTGTAATCTCTGTCACAAACAACTAAAATTAAAAAATTTCAGCCAAAAACTATAAACCATAGCCATATCAAATAGGCCTCATTCGAAAGAGTCGATGGCTTCTAATTTCTACAAACCAAAGTCCACTTAGATCTTTCGGCTTCTTAATATGTTTTTTTTCCCTTTTTTGTTTGTATTATCTATAGAGATATAATGGTATTTTTCATGTTTTCTATTTTTTTCTATTTTTTAGTATAGCCACAGCACTTTAATATAGCCTTAGCCTCTATATCATTTTAATTAAAAAGTTAAAAACCACAGCACTTTAAGATAGCTGTAGCCCCTTTTTTTTGAGCCGATTTTGACTGGACCTTTTCCGACGCTGAACATTGGGTCACCAAGTTTCCTCAAATCCAGAGCATTTACCAGTACGGGATAAAAGGTAGGAATTAAACAGACAGAAATTTCGCAATTGCTACAACAGTATGATGAATCTAATCGCCCAAAAAAGAGACTACCATACGATGAATCTACTTCTAAGCTAGTGGAGTAGTAACAGTGGGCAAACTTTACGGACAAGCGGATCCCATGCCTGTGAGTTGCATGTAGCAGTCCTCAAGCCGCCGTGCAAGGTGTTCCAGAAACTGCAGTATGAAGAAACCTCCCTTAGTATCTATGTCCTGCTGATGTTCATCAAGGGAAAAGAAGCAAAAACGGGAAAGAGGACAGGAAACTGCAGAAGTGAGTTATTTATGATCATTTGGGCTTTTTTTGTGGCTTATGGCTGAAAAGCACTGTAGCTAGCTGAAAAAAAACTGTAGCTGATAGAGGCTTATTTAGCAAAATTAAATTTAAAAAATTAAAAAAAATATAAAAAATATATTAGCCCATTACGTATAATATAAAAAATATGAGAAAAAAAGAACCAGCAAAAAAGCTCAACAAAAAGCCAAAAGACGAAATTATGAATAGCGAAAAATAAACCGGAAACTAAAAGCTAAAGCCAAAACGATCACAGCCATTCCTTGCATAGACAACCAATCATACAAACTGTGGGTGAACAACGATAAATGGGAGTGGGATACCTGTTGTAAATATTGCGGTATAATCATATTTGCACATTTAATTCCAGCCAACATAATATAAACAATATATTTCCAGCATAAGAAGAATGACATTAATTGCATATAAACATGGAATTCTAACATGTCATTCAACTCCACATATATATTCAAAGAATATAACTTACATGCTGCTGAAAATAACATAATAAACAGTCCTAAGAACAGTAAAACAACTAATTCCAGCATATAACAAATTAATTGTTTCATTATTGCTCTCAGAACAGAGTTGCGCAAAATCATAGATTTTGGCCTTCTCATGCACATGTCATAACTCTTCATAATTAATCCAACAACTAGATTATAAGACTTGAGCTCTACTTATTTGATTTCCAACTGATTGAATAAACAGAGATTAAACCTCTATGCAGTTCTGTACCTCTACCAGATTACAAGCAATGAAATAAGTGACAGTGATCTCAATATAATCAGATAACAAGCAGCAGTCTGAATTAGACAAATTGTAGAGAATTACTGGGAAGAAACAGAATTGAACCACAATATAAATACTGCTCTAACACTGTAATCTGACCAGGATAACAAATCACTACACTACTCTCAAATTCAATTGCATGTAACCAGATTCAGATCTATAGTCAGAACTACAAAAGCTACAGAACAGCCAGCAGATATCAAAACCCTAGAGCTCAAGCCTAAATCAGTTATCTGGATTAACATCAGCATATGACTAAAATCATCACAGAGCAATCTAAGCGCCCACAAACATTCACAGCAAACCTTTAATACTTGAACAAATTACCAGATCAAGAATTACAGCTGTAAATGAAGAGAATCACAAATACTCACTGCGCAGACAGTACTCTAAACTGTCTAGAAGTAATCAAGCCGAATAAAATCACAATCAATATGGCAAGGCACGAAGAACTCGCTGTCTCAGAAAATCTATCAACCCGCTGTCGCAAGCGAGTGGATGATTCACGGAGATACAATGCCGCACTCCTCCTTTTAGCCGAACACCAAAGAAGAAGCCGAGGTACAGAGATGCCGCACAAGACCACTTGACTGCTCTGGCCGAGAGCAATCACTCACAACAGGGAATCAGCGTCGTCTCCCTCTCCCTCGAGTAGAACACCACGGTCTCAAATTCCCCACACCCAAATTAGGGTTTGCGCAGGAAACAAAAACCAAGCCTCAATCGGTGATGGCCGAAGCCACCAACCTCAGTCCACTCGAAACAAAAGGAGGAAGAAGACTCAAAATGCAAGAACCAGATCGGAAGAAGTTCCTTGCGCACCCATGGAGGGACTCGGCCTTTTGAAGAAGAGACGGGGTCTGCGAGGGGTGACGCAAGCGGCCGGCCCCGACGAGCCCGGGCCTGCTGCGCCTCCATCGCTTGCCTCCCTTGCCGCCTCCCTCCACTAGCCGCCGAAAATCCGGATCTGGGCGACAACGGCCGCCCCCAAAATCGCACGCACGGGAGCGCAAAGAACAGAACGGGAGAGCTCACGGGGAGGAGACAGAGTCTCCTCTCCTTATCCCTTCACGCGCCTCACCGACAGGCGGGCCCGCCTGCATTTCCCCTTTTTTGGCAATTGGGAAATTCCCAATATGCCCTTGCATATACAACAATACCTTCGTGCCAGAAGATTCTCAAATTGGAGTTTCAAGAATATGGTGTCGGTCCGGTATCGGTGAAGGATGATACTTCGGTTGTTCTCTGTTGTACAAAGAGAGAATCAGATTACAAGTTATGACGTTTACTTAATTAGCTGAAAATTACCGGAGAGGACCCATTTCCGCGATCTCCTTTTTATGATCACTTTGTTGGGCTCTACAGAAAAAATAAGATGAAATAATAAGATTATGCATGTCACCAGAACAGTATTACCTGCGGCAACCTTCACCGGTGATTCCAGCTCCACTCTCAAGAGTTTCACCCTTGACCTCTCTGACACGTCCAGAATATCCTTTATATGGACCACATCTTATTCTGATACATTTAGCTACTAGAGCGTTTCTGCTCTTTTCAATTTCCACCAGATGTACTAGAGCATACTGCATTCAAATTGCAAAATAAGAAGGTATTAGGACTGGAAATGGGATTGTGACCATGAAAAGACTCAGGCCTCAGCAATACATAACGACAGTCCTACCATTTGTTGTAAGACCTGCTATGGTCAATCATTCCATGGGGCTGTAAACCAATGCACTGAAGTTCTGAAGAATGAACTTCTGAGCCGAAGTTCTGTATATCCTGAAATACAGCCATGGAACATGATTACATAAATTCACAGAAAAGCTGCCTTCATTTCAATAGAGGAGGTGATGTTCCCATAATTCTGTGGACTGAATTTTTGTGGATCCACCAACTGCTAAGCAATCTTGAGATTTTGCACAGATAAAGCCATAATTCTGAAGGTGGTGTCTATCATGGATGGACAAGATCCCCTTGTAAAGGTATTCAACCCGCCCTTGCTTTCCCTAACAGGAACAAGAGAAACATATCTCCAAGGTTACCAGGCAATAGTGGTAATGTAAAAAGGGGGATCCATAATGTTCAACAGACAAGTCCCTCTCAGAAAAAAAAAATGGGTGAGGTGCTTTATGAATCTCACCTAAACATGCCCCACAACCACCCTTGCTACATCCTTAACAGAGAGTGTTATTTGACCGATTTTTGGCGCTTGTCAACCTCTTAGCTTTGGTCCTGATTTCACTTGAATTAACAATCACTGTCTATGGCCTATCTGGTATTGACTTAAGAACCGGCACAGATGATGAGTTTATCCAAAGTAAAAAAGGCTTGCAAATTTTGGCATGTTTTCTTATTAAGAAATATTGCCTTTGTACCTCGAATACTTCTTGTTGCACTCATATGATTACACCAAAGGACATATCTGTAGAACCGGTATGGCAACAAAGGAGAGATGAATTGTGCCTTCGAACATTTTCCCTCGAGTATTCACTGATGCTTTACTCAAATAACTATAGAGTTATTGAGATTAGGATTGAAAGCCAAAACCCGAAATAAATCGTTCACAAAATCAAAATCCGAAGAAATTCAAACTTCAGGCCGTCATACTGGTTACCAGGGACGGTTTGACCGGGGCCTCGCGGTCAGACAGCCGGCACCAAGCCAGTCTGACTGGCCTTGGCGGTTGGACCGAGAGGAGAGAGGTCTGACCAGCCTCTCTATTTTAGAACAGCTCGAAGTAGGGCTATAAAAAAAGTTCAAGGCTCGTGAACTGCTTGAGCTCGGCTCACTTTAGGCTCGATTCGAACTCGGCTCGAACTCTAAACGAGCCGAGCTCGAGCATGATCCCAAGCACACGACCTTCAACGACTCGAGCTCGAATAACTCGTTAAGGCTCAATTCTATCTTAAATATTGATGCATATTAACTTTTACTAAGCTTATTCGAGATGAACTCGAGCTTTTCTATTGTTGAAAATTAGTGTATGTTGAATTATTTTTTACTGTTATCGAAATTATTCTAGCCGAGCTCGAGCTAGAGCTTTTCTTACCATTTAAAATTAGTGCATATTAAATTATTTAACTGCTATCAAGCTTATTTGAACCAAGCTAGAACTTAGGTCTAGGCTTGAACCTCAACTCAAGCTTGCTCGAGCTCAGCTCGAGCTTCTCGCTGGAGCTCAGCTCATTTACAGCCCTAGCCCGAAGCGATCCAACTTTTGGTGCATCTCCAAAAATACAAGGCCAAAAGAATTGAAATTTTGTATACACCATACATAAGGTCTCTGAAATCTATTTCAACCAAGGATCACAAGAATCCATATCAAATTTCATACCTTGTAAGAAACAAGAAATGTTGCACTAAAACCGAGCAAAAACTGAAAACGGTGAATATGACTTGCTCGTGGGTGAGTAATGGTCAAGATGACTTTAAATGTATTCCCACATGTCATAGCAAGAAAGAACACCGAAGTATTTGAGACAAAAATACTCAGATCAAGAATTCACTTGGAGAGGCCAAATCCACGCAAAAACAAACAACTTCATGAACTTGCAAACTAGATACCTAGATGGATGGGAATTGATCTCCAAGAGTCATCTCTATCACTTATACGTCCTTGGCATAGTAAGATCATGAAAGGGAGAGAGAAGAACAAAAACCAACTAGATCAATAGCAAATTAATCAACACAAGAGGATTCCATGAGAAATGAACAAGATTGATGTACTGCTACTTGAGGATGAAAGTTTTACAGCCACTCTACCTGGAGGACAAAAGAGCACACCACATCACTCAATTTGTTAAGCCCTACACCTAGAACACTTAGCTTCAATGAAAAATGGTTAGATGGTTAACTAGCGAGTCTCCATCCCAACTCGTTAAATAGATAGGCAACCAGGACCTATCTAACTCTAATGGATATTATCCACTTAGCACAAATGACAAAACCTGTTAATCCTACACAACACAGGTTTTACTCACACACGACACTTATGCATGGCTTTTAAAGCATATAAGCCTAAATCCATGAAGTCCTTAGACTTTGGTCCAACTTGATCTTCTCATATTCTTCTTAACCTAAACCGCTCTCCCAAACACCATGGTTTTGATCCAAGATAATTTCCAGTATTTGGTTAACTTATCAAAATACTCTTTTTTGACTGATCTTCATCTTCTCTTGCAGGCAATCGCCATGTTTGTCATATGTAGGTGCATCACTGATTTGCCACGCATCGGCAAGCCATATGTAGGTGCACCACTGATTTGCCACGCATCGGCAAGTCTCTCCCGTTCCAGTTCTATTGGACCACGCCTCACTTGGACCGACCAAGCCACATGGTGCAACCCGTCACTCGAACTTCCCTTCAACATATCCCGCTTTCTTGGATTGGTGATTTATTATCGCCGATTCATAGAACGATTCTCAAAGATTACTTATCCACTTACACAATTTCTCAAGAAAGAAAAGCCATTTGACTGGACATATAATTGTAAAGAAAATTTTCAATATCTAAAGACCAAATTGATAACAGCTCTAGTGTTAATACTCCCAAATCCAGAAAAAAATTTAAATACATTGTGATGCTTCAAGACAAGGACTGGGATATGTATTAATGCAAGAGAAAAGGGTTGTAACCTATCCCTCAAGACAACTGCGACCCCATGAGGAAAATTATCCAACTCATGATCTGGAGTTAGCAGCTGTAGTACATTCATTGAAGATCTGGAGGCATTATCTATTGGGCAACCATTGTGAAATATTTTCAGGTCATAAGAGTTTGAAATATATATTCACACAACCAGAGTTAAAATTGAGGTAGCGAAGATGGCTAGAATTAATCAAAGACTATGACGTGGATCTTCAGTATCATCCAGGAAAGGCTAATGTCATAGTAGATGCACTCAGTAGAAAAGCTTATCAAGGCATAGCCAGTGAGACAGACTATCCATCTTAATTACAGAAAGGCATGCAGAAACTGAATTTAACAATAGCTAAATATGGATTTATAGCAGCATTAGAGATCCAGCCGTTACTAACTAATCAGATCAAAGCAGCTCAAGATGAAAATAAAGAAATTCAGCAGTTCAAGAAGAACAGATAGGAAGGAAGTTCAACTGAATTAACTGAAGATGAGCATGAATTTTTAAAATTTCGTGGCTGTTATTGCACACCCAAAAAGAAGGAATTAAAGGACTTGAAACTATCAAAATCCTATTCATCACAACTTTCAAAACATCCTGGAAGCACAAAAATGTATCAAGACCTGAAGAAAAGATTCTTGTAGAATGCTATGAAGAAAGAAATAGCAGAAAATGTGGCAAAATGTGATGTGTGTCAGAAAATAAAGATAGCTTATCAGAGGCTGCCAGGACTACTACAACTACTGCCAGTTCCAGAATGGAAGTGGGGCAACATTGGAATGGACTTCATTACAAGACTTCCCCAAACTTAAGAAGGGTATAATGCTATCTGGGTAATTGTTGATAGAACTAAAGTGGCACATTTTCTGTCGATCAAACAAACATACAGAAGGGACAAGCTAGCGGAGTTATATCTGATAAGAATTGTGGTATTGTATGGAATTCCTAAAAGAACTGTTTCAGATAGAGGAGCACAATTTACATCAAAAATTTTGGGAGAAACTACATGAAGCAATGGGTACTGATTTAGCTTTTAGTACAGCCTACCATCCTCAAACTGGAGGACAAACAGAGAATAAATCAGATTTTAGAAGATATGTTAAGAGCTTGTGCACTTGTATATGGAGCAATATGGAATAATTGTTTGCCATTTGCACAGTTTTCTTAGAACAATAGCTACCAAGCCAATATTAATATAGCACCATTTGAGGCACTATATGGAAGGGAATGCAGGACTCCATTGGATTAGACAGAGATCGGAGAACAACAATTTCTTGGTCCTCAAATTGCTCAAGATGCAGAAGCTCATGTGAGAATCATTAGAGATAAGATAAAGATTGCGCAATACAGTCAGAAAAGCTATGCAGACACCCGTAGAAAAGATCTGAGCTTTGAAGTAGGAGATTTTGTATATCTCAATATCATCCCTTTCAAGATTGTCAAGAGATTTCAAATAAAAGGGAAGTTAGCCTTAAGATATGTTAGGCCATGCGTTTCCCACCCTTTTGATTAGAGGGCGACTATAGCACACTATACCATTCGAGCTTGATCCGAACGGTATAGCATCTAACCGTCCATTGTCTCTCCACCCCGCGCTCTCCTCTCCGGTCACCGTCCTTCATTATCCCCACCCTGCGCCCTCCGTCGCACGCAGAGCAGGCACAGCGCCATCCTTCCCGGCGCGAACAAAACCTCGGCACCATCCTTCCTCCTGCGTTGAGTGGAGCACCAGCGATGCCGCACCGTCGTTCCTCCTTCATCACACACATGGAATGCGAGCGATGCCGTCATTCCTCCTACATTGCGCGGAGCACGAGCGACGACGTGCCATCCTTCTTCGTAGCCATGAAACTTGCACACGAAACCTAACCAAACCAGATAATAAAATCCCATGAAACTTGATAAAACCTCATGAAATGCAATAATCTTTCGACCGACTACTGTAGCTTCGACCACAATGAGCCTTTCGACCGACTACTGTAGCTTCAAGCACATAGAGCCCTTCGACTGACTCCTATAGCTTTGACTACACAGAGCCCTTCGATCGACTGTTGTAGCTTCGACCACACATAGCCTTTTGACCAACTGCTATAGCTTCGACCATACAGAGCCGTTTGACTGACTGTTGTAGCTTCGACCACACAGAGCCCTTCGACTGACTATTGTAGTTTCAATCACATAGAGACCTTCGACCAACTATTGTAGCTTCGACCATACAAAACCTTTCGACTGATGACTGTAACTTCGACCATAAAAGAATGAGAGAAAAATAAAGATTCCCAATTCATATGTGCATTCGTCATTCTAAAGAAGTACACATAAAAACATCTCGGGTATACAGAATAAGGATAAAAATATGCAGTGCAGCTTGTATCCTGAATTCTTCCGATCGTACTTCAATGTCAAAAAGACTGAATCCGTGGTAGAAGTGGAACATGACCACCGATCGCTAGCCGTCAGCGCCATCCTCGTTGCCGTTGCGGCCGCCGCGCCCCGTGCTTGGCGAGGTCTTCCTTCATGAGAGTGATCTCGTGGCACACCTCCACCATGGTCGGCCGCGCCGACGGCGAGTGCTGCGTGCACACGAGCCCGAGGTCGATCAGCTCGACCATGATGTCCGCCCTGAGACGCTCGTAGCCCGCGTCGTCCGCCACCGCCGACGCCGCGTCCGTCAGCCACGACCGCGCGACGATCGAGCCGACGTCGTGCGGGTAGTGCCTCCTGACCCAGTCGTGCAGCGTGAGCCCCTCGTGGAAGATCACGTCGGTCGGTCTCTTCCCAGTGATCAGCTCAAGGATCAACACACCGAAGCTGTACACGTCACCGTGTGTCGAAGGGTGGCCTCCTAATCCGTACTCTAAACCATGCAAGAACACAAGAAAAATGTTAAGCAAACGTGCGTGACATGGTACATGTTCAGTGTAAATTGCATGAACCTACCTGGTGCAATGTAGCCGACTGAACCTTGTAATAATCCGGTAATGGAGTTGCACGGATCGGCTGAGCCGGTGATGCTGCCGAAGTCGCTGCCGCCGATGTCCTTGGCCAGCTGCGCGATGCCGAAGTCCGCCACGACGGCCGTCATGTCGTCGTCGAGGAGGACGTTGCTCGGCTTGAGGTCGCAGTGCACGACGCGGACGGGCGCGTAGTGGTGCAAGTAGGATAGCCCCTCGGCGACGTCACCGGCGATGGCGATCAGCTGGGCGAGGTCAAGGCCGCGGCCCGGCCGGCCGTCGTGCGGGTAGAGTCGGCTCTCGAGGCTGCCGTTGGGCATCAGCGGAAGCACGAGCGCGTGGAATTCCGGCTGGCTGCACGTGGTGACCACGCGCACCAGGTTCCGGTGGCGCGTCCGCCGCAGCACCTCGCACTCCCGCTTGAAGCTCCGGGAGACCTCGCCGCCGCTCTTCGGGTCGAGGACCTTGACGGCAACCCGCGTGCCGTCACGGAGCGTCCCCTCGTAGACGCGCCCGAACCTCCCTGCGCCGATGAGGCTCGACTGCTCGAAGCCGCCCGTCGCCTCGGAGAGCTCCCGGTGCGAGATCCTCGGATGATCCCTCTCGCTCGGCTTGTCGGCGTCGGTGAGCAGCATCGAGCGCCGCGCGTCTCGTCTCACGTTCGCTCTCGCCGCCGCACGGCGCGCGACGAGGACAAGAATAGCCAACGTGAAGCCAGAGACCGTGAGGACAACGGGCAACACCACGCGCCGGTTATGAAGCACGCGGCGCTTCGCGCCGCCACACCGAGCCATACCGGGCATCGACCCGCACAACCCGGCGTCGCCGAGGAACGCGTCCGCCGGGAAGCTCGCGAAGGCCCCGCTACTCGCCACCTCCCCGGAGAAGCCGTTGTAGGAGAAGTTGGCACGCCGCAACGAGGTCGCCGTTTCCAAGGACAGAGGCAGTGCACCGGTAAGGCTATTATAGGACACGTCAAGAACTTGCAAGAACGGCAGGGCTCCAATGGTGTCCGGCAGGCTGCCTTCCAGCGCGTTGCCGGAGACGTTGAGGTACTCGAGCGCGACGCAGCTTCCGAGCTGCGGCGGCAACGCGCCGGACAGCCGGTTCGACGACAAGTTGAGCACTTGCAGCATCACCATCTTGCTAATGGTCGCAGGGATCGGCCCTTCCAGTAGGTTACTGGAAAGGTTCAGGTAGAGCAAGCCACTTAGCCCGGACAAATCTTCAGGGATCTTGCCTTGCAGCATATTGTGAGAGAGATCGAATGTCTGCAGGTTTACACATTGCACAAGGCTCGGAGGTATGGTTCCTGAGAGATGGTTGTGATGCAACACGAGAACACGCAGCTGTGTGAGGATGGAGAGCGTGGCCGGGATGGCGCCGGTGAGACGGTTCTGCGAGAAGTCGATGAGCCCCAGCCGCGGGATCGCGCCGAGGGACGGTGGGATCTCGCCGGAGAGCAGGTTGTTGGAGAGGTACAACCGCTCGAGCCTCTGCATGCGGGCGATGCCCCTCGGGATGGAGCCGTTGAGGAGGTTGTGGGACAGGTTCAGGGCGGTGAGGTTGGTGAGGTCTGAGAGGTTCGCCGGGATCGGGCCGAAGATGCCGTTGAACTCCAGGTGGAGCTGCTTGAGGCCGGGGGAGAGGCGGCCAACAAGCGGCGGGATGGTCCCGGCAAGTTCGTTCCCGGCGACGCCGAGCTCCCTCAAGTTGGTGCAGTTTGTCAGGGAGGCAAAGAAAGGCTCGAGGGTGGTGTTGTTCTCTGGACTCTCTAGGTAGTTGAACGATAGGTACAGAAGCTCTAAGCTCCTCATGTTGCTGAACATGTTGGACGGCAGCTCACCGGCGAGGAAATTCGACTCCAACAGCAGCCATTTGAGCTTCGTAGAGTTGGATAGCGAGCGGGGGATTCCGCCGATAAGGTTGTTCGACCACAAGACGAGGAACATCAGGTTGGGGAGCGGGCAATCTCCTCGGATGGGGATCTCGCCGTCGAGCGAATTGGAGGAGAGGTCAATGTACTGCAAGGAGGAGAAGTTGCAGAAGATGGCCTCCGGGATGTGCCCGGAGAGGTTGTTCTCGCCGAGGTTGAGGTAAATCAATTTCCGAATGCGCGTGAGCTCGACCGGAATCGGCCCCTCCAAGCGGTTGTTGCCGAGGCTCAATTGCTTCAGCCGGGAGAGGTTCCCAAGCTCCGGCGGCACTCCCCCGGTGAAGAGGTTTCCGGAGAGATCAAGGGAATTGAGGCTAGAGAGGTTGCCGAGCTCCGGCGGGACTCTCCCGGCGAACAAGTTTGCCGATATGTCTAGTAAAGTGAGGCGAACGAGGTTCCCAAACTCTGCCGGAACCTTCCCGGCGAAGAGGTTCCCCGAGAGGTTAAGTATATTGAGATGCGAGAGGTTGCCAAGCGCAGGAGAGACCTCACCGGAGAGCTTTCCGTCTCGTAGGATCAACTTCACGACACGCCGCGCCGCCGTGTCACAAGCGACACCGGTCCAGTTGCACACGTCTGGCGAGCCCCAGCTAGCGAGCGCTCCGTTGGGGTCGCTAGACACGCCAGCCTTGAAGGACAGAAGCGCGGAGCGGTCGTCTGACCCGCCGCCGGCCGAAAGAGTCGGGCTCAGCCCGTGGAGGAGGAAGAAGAAGAGCAAGGTGAAGACGGAGACGGAGACTGGCGCGGCCGCCATGAGAGCGCGTGTGGTGCTGTGGAGCTGGAGCTCAAGCTCACATTGGAGGCAAATTGCTCGGTGAGAGCAACGTCTGCTACACCGCCGGGGCTTTTAAAGGAGGAAAAAGAGGCGTCTCCGCCTAACTGCCGTCGACCTAGCTAGCCGCAGCCGTTACACCTTGGCGCCAAGTTTTTGACTTCGCGTACGTACGACACGTGGCCGGCCCTGCATCTTTAGCGCCTGACTGAAACGTGGGGCCGGTGGTGTGGACACGATCTCCGGTGGAATCCAGTCGGGGTTGATTAGGATGTAAATGGTTAATTAAGGTGTGGATTAGGGAGATACGGCGGATTAGGCAGGCGTTTAATTAAGTGACGGGCGTACTCATGCGTACAAAAAGGTACGGTGCGTGCGCGCTAACTAGCCAAGTGGCCCACATAATTACGTGGCTAGTTCTACGGTGCTCCTATTTATATTTTTATATCCATCCGAATAATGTTGAATGGCATAATCGTTTTTTAATTGAGATATTTTTTTTAACATGACAGTAGATCTTGTATAGTTACATTGTGAGGGATGTTATTACTCATTTTCGGTGAGGAATTCTTCTTACTGTGGATAGAGAACAATCAAACTTTTTTCATTTTAACAAATAATATCGTTTTGAATACTAATGTTGGCTAATAAAAATAATGTGCACGGTTATAAAATGATAATTTCATAATCTTATTTGTATATAAATATATTTTTCAAAAAGTCATTGTTAAATCCGTGGCTTAGTAAATCTTACATTGACAGCGAAGAAAATATTATGTTACTTCAAGTTTCTTTTATACTAATATTTTATAAACATGTTATCTTTTTAATACGTAGATATAAGTGCAATCGTTGCATGTAACCTAAACATAGATTAGTTTTCGACACATTTGCAACTTCATAGTATTTCTTGTAAGGCTTGACTTTAGGACGTTGATATGTGTATCTTGTTGGACTCAAATTTGGGTCATGCTTTCTCCAATATTGATCTGCGCTTGCTTCGGTTTCTTGTAGAGGAGTCCCCATGCATGGCTCAAACTACGTCAAATTGCATGGCTTGCGGCCACCCTTTTCTCATAGATGCATGAACTACGTACACCCCTCCAAGAGTTTTCTTAATTATCTCGAATCGATTAGTGCGACAGTCGTCGTCTTCATCTTTGAGTTGCATTGTTAGGCAGGCACCATAAATTGTCTTGATTTATTATCTAACCATAGGATATGTAGATGCATACTGATATTGGGCATCACCATGCTTGCTGATTGATGTGCACACACGTTTCATCATCTTGTTACACACGGCTGGTCTACACTCTCGCTATATATCTTTGTGTTTTCTGCCATGTCTACCACCTGCGTTATTTCTCCAACTAAAAGTCCGTGCAATTGCAGGTATGCTACAAAAAATAGAATTGTAGCATGCACAAGTGTACGGTGTAGCCACAACTCAATACTAGACTTGGAATATCTCTTAATTTTTTTTTGTTGTTTTTATGGTTTAGGACTATTTATTTTTTAGTTTAAACATGTTCGTATCATCTAATAGTAGAAGAACACATTTGGTTAATCTGCACGGTTACAATAAGGTACCACAAAATAAATGATGTAAATTACTCAGTTTCTCCCTATTAATTATACATTTTCCCTCATTACTTTAATAGTGGCCCACGCAATTGCGCGCTAGACTTATTACTTCCTTTTAGTTAGTTATTGGATTTTTATTTTTCTTATATAATTTATAATTTACATACATGTAGCCAAATGTTAAGATTAACATGTCTCCTCTCTTCTTGCTCAAACTTCCTACCGTAGCTTCAATTCTACCTCTTGTTCTGCCTCTCAAAGGTTCAATGTATATTTGTTAGTCGAGGCTACTTTTCTCCCTCACAAAAAAAGAAGAAGAAAGAATAACCAATTTGTCCTCAAATTTTCCTTAGATTCATTTTCATCCGTCAACTTTGAAAAGGCCAAACAAGTCCTCGAACTTCTCTTTTCTCACCAAAGAGAGTCCTTAGTCCACTTGACATGCCACATGTACATGCTGAGTGGCATCCTAATGCATAGATGTGAGTGTAAAGACAATAATACCCTGTCCCATGAAGTGGGATACTAATGCATGGATGTGCTTTTTTATGGGTTGGGTTGGGCTACGTTTTGGACTAGTTTAGATCCGTATTGTTAGTTTACCATATGCTTTAATGAACAACAATCAACTAATCCAACTGAATTCTATCATCATTTGCACATGGACAATTAGGCATATCAGTGAACATGTCTTCAAAACCCGTTGAACAAACCGAAACTTCACAAGTGTTGAGTTAATGACACAAAAGACACATTGGAACATTAGTACATGAGTGAAATTTCTCAACTACATTAAGCTCTTCTTAGATTGTACTAGATGTCATATTTTCGTTTGGAAATTGCTTGCCTGTTCAGCTTTGACACCACCCCTAAGGGAAGAAGATTGGATTTGTGTCGAAGCTTCACCTGTGACATTTATAGTAGCCTTTGCATGCAATTGACCTTGCCTTGCCAGAACTAGTCTCCAGGACAACAGTAGCATACCCACCAGCTGAAGCTCGAGCAGTAGTCTTTGGCTTTGAGAAAGACACATATATCTTCTTGTGGCCAGACTGATAATGTGAGAAAAATATTTAAATGAAGGGAGTGTCTATACAACATTCGACTATTTTTGAGAACAAAAACAGTCAGATTTTGAGCCGTTAGATGGAGATCTAACGCCCTAAATCATTTTTTTTTGGAGGGGGTCATTTTTTTGGAGGGGGTTTGTATGAGTGGATCCGTTGGATGGAGATCTAACATCCCAGATCAATTTGACTGTTTTTGTCCTTAAAAATAGTCGAATGTTGTATAGACATTCCTTTAAATGAAAGGTACTTCTCATTTTTAACTGAAACAACAAAGGAGGCAGGCAGAGGAAATACAGAAAGTGCAAAAACAACTTGATGAAGAAATAAAATGCCTGTAGAAAATCGGCGTGAGAGAATAAAAGATACAAAAGAAATAACAAGAAGAGGCTCTAAGAGAAAAAAAAGCGGCATGAAAATCATGATAAATCTGGAGGGAATGACTTGTCCAAAAACAAATCACACTTGACTTACCTGTAGGAAGGTAGCACCGGTTCTTTCACTATAGAACAATCCATAACCCTCAGGCATCTTCCTTTTACTTGCCTTGCTGATGGAGGATGCCATTGGTTGCTTTCCTCTACTTCGGTTAGCAGTAGGTGCAGCTTCAATTGCTTATGGTATGGTTCCCACCTGTGAGATTATATGGTATGAGCAATTGCCATGGCAACATGGAGGACGTAAGGTAAGCATAGGGATATGCACTTCATGATCTTTGAGGGGCATGTTGTTGATGTACTACAGGAGTGCATCCACCTGATGCATTTGTCTCTTGAACTGAAGAAATTCCTGCCACTCTAGTGGAGGCATTGCCCTTCTGTTTAGTTACTCTAGAGGTACTGGTTGGATCTTGTGATGCTGAGTGTTCCTGTAAGTGGGTTTTATCAATTATTAAATTCATAGAAATGGAAAATGCAACCAAATCGATGAATTGACAATGATACCTTTTTTAGATCACATTTTTTTGGAGTTGTGCCCTGTTCCCTTTCAGTAACCACATGTGATTTTTCCACCAACCTTAGATGCTTTAGTGCTTGAAGTAGTTGCTGCTGAAGGGTTCTTTCTCCTTTTCTTCTTTGATCTTCCAGGTGTTAAAGTTGATCCGAATTCCAACTGTGTCCGTGTAAGACATTTCATCATCTCATGCCAGACGTAGCATGACAGGTGTATGCACAAGTTGTATCAGATGTGGTGTCAATCTGTAGCAACCGACTCTGATTCGGTTTCCTCTCCGTGTGGGACTCTTTTCCCTCACCCTATATATATAACCCAGGAGTTCATAGGAAGAGGTGTTCTCCATAGCAAACGCTCTATTGTAATCTCTTCTCATTATAGTGATTTGTCTTTGAGCATCCATGGTTTTTTCCTGCAAGGATTTTCTACGTAAAAATCTGTTTTGTCTCTATTTTTCTGTGCGTTATTTGCAACAAGTGGTATCAAAACTCTGGGCTAAGAATTCAAGTCGTTGCCCTAAGAGGAACAATCTCGACTCCCGGGCGGCCATCCCAGTGCGACACACACGGCGGCCATAGTGGCATCACGCAAGGATAGGAGATTTGAAGAAAAATTTCCGGCGTGTTTCTTCATCGAATTCCAAAGCTGGTTCGCCATCTCTAAAGCAAGTCGACTGCGTTGCCCAATTGCCGAATCCATGTCATCTCCGAAGCCGAATCGACATCATCCGCAGTGCGGCCATTGCACAGACAAGGCGGTACGCATGACGGCATCTGCGCAGTCGTTTGGACGGATTGGCATCATGGCGTGTGGCACTTGCAAGGGGCGGCCATCGCACGGACCGGGCAGCCACCTGCACAACATCCGGTTGGCATCATCACGCAGGCAAGATCCCATCGAAGAAAAAAAAATTCTGATGGCTCAGCAACTTGACATGGCATTTCAATAGTCATCGAATCCGAAGAAACAATTACTTTGAGTTCGAGTTGAAAGCAGTTGCCGCAAGCTGAAACGAGATCGCAAGTAGCAGCGTGCGAAGAAAAAGCCGGCGAGCATCAATCAGCAGCATCGCAAGTCCCACGTCTTCGCACCTCCAAAGTCGTTGTCGAATCCAGCGGTAACGCGTCTCCTCTGCTCGGTCCGTGTGCAACCAGCCCGAAGCACAACGCAGCAGCAGGAGGCTCTCACGCACGACTTCAAGTCTTGTCCACCAGTCAATTGGTGCATTGCGTCAAGGGGCCTGTTTTTTTCAGCTGCGGCTTATAGTTTTTGGTTAAAATTTTTGAGTTTTGGCTGTTTACAGTATAAATTACGGAGAGACGGATACTCACTTACGATTTTAGCTGATATAGATATTAGATTTCTAACGTATAGATCATTTAACTTGTAGACCCCGTTTTGAGAAAATATTTTGCTTGAAAGTTAAGTACTGTAGTAAAAATTAAAAATCGTCAACTTGTGAGATAAAGAACAGATCTAAAGAGAAAAAAAACAAGTCCAAGAGAGAGAAGAACAGCTGCCACAAGACAAGAAAAAAGGAGCAAGAAGGCATCAGATCAGTGCCTTGGGACTTGATAACGTTGGCTTCCGTTGCTTCTAGTACACACGAGTTGTATCAGGGAATCTAACTTTGATACGTGCTCAATCACTATACAGGAGATTTTCAGTGCCTCAACTCAATGATTTAGGTTGGCTTGACTCCTTCAACAACTTGACCCTATTCTAATCGTCAATCTATGCTCTACCTTAATAACTGTTCTAGTACCAGATTTTGCCAACATCATTACCTATTTTATTTGATACCATACCCTGATATCATACCGCACCATCTCCATTGAAGCTATGTCATAAGCATTATATTTTTTTTTGTTGAAGGTGGAATTCATTGCAATTCAGATCATTGTATCCTTATTGGCGGTATCCATGTGAAATTTATCAATAGTGATTTTATCGATGATCCATCGTCTTCTAAGGGTTACTGTGGCCAGAAAAAAGAACTTTGAGAACTTATTTGACCTTCTTTTCCCAAAGCTGTGGGACGAAAATAAAGAGAAGACTTTACGGACCAAATTGGCTGTTCTTAAAAAAAAATGCTACTTTGCTGTACAGAGCATCCTCTTGAATGAATTATCTTTAGTAGGAAACTGAAGCGGCAACCTCTTATCAGATTCTTCCAAACCTCTATCTATGACATGTGACTTGAGCTCTTTCGCTTCAAGGAAGCAATCAATGCTCCAGTAGTTCCTTGAACGGAGCAGCTTCTTTGGTTGAGCCTTGGAGTCCTTTCCATCTCCAGCATGGAGACCGGCTCCCTTACAATTTTTCTGTTTCTTTTCAATCTCAAGCGGTCAAGCCTCAATCGTGGAGGAGGGGCTCAAGATTATAGGGATGTTGCTGCTGTCTTTTGGCTGAGATGCGTGTTGTGGTGTGGACCGGCATTGTTCCAAAAGTTTTTTTTTTTGAAACTGCATTGTTCCAAAAGTTGGTTCTATATAACTCCTTAGGGATCTAGGGCTAAATCTTTAACTGGCATTGTTTTTCAACAGGAAGCAAAGTTGAAAGGTGGCACAGATTCTTCTCCACAAAGACATCAATTTTAATTGTTCACTCCAGATTGTTGCAATCTCGAAATACAAATTATATAGAGGTAGGTCAAACCTCTAGTTATGCTTGTGTGGCCTAATTGCTTAGGTGCTTGCTATTGGGATACAGATAGACTACACTAATACAGATTAAAATTTTTTACTATATAAACCAAGAAGTCATGCGAGTAAGAGATCATGGATCGTTACCACTAGATGCGCAGTGCAGTAGAAATAGAGTTGAAACAATCGATCCAACGAAGAGTGCGTCGGTATAGTGGTAGTAGTCGATCGTCCTCCAGCCAACCATCTCCTCCTTGTGATCATCGTGATCAGTGCCGCAGTCGTAACAATGCCTCTACCGAGGTCCACACATCCAGGGATGAAACACCGTGCGTCAGCGTGCTAGCACTAGCGCGCACAGCAGGGTTTATGAGAGGTGGAGGCTAGGGTTTCGACATGTTTTTTGGGGATGCCTCCCTCAACACCCTCCCCCCACCTCTCCTTTTATAGTCCTTATCCGATACAAGTAGAGATTGTATCCCACTAGAATACTATCATCTAAACCCTTATTGTTCTAACCCATTAAGTGTGTGGCACTGTAGATTTATGTACATTTGGCCATGGGCTGAAAACTCCTTTCCAGTCCATAAGTCGGTAGCGATCCCTAGCAGGACATAACGACTCCTAAACATATATAAAGATTATATCAGATGAACCTATATAGTGCTTATGTACTAATTCTTTTACCTCATGATACCAGATCAATCTCAAGGCGAGAAGCATGACATCCTATAATAGCTCGATCCTTCACTCGAATCTGTAGTGGATTACTCAGTTGTGATTGACTCCTCAACCACATTCAGCATGGCCATGCACTTCCTTAATCCAACCACAACAAGGGGCCAAAGATATCTCTCCTGTTATATAGGAGGGGCAAATTCCATCTTGATCACTCGTTACTCTTAGTTGTAATCAATTTCTCTGAGCAATAACCACATAGGAAGTAGGGTTATTATTCTCCCAGGAGAAGGTCTGAATCTGTATAAAAATTTCTGTGTCTTCTCTCTGCATGACCACATTCTAGTCTTCTAAGAGATTCCTCGAATCCAATAAATAATATGTAATATCGGTATTAAAACATTGACAAGAGCATTAGGTTTTCTTTCTAACCTCCAAATCCTAGCATTGTCGATCATTTTTCCGCTACGCTGCCCCGGAGGAGCATATCCACTCCCAGAGGCGGACATCTCCTCACCGCTGTGCTCACCTGATCTCGCTACGACGCGCTCGATGCTCCACGAGCCTCTCCATCGGCGCTGAAGTGACCCGCCACCGCTCGGAAAGATGCGCAAGGGCACAGGCCTCCAGGACCACCTCGGTCAGATCCGCTAGCCATTGGTCTTTACAGTAAGAGTCACTCCCATGCCTAGATCTGGCCGCCACAAGCCAAATCTAGCCCTTCCCATCGCGCTTAGGCCTAGGGAGCAGCCTTCTCAGCCGCCACGCACGCCCGTGCCACCGCCTCCGCCTCCTGACCGCTGCTCTTCTCGCCGGATCTAGCCCTTCACCGCAACGGCTACCCTCCACCGCCTCTTGCCGGGCCCTGCCGCTTTAGCCCCCACGAGCGCAAGTCGAGTCCTTGGCTCCTCACAGCCACTGGTGCACGCCTAGAGGAAGGGGAGGGGAAGGTGGGAGGGGAAGAGAGATGGGAGGGAGTAAATGGCTAGTTTAGGAGAGTTTTAGGTGGACTTAAGGCCGTTGGATCTGCGATCTGAGGGCCGTGGTATTTCTAGCTTTTGAGTCCTTTTCTTTTGAGTCTTCCGTTGCGTCAATATAAGTCCATAGCATCTATTTTCAGTTCGTCTAAGCCATATGAGTTCATAAATTTATTGTCAGTTATAGAAACATAGAAATTTTCTTTTTTGCATGGCAGCAGTCGCTGCTCTTCTCTCTTAGCCGCGTGTAGATCATAGAAATTGTTATGATGCTGCCGCTTCTCTAAGCCACCGCCCGGAGCTTCTCAGGCCACCGCGCTTTTATTGCACTTCTTATGCACTACGTCGCTGCCGTCTTGATCTTCAATCTGCGTCGTCATGCTTCTATCTATTCCTCTTCGACTTGATTTGACAGTTTTTCTCTATCCAAGAGCTACACGCTACAACAATATTATCAAGATTCAGACTTTGGATTTTTTCTATTTTAGTGCCAACCCTTTTTAAATGTAATGCTATTTTATGTGTCTTGCATTTGAGGGTATGTTAAGGATATTAGTAGTATTTTCTATTGTACTAAGATTTAGTCTTATGTCTCCTTTGTACTCTCTATATATTGTTCATTGAGCCTCTTCAATACATACATAATGTTTATAACATAAATAACTATAGCTAAATTAAAAGACAAGTCAAGCAAGAAACTAAGATAGATGATCAGATCGCACTCGAAAATGCATGATGTGTTACTTTTCCGTGTTTTGTCTGCGTTTCCGCCTTTGAAAAGAAGGGGGTACGTAGCATCTTTTGTACGAAAAAGAACAAGAGACAAATCAAATGCGTGATATTAGCAGTTTGGTACTCAATTGCAGCATGAAGAAGTCACTTGGCTCCAGCTAGTTACCATCACATCAATCTTTACTTATTGCTGCTCTGCCTGCAGCAATTCTTCTAGATATGATGTGTGCATGCGTGGTTCTTTAAGGTTCTTTAACACCGTACGTCAATCCAATGTGCTGTCCCAGATACTATCCTGACATTAATTATAGCTCAATTTGTTCTTTCAATTAAGTTATTGATGTAGGGTAAGGTCAGAAACTAATTCTGAACATATACACACACAAGATCATACTTTGACACCTTCTGATAGATTAATTAATATACATCTTATACTAATATGTAGTGAAGCCTTTTGCTTTCCGAAAGTCCAAAGCTCATTGCAGAGTAGTTGCAAGTCGCAACTAGGGTTTATAAATATTCAGGTCAAAACCCCACAACAACAGTAAAATGTTTGAGGTAACAATCTTTCTTGAGCATAACCAATGTGTCGATCGCTTTCTGCTATCCTGAATCTGACTAAAGCTAGCAAGCGTGCTAATTGAAAAGCCTAAATAATCTGACAAGACTATGGAAGTTCTTATCAAATCTAGAACAACATTAAACTACATTGCTGGTGGTGAAGGATCAACAAGAGATCATCAAATGCAACGAACAGTGCCGATAACTTCGTAGCTAGCTGCATTTGTTTATCTTTGATCGTGAGCACCTGAATAATGGCCTAACTCAAGAGCCTTTTCTCTTCCTATGGCTGGCTAATGGAGCCCGACATGTTTGCAACACAGATTAATCGAGTGGCATCTCCATTGAAGAATTAACAACTCAAAGAATTAGCACTAGTTAGTAGGCAATCCCCAACCATCCAATAACTAATACTAACAGCAAGAGATGATCTCAAAGACTCAAACGCGCCACGAGAAACACTGAAACAGCAGCATCATTCTTTGTTGGGCCCCCCCCCACTCAGGGGAGAAGCGCAGGGGCAGAGCAGAGAAAGAACGAGCAAAACACAGAGAAACTTTTTCTTTTTCTCTATTTCCGGTGACTCACGCCATCCACGGCTTCTAGTCGCTGTATTCTTCTCAAAGCTCTCACCCAGCTCTACAGACTTTACATGCCTTTAAATAGGCCTCATGCACATACGGTTATACCACCACACGTACTCTCTACTGCTACACTCTGACGACCACGCTGCTCAACCGCTTTGGCCCATGCTGCTCTTGCGCCTGCCCATGTCGCTTCGTTCAGCCACCTGCTGACTGCTTTGACCAGCCCATGCCGACAGCTACATTGACCAGCCGCTGCCTATACCGAGTGGTTAGCCGACCAACGACGACTTGCGTCACCCACGACCACTCGTGCTGACACCTGCTACCAACTGCTACAGTGATCGACGTACAACCACGACCGTTGGCTTCATCCTTGACTTATCTTCGACCACTGTACTAGAGCTTCGACCACGACACCAGCGACTGCAACACTGGTCGTTACGACAACCACACAATGTGGTCATAACCGACCACGCACAATGTGGTCATAACAACCACGGCTTCTACGGCTACTCGACCACCGCTTCCCTTTGACCGCTTCACTGACCACGCAGGTCTTCGAGCACTAACTGTTTTACTGTAGGTTCGACCGTGGCTTCGACCACGGCATCGACCAAGCCTTCGACCATGGCTTCTATCAGGCTTCGACCATAACCAGTGCACATGACTGTCGACTGTAGTAGCTACGACTACCGATCATCGACCACGGTAGTTACGACTACCGACCATCGACCACGGTAGCTACGACTACCGACCATGGACCACAGTAACTCTGACTATCGACTATCGATCACGGCAGCTTTGACTACCGACCATCAACTATGGTAGCTTCGACTACTGATCATTGATTTCAACCACACCTTTAACCTCGGCATCGACCACGGCTTGTCGGCTGCGCCTTTGACCATGGCATCGACCACAGCTTGTCAACTGTGCCTTCGACTATGGTATCGACCACTGCTTGTGCCTTCGACCATGGCATCGACCATAGCTTGTCGACTGCACCTTCGACCATGGCATCGACCATGGCTTGTTGATTGTGCCTTCGACCATGGCATCGACCATGGCTTGCGCCTTCGATCACTGGCTTCGACCACTGTACAGTACTCGACACACGAGTACAGTTTGGCTATGACCACTCTGGCTACGACTACTATACAGTACTCGACACATGAGTACAGTTTGGCTACGACCACTATACAGTACTCGACACGCGAGTATGTTTACAACCACTGTACTCGAATGCACCGAGTAGGTAGCTTCGACTACACACAACAATAAGATTATTTCCAACATTCTTGACGTGGCGCATGCATGATGCACTAATGCTTTTCCTCTCAAAGAAGAAAGAGGATGCAATGCATTGTTCAGTAATTAATGATTGATTAACTCGAAGTAAATTAATTGGAGAATAGCGAGTCCTTGTCGAGAATAACCAACCACCGTCGGCATTGGCACTAGCACCGCCGTGCTTGGCGAGGTCATCCTTGAGCAATGTTTCCTCATAGCAGACGTCAACCATGGTGGGCTGCAGCGACGGCGAGTGCTGGGTGCACACGAGCCCAAGCTTGATCAGCACAACTAACGTCACATCAACCGCCACGCCGATGAGTGACGATGGCGTCGGTTGCGCATCCCACCACATCACGTGCGTGAAGACGGTGACGATGTCGTGTGGGTTGTGCCACCTGACCCAGTCGTGTAGCGTAAGTTCCTGAGGGACCATGTGAAAAAGTCCAAAAATATTTATGATAAACCATTGGCGATACATATTGAGTTAAAACTCAAATTTACGAAAAATTAGATTTCCAATCTACTAGTTTCAGCCTAAGGCTGTCGGACTGACCCTATTGAGCAGTCTGACCGGTTGCACAGTCAGACTAATCGTACATAGCAGTCAGACATGATAGTCTAAACTTCAGTTGAGAAGTTCTGAATTTTTGGAAATTGATAGTGCATCAAGTGAATTTGTCCCAGCCAGTGCATTCATGTTACATGAATCATATTTAAGCTAACGTGGCTTAATTTGTGAAAAATTTATACTCGGAATAATTTCTTGTTCTTTAGATGTGCAGAGAAGCTTAGAGTCAACTACGGTCAGGGACTACGCTTATGGAAGCACTAAAATCCAAAATGATTAAGAATGCTATATGAGATGGTTGAGCTCAAGCGTAACACAAGGAAGACAAGGAATGTTAGAGGGAAGGTTCAAACAATAGGTTGCACCAAGTGGCCTATTTGGTCCAAGTGAGGCGTGGTCTGGTGAAAACCGGAGCAGGAGAGACTTGCTGATGGTCTTAGATTTGAATCTTTAGATGGTCTTACTTACTATGATATGTAGGAATTCATCTAGATCCATCTTAAATATTCTTAACCCATGAGCAAGGCAAGACACAGGAGATTTAGAACCAGTTGAAGAATTTGAACAACAAGACAAGTCATATGTTTTTGATCATGTTGTTTCTACATTATTATTTAATTATCTATACTTTCATTACTCTTATTTATGCACTTCTATTTATTTAAAATAATAATTTAGAATGACATGATAATTAGTTAAATTCTACCACTGAAAAAGCCATGTTTTACTTGAAGACCATATTCATCTTGATAGCCTTAATAATAATAAATTATTGTATAATTAATTATTAGTAGATTAGGCAATCAAATATTTTACACTACTAAGTTTGTTTCGGTATCTTGTCGATAGATTTTAAAATGGTAATAAGGTTAAGGATAACTCGTGGAATCCATGACATTTACCCTAGGGTGGAGACTTTGGTGTGAATTGGTGCTACTGTGTTGTGATACACTGGGTATGTGGTTAGTGGCCTCATTTGGAGAAAGTAAGGATTAGAACCTTATGCTGAGTAGAGGACGTAGAAATTACTCAACCACAAGTTTTAACTTATCAGACATGGTTTAGTATTTGCTCGATTCGATTGAATTTCTATAGAAGGGTTAGTTTTTCCAAAGTTGGGCAACTATGTAGAGTAAAACTTGTAGTATTAGGATACGTCGTTCTTCCGGTAAATAAAGTTATGTTTAATGGATGATTCCAATAGCAAGGAATAAGTAACTTTAGTAAGATTTCTAATTTGGTAATTAAATTGACTAAACCCCTTTTCCCCTTAAGAAGGTAACATTTTAACCTGTCCTTTAGAAAGTCATTTATAAATAAACATGCATCCACATTTATAATAATAAAGCCAACACATCTCCATCTCTTGAAATACTAGCAAGTAGTTAATCAGTATGTCTCGTGTGACTTATTGAGTACGATTGTACTCATACTTGCTAAAATATCAACAGAAGAAACTTGGGAAGATAACAAAGAGCCTTTCGAGGAAGACTTCGATGATTCCTTGGGAATTGTCCTCACTTAGGCACGTATATGGAAGTTTGTTTGTGATGTAATATAAACGTTGGTCTTGGATGCCCCTTCGTGCAAACCTAGCTGATATGCCATATCCTATAGTAAGTTTGGCCATTATGGAATAAGTATGTATTGGTGCATACTCAACTACAGTACTCCGCAGTTGAACATTCTGGGTAGTTATGGGGAAATCCAACAGCCTCAAAATTGGGGGCGTTATAGGACCATGCTAGAGAAGTTGTTGTACGAGAAATTGGCATCCTGGAGAGACATCGACATCTGCAGGGACTCAGGCAAGGCTCCCGAGAGCTCATTGTGGGACATGTCAATCACCTATAGGAATGATAACGTAGCCACAAACGTTAGGAGCATGCCCTACAGTGCGTTGCCAGAGAGGTTGAGGTACTCGAGAGCGACATAGCTACCGAGCTGTGATGAGATCACGCCAACGAGCTTGTTCGATGACAGGTCAAGTGCCAGGATCATGTCCATCTTGCTGAGCCTGAGAAGGAGAGGCTAAGAGACCATGTTGAAGGTCTAGAATATGTTTATGTTGAACAATTATCACTTTGGTTGAGTTAAAATTGAATTTTGTGAAAGTTTCAAAAAAATCTAATTTTAGAGTTATTGTTAGGTTTTAGATAATTTAACTAAACCTGGGATAGCAGTCAGACCGGCCTTGACTTGTTTGTCAGGTTTTGTGCCCGATGGTCTGACCAACATGGGAAAGGTGGTCTGATTGGCCTGTGGTTGTGGAAGCCAATGTGCAAGACCAGTGTGGTGGTCGTGGAAGCTAGTCATGACCAGCCATAGCACGGTGGTCATACTAGTGCTAGGCGGTCTAACTGGCTGTGACACGACGGTCAAATTGGCTTCTCGAGGGCAGATATGTCTGGGGTGTCCAAAGAGTTTCTGGAGAAGCCAGACATGTATGGGGTATCTAAGACATATCTGGGGTGTTGGTGAAAATGGGTATTGAGTTGGTTTGAGTATGAGCATGGCATGGGTTCTGAGATTTGATTGTGTTGTGTTGTATGATACATTATTTTGACTAACATGAGTCAAGTGCATAGAACTTATGTTCAAGATGATTGATTGGTCTTTGAATGTACAGGTAGCTTTGAGAATGTTAGCAATCAATGGCAAGGGACCAGGGCTAAGCAGGAGAGCTGAGGTCTGTACAGTCAAATTTGTCTGGGTGAGGCTACTAGCTCAAGTAGGAAGCACAGAGAAGACACGAATCATGAAGAGATGAGTTGGTACATGTGGTGCATCAAGTGACGAGACTGATACACATAGAGATGGTCCAGGGGAGACAATATGCATGAAGATATGACGGCTAGTCATTGAGCACTATGAGCTACATGTTAAAGCATGTGAAGTTGCTTTCCTGTGAAAGAGAAGACGGAGTCAATGGAAGATGCTCAGAAGCTTCTTTAGGGGTATTTTGGTAGTTTACCAAAATATCGAGTTTGAGCCTCAGACAGAACCACAATGCAAGGAGGTGTAAAGGGAAGTGGTTTAGGTCAAAGTGAGCTGGTTTGGCTAAGTGGATAAATCGCTAAGGATTTAGCGGATTGAATATTGCAAATGCTTTAAGAAACGTGTGTGAGTGTGTAAAACCCATGTTAATGGGGTTGATGAGTTTTCCCAATTGCTTAGTAGATTGAGACTCACTAATTGGTGCTGGTTATACGAGGAAGGAGAGGGGGAGGTAGGGTTGAGGCTTTGAGAGAGACATTGAGATATTGTCTAAGTCTAGAGCAGTTTCTTCTATCCCTCCCTATGTGACAAATCTTGTGTGTGTAAGAGTGGTGCTTTGGGAGCATCTTGTAACCATCCATGTACTTGTGAATCATCCACTATACTAGTATGGATCAATTCTTTGATCCATTGTTGGTGTTTCACTTGTTCTTTGTTTGGTTCCTTATGTTCTTGAGTAAGAAATATGAAATCTTGTTCTATGTGGTTTTTTCCTGAATCTTTATCTTGATTACCTTACTAAGACATGTGGGAGTATATCTGGAAGACCTCATGTTATATATCCCCAAAAGTACGAAGTAATTTGGGTTTTTGGATGTTCTTGAGACCTAGATTTAACTTCCTTCAATTTAGTAAACCCAAGCCCAAGAACCGTGTGATTCTTGATTGGTTTAGACTTCTATTGTCGTGAACAAGTATTATGTAAAATTTGAAAGTGTTTGGCGGTCAAATCAGCTCTTCCATGGTGGTCTGACCAGCCTTGTACTAAAGATTGGTGAATTTATTGGTTTTAGTCTCTAGCTTTATTTTGTATAGCTCAGTTGGTGTAATATGAACTTGGTGATTCTCATAGTCACTTGAGTTTGGTTATTCTCATAGTAATCTACACTTTATTTTGTGTAGCTCAGTTAGTGTAATCTGAAAAATTTCGAGAATCATTTGCCCCGTCTAACTGCCAGCATCGGTCCTACAAAGGCCCCTTTAAGTGGTTGTTCAAGAGGTTCAGGTACAACTTGAGGTTGCTCAAGGCGGCAAGGATCTTGCCTTGTAAGCCATTGTAAGAGAGGTTCAAGATTTCCAAGTTTAGGCAGTTTCTGAGGCTCAGGGGAATGGTGTCGGTAAGTTGGTTGTGGTGTAGCATTAGTCTCTTGAGCCGCGTGAGGTTGGATAACGAGGCCAAGGTGCAGGATCTTACCCATGGACCAGGGGATCTTGCCGAAAAGGCGGTTGTTTGATAGGTGCAGCCACTCAAGCCGCTGCACATGCGATATGTCCATGCGAGATGGAGTCGTTGAGATGGTTGTTGGAGAGGTTGAGGTAAGTGAGGTTGACAAGGCCGGAGATGTTGGTGGGATGGAGCCCAAGATGGTGGTATCTTCGAGGTGGATCTGCGAAAAGTCACATGAGAGCTAGCCAATGAACTACGGTAGCTTCATGCTAAGGTCATTCCCGGCGAGCTCCTGCAAGTTGGTGTAGTTCCTTAGGGAGCAAAAGAAGGGGTCGATGTTGGTGTTGCCATTATGGCTGGAGAAGTTATTGTACGAGAGTTAGAGGTACTAGAGCCATGGCAACCTGTCGAACACCTATGATGGCAGCTCGTCGGTGAGGTAGTTCAACTCAAAATCGATCCACTCGAGCATGGAGGAGTTGGACAGCCCTGGTGGGATCGGGCCGGACAAGTCATTCGATCATAGGAGGAGGTATTGTAGGCTGGGGAGGTGGCACTAGTCGGTGTAGGGGATGTCGCCTGTGAGGAAGTTGTTGGCGAATCCATGTACTACAAGGAGAAGCAATTGTAGAAGAGTGCCTCCCGGGATGCCGCCAAAGAGCCGGTTGCCACTGAGGTCAAGGAAGTAGAGCTTTTGGAGGAGCCCAATGCCAGCAAGGATCACACCCTTGAGGAGACTGTTCATCAAGCTTAGCTGCATCAGCCTTAACATCGCACTGAGTTCCACCAAAATCTCCCCGACAAAAGCATTGCTCAACAAATAAAGCACATGACTAACGATAGCCACCCAACACCGATGAGAGAATGCCTCAAAACCCCCAGCTACTAAGCACCACTAGGCCACGGGACATGTAACACCTATCCAATTGCAAAACTCTGATGAATTGCCCCAGTTGGCGAGGGTGTCATTGGGGTTGGCCAAGACATTGGAGAGGAATGCGAGGAGCATTGCCAGGTCATTGGTCACCAATGGTTGTACGATGGCGCAACGATAATGATTGTCATGAAGCGAAATGGAAGACGATGATTGGGATGAGCAACTTGGCCATTGGGGTCAAAAGGGTAGTGGCGACCATTTGATAGCTATGTCTGCTACCATGCCATAGTTTTATGGGGAAGAGGGGGAGAAGGAGGAGAAATAGTAGCTAGAGATGATACAAGGAAGAGGGAAAAGGGCAGGAGAGGGTGGCTGCCTAACTGCTATTGAAAGGCTATGGCTAGCTTTGGCACCAAATGCTTGGCTTTGGATAACGAGTTATGTGTGTGCATGTACATGGTTTGGTGATTGATCTCACTTGGAGAATTCACAGTTGGCCTCATGTAAGTCAAACGCATATTAGTTTTGTTTATCCATGAAATTACACGTTAATCTAGTTTCCTCAAGACATTGGTTATTCGTATGAAACTATATGAATGTTGTCATCATGTGTCATAGTAACGTTGTTGTTAGGTTTCGAATAGCCACTTGGTAGTATACGATAAGGAAAAGGTAAAATTGCCAAAATTTTAAAATTGTTGAACTCAAATAAGGACACGCATATGGAATGAAATTATGGACCGAATAACCTCCCTTAACAGTTGAACGCACCATATCCGTTCATTCCTTCAATCGTCTTTGTTCATCCTCCCACACCACGCTGCCCTACGTCAACTGACCCCACCTCCACCCACGTCCCCGCCTCTTCTTCTGCCTCTCTGGTGAGCTCTACGCGCCTCCACCACTACTAGTGGCTATATGGGTCGTCTCTATCAAGCGGCCCACAACGCGGTACTGTAGGCATGGCACGGCACGGCATGCATAGTGGTGGGCTAGGCATGGCACAACACAGCCCAATACGGCATCGCATGGCACGGCCCAACACAGCATGGCACATCACAGCACAACCCATTTGGCACAAAAAAAATGGTCGTTAGGCACGTTCGGTCCAGGCACGACACGGTGGGTATGGCCCATTTAGCATGGCTAACAGTCAATTTTTTTAAAAAAACATTATAGTTGTTTTATGACCATTTATGAGTTTAAAAAATATGAAAAATCTAAAATTTTTCCTATAAATAGGCAACATACCCCCCTCATTCAGCCACACCCTCACTAGCAACTCCTCTCTAATTCTCCTATGAAAATTTTGATACACTTTGTGATAATTTGGCAAAATTTGAAATAATTTTGTGAAATATCCAAAAAAAATCAAAATCCAGCCTACATTCAAGAAAAGAGGTAACGATAATAATTTTCATGTACTTATATTGTTTTTATTTTTCTTTGTTGTAATATAAAATAGGTAATAGTGTAATTTTCTACTTGCATTTTGATGTTTTCCATATTTCTCCATGGAAAATTTTGACAATTTTTCTACGAGTAAATACAGAATTGAACTAGCAGAACTTTCATCCTTCAAGAATGAAACATCTCCACCTCCACCTCAAATGGCATAGCAGACCCTGGCTATACCATCGTCAAGTTCTACCAGTACCTTTGCGTTAGCAAGCACTGGAGCAAAGAGATCCAGACTTAGCACGTTGAACGTGTAGGCAGATTTTGATAAGGTAATGAAGTGAGATGCCTCTGGAGATCAGATAAGAGTTGCTGTTTGCAAAATATGTCATCATGAATTTTCGGTAAAGTCTTCAAGTAGAACCAGGCACTTGCACATAGATGCCCAAAGATGTAAAGACAAGCAGGGCATAGCCATGAGGTAGACCCAGCTACATTATTACCCCGACGGTATGGTATATAACTAGGATTATAATCCCAACATAGCTCGAGAATCTTTAGCCCATTTAATTACCTCGCATGATCTTCATCTAAACTTTGGTGCATCAGATGCGTTCAAAAAGTACATTAGAACTGCTCATAATCTTAGATTTACTCATGTTTCTAGACAGCGTAGTGGATTATTGAAGTCATGAAAGATTTTGGTACATACATCGAATTCTCACTTCCTTATTTGGTACATACGCTAAATTCTTCTTGCTACATCAGCGATGTGCCTACCATATTATTAATCTTATAGTTAAATTTGGTTTGAAGAGGCTGGATCCATATCTTCAAGCTTTTCGCGAAGCAATTTCTTTCATAAATAATGCTAACCAATGAATTACAGTATATAAGACCTACTACATTGTGATAGGTGTATGTCCACAAAAGTTTATTGTGGACATATCGGTAAGGTGGAACTCGACTTATCTCATGCTATAAAATTTTTTATGCTATAAGCCTACATTTTCTGTTTTTATCCACATGCATTATCACAGCCATACCAGCAACACACTACTGACTGTGCATCACTGGTATGTTATTGATAAGTTACTAGCATTTCTGAAACTCTTTTACGAATCTACTGTTGCTTTATCTGGAGTGTACTACCAACATCTCCTGTCATTATGCATCATATTCTTGCAATTGCTGATCACTTAAAAGCTAATAAAAATGACCCAGTATTATGAGAGGCTATGTGCGCTATGAAAACTAAATATTTAAAACATTAGAATGAGATTTCGTACTTATACGTATTTGCATGTTTTCTAGATTCAAGAGCTAAAATTGCAGGATTCACTAATGTTCTTTCAATTATAGGTGAGGCTATGGGGTTGGACTATTATAACTATTTTATAGCTATTTATTCATAATTATCTGAAGTTTATCAGAAGTATGAGCATAAATTTTAGGAGTTCACTTGTAATGACCTCCACCCACCACAGGTAAGAAGACAAATATGTGGGGCAAATCTTTGGTGCATCAATATCCTCTAGAAGATCAAGCTCTACATCATCAAGTACTGCGGCAATCCATACCAGGGCCCACGGGAACTACCAATCTTTCTAGATAGTGATCTCGTGCCTCACCATACAGAGAACTTCAATATTTTGGATTGATGGCGTGAGCACAAGCTAACATATCTGATACTATTCATATTAGCATGGGATATGTTAACCAGTCCTGTCTCGATGATTCTTTTGATTCTGTTTTCAGTCTTTCTAAAAGACTATTGGAGGAGAGAATAACAAGACTCACGAGTGAGATGCTGGAAGTATTTCTCACAGTGAAAGATTGGGAACAAGCCGATGCACAAGCTTAACACTGCGTGGTAGATATGGAGTTAGAACATGTATTCAACAATCTCTATCTAGATGGCAGCGAATGCAGTCAAGACGCCGACAACACCGACGATTCTTAGAGCATCCATGTATACATTATACTTTTTATGATTTTTTACTTGTAATGCTAAGCTATAGACTGTACTCTTTTTCTTTATCAAGGTTTTCTCAAGTTAATTTTTCGCTTGGCAAAGTTTTTAATGAGGCAGCCATTTTAACATTCATAAAGCTCATTATTACATTTCTATAATTTGTTATGTCTTTTCTACAATTTCTATAATTTATTGTGTCTTTTTCTACAATTTATACCATTCATAGTGTCCTTTTGAATTCTACATTTTTTTGAACTATTGCTTTTTCAAGTTTTTGGGCCAAACGGGCCAACTGGGTCGAACAAGCTAGCTGTGCCTACAGAACCCTCTCTGAGCCATGTCTAGGCCACCGCCTCGGCCCATGGGCTAGCACGGCATGGCTCGTTCAGGTTGGCTGGCTAAACGGGCGCGTGTCAAATCAGGCCCGTGGTAGCCCGTGCCGTGCAGCCCATTTGGCCACGACTGTCCACCACCGTCCCAGCCCCTGCCTCCACCACCTGCAGCTAGCAGCGCCCTTGCCGCCTTGCTTCGCCACCCTCCCTCTCTACCGCTGCTGCGCCGACCCCACCCACCCTAATATTCTCTTGGTCCCTTAGCTGTGCCGCCCTCTATTGCCACTCACGGTCCTCCCCTGATCCCACGACAAGTGACACCCTCGCAACCTCGCCACCCTCAGTCGGGCCATAGCCTCTCCCCTTCCTCTAAACCCTATGGTCCCAACCCTAACGCCGGTCAGCGGTCGTCAGAGATCGTGCCACACGCTGTCATCACTCACCATCGACGGATAAGAACCCTAGGTTTGTCATTTTGTTGTTTGATTTTCTGATGTGACAAGTGTTCAATCCTCCTACTTGATTTGGACGTTTTTGTTCCATAACTATCTATCTTATATTCGATAGATAGCAAATTCCCTGGAATAATCATATGGATGAGTGTGACATGTTGCACTTAGAGCTAGGAGGCAATCAATCCTGGCGTAAATTATTGAAACCAAGAAGTGATATAATTTTCGTGAAAATTGTTGAAATCCTAAATGACTCCAATCAAGCTAGCATTGTTGGGGATTTTGGCCTTCTCAATGTGAGACAAAATTATCAGTAGGTCGGCCCGATGATTTTAAGGAAGGCATGCGTGGACAGGATCATTGACCTGTGTGGAGGCCGAGTCGGATCTGGGTGGGATTAAGCCCTAACACGCGTGCCATTAGAGTAGATAAACTATGTTTAATTTGCAGCAAGAAGTCGCACTCTGCTAGTATACAGCTATACGTTACATGTCCATCTCCTATTATATATATCGCGAAATCGTATTGCGGTGTGACGTGGCGACCCGTTGCAAATTGAGCTGATGGTGCAGTTTGGGAGATTTGTCCGCTGCGATGGTGACTGTTACAAGCAAAAAGTAAAGGGTACCTAATGTATAGATGCTTATTCATACAGAGATGTCTTTACAGCAAAAGACATCTATTCTTGCCACCCCTCTTCATCTATAAATATGTATCATGTACATACCGTGGGACGAGCACGCTCCAATCAAGGACGTTCCAATCAAGGTGGACAATTTGAAGCATACTTCAACTCCCAACCTGATGTCAACATGGAAGAATTCCTCCAACCTGACATTACTAAGAAAGATGCCCCTGGGTGCTCCTACTCTGCTCCTACAGCTGCGGGACCAAGCAAAACCAAGGCACTACCTCCACTTGATGGGAACGTTGACGATATGGAGAACATGATCGTGGAGTTCACTTCTAACAATCCGTTTGGAGACTTTAACTAGGCTCCTACACTTTGAGATACCTTATTTCATTATCCCTTGAATGTGGATGTCGTTTAATTGTGAATGTTGTCATAAGCTAGTTGTTGTCCGTACTTCATTTACGCACAATGGGTATTGTAATTTGTATTAAGCACAATTGATACCTATATATATATATTGTATGTATTTTATATATATTTGTTGAGAATGACATATTCAAATTCTCTATTTTGTATAGATTGTACGGGAGTCGATCAGATGGATGAGGAAATGTGCCTAGTGGATAGTGGTACTACTAACTCTATACTCAGGGAGATAAAATATTTCCAAACTCTCACAAAGAACAAAGGAAATGTTTTAACAATCGCTGGACGCGATGCTGTAATAGTTGGCACCGGTCGGGCCACTATTATGCTCCCTATGGGTACATCAATAACGATTGAGGATGCACTCTTGTATCCCAATTCAACTCGTACCCTATTGAGTTATAGAGATATCCGTAAGAATGAGTTTCATGTTGAAACTCATGAGGACAACAATGAGGAGTTCCTTCTCATAACAAAAGATCACGGATATGGCAAAGAGACACTTGAAAAGTTTCCCTCACTCCCATCTGGATTGTACTACACATACATCAAACTCGTACCACATGTTGCTTACAAAGTAATTTTCCATAATGTTAACGCATTCCAAACTTGGCATGATCGTCTTGGCCATCCTGGAATAGGGATGATGAGGAAAATTATAAGCAATTCTGTTGGTCACACTTTAAGTGATGCAAAATTTCCCCAATCCTCAGATTTTATGTGCACCGCATGTGCCACTGGGAAATTAATTTTGAGGCCCTCTTACCTCAAAATTTATGCCGAACCTCTAAAGTTCCTTGAACGCATTCAAGGTGACATATGTGGTCCCATTCAACCGTTATCTGGACCGTTCATGTATTTCATGGTTCTAATAGACGCATCTACACGATGGTCTCATGTGTGCCTTCTTTCCACACGGAACCATGCATTTGCTAAAATTGTTGCACAAGTTATCAAACTTAAAGCACAATATCCTGAACATCAAATCCGATCAATCCGAATGGATAATGCTGCTGAATTTTCCTCACGTGCCTTCAATGATTATTGTATGGCTTTATGAATTCAAGTTCAGCATTCGGTCCCATATGTTCATACTCAAAATGGGTTGGCAGAATCTCTCATCAAGAGAGTCAAACTTATTGCAAGACCTTTACTACAGAATTGCAATCTACCAACATTATGTTGGGGTCACGCAGTCTTACACGCTGCTGACTTGATTCAATTGCGTCCAACTGCATACCATGCAACCTCCCCGTTGCAACTAGTACGTGGAAATACACCAAATATTTCCCATCTGCGGAAGTTTGGTTGCGCTACATACGTACCGATCTCCCCACCGCAGCGTACATCTATGGGCCCACACAGGAAATTGGGGATCTACGTGGGATATCAATCTTCGTCGATCATTAAATACTTGGAACCCCTTACAGGGGATCTATTCACTGCTCGGTACGCTGATTGTATCTTCAATGAAGATCATTTCCCGGCATTAGGGGGAGGAATTAAAAACCACAAAAAATGTCAGGAAATCAATTGGGATGCCATAGACATCTCCAACTCTGATCCACGTACTTCTGAAACTGAACTCCAAGTTCAGAAGATCATTAATTTGCAACACATTGCAAATAACATGCTAGATGCATTTACTGATTATAAGGGTGTTACAAAATCCTATAATCCTGCGAGAAATGTGCCGGAAAGAGTAGATGTACCAAATAAAACTACTCAACTCCCCAGTAAGAGGGGGAGAAGTACGGCTATTTCCACAGATGCAGCTTCTACCAAGCAAAGGAAAGGGAAGAACAAATCTTCTAACCCAGTAAATGTAATTCAACCTTACGTTGAGAAACACCCTGTGGAGGTTCAACCTTCACATCCCACATCAACAGTGCACTCAATTACTGATGTTGGGACATCGGATCGCCCTGATGCAATCATTTTGGAAAATAATGATACATCACAAGGGGTGCTTGAAATTTCCATCAACTATATTGAATCGGAGAATCATATGACGAAAGTCTACAATTGTCGACATCTATTTCTCTCAAGCAATTGCAGAAATCATCCAAAATGATCCAGATCCTAAGACCATGGCAGAGTGCAGAAGCGCTGGACCGAATCAATGGAAAGATGCAATTCAGCAGAGATAACCTCGCTCACTAAAAGAGAGGTATTCACTCATGCAATACCTACACCTCGAGGAATCTTTCTGTGGGATTCAAATGGGTTTTCGTCCGAAACGGAATGAGAACAATGAGGTGGTGAGACATAAAGCGAGGCTTGTAGCACAAGGGTTCACGCAGAGACCGGCATTGATTTCAATGAAACATATTCTCCGATTATGAGTGGAATAACATTCGATATCTTATATCTCTGGCTGTTCAAAATCGTCTATCTATGCGGTTGATGGACGTAGTGATCTACATATCTATATGGGTCACTTGATTCGGACATATACATGAAGGTCCTCGATGGAATCTCTATACCGAATCCAAACGCAAATCGCAACATGTATTGTGTAAAGCTTAAAAGTCACTCTATGGCTTAAAGCGATGGGAAGAATGTGGTATAACCGACTTAGTGAGTTCCTTTGCGAAGGGATACACTAACAATGATGATTGTCCATGTGTTTTCATCAAAAGTCCCAACAGATTTTGCATCATATCGGTGTATGTCGATGATTTAAATATCATCGGCAACCCACAAGATATTGATGAGGCATGCAATCATCTAAAGACGGAATTTGAAATGAAGGATTTGGGTAAAACCAAATTTTGCTTAGTAATACAACTTGAGCACCTTCATTCAGGCATTTTAGTGCATCAATCAGCCTATATCCAGAAAATATTGGAGAAATTCAATATGGACAAAGCATATCCATCGAAAACCCCCATGGTTGTTCGATCTCTAGACAGGGATAAAGATCCATTTAGACCCCGAGATGACAATGAAGAGCTATTGGGACCCGAGGTTCCATATCTCAGTGCCATCGGAGCGCTTATGTACCTTGCAAATTGCACCCGGCCGGATATTGCATTTGCGGTAAATCTACTTGCTAGATATAGCGCTGCTCCAACCAAAAGACATTGGGTAGGAGTGAAGAATATCCTTAGATATCTTCAAGGCACTAAAGATCTCGGTCTATTCTTTCAGAAGAATAACAATGTGGATTTAATAGGATATACAGATGCTGGCTATTTATCAGATCCCCATAATGCCAGATCTCAAACATGTTTTGTATTTTTACACGGTGGAACAGCCATCTCTTGGAAGTCTTCAAAACAGGACTCTAGTGGCTACATCCACTAATCATTCTGAAATAATTGCATTATATGAAGCATCACGTGAATGTGTATGGCTTCCAAAATGATTAACCACATACAACAATCTTGTGGTATAGGTGCTATTGCATCACCTACCATTATCTACGAAGATAATGCTGCTTGCGTTGTTCAAATGCAAACGGGTTACATAAAGAGCAATATCACAAAACATATTGCTCCTAAACTATTTTACCCACATGAATTGCAAGAAAGTGGGGAAATAAATATTCTGCAAACTAAGTCTTGTGATAATCTCGCAGACTTATTCACTAAGTCATTACCAACCTCTACATTCCAAAAATGTGTTTATGGAATTGGTATGCGAAGACTATGTGATTTGCAGATATCAGGGGGAGAAATCTCCTAAGATTTAACCCGTTCAATATAAATGTTGTACTCTTTTCCCTTTATGAGTTTTTCCTCTAAGGTTTCTCATTAAGGTTTTTAATGAGGCAATATGACAACGTAATCATAAATATATTATATCTCTATTTTCCCCACAGGGGTTTTTAAGGAGATATAATCATATATATGCCATATCAAATTTTCTCCTTAAATTTTCCCATTGGGTTTTAAAGGAGTTTTTCATGGCATATCTACTTTATAGGTTCTCCTCATATTTTTTTCCCTACAGGATTTTGGAGGAGTTTTTCAAGATGATCATATGAAGATACATTGGTCAAGGGGGAGTGTTACAAGCAAAAAGTAAAGGGTGCCCAATGTATAGATGCTTGTTCATACAGAGATGTCTTTACAGCAAAAGACATCTATTCTTGCCACCCCTCTTCATCTATAAATATGTATCATGTACATACTCAGATTAATTGAATCAACAGTTCTTTTACATACACTTGTCTCAATTTCTTACAACAGTGACCACGAAAGACCCGGAGAAGCTACCAGCCATCAGAGAAACCGAAAGGTACAAGTCGGGTCCTATTTTTATCTGTGACCGATGATTTTTTTTTATTTTCTTTATTTTTTTTAACTGTGATAGATGGTTTTTAGCTATGTATGATTGTTTTTATTTGTAATTTTTGATATGACTACACCGATATAGATGGTGCATATTATTTTAGACTCAAAATATCATTCGAAGAAATAACTTCAAAAAATTACTTTAACAAAATTATCTTATTTATTTTGATTTTTTAAAGGAGTTAAAATAAAAACCAAAAAAACTGAGCTACATACTCTACGGGTCTGCATGAAAGTGGCGTGACGTGGTCTCACGAGAAAGTGCGTAGGCTACAACAAAGCGCAGGGGAGCTGTCACGTGTGGGGGAGGGCTTGGCACGTGTCGGCTGTCAAGTAAATGGCCAACACGCCAAGCGTGGTAAAAGGGGCCTAATCACCTACTGAGTGGTAGGTGAAAGTACAATTATATGACATAATTAAGTAAGTAAATTCAAGAACACAAATGTGCGAGATTTTCGCTAATTGTTTCGTATCCGTGTCCGTGGTCCTCTCGAGTTAAGTGATAGTTCTTACCAGGGGCGGGCCAAGTGGGTAGTCAGGCCCAGGACTACCAGCAACAGTACAAGTTGGCCCAAAAAAATCTCGTGCCCTAACGACCTAACCCACGCTCCACGCCTCCGCCCAGTGCCTGGCTCCGCCGACTGCGCCCATCCGCCTCCACTCCGCCTCCGCCTCGGCGCCTCCGCCTCCGCCTCGCCTCGGCGCCTCCGCCAGTCCGCCTCCGCCTCGCCTCGGCGACGCCTCCGCCTCCGACAGTCCGCCTCCGCCTCGCATCTTGTTGTATTCAATTTGTTTTTTTGGGGTGCTGAACTGTGGATGGTCTGTCCCTTTTTGTATTTCGTAGAATAGAACTATAGAAGTTTCATCTCAGATCTCATCTGAATACATTATTATGGCATTGATTAATAAAGTCTCATTTATTTCATTTCTAGTTAATGTCTATGTCCCAAAAGACAGAGTTACAAATCTACACCAGGGCTACGGATTTGTCGAATTGAGGAGCGAGGAAGATGCAGATTATGTGAGTCTATTATGGCGTGAAGGCAGAATTTACCTTTTCCTTCTACTTATCGTATCCGATTCATTCAATTAGCTTTCGATTTCTCTTAACCGCTTGCTTTTTGTAGGCTATTAAGATTTTGAACATGATCAAACTATATGGAAAACCAATAAGAGTAAACAAGGTAAGTACCTCTTTTGATTGCCCAAATTTCTTCAAGATTTTTTTGTTTTGTATTTTTAATTGCAGCAGTATGTAATATACTACTTGAAAGGTCATTCAGATCCCTTGAAATGTTGAATTTCATGACAGATAGTTGATAGTTTAATCTTAGGTACTTTGGAATTAGGATGATGATACTTCTTCAGAACATCAACAAACTAGATACCAATTTTCTTTTCTTTTTTTGAGCTTTCTGTTTTATTTTTAGTTTCCTTCAATTCTATATTTCTATTTAGTCATTATGAATTTGTCTAGTCATAAAATTAGGATTTGAATATCACATGGACCTACCATGATTATGTCATCTCATTCCGTGCTTCCCAAGACAAGAAGAGCTTGGATGTAGGAGCAAATCTTTTATTGGCAATCTTGATCCAGAATGACTTAAAACCTATTTTCTTTGATTAGTTGCTCATTTTCACATTAAGAAGTGGCTAATGGTTTTGAGTTTGCTTTGTCAACAGGATGTTGATGAGAAGCTCTGTCACGATACCTTGATGCATTTGGAGTGATAGTGACCAATCCTAAGGTGGCACTCATGAAAACTTTTATTGCATATGACTAGGCACTTATAAGAATTTATAAATTCTGCTAATGATCTAGCCATACGTTAGTATCTGATTTTATGAGCATTAGTCTATTATGAACTCGAAGCAAACACGGACTATGGTTATGCTTAAGTTAAACTGATATCACTAAATTTACTTGTCATAGTTCAGCTACTTTAGTGTGCCCCGCTCAAAGAAAACACTTATCTAACAAAGATCTAGTTAATTTCCAATTAAAAAGAGCCAATCGGCTCGAGCGCTATTCCTTTCATGTGTACCATGATACTCCGTAGATCGGATGAGTTAAAATCATTGTTCCCTTTCCCTTTGCATATTGCACAAAATGCATGTTTGTATCTTCTTAAGATCAATCCACCTTGCCTACTTTCTTCAAACTACGATAAAAATAATTGTCGATGTTTTTACATGTAATATCTCAGTTGTATACCTGTCTGTCATTTCTGAATTCTAGTGGTCACATACAGTAAACTTATTAAATCTACCTTTGGTTTTTTTCAAGATAATGCGAGACCCTGAAACTGGAAATTCTCGAGGTTTTGGCTTTGTGAGCTATGACTCTCGAACTTATTTGTTGAATTTAAGGTATTATGAGATCTTTTAGATATATTATGTTTTTTACCGAACCGTTTACCGAATTTTTGTATTAGATTATATCAACATTGGATAACAATTTTTTAGTTAGGCATACCCTGGATTCAAATCCTGGGTCCGCCACTGGTTCTTACATAATATATTCTCGTCCGTATTTCTATTAAAGATGATCAGGGACCATAATGTTTACTTGAGAAAGGCAGCCACATGTTCACATCCAATGAGAAAGCATAGCAAAAAGGAATATATTATGCTTTCTCTTTGATCACTGACAAGTCCAGTTTAATTAATTTCTTTTAAATAAAAAAAATAGATCAAACATAGATAATATAAGAAAATACAAAATCGAACATAAGAGAGGAGAAATTCATTTTTCCTTTTTTATTACTTTCTCCTCCAAAAGGTATAAATGATAGCCATTAGGACTCTCTATTTATAGGCTACATGGTGAGGTGCCCACCATAGGCTAAGTCCTTAGACCCATGCCTACGTTTCCCACACACTCTCTTGGGCATTTATCCGACACGTTCATGCCTCATCAAAACTTCATAAAGACCTAGTAGGAAAAAATTTAGAGAAAAAGTATATGATACATGTTATACTATGTTGCACAAATTATTTCATTAAAAACCTTGACCGAGAAATTTTTGAAAAACTCGTCAAGGGAAAAAATAGTACAATCCATCCAATTTCATTTAAATCTACAGGATTTATTCTTTGAGTACTTGATCTTCGTGATCAAGCTTTAATAATGAGTTCGAGAAGAATTCCCCCTGAATTCTGCACTTCTCTAAGTCTCATCATTCCAATTCTACGTACACACCTTTCAAAGTTAAATGCTAGAAGTGACTTAATGAATAAATCTTGCTCACATAACTTAGTATACAGTATCTTAATTTCATCCATATTTTGTAATTCATGAGTATAGAAGAACTTGGAGTTGATATGTTTTATAAGATGACTCTTCACATAACCTATTTGTGCTTGTGCAACACAACCTGCATTATCTTTATAGATAATTGTAGGAACTTGCACGATATTCAATCCACATGACTGCTGGATATGGTGAATCATTCATCGAAGTTAAGCACATTCTCGTGTGACTTCGTACAGTGTTATAGTTACCAAACCCATTCTGGGATCGTCGTATAAATACACAGGGACAATCCTCATTATTTGTGTAGCCTTTCTTGCATAGAAAGTTACTTAAGCGATTATACCACATTCTACCTGATTGCTTAAGTCCATACAGTGATTTTCTGAGTTTCACACTGTACAGGTTTCTATTTACTCTGTCTTGATTCGGGACAAGGATATCTTCAGGCACCTGTATATAAATGTCCTAATCCAAATTTTCATAAAGGTATGCAGTTAGCACATCCGTTAACTTCATTTCTAAATTCAAGTTGACTACCATTGAGATCATGTATCTAAAGGTAGTACCACTCATGACTAGGGAATAGGTTTCTTCATAATCAACTCTTAGACGTTCAGTGAAACCTTGTGCAACAAACCTTGCTTTATATCTTACAACTTTATTTTTCTCATTTCTCTTTCGAACAAATACCCACTTATACCCTATGGGTGTACATAGGGAGGCATGCGGCTTACAGGTCGAAACACCTCTCTTTTATTCAGAGATAATAATTTAGTTTTTATTGCCTTTTTTCAATCTTCCTAATCTGATATTTTCTTACATTCGGCGAGCGATGCAAACTCTAAATCAAGATCGATGATTGTGGCAATTTTCTTTGCAAAATAAATATCAATATTGGTTGTTGTCCTATTCATGGATTCTTCCGTGTGTACATAGTATATAGCTATTTCATCATAAGTTGATTCTTCTAGTGCTTCTACTTACTACCGCTCCTTTCGATTGCAGAGGCAAGTCCCTTTAGTTTTTCAACTCCGATGTGTGCGCACGCATCCATGCTAGTTTCTCCCTCCATGGGAATGTTCAAATCTGGTATGCCCTTTTCTGAAGGTGCCATACTGGTGCCAGGTCTCAACTGACTCTCCTGATCTTGGAGAACTTCAGCGATTAGCTGTGTCAAGTCCTTCTTACCCTTTTTCACCAGGTGTCTCCGATTACTTGGGATTCGAGAGGCTGGAGTTCTCGTCCTTTTATTTTGAGACCTTTGAACGGGATTAGGGATATCTTCAACTTTTTTTGGTACTTCAACCCTCTCCAGTGCATTGCGTGCAAATGCAGGCACATGCAACTTAGTCACTCTCTTTAAATCACTAAAGTGGTCAGGCAATTGATTTGCTAATGCTTGTAAGTCAATAATCTTCTGGACTTCTCTATTTGCTTATCTAGTGTGCGGGTCATGTGCATAATTCCCGTGATTTGCCACATAATTTTTCAACATTTTTCATCAGGGGGTTAATTTCCTCCTCTTAATATTGGGAAACTATCCTCATCACATATACTATCAGTGAAATGGGTAGTACGTAAATCTCCTGTCATGGGGTTTAAATACCTGATTATAGATGTTGTCTCATAACCAACGTATATCCTAGACTTTCAGAGAGGGCCCATTGCAGTACGATATGGAAAGAGTATAAGTACATAAACCTTGCACCCAAACCTACGAAGATGAGAAATTTTTTATGTTGACCCTTGCACTAATTACATAGGTGAATGGATGTTATATGTCGATGGTCCCACTGAGAGTTGCTGCATGCATGACTGCGTGTCTCTAATATGTAGTTGGTAAATTACAATTTTGCAAAAGCAGTTAGACAATAAATTTAATTCTCTTAATTAATACTTCTACTAGTTTATTCTGAGTGTGGACATGCAGTACGGAATGCTCAACTTTAATTCCTATTGACATACAATAATCATCAAATGCCTTTGAAGTAAATTATCTGGTATTGTCTATTCTGATGGACTTTATATGATGATCAGAGAAATTATTTTTAATTTGAATTATATGCGAGATCAGCTTTGCGAAAACATGGTTTCTCGTAGATAATAAACATACGTGCGATCATTTCGAGGAAGTATCGATGAACACCATAAAATATTTAAATGGCCCTGACAGTGGCTATATAGGACCACAAATGTCTCCTTGGATATGCTCTAAGAATGCAGGGACTTCATCTTCACTTTCAGAGCAAAATGTCTAGTAATTAATTTCCAAGTGGCACATGCGAGGCACACAAATCTTCTTGATTCGGGAAATTATTTACATCAATATTATGCCCCTATGAATTATTAATTATATTTCTCATCATCCTAAGACCTGAGTGGCTTGATCTATCATGTTAGAGACAGAAGAGTTCAAAGCTTCTAAATATGGTTTTCAGAGCAGTATAAGCTGCGAGTGCCTTAATATTAGTGTAGTATAGTCCAGTCGTAAATGAAGAAAGTATTTCTAATACCCTTTTTCCAGTTGCTTCACAATTTGTAATGAGCAGGTATTCCTTACAATACTCTTTTTCATATTCAACATGGAAAACATTAGCGCGAATATCCTTCAAACTTAGGAGAGTTCTAGTCAATTCTGGGTACAATAAGACTTCTTGAATGACCAAAGTTGTACCTATTGGGAGTACAATTTTGGCTCTTCCTGAGTCTATTATACATGCATCACTACCGGCGATGGTCATAAGACTGCCAGCGTTCTTACTAATCAACTAAAAGAATTTTGTCTCTCTCAAGATGGTAGTCATTGTGCCACTATCATCTAAGCACACTTCCTCCATATGGCGCCACACGTATTCTAATATAAAGTACGTTATTAATATGTAGTAGAAGGCAATTAACACATAAATAAAATGCTTCATATATAAGAACATATCATGTTATTATTAACTGAATAAATGAATTAATTAATTAATATCATCCAACCATCACAAGAAAATAAATTGTTTGAGTACCATCAATGCAAAATCTAACTTATTCCTTCCATATATGAAATAAATGACAATTAAAATTTGAATGCATTCTGTGCATTAGACTGAATCTGCTTAGAAACCAGAGACTTTAGCTGCTATCTTCTTAGGTCTGAGATGCTCTTTCTGGGAAATCATGAGAAATCATGGCTGTGCAACAAAATTTTTGCAGAGAACTTCATCCTGAACCTCTGCAACCTGCATAATATCAATTAATTTAGCATATTCCTCGTAGTCATTTTGACAATAGTTGCATGCAGACTGCACTGCTTAGGGTGGAAGGTGGAGAGGGTCTTCTCAATCTTCTACTCATCTGTGACCTGCCTACCACAGAGTTGAAGATTGGTGCAAATTCTGTGCAGAGCAGAATTGTACTCTCCGACCATCTTGAAGTCAGCAAATCTCAGTCGAATCTATTATTCCTCTGCCTGAGGAAGAATGGTGTACGCACTCTTCTCTACCATGTATTCATTCTTGAGAGTAAGGCAGAGGTTGTGCCTAAGGAAGTGATGTGCCTGATCATTTTCCTTAGGGCGGGTTTGGCATCTTCTAATGCATCAATCCCAATAGCAGTGTGGAGCTTCTTGGCTCCAAGCACAATCTCGACATCAAAAGCCCAAGTCAAGTAATTTGGCCATACTGGGCCAGCTTCTCGGACTCTCAGTTCATGATGCCTATCATCTACATATGCATGAAAGAAATATATAAATTTACTGTAGCTAAATAAGCATGAAATAAATTGGATAATGGTACAAAAAGTTCTCACAATGTTCCAGAATTTTGTATGCATTTTCTATAATTTTATTGTTGATTTCAGTGATTAAAGGTAATTTAATAATTACGCTTAATCAAAACAGTAAATAAAAACAGAAAAACATAGAAAGTAATAAAAATAGTGCTAAACATGCTTCAGATGTTAAAAATAATTCAAATTTTGAATTCTCGAGGCCCTATTATGCTGGAATATAAATTTTCAGTGAATTCTACAATTAACAAGGGCTTATCTGCTAATTTTCAATTCTGAGAAAATTTTCACGTAATTTTTCGATTTCGCAAGGGACTTTTTTTTACAAAATCACCGTCGGGTAGTTTTTTGTTTAGGCCAAAATTGGGCCCACTCTGGCCCACCTTCCCATGGCCCACTGATGGTCCGCCTTCCCGTGGTGGCGGCCACTCAAAGATGGCACCGAGCGTCAGCGGTGACTCCAAGCGCAAGTGGGTGACAAGAAGGCCAAGCGGGAGACAGCCGCGCGCGGGTTCGGGCGCATACGCGGTGGCCGTTTCGGCAGGTGAGGCCGTGCATCGGACGCGGCTTTGGGCAGTGGTGGCTCTAGTGAACGAAGCGGCGGCGAGCCGGCGACTGGTGTCATCGAGTGTGGGCGAGCGTGCGGGGCCAAGCGGCGGCGCTCAAGAGGTGGCACGTGCGGGTGTCACTTGGCGCGTGAGCTGGTGGTCAAAGCGTCGACGGCCCGTGCGTGGTGCGTGGCCATGCGAGGCGATTGCAGCGGCCATACGAGGCCAAGCGGCGACGCTCATACAGAGCGGCCATGCAAAGGTGCTTGACGCGGCGCGACCATGCGGGGCCGTCGGCTACGCCGTGTCGTGCTGGGTGAGTGGTGGCAGCGTATGCAAGTCTGAGCCAGCATCGGCACATGGTGACTCTGCCTCGGAGCCGTGCGGTGGCGATCTGGCATGGCCACAAGCCGGCATAGCGACGATCCAGCACGTGCTGCAGGCCAGCGCAACGAGCGACGCACAATGAGGTGCGGCGGCTCGTGCGGCGCATGCGGACGCACGATAGCGGCTCGGACAGCACGGCTGTGGGCCAGCAGCTGCATTGGTGCACGGTAGCGTGGTCGCGTTTGGGTGGTGTGGCGTGTGCAGGCGACGGCCCGGCGATTTTTCTCTTTTTTTCAATCTACAGTGCACAATCAACATCTACTCTTTCATGTAATCTACCGATCAACATTGTGCCGGCGACTTCAAGTCTGTTCGCGATAAATTAGAGCGGATTTGCACCATAGAAAATAATCTAGAAAGCGAAATTTGTGAAATTTTAAAGCAATTTACATAGACAATTCAATTTATAAGTGCTTCAATAATTACCTTCGATCCACCAGAGTGAATTGTGTTGATTACGTGTTGTGAAACCATCACTGATGAGTTCAGTCCGATCAATTCCTCCTAGACAAAAAAATGATCAAACACAGGTAATGCAAGAAAATGCAAGATTAAACCCAAGAGATAGGGAACTTCTTCCTTTCTTTATTACTTTCTCCTCCAAAAGATACAAATGATAGCCATTGAGACCCCATATTTATAAACTATATGGTGATGTACCACTATGGGTCAAGGGTTTAGGCCCAGGCCTAGGTTTTCCAATAGATTACTCGCTGCAACAAGCAACTTTACGCTGGAAAATCACAAAAGAGAACGGCATGTTTCAGTTGTGTGTAACTTGTCAACTGCAGTAACATTGCATGTCGTATGTCAAAACATCTATACTCATTGTTATGACCGGCATCCCATACACGTGCAGGCCGCGCGCGCAGGGAGGAATCCCAGCCGGGCATTAGAAAACCCTAGGCCATATCTTCATTAGGATATTTTCCTTTTTCTTCCCGTAACAGATTAGGATTTGGATTGCTTTGCGAATAGGATTTGGATTGCTTGTAAAGGGGGGATAAATACTCTCCAACCATGATGAAAATAAACAAGCAAGGCAAATATCTTGCCTGGCCTCAAGGATCTCTTGCCTCTTGCCTTCCGCCGCTCCCGCCTGTTCATCACGGCACCTCTGCGCCGTCGTCGTTCTAGGGTTCAAGCTCTTGCCCTCTGCCCTTACGCCTTGCGCAGCCGGGGCAGGATCTCGGAACCTTCCACTCATAGACCATACTTGTAGGAGGGCGTTTGACCCGATAGGATGAATGATATTTACGTATTACAGAAAGCCAGAAAACGACTGAGAAAAAGTTAATTGAGTGGAAGGTGAATTGGTTATGGAGATGTAAACTAAAGGTCAAACTCCCATGCCAAATACTTGATAGCAACAAGCATGGGCAAATATCTTACATGCAGAAGTTACATCATAGTAGATTAGGACCTAAATCGACCGAGTGAGCAAAATGCGGTTCAAACATGTGCTGCCTGCAAAGTTGATCTGCGCATGATGGAAATTCTGTCAGAAAACAGAGTTGTTTATTGCAAGAAACAGATATGTATGTTCCATACAAGTTCTTGACTGTAAATTCAACTTGCATGTTTGGAATTACCAAATTACTGTTAGATATAGAAAGGAACAGAACATTCATATCTATTGATCAAGTTGAAAGATAAGTGCTTCACAATTAAGATACACTGTAACATTCTTATTGACAAAAAAGGGTCTGTAAGAGTGGAAGTCTGAATTCTGAAACATGATGCAAAAAAACCACTGCTTGGTGCTAGCTCTACACAATTATTTTCCATTCTCAAAGTGCCGATCTTGGTCGGAAAGAAATCGACAAAATTACAACACGCTTGTTTGTCAAAAGGCGCGACTAATAGGAAAAGACAGGTAAAAGAACAAAAAAAGAGGCTGCCTGAAAGATAAAGGCAAGAATGTGCCTTGGCTTTCTTTGTTGGTGGAGGATGATGCATGTTTCATTATAGTGGCAGCACTGAAACCTGAACAAATGATATGTACAAGCACATATACAAGGACAAGGTATGCAAACCTTCGTGTGATGAGTTTCTTCTGGAAAATACTGGTGAAAACTGAGGAGGTGTTCATCTGCAAAAGACTTAGCAGTACGCAGATTTTTGAGATGCTGCTGATGATTAGTTTGCTTTGTAAATCTGAAAATAATTTGCCACATGAACAGAATGGGCACTAGTAATTATTTGCACAAAGAGAAAACCATTATAGACTGCAGAACAGAAAGGTAGCAAGAAGCTGAAGATTTGATCTTAAGGATTAAAGATTAAGATCAAGGATAAGTAAATTATTCTCCTTTGAAGCCAAATCAAATAAAAAAACCAATATATTGGGGAGTCAGATGATAAGTGGAACCACATAAGCAAAGCCATTCAAATGACAAAGACATAATGAGCGACTGTTTCAAAAAAAAAAAAAAAGACAGACATATGAATGCGAAATAAGATATAAAATCGTAATATGGAGACAAAGATTTTTGCAGAGATTGGAATCGACTATGTTCCACTACTCCTTGCTGAGGGTTGAGACCAATCGAAGTTCAAGCATGATAATTCCCGCATCCAAGATTGAATCACTTCTTACCTTGTGCTCACAGTCACAGATGAGCGCCAATCCCGACCATTTGGAACCATTAGATCGATGATCAGCACGGATCACACTATCAAGCGGCTACAAACAGGGTCTACAAGTGAGGTACACCCCCATTTAAAGTTTTGTCGCCAGTCTCCATGTGTCCATTGCGTAATGCCCTCAACAGCTGTGAAGTAATTCCAGTGGACACTATTGGCCATTTTACATTTTGGACAGACTGGACTGGTGCAAGGAAATTGCAGTTTTGGATAACCACGGACCATTTACCACAGTTCATCAGAGACACCCCGGTTCTCTGAAACACGAAGGCTAAGTGCAAAGGACACAGCTTGCACAGATGCAAGAGTATTATTGCTATCCGAGTCTACACATAACATCAGCGACCACATCTTATCAAAGACAAGGGAGACTGTATGCTATTATATATGTCATGTCATGTAAGACAGTACTGTGAATTTTCAAAGTTGATTTAGATTTATTTTTAGGTTCACATTAATTTAACAGTGTCAATTCGTGGCAGGAAAACTATTCCACAGTTTTGTTCCCTGTTTTCTTGAGGGAAGAATTGGCGCCAATAGCACTGACAAATGAAAACAGCTATGGCCATCCTTATATGGTGCAAGTTCTGCGTGGAGCTTGAACTACTGACTGCCTTGGTTGAGCTGGACTTTTCTGATGCTGATTATCTCTTGAATCAATTGTAGCCGAACATATTACATATCGCTTCATAAATCTGAAAGCACAGGAATTGGGCTCCCAGCCAAGAATGATTTGATGAGAGTAAGAGCCTGTTTGGGCCGATGGAGAGGAACCTCATGACCCGCACCCCTCATGAACGTGAGACCCTGGTACCCTTGACTCCAGCCACCAACCTGTTTAAACATAGAGGAATTCAGAAACTAGGAACAGAATGCAGGATGTTAGATCTGGACCTGGCCGCATACCTAGGTCCAGCCGGGTTTTTACTCCCCGGGCCACAGGTCCATATGGGCGGAACACAACCAAACCCACGGAGCAACGGAGCAACAACCTTATAAGTGGTACTGGGCCTTCTCCCCCCAAAAGACTAGTCCAATGGGTGGGGGCTCCCCCACACTTATAAGTTGTGCTTTCTCCTCTTCCACAACCAATGTGGGATTATTCCCAACAATCTCCCCCTCACACATTGGTTGGACACATCTACAACCATGAGGTCCAAGGAGGTGTTAGGTATCTAGGCTCTGATACCAAATCCAAAAGACTAGTCCAATGGGTGGAGGCTCCCTCACACTTATAAGTTGTGCTTTTTTCTTTTCCCACAATCCATGTGGGACTATTTTCCCAACAATCTCCCCCTCACACATGGATTGTGCACACCACACTTCTGGGAGATGTTGGGTGTCTGGCTCTGATACCACTTGTTAGCACACGTCCGTACGTCCAGTGCTGGCGCATATACCATGCCGTGTGTCCGCTACGGGCCCACACGCGCCATGCGTCATATGCCCACACCCCTGACCCGTACGCGCCCGTGCCCCGGTCCCCAGGTCTTAAATGGGCTGCGCACCCCACGCATCTGAGCCCACGGGCTGCCCGCAAGCAAGCCCTTTAAGCAACAACCTTATAAGTGGTATTGGGCCTTCTCCCCCCAAAAGACTAGTCCAATGGGTGGAGCCTCCCTCACACTTATAAGTTGTGCTTTTTTCTTTTCCCACAATCCATGTGGGACTATTTTCCCAAGCACAACTTATAAGTGGTACTGGGCCTTCTCCCCCCCAAAAGACTAGTCCAATGGGTGGGGGCTCCTCCACACTTATAAGTTGTGCTTTCTCCTCTTCCACAACCAATGTGGGATTATTCCCAACACAGGATGGATACCCCAAAGAACAAAACATATTGGAGCGAGTAACAAGATAAATGATAATACGAAATTTTGAATTATAAAGGCCCATGGAATACAACGTATCTCAATTGAAAAGGGAACATTACAAGTAGCATGGTCCAAGTACTTATGCACAACCGTCGTAGTAAAAGGTTAGGAGAAACAACAACAAATGCATCTCATCATCTCATGCCTGCAACAGCTCATAGGTCATGAGTATCACATATGAATTGTGAGACTTTTCTCTCCTAGGAGCAAGAATTCTACCAGTGATTCCATGACATTAACCCCCAGAATTTTTTTTTAACTTCCAATAAGTTCTATAGAATGGCGATCAGACCTACGATGCTATATGGAGTAAAATGTTGGACGACAGGGGCGGAGCCAGCCCCAGCCCAAGCCTCGGGCTGGGCTGGCTATCTGGACTAAATCTACAAAGAGGAATAGCAAATCTGCAAAGAAACAACATATCCTCAAATCCTAAGTTCTAATGGGCCTTGATGCTGGGCCTCGAGCTATAGCCCACCTAGTCTGAGGCCCAGATCCGCCACTGTTGGACGACTAAAAGATAACATATACAGAAGATGAGTATAGCAGAAATGAGGATACTACGGTGAATCTGTGGTCACACAAGGCAAGATCGCATCTACAATGATGATATATGTGATAGGGTGGTAGTAGCATCAATTAAAGAGAAACTTGTCTAACATCACATGAGATGGTTTGGACATCTCCAACAGAGACCTTTTAAAGCACCGGTACGTAGTGGAATTTTAAAACATACTGAAAACGTAAGAAAAGGCAGAGGTCAACTAAGACTGACGTGAGAGAAACCAGTTAAAACTTAAAAGAGACTTAAGAGATTAGAATGTATCTAAAGAATTAACTTTGGATAGGAGCACATGGAAGTTAGCGATCTATATACCGGAACCATAAGAAAATTTAGGGGGGAGTGTTTTAGGCTCTCGGCTTAGATGGCAAGCTGTACGGCTTAGGGTTTTAGCATTATAGGTTTTTAAGGTTCTCGTCTCTTTGACCTTGAGGAGATTTCATTTCTAGCCTACTCCAACTCGTTTAGGACAAAAGATTTTATTGTTATTGTTGTTGCAGTAATATATGACTAGACTATTAGGACAGATGTGCCACATAGCCACATACCCAGGCCAACATATGAATGGTCTGGGACTAAACGAATTATGCACAAAACAAACCAGAAAGCTTCAGGCTATGGAACATTCATGGGTCTTTTGTTCAAGAAGTCCCTACCTCGCCATCATCGTCATACCAAGCATGCCAAAGAGTTACTGTTGGAAGCTTGAGAGCATCAATACTGTAACTAGTTGCTGTTATTGGAATCGTTGCATCTGTATCTCCACTGGACAAAGTAAAGAAAAGATCAAAACAAAACAAAAAAACTTAATGTGTTTATCTATCATCTATACAATACATCTTGCTTGATGTTTAAAATACAAAGAGGGGAAAAACTGGTTCCTTGAAAAAAGTGTAATCACTTGGTTGCAGAATAGCGCAGTCAAAAAAAGTTGTGGAATAACACAGACAGAAAAGCAGGCAGAGACTTACAAGTTTAGATAGCGCAGTCAAAAAAGTTGTGGAATAACACAGACAGAAAAGCAGGCAAAGACTAGTAAGTTTAGAGAGTCAGGAATCACCTGAACACCCATATACGAAGTCCATATTGTATAAGTTCCTGATAGATATGCAGCACAGATCTTTCGCAGTCCCTCCAGTGAGTGTTAACAGCACGACTACAAAGTACCAACATGTTAAGGAATAGACAACAAAGAGAAATGTGTTTGCTGATCTGCTTATCTGCATTATGTGTCATTGACGTTCATGTTACCCAGTTTCAGTTACTATGAAATAACCTCTAAAATTGAAATGTCCAATCTCGAATGCCCCTACGTCATAAGGATGCAAAACTAGAATGCTGAATTGCTGATTAATTCATAATCAGGATTCAATTCAAGAGCTTCACAGTAATGATAATATCAATTCAATGCCTAAAAACGTAATCATAAGATTACCTGCAGATTTCCCATTTAGATTTGCCAATTACCGGACTAACGTGAAGTGCCTTTTGCACCTCAGCCAGATTGAAGTATACAATTGAATGCTTTTCAGTGCATGGATCATACTGCTCTCCCATTTGGTATCAGGGTTACTTACCATAGCTTCTGCTGCCGATAAGATTAAAGCCGATGGAATCAAGGCCATGAATGCCTGCATTGATAAGTTATCCCCTAGTGAGCTCTGTGCTAACATCAAGATTTTATTATTGGACTTGAAAACGGGCTAGGACAAGAAGGTGGAGCAGAAGGCTCAGCATGTTGCCGCGATTCCTGTGTCATACCGCTGGTCAAGTCACCATCCTGTCAGCTGCGACATTGCCCAAAGTTGGAGCACTGGAGCAGCAAGAGGCAACGGCTGCCATTGCAATGGCGGCTTGCGATCACCGTCCCCATCGTCGTCATCGGCGTTGGTTACGCTACCGCCTTCACCAACAACGATTCCTCTTCAGGTTTCGCTATCCTTGGCTGCACCTTTGGTGCCTTTGCCGGAGGAATGTTGTCATTGTCCAATAGTGGTCTTCTCCACGCCGTCGGCCGACATCATGCCTTCGTAGATGCGGAGCGCAATGGCTGTTATGTGGGGATCAATGACATCGTTGCATCTCTCCTACAACCATTGCATCCCGAGGTAAAAAAGATGTTGCTACCCTACACCACTTGCCCTTGCCGCCGATGAATCCTGCGATGTTAGCCAACGCTGGAGGGTTGTTGTCCTCACTATTGTGCATCAAGGCTTCGTTGATCATCTTCCGCATTACGCAATGTCATCATTGTGCCCTTCCGTCGACATAGGGACGTGGAGGTCTTAATCTACGGCTACTACCTGACAGCTCAAGGATGAGTTGTCTCGCTGTGAGGAGTGTAATGTTATGGACCAAGACTAGTAGGTGCATGAACAGTACCATGGGTACTGTAGCAACGTGTGAATAGTACCCACATGGGTACTGTAGCAGTGTTATCTATTTAGATAGTTTGATTGATTTCCTAGTATAAAAGATTGATTGGTTAGGTAGGTTTTGGAAGGAACTATCAAGTTATTGTTAGGAATAGAATCATATCTACTAGAAATGTTATCTTTTATAGTTGGAAAGATTAGATTGGATTGCTAGGAGGCCAACACTATATAAGCATATGAAAGATAAAGCTCCATTTAAGTTGGTTTTGGTGTTAATGACAAATGCCATTATAATATTATGATATTAATGACATATACTTTATAATGTTTTGGTGAAAATGATAAATGAATTTATGAGACTAATATGTTTATTTGAGTTTATCTTTGGTTAGTCTCATTTGGATGAAAAGGTGAAATCAAAGAGGTATGCATTTGAAATCGCTTTCTCATTTACAAATGCATTCATTAGATCCAAAATATAGATTGAACTCCTCAATTAGTCTAAAATGAATATGTGCATATGTCTTCACTATATACACTTGTATGCACACATTTAGGGGGAGCTCTCTATATTTTGGAGTTTCATAAGTATTGATCCATACTTCTTTCATATGCATATTTGGGATCTTTACTTTGAAATACATACTTGAGTATATATAGCTTGTGCAGTATATATATACTCATGTGCAATCGGTTGTCATTTAACTTCTCCATTATGTGTTAATGGTTGGATGACTAATGACAACCGGATAAGTAAGCTTTGTTTAAAGCTTATCTTGGAGTATACATTTGTTGTGTACATATTGTATACTCACAAATCAATTTCATATCTCATTATTTGTTGAGATTGTCATGAATTACCAAAATTGTGAAGTTTGGTAATCGATGACAATTGTTTTGTAGACTAATATTTTTCATGAGTTGGATGAATATGTTAGGTTCCACAAATGAAGACGACTTGGGATGACTTCATGTGTTGAAGGTCATCAAGTCAAGATCGAGAAGACGATAGCTTCATGAGTTGAAGGCTATCAAAGAAGAAGATGACTTCATGTGTTGAAGGCCATCAAGAAGAAGATGCATCATGAGTTGATGCCTATCAAGACGATGACCCAAGGCAAAGGTATGACTAGCTAGGGCTAAGGATGTGTTCCTAGTCTTTTACCGGTCTTGGTGTTTGGTTGGAAGACCGGATTGCTAGTATAGGTTGCCGTACTATTAAGAAGGGTCATGTCTAGTAGTTTGAGTCTCATCATGTGTTGATAGCTCAAACCTCACTTGCTCTACCTCATCTTGATATGATGCCATGATTTGCGAATGTGTTTTTGCAAATAGTTGAGGCTCATGCATCTAATCCTTGTAACATGTGGCTATACTTTGCAAATGTGTTTTGCAAAAGATTGAAGTCCATGTACCTACTCCATGTAGCATGATCTAAGTTTGCAAATATGTTTTGCAAAAGTTGGAGATCATGCATTATCCCTTGGCATGGTCTAAAATTGTTTGTTGCTATTTCCTTTGACATTAGACCATGGTAGTGACTCTTTAGATGTCTTATGAGTTTTGCATTGATCTAGTGTGTTTGAGGTCATGCAAATAGATGGGTTGTGTAGCCCTCTGAATAAGCTTTCCATAGAGTCCAAGATCACTTAATTCCGACATCGGAGTCAAAAGTTATGACCGTTTTTCCGAGTGTCATCTGTGCTGAAAAACCAAAAACAGAAGTACCGCAATTTGTACTGCGGTAGTTCCGATTTTTGCGGAAGTACCGCAATTTGTACTGCAGTAGTTCCGATTTTTGCGGTAGTTTTGATTTTCCGGTAGTTCCGATTTCCGAGCGGAATGTTTTTTCCAGAGAGCGACTTTTTGAATGACTTGGCCTCGGGAAAATCGGAAGTACCGCAATTTGAACTGCGGTAGTTCCGATTTCGCTGAGAAACGGCTAGTTTTCTGATCGTTGGCGAGGAAATCGGAAGTACCGCAATTTGTACTGCGGTAGTTCCGATTTTCCTGATTTTTCAGGGGTTTGGCTCCAACGGCTAGTTTTCTTGTGTGGCGTATAAATACCCCCTTGTGGCCGGTTGGAGAGGTTGTTGCTTGATCCATTTCTGTTGTCTTGAGCTAGAGTGAGGCTCTCCACTCAATTGTGCATGTGTTGCACTTTGTGAGAGAGGAGAGGTGATCTAGAGTGCATGTGTTGCATCTAGAGGAGGACTTTGTGTCCGGATTGAGCTTGTGCATTTGTTGCACGTGGTGAGAGTCAAGTGAGAGACTTGACTTATTACTCTTAGAGTTTGCTGACTCCTAGACGGCGTGGGAGGCGTCGTGCGCGGTGATCTTCTCAAGAAGCTTGTGAGAAGACCCGGCAAAGTTGTGAAGGTCGGAGCTCACCTACTCGGAGCGGGAAAGAGCTACCACTAGTGGATTGGAGGTGCTTCGGCTTAATTTGTGGAGCCGGTCCGATTTGTTCGGGCTAACCTCAACGTGGACTAGGGGAGACCGGCAAGTCTCCGAACACCACGGTAAAAAGAAAACGTGTCAATTGTGGTTTGCTTTCTTGTACTCTATTTACTTTCAAGCAATTTACATACTTAGAACATATTTGATTGCTTGTCAACCTAGGATTGCAAACCTTGACCTAGGATAGAATTGTTGGTGCACTTAGGCGAACTCATTAGTTTTAGGCGCTATTTGTACTAAACCATCTTGTATTTAGCTTCCGCATTGTATACTTGGTTTAGGCAAATAGAAAAGCTCTTTAACTAGTATTAATTAGAAGAGAATTTTTAGACTGCCTATTCACCCCCCCTCTAGTCGGCCACCTCGATCTTACAGCATGGCATTGTTATATTTTCTAATTAAGTAATAAATAAACAAAGTTACTGGTCTCTCCCCCTCTTCTTCAACTAAGCCTTAGAGCCTTGGCAGTGGCATGGCCGGCCGTTCAAAGGTAAGTGCCTACCCTTGGTCCTCAGATCCGTACCCAACCAACACCGACCACAACAAAACGAACATCATGATTGATTACAAATCAAATGAACATAAAAACATATTAATTCATGAAGCATAAGAGTTCCAATATTATGAATGATGAGTGTCCATTTGCACATGATAGGAACTTATATGGATAGTTTAGATCAAGAAAATTTCCCCGCTTGGTTTATACAAGTCAAATTTTGTGCCAAATTGTGGTAAATTTTTTAAAAGAAAAATATGGTGCCCGAAACTATACTCTCTCTTTTGTCACTTTTCTAAGAAAAGTGTAGGGTCCTGTGATCCACCTAGGGTCACTTAACAGTAGTACCACCTCAGATACGAACGTATGCACACATGCATGGTGGAATCAATTATATAAAAATTTAAAAATATCAGATAAAAAGTTAAATTGAAGTTCTCTTGCATGACTTGAGTTGCAAGAGCTTGAAAACTTACGTGTAGCCTTTTCATCACTTTGTTCCTTAAGGAGGCAAAAGATGCATGACAAGTGAGTGTGAAGATGCTATATGAATCAATGTTCCCAGCTTCGGTGCTAGCAATGTCAAGAATCTTATCATACTATTGAGATGTATGCATAAAAGACTCAAAGTCACAGAAAATGTTCAGTAGCCTGTATGTCTTATTAGAAATCAAGCCGGTGGTCCACATGAATTGAAATATTCCATAGTGGTCATGGAAATCATCAGTCAGAGCATTTCCTACCTATAAAAAATGACATTATGTACAAAGAAAAAAGACGACTACATATTTATGGTCCCTAGACACCATCAACTAATGTAACATAATTCAAAACACATAATCTATGTACATAAAAAATGTTAGCTATGTTTGTGGGCTATCTTATTGTTGTCCCTATATACTTTATAACTCAACCAATAAAAGGATACAAAAACTGCTGCAGACACAATTACTCGACGCTTTGGGTGCATGCACCAACTCCGCGCACCACATGGAGGGCCAAGGGAAGAAAATCAATACGCAGGGCTAACCACGGCATCGCCAGCATCCAGCGTGCCAGACGGGGAATAGGAGCAGGCATAAATATGTTTCCTTTCCGAGATGGATTAGTTTCTATTTGCATGACTTGGTAGTTTCCTTATTCCGGATCATTTCCACATTAGTTAAGATTTAGATTGAGTATGTTAAGAGAGGGGCACCTCAAGTTATAAGAGGATAGTCGCAATAATAAAGGGATAAGCCAGAATAACTTATCCTCTATCTCTTCTTCCTCCTCTACCCGTGCTCTTTCTCTGGCCGAAAGGCTGCTACCACGGCATCTCCCGGGCGCTCGTTCTACCACACTCGCAAAGAACTGCATCCCCGCTACAACTTGCGGTCGCATCCGGTCCACATCAATTTGGTATCAGATTCAACCATATGTCTTCTGAGGCACAACCAGCCAGCGAAGATGATCTGAAGACCTACATGGAGTTGCAATTCGGCATGATCATGGATCAACTGGCTGAACAGGGGCGCACGCAAGCCTCCTTGGCAACCCGACTTTAGGCCCTAGAATTGTTGTCCGCCAATGACAGCAGACCATGGATGCAATCTACTGCATCGACTGCCGCAGGGGGAAACGGCATCCTATTGACCCCAGCGTCTACCACCATGCTTCCTCCGTACCTACCATTGGATCCACCTCCATCCATGTGTTATGGCCTATGACCTTGGCCTACACGCAGTAGGCGAGCGCAAACAGCATCGTGCGAGCACTGCAGCAACCGCAAACAGCATTGCGCGGGTACTATAGCAATGCGTGAAGAGTACCTATGGTACTGTAGCAACATGTGAACAGTATCACGGGCACTGTAGCGAGCGCAAAATTGGGTGATTTGACGGTATATCGTGGATTAGGAATATAATAATTAGTTTCCTTATTATATGAGCTTATTTTCTTTTAGATTATTTCCATATATTAGAGACAAGTTTCCTATTATTAGAAATTAATTTCCTCAATATAGAGATATGTTTTTTAAGGGTCAAGTTTAGCAATCCCTATAAAAGGGACAGCATTGTACCTATTATCATTAATCAAAAAAATAAACAAAGTTATCTAATTTTCCTCTCTTCTTCAACAGGTCTTAGAGTCTTGGTGGCGGCATGGCCAACCGATCAAGGACGAGTGCCCTAGCCCTACTCTCGGTTCTCGGATCCGTACCACAACACCATGCCACTACACACTTTCAACCAACCCACCTCCCACCCAATCCCACCCATCGCCTCCTTCCAGTCACCAGATGTTCATCAACCGGTCACACCCAGATACCACAAGATAGACTTCTTTACCTACAATGGCAAAGACGATCCCTTGGTTTGGTTGTCCCGTTGTGAGCAATTCTTTTGGGGACAACGAACCAATGAAAGCTACAAGGTGTGGTTAGCATCATATCACATGACGAGTAATGCACAACAGTGGTATATTCAACATCAATGCGAAGTGGGGACTCCGACATGGTAGCGCTTCACTGAGAGCTTTGCACCTCCGTTTCGGGCCTCTGATCGCAACAACACCCTTGGGGAGCTCGCTCGGCTACGCCTCATAGGAACCATCGCCGAGTACTAGGGCAAGTTCCTGGCACTCCTGTGCCGTGCAGATCCACTGACGGCTCGTCAGCAGGTCCAACTCTTCATGTCAGACATGTCCGATCTTCTCTGCACTAATGTCGAGCTGCATCAGCCGGAGGACCTTCAGGTAGCCATGAGCTTGGCTTGCTCCTATGAGCTTCGGGCTCAGGTGGCATCGCTGCACTCGCAGGCGTGGTTTCCCCCCCGTGCAGCTACGCCTCAAGCCTCGACCTTCTGTCCAAACACCCTCCAACTCGCTTCCTTCACCGGTACAGTGTGGGCAGCGGCCGCTCAAGTTCCTTTCGGGCGCAGAGATGGAGGAACACCACAAAAAAGGCTTATGCTTCAACTGTGATGAGCCCTTTAGATCGATTGAATTGTCTCCAGTGGGCTCATGGTGCCCCTTTATGGCTCAAGCCAATTGAGGAACATAGCGACCTAACCAAATCAGAGTTAGATTTGAGTTTAGAAATTTTCTGAAGAAAAAAAGAAAGAAACAGTAGATGCTATACAAGAAACAAAAGCTTGTAAAAGATTCTACAGACCAGCATAACTCTCTCCAATCAAATAAAATTCATGCCCCTTGTACTGAGGAAATCGTTCAAGCCACTTTGTTAAGAACATCAATGAATCCTTAGCTATAAGACAATGAGAATACCAATGAGCAAACTTTGATAGCATTACTCTTGGAGAACATGGATTTCATGTAAACCATATGATAAGACACAGAAAGGCACTTCAGTGAGGTTTACTTTTTGTATTTGCCAAATACAGCATTCAGAATAGGCATGTAGTACGCGTCAAGACTCCATCAAGAACCTAAATTTCAATGTAAATCCTGAATTTTTATTTATTTATTTATTTCTACATAATCATATTATAAATATATAAAAGGTAACCTTAATATCATTGAAATTTAGATTCTTGATGGAGTCTTGTTCCCGCCAAAACCCCAATGGGGACAGGACAAAGAGGAAAAATAGCCCATAATAAGTCCCGCTCCAAACGGCTTCCGGTTCTTGGTTTTTTGGCTTTCGGCTTATTTCAGTCAGAAGCCACATGGAACACATCGACTTTTAATTTAGGCTTACTTTGGTTTTTTTGTCTTTTCTTTTTTTCCCTTATTCCTTTTCATTATCCGTGATGATATAAGAGTTTTTTTTAATTTTTTTCTTTTTTTGGGAAAAGCTAACAATCGCTATAGTGCAATTTTAGTCATAAGCTAAAAACCATAGCCAGAAACTTAAATTATGAGCCAGTTATAGCAGGGCCTAAAATAGGGAGTGGGGATGGGAAATACCCTTGCGTTTGCGTGCAGTGTTGTTGGTGCAGTTAGCGCCATATTCTAGTCCAACGCAGTGAAGAATACGAGTATTTTGATTCTTGAAAAAATAATACGGGTACTTCTGGTAGAAAAAGTACGTGGACAAGTTAGAGTTTTTGATACTTTTGGCCTCGTATTTACAAGAATGACCGTAGTCACACGACAAATGCAAAAATATCATTTTTAACGCATGGCCACTGGGCGGTAGCTCTAGGAGGGCGACACGTGCCTCGCCCGCACGGCCACTGTGCGATGCGTGAAGGCCACACGGCCACCATGCGGCCCTCCCCTCTGCCCCCCATCCACCAGACGACAGCTAATTAAGCTGGCTAATTAGCTGACTTAATTATTTGCCTTAATTACGACTTAATTATTTGCCTTAATTACGATTTACGTGTACCACTTTTTTATTTTTCAAATATAGCAAATAACCCCCAAAAAATTATAAATTTTAATTTTATTTGTAGCTTTCCGATGCAACTTACTTAATTGTGTAATTTTTTTAATTTTATTCGCTGTGAACGTTACTCGAAAATTCATACGATTATGCTATTTGTAGGAGTTGTTACATGCAGTAAACGAGGTAATTATCGGCATAGTTGACCTAATTATCTAATTTTTCAAGAATTTATCCATTATTAATTTGCTCAAAAATTCATGCAGAGAAATAAGGGCAAACATTTCGAAATTTTTTCTGAAGGCTTTATATGCAGTGTACTTGATTATGTAATTTTTATAGGATTTTATATGTACATAAAATAATAAGTAGCCTGTAATGAAGAGAGAAGCCACCATAAACAGAAAAAATCATGAAAATATAACCTTATGCATCTAGTAAAGCGCAATGAACCATGTGCCATTGGTAATTAAAAATAATCTAACTAAAATTTACCATTAAATGGCAATTATTTGATAAATAGTCACATTCAATAATAGATTACAAAGTTAATCATTTAAGTAATTATTTGATTAATTAGCAATTACAACCATATAAAATACTACATCTTGAATTGGTAGAAATATGAATTAATTCGATAAACTAAAAGATACATTTAGTATTTTAGTCGGTGCCCAAAAACTATTAGTGTGTGTATTACATGAATCTTTCACACATGAGCCTGGCTAATACTATGGTACAGAGCGATATAAGAAATTTAATTACAACAACATGAAATACTTAATTTATGTACCATAGTACTACCTGACTCGCACGGGCTGCTACAGCCTGGGAGGAATAAGCACAGCGTGCCAGGAGGCCACCTCCCTGAAAAATTAGACAATTAGGTTGACTATGTTGAGAGGTTGCACATAAAACTTGTAATTTTTAGAGCTCATTTGCTACATATAACAAAAACTACAAATAGTATAATTGTATGAATTTTTGAGCAATATTCAGAGTGGATAAAATTATGAAAAAAAACACAATCAAGTACTTTGTGTCAGGAGGTTGCACATAAAATTTTGTAATTCTTTGGGCTCATTTACTATATTTAATAAATCGAACAACTGGTACATGTAAAATCATAATTAAGGCAGCTAATTAACTATCGTCTGGTGACTAGCCTGCAGAGGGGAGGGTCGCACGGTGGCCTTGTGGCCTTTGCGCATCGCACAGTGGCCATGCAGCCGAGGGACGTGTCCCCCTCTATGGGCTATCGCCCGATGGCTGTACGGTAAAAGTGATATTTTTATATTTATCACGCTATTTTTGTAAATACGAGATCAAAAGAGATCAAAAATACCAAAAACTTGACAAGTCAAGTACGCCGTATTCTTGCCTAGATACAGCCCAGTAACTAAGGTCCAGGCCCAAACATTTGGGCTCCAAGATTCGAAGCCCAATAATAATAACTCAGCATGCTACGAACCGAGCGGTCCAAATTCCAAAAGCGCAGCATATCTCAATACTTTCGTTGTTTCGAGCGCACGCAACGCGAACGTGAGCAGAACACACCACTCCGCTCCAGCCGCTGCCGGCCGCGGCCGCCCGCCCACCCACCCACCCACCCACAACAACAATCGCCGCAGAGTGCGCCTCCGGTGAGCTCGGCTGCCCGGCCGGCCGGACGAGAGGGAGCGAGGATGAGCGGGGCGGCGCTGTGCGTGGCGCTGACGGAGATGGGGTTCGACGGGGAGGACCCGCTCGACGCGGACGCGCTCGAGTGGCCGTTCCAGTACGAGGAGGCGCGCCCGCTCCTCGCCTGGATCTGCTCCTGCCTCCGCCCATCCAACGTCCTCTCCCCGTCCCACCTCTCGCAGTGAGTAAATTAAATTCCCCATCCATCCGTCGCACGCTCCTCTCTCCAAAACATTTTTTTTGGGGGGTCTCGATTTGGTGGTGGTTGTTGCTGAGCATGATTTACAGCAGCGGCTTCACTGGAATGCGCATGATGCTTCTACGAGGAAGCATCTAGTTTGATGTTTGCAGCGCGGTATGAGTGACTTGTGTTGGTGGCTGCGAGAGTCGGGGAGCTGGTGGCGATCTGCACCGGAATTTCTGCGATTTGCTCGGTGCATTAGGGTGCACTAGGGTTTTAGGGGTGGGTTTGTGTCGCTGTGAGGGGTAATTTGGGGGGCTAGTAGGAAATGCCAGGATTATATGGTGTCTTCGATGGATTTTGTTACAGTTTTGGGCGCAGTTTGAAAATTAAGCTGGATATATGGATATGGTGTTTGGCGTCTGGGTGGGTTAATTGGTACCTGCATTTTTTTTCAGCGTGTCTTCGTTTTGATTGTGGAGATAGTGGTTTGGTGGTTCTCTGAATGGTATTCACTTGGATTGTGTCCATTTGAGGATGGTGAATTGGGGTGTAGGCAGGTGACAGATGCCACGTATTGTTCCAGCTTGCGAAGCTAAATATCTAAATTCTATTGACATCTGCTTCTCTCGGCTTAGTTCAAGTAACTGATGCTGTTTTACAGCTATACTGATAGTGTGTATCGTGTGATTTTTTTTCTTTCAAACATGTGGTTTTATTGATAATCCCTGACTTCTGCTGAAGTCAAGAACAGTTCGGAATACATGTAAGCGATTACACAAACGCTAGTACAGGACCGAGATAATTGAATATTAGCTCCAGGTCAACACAAATACAACTACACCCTACGACATCTGAAAACAAAAGACACATATGCAGCATAAAAAAACATTCCTTTCGTCACTTGCCTTCTCCGCCTTTGTTTCACTGCCCAAACTGGTTGCTCATACAGGGAAGCATTTCATAGCATAACCAAGAGACCTGCAGCAAGGAAAACGAATATGCAGAAACATGGGTCCCCCTGGGATCCAAGACTTGCAATTTCGCACTCTCTCCATATTTCAAGAAACACGGGTCATGTATCTTGTGATTGCGCTTTGGATTTCTTGGAAACTTCATCCAACCTGGAAAATAAGGTTTTGTAGGTTCCCCGCATTTTGATGATTGCCTTCAGTAATTGACTTTTGAACCGCACAACAGTGCCTACTTGCAAAATAATTGAGGAAACTTTGTCAAATATCTGCTGGCATTTTGTTAAGAAAACATGGTTTTACTGTATCATACTTGTGAAATTGTGATTGTTGTAGGGGTGGCCCAACCCTTGTGGCGGAGCCTTGCAACTAGCCCAATATGTAATAGACCCAATAGTATAGGGACATGTGTGCAAAGGAATGTACCAATATACCCCTACCTTTTGAATTATTAAGAGGGTAGGATAGAAATTTCACATGCTACCCCACTCATGTATATAAGCCCCAAGTGGGGTATGAGAGGCCAGATCCACTCATTCTTACTCCCCAGCTCTCTAGCTCTCTTAGTGCTGTCTTCCATGGAGAAGGGTACTCTATACCCACTGTCGTAGCTATGATACAACAATTGGTGTCATCCGTGTGGACTGCGCAAGAAGCTGCACAAGGGAAGGCGCTAGAGAAGGCTACCACCAGAGTGCTCGTGCCGCGAGTACCCCGATGTTGCCATATCCGGGGCTACTTCCGGCGGCTGCCCCATCGCACCTACAGAATTGGAGAGGCGTTTCTCGTCGCCGGACACCAGAAGTCGGCCTCCACGCATGGCAAAGACAGGCTCTGGACGTCAGCCATAGCTTGTCGAGCCTCCGCGACTGTCCGACCACCTCATGATCATAGATGCCTGTCCAATCATCTTGTGGTCGGAGAATTTGTTCGACTGCTCCGTAGTCATAGATGCTTAAGGCTTCATCTACGACCACGTTATGGTCAACTCTTCGCCGACACTACGATCTTGCGGTCGAGACTTCGTCGACGCCAGTCCGAAGCGTGGGGACAGAGCGCTCGCTCCGAAGCCTTCGTCCCGCCATCGAATCGCACCTTTAGCGATGCTGTCTGACCACTCGAGATCGAAGCCTCTGGTCATGTCCTCATTAGTCTCGGTTCCGCTGGACTTCGCGCGGCCTCCGTCGGACCTCGTGTGGCCTTCGCTGGCCTCCGCTGGACTTCGCATGGCCTTCGCCGGCCTTCGCGCCCTCCGGTCTCAGTCAATCTCGGCTCTGCACCTCCAACTTCATCAGCCTCATGGTTGTTGACGTTTTGTCTGACTGTCTCATAGTCGTGACCTCGTCCGACCACGTCGTGGTCGTTGACGTTTTGTCCGACCACCCCGTAGTCGTGACTTCGTCTAATCACCTCATGGTCATAGACGCTTCTTCTGACCACCTCATAGTCATAGATGCTTCTTTCAACCACCTCGTGGTCGTTCTCATTTTGTCCGACCGCCTCGCGGTCATGACCTCGTCCAACCACTTGGTGGTCGTAGACTTTTTGTCCGACCGTTTCGCTGGGTGCCTTTGGCTGCATCGTGGGACTTCGCCGCCCTCCTCGTTGCCATTGCCTCGGAGGGGCGGCCCGACCCACGACTTCGCCTCGAAAGCTCGACCTCGACAGGGCGCCTTCGGCTGCGTTGCTGGAATTTGCCGCCCTCCTCGAAGGCACCACCTCGGAGGGGCGGTGCTACCAACGACTACGCCTTTGTGTACCGCCCACGTTGGAATGCGACCTCGACGGCACGGAGTTCGCTCATCGGGACCTTCATGTTTGCTGGCAGGGAACGGGGGGCTAGGATAGTTTTTCACGTTAGTTCACCCATCGGAGCCTCCGCGCTTGTTGTTGAGAGAGTACTGTTGTAGGGGTGGCCCAACCCCCCGTGACGGGGCCTTGCAACTGACCCAATAGTATTAGGACAGGTGTATAAAAGAATGTACCCCTACTTTTTGTAATTATTAAGGGGGTAGGATAATAATTTCCCATTCTACCCCACTCATGTATATAAGCCCTCAGGAGGGGTATGAGGGCTAGATCCACTCATTCTTACTCATCAGCTCTCTCTTTAGCTTTCTTAGTGCTGTGTTTCCCATGGAAAAGGGTACCTTGTACTCACTGTCATAAGTATGCTACAACAGCATTGCTTCTAAACTTACAATTTTACTTGCACTTGTCTGGTTATTAGGTAAATGTGGGTTACCTGGGGCTTGAATCAGTCATCCAATGTTTTGTTATAATATTTTAATTAGCAACCAAATCTGCATGGGTGGGTTTTCAGGCCTGCTCTGTTTCTTTTGCTTGAATTATTGGCACATGATTCCATAGGTTTTGGCTGACAGGTACGAGCAACTCGTGGAAGAGGGAAGACTGCTAGAGGTATATCCATGATCCATCCATTGAGATCTTTCTGCGCTGTCTAATTTTAACATTACAACAGTATTGAAGAATATAGGATATTCACATTTTCTAATTGACCTTGCAAGCGGGGTTCCAAATGGCGGATGTTTATGGGATTGTTATTTCCAGTTTGTGATCAAATAAAATATAAAAATTACCCTATGTTTTCTTGAAAAGATTGAAAATTGGCAGTTCTCAGTGGATATTGGAAGATACACAACATCTGCGAACTGATCCCATCTAAGATCTGGAACCCTGCTTGCAAGCTTTCAAATTAAAACTTATATATTATGTAAGTTCCTAGCAACCTCATGTAACATTGTCACCGTACAGCTGTTTTTTAATGCATTATAAACATCTGTGTCTCCATCAGTCAAACCTTAAAACTCTTACGCTGCCCTCTATCATTTTCTCAGGGTGATGATTTGGACTCTGCTTTTGATAGTATTTCGGCCTTTTCAAGCAAGAAAGACAACCAAGAGGCTGTATTCGGATCAGAAGAAACAATTCTTGATATTCGGTATGCTCAGAACTTCCATTTTTATAAACTTTTTAGTGAAAGTCATCACACCATTGAATTATTGCTTCATTCACATTGATGTAGTTATAGCCATGTGTCACACCAAATCCTAGTGGGAACTGGTTCCTGAAAATGCAGCTAGGACTGGAGTTTCAAAAACCACTTGTGTGCCATTTCGATGGAATATAGGAAATGGTGATGACTGAATTACTGAACATGTGTTAAACACAGAAACTTAAAAAAACACAGTAAAAGCAAAATAAAAATGTTGGTTCAGAAAAAAAAAATTCTGAGATTCGGTTATAGCCATCAACATATTATCTGTTTGATTGTCTTTTGATTTAACATTCCTCCGCTGGGCCAAGTTGCTATCAAATGCTAGTTGGGTGAAATTACCAATTGCACAATAAAACATTTCTTGTTAGACTCTTATATGCGCTTTTATTGACAGGGCCCTTTCGTTTTCTTGCTTGCAGAGAAGCAAAAATAGCATACAGAGCCGAAATTTTTGAGTTACAGAAGCAGCTTGCACGGCAACAAGCACAGTTCGATTTGCTTGCAGGGCAAGCTTCTTCTCTTATTCAAGGCAGAAGGGCACGTGTCTCAGCTATGTCTACAGTTAGTGGGCAACTTATATCGTTAGATGAGATACTTTCTTCAAGAAACTTAGAGGTATGTTTCATGCTGTTGCATTTCTAAATGTTTCCTTTTGTGCTATTACCAAATTTTGACTTCTGATTGAATTAGTATACAAACAACAAATCGAAAGGCATGTTTCTTGTGATTGTCTAATCTCAACCATGCTTCTTTCATCTTGGATTTAGGTACAAAACTGAGGGTTGTTTCCATGATTAGACTTTTTCGTAATAACAACATATGTTTTGTTATGCACCATGATTTTATCTCATAGTACAATATGGGCTCTTTCTTTTATATTGGTACACTCCTAAACCAAATAATTCCCAGATTGCTTGGTTGTGACTTGTGACTCAAATTTTACCCATACACGTGCACTTTATTTGATAATCCTGTGCTTTTTTGTGGATCTCTATTCTGTTATAGGGGATATTCAGAATGTTTTCCATGAGGTAATTGTTCAATGAAGTTTGATTTGATGTCTTTGCTAACTTTCAGATGAATGCAGTTCTTGGAAGAATTGCTGCTACAACCCAGGAATTGGCCCATTATCATTCAGGAGATGGTATGAACTTTACCTAGAGACAATAGGGCATGCCTATTATTTTCAGTCTTTTTTCACTTAATAATACTCGCATTTATATACATCGCATTGTATCCAATAGAGTCCTCTATAATTCATTTATTATTCATGATATGCAGAGGACAGTATATACCTAGCATATTCAGACTTCCACCCTTATGTTGTTGGAGACTTGGCTTGTACAAAAGAGCTTAACCGGTGGTTCTCAAGGCAATTTGAGAAGGTAAAATCTTTGTGGCTGTCATATTGTTGCCACTAACTTACTGGCTGACTTGTGTTTTTTCCAGATGTATTAAAATTTTGGGCAAGTTGTAACCAATATTTCTTTTTTAACTAAACATCTCTGCTTTTTAAATATCAACCCCACCATCTTGCCCACCTACCCTATCTCTGTGCATATCCAACAGAGGTAAATGGTACAGGATAGTTAAAAACTCTGGTGCTAGACTTTTATCTGTACTCAATTTTATTTAGTATTTATCAGCAATTCTTTTCATTTTAGGTGCAGAAATGTCACAATCTTAAAAAAACATTGCATATGGCTGTATAGTTGGATATCGTTCAGTTGTCATTGTTGCGTGGAGCTGGTTATGCTGAATAAAATGTTTGCTCTTCTTATGCATGGTTTTTGCCACACATGTTGTTTTAATTAGAGTTACCATGTCTCTGTTTTCCTTTTGTTCAGTCACACTATTCTTTTCATTTGTCTTAACACTATCTTGTGCCAGTGACTATTAGTAAGAATAATCTGTGAGGAAGCTATCAGGCTATAACAAGAGCATGCCATGTCGCTTGGCAGATTTTGGGGATTTATCTATCACCTTTTTAAATGTCCAGAACCAATGCGTTGTACAATTGCTCATCTATGTCGCAACCATAACTTTTGTCCTCTTTGAGTGCCACACGAACACGCTTCAAAATTTTAAACTGCTTATTTGTTTCATATTTGCTCTGTTCTGTTATAAGGGGCCATTTCGACTTGTTGCTGAAGAGGGAAAATCCAAATGTTCCTGGGTTAGTCTTGATGACATCACTAATTGCTTGATAAGAGGTAAAAACCTTATGCAGTAAATTGTTTGTAATTGGTTTCTCATAAAGGCATTAGTTTAACTCTCAAAGGGGCATGGCTCAAATTCTGGAACAGCATGATTGTGCTTTGAGATGAACTAATTATAACAGCCATGTTCTTGTTATGCAGGAGATTCCGAAAAATCTCATCATCACCAACGTGTGGCTGAGTTGCAAAGACTTCGTTCCATGTAGTTATCTTTCGCCTGATACCTTGTCTTAATCTTTCTGTTTGCACTCATCATAATGGCTAACATTTCATGCAATCTGTTATGGTAATTGAGACTTGAGAACTTTCTTTCTTGTCTGATTCCTTTCTCAACCCAGTGATTACAGATATATAGCCAATAGGCCAGCTCATTACCACCCAATACTCTGTCCTCTTTTTAACTAAACTCTGCAAGCCTAACAAACTCTCTAACAAACTTATCCTCTTGTCTTTTAACCCTCTCTTGTGGATGCTAGTTTCTTGTTACGGCGTGTATATACTTTGCCCACAAAAGCATCCACAACACTTCCGCCCTCCTGGAGAAACAGCTCGTCCTCGAGCTGGAACGTCGGATGGGCCTCTTTGAAGTCGTCCAGCCTCTCCCAGGTGACCTCCGAGTCAGGGCAGCCCACCCAGCGCACTAACAGCTCCCAATTTCCCCTGTTGAGGCGTGCGCGGATGATTGCTGCTGGAGTAGGAACAGCACGGCCATGAACCACCGGCGGAAGAGGCACCAAAGCCGCAGGGGGGTCACCGTGGAATGGTTTAAGGAACACCACATGGAAGACGTTATGCAATTTTGCTTTGGGAGGAAGATGGAGGCGATAGGCCACCTGACCTACACGCTCCGCCACTTGATAAGGACCGTAGTATCTTGGAGCTAGCTTCCCTCCGGACTTGTCGCTGATGCCGGCTGCTGAACGGTGGTGCAAACGTAACCAGACCCAATCGCCGAGTTTGAACTGGACATCACGATGCTGCTGGTCGTAACGCTGCTTCATATGGTCTTGTGCTTGGAGCAAACGGTCTCGGATCTCTGCCAAGAACACATCACGGTCCTCAAGCTGCTTGTCGACCGCCGCCACCCGTGACAGGCCGGGCTGATATGATATCATAGTCGGCGGAGGTGACCGTAGACGACTTGAAAGGGAGTGGTCTGAAGCGCGGTCTGGTAGGAGGTGTTGTAGCAGAATTCCGCCCATGGCAGCCAACGAAGCCAGCTGCGCGGTCGATCGCCGGCAAGGCACCGGAGATAGACACCGAGCACTCGGTTGGTCACCTCCGATTGTCCATCCGTTTGTGGATGGAAGGCGGAGCTGAGGCGTAGCTCCACTCCTGCGAGCGCGAAGAACTCCGTCCAGAATGTGCTGGTGAAGACGGGGTCGCGGTCGCTGACGATGGAGCAGGGGATTCCGTGGAGCCGGACAATTTGCTCGAAGAAGATGCGCGCCACGGAGGTTGCTGAGTACGGATGCCCAAGTGCGATGAAATGGCCATACTTGGAGAAGCGATCCACCACTGAGTACCACGGATTTGCCGCTCACTTTGGGGAAACCTTCCACGAAATCCATGGCGATGTCTGACCAAACAGAGGAAGGTGATCGCAGAGGTCAAGGAGTCCAAATGGATGGAGATGTTCGGTCTTGTTCTTTTGACATATGGCGCAGCCTTGGACAAATTCGCGCACAAGCCGATTGGCGTGAGGATTGTAGAAGGAGGCGCGTAGGCGATGCAGAGCCTTTTGGACTCCTTCGTGGCCGGCGCCATGAGCGGTGGTGAGGATGGTCGGCCACAGGACCGATGAGTCAGGCACGAAGATGCGATCGTGGTTCAGCACGAAGCCATCCACCACTGTCCAGGCTGCACCAGCAATGCCCTGCTCCACCTCGGCACGTTTGGCGACAAGGGCAGGAAGAGTTGCCGCCTCACTGCGAAGGTCTTCGAAAAGCTTGAAGTCAGGACGGGAGATGGCGCACGCCATGGCGTCCTGGGAGTCCTCATCACGGCGGGAAAGGGCGTCGGCGGCCGTATTCATCCGGCCGGGTCTGAACTCCACCTTGAAGTCATAGCCGAAGAGGCGACTTACCCAGATGTGCTGGGGGATGGTGGAGAGTCGTTGATCCAGCAGGAACTTCAAAGCGTAGTGGTCAGTACGCACCGTGAATGGTCTTGCCCATAGGTATGGCGTACTGCCTTGACAAGGCCGATGAGTTCCCGCTCGTAGGCGGCTAGCTTGGCGTGCTGGGGAGCGACCGCGCGGCTGAAGAAAGTAATGGGGCCGGCTCCCTGATGCAACACCGCTACTGCTGAGCGATGCGCCGCGCACTCAACGATGAAGGCGTGGCGAAGTCCGGAAGCTGGAGGACGGGCCCCGTGGTCAGGGCGGCCTTGAGTGCTTCGAAAGCGTCAGTCGCCGCCGGAGACCAGCGAAATGCATCCTTCTTGAGCAGAGACGTTAGGGGGTAGCTATGACGCCGTAGTGTGGATGAAGCGCCAGAGTATCCGCGAGGCCGAGAAACCACGGCGCGCGGCGTGTCTTGCGGTGAGGCCAGTGTTGAACGGCTTCCACCTTGGTAGGATCCATGGCGACGCCGTCCGCCGAGATGATGTGGCCGAGGTACGCCACACTGCGTTCCGCAAAAGTACATTTGGAGCGCCGAGAAAGAGGTCGTGGCGCGCGAAGATCGTGAAGACAAATGCGAACATGCCAAGGTGCTCCGACCATGATGCGCTGTAGATCAAAATATCATCGAAAAAGACGAAGACCGATCGACGAAGGAATGTCCGCAGCACCTCGTTCATCATTGCTTGAAATGTCGAAGGTGCGTTGGTCAGCCCGAAGGACATCACCACGAACTCAAAGTGACTGTGATGAGTTCGGAAGGCCGTCTTGGCGATGTCGTCAGGGTGCATACGGATCTAGTGATAGCCGCTCCGGAGGTCCAATTTGGTGAAGAAGGAAGCCCCCTTGAGTTCGTCCAGGAGCTCGTCGATGACGGGGATGGGAAAGACGTCTCGAACTGTCTTGGCGTTGAGAGCCCGATAGTCGACACAGAAACGCCAACTAGCATCCTTCTTGCGGACCAAGAGCACCGGCGAGGAAAACGCCGATGTACTCGGGCGGATGATACCCTGTTTCAGCATGTCAGCGCACTGCCGCTCAATTTCATCCTTGAGCAGCTGTGGATAGCGGTATGTTTGCACCGCAATTGGTGGAGTGTCTGGAAGTAGGGTGATACGGTGGTCCAAATGGCGCTGAGGCGGAAGACCAGAGGGTGCTTCAAACAGATCCGCGAACTCAGCTAGCAGGAGGGATAGCAAGTCCGGCCTATTCATGGCGCGAAGCTGTGGTGGTGAGGAAGCCTCCAAACCGCGCCACTTGACAAGGTGATCATGCCGCCAAAAGGACATGGTATGCCGCCCGAAGTCCCACAGTATAGGCCCCAGCGTCTTCAGCCATTGGCAGCCCAGAACAAGCTCATAATCTTCAAGTGGCAGGACGTAGAGATCAATGAGGAACTGCTCCTTGTCGATGGTAACCGGGACTTGCTTGCAGACGCCCGATGACAGCACCCGGTCGCCATTCGCGACTCCCACCGTGAGGCCCGGACGCGGCTCTGGTGTGAGGCCGAGGCGAGTTGCCGTGGTGGAGGCCACGAACGAGTGGGTGGAGCCGGAGTCGACGAGGGCGCGCAGCTGAGACGCGACGACGGACGCAGAGAGGTGCATCGTGTCCCCCACCTTGATGCCCGTAAGAGCATGGAGGGAGATCCTGACATCGTCGTCAGAAATCGCATCCTCGTCCTCGGGGCCCTCCACAGGTGCGCTGTCTTCGAACTCCATTAGGTAGAGCCCTTTCATCGTACACTTCTGGAGGTGCTCTCGGGAAAACTTCTCCGGGCAGTTGAAGCAGAGTCCGTCCGCCCGTCGTTGTGCCATCTCTTGTGGCGTTAGTCGTTTGAAGCGGGTACCAGCGGACGGTGCGCCTTTAACCGGAGCCGGAGGGGTCTGAATTGGTGCCCGAGCAACCGCGGCGGCCGTGCGCGGCGAGGCTGTTATCGCCGGTACCGTCGCGCGATGCGACTAGACCGAGCGCGGAGGCACGCGGGTGATTCCCGAATCATCTTCATCCTCAATTTCCAGGCGACGCTCAAAAGCCCGCGCTAGAGCCATGGCATCGTCAAGTGTCTCCGGGCTTTGGAGCTCAACGTCGGTCTGGAGGGGATTCCGCAGTCCCGCGGTGAAGATGTCGATCTGCTGTTGCTCCATGTAGAAAGAGGCGAGCCAGACCTTCTCTTCCTCCGGTGTGCGATGGGCGCGGAAGAACTGCTCCGCCTTGTGTAGCCAAACGATGGGGTCGGTGGTGCCATCGTAGCGCGGAAATCGCAGCTTGTGGAAGGATTGGTAGGGAAGAGGAGGCGACGACGGAACCTCGGACTCGGGCTTCGCCTTGCCCTTGTCGGAGACGTCGCTGAGCTCGAGCTGGGTGGTCTGGAGTCGATTGACGGCGACCCAGAGGCGGCTCTGGTCGTTCTTGTGCGTCGCGAGATCCTCTTTGACCGATTGGATCTCACTGAAGAGCTTATCCATGGCGGTTTTGAAGTCGGCGGCAGAGAGAGGGGAAGCCATGAACAAGGCGCACAAGGAAGACTGGAGAGGAGTTCCTGCGGCGGAGCAGCGGAGGAGGAGGACTCTGAAGGGGGTGGTGGGTGGGAGGCGAGCAGCGAGCGAGCGAGCGGGAAGGAGCGACGCTGCGTCGACTGGCGCCAAGGCAACGTCTGAGCGCCTGCGGGGGGAAAAGAAGGGCTCTGATACCAAAGATGTTATGGTAATTGAGACTTGAGAACTTTCTTTCTTGTCTGATTCCTTTCTCAACCCAGTGATTACAGATATATAGCCAATAGGCCAGCTCATTACCACCCAATACTCTGTCCTCTTTTTAACTAAACTCTGCAAGCCTAACAAACTCTCTAACAAACTTATCCTCTTGTCTTTTAACCCTCTGTTGTGGATGCTAGTTTCTTGTTACGGCGTGTATATACTTTGCCCACAAAAGCATCCACAACACAATCATGTTGCATGATACCTTTAATGACAGGATGTATCAAGTGAAAACTCATGTTTATGTCCAAACACGCTAACTTTTCATGTGGATCATTAGATAAGAGAGTGATTGATAAGATCCATGAGATTTTATGGTCACATGGATGGGAACTTTGTGAATAACCCGGTAATATGTTGGAGAATTGTTTCTGAGAGCTCCCACCCAGGGTTCAAAATCCCGGCGGTTACCGGCCAGTATCAATTTTTTATTTTCGAATTTTGGCCGGTTTTCCGGTTACTGGTATCAAAACATCTCAAAATTCAAATTTTGATTTTCAAATTGTGACCGGTTTTTCCAGAATCGCCGAGAATCGCCGATTACGTTACGGTCACGACCGGGATTTCTTCCGGTTCCGGTTTTTGGAACCTTGCTCCCACCTCCTCGTTATCCATTAAATCTCATCTATCCATCATTCATCCACTGGTCCACGGAAAAATTTCCATTTTTGCACCTTAACATGGGTTTGCACTTGATACATCCCCTTCAGGGCTAGTTTGCTTTTGCGGTGCGGTGTGGCCAAAACTGCTGTGAGAAAGCAGTCGTGGAAAATCAGATTGAAGTTTTAACAAATTCTATTTTCTGTATGGTAGCTATTCCCATGTCTTCTGTTATTTGGAATGTTACAATCTCCATTTGCGATGTGGTTTAGAAAAGTCAGTTAGCCAAACAAGATAACATTCGAAAGCAGTTCTACTAAACGAGATTATCATGATCCACTACAATGCCAAACAAAACCTTCATCATACCATATCGAGATGGCTAACTAATAAAAAGCTTCTCACCATTCTTCTTTTATATTGCATTTTTCTCATTTGCTATCAGTTCATTGAGATATGTCTGATGTAACTTGTGGAATCTGCGTTCTTTGGTGTTAACCTCTTGTCCTCCTAGATGTCTACAAGTGTCTATTTCCATCTTTGTCATATTTTCAGCAGTTCTTGAATGTTGTCTGTGGGCTTACTCTAATTTGTCAACAGATTTGCTACAAGTGAACGACAATGGATTGAAGCACAAGTTGAGAATGCTAAACAGCAGGCCATACTCTCAATTTTAAAATCACAAGTATCATCCGACGAGGCTCATATACATAGGGATATCCATTCTCTTAGGTATATGTTATGTTACTAGTCTTGATTATGGTTCTATCAGTTTTTCAGCTTTGTTCCTTTTACATAACTGTGACAAAATATCTGAAGCAGAAAAGGATTTATCTTACCTCAATTATCTCTTATTTCTCTCTTGTTTGTCTTCAGGAGAAAAAGTTCTGAGCTTGCTGGAGAACTCTCAACACTTTCTCAGAAGGTGCAGGCTTTTTTATCTGAGGTATGTGGACAAACAGTCTTTATCTTTAGAAAAATATTTCATTCCCAAGTTGTGAGATTACCTCGTAATGCTCATGAGTCAATAAGTTTTGATTTACTAAACTAAAACTTCAAGTCTTAATGCTACACTCCTGTGGAATATTTGACTTCTTAGAGCAATAGCACAAAAATCAACAGCAGAATGCATAGGTTTGTTTGTCAAATATTTACGTGTATATGGAGTGTTCATCAACAGACTAACCCAGAGTGATAACTAGCAGTGTTTTTGCAAGTTTCCAAAATCCATTTAGTACCGTACGGGTAGAGTTACCTCTGTAGGAAATTAAAAATGTATTGTAACTTAATTTCATTTCAAAGACAGGCATAGTAGTATTGTGAAATCTGCTTTCCTTTGGAGTAATTGATGTGCTTCTTTTCGGAGCTAGACTTATGTTCTACAGGGATTAGCTTGATATTGTGATTAGTTCTTTTAGAACACCATCTCACCACATGCAAGATATTGTGAACTAGCAAAAAAAGGGGTAATCATCCGTCGGAGAGAGATCGGACGACGATGACTTGAAGTAGAATGGCGCTAGCGCTAGGTCAAGGAGGGCACCGATTGTGAGAGGAATAGATCTAGAATAGTTGGTCAAGTGAATGACCATAGTTGGACTATAGAGACTAGGACTTGTTTATTTATCTTTTATTTGATTAAAGAAGATATAATGTCATCCCTTTTATAAGGATAACTTAACCTCTAAAAATAATCTCTAATTTAAAGAAACAAACTAACCAAAAATAAGTTTCCAAACTAACCAAATCAATCTAATCCCTAAGAAAGGAAACTAATCGTGGGCGAGTAGTATACACATGCTACAGTACCGTGCGCTACAGTACCACGCATGAACAATGCCACTACAATGACCGCGGCCGTAACATTACACCCCTCCCGGTGAAACAGCTCGTCCTCGAGCTATAATATAGGATGACAAATTCCTCCGATGGTGGTGGGTGAACCTGTTGGTGCCTGATCTTCAATATCATCGTCATCTGCTCCATTAGGTTGTCTAGTAGGGATAACTTGGCAGTAGAAACCATGGTGTCGGCTCTGATACTAATTGTTGTGGACTAGCACAACAAGGGGCAATAATCCGTCGGAGAGAGGTCAGATGATGACGACTTGAAGTAGAACGGCGCTAGGTAAAGAGGACACTGATTGAGAGAGGAATAGCTCTAGAATAGCTGGTCAATGGAACAACCATAATTGGACTTTAGGGACTAGGGAGTTGTTTACTCATCTTTGCTTGCTTGATAATGGATACATACTATCCCTTTTATAGGGGTGACTCGACTTGACTCCTAAGAAATAATCTATAAGAAAACTTATCTTTAACAATCCAATCTAATAATAACTTGTCTAACTAATAGATAATACCAAACGCATAATAGATACATTCCTAAATAACAAATCATGCTTAATACGCATGGCGCTACAGTACCCTCGCGTGAATAGTACGCGCACTACAGTACCCGCGCTATAGTATTTTTTCCTGAATATTAGACCATAACATTACACCCATCGCGGTGAGGCAGCTCGTCCTCAAGCTACGGTGGTGGCCACCATTGAAGACTTTCTACTCTTTGTTGTTAGCCTTTAACTTCTCCAAGAGAGATGGTGTGACACTGGAAGTCATGATGAATGGCTCTGATACCATTGTCATGAACTTTAGTTTATAGCGAGATAAACATCTATCAGAGGGAGGTCGGACGGTGATGACATGAGATAAAACGACGCTAGGTGAAGAAGGGCACTGGTTAGGGGAAGTAACGGATCTAGAGTAGCCGGTCTAGGGGAGAGACTAGAGTTAGGAATTGGGGACTTTGGAATACTTCATTATTCATTACTTGATGATAATAGATACATGCCATTCTTTTATAGGGATAACTTGACTTTACCTCTAAGAAACAATCTCTATCTCTATGGAAATCTATCTATAATCGATGGAATATATCTATAAAATAGTAAACCCATATAATAAGGAAACTAACTATTCTTATTTCTATCCCAACTAATCATTGTAGTATCGCTGCGTCTACTACAGATGCGGCGTGTTGCTACAAGATTTCAGTCTTTTTCACTTACGTGAACAATATTTCGGTGCGTGACAGCTTCTCTTGCCTTCAACGACAGCTCGTCCTCGAGCTATGGTGGCAGCCATGGTTGCAGCCAGGGTTCGGATTCGGCGATTATGGCCAAGAATCGCGCAGAATCGTTTTTCCTGGCGGCGGTATGAAAATACCTACGAGATGGAAATTTGAAATTTTGAATTTGTAGATGGTGGAATGGGTTCGGGGGCATTTGTAGCTACTTTGGATGGCTAAGCATATGTTTAGGAACAATACCACAAATTCACTCTTAAAGTTGGTTAGCTTAACATTGTTCCACCTTAATTAAATAGATAGGCAACTCAAATTACAAGTATGATGCATAGCAATGTAGAATACTAGAATACAAGCACTATAAATCTAGCATGGGTACTTCTAATATCATATGATAATGTATACATACATTAGTTATCCGAATTCGGATGCAATTCGGACATGGCTAACTTAGTCCAATGGTGACCAACATCTCTCAACTCCCAACTATGACCATTAGTGATGACATCTAGCCAATGATGTCGATTAAGACACCATTTATTTATAATAACTCACTATTGTAAGTCACAAAACATTTATCCGACGGATAGAGAAACAAATATGAACCCAGTGGTACAAGCTGTTACTAAACATAAAGCATTCAACTTCTACATTTAGTACATCCATTTTGTTCATCTCTGCTCAAAACACTTCAACTCAAAGAAGAAAGTAGAATATTTCAAGATACAACTAGCAAATTACATCACAGCCATATGTAGCTTGAAACTTTGAATATTTCATGCGTTAAATCTTCTGATGCTCATGTGTTTTGAAATTCATAGTATAGGAGGGCTCAAACACATGTTTTTCTCGCTAAATCTTTCAAAAGTATAGGTAGGTTTTATGCAAAGGATCCCACAAGGGTATTTCCATACTCTTGCTCGCTATTAAATAGTTAGCCATCCCAACATATACAAAGAAGAAAAAATTATGCGGTTAAATAGTTAGCCATCCCAACATATACAAAGAAAGGATCCCACAAGGGTAGTCTTATGCGGGTTTTACTTGTTATAAAAACTTAAGCTTTTGCCAAAATATCCACCCATAACTTTCAATTTACAAAAAAAAAGTGGAGCTCCAACTTCCATACAAATTCCACCGGTTTTCCGGGTTTTGACCAGAAACCGTGAATCGCCCGATTCTGCCGCCTCCCGCCCGACAAAAAAATGTTTGACGAATTTCTTCCGTTTACAGGATTTCCGATTACGGGCGTAATCGGCCGAGCATCGGATCGCGCTTGGCGACCGGGATTCTCTCCGGAACCGGTTTTTCAAACCTTGGTTGCAGCCCTTGGTATTACCCAATCTGGCGAATAATTGTGATGCTTTGTGTGGGAGATGAATAGTGTGTTGATGATGATTGATGGCGAAGGCACGAGAGCCTTAGCGTTGTTTGATGTTGAGAAAGTTGCCGGCGACGAGGACAGCCAATGTGGAATAGCAGTGGCGCGTTTTATGGTAAGCATAAATCGTGAAAAAGGATCGACTGTTCTGATACCAATTATTGTGAACTAGCACAATAAGAGGGTAATCATCTGTCGGAAAGAGTTCGAACGGCGACGACTTGAAGTAGAACGACATTAGATAAAGGAGGGCACCGATTGTGAGAGGAATATATCTAGAATAGCCGGTCAAGAGAACAATCACAGCTGGATTTTAGAGACTAAGGATTTGTTTATTCATCTTTTGCTTGATTAAAGAAGATATAATGCCGTCCCTTTTATAGGGATAACTTGACTTGACCCCTAAGAAATAATCCTTAATTTAAAGAAACAAACTAGCCCAAAATAAGCTTTCAAACTAACCAAATCAATCTAATCCCTAAGAATGAAAACTAATCGCGGGCAAATAGTATATGTTTGCTACAGTATCGTGTGTTACAGTAACCACGCACGTAACAAGATGCTTTTAGCATTTTATAGGACATGATGCTGATAATATTTCTTACTGCAGTGCATGAGTTATGCTCCAATGCTTCTTTTAGCATATGATTAAATGTATTACGGCATAAGTTTGTTTGTTCAATCTATTTACTTATTCTCCCCTCCAGACCATACCATGCCTCTGTTCAGAACTTGCTCAACTTCAAGGCACATATATTTTGCAAGGTTTGTACAGATCATTTTTGTTTTTTTTCATTGTTCGATAAGATTTTGCTGTGCTGTTTTCTTAACATTCTTCTGAACACTCAAATATTTAGGGGATTATGATTTAAAGGTCATGCGCCAGGAATACTACATTAACCGGCAGAAAACAGTAAGCACATCCTCACAATATATGTGTCATTTCTACATCTTTTATGTGTCTTCTGTTTCTGTGTTTTCTTATTGGTGGTGTCCTCTCTAATGTTATGAAACTAAGATGTGGCTTAGATGCCTATCCAGGTTTGTAATTTCACTCTCAAGTTGTGTATATGTTATATTCCATATTTTGCTTTCACCTTCAAATCTTTGGAGGATTTCTCAATTGCATGAAAGAATCAAGGGGATGACAATTACCCAGAATTTCTGTGCTATCGATTAGATTTAGTTGGTAATATGCATCACAAAAACAGGTTGCTTTGCACCTTGTTGGGTTTTTTATTTACATGCAGAAGACAGTTTGCTGATATATGAAATGATAATGTGTTGCTACTGTGCACCGATACATGCTGAGATCTCCTTCTGCTAGCTGCATTTTACAGGCGATAGAAACACTGATGTTTACATGTTTGTTGAAGTTTGATCTTCAACAGTAACTGTTTTTCTCATAAGATCGTATCTTGGCTGGACTTACGATTATATTCTTATACATCCTTTCGTTTTTTTCTTCTGATCATGCTGCCATTTTATTCATTTTGCAGTTCATCAATCACTTGGTTAATCAACTTGCTAGACACCAGTTTCTAAAGATTGTTTGCCAACTTGAAAGGATGAACATAGCCAGTGCTTACTCATTGCTTAGAGTCATAGAATCTGAGTTACAGAGCTACCTCTCGGCAATCAACACTCGTCTAGTAAGCAATCTCTATTGTTGTGAACTTCCTCCCTATCTTCACTTCTTCAGTGTCTATATATGTTTCATGCTATTTTCAGAAATACTTGTTTCACATGTCATTCTTATTGTCTTCAGAAAGATTGTAAAATTTATTTGTGTTGATTTAATCTTTAGGGCCATTATAATTCATTAAATCAAGTTGCATCTGAGGTACGTGAACAAGGAGCAATTGATGATCGTGACACTTTCCTCCATGCAGTGCGAGATCTCCTATGTATTCACTCAAGTAAGCAGACAACTCCTTAATCAGTCAGCAGTTTGAGATTTTAATTCACCTATTCTTAATGTTGCCTATCTTTTGTGTAGATGTTCAAGCAGCGGTGCCAACATACATGTCAGCACATGCTTTAGTTCAGCAAATATCGACACTTCAATCTGACTTGCTGTCTCTTCAGTTTGAACTTGAAAATACCCTTCCAGCGGACCGGAAAAGGTGTATCAATGAGCTGTAAGTTATAACAAGTCATTGGGTTGGTTTGGCCTGGCTTAGGCTTTAGCTTATTACCTTTTGCTGCAGTAACTAGTTTTCAAATGGTACGTCTTTTCAAGACGAGATCTACAAATTGATTGTAGTAGACACTGTCCTGAATACAACTATACCGGACAAAATCGCATGTGACTGTTTCCCATTTCGTACTGTATCTTGCGAACAGCCAGAATTCAAAAACCAAAAGTCATAAGCCACATCCCGAAGAACCCACCCATTATCTAATAATTTGTTTTCTTTACGTTATCTCCTGTCTTAATATGGTTGCTTTTAGTGTTTCTTATGGTGTGAACCAACCAATTCATGTTCTTAGTTTGGTGTATAAACAATTGGGCTGACCTCTAGCTATCCAAGAAACCACTGAGACGGATGATACTTTTCTAGCATGCAGCCAAGCTCTGGATGGTAATGCCAATGCCCATGGTGATTGGTGTGTTAGCCGGCTTGACTTTTATTGCAATATGAAAACATCACAGTAGTATCGATTCAATTAGCCATGCTCAATTTCTGATCCTTCCTACAAGCCCTTTACAAAACCTCGTTGACCAAGTTGTTCAATATTATGTTGTATCCTGCACATTCACTTTTTAGTCTGCCAATATGTATCCAATAGGTGTCAAGTCGAGTCATTTCACACTTCTCCACTTCCGCAGATGCACTTTGATACAAACAGTCGAACAGCTTCTATTTGCATCGTCAACAACTGCAGAACCAATATTGACACCTTGGGTACACTATCTGAGCCTTCAGATTGTGCTGTTTCTTGTATATCATTTATTTCATCACATCCATGCCCCTTGAATTAAATTGGTGCTTTTGTTACAGCCACTAATGCGAGCGCTTGATGATATGGAAAATGCCAACGCTCAAGTTGAAGTTTCTGTTGAAGAAGTAACAAAGGCTCGCACCCAAAAGATAAAAGTATTGTCACATGCTACTATGCTATCATTCTTGAGGCTATTTCTCGTGGAATACCGAATGGATGTGTGCTCCATTATCTTGCATAGATCTGAAATTTTCTGCAAGATAGATAACACCGTGTGGAATTATTTGCTTTTATTCCAATATACAACTTGGGCAGAACAAAGGACTTCTTGACTCGAGTCATCAAGCTAAAAAAAATAAAGAGTTTTGAATAATAGTAGTCTTCGTCTACCTTCTCTCTCCATGTTTCTCTACTGACTTCATGGTTACAAATAAACTTGCAGATCTTTGAAACTCGTGCCCATGAGGTGGGGAGGGAGAGGCAAATCTTTGTTGATTTCTTCTGCAACCCCGAGCGTGTCAGGAATCAAGTCAGAGAGCTGACCTCCCGTGTGAAAGCTCTCCAGGAATAGAAGCCCATTGTCTACGCTAGTAAGAAGCATCGGACATTTTTGTAGCCTCCTTATTTACTGATCACATCTCACCTTTTGAACCCTTGCTTCTGGCCTTTGTGTGCCAGGTCTCGCTAAATGGAAAAGCAACTGCCAAGCTCACGGCTCCTGTGCGAGGCCATGTTGTTTCTCGTAAAGCCTCCCTTGCTCGTAAGCCGTAAGCTTGGTGACCCAACACAAAGTTGGGGACTGAGTGGATGTGCAGTGCCGAACTGCCTATATGGAACATTATGAACCATCGGGTGGTTTGGGTATTCAGGTTCTAGGTCCTGAGGCCACTGGAAAGGATCGCCCTGTTGTGATATGTATGGATTTCCAGTCCTGTTTGTTGTAAAGTATGTTAGAAACCACGAGCCCCTTTTCCTTGTATGATTGCTTCGGAGTTCAGACGAGGTGGTGGTTGTACATTCGTGGTGTCGAAAACTCAAAACAATCATCGCTTAGCGTGGATAGATGAATCTATCGTCACTTGCAAGCAGCGCAATGGAATATGGCTATGGCCACGTTCCCAACGGTGATTGGATTCTAGCTTCTTAACATAGTGTTTTCTTTTCTTGTTTTTTTATTAGCTATAGAGATATAACGAAGTTTTCAATTTTTTAATAGAATATTTCAGAAAAAAGAATAACAGTCGTTATAATACTGTTTTAATTAAAAACCAAAACATTCGGCACTTTTAATTAGGACCTAGCTGAGTCTATTGTTTTTTTTTTCTGAGTGATCGGAGTGTCTGAGCCTTTTGTTTGAAAATTGTTGTCAAGCCTGCCAAGCTAGCAACGGAACACACACGGCGGCTTGCCTGTGCGAGGGGAAGGGGCGGCGGCTGTTGAGCCGTTCGCCGCGTGAACGCTCGCAAAGGTAGAGCTGCGGAGCCTGTGGGAAGTTGGCTGCTACCGGCCGATGGCCAGCGCGTACTGCCCGGTGATGCTAGTACGGCCTGATTGGTGCCTCGTCATCACCCGCCCAGCTGCGCACGCCGTTGAGCGGGGCGTGGCCGGCCGCTGCCTCGTCGCATGCCGGACCACTCGCCACTTACGTCGTTTGCTGGCTGGCGCACAGTGCGGCGAGCTCTGTCGCTCTTGGGTGGCGGTCTATCCTTCTGAGGTTGTAGATTGCTATCCCTGTCAAAACTAAAGAAAGAGTTCAGGTGCAGACTTCAGAAAAAGGAAAATGATAGGTCACATACGTCCGATGGGTACGAAAAGGTTCAGACGCTTTCCTCCCTCTCTCCGCTTCACATCTACTCGTTCCTCAGCCGCTCATTCCTCCGCAGCGCATCCCCTCCATTTCCTTCTCTCTGTGTTATCTCACTGATGCACACTGTAAAGAGTTGATGGAACAGCTATCATTAGCGCCAAATCCTGAATCTAGATATCACTCCGGAGCATTGAGGCATAGAGGTAGAATCTATGTGGGTAATGATTTTGAGTTGAGGAAGAACATTATCAATTCACTTCACACCTCAGCTATGGGAGGGCATTCTGGCATGGTAGCAGCTTATCAAAGAATGAAGGGTCCATTTTATTGGCCTGGAATGAAGAAAGAAATACACACCTTCATTCACGAATGTGCTATTTGCCAACATTCAAAATCTAAACATTGTCATTATCCTGGACTCTTAGAGCCATTGCATGTTCCTGATATGTCATGGACTCACATATCTATGGATTTCATTCAAGGAATGCCTAATTCAAAAGGAAATGAGGTAATCTTTGTTGTAGTTGATAGGTTCACAAAATATGCACACTTTGCTCCATTATCTCACCCATATTCAATTCAGTTAACTCAAGAATTCATTGACAACATCTTTAAACTACATGGGTTCCCTAGTGCTATTGTTTCTCATAGAAACAAGAATATTTATTAGTAAGCTGTGGCAAGAATTGTTCAAACCTTGAAAGCGCAACTAAGGTTAGTGCAGTTTATCATCACGGATATATGGCCAAACTGAGATGGTAAATCAATGTGTGGAATTCTGTCTCATACCTTTGATAAATGAAGTATTGTTCCTGGACCTAAGGATGATAAAGCTAGGAATTCCCTAGAGGAGAAACAAACAATGCTCAACAAGTTGAAGGAGAATTTAGCTCAGGTCCAATCTAGAATGAAGAAATATGTTGATTTAAACAGAAGCGAGAGGTAATTTCCAATTGGGAACATGGTTTACTTGAAGATGCAACCATACAGGACTGCTGCATTTGGGCTTAAACAAGCACTGAAACTCACTAGTAAATTCTATGGACATTTCAGGATTATACAGAAGATTGGAAAAGTAGCTTATAAACTACAACTACCTGATAACGTGTGTATACATCTAGTATTCCATGTTAGTCAACTTAAGAAGCATTGTGGACCTAATGTAGTGCCTAGTCCTGACTTGCCTCTGGTTGGTGAAGATGGGAAGATAAAGACTGACCAGTATCTGTACTTGAAACAAGAGCTCTGCCTAGAAATCATGTTCTGGTGACTCAATGGCTAGTTCAATGGACTAATCTTCCCCTAGAGAATGCATCATGGGAGGATGTTGATTTCATCAAAAGTACCTTCCTAAATTCTACTCCCAAACTATCATATCTTGGTTCCCATATTCGAACACTTGAGGACAAGTGAAAAGCTAAGGGGGAGGAAATGTCAGAACTGAAGAAAGAGTACAGGTTCAGACTAAAACTAAAAAAATGCTTCTAGTTGTCAAGTGCATTATTAATACTGGACGGTTGAGATCAACCACTCCATACCTTTCAAAGAATGATCTATGGCTATTAGACATTTCAGTAAATTGTTGATGTCATGATGTTTATTTTACTGTGATCAGTCATTAGCATAGATAATTTCACTTTGACCATGCTTATAATCTTCCTTTACCTCTGAGACTAATTTGTACGTATATATAAAGCCTGAGCTGGAATGAGAAGGCATCACGTTATTATGCCAAAAAAAACTAGCTTAGATCGTAGAGTAAGTAGCTGTCCTTGTTCCTGTACTTCCCTGTTTTAGATCCAATCGAAGGATTTGACAATCCCCTCCGTCCTTCTGCCGTTGGCCGCGCCCACGCCACCGGCGCGGTATGATCTACTCCTTAAAAGAAGGAGTTCAAGGTGATGGTGCATCCTACGCTCTCCCACTACCCCTCTCTCTCTCCCACCCACTTGCGCCGACGCGTGGGCCTCCTCCCGCTCTCCTCTCTCTGATCTCCCCCCACCTTGCGAAACACCCGAGACGCTGCTCCCCCCACCCCGCGCCGCCGCCTCCCACCCCTCTGCTTTGCCCTCGCCTCTTCCTCCCCACTCCACGCCGCCACCGCCGCCCACACTCCCCACTCCTCCCCTCCACCGCTCCTCCTCCTCCCCACGCCGAGGGGTCGGTGAAGAGGTGGCAGAGGAGCAGCGTCGGCGTTAGTCTTTGGCGGAGATCGGTCGCGGTCGGCCGCCGGCGAGATGGCCCGGATCCGTGACGGAGAAGCGCGCGGCCGGAGAAGAGGAGAGGCGGCGCGATGTGGCCGGTGAAGGAGGTGAGCAGGAGGAGGAGAAGAGAAGCGAGGGGCTAAGGAAGAAAGGCGGCGGTGGATGCGATGGCGCGGTGGCGGAGAAGAGGAGAGGCGGCGCAAGGAAAAGGTCGGCCGAGAGAGGAGAGACGGATGGCGGCGCTTGGTGGAGGTGCGAGGCGCAGATGGAGAAGAGAGGCGGCAGAGACGGTGGCGCGGTGCTGCGCTTGGTGGAGTGAGCGAGATGAGGACGGCGGCGCTACGGTGGAATGGAGAAGTGGCGGGCGCTGGGAGTGGAGGTGATGGTGGCGAGAGGTGAAGCGGCGGTGCACGGATGATGCGGCTCGTCGGTGGCAGCCACCGAAGGGCGGCGGTGTGGTTTAGCGGCGCACGGGTGGAGGAGGAGCTATGAGAAGTGCGGCGGAGAGACGGTGGCGCATCGGCGAGCCGCGGCCGGCGCGCCCGCGGCCGGTTGGAGGAGGAGAATAGGGGAGGAAGCAAACAGGGGCGGTAGAAGAAGAACCGGGCTCAAAAGATTCCCAGAGCGCGAGGGCTTAAGGGTTTGGGGATTTTAGCACTTTGTAGATTAGTCCTCCAAGAAGCTAGGGTTTACAAGGAGGTCCTTCTCCCATTTCCTTTCTTGATTCGGCCTCTAGAACTCCGATTTCTTCGCGAATTGATCCCACGATCTGCGATGACACGCATAACCGCATGCGAGCGATCCGAAAGTCCAGATTTGTCGTTTTATGCGCCTTAATCGCGCTGCCTGCGAAAAAGCACAAAAATGTAAAATGATCCGAATTGAGCGATTAATTATATAAAAGCGTGTAAATGATGATGAATGGTTCCAAAATGTGAAGAATAATGGGGTAAAATAACAAGTAAATATATGTAAATATGACGCATGTCAGTGACTTATCGCTAATCTGCACTCATGGTAGAATAATTATATATTCTTGAGTATGCGTTTCGTATTATCGACTTTCGAGGTACCTACTTTATATTTCTTTATTTTGCATTATTTGTCTCTAATTGTGTGTTTCTATATGAATTTGAAATTCTGTAAAAAGTAAAAGACTATATTTATGTCAATTTAGTTTAGTCCGACAAAAGATTCAGCCTAGCCTCAATTTTATTCCTAGCTTCACACGATCTATAGTGTTCTTGTTTGATAGACTAATTTTAGAGTATTTCCTTTGCTCCCTATCATTTTGCAATTAGACTTTTTAGATGTTACGATTATGTTTTAATCCGTAGCAACGCACATATTTTAGAAATATTTTACAATAAGCTAATAATCTGGTTTGGATGGCATGTTAACATTTTTCATAGGCAACTCCAGTAGCTAAATGACAGTGTGTTTCTTCATATTGTATATAGTAAATATGATGTTCTAATAAATTTGTTAACTTGGTGGTACAGTCTGATGAGTTTAAAGGCATTATTAAAACTGGGCGTACACGTACACAAGATGCCACCCTGTTGACTCTTGGCCAAGAGTTCAGTGGTTATGCTATGCAGGTAGGCATTGTTCCAGGCTCCAGCATCTATTCTTGACTTATTGATTACCGTGCACTTTAGATTGACAGAGAGAGTTATCAATTGTTCTAAACTCTATTTGCAGGTGAAATATGGAATTGATCACATTGTTTGTACCTTACCACGGATGTATCAGGTACTATACTAATTCTCATTCTCTTCTCAAATGGTACACATAAAATGAACATTTTCTGGTCATTTTCCTTGGTGAGCAGCTAGCTCAAGGTGGAACTGCAGATTGGGCGGCTTGAACACTAAGAAAGGAAAATTTTCAAATTTCTGGTTGAGATAATTTGTTTACATTCTTACTCTTTATTAACTCATTTTAATCTGTGGTCTTATCTAAATTCTCTCTCGTTTTTTCCACAATTCCTTAGTATTTAATGACCAAACTGTCTCCTTGGGGAAAGAATCCATGTAACCCTGCTATCCAGAGTGTTTTGACCATAATCCAGATGAATCTGTAAATTTTAAGTAGTTTCACTACTATCAAATGCCAGTTTAATCTCTGTTTTCTAACCTTTATATGGTACTTCTGGCTTAAAATTAATAACATATGAAGATTGGCTTAAAATGAGTAATGTCCTGAATTTGAAATGGTTTTCTCTTATATATGGTTAACCAAAACTATATGTTATGCTTACTCACTTGCTTGATTATGATGACTTTTAATCAGATTATTAGTTCCTTGAATTTCTTAATCTCTTTGTTTATTCTCTCTCTTCGACTCATTTAGTTAAAATTGTACTTGTTCATTTCAGATTTGATGTTAAAGCTATTTTTGTGGTTCTTGAGGAAACAGATCTACCTTTTGTGATCGCAGAGAACAAGTTTGAAGCTTTGGTAAGTGGTTATGTGCACACTTAAGCATTTCTTGAAATTGCTGATAGGGGTTGGAAGTCCATAAAAAATTCATTTAAGATGACTGGACTCTGTAATTGCATTGTTGGACATAGCTTAATACTTGCAGAAAATTTCAACCAGTTTTTAGTAAACCTCGGAAACATGGATTTAAAGCATTTGTCAACAAAGGTGATTTGTTGAAGATCCTTATCAGTTACTAACCCTGTGCCATTACGAAATCACTTACTTTTAATTGTTTTATTTTATGCTATTTCTTAGGCTCTATTCTCTGTTATAGCAAAGGCCTTCCTTTTCACGACCAACACACACACAACTTTTGTTCAAAGTTGTTCTTTTCGGTCTATATCTTATAATATTTCATCAACATGCGTTAATCACTTAATCTCATCATTGTTTTCTTAAGTAGGCAGCGCATGATGCTTTTGTTGAGAGCAGTGGCGCCGTAAATACAATTTGTGCATCTCTTATGAAGATAGCAAATGACAGACGTTTGCTGGGAAGGTCATTGTCGCTCCGAAGTTTGTAGCTTCCATGGCTATTTGCGTCTTGCTGTGCTCCTTTGAGTCTTCATCCCATGTGTGTAGCTAATTCAAAATTTTTGTTTACCTTTTTTTTTTTGCTATATGCTCTTTCTGTGTTTCCATATATGTGATTTAATGAGTGACATTAGTTGGGTGAGAGGGCAAATCTTGTGATGTAGTCCTTGTACTTTACACATATGACTTGGTCCTTTAATATTTGCAACTGATGAGGTTTTGGTTAAGAGTCGAACATGATTGTATGTAAATTCTAAAAAATTTTACCACCCGCGAGTTTTAAAATATATAGTATGATAAATTTTAAAAATCCGTAGCAACGCACGAGCATTCAGCTAGTTCCTTCTAAAACTTGTGCACGGGTCGACCTCAGCTGCGTAAGGTCAATCCAACGGCCATCCAGGACCGACGTGCAATGCGATCCAATCCGAAGACGCTGCAAATGGTAATTTCAACACAATACTAGGACTTTTGTGAAAAGTTCCGTCAGAGACACATGCGTGATCTCACTCAATTCGACGGCGACCAATGAGCCACAATCGTGATTGAGATCTACGGTCCACGGAGGAGTGAACGCAAACGGCATTACAACCGAATCCGAGGGCTCCTTAACAAAGTACCCACCCAGGCCCTCGTCCTCCTCGATCTAGGCCGCGGGATGTCCATCGAACAGCGTACAACGGGGTTACTGACGGAGATGGAGGCAAGCCAGCGACGTGCAGCGATGCGTGCTGCACACCCATTCGGCTCCACATCTGTCGACTTGGGGCGGTGGATCCATGGCGGCCACATTCTTCAATTGCTTGTGCTGTAGCTGCCTCTTTGCCGTCGAATTGATGCTCTTGGGATTGGAAATTCACAGTGATGGAAGGAATACGGGACACGAGCTAACTTGTTCAAGGATCCGTACATATTAACTTTAGATTTTGGCGTACGAATAGTAATAACCTATAGAGAAGTTTATAGAAAGAGACACTCGCGTACTATTTTGATCGATATAAATGAAATTATTACAGTGTGTACCACAAATGACTAGTAGATTCTATTTTTAAAAAATACGCTGTTTAAAAGATAGATATTATAGAAAAATCATTTTTTTTAGAAAAATGACTTTTAAAAGCCAATACGAATAGGGCCAAAATGGTAAGACACCGCTCGGCCGTAGCTTAGGTGAAGTCCTGAAGAACAGCAGAACTGAATGGCGCTTTGCTTGGTTCTAGGCTTCTAGCCATGCCATCGTGAGCTGTCAATGATTGATCTTTCAGGGATCAAGAGCTTGGATTATCTTCCAGAATTACAAAATGAAAATACCGGAGTTTCCATTCGTCAGAGACCATAAGCCACATGCTATGAAAGGTATTGAAGAACCCTGAAAAGAGGGCTTACGACATAACCGGCTTTGGTTTCATGCCAATTTGGAACCAATATAAGATTATAAGGTATTGCAGGCACTTTCAGAAAATTATTCTGAATAATTTGGCAATTGATTTTGCACAATGACATGCCCGAGTCAAAAGAACCAATGAACATCTTTCCACTACACAGTCGAATACCGAATCATACAGACGACAACCCAAGCAACCTACTGGGTTACACATTTACAGGGTGGGGATTGATTGACCACTTGAGCAGCTCTCTCATCCGGAAACGAGCGAAGGGGATTTGCTTATTGCTCAGATACAATTTTTACAGTAGCGTCCCTCTCCTCTCAAGAATGAGGAGCGAAGTTGTCCAGCGTCAGTTCTCAGAATCCTCTGGAATCTTGAACAGGAACTGCGGTATCGAGGCGATGCGTGGGAGGTTCATCAGCAGCTCTCCAAATGAGTCCTTCCTCAACATGGCTGGCGGCTGAGTGGCATCTGTAGGCTTCCTCGTTGATGCTGAACTAAATTCTTCATCAGAACCTTCAGAGTCGTCCCCACCAATGCCGTCGCAGTCGTTTTGCTCAGGCTTTGGCTTGTCAGTCGGTGCTGTATCTTTCTGAAGCAAAGAGCAAAGAGAGTCCACCCTTGCCATCAGTGATCGCTCATCAGAGGCCGACACCAGTGGGCCCTGTGTATCACCGAGAAGGTACTGTGCAATCTCCTCCAGTGTTTCTTTGGTAGGCACCTCGTTGTTGGCCAATGAAGGATTTCCTGAAGTGATCTGCTCGTTGATGCAATTTCCTAGGTGGTTTACCAAATCATCCACTGACATCGACGGCCTTAGCCCAGGCACTTTCAATTGACTCCACCAACTGGGGACATTGAATTCTTGAGCTGCACCATTTACATTTCTGCTGACTGCTTGTACATTTATAGCACTAGCTCCTGGTAAATACCCATAGGACTAAAAATATTAATCTAGAATATACAGATGTTTCATGTGAAAGGCCCTGTAACTTATGATTAAGCAACAAGAGAATATTGGAAGTTTAGAACATGTACAGGTTTGCACATCACCTTTATTATATTCCCATTATATTGAGAAAAGGTTGTGTTGCATCAATCAAAATAACTAAAGCGGATGCTAATCTTGAAAAAAAATGAAGAACGACTCCATGCATACAGGCAAGGTATTGATACTTCTGCTTGCAGTGCAGCAAGGCAACGCCAGGAAGTGCAAGAGGAAAGGAGGGAGGTATTGCCATAATAGACTTTTGACTTACCTGGGTTTATTGTCTGAGCAAGAAATTCTGGTTGCTTTCCAATGGAATCATTGGCTTCACTCTTAGCAGACATGGATAAACCAGCACATGGTGACACAGAACCTGAAAACCCAGGTAAAGCTTCATGTTCAGCAAAACCATGGCACTTTGATTCAACCGGATCCTCAAATATAGAGCATCTAGGTTCAAAAACTGTGGAGTCCAATATGATATCTGCTTGCTGACTCAATTGCTTTAGCCGCTGATCACACTGGACAAGCTTTTCAAAATTCTTGTCTAACGAGCTTGAAAGGCACTGCAAAAAATGTCGCCTGCATAGTTTTGAAACAGTCATAGTATTAGACAAAGGCTTGACTAGGAGCTCAGCAAGTAATAATAGAAATGGAATTTGGTTATAAACCAAAATATTGTAGCATCTAGCTGGCTGAGGGTCAAAGGGCTATCTTTACACTTGTCTTGACTATCTAGTTTTTTGCTTGTATATTACCTGCGGGCTGCAAAGCAGTTTCTATGAACCTTTCGTGCTCCAAAAAGAACAAGGGGTTCCTTCTGTTCCTCTAATAATAGAAACGGAACCACAAACGCAATCTTAAATAAAAATTAGGCTAAGCATGTACTAATAAAGCCCTGGTAAACATCAAGTATGTTCTACAAACGCAATTGAGGATTCCAGAAAAGTAGAGCAGATTCAGGTTATACTCCTGCAGACAAAAATAATAACCTACTGTGCTGTACTACTATAACATACAGATTTCATCCCCCCTAAATAACACTCTTTACATATGAAGTTTCACTCTGACTGTGAACACTGAATAATCCTTCACCTGTTCATACTTGCTTGGCCACCAGTGAAATCTGATGTAGCCTGCCACAATGTATGTTTTCTTGGTTGAGGATCTGTCTCTTTGAAGAAGAGAGGTGGTCGGGCCAACTTCATAAAAAAATGGAAACCTCTCAGGAAAGAACAGAGGTACTGAAGTTATATAAAAAAAAAAAACTTCTTCTGGAGAAACTTACCACCACATCCAAGGTTCCTTGTCCATTTTCAGGGCAAGTTGCCTTCAAAGCAGTAATATCCGACCACTGAATTTCTATCTTACTCTTAAGACCACCTTCCAGAACTTCCCATACAAGCTTATGCTTTGCGAAGTAACATTTCGCCACCAAATCACCTTCATATCTTGATATATACTGCTCAGAGATAGAATTCAGTTAAGGCAGTTAAGACCAAAGATTGTCCAGGTTAGCAGCTATATACACAACTGAGCAGATTGGACAGGATATAGGATGCATTGATGTTGCACTAAGACCACATACACGGACTAGAATAAATATTAGAATTACATGAATATTAGCTTGAAAGTTTTACAAACAAACAAAACCATCACAATGTTGATTTTCTAAATTGAGTACTTAACGTACCTACTGTACCTCAATAAAGCATCACCAGCATGGAATCTTTATAGTGTTGACAGTACAGCTATTTTATTGGAACAAGTAGAAAAGGAAGAGAGAGAGAGCGAGGATGTATACACCAAAAAATATCATACACACACACTAGCTGAATACCCGTGCGTTGCTACGGATTTTTAAAATTTATCATACTACATGTTTTAAAACTCGCGGATGGTAAAATTTTTTTGAATATGCATACAAACATGTTCTAAAATTTGTTAAATCCGTTAAATAAGTCGGAAGCCGTCGATCACACTTCGTGGTCATAAATCGAAAGACATTGACCACACCTCGTAGTCATAGGTTGGGAGCCCTCGAGCACACCTCATCGTTGTAAGTCGGAAGCCGTCGACCGTCGCGCGTGATCGGAGGTCGGGAGCGGTCAACAATCGATCGTGGTCCTAAATCGAGAGCCTTGCACAATGGCTCATAGTCGTACATCGGAAGCCGACGACCACCGTTCGTGGTCGTAAGTTGGAAGCCATCGAGGATACCTCATGGTTGTAAGTCGGAACACATCAACCAGCGCTCGCGGTCGTAAGTCGGAAGACATCGACCACACCTAATGGTTGTAAGTCGAAACACATTGACCAGTGCTCATGGTCGTAAATTAGAAGCCATCGATCACACATCGTGGTTGTAAGTTAGAAGCCGTCGACCATCGCGCGTGATCGTAGGTCAGGAGCGGTCGACCATCGCCGTGGTCGACGCTGCGCAGCCTCCCTCGCTTGCGCCTATCGCCCGATCGCCGTGCACACTGTTCGACCGACTTCGACCACGGCCCTTTGACGTCGACCACAACCCCCTTCGACCACGGCCTCGACTTCAACCATGGCGTCGACTTTGATCAGTGCCCCCTTCGACTTCGACCACTGCCCCCTTCAACCACTGTCCCTTTTGACCATAGCCCTTCGACGTCGACCACTTCCCCCTTCGACCACGGCCCCTTTCAACCATGGCTTCAACTTCGACCACAGATCTTCGACTTTGACCAACGCTCATGGTCGTAAGTCGGAAGACATCGACCACACCTCGTGGTCATAAGTCGGAACACATCGACCAGTGTTTGTGGTCGTAAATCGAAAGTCGTTGATCACACCTTGTGGTCAAAAGCATGTTACAATCTATGAAGAGTACGAGACCTTGTGGGTCTTGCCGTCGAGGGTGGGGAGCTTGATCTCGAGGGTGACCTAGGAGTAGGCGACGTGCTATCCAACTGGAAGGGGAACTCATAGCGGCGGAGGTTGTGGACGAACCAGCAGGTGCCCTCTGGGTTGGCGCTATGACTACGACCATGACTGCTACGACCACATCACGGGCACTATGACTACGACCATGACCGCGACTTCGAGCACTGCCCCCTTCGACTTCGACCATTGCCCCCTTCAACCACTGTCCCCTTCGACCACAGCCCTTCGACGTCGACCACTTCCCTCTTCGACCACGGCTTCGATGACTGTAAGACAGAGTATTGAATAGAGTAGTAGATTGATTAATGAGGTAGCAAAACAATGCATATATATAGGCAAGGATGTCTAGGGTTTGGCTAATAGAAATATGGGCCAACCAGAGAGATCCTTGGCTATATTGGGTAGCTAATCAACCATACTAAACACATATGGGCCTAAAGCCAAAAGCCCAGAGGGCTGACCATGATGTCTGTCTAACATGTCTAACACCCCCCGCAGTCGGAGCGTCCGCACCTTGGACGTTTAGACTGGACCGAAACTCACTGAAGACCGAGGAAGGAAGACCCTTGGTGAAGATGTCAGCATACTGTGAAGTGGTGGGAACATGCAGTACACGAATATCGCCAAAAGCCACTTTCTCGCGAACGAAGTGAAGGTCAATCTCAATGTGCTTGGTGCGCTGATGCTGGACGGGGTTGGAGGACATATAGACTGAACTGATGTTGTAGAATACACCAAGGTAGTCTGCTGAAGTGGAGTATGCGGCTCCAATGTAGGTGACGTAACCAGAGGCCTCGGCAATAAGATTGGCCACACCGCGATATTCGGCCTGCTGACCGAACGGACATCGTGTTCGACGCTGAGGACCAGGAGACCAGGTTATCTCCAAGAAACACGGCATAGCCCGAGGTGGACTTGCGCGTGTCCGGGCAACCGGCCCAGTCAACATCAGAGTAAACCACGAGATCAAACTGCGAGGATGGCTGAAGAAAGTGGCCCAAGTGGAGGGTGCCGCGAATATACCGAAGAATCCGCTTGAGGGCAGCAAGGTGGGGCTCGCGAGGGTCGTGCATATGAAGACACACCTGCTGAACTGCATAAGAGATGTCCGGCCTGGTGAAGGTGAGATAGTGTAGGGCCCCGGCTAAACTGCGAAAATCACTGGGATCACTGACAGGAACACCGTCGGAGGCTGACACCTTCGGATTTGTGTCGACAGGGGTGGTGCACGGTTTGCAATCTGCCATGCCGGCGCGCTCCAGGATGTCCATCATGTACTGACGCTATGAGAGGAGAAGACCACCACGACACTTCTGCACATGCATCCCCAAAAAGTGATGAAGCTCACCGAGATCCTTCATAGAGATACTGGCTGCAACCGGTAATTTAAAAACCGCTCGAAATATGAAAATTTGAATTTGTAGATGCACTATAGCCTCCATTGGATGCTTACTAGTCAGATTGGGAGCATATAGGGTCCATGGGGCTGTTGGTTTTGCTTTTGCTTGTTATTTTCTCACTTTTTGCATGTGGGAGACAAAAGGGGAGGGTGCACTGGTGCGCAGCAGATTTGGGAGCCCAGGACTTGTATTATTGAGTTGAGGGCAGCAGGGGAGCAGCAAGCAATAGCAGCAGCACGCAGCAAGCAACGCAGCAGCAGCAGGCCAAGAAAATTTGAGGTGAGGCTTCTAAAAATTCTGTATTTTGTTAGCAAGGGGATGAAAGAACATCTTGCTGGGAAGCATGGGGATGTTATTCCTTGCAGTGGGGTTCCGGCAGAAGTGAGAAGGCCCATGCTAGCAAGTATAGAAGAAACGAAGGCGAAGAGGAAGTCTATTAGAGATGAGCGCCTGAGAATGGAGCAAGTTGCTTCAGAGCCTGTAGTGCGTGGTCCATCACGTGAAGATGCCTTTGATGATGATGAGGAAAAACAGATGGAATGGGCTCGGCGAGAGTCGTTGGAGTTGCACCAGCTCGAGCAGAGGGCAAGAGCCCGGGGTGCGATATTTGAACATGGTGGAGGTAGTGGAAGTGCTACAGGAAGGAGTACAGGAAGAAATGCTCTTTCGAGGATGTTTGGTAGGTCGCAGTTTATGAGGTTGATTCTGATATTTTGCGCAGTCGGGCACCCGTCCAACCCCGCATTGACACAACTCTTAAGAAAGAAGCAAAGTCAAAACTCGGAAAAGTTTGGGCTAAGTGGTTCCATAGTAATGACATTCCTGGAAATAAGGCGAGTGTCCTTATTTTCGTGCGCCATCAAGGTTACACAAGAACTTGGTGAAGGTGTTGCGTCACCTAGAGGGCATGAAATTGATGGGCCATACATTGATGCTAATGAGCCGAGATAAAGCGATGTACAGGAGTTCAAAGATGATTGGAGCATATATGGAGTATCCATCATGTGTGATTCCTGGACAGGATCTACCCAGATGAGTATAATTAACTTCATGTTGTACTGCAATGGAAGAATGTTTTTTCATAAGTCAGTGAATGCGACCGGTGACGTACAAGAAAGCATGTCAACTGGTGATTGAAGAACATCCAAGGCTAGTCTGGCAGCCCTGTGCAGCGCATACTGTGAACCTCATGTTGAAGGACATCGGCCAGTTCAACGAGGTTGCTGCAGTTGTCAAGGCGACCAAGAGGATTTGCATGTTCCTATACAACCACAATCGCCTGCATAATGAAATGAGACAACAAATTAGAGGAGAGATAGTTCGTCCAAACGCCACAAGGTTTGGAACGACATTTGTTTTCTTGAAGAGTTTTTGTGATAGAAAAGATAATTTCATGAAGTGGATGGTATCAGATGTATGGAGCTCCAACCATTTGTCTATGACCGAAGAAGAAGAATACATGTATTCCTGCCTCACAAGTAGACAATGGTGGTCTAGTATGGATCCCGCCCGACAAAAAAATCGTTTGACAAATTTCTTCCGGTTTTACACCGGGATTTCCGGTTACCGGTACCGCCCGGCGACCGAGATTCTCTCCGGAACCGGTTTTTCAAACCTTGGTCTGTCTAACATGTCTAACACCCCCCGCAGTCGGAGCGTCCGCACCTCGGACGTTTAGACTGGACCGAAACTCACTGAAGACCGAGGAAGGAAGACCCTTGGTGAAGATGTCAGCATACTGTGAAGTGGTGGGAACATGCAGTACACGAATATCGCCAAGAGCCACTTTCTCGCGAACGAAGTGAAGGTCAATCTCAATGTGCTTGGTGTGCTGATGCTGGACGGGGTTGGAGGACATATAGACTGAACTGATGTTGTAGAATACACCAAGGTAGTCTGCTGAAGTGGAGTATTGTAACATCCTGATTTTCAGAGTTTTTTTTGAAGCTTTTAAAATAAAATTCACCATTTGAATTTTTCTGGATTTAATTAAAAGCTTAAATGAATTTTTATGAGTTAAAAGGATTTAATATGATTAATCTGAACATGAACATTTGCCAAAGTTATTTTATTTGAGTTCCTTGTGTCCCAAGGAATTTATTGGTTTTTTTCTGGATTTTTCTGGATTTATTTGCTATTTTCTAGAGCTCAAATTAATTTATTTGAATTTCTGAAAAAGAAAAATCTCCAAAATCCCAACCGCCAATGGTAGAAACCACCAAATGGCCACCCATTCCGCGCTCGCGCGCTTTGTCCTCGCCGATGGGCGACACGTGTCACCATCGCCACCGCGCTGCATGCGCGTCGCCATCCTCGCCGCTTCGCCGTCCTCGCCGGCGACAGCGGGACCCACTGTCGTGGTCGCCGTTCCGACGGACTCTCTTCCGCCTCCGACGGACGCCGCCGCCGCCATTCCGCTTTCCTTCGCTGCTCTCGAGTCAAACACCTCGACGGCCGGTATAAAGCCGCCGCGCTCGTCGTCTTCGCCCCGAAGCCGCCGTCCGCCGCTGACGCGCCGCCGCCGTCGTCCGCGTTGGCGTCTGCCGTCGCCGCCGCCGTGGTCATCGCCGTCGCCGCTGCCGTGGCGCCGTCATTCGCCACCGCCGGTGAGCCTCGCCGCCGCCGTTCTCGCCCCCGCCACCTCCATCCGCGCGATCGCCGCCGTTACCTCGCCGCCGGCCACCGCCGCCGCATGAACCGCCGCCATGCCGCCACGACGCGCCGCAACCCGCGCCGCCGCGCCGCAGACTGGCCGCGCCGTGCACGAGCACGCCAGCCGACGCCACCGCCGTGACTTTTCGCCTTCCGTGACTCCGTCCACCGTGCACCGAAGTCTCGTCCGGTGGGCCCGCTTGTCACCGTACCCGTGGACCAAGCCGAGTCGGCGCCATCGGCAAACCACGCCGGCCCTAGGGCATGCGTGTCCGCCCGTCGGCCGCCACGTCGGCGACTCCGCTGCGCCAAAGATCGGCCACCAGATTGCTCGTGAGCCGAGTCCACCGTGACCCGCTTTTCCGTGCGCCTGGCCCACAAAGATGATGCACTTTTCCAATTTTCCTGATTTTCGAAAATCCAATTTTTTCCAAGAGCCCGTTCTCCTCGTCCTAGCTCAGATTGACCGTTCTTTTTCTAAATTCATCTAAAATTGAGCTCTACCTTTTGGTTCAGTTTGAAAGTTTTTGGAGTTCATTTGAATTTTATTTGAATTTATTTTCTCTTTCGTCTCGCTTTCTCTCGTTAGATCGCGTGTTCGAGGGAGCGGAAGTTGGATTTGAAGACCAAGAGCCCTCATCCGAGCAAGGCCAAGGCAAGTCGTATTCTTTGATCATGTTGAACCCGCCAATCTATTATGTATTATTTTGTTTCAAATTATCATGCATGGCTATTTGTTAATAAAACCTCGTAATTGGTAGTTATACTCCTAATTGGTTAAATCCTCCATGATAACTTGATTGCCATGATTCCATTGACACCTTAGGATTGGGAATTATTTAGTGATAAATAATAATTGTCACATGGGGTTACGCTCAACCGCTAGCTCGCTTATTATTAGTTCGCCGATCCGCCATCGCATGTGGTTAATTAATCGACTTAATGGTTTACTTGAACGTGGTGGTTAGCCACGCTTATAAAATTTGTATGTCATGACATGGGTAGTGTCATGGGCATTGGTTATACAAACTTGGCTTTCACTTGGCGAATGATCGTGCAATAAAGGGGTGCTTTGGATGCACATTGGGATGTGGATGCTTCGCTGGGTAATTGTTAAGGACTTAACTTTGTGCGCCATTGATCCGAGCTTAATCGCAAACCACATGTCTAGTATGGGATAGACTCGCATAATAATTTGTGAAGTCTCCACTTTGGTTTTACTACCGATGTTGTGTGGCGCAAGAGGGCAATTATCGACTAGGGTTACCCTACTCGACGGCGAATCCTTAGCGAGTGGGATCGGTGGAGATGGACCATTGTAAAAGCCTTGTTGTGATTTCCTTAAGCCGAGGCTAATCACATCGTGTGGGTACAGTTGTGCAACCTCTGCAGAGTGTAAAACTATTCGAATAGCCGTGTCCTCGGTCATGGACAATGCTCGGTGATTTCACACGAGGGTAGAGTCTTTATGAAATTTTGGTTGGCTTGAGATGGGAAGTGAATGGTTAGTTCACTTGTGGTCTACTCAATTCCTTTGATTTATTTACTTAGTGTCCATTGTTAAATTTGCTTTTCAATCTATTTATCATATTTACTCTAAATTGTCGCTTTATGCAAAACTAACCTTTCACCATCCATTGTTAAGCTTTGCATATTATATTGCATTCATTTGTTACAAACGACTTGTTGAGTACCAATGTACTCACCGCTTTATGCCCATGTTGCTCGATTGAAGAGGAGGACCAGATCGGCAGGAGTTGCTAGAAGGAGGCTACTACGAGGACTTCACGGATTAGGACTTCGCTCCCGCCGATTGCTGTGGGCATGTCGAGTGGCTACTACGCTTAATTTTGGATTTCATTGCTAGTTTCTTTAAAAGCCCTTCGTGCTCATAATTGTAAGCTTGGCCATAAGGTCGCACTACTCGATGGTTATTAATATAATTTGGATTTCCTTTGAGTATCGTGATGTGGATGATATTTGTCTTTGTTTACGCTGTGTGCACTAGCGTGATCCTGGACTAGTGCAGAACACACAGAGAGTCCGGATTTGTATATTCTGTCTCGACAGAGATGGTATCGAGCCATATCGATCAGAGGATCTAAAACCCTAGTCGATAGTCGTGGTCTCAAGAATTCAAAAACCTATTTTCTAAAGACAAAACAACCAAACCCGATATTTAGCAAATTCTTTACTCTCTTACCTTATTCTTAGGGATTCTTGCCTCTCACCTTAAAGGTCCGCAAAATGAAAGTTTTTAAACCGACTTTGTCTTGTGCCGTCTTTGTAGATGTCGCAAAGCAACTATAGCAGTCGGGAGGATGGAGGAGAGTTCTTCGAGTGTCGCTAAGAAGTCTTGGTTTCAAAAGAACACCAATCTGATTCCATGGATGATGAAGTAAGAGGATACCATTTCACACTGTTGTACTTCACTACCAAGCTTGGAGGACACGTCGACACCACGCCTTTAAAAGTTCAAATGCACAAGCAATGCACGCAAGGCCGTTACTCAACTCGCGACGGTGACAAGATCGGATGACCAAGTTCATCCAGAGTACAAGAGGAAGTATGAACTCGAGGAGTACACTCATGGACGCCAACACCCCGCCTCGCCACGCCGCCCCACCGGAGGAAAGGCAACGCATGGCGATGATCGCCGAGAGTACCTACGACTTGCCATTCCAAAGAATAATGCCTACAATGCGCTCCAAGAACCGATGGACGCCCACGTTGATGCGAGAGAAGAAGAAGAACGCACGCCGCACCTCGCGGACCCGAGCGGAGCTAAGAGTAGGCCGAGCATAGGATAGCATCGGTTAGGAAGTGGTTTTGTTTGCATTGAGTGTGATGTGAGCTGCAGCTTTGCCCTCAAAAGCAATATGTTGCGCCATATCAAATCTTTTATTGAAGTGATTTATTTGTTCTTTTGTTAGCTTTTCGGCTAAGTGATTGTTTAGTTTAGGATTTACCATTAGAATATCCCCTTAGACGAACTTACCACTTATCTTTGCTTTTCCTCTTACCGTAAGCCTGTGAAGCCGCCTCAAGCAAGTGATCTTTCTTTTGGATGGTTGATACCCGAGCTCCGCAGACGTGGTCGATGAGTCGAGACCACGAGGCGAGCAACTCCGAGCGAAGATGCAAACCCACTGGATCGATCCAACCTTGAGTCGGTTCATGGCGCCTGCACTCGCTTGATGAACACCATGATGCGTAACATGAACGCCATGATGAATCGACAGAATCAAGACATGGCCATGCCTCCCCACCGCCAAAGAATTCAAGTTTGCGTAATTTATGAGAACAAGGCCTCCTACCTATTCACGGTCTTCCGAGCCATTAGAAGCGGCGACCGGCCGCGCCGATGGAAAAGAAGCTTAACCTTGCCCAAAGGTACGATCGCGAGAAGGTGTTGTATGCACCCCATCACCTTGAGGGTGCCGCAAATGAGCGCGGGAAAATTATTGTGCCGCTCATGAGGATCCGAGAGTATCACTTGGGCCGAGTTCGCAGGCTTTTCGTCATGCCCATATCCCGGACGGGTGATCGAAATGAAGAAGGAAGAATTTCGGGAGTTGCGCAGAAGAACATGTCCGTGAGTGAATATCTCAACAAGTTCACTCAATTGGCCCGTTATGCTCCGTAAGATGTTGCCACGTATGATGCTCGCGTAAGAGGTTCAAGAAAGGATTGAACCCGTGATTGAAAGTTCGTAGCGGACATGATTATGCCGCTTCCAAAACATGGTGGACAAAGCAATGCTCATTGAGGAAAGTCGTCGCGAGTTGGAAGAATCTCGCAAGAGAAGAATGACGCAGAAGGATCTCGTGATGCACCAAGCTCGAGAGCCCGCCAACAATTTTCAGCCACTCGAGTTCCTCAAAGAATGGGATTCAAAACTCCCGCACCGCCTCCCGTCGCTTTCTTCGCCAAAACCAAATCCAGCTGGAAGCCAACAACAGAGGATTACCAAGCCCATGTCGCAATCACTTGTTTCAAATGCAATGAGACGACATTATGCCAACAAATGCCCGCATCGTGATTGACACCGCCGCTTCAACTTGGGAGCCACACTGCATCGCACTTCGCAGCAGGTCGACGCGAGCACCTCAAGGATCAAATCAACCCAACAAAGGATCGCAGATCGTGATGCGTGGCCGTGAACCACGCCACCATGGAGGAGGCTCAGCGGCGCGGATGTGGTGATCGGTAAGTTCCCGTAAATTCGCACCGCCACGCTTTGTTTGATTCTCGAGCTTCACATTCGCTTGTTTCTGAGTTTTGCTCTAAAGCATAAGTTGGAAGTCGTTGCACTTGGTTCCATTTATTGGTTCAATCCCGTGCTCGAGATGAGTACAAACCTAGGATGCCCCAAAGTTAGGATAGCCATCCAAGGAGTAGAGTTCTCCGCAGATTTGGTTGTCTTGAATATCCAATCGTTAGACGTAATTTTGGGTATGGATTGGCTCAAGAAGCATCAAGCGTTGTTGGAATGTGGAAGCCGAGCAATACCTTGGACGGTCCCGATGGAAGCAAAGTAAGATTTGAAGTCGACATGAAGCAACCGTAAAAGTGATGGTGTGCCAAAGTAAAGGGATTGCCCTAAATGAAGTACCATTGCCGAGAATATCCCGATGTTTTTCCGATGATCTCCTGGATGCCACCAAAAGAGAAGTGGAGTTTGCAATTGAGTTAGCACTGTGCACCTCGCCAATTTCCAAGAGACCTTACCAATGCCCGCCAATGAGTTAGCGAGAATTGAAGAAGCGATACAAGAGTTACCGGATAAAGGATATGTTAGACCCAAAGACTCTCCACGGGAGCACCAGATTGTTCGTCAAGAAGAAGGATGGTAGCCGCCATGTGCGTGGATTACCGAGCTCTCAATGAAGTTACTATCAAGAATAAGTACCGTTGCCGTAATTGATGATCCGCTCGATCAATTAAAAGGAGCCGGAGTGTTTTCCAAGATTGATTTGAGATCGGGTATCACCAAATGAGGATTCGACCGAGGACATACCCAAGATACCTTCTCAACTCGTTATGGATTATACGAGTTCACCGTGATGTCCTTTGGCTTAACCAATGCCCCACCTTACTTTATGTACCGATGAACAAGGTGTTCATGGATTACTTGGACAAGTTTGTCGTTGTGTTCATTGATGACATTCGATCTACTCCAAGAATGAGGAGGAGCATGAGGAGCATTTGAGATTGGTATTGCAAAGATTGCGGGAGCACAAGTTGTATGCTAAGTTCAAAAGTGTGAATTTTGGATGAAGGAAGTTGCCTTTTGGGTCATGTGTTGACGGCAGAGGAGTGTCCGTTGACTCGTGAAAGTACAAGATGTGCTCACCGAAGGCACCCACGCCGCTGACCAGTCGAAGCTTCCTAGGAATGGCGTGTTACTATCGAAGATTCATAGAAGGGTTCTCCAAAGTAGCCCACCTCTTACCCACTATTAAAAAGGAAAAGAAGTTTGAATGGACGCCAGTGCGAGAAGAGCTTTCGAAGCTAAAGGAAAGTCCGACAACAACGCCAATCCTAATTTTGCGGATATCAAGAAAGACTTTGAGATTTATTGTGACGCATCTCGCAAGGGTTTAGGATGCGTATTGATGCAAGACAAAAGAGTGGTAGCCTACGATCGCGCCGCTTAAGGCCACATGAGGAGAATTACCCTACGACGATTTGGAGTTAGCAAGCGCTTGTGCATGCCTTGAAAATATGGCGTCATTACTCGATGGGTAACCGATGTAAGATCTACACTGATCATAAGAGCTTGAAGTACATCTTCACCCAATCTGACCTTAACCTAAGACAAAGAAGATGGTTGGAGTTGATAAAGGACTATGACATTGGAATCCACTATCACCTGTGAAAGCCAACGAGTGGCGTATGCGCTGAGCAGAAGGTGTATTGCAACACTGTTATGGTCAAGGAGAGTCAACCAAAGATTGCACGAGGAATTTCAAAAGCTCACTTGGAGTTGGTTGAAGAAGGGATGTTAGCCACCTTGGACTTGCAAATGACTTTGGATAGTCGATTTGTCAAGCGCAACCAGAGGATGAAAATATCCAATGGATCAAGGTTGGATTGAAAGAAGGAAAAGCGGCGGTGTTTTGTGGAGGATGATCGGGTATCATATGGTACAAGAAGCGATTGTGCGTACTCAATAAGGAAGAGTTGAAGCAATTGTTGCTTAAGGAGGCACACGAGTCATTATATTCAATTCATCCAGCAAGACTCAAGATGTATCAAGATATCAAGGATAAGTATTGGTGGCGGTATGAAGAGAGAAATAGCGAGTATGTAGCGCTATGTGATGTTTGCCACGAGTGAAAGCAGAGCATCAAAGACCCGCAGGATTGTTGCAACCGCTGAAAACTCCCGAGTGGAAGGGGAAGATGTGGGCATGGACTTCATCACCGGTTACCTAGGACCAAGGAAGGATATGACTCGATATGGGTAATTGTGGATCGATTGACAAAGGTAGCCCATTTCCTTCCAAATAAAACCACATATTCGGAGATAAGTTGGCGTAATTGTATATGTCCGCACTGTGAGTCTCCATGGAGTTCCTAAGAGGATCGTGTCGGATCGTGGATCGCAGATCACTTCACGATTTTGGGGTAGTTTCCACGGCGATGGGTACTCATCTGAATTTTAGCACACCTATCACCCACGCATCGATGGTCGACAGAGCGTGTAAATCGATCTTAGAGGATATGCCGAGCATGTGTTTTGGATCACGAGTCAAGGGGACGATTGCCTACCTTTCGCAGAGTTCTCCTATAACAACAGCACTGCCGCTTGCGATGTCACCATTTGAGGCTTTGTATGGTCTAAGTGTAGGACCCTCTCAATTGGAAGGAGACAGAGAAAGGCGGATATTTGGGCCAGAGTGTTTGCAAGAAGCCAGAGAAAAGTGCGCTTGATTCAAGCAAGGTGAAAGCACTCAAGCGTGCAAAAGAGTTATGCCGACACTCGTCAAGAGATTTAAGCTTTGAGCCCAATGATTATGTGTATCTCAGATCACACCTTTCAAAGGAGTTAAGCGTTTTCAAATGAAGGAAAGTTAGCACCAAGATATGTGGGCCATTCAAGATTTTGAAGCGCAGGAGAAGTTGCCTATCGCCTAGAGCTACCGAGAACTTGAGCGGGATACATGATGTGTTTCATGTGTCTCAATTAAAGAAGTGCTTGCGAGCGCCAGAGAGGCAAGTGCAATGAGGTCGTGGATCTCCGTGAGGATCTCGTCTATAAAGAGCATCCCATCAAGATCTTGGAAGTGTCGAGCGTGTCACCGTAAGAAGGGTCGTTCGCTTTTGCAAAGTTCAGGCAGCAATCATTCAGAGGAGGAAGCAACCTGGGAAAGCGAGGAGGATCTCAAAGCGGAGTTTCCAAACCTATTCTTTAGAGAGCCGTAATCTCGGGTCGAGATTCCGCTAAGGGAGGTTTGTAACATCCCGATTTTCAGAGTTTTTTGAAGTTTTTAAAATAAAATTCACCATTTGAATTTTTCTCGATTTAATTAAAAGCTTAAATGAATTTTTATGAGTTAAAAGGATTTAATATGATTAATCAACATGAACATTTGCCAAAGTTATTTTATTTGAGTTCCTTGTGTCCCAAGGAATTTATTGGTTTTTTCTCGATTTTTCTGGATTTATTTGCTATTTTCTAGAGCTCAAATTAATTTATTTGAATTTCAAAAGAAAAATCTCCAAAATCCCAACCGCCAATGGTCGAAACTCACCAATGCCACACCATTCCGCGCGCGCGCCGCTTTGTCCTCGCTGATGGGCGACACGTGTCACCATCTCGGCCACTGCGCTGCACTCCGTCGCCATCTCGCCGCCGCCGTCGTCGCCGCGCCGACAGTGGGACCCACTGCTGTGGTCGCCGCTCCGGCACGGACTCTCTTCCCGCTCCGACGGACGCCGCCGCTTTCCGTTTTCTTCGCTGTCTCGAAGTCAAACACCTCGACGGCCGTATAAAAGCCGCGCGCCTCGTTTTCCTCGCCCCGAAGCCGCCGCCCGCCGACGCTGAGCGCCGCTGTCGTCCGCGTTAGCCGTGCGCGCCGCCGCCGCTGCGGTCATCGCCGCCGCCGCCGTCGTCGCCGCCATTCGCCACCGCCGCGAGCCCCGCCGCCGCGTCTCGCCCTCGCCACCTTGCCACCGCTGCCGCCGCTGCGCCCTCGCCGCCGCCGGCCGCCGCCGACATTTCCGCCATGCGCCGCCGCCACGGACGCGCCGCAAACTCGCCGCCCAGCACCGGCCGCGCCTGCGCACGAGCACGCTGCACGCGACGCCACCGCCTGCGACTTTTCGCCTTCCGTAGACTCCGCCCACTGCACCGAAGTCTCTCGTCCGCGGGCCGCTTGTCACCCGTACCCGTGGACCAAGCCGAGCCAAGAAACCACGCCGCCTAGGGCATGCGTGTCCGCCCGCCGCCGCCACGCCAAGACTCGCCGCTGCGCCAAAGAATTTGGGCCACCAGATTGCCTCGTGAGCCGAGTCCACCGTAGACTCAGCTTTCCGTGCGCCTTCTGGCCCACAAAGACAAAGCACTTTTCCAATTTTCCGATTTTCGTAAAATCCAATTTTTTTCCAAGAGCCTGCTCTCCTCGCCCTAGCTCCGATTGACTCGTTCTTTTTCTAAATTCATCTAAAATTGAGCTCTACCTTTTGGTTCAGTTTGAAAGTTTTTGGAGTTCATTTGAATTTTATTTGAATTTATTTTCTCTTTTCGCCTCGCTTTCTCTCGTTAGATCGCGTGTTCGAGGGAGCGGGTTGGATTTGAAGACCAAGAGCCCTCATCCGAGCAAGGCCAAGGCAAGTCGTATTCTTTGATCATGTTGAACCCGCCAATCTATTATGTATTATTTTGTTTCAAATTATCATGCATGGCTATTTGTTAATAAAACCTCGTAATTGGTAGTTATACTCCTAATTGGTTAAATCCTCCATGATAACTTGATTGCCATGATTCCATTGACACCTTAGGATTGGGAATTATTTAGTGATAAATAATAATTGTCACATGGGGTTACGCTCAACCGCTTAGCTCGCTTATTATTAGTTCGATCCGCCATCGCATGTGGTTAATTAATCGACTTAATGGTTTACTTGAACGTGGTGGTTAGCCACGCTTATAAAATTTGTATGTCATGACATGGGTAGTGTCATGGGCATTGGTTATACAAACTTGGCTTTCACTTGGGCGAATGATCGTGCAATAAAGGGGTGCCGATGCACATTGGGATGTGGATGCTTCGCCTGGTAATTGTTATGACTTAACTTTGTGCGCCATTGATCCGAGCTTAATCGCAAACCACATGTCTAGTATGGGATAGACTCGCATAATAATTTGTGAAGTCTCCACTTTGGTTTTACTACCGATGTTGTGTGGCGCAAGAGGGCAATTATCGACTAGGTTACCCTACTCGACGGCGAATCCTTAGCGAGCGGGATCAGTGGAGATGGACCATTGTAAAAGCCTTGTTGTGATTTCCTTAAGCCGAGGCTAATCACATCGTGTGGGTACAGACAGCAACCTCCGCAGAGTGTAAAACTATTCGAATAGCCGTGTCCTCATCATGGACAATGCTCGGTGATTTCACACGAGGGGTAGAGTCTTTATGAAATTTTGGTTGGCTTGAGATGGGAAGTGAATGGTTAGTTCACTTGTGGTCTACTCAATTCCTTTGATTTATTTACTTAGTGTCTCATTGTTAAATTTGCTTTTCAATCTATTTATCATATTTACTCTAAATTGTCGCTTTATGCAAAACTAACCTTTCACCATCCATTGTTAAGCTTTGCATATTATATTGCATTCATTTGTTACAAACGACTTGTCGAGTACCAATGTACTCACCGCTTTATGCCCATGTTGCTCGATTGAAGAGGAGGGACCAGATCACAGGAGTTGCTAGAAGGAGGCTACTACGAGGACTTCACTGACAGGGACTTCGCCTCCCGCCGATTGCCCGGGCATGTCGAGTGGCTACTACGCTTAATTTTGGATTTCCACGCTAGTTTCTTTAAAAGCCCTTCGTGCTCATAATTGTAAGCTTGGCCATAAGGTCGTACTGATGGTTATTAATATAATTTGGATTTCCTTTAGAGTATCGTGATGTGGATGATATTTGTCTTTGTTTACGCTGTGTGCACTAGCGTGATCTCGACTAGTGCAGAACACACAAGAGAGTCCGATTTGTATATTCGGTCTCGACAAGTATGCAGCCCAACGTAAGGTGACGTAACCAGAGGCCTCGGCAATAAAGATTGGCCACACCGCGGTATTCACCTCCGACCGAACGGGACCGTGTTCGACGCTTGAGGACTAGGAGACCAGGTTATCTCCAAGAAACACGGCATAGCCCGAGGTGGACTTGCGCGTGTCCGGGCAACCGACCCAGTCAACATCAGAGTAAACCACGAGATCAAACTGCGAGGATGGCTGAAGAAAGAGGCCCAAGTGGAGGGTGCCGCGAATATACCGAAGAATCCGCTTGAGGGCAGCAAGGTGGGGCTCGCGAGGGTCGTGCATATGAAGACACACCTGCTAAACTGCATAAGAGATGTCCGGCCTGGTGAAGGTGAGATAGTGTAGGGCCCCGACTAAACTGCGAAAATCACCGATCACCGACAGAACACCGCCGAGGTCGACACCTTCGGATTTGTGTCGGCGGTGGTGGTGCACGGCTTGCACCGCCATGCCGCGCGCTCCAGATGTCCATCATGTAATCGACGCCGAGAGAGAAGACCACCACGACACTTCTGCACATGCATCCCCAAAAAGTGATGAAGCTCACCGAGATCCTTCATAGAGAACTCCTGCTGTAAGGCAATGATGATACGTCGGAGAAGCCCGGCAGATGAGGCGGTGAGAACAATGTCATCAACATAAAGGAGCAGGTAGACAGTCTCAGAGCGGCGGTGGTACACAAACAGTGATGTGTCAGACTTGGCCTCAAGAAACCCAAGGGATAACAGATATGAAGCAAACCTGCTGTACCATGCACGGAGAGCCTGCTTGAGACCATAGCGTGATTTGTTCAGGCGGCAGACAAATTCCGGATGAGTAGAATCCTCGAATCCGGATGGCTGTGAGCAATAAACTGTCTCAGACTAGGTCCCATGAAGAAAGGCGTTCTTCACATCAAGTTGATGAATCGCCATCGCTCGAAAGAGCAAGAGCAAGATCGCCCGCATCGTTGTTTCCGCTTCACAATCGAATCGAAAGTCTCAAAGATAATCCACTCCCGGGCGCTGCGTAAAGTCACGTAGCACCCAACGAGCTTTATACCGCTCGAGAGAACCATCGGCCTTGAGTTTGTGCTTGAAGATCCATTTACCAGAAACGACATTCGCCTTATCCGGTCAGGGAACCAAGTCCCAGGTGTGGTTCTGCAAGAGAGCAGTGTACTCGTCCTCCATAGCTGCCCGCCAATTGGGGTCGGCAAGGGCGGTGACGGTAGAGTGCAGGTAGCCGAAAACCGGACTTGGCGCGTGTTGTCATCGGGTGCTGATTTCGCACAGGAGACACTGGCACGGCGCCCAGAGGAAGCTGCGCCGGGAAGGGCGCCGCGCCTGATGGAAGATGCGCCGGGGAGGGCACTGTCATTCCCGGGGGAGGATGCGCCGGTGGAGAGCCCGGGGTGGACACCATCTGCGCACGCCGGGTGTAGACGTGGCGAAAACGCCGGTCAACAGGGGCCACACTAGGCGATGCAGGTGGGGCGGTGGCCGCACGTGGCTGTGCGGGCGTTGGAGATGGAGATGCCCTGCGCAACGCATTGACATCCATTGGCGTGCGTGGCAGGGTTGGTGGTGCAGTGTCCTCGACGGCGGCGGGCGCGGCGTTGTCCAGGGCCGCACGTGGCATAGGCACGGAGACGTCAGCACGCGCGAGACCCAGGCGCGCGGGGAGACCTGCAGGCAAAGATGTGTGGGACGGGCCTATAGGCGTCGGCACCGGATTAGTGTAGTCATCCAAAAATTCAAAGTCCGCCGTGGAGGGGGCGGAAGGAAGATCGGCAAAGGGAAACGACGTTTCATCAAAAATGACATGGCGGGAGAGGTAGACCCGATTGGAGGTCATGTCGAGACATCGATATCCCTTATGATGGTTGGAGTAGCCAAGGAAGGTACACAGGGCGGAACGAGGAGCAAGTTTGTGGGAGGCTGTGGCAGCAAGATTTGGGTAGCATTTGCACCCAAAAACGCGAAGATGCTCATATGATGGTGAAGACCCAAAAAGGGCATAGTGTGGTGTGGAGAAGTGCAGCGTCTTGGTGGGTAGGATGTTGAGGAGATAAGTGGCAGTGGCCAGAGCCTCAACCCAATAGGATGGTGGCATAGATGCCTGAAACAAAAGTGAGCGAATGACATTGTTGATAGAACGAATGATACGCTCAGCTTTACCATTCTGTTGGGAGGTGTAGGGGCAGGACATGCAGAGGTGGACGCCATGAGTGAGGAAGAACGTGCGGGCGCTAGAGTTGTCAAACTCGCAGCCATTGTCGCATTGAACTGCCTTAATACGAGCGCCGAACTGAGTGAAGACAAAGGAGAAAAAGTTAGTGAGTGTCATGAAAGTGTCAGATTTGAGCCGAAGGGGAAATGTCCATAGATGATGTGAACAATCATCGAGAATGAGTAAATAATACTTGTAACCAGAAACACTTCCAACAGGTGATGTCCAGAGGTCACAATGTATAAGATCAAAATTGTGTGAAGCACGGGATGCAGACATAGGGAAAGGGAGACGAACATGTCGACCCAGTTGGCAAGCATGACAAATATAATGACCTATGATTTTATTACATGAGGAAATAGCTGCAGAACCCGCTAACTTAGACAAAACTTCATGACCGGGATGACCAAGCCGGCGATGCCAAAGTGAGGTGGAGGACTCGGCGATAGGAAGATGCAGAGGGTAGATGCACCTGATGATCACGTTCCGAGACCGAAGATCGTTCACAGAACAGCCGGTGGGGTCAAACTCAACAGAACAGTTATTGTCAGATGTAAATTGACGGACAGAAATGAGGTTCTTAATAAGTGAGGGGGAAACCAAAACATTATTAAGACAGAGAGAACCATGAAGGTCAGCTGTGCCAGTAGAAGTAACGGGAAGAAGGGAGCCGTTACCGACAACAATGGACGTAGGAACGGGATACCGGGAAGTGGAGTGAGAGAGAATACCAGGATCGGAAGCCATGTGAGAGGTAGCCCCCCGAGTCGAAGTACCACTCGGGCTGTGGTGGAGTCAGCGCCATGGTAGAGAATGCATCGCGAGACCGCTCGTCCCATGAAGGCAAAGCCGCAGAGCGACGAGGCCCGCCTCCCGCCGATGGAGAGACCACCGTAGAATCGCGAGGGTCGACCATGGAGAGCGAGGAGAGTCCATCGATGCCGGGCGGCGGCCGCAGGCTTGAGGCCGCGCGCGCTGAAAGCGGAGCGCCCGAGAAGCGCCTCGCGGAAGAGAGCAGGGGAGGCCGGACCGCCACATCCGATGGTTCCGGCCCACGGTTGTAGAAGCCGGGCCACCACGGTTTAGGGCGCCGTGAGCTCGCGCGCCGCGCCGGAGCCTCGAGGACGCGGTGCTCGCCGGCCGACCGAGCGCTTGCCGCGCCGCCCACGGAGCGGGAGGAGCCACCTCGCCCCCCCCGCGCCCGGTGCCGCCGCGGCCACCGCCGAGGCCGCGGTGGTCGAAGAAGAAGGGGCACGGCCGGGGTGTTGCAGCTTGGTTGGTCGCCGGCGAGCAGCGGGACGATGGCGCGAGGACTTACGATTTGCCATGTTGAGTTCCTCCGTATGTGGTCGGCACGCCTCAAGGAAGGAGGAAACGGCGGCTCGTTGAAGATGAAGACCGATGGCGTGAATTTTTCGCCGAGGCCGCGGATGATGTTGAGGACGAGTCCGGGCGGTGACGACCTCCCGAGATCCGCAAGAGCATCGCCATGGTCTTGAAGCGACGGCAGAGTCGTCGGCAATGGAGATCCTCGAGCGAAGTTCCTAACTCTCGCCGAGGTAGAGGCGCGCGACTCGCTGCCGAAAATCGAAGTTTCGACGGCGAGCCAGGTGACGCGCGCGGTGGCCCGGCGTTCCAGGACGGTCTCGACAAGGTCAGTGGAGAGGGTGCCGAGAAGCCAGGATTTGACGACGCAATCCATGCGAACCCAGTCGGGGAGGTCCGGATGGTGGTCGTCGGCGAGGTCGTGATCCTCGAGGGAGTACTTCCCGAGAGCGAGAAGAGTTCACGCCAGCGGGTGTAGTGGCCGGAGTTTAAGTCGAGGACGAGCGGAACCAGTAAGCGGATGTTCTGCACGCCGACCGCCTGGGCGTGGATGTTGGCGATGGCGGCGGCTTCATGAAGGAGGGCGTTGTGGAGAGGAAGAGGGGCCTCGTCCATGGATTCGTCGACGTCGACATCTCCAGCAGCGGCGGCAAGCTCGTTTGGCAATGGCGCGGGCGCGAAGGCGGCGGCGGCCAAGCGCTCAGCGGCCTCGATCACGCAGCAAGCAGCGGCGCGAGATTTGGCGGCGGCAGCGAGGCGCGCGTCGGGGTGGATCGAAGTGACGCGCGCGGCCTCCTCAGCCATGGCGGCGGCCTCCTCAGCCTTGGCGGCGGCTTCTGCGGAGAGGAGATCGGCAGCAGGGAAAGAGGGGGCTGGCGGCGGAAGATCCCCCGACATGGCGGCCGAGAGACAGGGGTAGGTGTTGGGCGGAAGGGATGGTCAGGATCGACCAATCAGATACCATGTAAGACAGAGTATTGAATAGAGTAGTAGATTGATTAATGAGGTAGCAATACAATGCATATATATAGGCAAGGATGTCTAGGGTTTGGCTAATAGAAATATGGGCCAACCAGAGAGATCCTTGGCTATATTGGGTAGCTAATCAACCATACTAAACACATATGGACCTAAAGCCAAAAGCCCAGAGGGCTGAACATGCTGTCTGTCTAACATGTCTAACAATGACGACCACGGATCTTCGACTTCGACCACTACACTCCTTCGACCACGGCCCTTCGACGTCGATCACTTCCCCTTTCGACCACTGTCCTCTTCGACCACGGCCCTTCGACGTCGACCACTTCCCCCTTTGACCACCGTCCCCTTCGACCACTGTCCCCTTTGACCACGGCCCTTCGACGTTGACCACTTCCCCCTTCGACCACGACCCTTCGACGTTGACCACGACTTCGACTTCGACCACTATCCCCTTCGATGACCACGGCCCTTTGACATCGATCACTTCCCCCTTCGACCATCGCCCCCTTCGATCACGGCATCGACTTCAACCACGGATCTTCGACTTCAGCCACGGCCCCTCAACCACGGCCCCCTTCAACCCCGACGTCGACCACAGCCCTTCAACTTTGACCGCGGACCGACTTCGTCCACGGCCCTTCGACTTCGACCACTGCCCCTTCGACCACTATCCCCTTCGACCACGGCTTGGACTTCGACCACGACCCTTCGACTTTGACCACGGCCCTTCGACTTCGACCGCAGACCGACTTCGTCCACGGCACTTTGACTTCGACCACTGTCCCCTTCAACCACGGCTTGGAATTCGACCACGACCCTTCGAATTCGACCATAGCCTTCGACTTTGACCACAAACCGACTTTGTCCACGGCCCTTCGACCATGACCACTGCCCCCATCGATCACTGTCCCCTTCAACCACGGCTTGGACTTCAACCACTACCCCTTTGACCACGGCTTCGACTTCGACAACGAATCTTTGACTTCGGCCACGACCCCCTTCAACCACGGCTTCGACTTCGACCACGACCCCTCAACTTCGACCATGGCCCCTTGACCACGTCACCGACTTTGACGACCAACTTGGGAGACCAAAATCGCCAGACAGCTCGACGGGCTCTGAGCGAAGAGCAGGAGGAGGTAGAGAGGCTCACCGGCGAGCGATCACGGGGCGCGGCAATGTGAGAGCCATATGGGCGAGCGTAGTAAGAGGAAGCCGTCGCCGCCAACGCCGAGTGCCCTTCTCTAATCCATCGGCCACTGTCGTCGAGCGCCATTCTCTTCGATCCACTAGCCGCTGTCACCGAGCGTCGTGCCGCTGGTTGGAGGGGCGATGGAAAATCGAATTAGTGGCGGCGCCCTGGGGAAAGTTGGGGGACTGCAACCAAACGCTGCCGCACAGGGAAGGAATTTGTAGCGGCGTCGAGGAGGAGGCACGACACGAGGGTTCGGGGGAGGAGGCGGCAATGGGCAGATGGAGAGGAGGCGGCGGTCAAATGCGTTGGGAAGGCGGCGACGGGGGATGCGACATTGTTGGGGGAATGTAGGGGACAGCGACCAGACGCTACCGTACGGGGAAAGAATTGGTGGTGACGCTGAGGAGGTGCGGCACGAGGGTTCGGAGGAAAGGAGGCAGCGGTTGCGGGAGGTGGAGTGGTTGCGAGAGGCGGAGGATGTGAGGGCAGAGAAGAGGAGAGTGGTCCTCGCGTCGGCCCAACCTTTTCTACGAGCGGAAGAACTACCTACATGTGGATCTGGATGGCTGATCTTTGATCGGATGGCTGAGAAGAGAGGAGGGAGAATGGACCGACGACCACCAACTCATATTTTTATAATAGTAAAGATACACACACACAGAGAGAGAGAGAGAGAGAGAGAGATGTTCTGGACTTCTGGTAGCATTCGGTAACCGGTACTCACTCGGTCACTTCACCTTGTAGTGATTATACAATACTCGACATTGTAACTGGTTTTTCTATTTCAATAATGGATTCATATATGTATATTCATATAAAATCAAAGCAACATTTGATGCTATTGTTTTGATGTATATAGGTGGTTAAAAAAATCAGTTGCCAACATTGGCTGCTAGAAGAATGAAAAGAGAAATCACAAATGAAGAAATAGATAACTGAAGATTCATAATGTAAATTTTCAGCTAGAAGCAAGAAGGAAAGAAAGTCCCCATTCGAATGAGCTCCAATTCCTTTTACATCCAGAAAAAGTACATGTCAAATTTAGAACCTTCGATGCAATGGCTTGAAGCTTTGGAGTAGCTGATCCAAATAATGCCCGCCAATGTGTTAAACAGAAAAAGGAAAGAAAAACAGCAATCATAGCAATGCAATTATATACTCTCATTTCTATCTTTGATATGTGATCATGAATGTGTGTCTCAAGGTAAAAACGTTTAATACAATCTAGGACTCCTCCCATGATTGCATCATCCATCTCAATCTTTGCACAATCTCTATAGAAAAAGTAGGGATTTAGATAGTGACCAGCCATATGGAGAGGGTTATCAAGCTTCCTGCAGCCGGTTATACCGGTTAAAACTGTTAGCTACTCATTTTTGCCTACTCGTACTTGGTGAGGAGACCTGGTATGAGTACTCGGGTGAGTACTTGGCCGAGTAGACCTAGTTAAAAACCTTCAGCATTACAAAAAAAAACATATATTTCAGCTAACATAAATTCCATTACCTCCCATGTACCAATTCTCAAAACCTTTGCATGAAAGTTTGAAGCCTTCAACCGCTCACCGGCTGCTGATGTACCAGATTGAAGGTCTTTCTTCTTGAGAGGCTCAGCACTGCAGTTGTCCATAGAAGACTGTCCTGCATTGGAATTTGCTTGAGAAAGCCTCATCTGAATCAAATCCAAGAGAGATGGGCTTTTTCTCAGCCGCAGACCCAATGGGCTAGGTTCATCAAGCACATTGTGATACATGTCCTGCAAATTTTCATGCCAGCATATGGAATATGAATCCCAAAGTTGTCCATTCTAAAACTATAACCGACTAATCATAGTTTATTAACTAACCTTTAATTAGCAAATCACAGAAAAGAAAAATATCACAAACACCTCAAAAGACTGAAAGAGCAATGCTTTGTGCATTGACAAGCAAGCATGCATCCTAGATAATTTTCTAGAGAACAAAACTTAAAATGCATGTGCGGGACAGTCATATGACATCGTTCACCAGCTATATGGTTCGCATAAGATTGCTGCCAGAAATTTTATTCAAAATTAGGGGGAAATGAATTAACTGGTGTTTGCACTCAAAACAGTGCGCAGGTGTTGGTGGGTTCCTTGGTATATTTCATTCCAAAAGATGTGCAAATTAACTGGCAAGACTAATACTGCATCATACACTTCTATTGAACCTGGAAACATTCTCCAATCTGCTAAGTAAGGAACTGACCAATTTCCCACCCTAGTAACATGTACAACATTAAAACAATGCCCATGACTACATGAAGTTAACTGTCAACCCGTGTACAATACGCGGTAAATCCGTAAACCTTCAAATTCAGTTTCCTCAGCCTCCCAATCACGCAGTACTACCAGCCCTTGCGCAGCATCTCATGGAGATACTTTCCAACTCGTTCATAAGCGCCACCCACAGAAGCGGACTGTAATCCTAACTAACCATAGGAAAAATCACACGGAAATCGCACCGGATTTAACTAAAATACCTCACTTCTCAATAAATTTGCAAAAAACAGCATGAACGGAATCTCTCTAGTAACGTCAGCTCAGCGATTCCAATACGCATCATCAAATTAGTCCACGCAAATCACTCTCCAGCCACCTCTAATCCTCGAGCATGACGATCGTTTGGACTAAACGCATAAAATTACGCAACAGGACTCTTCCATCCCCACCCAACCACCCACCCACACGAAATGGCACTGATTTGGCCTCAAAAGCATAAATTAGCATCAATACGCTCCAGCTCGCTACCAAGCATGAAGAACCCAACACGCTATTCAGCTCAGTCCCAACCACACGCGCAAAATGGAAGGCCAAAAAAACACGTCACCACCGGATCTACCTGCTGCGGCGGCGGAGGCTGAGCCGCCTTGGCGCGCTTGATGAGCGGGCAGTGCTCGTCGCCGTGGGGTTCCTCCGCCTCCAATTTCACAGTCGCCGCTGGCGGCGGCGGCGACACGGGCGGCGCCATGGCCGGCTCAGCCGGCTCCACGTGCTGCCGCTTCCCCGTGCTCGGGAGCTGCACCATGGAGATTACCGAAACCCTAACCCTAACACCGCGAGCGAATCAAAGCGAGGGACGGATCGAATCGGAGAGGCGAGGCGAGGCGAGGCGAAGTGAATGATTCGAGGAGACGGGAGCGCGAAGGCGGAGGAGGGAAGCTTGGCCTTTGGGAAAGGGAAGGGTCCAGAAATGGTCCAGCTCGCGAGCCTGCGCCGGTTTATGACAGGTGGGCCTGGAGTTTGGGGCTCATCTGTCGGCGACGGTCGTGGGATCTTTGTGTGGATAAAGTGGCGGGGTCGGGGTGGTGGGCTACTGGGCTGGCTCGCTGGAGCACGGCTGTCAGCCGCGTGGGGCAATGACAGGTGGGGCCCACGTTTGTGGGGCCGGTTTCACGGGCGGATGGCTTTGCTGTATTCGGGTGTACGATTACGGGCTGACCGTATGTACGATCGCGTTGCCCGTCTACACGTGGAAGATGGACTTTTTAGCGGATTTAAAACTGTTGGTCACGATATTTATAAAAAGTAGAGGTATATATATTATATTTGTAGAAATATCATGTTTGTCATCTGGTGGGCGGGCGGCAGCGCCGGCGAGGCGACGTGTGGGGGGCGCCGATGACAGGCGCTGCCGTCCGGTGAGAAGACGGCGGATGATTAAGCCAGCTGTATCATCCTATTTTTTTGTTTAGTATTTGTTTGAATTTTTAAATATATCAAATGAGCTCAAAAAATTACAAAAAATTATGTACAATCTTGACACAACGTACTTAATAGTGTAATTTTTGGATGATTTTATCTATTGTGAATGTTACTCAAAATCCATACAATTTTGATATTTGTACTAGTCTTTATATATAGTAAACGAGCTCCAAAAATTACGAAACTTTATGTGCAGTCTTCCGACATAGTCATAGTTATTGTCTAATTTTTTAAAAAAATTTATGTTTCTCAAATTTACCACGTTTATTTGGGTTAATTTAATCATGAATTTAATGATGCTCAAGCATCTTTTCAAGTGGCTGACCTCTGTACTTCGCGCATGTGTCAGCCCGATCGTGCTATATTTTCTTTCCTGTTGTGTCCTTCGCATAATTGTCACTCTGTGTGTGTCATACCCCCTCGCATGCTCTCTCGTCCGCACTAATGTCGTTATGTCCGTGTCGTCTCTCCTCGTCTGCTCCCTCGTTTGCACATTTGTCAATGTTACCATATCGTCCCCCCTCACCCGAAGTGCTGCTCGTGACAATGAGTTCTCAATCTACGGGGTGAGCGCTCCGGGTTCACTTTTCGCTCGGCCATAAATACGAAACTCTTGCAGTTCGTCATTGTTCATCTCAGTCGCTCATCACAAAAGCTCATTCTCGTGGTCGTCGCTCAAAATTAGGAGTGTGTAGCTCCTTATTTCGAGAAGCTAGTGCATAGCTCATTAAAGACGTGATAATGCTGATTGTTTCTCCCGAAAGGCAGGTAATTTTTTATCGTATGCTTTCAACATTATTCCCGTAATCCTAGTCAATTAGGGTTATTTAGTTAATCATAATTAATGTAGTTTGTATTACAAAGTAAGTAGGTCGCAGTAATTTAGACATATTTTTTACTGTTTTTATGTACGTACAGTACCCATAATTTGTTATTGTATTGAAATATGTAATTAAGTAGTCGTAATTACTGTAGTAGCAATTAGTTAGAGGTAAGAATGAATTAGTGCTAAGGACGATAGTAATGAATGGCTCGTAATTTTTCGAATAAGTGTCGGACCCCAAGTTTACTAACCCGGAATCCTCTGTGATAACACTGCATTATTCCCTGGATCAGTAGATAATGCTCACAGATACAACGCTGCATCATTTCATACACGATAAATTCATACATTACAATACCAGAGTTCAAATAGATCGCGTCGGGTTGAGGTTACAATAGAGCCGTCAGGCCAAATGTCTTACAATACATAAAGAGCGGAAGCGGAAGCGTACATAGCGTAGGGGCACAACTCACCACAGGCAAGCGACTGGGATAACCTGGGTACCATTGCTATTAGCCAGGATCCCAACTAATAACGAAGGCACCCACCAAAACTAGCCTGGTCAACTGGACTGAGGCGAGAGGCAATACTACCGAGGCTTAATCTAATAACCACCATCTTCATTGCCTTCGGCATCCTGATCCTCATGGTAGGCGTAGTGCTCTTAATTCACATCTTCTGAAAGGGGGTTAAGAGCGAGATTGAGCACAACAACCGTGCTCCGCGAGCCAACACACAGAATGCATATAATTATAGATGCAGGGCTATTCAAGGGTGGCTCGGGTTCTTTTATGTGCATAAAGCGACATTTGAAATTACCATAATTTAAAAGTCCTATGACCTAGCATTTTTCAAGAGCTTATGACTTAAATACTGTAGTGTGCAAGAATTTTATAACGGGGTAGGTTCCATCCACCAATTTTTATGGTTCTATCAACCATTACTAAATTTTGATCAATAGGTTACATCCACCTTATTACCAACAATGGAGTACATCCCTCTAGGATAAATTACCAAAGTTTAGGCTACATCCGCCTAGCAAATTCTTATTCCCAACCCCAAAAGTTTTTGAAATAGAACTAACTCGAGAAAGATTTCCATGTCTGCCCTTGACCGTGGGCACGGCTGTTCGAATAGCTTGTGTATGTACTCTGCAGAGACTATACATTTTTACCCACAAGAGATAATCGTCCCGATGGTTTCTACATGATTCTTTCGACATGCAGATTGAGAGAATATCACGAGGCCTTTACAATACTTCACACTCTAGCATATCACTCCTATGGGGTAACGTCCATAGGTTGTGCGGGATGTCCACCATAGGTTAGCGCAGTCGGACTCCACTCTCCACATACGCTATCCTAGGCAACGTCACCTACATCCGGTGTCCCATTCCAAGTGGGGCTTTCATACCCACCTACACACGTTCTCCGTGAAATGACTAGAGGGTTCAGTAAATTATTTAGCCCAGCCTACAATATGCCAGCTTGTGGTTGTACTGTTATACACGGAGGGTCCACATAGGATTAAGTCCTTAGGTCGTCTGGGCGGGTCATTCCACATTCCTTGTGTTACATCCACACCCACCACTCTTACCATCCGCCCAAACAGGTTTAGCAGATTTTTAGGGTTTTGAGAAGCATAACATAAATCAACATAATTGTCCGATCATGTACATCCCATGACTAATTCAAATTTAGTGTCCATGATTAAGAATGATTATCAGGGTTACTAGAACCCTGGGTTCGATGAATTTATCATGGCAATATTAAGACATATAACTACCATAACTAGCGTTTATATCTAGGGCGACAAATGATCATGGGAGTTCAAATGTTACTGGTGGTGTATTATATTATTAGGTGGACACAAGGTTGTTATCTATCTTAAGACTTACATATTTTTAGCACATAAAATAACGCATGCAATTTTCATAATTTAAACGAACATAGTTTCACATAAAATGTAGGCGCAAAATGATCAAAGTATTGACTCACCTGGATCAAAAGCTTGAGGGTCTTGTGCTGCTTCAAGCGGGGGCTCGTTCGCGTCTTCGAGATCTACTCGGGAGATCGAACCGGAAAAAGCAACACAAAAAGAACGAAAGCAAATAAATACCGAATAAAATAAAACCAAACTCAAATTAACTCAAAACTGAACCAAAATAGAATCATTAGATAGGTCTTGATTTTAGAAAAATTTAGAAGTTGATTTCGTCAAATTCGGAGTTATGGTTAAGGAGTTATGGTTATAGAGTTATAGCATTTCAACATTTTAATTCCTGGAAAATCCGAAAAATAGAAAAAGGGGGAATTGTATGTGCTGTTGATAAGTGGGACCCGAGAGGTATTAATTGCGCTCGGGTGGGCACTGCAGCATTGAAGCCGACAGGTGGGGTCGCATTTAAACAGAAGGGCTAATACTCTTTTTTTACTTGGTCGGTTTAGGACAGTAGCTATTTAGTGTGCGTGTATACTCTGCTCTGGCTCACTCCGGCCGCAAGGGAGGTGGAGCCGGCCGGCGGCGGAGATGACCCGGAGGCAAGGCGGCGTCGACAAAAACGGGTGGCTCGACCCGGGGTGCGCCTCGGGGAGGAGGGAATCGACCGGTCGGCGGATTTGCTGTAGCAGCGCGCGGCGCGGGGCGCGCGCCGAGTCGAGGAGCAAGGGCGCCGGTGTTTCGGGACGAGGGGGTCCGATTGCTCGCCGGGGGAAACATCCACGGGTGGCATTGAGCCTACCTGGGGCCCGGGCGGAGGCCGGATTGGGGCCGGTTGAGTTGGCGGCGAGGATGGGCTTGACGACGAGGAAGGGGGCTGTGGCGGCTCGCTGGGGAGGGCGGCGGGATCCGGCGAGGTGGGGAGGGAGTTCGGGGTACCCTGGAGATGCTCCACGTGCGAAGAATTGACCTGAGACGCCGCGCTCCTCCGGCGGGGTCCTGGTGTCGGATTCGGGGAAGAGGAGCTCCGCCGGTGGTCTGCAGAGGGAGGAAAACCGATTAGACCGGGGAAGAGGGATAGGGGACAAGGAGGAGTGCGGAGAAAGGTCCAAGGGGCGCCGGCGCCGACCGGTGGTTCTTGGCGGCGGGGACTCCCGATGGCGCACCAGCGGCAGAGAGGGCGGCGGAGCGGACTTCTCGGGTGGCCACGGTGGGTGTGCGGCGAGGCACTCGGTGCCTTTTATAGCGCCCGGGGACGAGTTCGTCGGGGGGGACAAGGCGGCGTGGCATCGTGCAACCACCGTGCACGCGAGGGTGACCGGTGGCAGAGGATGCTTCGGCCATTCTTGGAGTAGGGAAAAGGCGCACGGCGCGCACGGCCGGACGATGGCCAAAGCGCGCGGGAGACGTGTGGGAGGTGACCGGGGACACGACCACTCTGCATTCTTGCTCCTCACGGCGGCGATGCATGCGGCACGGCGGGTGGTGCGGAAAATGAGGCGGGAAGGCGCTGATGGCGAGGCGAGGCTGACGCTGCATAACATTCAATAGCCGGTGCAGGTGGTTGAGGGAGGATGGCGAGCGGCGACAAAATCAGAGGAAGGGGGAGGCGCTCGCGGTGTGAACGGAGGAAGAATGGAAGGGTGCTGCTGCCGGGAAGAAGAAGAAATGGGCGGCGGTGATGGAGTGAAGAAGAGGATGGATGGCCGGGATTGGCTGGGGAAATTTCCCATATATATATTTTCTCCTCTCTTCAAAATATTAAAGCATTTCTTAATTTCCTAAATCCTTTAATTTTTGAGATGCATTTCAAGCTCTGGATTTTAAAAGATTAATTTGTTTTACTCTTTTGGAGATAAAACAAGATTTTCAAATTAAATTATTTAAGCTCAACTTGAATTTTCTTTTTGGAAACCAAAAGGAATAACCAACTGGAAATAAAAGCTTTTAAATTCATTAATATACATTTGAATTTTTACATTGATACAAATTGCGAAAATGGGATGTTACAATAAGTAATCAAATTATTGGTAATTAATAAAGTATTCGTATGTAGTTACATGCATGTAATCACTAACGTATAGTGTATTGCTGTCATTATCAATCTTCGCACTAATATTTCATCTATCCCATGTGTTGCGAGGTACTATCAAAATTAAGAGTGTGTAACTAATTATTTTGAGAAGGCAGTGCATAACTCATTAAGGACGCGACAGTGATAATTGCTTCTCCCAAAAGACAGGTAATTTTTTATAGCATACTTTCGACGTCATTCCCATAGTCCTATTCATAATTACTGTTATTTAGTTAGTTATAATTAATGTAGTTTGTATCGGTAGTTATGTGATGCTTGCTAGCGCGCCACTGTTGGTACCTCTAATCTAGCTATCTACTACATGCTCGTGCAGCTGTGAAGTTGGGACTTGGGAGCACTTCCCTATCGAACATCCGATCATCGTGACGCCAGTGCACCCGTTCAGCGAGTTCGCCGACCCGATAGACGGGCCCACTATAGGCATCCGGTGGACTGTTGCCCATCTACACTGGGCGAAGGGCAGAGCTCCTCTAGTTTTGCTGCAATGTCGTGCGACCAAGGCGAGAGCTCCTTCGCACTACAAGGAAGATTTCTAGAATCATTCATTCAAGACATTATTGTGGGCAGCTCGCAGTTCGGCATGTCTCAGCTGGAGGACATCGATCCTTACCACCGCTGACCACTGAGCAAACAAAACGGTCTCCATACCTCCTTTGACCTGAGACGCAACCTCCGAACCAACTGACGTACCCCATGAGACATGCTCGTGCTCAACGGAAGACAAGGTCACATACGGGGAGACAGACGTGGTGAGGAGGTAGTAGTAGCTCAAATGAGTGAGTCATATCACATCCAGTGTAATGTATTTTTTTTACTACTATATTTACTTTTACTTGTACAGTTTTCCTAACGTATAAAATTCTAAAAAATCGTGAAATATTCGTAAATTCATGATTAAATTAACCCAAATAAACGTGTCAAATTTAGATCACATAAAATTATCAAAAAAAAATTACACAATAACTATGACTGTGTTGGAAGGCTTCACATAAAATTTAGTAATTTTTAGAGCTCGTTTGCTATTTGTAAAAACTCATACAAATATGAAAATTATATGAATTTTTGAGCAACATTCACAACAGATAAAATTACCAAAAAATTACACTATACGTCGTGTCGGAAGGCTATACATAAATTTTTGTAATTTTTTTAGCTCATTTGATATATTTAAAATTTTGAATAAACATTAATCAAAACATTAGGGCAGGTAATTAAGCCGGCTTAATCACCTGCCATCTCCTCACCCAGCGACAAGCTACTGCCGCCGCCTCTCCCAACGCACGCTCGCTTGAGTCGCGCTGCGCCACCTGGACAGTAAAGTGATATTTTTGCAAATACAATACATACTGCTATTTTTGTAAATATAGTTATAAACAGTGCCAAATCCACTAAAAAATGGGGAAAATGTTTTCCCACCGACGGCACTACTAGTGTATTACTGCCAAAGCTTTGGCCCTACAACTGGCACTTCATTTAGAAACATGTAACGCGTGAGGGGACACGCTAGAAGTTTATTCTTAATTTTGATAGCTGGATGCACACTCTTATAGGGCCTGTTTGGTTGCCTGCATGCGGGGTGGCTCGCACCCGCGCATGCAGGGAGATGGTGTTTGGTTGGCTGCGGAGAGAAGAGAGCCTGCACGAGCGGATGCAAAAAAACAACTGGAGCCAGGCTGAGGAGGAACGCGGCTGAGGAGGCCACGCTCGTGCAGCCTGCATCAGCTCATCCGTCAACCAAACAGGCCCATATCTAACCATCTTTTTATAAAATATAGTGTTTTGACTTTGCACAAAGATTAAGTAGTGAAATTAAAAAGGTATGAGAGAAAATAAATTAAGTACACATTGTAATTGTCTTAAAAAGATAAGAAAGCATATTTTTATGTGGGTGGTAAATGGAAGTGAATAAATGTATATGGTAGCGAAAAATAGTGTATAGGAGATTAAAAACCATCAAATCTACATGCAAGTCTTGTGTTATCAACAAAAATTTTCAAGCATAGGCCTTGTATTTTTAATCTGATTGAGTACTACGCTACTACTCCAAAGTCAACATCATACAACTAAAAACTTGAAAAAAAAAAGGTCAACATCATACGATTTTTCTTCTTTAAAGTTTTTCAGGCATTTAAGGGATCCGTATCATGAAAGAAACTTTGAAAGCAATGCTGGTCTAGAGTATATAGTTTTGATTTTTATATATAAAAAAAGGTAAGCATAATTCGTGGAAAGATTCCTGCGAAATTCATGCATCCCAAAATAGACCTAAGTGGGCCGCCTAGCCTACAGTTGTTGCTTTTAAGCATCATTGTTGGCGTGCGCCAAAACTGCTTCAGCAATATCGCTACTAGCATGTGGTTTTTTCGGTTCTTCTCTTTTCAATTTATAATTTATGATTTTCTCAAATAAATAAGTAAAATAATTTTTTGTCATTATTTCAAAGCAGCTTATCGAGATAGTTATTTAGAAATAACTTATCAGCTTATCGACTTTCGATTCATTCACATAGATACTTATATTAAAATTAAAAATCATAAACCGCATCTCACAAAAACAGCCCCTCCATCTATTCATGAAAATGAGTTGCAGAGAAAGCTGATCCGCCGGACTTGACTATGGCGGACTTAATTCAGACCTATGATAGCTGAAATCACCGTGCATTAGAGAGCAGGGAAAAAGGAAAAGAGACATGTTGCATAACTTGCAACGAGGATAAATTTATAGTTGGTAAAACTTGAGTCAAAATTAGATCAAACTTCAAAGTATCCATTGACAATTGCGGATTTGCTACCTGATGTAACAAAGCATGAAAACAACAATAAGAACAACTATTAGATCATGTGGATAATTGTAAATAAAGCGATGATGAATAATTGGCGTTTAGATCAAACTTCAAAGTATCCATTGACAATTGCGGATTTGCTACCTGATGTAAAAAAGCATGAAAACAACAATAAGAACAACTGGTAGATCATGTGTATGGTTGTAAATAAAGCGATGATGAATAATTGGCGTTTAGATTGCTTTGTATTTTGCGTTTGTGAAAGTTTTGATTGATCGCAGTTGAATGTTTCAAGTTCGAGTGGTTTTTGTTTCGTCCAAGTGATTTTACACTACTCCGAGTAGTTTCAATCGTCTCCGAATGGTTTTGGTCGCCCCGAGTGGTTTGCTTGAGTTTGAGTGATTTTGGTTTCATCAAAGTGGTTTTGCTTTGCTCCAAGTGGTTTTGGTCTACTCTGAGTGCTTTCGGACGGGTCCAAGTGACATCAGGAGATTGGGTACATTCAAGTACTATTGGAGTATCGGACGGTGTCTAAGTAACATCGGAGGTTCAAACAAGTCCGAGTAACATCAGAGTATCAGACAGCATTCGAGTGGAATCTGAGCATCGACGACTTTTGAGTAGTGATGGATGATCGGACGGTGTTCGAGTGCCACCAGATGATCGGACGGCTTTAGAGTGGCACAAATGCATCGGACGGCATTCGAGTACCATCGAAAGATCAGACGACTTCCGAGCGGCATGATCAAAGATTCAGAGCACGGATCGGTCAAAGCTACAAGTTTTTTTGTATGGCTAAAGCTACAGTAATCTGGTTAAAACTGTACATCAAAACAATAGTACTCAGATGTGCACAGTGATTCAGGTGGTACTCGAAAGAGTACTGTAGCAGAGCTTGGCTTTACGACCACATCCAACTTTGACCACGACCAACTTCAACCGTGTCTAAATGACCATGGCATTTTGACTACGTCTGGCTTCGACCACAGCAACTCAACTACAGCATTCTGACCACGACAGACTTCGACCACGTTCGACTTCAACCATGACAGAATGACCACTGAAGGTAATTGTAGATACAATACTTTTTCACGATCGTAGCTACGGTACTTTTTCATTATCGTAGCTACAATACTCAATAGTCGTAAACTTTACTGGTTGGTACTCGATACTCAATAGTCATAGATTTTACTGGTCGTACTCGGTAGTCAGAAATTTTTCAGGTCCATAGTCGAAGGCTTTGCGGTCTATGGTCATAGACTTCACAGTCTTGCTGTTATAGTCATAATCTTCGCAGTCTTATCATCACAGTCGTAGACTTTGCGGGTTGTTGTTGCTATCTTCGGGTTTAGTCGAAGGCTTTTGCGATCGGTTGCCGTAGACTTCGCGATCGGTACTCGTAGACTTCATTGTCGGTTTGAGTGCTTCATTCTTGTGATCTTTGAGTACCTCAAGTACTCGTGTTAGGCCAGTGGTTAGCTGGTCAGCGCGTGGTGGTCGGTGATTGGTGGTCATTGCGACAGTACCAGGTAGGTACTCAGTAATCGGTGAACAGTATTCGGAGAAACAATACTCGCAGGTTTTGGTAATTGGAAGATGAGAGTACTCGGTAGTCGGAAGGGCTTAGTACTCGATGGTCGTGGTTTTCACGATCATGGTTAGTAGAGGTGTTATGATCGGTAGTTGTAGTCATAGCGATTGGTACTCGATGGCTCTGTAGTCTATGGCGATGCGGATGTTATTCCCGAGTGTTTTTGATGGAGCGATAGTATTTCCAGAGTACTTGTGGTTTTCGAGTATTCGTTGAGCTAGCAGTTGTAAGAAGTTGTCTAAAGGTGTTTTGTGAAAAGCGATGGAATATGTGGTCATGGACGATCTGGTTGATGATCGTGGATGGTTTTGTTCTTGTTTATGGATAGGCAAGGGTGGTGTGAGTGTATGTGTGTTGATGACGGTCAAGTTGTGGAGAACTTTTGCAAGAGAAAGTTTCTTTGGTTTTTGCATGTGCAGGTAAGCGTAGAGATGATCATGGTCGATAACAAGGAGGACCGGGACTAGGAGGGGGGTAATTTGAGGTCCAGGCGGTCGAGATGTCACGCAAGGTGGTTGGGCTCATGCTGGAGCACGTAGAGATCGGAGGTGGATGGTGTGTGGAGGTATGGAGACGGTTACGGTCGGTGACGAGAAGGATCGTGACTAGAAGGGGGGTAATGTGAGGTACAAGCGATCGAGATGTCATGTGAGGTGATCGGGCTCACGCTAGAGCACGTGATGATGCGTGGAGAAGCTACAGGAGGTGCGGTACTAGAGGCTTCGTCACGTGGTGAGATTAAAGACGTTTTAGAAGGAGTTCGTAATAGGAAGATTTCGAGATATGGTAAAACCCGTGTTAGGAAGGGTTTTGGGTCCCTTGATTTGAGAAAGTGATAGAGTTGTGTGTTCGTATTTGAGGCGGACACGGCTTGAATGTTAGCTTATAAAAATAGGGAGAGGCTAAAGGCTAACGTGTGGGTTTTTAAAGGGTTTTTGTCGAGAGAGCTTTTAGAGGTACCGTGAGGGTACTTTGTAACCACATCTATGATACAAAAATAATAGATCAGGTCTATTCCAAGAAAGGTTTGCTGGCATCGACGACATATTTTCTAAGTATCGTTTTTCTTCTGTCTTCGGCGTGTACTCATTCGAGCGATCAAAGCGTTCGAGCGACTGCAATCTTCAAGCGAAGGGAGATTACGACTACATGCGTCGACAGTCCTAGCGAGCGATTGAAGGGAACAGACGAACGATCGAAGCGTTCATCGAGCACGTGCGAGCGAACCAACATCTTGTAGTCGTAATCTACATCCGATAATTTAGATTATTTTTCTTCTACTTCTGGTTTTGGTTTCAGGTGTCAAAAAGCAAAGGCAATCATTCACCCCTCTGATTGTGCCATACAATGCTACAACAACTAAAGTCAAATAAATAAATAATGTGTTTTTTCTGATTTATAACTATTATTTCGTGCACTGAAAAGAAGCCCCGTATATGATCCATCAACTCCTGTGGGCAAGCAGTGACGCCTCGTCATTATCTTGTTCTACATCAAGGTCCTCCTGATATTTGTATTCTTGCAGCGAGCTATCAGTGCTCGGATTCCCGTCCACAGTAAGAGAGGTTAACTCAACATTCTCTAATTTGTGAGCTTCAGCACCATCATTCTCAGTCAGCAAATCAGCTGGAAGAAGGGTAGAATTCTGGTCGCTTCTCGGCACCAAAAACAACAGTGCCAATGGTAGTAGCCTCATTGCATTCCGAATTACAATTGCAGCCCAGAGGTTTTGAAATTCTGTTCTTGTGATTTTCAACAAATGAAGGAGCAATCCGCCAGCCCAAGATCCTGTTAACAGGCCAATATTGTCAATGGACATGAGTAGCGCGAAGAATGTGCCCTCGATGCCAGGGGGACAAAGCTTCGAGCAAAGCACCAAAAGTGGCATCCATTTGATACGGTTGATCATTTTGGAGACCCCCTCATCGATCACAGCGAAGTAGGAATCAGGTATCCCCACTTTTAGATTTAGACGAAGTACCAAGATCAGATCAAGCATTCCCGACAGGCTTAGCAATAACTGACTTGAAAAGAGAACGCTGCGAAAAGCATGTTCCTTAAGAATATTTTGATAAAGTACGACTCCGACAAGAGATCCCACTGACCCAATTGAGAAGATAAACCCAATGAATCCCTGGTAAAGTAACAGAAACAGTTATTTTGGTTATGCGTCAAGGATGGGAAAATTCTTAGAAGTAGCCATGCTATATTTGCATCAGAGGTATATCATTTCAGATATGTCGTGCTCAAAAGAATTTTAACTGCAGGAAAACTTTTATTTTTCATGAGAAAAATGGAAGCAATAGCAAGCGTGCAGTATAGCCAAAATATTTCTAAATGTACCTCGGAAAAAGATGGCCCTGCACTTAGATCTGTGTACCAGTAGAACATTCCTTCCTGAATGTCCACGCTCAGAGCAAGAGACATGTACATGTAAACACATGGCCGCCATACTTCAGGGCATTTTAAGGTCCTCAACAATTTTATACTGGCTTCTACAAACTTCTTATGAGCCTAGTTTGTAGTTTTAGACAGGAAAAAGTTAGTGTATGCATACAAAGTACTTGTATCTGATGTCAAACAACAACAAAGAAACATTCTACTAACCTGCTCGTATGGAAAGTTGGGGGTATGGACCTCCTTAAGCAGCATTCCAGCTAAAATTACCAAGGCAGAAGGTATAGTTATCATGCCAAGGGCACCCTTGAGAAAGACAAGATTTTATCTGCTATTAGATACCAGCACCAGCCAAAGTAATAACAATAGACAATTTACTTTCTACCCGACGAAAGAGAGGAGCACAGGCTCATGCACTTATTCTTTATCCATAAACAGAATCTTCAGTGGATAAAGTACTTTAGATTGGATTATCAGGAAGATATTCAACTCTTCTGATTACTGATGATCAATGGGCAGTATGAACTATGAAGTGCGAAAACATGTGTGGTGAACTGGTGATACTCACTTGAGACCCAATTGCATGAACTAGAAAACCACTTATTGAGAATCCAATAAGACCTCCAACAGATGCACAAAATCCATTTAAGCTTATCATGTCAGCAGCAAGATGAGGGTGCATTATACTGTTTTCAGCCACACAAGCATCTATAGTTACATCAGCTATTGCTACACTTGCACTTCCAGCCATCAATGCTAACAACGCGAACAATACATGAAGATTGCTGTGAATGGAAATTATAAGCATTGCAATCACTCCCATGATGCCTGCATATTCCTCGGAAAACAAGGAGGGGACAGAGTCAATAAAAAATTCCATAGCCTGTTAACAAATCACAGTTAAATTTAATTGAGGGAAGAGTACAAAAATGCCACTGCTACAGGAATAGCCAATGTGTTTGGCTTATGTGGCAAAGTTTGTTTAGAACAAATGCAGATACATAGGCATTGATTACCCTCGTACTAATTATTGGTCAGTATCTGCACTTCTCCATGTGAGTCATACTGAACTACATCCATTCAAATGGGCAACTCAACTAGTAGTCATAGCAACAGAGAATTAGCAGCCCTATGTGAGTCATACAACTCTCGCAGCACCAATCATCAAACATTGCAACATTTCAGTCAAAATTTTCAGTTTACGTTCATAAATAAACAAGGGGTGCTCGATGTATTCGAGAAATCAAGCATAACTGTAAGTCTGTAACCAACACAACACAAAACCAATGCTCCTCACCTGCGAGAACAAAGTACGGCCGGCGACGGTAGCCGGCCACGGGGAGCACGTCGGTGAGCAGGCCCCAGAGCGGCTTGATCATCCACGGGATCGACGTGACGCCCTGATACACCTGGGCCGCCGACGGCTGCACCAACTGCACGTCCTTCCAGTAGTAGTCCGACGCGACGCGCGTGATGCCGCCCCCGAGCCCCTGGCTGACGCCGTACGTCGCCACCACGCCGAACACGAAGCTCCAGTGCAGCTCCTTGGCCAGCATCCGGAACCACCCCACCGGCGACGGCGGCCAGCCGGGGCCGTCCGCCGGCGACCCCGAAACCTCCTCGATGAGGGCATTGGTCTCTTCCTGACCGCACCTCACCTTGTCCTCGGGGAGGTCGGGCGGCGACTGAAGCGACATTTTCTTGGCTGCCTACACACTCGCGCAAGATCTTCAATGGGTTCTTGGAGATTGCGCGCTAAAGCTTGGATTCTTCGCGGGGTTTAGCCGAATTGCTCCAAGCTGAATCTGGAGCTTGGATGTCCAAGAACAGATTTGGGGTTTCTCGAATCCTAAGCGCTGTAGAAAACAACTAAAAAGATCGGAGTTGGGGGGTAGGTGCGTCTGTATCGACCCCAAAGAATTAAAAAAAAGAGAGAGAGAAAATGACAGGGTTTGGGTAAGAACATCAAATCGAAGGGTTGCTTGAACTTGTCAGCTCCTTTCACAAGAAAGTACAAAGGGAAAAAAAACGGCGAAAATTGCACAAAAATGGTAAAAATTGCTGCAGAGTGGTGCCTAACTGCACCCAAAGATACCACTCAAGCAGCCAAATATGAATGGTAATAACCTACAGGCATCAATACTAGAACCCAAAACAAGAGGAACTGAAGAAAAAAGAATTAGGACAGGAGGTGGATGTCGTCAGAAATTGGGAGATTCCTTTGGGAGGAGTAGAGGATAACCATTTGACCTTTTGTCTGCAAAATTTTTGATTTCTGTTTGGCTGTTTGCTAACTAACACCAGTAGAGGTCACTGTCAGGTGGGACCACCGTGCAGTGGGAGTGGTACATTGTCATTAACTGTTCATGTGCTCGAACGGTCGAGTGTGACGGTGAGCCCCTGTTTGGCAGCACAGCTCTCACTTCACTAGTGAAGTTTTTTTTTTTTTACTTCACGAAGAAATTATCATGGTGTGAAGCTAAAGTGCTTTGGAAAACTGTTTGGCAAAACAACTTCACCAACACTTCATGCATGGTGAGAGAAGGCAATTGTCCAAGATGCCCTGTCTCACCGACTTGTTCTAACATTTGGAGTTGTATGTTTGTATATGGCTATATGAATTAAAAATAATATATTTGAATGAGTATGAATTAAAAATTAAAATAATAAAATAATAAAAATTAAAATCAGTCTAACGGTAGAGAAGTGCGAACGGAGGAGAGGAAACAGGCGTGGGACCCAGTGATAAAGTGTCAGTAATTTCACAACTACAAGGCGAGGGTTCCTAGAATCATGAGTCCGAGGAGAGAGGCATGAAAACCTACTATTTTCAGCTTCACCCCACCCCATTCCCTTGTGAGAGCATGATTTAAGGAGCATGAAACTGTTTGCAAAAAGGGTGTTTGGCAAAAAAACAGCTCACAACAGCTCATGAAGCTGTTGGTGAAGCTGTACCAAACAAGGCCTGAGTGTAGTGCTTGACGGGCAGACAAAGGTCTACTCCTTTTTGCTGATGTTTATGGTATTTTATTGTGTTTTGTGATTTTTAATTTGTGCGAGAGATTAAAGAGTAATAGAAATTTATGTGTGATTTTTACTGATATAAGTAAAGTCGGTACAATATGTACTACAATTAACTAGTAGATCATATCTTGAAAAGATACTTCATTTAAAAGCTAGTTACTATAAAAAATTGAAAACATTTTTTAGAAGCTGAAAAAATAGGCCCAAAAGTCCTGCTTAAAATGTTGTGTTTTTGGTTGTAGTTGCGGTGGGTAGTTTTTTGACGTATTTAATTAAAAATAAATAAAAATAGAAAAATATTGTTATATCTCTTCGAATAATGTAAAAAAACTACATTAAAAAGCTGACACGAGGCCAAAGTAAACCCTTCATTTGGTAGCCCTCGTCACTAAGTTTGTCAATATATCCATCCAGGTAGGATCATTTTTTGGGGAGCAGCATCGGATGGTAGGGTTACGATCCTACGAGATTTTCTAATATTAAGCATAGTTAAATTATATATTATACAAAAAATATTTATATGGATTGTTGGTCACAATTCTATATGAAAAAAGAGTAATATACAGTATATACTGATATCAATACTCAGAAATAGGATGAAATTTATCACAACTAACAAATGCACACTATTAATGGTGCCATTAAGGATGGAGTCTAGGCACAGGCTACATTGTTGATGCCTTGATGGTACCGTTCTCAATCACTGAGTCTGAAATGTATACACAAGTTCAAACTTCAAGAGTTCTACGTTGAAGAGCTGAACTAGCAGCAATGCAGCATATTCATTCAAAAGATTACCACTATGCAACAAGAAACAGTCAAGTATGCGCATTTTTCTTCTGCCTGTGCTAGCATTAGTAGTATTAGTATTGCCTCTCATTTGAAGGCGTTTGAAGAAACACACTTAGCGATTGTATTAGGAGCTGTCGACTTACAGAGTACAGGGAGGCTATTCAGCTGGAAACCGAATCAGTTACATGCCACAAATAAATGCCTAACAAATAGCAAGTTTATCTCCTAAGAGCATGTCCAATGCAGGCGCTTAGAGAGATGTTTAGTAATGAAAAACTGATTTTTCTTGCCACATAAGATAGATAAGGTGCTTATTTTGAAGTATCGATGCTTAAATAAACATCGGTGTTTAGTAGGTGCTTATATGTATAACTATATCTATTAATAGATAATATAGCATCTAAGCACCCACGGAAGAGATGCTTACATTGGAGTAAATAACTTTTGTATAGGTGTTTGATGATATGGCTATATTATCTTTCTTTAAGCATTTATATATAAATATCTTGCATCGTAGGAAACCAATCGCCTGGCTTGACGTGATCCTCCGGAGTTCCTGGATCGGCTTGGCGCGGACGTTACGTACGCATGCACGTACCGTGCATGGTACTGGCCGGTCGGCTAACACCATTTTCCCTTATCCACAACTCCTAAATTAGTAGAAGCACTATGATTAGAGAGTTTCCAGCTGTCAGACTATAATTAGACCCTGTTTGTTTCCACTTAAGATTATTATAATCTAGCTTATAGGTGGGGATTATATAAGTTAGCTTATAATAAGCTGGTGGAAAATAAGCTGTCAGATGTTTGACAGCCTGGATTATCAGAGTTATGGATTGTTGTATTCGAATGTTTAAAGACTACAATACTCTGGGAGAGAGAGGCACGGGAGTTGGGGGTTGGATGAATGGCAAAGGTGGGTAATATTCTTAAAGTTTTATGGTCATTAAGATAAAAGGTGGATTTATAAGCTGAAATAAGCTCCTTTTTTTAGCTTATTAGATTACAATAATCTGGACTATTAGATTATAATAAGTTGCCTTATAATCTAGTCTGTTTGTTTCTACTTATGATTTATAAGCTAAATTATAATAATCTTAAGTGGAAACAAACAGAGTCTTACTATCCCACTCTTAATCCAAATTACTTGGGCAGATGGACCCTTTTTAGTGTAAATAAAGACACACATGCTATACACTAGAGAGAGTGATGAGAGTACAGTACTGAAGGGTGTGGAGAATCTGTAGATGAACCACGTTTAGGATCTAGAGTCTTGAAGCGCCTGGAGATGTAGGCACGAAGAATGCGCAGAGCCAAAGCCCTTAGTCACCTTCAGACTGCAGTACCTGCGGCGAGGTTGAGAAGTCGTCTGGTGCAGGATCTGGTGAGGAAACACCGGATCTAAGAGCGTGTCGCTCATGGTGGTGGTGGAGATGGTGCCGCCGGCCACCATGAATGAAATCGCCCCCTCCCCTTTGCTGTGATAGGCACCGCCTCCCTCCTCCTGCAGCTCTCTCTCTCTCTCTCTCCTTATGTGATCTGCTCCATTGGATCCTAACCGGATGGGTAGTTTTTGCGAATCCTAGTGATTGTATGAGTTAAGTCACGATCTAATTGTGATACCACTAAAATCCAATTTATATTGTGATCTATGTCATGTAGCTCTGATAAGATCTACGATACTACAATCCATACAGCAATCCTGACAACATTGTAATTCTCCTTCGCCCCACCAGACAATGAGTAAATAGTGTAGTCTTCAGACGGGTCGGGAAGAAGCCTCCCCGAGGACGCGGGAAAAGCGCTTCGGGCATGCACTAGCTTGACACAAAAAGGGGGTCTGTGGAGCGACGTATTCTTTTTTCCGGGCAAAAAAACCCCCCACAAAATACACTTGAACACATGATACAAAATCAGAAATTATTGGTGGTGTTTGGTTCAAAATACAATCAAAATCATAATGAGATTGAGGTCATAGTGGATTTGGTTGTAGAATGGATGATTACTAAATTTGGTTGATTCAACTCTGTAATGGTTATATGATACATTACGGTGTCTGGGTTGAGATCATCTTTGTCGCCGTGTCAAAATACATGGTGTTTGGGCTAAAGAATAAAGCAACACATCGACATACAAAGATGACTCCACAGTTATTCAACATGTTATAAACATATCATCCAGCTCATCCAAAGTTTTAATTAAAAAACTGAAACAAAAATGTTCGAAAAGCTTAGCATTGACCAAAGCTTCCTAAAGACAAGTTGCGTCTGTACTAGCACTCACTACTACAAAATAAGCTATACTACACGTCTCATCACAAATGGTTCATGGGGAATCGTCTGTACTGTTATTATTACAGACGGTTTTACAGGAGTGACCGTTTGTCGTCTGTGATGAGCCACTATCATAGACGGTTCGTATTAATAACCGTCTGTGATAGGTCACAGACAGTTATTAACACGAACCGTCTATGATAGTTGAAGACATCACATACGGTTCGTATCAAAAACTATCTATAATATTTCATAGACGGATATTAACACGAACCGTCTGTGATATTTGCACACATCACATACGTTTATTAATACAAACCGTTTGTAATAGTTCACAGACAATTATTAACATGAACCATTACACCGCGTTATTAATTAATACCAAGCCAGACCGGTCCCGACAGATTTATCTTCATTGCGTTGCATTGAAGGAGGCGGCCGGTTTTGGGAAGCATTCCGATTGTAAATCTAACTGCTTGTAATTTATATGCTTTGTAATAAAGAGAGATGATAGCTAGCTTAATTGGTAGTTTGCTGCAATTTAAGAATGAGTTAGTACTCCTAGTTTACTTCAACATATTAATTCTTGCTTGATATATATTGCTTCATAAATGGTACGTAGCTGGCTAGCCATAGTAGCATTAATAATCTAATTTAACACTAATTTGTTACATGCGTAGTGTAGACAGACCGAAGATGGATGTACGTTGAGAACCGTGTGAGTGAAGAGTACATTAATGGCGTGTTTGCTTTTAGAAGAGCGTCCAAACAGGATATATTGAAGAAGGGGATGGAATATATGTACTGTCCATGCATTGATTGTGATAATCTGAAGATGTTTACCAACTCAGCGCAGACCGAAACTCACTTGATTCGAAGGGGTTTTAAAAAGGGTATACATGTTGGACCAATCACGGTGAAGAGAAGGTTATACAAGAAGGTGTCGAAGGAGACAGCGATATGCCAGTTATGAAATGTGCTTTCAATGAGGATAGGTCGTATGATGATAATCTGGATTAGATGCTACGCGATGCAAAAGGAAACTATAGTGAGAGAGGGTTTGATAAATTCGAGGGCTTGATGGAGGACCTAAAGAAACCTTTGTTCCCGGGCTGTAAGCTACAATACACAATGTTGTCATCTGTTCTTAAACTGCTGAAATTAAAGGCAAGCAATGGTTGGTCTGACAAGAGTTTCACGGCATTATTAGGTCTCATAGCGAACATCCTTCCAGAAGGAAATGTATTGCCGAGAACCACCTACCAAGTTAAGAAAGTTCTTTGTCCATTGGAAATGGAAGTAGAAAGAATACATGCATGTCTAAACGATTGTATCCTCTACCTAAAGAGTATGCAAAATTACATATTTGTCCGGTGTGCAATGCATCTTGATACAAGCGTAAGAATGACTCCGATGACGGCGAAGGCATTGAGGTGAAGCAAGGGCCTCCTGCTAAGATATTGTGGTATCTGCCTATAATTCCTCGTTTGAAGTATTTATTTGCAAATCAAAATGATGCAAGATTGCTGTGTTGGCACTCGGAGGAGCATAAGAAAGATGGAATGATAAGACACGTTGCTAATTCTGCTCAGTGGAGGAACATCGATATGATATTTGTAGACTTCGCAATAGAACCGAGGAATATAAGGTTTGGGTTTAGTACAGAAGGAATAAATCCTTTTGGTAACACAAGCAACCAACATAGCACTTGGCTACGTATGAAGCAAAAGTACATTTTGATGTCACTACTTATCTAAGAGTCGAAGCAACCTGAGACTGATATTAATATATAACTAGCACCATTGGTGGAAGATCTTATGATACTGTAGAACAAAGGGGTACAGGTATAGGATGCAGACAAACGAGAGAACTTCACTCTGTGCGCCATGTTGTTCTGCACTATCAATGATTTTCTTGCCCTTGGTAACCTATTGGGATTGAGTACGAAAGGAGTCAAAGCCTGTCTGCACTACTTAGATTATACTGAGAGTGTATGTTTGAACAACTCACGCAAAACTGTGTACATACGTCACCGTAGGTTCCTTCCACGATATCACCCATACTATAAGATGAAGAAACAATTTGATGAAAAAAAGAGGATGACTCGGCACCAAGGCCTTTTAGTAGGAAAGAGATCTATGATATTGTCAGACCTGGATTTTTCAAGCCAGAATCTTCTGTGTTTACCGCACTAATCCCTGGATCAGTAGTTAGTGCACACAGGAACCTTGCTGATTCATGGCATACATCGCATAATAATATTACAAGGTTGAAATACACCACATCGGGTGACAATTTACATAAGGGCCGCTTTGGCCAAGTGCCATCATTACAAACACGCAGCGGAATAATTAGCAAAAGAAGACCCAAAATCCACAGGCAAGCGGCTAGTAGGGTAATGTGTACAATATATGCCACCAGGGTCCTGGTAACCTAATTGTACACAACGCCTAAAGTCTACTTGTCTATGCCTAACCACCGAGGCCTATGCCTTAATTATCGCCTTTGCTTCCGTCGATGCTGGCAGGGGCCTCCTCATAGGCGTAGTGTCCTTGAACTCCTGTTTCTGAATTTTATCGCAAAAGCGAGCGTGAGCACTCCGACCCCGTGCTCCGCGAGCCAATACACAGAATGCAAATAAATAGTATGCATGGCTTAACAAAGGAGAGGCTCGGGTTGTTTGATTTTGCGAAAAGTGCTTTTGAATACAATTACTTAAAATTTCCTGAGACCTAGCAATTTTAAACTCAAAACTTTTGTTTATAAAGTAAGTTGATCTTATAATTGACACAGATTCCATCCACCATTACATGGCATCTGCGCCATATAGTATCTTTCAAATTTATAGCCGCTTATCGTACCAATCGGGACAACACCGTGACAATTCCAAACCAGAGCAGTCCTTCGCCCTTCAAGTTTCCCTTCTCCCAAGTTCCAATTATTTTGTAAATGAACTATATCTAGTTACGTTCCCATGTTCGCCCTTGACCGTGGGCACGGCTATTCGAATAGCTTTGACTCTGCAGAGTTTGCACACTTTACCCACAAGAGATAGATCTACTCGTTGCCCCACATGATTCCTTAGCCATGTGGTTGAATAGACTATCACGGGGCCTTTACAATGCATAGTCCATCGTGGTTACGCTGCTAAGGTCAACCTTCCGTAGTAATATTACACATACGCGGAAGGGTCCTCGTGAGCCATCACGGGCAAAGCGAGAATATTACGCATCCATTTCTTTGCTCGTGGTCATACCTTCACGTAACCACCTTGACGCTACACAAATTAGTTAACCACGCCTACATTTTGCCGACTTGTGGTTGTCTTGTTTTACACGGGTTGACATGACAAGATTCATCCTTAGTATTATCTGAGCGGTTCTACCACACTCCACAATTTTGTGCATTCCTTCGCACCACATACCACCCCCAAACCATCCGCTCGGATATTAAAGCAAATTGAGAGTTTTGGGAGCATAAAATAACCATGTCAAAATATACCACCATTCCCACCACGATCGCCGAATCAAATTCTCATGATTAAAAGTGATGCTTGGGGCAATTTCTTGCCCCGGGTTCCTAAACAATGCTAAGCATGGCATATAATTAAGGACTTATTTTCGAATGCTAACCATTATAAAATTTTCCACTAGGCGACAAGGCTCACATATGCAATACTCCAAAGAGGGGTGTAATACTTAATCAAGTTGAGCAATGGGCATTTAGCTAAAGTTTTAAATCAACATATTTTGCACATAAAGTAACAGCATGCAATTTGATAATTTAAACGAAAGTAGTTTGCATAAAATGTAGGTTCAACATGATCAAAGTATTGACTCGCCTTGGTCACAGGGATCAGGTTCTTGATGATCTTGAGCTTCTAAGGTTGCTGCCTCGGCTTCTTCCTCCTGAGCCTCGTACGCTATATAATCGTGCGAAACACCCAAATAAAAGAAGAGCAACCAATCACTCGAAATACCACCAGAAAATCAAATAAACTTCAAAAATTATGGCTCTGGTTCCATTAGATAGATCTTGAATTTAAATGAATTTAAAAATTTGTTTCATTCAATTGGAGCTAAAATGAAGAAGTTATAAGCAGTCAAAGTTCTCGGTTCCAGTCAATTCCAAAAATAATTAAATTCTGACATGTGGGTCCTATTCATCGCTCATGGGGTCCACATGTCGAGACGGTCCTTGCTTAGATGTCTCATCGACCGGTGGGGCCCGGTCGTGGTGACTCAATCACGATGGGACGGCAGTGGGGCCACCTGTCGGGATCAAATAAAATCGAGAAAACTCAACCCGCGCCATGAGCGGAGGCTCGAATGCGCGCGCCCGGGGAGTTGGGAGGGAGAAGAGAGCGCTGATAGCCAAGTGAGCGGGGAGGCTTTGCCTACCTCTATAGGGCAATTTATCCACTTGAGGTGGGTCGGCGTGAGTCGGCGAGCAGAAGTCGGGTCGGTGGTGGCCGGCGGTGAGGGAATGTCGGGGAGCTTCGGGTGAGTGCGGAAACGCGATCCTCGCGCTATGGTGAAGACGGTGACGCGGTCTTCAAGGGCCGAGGAGGTCCGGAGATGGGTCGGCGTCGAGCTGCGGCGGCGGCTCGAGGAGGCTCTCGGCGACGGCGGCGTACGGACGACGGGGAGCTCGAGTGGAGGTCGGGGAGGCTTCGCAGCGCTCTGGAGACGGTCCTGGCGCCAGGAATTGGGCTCTTCTGATGAACGGAGAGAGCGGTGTGGGGAACTCAACGGAGGGTTTATTGCCTTATATAGGCGTTCGGGGAAGGCTGACAACGGGCGGGTGGCCGCTCGGTCCCGTCGGAGCAGGTGGTGGCGCCAGGCGGTGACGCGGGCGGCATTAATGCCAGGCGCACTGTGCGTGACGCCGCACGCCCACGCCCGCGCGGTCTCCTCCGCTTTTGCGGTCTCTCACGCGCGAGGGAGAGCGGGGCAGAAGACCGGCGCCACGTGGTCGGGCCGATGCGACGGGCGGGAGAAACCGGCGGTGGCGCCGAACCGTGGCGAGGCGGTGGATCGAGGATGGCGTCGGCTCGCGGTTTTTCCACCATGGCGACGGGGCGACACGCAAAGCGAGCCGTCGCATGCGCGGCACGGAGGCGCGCGTCGCGTCCTGCGCAGAGAGGAATCGGGCGAAGGGGAAGAAGACCACGACAGGCGGGCAGCCGTGTCCGCCCAGAGAGAGAGAGGAAGCGCGCGGGTGCGGATGGAGCCGGCGCGCGGAGGCGGATCGGGCGCGCGCGTGTCGGCCGATGGGAGAGGGTAGGCGGGTTTCGGCGGGATCCGCCGCCCACGTGTCGAACGGTGAGGAGGGCTGGAATTTCTATTTTCTTTCTTGAGTTCGGGTTTTGAAAAGCCTGAAATTCATTTAGCCTTGGAAAATATGTAATTACTTCTAAAAATTTCAGAAAATTCACCGAAGCTCCTTATAACATTTTGGACTTAATAAAAATATTTCCAACTAATGTTGGTATTTACTTTACTTGCTTCCATTGTTTTTCATGCCATTGTTTTCAAAAATAATATTTTATGCCCTAAATCAAATTTCTTTCTTTACTTTTATGGATCATCTTTTCAGATTCGTGTTTACAAATTTTTGTCTTCCTTCCATTATTTGCACATTCCTTTTTAGGGCATTATCAATACCTGTCTTTCTCTTTTATTAATTCTTCGATTTTTTTTGGAACCTCAACCAAATTCAGGAAAACATCGAAAAATCCAAATTCAAATGGAATATATTGCAAAAGTAATTCAAAAGCTTCTCATTTCTAATTTCGAATTTTCGGGCTGTTACAGATATGGTCAGGGATACCGATGTTGTACTTAGAAATGACGTAAGTTGAGGACCCGTCAAAAGAATATATGAAAAAAGATGTCAGTATTTTAGGACTTGCTTTACTAGGAGCACTTAGAAGTTCACAATTACATCGATATTATGCACATAGAAAATAATGTATGTGATAGCTTGATTGATCTCTTACTGAACATTCATGACAAAACAAAGGATGGTGTCAACGCACGGCGTGATTTGGTCACTATGAACATCAGGACCGAGTTAGCACTGATAGAGATCGATAAAGACCGAATATATCTTCCTCCAGCTTATTACACTTTGTCGAAGTACAAGAAAACTGAATTGTGTTAGTGCTTGCATGGTGTGAAAGTTCTGTCCTGTTACTCCTTTAGAATGAAGAAACTTGTTTCCATGTAAGATTTGAAATTAATTGGCATAAAGTCTCATGACTATCATGTAATAATGACACAAATGCTTCCTGTTACAATTAGAAATATTTTGCCAAACAAGTTTTGAGTGACAATCATGAGGCTGTGTTATTTCTTTAACGCAATTGCTCAGAAGGTCACTGATCCCGATGGACTACATGCTCTGTAGACCGAGGTGATGATGACTCTATGTCATCTTGAGATGTATATCCCTTCGTCATTTTTTGATATCACGGTCCATCTCATTGTTCACCTTATGAAAAGAGATAAAGATATGCGGCCCCGTGTTTCTACGTCATATGTACCCGTTTAAGATGTACATGAGAATTCTGAAGTCCTACGTACGCAATTGATCTTAGCCCGAGGGCAGCATCATCGAAGGTTATGCAACCGAATAGATCATTGAGTTCTGCGTCGATTGCATAACTCAAGTCGAACCGATAGGTGTGCCTGTATCTCGCCATGAGGGGAGACTAGAGGGTATCGAGACCATCGGAAGGAAAGTAATAACTTCCGATTTGGATATATACACTCAAGCCCATTTCACGGTCTTGCAACACATGACTAAAGTGTCCTCGTATATTGAAGAGCATAAGGACATGCTATGCCAAGAGAATCTAGGCCGGTCAGAGGTTTGGATCACGAAATAGCACAACCGTCGGTTCAACAAAGGGTTGAGTGTGTAATTCATTGGGAGATCATCAAGTGAAACGCTGCAATGGTTGGCAAAAGGGTCAAAATTTTACAATTATGACATGACAAGGATACGACATTAGTGGGTACACATTTTATACAACAGATCAGGATAGAAAGAGCATAGTCCAGAACTTAGGTATCCGCATAGATGCATTTCGTGATGAGCAGTTCAGTAATGTTAGCCCAAGCTCCTACTATGGGCTTGTAGAGGAGATTTGGGAGCTCGACTACATAATTTTCAAGATCCCTCTATTTTCGGTGTCATTGGGTCCAACTCTCACAGGGTGTAAAGGTCGACAAGTATGACGTCACTACTGTGGACCTCAAACGTGTAGGATACAAAGAAGAATCATTCGTACTTACGAGGCAACCTGTTCAAGTTTTTTATGTAACCGACCCATCAAATAAGAAGCGTCACGTAGTTTTTCATGAAAAAAGAAGGATTGTCGTAGTTGAGAATATCATATATAAGGAAGATTACAATTAATTTGATGACTTGCCTCCATTCGGAGATAGCATCAGGCTTGAGAAAGAACAAAGCGATGAAGCAAACTATATATGTGTCGACCATCGTGAAGGGTTTTATTTAAAAGGAAATAGCCAAGTATAATGATCCCACATGACGAACACCAATTTGGAAATTATTCCAATGTAATTATAAGAAACTCGTCATGTAATTAAAGAATTATTCCATTGTAATTGATTTAGTAATTACAAAATAATTACATATGTGATTATATGTTTGCTTTTTTCATAAGACATGGCGAGCATTTTCTGAGGCTAACCGAAAAATAGAATTTGTTGTATTATCACAGACGATTCTATAATATAACCGTTTGTGATACCAACATCACAAACAATTTTATTATGGAACCATCTGTGATGTGGTTTATATCACAGGCGGTTCTATGAAGGAACCGTCTGTGATATTAACATCACATACGGTTCTTTAATAGAATCGTCTGTGATGGTTCCTTCTATAAATAGGGCCCCATTAGGGTTTATGCCCTTACTCCTCACTTGTGTGCCCCTGTCACCTGTCCGTCACCACCTCCTCAAGTGCCACCTTCTCTCCAATCTCCACCTCCCATGTACATAGATTCGGCACCACCTCCCCGTCCGGCCAGCCTTCCCGTGTCTCTATCTTCTCAAACCTCGGTGACCTCGGCCTCTTCTTCCCCAACCACAACGATGTCTTCATCACCGGCGTCCTCGATCAGCCTCTTCTTCCCCAACCACAATGACATCTTCATTGACTTTCTCTACTGGTATTAGTCCCCATCGGTATGTGAGTTGGCAGTTTATCTATGTGTTTGTGAGTTAGTGATGAGTAGTTTGTCTATGTTTTAGGATTTGGATCTAGGATTTGGACTAAAGATATATGTGGGTTCGGATATTAACTCAATGATGATAATAGTCTAATACTGAAATTGGATATTCAAGCTTGAACTCTAAATTGTTACTATTACTGTCATTTGTCAATCTTATGGTATGTCACTTTCGGAATAGCTGGCTAATTTGTTTTGTGATATTTAGTACTTCATGATATATGCTTTACTTATTAGCTAATTCGGTTTGCTATCAAACTTGTTGAATCTGTGATTGTATTGCTAGGAGTATATTAAGGGCGTGTTTGGTTGCTGGGATAGAGTGGGATGGGATGGGGATGAGATGAGATGGTTCCACAAAAAAAGTGGAACCACATGGTCCAGCATCTAAGAAGAATATTCTCTAAATTTGCACAGACTCATCCCACTTTGGACCATTCCATCCCACCCCATCCCTCAAACCAAACACATGGATATGTTTGGTCAAAGGAACCATCTCATTCCATCCCACCCCATCCCAGCAACCAAACACACCCTAAGTTGATGTACTGTCCTACGACCACTAGCTTTGCCTTTCTACTGGCCCAAAGTTTAATTGATGAATTTAGGCTTGGTAGATAAGTAATTTATTATTTAAGAGCTCAAGATTTGAATCTCATTTGTTATATCTAATTAGTGAAGAGTATAGACCATCTCTAAATATATATTAGATGAATTGTAGAATTGTAATTTCTAAAGTTTGCTGAATCGGACACCCGAATCCAAGTCCTGGTAACACTGATTATTGTTGCTCAAGTCTCAAGGTATCAATTTTCTTTATCTAAATATCAAATATTATATATATATATACACATAATTGTTTATTTTTGTCTGTTGTTCTTATTTTTAATTCAGATGTCTAAGCCCCTGCCTAGGACCCTTAGGTGCTAGGCTCTACCTTGTCGTCCGTCTAGCGCTTAACACCGTTTTCAACATTGGTTGAAATTCTTATTAAATCAATGCAAAGATGAAAGATTTAAGGATGTCTGTGCTTCCGCGCCGGCGGCGGGGTGATGGTGGAGTGCGACGTGTGCCTCGGTGGGTGCGCCCGCGGTGTGTGCGCCCGCCGCTGCGGCGCGTTCCAGAGGGGGACTGGGCGTGCCCGTACTGCGAAGCCGAGCGCGCGGGGAGGGCGGTCGAGCGGCCCAAGCCGCCGAGGGGAAGCGCATCATGAGGACCGCCAAGGAGAAGCTTCTCTCCAGCGATTTGTGGGCTGGACGCATCGAGAGGTCAGTGAAGGTTGGGCTTTTGGGTGGTTTTTGAAGTCCAAGTGGTGACCAAAAGTTTGTGAATTGGTTAATTTTTCATTTTGATTCATGTGAACTGTAGTTGGCCACATTGCGATGAACATCGAGGAAGTTTACAGAATTCGAAGCCGAGGTAGCATTGGGTATTAGTGGTTGTTACTGGTTACTGTGTGATAGGGTGTGGAATGGTCTGTCGTAGTCATAATTTAGGTGTGCTAGTTGTGAGTTATGGATAGACATAACTTTCTTTTAGTTGTGAAAAGTTTGTATTATAACCTTTGAGTTAGGTGCAGGGCATCATTTTACTATGTGTCTGATCCCCCCTTTTCCAACAAAAAAGGGTTACAACAACGATTTGGTATGGGAAAAGTGCCCAATAAGATAATATATGCTTGTTTTTTAAGAGATACTTCTATTTCTCTGCTATTATCTAAGACAAAAAATCGCTGTGCGGTTTATGGGTATACTTACCAACACCGTTGGCTGCAACAGTTTATGGAGGGAGCCAGATGGGACATTCTGGGCAAAGGTAAGGTGGTACCAGTGGCGGAGACAAGGGGGGCTGGAGGGGGCCCGGCACCCCCAACCTTTTACTAATCCTCTATTATGTAGTTATTTACATGTGTTTAATTAGTGGTTTGCTCACTCCCAATTTAGCCCAAATGTAAAGTATGTTTAAAGCCCAGTCATATGCAGCCCAAATCCTCTTTGTTTTGTTTCTTGTTTTAGCTTTGTATTTACTGATCTTTGTAAATACGGGTTACAAGGTGGTGTGTATCGTGATCTGTAGGATATGCATGTTTATGTTCTTAATCTTAGGATGATTAATGCAGGCTGGTGAGTTGACTAGAAACTGTTGTAACTAGTCATAAGTGTGATTGAAGATCACTCAAGCACTACTAGCTGGTGGAGTGCATAACGCTAGGAACCTTTAATTAAAAGCCAAGAAAATGTTTTGGCCGAATTTCTACGGCAATACAATGGACATATTCTCGTGGATTTGTTTTTTGATTTCTTCGAAAATCAAAATAAATGAAGTGTTTTTTAAAGCAGTTTTTTTAAATGACTTCTCGAGTCTAAAAATATATGAGCCGTCCACGTCAATATATTTACCGTTCACTGTGGTATCAAAAAATGTAAACAAAAACCATAAGTACACACTTCAGTAGTTGCTCTCACATCACATCTAGAGACCCTATTTTAATCGGCTTGGACCCTGTTTTAGTCGTAGAGCTAAATTTAAGTTAATAGATATGTAATTTTCTTTGCATTGTAATTTACGAAATATATTACTCTGATATGTGACTATTGGATCGGTAAATTCGGTATGGTTTATCGGTTCTACTCTACTTGTTGTCCATATTGCCCCCCTATATCTAATTCCTGGCTCCGCCCCTGGGTGGTACATTATCCCCGAAGAGACTGCAGCAGGTAAGCAGCAACATAATTTGCGGAGAGAACAGTACCGTACCAACGATCTTGTGGACATCGAGGTGATTAGTTTTTCCTGTGTATACAGTTGGGTCTTTCATATTTTTTATATGTCCATGCATTGTAATTTTTGGTGCTTATGGCTTTTGCAGATGGAAACAATCCTTAGACATTGTTACGTCATTTTTTTTTGAAAACGCAGGAGAGCTGCATTTCATTTCATTAGAGAGAAGGGGGGTTCCCCTACAGGATCCTCACTCATACGGGGACCAAATATGAGCGAGGCTTTACACAGACTCAAGAAACAAACAAAAAGCGACCAAACACAACTCGACCTAGCCCTATCAGACAAAGGTTGCAAACGCAAGACCTAGCCCTTGCAGATTCTTCGCCCCAGCCATGCACCAAAGGCTATGCTCGTCCTTCAGCTCACTCCAAATCGTGTTAACCGAAGGAGAAGCCCCCTCAAACACACAAGCGTTCTTGTGTTTCCATAAAATCCAGGCGCCGAGAATAATTAGAGTGTTCACTCCTTTCTTGTGCTCCTTTTTAACTCTTCTCATCGTCTTACGCCACCAATCCGCAAAGCTCCGTTCATCTTGTCGGGGGACTGAATCTGCTAGGTCCAATGGATTGAACAATCTGAACCAAACTTGTCTTGCCAAAACACAAGTTGTTAAAAGATGTTGAACCGTCTCATCTTCTTGATCGCAAAGGGGGCAAATATCTGGATGAGAGGCCCTCTTAGCTAGTCTATCCATTGTCCAACATCTGCTTTGGATTGCCAACCACAAGAACATTTTGCATTTGGCCGGGCCCAAGTCTTCCATAACCGACGCCAAGGCTCAAAGGTCACAAACGCCAAAGAAGTAAGCTTTATAGGCGATTTGGAAGAATAACATCCGCTTGCATCTAGTCTCCAAGAGTGGCGATCCTCTTGGTTAGATAACGCAATTTCCATGAGGCGGTCCCATAACCAAGGAAATCTCCAAAACCAGCCCAAGACAGGCCTCCTTGAATGTCCTGGTCCAATCCATGTTGTTAAGAGCTTCACCACATCCGCTCTTGCGGATTCTTGGAGAGACACAAGCAAAAACTGTCGGCGCAAGATTTTCAATCGAGCATCCATGCAGCCAACGATCAGTCCAGAAAAGAGTGTTGTTTCCATTCCCTATCTCCGTAGAGACTGCGATGGCAAAAAGAGCTATCGAGTTAGGATGCGAGGGAAGCTCAAGGTCAGTCCATGGCCAATCAGCTCTGGTCTTTTTAAACCATAGCCACCTGATTTGTAGGGCCCAGGCCATCACCTCCAAGTTGGGGATGCCTAAGCCTCCAAGATCCAACGGTCTCATGACCTTATCCCAAGCCACTGGACAACAACCTCCATTAGCCTTTTCCTTACCCTGCCAAACGAATCCTCTTCTGATTTTGTCCACCGCCTTGATGAACCACTTCGGAACGCTGATGGCAATTAACAAATAAACCGGCATGGCGGAGAGAACAAACCGGACTAACGTGGCACGGCCCGCCCTGTTCATGAGAGAAGCCTTCCAGCACGGGAGCTTGTCAGCGATTTTCTCAACCCAAGGCAAAAGATCCCTCTTCCGAAGCTTCTTATAAGATAACGGCAGGCCCAAGTATTTACAAGGAAACTCGGAGATCGAACACGGCAAAGTATCTTGAATTGCTGTCAAGGAACCTTCCGCACAGCTGATGGGAATAATATTGCTTTTTTGGATATTGGTTTGCAGTCCTGAAGCATCCCCAAACACCTTGAGAATGTCTCTAGTAATCTGCAGCTCCTCTTTAATCGGTTTGATAAACAAAGCAACATCATCAGCATATAAGGACAATCTTTGTCCAGCCAAACGTCTGGATAAAGGTTGCAACAGCCCCTCATTCCCTGCCTTCACAAACAAACTGTTAAGCACATCCATCACTAATATAAAGAGCATGGGGGATAAGGGGTCCCCTTGTCGAAGCCCTCGCTGATGCTGCAAGAGATCTCCCGGCTCACCATTCAGCAAAATTCGAGTTGAGGAAGTTGAAAGCAAGCTAGACACCAAGTTGCACCATGACAGACCAAAACCCAAATAATGCAGCACTTCCAAAAGAAACGACCAAGAAACCGAGTCAAACGCTTTTGAGATATCAAGTTTGAGGAAGAGGCTAGGCACCTTTTGCCGATGTAAAACTTTAACTGTTTGCTGCACTAGGATGAAGTTATCATGAATGCATCTTCCTCTTATAAAAGCGCTCTCCGAAAGAATTTAGGGATGCTAATAATGAAGGAGATGATGTGTTTTATTGTGAATACGAGTATGATATACATTGGCATAATTTTAAGCGTCTAGCAGATATTGATGATGAACCTGAGGTACATCTACAGAAACTTCAAAGATGCAAAACTTGTTCTATAAGAAGTTAGGACCATCATCGTGCTATAGTGCATAGTCAGTGATTGAGCTTTTTCCTGCTCTATTATTTTGTAGACAAAAGAAGATCCCAGTGATGAGCCTTACAATCCTGGTAATGATTATAACAGTGACACTGGTGAAGATTCAGAATATGACGAGGAGGAAGAACCAGCTACATGTTGCTCCGCCAGAAAGAATCAGTCACATGAATTGGCTGCGGTACTATCTCTTCTTCTCCCTCTATACTGTTGCATTGCTTTATTGAAATGGCATGGTTGTTTGTAGAATTCACGGAAAGGGAGGATATATGGCCTACAAAAAATTGGGATCCGAAAAATTCCTGAGCATGTTCGGTGTCATCAAAAGACTGATCTGGAGAAGGCAAAAGCTACCCTGTTATTGGCAACCCTTCCCAAGTCATTGCCTTGCAGGGATAAGTATGTTTATTCATTGTTTCTGCATGTTTCGTTATCTTCTTATGAAAACTGTCGCTGAGTAGAAGTCTTATGTCAGATAAATGAAGGGCTTGTTCTTTTTTTGGTTTATGACTGTGTCTTACAGCTTTTGGCTAAAAGTTTTGAATTTTGGGCTGTTCGCAACAGAGATAGATACTCGTTTGCGATTTTGGTTTGTACAAATATTGGGTTTTTAACGTGTGCTACAATTAACTTGTAGACTCCGTCTTGAAAAAATACTCCGTTTGAAAGTTAGATACTGTAGCAAAAACCAAAAGCCACTTTTAGAATCCGCAAAGAACAGGCCCGAAAGAGATATCTGCATTTGTGAAGGATGCAATTCGCAATGACCAATGTTTAGGACGGTGCCTTTATATTCATGGTGTACCTGGTACTGGCAAGGTACCCAACCATCTTTTCCTGACTGCTTTGATGGTTTGATTTCCTCTGCTGTGGCTGAACGCTAAAAAAGTTTTCTGCACCTGTGTTTTCGACCTGCAGACTATGAGTGTACTTGTAGTTATGAGGAGGCTGAGATCTGAATTTGATTCTAGAGCTCTGAGGCCCTATTGTTTTGTAGAAATTAATGGTCTTAAATTAGCTTCTGCAGAGAATATCAACAAGGTATACAAACTTCTACTTTGGTTAACCAATGACAAATCTGCCCTACTCAAGCATAGCAGGTGCATCCCCTCAAAAAGGAATTATAATGGCTACATGTTTTTCAAATACGCAGGTTATATATGAACAATTGAGTGGGCATATGGTGGGATGGAAAAAAGCTCTTCATTATTTAACCGAGCACTTTTCAGATGGCACTCAAATTGGAAAGCAAGCAAACCAACCAATCATTTTGCTCATTAACAAGCTTGATCTTCTTTTAACGAGAAATCAGTCGGTAATATATTTTAACTGAACTTATTAAGTAGTTGTGTAACTTTATACTTTATTTTCTTAGGAAATGGATTAAAAAATTGTTTGATAATGCCATTTTTGACTTTCTGATTGTTGTACAATATATGTTCATATTCATTGACATTTGGACTATTTTTTATCAGGTGCTGTATAACATTCTTGATTGGCCCACCAAGCCAAATTCGAACCTAGTTGTGATAGGTATCTATTCTTTTGTTTTGACATGTGATTTTATTCTAGCATTTTACTTATTCTTTAGCTGTTTATTACTGAATGCAGGCACAGCAAACACAATGGATCTTCCAGAAAAGTTATTGCCTCGTATTTCAAGTCGGATGGGTATTCAATGACTGTGTTTTGGCCCTTATAATTATCGGCAACTGCAGGAAATCATAACAAGCCGTCTTAAGGGTATTGATGCCTTTGAAGAGCAAACTATTGAATTTGCTTCTAGGAAGGTTTAGATCGCAGTACCATGTGTATATATATTTGCTATCATATACTCGTACCTTTTCATCCATGATTGTTGCTCTGTCCAAATCTGAGTTTTGCCAAGAGATGATTTTAAACCATAGGTCTTTTACTTGAAGGTTTTTTCTCCTAACTGGATATAGATCCTCCATGACATAGCTACTTTTTGCATTCATTTGTTTCATAACAAAACTCAGGTTAGTCTGAGTTCCACATCAAACTAGTAGAATGAATGGCATATGTATGTTTTTCCCTTTTCCATTAATATGGTACAAAGCACCTAATAATCTGTTTGGCCATCAGTTGCTTGTTTGAGCTGTATAGGATGCTTAGTTTTGGCTGAAGATACATATTATAGAACACCTCATAATTTAGAAATAAAAAATCACTATTTTTTAGTAAGCAAGTTTAGTTGACACTGATGGAAGTCAGTGAATAAACTGATTTGCAGCAATGAAGTGTAGTGCCATTGACTATTATTTGCCAATTGTTATTGCATTAAATATGAAAGTTGTCTGTATAGCTGAGTTTCATCATTCCATAGTGTAGGAAAAAATGGTTGATCACTGGAGCAAATAGAAAAAGAAAAAAAAAATGCTGTTTATCCATATCTAGCATCTAATTAACTTTTCTATTCTGTGAAGTGTGAAGATTAGACCATCTTCTAGTGTTGTTTGCATGGACTTTCATCCAGCTGACTATATTGCCTTTTCATACAGGTAGCTGCTATGTCAGGTGATGCTAGACGGGCCTTAGAAATTTGTAGACGCGCAGCGGAGTTTGCGGACTACCATATTAAACAGTCTCAACAGTCCTCTTTTGTGAATAGAGGTACCATCCACATATGTATTGAAGTTGTAATCACCTATTCACTAAAGGGGTTTACTTTGGATTTATTCTATCTTTATGCTTAGATTCAACTTCATTATTAGTACCAGTTCACCCTGTACTATGGTTGTATAATTTTACCCCTCCATTTGTTTAGACTCAATTCCAAATTCTATATAGCCCATTGAACTTTGATCCAACACTTGTAGGAAATGGTGTTGTTTGCATGGGTGATATAGAAGCCGCTATTCAGGAAGTCTTTCAGGCACCACATATTCAAGTGGATAATGATTGCCTCGAACCAATACTTCCTGTTGGCTTTGCTATCTAGTATACACTTTGCTCAGTTATCGTAACCACATGTACTTGACTCACCTAACCAGATCAATTATTAATGTTAGTTGACCATCCAACCTTAAATTACCTTTAACTTTTCGTCTCTTACAGCTAATGAAGAATTGCCCAAAATTTGGAAAAATTATATTGGTTGCTATGGTTCATGAATTATACAAAAGTGGACTAGGTGAGGTAATGTTTGATAATGTTTGGTTGCTATTGGTTTCTTTGGTTCTTTTATTGGCCTTTAGCATTGCATCATGAAGAAAAAGTTACCATTAAAATTGTTCCTTATGGATTCTCTCTCTCTCTTTCCTTTAGTCAGATTTTATGATGAATTTAGTTAACCTTTTTCATCCATTACCCTAATTTTTTTAATTAGATACTTTGAGTCCATTGTGTATCTGTTTTAGGCAACCCACCTTTCTTACCTTTAACTAGGTTTTCCTGTATTTGTGTCTGCTACAACCTTAAAGCTGGAACTGTCATCTTGGGATCTTCCAATGTTTTTTTGGTTACTTATTCTCCTGTAGGTAATTTGTCAAATTGGTTTATCCTATTTTACACTACCGGTATTTACTACGAGAATGCCGGGTTAACCAAAGCTCTATCTTTCATGAATGCAGTGAACTAGTGTTCTTTTTATGACTTCCGAGTTCACAATTACCCAACTACTATAACATGAGTACTGGTTATTTCCCTGGATCAGTATAGTGGTCTGCAGGGAAAAACCATGCACTAATTAGTCATTCAGTCTTTCACTGAATTATCCATCCATATATCGAAGGGTTCTTTTCAACAGCTTCTCGTCTGGTTGAGTTTCCATGTTACTTGAGGCTTGAGACAAACAGTCTTATGCTTGCTACAGAAGTTTCTAGGGTGTCAGTATTCCTTTACTGAATTACTGTCCAAATGTTAACAATCCTGCTCTCGTTAAAGTTATTCCCTTCTGGAAATTAGAAAGAGTGCCCATAGCATTGGTGCTTTTCAAGAAGAAATCTGATGGGATTTCCTATTATTCTGTAGTTGGCAACAACTGTTCTTGCTTGGTGCCATGCCAATAGAGAACTTGCCCAGATACGATACTCCTGAAAATCTAGTAAGTGATTCCAATTTAATCTGTATTCGCATTGCCTGAAACTGTGCTAAAGTTGCTTTTACATTCTATTGACTCCATGAGTTCATGCGTATGTACCATCGTTTGTGATGTGGATAGTGTTGGTGTTGCCTTTGCTTAGGTGCACCGTTGTAAATGCAGTTCCCTTGGCACCTTCAACCCCCAATGCTTCATATTGATGTTCTCTTCACTTTGAATTCTACTAATTGTTGCATGTTCCTGTTGCAGTTGCAAGCTTGGTGAAAGCAAGATCATTCTCTGCGAGGAAGGCACAAAGCACAAGTTGCAGAAGCTTCAGCTTAACTACCCAAGGTCAGCTTTCGAAGCAGCATTTACCTTTGAAACTGGCATTGCAGGACAGCTTGACAATGGCACCCATCCACATAACCGCTAAAACACCGTCAAATTAAAATTTGAGAATTTTCAATTCAATGCGCTTACCTGTTTAAACATCTTTTCTCATGTACTAAGACCTTATTTTCTTTGTTGGCAGTGACGATGTGGGAACCCCCAGACCTTCCTTGGTTGTCCAAGTACCTGTGAAGCTCATATTCGCAGTGATCGTGTTTTCCCTGCATAGCATTCCTGTTCCTCTTGGGGAGCAGCAACCCTGATTACTTGATCTGTAGTAAGTTCATGTGCTCTATTTCCTGCCTTGTTGAAGTCTGATAGCCGTTTTGTCTGTCATGAGCATAGTCTATCGAGACAATCGAGCATGCAACACTAATAAACTTAGCACATCTTCTGCACAAGAGAGTCCTGGAAATATGTAGATGCCATGGTTGCTATGTGAAAAGCTGATTCGAAGGACTTCGCTGCACCAATGCACTTCAGCTGCACACCAGGGTTGTAAGATGTGATTGAACCTGTATGTCCAGATTTTCACCACATTCGTTGTCAGCTGAGAAACCTGTATGTTGTTTTCTGTTGCATTGAATTGTCTCGTGGCCTGATCCTACTCATTTGTAACGTGACTGAAACTAAAATTAGCTTCTTGAAGTTAGAATATGCCACTCTAGTTTATAGTTGCTTTGCAAAATGTCATTTTCTTCAATTTACTCCCATCTCATAACTTCTTTTCCTATTTTTATCTGTAAGTGAATTTCCAATTTTGGCCATACCCTAACCATTGCGTCAAAACACACCTAAGCCGTGAACTAGACCGAGTAGTCGAGCAAGATCCTGGCGGACGACAGGCATGGGTGAGAGGTTCTGTGCCCATCGTGGGTGGTGGGCACGGGAACGAGGGGTGAAAATGTCTGATGGGCATGGTCATGGGTTCTGCGCCGTCATCCCCAGCAAAAACATCCTCCTCTTCTATGATAAAACTCAGCGCTCAGGACGGTGCTCGACGAAGCCAGCTTCGCTGTTCCCTTCTCCGTGTTTTTCTCGTGTTTCCGTCGATGTGTCAGAGATCCAGAGCACCAGGGGAACATGAGGAGATAGAGAGGGTGCTCTGGATCTCTGCCACATTAGCAAAAACACGAGGGGAAAACAGAGAAGGAACAGGGAAGCTATATTCGTGCTCGACAACGCTTCGTATGTTAGGAAAGGGTCAGAAACGTCGTCATCTCCCTAAAAAAACTTGCCACTCGAGAGCGTTTCACACGTTTGGAGGGGCCAGAACGATACTGTCTCCCATGAAAACCTTTGCACTGGAGACGGTCTTGAGGGCAAGAGGCGTGCATCGAAGCATGTGTAGCTCGAACCACTGAGGCATGCACTTCGAGGTGAGGAGGCACTTGCTGGAGCGCTAAGCTCAACTTGCCGATGTGTGTCTTGCAGCTGAGATCCGAGTTATACCACATGGAGAAGAATCCATCGAGACATATTGGTGCCGATGCGCTACACCCAAGAGGTTAGGAGGCGCGCACGGAAGCGCGAGATTCTTGACTTGCCTTGGTGGTGCGGCCCCGTGATGAAAGGAGGCAGGCGCCGAAGTTCACGGAGCCGAACTCGCCTAGGTGAGGAGTGCGCCGGAGCACGAGGTGCTCGACTCCTTAGGGACGTCGAGGGGAATTCCGGCGATCTACTTGCCCGCCCGGGGGTACGTGCGAGGCTGAGATGGGCCTGGGTACGTGCCCGGCCGGGGTTGCATGGACGCGTGGATACTAGGGGTTGGAATCAAGTATTGCACACCACGGCGGCCCCCTCCCCGGCGTCGGAACCGGGAGAGCCGTCGCGAGACACCTACCTACACGGTGCCCTGCTCTCAGGAACCGGCCTTGCCCACAAGTGCTCCCTGCCCTGGTATGCACCCCTGGTTCAGAACGGGGCGGGGTAGAAGGTCGAGGGGGCAGGGCCAAGGTGCCTGTTTTCTGGAACCGAACACATTACTTCGCGGTCAATGCCGTGCCCCTGGTCCCCCTCCCCTGTTCCAGAACCAGGCGAGGTGTTGGAGCGAGGAGCCAAGGCTGCGTTGCCGGCCTCGGAACCGGGCAGGCGGAAGGTCGAGGCAGCACGCAGTGGCGCCTTCGACTCCCAAGGTCCTCTCGCAGCGTAAGGTGGGGCGACGGGATCCCGAGGGCAACGCCAACCGCCATAGCTCAGTCGCCGCGATGGCCCGGACTCGGCAACAGCGAGGGCGGACGCGTCAGCAGCGGCGGAGGGGACCGAGGCGGCGGTGTCCTCTCCGGGGCGCAACTACGAATGTCCTCGGCTGCAGGCCCAGATGGAGGTTCGGGCGACGGTGCATAGCTCGAGCTTTGAGGCCGGGAGCTCGTCTGACAGGCGAGGCCTCCGCGGCGGCGCCGCAGCCGAAGGCCCTGTGTCAGATCCCGGGGAGGAATCCGACCTAGAGAGGGGGTTTCACCGAAAATCTGATCGTGGGAAAGGGGAAAAACACCAGGAACTTGAACGCTACGCTAAGAACAACTAGGGCTACAGTAGTTTAGTTGGCAAAAGCATATCTGCTCCTTCTCTCCATTCCGCAATATATCAGTACAGAGGGTTTAAGTCTTAAGCGAGATTACAAGTTAAGCACCCAGTTTAACACAAAGCTAATTACCCTACAAAGTAAATGCACTCAGTGGTTTAAACTAATAAAATAGCAGCTAATGTGGACCGTAGATGCTCCCTCAAGACTGCATGAAGACATCTGAGCCCTTGACAGCAGAACTTCACGAAACGTTTTCTTCAGATTTTAACTTCTAGGTTCTTCAGATATTAGCTGAATCTGACAATTCCTTCCCCTCAAGACAATACTTGTCCTCAAGTATTTTCATCAGGAAACCAGGCCCTAATAATCGGAGAATAAGACTCTGAGAATGTTCTTTTGATAAATGTGCATAACAACTCGGAGCAATGACTGATATGGCTGTTGTGTTCCTCTGATATGCATAGTAGAGAGTGTGAACTAGGCTGGAAAATTTTGGTAGGATGATTTTTCTGTGCAACCAGCAGTGTGAACTTGAAAGACCAATTTCTTCAAGAAACTTGCAAGCCTCAATTATTTGATCTAACTCAATGTTCAGCACCTGAGTTAACTGGCTCTCACTAATCCCATCCCTGAAATTAATAATCTGATCTGGTTTTCTCTTTCCAGAACTGGTGTAGAAATCAATAAGTAACTTCCAAACAAGGCCATCACCCCCAGTTCCCTGTGGCTTAAACAATGAATCCATCATTTCTAACTTCGGTGATTGAGAACGCACTGAAGCCCTGTATTTCGAGATAAGAAGCCATTCGTGAGAACCAACAGCTGCAGCGAAGGGAGGTACATCAAACTGCTCAGGTGAACCATGGGACACATCCATTTCCAAAATGATAGTCGGAACTTTGGATACAAGAGGGATAGAGGGTGGTGTTTCAATTTGCAACAATGAATTTATCCCACCAAGCTCTGCATTTATCTTTAACAGAACATTTGTAATGTACTGGTCATTGACTCTTGTAAGGGCCACACATTGTGTGATAATCCCGAACTCAGCAAGACATTTCCACTTCCGAGGCCCATAAACATCAGAGTTCTTCCTCTCAGCAAGAACATACAACAGATACTTGGGTGCTCCAGGAAACTTTGTTTTTATCAGTTCAAACATGTCATGATCAAGGAAAGGGTTGGAGTCACAAGCAATATATGATGATGTCCTCTTTGACTTCCATATCAGAACAACCCAGCGGCTATAAGACATCTCAGAGAAAACTCCAAGAATCCTCTGTATCTTCTGTGACTTACCAGGTAGCCCGAAAGTTTCCAAGAAAAACCTTAAGGCAGCATTCAGGTTCATCTCCCTGAAGTCAATTGTTTTAACCAATTCATGAAAAACTTGAATAGAGAACTCATCATGATTCCCCAAATAGTCCCCAAGAAGATTCTTGTCCAAGCCCGGTGTGTACCCGATGACCAGAGTAACACTGTGTGGATCAAGTCCTTCAGGTAAGAGATGAACACCGTGCAGGTACTCAAAGCCCTTCCTTTTGTCCCTATTGAAATGTTCAACATCAACCATTAGCTTTCTCTTGATGCCTTTCTGCTGGTGAACAATTCTAACCCATGGATCTGGGTCGTTACTGTTCTCACATTTCAACTGCCAGAAAGGAAAATATTCACTTATTTCTGGCACTGTTTGCTCATGACGCTTAGGTGCATTATCAGTCCTCTCTGCTATTGCCTGAGCGACAACAACCAATCCAGCCTCTCTTGCAGCATACTTTGGTCTCGCATTAAGGACATTGTGAGGAATATTGCGAGCTTTAAGAAGGTTCAACACATTTTCTGAACTCTCAACACTTGTGGTTCCAACTAAAACAGGACAACCCATTTGAAACATCCATTCTACCTCTGCCAATAGTCCCAAAAAACAATACCCATGCACACCATTGCCATTCGCATAGTAGTAATAGGTTCCATTTTCTACACCATTAACATGCTTCTTTGCATGTCCATTCAGGTATATTAGGGGTTTCAAAGAGCCATTGCTGAGTGGATGTTCGGCCGCAATAGTGTGACCATTGCAGCTGTCTTGCAGCACAGGGTCCAGTTGCCCCGACGGCGCAGCCCTTAGTCCGACAAGTGGTGCAGAAGGTTTCGAAGGTCTTGACTCAAACTCCGGTTGGAATTGGACACCAACAAAGAATCGAAGATCAGGTATTTCAATGATCTCCATTCTCCTTCCAAATTCATTTTTGCCTTTAACATGTCTGTATCCAAAGCCACCAGGTACTAAAAAGCCATCCGCATCCCTCAATAAACTCCATGCTGTGTTGAAATCTTCAGGTTGGACACATATCACCAGCTCATTGGTGTCCTTATCAAGATCAGTTCCAGAACTCCCCTTGTAGAGATTACCAGGAACATGTCGGAACTGTACTCTAAGCTCAACCCGTTTAGTAGGTAAAGCTTTCCCAGACTTCTTTAGAAAGGAAACTCCATTCCATCTAGCGTTATTTATGGAAGCAAATGTTGGAGTCAGACTATCTTTGAGCACTGTCTTATCATCAGTGTATACAGCGTATGTAGTATCACCCTTTGTGTGAATTTTAGGCTGTACTATTACCACATCATCCAGTTGCAAGGGCTTTTCATTTCTTATGTCCCGGATAATACTATAGCTATCAAAGTACCCTCCTCGTCCTTCAGTGCTAAAACCTTCTGAGAATATCAGTGGTACATCCCTTATATATTGCCTTGACCACAGAGGCTCAAAGCCAAGTTAGAGAAGCGAAGGACAGACAAGTTCTTCCCCAGTACCTTTCCCTGGTCTGGCACTACTTCTTCACTAACTCCTGTCATTAAGTTCACCTGCTGGTAATGTTTGCATTTGTGTCCCAAATTCCGCTGTTGAAGCTCTTTGGTCAGAGGTTTAGGTACATTTCTTTCCATTTCAGCTCTCTTTGTTCTTGTAACATTCTCCCCATCATTGGTGTTCTTTCCAGCTGATTGAGTGGGGTAAGCTACTGCTGTGTTGAAAGATCCAAATGAATTACCACCTCTTTTGTTACAAACAACTCCAATACCCTTTCTATAAGCAACGTAATTATTTTCATGATGGCTGCTCATGGCCCTCAGCATTCCAAGGCACATCTTCGCAATTCGTCTGTCATCACTCTCCTCTGCAGACCTTTGGATTTCTTCAATGACAGGTTTAAGGAAGTATACCATAGGAGTATCTTCGCAAAGGTTGGCTTTCACTTTTGTTTGCTCCATCTGCTCTATATTCATAGTTTTGACAGCTTGGGCAAGAACAGGACAGAAATACTTATCTTTAATTGTAAACTCAACAGTTAGAGTATGGTCGAAACCAAAAGGATTTCCAATTGCTAAGCATTGCTGACCCACTCTAATAGCTGAGGATAATCCCACATTAATTGGCTTCAAGGGATCTGTAGGGGTATCCACCTTAAGAACATCAATATCTTTAACACGGTATGCTTCAGATAGTGGGACCTCAGTATCGGAAAAGTCATCATCCTGATCAGACTCATTATCCGAACTCATGTTGTCATCTTCACAGTGCACATTATTGTCATCCCAAAGTACTCCAGTTACATTAAGCTGGGGACATGGTTTTTCTAACTCAGGGCCATGAATAGGGTTCAAATTGTTCAAATTGGGGGAAACAAGACAGGCAGGCGGCAACAGATTTTGACCCCAACCATTTGGAACTGCAGAATACCCAGTAGGAGGGGAATTTAAATTACCTTCTGGTGCTCCCATCCAGTGCTTCCCTTGAGTACTCTTAAGAGTAATCCGCCTCAACTCTACACTTCTTCTGATCTTCTCAGTCTCCCATACTGCCGGTGGAACCCGATCTGGAAATTCTCTTGGCTTCACTGATGGTCGCAAGTGAACCACTCGCCAGACCGCCGTGGAATCGGATGCCACTGCCTCGTACGTCACCACCGACTTCGCCATCTTTCCCAAATCGTCACAAGGTTTAGGGATTTTACCCGGAATAGAGCCCGGAACCTTCTCCAAGCGCCGATCCAATCCGCCGCCGATCCAAGCCGCCGCCGCAAATCAGAGGGATCCCAGACTTGACGAAGAAGATGAGGCTCCAGAGCTGGCGCGAGCTCCACCGATCCGGATTGAAAACGACTGGGGATTTTACAGGCCGAAGACCCCAACCCAATCGCTCCCAAACACTCTTTGCCCACACTCCGATCTGGTCCGCCGCCATAGCCGGATAAGGAAGAAGGCCGGTCCGCCGCCAGAGCCGGAAGGAACTTCGGGGGTTTACGGGGAACATACCATCCACACCAATCGCTCCAAACCATTTGTTGCCGAGGATAGTCTTGCTCTGATACCATTTTGTCAGATCCCGGGGAGGAATCCGACCTAGAGAGGGGGTTTCACCGAAAATCTGATCGTGGGAAAGGGGAAAAACACCAGGAACTTGAACGCTACGCTAAGAACAACTAGGGCTACGTAGTTTAGTTGGCAAAAGCCTATCTGCTCCTTCTCTCCATTCCGCAATATATCGATCAGAGGGTTTAAGTCTTAAGCGAGATTACAAGTTAAGCACCAGTTTAACACAAAGCTAATTACCCTACAAAGTAAATGCACTCAGTGGTTTAAACTAATAAAATAGCAGCTAATGTGGACCGTAGATGCTCCCTCAAGACTGCATGAAGACATCTGAGCCCTTGACAGCAGAACTTCACGAAACGTTTTCTTCAGATTTTGACTTCTAGGTTCTTCAGATATTAGCTGAATCTGACACCCTGCCCTGGGAGATGGAGTCGGGGCAGCCACATGCAGCAGAGCCCGACCAGATCCTGGTCCGGGCCGAACAGGCCGCGACGCCACGCCCCGGTTCTGCCCCTGTTTCTTGGTAGCATTCAACACATCCATGGAAATTCGGGACTAAGTTTTCGGTAATAGCCAGCCCTAACCCAGCCCCAAGGTTTTCGCTTGGCAGGTTTGCCCATCTAAGAGGGGAGAACGCGGATGCCGCTCTGGTGACCATGGAGAGCACGGAGCCCACAGCTGGCCCTTTGACCATGGTTGGCACTTCAATCACACCCGGTCCTTCAATCACGACCAGCACTTCAACCACGATTACACCTATTTTCTGCATATACGTGCTATAATGCTTCCTTCTATGCGAATCCCCTAAACAACTGTTGTGCTATAAATTACAGAGACTAATATTTCTCGCTTGATCAAACGTATTAAACTACGTATTTTTGTTCGGCACAAAGTAGTGCACTACCCTATCTAGTTAGAACAACAACAATTGATGTGTCCGCCCGCAAGGTTGCCCTTCCTCCCCATTGGCAACACACATATTCTTTTTTTTTTTGCTTTTAAGTGATTTTTGGTTCTTGGCTTCTCTTCGCAATCAAAATTCATTGGAGTAATAAGATACAACCAAAAACCACATCACAAAAGAACATGCCCATACAAGAAGATGCTTCTTATAAGGAGGGGGCCATACTAGTGGTAACTGTACTGGTACAAGGTTTAGTATATCATTCAAAGAAGACTGCATGTTGAACTGAGCCCGTTCATATTGTCTTTTGACTTTGGCTTCTAGCTTTGGCTTATGAATATTAATAGCTTGTAGAGAGAGACACTCACGTGCGATTTTATCTGATATAAATGAAGTCAGTACAGTGTATACTACAATCGACTAAAAGACCCCGTCTTGAAAAGACACTTTGTTTGAAAGCTACGTACTGTAAAAAAAACTATTTACTGTAGAAAAATAGCTTTTATAAGTCAATATGAATAGGGCCTCAAATATGATCCGTGCTTGCACATGCAATAATTGGCATGCACCAATGGGTCATACTAGCGGAGTAGTAATGTAGACTGGGCTCCTGATATTGATATGAGAGACGGGCCCACCCTAACAATGTCTCAAGGTCCCTCTGTGGACCCAGAATGTCAGGAGGGTATGTCTAGCAGGTTCAGAGTTCACTATCTTACATCACCATTCCAGCAAGAGAGTAAACCAAGAAGACATGAAAAGGAATAGTCCGAAGAAGGGAGGCAAGGAGGATTGGGAGCGGGCTAGAAAAATGCTTGTGACTCATGAGCCATTCAGGTTCAAAGTCGGCATGGCTTGAGCTTGGATCTTAAGCTAGTAAGTCAACCCATATTCCCAACTCATTGCACTAATGAACCGAGCTCGAGCCACTCGCGAGCGGCTTGTTTGCTCAATCAAGCCGATCACTCAGAGGACTCAAGAGTACTCAGTCATCGCAGTGGGATTTCTAAAGCTTGAAACCTAACCCTCAATCTTGCTATCCTCTGGTCATTCCTTTCCAGCATTGAGCCTTTTCTCCCGATCTCCCGATGCCAAATCCCCTGATCCGCCATCACCCCTTCTCCCTACCCGCCCGCTGTCGCTGTCGCTCATTCTCCCCACCTGTCGGTTGCCAAATCTCCCGATCTACTGCCGCTCTTTCTCTCTATACATTGGTTGCCAAATTTCCTGATCCGTCATCGCTCTTTCTCTCCGTCAGCCAGCCACCGCCCCCCACATCTCCCCCTCGCCGCCATCCCCCTTCTCACCGCTCGCCGCTCCTCCTCCTACCCTCTCCTCTGCTTGCTTTGCCACATCTCCTCTTTCTCCCCACAGCTCCCAGTTTGCCCCTCCTCCTAGATCCCTTCTCCTCTGCTTGATTTACTCCTGTCGTTGGTGGCTGCCACCCGATCCGCGATGGAAACAGTGGATCTTGCCTCCGTTGCCTAGTTTCACCCTCCACCCAAATCCAGGTGAGCATGGCCCTCCAACCTTGGTGAGTATCTTTAGTTGGTTAATCCTCTAGTTGGTTAACCCATCATGCATCCCTAATCTATTCGGGATCTTGTCTACAATAGTGATTTGCAAATATGCGCCATCTAATGTTTCTTGTTGATTTCAGTGTTTCTCTAGGCTATAGCTATTGTAACACCCCGGATTTTTGCTAAAAAAATAAATAAATATTAAAATGGAATAAAATAAAATTTAAAATAAAATAAGTATTTTTGTGCCTTAAGTTTAAATTTGGATTTGCCTTGAATTTCTGTTTTTGAAAAAGCTGGATTTGAAAAGCATTTTCAGGAAAATCTAAAAATATTATTAAATAAAATGATATTTTGATTTTCTATAAAAATCTTATGTCAAATTAAAATTTTGGAGTTATTTGAATTTTATTTGGTTTTCTGGATTTTCTGGAGTTTAAAAATGTATTTTGGAAATTAAAAAGTATTTTAAAATATGAAAATTAAGTACCAACATTAGTTGGAAATATTTTTATTAAGTCCAAATGTCTCCAGGAGATTCTAGGAATTTTTCTGGAATTTTTGGAGGTCATTTGGTATTTTTCTGAGGCTTATTGTATTTTCTGTGCTTTTCTGAAAATCTGGAAATCAAAATTCAAAAATAAAATCCCCAGCCTCCCCCTTCGGCCGTCACGTGGACAACCGGATTGCGTCCACGTCGCCGCATCTCCACCGCCGCTCAACCCCACCTTCCTCCCCTCCTCGCCTGCCACCTGTCCGGCCCCGATGGCGGCCATGCAGCCCGCTCGGCCCATCTCACCCGCCCACACTCCCACTCCCGCTGGCCGCCTGGTCCCACCCGTCGGTCACCCGCTCCCGTACCTCTCTCCGCCCCGCGGGCCCCGCCCGTCAGCCGCGCGTCGCCTCCCCTCTCGCTGCGCATGGGCCCGGCCGAGCCTTCCCTACCCGCGCTCCTTCTTCCCGGCGCGCGCCGCCAGGACGTTGCGCCGCTCCGCCCTAACTGGCGCCCTCCCGCGCACGTCGCCGCCCATGCGCCCACCTCTCTTCCTCTCCCGCAGGACCCGCGCGCCCCCACCCCGTCGAATCCGCGCCCCCATCACCCCCACGTCGCCGTAACCGCCGCCACTCCCCGATCTCTTCGGCGACCAATTCAGCGCGCCTCCGCCCCCTATAAATCCCCCGTCCCGAGCTCCGCCTCCCCTCGCCCATCCTCCCTCCGCCCTCAATTGCCCCCTTCGCCACCCAAGAACGCCGGCGCCGTGCTTCCCCTTCCCGAGCGCTGCCCGCCGCTCCGACGAGCAATTCCGGCCGCCTCGCTCCTCCTCGCGCTTCGCCGTCAACCTCTACGGCTTCCTCGCCTCTCCGCCGTGCCCGTGCGTCTCTTCACTGGCCCCAAGCGCCACCGAGTTGCCGCCGCCGCGCCGGGAGACCCGAGCCGCCTCCGCCGCGACCTCGCCGCCGCCCATTCTCGGCCTCCCGGTAAACCTCGAGCCACACCCGCGTTCCCGCCGGCCTCTCCCTTTGCCACCTCGCCGCCGCCGCCGCCGCCGAACACCGGCGAGCGCACGCGCGTCCGTCGCCACTCCGACCGCCGGTCCACGTCGCCACCGCGTGGCGGTGCGTGGCATACCACGCGTCGGCCACCTCGGCCCCTCTCCCCCCGTCGGCTGCCACGCCATCACCCCGCCACCTCAGCGCCTCTCCTCGGCCGTGAGCCCGGTCCATGGACCAAGGGCCCACTTGTCAGCCTCACCCATAATTTCCAGTTCAAAAATAAATCACCCGAAAAAGAAATTCCAGTGCTGACGCAATGCTGACGCCATATATCCCTTTTTCAGTAGAAAAATAATTCCAGAAATTTCCCTTTTTCCATTTTCTCTGAATTTAATCTTCCCGGAGCCTGTTCTCCTTCGTCCTAACTCCGATTGAGTCCATTGAAATTTCTAAATTCATCAAAAATTCCCCTCTATTCATTTCTAGCCTCAATTCAAATATTTGAGTTCAATTTGATTTTATTTGAATTTGGTGGGTTATTTTCACGTGTAGACTTCGACGATTCGGGAGATTTCTTCGACGAAGATTTGTGCAAATTCGAAGGGCAAGGCAAGTCACCCTCCTTGATTATGTTGATCCCAGTTTTCAAAATAAAATTATGTTGATTTAAATTATATTGCATGCATATTTTTATTCGACGTATTTCAATTCAGTTTTAAATTTAGTTATTGCCTACTTGTTAATCCCTCCTTTGAATTTGAAATCCTCAGTACCTTGTCACCCTAGAATCAAACTCTAGTTAGTACATTAGTATTGGCTAGAGAGATTTTGTATTAAATGCTTAGACCTGCTTAGCTACAATATTTGTTTTGGGATATCTTTCACATAAAATGATGACCCTTTTTACATAAAATGTTATGAACTCTTGACTTTGGTGAGTCAAGGAAGTTTATGAAATATTTTGAAAACAAATATAAAACCTGGTTTAGACTTAGGCAATTGGTTCGAGTGGTGGGTGCAGGCATGCCCTGTTGGTTGGAGCCGCAGTGGTTGATTGTCGTGCACGGGGTATGTGGTTGGGCCTAAGTCAGATTAAGGACCGGTCTGTGAGCTCTGTTGCAAAGCCCTAATCGTACTACCACATGGTGGTATGGGACAGCCCACAGGTGAATAATTTGTGAAGTCCCAACCCGAGTCAAGTCGTAGGTTGAAAGTGGCGTGGTTGGTGCCATGTGAAGTCTCACTTGGCGGCGTGGTTAAGCCATGAGAAGTCTCGTTTAGGCTCAAGAGGGGTCCCGGCGGTGGATTCCTTCTCGGGTGAAACCTTAGAGTTGGCTCGACCAGTTGAAGGCTTTGCATTGTAAAGGCCTTATCATGACTCCTTGCCGCACACCTAAGGAAGTGTGTAACTCGCGTGGCACAAAAGGATGATCGTGTCTTGTGGGTAAAGCTGTACAACCTCTGCAGAGTGTATAATCCATCCTGGATAGCCGCGCCCACGGTCATGAGCATGCTGAGTAAAAGTTTTTCATGGATTAGATTTTGATTTTCAAAAAAAATGTTTTCGAAAACCTTGTGGATGGATGGAATCCATGAGAGAATGAAAACCTTGCGGATGAATGGAATCCGTGAGAGATTGAAATCTGGTGAATGGATGGAATTCATCAGAGTTGCGCAGTGAAAGCGTGTGGATGGATGGAATCCATACGTGAGCTTTTGGAAAAGATGGTCCGGGTGGGATGCCCGTGGATAGGTTGGTGTACGGTCGGAGCCTGCACTGACGGTATTATTTTCTATTACAAGTATTGTTTTTACTTACTATATTAAATTCAGCAATTTCAATCTATTATTATATTTCTTAAATGCTGTTTTATGCAAACTAACTCTATAAGCCTTCCATTGAAGTCTTTATCATTATGTTGCATTTTCCCGGGTGATTTGCGGAGTACAAGTTTGTACTCACGTTGCTTTTTCCACACAGAGAAGGATGACGTCAACTACGGTGAAGATCTGGACGAATAGGCCGCGTCTTCTTGTCGTTTGCACGTAGGCGAGCTCGATGGGCTTCTTCCGCTTCGGTTTTTCTTCCGCTGCTTATTACTTAATTTTGGCTTATGTGCCGTTGATGTAAACTTTGGCATTCATGCCTATATTCAGTTAATAAATGTCATTATGGTTGATGTTTATCTTTGTTGTATGCTGTGTGCACTAGCTGATCCTGGACTAGTGCGATTTACACAGAGGATCCAGGAGTCGTTGCTCCGGGTTCCGACAGCTATACTTTTCTTTTTTTACATAATCCATGCATGTAATACTAGTGGTCTAGTACTACCTGATAGTGGCAGGTGTATCTGCCTTTTGTAATAGCTTCTTGGTTTAGGTTGCAATTGTGCATGCATGTTCATGATTGTTCTCATTAGTTTCATCTTGTAAGCCATGCACTAAAGATACATACTATAATTTTAGGAATATGATCGTTATACTTCCTCGCAACAGCTTAGGAGTTCAGTTGCAGATAGAAAAGAGTATCATTTAAAAAGGATTAGCATGATTAAAATATGACATAACAGTCAACTTTAGTAATTTTACAAGTGTCCAAGCCCAAAACTTAACTTACATTCAGAAGAATCGAAGAAATCTCCACATGAACACTTGAGTGCGGTCGTAACCCTAACATGAAAGCTGAAGCATCCTTTCTTCTTTTGATATCTGATCTGATGAAAATAACACAAGATTAAGTACACTAGGCACTCAGCAAGCCACATGGGAATGCTACATAACTAATATGTAAGGAGCTCAAATGGATAAGTGTAGTTTGTAATGTAATATTTTGTGCATACAAGTTTGTTAGTAAAGAACTCTGCATTTAAAATAGTAAAACAATACTTAATTAACAGAAGGGGTTTGTTATCCATAATTTTCATATCAAAACACTCCTAATTCTACTTATGCCTTTTTGTTAGAATTACCCATAAAGCACAACTTTATTTATAGAAAGCACGGTGTCTTTACATACCATTTGTTATACTTTGCAGAGTTGCCTAACTTTATCTACAAGATTTCTCAAACTCTCAATGTCGTGCAATAGACACGCAACAGATAGCATACGACTGAGTTGAGAAAACAAGGTCTTTCACTGTCTTCCTTTTCTAGTCTCTACCTGGTAGGCTATGAATCTCATAGTGTGAGGATTTCACGGGCCAAAGCGAAATTAGTGGCCTGACTCTTGATTAGATCTACTATTGTTAAGTATAGAAGACTTCTTTTCCAAATCACCCTATTGTCTACGGACCGTTCCCTTCTTGGAACAGTGTACCCTTGGGTAGATATTCAATTGATTTGAGCAGTTACTAGACCAGATTTGACAAGTCAACATTTGTGGTTGAGCGATTTTGATGTTTTTTTATTTAGCATAAGGTTCTACTCCTTATTTTTCACCAATGACACAGCCATCCACAAACCAATAACCTAGTGCACTACGGCATTGCCACCAATCCAATCCAAGTCTCATCCCTAGGGTAAGGTCGTGGACTCCAACCATTTTGTGGTTTTCCATGATTCATCATTAACCCTAGTATTATTTTATAATTCTATTTGTAAAATGCCGAATATCTTAGTAGTGTAAAATATTTGAATTCCTAATCTACCATGGTAACTTTATAGTAATCTACTATTACTACGGTTTGCTAAGGTGAATATGGGCATCAAGTAAAACATAACTTTTTTAGTGTTAAGACATAGCTAAATTATCATGTCATTCTAAATAATTATTTTAAAAAATAACAGTGTATAAATAAGAAACAATGAAAGTACAGATAATTAAATAATTAAATGATATAGGCTCAATATGATTGATGACATTTGCTTTCGAAATTATCTTGGATTTGCACTCATATTTATATAGATTTGCTCTAAAACTTATCTTGAATTTGCTTTATAAATTATGCTGATTTGTTCTCAAATTTATACCGATTTGCTCTAAATATTATTATGAATTTGCTTTGAAATTTATATTTATTTGCTCTCAAGATTATGCTGACTTTGATTTGCTCTAAATATTATACTGAACCTGCACAAGAAACTTTTTTTTGGCGCGCTGTGAGTTAGACGAAAACAAATAGTAAGGCTTGTATCGTGTTTTTTGTCGTCTAGCTATAAATAGATATACGCACATACACAACATGAGACGTACGACTGGATTGTAGCTATGTCCTTAAAAGAATCTATAGATAAACCAATTTACAGACGCAAATAGAAAAATCCAGCCTTCCGCTCTGTTTGCTTCTTTTCCCATTCCCTTCTCCCCTCCCCAACAAAAAGAAAATCTTCCTCGCATTTTCCCAAAAGATAAACAGAAAGATCAATCTTTGATCAGAGAATAGAAGACCCATGTCACGTAAAAAAAGTAAAACAAAAAAAAAACAAAAAACCATATGTGTTTTACTACCGTACTAATCACAAGTTCTTGAAGGTGTGGGTTCCCCGGTTATATCCGTAGTAGGAGAGGTACCACCTGACGAACTTCTTGAGCCCCATCTCCAGGCTCGTCGTCGGCTTGTACGCGAGCTGCTCGCGCGCGAGGCTGATGTTGGCGTGCGTGAACGGCACGTCGCCATTCCCGGGCATCTCCACCACGCTCTTCTTGGCCTTCACGCGGAGGTATCTCTCCAGGATGGACACCAGCGTCGGCACCGTCACCGGCGACGTGTTCCCCAGGTTGAAGATCCTGTACGGCGCCGGCCCGCGCTTCTTGCCCCCCGTTCCGGTGCTCCGCCCAGCCGTGTCGAGGGACGCCAGGCAGCCCCGCACGACGTCGTCGATGTAGGTGAAGTCGCGGGCCAGGTCGACGTGGTCCTTGCCGCGGTACACGGTGATGGGCTTCCCCTGGAGGATGTTGCGGGTGAAGGAGAAGTAGGCCATGTCCGGCCGGCCCCATGGCCCGTACACGGTGAAGAAGCGGAGGCCGGTGACGGAGAGGCCGTAGATGTGGTTGTACGTGTGGGTGATCTCCTCGCCGGCCTTCTTGGTGGCGGCGTATAGGGACGCCGGCTGGTCGGTGCGGTGGGCCTCCGAGAAGGGGACCCTGTCGTTGAGGCCGTACACCGACGAGGACGACGCCCAGACGATAGCCGGCTGCGGGTCGGCGTCCTTGCAAGCCTCGAGGAGGGAGACGAGGCCGGCGATGTTGGAGTGCACGTACGACGCCGGGTTCTCCATGGCGTAGCGCACCCCGGCCTGCGCGGCGAGGTGGAGCACGTGGGTGAAGGGCACGACGTCGAATAGCTTGTCGAGGAGGCGACCGTCGTTGATGTCTCCCTCGACGACGAACACGCCGTGGGAGGCGAGCAGCGCGCGGCGGGCCTTCTTGAGCGAGGGGTCGTAGTAGGAGTTGAAGTTGTCGATCCCGACGACGCCGTCGCCGCGCTTCCGCAGCGCGAGCGAGCAGTGCGCTCCCACGAACCCCGCCGCGCCGGTCACCAGCACGGAAAGCCCGGCGCCCTCCGCCGACCCGGGCGGCCGCCGCGGCGACGCCGACCCCCGGATCTGCCGCTCCCAGTGCAGCCCGCCCCACGACGCCGCGAAGTAGCGCGACGAGGTGTCGACGAAGGAGTGGAAGCTGAGGTAGGTCGCCGTCATGGCCACCAGGAAGAGCGCCCACATGAACATGGTCCCCGTCGACGCGAAGCACCGGTGCAGCTGCCGGCCCATCGCCCCGGACCGCTCGACCTTCACCTTCCCCGGGGTCGATGGGAACATCTCCTCCTCCAGCACCCGCATCCTCTGCTCATGCACGCAAACAAAAGAGATTCACGAACCAGCAGCAACTCCTCCCAGATCGCGCTTAGCTGCTCGTCGAAAAGATCAAATCTTTGCCTCTGCTCCGATCGATCTCTATGCACAAGCGTTCTTGCTTACCATTCTTGTTGTAAAAAAAAAAAATCGTGGAAATGGCAGGGCGATGGGTGCAATCATCGGTGCCTGCTAAGGAGGGGAACGGTTATAAATAGGAGTGGCTTTCACACAAGTTTTTTTTTTGTTGCTTATTTTCGAAAATAAACAGGAGTGGTTTTGTGTTTCGGGGCTCGGCGATGTTGGTGGGGGCCGTGTAATTTAGCTCAGTTTATTTTTAGGCATTCTAGTTTAGTTTGAAGAAATTAAAGCGTGTTATAGTTTGCTTGGCCTAGGGTTCCGGCAATGGTGGTTGAAGGGTAAGCACTCGTTTGAGGAAGTTTGAATATGGCACGACTACGCATGCATGGGGAGGGATTGGAATGCGTCTTGCAAAGTAAACGACGTCTTCCTCTTGGAGAGGTTTGTTGTTAAAGAGTCTGGTATGCAAGGCATGAGAGCTTGAGATATTTTCGATTGAACTAGCAAGGTGGTTGATGCATTTGCACAGTTAAATTTGTTTCAAAGTTTATAGTATTAATTGATATAACTCAAATGTTTGAGAATATATTTATGTATGTTGTAGGCTATTTTAATTTTTAAGGCATAATAAACATTGAAAATGACTCAATAGAAGCTTGAAGTAAAATGCAATTTGAGGAACGTAATCGAAGCATGAGTTTTGATTGAACAAAATCATTAAGCATAATAAGTTGTTAAGGTTCTTAAAAATATAACGACTCTTTATCATGCATTAGATCATGTAGTTGTATGCCCATATTCCATCTCCATTAGCTACTCTTTTCCAAAATACATGCAAGCACATATACCACTATTTAATCTCAAGAAATATGTTAATTATGTGTGCGATAAATTATCTTATTAGTGTCTTGCTCACGCATACACCGATGCACTATAGATGACCTATATTGAACTTATCTTCCATCATATGGCGGTTGGCTATCTCACCGAACTGTGTGTCTTCTATTTTTTCTTGTCGCCACAACTTTTATACTTCAACCTCCAACAGCAAGCAATTCTTGATCGATCCCTCTCAACTGCTACCCTTCCAATATAATACTCTACTACATAGTTATCTTCTACTTCTCTCTAATCATTGCTTAATGCTGACCGTTGCGACATCAAATACATATACGCGTACAACCATCGCCGATCCCTATCAGGGGCACTCGTCACGCTCTCTCCGGTGGCCCCAAGTCTATCCCTACAACTACGTAATCTCTACCCCCAAACTCTTTGCTCCTCTATTTTTGTATGCTAGTACTTTGTACAGATGCATGCATGTGCATACACATGCATGTTGTTATACATGCTTGATATTCTCTTCTCCCGCATTGGCTATTTCTCTTCTTTATTATTGGCCAACTCAATGTTATAGCTTTTTCACTAACCGCGGTGACCTCCTATTTTCACTGATGTCGGTATAATTACTTTAGTCATTGTCTAATAATACAGATAACACTCTCACCATCGTTCAATGAGCCTTTGAAAAGGTCAAAAGGAGTTAAGAATGGTAACACATTTCCTTTTCGTTTCGGAACCCCCGTTTCAGTTTAGCGAAACTGATCCAAATGAACAGGGAGTGCAGTGTCTTTAGGGACTTAGGTCCTGTTTGGATCCCATGGTCTAAAGTTTAGTTGTCTAAAGTTTTGGACTAAACTTTAGTTGGCTAAACTTTAGTCGAAGGTCCTGTTTGGATCCTGTACTAATGGATATGACTAAAGTTTCAAAAAGACCATACTACCTCTCCTGGTTTCGTGCGTCAGCCATTAAATGAGAGGTGAGAGACCAACATGTATGGGTAAACACATCTTGAGCCTAAGAACCCAAAACTTTAGACCACTTTAGTTCACTTTGGTGGACTAATGGTCTAAAGTGTTTTTTAGGGGTTAGCTAAAGTTTAGATCTAACTTTAGACCACCTGTTTGGAGACTTTAGATCTAAACTTTAGTGACTAAACTTTAGATAGAGGGATCCAAACAGGGCCTTAGTTTTCGCCTACACCGCACCTATGTTTGTCTTTATGACTATGGCCATGATCACTCAGCCGGTGTTATCCTCACAAAGCCAGTGGCAACGCAACAGAAAAAAGCACACACGTTCTCCTCGTAACATCTCAATCTTTATACCCGTCATTTCCGTAATCCTTTCGCCTGTTCTTGCCGTGTCCCAGTGTCATTTTCGTCTAGGTTTCCGTCGTTTCAGCTTAAGTTTCTTACTTCTAATTTATTTCCCTATTATTAAATTTTATCTTTTTCTAGTTTTTTTATTTGTTTAGTTTCTTTGCTAGTTTTTTTCCGTATTCGTTTATATTGTTTATGATGGGCTAACATATTTTTTCTATTTTTAAAATTTTAAATTTAATTACGTCAAATAAGCTACTATCAGTTACAGTGTAATTTTAGTCAGCTACAATACAATTTCAATCATAACCCATCTTATTTCAGCTCAACCAAGCGGCACCTAGAATAAGTCTGCTACCTCTGTGTGCTTATCCAACATCATCTTATCGCTAACTTCTGCTACCTCTGTGTGCTAATCCAACATCATCTTATCGCTAACTTTTGCAAGCAAAACAAATGGAGGAGACCCTACCACTAGGGTTTTCTTTGCTAGTTAGTGGAGTGGAAACCTTAGCTGGCTGTGCTTTGGCTGCATTCAAATGAAGGTTCCGATTAATCCAAGGGGGATCTTTCCATGTGCTCTGTTTGCAGGTTGCAAAAATTCGCATGCATTGAACTGAAAATAGTGCACCCATGATACAAATGGTATCCATGCGATCGACGCTATCGACTTTGCTAGTGTTGGCCCTGTAACCAACCAACATTGTCAATCATGTTTGGAATCTTCACATGGTATCAGAAAGAAAAGCAAAACAAAAGGTTGGGAGCCTTCACAAATGTAGCTGAAGATGCTGCAAGAATTGAGTGCCATGGACTGATTTGCCAATTCGGATGGTCAGACTTCCAACATTATTTCCCCCTCTTTGGGATAAGGGCAGAAATTTCCAACATCTGATGAGTTAAGTTTTTTTTTTTTTGAAGGGAGATGAGGTAAGGTAGTAGTTACAAACTAGAAACGAATGTATAGTTGTACCATACGGACATTGCCCATTGCGTAGGATCGTACGATGCCGAGTTGGGTTGGGCCGTCCAAAATTCGATTCGCATACCGGGCGTGCAGTATCATGGGCGGCAAATTCCACCCGGTGGTCCATCGGGCCAGCCCACGCGGCGGCCAGTGCTCGATAGCCTCGTCTCCGGCGATGGTGGCTGGGTTTATAACTTCCTACCATTTTACATCAAATATCTTTTTAAAAGCTAGATCTACAGATAAATTATAATATATACTATATCAAATTTAGTTATATCGATCAAAATTATATATAACTATTTCCCTCTATGTACTGTCTCTCATGAACAACTAGAACTTAAAAACTATAAATTAAAAAGTCGAAACCACAACTCAAAACAAACCCACCCGATAAGACAAATATCCATTGTCCAACTTTTCACTGAAGCTACGAGCCTACCATGTTGCACTGCAGACAATCGCTGGCGATGATGGGGGAGAAACCTAGAACGCCAATTAGGTCCTATTTAAAATGACTTTTGTCTTCAATTTCTCTAAAAACTAAAATAAATGGGACAATTTTTCTGAGTGGTTTATCAAGCCTGTTCCTATGCACACCAACTACATCATTTTTTTAATCATCCATTATAATCTTAAAAATACAATTCAAAACTATCGGCTAAGTTGTTCCGAACAGACCTTAAGCCCTGTTCTTTTTAGCTTCTAAAAGCTGCTTTTTGGCTTTTCTACAGTAACTAGTTTTTAAACGGAGTATTTTTTCAAGATAGAGTCTACTAGTTAATTGTAGTACATACTTTACTGACTTCATTTATATCGGCAAAAACCGCACGTGAGTTTCTATTACTATGTAATTTCTCGTACAAACAGCCCAAAAATCACAAGCCGCAGCCAAAAATCACAAGTCACAAAAAAAAGAACAGGCCCTTAGTTTGCTCCTACCAGATAAAGATAATATGAGGAACAACCAGCTCCGAGCCTCCGATCGAGGGTACAAAAAAATTTTTTTTTTGATAAGAGGGTACAAAAAAAAATTGGAGTGACCCACAGAACAACTTCCTTGCTGTAGCTTTGGAACTGGAAGGCTACTAATTGATCGATCGCTTCCGGCCTGACTGTGGTTGCCTAGCTGGCCCATCCATTCCATCGGCCACTCCCATTTACTGCGCCGAAATCCATGCATGAGCTTCGATTAATTGATGGCCAGATTTGCTCTCTTTTATTATCTTTCCAAGGTCAACTGTTGTTGATTATCCTCATGTAGACAGGGCTAGTGCTCGTAAGTGGGCTACTGCTCGTAAGTAGGGGTCTTGTTTATTCGTGGCTACCATATTTTTTAATTATAGTTAATAATTTTTATCTATATTTTTTAAAATAATAGCGGCCGATAGAGATATAGATAAGGACAAGGTAAACAATTTTTTTTGCTTAAAAATCTATTTAGAGAATCTGTTTTAAAAACACTATTTTATTTATTTGATTTTTGGAGAAACTAAAAGTTAAAAAACCAAAAGTTTTTTTTCACAAAACAACAGGACTACATTAGAGGCCACAACAATAATACACCACCAGTGGGTGCACCGCGCACGGCTGGATTAATGCGGGCTAGCATGCAAATAGTACCAGCAGATGCTTGTGGGCTAACGACGAGGATTCCTCCTAACGTCCAAACCCTGTGCCGCTTTGACGCAGGCTCAGTACGGTGCATGATGCGTCCAATGTTCAAATCACTATCGTCGATCGAGATCATAAACGGATTGCAAGAACAAGCAATCTGCCATGTATGTGCATGTGCAACCAAGGCAAGCAAAACTGCTCTCTCTCTCTCTCTCTCTCTCTCTCTCTCTCTCTCTCTCACCATTGCTGCCGTTCCAGTGACTGCACCGCAGCATCGATCTTCAAAACCTAGTCTAGTGTTACCCCGTCGCATCACCATCACCAACCCATCCGAACAAGGCCAAAAGCCCAGAACACCTTGTCTAATAGGGATGCAATCGGATCGGATTCAGACAAATATTGCTCATACTGTATTCTAATCCATATTTTTTTTTCTCGGATTCGGGATCGGATACGGTAAAACCGGATACGAATACGAATTCGGAGTATTCAGAATTTCGAATACGGTGCCGCCGGAACGGATACTTGACGGTTTCGGATCGAAAACGTATAATGTAGACGGATAGTACGTGCATACGGAAAGAAACATATGCTAAACCATACCACCATCACTTCAAGCCTTAAACTGTTAGACATAAGTACATAATAGTGATTATAATTCATCAGTCGAAGATGATGTGGTATTTTCCCCCAAAATTGCCCATTGAGGTGTGGCGTTTCAAGATGAATCTTGATTCTTAATGGACATCGTTTTCTTTTTCTAGGCTAAAGAAATTTTACTAAATAAAGGTAGAGACAGTAGACAATTGGGGATAATAGGCTTTTGACAAATTTACCTGTTCATTTACTGAAGTATGCCAAAGTTCATCGTTTAATAATACTCTGATTACATGCTTTTCATTCCATTATCTAGGAAGAGTGATCTTAATGAGCAAATTTAGGATTCCAATTGAGCAAGCAGCAAAATTAGAAATAAAACATTATTTTAGTATTTGTATATTTATAGTTGCCACAACTGAAAGCCATATTTCTTTTAGAGAACTTAAGCCTGCACGATCCAAGCAAACTTTCTATACACTGCACACTTCAACTAACCAACATGACAAAAAAACAAATATTAGCAAAATAAAAGATGAATTCTTAGCTCTTATCAGATATCCGACCGAATATCCGACCAGATAATTATCCGGTATCCGAATACCGATACTATTTGGTCGGATAACAATTCTCCCGAATCTGAATCCGACATGAATTATCCGAATCCGAATCCGACATGAATTATCCGAATCCGAATCCGACATGAATTATCCGAATCCGAATCCGATCAGATACCAAATTCCCTTCCCGAATCCGATTGGTACCGGATTCGATACCGAATCGGTCGGGATTAACCTAACCCATTTGCACCCCTATTGTCTACTCCACACCATCGCCTATTCGCCTCACATATAAAACAGCACTTCATTCTTCTTCTCTTGCGTTAGCACTTGGGGACGCCATGGACGCCCCTCCTCCTCCACCTCCACCACCTACGCATTCTGTGCTTAACACCATCGAGACCAAGCTAAGCCCGGGCGTGCTCCTCATCATCGCCATCCTGGCCATCGTCTTCTTCATCTTCGGCGTGCTCAACCTGCTGGTGCAGAACATCCTCCGGCTGCGGCGGGGCAGGCGGCGGCAGCGGAGCGTTGGTGTTGCCGATGAAGGCAGCCCGACGGCCTTCCAGGGCCAACTCCAGCAGCTGTTTCACCTCCACGACGCCGGCGTCGACCAGGCCTTCATCGACGCGCTCCCCGTGTTCCTCTACCGCGCCGTCGTCGGCGCCGGCGCCGGCCGCAAGGACGACCCGTTCGACTGCGCGGTGTGCCTGTGCGAGTTCGACATGGACGACAAGCTCCGGCTGCTGCCGACGTGCGGTCACGCGTTCCACGTGCCCTGCATCGACGCCTGGCTGCTGTCGCACTCCACGTGCCCGCTCTGCCGCGGCAGCATCCTCGCTGCCGAGTTCTCGCCGGGGTCTAGCCCGGTCGTGCTCGTGCTCGAGTCGGAGGGCCTCCCCGAGACTGTCAGGGATGGAGAGTCGCCGGAAGGTAGGGACAATGAGGACTCACCGAAGGCAGAGGAGGTCGTCGAGGTGAAGCTTGGCAAGCTCAGGTGCGTGGATGGCAATGGCAATGCTGAGGAGCTGGCCGTCGAAGGCACTAGTAGCAGCAATGGCAGGGGAAATCTTGGACAGAGAAGGTGCCTGTCCATGGGATCCTACGAGTACGTCATGGACGAGCACACCGCGCTCCGCGTCGTCATCAAGACGCCCAAGAGGAGGCCCGAGAGCTCGAGGACACGGCGCCGGCTCGCATTGTCGGAGTGCGACTTCGGCAGCGCCAAGAAAGGCGCGTGGGAAATGGCGGTGACAGAGGTCGCATCAGCGGACGCCGGACGTTGCGGTGACGGTGCGGCGGCGGCGGTAAAGCTGAACAAGGACAGCTTCTCCTTGTCCAAGGTCTGGATGGTGCCAGCCAAGATGGAAGGTGGCCGGACGGCAGAATTAGCCGCCGGGAGGCGCGCGGTGTCGTTCCGGTGGCCGGCGATGGCCGAGGTGAACAAGAAGGGTGGAAACGAGGAGCATCGGGACGTAGAGGCAGGAAGCTGCGGCAACAATGGCTCTTCGTCTCTGGCAGAGGAGAGGCCGTCGTTCGCGATGACGACGCTGCTCTGGGTCGTCGGCGGGAGGCAGCAGAGCAGCAGAGCTGGAAGCCATTCTTGAGCTGCATTTGGTTTGCACTTTGAACACAGAAGATGTTTTTTCTTTGATATTTTTCTCCTCTTCTTTTGTCTGTCGGACTGGTTATAGTGATTGCAAAGCAAGAAATTTGTACAAAAGATTATTACGAGAATTGCATTGGTATGACTGTGATGCAGCAGTTAGCAGAGTAGGAAGCTATTCTTGATTGCGACTTGAGAAAGATTTTCAGAGTTTTGTGAAACATAATAAGCTATAGTGATTTGCTCTACACGTTCAGTAGAATTGGAGGAACTTGGAAGCCACTCGTGAACAAAAGAAGCACGGTTGTTTAGATTTGTCAGGTAGACAGTGATGGACTCAAAAACAAAGCTGCAAACCTTATCACAATCTCTGAAAGATTTGTACCCTCTGATGGGGAAAATCAGAACCAAAAGAGTTTGTCTTACGCATCATTTTAGAATGGCAGAAATCAGAAATGTTAAATCAGGACAAAGAATTACTGAACACCTGCAGTGAGGAATCGTCTCATCAATGCATTTGTTTGGTTGGCAAAAAGTGGTCAATACAGAGAAACAAAAGTTCAGTCATGGCAATGCAATTAAGAAATCGGTTGTCCGTCATGACATAAACAAATTAACCAGTCCTGAGCCATGTCTCATTGGCATAATTAGCATTTAATGGTGTTATGGTGGCATATTTGACTTGCAACTGCCTCATCAGGTGCTGGTGCATGTGATGAGAAGGTGAGAGGAAGCTGGATGGGCGTTAGTTTCAAATCCTTTTCTTCCCATGTTCCATTGGATTTGTGAGCTGTTCTTCTTACAACGGAGTGGAGTGGACTCTGTGTGCCGGATTACATTGTGTTTACAGGCTGTTGCAACAGTAATTGTACACTCTGCAGCTGGCCATATTTAAACGTTTAACAGTAATGATGCTGCACCAACTCTGTTTGTTTTTGTTATCGGTTAGGCATTAGAATATCTGTTTTCTTATTCGAGAGATAAATGATGTTGAATTTCCCCATGCAAATTTGACAACAGAATGCCTGTAGAGCTCTGTAGCTCCTCTGAAACTTGATTTGAACGGCAGCAATTTCAGAAGTTTTCACAGCTGCTTCCTTACCTTGGTCTTTTTCAAAAGAACATCTAATACACCAAATATTTTAGCATAGACAGTGTTTTAAAATAAGAGAAAAACATAAACTTGTACACTAGAGAGTTGTATTGTGCATTTGTGCTACTTACGTTACCAAGCTGGTGATGGTGAGTCAAAATTTTTGGTAGAGTAGAGGACCACACAGCAGCAGTAAAGCGCACTTTTTAATTCTTTTCCCTTATTTTTAACCCGAGTTCACGGGGTGTTCATGCTCTGTGCATCATTAGCTCACAAATCCGGCGAGTTAAAGGTGAATGTGACCGGTCAAACGGCACAAAAGCAGGCGAAGAATTGACCGTATTAGGACAGGAGCAAGCAACTTCGGTCATCTTTAGTAGATGACAAGGTTGAGAAGCAAACATGGACGCTTCTACGTAGTAGGTTCAAATCATGGTATCCACATTTACATATACGTGAGTATATTTCAATAGAAATTTTGTGATATCACGAAGTTATTCTCGATCTCCATCTGTCTAAACGTAGCTAAGGAAGCATACTCGCGTATGATATACGTGCATGATGGTGTGTGCGTGTGTCCGTCTTCCTTGAACTTTGAACGATACGAGTGAATTATGACAAAATAACAATCCATTTTTTATTTTAAAATGATATTTTCTTATTCAATTCTTAGTCAATGGTCTCTCTTACAAAGTTGCACCCATTGCACATGTACTATCTATAGCATGTCATGAAGAGTTCAGCCTACACTACATATTTCTATGGGCTGGCTAGGGAGAGGACCCTAAGATTATGTCCCCATGTTGTGGATCTCTAATGATCTTCAGTATTATTATAGTTTCTGGCTAGGTGTTAATGCCAATTAACACGTAGCTTACATGGATTTATGATCTTCAACAATCGCATAAGGGAGATGCCATTGCAGAGTTCAAGTTGAAGACATGGGCATTTCAAAGTTCTATTTACTTTCGTTGTAAGCTTTGTCCAAAATAATTCTCTTTTGTTTCCACCATTGTTAAGGCAAACCTTTTCGGTTTCAATTCCAAACCATAACATATCCACATTGTAACTCTATATGTTTTGTTTTCTGCATAAGTGTGTGTTCAATTGGCAAATTTCATGACTTTAGTCTGCAATTTGATCATTTTTTTTGTTATCAAATCAATTTTCAGTGATTGCATAGAATAGTTTAGGGATAATGGCAGCAATCAAAGCTCTGTTATGGTTATTCTACTTTGTCATACATAATCATTTTCTGTAGTCAACGCAAATGAATATATGCTTATTTGTTCCCCCATCAGTAGAACTATTCTTGTTAACAAAGGTTCACAATGTGCACTTTATATTTGTTGAAAAACTATAGCTGAGCTATGAGTCTCATAGCTAAGTTAGGTATGTATCTCATTGATTTTTTTCTACCTCATTCTAAACTAATTGTCCTATTTTGCCTTTTATCTTTCATTGCAGAAACAGATGAAAAATATTGAAAGCATCAAGCTCCATTACATATTTCGTAGTGTCAACAATGAAGTGTTTGCTGTTAGACATGATTGTACAATTTCTTACCATGGTTAATTTGAAGCCTTATTCAAGATTGTACAATGGTGTGATTTGTGTGTTCTAAAGATCATGCTAAGTCAGGAATTGTATGTTTTATACATGAAAGGGAGTGTCTATGGTGATGCTTGCTTTTGGTCAATTTCAAGGATAATTTTGTTTCCCATAATCCTTTTTCTGCATAATACAACTTGATTTGGTAAAAAACTGAGAACTTTGACTTGTGTTGGGATAGAAGCAACATGGTGAATAATTTGGAGAGCATAGAATACAACTTGATTAGATCATAACCTACCCTCGCACCCCAACCAAATCATATTTTATATTTGCTATTGGCTTCATTATTGGTCTATTTTGCACAACCAAGAAAACTGTTGGATAAGGGGCAAGGAGACCGGCAACAGTAGCCGTTGAAGTCTTCAATCAAGTTTAGGGCAAGTACAATAGAAGAGGTGGCTGCCACCTCTAGGACTAGCCACATAAGCAAAAAGATTACATGTGGCTCATGTGGAGGTAGCTAATACAATGAGTAGAGTAGAGGTTACCTCTACTAAAGCACTCAAACATTTAATACTTACATAAATATATCAGGGGTCACCTCTTGCATGAGGGGTAGTTTATCTCTCTCTCCTCGTATAATGTGCTAGAGGTCACCTCTTGCATGAGGGGCAGCTTGCTTCTCTCTCTTCTTTTCTCTCTCTTCCACTTAGGATTGTGCTGATGTGGATTTCACTAGAGGCAACATAGTCAGCACCATTGTACTTGCTCTTATGGATGGGGGCAGATTAGGAGGTTCTATGTTGTCGAAGCTTCTCAACTGGAGCTTAACTTATGGAGTTATCAGGTTTAGGAGTTTGGAATTTAGTGTTTTGTATTTTAGTGGCTACGTCCACAAAACTCCTTGCGTTGTTCTTTTCCATTGTTATTTCATCAGAATTGTGGTACTTTGGCATTTTGTTTCATACATTCCTACTGAATCTAAAACGTATCCATTAGGGTTTTTTATTTCATGATTTTTATTCCATACAACATAAATTTTGGAGTATGGATATGGGTTGATGCTTCTTATGCAGAGTTATATTTTGCTTTGACATGTGTGAAAGAAAGTTTATATTTTATTGTAAGGCTATGATTTGTTTTGACACCTATGTGATAGAAAATCCATATTGTACCATAAGATTTAGGATGCTATCCTATGTTATGTGTCACTATCTTTTGGTATTATGTTGCAACGCACGGGCATCCTACTAGTACAAGAAAGACATCTGAATAAATAGTTGTAAGTTTAGAACTTACTACTTATTTTATCTTGTAACTTATCGATTACAGATTTGGCCTTCAAATGCTTGATCGTAAGATCGACATTCTCCATCTTTAACTTCTATGTCTCGACCTTTTCGTTGTCAAGTGCATCAGATATGGCCTTTTCATCGCTCTTAGACCTGTAAAGGTTAAAGACGAACATGAAGAATTGGACTAGTGGTCGAAACAGAAAAAGACTACGTATGCCAGTAGCTTACCATTTCTTCACTTCTTCATGCAGTTCAACATTCTCTTATCTTAAGAGCATGAGTTGTCTGTGGTATTCAGCCACAGTGGCCATATCTTCCAGAACTCTCTAAATAAAGAAAGATAATGAGAAGTAAGAAAAGCCAATTATAAAAACTAAGCATTAGGTGCTTACGTTCATACTCATATGAGCAAATTTGGTGAGTATTCACTAAGAATCCTCTAATCAATCGAGCTCTTTGACCTTGTTCCACCATACCTTCTCAAGGCGCTCGTCATCGAAGACAGTACCCTTATTAGGAATTTCTTTGGGATGAGAAACTCGGTTGTGAGATCGACATGAAGAAGATCTCACTACAAAAGCAGGGTTAAAAAACGTAGAGAAGAAACTGGGTTCTTCTTCTTCTTAAGTTGTACCTTCTTGGAGAGGGAGAGGACCCACCTCGGTATCTCTTCTTCGTCATGGCAATCATAGAGAATTTTCACTTCTCGACCAGGTACTTCTATTCTATCTTTAGATGCCATTGCTTCTATTTCGACCACCTTGGTGGTTGTAGCTACTTCCACTTCAATAGCAGTCCCCGCCATTGCCATAATGGTTGATTCTTCGACCATCTTCTCTACTATTTCTTCGACTTCGAGGAGAACGGCAGGGAGCTTCTCGATAGAAGCATTCTCAGGCGATGGGGAGCTAGGCTAAAGACACGAGAAGGGAAGTGAATTGGCATTTAAGAAGACAAAAAGGTAAAATTTTATTTATATGCTTTTATTTACATACCTTGTTTTTTTAGCCTTGATTTTGAATTTAGAAGGAATCTTCCCTAAGGAAGATTTCTTTGACTTGATCACGTCTAGTCATCGAATGGCGAGGTCACCATCGACCATGTTTGGTCGTAGACTTTGAGCAGGTGCTATTACTCCTTGTTCCTCTTGCCCTTGTTGATGGTCGAGGCTGGTTTCGACCACCTAAAGAGCAATCTCCTTTTCGATCGTAGGTTCTACTGCCACAATAGTCTACTTCATAAAACATGCAAAACTCTTCTATATTTTCTTTTCGAGTCACTTGATAAAGCCTTGAGAAGCACCAACTGAGACAATTTTATCATCATAATAGAAGGACACCTTGATCTTAGAAGTCGATTGCTCTAGTACAACCGCCCTAATTTCCTCTGCACTGCAAAGAACTACTCGATGGGGGCAAACAGAGAAAGAGAGGAAGGAGTAGCACTCAAACTTCCACCTTGCTTGTCGACAACTTTGGTTAGTAGACGTTTCTTGGTTGGAGGTGCTCTAATCTCCTATGCTTCTTTTTTTATTACCGTTAATTCGACCTCTTGGTTGTTTTGACGGTTTTCCTTGCCAACTTTCTACAATAGGAAAGGATGTTAACTACTCGTAGTTTATGACTACGAAAGCCTAAAAAAGAAGTCGAACTTTGATTACCTCTAGGCGTTCATTTCTTTCCTCGGTGGATACATCCACCAAAATGTGAGGAGCCTCCACATCAAGCATTGGAGCCTTCTCATATATGGCTTTGACTTGAGAATTGATCTCTCCCAAAGCAAGATCTGTATAGACAGGTAAAAGTGATCGGTAACTAGAACTCGAAATTTAGATAATGAGTTTAATCATTACTTACCATTCTTGTAGTCCCTAGTCATATCCTTGGTCCCCCGAGTACATCCACATTGGATGTACTTGTTTCTTCAGAGGGCTGATACAACGACTGATGAAGTCTTTCACCATGTGCCAACGGTAAGCGCCTTTTTCCTTAGTTCTTTGATGATTGGGGTGTAGGGGGCTATTCGAGTTAGGTCTTTTGGGACCGAGTTCTGAGAAGAAATATTTTCAGTACCTTTCCCTGCAATGGAAAGGCTGTCTTAACTGGTATGTCTTTACAACCCAAGTAAAATTACCTTTTTTTGACTAAATTCAATTTTGGACGAATTAGATCAAAAATGCTTTGCTTTCGATTTTCATTCATCTACAACTTTTTTTCTTAAGTAAGTTATTTTTACTTGAAATTGGGGGTTAGATGACGAAGATATAATAATTTTCAAATTAGTATTTATTTGTTAATGATATTCTTACGTCAGTATACTCCTTGAATATGTCCCTTATCTATAAGGAAGAAATTTTATAAGGTAGTCGTAAGCTCTTCTATGACCACTCTTTAGTTACAAATCTTTTACGAGCACTTCTTAAGTCATAAGCTCTTCTATGACCGCTTCATAGTCGTAACCTTTCCTACGACCATGACATAATCGTAAGTTATGTTACGACCATCTTGTGGTCGTAAATCCTCCTACGATTAAACAAATCTTCGACTGACCTATCTACGACAACCCATTACATCATGGGTTTGTCTGATAAGGCGGTTAGCACGTATATTTATTCTCTGGAATAGCTGCGCATGATCTCTCTCTCTCTCTCTCTCTCTCTGGCAATAACCACTGCACGACACATGAGATACCACGTCTCTCTGACAATAACTCCAATTAGACGGTTATCATTCGAAATGTAAAGGTGTCTCTTGGCATGAAACAACCGCCATCGCTTTGCAAGTTATATAAAGGTTGACGTCAGGGAGAATAGGTGAGGACAAGACAGACCCGAGGAAGAATAGGAGTAGGACAAGACATTTCGCATTCCTCTCTCAATTGTAATCAATTCATTGAGTAATAGCCACACAGGAGTAGGGTGGCTATTCTCCCAGTAGAAGGCCCGAACCTGTATAAAAATTTATGTGTCTTTTCTCTACGTAATTATAGCCAGGTCTTCAAGAGTTTCCTAAAACCTATACAAATCATACATAAAATCGATACTAAATCATCGACAAAATCCATGGAAACAGAGGTAAGTTGAAAAAGGTCTGGACCAAGCAGCAAATAGTCACGCAGTAGTAGCTTAAAAGACTGGAAACTAATACTTGTAGCACATGACAACATAACTTGTTGAGGAATAGTCAACAATTGCCATGATAAGCTGGAGAGTTCATTTTCAAATACCGATGGGTAAAGAGGTGTCTAAAATATCAGTCAAGGTGTGTCAGTGTTCGAATATGCAGAGTTTGATATAAAAAATTCGCTATATTTTTAGAAGCTTGCTAATGATTACGCATGCAAATCAAGTGCAGCCGCTTTTCACTAATTCTTTTTAAAGAGAGTTTGCAATTAGCACTCCTGCAAAATCAGACTAAAAAACAACTCCTGTTACTTGTGAATTTGTGACAGTGATCATGAACTCATGGGTCACGAGCACTGTTCTTTTTGCAGGTTGCCTGCAACGACCCTCTTGTCCCATGCTGCCGTCCCCACCTCGGGTGGCAAGTCTCACTTTGATCACTTCTTAAGTTCTCATCTGAGCATGAGCTAGCTTGTTCACTAACAGCCCTTTGACCAAAGATCCCAAAGGGCAAACCGTAAGCATTGCACAGTGCTACTCACTAACCTTTTGTCGGATCTGCTTTTGAGAACTGACACCAAGAAGAAGAAGCAGGCAGGCACATGCACTTCCATCTCACGTTCTCACTACCTGACCTGTCTACCTGCCGGGGTATTTTTATTTATTTTTGCCTGTGTTTAATACTGCCGTGTTTGGAGACTCAGACCCACATGATGAGACTTGTGGATTGCTTTGGCTTGAACGATCATTAACATTAGCATTTTTCAAGTGTTGAGTTGTTTGGCATGAGACTTGTGGCCTGTGGATTGTTTGGCACTAGTATCTCTCTAGCAGCGTTCTTTGTCCTAGCAAGTCATGCAGTAGATCGGAGGTCGAGCTGGACCTTGTACGAAGAGAGGAGTCCAGAGGTTGAACGATGGTTGTCATACTCCATAGAAGCTTCTAGGAGGGAACGTACGGATGCACAGGGCCGTCTCCAGAAAATTAGGCCCCAAGGGCGAATTGCAAAATGAGACCCTCAATTTTTAAAAAATATTGGTCTAATATAACTAAGGCATACTATCGCACAATCATGTAAAATGTAACTTCAATATGTATTACTCCATACAAGATTTGGAAATATATCAAATATTAAGACCAAAAAAATATAGTACTGACCTCATGTTCTACTAAAAAACATCATACGTCTTGTATTTCTTGAAATGAAATCTCCAATTATATCTTCATAATTAATCTTCTCCAAGACATCATTTTCAAGCGCTATTATCGCTAACCCATCATTTTCAAGCGCTATTATCGCTAACCCATTGAGTCTTTCTTGTGTCATAGTAGAACGCAAGTAGGATTTCAACAACTTGAGTTTAGAAAAGCTTCTTTCCGCAGATGCAACAGTCACAGGAATGGTTAACAAAATTCTATATGCAATAACAGCGTTAGGATAAAAGGAACGCTTCTTCAAAAACTTCAGAATATCAAGAGGACTTCAAAAACAGCGTTAGTATCCCTATAGCATGTGCTGGGCTGTACATAATACGTATAGGCCTACTATGCCTATAGCATGGTTTGGGGGCCCTGTGCCATCGCCCAGGTCGCACGTCCTCATCAACGGGCCTGCGGATGCACCAAAAATCAACTGTGACGGAGAGCATAAGAGAGAGTTATCGATTGCCAGAGGGATTCAGAAAGTAAAGAACACTCATCAAATAGCTTATATAAATCACTTTGAGAAATTATATTGTTCGAAAGTTGAATCCTAGAAACCAAAATCTATTTAGAACAGGGCAAACAGCTCAGAAAATCAGTATTCCATGAACTGCAGACACGTGGGTCGCAAGCATGTGGGCTAGCGCCTTGCAGATCTATGAGGGAGGAAATGTGCTCTCTGGGCCTGCGGTTGCCCGGACAGCTTAATTTGAAGTTGAGATATTTGGGCCATATCTGGACCAGTCATTTGATCCTTCTGGCTGGGTCATCCCGGCCACGCGTCCTTACGTTGCTGAAACCCTAACGACGGTCAACATCCGACCCTAACCGCCGCAAAGCTCGCCGGAGAGAACGCCGACACCGTCACGGGGCGGGAGCATGGATCTCCAAGCGCATTTAGAGGTTAGAGATATCACTGATTTTGGGAAGAAATCAGCTGGCTGATTCCTATCGAAACCAGAAAAAGAAAACAAATCGAGTTATAGCCATGCTTGTGTCTATCATATTATATTAAAATAATGTATAATGGCAGTTCCGATAGCTTGATTTTATAGCTTAGTACTAAAATAGAGAGAACGATTAGATGAGATTTTAGATACAACCACTTTAGTAGCTTGAGATTATATAGCCTATTACTAGATTTTGTATTTAGACGAGAGAGAACTATATTTTGTATTTAGACGAGAGGCCTATTTCAAAGAGAGATAGTCCACTGTAGGGGTGGCAATTCCCCCACCCCACGGGGAAATATCCCCATGGAGGGTGGGGGCCATCTCCCTCTAGGGGGAACAGGATCAGGGGTCGTCCTCTTCTTGCGGGGTCTATAGGGGCTCGGTAAATATAAAAAAATTATTTTTAAATAATAGATTATAGTTTTTAAATATAGGAGATTATTTTTTTCTTATATATTTGACTAAACCTTGAATCTATATGTTAGAATATATATTTTGAAAAGTATGCTTAAATAATAATAAATAAATAAACACATATTACTATTTTTTTAAAAAATTATCCCCACAGGGACTGAGGACGGGGTGCATCTCCCTCTAGTAGCCTTAACGGGGCTCGTTAGCGAGAGGCAGGGCGGGGCGGAGCCGTGGAGGCCTCCCTTGGGACCCTCACCCCGTTGTCACTCCTAGTCCACTAACCTTTTGGTTTTCGAAAAAGACTTATACTTGGTATGCGTATCAAGCTTCTTTCTCTTTCTTTTACCTTTCCAAAATAAACTGATATAGTATATGCCAAGTATCACGCAAATTTGGTTGTTAGGAGTACCATGGAAATGATTCTTCTTTAAAATATAAACATACCCTACGGGTTGCATGAAAATTCGGCATAGTCACGTGGAGCGGTAGAAAGGGCATGGGTAGCTCATTTTATCAGAAAAAGGAAAGGGCATGGGTAGCTCATTTTGCTCCGCCCAAGGGAAGAAAAAAATGTCGCCGTTCTAGCTGCTTCGGCCGTGCTTCAACTAGCTTACGAGTCATGGCTTTTAGCTTTTTTATACTATAGTGGCTGAAAGTACACTGTAATGGTTGTTAGCTTTTTTTGAGTAATTAAATTAAAAATCAAAAGTAATAAAAAATGTTATACCATCGTGGACAATGCAAATGAATAAGAGAAAAAGAAAAAGACAAAAAGAACAAAATTAAGAAATCAGAAGCTGAAACCATTTGGAGCGAGGCCGAGCATCCATAAGCCCCTATCGAGCTTAACAAGCTATTATTGAGCTTCTTTCAAAATTGATATAGTTCAACATAAAAATCAGTTTCTGTCTCTTCATCGCTTCCTACAATATCATTATCAATGTCCTTTTTCTTCTTCTTAGCAAGCACTTGTTTCTTATTTTGCGTAAGAGAGGCAAAGTCTCGAGCCAATTTTTCAGTTAGTTGGCTACAAATTTTTCTTTTTGTAACATGAGTCTTGCCAATAGTTTTGTCAGTCCATTGCTTCAACGGTTAGTCATCTAGTGTTTTGTTGAGTTCATTCTCAAAAATGGCATTAACTACAATTATAGATGGCGTGGGGGGGGGCTCACCTTCCTCATCTAGCAGAGGCTCTGAGTGGCTCATAGAGCTGTCAAGCCACTCATGGATTCGATTTGCGCTGTTGCACATAGTAGCATTAATGAGATCTCCAAAAGGATCTACATCCCTATCTTCATTCCTAATCTCATGCTCTTGCAATCGTAGCCTTAGATTGTAGGGGACATATACGAGCTTATGCAATTTCTTGTATTCAAGACGGTTCCTCAATTGGGTATGCACTAAAGTAAGTGTGCTTCAATTATATTCACATCCACTGGAGGAAACACATTGTGAGACAATCCGCAAGGCATATTTTTGTAGTGTTAATGTCTCTGCTCCAAACATCATCCACCGTGCTCCATGAGTCCATTCGCAAGCGCTCATCTCTAATAAATTTCTTCTTGGCATTCGTTTCTTCTATACTTGCTAGCATGAGCCTTCTTATTTCCGTCGGAACCCCACTGCACGGAATAACATCCCCGTGCTTCCCAGCAAGATGTTCTTTCAGGCGTGTGACACCTTCGCCTGACTTCGTAAGCTTACAATATCTGCACTTTCACCTAGCACTTCCTAGTCTCTCTCCAAACATTGATACTTTTACGAGCCATCACCTACAATATCATGCAGCGGCATTAGCCATGTCTTACATTATACAACATCCCAGAAGGAAGATTTACCTATGTCTTCTGTCTAACTTCTTCAGTATAGAAAAGAAACAAAAACATGTATATTTCCTATTATGGTACCATTCTATACAAGAACAACAAGAGTAAAGGAGTATGGACATAGACTCACTTTATGTACATTTCCTATTATTGTAACAAAAACATGTCTATTTCGTATTATTGTAAATAAACTAACTGAAGAACAACAAGAACAACAATTATGTGAAGTTGTGAACTCACTTAACTAGATATTGGCCTGCTGCTGCTCCTCCTCTCCCCTCTCGTGTTGCTGCTCCTCCTCCTCTCCCTCCCGTGCTCTGCTGCTCCTCCTCTTCCTCCCGTGCTGCTGCTCCTCTCCCTCCCGTGCTCTGCTGCAATTTCTGCTTTCCCTCAACTCCCTGCTGTAGCATCTCTATTTTTGTCCCCCACATACAACACTTTGCTCCCTTCACATGCACCAACAAAAAACAGGCACTTTCCACTTTGTACCATGCCCCATGGGCCCTGCGTGCTCCCAACCAGCAATATGAAACATCCAATGCTTCATTTGCAGCATAGGAACAAATTCAAAGGCCAACAAATTCAAAATTTCGAATTACAAATTTCGGCTGGTTTTTTTGTACCGGGCCGCACCGGGTTTTCCGGTTATCGGCCGGTAACCGCCGGGAAACCAAACCCTGACCAGCTATCAAATATTCTTGGTCTGAGCATAATAATGACATACTGCTTCTGATTGCTCTTGTTCAGTATATTCTAAGATTATATCTCATATTTTCCTTGAATAACAAAATTATCAAAGTTACTGGAGCTTTTTCGAAGACTGCTTGGCAAGGAGCCGCATACAATCTGCTGTTATACAGGATTGCTAGCCATGTACGATACTTATATGAGTTTCTATGTTCAATCTCTCTCCATTCCATGTCTTGAAATTTTGTATATTTACTTTTAGATTGTGCTGCCATATTTTCTGTTTTGCTATCATATAGTGGAACGACTCAATATGCATTTCTCTTTTTCAGGTTTTAGGAGCATTGTGGTACCTGCTATCTGTTGATCGACAGACTGCGTGTTGGCAAAAATATTGCAGGAACGAAACTAGTTGCCATAATAGATACCTGGCTTGCGACGTAAAGCCAGATCCAAATTGGGTAGATAGCACTGCTATTTTTATTAGATGTGATGCTAGTAACAAAAACATCAGTTTTGACTATGGTATGTTCCGAACGTTGTTATCAAAGAAAGCTCCTAACCAGAGCTTCCAGAGGGAAGTACATCTATTGCCTTTGGTGGGGCTTGCAGAATCTAAGGTATGACTATCTGGACACATCTAAGACTGGTAGTTGAGGTGCTGAATTTTGATCATTAACCACATTATTATTCTCTGCTAAAGCAAAAATTCAGAGATCTTACTTTTGCATCTGCATCTGCGTCTCCAACTCCAACATTATTTCATTTCTGACCTGAGAAGTTTAAGGTACTACTCTGGTTCTTTAATGGAACAACTTATATAAGAATAATAGTTGATACGAAGATTCTATTATTTTCTGACATGCTATATGATACTCTTTTTTTTCTAAACAGTTGCTATGGCCAGACTTTGTCTGTGAGTACCTATATTGGTGAGACAATGTATGCTATATTCTTGGCGGTGCTTGGTCTTGTCTTGTTTGCGCCTCGTCACATGCAAATGTACGCACACATTCTCAACCATTCGTTGTGCTGGCGTCCACAGCAGAAATTGCAACGCGCGGCCGCGGCCCACCCCACCCCACCCCACCCCACGCCGGCTGCACGCGGCCGCGCAGCCACAACCAGCATGGCCCGACGGCCCAGCAACAGGGAACACCTTTTCCTTCTTTCTAAAGGGTTATATGACTGTGGCTTATGACTTTTGACTGAAATTTTTGAATTTTAGCTATTTGTGATAAAGATTACGGAGAGAGCGATTCTCGCTTGCGATTTTGGTTGATACAGATACTGGATTTTTAACGTGTACTATAATTAACTTGCAGATACCATCTACTCCGTTTGAAAGTTAGGTACTATAGCAAAAAGTTAAAATCCGCTTTTAGAAGCCGTAAAGAACAGTACCTTTGATCCCCACTTTTGCCACCCGCCCGGCCGAATTTTTTGTATTTTAGCCCTTTTTTTGAAAAATATTCACATTTAGACCCCTGGTAGTTTTAATTCCGTTTTTGGACCCAAAGCTCGGCGCCGTTGGTCACGGCGCCGAGGTAAGACGCTCTCGGCGCCGTGGACCACGGCGGCGAGCTGCGAGCCCAGCGCGGCGGTAGCGGCGGCGTGGCGCCGACGTGGCGAGGAGCTCGGCGCGTGACTCGTGGCGCCGACCTCGGCGCCGTGGATCTTGGCGCGAGCTTCGGCGCGCGTGGATCTTGGCGCCGAGCATGCGGCTTCGAACGGCACCGAGCACGCGGGCCGTTCGTTCGCAACTTCGCCCGCCGCCGCCTCCGTCCGCTCCGCGCTCGCGTCCTCCCGCCGCGCCGCGGCCTCCTCGTCGACCGCCTCGGCGCTCGTCGTCCGCCGCGCGCCGCCGCGCCCTCCCTCCCGCACGGGCGTCCTCCCGCCGCGGACGCCCGCCACCTCTCTCGACCGCCGGCCCTCCTCCAAGACCGGCGCCTCCTCCGCGCCGCGCGCGCGTCCCCACTGCGCCTCCTCCAAGACCGGGCGTCTCGAAGCCCGCCTCCGCCCGCCCCATCGACGCGCGCAGTTACCTCCCGCCGCGGCCGTCCGCCCGCCCATCGACGCCGCGCCGCCTCCCGCCGCCCCATCCAAGCCCGCCTCCCGCCGCCGCCTCCAAGCCGCCGGAAGGTAGCAACATTTCCATTTTGGTAGTTTTTCTTTTAAATTTTTGGAAATGGTATCTTTTAGGTTGGTTTATGCATTACATTGTTAGTTTACATTGCATTACATTGTTAGTTTATTGCTGTATATTTGATACTCTATTTGGGGCAAGCAGAGGGAAATTTTGGCAACTCATTGGCATATGGGAATGGCATGTTCATACATCTTGTGGTCAATCTCATTGGAATCAAGGTCGATGGATTTAATGACCATTGTAGTCTTTGGTATTGTAGGAATCATACCAATGAAGCTATAATCAGACGTATGCTTGATAGAACAAGGAAATGGTATCTTTTTAGGTTGGTACTCTACTTGTTATGTCATGTTATGTAGCAGTGCTTTCCGGTATGTGTGTATGACTATTCTTGCGGACTTGTGAGCGGAATGTAGGTGGTAATTTTACTATTGCCGCAGTGCAAGGTGCCTCATGGGCTGCATGTATGCAGAACCAGAGATATAAAATATTTGAAGGAGTCTCTAGTTCAGTATGCCTCTTACGACCAACTACCTAATTCTATACATTGTTTGTTCTGTATGAACTAGATGGACAACCTAGTGACCCTATATCATGGAGGCAGTGTGACAAGTGATGATTATGGAAATGTTCAATTTGTTGAAATGCAAAGGGTGCCTCGATATTCGGTGATCGGCGTCGTTTAGTGAGTTGGTTGCTAGGGCTCGGGAGAAGCTACATTGTCATGCAAACGAGGAGAGCATCACGGTTGAGGGTTACTTCACTTCGGTTCGAAAGACCTAGTTCTCGGGCGGTTGATCTTAATTGGTTCAGAGGATGAGTGGGACCAATATGTCAAATTGGTTATGAGGAATGAGTTAAAATGTTTGGACGTTGTTGTGCGGAAGGTGTCCATTGATCCCACCTCACGGTTATTCACGAACTAGGTGATCGAGCACCCTTTGACCCTCCGTTACGGATCTTGCGGTGGATGTGGAAGAAGTGCACGAGGTGCCCGATGCTCTATCTTCCCGAACGAGGTTCGATTTCTCAACGATTCGAGTTGAATGTCGGACCGATGATGTCGTGGCGGCCTCGGGAGATGGGATTGACCAGAATCAGCCCGAGTAAGTGTCGAGCAACACTTTAGCCTTTTCCGTCATTCCTTTGTTTTGTCTCAATCCCATCGTTGTCGTGCTTATGATGCGAAACATTCTGGTAATGTGGTTGTTCCTCCGTTGCTTCATCCGCAACGTTGAAGAAGTCTGCGGGGACTCCAACGGTGTGGATGTTCAAATTGTTGATGATCTGCGACCTTACGAGATCGCAAGGGCCGTTGATTACGATGATGACCGCCCTTTTGGAGAGCGACCGAAAGTGATATTGAGTGATCGGCGTTATTGCCTGGCCGGATCCATCGCTTCATGAATTCAGCGATCTTAGGCATTCTCATGGGGCTTATGCGAGAAGGAAGGGATGACGAGTTGCTAGATGCTCCCGAGGCCGGTCAAGCATGACAATTGAGAAGGGCATGGTGTTTGAGGACTTGTCTGCATTGAAAAGGTGGCTGCAGGAGTATTCGGTGATCCGTAAAGGCCATTCAAGGTGAGACATTCTTATGTGGAGCGGAGGTACACAGATTGTGTGCGAGAAGGAGACATGTGAATGGAGGGTTTGTGCTAGCAAACAGAAGGTCACGGAAAGTTCAAGATCACAAAAATCGTTGGCCCACACACTTGTGCCGGCGAGCTCAAGCGAAGCATCGGCGATTGACCTCTACCATTATTGCCAAGTCACCGTGTCACATAGTAAAGGAGAACCCAATATGAAGGTGAAGACACTTGCTTTGGGATGGTTAAGGAGAAATTTGGATACGAGATAAGGTATGGAAAAGCATGGAGGGCAAAGCAACGCATCCGGAAGATGATATATGGGGCTGGGAAGATGGGTACTTGCGCTTGCGGCCTCTTCAATGCAATCAAAGCGGTTAATCCAGCATGCATTATGAGTACGTCCGAAACCAAGCGAATGGACTCAAGATGGGATGCGAGATATTCTTCCGTGCTTTACGGTGCTTTGCTCGATCCATCGAGGCCTTTCGGCATTGTCGTCCGTCTTCGCTATTGACGATGCGTTTCTTCTTGGCAAGTACCGGGCACACCGATAGCCATTTCTGTGACGCGAGACAACGCGTTGGTTCCTTTGGCGTTTGCTTTGGTTGAGAGGAGAACAAAGACACCGGGATGGTTCTTGCGGCTCGTTCGGAGGCACGTGGTCGGCCCCGTAGGGAGGTTGGTGTCATTTCGATAGGCACCGGGCATACTTTGCTGCCGTCAGGAGCGGATCTGGGTATGCGACTTTGCACCACCGTTGGTGCACTCGGCATCTTGCCGAGAATCTACTCCGTAAGGATGGTGCGAAGGATAACTTTCCTCTGTTCGAGGAGGTCGCTCGAATGCTTGAGGTGAATTTCTTCCGGAGAAGTTGGAGCGACTTAATCGCAAACAAGCGCAGAAGGTAGACAAGTGGTTGACGGATTGATGAGAGATGTCGACAAATGGACAAGGGCTCATGGCGACGGTGGTGGAGGTGCGAGTTTCGGACAAGCAACATGGCGAATCCTTCAATAGTTTGCTTAGGGGTATACGTGGTATGCCCGTCAATGCTATCGTATCCTTCACCTTTTACAAGCTTGTTGCCTGGTTCAACGAAAGACACGCACATGCAATGGCGCTACAAAGTAAACAAGTGAGATGGGTGCCAAAACCGAAGCGCCACCTTGAAAAGGCAAAGGCTAGGGCTGAGGCACATGAGGTATATTGTTTTGACAACGCCACGGGCACTTATGAGGTTGTAGAAAGGGGTGGTACAACGACCGATGGAGAGCTCCGGCCGACGAGGAGGCATAAAGTTGTCCTTATTGATTTCTCATGCACATGTGGTAAACCGAGGCAGTACCACTTTCCATGTTCTCATTATGTGGCAGCAGCGAGGCATCGCAACTTTGACTACGAGAGCAAGATACCTCGGGAGTTCGGTGTTGACAACCTAGTGCTTACGTGGTCTCCCGTTTGAGCCTTACGGGATGAGGAGAGTGGCCACCGTACACCGGGCCCAAATACATTGCGGATCCGGTAGCCGTTGGAACAAACGTGGAACCGGAAAAGGACGAGACACAAGATGGTTATGGATCGGCTTCCAGAAGAACGAGGCGAGGAGATCAACCCCTTTCTTACTAACCCCAGCGAGAACCAATGTAGCAGATGTGGTAGACTTGGCCACAATTCACGCACATGCCATTGGCCACTTAGTCAGGTGTGAGTGCTTGTTATTCGTTATGTTTCATAGTTCATGTAGTTGTTTTTTCATATGTAATTTGCTATGTTTCTTGTTTAATTTCTTATTCTTTCCATATTGTATGCATGTTCAATATTTTGTTTACTTGTATGTTGGACTGACAAATTCAAATTTTTTTTTTAGGATGGCGCAATTCCACCTGCTAGACCCGTACTACGAGGAGAGCCACAGAGGACGGCTCACCGCGGAGGGGAGGGTATTGCCTTCATCACTTCCTGTACAATTTGAGTTTATATTGATGCATTAACTAAAAAATTGGTGTATTCTATACAGAGCTGACCATCCTTCGTCCTCGAACCCATGACGGGTTCTGGACATGCGATCTGACAGCGGTACACTCCCTTCTGGAGAGGGCTGGCCTAGATGCCATCTCTTACCGAGTTCGCCGTGGGTTGCCCACCTTCAACCCCGCCATCAACGCCTTTGGTTGATGAGTTAAGTGATGAACCATTGCAACTTGCATGTTCATTGTTTATCGGCTATTTGCGCCTCAAATTCTCTGACATGTAGTCCTCTTTTTTGTATCATGTAGGTGGAGACCGGAGACTCACAGCTTCCACCTCCCTTTCGGGGAGATGACTATTACGCTCCAGGACACTCAGAAGATACTTGGTGTCGCCATTCACGGCCGTCCGGTTATCGGGCGTGCGTGCTGCGCAGTTGAGAGCCCGAGTAGAGGCCTTCCTCGGGAGAGCTTCCTCTGAGGCGAGCCATCGCGAGCTCGTGTTCCTATCACCTGGCTCCGGCAGACTTTTGCAGCGTGTCCTGAGGGTGCGGACGAGCAGACAGTTGCCTACCACTGCAGGTAGGGGTGGATATCGAGCCAACTCGTCGTCTTATCGAGCTTTTTGTAAAATTGACATAGTTTGATCTAACATCATTTTACATATAATTGCAGAGCATGGATCCTGCACTTGTTTGGCTGCGTTCTCTTCCCGACGGAACGGGAGACGGTAACCGTGGATGTACATCCACCGCCTCCTGACCGGGACACGGTGGGCGATGCACTGGCTTCCGGTGTTGGCGTTCCTTTACGCCACCTCTGCGGGCGTGTCGTCGGAGTTCGGCGAACTCGACATTAGGTGGTTGCCTGTACCTCCTCCGGTGTGGATGTGGTGTCGTCTCACGGTTGGTCGTCCCACGGTTTTGCTCGGTCGTCCATGGTTCCCGAGGTTCGGTTAAATCGACGTCCGACAGTTGCATATCTTTGGGACCAGGTCTCAGTTCCGTACGCCAGGAAGAAGCGGGCGTACGTAGAGTACATAAACGAGCTAGATGCGCTCACGGCCTCCAGTGTAAGTTAATTACATGTGGTATCGTGATTTTATTTGTTAGTCCTGTACCTTACAAGTAAATTGTTGCTATGCAGGTTAAGTGGGAGCCGTATGCCGAGGAAGAGGTGGTGGACATTCAGTTCAGCGCCTGGTTGCGGCATAGACGAGGCCCTCTACGGATGAGGTGCCCCCTTATCTGTTTCTATGCTGTTGAGTATCACCTGCCACATCGAGTTGCACGCCAGTTTGGTATGAGGCAGTTGTGGCCAGTAGCGCCGATCTCCACGTCTGTGGCCTTGCACAAGTAAGTGCCATGCAATTTCAATTCTAACCTTGGATTCCAATTGCACGGTGTTTCTACTAATGTTAACTTTTGGTTTACGTCATGCAGATTTGATCGTCAGCGACAGAAGAAGGTCACGACTTGGCGGCACCACCACGTGTACGTTGAGGTGGGGACACTCCGAGACCACGTGGGCGACAACAACGAGCCGCACAAAGAACAAGCGATTCGGCGGTACCAAGTTTGGTACCAGCGTGCGGCGGTCTAAGCTTAAGGGCCAATGGACTCAAGATGACTACGCCGACATTGCGTCCTCGACGGCGACGACACGCCCTACGACACTGCCGACTCGAGTGGGGACGCAGTGGAGATAGCACCGATCTGGACCGTGTGGTAATGTTCAATCTCATTGCTTATTTTCCAATAGAACTAAATACCCCTACATGCAGCAAATTATCCATTCTTTTGCTTGTTTGCGGGCAAAACCACTGGCGATCCGTACGGGACATAGGCGTATGTCGATGATCGGCGGCGACGTCGAGATGCGTACCTTCCTAGAGGTAAGATTCGACAAAGCCACTCACAAAATTAGTACCTAATATCTTCGTGTCTTGTTGGTTAACAAAATGTTGGATGCGAGGCTCGCGGTCGGCTACGTCGTGCGGTGATCGTTGTGGTTGCAGCACGAGCGGCGAGGGCGTGACGTGCCTTCGACACGACTTGCGCACCCGACGCGGCGAGGGTCGTGACACGGACGAGCTCGTCCCCACAAGGAGCGACACTTTCCGTCCCAGGCGGCGAGGCGAGGACGGCGACGAGGTTGAGCGGACTTACGATGAGATAGGCCCGTCTCGGCTCGTGACGCTCCTTCGACTCACCTACACGGCCGTCACGCGCAGACGCGCCGCGAGCCTAGCCGTTACACTCCAGGCACCGACGCCCTTGGTAAGGGTAAGGGTAAGGCTAGGAGGCAGTGATACTTATGTGTAGGCTTGTGGTTGGGCTTAACAGTCGTTGTATATATTTTGTAATGAGCTAGTTGTTGTATATATGTGTTTATGTTATATTCAAGTGCTTTTGTAATTGTTGTGAGGTTTTTCAAGTGCTTGATGGTTTGATGTTCACAGATGGTTTGCAGTATAAAAGGCTTGCTATAAGTTTTTTTATTACGACGACATACAACCAACCAACCAACACACCAACGAACAAAACAACTAAAATTAAACACAACCGTACATAAAACATTACCAAAATAGCTTGACGACAAGATACCATAAAACATTCCCAACACACACGAGCGGAACCTCCAAAGACTACAACTTGAGGATAACAATAATCACAAGTAGTACACCTAACAATATAATTCAACACAACGATGCATCGCCACAAAGCATCAACACATCAACATGGAGAATTGCTGAATGCCATAACCCTCGTTACCTAAATGCCAAACGAGCCTCGTGGCACCCACATGGAGAATTGCTGAGGGGGCCGCCTCGGACGTGGCTGGCCGTCATGGTAGTGGCATGCACATATGCAGCTCGGGTTCGCGCAGCAACATGTGGGATCATAAGAGCTTCCTATATTCACGACCTCCTCGTTGCCCCTCTCGCGTTGCATCTGTTCGCGTAGGTCGTTGTTCTCCTCAGTGAGATTCTCCATTCGGTACTCCAAGTCCCATATTCGAGCCCATAATGTACCCACATAACGATCAACATACCGTTCATGAGGAGGGTCGATCCAGCGGGAGAAGTCGCATTTGGCCATCTGCACAAAAAAGTACGGTAAACTTCGAGGGTCCATAAGCAATAAAAAATGAAACATTACTAATTTGTACCCCGGAGCGCGAGCATCGGAAGAAACGTCGCCCGCCATCGTTCGGGGAATCCAAGATCTGGACAACCGCGTACTCATTGTGTCTGCATTTCGGCCACGGTGGTTGAGCACGCCGGCTTGGTATCAATCGGTACTGCTGACCGAACATATCCCTCGTTTCTAAGGGAATGTCATCCTTCGGTGACCCAAATCCCACTGGCCCCTCGGCTTCAGACATGGTATGTTTCACCACGAAAGAGAGGGTACTCCTTTCTTCGATTCACAATGTCATGGGACCCCAACCGTGCTACTTATAGCAAAACGGGACAGCTTAATGCAGTGACCACCAAAAAAAGAGGCTTTTGCTCGGTGACATGTCAAAACGGGCAGCATATGTCGCTTTTGCGATGTGGAGTAGCCCTTTGCCTGTACACATATAGGGCGTAGGTCTTTAGCCTTTACAGGAGTAGGCCTGTAGGCCTGTACACATATAGGGGCATAGGTCTTTAGCCTTTACAGGAGTAGGTCTGTACACATATAGGGGCGTAGGTCTTTAGCCTTTACAGAGTAGGCCTGCACACATATAGGGCGTAGGTCTTTAGCCTTTACAGGAGGAAGGCTGTACACACATATAGGGGCGTAGGTCTTTAGCCTTTACAGGAGTAGGCCTGTAGGCCTGTACACATATAGGGGTATAGGTCTTTGAAAAGGCTACGAACTATGAATTTATTACGAGACTATAGTCTCTGAAAAGCCTACATAGGGCCATTTATTGCTACACTGGAATCCAGGAAAAGCGAAAAGATCCTCTCCATGGACTATGCCCACTGCACCGATAACCTGCCTATATGAAGGCCTCATATGTCTTCCATACCACATCTCCTCCTCAAGACATCACAATACTACCACACAACAATGTCTTCCTGGAAGTCCGACCCATTTGGAGTGCCGGAGTGGCATGAGCGCCCGAAGTGCCATTGCGGCTTTAGGACGATGTTGGGAGTCTGGACGGATCGAGTACAACGAGCCAAATCGTAGTAGGTTCTTCAAGTGCCCAGACCTGGATGCCGACTTCGTGGTAACGACCACAACTAAATCATTTGTTTCTCATTATCTTTTTTCAACTTGATCCATGACATCTACCACGCCACACATAGGCTTGCACGTTCATCGAATGGGTGGATCGGTGCAGCGGCATGGCCAAATAACCGTGAAGTGGAGGTGGAAAACAAACTACAATACTATGTCAAGATGGATCGGGCTCGCGAGGTGGAGCGGCGGATGCGGCTTGAGCAAGAGCGCCGCGTGAGGTGGACAAAATCCGTCGAAGGGCAAGGAGGATGAGCCGCAAAGGAGGCGGGAGCAATTAAGTCTGCGTGAAGCGACCATCAGCGTCGGGAGGAAGAGCTTCAAGCTCGTGGCGGCTCTCAAGACCAAGAGTGACAGGAAGAAGGATGCGGCGGAGCCATCTTGGGCGCGACGAAAGGGGAAACAACCACGCTACACCCGGTAGACAAGATGTAATAGACCGGTCCACACGAGAGGTCGTGCGGCGGTTGGGTCGATTAGTCGGATATCATGCTAGCATGTAATAAAATTGTACGCGCCATGTTCGTCCCAACTTCATAAGCTTATTATCTCGGCTTTTACGCATGCAATGATTCCCACGTGTCTTATTATCACTTCCTCCTTTCATCCAATTGTTCCTATCACGATTGTCATAAAAATAATTCAAAAAATTCTACCAATAAAACAACATAACATGATCGAAAAATGTTATTGCAGTTCAACATATTTTCACGGTCGACATTGTACAAAAATCGAAATACACTAATCGTTACTTCACACATAACTCGTTCGTCAATCACACATAACTCGTGTGTAGTAACAATCGAACAAAAGGAAGATGAGAGTTGCTTGTATGCCACATGTCGCCTCCCCTCTGTCTTGCCCGCACATCTAACGGCCCATGAACTTCACACAAAACTCGTTAAATCACGGCTGCGAATTTTATTTTTCAAAACCATTACCAACGTACCATAATATTTTTAAAAATCTACACGAATTTTCCTACATGTATCATCGCATTACATAACGAATTTTCAAAATATACATCGTATTTTTGCTCTGTATAAATAAATAACTAACTATATTACATAATATTACTATCATTAAATAATCCAAATAAAAATACAACTTAATTCATTTTGCGAAAAAGGTGATCGGTGCAAACCCACGGTAGTGGCGCCACGTGGTAGCGACTGGCGCCACGGCCTGCGCGCGAGATCGGCGCCACGAGTCACGGCGCGAGCTCGGCGCCACGACTCACGCGGCCGAGCTCCTCGCCACGTCGGCGCCACGCCGGCCGCTACTGTTGCGCGGGGCTCGCACCTCGGCGCCGTGGTCCACGGCGCCGAGACGTGTTACCTCGGCGCCGTGAACCACGACACCGAGCTCCGGGTCCAAAAACGGAATTAAAACTACCAGGGGTCTAAATGTGAATATTTTTCAAAAAAAGGGCTAAAATACAAAAAATTCGGCCGCGCCGAGCGGCCGCGCCCTCGTCCGTGCCGTGCCGTGGCCCTCGATTCTAGCGTGCCGCCCGCGGCCCGCCGCTCCGTACAACGCACGCCCCGTCGCGCGAAAGACGGCGACTCGTGAGTCGTGCACTACGTAGCGAGGGCTCTCCTCTCCCGCGCCGTGCGGTGCTCGCGAGGGACGTGGCCAGCCGTGCCGACTGCCGCGCACCGCTCCGCGCGGGCGGGCGGGATTCCTCCGTCCCTTCCGCCCACGCGTTGCCACAGTCGTGCCGTGCGCCCCCGGCGGCGCCTATCGCCTGCCTCCACACGACAAACTGCCCGTGTGCCGCTACGAGCATCAGCCATCAGGGACCCCGCGGGGTCTAGGACGTCGTCCGCCACCAGCGCAATCTGTGCGGCAGGAACGAAACAAGGAAGAGAAGCCTTTTTGTTTTGTTCTTCCTGGTTTTCTTTACAATACTGCAACCCCAAAACCGATGGATTTGCTTTGATGGCTCCACCCATTTCTTCAAAGATCAACACAAAGAAAGGGAAGGAATACACATGTGCAAGGTTAATGGAAATAGGGAAATCAGCGATGAACGAGCATAAATCCTTCGTAATTTCAGCCTTCCGAGTAACTCGAACTCAATTCTGTACTAATCTGTGCTCTAAACCTACCGGTATTCGGAGAAAAGAAAACATGCTTCCCCAGATTCTGACGTCTACTTAGCTGCACCGGCTGGAAAACCTTTGCATGGCCATATATATACTCAACTGCAGCATCGAAACACTTTCTATAATCGAGTAAGGAGTAAACGGGAAGACATGTTTTGCTAGCTCATCTGAGGATGATTGCCATTTCAACGACAGCATTCCCCTCCTCAAACCCACATTAAATCTTTCAGGGCAAAATCCACCGATAATCTTGTCCTTCTAATTCATAGTGGATACAGCATCACAGTAAGTGGTTCACTGATTTCACTCTCCTATGGTACTGGTGATTAATTCATAATACTGTTTGATCGAGAGAGATAGAGAGAGTGGTTAAATGGGAGTCCAGAAAAATGGATTTAAACTGGCATCCAGTTATTATCTGCTTAAAGAATTTAAGTATTGACTACATAGCTACCGAGTACTGACTCTGGTGCTACTTGTGGGGATGAGACTCTTCATCAGGTAAAATCTTTCGTGGCATCTTCTTCTGCATGTACTTTGCATAGGAATACCAGAAACCCCCAAATGTGTTGATCACCAATCCAGTAACATTAAGAGCGTGTACTTCCACACCTCCCAGCAGAACAAAACCCAGGGTCTGAAAAGTCAAAGAGACAAAATGGTAAGATGCACTTAAATTCTACAATTCCAGAGCTAAGTTGCAAAAAAGGTTCTAGTTAGAGATTAAACTGCTTATACAGAAGGGTGTAAACTTACCGTAGACCCAACACCCTTGAGAACTCCTACTATTGTGGTTGTCAGGGCAGAGTTCACGATTGTGCACCAGAACATGGTGAAATTAAGAACGATTCCCATCACCAGTGAAATAACAAGAATGACACTGAATGCTAGAGAGGCTGTCTGCATATCAAGAGACACCAGATAATGAAACTTAGGACAGAGCAAAGTGGAAATCATTTCATGCAGAAACTGAAAATTAGGATCAAATGCAGAACTGACAATTATGATCAAAGGTATGTTGTGTTGATCAGCAGTTGAGTGTAAAACTATTTGCTCTAGAAGCTCATACAAACTAATCTCTAGTCAGAGAACATTGGGTAATTAAGTTTGATTAACATGTATTTCATATTACTAACCTTTTCAGATAGTACTGAAAGAGAATGGGGGAATTCTCCCGTTGCTATAATGATGAAAAACAGAAATGGAAGTGATAATATGCTGTTATAAAACATCAACTCCACTGAAGAAAGGCCATCCTCTGCACCTGATTTCTCCACCAGGATCAAATACATCGTCTGCATACACATTCAGATGTCAGTTAGAATTTCGAAATATACCCAGAAGAATTCTGTGCGAACAACCAGAATAGAAATAATACAACCTGGAAGAAGACTGATGTAAGAGCCATGCAGTATCCATACAAGTCAAAGGAAAAATCTCCAAGTGCTGCAATAAGGACACCTGCCGCAGTGCAGATAACTGAAAGGGCCACCTAAAATAAATTTGCACTGATGAGGAAGTGCCAGATAATAGTAATAAGTCCTTACTTATTCCTTCCCAGAGGGAAAATACCACATGCCTATATGTAGGACATCAAATCTGGTCCATTCAAGATATTGACGCAAACAAACAAACAAGAGATCTCAAGTTTCAGTGGCAATGTCAACACCTTTTGCATTATGTCCTTAAGTTGCTTACTTAATTTCACTACAAAAACACGGATGCCTAAAGTGGCTGGAGGTAACCAAGAATAAGATTTTTAGGCAAGAATGCTTCAAAAGTATGGATTAATGCAATCCTAGGAGGCCAGAATTCTTGTGAATGTTAAGAAGTTTTATCTAAATATACTCTATCTAAATTCATTAGTAAGTACAGTTGAGCTGGAGAAACCACTATATAAATTTTCAAAATGCAAAAGGGAGACGGTGGGGGATCTACAGCTGGAGAAACCACTGTACTACATGTAAAAGCTAGTCCAAAAAAAAAACTCAAAGAAATGCACTCTTACCTGTGTTGGTGGCTTCCCCTTTCCCCGTAAGCAACCACCCACCAATACAGCAAGGGGAGTGAGCCTTTTAATTGCAATATACATAGGGATGTTAACCCCTTTCAAGCTTGCTAGAGCAAATGCAACATTTGCATTGTAGAAAATTGACACTGGAAGAAGCTTTTTTGCTATTGTCATGCTGAGATCTTTCCTTTTAGACACTCCTAGAACTTGACCAAAATGAATGATAAGTGCCGTAGCTATTTGCTGTAGAAATAAAAAGAGAATTTGAACAACACAATCAGGGGGCTTAGTCAAACATAGAAAGAAACAATGTTTCGTCGGCAGTGATGTTCAGTCATACCTGTAAAGTGAGAAGAGTCATGGAGTGGACATATTGCATAAGAACTGCTTTGTTCACGAAAACCATTGCCATAGATGCAACTCCATAGGAAAAGGCCGCAGATAAGCTGCAAGAGCAGACAGACAGGGGAATGGTCAGAACTTCCAGTGCAATTCCTATCTCATTCTGGTCCGAACTGGTTGATGTACAGAAAATTGAAATCTTTGTCTCCTGACAGTATGGTCTAGCCTCAGGTATTGATGGTAGGTAAAGCAATGCCACAATTATGTTCTAAAACTCTCCATGGATTAAGTAAGCCTAGAAGATTGACCCCCTAACAAATTTTCGGCAATGTTAATAGCTCCAGATGATGAGCACTAAACAAAGTGAAATCTGATGCATTTGGTTTAATTACCATGCACAGGCCGTACGCATTCGTTCGGCTTAACTAGAAAACTATTACAATGGCACCACATCAGGCGGCCAGAGAGTTGACTACCTATATACAATTGGAAAGTGGGGCTCTAACTGGCCTGAAATTTCTTATGAAACAATCCATTTTCTTCGGTAATAAAAGACCTTTCGCATCTACGTCCTACCCCTGGCATAATCTAGGGAAGAACCCATCTCCGCATCTCGAATCCGCCATTAGCCTGCGGAATGCCCATTGCAACGGCCTTGGCCCTTGGCTCGGGGGCAGGCAGGTCTCGATGTATGCGTGTGCCTTCTCAAGAAGGGACTGACATTGCGAGCAACCATTATCCACCATCATGGAGCCTTCCTTCTTGGATTCGTATTTAACGAATCAAGAGATTCGTATTTAACGAATCAAGAAACCATCAACTCCCCCCAATACCACACTAGGGAGGCCGTCGCAACTATTGAAATCACAGACAAGGAACCAATCACGGAAATCACCCCCATCCATCCGTGCACAGAGTTGTTGCCCAATTAGTTACACGGCTAGGTAAAGAAAGAACACGAAGCGATTAAAGAACAGAGAAGGACAGGACATGGAAGCAGAAGCAGGCAGCTCACCTGAGGAAGGAGCTGGGCTCGCCGGCCTCCACCCCCATCTCTCTCCTCCCCTCCCCTGTCGCACTTCCGAGTCCCGACGAGCCGATTGCTCCGTGGCGGGCGCGAGCTACATGAACCGGGCGGGCCTACCAATCGGCTGCGGTTCGGCGCGGGCCCGGGAGTTCGGGGTTGGGGTTGAGATCTCGGAGGAGCCGGGTTAAGTGGGAGCGTGTGGACTGGCGCGAGGGCGTGAGGAGGAAGCGATGGGCTCTCCTTTTCACGCGCAGATCTTCCGTGGGGGTTGAGAACGGAGAGCAGGGTGGATGGGATCTTCTTGACTTGTGGGGCACGTTTTTCTATGTGGTTTATGGTTCTGCTTTTTTTTAGGTTTTAATTTATTTGGAAAGTTAAAAAGCTAAACAATGAAATATGATGATATTCTCAATTGGATTTTTTAAAGGGGTTCTTGAGTCTAAAATCGTGTATACTATCTCCATCGGCGTTTTCATTGTCCACTGCCGTATCAAGAAACGCAGAAAAAAACTATCAAACACAACTAAAAGCTATCAGCCGCAACCCAAAAGAACCCTATGACTTGTGGTTGTAGTACATTAGTCTAATAAATAGTAATTGCTGAGAGAAACTAAAAGCCGTTGAAAAGCTAAAAATAACAGAGAATTTTCGTTGTTAGGAAATTTGGTGCACGTTTTGTGCCGTCCTATCATTCAGTGAAGAACATTATGTAGAGGACATACACCATAATATATATCTTTACTAATATAACATGAGAGTTTGTTCGTTCACCCATCTCATAGCACACAAGTTGTGGCCTTGCGTCATCCTTTACCGTTAGGTCACGAGAAATTTCGATATTTGACACTGAATACGTGCGCCTCTCAACTTTTAACCCCCAATTCGCACGCCTTTGAAAATTTAACCCTGTCACTACGAATTCTTTTGATTCAAGGGATTCCCTTCATTTTCGCAGTGACAAGTGTCAAAATAGAAAATGAGAAAAATGAAGAGAATCCCTTGAATCAAAAGAATTCGCAGTGACAGGGTTAAATTTCCAAAGGCGTGCGAATTGGGGGTTAAAAGTTGAGAGGCACACGTATTCAGTGTCAAATATCGAAATTTCTCTTAGGTCACCCCTGCTGCGTGGGCAGTGCACCCCGCAATCTCTTGCACACATTCCCTGGAAAACCGATGCTTGAAAAAGCAACCGACCAAGGAAATCTGACTAACATGTGGGCCACTGCAAGAAAATTTTCAACCACCACCGCCCACATGATCGCATGCATGAAGCCGCTCAGCAAGAAAGCGAAAAGAAAAACAGTCTCTTCCTCGATTCCCCTCAAACACAAAGCGCCACCGCCACCCTATGTAGCTATCACTGCCGACCATTGCACTCCATTGCCACAACCATACTGAACCTCTCTCCCCTACCCTACTCCCCCACCAGATCCGCCGCCTCAACTCCTAGCCACCACCGCCACCGAGGACTGGACCGTACTCAGCAACGACAGTAGATTTGGTAGTTCGCCTTCCCTTATGCTACTTGCCTCCATTTCTCACTTTTCCTTAATTGTTGCCGTGTTTCTGCACCTCATCAATCTGTCCTTCTGTTATATCGAGGAGACCGGTTAGAGAGGGTGAATAGGTGGTCTAACAATTCTTCTCTAATTAAATATGAATTTTTATTTGGCTAAACCAAGCAAATAATGTGAAAACTTAACTAAAAAAGGATTAGCACAAATAACGCTTAATACAACCACATTCACCTAAGTGCACCAAAAAGCTAAGCCTATATCAAGGTTTGCAATCCTAAGATGACAAGTAATTAATTTAATTCTATGAATATAAATTGAGCACAAGAAAATAAACCACAATTGGCATTATTGCTTTTTACCGTGGTATTCGGAAACTTACCGATCTCCCCTAATCCACGTTGAGGTTAGCTCAAATGAATTGGACTAGCTCCACAAATTAAGCTGAAACACCTCAATCCACTAGTGGTACCTCTTTCCCGTTGCGAGTAGGTGAACTCCAACCTTCATAACTTTGTCGGGTCTTCTCATAACCTTATTTTAGAAGATTACCACGTACGACGCCTCCAACGTCGTCTAGGAGTCGGCAAACTCTAAGAGTAATAAATCAAACCCCTCGCTTGACTCTCACCACGTGCAACGAATGCACACAGCTCAAATAGATACGCAATCCACCTCTAGATGCAACACATGAATCTAGAACTTTCCTCTTTACTCACAAGGTGCAACACATGCACAATCGAGAGGACTTCACACTAGCTCAAGAGGATGAAATGGAGTGAATCATTACTTTCTCTAACCAGCCACAAGGGGTATATATACCCCACACCTTGAAACTAGCCATTAGGATAGAAAAACGAGATTTCCAAAAGTACCGCAGGCAAACTACCAGTACTTCTGCTCCCCTCAGCAATGGTCAGAAAACTAGCCGTTGTAGATAAATTCGGTAGTTTCGACATGCAAAATCTGGTACTACAGATCATCGGAAGTACCACAATACTCGTGCGAAACTACTGATATCCTCGGAGACGAGAAGACTCCACACATGTGTCTCTCTAAAAAAATGTACCGCTATACAAGCCGGTCATTCCACAAATCGGAGGTACCGCTCACACAGAGCCGATCAGACCACTCACACAGAGCTGGTCGGAAGTACCGATCGTCAATTATATTGGTCCCTGACCACGTCAGATGGTTCAACCACTTAGGTCTCCAACCACGTTGTCTAGTTCGACCACACATGTCTCCGACTACGGTGGTCTCCGACCATGCTGGTCTTCAACCACATTGTTCGGATCGACCACACAGGTCTCTGACTATGCTGGTTTCCAGCCACATTGGTTTCAACCATTCAGGTCTCGACCACGTCGACCATGTCAATTTTTGATCACACATATCTCCAACTACCACATTGATCTTCGACCACGTTGTATCAATTACGTCAATTTGACCATGTCGATTATGACCACACAGGTCTTAATCACGTCGGTTCGACCACACTGGTTTCGAGCCTCTTATACGTCCGGATCCCACAGAACGATCCACGCTTGCAAACGATCCAAGTCACTTGGCGCACCTAGAGATGGCAATGGGTACCCGATACCCGAATACCCGACGGGTTTTACCCGATAAAGAGATGGGTATGGAAAATTTTATGTACCCATGGGTATGTTATTGGGCAAAATCCTCTACCCGCGGGGTAGGCGGGTGCGGGTGTGGGTATATACTACCCATACCCGCCTACCCGCGGGTAATGAATACCCGTATTAGACAACTAGACATCCCACTCAAATATTAATTTTATTATCTACTTGTTGTTGATTGTTTATTTGTTTGTCATATATTGATATGGCCATGTCAAGTATGTTTATGTGATGTACTAATTTTGATCATTAGACACTTTTGTGCTTGGCATGTATGATTAATGAATGTCTAAATTGATGATATTCTTATGTGTTGAACCCGGTATGCTTGCGGGTACGGGTTACCCGTCGGGTAGTAATACCCGCGCGGGTACGGGTATAGAATGGCAATACCCGATGGGTATTTACCCGTTGCCATCTCTAGGCGCACCATGTGCTTCTTCTCACGCATAATGGCACTCGACATCCTCGACTGCACAGGACCTCGGCTCCTCCTTGAGTCTAGTCCTGGTTCACCTTGCCGTTGCTCATCATGTCCACTGCCGGTAGCTCCCGCTCTAGTTTCTCGTCGTCCCAGTTTGCAACCAGCCCGTAAGCCTCAGTCATCTTCGGCGTCTCCCTGACCATTCTGGACCTCAACACTACCCTGTGTCTAGTCCTGGTCCTTCTACACCTCATCATGACCTATCTCCAAAGTCCTATAACCAACACCAAAAAGCAAACCATCGCGTGCATCGCACAATACACAAAAATCATCAATTTGTATAATTTATCCATACAATGCACAATGCAAAAAGTATGCACCTAAATTACTGATTCTAATCCTATAACTAAGCAATAACCACATGTGCACACTCGCAAGAACATCTCGGTCAAACCCTAACCAAATCCCTACTAATTCCAGTGAACAACCTCAGCCACCGACTGGTCTGATACGACTTACGAGTATTCGGATGCTCAAGAAATGAGGTACTCATAGCCCACGAGTTTCTATCAGAAGCCTACGACCACACAACAGGCTACTACAACCATCGACCACATAGGCTACGACTATCATACAGATCACTATAACTATTGATCACACAGGCAATGACTACCACAACTGATCGCTACGACCACCGCTCACGAAGGCTATGACTATCGATCACTATGGCTGATAACTACTGATCATGACCAGGCAGTAAGCTGCGACCATCGATCACTAAGTTACGACTATCGACCACACATAGCCGTTCAGGCACTGAAGCTTTCAGCCACCCCATGGTCGTTCTACCGATCAGACCTGCCGATCACTAAGTCGTAAATAGCAAAAGCTCTAGTACTCATAGACAAACAAACTCGAAGATCACGAAGTCATCAATCAGAAAGCGATCTTCTGCAAAATCCTCAAAAACTAAACTCAATCTCCACATATACTCTAATCCAAAAGTCAATTACTCATCACAATCATTGGGTGACCTCCACATGGTCTCACACTCTTGACAGATATACATCATATATGCGCAATTTTGCAGAAGCGTAATGGGGGCTAACAGTTCCTTCCCTTCCAGAGTTGGGGAGAAATTTGAATTCCAGCAACAAAAGCGAGAAGTATCTGGGAAGTGGCGAAAGTAAGAAACAGAGGGCATACTCATCAATCTTTGAGAGGGTCAATGATCAAGAACAAAATATAACTTTGTTTCAATATATACATAAAAACAACGCAAAATAACCCATGCAAATTGGATTCTGAGTTACAATGTGTGGTTACCGTACCAAGGGTGCAGATCAGACAAATCTGATTAATTCGCAGAACAATCAGGCAGCTAGGATTCTAACTTGCCATTCGGCTAGTAGACTGGTAGCATGGACCCCTGGTCGTATATACTAGCTTCCATCGAGTAACTTCATTAATTTTAAAAGATAACACCAGATGACAACAATTTCAGACGATAAATCTTGGCACCAGTCACTAAAACTTCTGTATCTAACTAACCAATGTGCTTCTTGCCCTCATTTTCGTAGCATATTGGTGATTATCTGCAGAAGATGAAGTGTTGTTTTTTCTACCAAGCGCGCTATGCAGAATGGCACCGACGTATCAGCCAGTGTTCATTTCGATCTGGTTGGAGTGTGCAGGCACAGAGCCGTTGTAAATGCCATTCTGCATTGGACTAGGCTCTACGTCACCAGCACTTTGGCCGCCCCCATGGACACACCGGGAATAGTCGTTTCTGGCTTCATGGTGGGGTTGATCAGGCACAGGACCGTCGACCATGTCAATCTGCAGTGCACTACATTCTCCGAGACGTACACTTCCACCGTCCCCATCGGCACTTTGCATGTTAGAATCTCTCACTTCAGTGTATTTGGCATAAACTGACCTGGCGATGCTTACCAGCAGCATGAGAGATGAAATACATCCAGTGATGATGAAGAGACCAGAGAAACTTCGCAGAGTTAGAGGCGTGGAATCACTGTTGGGGCTGCCAAAACTGATAGACGGTGCCCCTGTGCCTAACCATTTTGCTTCAATACGGGAGCCCTCATGCCCTCCTGTCACATTCAGGATGGCAGTTGAAAGATCATGCACCAGTGGAGAACCTAGAGGAAAAACCTGAAGACAAAAAAAACATGATGCTAGTTAGGCCAGAATATTTTGCTACAGCATGCAGGCATAGCTCTCTAAGGATGAAAAGGTGAATATGCCAAAGCACCAGAGTGAGAGGCTTACAAAACCAAGTCCAGGGGTCTTGTATATGCGATTAACCATCTGGAAATCTTTCCTGTATTGAGGATCTGAGAGGAAAGAATTTAAATAGGGGATCTCATCGACGATAGCTGACACGCCTCCATTCTTGGACCCCTTCCTCAAAGCTTCAGCATACTCCTCTTTAGTTTTATAGGTCCTTAACTTATTCTCTCTGAATCCTTGCTTTCTCAAGACGGAGCGCACAAATCCTCCATGTTGGTAACCAACGAAATATCCATTGTTCAGGAGCTGGTCGAGATCTGTCACCGAAGGCCGGAGCCTCTTTGCTGTTAGCATGGATGACAAGCTTGCTGTGTAGCTCTGCACTAATATCAACACTACAAAGCACCATATCACCACAACAATTTTTGACAAAGGGCTCCTGATAATTTGACCTGTATATGGAATAACAAAAAAGGAATTATTTGAGAACTATTGTAAGAACTTAATGTTTAACTTAGGAACCATAAAAATTGTCAGGAAGTTGATCCGGAAGCGCTAACCATGAGAAAACGTTAAGGTGGAGAAAGCAAAGTAGGAAGCAGTGCTCAACTGTCTCAAACTTGACCCTTGGTACTCCGGATTTGTGGGTTGTTCAATCATCCACACAACAAAGCCAGTGAAGAAAAAGAAGCCGACAGTTGCAAACCAAAGTTCCTTTGTCAGTGGCTTTAAAAATATCCACTGGATTGGATTCGAGTCATCCTCAGCAAGCACAAGCAGTGACACACCAGACTCTGTGTATGGCATTGTGAAGTCTACGTGGCTGGCCCGGTCGGCAGTTATGGTCATATCACCAACTGCTGCATCGAACTCCTGTTTATCCCCCAGAAAATCATCAGAGATCAAATAATATCTAGTGACAAGATATTAAGTCAAAACCTTCCAAAAGAATGAGACTCACCCCTAAAGACACGTTGAGTACTAAATCATCATAATCACCGTCAACGACACAAAACTCATAGGGTGGACGATGTTGTAGCTTCTTCATAGCGGCCTTGAAGATATCAATGCTGTAGCCAGTGACCTTTTGTCTCTTGGTATTAGGATGAGTAATATTCACAAAAGCTTTAAAACCATGTTTCTGTGGCACAGCAATCCTGAGCTTCTTATAGCCTCCAGGACCGCCCAAGTTTCTTACTAATTCTGTGGCATTTCTTCTCTCGGTATCCAGATTAAGAAAAGTTTTAGCACCATGTCCAAGTGCCAAGCCAGTCTTCTCATGCCCTATGGGAAAAGAGAACTTCATAGTTCATAGCACATCAATAAAATAATTCTTACACTAAAGACTAAAACATGTCAATTATTTTTTTTAAGGGGAAGACAAATATTTTTAAGATGATCACAATGTGGCACTGCACTTATTCACATAATGGAAGAAAGGTACATGATTGCTGTGCAATACTGCTACAAGAACATTCCCTGGGAGAAGTAGATACGGAAAATTAAAACAATTTCCTCTGTACTATATTTTTTTACTATATAATGCAGCACTTTTGAAAGTTGCTTATATGCTCCTCATATTTTTCCAAAAATAATTTTCTAGATCTCTAAATTAGAGCAGTGCCCCAACAAGAAATCATGTCTAGATCAGCCGATGCTAAAGCAATGAGCAGTTAATGAGTTAAGTACTGTGCAATGCTAAGGATTTCTACCATAGTATGATTTTGCCTAAACTTCATTTTTGCCCATTAAACTCATGCTAAGATGAAAAGTCTTGCTAAATTGGGGGTGGCTCTCACTTTCAGGCAAAACAACAATACATGTGGCCTCATGCCCACTGCTTGACTGCTTATAACTTGCAAGTTGCAAGGATTAAGAAACTTTTAGCTCCCAATACAATCCATGGATATTTTGAGTAGTAAGAAGAGGTGAATGATTAAAATGCGTTCACCTACCTGGATACATATATAGTTTATATAAACTTTGTTCCGGTTTCTATACATACTGTTACTCGTTAAAACATGTGCCTCTACTACTATCCTAAACAGAATATGAAAACAGATAATTTTGTAACACGCCACAACAAAAAGGGAAAATTTGTTACAGGACACTGCAAATTGTCACAATTTACCACCGGACATCCAAAAAATATGGTTACACCATAATACACTATAAAAAGGTGTAATTTTGCCGTAGGACACCGAAGGCACAATTATATCATTTCCGGGTTGAAGGAAGAGAGAAAATTAAAAAAAAAGACTCAGGTGCCCCTCACTCGCTTGCCTCCAGCAACGCATCTCACACACCTGCAAGCCCCAATCTCTGGTGCCCTCGCTTGCCTCCGCAACGCTAGGCTCTGCCACCAGAATCCCACCTCCCTCTCCTCCTCCTGCGGCCGGGGACAGGGAGAGCGGCGTGGTCATGTTGTTCACCATGCCAGCCACTGTAGGCCGACGTTATCGACGAACTCGATGTCGGGCTATTGCTTGGGCGGCAGCAGCCCCCTCCGACCTCTCTCGGCACCGCGCCCCCTCCCCCGGGCCTTCCCAACGCCGACCCCTTCCTCACTGTGGTCATGGTCGGAGGCGGCCATAGTTGAAGGCGGTCGTAGTTATGGTCGAAGGCGGCCATGGTCATGGTGGCCGTGGTCGAAAGCGTTTGTGGTCGTGACAGCCGTGGTCGAAGGTGGCAGTGGTCGTGTTGGCCGTGGTCGAAGGCGGCTATGGTCATGTGCTATTGTGGTCGTGAGTGGCTGTGGTCGAATCGGTGAGGCTCAACGAGGGTAGGGAGCAGGGGCGGGCCCAGCGGGTAGTCCATATAGGCCCAGGACTACCCTGCAACAGTACAATTTGGCCCAAAAAAATTTGGCCCAAAAAAAAATCCCGTGCGGGTGCGGCCGTACCCTAACTCACTCCGCCGACCGCCAGCGCCCTGCGCCCATCCGCCTGACCGCCTCCACTCTACCAGGCTCTCTCGGTCTCTCGGCGCCTCCGCCTCCGCCTCGCGTCGGCGCCTCGCCTCGCCTCGCCTCGGCGCCTCCGCGCTCCGCCTCGGCGCCTCGCACTCGAGCGAGCCGGCGAGGCAAGCGGCGCCGACGCCCGGGGAGGAGTCGGCTGGCGTGGCGCGGCCGGCGAGGAGTTGCGGCTCGCGGAGTCGCGCGCTCTCGGCGGACGGGCGGTCGCCGGTCGGGCCTCGGTGGCGCTGGCCGGCGCGCGGCGCCGACCGATGATCGATCACTGAGGCTCGAGGAGCTGCAGCAGGCGACAGCGGGGGATCAAGCGCGAGGAGGGACAAGGGAGGCCGAGGCCGAGAGGCCGAGAGAGCGCAGGGACCGCGAACAGCGAACAAAAGGCGCGTTGAGCACTTGAGGTAATGAGGTCTGAGGATTGAGGAATGAGTACAGCCGAGTCCGAGTCTTTGTCTTTGCCGATTATAAAGAAAAGGAGGCCGGCCAGCCGGGTCCCGGGGAGGAGTGCGGAGTGCCTGCCGTCTGCCGACAGCTGCGGCCTGCGGTCTGCGCCTCTGCGGTCTCTACTTTTTCTCTGCGGTCCCGGGGAATCTAAGGGTAATTTTTTAGACTTTAGATTTTAGACTAAATATTTTACATGCTAAATGGTTAATAGAACTATAGTCTTGCATTGTTAGACTAAATATTTTACATGCTAAATGGTTAATAGAATCATTTGTTTTTTTAGATCTACAACACACATTAGCACTGAATTGAGACTTGAGAGGTATGAAGAAGAAGAACGGAAGCATTGCATTGCTTTTTCAGAAACATGAAGCAAAAAAGATTACATCTTGTGCTCCACCACCACCAATTTCAGCTTTAGATGAACAGCCGTCTGATCCTATTGTAGAAGATAATTCTCCAATTGAAAAAGGACTATCTATAGATGATAATTCTCTAATTGAAAAAGTGCTATCTGTAGAAGAACCACCTTTGGTTTATAATGTTGATTGCCTTGAACATGATCCAGGCTTAAGGGTGCCTATTTCAAGATATGATGTCAATGATCAAGATGCGGCTAGAAGAGGATACATTCTAAAAGGTCCATGCCAACTTTGGGCCTATGATTACCCCATTAGAAAAATTTATGGTAAAGATCGCCGCTTTAGTATTATTTGGTTTCATAAGTACCCTTGGATTGAATATAGTGTTGAGAAGGATGCAGCATTTTGCTTCATATGCTATTTGTTTGGCAAAGAGAGTGGAAAGTTTGTAATGGATGGGTGGCATAATTGGAACATAGGAGTTAAAGCACTTGACAAACATTGTTGCTCAACTATTCACAAGTTTGCTCAAGACAAATACAATTTATTTGTGAAAAGGGTACAAAAATTGATACTATCATTGTCAAGGTGTCAGAAAAGGATCGAGTTGAGTACAAGGCTAGATTGATTTATTCACTTAGATGTTTGAGGTATCTTTTGCATCAAGGATTGGCTTCTCGTGGACATGATGAAAGTGAAGAATCTAACAATAGAGGAAACTTTCTTGAACTTTTGAAGTGGCTTGCTGGAAATAATGAAGAGGTTAACAAGTTGGTGTTGAAAAATGCTCCAGGTAATTGCATTTTGACTTCCCCTCGCATACAGAAGCAAATTATTAGATGTTGTTCTATTGAAACCACTAGATACATAATTGAAGAACTTGGGGATGACCACTATGCAATCCTAGCTGATGAATCTAGTGATATATCATATAAAGAACAACTTGCTGTTTGCTTGCGTTATGTTGATAAACTTGGGAGGGTTTGTGAGAGGTTTCTTGGAGTAGTTCATGTCTCTGGCACCACTTCTTTGGAACTTAAAACAGCAATTCAGTCCTTACTTACTAGTCATCACTTGACTCTTACTCAAATTCGTGGGCAAGGATATGATGGGGCTAGTAACATGAAAGGAGAGGTTAAAGGGCTGAAAACATTGATTATGAAAGAGTCTCTTTCTGCTTATTATGTGCATTGTTTTGCACATCAACTTCGATTAGTTCTTGTTGTCATTGCCAAGGGAAATGTTGGTTGCCAAACCTTTTTTGGTCAAGTTTCACGCTTGCTGAATATAGTTGGTGTTTCTTGCAAACGTCATGATATGCTTCGAGATGTTAGAGCTCAAAAATTGAAGAAGGCACTTGACTTGGATGAAATAGAAAGTGGAAGTGGGTTAAATCAAGAGATGGGATTGGCTAGGCCGGTGACACTCGGTGGGGTTCTCACTACAAAACTATTTTGCATATCATTGACATGTATGATACAATCCGGGAAGTACTCATAACTCTTGGGAATGATCCCACCCAAAAGGATGATTGGCCTAACATACATGCTATGGTTCTTACATTTGAGTCATTTGAGTTTATTTTCAATGCACACTTGATGCTTGTTATTCTTGGTTACACAAATGAGTTGTCTAATTCTTTGCAAAAGAGAGACCAAGATATTGTTAATGCGATGACACTTGTGGGTTTGGCAAAGAAAAGAATGCAACAGATGAGGTCTAATGGGTGGGAAGGTTTCTTAGGAAAGGTTACATCATTTTGCATCAAATATTCCATTGATGTTCCTGCAATGGATGCTAAATATGAACCTCATGGAAGATCCCATCGTTTTTACCCTAAACAAACAATTGATGACCACTATAGAAGAGAGGTATATATTGGTGTTATTGATAGAGTTCATCAAGAGCTTGAGAATCGGTTTGATGAGGTTAGTATGGAGTTGCTTCTTTGTATGTCGGCATTCAACCCCTCCGATTCATTTGCCTCTTTTGATGCACAAAAAATACTTAGACTTGCAAGTTTTTATCCCAAAGACATTGCAAGCTCTGATATCATGAAACTTGAACTCCAACTTGATACATATATTGATGATATGAGAGAGGATGATAGATTCAAAGGCCTGAACAATCTTGGTGAGCTCTCTATTAAGCTTGTTGAAACAAAGAAGCATGATCTTTATGATTTGGTGTACTTGCTCCTCAAATTGGTATTGATCTTACAGGTGGCAACAAAGAATCGTTGAAAGAGTATTCTCGCAATGTGTCTAGTGAAGAATAAGATGAGAAATAGAATGGGTGATCGGTTATTGAATGATTGTTTGGTCACTTTTATTGAGCGTGATATCTTCTCCAATGTCACGAGGATGACATAGTTCACACTTTCATGGCCATGAAGAAGCGGAAAGCAAAAGCCTTAAACTAGTGTTGCAATCTTCTATTTATGTAAGACCTTATATTACATTTGAACAATTTATATTATCAGTTATGCAAATTTCGAACTTATTTGTTGAATTTAAGGTATTATGAGATCTTTTAGATATATTATGTTTTTTACCGAACCGTTTACCGAATTTTTGTATTAGATTATATCAACATTGGATAATAATTTTTTAGTTAGGCATACCCTGGATTCAAATCCTGGGTCCGCCACTGGTAGGGAGGAGCTCGGGGTGGCAGGGAGGCCGAATCTAGCTTCGAGGGGGCGGGGAAGAGGAGGAGCTGGGGGGCGACGGGAAAGTCGGATTCGAGTGTTTTGAAATGAAGCAATGGGGAGAAAGAGAGGAAGCCAAGAGGCAACAGGAGGCGCCATGAGGGAGCTTTGGCAGAGAGCAACAACATCAAGAGAAAAAGATACGGGAAAGAAGGAATATGGAAAAGAAATGGGGAGAGAAGAACCAGGAAAAAATAGGGAATGTGAATGCCGGTTCAAAGTTTTACTTTCTCTCTCCCAGGGCAAAATTGACAATTCGCATGCTTTTTCTCTCCCCTCCGGTCCGAAAATGATATAATAGTGCTCTCGACGTCATACAGTAAAATTACATCTTTTTACAGTGTATTCTGTTATAACCATATTTTTTTTGATTGTCTGTTCGCAAATGACGACAATTTCCTGTCAATTTTCCCCCAACAAAAAAGGGAAACGTATTTTTATACCATCTAGGACTTAAACTAAAATCAAGACCTTACATATGCTGTGAGTTTCACACAATCTTTTTCCTCAATCTGATTTATGTTTGTACTTTGTACCAGGATATACTTTGCAACCACTACAATATGATTCGATCATATCGATCGCATCGGCCCGTTGTTTGATGCTAATTAGTAATTGCAGAAATCCTTCTCATGATAATCGCAAACAAAATGGTGTATCATCAGAACCGAACGCCAGGGACCAAAATTAGAGCTGAAAATTCGTCGAGTGTACCAGTCAAGATTGAACGGCGAACCTTCGCCGGAGGGGACCGCGCCACGCACGCTGGCCTGCTGCCCCATTCTCTACACGGCGCATCTGCACGGAAGATGGGAGCCACGGCACGAGACTGCGATCCCACCTCCCCGTCTGTCCCATCGGCAAGACGGCAATCCTCCTACCGGCTACCGTACGCCCCCTCGCAGACGGCGGCGGCGCGGTGTGATGGAGAGGTGGGCATCAGGGCGACAAGGCTAGAATCGCGTGCTGGCGTTGTAGCCGGTGACGTCGCCGCCCTACTCGTAGGACCCATCGTCTATTCGTAACCCTAGCCCCAACCCCGGCGGCGACGCGGTGCGACCGCGGAGTGCCTGTGTTTGCAAAAATGGCGAGGACCGCGACGTCACTGATGAATCAATGGAGAACATAAGGCCAAAAAAAAAAAAACCCATTGCCTCGCTTGCCTGCTACGTACAAATCATTTTGGTTTGATTTCTTCGAGTAATTTTACCATCTAATTTTGTATTTAGTCGATTTCCTTTTTTTTTTTTGCAAATTTCTCGTGTCATCTCATACATATAAGCAAGCTTGTTCTTTTAACCTTTTGATTTTTATTTCTTTAAAAATTAAAATAAATAGGACGGCTTTGACAAGCTAATGGCAGGCTCATCTAGGCCTGGGCAAAATACCCGCTATCCGTTACCCGTACCCGAATTACCCGGACCTGAACCCGAGGTACCCGATCCCAAATTCGGATAGCGATTCTGATTACCCGAAATTAGTTTGGGTAGTTCGGGTAATATCCCCGGTACCCGAAATACCCGAAATACCCAAATTCACTTGTTCTTGTGTGATGTGTAATGTGTTGGCTGTTGCTCTCTGTTTGAACACTTGAACTTATCACTTTATTAGTATATGATTCTCTCTGTTTGAACAACTGCCTGTGATATATTATTCTATGCAAATTGTCTTTGAAATTATGTGCAAATTCATGCGCTTTTTTGGTTTTCTGTGAATTCGTGTATATCGGGTATATCCGAACCCGAACCCGAATTATCGGGTACCCGAAATTGCGGGTAGTGTTTTTTTGGGGCTAATATCGGGTAGCAGTTTTTATTACCCGAATTTCGAATTATCCGAACTACCTAACCTGAAAAAATCAGGTAACCCGAACGCCCAGGCCTAGGCTCATCCTTTCACCAGCGGTGGGGCACAGCAATGTAACATCGCCAACTAGCGAGCTTAGCCAGATAGGAGATTCTTGGGGAGGGAAGGGGAGAGGATAGGTCGAGGAAAGAGAGTGAAGAGAAGGCTGGAGATAGGGGGGGATTTGCCATGTTAGTGAGAAATGTTATGTTGGTATGGACTGAATTGGGATTGAAATAAACCATGTTCAGAAAAATTGACTCACTCCAACAAGTTCCGGTGTATAAATATACATCCCTCTATTTTACGGACATAGCTGATTTATGTGCCATTTGATTAGGCTAAAATAAGTTGATTTATAACTGAAATTGCACTGTAATTGACTGAAATTACACTGTAATTGATGTTGTCTTATTTGGTGTAACTAAATTTAAAGAAATTTAAAAATAAAACAAACATGTTAGCTCATCACGGATAACGCAAACGAATACGGGAAAAAGAAACGATAAAAAAAACTCAAAAAAGCTAAAATGCTAGAAAAAGATAAAATTTAGAAATAGTAAACAATAAACTAGAAATAAAAAATTTAAGTCGAAATGAGCACGATCTTATAGACATAGTAAAGTTACTCTATTAAAAATCACTCTAGATAAATTTGACAATTGACAATTTGGCATAAAAAAGTCTTAACAGTTAATGCACTTCAAATATATCATAGAGTGGATAAATTTTCGAGGGTCCGTGAAAAGTAAATTCTATGGGAACGTACCCCACGATGGGACGGCTACTAGAGGCATCCTCACATGCGGTAGTGGTACGCCCATTAAAAGTTTTGCCAGTATACCAGCATGTGCTGCCGTGGTAGCATCTCCGCGTGAGTCGCTGACACGCAGGTTCGACGAGGCGTCGACTCGCGCCGGCACCGGCGCCATCGCCGCCGCAGATGCATCCCAAAACGCGAGCAAAATGAGCAGAGCGACGGTGAGCCGGCAGCGCCTCGGCCACTCGGCCATTTTCTTCTCGAGTTCCAAGTCATGATGCATTGTATATATACACACAGTACGTATGAGCTGAATTAGCACGCGAGGTATATGCTGAGATATACAGTATATATGACACAGTCGACACTCACCTTGCCTGGAAATTTAATGGCGGTGCAATGCAACCGAGTCAGAACGCCATTTTCCGCATAGTTACGTGAGGCACAGTGCCTCTAGCTAACTAGAGCGGACATTGACAAGAGACTGTCCCTTTCCAAAAAATGCTGGGCACAGAAGAAACGGCAAACAAATGCTTCACGCATGGCATCACCTTCACAACTTCTCAAATCTCACGACTGCATGGTGAGGCTCATATTGTCAGTGGTTTTTAGCTTTTAAATAATAATAATTTATAGAGAAATCGTACGAAGAGATATTTATATATGATTTTGGCCAATATAAATAAAGTCACTATAGTATCTATTATAATCAACTAATAGATCTTATATTAATAAAACACTCTATTTAAAAATTAGATATTATAAAAAAATTATTTAATAAAAAAACAAGTTTTGGAAACCAATATAAACCACATCATTTGACTTTAGAACGGTTCATACATGCGAGTAGTCGGAAGTCGGTCGGTCGGTCTTCTCTGCAGACTTGCAGTTCTTGATAACCAAATCTTTCAGAGCTGCTGCACATGACTCGACTCACGGGGCACAAGTGGCGTTCAGCAACAGTCGTGCCGTACGCGGCGCAAGCGACCTGCACGACTAGCTCCAAAATGCCGAGAATTGTCTCCGGCTAGCTTCTGCGACGCATTGGCTGCTGCACACTCTTGCATACGCATGGTATGGTGCGCAATTGCGCAGAAGCTTATGTGGGGCTGACAATTTCGTCCATGCATTTTTTTTTTCAAATACATCAGTTTTTATAAAAATAGCCTAGTTTCCTAACTCAGTAGGTGCAACAGACGACATGTGTCACTGTCGCACCACCAGAGCTCGGCAAGTGCTTAGCACAGCGACATACGTGACGAGTGCAGTAGGTGCTAACTCAGCTTGGGTGTCGACGGGCCCTGCAGGGCTGCCGAGCTCCCCAGGCTCAGTAGCTCTTACTGAGCTCCTTTGACTCGGTAGAAACTATCGAGCTGCACCGGCTCAGCAGCAACCCTAGCGGCTGCAGGAGATGGCCCCGGTGGCCGTTTGGCCATTTAACTTTTTTTTATAATAACTTACGCTACGGATGGAAACAAACATTTGTTTATGTTAGAAATTTTTTAGAGAGGCGCAACGGAGAGTTTGGACGGGCAGATGAACCAACACCATCAACTCTATCTTTTAAGTAGTACAGATACATTATTAAAAAAATTATAACAATGGGCCATATCTAGCCTGACAGAGCACTTTCACAATGAAGATGTGAATTACAACGGCCCTAAGATAAAAATATGGAACCGTACAGCATCCACATGGCATGGCAATCACCTGAGCAGTGTGAACGTGACTGATTGTTGCTGTAGTGGTAGGTGCAATTGCAGCTTGGATTGATATAACAACAATACAAATAGTGGTCGCTGCCGAAGGTGCATCACCTCCTTGTCATTCTTTTCCCTGATTCTCTACCTATGGAGTTTATGGTTGTTGGTCTTCTTGGTCTGAAGCTCCTCCCATAACTTTTCTAGGTGAATGTGTAGTTTGTGGATATAAATAGGGGTGGGTATTGAATACATTGGATCCACCACTTGTTAAACTTATAATCTGTTGTCTGCAAGACAAGTTGAGTATAAGCGTTCTATGCATATAAGTATAGGTAGGTAACAAATCATTTACGAAAGCAGTAAAAGAATCAACGTCTTGTGTACATATTGTCATCATAAATTTACACCACTATGTTAAGATTGTATTTGTACTAAGGCAAAGACTCAAAAGACATATGAGTAGTCGTGGAATTTCTAGAGATGTAGTCGTGGAATTTCTAGAGATGTACCACTCTTTGTTTCGAGCAACCGAGTCAGAATGCATTTTCTGCATAGTTTCGTGAGGCACAAGACCCCTAGCTTAATTAATTACTAGAGAGCACATTGCCAGAGACTGAACGCTGGCACAAAAGAAACGGCAGACAAATGCATCATGCATGGCATCAACTTCACAAGTTCTCAAGGCTATGCATGGTACGGTGCATGCTCTCAATCATTTGACTTTAAACATCCACACATTTGAGTAGTCAGTAGTCAGTCGGTCAGTCTTCTTCTGCAGCTTTTCTTGGTAGCCAATTCTTTCAGAGCTGCACTTTCATGACTGCATGAATCTTGCATTGCATCTGACTCGCTTCGAGGAGCTGCCAAGAAATGTCTCTGGCTAGCTTCTGCGACGCATTGGCTGCTACGTACTTGCAGATACAAGGCATGGTGCGCAATTGCACAGAAGCTTAATGTGGAGCTGACAATTCCTTCCCATCCAGAATTTCAATGTGGAGCTGACAATTCCTTCCCATCCAGAATTTCAGGATTCTACTACTACATGGCTGCCTGTTCAACGTTCAGGTCTACAGACTTGAAAGTAATCTGGTCATCTTCAATTCTTCATTGTACTAGTCACCTGAGCTTGCTAGAGATTTGAGTTCTAGAAACGAAAACGACAAGCCCCCCGCACAAGCAAGGCGAGAGAGAGAGAGAGAGCAGGCACACAAATTTTGCAAGATTCAATGGCACATCAAGGTGAAAATTAACTTTTGGGTATTAATAAACATCATCCGGATGTTTTCTTCCTAACTATCATCCAAATTTGTGACCATTGGATTAGAGATCCAATGGCCATGAATTCTCCTCCACCCCTTCCAAAAGAAATCTCTCTCTCCTCTAAAAAAAATCTCCCCCCTCCAAAAAAAAGAGACCGTTGGATCTCTAATCCAACGGTCTCAAATCTGGATGATAGTTAGGAAGAAAACATCTGGGTGATACCTATACACACCCTTAACTTTTTTGTAGTATCTACGCAAAACCTTCCGTTTGTATCTAGCTGCTATAAACAATCTGATCTAATAACCATATTTCATCTGTCCCTCTTGTTGTTTCTCAGTACTAACCGGATCAAACTGCCAACGAATAACTAACATCAATTAAACATCAATCGACATGCATGTCCTACAGAAATAATCACTTTGGAGTTATAACACATCTTACAACTAACTAAACGGAGCAGAATAAACATCTTATGATGCCCCGTACTAGTTACCACGGGAATTCCTCAGCAGGAGCAGAGTTGCTGACCATGCCATTCTGCGATGGTTGTGGTTCGTCTTCACAAGCAGTTTCTCCACTCGTACGGAAGCCGTGCTGTGAAACCGCGTTTCTCGGCTCGGTGTATTTTGCATAAGCGAATTTTTGCCAAGTTTATTAGCAGCATGACGCCTAAAACAAATCCATTGATGATGAAGAGACCTTTGAAGCTCCGTAAACTGAGAGGCTGTTATCAGTGTCGGTACTGCCATAATCCAGGGATGGAGTGGCATCCCTGAACCATTTTTCAATCTGAAACCCTTATTGCCCTCTTTCTGGTTGCAGACTTGCAGAAGTCACTCCTGAAACGTGAGGTGCAAAAAAAAAAAAAGTTACCAGTGTCGGTACTGCCATAATCTGAGTTGCATCCCTGAACCATTTCTTTTCAATCTGAAACCCTTCATGCCTCTCTTTCTGGTTGCAGACTTGCAGTTAGTCACTCTTGAAACATTGGTGCAAAAAAAAAAGCTAGCTCCTCGCCGTCCGTGGGATTCGAACCCACGACCACACGGTTAAAAGCCGTGCGCTCTACCGACTGAGCTAGGACGGCTCGGTACGATTGGGTAGCTACAAAGATTGATAATCCAAACAAACACGGTGCATCCTGCCACGGAGCGATAAATGTGGTTAGAGCATCTTCGAGAGATACTCTTTCTCATCCCCATCTTAAAATATTGGGTATGAAAACTAAAAATAAACTCCAACAGATAGTCTAAAACACATCCAATAATTTTAGTACTCTAAAATTGAGGTGGATCACCATCAAATATACAGTGCCTAGATAGTAATTTTAGGGATCCAAGTTTAGAGTAGCTGCTGAAGGAGGGGAAAGATTTGGAGGACAATTTTTTTAGAAAGACTTCCAATATGAGATTTTAAAAGATAAAATATTGAGTCTCTCTTGGAGATGCTCTTAGTTGAACTTTGACTCTCGATGCTCTAGTTTACTTTGAGCGTCCATCGTTAGAGGAGCTAAGGTGACGTTCAGTTTATATAAACTGGTTTTGATTCTGTCCTATGGTGTCCGTCATTACTTAATCATGTCGACACGATTTTGATGCCGGTTTAGGCATGAAAGTGACAATAGACGTATATCTTATCCGTTATCTAATTTATTCTTTTTTATCTTAAGATCTGTGCATATATATTTTAGGCAAGAGAGAATAAAAAGCTAAAATAGTGCAGATCTCGAGATAAAACAAACGGCTAACGACGTAGGAGTCGGGAGGATGCCTCCTTTTCCCACGCATGGCTTTGCTCGCGTTGGATGGCGTTGACGTTGGAATGTTGCCAAGTTAGCTTTCGGCAAAATTCGAACGCACGTACCCGCAAATTACGAAATTCGCAACACCGGTACCGAAAACGAATTTCAGAATTCCCCGTTTCCACACTCCAAACAATTCGAATTGTCCTTTAATTTTGTGGCGACAAAACCAAATAGCAGACGTTGGATCTGTTTTTTTTTTTGCTTAAGTTTATGGTTACGGTTTATGATTTTTGATCTGTTCGTGAGAGAGATAGTATATAGTAACAGAAACTCATATGTGGTTTTGATCGATATAAATAAAGTCGTTATAGTATATACTACAATGAACTTAAAAGATCCTATTTTAAAAAGAGATTTAATTTAAAAATTATTTACTATAGAAAAATCTAAAACAATATTTAAAAGCTAAGAAGAAATGCCCGCTTTCTCTTCCTTTCAAAACGCGGCCCCAAATTCCCTCTAATCGAATCCTCATCCTCCAAACGCGCACGGATGCCTCTCCACCCAATCCATTTGACATCGCGCGGCCTTGAACCCTACGAGGAGGTGCGCGACACCATGCTCCACGGGCTTTGCCACATCAAGCACGAGCCCCACGACGCGAGTTCTACAAGCTCTGGGACGAGCTCCGCAAGGTCCCCACACTCATATCTATGTGCTTGTGTTGGTGCTCATGTGTACTAGACTATAGTTCTACTCTTTTAAACTGCGTCTGATGACTTTTTTGCTATTTTTTTTACACATCAGTGAATGGCAGAGACGTGACGTGGATAGCGTACATGATTTTGGATATGGAAAGACGTTTAGAGAATCCAATTTAAGAGATTGTTCTATTTCGATTTTGACTTTTTAACTTTTGAAGAAAACAAAAAACCAAAAGTAGAGAAACTTGTGCATAATCCCTTGCAAGTTTGTACGATTCTAGAAGGCTTGGTGCAATTGTTTTTGAGTTTAACAGCATTCAACCCAGGATTAATATTTTTTTGGGTGCTGTCCTATGATCATCAACCGTTGACGTTTTTTTGGGTTTCATATGTTGGTGTCAAGTTGATCTGCTTATCCGTTATCTAATTTATTCTTTTTTTATCTTAAGATCTGTGTATGTATATTTTAGGCAAGAGAGAATAAAAGGTTAAAATAGTGCGGATCTCGAGATAAAATAAACGGCTAACGACGTAGGAGTCGGGAGGATGCCTCCTTTTCCTACGCATGGCTTTGCTCGCGCTGGATGGCGTCGACATTGGAATGTTGCCAAGTTAGCTTTCGGCAAAATTCGAACGCACGTACCCGCAAATTACGAAATTCGCAACACCGGTACCGAAAACGAATTTCAAAATTCCCCGTTTCCACACTCCAAACAATTCGAATTGTCCTTTAATTTTGTGGCGACAAAAACTAAATAGCAGATGTTGGATCTGTTTTTTTTTGCTTCAGTTTATGGTTATAATTTATGGTTTTTGGTCTATTCGTGAGAGAGATAGTATATAGTAATAGAAACTCACATGTGGTTTTGATCGATATAAATAAAGTCGTTATAGTATATACTACAATGAACTTAAAAGATCCTATTTTAAAAAGAGATTTTATTTAAAAATTAGTTACTATAGAAAAATCTAAAGCAATCTTTAAAATCTAAGAAGAAATGCCTGCTTTCTCTTCCCTTCAAAACGCGGCCTCAAATTCCCTCTAATCGAATCCTCATCCTCCAAACGCGCACGGACGCCTCTCCACCCAATCCATTTGACATCGCGCGGCCTCGAACCCTACGAGGAGGTGCGCGACACCATGCTCCACGGGCTCTGCCACATCGAGCATGGGCCCCACGACGCGAGTTCTACAAGCTCTGGGACGAGCTCTGCAAGGTCCCCACACTCATCTCTGTGTGCTTGTGTTGGTGCTCATGTGCACTAGACTATAGTTCTACTCTTTTAAACTGCGTCTCATGACTTTTTTGCTATCTTTTTTTACACATCAGTGAATGGCAGAGACGTGACATGGATAGCGTACGTGATTTTGGATTTGGAAAGACGTTTAGAGAATCCAATTTAAGAGATTGTTCTATTTCGATTTTGACTTTTTAACTTTTGAAGAAAACAAAAAACCAAAAGTAGAGAAACTTATGCATAATCCCTTGCAAGTTTGTACGATTCTAGAAGGCTTGGTGCAATTGTTTTTGAGTTTAACAGCATTCAACCCAGGATTAATATTTTTTTGGGTGCTGTCCTATGATCATCAACCGTTGATATAGCTGGAATTTGTCTTGTTTAGTACATATGCAGGCATAAACCAACTGACCCTCCTTTTCGTCTTTGTAAACGTGTGGGAACATGAATTTATGTGCATAATAGAGGTAGGACTCAACTATTTAACTCTATACCATTTGATACACTAAACCGAGGAGGATCAATTTGGGATTGGATAAAAGAATCCAACTGCGGTTGCCAAATAGCAACATGAAAGGAGGTGTTCAAATAGGACAGATGCATTTTTTACATTATTCAAAAGAAAGTTGTGTTAGGGTCTTTGGAGAGGTGACACCTTTAGAAACTTTCATCCCCAAAGATTGCTTGATGTAACATAGCGCTGTATTTCCTATGTTTATTTGTCAGAAATATCGCAATTTGTAGCTATCTGCTGATCTCACCACCAGTCCACCACAACAGTTGTTCAAAAGTAAGTCACCAAATTAGAATTTAGAGTAGACTAAATGGCACTTTTAGCACTATTTGGAGGTCTAAATACAGAAATAGTGCAGTTGCACGGCAATTGCAAAAATGATATTTTTCCGAGAAACCTGACACGTCAGATAAATGCACGGTGGCCATGCGGCCACCGTGCAGCCGAGCTGGCCGCCACATGGCCACCGTGCGGCCGAGCAGCCTGCTGCATGGCCACCGTGCATTAGGTTATTAGTCCTAGTCATTAATTAGTTTAAGCATATGACAACGCAATCAGGGAATTTATTTACCCGTAGTACATGTTTAAATTTTTATATATTGTAAATGAGCTTAAAGACTTACAATTTTTTTGTGGAGTTTCTCGACGCAGCGTAAATCATTGTATAATTTGTACATCCGTAAGATACTTGCAACCTCCTTTTGCTTTATTGATGAAATTTGTATCACTCGTTATTGAATCTGTTTCATATGTCACTCTAGTTGGAGCGAACGCAGCGCATCGCAAGCGCGTCTAAAACCGTCATCAGCAGCCCAGACACACCACCGGCCCTACAGAAAACTTTCAAGTTCATTCTGTGGCAGGTGAAGAAAATAATGAACAATATGAGTTGCGGCTGTTCGATGGACCATGCCATGCGTATCGGGCACCTAGAGTAGGCACCATACTCACCCACTATGTCATCGCAGCCTAGCAAGCCTGGCCAGCTATCGTGACCTAGCAAGTCCGACCGGCGTCATATTACTACCCGTTGTTCATCCGCGGGTCAAACCAACGAGGAGATAAGTTACGAGCAAATATACGTTTTGTTTTCTTGTTATGACTTACGTTCCGCTAATATCATAGCATTCTCCCACCGTAGGTCCGTCATCAAGATGCAGAACTTTTACCATCCGCACTCCTACACAGACTACCCCTCCCCGTCGGTCATCTTCGCTGCGCATCCAGGAGGTAAGAGATTCGCAGTCTACATCCAAAATATTTATTTCTACTAAAATTGTTCCGTCTTGCAGCCTTCAATTTAACGTGGGGGTGATGACCAGTTCACTGATGAGGATACGAGCCTCTCAGCTGCTTCCATGGAGCAGTACACAGCACCAAGGCTTGGATTATATGCAGGGTAGAGCCCAGCGTTTGGACCGTATGCAGGGTTTGGAGTGTATGTAGGGCAGAACTCCTCCGGCTTTGCTGGCACGTCGTACGGTGAAGGCCAGAGCTTGTCCGCACGAACAAAATTTCTAGAGTCCTTAGTTCAGGACTTAATCTCTGGTGGCTCCCTAGTTTGGCATATCTCAGTAGGAGCACATCGACACTTACCTGACCCAAACTGCTCTAACTCAGCCTACTGGTGTGCCACCGGCCACTCAACAGAGTGAATGGTCTCTGTAACTCCTCTGACCCGACATGCACGCTCCAGACCGGCTATCCTATCCCACGGGAAATGCTCAATGAAAGACAAGGCCATGCCTGCGGACGCAGACGCGGTGAGGAGACAGTAGTGGCTCAGATGAGTGAGTCATATCACATCCCGTGTGAGGGTGCTTTTTGTACTACTATGTATGTACAATTTTACATAATACAAAATTCTACAAAATTGTACAATCAAGATGTTGCGTAAAGATCCTTCAAAAAATTCATAATTTTTGGTGCTCTTATGCTAAATTAAAAAATGCCTACAAATAGTTTATTAAATAATTTTTCAAGTAAAATTCAAAAAGGATAAAATTACGAATAAATTATACAATGATTTATGCTACATCGGAAAACTCCACAAAAAATCTCGTAAGTTTTTAAGCTCATTTACTATATATAAAAATTTCAACATGCACTACGGGGAAATAAATTCCCTAATTGTGCTATCATGTGCTTAAACTAATTAATGGTCAGTACTAATGACCCAATGCACGGCGATCGTACAGTAGGCTACTCGGCCGCACGGTGGCCGTACGGCCAGGCCACCATGCATTTATCTAACGTGTTAGCTTCTCAGGCTCACCATACGGTGGTCGGATGGCAAAAGTGCTATTTTTACAATTGTTGTGCAACTGCCACCTGATTTAGACCTCAAAATAGTGCTAAAAGTGCCATTTAGTCTTTAGAGTGTTCCTATGTGGTTGGTTATACAGAGGACTTCTCACTGTCAACTGCGGGATGCTATGACAGAATCATTCCCTGGAGTAGCTCCTAATACAAATAACACAAGCGTTCTTCTATACATCTCTGTAAATTCATATATTCAATTTCAGTTATTGTAATTTTTAGTAAGTTCTTAGTTGCGAAATGCAAGTTCTGTTTTGCTTGCACGGTACCTATTTTTTCTTCACCGTGACAAGCTTATGTTGCTTATAAAAAAAATCATTCAGGAATGTGAAGAACTTGTTTCAAAGGGTATTACTGCACCAGGACAAGGGTTTGATGGTACAGGCAGGCGATTAGGTAGATTTTCAATGCATCCACCACCACCGTCTCTTCGGCAAGCTACACTAGCTGCAGCCTGCAGCACAGAAACGAGCAAGGAACGGGGCTGTATTGCCACCCGGACCAAGAAAGTTGGGTGAACATAATGATATTACGAGTGCGCTTAGTCCAATGCAAGCTGCTGCTATGGCTGCTGAAAGGAGATTGTACGACGATTTATGGTGTGGATCACATTATCAATCTGGTATTAATGATTCAGAAGATGTTGTTATTCAGAAGGTTGGCTTTCCCAACGGTTCTGCTGAATCCAGCACTTCTTCTGGGTTTCGCACTGCAGCACAAAGTGATTCTCTTCTTGTAGGACAACGACTGATGCGGGCGTTAGTTCTCTGGGATAGTGCAGTGCTTGCACTCTTCTAAATCAGGTAAATTGATTACCTCACCTTGTTTTGCAATACTGTACCTTGAAGTTCTAGTTACAGAAGACGTGCAATCCATTTCATATGGAAACCTAAAAGTCTATGTGTGGATGGTGTGAAGCTCTTTTGCTAGGTACAGAGGTTTCATGACATAACTTCTCTTGGATATTGCAATTGGAGTTTCTCACTCTCCGATACTCCATGGCCATCTTTTAGCATATTCTTTGAAGTCAACTCATCACGGTGGGTATGTAAATGATTAGCACTCAAATAGTAAGCACATACTTAAGTGGTGCTTTCAGGGTATATTAGGCTTTATCCAAACTTCAGTGTTCAGATGAATGCCTAATTTTTGAGATTGTATTAACTTGCCAGCGACAGAGAGGTTAATAAAGACCAATGATCAATTGAATTATTGATTGGTTCGCTATTGCTGTGATGTTTTTTTATTGTGTATGTTTATACAACATTCAACTGTTTTTTAGGACAAAAACAGTCAGATTGATCTGAGGTGTTAGATCTCCATCCAACGGATCCACCCATACAAGCCCCCCTCCAAAAAAAAATGACCCCCCTAAAAAAAATAATCTAGGGCGTTGGATCTCCATCTAACGGCTCAAAATCTGACTGTTTTTGTTCTCAAAAATAGTTGAATGTTGTATAGACACTCACTTTCCATAACTCATAACATATGAAGAATTCATGCCTAGTTGCCTACCTATGGAATTGTGGTGACTGTAGGCCACTTAACAAATCAGCTCCTTACAGTATCTGAAGAAATTTGATTGGTTTTGATGTCTGTCTTTCAGTCGAGGGGAACAAGCTTGGTTTGTCATTTAGAATTCCTTATTAGTTGAGTATCATCATTGTGCGGTATGAGTTGGTTAAATACGGATCTAAGGACTAAGGGTAGGGCACTCGCCCTTGAACAGTCGGCCATACCGCCGTCAAGGCTCCGAAGCTTAGTTGGAGAGCAGGGAGAAACACTAGAAATTTTGTTTATTCATTACTTGATTATGAATGGTGTTCTGCACCAGCATTAAGGCCATATTATTGAACTTGAAGACGGACTGGGACAAGAAGGCGCAGCATATCTCTGCGATTCCTGTGTCATCACCGCTGGTAAAGTCGTCATCCCCACCGGTTGCGACCATGTCCAAGATGGAGGAGCAGCAAGAGGCAACGCCTGCCATTGCAATCATCGACGTTGGTCCCGCTACCACCTTCACTAATGACGACTCCTCTCTAGACTTCGTTGTCTTTGGCTACACCTTTGGCGCCTTCGCCAAGGAGGAAGGTTGTCGCTATCCAGTAACGGTCTTCTCCATGCAGCCAGCCGATGCTGTGCCATAGGCGATACGAAGAGCAGCGGCTAAGGGGCCAGCCCCGTCGTTGTATCCTCCCCGCCATCATCACGCTGTGGTAGGAAGAGCATCACTATTGTCCCATGTAGGTGGCCATGCCGCTGGTGTCTTCCTCAACATCACATTATGCTAAGGCGCTTTTTTTGGGCTTCATATGTTGGTGTGAAGTTGATCTGCTCTCAAATGACCTGGCGTCGATACCAGTCACTCCTGTCAACATGAAGATGCGAATGTCTCCGTCCGTGGCTGCCACCTAACAGCTCGAGGACGAGTTATGTCACCGCGATGGATGAAATTGTTATAGCGTGGCACTGCAGCGGCGTGTGAACAATACCCGCTCAGGTACTATAGCAAATGTGCGAATAGTGTCATGCAGTACTGTAGCAATGCTACATATTTGAATGGTTTGGTAGTATTGGCAGCATATCACAGATTAAGAATATACTACTTAGTTTTCTTATTATCTGGATTTTTGTTTTAGATTTATTCCATGTATTAGAGATAAGTTTCCCATTATTAAGGATTAGTTTACTTAATATGGAGATAAGTTTTTAGGGGTCAACTCTAACCATCCTTATAAAAGGGATAACATTGTACCTATTATCATCAAGTAATGAATAAACAAAGTTTTTAGTGTCCCATCTGTTCTCCAACTAAGCCTCAGAGCCTTAGTGATGATATGGCTGGTCATTCAAGAGCGAGTGCCCTACCCTTGGTCCTCAGATCCATATCCAACCAACTCGTACCACATCACATCATTTCTCCGTTGTGATCAGAATAGTCTTTGGTTTGTACCTTGGTTCCTATGGAAATCTCTTGAAGACTTGGATTATGATCATGCAAAGTAGAGACACATGGATTTTTATATAGGTTCGGGCCTTCTCCTGAGAGAATAATAACTCTACGTCCTTTGTGGCTATTACTTAGAGAATTGATTACAACTGAGAAAATAATGTAAATTGCCTTGCACTAAGTCTAACTTCCACTGGATCGGATCCCTCTCTTCTCCGACATTAACCTTTATATAGTGGGCTGAGCGGTGGTCGTTGTCCCATGCTAAAAGACACCTCAACGCTTTGGGAGATAACTGTCCAACGAAAGTTATCTGTCAGAGAGATGTGATGGTTCATTCGTTGTGCGACGGTTGTTGTCAAAGAGATCATGTGCGGTTATTAGGAATAAGCGCACGTTCTAACTACCTTGTTAGATAGACCCACGATGTAATAGGTTATTGTAGACAATCCAGTTGGAGATAGAATGATCGTAAGAAGGTCTACAACCACGAGATGGTTGCAGAACAACTTACAACTAAGAAGTGGTCATAGAAAGACTTACAACTAAAGAATTGTCATAGAAAGACTTACGACCATGTGGTCGTGGAAGGACTTACTACCATGTAGTCGTAGAAAGACTTACGACTACCTTGTAAAACTTTTCTTTTATCAACAAGGGGTATACTTGGAGAATATAATGATGTAATAATTAGAGGATTATTATATCCTCGTTGTGGTCTATTACTTATTTTTTTGCAATAATGTATCTGTACTACTTAAAACAGGGAGTTGGTGGTGATGGTTCATCTACTCGTCCCAACTCCCCCTTCCACTTCTCTAAAAAATTTCTAACAAAAAAAAAGATTTTTTATCCATAGAAAAGTACAAGCATTCAGTTAGTTACTACAAAAAAAAAGGCTAAACAGGGCAACCAACTTGTGGTAGCACCTACTGGGCCACCTATTGAGCAAGTGTGACCTGGCAACACATGCCAAGCCAGGGTAGCTTGACAGGAGCTGCCGAGCAAGCGAAGCTCGGCAGGTCTATGGGCCCTGTCGGCTCCCACGCGCTCGCTCAGGCTACACCTATCGTGCTGTCCTGCTGAGTTCTGGTGGTGCGGCAGGAGACATATATCACCTGTCGAGTTTAGGGACAAAGCTAGAATTACAAAAACTAATGTTCATAGGCTAAATTTGAAAAGAAAATTATGTTATAGTGCCAAATATGCAAACAGGTCGTCCCTGGACCGCAGTTTGTCGAGTTGGTCCCGCTGTCTATTTGATATCTTCTAGTCATTACAGCGTGGTTGAAGAATCACTTGGTCACTTTTGTGCACTTAACAGTATTTACAACACAAGAGTACTACATTGTTTAAAGCCATGATGTTTTCAGGCACGTCACCAGTGTAATTATACCCTGTTCATATGATCTAATCCTGGGTCAATTGTTTTTGCGTTTGGGCGGCCAAGCTGTCACTTTTACCTCATTAGCTGGGTAACCACGTACGTTGAATTTTAATTCGCCCTCGTTTAAGTTCTCCAATTTGGGCGATCTGGTTATGATAAGTTGTTTGGGACCAATTGGTGACAATTGCATGGTCACGGTCATTGTGTTAGTAATTGAGCATACAATAGTCTAAAGATTTTCCCAATTATCCCCGTGGTAGAAGCTAGAAAGTGAGGTCAACATGTTCGGTTTGCTAATGTTGCGCATTTGCTGAGCAAGGAGCTGAACATGTGACCAAAAAAGTCATTATCACACGTGGTGGGAAAGGGCTGATTCATGATCTAGATTTGTGGTAGACTTGGCTGCTTTATCATGGCGAAAACACACCCCATGACTTTTATTCTTTCATTGCTCTCTGTTTATAATAAGTGGATCGTTACCAACATATATTTGCACTCATGGATCGCTAATAGTCACTTCGTCTAGCTTATAGACCACAGATTGCAAGTTCTCCAAGTGGGTGGATCCATCGTATCTAATACCTGCTCTGGTTTATATCTACACTATCCAAATCAGTCTGAAAGAGTTGTGGGAGGAGCTCTAGACCGAGAGGACCAGCAACAATGAGCTCCACATGCAGAGTATCAGGGAGAGAAACAACGAGGAGGTGGTCTACCTTGGCAGTGACTACCACCTATATTGCTGTTGTGCCAACCTGAGCCGCAATTACGCTTGAGACTATCACGTCAACTAGCTATGTCCACGTCGCCCAGATGACCGTCACACCATATTGGTGTCTTACGGTTTCACATTTTTTTCCCTAGGGCGATTCCCCCTCGAGCCTAATTACAACAATTTTGGTCGATGTCATTTCTGTTAGGCTAAGCCCAGAAGTGTCTTACAATGTAGTTAGGATTGATGGTCCGTACATGTTGCTATTTATACCGTGAGGCAAACATATGCACCTAATCAAACACCGCGCATCATGTAATTCGCACCTTCATTGCGAAGTGTTATATTAGGCTAGATATGGTCTATTAGTATAATTTTTTGTAATAATGTATATGTTTTACTTAAAACAGAGAGTTGATGATGGTGGTTCATCTACTTGTTTCAACTCCCCCTTACACCTCCCTAAAAAATTTCTAATAAAAACAAATGATTTTTTATTCATAGCAAAGCATGAGCATTCAATTAGTTGCTATAAAAAAGACTAAATGGGGCAACCAGCCTGCGGTAGCACCTACCCGAGCCACCTACTAAGCTAAGGCAGCTTGGTAACACCTGTCAAGCCAGGACAGCTCAGCAGGAGCTGCCATGTAAGGGGAGCTTGGCAGGCCTATGGGCCCCGCTAGCTCCGGCACGTCATCCTCGCTTACCATGCTCGCCCGGGCAGCTGCTGTTGCGCTGTCTTTCTGAGTTCCGGTGGCACGACAGGAGATACGCATCGTCTGCTGCACCTACCGAGTTAAGGGATGGAGCTAAAATTGCAAAAGCTAACATCCATGGGCAAAATTTTAAAACAAAATTATGCTCTAGTCCCAAACATGCGAACAGTTCGCACCTAGACCGTAGTATGGCGAGTTGGTCACGCTGTCTGTTTTGATATCTTCTAGTCATTGCAGTGGGGTTGAAGAATAACTTGGTCACTTTGGTGCACTTATACAGTAAGGAATTACAACACAAGAGTACCATGTTATTTAATGCCATGATGTTTTCAGGCATGTCGCCAACGTAGTCATACTTGTTCACCTGATGTAATCCTGAGTCAACTGTTATTGCGTTTGGTGGCCAAACTGTGACTCTTACCTCATTAGCGGGGTAAGTACGTACGTTGAATTTTAATTCGCCCTCGTTTAAGTTCTCCAGTTCAGGCGATTTGATTATGATCGCAAAGTTGTTTGGGACCAATTGGTGACTGTTGTGGTTATAGACCAAACAGAGAGAGAGTGTGGAAGTGGAGAGTTAGGTGAGTGAATGGCTTCGCCCCTCCCACATGGCTGGTATTGTACTCATATACCCTCTTGGGGAGTGCTTTTACAATAGTACCCTTACATTTGAGTATCCCCTTAGGGGTACTTATGTCATTATACATGTTCCGTTTTGGGCCTTACAGCATTCTAACAGGCCTATTGGGCTTAGGTGGGAGCCACCCCTACAACAGGAGCCTCTCATGGTGAAGGGCTTCACGGGCCGAAGCCATGCCGCTGAGCCCTTTGGCCCCCTCCGTCCCATCGGCCTGTGACCTTCAACGGGCTGGATACACTTTGCTTCGTGCTGATGATTGCGGGAGGCGGCTTGTTTTCGGTTCCCAGAGCGGCGCGGCCTCGAGGTCGAGGATATTCGGCAGGCCAGCAGGCCGAAGGCCCAGACGGGGCCGAAGGGTCTCGACGTGGCCGAAGTCAGGGTGTGGCATGCCTCGCGTCTCGGACGTTTGCGGGCGCGAAGTAAGCTTGGGTGGCTGCCTCGGTAGGTGGCTGCATGGCCTGGTAGTGCGCTTTAATGACGCCCGAAATCGCACCGGCCCTTGTCAGGGGCAGGCTGTCGCGGCCGCTCCATCTGCTCCACGCTGGGTGGGTGGGGGCACGCGGCAGGCCGCGATTGGAGCGTCGTGGGATGTCAGCGGTCATACGACCACGGCCGTTCGCCCCTTCCCCAGGGAAAGTGGCCACGCGGCAAGAATGCATTGGCGCGTTACGCGTTGATCGCCCACGTACAGCCGCCTGCCGCGGCTGTCGGCGGCGCTGCCCGATCGTGGGTAGCCGAACCGCTGTAACTCTGCCGCTTGATCTTCTGCTTGCAGGGGAGACGGGGGACTTTATAAGTCATCAGCATGGGGCATGCAAACGCTCCCCTTAACTGTCTGCTGCTTGTGCTTGCGCGTTCCTTTCCGTTTTCTTGCGCACCCCGCTGCTGCTTCCGCATCCACTCCTGCTCGTCGCCGTAGTGGGGAGGGAGGAATGGCTGCGCGTGACGATCGCCCCGTTGCCAGCGGCCCTGCCCTCGATGATCCTGCGCGTCGTCTTAGCAAGAGCGTGTCGTCGAGCCAACGCTGCCTGACACCACCACCGGCGGAGTATCGCCTGGTTGTGCGCGACAAAAAGCAAACCAACCATCGTTGGGATGCCATGAAGAAGTCAAAGGGCCGCTGCTCCCGTGTGCTGGGGTGGAGTCGCGTCACGGAGGAGACCCTCCAAACCCTTCTTGGGGAGAAGAAGCTGGAGGACCGTGCTGGGGCTCGTTTGCCTGGGCCTGACGAGACGGAGCCGAACCCAGGGGAATCGGAGGCAATCGTCTTCGTGGCGTTCTTCGATGCCGGGCTCCGAATCCCATCGACCTTCTTTGTACGCGAAGTGCTGTGGGCCTATGGGTTGGAGCTGGCGCAGCTGATTCCGACCGCGATCGTTCGGTTGGCTATCTTCACTTGGGCGATGCGGACGGAAGGTACCCGTCCCAGCGCCGATCTGTTCGCCATCCTGCACGACGCACGGTGCCAACCGAAGAAAATGGAAGGGGAGGCATACTCGAACTTTGGCAGCGTTGACTTCGTGTTGAGGACAGATTGTGCGCACTTGTTCCCTGCGTTGGCTACGCGGGGAAGGTGGGAGTCTGGTTGGACACGGCGGTGGTTCTACCACCTCGTGACGAGCACGAGCGGTCTTCGAAGCCGGGGGGAGCCGATATCATTCAATCGCTGTCCTGATGTGAGGCCTCGACCCGGCGACGAACAACAGGCGCGAAGACTTGCAGGCATCGCCCTCCGGTTCAACATGCGTGACCTCGCCGAGGAGTTCACCATGTACGGGATATCTCCGCTTTGTTGTAACTGGAAGTACGAGCTGCGGGGAGCCGACCGGAAGGACGGCATTCATCCGGGGGTGTCCTCGCTCCATAAGCCCTCCGCGCCCTGTAAGTATCGCTGTCATAGGCCCCAGCCTGCCTGGGTGATTGCAAACCCTTACGTGTGGCATTTCGTTTTCGCGTGTAGTGCGCCGGTTAGAAGATGCGGAGCTCGCGGTGGTTGCGATTCTTGGGCCGTACACGGCGAAGGAGCACAAGGCCCGTGAGTCCGCAACTTCCTTGGCAAAGCAAGGGCGGATTAACCGGGTATGCGAGGTTCTGGGAACTGCCCGGTGCCTGTGGAACTGCTGAGCGGCGCGACGGTGGTGGCGCCGCCCTTTCGAGGCGAGGTCCGATCAGAGACCACTATCTTCAGCTCGCTGAACATGCCACCGGTCGAGACCGTGGAGAGGGGGGCGAAACGGGTGCTGAGCTCGAACCGACCGGTTCGGAGAGGAACACTACCCCTGGCGAGGCTTCACGCGGTGGCGAGGCGGCGGGCCCGAGCCTCGTTGTTCTTGAAGATGATGCTTCCTCGCCCCCAGCAGCAATTGCGGCCTTGTCACTGACGACACCCACCGCGGCTACTAAGGCAACCACGGAAGTGTCGTCTGCATCTCCGAGGGCGAAACGCCCTTGGGTGAGGCCACCGCCGCCTTCGAAGGGCTGGTTCAGCGTGGCAGGCCCAGTGACCGAGGTCCTGACAGCCAGCGGGGATGCTGCTGAAGCCGAGAGGGTTGTCGCTCCTCAGGCCAGCGAGGTGGTCATGACCTAGGTGGAGGCCGGGCGAAGTACCGCGGTAGAGGGTACTGGAGGTAGGTGTGGTTCGTTTTCCTCCCGCGACTTCGCGAAACTCTCTCCGATTTGCTCGCTTATTCCGTCGACATCAGGCGAGACAAGGTCTCCCAGACGAGGACAAGAATCAAGCAACGGGGGTGCTCGCGGGGTCTCTGGCCTAATTGAGCAAGGGACTGAGTGTGCCCCAACTGTTGTCGAAGGCGCTGGGGCGAGGGCTCTAGGGCTTGGCGTCTCCGACTTCGTCCCTCGGTGGGAGACGCTTCGCGCCTTGAGCGAGGTGGCGGAGTACGCCGGTGGCCACCTAGATTGGCAGGCGCTGCAGTCCTGCGGGGGCGACCTTTTGGCGCTCGCGCTGGGTGCCTCGGAGATGAGGGTAACGATCTCTGCTCTCGCTGCATGTCCTTTGCTTATCTGATGGGTAACCTTTGTTCCTGCGCTTGTGCAGACGCTTGCGATCAGCAAAGCCCTCAAGGAGACTTGCGCGCGCGAGCGGAGGGCGCTGGAGGACCAGCTGCGTGTTGCTGACGACGCCCACGCCGCCAAGGACGAGCACATTCGGGTGCTGATGGCGGAACGGGACGAGGCTATCTCCGACGCGCAGTTGGTAGGCGCGAACGCGAAGAGCGTGGCACTAGCCGCACAACGCGCGATGGAGGAGGCTCAGCGTGTCGCGACGAAGGAGCGGACCGCCCTTCCTCAACGAATCTCCGCACTAGAGGCGGAGAAGGAGCAGCTTACTGCCTCCCTTACAGAGAAGGCCTTATCTTGGGACAACGCGTCTGCCTCCGCGTGGGGGGCGATGGAGTCTTTGGAGTAGGCCCTCCAGGGCTTTTCATGCACGTGGAGGACACCACTCATAGCCGTCAAGACCTGATGGAGACGCTTGGTAGTAGCGGAGCTGGCGCCTAGTCGAGGTAGAGGCGCGAGCGCTCTGTCCCCTACCTTTCGAAGTGGTAGCAGCGGAGCTGGCGCCTAGTCGAGGTAGAGGCGCGAGCGCTCCATCCCCTACCCTTCGAAGTGGTGGCAGCGGAGCTGGCGCCTAGTCAAGGTAGACGCGCGAGCGCTCCGTCCCCTACCCTTCGAAGTGGTGGCAGCGGAGCTGGCGCCTAGTCGAGGTAGACGCGCGAGCGCTCCGTCCCCTATCCTTCGAAGTGGTTGCAGCGGAGCTGGCGCCTAGTGGTTACATGCGTGGGAACTTCGACCACGTCTTATTTATACTCCGGGGAGTACGCACAAGGACAGTGCCTGCACGTGCGTGGGGGTATCCACATCTTGTTTATACTCTGTAGAGTGCGCAGGGATAACATCCACGTCTTATTTATACTCCGGAGAGTGCGCGCGGAGGTGTCCCTCCGCTGCATCTTGTTTATACTCCGCAGAGTGCGTGCGGAGGCGGACCCCAACGCTGCGTCTTATTTAGAGTCCGTAGACTGCGCGCGGAGGCGAGCCTCCGCGCGTTGCAGGCGGTGAAATTGCGTGTGAAGGCGAACCTCGGCGCTACGTCTTATTTATACTCCGTAGAGTGTGTGCGGAGGCGGACCTCAATGCTACGTCTTATTTAGAGTCCGTAGACTGCGTGCGGAGGCGAGCCTCAGCGCGTTGCGGGCGGTGAAATTGCGTGCGGAGGCGAACCTCGACGCTACGTCTTATTTATACTCCGTAGAGTGCGTGCGGAAGCGGATCTCAACGCTACGTCTTATTTAGAGTCCGTAGACTACGCGCGAAGGCGAGCCTCCGCGCGTTGCAGGCGGTGAAATTGCGTGCGGAGGCGAACCTCGACGCTACGTCTTATTTATACTCCGTAGAGTGCGTGCGGAGGTGGACCTCAACGCTACGTCTTATTTAGAGTCCGTAGACTGCGCGCAGAGGCGAGCCTCCGCGCGTTGCGGGCGGTGAAATTGCGTGCGGAGGCGAACCTCGATGCTACGTCTTATTTATACTCCGTAGAGTGCGTGCGGAGGCGGACCTCAACGCTACGTCTTATTTAGAGTCCGTAGACTGTGCGCGGAGGTGAGCCTCCGTGCGTTGCGGGCTGTGAAATTGCATGCGGAGGCGAACCTCGACGCTACGTCTTATTTATACTCCGTAGAGTGCATGCGGAGGCGGACCTCAACGCTACGTCTTATTTAGAGTCCGTAGACTGCGCACGGAGACGTCCCCCCACGCGTCTTTATTTATGCTTATGCATAGTGCACACAAAGGTAACCCTTTGCGCGCTTTTGGTATGAAACGAGAAAATTTGCCTGAACGATGCACTTTATTAAATTCCCGTTTGCGCGGGTGAGCGGTTACAAGAGGTAAGGACTAACCGCTGGCTGCTTACGCCCGCCGAAGCCGTGGAAGGTCCTTGCCCTCGCATGCTCAACTTAGGCGTAATAGCGCCACAGTCTGTCTGCATTCCACGTGTGGCGGAACGTCTGCCCCTCCAAGGTGGCTAAGCGGTATGCTCCCTTATGTAGGGCTTCCGCGACGATGTACGGGCCTTCCCACCTGGATTCGAGCTTGCCTACGGTCTCCGCGTGGAGTGTCATCTTAAGGACGAGGTCTCCTGGTCTAAATTCGCGTGGGTACAGCGAGCGATCGCGATCGCGCACCATCTGTCGCGTGTACTTTATGACGTGCTGTGTTGCGCTTGCCCGGTCCCTGTCAAGGAGGTCCATGGACAATTGGCGCTCCTCGTCTGGTGCTTGGACGAGGACCCTTCGCGAGTCAGCCTTTATTTCTTCAGGTGTGACCGCCTCGTCACCAAAAAGGAGCTTGAATGGCGTGAACCCTGTTGGGCGTGTGACCGTTGTACGAAGGGACCAGAGGACGCTGTGGAGCTCGCCCGGCCACTTCCCCTTTGGTAGCCCGACAAGGCGCTTCTTGATCGCGGCGGAGATAGCGCCATTCGGCTGCTCCACCGCCCCGTTGGACTGTGGGCGTCCAACCGAGGCGAACCGGAGGGTGATGCCCACGCTGTCGCAGAATTCTTTGAATGAGGCTGCATCGAATTGCAGACCGTTGTCGACGATGATCTCCGTGGGCACGCCGAATCGGCATATGATGTTCTGCCAGAGGAAGCGTTGCATAGCTGCCGAGGTAATCTTGGCCAGGGCTACCGCCTCCGGCCACCTGGAGAAGTATTCCAGAGCAACCGCTACAAACCGCAGGTCACCTGGAGCCCTGGGAAGCAGTCCCACGACGTCGATGCCCCACCGCACCCGCGGCCATACCGGGGGTATGGGATGGAGGCTTGTTGGGGGCCTGCGGATGGCTCTTCCCATCCACTGGCAACCTTGACAACGGCGCACGAGATCCTGGGCGTCCGCGACAGCTGTTGGCCAATAAAAACCCTGCCTGAATGCTTTGCCCACCAAAGACCTTGGTTGGAGGTGCGAGCCGCAGAGCCCCGCATGAATTTCTGAGAGGATGCGCTTTCCCTCTTCGCGCGGGAGGCATCGCAGGAGCAGTGCACAGACCCCCTTTTTGTAGAGCACCCCGTCGAGCACCTGGAAGGACCTAGCGCGGTGTTGTAAACGCCGGAGCTCGGAGGGGTCATCCGGTTCCGCAATGTCCTGTAGAAAAGCGAAAAGGGGTTCCCGCCAGTCACCCTGCTGGGTGATCCGGTGGACGAGGGCCGCATCACAGTTATCCTGCGCGATGGTCGCCGCTGGTAGGACTTCGTAAAATGCCCCTTCGGGAGTTGGGAGCTGCTGACTGGCAACCTTGGCGAGAACATCGGCTTGCTCGTTGTCTGCTCGAGGGATGGCTTTCACCATGACACCCAAAAAGTGCAGTTCCTTCGCTCGTACGGCTGCTAGGTACTTAGCTAGCTCCGGGTCCTTGGCCTGGTATGACTTGTCCACATGGCCCGCCACTAACCGTGAATCGGTGCGGACGAGGACTCGCCTCGCTCCCATCGCTTTGAGCTTCCCGAGACCGAGGAGTAACGCCTCGTACTCGGCCGTGTTGTTCGTAGCCGGAAACGCTAGGCGCGCCGAGTACAACAGGCGCTGCCCCTCAGGTGTGGTAATAACCGTGCCCACTCCTGCGCCCACAACACCGTAAGCTCCGTCGGTGTTAAGCATCCATACCGGGTCTTCGACCTGGAGGACAAGCTGAGCTGGAGGGGTCCATTCCACGAGGAAGTCCGCCAGAACTTGAGACTTGATCGCCGTTCGAGGGGCGTATGTTAGGGAGAATGGGGCAAGCTCGGCCGCCCATTTGCCGATTCGCCCCGTGGACTCCTTGTTGTGCAGCATCTCCGCCAGAGGGAACGAGGATGGCACCGTTATCGGGTGCGCCAAGAAGTAATACCGGAGCTTTCTTGAGGCCATGACCAGCGCGTAAGCAAGCTTCTCGAACTCGGTATATCACGTCTTGGCGCCCTGGAGGGCTTCGGAGACAAAGTACACTAGTCGCTGGAGCGCGCCCTCTTCGAGGACGAGGACGGCGCTGACCGCCGTTGCTGAGGCGGCGAGTTAGAGTAGGAGGGGAGCCTCTGGTGCTGGGGCCACCAGCGTGGGAAGGGTTGCGAGGTGTTTCTTGAGGTCGTTGAAGGCCTTTGCGCAGTCGTCGTCCCAATGAAACCCGTCGCAACCGCAGAGTGTCTTGCAAAATGGCAGACCCCGCTCCGCCGCCCTGGAGAGGAAACGACTCAGGGCCGCCATGCGGCCTGCCAGCCTCTGGACCTTCCGCGTCGTCTTGGGCGGTTTCATGCCCACGATAGCGTCGACCTTGTCGGGGTTCGCTTGAATGCCTCGCCCGGATACGAGGAAGCCCAAGAGTTTGCTTGCCTGCACGCCGAAAACACATTTGTCCGGATTGAGCTTGATGCCTGCCTTGCTGAGATTGTCGAAGGTCTCCTGAAGATCCCGACCGTGAGAGGCGAGCTGCCTGGTTTTTACTATCACGTCATCCACGTAGGCCTCCACGTTCCTCCCTAGCTGAACGGCTAGGGCCAGCGCGACGAGGCAAGTGAAGGTTGCGCCCACGTTCTTCAAGCCGAAGGGCATCCTGACAAAGCAAAAGGTCCCCACCGGTGTAATGAAGCTGGTTTTGTCCTCGTCGTCTTTGGCCATGTAGACCTGATGGTAGCCGGAGTAGGCGTGCAAGAAGCTCATGAGCTCGCATCCGGCGGTGGCATCGACCAGTTGGTCTATGCGCGGCAGAGGGTAATCGTCCTTCGGGCATGCCTTGTTGAGGGCGGTAAAGTCGATGCACATGCGTTAGGCGCCGCTGGCCTTTTTGACCAACACCAGATTGGCGAGCCAGTCCAGATGTTGGACCTCGCGGATAACCCCCGCCCGAAGGAGCTTCGCCACCTCCACCGTGGCCGCTTGCTGCCGGTCCATGGACATACGGCGAAGTTTCTGCTTGACTGGCTTGGCGTCAGGGCGGATCGCGAGGTTATGTTCGATGAGGGCGCGGTCCGCACCTTTGATATCCTCCGGGGACCATGCAAAGACATCTATGTTGGCCCGGAGAACTCGGAGCAAGTCTTGCTCTACGTCCGAAAGGGAGCCCCTCGCCTATGGATACGAGCTGCCTCCCGCCTGGAGCGGCACCCTCTTCACTCCACCCTCCGGGTGGGGCTTAGGTCTCCATCCTGGAGCGGATGGCGTGTCCGCCTGGTACTTATCGGCGAGGACGTGCACCTTACGGTGCAGGCTCCAGCTCCGGTTTCGATGCTCCTAGCCATATCCTGATCGTCGAAGATAGTGATGACGCCCCGCCGGCCTGGGAGCTTCATGCATAGGAAGGCGTAGTGTAGGACCGCTTCGAAGGAGTTGATGGCAGGCCGGCCCAGTATGGCATTGTACGGATACGAGACGTCCACGACGTCGAAGACGACATCTTTAGTCCTGGCGTTGTCGGCCTGGCACAAGGAGACTTGGAGGCGTACCTGACCCAAAGCCTTCAGAGGCTGCCCTCTGAGGCCCTGGAGGGGGGCTTCCGAAGCTTTTAGTAGGCTCCGAGATATTCCCATACGATCAAGGGCCTCCGCGAACAAGATGTTTGCGGAGCTCCCTCCGTCAATGAGGATACGCCTGACGTCGCAATCTGCGATGTCAGCCTGGATGACCAGGGATCTTGGTGGGGGAATTCCACGCCCTGGGCATCGGCTGACGTGAAGGCGATACTGCAATGGGACGCCCGCAGAGGTAGTTGTGCTGGGGAAGTGCTCGACGAAGAGCCTCCAGTGATGACGTTAACACCACGGCACTGGGTCTCTCCGGGGGGCCCAGCGCGCGAGGGACTGCCTTGCGTACGCTCTACGTGGGCTATTGCGGGGGTCAGTGTCTCCGAGGCCCGTACGTGGGCCATTGCGTGCCGTAATACCGCAATTTTGGTGCATGTCCGCGTGAAATGGCCCCGTAGCCGTGCACTTCGCACCATCTACCATATTCTAGGATTTTCTACTTCGCACGCCGCTTCCTTCACGTCCCCCTCCGGCGCGCAAAGTTAAAGCGGCCTCCCGGGGAACGCCTTGCGCAGCGAGGACGTGGCGGGCCTTTTGGGGTCTTCGCCGGTTACGCCGGGGCTTACACCTGCCGTATGGCGAGTTTTGGTTCACCCCGTCGTCGATGTGCTCACGAGTGTCACCCACGGACGCTTGCTTGTGTTTTGTCCTCAGGTTGTCTCTTGTGCTTCTCCTTTGCGACAACTCCTCCGTTTGCCCGGCATCGGAGCTGTCGCCTTTGCGCCTCCGCGCGTCCTCCTCGGCTCAGGCATACGCTTCCATTTTGTCGAAGAGCTCTGTCTCCGACTTGAGTGGTTTCCGCGCGCTTCGCGAAGCGTTTGAAGTAAATCCGGAGCCCCTCCTCGGGTTTATGCTTGACTGCGAAGAGCTGATCCACATCGACACGCTCGACGTAGCTTCCCTGGAAGTTGTTGTAGAGCCGATCGCGGATCTGTTCCCACGCGTAGATGGACTGTGGTTCGATGGTGAAGAACCAGGACAGCACCACCCCTTGTAACCCGAGGGGGAGTCCTTTTGCCTTCGTGGTGTCGTCTCCGCCAATGGCTTCGATAGCGGTCTCATACATGCGCACGAACTCTCGCGGATCGGAGTCACCCTTCTATGCCTCGATGACGCTCAGGAACTTGAAATCCTCGGGCCATGCCGCTTGCTGCAGGCCCACGGAGAGCGGGGACTCCGGGTCTATGCGCCGTAGTGGGACGCGACTGGACGCAAGAGCGTCGCGGCTATTCGCCCTTTCCGAGGTGGGCTCAGCCGCGGCCACCGGCGTGGCGCGTTGGCTCCGAGCCTGTTGTATGTCTCGCACGGTCCCGCGGAGATCCGACAGCTCCCGCTGGAATGCGTTGAAGGCCGCCAGCAGAGCAGTCTCCACCGTAGGCGTGGTTGGGGCCATCGGTACGCTCGGCGGCGCGACCGGGACGGTGGCGACCACGACTGTCGGCGCCAACCGCCGCGCGCGGCCTGCACGGAGGACCACAGCCGGTGACGGCTCGCGTCGTCGCCGGGATCGCCACCGCCTCCGTCCGAGTGGGAAGCGGACGCGCCTGCGTTATCACCGCCAGGGTTGGTGGTTGGGGTGGTGGTGGTGGGGTCGAGCGTCGCGTCGTGAACGCGGGTGGCGGCGCAGTCGTCACACCCGCGCCGCCACCCGCACCTGTAGCTGCTAAAGCCGAAGTCTTGGTATTGACGCGAGATTTCGCCGCCTCCGCCTTCTTCTTCTTCACCACCAATGGTGAAGCTTTCTTTGGTGCCATCCTCCTTCAGATCTGGAGGCTTACTCTTGTCCTTCCCACGGACGGCGCCAACTATTGTGGTTACAGACCAAATAGAGAGAGTGTGTGGTAGTAGAGAGTTAGGTGAGTGAATGGCTTCGCCCCTCCCTCATGGCTGGTATTGTACTTATATACCCTCTTGGGGAGTGTTTTTACAATAATACCCTTACATTTGAGTATCCCCTTGGGGGTACTTATGTCATTATATATGTTCCGTTTTGGACCTTACAGCCTTCTAATAAATCTATTGGACTTAGATGGGGAACACCCCTACAACAGTGACCATTACATGGTCACGGTCATTGTGTTAGTAATCGAGCATACAATAAATAGTCTAAAGATGTTTCCCAATTATCCCCGTGGTAGAAGCTGGAAAGTGAGGTCAACATGTTCGGTACGCTGATGTTGTCCATTTGCTGAACAAGGAGTTGAGCATGTGACAAACAAGTCTTTATCACACGTGGTGGGAAAGGGCTGATTGATGGTCTAGATTTGCGGTAGACTTGGCCGCGCTATCATGGGGAGATAACTCACCGAGGGCTTCATTCAACGGCACGTCCAGCATTTTCCGTATTCCTTTTCTTTGTTCGGCACCTGGCTAATCGGGCGTCAATGGCCGTATGCATCTCATACGTCATACTCCTATTATATGTGCTGGCCAGGTTCCTAGCACTCACTTCGTCAGTTTGTTTGGCCACGAATTCTCTCCTCCGTGGAAGTTTTTTAATCTTTGATGACTGGCGATGTTTTCTAAATATCTAAATTTGCCATATGAAGAAATTAAGAGCGCATTGATTGTGAAAATGCTGCCACAATGTAGCTCTGAGGCAAAGCATTCGCAGACCGATAAACAGAGCGCGAAGCAGCCAGACAAGAAGCCCCGAGCCGAGGGGGCTGGAGGGGAGAGACGACTAGGGAAGGCTAGGCGGCGAGAGCGATGCGCCCAGGCGGCCTCCCGACCCAGCCGGGCCGGCCGCGCCGCCGCACGGATCTCACCCTCCCCATGCCCCAGCGCGACGTCCCCGCCTCCCTCGCCGTCCCGCTCCCCCTCCCGCCCCCGACCTCCTCCACATCTGGCCCCCTAGCGGGGCCCGCCCCGCCGGCCGCGGCCGCGGCGCCGCCGCTCGCGGACCTGGAGCGCGTGCGGCGCGTCGGGAGCGGCGCGGGCGGCACGGTATGGATGGTGCGGCACGGCGCCACGGGGCGGGCCTACGCGCTCAAGGTGCTGTACGGGAACCTCGACGACGCGGTGCGGCGGCAGATCGCGCGGGAGATCGCCATCCTGCGCACGGCCGAGCACCCGGCCGTGGTGCGGTGCCACGGCATGTACGAGCGCGGCGGGGAGCTGCTGATCCTGCTCGAGTACATGGACGGGGGGTCCCTCGACGGCCGCCGCATCGCCGCCGAGCCCTTCCTTGCCGACGTCGCGCGCCAGGTGCTCTCGGGCATCGCCTACCTCCACCGCCGCCACATCGTGCACCGCGACATCAAGCCCTCCAACCTCCTCATCGACTCCGCACGCCGCGTCAAGATCGCCGACTTCGGCGTCGGCCGCATCCTCAACCAGACCATGGACCCCTGCAACTCCTCCGTCGGCACCATCGCCTACATGAGCCCCGAGCGCATCAACACCGACCTCAACGACGGCGCCTACGACGGCTACGCCGGCGACATATGGAGCTTCGGCCTCAGCATCCTCGAGTTCTACCTCGGCAGGTTCCCCTTCGGGGAGAACCTCGGCAAGCAGGGGGACTGGGCAGCGCTCATGTGGGCGATCTGCTACTCCGACCCGCCGGAGCCGCCGGCCGCCGCCTCCCCGGAGTTCCGGGGCTTCATTAGCTGCTGCCTGCAGAAGAACCCGGCGAAGCGGCTCTCAGCCGCGCAGCTGCTGCAGCACCCGTTTGTCGCCGGGCCGCCGCCGCCGCCGCCCCGCCGTCGTGATTAGGATGGATCTTGTCGAGATCTAACCATCCATGTTACGAATCGTAGAATGATTAAACAGGAGAAAATAATACGATTACAGCTTACGTTTTGATGAGCGATTATAAAGGATGCTACCAGCCCTAATACGGAATAACTTCGCCATTCCTTGTTTCTATCGTCTGTGTTCATCATCTCTATGTCTTCTTTCATAAGGTTTAAATAGCGTCTGAAGATATGTCAGTTGCTCACGTGAATATGTGTCTTATCAATTCCTTACAGCCATCAAGCAATCGGTTGCTGCCAGTGAAAGAAGTTTGACAATAGCCGTTCAGTGGGAGAGACATAGAGGTAACCATGAGACAGTAGTCATCAAGAGGCATAAGGGCATCTATAGTGTATATAACCCAAAGGGTCTTAAGGTGGGTCCCATCTAAACCTTAAGACCAACTCTATAGTGTATATAACCCAAGGGGCCTTAAGACGGTCCCACTTGGCAGATAAAGAAAAATTGTATTTTAATGCTTATGGCCAGGTCTTTAGCTTGAGGACCAGCCTTAAGCTTTTTTTGCTTATGGTCTGCTTAAGGTCACCCCTGTAATGTATAAGGTTGACCTTAAGGTGGCTTAAGACCTCCTCTTTTCATACACTACAGATGCCCTAAGGCCGAACATGGTACGACTGAGGGGATAGAAGCATAAGTGCTATGTTCCTTCACCGCATGAGGGGTTACCTAAAGGTAAGCCCACATATTGAATTATAGAGCCTTTGAGTAGTAGCTGGTCAAGTAAATAAATAGTAACCATTTGATTAGGGTTACTCGGGGAGTGTCGTCATATAAGCTAAGTCATATTATTACTATTATAAAAGAATAAGTTGGTGGTCGTACGTCCCTTCTCCTCCAACCACTTTATTCTTAACTTCAGATTACTCTTCACTTTTCAACTAATTAGAATAGCCCTCTTTCATAGCATGATTCTCTATATATCCAATAAATTTCGTTGCAACGTATGAGCAGATGACTAGTTTATATAATAAAGCTGTATTTAATTGATTATTCAATCCTTGTCAGAGCTCCTATCTAGTTCTGGACTTTGGATTGCACTATCAATCCCAATCCAGCATCAGGTGGATGGATAGAGTTGAGGTGTGGGAATCTTGGAAATCTCTTCTAAGTCCTAACCATTCTGGGTATTCTGTCCATCCATTTATCATCATCCTCGTCCATTGTTGCTGCTTCTATCAAGGTTTTTCCCCCTCCTGTTCTTTCATGTTTCTTAGTTTTCAATGATGATCTGATAACGGAAAAAGCTGTGTGTACAAAGAATTTTGTACAGAATTTATCGAGTGCAGACAGGATCCACTTGTTATTAGCCAATGGTCATTGTTCTGAAAATTTCCGTTAGAATTTTCATTTGTATATGTAGCAGAGCTAGCACATGATAAAGCATCATGGCAAGCTTTTCTTTGTGATATTTTTGGTGTATGAATCCTGGAGCCAATGATGGTGATGATGATAGTGTGCCGCTCCTTGCAAGTTGCAATAGCTCGATCGGCTATTGGATTTTATACTGAGATGATCGAGAGATTGGATAGAGGGAATCTGTGTAAAGATGATGATTGTTCATAGGTTGCTTCTGAACCTCTGCTTTTCCTGTTCCCAATTCTGATTTGCCTTTCTTGGCCCTGGCAAAGATGGTCTTGCCAATTGACATGCATAGATTTTGGTTATCTTGGGTTATTTCGTGTTCCATTTTACCCTCTTTTTTTTTTTTTTTAACTTTGTAACACTGCGGATAAGAGAGTCCCCTTTACTTTGAGACGGATGGATCTGTGGCTTCGTGCTACATAGAAAGAGATGGAGATGGAGGTGGCGTCAATGGCGGGGTATGTGAGATAAGAGGGGCGCTGCAACCCGGGTCCCATGCCTGCGTTCTGTCCTGGCAAATGGGTCTAGCTTGTGGGGGCAGGGTAAGAGATCCGCCTCCTGTAGACGCCATCTTGTGCTTGATGAAGCCGTCTATCTTATTTTAATGGTGCTGAACATACAGTTTTGTTCGTGTGCAAGATCGCATCACAAAGAAATGGTCTCGTTGATGATTGAATGGTAATGCAGTTTAGGCAATTTGGAGATTAGTTGTTGGTTTGGTAGGCCAGCAAAAGTTTGCTTTACTCACTATCCTATAGAGTGAGACGATTTGCCAATGAATCAAGATAGGGTGCTCTACCGTGAAAGAAATGATACTAATGCCATGCCGTGAGGAGGGAGGAAGGGATAGGGGAGAACAGATGAAAGGAGAAGACGGGGAGAGAAGAGAGAAGATGGAGGGGAAGAGAGAAGAAGAGGTCCATATATTGACGAATGTGAGTCCCATGCACTTCTTTGTAGATTTACTTCTGAAATCATGGTACGTTAGCAACTAAAATTATTACTTGTGTAGTTGTATTGAATATTCCTTGTAGATTTACTTTTAAAACCAAGATAGGTTAGCAACTAAAATTATTAGATGTGTAGTTGTGTCTGGTACGTTATATATTGTTAATAGTTGTAAATAGTGTAGTCGTAGAAGTGTAGAACTAACGTCAATTTAGTTGTTAATAGTTGTACTTTCGAAACTATAGTAGGTTAGCAACTAAAAAGCATTATATATGTAGTTGTGCCGGGTACGTCTTACGTTGTAAATAGTGTAGTCGTAGAACTAACACCAATTTAGTTGTTAATAGTTCTAATGCCGCTATGACTATACTCTAACCCTAACCTCTTAACCCCATACTCTAACCATAACCCCTAAATCCCAAAACCCTAATACCGGAATGCGGGTGTGGCTATACACGTTGAGGAATATGCAGTTAATGCAAGAATGCAACTAAATTTTCAAAATTTCCGGATCTACACTATAAATAACTAAACTACTAATTGTGTCGTAATTGCTAACGTCAAATTAATTTGCAGGTATGGCTTGCCACCTTGGTGGTTTGGACTGGCCTTTCGGCCTACTAGATCAACACGTCGACGCGCAGCATCGCGCCAGCTGTCGTGTCCTGCATCCTAAGGATGGGGACGAGACAACTCAGTTTGGGATGGTCCATACACGGACACCTCAATGGGTTTAGAGACTAGACACACGCAAGAGAGATAGGTTTGTTTCCAAACTATGACACTTCTTTTTATCATATTTTCGCTATGTGCTTACTTCTTCATGCTTTGCAGGCTGAGCGATGTCGGCCTTCTACCTCTCGCGCGAATGGTGTAGGCTACCGACGAGGTCGGCGCTTTGGTCGAGGATGATATGGAGGTCTAGGCCAGCCTGGAGCAGTCACAACGGTTCCCGTTTGATCGGTCGTTGATGACAGCTCTAACTCACACCTCCACCACCCATCAAGGAGATGGCCCCCACTCTGCAAGACGTCATGGTGTTGCTCAGCCTGCCTATCGCGGGAGCCACTGCCTCCTAGACGGACACGCCTACTGACTGGCATGATGACCTTCTAGGCAAGTTTGAGAGGGTTCTTCTGACCACGGTGGCGTGCTAAGTCTTCCCAACATGACAGAGGCATGGCCCACCCCTGCAATGGCTTTCACAATTCCAGGTATGTATGCTATATATTTTCCTTGTTTAGCTATGCACTATCCTTGCCATATGATGGGCTTACTAATTTTTTATTTGTACTTGTTGTGGTTGTTTGGTTAGGTACTGTTTACCAGCAGCCACAGTGACTCCATCAATGTTCGCCTTGTGGGGGTATTTGAGGGCCACCACCGACGGGGAGGAGGTGTAGATTAGCTGGGGATCAACTATACTTGCTGCGATGTACCGTGGCATATGCGAGGCATGCTGTAGGATGAGGCCGATCTCTATCCTCATAAGCTGCCTTCTCCTAATGTGGTGCAGGCTCTCCATCGAGTCTATAGTGGGACGAGGCGTGTCGTGACCCTGATGTCGTGCAGGACACTCTCAAAGGTGGCCACGTCAGCACGTACACCAAGGTTGGCACGTCTTGCAACTCAGCTAGGAGGCTCTGGAGGGCCACGTGCATTTGCCCCATTAGCGCCTGACCAGCCTAGAGGATCAGGGTGGGCACGTGGCTACCCCCCGCCAGTGTCAAGGTAGTATCCATTCTTCCCATGACCTATTTGGGCAAGGCGAGTATGGCGGGTATGACACTTGGACACGCCATGGCCCACATCGAAGGTATGTTTCATCTTTTGAGGTTTGTTCGCGTTGATATATTGCACGAATAAACAATATTTGTCCTACAGATTTCATGTTCCAGCTAGGAGTTGAGCTATCCTCGCACGAGGAGCCCCCAAAGGACGTGGATGGCTTCTTCGTAGACGACCTGGGGGAGGCTAGGGAAGCACCTTAGCCCACACCCGTTGATGTTCTTTTTGGGTCACAGCGCAACAGCGCCCCAATAGCCATGCAAGTATAGGTGGAGTCAACTCCCGAGGCCTTGGAAGCATGGGCCAGCAGGGCTCCTGAGCACCTCACCTTGTTGGGGGCACTGACACCCCATGCTGAGGAAGGCCAAGCGGGCCGTACGAGCGGGCACTAACCGGGGGTGGGACGTGGCGACGACAGAGGAGGTGTTGCTGGTGTAGCGGGCGACGAGTAGGGGGTCTTCATTGTGATTTATGTACTTGTGTTCGTTATGTACATATTTTACTTTGTAGGTACTATGACATGGTTGTGTATGAATTATCTTGTGCATTGTAATATAACTTACCTTACTACTTACTAATCGTTCCTACCTCCGTCGCTCAACCGTTGGACGCCTTGATAATATCACTTATCTTCCTACTTACAAATCATTGCTACCTCAATCGTCCTCACAAAATTTTTTAGAAACTTATCGCACTATAATAACATACAACGATCACAAAATATTATTACAAGTCTAACAGATTTAGTACCCTTAAGAATCCATGAAAATCACAAACAGACAAATCTACCTTATCTGCCCTTTTATTTTCAAAAAACAACCTACAAATAAGATTTGCTAAATATATTACCTACAAAAATTATCATTCATTCCTCCATAATTATTTTCATCAGATTATTTAAATAATAATAATATTATTTTTAAATCACCCAACCAGTGCACGACTTGTCTAGGTGTCGCTCCACCGTTGAGTCACTCAATAGTTAGGCGATTGGACACTTGGTGTGTAACTATTGGAGACTAGACCAAGTCACTTAACGGTGGAATAACAAAGAATTAAAAGTGTAACATAAAAACTAGAGGTGTATTACTGTAATTCGGAATAAAAATAGATTTTTTTTAAAAAAAATCTATGTGGAAATACCTAATAGGCTCCTGTTTGGACCCTCATCGATCATGACACGTGGCTATGCAAAGAGGTGGTCAATTTATTCTTCATATATTATAGAACTAAAAGGGTCTAATAAGGTTCTAAAAGTGATAGATCTCGTAGGATTTTCTTCCAAAATAATAAGCAAGGTGTAGCCACCGAGCTGTCATGTGATTAAATCACTAAGTAGAAACGCCTCGGTTCATCTTCTTGGGCTTACAGGGCTGCTCTACGAGTGCGCTGAAACAAAACCGATTTTTTGGCAAAATCAAAAATCCAAATTGAATTTCCGTTTTGGATTTGGTTACTTGCTTCCTCAATCTAATCCGCACAAATCTCAGCGCCAATCATCCTTTGATCCTTGCCATTGTTGCCTTGAACGGAGGAGATCGCGCAGTTACTGTGCTCGGTCTGAAAATATCGCCGCCGCCCGAAAAATCACCGCCGCCCCGACCGTTTCTTCACCGCCCAGCCTTCCCGGCCTCTCCCGCGACTTCGAGCCCCTGCCAGCCAGTCCCCACTTATCAGCATGTCGTACCCTCGCCTGCCCCACCCTGACACCGCCTGACACGGCCGACAAAACGTGGCAACGTCGTCGGCCGCCCATTGCCGCCACCTCTGCCATCTCTCACGTGTTCCTCCCTCAGCCGACAACAGCTCCCTCTGACACCCCTTGACCGCCGCCTTCTTCGCGCCTAAGCCAACCGGACCGTCTTGAGCTCCAAGTCGTCGCCGCCAAAATATCCTCCTCCCTTCTCTCCGGTGAACCGACTATCCCCACCTATTTAAGCAGGGCCAAGCCCTCCATTGTCAGCCATCGGCCTCCCCGAAGCTCACCAAGCACCCCAAGCACCCTTCCCTTTCCCCGTTGTAGGTAATTGCAGAAAACCCTAAATGGGGAGCCCTAACTCAATGTCGACTCTCCGCCCCCGTAACTTTCCAATTCCCTCCGCCTACACCTGCCCCATAGCTCTAGAAGCAACCCCCAACCGCCGCCATAGCCTCCCAACTACCCCTCTTCCCCGGCGCCAGTCACCTCTACACCACCGCAACCTCTCACCGTGGCCAACTCAACCTGGACCTCCCGAGCTTCAGCCAACCTTCCCCTGAGCCTACCCAAGTCCTGGTGAAGCCTCAAAGCCAGCCACTAGAGCCCCTCCCAATCACTCGCAATTTCAAAAATGGCCACGGGAGGAAAAGGCTCGCCGCCGGCGAACGCCGCCTCCGCCGAACCTCCCACCACCAAAAATGGAACCACCATCCTGTCATACACCCATCCATACCCCCATTGTTGTCGTAACTCACTCTACCGCCATCGGCAGCCACCGCCCTCTTCCTCTGCTCGCTGCATGCGCGCGGGTGGAGTGGGGCAGAAGAACAGTGCGCATGCACTATTCCTCCGACCGAACCGCTCTGACTTGGCTGAATCGAGCCCGTTCGCCCACGCCGGATGCACCCAACCGAGCCAGGCGACGTGGTCGCGCCGAACGCATTCGCCCGAACCCGATGAATAGTGCCAGACCCAATGAATAGTAACCGACCGAGCCCAAAAATGCATGTTGGTACTCCCTAGATCCGTTTCGAGCCCGCCAACCCAAATCTCAGGCCCATTTCCCCATATTGCCCTCCAATAAGCCCAATTTATTAGAGTTTTTCGGATTTTATTTCTTCTTTTATTTTCTTTATTCCTCGCTCAACCCTTCGAGCATGGATTAATTTATTTTTATTTGTTTTGCGCTAGCTTCCGGAGTCGAAGTTTCGCAAGACCAAGAGGGAGAAGCTCAGGCCCAGATCCAGCCCGCCGAAGAATACGAATTAATTGTGACAGACCATGTGGAGGTCATCCCATGTGTGTGATGAGTAATTGACATCAGGTTAGAAAAGTCGAGTTTGGTTTGGGTGGTTCGGACCATGTCATTGCGCGGTGCAATCGGTTTCGGTCGGACTTGGTCAAACTTGGTCAAAGTGCTCAGGATGTATATTCTCTTGATTCGACAGATTTGGGCTCTATCATGAGTAAGTATGTTTCGTTGATGCTATTATGCTTTCATGTATCGAGCGGTGCTATTTGATGTGTTTCTTGTCTATGTTGGCTGTAGGACGTCGAGGCGGAGTCGTGGCGAGACACGAGGTGACCGGACTAGACACGGGCGGTGTCGAGGTCAGAACGGTCGAGATGTGTCGAAGACGGCGGAGACTCGAGGTGGTTGCGAGGCTTGGACGACAAGGAGCGCGGAAGCTTCCCGGAAGGTGCAGGAGGGGCGAAATGGTAATTTTGCGAGGCTGCACAAGCGGGAGTGGGCTCCGTTCGTGTTTAGCAGGCGTAACGGGTTGGAGACCCGTTAGCCAAGGGCTATAAATAGGAGGGAGTGGCTACATGCCCCCTCATGGCTTTGGGAGAGAGTTAGGGTTTTGGTGAGTCAAAAGAGTCTTTGGAGAGGTCCTTTGCTTTGGGGTTTTAGTTGTTGGAGAGTAGTTGAGAGCTGCAGGGTGTTGTCTCCTCTTTCTGTGTGTCTCTCGTAGCTTCCTCTCTGTGTGTGAGCATGTGAGTTCTTGAGAGTGATCTTGAGTTCTTGACTTTGAGAGAGGGAGAGGTTGGAGATGAGTTGAGGCAATATGTAATCATTCCTCTGCTTGTAATCGGGGTATCGGGACTCCTTGTAATCCTTGGTTGATTGGAATGAAAATCTGAAGTTTGTTTCTCTCGTGCTCCCTGATTTTCCCTTCGTTGCCCCTTTGCATGATTTCTTGAGATTTTTTTGTTTCCTTGTGGTTTCTTGCTGGTGAGATGCAAAATGGGTTGCTCAGTGATGGGAATAGGTCTCAAGATCATTTGATTGGATTTTCCCAAGAGCAAAGTCAGTGAATCAAAGATTTGCACTTTTCAATTTCTCTGTTCTTGGTTTTCATTTCTAGGGTTTGAGGTAGATTTTGATCCCCTTAAGGAGATGGCTTGATTTCTGGTCTGGGAAGTCCTTTAGTTATTGCTAACTTAATTGCAAAATCTCATATGCAAAGGTCTTGTGAATCTTGAGTATTTTGGGTTTTTGTGCTCCTCTCTAAAGTTTTCCAAGCTTTTCTAGGGTTTGGTTCCAATCTTGTTTCTCTCTTTGAGATGGCTTGAAACTTGACATGTAAAGTCCAGAGGCTATTATCTAGCTATTCCCAAAAGTTTCATAGCCAAAGTATCAAAGATGAAATGGGAATTTGAGTTTTCGTTGCTGCTGCCTGTAATTTTCAGATTTTGGCCAAAATCTGAAATTATAAGTTTTGAGTTGGTTTCCCTCGCTTCCCAAACCTCCCTTGCTATTTAGGATGTTGTAGTGTTTCTCTGGGCTAAAGAGTGTGGAAGCAAAACCCTAAACTCCTCAGAATCTGAAGATCTGGAACTTTGTCCGAAGTTCGCCAAATTGCTCTCGGTGGCACTGGAACAGGGAGCGGTCAGACCGCTTGGTGTATTGCGGTCAGACCGCTCAGACAAAGCCGGTCTGACCGGTGGCCTGTGAGCAGTCCAACCGACATTAGGGGAGCGGTATGACTGCCTTACCCATTGCGGTCAGACCGCCCAGGGGTCTCTTGCAGCTATTGGTTCTTGATCCTTGGTCTTTCTTGTTCTCTCTTTTAGTTTTCAATTGCCTTGTCTTCTTTCTCTGTATTCTTGGGTTACCTCTGAGCTTTTGAAATCTTTTTCATAGCTATCATAACTATTGGAGAGGATCATTTGTTTGGATACTTGTGGGGGACGAATTTTTAGTGAGCGATATTCACCCCCGTCTGTCGCCATTTGGGTCCAACAAATTGAAATAGTCGATCCGCAAGGCAAATCGCACATATTTTTGAACATGTCGATCCTACATTTCCTAAGTTATTTATTTACTTGTATTTTCATTATGTTATTTCTGCATTGTTATTATATGTACAATAACTGCTTAGAAAGACATGATATTAGCTATGTCCTACCACCCGAAAAGCCCAGTTTAACTTGATGCCCACATTCACCTTGACAAGACCTAGTGACATAAAATATAAGATTATTAATTACATGGTAGTTTAGGATCACATCAAATCTTTCTATTATTAAGATTATGGTGTTTGTCTAGAGTTTTGGAAAGTTGGAACTGGGATTAGCGAGGATCGCAGATATGGATCCGAAGACCTTATCCTAGGGTGGAGGCTGGTCGTGGATTGGTGGCAGTACAGTATTTACTGAATATGGGTTTGTGCGTTGATGATGCCTCAGTTAAAAATGTAAGGACTAGACCCTTATGCTGAGTAAAGGACATAGTAACCGCCCAACCACAAGCGTTGACTTTGTCAAATCTTGACTTAGTCAAACCTGGCTTAGTAACTGCTCAACTTCAATTGAACCTCTGCAACTGGAAAGGGGGAGACAGAGGGTGAGTTCGTATGGGAGGTGGTTAACCATACAACTGTAGGACTGCGATGAGTCGGACGAGATCCGTGGGGTCATCCGAACTTGTCGAGATTAAACACCTACCGGGCGGAGTCTACACAAAGAATTGAGCAGTGAACATCCTTATTGTCTTAACTCTTTGGTTGGAGTTAAGGGATCTTGTGGGTAAAGTAGGGCAGCTTTGCAAAGTCATGACAAATGGTATTCGAATACGCCGTGCTTCCGGTAAATGAAGCTGTGTTTAATGAGTGAATCCAGTCACAAGGCATAAGTAGTGTTGAGAATGGTTTGGTAATGTGGAAGTTGATAATCAAGCTTGAAAACCCCTTTTACATTAATGAAGTACCTTTTAAAATCTTTATTTGATTTCCAACTAAAACTGCATCCACATAAAATAATAGACCTGTTTCCCCTTTACTTGTTATACCTTGCATGTAGTTATTGTTAAGCTCCGTGTGACTTGTTGAGTATGGTAGTTGTACTTATACTTGCTAAAAACATAAACAGAAACAGCAAACTTCGAGGAGACAGGTGAAGACGAGGAGGTGGTGCTTTACGAAGTCGACGAAGCTTGGAATTATGGTCGTTATCCGCTCAGGCGTGCCTATGGTATCTTTTGCTGTAATGTAACTAAAGGCCGTCGGCCCTGCTGTGATACTTGACTTTTAGCCTTTATATTGTAATAAAGTTAGCTTTTACTCTTAAGTTGTGTTGGCAATGTTATACACTCGATGGATGTACTCGCAGTTGAACAGTCCTGGGCAGCTGCGAGGGTTTCATAATACTCCCGGAAACGGGGGTGTTACATGCGCCGAGTGCAAGTTATACATCACAGAATTGCGCCACCCAGCGACTGGCCGTGACCCGTAGCTGCCACCGTTAATATCCACACCCCTTCGGCTCGAGCCCAACCCAATTGTACATGCACGCAACGTGCCGATAGGGCGAACACAGCGAACGCACTCCCCAGTCACCCGCATAATGATACAATGTAGTTTCCTGTAAGTCTGTATCATATAAAATTTTAAATGATATAAAAGAAAGAAAAATAATATCTACTATTTAATGAGCAGTTTTATAGACAACATTATACTATATATATTATTATATAGATAACTATATAGACAACTCATTAATTGTATAAGGTAAATATAGATAACTATATAGACAATCATTGTTTAAGCTGTCTTTAGTCATATCTATAGATGAAATAAAGGTGTGTTACAGACAACCGTTATCTATATTACTGTATATGCTCTCAGGCGAAGACTGGTTGGTTGGTTGCTGCCTTCACCGCTACGTCACGCGCGCCCGTGACGCCGACCCATAAAAACCCACCACGCCACACCGCAACCCAAGCGCACCACACCGCACCGCATCACGCCACCAAACACCAACCTCGCTCTACGCTACACAACAACGTTAGCTTCGACATGGTCACCGCGCCTCGGCCGAGCTGGAGGTAGGGGTGGAAAAATAGCTCAAGACTCACGGCTCGGCTCGAACTTGATATGAGCCGAGCCGGCTTGGCTCGAGCTCGTTAAATTTTGAGCCGAGCCAAGCCTCCTTTGTAGTTCATAAAAAAATGAGCCGAGTTCGAGCCGGCTCACAAGCTATTTTGCTCGTGTCTACAGTTGGCCCAGCGTGCAACGGCCCCAGCCCACTAAGTATCCTGAGTCCCACTTGCGTCGGCGTTGCACCCCATGAATCCCCATCTCTTTGGTTGCAGTCTCCCGTGTCCCGTCCACGGCGCCACTCCTACCCCATCTACTGCATGGCTTCTGCCACCCACCGCGCCGCCGTGTGCTTACCCTCCCTCTCCCGGCATGTGCTACTTGCTTGCTCCCTCCTCCGAGTGCTTCCCCCCTCCCCACCGCTGTGTGCTCCAACCGCGGCAGATCTCCCAGCCCGCTGCCAGCAAATCGCCCTGCCCGCCCACCGATTGGCCGCCTCACCCCACATATCTACCAATCTGTCGCCCCACCCCACATCTCCTTGCTCGACGGCCGTCTGTAGATATTCCTCCCCTTCTCTCTCGTCACTTCAGGGAGGTGAATCGCTCTGAGGGAGAGGCCACCATTGGCGTTGCTGCTCAGGTATCAGGATCCCTGTATGCTCCGCTCTCTTGATTGCATCTGGTTCTTGCAGTCTGGTTGTAGTATTCGTTGTTTAGCTTCATAGATGTAAAATCTTATGGTGATTCGAGATCTTAACAATTGACTGATGGAAAAGATTGAATCCTTCTTGAAGCGAAAAAGATTGGATCTAGAATGAGATTTTTTGTATTTCTGCCTTGAGTGGATTAGTTTTTCCTTCTTTTCCCCCTGCATTTGGAAGATGATTAGGATGGGTAATTTGCGATCTTAAATCATACTTCAACACTAAATTTTTCCCATGTATGATGTAACTGATTAATTGTGTATTTATGTGTTTAAAAGCAGCTTAGTTCAGCTACCTCAGTTCCATCATCATCACCTAATTCTAAGGAGGCTATCCCAAACACCATGGAAATTAATGACGGTGAAGCCATTTGCATTGAGGATCAAATGGAAACTGTATGTTTTGAAAATGGCCCTATTAAGGAGGCAGAAGATGTATTGAGCAACTCGGCTCGCAAACCCTCGCGAGCTGGCTCGAGTCGCACATCGAGCCGAGTGAGCCTCTTCTCTGGCTCGATACCTTAATGAGCTGAGTCGAGCCGAGCTGTAGTTCTGTGCGAGCTCGACCGAGCCTGGCTCGAGTCGGCTCGGTCCGGCTTGTTTCCACCCCTAGCCGGAGGCCAGTGGCGCGTCGTTCTTGTGGTCGCTCCGGGAGGAGTCGTGGCCGCTGCTCCCACCAGGTTTCCTGGAAATTCCAATTTCTATTATTAGAAACCAACAGCTACAGAGTTTTCAAAGCAAAAGGAAACCGCGAGAGCACACACTACAGACTGTGTAATCTGCACTTGGCGACTGACAATCTGACAGCATCCATCTAACACAGATGAAGCCAGTGTTGAAAATATGCCCTAGAGGCAATTATAGAGGTGATTAAGTTGTTTCGACCATATTGTTTTGTTATGTTCATGATGTGGACTATTTATATTGATGTTTTTATCATCTGAAAATCTTTTAAATTTTTGTTTCCTTCAAGAGTTAAAAAGAAGGGATGATTTTTTAAGCGAATTTTTTATACAGCTTTATAAATTCAAAACCGCGTAAACTATTTGTATTGATGTTTTTATCATCCGCTACTGTCTAAAAAACACCCATAAAAACCGTCAGACCTAGTCAAAAGCTAATCAAGCGCAGGAAGAAAAAGCCAGATGACTTGCATCCAAGAAACTTCCCATTAACACTCGCACCATACTAGTAATAACGTCCTAATCGTGCGAGCAATTGGCGGCCATCGCGCGGGCGCAATGAAATTAATTAATTATGCATGTACTATACATACATATATCACATGCGATTGACTCACTACTCATTGCTAGGAAAGAGGCATGCAGAGCTGTAATGCATTTCTGCGTGCACGGAGTCGAAGGATCCGTTCTTTTCGTCCGGACTGATGAATAGTAACACTTGATAAAGAAGTCTTAAGATACTGTATGGAGATAAAAACTTACATGTAATTTTAGCTGATATAGATAAAATTGTTATAGTATCTACTACAATCGATTTGTAGATCCTACCTTAAAAACACTCCGTTTCAAATCTAACTACTATAAAAAAAACTAATTACTATAAAAAACAGAAAATAAGAAACCTACAGTCAAGTGCGACTTATCCCAAAAAAGGAAGTGAAACTTAAAACAAGATGTATACAAGGAGGGTCAAAGTTTTGCATTGCGTCCCTTGTGTCAACGACACATGGTGACCGTGCCGTGTTTGATCGGCAAAGCCATCGCTCGCAGCATTTCTGAAACGAGTTCAAGAATTGCTTCACGGAAAGAAACTTCAAATCTCATAGGGTTGGATATTGGGAGCCAACATTTGTATACTCTATGGTGGTAACTAACTGGTTGAGAAGTGATGATAGGGTGAAACTTACAGCAACTGAATGTCTGAAACTGCGATGAGGTGATACTCTGCTTGAAGCCACTGAAACTGGTCATGCAGCCACTGTGTCAATTCCTTTGTTTTTTCACAGAATTAGGTGGGGTGTTGGGGCCTACAGAAAGAAGTTATAGCAGCAGCAGAAGCCAACTCTGCCTAAAAAATGCAGAGATTGTATCTTACACACTTCATATTCTGGTCAATCTACAGCTGAAGTACTCAAAGATCAGGTCTTTGTTAGGCACAAACGCATTTTGTGCTTCCTCCCTTGCTGATGTGTTCAAGAATCACTTTTCGAGTTTCACCCTGGGAGCAGTGAGTCAGTGACACCAGTGACTTATTTGCAGCTTGTAAAGACAATGTGACGAAGAAGCAGAGTTTAATTGAAACACATGCACTACCTCACAAGAAAATAATGTCCCATAAAGGAAAGTTGAGAACAATCTCATGAACATATGAACAAATTCGTCATTTATCCCCCAATACCAAGAACCAACTAACATCAATGTCTTCTTCTGTTTACATAAGAATTTTGGCAAAAATTCTTTTTGGGATTTGAAGAAATAAAAGATCAGAAAAGAAAAGGAAAGAACGAATGAACACATGTATGCACTCCTGTGATCGGCGAGGCGAGCCAATGCATCTCGGAGCTCGGGAATCTGAATCAGTTCTTCGGCGGAGGCGTCTTCGGCGGCCGCGCAGGATCAGCTCCGGCGAACCCCTGCTCGATGTCGCCGCCACGTGGGCTGAAGGATGTCCCCACGACGGGCTGCTTGCCCCTGCTCAGAAGTCGCCGCAGCGACCGCAGCCGGGCAGACATCGGCGACCTCATGTCGTCGGCACCTCCCGGCATCCTGCTCGCCGGCAGCGGCGTCGCCGGAGACGAAGACGTCACCACCGTGTCCACTGCCACTGGCCGCATCGGGATGTCGATCACCAGGTTCTCCTTCCTGCGCCCGGATCCCGAGGAGCTCGTCGAGGCGGCGGGGGCGGCCATAGGAGGTGCCGGCCGCGGAGGCATCGCGAGGCCGGCGTTGGCGACGTCGTCGTGGGTGCCCCAGAAGAGGACGTTGGTCGGGAACATGGGGAACTCCATGGTCGGCTCCTCGCGCGGCACGCGCGGCAGCCCCTCCGCGGTGAGCTCGCCGGCGTCGGCGCCGACGGGTGCGCGGCAGAGCGGGCAGGTGTCGTGCGAGTGGAACCACATGTCGATGCACTCCACGTGGAACCCGTGGCCGCACTTGGGCAGCATCCGCACCTTCTCGCCGTCGGCCACCTCCGACAGGCACACAGAGCACTCGAGCGACTCGCCCTTGGCGTCGGACGAGTCGCCGCCGCTGCCGTAGACCGTGACGGGGAGAGACCGGAGAACGGAGGCCGGGAGCCCGCGGCGCGGGAACGGGGAGGCGGCGACGAAGAGGAAGCGCGAGGAGGGCGTGGACGGCGCGAGGAGCGGATGGTCGCCGAGGTAGCGCTTGGCATAGATGTAGAGGAGGAAGACGAAGACGACGACCATGAAGAGGAAGATGACGGCGGCGAGCAGGACGCCGTTGCTGATGACCATCTGCGGCGGCACTTCCGGGCTGGCGAACGAGCTCGTCGGCGGCGGCGACGACATGGTGGCCTCGCGGCTTGCTTCTTCTGGGCGCTCCTTGAATCTTGAGGCGGTGAAGTCTGACGAGAGGGGGAGAGAGGCGAGACCGGGAGGAGTAAGGAGTGGAAAGGAGGTGAGCGCTCGGTGGTATTTGAAGGGCAGAAGCAATGATGCGAGGCGGGCACGGGGATGACCGTAGTGGGATCTTCTGCGGCGATACCGTGCCTCTGTGTAGCCAATGGTTGCCGTGGAGGTGGTGTAGAGGATCCGGGCGGATGGGATGTGGCGAGATGGACTTTGTCAACTAGTGCTTGGGTTCAGCGAAAGAGGCCAAGGTTTGGGTCGTCCCGTTTGACTCGACCGCCGGGGTTTTTCTTCTCAGTTACGTCTTACGTGCTCTGCTCCGGCAGGCTCCGGGAAGCATCCAACTGGCGGGCGCGCGGGCGGTCACCGCGGCAAGCAGCAGCTTGCAGGGGACAAACGTGTGCTCGGTAGGCTAAAAAATAGCGACTTATGACTAAAATTATATTGTAGCCAGTTAAAATTACACTATATCTATAGATGACTTATTTAATATAATTAAATTTAAAAAATTAACAATAAAAAATATGTTAACTCATCACGGATAACGTAAATGAATACGGAAAAAGAATCAGTAAAAAAGCTCAAAAAAGTCAAAAGTTCAAAAAAAAAATCAAATTTATGAATAGTGAAAAATAAGCTAAAATCAAAAGATTAAGCCGAATCGAGCGGGATGAAAATTTGCCGCCGCCGGCTGGGTTACTGACCTCACCGGTCAATTGTTCATCCTATCACTTACTCTACATTTACAAGCTCTCACAAGTTTTCAGCATGCATTGACCTTATATTAAACAGTGCCTTCATACTAGTGCCAAATGTGGTATAAACCTGAATCGAAGAAATGAGACACGCATGCATAGCCTTTGAATTCAACTCGTGTTACGTCATCTGTGAGCCGTGCATGGCCAGCCGTGACTAGGTCCACCGGAGCATCACCCGCGCATTTTATTTGAGTCCCACTAACCGTATGTTAATTTGGTGGGTTTATCCGTCGGTTTTTCTAAATGGGGTAGGATTGATTCCTGTGACCTCTCGATCGCTATGTTTTTAAGATATACTATATTATACGAGTAATTTAAGATATACTATACACTGGATCAGATGCTGGTCGCGACTATCTAAAGAGAAAAAGAGAAGTGCGCTCTTAAACGGATGTAAAAGACTTGAGAGAGTGGTGATGGAGATTTTCAGCAAGTTCGGGTGGAGCAGATGTTTTAGATTAAAGGATTAAGTCCTTGGTCTTTTGTTATTTGCTTAGGGGATTTTGTATTGCCGTTTGGTGGAGTATGGTCTGAGATTTGTGTTTGGTTATATGCGGCTGTAGTTATTCCCGTGGAATGATCAAGATCGGAATATTGCTATTTCATTATCTAAAAAATATACGAGTAATTTGTGTTAAACTGCTGCCCCCCTTTCTAACGAAAGTTGTACGAGCTAGGCATGCAACGGATCAACGGCACGGTGATTGATTGCTGGGTGTACCGGCGGTCGGTTTGAATCTTGGACCAGAAAATGAGAACGGTTACAAACTTTTGTCCAAGCGAGCAGGCAGCGTGCTGACCGGTCCGTCCGTTGCGCTGCAGGCCATGTAAATAATGCACGTTTGTTGTTTGCGATTCAAGTCGGGTCCGTGCAACGCCACGCCTTGATGACAACGTTTGTTTGTGTCATTTAGGGTGTGTTTGGTTGTCTGTATCTCCTTCATCCAAAATGGGTGGATCCGTATAATCTGAGAAAGAGCCTGTTTGGTTGCCTGTATGAGCGGATACAGCCTGTATGAGCGGATGCAAAAATACGCCCTCATTCTGGATGGTTGGATACGCTCAAAATGAGCTTCACTAGCCATCCTGGATGAGTGGATGCGATGTATCTTATGCGGTCCCACGTGTCGACCTCTCGGTTTGGTAGATCATCTGCTCATACAGCAACCAAACATCATCTCGCTTTTTGTATCCGCTCATGCACCTCACCAAACATCTTCTTTTTCTGAAATACGATTCCACTCAGCCTGCATCCACTCAGCCAGGATATACGATGCAACCTCCATCCACGAACCAAACACACCCTTAGGGCACGCCGGGGGACCCGTCTGATGTCAGATCAGCCGCCCTTGGGGAGCTGGGGACGAGCGATCGAGGTTTCCCCACGGTCGTGTCTGGAAGGACGGTAAGAATTTCTATTTGAGCGTGTTCTTTTGGGATCTTAGGACGATAGAGTATAGTTTATGACTTAAATATTTGAATTATAATTGTTTATGAGAAATAGCATGTAAAGTAAAATAGTTGTATATGATTTTAACTGATATAGTTAAACTTAGTCTATTTTTTACTATAATTTTTTATTAGCTCTATCTTAAAAAAAGTATATACAAAAATAAACTAACTTTAAAACATAAAAACCCAGCCTTGACACCTTGATCGCAGCTTGTCCTTGGCTGATCGGCTCGTGCGCTCCGAGAGGTACGGCTACGCCCATGCGGCCTTGCCTTTTACTCCCTCCGTACTTGACTTCCTATAAAATTTAATCATAAATAGATTTAAAATTATATAAATTAATTATATAAAATTTATATCATTAAATTAGATTTATCATTAAAAATAATTTTATGATTTTATTAATATATCTTAGTGTAAAATTATAAAATTTAATGGTCACAATCATATTTTAAAGATTGAAAAAAATCAAAAACATCAAATAAAAAAGCGAAGGGAGTACATTTTTGCGGCAGGTGATCTATGCTCAAAACTAGGTAACTTTCGGCTATATTCAATAGAACTACACTAGTAACTACTGTAGGTCTGTAGTCAATAGTCTTTGTTTAATAGTTTACATCAGTATGACGTGGTTGGATTAGATTTAACTCTTGCGCACGAAATTACAGCCCGTATTACTACTTTAGTCGCTGGCTTGTTCGCCGCGCCGTGACATGACAGCGCTGTTTAACCGTAACGAATAGATGGGGTGGGAAAGCGGTTCGGGCTTTGAACATGTTTGGTAGGAAGGAAACGCGTGCCGTGCCGAGCCGAGGCGACCGAAAAGTTCAGAGCGGAACGGAAGACCGCGCGCACGAAAGTCATCGGCACGGGGTGACGGGGCGAGCCGCCGAGCCAGCGGGTTGTCTCAGCATCTATCAATATAGGGTCTGTTTGGCAGAGCTTCACCAGTTTCAGATCCATCAGATCCACCAGATCCACCATGGAGTAGCTCCACTGTGAATCTGGGATCGCACCATGGAGCTGGACAAACTGTTTGGCTTCCACAGCAGCTCCAGATCCACGAAACTGAGTTTTTGGTGGGAATAGCCTATTTTGCCCTTGAGGTTGTATGATATATATCTTTTTTCATATAGCACACATGTTTTGTTCATATTTATTCACAAAAAATGGCGTATTTTTTTTTGTGAACACAAATACAATATCTCAACACAAATATTCATGAGCATTCAACATTGACGCACAAGATAGATAATTAATTAACCCATGTCCATGACAACGTACAAGTAGACAACACATTTTCAGTAGTGTCTACGTGACTCAATAAGTTCGACTCGTTCGATCATAGCAGCAAGGCAACGCAGCATACACAAAATGACACAGCCAAATCTCGACCAAGAGCTTTGATAAATGATCCCAGGAACATAAAGGAAACAGTGCATTCAACCACTAAAAAAGTTCTGAATTCGATACATTCACTGCAAAGCTAGTAACTAGTTTCTACTGAACATTAAGGCGGCAGAGCAGCAAGGTATTCCACGCTCCATCGGTATTGCTTGCCGAGGTCATGGGCTTTCTGCCCTTGCTAGTGCACTCAACAAGCGTGAAAGGCTCATATCACAAGGACTCGCCATTTCATCATGTTGCGGTCATTCTACCATGGCATCAACTTTCTCCTTCGTTGGCGGCTTTGCATTTTTGGCTTTCTTTCTACTGCAGGATGGATCAAAAAGCTTGAATGAATCTTCCAACGGGACAAACTCGAATATAACAGCTTGAGTCAATTCCATGGAAGAAAATAGGGCAACGCATTGATGTTTGATGTATTAGCTCACTTGAACAGCGGAAAAACTTGACCCATAAGCCGTCATATATCATAGAGGTAATGCAACCAACAAGGATTAATTGATTTGTTCCCATCACATCATAGAGGTAATGCAACCAACAAGGATTAATCGAACCAACATGAATTGTCTTAATTGAATGATTATCTCATATCACGACATCATGATACAAGGATTAAAAAACCTATTTCTCCCATTATCTGCATACTGCATCATGATACAAGTCCATTTGTACTAACATCATTTTCTGAAAATTACAAGTCCAGAACATCCCAAACTCAGTGCTTTCATCCATTGCAATAAACTGAACTCATTTTATTCAATACCATATTGCATATAGAAAACCCGGCCGTGTGCTCCCTCATTGCATATTAACCGTAGTATTGCATATAAACTAAACTGAACATTGCACCCACTCCCTTCATTTCAATGAGAACAATGGCAGATGGCATTGCCATCTCCTTTCATCACATTTCAGACAACACCCACCACCAATATGTATATACAAATGTCAATTAATTACTATGCATAGTTAATCTTACACCAAAGAATTGAGAGAATCAATTGTATGTTACATATTCCTTCATATATGCATGCCAAGCAACAAATTGTAAGTATGTAATTGAGTCGACGGAGCACATTGCACATTCATACCTCATCATCCCTTGCCCTCTTGTTGGTCGACGGAGCACGTGTGCTCGCTTGCAATGCAGAGACCCCTGCCGGACCCCGGCTCTGCGTCGGACCCCGGCCCCACGCGCGGCACTGGCGGCGCGCCACGACCCCTGCGCGGCACTGGCGGCCGCGCCCCGGTGCTGCGTCGACACAGGCGGCGAGCCCCACCTATCGCGGCCGCGCCCGGCCGCTGCGCCGGAGGGGGCCACAACGAGGCCGGGCGGGCGGCCATGGAGGAAGAAGGAGGTGGAGGAGGTAGAGGGGCGGATCTACGAATCCGGCCATCGCCGAGGTGGCGGCTCGCCGGAGCGCCGAGGTGGCTAGCGAGGAGGCGGCGCGAGGAGGGTCGCGAGGAGGCGGCGCTAGGAGGCGGTGCGAGGAGGCGCGCGAGGAAGCGGTGCGAGGAGGCGGCTCGCCGAGCGCCGAGGTGGCGCGCGAGAGAGGAGCTTCGGTCGCTCAGCGCGAGGCGGCGCGAGAGGTCGCGAGGAGACGGCGCGAGGACGGCGCGAGGAGGCGGCTCGCCGGAGCGCCGGAGGTGGCGGCGCGAGGAGGGTCGCGCGCGAGGAGGCGGAGCGAGAGGCCGCGCGCTCGGCCGCTCGGGTGGGGCGAATAGAAAAGAAAAAGCGGTTCGGATGGATGTATATCCAGTGGCATTGGTGGGTAATTACCACCTAACTTCACGAGTACATACGAAACAAGTTTTCGTGGAGCACCCCTTGAGGTGCTCCATGGATTTCATGAATCTGGAGCTAGATCCAGTATTTTGGTGGATCCAGATTTCGTGGAGCTGGAGTGTTTGGGTAAAAATTCGTGAAGTGGAGCTGTTTTTGGTGAATCTGGAGTTGGTGGAGCTCTGCCAAACAGGCCCATAAGAGCACAAGTATAATAAAAGGCTATTAGTAGACTATATGCTGAGATGGAGAAGAGAGAAAAGAAGTGGGCTGTAAGAGCAAGTATAATAAGATGCTATTAGTAGGCTGTATGCTGAGGTGGAGGAGAGAGAAGAGAGGTGCGCTGTAAGTTTACAGCCAGCTGAAGCACAAGAACAAAGAAACTTTGTGAGAGAAAGGGGTGGGTTATACAGCTTTCAGCTGGTTGTAAACTACTATATAAATGGGCTGATAAGTGGGCTGTAAGTGTCCATATACCCAGCTGAAGACTGTATTATTAGCCTTGCTCTAAGAGGCTGTTAGTAGGCTGTATACTGAGGTGGAGGAGAGAGAGAAGAGGTGGGCTGTAAGAGCAATGCTAATAATACAGCCTTCAGCTGGTTATATGGACACTTACAGCCCATTCATATAGTAGTTTACAGCCAGCTGAAGGCTGTAAATTTATAATTTTATAATTTTATTAATATATCCAACAGTATGAGCTAGTTACTAACTCTAAGACAACTTCTCCAATAGTACTAACTTTTAGCACATAGCTCATAACATAAATAGCCTCACATGACACTCTCACATAATCTTGGAATGTGTGTATAAGACTAGCTCTTGATCAAGAGATAGCTTTTCTCTCTCTTCTATTAAAATATGAAATAATATGTTTAGAGCTAGCTCATAAGTCACTATTGGAGATGTTCTAAGTTTACAGCCAGCTGAAGCACAAGAAACTTTGTGAAAGAAAGGGGTGGGTCATACAGCCTTCAGCTGGCTGTAAACTACTATATAAATAGGCTGATAAGTGGGTTGTAAGTGTCCATACAGCCAGCTGAAGGCTGTATTATTAGCCTTGCTCTAAATATCACTTTAGCTTTTTTTTAATTTAGCTCTGAACAGCCACTTTTATAAAATTAGTTCGTTTCGTGATTTTATTAAGCTCAATAGACACCTATCGAGCTAGGAGAACCTAACAGACAAACTGTTGAACTACAGTAGCTCGACATGGTTGCATACTAGCTGCACTGTGCAGCCATAATTAGCGCGTTACTTGGCGATTCAATTATTGCTAAGCACATTTAATTAGTACTAATTATAATTAATTAGTGATAATTAAATCAATAAAGTATCCGTGTTTTTGTTTAGTGTTAATCGTATTTAATTCATACTAATCACAGTTACTCCGGGTGCAACGACCCCGGGTCACTCACACGGCGAATCAGGTAAAAAAACGTTTGACTAGAAGTATGTTAGTAATCCTTTTTACAGCCATTTTTGCGGCGCAATGCGCGTAAGTTATCGGATTTTGATCCCCGTTACTCTGGAGCTTTTCCATGGTAGTACAGTATTTCGGTCTAGAATAGTCTAAGCCCTCTCCAAACAACTTCTGTTTCTATCTTCTAGAATACTTCGACTTCTAAATTTTGTTTTTTTATTCTTTTAGGACTTTTTCTTTTTTCTCTCTTATTCCTTTGTATTGTTCATGATGATATGTTTTTTATTTTCTTTAAATTTAATTACTTAGAAAAATTAACAACTGCTATAGTACATTTTAAACTATAAGCTAAAAGTTAGAAGTTATTTTGAGTACTACCAAATACTTACCCGTACTCGCCAAAACAGAGGCGTCACAGGAGTAAGGAATTTTTTAAAATAATTATTTTTATTAAGTATCACAAAATTATACTTACGAAATTTTTTAGTTTTGATCGTATGTCGCCGCACGGTTGGACGACTTAGTCCAGTCGCCCAATGGGCGACTAGTCTATGTCGCCAAACAGTTGAATGATTTCGACTATAGTCGCCAAACCGTTAGGCGATTTTGTCCTTAGTTGCCCAATAGTTAGGCGATTAAGGGGTATATACTGAAGCCGCGTAGGCGACTTGCGCACATGTGCCTTATTCACCCAAGAAAAAAAAGAGAGGAATGGGAGAAGGGGAGAAGAGAAAGAGAGGGGAGGAGAGGAGGAAAAGAAGAGGGGAGAGGAGGAATAGGAGGAGAGAAGAGGAGGGGAGGAGGGGAGGGAAGAGGGGAGAAAGAGAGGAGGAGGGATGTGCGCATCGACGACGGTGAGTTTTCTGTATTTGTTTGTACAATTATTTTTGAAACATGGTGCGATAGTAATTAAAATCATTAAATTTGTAGTTTAGAAACTAACGGTAATTTAGTTGTTAATAATTATATTACAGTTTAGATCGCTCTAATGTGTTCATCTCTGGCGTGTTCGTCAAGGACTATGCAATGCACAGGGTGATGCGCCAGTTTGGCCTTCGCCAGGCTATTCCTATCTCCGTAGGGTGTCAGTTGCCTGACTCGGTCCACACGTGAGTTACACACAATATATGTCCCTAAATTTTTTCGTAGTTTTGTTACAATGTCTTCTAATTGTAGTTGTACGTTTCGTAGGCACCATAGGAGGGGTGGTAGTGGGACAAGCTGGGCCGTGAAGATGGTACCGTGGGTGGACGAGTGGGTAGAGGCACTCCAAGACTTTGTGCAGGAGGCCACCGGGTATGACCCCAGTATATACATGGAGTACCTACACTGGTACGCTCCGCAGACACACACTAAGCTGGTGCGTGTCATCGACCCTTCCTCGCTCATGTACCAGCACTGATAGACACGTACCCTGTGCACTTAGCGTGGAACTTCGCCCTCGTGGTAGGTACTCTCATGTTTCAAAGTTTCTGAGTATGGTTACCACAACTACTATTTTGACACTTTCATGTACTTCTTGCAGACGAATATCACCGTCAAGATTGTGATAGACACCGGGTCGATCATGGATAGGATCACCCATGGTTTGGAGGTGACGCACAACGGGTTAGTGGGCATTGTCCATCAGGTCTACGAGAGGGCGAAGCGTGCCCTCGACCTCTCGTCGTGCAGGACACTCCCAAAGGTGGCCACATCGATGCGTACATCGAGGCCGCCACGTCTTGCAGCTCAGGTAGGAGGCTTCGGAGGGCCACGTGCATGGGCTTCATCGGCGTTTGACCAGGGCGGAAGGTCGGTGTAGCCACGTGCTTACCCCCAAGCACCGACGCCGCCGCCGCTGGGCCAAGCCGGAGGGTTAAGGTGGGCACGCTCGTGCAAACCGACACCGTCATCATCCGTGAACCCCTACCTGGCATCGGCAGGGCAATGCACATTGTTCAGCCAAGGTAGGTACGACAGTTGGCAGTAGGCCATGACGCACTTGGAAGGCATGTGTCGTCTCTTAAGGTTTTTTCGCGTTGATATATTGCACGAATAAACAATATTTGTCATGTAGGAGCGATGCAACGGTCAGGATTTCACCTATCCCTCACGAGGATCTCCTAGAGGACGTGAGCGACTTCCTCGTGAAGGACCAGGTGGAGGTCATTTCTGGGTCGCAACTCAGCAGTGCCCCAGTTCCCACGCAGCCACAGGTGCAGTCGACCCCCGAGGCATTGGGAGCATGGGTCAACAGGCCTCCTAAGTGCTTCACCCTGTCAGGGCCCAAACCCCGACACCCCGTGCTAAGGAAACCCAAATGGGGCCATACGGGCGGCCACCGACTAGGGGTGGGACGTGGCGACAACAAAGGAGGTGCTGCGGTGGTGTAGCTGGTGACGAGTAGTGGATCTTTCTCATGATATGTGTACTTTTTCTGGTTGTGTACGTATTTTGCTTTGTCTTCCTAATGTTATTGCGAGTCTAACATGTTTCTGACTATTCGCAATCAACAAAAATCACAAATGTATCAAATGACATTGTCTATCATTTTATTTCAAAAAACAACTACAAACAAGATTTCTTAAATATTTTACCTACAAAAATTGTCATTTACTCCCCTGCAATTATTTCCATTGAATTAATACAATAATTACATTATTATTTAAATCACTCAACCATTGGGCGACACTTGAGCTAGTCGCCAACAGTTCAGTGACATGTGTCCAAGTCACACAACCATTAGGCGAATTAGACTAGTCATCTAACGGTTGGGCAATTTGGACACGTGTTACCCAACGGTTGAGTGACTAGCAAAAATCGTCTAACCGTGCGGTGACATGCAGTCAAAACTGTAAAAAAATTACAAGTATAATTTTGTAATACTGAATAAAAAATAATTATTTAAAAAAGGATTCCACGAGTAAGCCTAGAAGTGAGAACTGCACATAAGTTGATGACACTGGCGAATTTACGCTCTACATTGTCGGACGCAGCGAACAAACAAGCTGAATTCACAAGAGGGCAAGCAGGGAGCTCCCAGTGTTGCAGAGCCCTGGTGACGTCACCGCGTGATGACCCGGTCTGCCAGTATCCATTGCGCGCGAGAAAGGCTCATCACTGTTGCAGGAGTAAAGAAACGGAGGTGGACAGGTTCTTCGCACCAGGATCTGTAGGGAGAGGGACGGACACACGGACATAAAGGGCAGGGAAAGCACCGAGACATGGCATCGAGTGGGCAGACCGGCGCCGCAGGAGACGCGGGCGGAGGAGGCACGCGCAGGCGCAGCCACCGCGAAATGCCGGAGCTTTTGCGCGACATCTCGGCCGAGCGGGCACACCACGTCCGGATCCGCCGGAGCTAGCGACGGGAAAGAAAGGAGCACAAAAAGCCGCGTAACGCCGCGTGTGGAAAGCGGAAACAGTGATGCGACGACGCCGAGCGGGTCGGTCAACGCTCTCCGCCGTTTCGGTTGGAGGACGGAGACGGCAAGTTTGTCAAAGGCGAAATTGCTCGCGTCGGCCGTTTGCTGGTGGATTGGAACAGGAATTCCGATCGTACGCGCCGGGGAAGAGAAGTCAGAGGCTACACATGCTGCGACCTGTCAGCCCATTTTGAAACGCGGAATTTTGGTAAGAATTTGGAAGAAAAAGATATACTTGGCTCAATAGCTCATCCCTCGGAGTACTTTACCTAAACCCTAGTGGTGCTCCGTAACATCCCAAAAAAATTAATTCCCATCCTCCATTTTTTTATTTTCCTGTTATTTATATTCAATAATTAATTATGCATTTTGGAGCATTTTTCTGCATTTTGGAAAAACATAAAAGCTTGTTCACTTAAAACACTAGCGCAAAATTAATTTTCAAGAAAATATGAAAGCTTATAAAATAATGGAGTTACTTTTTAAAAATATTAGCTGTTATATGTGGCCTATAATTTTTTTAATAATTTTTACAGTCCATTTGCTAATTTCTCTAATCAGTTCAAATCGTCTTGGTTTGAATTAATTTCAAATCCAATTCCTTTCCTGCCCTACTCTTGGGCCCAATTTGTTCTCAGCCCAACTCCCTTAGCCCGCGCTCGCCGTTGCTTCAGCCCAGCCGAGGGCCAACTACATATTACTGACGGATGGGATCCACTTCTAAGTTTTGCAATTAAAATGTGATTAAATACGTGAGTATGACATGCATGACCCACATGTAATAAAATGATTTTCAGATTTTTGTTAAATAGGGAAAATCTGGCGTGTGGGGCCTACGGGTCAACGCACCTTTTCTTTACTGGATTTTCCTTACCAAATGAATTTCAAATGCTTATAACTTTTTCATTTAAACTCCAATTGAGTAAAGCTTGTTTTTTATTTTTTTAAAACCATGAAATTTCATAATATGCAAAAAATTTTGAATTTTATTTTTTAAATTTATTTGACTGTTATTTTATGTTACTTGGCTTTTACCCATAGATACCGATGCTTCGAAAATCTTTGAAGTTGATACAGAGTAAGACCGGGAATTCAACAAAGAAAGCATCCCTTTGATCATATTTGATCCCATATTTTTACGGTTATGTATGTTGCATTAAAAAATTATAGGCATGTGTGTATTTTCAGTAAAATTACTATGTTGGTAAGGGAGATAGTTATACCGATTTGTTGTATTGATCCTACCTTGATAAATTATTATCCACATTGTTGTCACCTTAGTAATGCTATCCACTATTAGCCATGCAAACTAGAAATGGCATGTTAAATAACTTGTTGTCTTGATCAATCATAGGAAATACCTATTATTTATGTCCAAATCAGGTACCTTTATTAATTTGGTTCATAAAAAATTAAACTTGTTTTTAGACTTGCTTGGGCGATCGTATGTTGAGATCAAAGTAGGTGCACGAGAGTTTGGCTTGTGGTAGTCTCATTTGGTTCACTAAGAATTGAGTCTATGGTGTAGTTAGACCCAAGATACAAGTGCAAACCATGTGTGCCTTTCATGGGGAAGCCCTAGCATAATAAGTTGTCGTGTTAGAGCAATAAATAGTATGTGGTAGTTGATATGTGAAATTTTAGGCTAGTGCGGGCATGAAGAGTACCCCCCATGTTTGTATGGACCTTGCTGACCAAGCAAGGTTTTTCAACACATCATATGGTTTTTAGGATTATGGAGGGTCCCTCCATGTCTTAAAAAGGTATCCTAGCGCGGTTTGTTATTAGGACCGGTAATGTAAAAATTTTGTGATGATCTCTCAAATCGGGTACTTTGTATCACGTGACTTGGTTGACATGTTGAGATGACTGAACTGTTAACACATCTGGCATTATAACCATTTTTTTTAAAAATTTGGCCCCAGGCATCCGTTTTACAAATCTAGCCCTCTCTCTAAGCTCAGCAGTTGCAGCAAATAACATATGTTGCTTGTTGTGCTATAGTAGCTCGACAGGACGTTGCTAAGCCACCATTAATCAATCATTGTCGTGGGGGTGGCCCCCACCTAAACCCAGCAGGCCCGGTAGAAGACTATAAGGCCCAGAATAGGCCTTGTGTAATGACATAACTGCCCCCAGAGGGGATGACCGGATGTAAGGGTATAATCGTAAAGCACTCCCATGAGTATATATATGCGAGTAAGCCATGGGGAGAGGCCAAGGCCATTACACTTATCTTCATCACTCTCCACTACCACTTCTCTCTCTGTTTGGTCTGTAGCCACAACAGTTGGCGCCGTTCGTGGGAGGGCGAAGACAAGCTCAAGACCGAAGAAAAGATGGCACCGAAAAAGCTTCCTCGGCGGCGGGGAAAAAGAAGGCGGCCGGCGAGCGCCGCAGAGTACGAGGCTCCGCCGTCTGCGGGCGACGGGTGGCGATGCGATCGCGGCGCCGAAGACGTCGGCGTTCGCGTGGCGGCGGCCAACCTCGTCACCAAGATGCGGCGATCAACCCCACCGGGCGTTACGAGGACGCACCCGCGGTCCAAGACGTCGACACGCAGTGCGGCGACAACCGACCCGTCGGCGCCGACCGTCGCCGCCACCACACCGGGATGGAAAGCGCCTGGGCGGCCCTCAACGGGTTCCAGCTGAGCTGGGGCCTTCGCGAGCCGTCGAGATATACAAGAGGCTCGAGTCACCGGCCGTGCGACAACAGCGTCCGAGCCCGCGCGGAAAGGGCGGACGATCGCGGCCCCTCGTCTCTAGCCGCGTGCGGCTGCGACGCGTGGATCCGAGTCCCCGCTCTCGCGGGCTGCAGCAGCGGCATGGCGAAGACTTCAAGTTCCCTAGCGCCATCGGCTCGTATAAAGGCGACACGGATCCCGCGAGTTCGTGCGGCGTGTACGAAACCGCGACGAGGCCGCGGGCGAGACGACACCACGAAGCGAAGGACTCCCCTCGCGACCGCGCGGAGCGGCGCTCTCTTGGTTTTTAACCATAGAGCACGGCTCCATCTATGCGTGGGAACGACCGCGACCGCCGATCCAAATTTCAAGGGTATCATCTCGGCGAATCGATGCGAACCAACTCTTCGCCGTGAAGCAAGGACCCTCGAGACGCCGACTACTTCAGCGCCGCCAAAATTCGCCGTACATGATGTTAATGAAATCACCGTCGTTAAGGCAGCCATACAGGCCTTCGCCGCGGATGGCGAATACAACGCGGAGGCCAATTACGGCGGTGGCCAGCTCTTCGACAAAATGGGCGAGTGCAGCGGGGCGGAGGAGGATGCGCGAGACGCAGCATCATCGCCTCCTCGGCCTCGCCGCGAGCGACCCCGCGCGAGGTCGGGCGGGTGGCCTCTCCTCGGCCGGCCGTGGCGAGCCCGAGGCAGCCTCCCGAGGCGGTGAGGACGAGTACAGAAGGATCGCCGCGATGTGGGCCCAAACCTCGGCGCGCGCGCACGGTCCGCAGACGCCCATCACGTCCCGCCACCGAGAGCACGCCAGGACAGGACCCGCCTCGCGAAGGGGGGAGCCCGAGGGTCGGAGGGTGGAGTTGACTACCCGGCCAACCCGCGCGAGCGTGAGCTCTGCGCTATGGTAAATGGTGCGAGGTACACGGCTACGGCGATCATTACACAAGGGCATGCATCGCGGTGATGGAGCTGCGGAGGGTGACGGCCGGGTCTCGGTCTCCGCCTTCTCGGCCCCCCGCCGAAGCCCATGCGGGGCACCCAAGGATGGCCCCACGCGGCCACCGCGAGCGAGGGCGCGCATCGCACCGTCAACGCCATCACCGAGGCTCTTCCTCAAAACCCACGGGAGCAGCCGCGGATGTGGATGCCGCCCGCAAAGATCACCTTCGACTTGAGCGACGCTAGGGCGTGGAGTACCCCACCAAGACCCTCTAGTCATCCAGGCCCACATAGCATGCTGCGAAGTCAAGCGCGTCCTTGTCGACGGGGGAAGCTCCGCGAACATCTTATTCGCAGACACCCTCGACCGCATGGCAATCCCGGCCACCGGAGCGGCCGGAGCTCCACTTCAAGGCTTCGGTCAACCGCCGCTTGCCCTGGGCACGCTTCCCTTCTGTCACCTTAGTCGGGAGGGCAACAAAGGTAACATCCGGACCGAGCATGTCACCTTTGACGTCGTAGATATCCAAAGACCCCCTACAACGCCATACTGGGCGACCCGCCATCAACTCTTTCGAGGCAATCCCGCACCACGCCTTCTTGTGTGTAAAGCTCCGGGCCCGAGGGTGTCATCACCATCTTCGCGATCGGGACTGGCAAGACGTGCCGGCGGCGGCCGCGTCTCGCATCGCCTGCATGCCCTCTCCGCGCGCCAGTGCTGGGCCCTCCGCCCGGTGGGCGCCCAAGCCTCGGCCGGCGGCGTCAGAAGGTGCCGCTCGAGCGGAGGGCGTTTGTCTCCATTGGCGAGGGCTCCACCGGGTCGAGCGGAGCTGCTCGGGTGCTTGAGAACAACGTGGATGTCTTTGCATGGTCCCGGAGGACATCAAGGGCGTGGATCGCGCGGTAATCCAGCATCGTTTGGCGGTTCGCCCGATGCCAAGCCGGCCAAACAGAGGCTCGGCGTATGTCGATGGATCGGCAGCAGCGCCAAAGCGAGGTGGCAAAGCTTCTTCGCGCGGGGTCATCCGTGAGTCCACCATCCGTAATGGCTCGCTAACCGGTGCTAGTCAAAAGGCTAGCGGGCTCGGCGCATGTGCATCGACTTCACGGCACTCAACAAGGCGTGCGAAGGACAACTATCCCTTGCCACGCATCGATCGGTGGTTGACGCCATCTGCTGGTGCGAACTCATGAGTTTCTGGGCGCCTATTCGCTACCACCGGTATACATGGCGAAGACGGCGAGGAGAAGACCGGTTTCATCACACCACTTGGGGCGTTACGCTTGTCGTAATGCCCTTTGGCTTGAAGAACGCAGCGCTACCTTCACCCGCCTCGTCACCATTGCCCCGCCGCCCGGCTCGGGAGGAACGTCGAAGCATCGTCGATGGCGTGGTGGTCAAAACTTCGGCAACTTGCTCTACACGGTCGGGACCTCCGGAGACCTTCGACAACCTCGGAAGGCGGGCATCAAGCTCAACCCCGACAAATGTGTCTTGGGTGCAGGCGGGCAAACTCCTCGGTTTCCTTGTGTCCGGACGGGCATCCAGCGAACCCCGGCAAAGTGGGCGCTATTCGGGTATGGAGCCGCCCAAGACAACGAGGAGGTCCAGAGGTCGGCGGGCGCATGGCGGCGATTAAGCGCTTCTGTCGAGCGGCGGAGTGGGGCTGCCGTTTTCAAGACACTCCGGTGCGAGGGTTTCGTTGGGACGGGGCTGCGCAAAGGCCTTCAACGAGCTCAAGCGGCACTGGCAAGCCTCCCCATTCGTCGCCCAAAGACGAGGCTCCCCTCTGCTCTACTCGGCTGCGTCGGCGCGCGGCCGATCGCCTCGTCTTAGAGGAAGGCGCCATGCGGCGCCCGTCTACTTTGTCTCCAAGCCCTTCAAGGCGCCAAGACAAGATACACGGAGCTGAGAAGCTCGCCACGCTGCTGGTCATGGCCTCCTAAGCTTCGCATTATTTTCTGCTCACCCGATCACCGTGCCATCCTCATTCCCCACAGGTCGAGATGCTACACAACAAGGAGTCCACAGGCGTATCGGTAAATGGGCGCCGAGCTCGCTCCCTTCTCCTTGACGTATGCTTCACGAACGGCAATTAAATCCCAAGTCTGGCGGATTTCCTCGCGAATGGACCCCACCGCCCAACCCGTCGGCGCACGATGACCCCGCTCGGGCGCTATAATCGACGGAGCTTACGGCGTCGCGGTGCGGCGCGTGGGCGGTGATCGCCACGCTGAGGGCGGCGTTGCGTACTCGGCGCGCCTTGCCTTCCCGCCACCAACAACACGGCCAATACGAGGCGCTGCTTTTGGCATGGCGAAGCTCAAGACAACCGGCGCGAGATGTGTTGGTCCGCACCGACCGCGCTTGGTGGCCGCCATGTGGACAAGTCATATCAAGCCAAGGACCCCGAGTTGGCCAAGTACCTCGCGGCGATGCGCGGCGAGGAAAGGCACTTTGGGTGTCACCGTCAAGGCCATCCTCGAGCGGAGAATGAGCGGCGGATGCCCTCGCCAAGGCAAACGACCAACAATCGCCCCGAGGGGGCATTCTACGAGGTGTTAGCAAAGGCGGCCATCGTGCAGGACAACCGGGACGCGGCGCTTGTCCACCGCATTGATCGGCCAGGAGATTGGCGGGAGCCCATTTTCAAATTTTTACAAGGCCTCGCCGAGCCGGAGGACCCTGCCGAGCTGCGACGATTGCAGCACCGCGCACGGTCCTTCCAGGTGTTTGAAGGGACGCTTTACAAGAAGGGCGTTTGCGCGCCGCTCCTGCGCTGCCTCTCGATGGAGGAAGGAAAGGAACTCCTGACGGAAATCCACGCGGGCGTATGCGGATCCCACCTGGCGCCGAGGTCATTAGTCGGCAAGGCGTTCAGACAGGGCTTCTACTGGCCGACTGCCATCACCGACGCCCAGGACCTCGTCCGCCGGTGCCAAGGGTGCCAATGGATGGCGCGCATCATCCGCAGGCCCCCGACAAGCCTCAACCCAATCCCCGGTCCGCCATCGCGGCGGGGGTCGACATAGTAGGACCACTTGCCCGAGCTCGTGGGACCTCGGTTCGTGGTGGTCGCGCCGAGTATTTCTCCGGTGGCGGGAGGCGATCGCTCGCCAAAGTAACCTGCGCCATCTGGCGCTTCCTATGGCAAAACATCATATGTCGCCGGTACCTCGAGCTCACGGCCGACAATGGCTGCGCATTCGGCGCGCCCTCTTCAAGGATTCTCGTGGCGGATGGGCATCACCCTCCGATTCGCCTCGGTAGGGCATCCCCAGTCCAACGGGGCGGTCGAACGGGCGAATGGCGCCATCTCTGCCGCCATCAAAAAGCGCCTGGTGGGATTGCCGAAGGGCAAGTGGCCAGACGAGCTTCACAGCGTTTTGTGGTCGCTTCGCACAACGGTAACGCGCCCAACGGGATTTACGCCGTTCAAGCTCCTCTTCGCGACGGCCGAGGAAATTAAGGCCGGCTCGCGAAGGGTTCTCGTTCAAGCACCGAAGAGGAGCGCGTGTGTCCTTGGACCTCCTCGGCGGGATACGGCGCACGCAGCCCACCACGTCGAGAAATGCGCGCGCGGATAATGCGTGCTCGGGACGCTTTATATGCCCGGGGTTCAAGCACAGGGACCTCGTCCTCGAGTAGCGCTTCGGCGGCCGTCGGCAAGCTGGAATCCAAGTGGGAGGCCGTACATCGTGCGAGGCATTGCCAAAGGGGCGTACCGCCTCGCCACGCTTGAAGGACAAGCCTTCCGCACACATGGAACAGCGGACGGTTGCGGCGATACTCGCCTAGAAGCGGCCACGATGGCGTAGGGCCACCGCTTTGTTGATTAAGCGATGCTCGCGCGCAAATGGGAGTTCAATAAAGGTTGCTGTTCCAAGAGCATCCCTCGTCGCGCTAAGCCGCACGCAATAGTCCACGGACTCTAAATAAGGCGTGGCGTCGAGCCCGGCTCCGCGCGCGAGTCTCGGACTATAAAGAAGGCGTGGCGTTGAGCCTAGCTCGCACGCGCAATAGTCCACGGACTCTAAATAAGGCGTGGCGTCGAGCCTAGCTCGCACGCGCGAGTCTCGGACTATAAAGAAGGCGTGGCGTCGAGGCTAGCTCGCACGCAATAGTCCACGGACTCTAAATAAGGCGTGGCGTCGAGGCTAGCTCGCGCGCGAGTCTCGGACTATAAAGAAGGCGTGGCGTCGAGCCTAGCTCCGCACGCAATAGTCCACGGACTCTAAATAAGGCGTGGCGTCGAGCCTAGCTCCGCACGCACTCTACGGAGTATAAATAAGACGCAGCGGGGGCGCGCCGCGCGCACACTCGGAGTATAAAGAAGGCGTGGCGTTGAGCCTAGCTCGCACGCAATAGTCCACGGACTCTAAATAAGGCGTGGCGTCGAGCCTAGCTCGCACGCGCGAGTCTCGGACTATAAAGAAGGCGTGGCGTCGAGCCTAGCTCCGCACGCAATAGTCCACGGACTCTAAATAAGGCGTGGCGTCGAGCCTAGCTCGCACGCGCGAGTCTCGGACTATAAAGAAGACGTGGCGTCGAGCCTAGCTCCGCGCGCAATAGTCCACGGACTCTAAATAAGGCGTAGCGTCGAGCCCGACTCCGCACGCGCGAGTCTCGGACTATAAAGAAGTCGTGGCGTCGAGCCTAGCTCGCGCGCAATAGTCCACGACTCTAAATAAGGCGTGGCGTCGAGCCTAGCTCCGCACGCACTCTACGGAGTATAAATAAGGCGCAGCTGGGCGCCGCGCGCACTCTACGGAGTATAAAGAAGGCGTGGCGTTAAGCCTAACTCCGCACGCAATAGTCCACGGACTCTAAATAAGGCGTGGCGTCGAGCCTAGCTCGCACGCGCGAGTCTCGGACTATAAAGAAGGCGTGGCGTCGAGGCTAGCTCCGCACGCAATAGTCCACGGACTCTAAATAAGGCGTGGCGTCGAGCCTGGCTCGCACGCCGCGAGTCTCGGACTATAAAGAAGGCGTGGCGTCGAGCCTAGCTCGCACGCAATAGTCCACGGACTCTAAATAAGGCGTGGCGTCGAGCCTAGCTCGCACGCGCGAGTCTCGGACTATAAAGAAGGCGTGGCGTCGAGCCTAGCTCCGCGCGCAATAGTCCACGGACTCTAAATAAGGCGTGGCGTCGAGCCCAGCTCGCACGCGCGAGTCTCGGACTATAAAGAAGTCGTGGCGTCGAGCCTAGCTCGCGCGCAATAGTCCACGGACTCTAAATAAGGCGTGGCGTCGAGCCTAGCTCGCACGCGCGAGTCTCCAGACTATAAAGGGCGCGCCAGCGTCGAGATTGGCATCCACACGCGCGCTCCACGGGCACAAGCGAGATGCATACACTGTCCTTCACGTCCAATGACGGGTAACACCAAGCATAAAGTACTACTTGGTTCCATTGCAGCGAGGGGTTACATGGTCACATGCGTAAGAACCATACATCACCCCGGCACCACCCGACCAACCGCTCGGCCTTGGCGCGGTGCGGGCGAGCCAGCGCCGTCATCGCCACGGCGCTCAAGGACCCTTCAAGCCATCGGAGAGGTCCCCCTCCCATGCAACGCTCTGCTGCGGCGACTCGCGCACCTTCCCGGCGGCCCTGAATCCGTTGGTGGAAGTTCGCGAGCCAGCCCGACGGAGCGGATGGCGTCGACATAACCTCCGGTCGGTCGGGAAGATCCATTGAGGATTCGTTAGCTCATGGGTATGCCTACACCCACGAGTATGAAGCGAGGCGGCGAAGCGGCACGCACCAACATAGCTGCGATGCTCGCCAAAGGTCTGGCGCCACGAAGAGCAACGCCGGCCCTCCTCGATCAGCCGGCGTCTCGAGCAAGGCCTCCGGCGGTGCGTAGTATCCGGCACTCGGACGCACGATCCCGAAGGCTGGTTCGAAGACTCCATGGCCCGCCACGCCGACGCAGACGCATTTCCCAAGGCAAGGCGGTTCTCGCAGCAGCCTCCGCCACCGGGCGTTCTCCCCTTCTAGGACGGAGATCTGCTGCCGCGGCGGCGCGCGTCCCAGTGCGGCGTCCGCGCCTCGTGGTTGCAACTTTGTGCGGCCACGGGGCAGCCTCGGTAGCGCGGTTCGTCATCCTTCGCGGCGATAGCGATGTTTCGCCGCGGAGGTGGGCTTCGAGCCCTTTGCTCCCGAACGCGGCCTCGTCAAAGGACCGGCTAAGGGCAAGTGTCGGCAGAACAACGAATCAGCGAGCGGCTAACCATACCGTACAAGCTGAAGTGCACGTGCCACCCTCATCTCGAGGCTCGCAACGCGAGCGCCAGAGGTCCCAGCGCATGACGACAAAGCACCTCGGTTGAGGCCGTTGTCGGCACGCTTCGGCGGCGCGTGAGGTCGCAAAATATCTCCGGCGAGGAGCAAGTCCGGCGAGCGAGCCCGCCCCAAAGACGCCAGGGATTTACCGCGCCACGGCCATGTCGCAGCAGCAGGGGCACCGGCGGGCATCTCGCACACGGCTCCGACCGCGCACACCTCCGCTGCTCGATCCTTCGCGCGCCACGGAGGCGTCGTCTCGCGATGTCGGCGAGAATGAGCGAGCGGTCGGAGAAAGCCTCGCGAAGTCAAGGGAGAAAGGGACTTACACCTACCTCCGCGCCTCGCCACGGCAGAAGCGGCACCGGTCGACCACCCGTGGGGACACGGGGCCTCAACGGTTGGGAGAAGGTCTTGGCGGCGCGCCGGCGCCGTAATCCGCGGCAAGGCCCGCAACAGTGAACCGACCCTCGTTGGCGGGGATCGCGTCGGGCGTTTCGCTGCGGTGGCGCAGCGATTCTTCCACGCAGAACCACCTCCGGTCATTGCCGCCCCGCGCTTCTCCGCGAGGCACGCCCTCGTCGGCGCTACGGTTGATGGCGCACCGCCCCTCGTGGTTTGTTCGCCGGGGACGGCGCTACCCCCCGAGTCGACGGGGTCCAATTCAGCGGTGGCCGCAAGCCCGAGCACGGGCTCGTGGGCAGCGGCAGAAAGTGCCGGGGGATCCGCAGCGGTGCGCCCCTCGGCGAGGTGGCGGGCCCACCGCTGGTCGCGCGCTCCGCCTCGGTAGAGCTACCCGCGAGGCTGCGGGTTGCATACGACGGTAGAGCGGGCGGCGTCGCGAGCGGCCCCTGCGGGCTATCACCTTCACGGCACGGAGTCCCGCGAGGAGCTCTTCCGCATCATGCGCTCGAGCACGGCAATGCCTATAGCCTCGCAGTGCGGTTTATCCGCCTGTTTAGCCGCTGGACCGCGGCCTCGCGAGCCCGGTGCTCTTTAAGTGTGTACGGCCGAGAAGCGCCGCACTGCGCTCGCATCTTCTAGCCGAGCCACGCGCAGAAATCACGTCGGTAGGCGGAACCCAGCGAGGCAAGGGTCTTGGGAGACTTACAAGGTGCGGAGGGCGAAGCGGCCGAGACACGAGACGGATCGAACCCGTCCGCGGGCCATTCTGCGCAACATACTTCCCGGGAGGGCGGTGGCGCTGCCCCATGCATCGTGAACTCCTCGACCGGTCGCGCCGCGCTCATGCGACGAGCCACACCAACGAGGCTCTGTAGCTTTCGCGTGTCGTCAATCTCCGCCGGACTTGGCGTCTTTGTTGAGCGAGATTGGCCCACCTCGCATCGCAGCCGCTCTTGTCGGTCACGGTGTAGTAGAACCACCACCGCGTCCACCGGGCGCCACCGCCGCCGAGGCTAGCACGAGGAACAACGTCGCGCAGGGCCCGAGCACGAAGTCCACACCACCGGTTGGACACCGCGTCGCCAACCTTCCTAGGCCGACAGTGTGCATCGTGCAGGGTGGCAAATAGGCTCGCACTAGGGCGCCACCCCTCGGTCCGCATCGCCCACGTGAAGACAGCTAGGCGGAGTATCGCGTGGGGCGTCACCGGGCTAGCTCAAACCGGTAGGCCCGCAGACTTCGCCACAAACAACGTCTGAGGCATCGGGCGGCATCGAAGAAAGCGACAAAAACAATTGCCTCTAAGGGCGGGCCGGCTCGTCTCGCCCGGCCGAGGCAAGCGAGCCCGTCGCGATGCACGATCTTCCCCTCATCCACGAAGCCGCGCGCGTCCCCTCCGTCATGCGGCTTTTCCCAAACCGGGAGCGGAGCCTCCGGATGCTCCACCGCGTTCCACAATTTGTTGGCACGCGAGCTCCTCGCGCACCGCCAGTACCACGAGGAAGGATGGGTCCCCGCCTTGGGTGGGCAAGGAACCGCTGCGGGGGTGGTAGTGCATCGTCGTGGCTAGCCATTTGCTCTTCACGATAGGGAAGGAGAAGAAGAAGGCAAAGGAGCAATGGGCCTAACAATTAGCGCGGCGCAAGCGGCGGCGATCAAAAGCAAAGCGAGGAAGGGTGCCTCCCCAATGCGGCACCTTATAAAACCGCTCCGCTCGGGGCTCGGCGCACAGACGGATCAAATTCCGGCGATTTGGCCGTCCACGATTTGGAAAGAAGAACCGCCCGAACCTAGAAGGCGCGCTGTAGGTGTCGAGCAGCGCTGCGCCCTACCTCTTCAACACGCGTCCAATTTCTCGGGAGCGGAGCGCGCGTCTACGCCGACTAGGCGCCGCCGCGCCACCCGTTCGAAGGTAGGGGACGGCGCGCGCGTCTACCGACTAGGCGCGGCCCGCGCCACCCGTTCGAAGGGCTTCGCCACCCGTTCGAAGGGTAGGGGCGGGCGTCGCGTCTGCCTGACCAGGCGCCGCCGCGGCCACCCGTTCGAAGGGTAGGGGCGGAGCGCGCGCGTCTCGCCGACTAGGCGCGGCCGCGCCACCCGTTCGAAGGTAGGGGCGGAGCGCGCGTCTCCTTCAACTAAGCGCCGGCCGCGCCACCCGTTCGAAGGGTAGGGGCGGAGCGCGCGTCTACTTCGACTAGGCGCGGCTTCATCGCCACCCGGTCGAAGGTAGGGGACGGAGCGCGCGTCTCGCTGACCAGCGCGGCCGCCGCCACCCGTTCGAAGGTAGGGGCGGGCGCGCGTCGCCGACTAAGGCGCGCCCGCGCCACCCGTTCGAAGGTAGGGGCGGAGCGCGCGCGTCGCTCGACTAGGCGCCGTCTTCGCCGCCACCCGTTCGAAGGGTAGGGGACGGGCGCGCGTGTCGCTGACCAGGCGCGGCCGCGCCACCCGTTCGAAGGTAGGGGCGGAGCGCGCGCCGCCCGACTAGGCGCCGCTGCGCCTCCACCCGCTCGAAGGTAGGGGATGGAGCGCGCGTCTCCTTCGACTAGGTGCGGCTCCGCCGCCACCCGCTCGAAGGGTAGGGGCGGAGCGCGCGTCTCGCCGACTAGCGCGCGGCCGCGCCACCCGTTCGAAGGGTAGGGGCGGAGCGCGCGTCTGCCGACCAGGTGCGGCCGCGCCACCCGTTCGAAGGTAGGGGCGGAGCGCGCCGCGTCTACTTCCGACTAGGCGCCGGCCGCGCCACCGTTCGAAGGGTAGGGGGGAGCGCGCGTCTACTTCGACTAGGCGCCGGCCTCGCCGCCACCCGTTCGAAGGGTGGGGACGGGCGCGCGTGTCACTTCGGCGCAAGCTTCGGGTTCCTCAACCACAAGCTTGGAGTAATTCACGGGCGCGAGGGACGGAGGGCCAAAGGACTCGGCGACATGGCCGCCCTGTGAAGCCCTTCACCATGAGAGGCTCTGTCGTGGGGTGGCCCCACCTAAACCCAGCGAGCCGGTAGAAGACTATAAGGCCCGAATAGGCCTTGTGTAATGACATAACCGCCCCTGCAGGGGATGACCGGATGTAAGGGTATAATCTGTAAAGCACTCCCCATGAGTATATATATGCGAGTAAGCCATGGGGAGAGGCCAAGGCCATTACACTTATCTTCATCACTCTCCACTACCACTTCTCTCTCTGTTTGGTCTGTAGCCACAACAATCATGATTAGCACTAATTAAGTATCATATTGCATAATTACCACTGATGCAATCACTGTGCGGTGCCCTGCATCCTACTGAGCTCCTCTAACTCGGTATGTACCTACCAAGCACAAGGAGGGGGTTATATTTGCAAAAATAGATATCTGATGGCCAAATTTGAAAAAAAAGGTTGCTACAGTGCCAAAAGTGCCAACAATTCCTATCTCGTGTGGGTAAAATTATACAACCTCTGCAAAGTGTAAATATATTTGAATAGCCATGGCTCTGATTATAAACGATTTGATGAATACTCTACCTTAGTAGTGTTATGCTTTGCAATTGGTTCAGAGAATGTATGGTTGGGGAATCCATGCATTACTTATTCGACAAAAAGGATTTTGCCACAGTTTGATACCATGGCATCAAGCCATTTGTTTATTTGTGCTATTTATACGTTATTATTAATTGTTTATCATTGCACTTGTCAATAGTAATCTACTACACTCTATTGCAAATAAAAACTTGCTTTATGAAAATTAAACTACAGAGCACAACCACCTTTGCCTCAGCTTGTATACTATATAATCTTTGTTATAAAGTCTTGCGGGGTACAGCTTTGAAATCACAATTACTTGTTGAACAAATTCAAAGGATATGGATGATAACCCATCGACCGGATATTTTTACACTATAATTTTAAAAAAGATGACATCGATTACTAGGGTTTAATCTAGTCGATTGCCTGTAAGAGGGCTAAGGCATGCTTGTTGGTTTTTGGTGCTTTTTTATCGTTACTTCCACTACAAACATTATGCTATCTGAAAAATTTGGCCGGGCGGGCCATTTGTTGTAAACTTGGTCATGTATGATTTAATTTTGTTTGTTAATTTATATTGTGCTATCCCATTTCATTTATCCATGTATAGATGTGATATGAATATTACTGAACATGTGTGCTAGTTACTGATTATGAGACTAGCATGATAAACATGTATGCATTTCGAATTTAACAATTTGGGGTCCCGACATGTTTAGTCATCTTCCTTAGCCATAAGCATTTTTTTATCAGAATTGCTATGGGCCGAATGTCCAACACGTGAGCCGTTCACTCGAACGGCCCATTTCCAACTAGGTCCTATCTTTCCACCCATTATCCATCCTACCTGGCTCCGCTCATCCTCATCCAATCACCTGTCTCTCTCTCTCTAAGCACCTTCGTGCAAGCTCTGGCTAAGTGTGTCCACTGTTGCTCCGTCCAGTCGCACCAGGATTCTCGTCGTCCCCTCCAGCATGGCCGCAGCGTCATTCGCCACCTCCGTCCATGACTTCAGATCAGCTCTACTCACCTCCTCCCAAAATGTTTCTACGCGTTGGTAGGACACTTAGACTAGTAAATCCTTTTCTCGGTCGAGCCCGCTCGAGTTGTGTGCTTACTTTGGGCTTTGGTAATTTGGGTGAGCTTCGTGTGAATCTGGCTACCGATTTTTATGTGTGCAACATTTTGATTTTATGTGTGCAACAGTCAGTAACAACTAGTGCAACATTGAAACATTTTGTCAAACAGTGAATCAAGACAAAATTCAAGCAGGTTTCAGAACCAAACTTCATGTTTGAGAGCAAGTCTGATGAAAAAATCAAGAAAAGTGTCTCTACCTCCTTATCAGGCTAAATAACCTCATCGGATAGCACTAACGCTTGCACAGCTGCCACTAGCCACAACCGCTTCACTCTCCAGAGCCACGGTTGTGCCAACACCGCACCACTTGCCCACACCTACCCGACCGCCACCGCTTGCTCGCGCTTGCTTGACGATGGCCGCTCTCCATGCCTACATGAATACAACCCCTTCGTCATCTCGCAGACGATGGTCGCTTGCCATGCCTACATGTATGCAACCCCTTCGTCATCTCGCAGCTCGTCGCTTCGTTGTGCCTGCTTGCTCGTCACCACCTCACCTACTTGGCTGCTTGCCACTCGTTGCTGCACTCACCCATAGCCACTGCTCCTGCTTTTTGTAGTTGGACGTGTGTGTATGGGGGAAGGATTGATGTGCTGGGATGCTAAGTTGGTTGGAGATGGATGGATAGAGAGAGAGAGAGAGAGTCATGGAGGATTTGGGGATTTCAGATAAGACTTTGGCAAATGAGCGGACATGAGTGCATGCGTCATAACAGGAGGAGTGAAAAATCTTCTGACATATTGGATGGTGGAAAGGTATACCGTTGGAACCCATCCCGGCAGTATACCGTTCTCTAGTTTTTCTATTATACAAAATGGCATATGCTCTCAAATTGTTAAACATATAACATAGGGGTTTTTTTCATACCACTGCAAAATTGCACAGATCCCGTATATGCCATCCCTTGTCTCGCTGGCATATGGGCCCAGCCCACATATCAGTGACACAAGAGATGGCGTATCTAGGATCATAGAAATTTGCAGCAAATGTTTTAAGCCATTGTATCAACAAATGCTAGACAATGGTTAGTTTGTTAGCAACAGCGACATGTTGTTGATCCATCGGTCGGCTGATGAGTTCAGATCCATATTAATGGCAAGTTTGAGGAGTTTCAACTACCACGCCAAAACTTGGTTCCAAAGCTTTGTAGTCTGAACCTGATACCCCCCTCTCATCTCTTCGCATCTTTTTCGAGAAAATGAATGTCATCTATTAGAGCAAGTACAATAGTATAGCCAACTAGTGGCTATAACACTTATCCATTTTATCTATAGCCTTCAAAAAATAGTTCATACAATAAGGTAGCTATTACAATAACTATTTGGTCCCACGTGTAAGAGAGTGAAATGCATATTTTTACGTGCTATAGCTAGCTGTAATTTAGTAGCCAGCTTCCTTCTCTCTCTCTTCCTTTCTCTCTCTGCCACATAAGATTTGGTTGATATTATATTTGCTATAGCTTACTGACTAAGATTTATTGTGCTGCTCGACAACAAGCCGAGTGTAGGTATGCTACATATGTAATATGGGACAATCCAAAAATGCTGACCCACAATAATTCCCTTCACTTCCACCTACCCTAATAGTTAAGACATCCATATTAATAACAAGGTTTAAGTTTCACTCACCACCGCAAAAACTTAGAGCACCAAAAGTTTAAGCTCTCTCAAATAGAACAACGTTGAATTGTTGAGGTGACTATCCAAAGCTTAATGTTTAATTCTTTTCAGCTTACCACTTATTACTTATGATTTATGGTTTTTCTCGTATAAACAAATGTGATAATTTTTTCGCTGCAATTTCGAAGCAGTTTATCGAGATAACCTTTTAGAAACAGTTTATTAATATTTGGTTTTTTCACATAAGCTATCATGTTAAGGTTAAAAATCATAAACCGCAAATATAAACTATAAGCTGCAGCCGAAAAGAACCCAGATATAATTCTATAAAACGGAGAACCCTCTTTTGAGAAACTGAATGGCATACACCATACACTCACTCCAGCACAAAAAAAAAGTGATGTTTTGAGATACGTGCAGTTATAAACTTTGGCTATCAATATCTTTATGAATATTTATCTTAAACACATAAAAATTATATATGTAGATTTATTTTGAAAAGTATTTTAATAATATTATAATTTTAGATATATTTTACTAATGTATTATAATACAATTTAGTGATTAAAGATACGTTTTAAGAACTATGTTAATGTATAAAACGTCACTCTTCTGTGACTGGATGCAGTATTACACACTAATGTGGAACAATCCAAAAACGCTGACCCACATCGACCAACCCTTGTACATGTACACATGCATGGTAGCACACTGGTATAGCCACTTGCCAATACTCCATTACCAAGAACATTCCCCCGTGACAAAATCACAAAACTGCGCCGCTACCACCATGTCCTAGTTAACTCCGAGCCAAGAGTACGTCAAACCCGACCCTGCCAAACCACTACTACTTTCGTTACACACCTTTTGAATTCTTGATTGGGTTTTGTTAAACGTCATTCCGATATTTCTTTCTAACTATCATCCAGATCGGCCATGAATTCTCTCCATGAATTCTCTCTTCTCCCCTTGAATTAGAGATCGGCCATGAATTCTCTCTTCTCCCCTTGAATTATACCCCTTCCACCTTGAAAAAAATCTCCCTCCTTTAAAAACAAAGGACTCCTTGATCTCTAATTTAAAAATCATAAATTTAAATAATAATTAAGAAGAAAATATCTAGATGATACCTATATACTCCCGTATCATGCACACACCATTGCACCAAGTCACCAACACAGGCACACGCACAAGGAAGAAGAGTTCCTTCATCTAAAGAAGAAGAGTTGAAGACCAAACAAATCAAGAAGAGGGTCGTCGCCGACGACGAAAGCAGCAACAATGTCGTTCATCCAGAAGCCATCCTACTACACCGTGTCCCTCATCGTCCTCCTCCCCCTCACACTCCTCTGCCTCACCTTCCTCGTCCCCTTCCCCGCCTACCTCCGCAACCCGGTGGGCTGCCTTGGCGCGGCCAACGTCGACCGTGTTGCACCGGCGTCGGCCGACGACGAAGGTGACCGGGCACCGGAGCTCAGCGTCCTCATCGGTGTGCACACCACGGCCAAGAAGCACTCCCGGCGGCACCTCGTCCGCATGGCATACGCGCTGCAGCAGACGCCCGCGCTCCGCCGAGCCGCGCGCGTGGACGTCCGGTTCGCGCTCTGCGCGCGGCCGATGCCGCCCGAGCACCGCGCGTTCGTGGCGCTTGAGGCCCGCGCCCACGGCGATGTGCTTCTGTTCGACTGCGCCGAGAGCGCCGACCGGGGCAAGACGTACGCCTACTTCGCCGGCCTGCCGGCAATGCTCGGCGGCAGCGGTGGCCGACCGTACGACTATGTGATGAAGGTGGATGATGACACGTACCTCCGGCTGGACGCGCTGGTGGAGACGCTGCGCGGCGCTCCACGGGAGGACATGTACTACGGCGTGGGCCTGCCGTTCCACGACCGGGTGTCGCCGCCGTTCATGCTCGGCATGGGTTACCTGCTGTCCTGGGACCTCGTCGAGTGGATCTCCATCTCCGACATGGTGAAAAGAGAAGCCATAGGTAATGATGCATGCATGCTTGCAAATAGTAATATTCTTCTTACCATGGAAGATCTGGGACGAATACTAACGATCATGCGTAAATGTTTTTCTAAACTGCAATTTCACTGCAAACAATTCAATTTTCCACAGAATATTGGGGAAAAATTCCGCATTCCAAGCGGAGCCTAACTAGTTGTTTGTTACTAGAAAATAATTGACATTTTTTTTTGTGTTTAATTGCATCAGGTGCTGAAGATGTGACCACAGGGAAATGGCTAAACATGGGCAACAAGGCCAAGAACAGGGTGAACATTTACCCAAAAATGTATGATTACAAGGGTGCCCAAGCTGAGGATTTCTTGAATGACACCATTGGAGTGCACCAGTTGAAGCAGGACCTGAGGTGGGCACACACCTTGGAGCACTTCAATGCCACCCGGTTGGAGCCCTCCAGCAAGCTCAACAACAACTTCTAGCCTTCATTTTTTTAGTTCTTTTGTGAGGGATTTGCAAATTTGCAGGATTATTGATATGTTGTTTAAATTTAAGAAAATTGTTTATGGTTGTGTAGAACACAGCGATTGTTCTTATGTTGCTTGGAAACAAATTGCTGGCTTCAACCCAAAGTTATAGATCTCATTAACAATGTCGTTTGATAACGGCCGGGTGGTACAAGAAAAATAATGAAACTGTCAATTAAATCAAGATTGCTGAGAGTTTATTGCAGAAATTAAGCAGCAACTCCAAGAGATTAGCCAAAAGAAGTATCTAAATTTAGTGATTTAGCTATTCTCTAAAATGAATCTCACCCCAAAAAACAAGACTACTCCAACAGGCTATCTAAACTAGAGGGCGCGCGGTGGGTCGCGTACGCGCGGGATGGGGCGTAGCGTGCGGGAAGGAAACGCCGACCGCGCCAAGAGGCTGGATGGTGAGCAAGGTAGGTTATCCAAAAATAGAGAGCGAAGGAGGAGGGATAGAGAGCTACTAAATTTGGAGAGTCGTTTACAGAGTCTATTGGAGACGTTTTTTCTCCAATAATAGCCAAATTTACCTTTAGAAAATGATTTAGCTCTTCTCTTGGAGTTGCTCTTACTCAGTCGTTTCCAGACTACGGAAAAAAGTCCATTTTGATCATATTTGTGCAGTGGCATTCTTGTGATGCATATTTCTTTGTTTTGACATATAACTCATCGTCCTATAATACAGTTTGCAAAAGGAGTAAAATTAATACAAACAAAAATCTCCATGCTTCAAAAGGTAGGCCATATAGTATGCATAACTGAAATGAAAAACATTATTCAAATGACAAATGTGACGGCAGTGTGTATCGTAACACTTGCTAATTGAGGTGCCATTCCGGCGTGCCTACAACTAAGCTTTCACTGTGAAGTCTTCGTCTTCTTTACATTAAATTGTGGTTTGATTTTGTGTCTTGCACCATTTTGATCGGACTTGTTACCGCAAATAAACAGTGAAGAAAATAACGTGCTGACACCAGCAGTATTTAATTTGATGTTGTTGATGGTTGCAAAAGGTATTCCCAGAATCAGTCTGGATCTTACCGTGTAAAAGTAACAGGTGATGTTGAAGTCACGTCGGAGAAGAAGAAAATTACAATGAGAATGATTATCTCATTGTAAGAAAAAAAACATTTAAGTTACGGCAGTAAGGCTATGTTTGGAATATACGATTTTTTTTTCTAAATTTGTGTGGGAATAATACCTATATTATAGCCAGGGGACTCCCCGGCCGCTCGCGTGTGCCACGTCAGACTTTATGCAAAAAAACCCCTGTATTTTTCGAAATCGCGTAAAGGTCCTCTGTTTTTGCAAAAAGGCCCCTACCAGGATTTTTCCAGAAAGCACCCTCTACTTCACCGAAATTGCATCTTCTTTGTTAGATAGCGCCCCGCGGTTTTTCAAAATTACATATAGATCCTTATTTACTTACGTACAGGTCCTCGTTTTTACAAAAAAAAGCCTTTGATTTTTTCAAAATTACGCATTTGTCCTCGAATTTTTTTTATGAAACTCCTCGCGAATTATTGTCTCTTTTACTTCGGTCCACACGGTAGCTAGCGCGGCGTGCGCCGTGCTTACGCAGCTAGTTGAACTACTTCTTGCAAAATTCATGTAAAATTTGAGCGTCCTAAATATGCCCTAATAAGCATGCTATACAGATATATAAACGAATATGCTGTATTAGTGATTCAAATACTACACATCAATCTCCCTTCATACATGTATAGGCTTAGGGTCATTTTGCAGTTGTCACGTAGGCTTATGCCTAGTTCGTATTGGCTTCTTGGCTTCTGCTAAAAAAAACTAAAAGCCAATATGAACAATCGGATTCTCGAAGCGGCTTCTCTATTTCTTTTGCTAATATCTCGCTGTGGATAAAGCAGGGGGTTACGGGTGCATCACATATCTCACTCCTCTCACTCCTGTCATGCACATATATCTCTTTCTCACTTTCCCACCTTTCGTGCTCTCTTTAATTCACTTTTTTAACCACTACTATTCATTTTCATAAGCCACCGTTCGCACCCTCTTTATTAAAGTCACTTCTTTCGGCTCCTGCCATTCATTTTTATCCATAATTCATGGGCGACAACCAAAAGCTATCAGCAAAAGTCAATATAAGTATCCTGTTAAAGCCGGTTTGCGATTGTTACGTACATGTATAGGCTTAGGGTCATTTTGCGGTTGTTACAGAGGCTTAGAACCAGTTTGCCATTGTTAGAGCAGCTCCAAAAGATAGGCTAAATTTGATCCCCTATAATCTCATTTTAGGGGACATGCCAAAAAGTTGGGGATCAATATAACTCCTTTGCTCCAACAGTCATCCCCAAAATTGGTCCCCTAAATATTTTAAATCTGCTACATGGGCTTATGGGCCATATTAGTTATAAATCGGCCCAGCTGCCGAGCCTGTTCACCACCAAACGCCACCCCTGTTCATGCCCTTGCAGTTTCACATGAGCATAGTGCTGATATTTATGAGTTTATTCAAGCCCACATGAAAATTAGAGACAAGGAAATCCACTCCCAGCTTCAACAAGACCTAGTGGAGCATCTGTGGCAGCGCCATGGAGACACCATTGTTCTGATCTGAAATTAAATTAAAACACTATTGTTCTGATCTGAAATAAAGACACCATAACATAGTTCTGAAATTAAATTAAAACACTATTGTTCTGATCTGAAAACAAATGAAGACCATACAACATAGTTCTGAAATTTAACCCGACTTAGAGGAATGTTGAGCTACAATCTCATTCTGTAGGCTCTTGTAGAACTGTTGTTGTATGTCTGATAGGCCAATAAAGTCCATGGTCATAATTCTTTCTTCTTCTATCATTCTTTTCAAACATATCTCATCACTCATAAGTTCTAACTTCTTTTTCTTATTTTCCACCTTCACCTGTTCTAGCTGAATCCTTTCCCTTTGTAAAGCATAAGCTTCTTTGAACCTATCATCTTTCTTACGCTCTTTCTCGGCATCACTCACTTCTCTCTTTGCCCACAAATGATCTAATGCCTCTATGTAGCCAACCTGTCCTTGTCGCAGTGCTTCTTTCGCCCTCTTCCTAACCATTGGTCTGCTTTGTGTACCTTCACTCTCTGGAGTTGCATTTTCATTTATCTCGACATTAGAAGAACAATTAGGAGGGCTTGATTCAGAGACTGTCTTTTGTTTTTTGTGAGCATATTTCTTAGCAGGCTTCTCAGCCAAAGATCTCTGCTTTTTATGCCACTTTGGTTGTGTCCTCAACAGTACATAGCAATGCATTAATGGGAATGACTTCTTGTTGATATCTTCAGCTTCATACAATGCTTTTGCTTGCTCTAGCTGCACAAAAAAAATAAACATTTGTTAGTTAGTTCATTTCAAAAGTTATACATATGAAGTAAGTAAAATATACAAGGAGGCAAAATAACCTTGTCTTCTATTGTCACCCCGCTCTGCCTTCTACTCTCAATTCGACTAATATATCCACAGAACTTGTTTACGCCATCTTGTATAGCTTTCCAACGATGAAAAAGAGAATTTTCAGAGCGATCTGATTGGAATTCCTTATTGGAATGAAAATACTCATGTATTCTCTTCCAATATGCTCCACGAGTTAGATTAGTGCCTTGGATAGGATCAATACTTGTATTCAACCATGCCGACACCAATAGCTCATCTTCCGGCCTGCTGAAATTCTTTGTCCTTTTTTGATTTGGTCTCAAGGAGGGTGTATGATCCACATTCTATGATGGTTGCTCCTCAACAGGGCCAAGTCCTTCCCAAGCAAATTCACTATTTCCATTTGATAACAGGTTTGTAAAATAGCCATCACCATCCATGGTTCAGTACTATTTGAAACAAAACAATCCAGGAACAAAAATCAAGAATTCAGGCCACTTGCTAACAAGATTATGTGTAATTTGGAGTGAAACAAGCAATGAGAGTTACCTGTTCCTGTAGTTGTGTAAAACCCGCCAGGTACTTGCTTTAGTTTACTTCCTAGAAGGTAGAAGTCTTTCAATCACTTTCCTCAATCTGGTTACATGGGCTGTCAAAAAAAAGAAGCCATATCAGCAGCCATGTTCAATTGATACCTCTGTAATCGCCAGTAAGAAAAATGAGGATGAAGCATCTAGTAACTTTAAAGCCACATGCAAAAGGCAAAAGGAAAGTGCCCTTCTAAGTAACTTCAAAACAATACTAAGAAAAGTATCGATAAACAATCGTAAGTGGAATTAATTTAAGCGATTGGCAAGAGCCAAGAGATGCAGTTAGACTAATAATCTATGCAACTTACGAGCGGCAGTCAGAAGGATTGCCATGTATTAATCAAATCTAGCATGATCTCGTAAAAGAAAATATGAGAAGATGACACCATGTCCTAAATAACTCAACATCAGACGAGATAAAAGAACCTTGTCCTCAACTACTACTACATCACCACATTCTATAAATAAAAGAATCATCCACCCAAGTATAGGTGCGACAAAGAACAAATGCTGATAAACATAACTATATCTCAGAGGAGAAATAATAGCGCCAGAACAACCCCGCTCGCCGGCAGAACCTCCTTCAAGGGTGCCCAGAACACCCTCCCCGACACAGCAACTTCACTCCCTCGCCCGGATGCTGACGCCGCGGACTCCCGCTCCGAATCAGAGCAACGGGCCTCAGCCCCACACGCTAGCACAGTCTCCGCCAGAGATGGCCCAGGCGCAAGGGTTAGGCGACGCCGGCGACGTTCGCCTCTACCCATCTCTCACGCCGCCGCCTCAGATCTTCACAAGGCCAGACTCTTTGCAACCACCACGAGCACCCGTTGCATATGCTTTTTCATCACAGAAGCATTTCAACGAACACCTTACCTTCAAACAAAAGATGGGGTTTGGAAACGAGATGCACACTCACCTCTCTCTGGGATTAGAGCACAAGACGATGACGCCGCTCGCCGTGCCACCACCCGCACCCTGTTCCGCTGCTCGCTGTGAGCCGCCCTCGCCCCGCGCGGTGCGAACGGCCGAAATCTTCTCTACTCTTTGCTGGAGCGGAGCGCGAGAAGCCTCGACGCGAGGATCCCGGCAGCGAAGGCGAACGATCCAAGCGACGGGGGGCAGAGGATCCCGTCAGCGAAGGCCGGAGGCGGTGGCTCCCGGCGGCGGTGGAGGGGGCGCACTCATACAGCACCGTATCTCAAGAAACGCGAAGGAAAAAAATTGGGTGCGGAATCGCTACTCGCGCGCAGCAACGGTGATTGGGGACGCGTGGGGTGAGGCCAAATTTGGCTCCGGTGGGGTGAGATATTGGGGGTGTTAAAAGTTTTAGTGGTGGTTTTGGGGATCTTTTGGAGGGGGTTTTTTTTCACTAATCACCAAAATTTGTTTTAGGGGATGTTTTAGCCATCTCTTGGAGTATTAGGCTCGCAGCCTTCCTAGGTGGAACGGTGCACACTGAATGTTGTCGTGCATCAGGCTGCGGTTGCCGAGAGGCGATAGCAAAATTTCCAGGTGAGCTGCACTGCATTTCTCCGCCCACTGACAATAGGCCACCGGATCACTAAACATATAACCAGGGGCGGATCTAGCGGTGGGGCGGGGGGGGCTCGAGCCCCCTCTACTGCTACCGGACCTTTGGAGCCCCCCCTAAATTTTTAGCTATGGATGTATAATGTAGAAGGAGCTGAGGTCGAGCTGAAGGTATTTCAGCCCCTCCAAAAATTTTTCCTGGATCCGCCACTGCATATAACGACAACCACCTTGAGTGGATCAACTTACAAGACATTTATGGCCTATTCTTTTTAGCTTCGGATTATGACTTATAGTAATTGTTTATGGCATTTGACTGTTCGTGTGAGAGAGTATAGAAACATAAATAACTCGCGTACTGTTTTGACCGATATAAATGAAGTCGCTATCGTATGTATTACAGTTAACTTGTAGGCCTGTATTAAAAAGATATTTCGTTTAAAGGCTAGTTACTGTAGAAAAGCAGATTTTACAAGCTAAAAAAAGGCCTGATCAACATTGACTCATGTTACATGTACACATGATGAACCGAATCTCGGAGTCGAGAGCTCGATATATGAACTTGCCAAGTCAATCCAAGCAAGGACCTCACCATTCCTTCTGTTCTGTATCCACCATGGCCGCTCAAACCTTGACTGCAGGGGATGCTTTCTCACGCCATCAGTAGCTAGTTGATGAGTGCTAGTAGGCCTTCATCACCATTTCAGTTTTGCTACTCAGCTCCAGGCATGTACATGTCTCGCCTATGGTTCTTGCTGCACTGTTCAAAATGATCATCTGATAAGGGATAGGCGCCAAGTCGCCAACAGATAGTCGACAGGTCTATCTCCAGCACGGGCTGCATCACTGGCAACAATCAACCCAACAGCGCAAGTGATAACAGATTGCAATGAACCATTCCGCTATTGTCATCTGGTGAATGCAGCAAGGCGAACATAACTGATATCTACTGAAAAGAAATGAAAGGCTAGAAAGGCCTTCAACCTGGGGCAGGGTTTTCTCTAGTTCTTCTTGAATCACTGGACTTGCGTTCAGCACCTGCCTGCCCCTGCTGCGTTTTGGCCCGGCTTGGTTCACTTGTGCGAGAAGAGAGCAATCGTTGGCTTGTTCTAGATCCAGTGCGCTTTGCATGTTCCGGCTTCGACTTTGCTCTTGCCGACCTGGCATTAGAAGACCCTTGCGATTTCTGCGCTGAACTTGTACCCTGTTTACCCACCTGTACTAATCCTTGTTGGATCAGCCTCTGGTCATTACTGCCATGGAACTCCCCACAAACAGCTGATGTTTAAATGCCCTGCACAATGAAATATCCATAGGTATAAGCAAACTTAAAGAAAGAAGACAGAAAAGGTAACATGCAGAGAAGAAAGGTTCAAACACATTGGGATCATCCAGGAAAGAAATTGTGATTTCATCACCAATCATTGACCATTTTAATATTACAACGAACATGTGAGCAACACAATGCCATGCTTTCTCTTGTTAATTCGGATCAATCCAATAAATGCAAAGTCAATCATATAAGATACACTTCCTGAAATATAAGCAACACAGTGCAATAAAATAATAAATTATATTCAACTTTCAGTGATGCCATGGTAGAATAGGGGGGAAATCACGTTACAATGCTACACCACAATCATGAACATTGCAATGTTACAAGATGTGTGCCACAAATTACCTTATTTTGAGTCAAAAGAGGGTTCTGCGCCCTGAACTTGCTCCTCTTCAGAATCATTCATTTTCTCACATTCAAACTCAACATGCTGGCCATTGTCCTCGGAATCACTTAGGGCAGTCCCAATGGGGTATTTATGATGGTTTCTATGTGTATTAATTATCTTGACAGCTCAGCTTTTTGCTGATGTGGCAAAGGAATTAATGAGGAAAGAGAACACAAAACGGAGAAACGATTTCTACGGCAAGGAACGGGGTCGACGCTAGCACCGATGCACATAGAAACGAGGCAAACCCCATTGGGGAGACTCGAGTAGAGTCGAGCGGCTTGATGGCGGATCCTGTGCGCCGCCGTCGCCGGGTGCTCGCTCGCGCGCCCTCCCGCCTCCGCGCGCTCGCCCTCCCGCCTCCGCGCACGCTCGCCTTCCCGCCTCGCGCGCGCTCGCCACTCGCTCCCGCGTCCGCTTTCCCACGCGCTCCTCCTTCCCTCCCAAATCCCTCGCGCTGCTCCCGCCGCCGCCTCGCCATTTTCCCGCGCGCGCTCACCTTGCTCTCCCGCGCCGCTGCCCCAATCGGTCTCCAAGCGCCCAAGTCTTGACCTAGCATCATCCGTCCCCAATCCATCCCAAATCTCTGCGAACATGAATCCACTTCGGCCGCCCTCCTCAAGTTCCAGGCAAGGCAGGGCAGGGCAAGGCAGGGGTGCTCCGGCCGCCCTCGCTGCCCGATCTGCTTTGGTCGCCGGTGCTCCCGCCGCCCCTGCTATTGGAACCACTGCGGCCACCGGTAATCCCGCCGCCATGGCTGCAGCAGCATCTCCAGCACTTGGAAGTCTTCAAGCCGCCGGTTTTCCTGCGTGGTGGACAAGTTCTCCGATGGGCTCCAGTGAAGGGTATGTTCCGCGTTCATCAGCTCATCAGCTCACCTGTTCTGCACTGCAAAACTGAGTTTAGTTCTTGTTCTGAATATTGTTCTTGTTCTTTGACCTAAACGCACAGCGAGAATCACTATAGACTATCAGAAAAAAATCACAGAAGAGCCTATTACAACATATTGCTGCTATGAATGATTGATAGACCACATTGTCTAGTCTATTTACCTTGAGCACTTGATGATTGATACTCTGAAACAGAAATTCACCGTGAATGGGAGCATTGTCTGCATGTAGTGGATTAGTGGCAACAGCAAGATTGGCATTAGTTTCATGGTGAACTTTAGCTATGGTCCATTTTTTATTGTTGAACCTAAGATCAGCTGCTATTGCTAAGTATATCAATTCAACCATGAATCTTGCTGCTAGCATCCAGCAAAGTATATCAATTGAACCATGCATGATAACTAGTAGCGTAGCCAATGATCCAAAAGCAACTGAACTTTCCGTCATTTTATAAAGAGATGTCGATAACAGTAGCTTTAGGCATCTTTCAGCATCGGCAAAATCCCTTTCAGAGAGTCAAAATGTCCTCGTTGCACAAGATCTAAGAGAATTGTCATTTCCTATGCATGTAAAATTGTATGCATCTCTATCAGTTCAGGATGTGCTCACTATATATTGTTGTCACTATCTTTGACACCTACATCATGAATCTTGCTGCTATTGCTAAGGCATGTTGACAATTTTTATTTAGTTGGCAAAACATTCAACCTTCACGCATTGAACATCTCATTTTATTTTTTTAGTAGTCCAGAAAATTTCCATTTAGTTGGCAATACAACAAGCACAGCTAGAATTTCGCCAAGCACTCCAAGTTCTAGAGGAACCCCACCAGGTGAAAGCAATGCACAAGACAAAGAAACAATCGATGTTGATGAGGATGAACCCGTCGAAGATGGTAGGACTGAGAGGCGATTGAACTACTCGAAAGATGAAGATATCAGATTGGTAAGCAACCTTTCTTAGTTTTTTTTTGAGTTGTTGTTTTTGTAAATCTGCTTGGTTGTAAACTTTGAGCTGTTTTGTCAATGTAGGCTTATGCTTGGGTGCATAACTCAAAGGACCCGGTGGATGGAACTGATAGAAAGTCAGATCAATATTGGGTGGATGTTACTAAAGAATACAACAAAAGCACAGAGGTGTCCCGCAAGAGAAACCGGAACCAACTGAAAATCCATTGGGATCGTGTTAAGAAACCAGTGGGTGATTTCCATGGTTGCTGGGTAAGAACCAACAGTGTGTACAGAAGTGGTTATAGTGATGACCAATTGATGGAAATTGCTGAAAAGATGTATGCCTCTGAACATAAAGATAAAGAATTCACGCTGAAGCATATATGGAAGGTTGTTCGAGATCAAAGGAAGTGGTCTGCATATGTCAAAAAAATGGAACAGGAAAAGGAGAACAAGAAGGGTGCAACTAATAAGAGGGCTGAAGTGGTGAATTTGGAAGATAATCCTAACAGTCGTCCTATTGGGCATAAGAAGGCTAAGGATGAAAAATATGGGAAAAAGAAGACACCTCAAGCTTTTTCTGCTATTAGTGAGAAGCTAGACAAGTTCATTGAAGTAAGCACAGTGGCTAGGAAGGACCGTGAGAAGATGGCGGAGACGCAGCAAATTATGGCAAATAGTAAGGTTGAAGCTGCTAGGTTGAATGATAAGGCAGCAGAAAAACAACTTAAGTGTAAAATGTTGGACACTTATAGATAGTTGTTGTTAGCACCGACAACTAATCTGAATGCTAATGCTTTGGCTGAGTGGGAGAAAGCACTAGAGTGTATGAGGTTGGCCCTATTTTCTACAGATAATTAAGGTATTTGCTAAATACTATAGTGACAATTACTTGAGCACTGGATAGTATGTGTTAAAGTTTAACTTATTTGTGATAGCAGGTTTTGGAGCATAGACTTGGTGTCCAGAAGCTTGTTTGAACTGTAAGTTCCATGATGTTTTCTCCTTTCCCTCTATGGCTATTTATTTAGATATCTCTTATATATTGCTACTGTAGTATGTCTCTTGTGTGAAAGTCATCTTTGGTGTGAAAGCTGTAGTATTTATTTGTGCACCTTCGTAGTGTTTGTTTGTGAAACTGAAATTGGTGTGAAATCAAACTGAAAATGGGTGTGAACAGCCCACTACATCTTCCGTGTGGACTATTTATTTCTTGGAAACTGACAATGGGTGTGAACAGCCCACTACATCTTTCATTTGGACTATTTATTTCTGGCCAATCAAAAGTGTGAACACCCACTACACTGTGCATATATATGGATGCACGACCAGCACCCCTATCTGTAGTTCTCCTCTCTGCCTACTCCTAATGTCTCACCAACCACCACATGATGCTGAACCTCATGACGAGGATGGCAGATAGACCCGAAGATTTATACACACTTGATGAATTTGAAGCCGAGCAAGAAGTATTAGAAGACCGCAAGATGGAATGTTTGCGAATTGAGGGATGACATTGAAGCGCTAGAAGAAGGAGTAGACGTAATAGTGGTCCAAGGAGATATGTGGCAAGGCCTCGAGAAGAAGCCAATCAGCGGCTTATGGATGACTATTTCACGCAGAATCCTATCTATAATTCTACAATCTTTCGTAGAAGGTTTAGGATGAGAAGGTCCCTGTTTCTGCGCATTGTCGATGCCCTCGGTGAGTGGTCTCCATTTTTCACCTTACGATTTGATGCTGCTAATCGCCCTGGGCTATCTCCAATTCAAAAGTGCACTACTGCTATAAGGCAGTTAGCAAATGGAAGCCCTGCAGACCAGCTTGATGAGTATATTAAGATTGGTGAAAGTATGCGCAGAGAGTGTTTGAAGAAGTTTGTGCAGGGAGTGATTGCAGTTTTTGGGGGGGAGTATTTGAGGAGGCCAACGGTACAAGATGTTGAACGCCTAATGGAGATCGGTGAGCGTCGTGGGTTCCCTGGTATGCTAGGAAGTATTGATTGTATGCATTGGCACTGGGAGAAATGCCCTTATGCATGTAAGGGGATGTATACTCGCGGTGATCACGGTGTACCTATGATCATTCTAGAGGCAGTTGCTTCACATGATCGCTGGATATGGCATGCCTTCTTTGGTGTTGCTGGATCCAACAACGATATCAACGTGCTTAATCAATCACATTTGTTTGTTGAGCAGCTGAGAGGAGAAGCTCCTAAGGTGCAGTACTCTATCAATGGAAGAGAATACAATATCGGTTATTACCTAGCCGACGGCATATATCCAGAGTGGCCTGTTTTTGTGAAGTCTATACAGAAACCACAGTTAGACGAACATAAACTATTTGCAGAAAAGCAAGAAGGGGCAAGGAAGGATGTTGAGTGCGCCTTTGGGATTTTGCAGTCTCGCTTTTGTATTTTGCGTCGACCAGCACGTTTGTTCGAGCAAGGGGATCTTGAGAATATCATGCTTGCTTGTATAATTCTCCACAACATGATAATTGAAGATGAGAAGGATATAGAGCAGGTTCCACTTGATTTGAATGAGGAAGGCTGTAAGATCGAGGAGGCCGACTAGAGGGGGGTGAATAGGCGGTTTAAAAATTCTCTACAAATTAATATTAGCAATTCAAAACCTTTTCTGTTTGCCTAAACCAAGTATACAATGCGGAAGCTAAATTCAAGTTGGTTTAGCTCAAATAGCGCCTACAACAATTAAATTCGCCTAAGTGCACTAATAGTTCTAGCCTAGGTCAAGGTTTGCAATTCTAAATATACAATCAATCAATTTAATTCTATGAATGTAAATTGCTTGAATATAAATGGAACACAAGAAAACAAACCACAATTAACACAATGATATTTTACCGTGGTGTTCGGAAACTTGCCGGTTTCCCCTAGTCCACGTTGAGGTTAGCCCGAACGAATCGGACCGGCTCTACGAACTAAGCCGAAACACCTCGTATCCACTAGTGGTAGCTCTTTCCCGCTCCGGGTAGGTGAGCTCCAACCTTCACAACTTCGCCGGGTCTTCTCACAACCTTCTTGAGAAGATCACCGCGCACGACGCCTCCCACGCCGTCTAGGAGTCGGCAAACTCCAAGAGTAACAAGCCAAGCCTCTCGCTGACTCTCACCACGCAACGAATGCACAAGCTCAATCGGGACACAAAGTCCTCCTCTAGATGCAACACATGCACTCTAGATCACCTCTCCTCTCTCACAAAGTGCAACACATGTACAATTGAGTGGAGAACCTCACTCTAGCTCAAGACAACAGAAATGGATCAAGCAACCCCCTCTCCAACTGGCCACAAGGGGGTATTTATACCCCACACGAGAAAACTAGCCGTTGGAGCCAAACCCCTGAAAAAATCAGGAAAAACGGAACTACCTCAGTACAAATTGCGGTACTTCCGATTTCCTCGCCAACAGTCAGAAAACTAGCCATTTCTCAGCGAAAACGGAACTACCGCAGTTCAAATCGCGGTACTTCCGTTTTTCCCGAGGCTAAGTCATTCAGAAAGTCACTCTCTGAAAAAACGTTCCGCTCGGAAATCGGAACTTCCAGAAAAATCGGAACTACCGCAGTACAAATTGCGGTACTTCCGCAAAAATTGGAACTACCGCAGTACAAATCGCGGTACTTCCGTTTTTGGTTTTTCAGCACAGACGACACTCGGAAAAACGATCATAACTTTTGACTCCGATGTCGGAATTGAGTGATCTTGGACTCTATGGAAAGCTTATTCAGAGGGCTACATAACCCATCTATTTGCATGACCTCGAACACATTAGATCAATGCAAAAATCACAAGACATCCAAAGAGTCACTACCATGGTCTAATGTCAAAGGAAATAGCAACAAACAATTTTAGACCATGCCAAGTGATAATGCATGATCTCCAAATTTTGCAAAACATATTTGCAAACTTAGATCATGCTACAAGGATTAGGTACATGGACCTCTCATGTTTGCAAAACACATTCGCAAACCTAAGTCACATGTCGCAAGGATTAGATACATGAGCCTCAACTATTTGCAAAACACATTCGCAAATAATGGCATCATGTCAAGATGAGCTAGATCAAGTGAGGTTTGAGCTATTAACACATGATGAGACTCAAACTACTAGACATGACCCCTCTTAATAGTACGGCAACCTATACTAGCAATCCGGTCTTCCAACCAAACACCAAGACCGGTAAAAGACTAGGAACACATCCTTAGCCCTAGCTAGCCATACCTTTGCTTTGGGTCATCGTCTTGATAAGCATCAACTCATGATGCATTCTTCTCATCAACTCCATCAACACATGATGGTCTTTACTCGATCAACACATGATCATCTTGGGCATGCATCAACTCATGATGCGTCCGCTTCTCGACGGTCTTCAACACATGAAGCCTTTCTTATCTTGATGGCCTTCAACACATGAAGTCATCTTCTTCTTGATGGCATTCAACACATGAAGCCATCTTCTTTTCAATCTTGACTTGATGACCTTCAACACATGAAGTCATCCCAAGTCGTTCTCATTTGTGGAACCTAACCTCTGCATCCAACTCATGGAAATCGTTAGTCCACAAAACAATTGTCATCGATTACCAAACTTCACAATTTTGGTAACTCATGATAATCTCAACAAATCACGAGATATAAAAATTAATTTGCGAGTATACACATTGTACACAACAAATGTATACTCTAAGATAAGCTTTAGACAAAGCTTATCAATCTGGTTGTCATAAAACATTCAACCATTAATACATAATGAAGAGGTTAAATGACAATCCGATTACACATGAGTATATATTAACTACACAAGCTATATATACTCAAGTATGTATTTCAAAGTAAAGATCATAAATATGCATATTGAAAGAAGCATGGATCAATACTTATGAAACTCCAAAATATATAGAGAGCTCCCCCTAAATGTGTGCATACAAGTGTATATAGTGAAGACATATGCACATATTCATTTTAGACTAATTGAGGAGTCCGATCTATATTTTGGATCTAAGGAATGCATTTGTAAATGAGAAAGCGATTTCGAATGCATACCTCTTTGATTTCACCTTTTCATCCAAATGAGACTAACCAAAGATAAACTCAAATAAACATGTTAGTCTCATAAATTCATTTATCATTTTCACCAAAATATTATAAAAGTATGTGTCATTAATATCATAATGTCATAATGGCATTTGTCATTAACACCAAAACCAACTTAAATGGAGCTTGATCTTTCAAAGGCAGCACATATACTGTTCAAGAACCTACGATCTCTCATGGACAAAACCCAGAGTTGGAAGAAGTGCTTAACAGAAATACCGCCTTACATGATTGTGAAGCGTACAAACAACTTCAATCTGATTTGATTGATCATATTTGGCAAAACTTGTATTGCTTATTTAATTTTTTTGAATGCAAGTCTGAACACTAGTACCATATAGTTCTGTCACTGTGAACCAGTTTGAACACTACAAGAAAGTGGCAGCTTGGAACTATCCTGAACTGTTCATTTTTTTGTTGATTCACTGCATCTTGTTAAATTGTTTTTTTTTTTTGCTGATATGAAATTGTTCCCTTGTAGATGGTGGCTTGTGGAGTACCTGCGTGAACTGATGGCTTCTGGAGTGCTGTGCGACCTGATGGCTTCTGGAGACTAGAGTTTGAGCTATTTTGTTTCTAGAGTGCTGCGCGACCTGATGACTTCTGGAGAATAGAGATCGTGTTATTTTGTTCTGGAGTGCTCTGCAACCTGTTGCAAATATGCCTTCTGGATGATGCCACCTTATTATTTTGCTATATGCATGTCATGAACTTTAGTTCTTTTGTTATCAACTATATGTGCTACCTATTATCCTTATTCGTGGATTGCTCTTAGTAGTATATGGTTCCAGAAACATGTTTACTGGCTGGGCTAGTGCTGGACTGCTAAAATATTGTCTTTGTTTGCTGCCGTGTGATGAAAGTGTGTTCGAAACACATTTCATCAAGAAATAGTGCCGATTGAAATTGTGTTGTTCTGGAGGCTACATGGCTGATTGCCACAGTTGATCTACTCTCCTTTTGTGTTGCATTTAATTTATCCTTTGTATTAACTCTGCTGTAGAAACCATGGGTTGGGAGAGATAGTTTCTACTGGACATTAATTGCTCTCTCTCTTTCTCTTGGAATCTACATCTAGAAACCCCCTATTGGGACTGCCCTTAATTCTTCTTGTTCCAGTACAATGCCTTGCATTGATTCTTCGTTGGGCTCTTCTATGCAATGATGAGAACTAGCATTTCCAACCTCTAGCTCTAAAATACTAGCTCTGTCCTTCATAGACCCTTCTGCCTGAATGCTCGATTTACTAAAAGTACTTCTTAAGTCATTTGTATTCCTAGACAAATCGAAACCCATTAGCAGCCCTAGATCAAGAGGCCCATGTATCAGCAATAAGTGGCCAACCAGGCAACCGGCCTATTAAGGCCCACTTATTCAGGCGAAAACTGAGGCCCATTAGTCAGACCGGCCCAGTTATATTCGCGACCTTAAACCCTAGCCTTCCCCAACACACCCTTCGAGAAATCTCAACCGTCTAATCATCCCCACCAGCCAATCGCTGCTGTCCGCTTGTCCAACGTTCGCTACATATAAGCCGCCTCCATCCCTCGCCGTCACACGAAGCCCCAACTTACGACCGAGCTCTCGTCTCCGGCGGCGGAAGGAAGGAAGCAAAGCGGCGAGGCGGCAGCGGCCATGGTGAAGGGACGCACGGGGCAGCGCGTCAGGCTCTACGTCCGGGGCACCATCCTCGGATACAAGAGGTGAGCGTCCGCTGCTCTGGAGCTGGATCTGGTCATTTCTTGGTGCGATTTGGTGGTGCGCTAATGGTGGTGGGGAATCCTGGGGGTGGTTGCAGGTCCAAGTCGAACCAGTACGAGAACACGTCGCTGGTGCAGATCGAGGGGGTCAACACCAAGGAGGAGGTGGCGTGGTACTGCGGGAAGCGCATGGCGTACGTCTACAAGGCCAAGACCAAGAGCAGCGGCACCCACTACCGCTGCATCTGGGGCAAAGTCACCCGCCCGCACGGCAACTCCGGCGTCGTCCGCGCCAAGTTCAAGTCCAACCTCCCGCCGGCCTCCATGGTGAATGACCATCCCTTTCTCCACCTCACCTTCAAGTGTGATGTGCTGCATGTTGATGTTTTGTGCTGATGCTGTTGCTTTGTGTTGGGTGTAGGGGCGCAAGGTCAGGGTGTTCATGTACCCGAGCAGCATCTAAGGTTATCATCCACCCAATGGCTGCTATTTATTAGGTTGCTCAATGCAGAATTTGCTGTTTGTGATGACGTTTGTGATTTGGCTCTAGCTTGCATTTACCGTTTTGTGCTAGGCCTTTAGATTGAGTAGGTCGAGTGTGTGACAGAATCGTAGAACCCAGCGCACGGATTGCTTGTTTACACCGGCAGAATATGATCTTACATGGTTTTGGTGAGATGGAGTGGATATTGGGTTGCACAATTTAACCATCTAGGATGGCTTGTAGCATCATGCTATGCTGACAATGGTGCAGATTAATTGTCATGTAATATATGGTTTCTTTGAGCTTAGAATTTCTTCACCAAGAAGGCAGCACACTGAAAATTACGATCGTTAGGACATGTGGTATTGAAACCCATTGCAACTTAGGCAGTTAAACCACTATATGTTGTGGCCAACTAGTGATTTATCTAGTTATGACTTATCAATCACTATAACTTGGTTTTATATGGTGTTTCTATGGTCAATTGATCAATGGGCTTTGTTTACTTTAGAGTTCAATTACGCTCTTCACCACTATTTTTGGGTATGGGATATCATGCTGTTTCTTTGTAACTCCTTAAAACTTATGGCAGATTGTTTTATCCTTGTATAAGCCATGTACCTTTTCTTCCTCAGAAAAGTACAACACAAGCTACTATTGAGAACTGCTAATTTTAGGGTGCTAAGATGTGTTTAGCTCTTATATTAGATACAAACTTTTAATGATTAAGAATATTACAATTTGTTAGTAGAAAACTAAAAAATTAATCAACATATTCTATAGAGCAATTATAAATGAAAGGGTTTAGCTGATGCGATCTTACACTTTACCATTAAGTACTCTAACATGAGCAGTCGTAGGATAATGTTACTTGGTGTATATATTAAAATTCCTTCTCTCATTTCTAGCAGCATGCAGTGGGAATTAATTGCTCTAGGACATTGTTGTATCTAATTGCATTTTCCGAAATGAGAAATGTGTTGTGTTGCTCTTAATTATGCTCGGCATTATCCATTTTATAGATCTTGGTCCGAACATAGCCTGCAGTCTGCACCATTATTTTGCCCTTATGCAAAGTTGTAAACATGCAGTAATGCTGGTTTTGCTGTACTGATTGCTTATCTCTTTTGTTTGGTGCAATGCAGGTTTTTGTTGAAGTAGGGACAGTCGTGGTTATTTCTTGCTATTCTCATGAGCTGAAATTGTCATTTTATGGTGAAGCTATGTTATGTTGGCAACTTGGACTGTTCATGTATTGAGAACCTGCAAAAGTTTTTGCCTACATTTGTTGTCAAATGGTGGACCATTTTAGTATTGTTATGTCAGCAGTGGAGCGTAATTTTCCCATCAGTTAAAAGCACGATTTGCCATGTTAGTTAGTTTCACCTCCATTATCGCCATTTTCTATGCTCATCAAGTTCTTGCAAATGGTCGTCATGGCTATGCTGTTTGATGTTTCTAAAAGCTCATTGGATGATGCATTTCGTTTTCTGGGATGCTGATAGCCAGCACATAGAGTAATCAATGAACTATGTTGGGTCGTACACGGTCCTACTTTGCATTTGTGTTGCTGGTTCGCAGTTAGCAGAGTCTATTTGGCTGAATATCGTAGACATCCTTCCACTGATGAAGCGCTGCTCTGTTTCGAGTTTTAGGCCTGGTTTAGCCTTTCCTGGCATTTCAGCTATTCATTCAGTGCTATTGCCCAACGCACACCCCACTTCAGGCTGCTCTGTACGTCTCATGAACAGCTTGCAAGCGTGAGCATTTCTTACAAAAAAAATTAGGCCAGGAGAATTTCAAAGGATTTATTGAATAAGTTTCTACTACTTAAAAAGAGAGTCGGTGGTGATACTTCTTTTCCCTCCCTCTCTCTATAAAAAATGATTCGAGTGTGTGCCATTCCACTTGACTCCTCTTTACCCTCACCCTTGCACATAACGTTCAAGAAGGTGCTATACGAGCGGCGAGGTGAGGCCTAGCGTTTAGCGGGTCTAGATGGCTGAATTAAAAATAAGATTAGCAAATAAAAATAAGCAATCATGTACATATATTTGATGTTTAGATGAAAAAAATTGTTAACTTGAGTAACAATGATACCTCTCTATCTATTTATTTTGCTTTAAATTGGGATGTCACGTGTCTTAGATTTTAATGGCTGAGTTCTTTTTGATTTTCAGTCGGCTTATACTTGTACTGTCTATAGTAACTAGCTTTTACACCATTTATGTTGCTTTAAATTCGGAATGTCACATGTCTTAGATTTTAATGGCTAAGTTCTTTTTGATTTTCGGTCGGCTTATGCTTGTACTGTCTATAGTAACTAAATTTTAAACGTTGCATTTTCAAAGCAGGGTCAATAGAAAGATTGTAGTAAGAAGCGTATTGAGTTATTGAGTTCAGTTGTATCAGCCAAAATCACATACGACTATTTTCTATACATACTATATTTCGCGAATAGTCAGAATTTAAATATTTAAGCCATAAGCTATTAGTTCGAAAGAACCCACCCAATAGCTAATCAAGCAAATCAAGTATAAAAAAAATCTGGCCCATCTAGCCGACCCAAACCTCTAAGTCCTAACCCTACTCCCTCTTCCTCAACCGCCGCAGCTACTCCCTCCTTTCTCTCTCTATTTTCTTCCTCAACCCGTCAAATGCAGCCGCTACTCCCTCTTCTCTCCAGTCTTCAATCACACTAGTCGATCTCCCCTCTCCTCGGTCGCCCCTACCCACTTCCCTAATCGCGTCGACCGATCGATCTCCCCTCCCCTGGGTTGTGTCGATCGATCTCCCCTTTCCTTAGTCGCGACGGCCAAGCAAGCAAGCAGATTGGCCGTCGCGCGAAGGGGAGGGGAGGTAGAGGAAGAAGCTCACCTAGAAATGAATCCAGTGAGGCGGAGGAAGAAGCTCGGCCAAATTTGGCGAGAGGTGGACATTGGACGGCGGTTCGGCAGTGCGTGGGAATCACTAGAGGTGGAGGCTACCTAGCTCTATAAGTCTTTCGCAAGTCGCAACCCTAAGTCTGTCTTTTTATCTTGCCTTCCCCTTTATCTCACCGAGTACACGCACCTAGGCGTTGTGCCACCGCCGCGGGCGCATGCCTGGTTGCCGCGCCGAGCCCGCCTTTGACCGCCTAGCCGCCCAGCCTCCCGCCGAGGGGCCAAGGTGTGGCGGCCGGCTGCTACCCAACGCCTAAGCACCGCCTAGGCAGCCACCCAGGCTGCCCTTTAGAACAGTGCTTGCGCATATCACCTGTGTTCTCTCCGACTTCCCCTACCCCGCGCCATTCTCCATCCCTATTTCATGTCACCGCCTCCTGTGACGACGCCCACCTCCATCCCGTGCCCACCACCACCCCTTCCCTCCTCACCCTCTTCTCCATTGGCCGTCGCAATCGCTCATCTCCATGGTGCGGTGTTTTCGGTCGTTGCCTCCAGATCCGCCCTGAGAGGCCTCTGTCTCCGCATAGAGTGGAGACGGTAGCAGTGGAGTGTGGAGGGGCCTCTACCCGCTTGTCACCCACATCCTTGCGGCCCCGCACCCGCCGCCTCCTCGGTGAGGTCGAGTACCTCTTCCCACTCCCCCTGCCGGCCATGGTGGCCACCACCTCCGTGTCGGTAGCGGCAGCCGCCATCTCCTTCTCCCTCCCTTTCCCTTCACATGGTGAGTTCAAGCTCAGAGATCACCATGGAGATGCTGGCTAGTGCTATGCGGCAGGAAAATCACCGCTTCAAGCCCCCGTCCTCCTCCTACACCATCGACTCCTCGGGTAGGGCACCTCTCGTCATGGCCTTTCTCTCCTGACTCACATAGCTCTACATCGCCGGTCGGTACGAACCCACCCGCTTAGATCCCAATTAAAATGTTGTACTTGGGCATCTCAGAGGAAGGTTGTGTTTTTGTTTCAAGTCCTTACAATTAACACCCCTTTGATCGATGATCAGACCATCAGTTCGTTCAAAGGTAAATCAAGTGGTCATCTGCTGAGTGTGTTGGCAAGTTCAGCTCCTTTTTTCTCTCAGATAAAGTAATTGATTTAAGTGCAGCATTTTTTCGCATGAATTATTTCATGTATGTTATATCTTATTTTCCTAAAGTTCTTGTTGCGGCTACGTGCCGGTTATAATACAACAACACCAAAGCCTTTTGTCCCAAACAAATTGGGGTAGGTTAGGAATAAAACCTTCTCAAGATTAAACCCTACATTCCAAGTACCCATACGAACCCTTCTCTCCTCGACTAGCTTCTTTGCCCCTCGCACTCGTCGAGTAAAGTGCGAAGATCCTTGCCCATTTTCCACTACATTCGGGCGCCGACATAGCGCGTCACTATGTCCCGGCCCTTGCTCATTTACCACCACACCTGAGTTCTGACATGGCGCGTCGCTAAGAGGGTTACGCCCCAACGAAACTTTTAATTTGGGTTTCATTCCATGAAAAGATAGCATGATTTTTACGTTGGTTTGCCAAGCCTAACACAACCCTCCTTTTTTCTAGCTTGAGACAGGCTACGTAGAAAATTACATAGGCGGAGTTACGTGCCGGTTATAATGTTATGTCTTATTGGGTGCATGTCACAACTTTGAATTATGAAAATAAGAATGACTAAATTATTTATGACAGTAGAACAGATGAAAGTTCTTGCCTTGACAGATCATGATACCATGGTCGGTATACCAGAAGCAATGTCAGCAGCTCACAAATTTGGCATAAGAATAGTACCTGGTGTTGAAATCACATGCAATATATTCTTCAAGGTAAGAGCCTTTTCACTTTGCCCAATATTTAGAATGGAAATTGGCAATACAATGCAATTTAGTAAATCAATCGTCATACTGGATGCATACCCTCATTAGTTATATATGTGGCTGTGCAAGTTGGCTGGTCCTTATTTTAATGCCCCATAATACTGCCTTTCTAATGAAATGGCTATTGTAAACAACACTTCAGACGCATAATACAAATAAAGATGTTTCATATAAAGATTCTTCATTCTTGTACCACTACTATTGATGGCAGTGAATAAGACTGCATTGTCGCGTCTTTCCTGTAAGGAAGTTGTAGTAGATAATGGGTCTATTCTTTACAGCTTCTAAAAATCATTTTTATTTTTTGCTACAGTATCTAATTTTCAAACAGAGTATTTTTTCAAGACGGGGTCTACAAATTAATTGTAGTACACGTTAAAAGCCCAACATCTGTACCAACCAAATTACAAACAAGTATGTCTCTTTCCGTAATTTCGATCGCGAACAGCCCAAAATTCAAAAATTTCAGCCAAAAGCCAGAATTCACAGCCATAAACCCAAAAAAAAAAAGAGAGAGCAGCCCCAATATACTAGCACCTCTTATTTGCCTATCGTGCAGCTACCTTGATTCTATATTGGAGGATTCTGTTAGTGTTTACATGTTAGTCAGTAAAGCCAAACCTACAACCTGTACACCGAAGTTGATATATCTGCTAAACCAGCAGGTGTACTTCTTGTAAGCAAAGCCTCATTTGAGGTCAAATATATGAGTTAAATCAATTGATATTAGCAACAATTTGCTGCTTTAAATTGGACAGAATGCTGATCCGTAGCATTGTTGTTTGTGAAGATCAAATTTGATCACCTTTTAAAGGATGCTCTTAGGAACATTTTCCCCTTTCATGTATTCACCCTATAGACTTGACTGTTGATTACAGAACATTTTCTCTGATCTGTTATGAGTGATTTCTATTAGCAATATCTTTGGTCTAGAAATTCACTACACTTGTGTTCAGTGTGCATGCATTGCCTTTTGTCCTTTCCTGGTCATATAATTTTCCCTTAATTTCATCGTCTAAAAGGGAAGTTGCTGGTGCTAGTAAGCCTGTTCATATTCTTGCATACTGTGGTATGTGTGGTCCGTCAAGGTTAGATGAATTGGACAACATGCTATCGAACATTAGAGACGGGTGATACTTACGCGCAAACAATATGCTGGCAAAGCTAAATAGGCTGAAGGTGCCAATAAAGTGGGAGCATGTAACTAAAATTGCTGGTGTGGGAGTGGCATCCAGTCGACTACTGATCTGTTTTTTTCAGCTTTTAAAAACTGTTTTTCGGTTTTTCTACAGTAACTAACTTTTAAACAGAGTATTTTTTTAAAAGATAGAATCTATTAGTCAATTATAGTACATACTGTATCGACTTCATTTATATCTGTAAAAACCGTACGTGAGTTTCTATTACTCTATAATCTTTCACATAAATAACTCAAAAGCCACAAGCCGCAGCTAAAAATCGTACGTTTGAGCTGAAAAGAACATGCCTACATATAGCGAGGGCTTTGGTTGAAGCAGATTATGTACAGAATGTCAGGCAAGCATTTAACAAGTACCTTGGTGATGACGACCCTGCATATGCCACGTAGGTGCTACAAGTAATGCTTCATCCCAATGAGCATTTCATGCTGAAACAAATGTTTGGTGAATAATGGTGCGTGTGTTTTCTGCAGAGGAAGTGAGCCATGTGCTGAGGCTGTGGTGCAGTTGATTAGTCGTACCGGAGGTGTGTCTGCATTAGCTCACCCATGGGCATTGAAGAATCCATATGCAATCATTAGGGCCTTGAAATGTGCTGGTCGTAATGCTAGGGAGGTCTATGGCTATGCTTGGCTGGACTGAAAAGCTAGAATTTATGGTTGAAATTATACTGTAGTTGACTAAAATTACATTATAGTTGGCTAAAATTGCATTATAACTGAAGGTGGCTTATTTGGCATAATTAAATTTAAAAAATTTAAAAATAGAAAAAAATATGTTAGCTCATCACGGACAACGCAAACGAATACGAAAAAGAACCAGCAAAGAAGCTAAAAAAAGCCAAAAGTTCAGAAAAAGACAAAATTTATGAATAGTAAAAAATAAGCTAGAAGCTAGAAGGTCAAGCCGAAACGAGCGAGGCAATATAGTGATGGAAAAGTTGATGGTACGTATCTTGTACGTGCATAAGTGACTTGAAATAAAGTGGATAACTCGAGGTATGGTTATATCAGCTTAGACTTTTAGTTTCTGGTTTATTTTTTACTATTTCTAAATTTCATCTTTTTCTAACTTTTTATCTTTTTTGAGCTTTTTTGCCGGTAAATTTTTCGTGTATTCGTTTGTATTGTAATGCTCTAGAAACAAGAAGTAATGCTCTAGAATGCTGCTTGTAACCATCAGTGATGGTTAGGTTACTAGTTGAATGCCGTGCGTTACTACGGATTTTTAAAATTTATCATACTACATGTTTTAAAACTCACGGGTGGTAAAAATTTTTAGAATATGCATACAAACATGTTCTAAAAGTTTTAAATTCGTCAAGTAAGTCGGAAGTCGTCGATCACACCTTGTGGTCATAAGTCGGAAGATATCGACCACACCTCATGGTCGTAGGTCGGAAGCCCTTGGGCACACCTCGTCGTCGTAGGTTGGAAGCCCTCGACCACACCTCGTCGTCATAAGTCAAAAGCCGTCGACCATCGCGCGTGATCGTAGATCGGGAGTGGTCGACCATTGTTAGTGGTCATAAGTTGGCAGCAGTCGACGATCGATCGTGGTCCTAAATCGGGAGCCTTCGACAATAGCTCGTGGTCGTACATCAAAAGCCGACGACCATCCTTCGTGGTCGTAAATCAAAAGCCATCGAGGACACCTTATGGTTGTAAGCCAGAACACATCGACTAGTGCTCGTGGTCGTAAGTCGAAAGACATCGACCACACCTCGTGGTCGTAAGTCGGAACACATCGACCAATGCTCGTGGTCGTAAATTGGAAGCCGTCGATCACACCTCGTAGTCGTAAGTTAGAAGCCGTCGACCATCGCGCGTGATCGTAGGTTGGGAGCGGTCGACCATCACTGGTGGTTGTACATTGGCAGGCCTCTGGTGCACTTGTGCTCTGTCGCCCGACTACCGGCGCCAGCCTGCTCGGCCCCGACTTCGACCACGGCCCATCGACGTTGACCACGGCCCCCATCGACCATGGCGCCCTTCAATCACGGCCCCGACTTTGACCACGACGTCGACTTTGACCACAGCCCCGACTTTGACCACGGCTCGCGATTTCGACCATTGCCCCCTTTGACTTCGACCACTGCCCCCTTCAACCACTGTCCCCTTCGACCACGACCACTTCCCCCTTTGATCACAACCCCCTTCGACCACGGCTTCGACTTCGACCATGGATATTCGACTTCATCCAGCGCTCGTGGTCGTAAGTCAGAACACATCGACCAGCGCTCGTGGTCGTAAATTGGAAGCCGTCGATCACACCTTGTGGCCAAAAGCATGTTACAATCCATGGGGAGTACGAGACCTTGTGGGTCTTGTCGTCAAGGGTGGGGACCTCGATCTTGAGGGTGACCTGGGGGTAGGCAATGGGGATGTCCAACTGGAGGGGTAACTCATAGCGACGGAGGTAATGGACGAACCAGCAGGTGCCTTTCGGGTTGGCACTATGACTACGACCATGATCGCTATGACCACGTCCATAGGCACTACGACTACGACCATGACCACGACTTCGACCACTGCCCCTTCGACTTCGAGCACTGCCCTCTTCGACTTTGACCATTGCCCCCTTCAACCACGGCCCTTTGACATCACCCACTTCTCTCTTCGACCATGGCTTTGACGACGACCATAGATCTTTGACTTCGACCACTACCCCCTCGACCACTGTGCCATTTGACCACGGCCCTTCGACACCGGCCACTTCCCCCTTCGATCATGACCCCCTTCGATCACGACTTCAACTTCGACCAAGGATCTTCGACTTCGACCACAGCCCCCTTCAACCACGGCCCTTCAACGTCGACCACTTCCCCCTTCAACCACGGCCCCCTTTGACCACAACTTCGACTTCGACCACAGATCTTTGACTTCAACCACGGATCTGCGACTTTGACCACTGCCCCCTTCGATCACTATCCCTTTCGACCACGACCCTTCGACGACCATGGCCTTTTGATGTTGACCACTTCTCCCTTTGACCACCGCCCCCTTCGACCACTATCCCCTTTGACCACTACACTTTGACATCAACCTCTTCCCCTTTTGACTACGGCCTCCTTCGACCACGGCTTCGACTTTGACCATGGATCTTCGACTTCGACCGCTGCCCTCTTCGATCACTATCCCCTTCGACCATGGCCCTTCGACGACCACGGCCCTTCGACGTCGACCACTTCTGATAAGGACATCACTCCTTCGGATGCAACCGCTGATCCTCCAACCGTTATGCAAGGTCCAATGACCCGAGCTCGCATGCGACAATTAAATCTAGAGGTGAGCTCGTTCTTAAGCGATCCTTTTCATAGTTTTGAGAATAGATTGCTACCTAATGATGTTATCTTGCTTAGGAACATTGGAGAGGGTCATGAAGTACATGGAGAGAGGTGTGGAGGCGGAGAAGACCAGCAAGGACGTCCAAGTCAAGCCGAGGCCCACCCCAACTCGAGTTCGAGTCTGCCTCGGCCTTCAGGACCAGCCTGCAGTAAAACGGACGCCCAGGACGCATACGGACTCCGTTTTCGACGACCCACATATGCATGGAAAGATAATTTCATAGGATAACCAATGGATTTGGTTTGAGGTCCAACTTCCACTGAAGTCAACGGGAATCGTCGAAACAAGTCAGCGTCCAGAATCTGCCAGGGTGTTGTGTCACCGTCTTTTGGTCCGTTGGGCCGTGTATCATCTTAGAGCCCGTTAGGGGGCGCGTCCAGGGGGTGTGACGACCCTTAGACCTTATATTAAGTTGTCACCACACATGATAGGGTTGGGTTTTGCTTTAGATCAATCTGTCATCGAACAGTCGCCGTCTTCGGTCGTGAAACCCCACTTTCGTGATCTTAATCATACAACCGCAGATTGTCACTTCTTTGAGCTGCGTTCTTTCGAGTTCTTGCTTGTGTTCTTCGTTTCGTAGGCAGGGATTAGCCTTCTTGGCGAGGTCAACCGGATTAGTGACACGGTTGATAACCAGAGGAGTCGTGGTGCTAAGGTTGCAGGGTTCGGGTCTTTTGGATCTGAAGCCGGATCGGTGTCGCGTCCCACCAAAACGAGAGTTATCATCACCCGACGGAAGATCGGGAACCCCGTCCCCATCAACTTCCCCCTTCAATGTCGAACACTTCCTCCTTCGACCACAGCCCTTCGATGTTGACAACTGTCCCCTTCAACCACAGCCCTTTGACGTCAACCACGGCTTTTACTTCGACCACTGTCCCCTTCAACCATGGCCCTTCAATGACCACGACCCTTCGACGTTGATCACTTCCCCCTTCAACCACCGCCCCCTTCGACCACGGCTTCTACTTCGACCACGGATCTTCGATTTCGGCCACGGCTCCTCAACCACGGCCCCCTTTGACCACGACCCTAACGTGGACCACGGCCCCCTTCGACCACAGCCCCGACATTGACCACCGTCCTTCGACTTCCACCGCGGACCAACTTCGTCCATAGCCTTTCGACTTTGACACTACCCCCTTCGACTACTGTCCCCTTCGACCACAGCTTAGACTTCGACCATGACCTTTCGACTTTGACCACTAGCCCCTTCGACCACGGTTTGGACTTCGACCATGACCCTTCGACTTCAACCATGGCCTGACTTCTACCACAACCCTTTGACTTCGACTGTGGACCGACTTCGTTCACGGCCCTTCGACTTTGACCACTACCCCCTTTGACCACTGTCCCCTTCGACCATAGCTTGAACTTCGACCACAACTCTTCAATTTCAACCACGGCCTGACTTCGACCACTGCCCTTCGACTTCGACCACCGCCCCTTTGACCACGGCTTTGACTTCGGCCATAGCCCCATTCGACCATGGCTTCGACTTTGGCCACGGCCCGTCGACTTTGGCCACGGCACCATTCGACCACAGCACCAACTTCGACGACCAGTTTGGGAGACCAAAATCGCCAAACAGCGCGATGGGCTCCGAGCGAAGGGCAGGAGAAGGTAGAGAGGCTCACCGGGTGAGCGATTGCTGGGCGGTGGTGGCAGGGGGAGAGCCACATGGGCAGGTGTAGGAAGAGGAAGCCACTGTCGCCATCATCGAGCCCCCTTCTCTCTGATCCACCGGTCGCTGTCGCTGTCGCTGAACGCCCTTCTCTCCGATCCACCAGCCGCTGTCGCCGAGCGCTCTTCTCTCTGATCCACCGACCGCTGTCACCGAGCGTCATGCCACTTGTTGGAAGGGGGATGAGAGATGGAATTGGTAGCGGCGCTGAGGAGGAGGAGGTGCGGCACAAGGGTTCGGAGGAGAGAAGGAGGTGGCAGTTGCGGGAGGTGGAGGTGGGGAAACGGCGACGAACAGATGGGGAGAGGAGGCGGTGGGTGAATGCATTGGGGAGGTGGTGATGGGGACTTCATGGTGTAGGACTAGGGGCACTAGTGTGCTGAAAATGAGGTACACCCAAATCTTTCAAAAAGTCCCTAAAAATGAGGTACACCCAAATGTATATAATGTCAAGGTCCCCTCTACCTTAATGGTACAAGCCAAATCTTAAATGCTACATTAACCATTTAGCTGCAAGTAGATTCCAGGATCCTCCGTAAACTTTTGATGTGAGAACAACTTGCCTGAATTAAGTGCTAGTAGGTTTAGGATTTATGATTCATTCAAAATTTTGAGAAAGAAAGACCTATTAGTCTTAACAATAAGAATCCCTACAATAATCCCTGATTCATACCTTCCTTTCAATGTGTAGACAGTAATTCAATAAAAAAAGAAGAAGAAAGCCATGCTTATTATGTAGGTACAATTATACAACTAGAAAAGCCTTTCCACCATTAGCAAGACCATTCAAATGTCAGGCTTTTAAGCCATGTGTTTGCATGTGGTCATTCTAATTTTTTACTCCAACTGATGAGGTAATTCATATGGAACATTTGATGCTACTCGGGACAATTAACCAGCATCACTATAAACCTGTAGGTGACACTAGGAAAATGTCAGGCATGATTCATGGCCATGAAAATGTACTTCAATAATGTTTAGTACAATCGGACAAGATCAATAATGTTTAATAGGACAAGATCTTATTATTGTCTGCGCTTGCCCCCCACGAGCTCATGATTTGTACGACTAACCTTAGTTGACCGAAACAAATATCACATGGGTAGGGCAATAGTGAAATTGTCGCAAGAACTAGGTTATGCACTTTTCATGCTACCAACTATCACTAGAAAGGCAATGCAACAAGCTCACAAAGAAAGCACTACTAGCATCAAACAATGATGGGACACAAGGAGTACACGCTCTTAACAGGGCATCATAAAATTTATAAATATTTCTTGATGGGCCATGGAGGGGTACAGGCCATCTCAAATTCTCAATTGATGAGCTCATTTGGGCACATCAAATAAGGAAATATATAGATCATGAGCGGAAGACTTATGCTACTCCTATATTGACAAAGGATGCAAAGTTGCAAACACAACAAGAAATGAAGAAATACAATGTAAGAATTTGTGCCATGTGACCTAGCTAAAAAAATATATAACTACATAAGAACAACAGGAGAGAGAGAGAGAGAGACTTACCTTCACAAGATTCTCTCCCTTCAGATCGTGGTGGCCTCCAGGTGCTTTGTCCCAATGTCTGCAGCAGATCTGAGAGAACCCCCGCGTCTTTTCCTTCCTAGGTACCTAGAACAATAGACCAGGAAGCTGACGAGAAAAAATGGGTAAGATGCAGAACCCTAGTGGGAGGAGGAGTTCACGAGACGACAGTAGACTTTACCGGTGAGGAGGCGGAGGCAGTCACAAGAGAGGAAGGCGGAGGCGGTCGCGATGGAGGAAGGCTAAGGAGGAGAAGGAGGCGGTTGCGAGCGAGAGAAGCGGAGGCAGAGGCTCTTGCGAGGTGGCGATAGGGGCGCTGTCACAAGAGGAGAGTTTTTCTGACGTGGGAAGGCGAGGGTTATTTCCCCGTGAAAACGGCGTGGATTAAACCAGGTAATCCTCGTCACGTGGGCTTCTAAATGAGCCTTCTAGCTGCCCGGATATAAAAACACCGTGGGACTACAGCCCTTGGATTTGGCGGGGATCCTGGCTGGGATCTATGTTTCCAAACAAAGCCTAATAGTTTGGTATGGTTAGTTTCAATGGGAAAGAAGCGGTCACGTTGTATTAAGTTTAAGAAAATGCACTATATTAGTATATTCACAACATGATGGGGTTGACTGCAAAAAAACCTATGATGAGCAGCTCCCTTTCCCAAAAAAAAAAACGGAGCCACCGCCGCTACACGTACACAAAAAATCGCACAGTAATTATATTGCAGAAAACTATTTTTTTCCTCAAACCCTAAAATTAAGCAGCAAGGAGAAAAATACTGGAGGCAACCAAGAAATTCCCTTTGCCTTCTCCGATTTTGTAGCATATGCCCTGAGGATTTCACACGAAATTTCCTAGTTGCTCCGATTTTGTAGCATATGCATTGAGGATTTCACACGAAATTTCCTAGTTGCTCCCTCGCCCTGACCCGCGATCTGATTTGGAAGATGCGCAGCGATTGCCTTTTCTTCGTGCTCAGATCACAGCAAGGTGTGGGAACTGAGGTGAGCTCGTTGGGGATTTGATTTCCGTCTGATCTGATGTCGCGTCTACAGGTAAGCGATTCTGCTGTCGATTGCGTCCTGCCCCTTTTATTGATTTGGTGATCTTTTAGATTCTCCGCGTTCTTGTTCGGGTAAAACAATCTGATCTGACAAATGTGTAGTTTTGCAGGTTTCTTTGATTGTCTGGGAAATGCTGGCATCAACATGCTAAGCGGCGGAGTCGTGAGGTCGCTGTTCTATCGTCTCCGGCCGCCGCCTCGGGGGAGGAACCTCGCCATGCCACCATCGGCCGCTACCAATTGTGCTTGCGTTTGCAGTTTCAACCACTCGAATGTCTACAACGAAAGCTGTAGGATGCAGATGAATGGCGTTCTTGATTTGGGGATCGGTAGGAGGTTTGCACCGGGCAGCGCATTGAGCTTGAAGGGCTGTCTGAATCGGCAGGATAGCAGATTCAGGAAGGTGTATGGTGAGGCAGTGAAAATCAAGGCACGCGTTCTGGCCCCTCAGCGGCAGTTACTCCGTGATGCAGAGGTTCTGCCATTGGAGGAGGTGAGCACGCAGAGCCTTAACGGAAATGGCACATGCCGGCATGGGAAGCCTCTGGGTTTCCCTGAGAATGCTGTGTCAACTAAGATGGTGGTTGCTGTCGATGTGGATGAAGGTATTGTGAAATCATTACCATATATTGTTGTTCATCTCTCGATTATGAAGGGCTGGACTTTCATGTTGATTGCATAACTGGTTCTTTCTTTGGTGGTCGGGTTTCATGGTGCTTAGTCTAGAACCAAATTGTGAATTGAACATTACTGCAAAAAAGTCATACATCTCGTCATGACCATAATTTACAATTCCACGACATTGTCCTCCCATGTCTTGTCCTCTCCAGGTCAATGAATTAACATCATCTTTCTGTTTCTTATAATTGATCCTTTCTCATTACCTTGTGATGTATATCTTACTCGCAGTTCTTGGAAGCTTTCTTGCTGCGCTGAACAGATTTATTGCAGATCGTTATTCTTGGAATCATTCAGCATCAGAATACCATGTGTACGAATTCTTTAAGGTGAATTGGACGCCCTGCCTTCCTTTTTTTTTTTTTTTGAAGCCCTGCAATTTGTTCTCTTTTAGCAGTGACATTTTCTGTTGAGTTCTTCTAGCTGAATATTTTGTCCACCAGTTAGTTCTTAAATCTTTTTGCAAAACTCTATGCAGATATGGAACTGTTCTCGAGAAAGAGGTGTGTCTTGATACTACTTATCTTCATTTCATCTTGGAACTTACAAATTTTGGTGTTTGGAATATGCAATGCACTGTATAAAATCAAGCGCCCTTTCTAAAATGTTGCAGCTAATATTCTTGTCCACGAGTTCTTTACAACCCATTACTTCCAAGACGGCATACGGCCTATCCCAGGCGCTCGAGATGCTCTCCAAAATCTTTCTTCTTTCTGTAGCTTATCTGTAGTAACGTAAGTCCGTCATTTTATTTTAGAGACACCATCAATTTATATTTTCTTATACAATGTTTGCCTAATTATGTCCTTCCTTTCAAAGGTCTCGGCAGGATGCAATTAAAAATCACACATTAGAGTGGATTGAGAAGTATTATCCAGGCTTATTTGAGCAGATCCATTTCGGGAACCATTTTGCTTTGCAAGGTCAATCAAGGCCAAAATCAGAGATTTGCAGGTGAGATTGTAAGGGGAACGTTACTCTAGTCTTTCCAATCATGTTAGGAGGGTGTACCTGCACTGTGACTAGGCTTACCATACACTAAAGCCTAATAATGATTAAAACTGCCATTTGCTTCTCTCTTCTTTTGTGTCTCTTCTGTGCATTTTAAACTGTTACAACAATGTTATAAGTTGTTCTTACACTTAATATTAACTTGTTCGCTGTGGAATTCCTTGTTGCAGATCTTTCGGCGCTCAGGTTTTAATAGATGACAACCCAAGATATGCTTTAGAATGTGCTGAGGTTGGCATGAGGGTCCTGCTCTTTGATTACGATAATTTGTATCCTTGGTGCAAAACCGGTGTTGACCAATCGCATCCTCTGGTGACCAAGGTTCATAATTGGCAAGAAGTGGAGCAAAAACTTCTCTCCTGGGTAGTACCTGAGAGCTGAAATTCTTTGTCCGGTGTGACAAGCACAATTGAGATAAGCAAATGCTTCCGACGAGCTTAATTTCTTAAGAAACATGTTGCCATGTTGGATCCATTCCAATAGTAAAATAGGATAGTCCATATCTTTAGTGGGAGACTGGCGAGTGAACACTGCGTCATTGCTACAGGCTGTATGTAGGCCTGGAAGGCAACCAGTTTAGTATGCCCTAGATGATTCAAGATCGATACACGCAGTTCTACGTCAAAGATGAAATTCTTTTTCAGCCTTTTTACCCTGTGGGGGTGTATATCAAATTCTTTTTCAGCCTTTTTACCCTGTGGGGTGTATATATTGACATTGTGTTATATGCATTTCATGAATTAAGATCCTATGAATTGATGTGATTCAATGATCAAATAGCTTGGATCCTATGTCCTAACTCCTACTTCTACTGATGCGAAGGTATCTGAAGGTAGATCCAGTGTTGATGAAGGACCCTTTACGTCCATGTGCATCTTTCTGAATCATCATGATATGTGCGAAGTGCGAAGTTTTTCTTTAATCCTTAACATTTTTTTTTCTGCTAAGATGAATTGTCAGAACACAATTTCTGTTGCACAAAGCAGCGCTTGTTCGTGAGGTGCCGGTGCCGCTAGTCTCGAATTTTCGATCAAGAAATGAAGCAAAATAAATGACGAAACGTTACTCCAGTTTTGACACGCAGCAGTAGGATCCATACACCGATTACAAAGATAAAGTGGTTTAGGATTAGTCAGTATTGAAGTTGGCTGTGATTAAATCAACATATTAACGATTACTTTCGGAGTTTGGAGTTCACGTTCAAGTCATTGGCAACCACAAGTAGCGTGAGGCCGCTGAGTCATTTCATTGGCGTGTGAGTCAGCGACAAGAATCGCTCACCCGAAAGTCGTGCAGCAGCAGCTCCTGCTGTCGGTAAATACAAAATTACAGAAGCAGCCAAGCTAAGCAAATTTACAGGAGCAAAATTTTGCAAGAACCAAACATCACTTGGAAAGAGACAGCCACTCGGATCACACACATGATATAGAGCGGAGAATTAACATCTTCAAAGAATATATTATCACAACTCACATGCACAGTACTCAATCTGATATTAGAATGGATTTGGATTGGTTTTCTAATAAATCAACAAGACACACGCTAACATTAACACTACAGAAAAATGCGAGAACATCAGTGAGCCAAGCATAAGTGTTGGGTGTGGCAGCTGCTCGGATTAGTGGTGAAAATAGGGGTTAAAAATGTATGGTTTAGAAAATCTATCTACAGCTCAAACAAAGCAGTTTGTAGAGTTTCTCGTCAAGAAGTGAATACGGTTCTACAGATTTACCATCACAAGTTGATGACCACGTCTCCAAGGTGGCAGTCCAGATGAATGAGTTACACAAACCATTGGAAAGCTATACAAAATTACGGCCCGGTATCACACTTCCATAAGACTTATTGTCAAAGTTGCATTAGGGGCAAGGCCATCACTGCACCAAAAACAGAAAAGATAACCAGCATCAGCCAGAAGGGCACTCGCTTCTTCTGCTTCTTTTCGCCGCGGACCTCCACTGCTGGTTTTCCTCTATTGTTGGGTACAACTGCAGCTTGTTGGACTGCAGGAGATGGAGCTGGGGCAGGGTTTTCCTGAGGTTCTGGTTCTGCAACAGTCTGCATTTGTTGTTGGTTGTACTTCTCAGCATACTCTGGAAACAATTTCCTGAAGTGCGGGCAATTTTTGCTGTGGAAAAAGAGCGATGTTTATAAGAATCACATGGTTTGAAACAGGGAATGGTTCACAGCAGTAGAAAAAAAGACATATTTAAAACAAAACACAAGTATAAAGATCATATCAGCACAAGCAAATAAATGCCACCCATCTAACAGTGAATTAAATAAATGCAGTCATGGTTTAACAATACAATGTAGTGATTTAACATGGTCGCCATAAGTTCATTGCACTTGGAAGAGCATGCTGACTGAAATTAAATTTTCCTTTATGTAAGCATATTTATTAAACAGTGTATGCAAAAGCTTCTGCTCTTTTGCTAGTGAAAGTGCACTGTCAACATTTTTCTCAGTCCTAAATAAAGAACATAGCCAGATTAAAACTATAATGCACAGAGAGATGCATTTACCTCTCACAATTGTAGGCAAGGGAAGCCTTTGCTAAACGTCTCTTTTCTCCATCTGTACTCCTGATGCTTCCAGTTGTCAGAGCATCATCCATCTGCAAGTACAAGATTCAACATTGAAACCATGCGAGCAACATGAAGTAGTGAATTTGCATTTTGTTTATAGTTTATACTTCAGGCAAGGAACAGGGAATAATTATGTCTCGAGGTGAAACAACAGGATAACTGAAACTCTGAAAGGGATCATACAGGAAGCTATAACAAGCAAAGCTCGTTTGCATTTAAGCACTACATTTTGGTGACTGATTAAAAATAAATGAAATTATCAGTGGAACTGGAAAAGTGATGAGGTAAGCTGGACCACAGAACTGCACCCCTCACAAGTGAAATGCTAAAATTAATTGTCCAAATACTCAGAGAAGTATTGCTTGCTGTACTAGTGTAGTGCTTGGTAAGTCTCAAAGAGTACAAATTGCTAGGCTTACCGTATGTGGCTCAGAAATTAAGACTGGAATTGAACATACTTTTTGCTAACTCATAGCTGATGCAAAATTAACAACTTACCATAAATGATAGGAGTCCTGTGAGAATGCTGCAGCACAAAGGCATGTGTCAGACCAGTGAGAGGGGGAAAAAACAAAAGTTTTGTATGGCAAAATACAGTAACAAATTGACAATGAAAGACCACCTGTATCACTGGAACAGTGAGACTACACTTTGCTATTTGTGCAAGTTCCCCATCTCATTGTTAAATAAAAAGTTTTGTTGACTACTTGACTTCCAAGGAACCACAAAAGCATCCAACATGATTCATGTACGCTCATATAGAAGAAGAAGAATATTTCCAAAGGAACATTGATTTGAATACTAGTAATTAAACACTCTAAAATAGCTGAAAATGAAAACAACTAATGTGTAGAAGTCCATGTTCAGACTTAAGAGCTGAAACGACGTGGATCAGTTTAGATATCCCAGAGGATTGAAAGAAAGCTCAGCGAAAAAAAATCCCAAGGGAGATCAATGAGAGAAAGCACATCACACTCATATGTTGAGCTAGTTTGTGTGCATACCTTGCTACAGACCACATTGGATTCCAAGATTCTGGATGAACTGCAAAAAACAGTGATGATGAGAATTATTTCAAACCTAATTGAGTACAAAAACAATTAAGATCTGATTACAGTATGACACTTACAATCACTCATTGATAGGCATATTCTTTTGTGAGGGGCAAACCTGCCGCTGGGGGTTGTCATGCTGAACAACAAAACAAGTTAGAACTTAGAAGTAGAAACCAAAGTTTTAAAGTGTTCATTCATTCTATATATGTAAAATCTTCTAATTCAGGTTTTCCCTCGTTACATCCTAATAAGAAGAAACAGCATATCATCAAAACACAACCCTTGCTAACACAATTAATATTACTGACATAGAATGTTTCAGTACCTGATACTTGGAGGTTTAAAAGGATAATCAGGTGGAAATTTGAGTTTCCCATAGTAATATCCACCTTCAGGGGACAATCAAATAAGAAAATATTGTTAAAGATTAAGTAATGGAGTAAAATACTGACAGAAGTAGAATAGAAAAATAACGGTTTAGAATACGGTTTAGAATCTGTATCATCTTTACCTTCAAAGGGTGTACCTGCACTTCCTTCAAGTACAAAATCTGGCATACAAAGGAAAAAAACACATAAATAAGTACCTGATAAGCTTGAAAGAAAGCGAAAAAATAGGCTAGCATTAAATAAGAATGTTAATGATGCATTGGACAAACAATCCGATGACCAAAAAGGATTAGACTTACAGAAATCTTGATAGTAAAAAATGTAAATGTACTTTGGAACCACAGCATTCTTGTAACCACAATACAAAACCAGGGATATTTTGTTGCCACTATACCTATTGCATAAAAGGTTCTAACTAAAAACAACAACATTTCAACATCAGTTGTGGCATGAAGCAAGTTGCTGTTTTGGAGCGTTAATCAATAGTGCTACACTAAAACACGGTTTTCCATTTCAATAAAACTTACCAAGAACGTGCAATATGTATTGGCCTATTAGGCAGGTTGATGCATACAATTAGCAGGACTCAGTACGCACAAAACTTAGATCTATATTTACCATATGTAAATTGGCAACTGTACTAACACTGGTTGACGCATACAATTAGCAGGAACTAGTAGTATGAAACCATAAAACTATGTATGCAGTATCAACAAGGATGGAACGGGTTATTATAATTGCACTTAAAATGCAAACCATTATAGACCAATGCAAACCCTGGTGGCAACCAAAACAAAACAAAAAAATTAATAAACAAATGGGAAGTAATGGAGCCTTTTCCCTAATCAGAACAGGCCATACAGAAATGTCTTGACATAATGATGCAAGACAGTGGTGCAACAACATGAGTTATTGCAGTGATTATTTAATAAATATCCAACAAATGCATCCAATATATCTTCGACCACAAGTGTGAAAATTGCCCACCTCTATGCCCATGCCCTTCACCACACAAGCAACCAGTCGATCACAGAAATGTTTCTGCATAAGCATATCAGGCCTTCTATTTGTAGAATTCTAAGAATGAACTTTGTATATGCTAATATTCAACCCTCCCAAAGACAAGAACATTTGACTCTAGCTAATGTGTAGTACCACTATCAGGAGCTAGCTTATAACAGTGAACAGGAGTGATGTGGAAGCTGTAATGTTCAAAAGTTCTGGAGCTTGTCTAACAAGTCAGCAAACTGGAGTCTAAGCATCTCTGTGAACTGTGCCTGAGCTTTCCTTCCATGAGCTAAACAGAAAGGTTGACCTTATCCAACTCAGAGGCCAAAGCTCTAGCACAGTTTCCACAAAATCATCAGAACAGTTCATAACTTCGACAAAAACAATAGATGGTCATACTCGTACTCAACACATTGCCCAGATTAAGTCCCACAGTTTAAACCTTATATGTCTATCCTACACAGAGCAAACATAAACACGGGAATAACTAAATCAAGCACATCCGTAATGCTCAAACAGTCAAAACTTCATAGCTTACGCAACGTAATGACGTAACCACATGTGTATCGAATACATCAACGAACGACTAGCACAACACCAAGCGCAGTCACTCATTCACTCCGAACATTAACTAATTGCTTAAAAAAGACGGTAAATCTACTGGTGCGGTCAGTGAAGGCTACTTACGCCACTCCAATATGTCGTTGGGCAGCGGGCGGGCGGCGATCTGTGGCGGCGGCTCCTGCAACCAAACCAAAAACAAAACCAACCACTCAAATCACATCAGAACCCAAACCAATCCAACGCAACCGCGCCAATCAGTTCGAATCGAACCGGGGTCACCTTGCAGAGCGCGTGGTACTCCTTCTGGAGGCGCTTCAAGCAGCCCTTGTCGGCCATGGCAGAAACCCTAGGCGGCCACCGGGGGAGGGGGGAAGCGAAGCCACCGAACCCTACCTCTCAATCCCCGCACGCGCCGCTCGGCTGGGGATCCCACTCGATCGGCCGCGGAAGCGGGGTTTGGGGATCGAATTGGGGGTGAATCTGGGCGTAATTTTGGGGGATTTGGGGATTTGGGCGGGGTTGGGTTGGATCGGGCGGCGGGGAGGGGAGGGAGGCGCGTGGGGTATGGGGATCGGCGGCCGCGTTCTCCGGTGCGAAGGGAGAAAAGAGGCCAAAGAGAGCAGCGTACGGCCGCGTTCTACCGTGCTTTTATGGATGGCGAATGATTTGCTTTGCGAGTCGCGCGGGCGTGCCGTGGCTGGCTGGTCACGTGGCGGTAGAACCTGAAACAAAGCTAGGCTTAGGAGATGTTTGATTCGCGCTCAACTCGAGATTGATCCCGACCTCGTAAACTTTAACGAGTGAGCTGAAATAGTTCGAAGTTTAGGGCCTGTTTGGATCCACCCAGATTTTAAGAATCCGACTTTTACAAACTGGGTGGGATCCAAACAGATCAGTTTTTGGGGTAGTTTTTAAAATCTACCTACCAAGATTCTTAAAAACTAAGAAGCTGTTGATACCCAGCTTTTGCCAGTTTTTTTGGCACAAATACCCATTTACCCTCATTAAAGACCACGCATGGCTGTTTAATGTGCTGTTCAAGAGCAATAAATGTAAGGGTATAATAGTCTATTAGCACCAATCATAAATGAAATCAGTTTTTAAAAACTAGGGGATCCAAACACCCCATCAGTTTTTGCTTAGAAACCAGTTTTTAAAAACTAGAAGTAATAGCTGGTTTTTAAAAATCTGAAACTGATCCAAACAGGGCCTTAGTAAGTCCATCTGCATCCCTAGGTCTTTCACTTTTATATTTGTTTATATTAATATATGTGTTAGATTAATTGAGCTTGATCCATTATTAATTTAGCAATTAATCAAATGAAATTCCTAGACCCACATGAAAAACTGTTTAGTCCTATATGGAGAGTTGAATGGGAGTTACACCATTTTAAAAGGTGGAATGTGGTAACCCCCTTGTGGAATTGGAGAGAGTCAATACACGCGCGCGCTTGCTCGCTCGCTCGCCACGCCGTGCCGTGCCATTCGAAAATCGAAATGCACCGAAAATCGAAATGCACCGACTCGCAGTAAATAGTATTAATGAATGGTCGCGATAGCAGTGCGATTACTAGTGGATTATGGCTGCGATTCTCGATCTCTTCGTTTTCTTTGTTACAAAAGAGGCTCTCCTCTCCATACCAAAGGGATACAAAAGAACGATGCTCGGTCTCTTTTTGTTGCCGCTCTCTGCAATCTCCGATCCGAACCTTGCGCGCAAGTTTCGGCGAGTAGGCCTCCGGAACTCCGTCCGTTTGTGTACCGCACGGTAGCGGGCGATCAAGTTTTTGGGGAGCGCATCGGCGCGACTACTCAATCTGCGACGTCTACTTCCTGGTGGTGAACCATTCGTGGGACTGCACTGCGAATATCTTCCTTCATCAAGCCTCGTCCTACATCACGCCTCGATCGACTACTTCGAATAGGCCATTATGTCAACTGATGGTAACGGCACCTCCGGTGTCTCCGGCACTGGCTCCGCCCGAGGGTATAATCTGAAAACTTTTCTGGTGTATTTGTTTCTGTGCACTATGAATATGTTAATAGATGTTTCTGTTAGCTTGTTCGTTAGCGAATATGAATACATCGTTGATAGATCACTCATGCATGTTTATGTCATGTTTTATATGCTGAATTTCTGGATTAAAATATGCCGAAAATTGACTAGATTTCCAACAATATGTATATTATTATGTTATGAGTTATGATAAATTTTTTATTCCTTCTCTATTCTTATTTTATTGAATATTGTTGTATGTTAATTTTTACTAAGCTTACAAAGGCTGAGTTTGAGATTAAGTTTTTCTTATTGTTGAAAATTAGTGTCTATTAAATTATTTATTATTACTTAACTTACTTGAGCCAAGCTTGAGTTTGGGACGAGACGAGGTCAAACCTAGGTCCAAATTCGGATCCTAACACAGACTCACCTGAGTTTGGCTGGTAGTGCTCAAAGTGACTTTAACTTCTAGTTTATGGCTTAAAATACATTGTAGCAGTTGTTAGCTTTTTCTGAATAATAAAATTTAAAAAGAAAAATATAATTACAGATAATACAAAGAAATTAAGACAAAAAAATAAAAAAATAAATTAAGAAAATAGCATGTTTCAAAAACTAGAAACCGAAAGAAGAAGTCGCATAGAGGGAAACCTTAACCTTCTACTGAGCGTGGCCATTGACTCTTTTACAGTCCTAGGCGGCACGCACGTGTTTTGTGTTTTTTTTAGTTTGCATGGTTGTTTTCTTTTTTTAAGAAAAAGAGGGCTTTATTGATTACTAAGCGACAAGATCACATTCTTGAGCAATTAGATGCTTGACATACACTGAAGACTGCGCCCTCTGCTCTGCGGAGTGTTTTGCGCGCTTAGGTTAGGTGCCACTCGGTTAGACTAAAATAAATTGGAAATCTCTACGTCATCTAGGGGAGGAGGTAGCGCCGTTTGGGGGGGAGGAGGCAGCGGTGGAGTGAGGGAGGAATGGGCAAAGTTTGACGGTGCCGGCATCAAGGAAGGAGGTGATGCCATCTAGGGGAAGGAGGCGACACCGTCTGGGGGAGGAGGTGACACCATTTGGGGGAGGAGGCAGTGCCATCTGGGGGGAGGTAGCACCGGAGTTAGGAAGGAAGGGGAGGAGGTGGTGTCGGTGTCGAGGAAGGAGTTGATGCCATCTGGGGGAAGGAGGCGACGCCGTCTAGGGGATAGCTGGCTCATTTTGTACTGTAGCTGATAGTGACTTATTTAGCATAATTAAATTTAAAAATTTTAAAAATAAAAAACATGTTAGCCCATCACGTATAATGCAAACAAATACGGAGAAAAAAAGAACCGGTAAAAAATCTCAAAAAAATCAAAAGTTTAGAAAAAAAAACAATATTTATAAATAATAATAAATAAATCAGAAATCAGAAACACAAACCGAAATGAAACGGGGCGTGTCGCGATACCGAGCTAGTACTAAAAAAATCAACAAACAAACAGGCATGTACACAAGCAGCACGTGATAATACTAGTCGTCAACATGCGCTAGCTAGTGCACAACGCATCACAATTCACAACCTTATAACCTTATATAGTTATATTCTTCCATACTAGCTCACTCGGTTCACTCCTACATACTAGCTCACATTCTCTCCGCTCGCCATGGCGGCGCTCTCGCCACCCCTCCTCCTCGTCGTCGTCGTCCTCCTCCTCCTCCTCACCACCGCCACCACAACCCATTGCCACCGCCACAAGCACCACCGCCACGCCGCCAAGGCCGTTGCCCCGCCGGCGGCCACCGTTCATGCTATCTGCCACACGACCCCGCACCCGGTCTCCTGCCTCGCGTCGGCGGCCGCGCACCTCGACGCCGCCGCCGCCCAGCTCGCGGCGTCGTACATCTCCGTCCCCCTCCTCCCCCCGAATATCCTCTCCGTGGCGCTCGCCTCGCTCCGCGGCGCGCTCTCCGCGGTCTCGTCCCTCTCCCCCGTGCTCTCCTCCACGCTCTCGCCCCCGTCGTCGTCCTCCCCTTCGGGCGCGCCGCCGCTGCGCCGCGGCGCGGCGCAGGACTGCCTCGAGCTCCACGCGGCGACGCTCGACTCCCTCTCGCGCTCTGCCTTGCTCCTCGCGTCCCCCGGCGAGGGCCTTCCCGCCGTCCGCGCGCACCTCGCGGCGGCGCTCACCAACAAGGCCACCTGCCTTGACGGGCTGGCCGGCGCGTCCGGCCCGCGGATGGACGGCCTACTCGCCTCCCTCGACGACGCGTACGAGCACGTCTCCAACTCGCTCTCCCTCGTCGCCCGCCGCGGCGGCGGCGGGTCGGAAGCTAGCTTTGCTGCTGCCGTGGCCAAGATTATTCACCACAACCGGCGGCTGCTCCAGGACGGCGACGGCGACAACAGCGGTGATGGCGACGACAACGGAAACGGGGATGACAGCGGCAATGGCGATGACCAGCAGGTGATCACGGTGGCGAAGGACGGGACGGGGAACTTCCGGACGGTGGGGGAGGCGGTGGCGGCGGCGCCGAACAACAGCGACGCGAGGACGGTGATCCGCGTGAAGGCCGGGACGTACGAGGAGAACGTGGAGGTGCCACCGTACAAGACGAACATCGCGCTGGTCGGGGAGGGCCGTGAATTGACGGTCATCACAGGCAGCCGCAGCTTCGCCGACGGCTGGACCACCTTCCGCACCGCCACCGTCGGTAATTAATTAACATCTCTCTCTACGTTGTTAATCTTTACCCCCATACTGCGTGGTGCATGCATTCACCTGCAGTCACCTCGCAAAGTGTGAAGCATCTCTTGCTAGTTGCTACTACTGGAGTACATAATAGTGGTTGTCAGAATGTCAGGCCGGTCGCTACATTGCTCTATCCCGTGAGCAGGGGCAGAGCTCGGACTTGGTCGGCCGGGCAATAGCCCCGAGGCCCAGACAAAAATAACCCACTAATTAACATTGTAGCTAATAAAAAAGTAGACTAAACCCAATGTTCTTTAGTGGACTAGGCCCGAGGCCTGGGCCTCCCCTGGCTACGCCTCTGCCCGTGAGCTTTGTTGCCATGCACGTTTGACGCATGCGCGATGCAGTGTATGTGCACGTCTCGATCACTCGATGCATGGCGACCGTGTCACTGCGTCAGTGACGACGTGTAGCTTCAGACCGTTCGAGCAGGTGATACTAGTAAAATATAGGAATAAGTTTATACGAGACTCTAAATTTTACTTCATAGTTCGTTTAGCACTTATACTATAAAATCAGATATTTAACCGTTCAAAGTTTGCAATCCAATTCAAATAATATCCTATTCCGGTTTTATATGATGGTATTATCCATATGACGTGATTAATGGATGATTTTGTCATGTAAGATGACACGTTGGCCAAGTTAGATCAATGACATATGGGACCAGCTCTTAGTCATGTTTCCATGGCCGCCGCTCTTTGTAGTTTGCTCTCTCTGTTTCGATTAGGGAGAGACCATGTAAATCTCACCTACCATTTACATAAATTTGACCAGCGTGTTATCCTACGTAGTAAAACTGTCTACTTATCGCGCCATGTAGACAATACCATCATCTAAGAACCGGACCATGATGTTATTTAAAGTGGATTGCAAAGTTCGAAGGTCAAATATCTGATTTTATGGTTTGAGATGTTGGATGGACTTTCGAGTAAAGTTCAAGTGTTGTATGGGTTTTTTCCCTAAAATATAACACATCATGCATGGGTAATGGCCAGACTAGGAACGTGAGATTATCTTAATTGGTGTGACGGAAATTTCAATTTACTGTGGGAGCTTGGCTGCATGCATGCAGGGGTCCAGACTCCAGAGTAGACTCGAGAGGTGTGAGTCACATATTTCGCCTGCTGATCGATCACGTGCATCTGCATGCGTGTGCTCCAATCTATCCATCTTCTTCGTCGGTTGGCACTAAGATCTGAAACGTGCCCATGGACCTGCACAGCTTTTAGCCTAGATCGACATGGCTGTCACTTGTCAGAATGTGAATGTTTGATTGGTTGGTGCCTAGCTAGCTTATCTTGCCAATTCGACAAGCACTCACTGACGAAACACCTCTTCTTTTCGCCACGAGGAGTAGGACCTACCTGTCGTCAACTGTCGATCTTGCGGTCTATAACGGATAGCAAGCAGCGATCATTGCAAATTTAACGGCTAGGATTAATTGATCAGACGTGCAATAACCCTCTCATGCATGCAGGCGTGTCCGGCGAGGGGTTCCTGGCGCGCGACATCACGTTCCGCAACACGGCGGGCGCGGCCAAGGGGCAGGCGGTGGCGCTGCGCGTCAACGCGGACCTGGCGGCCGCCTACCGCTGCGGCGTCGACGGCCACCAGGACGCGCTCTACGCGCACTCGTTCCGCCAGTTCTACCGCGAGTGCGCCGTCTCCGGCACAGTGGACCTCGTCTTCGGCAACGCCGCCGCCGTGCTCCAGGCCTGCGCCCTCGTCGCCAGGGACCCGCTCCCGGGCCAGTCCAACGTGCTCACGGCGCAGGCCCGCGACGACCCCAACGAGGACACCGGCTTCTCCGTGCACAACTGCACGGTGGCCGCCGCGCCAGAGCTGCTCGCCAGCAACGTCAGCACGAGCACCTTCCTCGGCCGCCCCTGGGGAGCGTACGCGCGGGCGGTGGTGATGGAGTCATACCTGGGCCCTCTTGTGGACCGGGCCGGGTGGGCCGAGTGGCCCGGCGCGGAGGCCGGCCGCGGCGACACGGTGTACTTCGGCGAGTACGGGAACGTCGGGCTGGGCGCCGGCACGGACGGGCGCGTGGGCTGGGCCGGCGTCCACGAGATGGGCTACGACGAGGCGGCCCAGTTCTCCGTGGACAACTTCATCTCCGGCGACGAGTGGCTCGCCGCCACCTCCTTCCCCTACGACGACGGCATCTGATATGATTTGTTGTGATCTCAGTGTGCCAGTGTCTGATATGTTGTATTACTATGTGTAAATCTCATCAATGCAGCGGTTAATTACTAGTTACTGCGTTTCAGGGAGGTGTTCAATTACGTGCTTAGTTGCGTGCTTGCCCTGTGTAGCTATGTACGCCCAGTGTCAGTGAGTTTTGTTTGTGCCGGGATCTAATCGAATCAGAATAGCCCATGGACATGTATAGCATCAGTCAGTTTTATTTGGAACGCAGAATTCTCACCGGAACTACCTGAATTTTCCCTACAACTACTGAATTCATGCATCCAAACAACTTGCAGAGAAGCTCATTGAAAGGGACACCCGCGTGCAATTTTGGCCGATATAAATAAAATTATTACTGTAATTGACTAGTAAATCTCGTATTGAAAAGACAATCCGTTTGAAAATTAAACATTATAGAAGAGTCATTCACTGTATAAAAGTAGTTTTTAGAAGTCAATATGAACAGAGACATAAAATGTTTATAAAGCCTACTAAAGTTTGTTCCTGAATCTGATAATTGATGACGACATGGTATGAAAAAGAGGATACTGAGACTCTGAGTGTCTCCAATGATGCCGCCCTACACAGAATCTCCAGCTTCAGACCCACATAGGCACACGAAAGAGCTTCGTTAATTAATTGATTAATTAATAATGGGCGCCAATCTATTGATCGTTAGTCAAAATTGAACACATCTCTTAACTAATTTGCCGAGCATTTCCATGAGCGATGTCATTGCCAACTGAAGCTCTGGTACAATATTTGTTATTCCCGGTCCGATGAGAATCAGACGACCAGAGCTTAGAAATCACACATTGCAATGGATTGCAAATCAAATCAGATATTCAGATCTCTTTTGCTCTCTTTTCAGCGGCAAAAGTAGTATAAACAATCCCTTTCAGATCTCTTTTGCTCTCTTCTGGTACAATATTTGTTATTCCCTTTCGGAAGTACTTATGTACAAACAAGTTCACCATCTTACAAGTGCTTCTGTGTTACAACGAAACAGAAGTACTTTGGATGAAACACAGGGTGCTGAGCTGAAAATTAACCATACTTTGTACAGAGTACAGTACTACAGCAGTAACTAGACCAAAATTCTCAGACAAAACAGGAGGAATTAAACTATACGGGTACTTAAGCGCAGCACTACACATACATGCTGTGCTTGAAATTATTCTTGCATGAGCAGCCTAGACATTACACAACTACCCTTACATGATCAATTCCTTGTTCAGAGCTGCCTCTTCTGATCATTCCTGAACTGAAGAACATCGGAATCCTCGAAGACCGGAAGCGTCGCCAGCTGGATGAAATCGGTGACCTGAACTCCCACAGGCCTATTTCACAACACAAAGGAAGTTCGATCACACAATAGAATTTTCATCAGGAAACGTCCTGTTCTTTCTCCTGCCAACATACAAAGAAAATATTCAGATGATTCTTCTTACCATGGAAAGCAGGCCTTCTCCGGCAACCGCATTCCGAGCCTGGGGCCTTCGTCGTACCCTTCGCAGACCAGCTCTCCATTCTCATCTCTGTAGCACACGATCCCTCTCAATTGGTCTTCGAACACCTAGCAATTAAAATAGGAGAGAGTCCAGATACCCCCTTGGATCATGCACACATGCAAGTGTATATCAGTACATGTACCTTCTTGTTAGCTGTTGCAGTGAAGGAGAGGTGTGATGAATTGCAGCCATGAGCAGAAGAGCAGAATTTTAAGGTTGCCTTCCTTGTGCCAAATCTTGGGCGGATGGGCATGGAGGAAGAAGGGTGATGGCAAGAGCCCGTGACTGCCATTTGATGTCTGGTGAGAAGCCTGGTGTGCCTTGCTATTATGCTAAATGGAATTCTTGGAAATAGAAAGGTAATCGGAAGTCTCACGTAGACACAAAATATAAGACTCTCAAGGGAAGGTGTTGATAATTGGTACCAGTAGCATAGTAGTAGATGAAAGAGTAGGGTGGGGGATGCTAATCATAGGAAGGAGCAAAGCTTTCAATAAAGAGAGTATGAGTGGAAGCTCATGGCCAATCATTGTAGGAAGAAAACTCTCAGGGGAGGGCCTAGAACCCCTTCACTAAAGGCCCTCCTCTGGATTTTGCCATGTGACATTGCACAAATCTTGAAAACACATCATCTTCTCCTTCCCTATCTACCTCCTTGCCCCATGCGCATTGTCCACATCGCTGGAGATGAAGCGCCACCACCTCCTACCCATCCTCCTCTCCTTGTCCCCTCCTTCCACCGCCTTCTACCCCAACCCCCAACTCCTCTTGCCGCCCGCCGCGCCGAAGAGCAACCTCACCGCTCGGTGCTTCCCAACCTACGCCATGCAACAGTGGTGTGTTCCTCAGCTCCAGCCATAGTGTGCAGATTATAGGATCGATGATTGCAATCAGAGGGGGGTGAATGATTGCAGCGCACAGCGTAAACTTTTTTTTAGATTTTCTACCTTTTAATGTGCAAAAATCAGAAATAACAAAAAGGGGGAAAATATTTTTTCCTGATTTTACTCTAGCAATTACTGTAGCGTACTGTAGCAGAGTACTGTAGCAAACACTGTAGCGACTAGATAATGAGACGATCGAACAGAAAAGTGCATGTTTTTTCTTAATCTTCTAATCAATTTTTTAATTAAAATTAATTCATGTATGCAAGCAACAAAAATACCTAGACATAGATCAATGCATGGAGAATTTATAGGAATCAAAAAAATCAAGAAAAAGATAATAGATGCGAATTAAAAAACTCACAAACTTTATTCAAAAATTGTGAGCACTATTCATCCATGCCTTCCAGCCGCCATGCTCTGCTTTTTCCTCCTCTGTTTTTTCTCCTCGCGCCGTTCTCTTTTTCTGTACTCCACGGCTCCTCGGTGCAAACTATTGCCATGCCGCCGCATGCATATATATACACACACAGCTCAACTCCAATTAGGACTTAGAATCCTAATCCAACTCCAACTAGGACTTAGAATCCTAATCCAACTCCAACTAGGCCTTAGAATCCTAATCCAACTCCAACTATGACTTAGAATCCTAATCCAACTCCAACTAGGCCTGGGCCTTTTTACCTCAACTAGACTTTTGGCCCACTAATTTTCAAGGGACCCGAAACCCTTCCTAACATGGGTTTTTCACACTCACGACTTTTCTAACACGTTACGTGTTGAAGCCTCCAAGACCGCACCTCCCGTAGTTTCTCCACGTATCATCCACCTTTGATCTCCATGCGCCCCAAGCATGAGCTCGACCATCTCGTGACCTCCTTGACCGTCTGAACCTCAGATCTCCCCATCCTAGTTCCGGTCCACCTCGTCATCGACCATGATCGCCTCCATGCTCAACCTGCACATGCAAAGACCAAAAAACACTCTTCCGGCACAAGTTCGTCTCAACTTGACCAACATCAGCCTGCACACACGCAACACAACTCGCATAACACCGCTTAACCAAAATCACCAATTTATTCATCATAACAAATTAACTATTGTCAATTATTCATCACCAAAATATCCTAAACCTAGCCACATGGTCTAACAATCTCCCCCTTGATGAATACATTGACAACACCACAAAATTTTATGATGAATTAGCTTCAAATAGATATAAGTGAAGAACTGAAGCCGCAAAAATATTTTAAACCATAAATCTCAATTATCTCCCCCTCAACACAATAGAGACAATTGTATATAAAGCACACCAAATCTCTCCCCTTTTGGCAATGTAATCATCAAGAAAATTTAAAGAAGGAATAAATCTAAAAAGAGCAATGATAATAAAAATCTAGAAGCTTGGTAGATTATCCAAGTCATGTTGTATTGGTTTAAAAACACAACCAAGTCATATTTTTGAGTAGAGCTATCTAGATCACATAAAGCCATATATCATATAGTAATGTCAAAACAAGTTTTCAATATGATTAAGCAATTTATATCAATGACAGACATCTCAACAATGACCAAACCAATTATAAAGAGCACAATGAGATATCACAACGAAAAGTCAAAGCCTAAAAGTGAAGCAAATTTTAACTCTAGACGGACTAGCAGTCTCATGTAACAACTTATTGCTCCACACTCAATTCTTAGGCATGTGGCATGCTTGTAGCATACTTCTTTTTCATAATGACATATTATTTTCTTGTGATGGTGGCATGCTTGAAGCATACTTGTTTTCATTTTGCGCACTTTTGTGCCTTTTTTCACCATGGTATGCTTGAAGCATACATCTTTTCAATTCTTTCTTTTTTATATACCTTTTTTAAACAATAACATGCCAAATTGAGTGAACATAAAAATTGTAACATGAAACATACGAGCCTCATAGCCAAGAGTTAAAATAATACTCACAATCGAGCTCATCCTTTTTGATGGATACCGCAAAGTAATAAATATAATCAATCTAGTCAAAATATTCCGCCATATCATGCTTTTATTTCAAATGTAGCAATTTAATTATAAATAGTCATGATCAAAACTACACAACATATGAATAGATATGATAAAGAGAGATCTACTACTTAATTGGTTTCAATGACTTGGATTTGATGAGTTATTGACAAGGATAATAAACAAAGCTTCCGAAATTTTTAAACAACAAGCTCCCCCTCAGAATAATCTCATAAGATGTAATACTCCCAACTCACTTCGCAATTGAGCAAAATGAGAAGTATCAAACGATTTCATGTGCAAATTAGCAACTTGAGAATTTAACAAGATGTAAGACAACATCACCTTTTCCACATGGTCTTTCAAAAAGTGAAATCTCTTGCAAACCATCAAAGGAGTGAAGAACCATCAAGTGTTCCAATCAAGCGATGATGAAAAAAAAATCGGAACCCAATTTAGCTCATGTTCTTCATCCTTGTCAGCTGTTCTTGCATGACAGGAAACATCGGTCTCACAGTATTGGGGTTAGTAAAATAAGATTTAGGAATCGATCTTGTGACACCACGAACAGAGCAACAAAGCTAGAACCAAAATCACGTGCATGTGGATAATTAGAATGCCGAAAAGAACGTGAATCATTTGAATTAAATCCCAATCTAGCATGTGAAGTAGATTTAAAGCCATCATGAAAGTTCTCGAAAAACATAGCTTTCACATTAGTTCTAGGAACAAAAGACATTGCATGTTTTTGTTTCAAAGCATTCAATCTTTCCTTTCTCTCTTTCTTGACACGTCTGAAACAAAATTCATTCAAGTGTCCATCCCTTCCACAGTAGGTGCAATGAAATTTAACATAACCAAAATTCTTTTGAGATGATGAGCTAGCACTTACATTATTATTTGATGAATTTTGCACAAAGCCAGCAGATTTAAACACAGTTTGATTTGGTTCAAGTTTCACTTCAATTTTTCCAGGTTCAAGAGACTTAATCACCTTAGGAGGATTATTCTTGGCATGCTCAACAAAATTAAATCCTAGACCACGATTTTTCACACTTGTTTTTGACTTGTTTAGTATCATATTCAAAATTTTCTTGCCAAAAGAAAATCTCTCTAAAGTATCTTTCAGGTACTCATTCTCTTTAGCTAGAGTGGGACAAGTTGTGCATTTAACAGTTCATTCGCAAGATTTTTAGAAACACTAGACTGAGCCAATCTTTCTTTTTCAACAAAATCATTAAGTTGTCTAGTTAAAGCTTCTATTTCAGTGTTTAGCTTAGGACAGTTAGAGCAAGAAGATATCTGATGATAAAGTATCTGTTGAATTGTTTCCTGAGATGAACTAAGTCTAGCTTCTAGCAAATCACATTTAGAGCAAGCTTTAGATTGAGCATTTAAAATACTTGATTCTAAACATGAAGAAGAGCTAAACTTGAGCTTTCCAATTTCATCATTAGCACATTTCAATTTTTCATCACAAGAGTCATGTGCTAATCTTAAATCATCAAATTTAGCAGTTACATCTCTAAGTTGATCCATGTTTAAAGCATTAAGTGACCTAGCATTCTCTAACTCAGAATGTAAAATTTGACAAGACTCACAAGATTCATCATCAGGAATTAAAACTCTAAGTCTTGCAATTTCAGAATTTAGAGATTCAATCAAAGTATCGGATTTCTTAATCTTTTTATATTTCTTTTCTAGCAAAATACCAAGTTTAGCAACAGCTTTAGCTAAATCATCATAAGAAGGTTCTACCTCATTGTAGTTGTCGGTGTCAAGATCATCATTGTCGGTGGAGCTTTTGTTACTTGCCATTAGACGCAACCCAGTTAAATCTTTCTTGCCTTTGGAAGTATCATCCTCGCTGTCCGTGTCCACATCACTCAAATTAATTTGCCTAAGAGCCGAAAGAACACGATGCACCACCTTGCGATTCATATAGCCCTTCTTTTTACTCTTCTTTTTTTCTTTCTCTATCTTTTCTTCCTTCTTATTCTCTTCCCTTGCAAAACTTGCTAGAAACTTTGGACATTTAGGACGAATATGATTGAGATCACCACACTCATAGCACCTTTAAGGACCAAAATTTCCTCTCTTTCTTGATCTCATATTCTGTAAGGCTCTTGTGAAGCGTATAGAGAGGAGTTCCAAAACATCTTCCGGGAGTTGCTCTAACTGTTCATCGGTTAGTGAAGACAAAGAAGAAAAAGCATAGCTAGTAGAAGAATTATCACCATTAGACTTGCTAGATTGTGAAGCTAAAACAATTGATTTATTACCATTATTTTTTCTAGCAAAAATATCTAATTCATGAGTTTTCAATTTAGAATAAAGTACATCTAATGTAAGTGTACTCATGACAGTAGATTCTCTAATGGATGTAACCTTCATCTCCCATATCGACATATCTAATGCTCCAAGTAATTGACGTGCATTTTCAGCATCAGTATAAGTAACATTAACAGCACGTAGGTTACTAAGAATTTTATTAAAGCAGGCAAAGATATCATCTATTGATTCACCAGGTTTCATCTTAAAACGCATGTAATCCTTTTTGTACATATCTTGACGTACCTTTTTAATAGTAGAAGAACCCTCATGATAATCACACAGTGCTTTCCATACCTCATATGCGGATTTAAGATGCACAACATGATCAAAATCACTCCTTCCTAGTCCTTGAATTATCAGGTTTCTTGCCTTGCTATTTGCCTCCACTTGTGCCATGTTCGCCGCTGTCGCAGCATCGTTCTCGGGAACTTGATAAGACTTATAGACCATCTCCCATATTGCAAATCCTTGAGCTTGAATATATGCCTCCATCTTTGCTTTCCAATACTGAAAATCAACACCATTGAAAACACAAGGTTTTGTGGAATACCTATCCGTCGACATGTTTTCTGATCACCGGTTAAGATCAATTAGAAAAATAAACCTGCTCTGATACCACTTGTAGGATCGATGATAGCAATCAGAGGGGGGGTGAATGATTGCAGCGCACAGCGGAAACTTTTTTTTAAAATTTTCTACCTTTTAATGTGCAAAAATCAGAAATAACAAAAAGGGGAAAAACATTTTTCCTGGTTTCTCAGAGTAATTCTTGTAGCGTCAGAAAGGCAGCATCTTGTAGCAAACAACGTGAGCGAATATACTGTAGCGACTAGATAATGAGACGATCGAACAGAAAAGTGCACGTTTTTTCTTAATCTTCTAATCAATTTTTTAATTAAAATTAATTCATGTATGCAAGCAACAAAAATACCTAGACATAGATCAATGCATGGAGAATTTATAGGAATCAAAAAAATTAAGAAAAAGATAATAGATGCGAATTAAAAAACTCACAAACTTTATTCAAAAATTGTGAGCACTATTCATCCATGCCTTCCAGCCGCCATGCTCTGCTTTTTCCTCCTCTGTTTTTCTCCTCGCGCGTTCTCTTTTCTGTACTCCACGGCTCCTCGGTGCAAACTATTGCCATGCCGCCGCATGCATATATATACACACACAGCTCAACTCCAACTAGGACTTAGAATCCTAATCCAACTCCAACTAGGACTTAGAATCCTAATCCAACTCCAACTAGGCCTTAGAATCCTAATCCAACTCCAACTAGGACTTAGAATCCTAATCCAACTCCAACTAGGCCTGGGCATTTTTACCTCAACTAGACTTTTGGCCCACTAATTTTCAAGGGACCCGAAACCCTTCCTAACATGGGTTTTTCACACTCACGACTTTTCTAACACGTTACGTGTCGAAGCCTCTAAGATCGCACCTCCCGTAGTTTCTCCACGTATCATCCACCTTTGATCTCCATGCGCCCCAAGCATGAGCCCGACCATCTCGTGACCTCCTTGACCATCTGAACCTCAGATCTCTCCATCCTAGTTCCGGTCCACCTTGTCATCGACCATGATCGCCTCCATGCTCAACCTGCACATGCAAAAACCAAAAAACACTCTTCCGGCACAAGTTCATCTCAACTTGACCAACATTAGCCCGTACACACGCAACACAACTCGCATAACACTGCTTAACCAAAATCACCAATTTATTCATCATAACAAATTAACTATTGTCAATTATTCATCACCAAAATATCCTAAACCTAGCCACATGGTCTAACACAGATTGGCGTGCACAACCTCATCATCCCCCTCATCTCTGATGGAGTCCATCAACACCAGGACAATGCAGCGGATCCAGTGGCTATGGGCGCGAGCATTGTCCTGTGGCCACCTGCTCAGTGACCTCGGCCTCACCGGTGACCCCACCCACGCCCCACCACCCCATCCTCCCCCTCGTCACTAGCATCCTTGCTAACCTCGCTAACCCCTACATTCACGTGGGTGCAGTTCTAGGCTGAGTACGCCGATTGCTTCTATTTCTGTAGGAAGTGGTTGTAGGTGCTACACGTTGGTGGACGCGGAAAAAGGGGAGGTGGCAATGTGTTCATCTCTGGTTGTGTGGTCTCTGACGAGATCTGGTGGCCATTAGGAGGCATCAAGGTAGGAGCTGGAGTTCCAAAATTAGTGCTTTGACAGATGTCACAATCCTAGGGAGGGCCTCTAGAGGTAGGATTTGCGCTCCCATAGAATTTGTTTCCATCGTTGTAGGTCTCATTTGTTGTTGTTGGCCTGTTGCGTGTTATACAAAGTTGCAATTTATAAGCCACAAGCAATTCTTCCCTCAAGGAAAAGCTACAAGCATTGAGAAGAGTTCATGTTGTATGTATTAGAGATTCATATGTTAAAAATGATATGCAATTTGTGTGGTTATTTGCAGGTGTTATGTTGGTTGCTTTCTAGAACTATTTGTACGTAGTAAGATAGAGCTTAGATGAACATCAAGAAAGCAAAAATATCAAAGCATATTCCAGAGTATTTCATTTTAGTTTTTACTGTTTGAAATTAAAAAATTGTTAAGGCACACTGTTGGCTCCAAGTCTATTGCATCTCCCACACGACCCCTTGGAGGTCCACCAGCTCGCGCTGCAACGTGCCGAGGGCCGCCAGTAAGGCGTTTTCCACCGTCGAGGTGGTTGCACCAGCCTGGGCGTCAGCGTGAACTACTGGGTTGGCGGTGACTACGGCTTGTGCTCTAGAGCTGTTCGGCGCGCCGGTGCGATGGGCCCCGAGGTCGGTGACGAGGCCGGTGTTGCCGCCGAAGCCACCTGCCACTCCCGCACTAGGCGCTGGGTCGCTAGCCATGCTAGCGTGGGCACCGGCGTCACGGCTCCCGCCAACCCAGGCAGCCCCATCGAGGCCAGCCGCCGCGGCACGAATGTCGACATCGGCGGCTGCGACGTCAACGTTCCATCCGTGCCAGTTGCTGACGTAGAGGCCCTGGCGTTTACGAGCGCCGCCGTCGTGCTCCTCTTCTTCCTTGCTGTCGATGAAGCTTTCTTGGGTGCCATCACTTCTCAAATCTCAAGGCTTGCTCTCCGTTGTCCCTATAGACGGCGCCAACTGTTGTGGTTACTGACCAAACAGTAAAGTAGGAGAGTAGTGTAGTGGAGATGATGAATGAACAATGCTTGCCCTTTCCCTATGTGAGGGCGTGTGTGTGTGTGTATATATATATATTGCCATGAGAAGCATTTTACAATTATACCCTTACATCCATGTGCTTTCTATAGGGGTATCTATGTCATTACACATATACAATTTTGGGCTTTACAACTCCTTAGCAAGCCGGACGGGCTTAGGTGGGGGCTACCCCTACAACACACACCATTGGTAAAGATGGATCTTTTCTATGTAGTTCTTCCCTTATATATATATATATATATATATATATTGGAAAATGTATAGATATTTTCTTTTGCTCAGTACTAAGCCTTAGTGTAATAAAGAGTTTTCATTTAGCCTGCCATGTGGTTTTAAAAGAGTTCACTTAGCATGCTCCACTTAAGGACAAATATGGTAACATATCTTTTGCACTCAAGCTTAGAGTGTACTTACAGTGTACTCTAACCTAAAAAATCACGAAAAAGTCTCAGAAAATTTATACATATACGTCTAAACTTACTTTAATTATGTATAAAACTTCATATTCAGATTCATTATATGTTGGCAGTAACAAAAAAGAGAAAGTCTAACAAACGTTAATAGTTCAATTTTATTGGAATTTTCTCTCCTTTTTTTTGCTCTTAACATAGAATGAAATTGGACTTAGAATTTTATACATAGCTAGAGTAAATCATGAAATACTTGTAAAAATTTTCTCAAAATTTTTCATGACATTTTTAGTTAGAATGAATCATAAGTGTACCTTAAACTTGAGTATATAAGATATGTTGATGAAAAGTTATACTATAAAGTAGCTAATGGTTTTTTGTCGCCACAAGCTATCTTGCCTTGTTGAGGTTGACGGGCCCAGCCATTACCTCACAAACGTTATCATCATAGTTGTCTCCATGTCTCATTTGTTGTTGCTGGCCTTTTGCGTGGTAAACAAAGTTGCAATTTATAAGCCACAATGCTACAGCCACAAGCAATTCTTCCCCAGGAAAATCCTAGAAGCATTGTGAAGAGTCCATGCTGTATGTATTGGAGATTTATATGTTAAAAATGATATGTAATTTATGTGGTTATTTGCAGGTGTTATGTTGGTTGCTTTCTAGAACTATTTGTATGTAGTAAGATAGAGCTTAGATGAACATCAAGAAAGCAAAAGTATCAAAGCATACTCCAGAGTATTTCATTTCAGTTTTTACTGTCTGAAATTAAAAAAATGTTAAGGCACACCATTGGTAAAGATGGATATTTTCTATGTTGTTCTTCTTCCCTTGTTTTTTTGGAAAATGTATAGATATGTTTTTTTTTTGCAAAAATCAGTACTAAACCTTAGTGTAATAAAAAGTTTTCACTTAGCCTGCCATGTGGTTTTAAAAGAGTTCACTTAGCATGCTCCACTTAAGGACAAGTAATACTATAAATCAGCTAATGGTTTTTTATCGCCGCACGCCATCTTGCCTTGTTGAGGTCGACGGGCCCCTGCCATTACCTCACAAACATTATCATCATAGTTGTTTAATATTCCTTAATCGAATAGATCACCAATAACTTGCCTTAATGAGATCACTAGTGCAATCTTTAGCCACATACAGATGATGAGAACATGGCAGACATGAAAATCTTTATTTGCATCACTAGTATTTTTATTTGCATCTATCTGCACCAATTTTTCAAGGATTACGTAGGAGTGCTAACAAATGGATGCTCAAGCGCTTTTATAATAACAGAGATGGTTGGTTGATTAGAATACACGTGATTTACCCGGTCGCAATTTTTTTAATTAAAATGCCGTAATTCGACGCCCATTATCTTCCACGGCATTATTATCTTGTGATTTCAGGTATGTCTTTCTCATGCTTGCTAATCGTGCTTCTCTTTTGTAGTCATTGGGTGCTAGATGCTAGGAGTAGCCGTGACAGCAGTGCAATTTGAGTGGAGGCAAAGAGGCGTGCCTGGACTGGATCGGAACTGTTGGGTTGGGTGACGGGTCTGCCTCTTTTAATCTTAAAGTTGTTTATATTTATACTATCTATCTGCAGTAACTAACTTTTAAATAGTATGATTTTTTAGTAAAAAGTATATCAAATTCAGTTGTACCGATTAAAATCGTATGTAACTATTTTTCTCAATGTACTACCAAGTTATAGGGAAAACAACCCACTGCATCACACTTGTTTGGCGTATCGTACTAACCACTAACCACTTCAAGCTCGCAACCGCTTGAGTTATTGGTTTGCTTCCTCTCAAAAAGAAAAAAAAAAAGAACGATTCGATTGCCAAGATAGACTAATCATCATGTTCAGGTACTAAAAGATCCATTGATGAAACGCAATTCAGTTGATTTTAGTATTCTACTGCTAATAATAAGTAGAATAGTTACTGACATAATTCTGTATTCCTTTGCAAATTATTTTGTAATAAAATTGATCAGTATCATGATCTGAAGATAAGGATTTACTGTAGCATATGCAGCAAAGCACCATCATTTTCCAAGTACTGATGAGTGGGAAAAATAGAAAACGGGTGTACGTTGGTGGGCAACACTAGAGATGACTGAAACAGCTCGCAGATGGTTACGTCTAACAAACTGACAGCCGACCAAGAATCCACAGGGAGAAGGAACCCACATGTGGAGCCCATTGTTCTTCCTTCAACAGTACAGATATCATCACTTTCACTTCACCAGTATTAATATCATCACTCATTACTTCGCCAATTGGCCTCACTATTTGTGGTTCACCTGTTTTATGATTGGATTCGTGCTAGCACATGAGCACCAGCATCAGCTACCAGCACCGCAGATAACTAGATATGTCCAAGCACAGATCTCACATAGCATAAACTGAATCAGTAAAGTAGTACCGTGTATGGTCAATATATAAACCGCATAGATTCATGTACAATACAAGGTTACAAAAAAAACTACTAGCCAATTAGCATCTTGATGCAATCAAAAAAAAAATGGAGAGAATACACATCAACTGATGTGCAACAGATACAGAAAAGCTTTAGGGTTCTTAGAAGGAGCAAATTAGTAGACTAGGCCATAAGCTTGAATTAGTCAGATAACTTTTATCTTTTTTTGCCCTGGGTTGATAATTTCCTATCTTTTTTTGCCCTGGGTTTTAGTTCTCTGATTCTCTCACAAAATCTATCGAGTCCAGTACATTTATGCAGCCGTTGAGTTCTCAGTTGTCTTCTGCAGTTGTTTCCTCACGCCAATGGGAGGAGCATGTGTTTTCAGTTTTCACCTCTCAGGAGGGATTGCAGCAGCAGCCACGCCTTTCTGGTTGGATATGGCCGAAGCAAGAGCAATAGGCATCAGGCAGAGGCCCTTGTTCTGAAGGTACTGCATTGCGCTGGTGATACTCGTTTCCATCAGCTTCACGACTTCTTGCTCAAAGGCGAAGCTATCTTCTGAGTCTGGTATGTCCAGTAGCCCTTGTGAAATGGTTGAAGCTGATAGAGGTGGATTGCTACGGCCCTGAGGTTAGTGTGATAGTGTAACAATGAGTACATGAGCATTTTAGGATTTTACACAAAAGCAAGACTTGGATGAAGTGTGAGTTCATCAGACTAGATATCACAAAATTAAACTAAGTTACAGGACCCCAATGAAAACCAGGGCAAACCCAGGCAAATCTAATATAAATTGGGACTACAATGCAAGTGGAGCTCCAAGAACTTCGTAATAGGCTATCATGTTATTCTTAAGCTCTTTCTTGGGCCAAAATAAAATAGGAACACTAATATCCTACGGGCCACTCAATACAATCAGGCCTGGCCCAAGAAACAGAGAACAAGAGGGAAAAATAAAAGCTACCGCCAAAGCTAGAATGAAGGGTACAACTGCTAATTCTCTTAATTATGATGTCTATGCATTGCAATTCCAGACAGGTAATCAAAGTTGCTAAACAACATGAATGCTATCTAGCTAGTCACTCAGTCAAAAGACTTACAGCCGCAGCACCACCAGTACCACAACAGCAGCAGCAGCAACAGATCGAAAAAACCAAAAACAAGGGCCAACACAAACTGAATGCTTTACAGACAAAAATGCACGCTCCCTGTAGGACTCAATAGCCGAAGAGATTTGATGCATTTAAATTGGCTGTACTTATGTGCTACTACAAACAAATAATATGAATTCTAAAGTGGCTACATTAAGATGAGCACACTAGTTTCAGTTAGTTGTTCTTTTAATCTAAACATAACCTCCATGAAATTTGCAAAAGCCTTATATGGAAAAGTATTGAAGCATAATCGAAAAGCAGTTTTTGACCATAAAAGGTTTGCTCTACTGTAGAAGCACAAAAATATGTCTTTGTTCGTCCTATCTCGAAGCCAATAGTCACAATAATGGGCAACTCAAAAGTAACTTCTCAAACAAAATACGAATAATATAAAATGGAAGGTGAAGATGTAAATGATATGACTTATTTGTATTTAAATATGCCCGAACAAAAATAGAAGGAAAATAACTTTAACTTGGAGAAAAGGTAATGCTATATCATTTTTAACATGTAATGACTGAGCACAACCTACATTTATTGGTATATTTCTAAATAAGCCCCACTCACAACAGAAAAGGAGGGTACAATAGAACCATTCTTTCAACGATTTATAGGAAAAAAAGAAATACGAAAGTTTGGCACCTCAGTTTGAGATTCTGTGAGAAGGGGAAGAACTGCTCCAGGAGCTCCGAGCCTACTCATGCTCAAGACCTGGAATTAAGAAATGAGGCAAAGCAACTAACGCTTTTTTATATAAATAAATTTGTTCGTTGCCATTACCTTGACCTGAAGCTGAAGAAATTTCACATAATCAATTATTTCATCGAGCATTGATGCCTTATCTGCCTGTTCACATCAAAAGGTGATTATTGGTTAGGAATTCCAAACTTTTTATTTTTACTATTTTTTTCTAGAGCTGCCCAAGCAATTTAAAAACATCAATTTCATTAAAAGAGAAGAAATTTTCTTAATGCTATAAATCAGCCATGCATAATAATAAACCTCCAAGACTTTCAAAATGCTGAAACTAAACCAATGGCATAACATGTAATGGCTATATGTTGGCCACAACAGATCACAAGTTGGGCCTGATGTTATTTGCAGTTTTAAGTCTCCGAATCCAAATAATTGCTTCCTGCTGTTGTCTCACTAGGTCAACTTCAAACCATACTTCAGTACATATTTCCCCCTCATATATAATTATGAATGTGATTGCAACTGCATGCTGCATTGGTGTGTGTTTTGTGGGGGGGGGGGGGGGGTGGAAATATTTTTGCATTTTTGTGGTAACATAAAACACACACACGCACAAAATAATACCTTATTGGAATTTGGGACAAGGTCTTGGAGATTTTTCATCCTCTCTGAAATTTTCTCTCTGCGAAGCTGCAACATAATGGGAACCTCCAGTTAAGACTATATGTTACAGATGCATGCAAATAAAAAAAAACCAACCAATCCAAATAAATTATACACCAGTTTGATTTGTTAGAAAGTGAACTGATCTAAAAAAAAGAACTTACCCGTTCAGCAATACTATGAGGATCAGTTGCTTGTCCACGACGAGCCCTTACCCGTGGCTTCACGCTGACACTATTCCCTTGAGCTGAATTTGCTTGGGGTTGCACATCAGAAGAATGGCTAATAGGGTACTCACTTTTATTGTCATGGATCAGCAGTGGTATCTGAACATTTGCAAGCACAGAGCCAACTTGTCAGATATGTATTTAAAGAAAGGCAAAGTAAAACGAATACTGCATATGAGAACAAATGTTTATTTAAAAAAACCTTTGGAGGAATCAGTGCCCCTTGTGCTTCAGTAACAACACTACCAGAAATGAAAGTAGGGAGAGGTATATTATGCATTGCATTTTGCTCCTGCAATATGAAAGTTGATTTTCTCAGTACAGTTTGAATTGCATGAACAGTAAGTTGCAGTTAAAAGGAATTGTTCTTTAGTGGCACAGTTCCAAAATTTAAACCTGTTGTTGAGCCTTCAAACCACCAGTAGCTAGTTGTGCTTGCTGGACGGTAGCAAAAGAGGAGATGCTACCATTGATAAACTCTTTGCTATCCTGTATTACCAAAAGAACAAAAAATTAATTGAAAGTAATAGATACAGTAGCAGGCTAGCAGCTATATCTATGTAGTGAGAATTACATGCAGTGATGCCAAGGTAGCATTATCAAATACTGAGAGACTCCCATTTGGATGGCTTGTTTTGCTCAACATAGTAGCATTTTGTGCCCCTTGAAAACTGAAAGCTTCTAGGTTTACTGGTTCCATGAAGGAAGAAGCATTTTGGAATGTGGAACACAAAGTCGAGGCTGAAGAAACAGCATGTACATCAGCAAGAAAGGCAGGAATTTCACTACCACTACTATCAATTGAACTGGATAACGCATGAGGCAGTTCTGGGAGGCCAGGGGTATCCAACTGTGGATGAAATGTTCCAGGTGTTGAATTGGATTGAAGAATCCCTGGGGGAGTTAAATTTCTTTGCAGATTGCCATTGTTCTGCAGTTGTTGAAGCTCCAGAAGGCTGTCAGGAAGCTTATCCTTAGATATAATATTGCAAGACAATAGATCAGTCTGGTTGTTGTATGGCAAGCATCCATTTGTAAGCATAGTGGGGTTCTTTTCATGCTCACTGAATTTTAAATTGTGATCTGATCTAGCTCTCATAAAATTGCCTGAAGGTGGCATGCTTCCTTCTTCTGCATATGATCCCACTGAACCATCCACAAAATTATAGCTCTCAGCAGCAGAATTGGGCCAAGATGAAAAGTAGGAACCACCAGAGTAGTCCATATCAGCACCCCCTACAAATTGACTAAACAATCTCTGCTCAAAAGTGTTACAAGAGTGTGGCTTCTAGAAACTGAAAGAGTCAAACAACTGATAATCCTGTCATGCTCCACTGAAAGAGAACGTCACTTTATTTTTGAAGACAATATTTGATGGCCAGAATGTTCCTGTCTTTTGCACACTCTGATGCTGAAAGAAGTTTGTTAACGGATGCTCTCCACAGAACAAACCCTGCACATCAAAGAACAGCTGTTAGCTATTCACAGATTGCATGCATGGATCAATCATGAAAAGATTTAATTAAATGAGAAGAAATGTTATATATTACTATAAGATCTCCTTATAAAGTTAGGGATCCCCAAGTATATATTTTGGATACACGCGTTAACCACTTCAGGAAGACAGTATTAGAATATGTCTAAATTAGTAGAATTCCTTCTTGTTTACTGCATACAGTTGACAAAAGCTCCTCAGTTCAAACACATCGTTGTCGTATTCATTTCAGTCAAATATAAGACATTTTCTACAGAAGGGATAACTGAATTCCTCACTTGTTTGCAATTTGTTTCCCTTACAAATTGCAGAGTTGTGACAGACAGTTAAATTAAGCATCTGCTTCATTACTTGCTGATGGAAAAACCCATAGAAAACAAGAAAAAAAACAGAGGGGGGAGGGGGGCTACGGGTAACTTTTTCTTAGATAGATAGAGAGAGAGAGAGAGCACGGATGACAGTATATTACCAAAGCTTTAGATACAAAACAGGCTTCCAGTCCGCACCACCCTTTATTGTCCCCAAAATAAAACGTACATGGGAATTCATAGGATAACTGCAGTCCTAAATTCACCAATCATGTTAACGGAGTGATTCTCCTTTGATCAAAGTGCAGATGAGTACGACTTACCTGCTTTATTCTGCAGTCAATTTGGCAACTGATTCTCTTAGGAAAAAGCAGTAACTGATTTAGACATTCAGTCATGATTAGATGAACAACATTATCTACCATTTTTTTGCCATATAAAGAGTCTGACCTCTTAGCTTTATTATGAAATTATCATCCATCCATAATTAAACCCACCAAACACATTCCTCTCTTTAAAGCTAGACGATGAATGTCATAAGCCAACTTATGCTCTCCAATTGTTCAAATGCTACTTCACACTCTGCTACACACTATACTTATAGTCAGCTCTTTTCCTTGTCTAGGCAGTTGTCGGAAAAGTTATGCCGATACAATATTTATAACAAGTAAATGTCCACCATGTCCAACTTCCACTATCATAGTATCTCTAACACTACTGCACCACATGAAAATTCCAATATTTCCCACCATATAAACTCAGAACTAAGCTATCAAGAACCAAGTACAGCAAAGGGAAAGGCAGAAAAACCTCACTTTCTAGCATTTGGGACTTGCGAGAACAAGAATGGTGCTAGCCAATAAACCAAGACATACAAAAAAGAGCTGCTGATCATATGCGCTCTACAACTAAGATGCCATTCCTATGGATTCTCGCATCTTCATACCTAGAACCATCACATAACACCCTATTTTAGAGACCAGGAAAGTGCCTTTTCCTATCCATTTTCCCCTCTAAGATTTACAAGAAACAAAACAAAACCAACAAGAAAGTTGAGAACAAACAAGATGCAATTTTCACCTAAGAATATAATCAATAAAAAATACATCTTTGGCATTTTTGGAAGGACAAAAAGAAATCAAGAACACCATAAAAAAACCAAAATCGAAACATCACATGCACATCAATCAAACCCACACGATCGTCCATCTCTGACATTATCCTTGTCCCCTTTCCCTCCCACACAGCTAAACCCCACCAAGAAACGCCATCACCACACAGCAGCGGGATAATCGAGCGAGAACAGAAACCTCCTAGCCTCTCAAGGCGCATATGGATGACTAAAACACCACCAATAACATAGCCAAGAACACACAAAGCATGTAGCACGGTTGCAATGAAAGGTGAAAGGGGAACCAAATTCCGAGCGCTTACCGGAGAAACGGAGATTGGAGGCAGCGGCGCCCAGATAGAGGCTAGGACTGCGTGCTAGAAGCCGGTGGTGACTGGTGCGGGTGCGGGAGGAGAGCAGGAGAGAATGGGAGACGAAGGGGAGGAGTGAGGAGAGGAGAGGACGGTTTGGGCGGAAGAGAAAAAGGGAGGCCTTTGCTTGCCGGGGGCGGAAGACTGAAGACGCGTTGGACTGGTGGTGTGCAGTGCACAGGCACAAAGCCAGGCGGTGCAAATGCAAACGCTAGCACAGCTGTTGGTGCTGCACTTTTTGTTTATTAGCACGCCTCTTTTTGTTTATTTTTGTAGTCCTCTCTTGGTTTTTTTGGATTAGTCCTCTCGTGGTTTTTTGGATTAGATGAATGCGTCGGGTGAATAAGAACATAGTTTTTTATGCTTTTCTTTTCTCCTTTCTTTCGTCTTCCTGCACAATAAGATCTACCATAGAATAATATTATGTTTTTATGGTCAATTTTGTTTTCGTTGAGGTTTTCTTTTCTCTTCCTTAAAGAAATGTGGTATTTAATAATTGGATCTTGTTTCCTTTTAGATGTCTGAACATGTCTTTGTGGAAAACTAGCAAGGTATCATATGATTTGTTTAACCAATCAGAGTTGTAATGTGTCCAATTTGCACCATGTAGGATTTGGGTAAATAGCGATTGTGCTTTTCTAATATAGATAGATGTGTGCATATACAATATTACTTGACGACACCTATACCGCATCGAGCACTGGCTGGCAACACGTGTACATGCAACAGCACACTATCGCCAAAAACATAGGTTATTGTATTTGATGGATATAAAAACCTCGATACATATGGATATTTAATGGCTATGTGCGGATGCAGAGGCCGGGTTTTCCCATTTCCAAAAAAAATATATGGATATTTAACATTAGAGTGCACAATAGATAAGGTAATTTAAAAAAAGACAAGGCAATACGTAGACATGCTGAAACAACCAAAAATTTGCAAAAGCAAAATTGGATTTGAATTGCATTTGATTTGAGCTCCAAAACCCTCCCTAATCTATTCCACACTAATCTCAAAGCATCCCAGCCCCTTAACCCTCCTCATCACGGCGTGATCACGGTGGAAGCGGAGATTTTTCGCGCGACTGCTTCACCGCTCAAAACGCCGCCGCCTCGATTTTTGCCGCCGTCCTCCGCGCACCTTCGCGCGACGCGCACGCCTCGCCGGCTCCAGCCGCTCGTCACCGTCGTCGACGCCCTCCATAAATGCGCCTGCCCCGGTGTCAGACGCCGCCGACCGCCCCCGCTGCTCCCGTGCCCTGCTTTGCCACTCACCGCCGCTGTTTCCACCCCGTTCGCACGCCTTCCCCTTACGGCCGACCACTGCAGCTTCTGGCACCTTTGACCGCCGCCTTGTACTGCCCTAACCAGCTGCGCCTCCCTCGGAAGCCTCGAGCAACCCTGGCTCTTTCCGAAACCGCCGCCGCCAAATATCTCCTCTCCCCTCTCCGGTGCAACCGACCTTCCCCCTCTATTTAAACCACCCCGACCCTCCCATTAGCCTCCATTGAAGTCCCTGAAGCTCACCGGCCGCTCCCTATCCTCCCCCTCCCCTCCCAACTCCGGTAATCCCGAAATCCCCCAATTCTGTGCCCTAGTCCAATATCCCATCTCGGGCCATCTACGGTCTGATTGCTTTCGCCTGTGGCACCTCCATAGCCCTAGAAACCATCCCCGACCCTTGCCCTAGCTCCTCAACCCCTCTCCCTCCCTGGCACCATGAGCCACCCCACCGTGAGCCAACTCGGACCTCCCGAGCTTCGGCCAACTCCCCTCCAAGCCTCCCTAGACCCCACTGATGCCCTAAGACCAGCCCAATTGCCCTAGCGACCTTCCAGTCGCCCCAGTTTTCAAAAATGGCCGTGGAAGAGATGACCTCGCCGCCGGCGAACGCCGCCTCCGCCGGCCCTCCAACCACCCAAAATGGACTCCCCACATCCCAACCAACCCACCCGTGTCCTCGGTTTGCGTCGCAAAACTCCACAGCCCCGCCGCCGTCCACCGCCCTTTCCTCTGTCTCGGCGCGCGCGCGCTGGCGGTTGGAGAAGAAGAACGCACCGCCGGCATCGTTTCACCCGACCGAGCCACCACGACGCGGCCGACCGAGCCGCCGCGCGCACGCCGCGCGCCGCCGGACCGTCACTGCGCGCAGCGCGCCGATCGCGCCGTCGCGCGCCGCGCCGTTCCAATGGCCGCACCGGCGACGTGGCTCGATCGAGCTCGCTCGCCGCGTCTGACCCGAGCCCAATGAACAGTACCCGACCGGACCAGATGAATAGTACTTGACCCAAAGCCCAAAATACATATTTATACCCCCCGAATTCATTTCGAACCCGCCAACCCAAATCCAAGGCCCATTTCCCCATATAGCCCTCCTATTAGCCCAAAATCCCAATTTAATGGAGTTCTCCGGATTTTCTTTCTTCTTTTATTTTCTTTATTCCTAGCTCAATCCTTCGGGCATGGAATTAACGTTATTTTATTCATTTTGCGTTAGTTTACGAAGTCAAGATTTCGCAAAAGCAGGAGGGAAAAGCTCAAGTTCAGACCCGGCCCACTGCAGAATACGAACTAATTGAAATAGTAAACCCGCAAGGCAAGTCACACATACCTTGATCATGTTGAACCTACATTTCCGCTATTTATTTATTTATCAGTATTTTTATTACGTTATTTGCGCACTGTTATTTTATGTACATCAAATGCTTAGAATGACATGATATTAGCTATGCCCTACCCACCCAAAAAGCCCAATTTAACTTGATGGCCATATTCACCTTGACAAACCTAGTCGCATAAAATATAAGATTAATCTTATCATTGTAGTTAGGGACATCACATCATTCTACTGTTAAAGTTTATAATGTTGGTCTAGAGTTTTGAAAAATTGGAAATAGGATAAATGAGGATCGCAGAGATGGATCCGAAGACCTTATCCTAGGGTGGAGGCTGGTTGTGGATTGGTGGCAGTACAGGGTGTACTGAATTTGGGTTTGTGTGTGGATGATGCCTCAGTTAAAAATGTAAGGACTAGACCCTTATGCTGAGTAACGGACATAGAAATCGCCCAACCACAAGCGTTGATTTGGTCAAACCTTGACTTAGTCAAACTGGCTCGATGAGTGCTCAACTTCAATTGAACCTCTGCAACTGGAAAGGGGGAGACAGAGGGTGAGTCCGTATGGGAGGTGGTTAAACATACAACTGTAGGACTGCGATGAGTCGGATGAGATCCGTGGGGTCATCTGGGCTCGTCGAGATTAAACACCTACTGGGCGGAGTCTATACAAAGAATTGAGCAGTGAACATCCTTGTTGTCTTAACTCTATCGCGGGAGTTAAGAGATCTTGTGGGTAAAGCAGGGCAGCTTTGCAAAGTCATGACAAATGGTATTCGAATACGCCGTGCTTCCGGTAAACGAAGCTGTGTTTATTGGGTGAATCCAGTATCAAGGCATAAGTAGTTTTGGAATGGTTTGGTAATGTTGAGTAATGATAATCAAGCTTGAAACCCCCTTTTACTTTAATGGAGTACATTTTAAAGATTTTCAAATGGTTCCAACTAAAAGCGCATCCACACAAAATAATAGACTTTATTCCCTTTTTCTTGATATACCATGCATGAAATTATTATTAAGCTCCGTGTGACTTGTTGAGTACAAGTGGTAGTACTCATACTTGCTAAAAACATAAACAGAACAACAAATTTAGAGGATGCGAGAGAAGACGAAGAGATGATTCTATACGAGGTTGATGAAACGTGGAATTAGGGTCGTTCTCCGCTCAGGCGTGCCTGTGGCAGCTTTTGTTGTAATGTAACTAAGGGCAGTTGACCCTACTGTGATACTCAGCTTTTCACCTTTATATTGTAATAAAGTTCACTTTTGCTCTTAATTAAGCTTGAGTTGGCAATGTTATGCACTCAATGGATGTACCCGCAGTTGAACAGTTCTGGACAGCTACGAGGATTTTATAATACTTCCGGAAATAGGGGTGTTACACATACAACTTATTTCGCAACTAAGACAATGAAGGCTTAGATGTGGCGTTCAAAACTGTACTGATTCTAAAGAAGGCTCGAACTGTACGACCATCAGTTCCGGGGATAAACACAAATCACAAAAACGCCGAGGGCTAAAGTGACTAAGTGAGATAACAATCTTGTGTACAAGCAAAATTCTCACAGAAAGAAAAACCAGTTCTGACCAGGTTAGGTTGTGACGTCGCTGCGCAAGTGGGCCCGCGCCAGCGTTCCTCCGGCTCCCGCGGCCCCGCATTTGGCAGCACCTCGAGGGGAGGATGTTGCGACAACGACGACGCTAATTTGTTCCCCTCCGCCAAAACAACACCGTGTACCTTTGTTCCATCATTAAAAACACACTGTACCAAATGTGTCATCATTATTAATCTTCAATCTTGTAGTTTTGTTAATTAACACATCTCTTTTTTTCCCAACTAATGCTCCAGGAGAAACGCGAAGGAAACCATATAGAATTCAACCAAGTGAAGTTGCGCGCCCCGCGCCTGCCAAACGCGACCAAACTAGTGTAGCTGGCCGCCCGAAGTTTTGTATCTTATTTGGAGAAAAAGAGATAAAAACAAAATGTCAAGGGTGACAAGGAGATAGGTCATAGGGCATCCCTGCACTATTTCTCCATATAAAATACAGGAAAATATATAGTTGATCAGAGAGACTATATGAAGTTCTAGAATATATTTATGATGAATAGTTGATGCTTTAGTTGAGTTGGATTTGAATTTTACAAAAATTTCAGAAAATTCAGATTTTAGATTATATCGTCAAGGTTCAGACGGGCAGATCGCCTAATGGCTGGTGGTCTAACGACCATGAGGCGAGCGGTCAAACTGGCCATGGATTGTTGCAGAAATGAACACCAAACATTTGTGTAGACTTGTTTGGGATGAGTTTGCACTTGGTGCCACTGAAATTAGGAATTGGAGCTGAAATTAGATAGTTTAACTGAAATTCTAGAGAGCGCGTTTTCTAATGGTTTTAAGTAGTTAGATCGGCCACTGGCCGACAGTCCGACCGATCCGGTTTGATCGCTATGGGGAGTGCTGCCAAACCGGTGGGTGCGGCCAGAGAACAACGAAAATAGCTTTTGATTTAGATAAGTGTGTGCACAGTATGGGTGTTGTTGGTTAGTTGTGTTAGCTGCATAATGCATGATTTTGACTAACGTGATGCATGGCAACTTGTACTCGGGATAGTTGCTTGGTGTTTGGATATGCAGGTGGCTTGAAGAATGCTAGTGATCGACGGCAATGGACCGGGACTAGGCAGGGGAGCTAAGGCCCGAGCGATCATGTAAGTTCGAGTGAAGCTACGTGGCTCAAGTGAGAAGCACAAAGAAGAAATTAATCATGAAGAAGAGAGTTGGTGCATGTGGTGCACCAAGTGATGAGACTGATGCACAAATAGACAGTTTGGGAGAGACACGTGAAGACATGACGACTAGTCATTGGGCACTACGAGCTACGTGTCAAATCATGTGGAGATGCTTTGATATAAATATGAAGACGGAGTCAGGAGATGGTGCCCAAAAGCCTCGTCAAGGGTCATATGGTATTGGCCAAATACCGAATTAGTGCCTTGATTAAAATCATGGTGCAGTAAGATGCAAAGGAGAAGTGGTTTAGGTAAAGGAGAGTTGGAATTGCAATGTGGATCGGTCGCTTAGGTGTTAGTGGGTTGAGTCTTGTAAACGTTAAGTATACATGAGTGTGTAAAACTCATGTTAGTGGGGTTAATGGGTTCCCTGGTGTTTTAATGGGTTGAACCAATTAGAGTTGTTGCTGGTTATTAAAGGAGATGAGAGAGGGTGTTAGATCTAAAGATTCTAGGGTTGAAGTTTTTGTTCTACCACATTATTTCCTTCCGTGGTTGTGAGAGAGAAAACTTGACAAAGAAAAGAGTGTTGCTTTGGCTACACCTTGTAAGCATCAATGAGTATGTAAGTTTTATCCTCTATTGGAAATAGATCAAAGTTTTATCTCAATTATGTTATTATTTGCATTCTTACTTGGTTTTACTTGTTTTGAGCTAGATTTGTGATTTTGTATTCGTGGGAGTTCTAGCCTAAACTTTTGCCTAAATTACCTTGCTAGGATATGTGAGAATAGATCTGGAAGACATTATGCCTTAGATCCTCACGAGCAAGAAGTAATTTGAATTTTAGGATTTTTGATATTCTTGTGATGTAGATTCAATTTAGGTTACTCGAGCCCATAAACATCATGATTCTTGCTTAGTTTAGATTTCTAATGCCTTGAATAAGTCCCATGTAAAATTTAAAAGTGTTTAGATGATAATTGAGCAAGTTCTTAAAATTTAAGTTTTGTCCCAATAAGCTTTCAAGTCTAGGAAATAGGGGGTCGGTTAGACCAGCCACTGATCAGACCAGGTTTGTGCCTGCGGTCTAACCGACCCATCCATGGCGATCTAATCGGCCTGAAGGCTGCTAATTTGTTAGCTTAGATCTCTAGCTTTGTTTTGTAAATTATAGTTGGTGCAATATTAACTTGGTGACTCTCGTAGTTACTTGAGTAAAGATTTTGAATACCTTTAGGGAAAAAAGTTTAAACAATCATTCACCCTACTCTCTAGCCCTAGCTAATTATTTCTCAACTCCCTACAACCATAGAACCCCCAAGCCACCTCGAACTTGAAGCCATCCTCACCCTACTCTTCCTTAACTCCTCGGCCACCGGCGCCGTGTGCCGCTATCATATAAGAAGGGTCCTCCATGCATAGCCTTCCTTGAAGCCTTAGAGCCTCAACCGCTACTGCCATCGCCTTCCCCATGCATCCGAGATGCTCAAAACACCTTTACCCTTGCCGATTAGCCATTGGAACCTTATCATGCCATGGAAGAGCTTTGACCAACTCTTTTCCATGCCGGCCACCTCTGTTGAACTTCAGTTCCCACAAACCCTGAAAATGGAACCCTGACATCTCACTGATCCCCGTTGTACCCTTGTTTGCCGTCGATGACCCTCACCAGAGCGCGCGCACCACTGCTTTGTCACCGTGCTTTATTTCAGCGCATGGAGTGGCTGAGGAGGAAGAAGGCTGGGTAAGTTGAGCAGTTCGGCTGGGCCATACACACTCAAAGGAAACTAGGCTATTTGGGTGGGCAACTCATAAAAGGAAGCTAGCTGGCCCAAGAAGATTAGAAAAGCCATGGGTTGGACCTAAAAGACCAGGAGGAGTGGGTTAAGCCCAGAGAACCAAAGCCTAAAGCCATTTAGGTCCAAACCCAAGCCTATTACGATTCCAGACCCAACCCATTACTATACAAGCTCATTACTATTCCCAATCCGATCCGTAATGAATAGTCAAACCCGTTACTGCTTATCGAGAACACAATAGACATATTTATACCTATTTTGATCCCATGAAGCCCATTCTCAACACCGTTTAGTCTAAATAGACTCTGATAAAACCCGAACTAGGTCGAGTCCATTACCGTAGCCTAGCCCTATTCACAACCCAACCCAATATTATTCTAATCTAAAACCGGTACTGTCCTAAACTTGTCAATGTTCATAGAAACCTGTTTATAACCACTTCGACCATCTCAAGCCCATTTAAGCTATTTCTCCATGTCTTTTCAGTTATTTTATTATTTTTTGTTCCTAGCTTGCATTCTGCAAAGCGGAAACTCATTTTTATTCGTTCTTTTGCGTTAGCACCCGAATTCGACTAGTTGACCAACAGAGAAACTGCTAGAACAATTAAGGTGGATGATGTAAACCTGAAGCCTACAATGAAGCATCAAAGACTCTGGATGTAACTCACGTATTTTTGATCATGTTGAACCTACATCCTTTAATTATTTAAATTTTAATATTTTCATTATTCTTTATTTATACACTATTATTTATTTAAAATAATTATTTAGAATGACATGATAGTTTAGTTATATCCAATCACTGGAAAATTTCTATCTTACTTGATAGCTATATTCACCTTGATAAGCCTTAGTAATAATAAATTACTATAAAATATACCACAGTAGACTAAAACTCAAATGCTTTACACTAATAAGAGATTCAACATTTTGTTGATAGATTTACAAAATGATACTAGGGTTAAGGATGCACAGTGGAAAGCCACGAGATGGTTGGAGTCCACGATCTTACCCTAGGGAGGGGGCTTTGGTTGGATTGGTGGTAGTGCCATGATGCATTGGGTTATTGGTTTGTAGATGGCTGTCTCATTGGTGAAAAGTAAGGATTATAACCTTATGCTGAGTAAAGAATATAGTGATCACTTAACCACAAGTTTTGACTTATCAAACTTGATCTAGTAGCTGCTCAAATCAATTGAATATCTATAGGATGTTGGGGTTTTGGATGTGGAATAGCCTAAGGAGTAAAAGGGGTTGGTATAGAAATAGTAAAACCATACTTAACAACAATAGGATCGCACGAAGTCGGGTTGCATACTTTCTACGTTGGCCAGCGGAATGCCGATTATATGTGGGCCTAGTCCCTAACGAGTAGAGCAAAGTTGTAAATTCCATTCTAGTTCCGGTCGGAATGGCCGGAACGTTCCGTACCAGCAAGCAAAATGGCACAATGAATCCTCTATCCCATATTGGCCTTGATACTGGTCAATACTGTCTAATATAGGCTCATTCTGTTCCAGTCATTCCAGTATCGGCCGTAATTGGGTATTTGATTTTGGAAATTTGTAGGATTTGTCGTTTCATCTATTGTGGTATCAAGTATAATTGAAGTGACCCCTCATTTTTATGCTATGATTATGTATTTAAAGTGAGATTTTAAGTGAAATTATGTGTGTATATAATTACATATATATACTTATGAATAAATATATTAAATCTAAAACAGTACGCTGGTATGGACTGGTACCGAAACGTACCATTCCAAGAACCAAACCAGTATGGCATCTGGAACAATATTTACAAGTATAGAGTAGATGCTATACAAGAGGAGAACAGTGAATAATCTTATTTTCTCAATTCAGTTGCACGCTAACTGTTGCGTGTCTATTACATGATATTGAGAGTTTGAGAAATTTTGTAGATAAAACTGAGCAACTTTGTAGAGCCAAAATTACAAATGATATTTGAATACACCGTGCTCCTGGATAATGGAGCTATGTTTCATGGGTGATTTCAGTAACAAGGCATAAGTAGCTTTGTTGAGATTTTAAATTGGCAATTGAGTTGATTAAACCCATTTCCTTTAAGAAGTTAACCTTTTGTTTTTTTAGAAAATTATTTACAAATAAAATTGCATCCACAAATATAATAATAAAACTAGCACATCTCATCTCTTCAAATATTGGCAATTAGTTAAATATTATTTTCAATGTGATTTGCTGAGTATCTAGTGTACTCAATCTTACTTTATTTTCATCAGAACAGATAACTGAAGACACCAGCTATCATGTTAGAGTTACGATCGCACTCAAGCGAATCTATGTGAATTCTTCTAAACATAAGTTAAATTTTGGGTTTATACGTCCGTAAGATTTATATTTTAATCAAGTTAATTTTTTTAAATATTTATAAATAGATATAATATTTCTTCTATTTATAACCGAACTACTAGTCTGTCGTGCGAGTAAGACGATCCTGTTCACAGAAATAAAGGGTGGATGCTCTCGAAGACGAATTCCACACGGCTTTGAAGAAAGCGGTTGCAGCATGCATGCGCCGTGCCCGACGAAGGAGAACCTCGCGCCAGATTTACCAAGCTACCACGGCGTCCGGCCGCCGATTTGGCCCGAGCTTACCGTTTCCGCGAGGGCGAAGCGGTAAACTCGCAGCGCAGGAAAACCGCTCCCGCGGATTGTGGCCTGGGATTAGCTGGGACGACAGCTGCCGCTAACCACTTCGGCTCAACCGAAGCTTTTGACTAAGCAGCTGCCGCGTGATAATTGAGAACGGATCCATTCCCATTCCGCCGCCGGAATGTGAGGGCGGCGGCGGCGGCAGGCAGGCAGGTTTGGAATTTAATCCTGTCATTACATTAATTTAATCCTGTGGTTTAGTTCATCAACAACACGTTATGGTATGGAGCAAACGTAGTACGTGGAAATATGGGTGTTTCGAGTAGGTCAACTAATCATGCGGGGATTCCGACCAGTCGCAACGCGTGCGAGCAAAGCATAAGCTTTTCCATCGAAACATTCGTTGGTGTGGTTGTGTTTGGCCGATCAATCTAGTCCTGGGTGCTAGTAAGTTGTATGATACCCTATATGCCTTTTGGCTTATCGGAAACTACATTTTCCAATGCTAGGATAAACAATCATCAGCTGAAGTCGTAAAGAACACACCCGTCATCTCACCTTCTGGCTTTAGATTCAAGTCACTCGCGTTGATCTGTAATCAACATACAGAGAAAGTTAGTGCTAGATCATTTTGCACTCGCCCTCCTAGAGTGCTCAGCTGATACAGTTCAGCCTTGCTGCAGATCTCAGCAAACAATTTGACCCCTAGATTCAGAAAGACATGTAGTCCTGTTTGGAACTTAGGATCATGTGCTATTTGGAACGTAGGTTTATATGTTTTGTTTGTGATTTGGAGTTTGGGCTAGTTTCCATGATTCTTGGGCTATTTCCTTTCTGGGAAATGGCCTTATGAGTTTACCCTTTTCTGGTCCATGGAAGGCCACATTCCTTCTCTTCTTTAAATGGGCCAAGCGCCCTTTTTTGCTATCAGGCGTGGCTAGAAAAGATGCCAAGCCCACGAGTTAAAACACATTTGGCGCACATTTGATAGGTACGTACGTCGTACCGTTGAGTCTCCGTCGAGCGGGCCAGATTGGGCTGCTCAGTCCACGGGGTTGGGCCCTCAGGTCCAGCCCGTGCACCATTACTTAAGTGGACCGTCCCATAAATGGGGCCGTGTTCTGCCTTTTCCTTTTCCTTTCGCTGTGTGGTGAACGAAATTGTCAAGAAGGATTTTGCATGTTGGCTACTGGTTTATGCAAGAGAGGCAATCACAAAACAAATCAAAGAAATGTTTGAGAGAGAGAGAGAGAGATGAATCAAGTGAGTTACGTAAAAGTGTCCCGTTGGATAACCTAAGACTACCTAAAGTCGCTGATAGAAAAATTAACATTATGTTGTTCTGCACGGAACGGTAGGTTTAGAGTAGAGTATCAGCGATCCCATACTCAAATGCGTGCAGCTAGTTTATGACGACGAAGTTCTAGAAGAAAAGAATGAGTTTGTCACGATGAACCCACTGGCTAACGCTCCACACTTACGATACTAGTACCTATCGAGCACTTTGGAATGAATTTTGAGTTTTGCGCGCGGGTGTAAACGTGTTCGATGCCCCATTTTTCCTGAAAAAATGAAAACAGTAACATGCATTGGCCAGTACGTACTGTGACACATGCATGCCTGCATATAAATATACCAACCGAAATATCCTCCAATTCACATGCAGGCAATAGATTACACGGACCATCCATCGTGCAGTTCTGAATACCTTTTGACGTTGGGGGTGCGTGTCCTCACTGAATTGCAAAGCTGAAGAGATTTTTGTGATGCGCTATACACTGCTAAGTGCTAACTAATCCGTCCTTGCTTGCTAAACTCACCATCCTTCCTGAACCAACCTTTCATTGTCATCTCCTAATTAATCAATCCACACGGAGAACAATGACCTGCCAGCTACCTAGTACTCTACTATCTTATGAGATAGCGTTTCCCGTCCTGCGATGCCGACATGTATGGCCATCATCCCATCACCCTGTCAATTATACTGAGATGCTTTCGGCAAAAACCGTATCATTTGCGCCATCTTCGTAGGACGGGCCAACGGGTGATCCACGTGACAGGCCTCCACCAAATATTGTCGAAATCGCAGTCCTATCATGCGATTCTACAATTTTATGATCTAAAATTAACTATATCGATTCGATTCTATAATAGAATTTTAATATAGTAGAATCTTAATTTTATTATAATTCTATGTAAATTTTTGTAGGTTCATAATCAAAAATTTTATATGATCCCACTTGATTCTGCCGATTCTATTGCTTTATTATAAATAATTATTTGTATACATACTTTTAGTTGAAAATTTTAACTTTTATCTCTTCATGTTCACTATAATTTATTATAAAATAACACATGATCTTACCTTTATTCTACAATTTTGTAAAGAAAAGTTCAAAAGGCATAATTTTAAAAATGTAGTAGTATTGTAATACACTGTAGATTTTTAAAAATATTTCTTTAATAGAATCAGATGTGATCTTAGATTCTACATTGATCCTAAGATTTAGGATCCTACTGAAAAATCTTTGATCTAATTCAGGATCATGATTCTGACAACCTTATCTCTACCCCGTCCATCAAAAACTAATGATAGCTGGGTGCACCTGTCAGACGAAGCATACCATGAGTTCATGAGAGGGATGCTGTTCCTAGTAAAATACACCATCGTAGTGCCGATCACCGTCTCCCTAAAAATTGCAGGTATCCGTCGACGGAAGCTACCAAAACGATTTAGACTCCGCGGCCGAACTGGCGAGTCGACAGGTGGCTCGACGATCGAGCGGGGGGCGAGGTGGACACATGCGCGTGCCGTGCTCGTGCGCGGCAGAGGGAATGTTGGCGAGTTTTTAAAATAATCTATTTTTATTTTAAATTACAATAATATACTTTTTTTTATTTTACACTAATAATTTTGTCACTCCACTGTTGAGCGACTAGGCCCTTGTCTCTCAACCCACATACACTATACTGCTCGAATATTTCATGGAAAGGTACGCAAATGCGCTAAATGTTTAAATCGCCCATTGGTCACTTAACCGTTAAGCCACTTAGCCTCTATTGCTTCACCGTTGGACGACTTGTAGATGATTATTGGTGTAAAATAAAAAACATAGTTATAGTATTGTAATTCATAATAAAAAAATATTTTTTTAAAAAAAAATCGAATGTTGGCGCCGCGGCCCTTCATGTCGGCAGGATCGCAACGTGGGCGTCCGGTGCGACGCGCGCGCGGCCGATCGCCCCGTCCGAACCGACCAGGTCGCCCGAACGGGCAGCCGGGCAGGCACACCGCGCGCGTACCAACTGGCGATAGCTGTCGCGCGCGCCAGGGGATCACCATACGGTTTGGTCTGGTCTCTGTTCATTGCTTGATTGATTTGATGCGATTTGAGCCTGGCCGGTGCTAGATCGACGGCCATCGGCTCGTAACCCGGGCCGACGTGCCCGTGCTACCTGCCTGCCGTTCCTTGGCACGGGGCCGGTTGCGTTGTACTACAGCACTCGAGCTGGCTAGGGGATCTAGATCGTTCTGCACTGTCACTTGTGCTCACTGTACGGTGGGATGGTAGGTCTGTGGTTTCAACTTCGTTTTGCTTTTACCGCGTGTAGCCGTGTACAAAGAGGGGGCGGCACGGGGTGGCCACGCGATGCGTCGCCGCGCCGGCTTCGTCGCACCCGTGAGCGTGCGGCTTCCCTCCGCCTCCCCTGCCTCGGCCGGTCCCCTCGCCCGCGACGCATTCACCTCCCATGGAATCCCGTTCTCAGTCTCGCCGGCTGGCTCTTTCTTTGCTCTTTCTAATAGTATCTTCTGGTCCAAGTCCAAGTGTGCCTGCAGCCTGCCTGCATAGTGCATTTTCTCCTCTTCAGAGTCTGAGAAATTTCAGATCCGAGCCACCCCTGGAGAGGAGAAGAAACCTAGCTACTAGATCGAGAGTTGGATAGACACCGATCCATCCATCAGTTTGTCCCCTTGACTGTTCAAAAAGGACGTCGCGTGGATGCGTGTCGCATCGTGCAAGCGTTTTGTCTGCACTCTGGGCAGGTATCCAGATGCATCGTGCGCTGGTCACCTCCTGACGCAAAAATGGAATTCAGACATTGGACGGCGGGTCGCCGGGTGTTCCACGACCCACGCCTGCAAGCGATTTTCAAGCGGGGAGAAAAGAAACCTCGGTTTACTGTCCTCTTCATGAATTTTACATCAGATGCTACCATGCCGTAGAAATATCTTGCCCAGTCAGCTCAAGATCAACTTGGGGCCCAGCATGTCCTGTTGGGAACAATTATTGCGAGATTACCTGCATATGGACATGGAAGTGAGCTATTTACAAGATTCTCTACCTTATTGCTGCAAGTTGATCAATAATTAGTACTGCCTGGTTGCATCAAGTGTGTTGGTCTCTGTACGAGTTGTTTCTTGGCCGGACAATGTCACGTCGAGAGTTGTACAACTTGAGAAGTTGATGGCACAGCTATTTTCTCCCTCTTTTTGGTGAGCAAAATTCACAAGAAAAGATTCAGAGTTGGTTGCCCTCTGCAAATCAACCCTGCTGTTACAACTAACGCATCACTAAACTCCGAATTGTATTTACTTTAGCTGCTGCGCCGTACTTATCTTACACTATGCATATGCACCAAGCAATTTTTTCTTTTATTTGGACTCGTGTTGGGAAGTCGAACGTTTCAAATCCTGTTCGATACACGGGAATAGAAAAACACAGAAATAGAAAAAAATCTGACCGGGAAAGACAACACAAGATCAATTGCTACAGTCGCGTACTTATGTCACAATTACATGCTATGCTCAGGTAAACTATTGGATGCACTAAGCAGTGGCGAAGCCAGAAAGAAAATAGAGGGTGGGCTCAAAGCATACTGGTGGTGAGAAAGATTAGCGAAGTTATACTCGGAAATATCGTAGTCTAAACGTGAAAAGCGGCCCAAACAAAATAAAATCAAATGAAATAAAAATGTATAAAAATAGGTACTTGGAAGTATAATATAAATGTAGATGAATTTAAAATTTTGAACCACTTGATTTAGAGTTTTGATGGCAGAAAATAGGTCATTGGAAGGTTTGCCCGAGGAGACAGTATAGAACAAGATGAAGGAGACAATGTTCATTGGTGCTGTTTTGTGGGTGATGCCTATTGATACGGCTGGGCAGTACAATTTTTGAAATAAGTTTATTATGATTTTAATTTGGTTATGATAAACTGGGAAGGAATCGTGCCGTGGAAATCAGCAGTAACTTTTGCTCTCGAGCAACGAAAATGTTTAGAGCGCAGAGAAAGGCAAGAAGTAAGCAAGTAGTAAGCAAAATGGCAAGCATTACTAAAAGTAGTTGTTGGTTGTTACCAATGGCAGAAGGCTTTTGATTGCTTGTTTTGCTTTACTTTGCTCAAGCAAAATGGCAAGCAGCAAATAATATAAGGGCAACAAGTAAATATATAAAATCATTTCTACTTTGCTTGTTGGTTGCCATCGGGGGGAGGTGAGGCTCAAGCCTCACCAAGCCCCCCTGCTGGCTACGCCCCTGGCACTAAGCAATTCTTGATTGACCAGTCAAAACTCACTGTGTTCAGGTCTAGGCCTGTGTCTAGCGTGTTGAGAGTTGAGACACGGTTGAGAAAATTTTGGTGTTGCCACAACTAATTGTTGGTGCCCATGGAAGCAAGGGCGAATGGGTCCCTAAAGTAAACCATATATAGTTGCAAGCATGACACTTCTGGTACTCAACTAATGCTGAGAATATATCGACACTAGTCTGCCGCCAAAGTTTGATGTTTGGCAATCGGCATACCCTTCACCCATTTTGACATACTGTGGAAAATGCTGACTTTGTTTAAGCATGGTTGATCGGAGGACAAGAATTCGGAAGCCTGAAAATTAGGCCTGTGAAGGTTTGTTGTACCTTTACACGGCAACATCGACGGGAGAAGGTCTTCGTAAACATGTTCTAGTTGTGGGTTCGCGTGGAAAACATGAGGGAGAAGCGGCGATATAGGAGAATTCCCTAATAAAATTGACTTTTGTCAAGCACATAGTCTTAAGGTCGATGTATACATAGTAACATGGATGAGTTATATGGTCAGAAAACTACTTCATATTTTGCCAAATTCAACTTTTCTTAACATGTCTCATTTGCAAACCAAACGGAAAAAAATTCGAAGTAATTAACTGAGATTTATCCTTGGCTTGAACTTGTCTAACTAGGACCTACAACTCAAGCGAGGTCAAGCATCTCTGCAGGGCAATCGCTGCTCTGCTCAATGACTAGAACCTAATGTCTAGTAGCATTGTATTTTTTTTAGACAGCGTAAAACTACAAATGCATTCCTGAAAAAAAAGCAAGATCTTTTAGACATCTCTTGGCCGAAGGTGATTGTTGCAGTGATATCCTTGCAAAAGTTTTAGTACTTGAGCTGCCTTGCAAATGCCATTGTATGTGTTGAACACATGCCGAGTTGGCCTCCTTTTCTCGATGGTCGTCAAAGGCTTTTCGAAGCTGAAGAAAAATTGGTTACTATCACAGCTTTGACCAGTCTTTTCTAAGAAAGAATCAAGTACTACTAATCTTGTTAGCAGTACAAAACTTGAATGGAATTTGAATCATTGGGCCCACAAGTCAACGGCCTAGTCTAAGCCAAGATCATGATGCTTATCCACCATGTTTAGCTCAACCTTCTTGCTTGTCCCTTGCAGCTTCCTCCCATTAATGGCAGCTATGTTCATCCTCATTAATAATAGCAGTTATAGAAGCGTTTATCTTCCTGAGCCAGAGCACCTTCTTCAAAGGTAGATACACCTAGAACAATTTCCTTTATGTATGTATCGTCGCCCGAAGATACCATTGGAATAGAACCCTGTCCCTTCTCCTTAAGATTGATATTGCAAAAGCCTGCCTTTGATTCTGGTGGGAATGCCTCCTACCCCTGTCGGAAAAAAGAGGGTTTTCATCCCGATGCTCTTGGGTCTCGTACCTCCTCTCCACTGCCAGCTCTTGGGTCCTCAATGGTGTGCATGGGGACAGTATACAACACCACATAGGCTTATGTCAGGGCAATCCATTATCTCCTCTCCTATTTACCATAGCAATTGACCTGTTGCAAAAGATCCTCAACATCAAAATGGATCTTAGTCTCTTGCATCCTCTAGGTCATGTGGTCGCCCTCAGAACCTCCCTTTACGCAGATGATACCACCATTTTCCTATTGCCAAAGCAAGATGATGTCCACATATTGGCCCAGATCCTACAAAAATTTGGTGATAGCGGGGTTACACACCAAACTTCACAAAAGTTGGGTGACACCAATTAGCTACGAACACGTTGACCTACATGAAGTATTGCATGACTTGTTGGCTCAGCATGCATTCTTCCCATTGAGCAACCTTGGTCTACCACTTGCGATCAAAAGGCTGTGTCAGGTGGACTTCCAAAAACTCAATGATAAGTATGCGAGCCGCTTGGCAGGATGGCATGGCAAGCTACTAACACTCGCAGGGGGAAAGAATCTTGTCAAATCCATTCTGACAGCCCAGTCGACCTACTTTCTTATGGCCATCAAGGCACCAAAAAGTGTGTTCAAAACCCTAACACAGGCAGACGAGGCAACCTGGGGGGCCTTGGATTCCTAGACCTAGAGAACTTCACTAGGGCCCTAAGGCCTAGATAGCTATGGCATGAATGGAGCACCCAGACCAAACCATGGTAAGGAATAGAGACCCCGTGTGATGACCTAGATTGGGCCCTCTTTGCCACAGCCACCACCATAATGATGGGAGATGGCACGAAGGCGGGGCTCTGGACCTCCGATTGGGCGGCAGGGAACAGATTGTGTGATATTGCATCGACTATTTCCAAGACCTCTAGGAGGGAAAATTGCACCTTGAGGGCTGCGCTAATGGGGAGCAATTCGCTACATGACCTGAATGCCAGCCTAACAACTCAGTACATACATGAGCTGATCGCCATTTGGGGGTACATCTCTACGCTGAACCTGCACGAAGGCTTGGAGGACACAATCATATGAAAGCTTACTCCTAATGGAGTGTACAATGCGGCCTCCACTTACAAGGCACAGTTTCTAGGAGCAACAAAAATCGCGATGAGCCTTTTAGTCTGGAAAACTTGGGCTCCCTAAAAATGTAAAATTTTCACCTAACTGGCCATTCAGAATAGACTATGGATGGTGGACTGTCTACACATAAGAGGATGGCCGAACCAATTCACTTGCCCTCTTTGTACGCAGGTGCCAGAGTCTGCCATCCACCTCTTGACTGAGTGCCGCTACACGAAAAGAGTGTGGACCTTTGTGCCACAGTGGACTACTTGCAATTTCGTTAATCCGACCACATGGCATTCCTTCTCTTCGGTCCGAGACTGGTAGGAATCGGTTATTTTCACACTTGACACACCGCAATGGCAATGCTAGTAATGCTTGTCACTTGGCAAATTTGAAAGGAGCAAAACGCGCGAATCTTCAAGTCCACCGTCACTACATTGACACGGTTGATCGATGAAATAAAAGAGGAGGCCAGAGCTTGGGTCCTAGCATGGGCCAATAGGATAGAGGAGTTGTCTTTCGCCCTGCAACTTCTTAACCACCTATCAGGCTTGCCTGGGATTGGTCCCCCATGCCCTAGCCTCCCTCCCCCACTTCATCTCTTTGTGTGATCGTGCCCCTCTCCTTCCTTTTCCCCTATCTCTCCCTATCTTAACTTGGCTTTTGCTCCTTCCTGTGATTTAATACACGACAACTCTCTTACCTGGTTTCAAAAAAAAATTAATGAGGCATCTACTTGCATCATAGAGAAAATGGGGCTGCAAAAAAGTTGACCAAAAGGCAACTTTTGCTTCAACACCATCTTACTAATCTGCAAGAGTTTTAAAACCACATCCTATTCTTATTTTCCATCATAAGTTATGACTCAAGCATATGTCTAAATAACATATTGCTAGTTCGCTACAATCTACAAATGGTATGGCAGAACTACATACATAACCTACTTTCATGAAAATAAAAAATAGACGGCTGTGATGGTGATCCAGTGAGAAATTATCAATTATTCACAAGAAATTCATATCTAGCCTTGATGAAGATCTTTGGCTAGGTATATATATTTTAAGTCAAGAAAAGTCAAAATAGAATTTTGTTTAGAGCCCTCTTAGTCGAGGCCCACCTAGTACATTAAACAGGGCCCATTTAGCCTGGTTACACTTCTAACCAGAGAAAGATATATGCTTTATTTAATATAACTGGACATTGATCAGTTACACTCATTGATGACAAGTAAGGGGTAATAATCAACTTCCCCAACTAGTGACTATACATATAACTAGTTGGAGTCATTGCGGTTTGCCATGTGAAAGTTTAATTGAACATGTGAGAGCAGTTAACAGCTGTTACAACAAGGTACGATGGTTAATAAAGGACACAATGATTTAAGACACAAGGAAGACACATGTGTGAAGCCAGTGGATGCTTATTACAACATTAATTGCCACCTCTTCAAAAGATATAAATTAGGGGGCTTGCATGCCTCCAAGGACACAACATTCTTTTCCACACATCTTGTAAATTCGTTGTCCATGTCGATGAAGGCTTTGGGTGTGTTATTGGTCCCTTCGTTATTTTCATAAGTTCGATAGAGGGCTTGAGTCTTGTGTATCGACAATTGGTGCCATTTGTGGGGATCGTCGTCGTCTGGAGATCCTCATCGTGATGTTCCCAAGCCATCGTGTATGGATGAGGAGAACTCCTTCGACCTTGCCGACTATGTCGACCTCATGGAGGAGGACTACATCCCTGAGGAGATGTGCAAGTGCAACTTCTACCTCGAGTATGTTCCCAAGGGAGAATCTTTGTTGTCTTTAGCCAAACCCACTGGGACTGAGGCGACAAAGACGCCACCACTACCGTCAAGCAATTTCAAGGGCAAGTATCGAACCTATCTCAACTGGAGAGGTAGATGACAACAATTTTGGTACCGTGGCATCCACTAATGATATCGCTAATAGTGTCTATGATAAGATTCTAGTAGAGTCATCTATAGAAAATCCAATATGGAATCTTGAGTACTATCTATCCTTCGATGAGGACAGAACATTCTCACCCTCAATCTGCCCGGAGTTTCACGAATGTGTAGCCATTTGTGTAGGTGAGACCCTAGAACAGCAGGCAAAACATGAATGATGTAAGGCCTAGGACCAAGCAACATGTGTGGAGCAGGAGCAGTGCAATAATGGGGTACTTGTTGCTAAACAGAAGGCAATGGAGGAGGCCCGCCAATAATACTGTTCCAATGTGCAGGGACATCTAGGAGGCCCAACATCAATGCAAACAACGATCACTAATAGTCGCTGGCCACGCCTCAATAGTCGTGGGTTTTACTGGTCAGTACTCGATAGTCATCGGCTTTACTGGTCGGTACTCGATAGTCATCGGCTTTACTAGTTGATACTTGATAGTTGACAACTTGTGATTGGTACTCATAGATTTTACGATCTACTACCGGTGTCTTAGATTTTTTTATCGGTTATCGTAGACATCGCGATCGGTTGTCGTAGGCTTCACGGTCGGTACTCGTAGACTTCATGGTCGATACGAGTGCTCCAATTCTTGCTATCTTCGAGTACTCATGTTAGATCAGCGGTATGATTAGCTAGTGCATGATAGTCGGTGATCGATGAACAGTGCTCGAAGGAACAGTACTCGAAGGACTCAGTGCTCGGAAGAGATGGTCATGGTACTCAGTAGTCGAAAAGACTCGGTACTCAGTAGTTGTAGACGTTGTTGGTTGGTAGTCGAAGGCTTTGCAGTCGTGGGTTTCGCAACTTGGTTGGTGCTATAGTGCTAGGTGGATACTCAGTAGCGGTTGTTGGTGATTCTGTGGTCAGTAGTGATACTTGTTATTTTCGAGTGTTTTGAGCGAAGCGATGGTAATTCCTGAGTACTTGTTGTTTTCGAGTACTCGTTGAGCTAGCGGTTGTAACAAGTGGTCTAAGGCTGATTACTGGATAGTGATAAGATTTGTGGTTGTGGGCGACCAGGTTGGTGTTTGTATATGGCTAATAATGTGGTTTGTGTATGTGGACTGATGACGGTCAAGTTGTGAAAAACTTGTGCTGGAAAAACATTTTTTGGTCTTTGATGTGTAGGTTGGCGTGGAGACGAGCATGGTCGGTGATGAGGAGGACTGGGACTAGGATGAAGAAGTCTGAGGTCCAGACGGTCGAGGATGTTATGCGAGGTGGTCGGGCTCACGCTGGAGCACGTGGAGATCAAAAGTGGTGATTCGCGGAGAAGTTACAGGCGGTGCGGTCTAGGAGGCTTCGACACGAGCGATGATGATACATGGAGGAGCTACAGAAGGTAGCTTCGACATGGGAGTTGATGAGGCGTGATGGAGATACAGGAGGTTTCGTTATGTGGTGAGTTAGGAGTTGTGGAGAGAGTCCACGACAGGGAAGAGTTTGAGACTGGATAAAACCTATGTTTGGAAGGGTTTCGGGTCCCTTGATTTTTGGAGGAGATAAGATTGTGTGTCTAGTTTGATAAGGACACGGTTTAGGAATTTAGCATATAAAAGTAAGGGAGAGGCCAAGTGTTTAGCCGGGGCTTTGTGGAGGTTTTTTGTGCTAGGGGTTTTAGGGGTGTTGTAAGGGCGCTTTGTAGCCAAAAAAACATGATGTAGAAATAATAGATTAGATCTATTCCAAGAAAAGTTAGTCGGCGTCGACGATATGTTTTTTGAGCATTATTTTCTTTTGTCTTCGGTGGCGGTGTGCTAACATATCTTGATCTTGCGAGAAATGAGCACGGTGTTGTCTTCGGCATGTTCTCGTTCGAGCAGTTGAAGCTTTCGAGCGGAGGGAAATTTCAACTACATGCAAAAGAGGTTAAAGCGAGTGGCCGAAGTGAGCAATCAAAGTGTTCTAGCGGTACTAGTCGCTAGAGCTGTCGAAGCAGACGAGCAGTCGAGGAGCGGTCGAACGCCGAGTGGTCGGAACCTCCATCGAGCTCGTGCACACGGTCGAGCGTCTTGCGGTCGAATTCCACGTCTGTAAGTTAGATTGTTTTTCTTATGGTTTGATATTTGATTTTAGGTACCAAGAAGTGGGGGTAATCATTCACCCTCTCTGATTACGCCATACGATCCTACATCCATTAACAACCAGTAAATGATAATAACCAACTTCTACATCTATAATTGGTCGGAGTCAAGATGGTTTACTATGTGAAAGTTTAATTAAACACATGAGAGTAGTTAACAGCTATTACGACAAAGCGCGATGGTTGATAAAGATACAATGGTTCAAGACAGAAGAAGATACATGCGTGAAGCTAAAAGACATCTATTACTGTATTAGTTGTCACCTCATAGAACGATATAAATTAAGGGGCATGCATGTCTCAAGAACACAAATTCTTTTCCATACTTTTTATAAATTTATTGTCGATAGCAATGAAGTCTCTAGTGTGTATTTGTACTCTATTATTTTCATAGTCTCGATAGAGGGTCCGGAGTCTTGTGCCGTTGAGCATCAACATCATTGGTGATCTGAACCGTTAATGATACATCAGACAGTCGCCACCTTGCTCCGTCACTTGACCAATTATCCACGCACACATTTCGCGTCCCTGAATCTCCGAGTCCTGACACACGCACCTATATAAGCCCCAGACGAGCCATTTCCTTCTCACTCTGTAACAAGCAAGGTGAGCTCGATTCGCAGACCACACACCGAGCCGTCTCGTCTCGTTCGCGCAACGTTTCTTTCGCTCTAGCCGTGGTCCCACAGCTCAGCAAGTAGCCATGTGCGGCGGAGCCATCCTCTCCAGCATCATCCCGACGCCGCGGCGGGTCACCGCCGGCCACCTCTGGCCGGAGAAGAAGAAGCCGAGGAGGGCCGGCGCGGGGAGGAGGCGGTCCCGTCAGGTGCCCGAGGAGGAGTTCGAGGAGGACTTCGAGGCCGACTTCGAGGAGTTCGAGGAGTCCGGGGAGTCGGAGGTGGAGTTGTCCGACGAGGTCAAGCCCTTCCCTGCCCTCAGGAGCGGCTTCGTCAGAGGTAAAGCCGTAAATGATTTGGGGGTGCTTCGGTTGGTTTCTTAGGGCGAAAGATTGGAGATTTCTTGGGTCTGTCCGTATAAAGAATTAAAGATCAGATTTTTGTGTTACTGGTTTGGAGATTCGTAGAATTGTTAGGTTTGTTTGGGATTTGGGAGGTAGATTTGGGTTCTTAGGTGGGTTGGTGGTCGGATTGGGGGAGAGAAGCGATGTCTTTTTGGGCTTGGTTGGTCCAATATTTTCGTTTGCTCTTGTAGCAGTTCTTTGCTGTTCAGTAGATGGATTGGGAGAAGAAAGATAATCTTTCATTCTTCTTGCGCTTTGGGTTTGTCTTGGGAGGGATCTAATGTCATGGCCTATGGGGGCACAAATGGTACTTGGAAGTTTTAGAGGTGAAAGATTCATCCGATTGGCCGGGAAACGTTCTAGTGGTATATTGATTTCTTCGGTAGGAAGTTTAATTTCTGCAAATGTTAAATCCATTTCTTGGTTAATGCAGTGAGCCTTTGTTGTCATGAAAGATTGGTGCTGTGTCGATTCTTAGCTTAGCATGACATTCCTAATTATTATCCCTATTTTTGTAATCATGTCTATGTTATGATACCGTGTGAGTACTACTATTAGTTCATAGATGGTGCTTCCATAGAGCACGGTTAGGAGTTGGCCTGCTTCTAAGAATTTGCCCAGACTGCGTTATAAATAGCCTTTATATTGAAATTGAATTGGCCTGATTTCATGTCTAAACATACCTTTTGTCCTGTGTAAGGAAAAAAAATCTTGGGATGCAACACTGGAGTCTGGATGGGCCGGGATTTATGGGCTCCCAAACAAGGCCTGGGTGTAGAAAAGATAGATATTTCTGGATGAAGATAGGGTGCTGTAGCAGTAGCTTATTCTGAAGAATTTGTATCTTCCTTTGCCTTGTGATTGGACTGGACATTTGTTTTCTGCAAAGTTTGGAGGGGTTATCTTCCATTCTGAAATGTTCATTTGGTGGAAACTTCTTGCGCTGAAGTATATATGCTCTAATGCGTCATTAATGCTTACATTCTAAGTCCACGCTAATGGTTCAAAGGAAGCAACACTACCATATAGCGTACTTTTATGGAGTGGTGGATGTCTTACATTGATCTTACTCTTGCTTCAGATGGATTAAATGCAACTGCTGCTGGTGTTGATAGCCCTGCAGCGAGGTCAGCAAAAAGGAAGAGAAAGAACCAATTTAGGGGCATCCGCCAGCGTCCTTGGGGTAAATGGGCTGCTGAAATCAGAGATCCTCGCAAGGGTGTCCGCGTCTGGCTTGGCACTTTCAACTCTGCTGAGGAAGCTGCCAGAGCTTATGATGCTGAAGCACGTAGGATTCGTGGCAAGAAGGCCAAGGTCAATTTCCCAGATGAGGCTCCAGTGGAATCTCGGAAGCGCTGTGCTGAGCCTTCGTTTGTGAAGGTGCCCAAGTTAAACACTGAAGAGAAGCCGACTATCAAGCCGGCAATCAACAACATGGCCAACACAAATGCGTATTCCTACCCTGTTGTTGACTACACCTCACATGAGCCATTTGTGCAGACTCAGAACATGTCCTTTGTTCCTGCAATGAATGCAGTTGAGGATCCTTTCATGAATCTGTCCTCTGATCAGGGGAGCAACTCCTTCAGTTGCTCGGACTTTAGCGGAGAGAATGACACCAAGACTCCTGACATAACATCTGTACTTGCACCCATTCTCACCTTGACAGAGGTTGATGAGTCTGCATTCCTCCAGAACAATGCCAGTAGTGCAGTGGTACCTCCTGTTATGGGGAATGCTAGTGTTGATCTCACCGATTTGGAACCATACATGAAGTTTCTGATGGACGGTGGATCAGATGAGTCAATTGACACCATTCTGAGCTGTGATGGATCTCAGGATGTGGTCAGCAACATGGACCTTTGGAGCTTCGATGACTTGCCCATGTCTGCTAGTTTCTACTGAGGGATTTGTGGTGTAGCAATTGGTGCCTGTACATAGGGACAAAGGCTAAGCGCCTCACATTGTGGAAATGAGTTCTTTGTGACACTTCATTTCCATTTCTGTAACTATATTTTCACCTTGTTTCTGTAACTATCTTTGTGACACGCTTGTGTCAGGCGCCTCTAGTTGCGCCGTAGCTATGTTAGTATATGCTTATGTAGTTGAGACTAGCTTAGATGGTCAGGTTGGTCTCTGAAGTACTATTTGGCAATGGACCTGTACCTTATTTCACTATCTATGACAGCTGTTATGAGGCCGGAACAGCTTGTTTTTTCTACCTTTCTATTTGCTATAATGGCTGTGAACATTATTTGTAGTCAATGTTACGTTGTGTTTGGTACTTGGTTTGGTATTAGTTCATCCTTCGCTGCAATGCTGAAAGTTTACTGAAGTGTTATTTTGCTTTTGTTGTTGGGGATAAGCACCATCAATGTCACGGCCTCGATTCCGTGGTCGGAGGAGATAGCCGTGCGTAGCCGGAGGTCGCGCCGTGGCGCTACTGATGACGACAGATCGATCTGCAGGAGAAGGAGATCTGGAAGGAGAGGCGAAAAGGTAGCAGAAGATAGAGGCAAAGAGATGATAGAGGTAAGCTCTTTCTTCCCCCTTTCGAGATTACAAGCTCTAGTATATATAGATATCTTGTCTAACCGACTTGGAAGCCAATACGTAAAGAAATCTGAAACCTATTTAGTATTTGATCTACTGCCGTGTTTCAACAGGAAACCGGTCTCTAAACTACTGCAGGATCCGAACCAGATTGCAGTTTATCCCTTCCATCCGAACCAGCTACAACCGGGATAGACTGGGAGGGTTTAAGACGACGGCGTACATACGTACGCCCCCACATGACATCTCCCTCGTCCTGAAGAAACAGCTTGTCCTCAAGCTGGAATGACGGATAACGTGCTCGAAAATCCGGTACATCCAGCCACGATGTATCTGCAGCAGGCATGCCATCCCAGCGTACGAGCACCTGCCAAATTCCCCGTGCTTTACGAGCGCGAAGCACCTCAGCTGGAGTAGGCACAATCTTCCCATTGAATATCACTGGCAAGGGCGGAGGCTGTTGTGGAGGAGTCCCAACAAAAGGCTTCAGAAGGCTAACATGAAACACATCATGCAGACGAGCTTTTGGCGGTAGCTGCAAACGATATGAGACGTCGCCAATCCGTTCAGTGATCTGAAAAGGGCCATGGAATTTAGGGGCTAACTTCCCTGAAGTTTGAGATGGTAAGGAAGCCACCCGTCTGTGATGAATGCGGAGCCAAACCCACTGACCCACACTGAAAGTAACATCGCGATGATGAACATCGTAGAAGTGTTTGTAACGATGCTGAGCCTGGAGTAATCGGTCTCTGATATCAATCAACAAAGCATCCCGATCCTTCAACAGCTCATCCACTGCGACTACTTTTGCTTGACCCGGTTCATAGGAGCGAATCGATGGGGGATCACGTCCATATACCACTTTAAAGGGAGTATCCTGAAGGGAAGTATGATATGAGGTGTTGTAACAATACTCGGCCCATGGAAGCCACTGTAACCACTGCCGAGGCCGATCACCAGTCAAGCAGCGCAAATACATGGTAATCACTTTGTTGACCACTTCCGTCTGACCATCCGATTGGGGGTGAAAAGCCGAGCTTCTATGCAAATTGACATTGGAAAGGCGGAATAATTCTTCCCAGAAGCCGCTTGTGAAGACCGGATCTCTGTCACTGACTATCGAAGATGGTACACCGTGAAGACGAACAATGCCTTCAAAGAATGCGCGAGCAACCGAACTAGCGGTATACGGGTGTGATAAGGCAATGAAGTGGGCGTATTTGGAAAAGCGATCAACCACCGAGAGAATCACCGTTTTCCCATTCACCTTGGGAAAGCCTTCCACAAAGTCCATAGAGATGTGTTCCCAAACTCGCTCCGGAACTGCCAAGGGTTGCAAAAGGCCGGCCGGGTGAAGGTGGCTACTCTTATTCTGCTGGCAGACCGCACAAGCTTGCACAAATTGCTGCACCAGCCGACGTGCTCCTGGGACAAAGAAATCAGCACGGAGCCTGTGTAATGTTTTCTGGATGCCTTCGTGTCCTATGGAATGTGCAACGCCGGATGTCCGGAGCAATGGTGAGAGTCCAGACATAGACCCGCCCTTTGTAAGTGAGTAGGCCATCCACCAGTTGCCAATCAGGTCCAACCGTGCCATCCTCAATGCTTCGCTGAAGTGCGACCAAAGCTGGTATCTGCAGGATCTCACTGCGTAGTTTCTGAAAGAGGTCGAAACTGGTTGTCGTGAGGGCACAGACCATGGCGTCTTCCGAGTCGCGCTCGACAGCGCGACGGCCACAACATTCTCGCCACCAGTCGATATTCCACCTGGAATGAGTAGCCCAGCAATTTGCTAACCCACCGATGTTGAGGAATGGTCGCAAGTCGTTGATCCAAAAGAAACTTTAAACTGTAATGGTCAGTGCGGACCAAAAATGCTTGAGCCCATAGGTAGGGTCGCCAATGGCGAATAGCCTGAACCAGGCCGAGGAGTTCTTGCTCATATGCGGCCAGATGACGATGGCGGGGAGGCAGCGTCCTGCTGAAGAAAGCAATCGGGCCAGACCCTTGATGCAAGACTGCCCCAATGCCTGTACCCGAGGCATCGCATTCCACGATAAACTTCTTGGTAAAATCAGGTAACTGGAGGACTGGTGCTGAAGTTAGGGCTTGTTTCAGGCGAGCAAAGGAATCTGCAGCTTCTATGGACCATGAAAATCGTCCTGCTTCAGCAATTGGGTGAGCGCGCGCGAGTGTGCCATAGCTCGATAAACCGGCGGTAGTAGCTCGCCAAGCCTGGAAGCCCGCAGCGCGAATGTTGTGGTGGCGGCGATTCGATCGGACACCTTCTGTGTATCCATGGCGACACCGGAGTGAGTGATCACATGCCCCAAGTATGCGACAGATTGGGATCCAAAGGAGCATTTAGACTGCTTCAGAAAGAAGTGGTTGTCCTGCAGTACTTTGAAGATTGTGCGAAGGTGAAGAAGATGTTCTGACCATGTGGCACTGTAGACAAGAATATCATCAAAGAATACTAAAACAAACTGCCGCACATACGCCGCAAGCACCGCATTCATCAACGCTTGGAATGTTGCCGGGGCGTTGGTTAAGCCAAACGGCATCACCAAAAACTCAAACAAGCCTTGATGGGTTCGAAAGGCTGTTTTTTCGATGTCTGCGGGATGCATGCGCACTTGGTGGTAGCCTGATCGTAAATCCAATTTAGTGAAGAATTTGGCACCGTTGAGCTCATCCAGCAGTTCTTCCACCACAGGAATTGGAAATTTATCTTTTATTGTTTTGTCGTTCAGGGCTCGATAGTCGACGCAAAATCGCCATGAGCCGTCATGCTTCTTGACCAATAGGACGGGAGCCGAAAACGGTGATGAGCTTGGTCGAATAATGCCTTGCTGCAGCATCTCCTTGCATTGCCGTTCGAGCTCGTCCTTCTGTACATGGGCATATCGATAAGGACGGACTGCCACCGGGCCGGTGTTGGGTTGAAGGTGGATGCGGTGATCCAATGCTCGCTGCGGTGGGAGGCCTTGGGGCTGCGCAAACAGGGTGTGGAATTCGGTCAGCAGGTCTTGTAACAATGTCGGGTGCTCTGTCTGCAAGGTCATCAAAGTGCTACCCGGGAATGGAATGCCATGCCACGTAATGTATCGCTGGTTGTACCAAAAGGACATCGTTAGGAGGAAGAAGTCCCAAGTGATTGGCCCCAGAGTGCGCAACCACTGCACTCCTAATACCATGTCGAAGCCTGCTAATGGTATGGAATAGCAGTCCAAGTAATAGGCAGTATCATCTACACAAATCTGCAGGTGCGGGCAGGTGCCAGTACTGCTCACAGTATCTCCATTGGCGACTGCTACACGAAGCCCTTGTCGCGGTTGTACCGTAAGTCCTGCACGGCGGACAGCCTCGGCGCTAATAAAATTGTGCGTCGAACCGGAGTCAACTAGCGCTGTTAGCTGTGTCTGTCCAACCCACACATGTACTTTCATTGTTTGAATTGTCCGGGGTTGAATTCCTGACAAGGCGTGCAAGGAAATAGCAGGATGCTGTTCATCTGTGTCGGCAGCTGGTACTATGTCTTCGTCGTCATCCGGTCGAACTTCCAGTAGAAAGAGACGCTTGCAGCGATGACCAGGCACAAATTTTTCCTCACAATTGAAGCACAATCCCTGGCTGCGACGTTCGGACATCTGAGCTGCTGTCAATTGTTTACGCGGTAACGGCAGATGAGCTGCTGTTGGTTTGTCGCCCGCTGGTCCTGTAGCCGGTAAGATGCGGTGCGCATTTGTGCTGATCTGCAGAGACTGACTCGGCTGGGCCGGTGGTCGCCGAAGGATGTTTGCCGCCAGCGCGTCGCTGCAACGATGAGGTAACCAGATGGCGTTTCTCGTATGCGCGAGCCAATGCCATGGCGAGTTGCAAGCTTCCTGGATTCTGAAGTTCCACGTCTGTGCGCACTGGTTCCATAAGGCCTGAAGAGAATAGCTGAACCTGTTGGGCTGGTGTTAAGGGATCTGCGCGACACAGAAGGTTGAGAAATTGCTCTTGATACTCGTCCACTGTACCGACGGCCTGCAACTTAGCGAGTTCGCCCAAGAAGTTGTTGCGAATTGGTGGCCCAAACCGGAGAGAGCAGAACTCTTTGAATGTGTGCCAGGAGGGCTCGCCTTCATCACGCGCCAGCTGATAATACCACTGCTGAGCAGCGCCTAACAAGTGATAAGAAGCAAGCCAAACCTTGTCCCGTTCCGGCGTTTGCTGTCCTCTGAAGAATTGTTCGCAGCGATTGAGCCACCCCAAGGGATCCTCTTTCCCATCAAAGGTGGGAAAAGAGATTTTGTGGAGACGCAGGCCGGAAAAGTTCCCCGCCGCCGGGTGAGTTTGACCATTGGGAGGGTGGGTGGGCAGCAGTCCTGCTGGCGCTGGAAGCAATCCGTCGCCAATCTGCATCGGTCTTTTCTCCAACACTCCCATACGCTCTTTGATGCTTGCAAATTCAGTTGTGATTCCCGTTTTGAGTTCCTCGAGCTTGACTGTTATGTCGGCGATCTGCTGTGTTAATGCCAACATCTCGGATGGTTCCGCCATGGGCTCTGATACCAAATTGTCACGGCCTCGATTCCGTGGTCGGAGGAGATAGCCGTGCGTAGCCGGAGGTCGCGCCGTGGCGCTACTGATGACGACAGATCGATCTGCAGGAGAAGGAGATCTGGAAGGAGAGGCGAAAAGGTAGCAGAAGATAGAGGCAAAGAGATGATAGAGGTAAGCTCTTTCTTCCCCTTCGAGATTACAAGCTCTAGTATATATAGATATCTTGTCTAACCGACTTGGAAGCCAATACGTAAAGAAATCTGAAACCTATTTAGTATTTGATCTATCGCCGTGTTTCAACAGAAACCGGTCTCTAAACTACCGCAGATCCGAACCAGATTGCAGTTTATCCCTTCCATCCGAACCAGCTACAACCGGGATAGACTGGGAGGGTTTAAGACGACGGCGTACATACGTACGCCCCCACATGACAATCAATTATGACATGATATCGTGTGGGTGCACGCCTAGGATTTCAGATTGGACCAGCATGCTTCTCCAAAATATCTCAAGGTAAAAGCTGTATTAGTCATGATGTTATATCACAAGTTGCAAAGGTTGGCACAGGAAACAGCTTCTGATCTAAGTGGTATTGTACTAGTTTGCTGTTGTATTCCAAGACAACCGGTGTTCAAAACGAAAATGGGGACGGCAAGTAATCCTTCAGCTGCACCAAACTCTTGACATTGTTGTGCTGCACCAAACTCTTGACATTGTTGTGAACTCAGACCTTCTCCATTGTTAAGGCATACTCTTATATCACTCCACATACAGCCAATCTAGATATTACTATGGAACGTTATCGTCAAAATAAAGAACAAGTAATAAAAGCAACAAAAGGAATTCAAGAGAATTAAAACCTTAAGAGTATTTTTATTAAAGACTAGCAGAAACTAAAACAAATGTCTGAAACTTGGAACTGATCCACTTTTAATCAAAAGAGAATAAATGAAATAACATAAATAGTGGCAAGCCACGGTACCAAAAACTCGAGTGCTTCCCCATCCATGCATGATGCTATCACTCCACTGGCCTTTTACTTGAGAATGGAAAGAGCAAGCGGGAGATTTGGAATCTCAGCAAATACCCAACAACAGTCGCAACACGGAGAGAAAAGGACAAGCAAGCAACAAGTAATTGACAGGCTAATTCCAATGGAATCAAACTACCAAAAACACTAATACCGATCAGGGATAGAGATAACAGAGATGTGGAACCAAGGTAATAGTTATTTAATAAGTTACAGCCATGGCCCTGGCGATCCCTTTCCACATATCCGGTTATACAAGAGTAGTCAGGCATGTCTCTGTCCTCGACTATATAACCACAAATAGGGTGTAATATTATGAGTAACGAAAATGTATGGCCCCCCCGTACGTTACTAGGTGGGTGGCAATCTCCCTTATATGTGGGTAGCTCTGAGCCAGGTAACAATTATGTTATTAACGACTAATATGATAATTGATTGGAATAACTAAGGATAAGTCCAGGTAAGATTACGATAAGTGACAAGATTGTTAAAATTGAGGAGGAAAGGCATAATTTTCAATATGAGACAATGGGGGAAGATACTATGGTGGTAGTAATCCAGGAATTACATGGCTTGGTTGATCTTGGAGCCATGCCATCTGGTGCAACACCAGGAGTTGCCTGGTTCACATGCTCCAGACCAGGGGCCGTAGATGAGACACCTAATGAATAAAGGCCATCTACAGAAGGAGATGCTACAGCAAAATCATGGTTAGTCTCCAACAATTGCAAGTCATAATTTCACGGTCGATAATCCTGAATTACCAACTCAAGAATAGGAAACAAAGTTGGAGAAGTGGATGGGCATGTGCTCACGGTGGACTCAGCAAAGGGAAAGACTGATTCATCGAAGATAACATCCCGAGATATGTAAATACGACCCGTGGACTGATTTAGGCACTTGTATCCTTTGTATAAGGTACTACAGCTGAGGAAGACACATCTCTTAAAATGAAACTCAAGTTTCCTCTGGTTGTATGGATGCAAATTCGGCCAACAAGCATAATCGAATATGCGAAGGAAGGAGTAGTCTGGGTCAATTTTCATGAGCTGAGCAAGGGGACTTGAGTTTTGGAGGATGCGGCTTGGCATTCTATTAATGAGATAATATGCAGTGAGAAAAGCCTCATCCCAAAACCGAAGAGGAAGTGAATCTTGGGCCAAGAGAGCAAGGCCGGTTTCCACGATGTGCCTATGCTTCCTTTTTGCCACACCATTTTGGCGAGACGTATGAGGGCAAGAGACACGATGAAAGATGCCATTTTCAAAAAATAGTGATGCAACCGATGATACTCGCCATCCCAATCTGATTGAACATACTATATTTTAGCATTCAACCGTCATTTAGCGAATTTTTGAAAGTTATAGAATGCATGTTCTACTTCAAATTTTTCCTTGAGCAAATAAATCCAACTGAAATGATTGAAATCATCTAGGAAACTCACATAATATTTAAAACAACCCACAGACTTAAGAGCTAGCCCCTAGATGTCTGAATGTATCAGTTCTAGAGGACGGGTATTAACACGAGTAGACATACTATAAGGTAAAGTATGAATTTTTGAACAGGAATAAGCATCATAAACTGATGACTCTTGTGAATTGGAAGGATAGGCAATCTTATTTGAGCAAAGAACGGACTCAACAATGGATCTAGAGGGATGACGGATCCTATAGTTGGGCCCCGCATGCAGTGAAAGGAAGAAAGGGGTGAGGGGGCTCAGAGTTTAGAAATTTTTTAGATGCATTAGATGAGATCCAAAAATTATAAAAAAATTTGAATTATCCTAATACAATGTATATTATTGGCTAAATTTTTCAGAATTTTATCTGCTCTGGTTTTTTCTCCAAAAATCTTGGAAAGTCTTTGTTTTAGTTAAAGAGCACCATTTGATTTGATAAATTCAAGAACATGCTAAAAATGTTCAAAATTTTATTTCTAGTGCCATAATTATATTTATGAGTTTTTTAAAATAATTTCTACTATAAATTTTCTCATGCCACCTTTAGATCATCTTTCTGGACTTGAATTTGAATTACATCCAATGCACTTTTTTTTCAAAAGTTTTATGTTTGCAAATTATTTTTCCAAACAAACTCTAATAAAAGCCAAGGAAATTAAATGCACGCAATTTTTTTAAAAAAATTTCTCATTTTTGCATTCTCTAGAATTTTAGGATGTTATAATATTTAGATTGTATTAACTCTTGGCGATGAAATTTGCGAATACATTCTATTTATTTACCGCTCTTTAGGTTTGCAATGACTTGATGCATGGGAAAAGCTTAAGTGACCTCGCAATTTATTTATTAGTTATTTAATTAATCTTGTTTAGTTTCATAACTCATGGCTTATGGTTAATTGAAAACGCGGGCGTTACAACCTTCATCTGAGCCACTCTTTTCCGATCCAATGACTCTTTTCATGTGCAATCATCAAGCTGTAGTCACTATTTAATAACTTGGGTACGCACTAAGTTTGTTGGACTTTTTGGGCGAATTGGTAAAGCAACTCTTGGCTAGCAGAGCAAGCACACATCCTATGATGTTAATCCAAGCAACCAATTTGCGATTAGTTAGAAAGTTACTAGAAAAATAAGCCTGTCTTGATCACTGTTCATTTTGAACTTTCATGAAAACAACCGATTATATTGATATCTAACTTCATGCTTGTTTTACCAACAGCTTAATTAGCTTTTTACTATCTCATACAGGTTGAAAGGATTTCTATGCACCCATGCATATTTCAAATTTTGCTGCTGGAGTGGAAGTCTGAAGTTCTGAGCTTCTTAAGTAATGCACCGTTAAGAAGCAACATCAGCTGACATAGCATTTTGTTGCAGCAAGCCGATTTGAAACTACAATATAAGCAATGAATATATGAAATGTTATCACAACAATTTTCCCTTAATATGCACTTACCCAAATGAAGATATGCATACCTGTCTTGCTACAGGCAAAGATGGTAACCAATACCTCTAATCAGAAACTTCCCCTGCTACCAAAAACCAGACAACCAAATGAGTCCAACTATTTGCAGAGAAGGAATGGCACACATGAGAAAAGTGTGGAATAAGAGCCTGAAATTACCCTTCAAATCCTTTGAGGAAGCCACCCTAGCGCATCGCCTTGATGTGCCGAGGAATATATTTACTCCTTGCATTGCTGCATGTCCTGATACCTCCCAATCCTAGTCTTGCAATTTGTACCACCATGCAGTGGCCAACAGGTTTCACTTGTGCTACAAAAGACACTTCAATGTAACTTGTGCGCTACTAATGTGCTATATGTTGATATGTATGTTTGTGTTCTATCTTCTCCTACTTCCTCAAGAGAATTGGTTCCTTCGAAACCTTGGTAGTATCTCTTCTCTTCTCTTCACTGACTTATGAAGATGGGTGTGCAGCGCCTTTTGTTCCATCTGCATCTGGTGCTGCTGCAATGCAAAGGCAGCAGCCACATGGTTGGCATTTGGTGTTGTAACACCCCGACCCTCCACAGGGTCCAAGATGCTACCACCACACCCTTACCAATTCGAAAGTGTTGCTATTCAACTGAAAGCAGCACCTTCCCTGTTCTTTTATATCATTACCCACAGATATCAAACCACAATTAACAGTAGGATGATTGCAAAAGCAACTAACTTCATATTTCACAAGTTAAACATAAACAGAAACGGTGGACTCCACGACCATGGAGATCCGCCATCTTGGCTCGCGAGCAAGCTAAACCAAACAGCGAGCCACACGTCTTAGCATTATAACAAACATAAAGACTCCGTATACGGCTAAACTGTTATTTCATCTGTGCAGTGCCAAAAGTGCTATCCCATTCCATGCATGTCGTCATTCTTCACCTAAAAACAACGACAAAGCAAGGGTGAGTCCGAAGACTCAGCAAGCACACGATAAAATAGTAACATCACTTTAACAATTTCAATCAATTTCAGGAACTGTAAGCTGTATTCCACTCTATGACCGTAAATTGTAGGCTAAGATCAGAATCAGATATCGTAAATCAATTCTATGTCTCAGAAACGTAGTTCAACCTATGTCAGAATCGTAAATCAATTCAGAATCAGAAATCAGAAATCACAATCAGAATCAGAATCAGAAATCACAATCAGAATCAGAAATCACAATCAGAATCAGAAATCAGAATCAATCAGAATCGTAAATCAGAATCAATCAGAATCAGAAATCAGAATGCACAATCGTCAGAATCAGAATCACAATCGTCAGAATCAGATTACTTTCATCAGTAATGCAATGCACTATCATGCAATGCATCAGATGCTCAGAATCAGAGCGTATATCAGATAGCGGAGCGCCCACCCGCCGATGGACCACTCATTTGCCTAGCTCAGAGGTCTTATTCCGAGCACTCGGACTAGTCATATGACTTTCTCACCGATCCGCTCTTATTCAAGAGCTCTCCGGACTAGTCATGACTTTCTCACCGACCTGGCTCTTATGCATTTTGCATGATGCAATATGCCTCAAATGTGAATGTCTAATCATAAACATTACTATCAAAGTATGATTAGCACATAATCACATGCATCATCTCATAAATACTGTAAACCATGGCATGGGAACACGAATAACATTCATCACAATTTACTGTCTACCATGCACTTGCCTGTTAACCTGGCGGACGGTGCGTGGACGGCCACCAAACTCGAACCGCCACCGAACAAGCATTAATCATCTCAATCATCACTCATGCAATACATTCAATTACGAGTAAATAACATCGCTCTAACGTCCAATCGACATAACCCACTCCTGTCTCACCGGGCAACCTCTCATTGAGCCGATGCTTAACCAGTCTATAAATTGAGCGATCATATTATTTATACTCGCCAATCAATTTTCTACACGTTTAATCTCACTTTATCAGTTATATTGTTTAGCCTCAAATTATGCTTTCCTTCTCCCTCTTCTGCCACAGATCGACCAGATCAACCGTAGCAGTACCAATTTCGTCGTCCAGGCATTCATATTAATAAACGACACCTAACTGATCACATGCATCAATTATAATGGTCGGTATTAATAATGCCCGACTCGGCAAATAAACAGGGAGAAGGTTTCAAGGTGTTACCCTGGTCCCGAGCGATCAGATCAGGACAGCCTTCTTTTTCTCAGTCGGATCGGGCAGATCTGGCCGCAGATCAGACTTCCCCCCTTTTTCCCTCTCTTCTCTTTCCTTTCCTCTTTCTTCCCTTTCTTTTTTTTCAACCGACCGGCTCTCTGCCCTGGCTCTTTTTTTCGCCGGCTCCTCTCCTCCTCCTCCTCTCTTTTTCTCCCACCCGGTCGACAGCCCCTTTTCTTCTCTTCCTCTTTCCAGTCGGCCGGTGCTCTCCTCTCCTTTTTCTCTTCACCCGCCGGCGGCTCTTCTTCCTCTCCCTCACTCAGTCGCGCCCCTCCTCTCTCCTTCCGGTCGGGGTCCAGCCCTCCCCCTCGCTTCCTTGCGCGGCGCGCAGCAAGCGAAGCAGGGGAGTAGCGACGGCAGCGGCTAGAGGGCGGCGGCGCGCGCGAGATGGAGTAGCGGCGCCGACAACCTGCACGGCAGGCGGCGGCGCGCGCACCGAGCGGCGGCGGCTGGCGACAAGAAGCGCGCGGCAGCGACGGCGGCGCGCGCAGCGCATGCGCAGCGGCGCGGCGGCGACGAGCGGCGGCGACGACGAGATTCGGCGGCACCAGCAAAGAACGCGAGCGAGGAGCAGCAGCAGGAGCCAGGTGAGCACGGGGAGGTGGCAGCAGCGAGAATGCTCGGGAAGGCAGAGAAAAATCTCATTTCGCCTCTCCCTCTGGCTCTCTCTCATATAGCTATACGTGGCATAAAATGGGCCGGGCCGGGCTCATACGGCCCAGGTATTACAGGTGTATTGATCGAGCCAAGGACTGCATTAAACTTCAGACCAACTCTTTCCTGAAGCCGTCCTAATAAATTGCTAATCTAGTATCCTGAGTACCTGACAAGTGGAATCAAAGCACAGATAGTCAGAGACTGACATAAGACCGAGGCGACAAAGCACCATGAGCACATGATCTAATGACTACTAGGGAGTGCAATGCTTGTGCAACTTTCTGATCGAACTGATGAAAGTTTCACTCCTATTAGTGGTCATGACTAAGACACTGAACTTCAAGGACAGATACACACAGCAGGTTCCAAGTTCATGGGTTCAATCTCCTTTAACAGGGGTGATCATTCAGCTTTACAGACCGAGGCAACAAAACCATTGCATTGAAAATGTGATATATGAAAGATAAACACCAAAGAGGCATTTATTTGAGGTAACACATGCAACTAGTAGCTAGGAACCAGCAAACACATCCCAAAATCTCACAAAAACCTGAAGTGCTGATACATCAAGCACACGTCCAGATGATTGGCATGATCGAGAAATGTAGAGTACCAAACTAAGGATGAACAACTAGACTGCAGGAAATACTTCTACCATGGTCAACGCTTCTTTTCCGGAACTAATTGGCTACAGTATCGTCATAGACAATCAACAGAATGGTTCCCTGCTGGGCACTTAGTAATGAAATTTATTTCCCCATAGGAGGCAATTAGATAACTTTATCTTGCTGCTGCTTATTAGCCCATGTCCTGAAATCACGGACTGTACACTGTGAAATAAGCAATCGAACGCTATCTAAGGGCAAATTGTAATTCTTTGGCACAAATAACAAATTATCTAGGTTCTTGAAACTCTGTGTACTTGTTTTCATCAAACGGTAGGGGAAGAGAAGACCGCCTTGCCTACATATGGCTCCAGCACAAGAGATGTTTGATTTGGTGGCATGACAATATTTCCCAATGCCTCTCAATCGTAGACCTTCAACTTGCACTTCTGGATAGTGGCCTTCAGGTTTCACTTGCACTATCTAACAAGCTTCAGGTTAACCTCACTGATGATATGGTATCTTGGTATGCATCTATCAATCTTTCTAATCTTCACCTCCTTCCTCCCCTCCGGTGAGTTGGTTTTCCTCCTGAAAATTTTGAAGCACCTCCGTTCTATCCTCTGAGAAGAGTAAGGAGTTGTGCCCTTAATTCGGTCTGGTCCAACAACCTTGGCTGCAACCACATGTTTGGCAATTCAACTGAACCAGCTGCTGCACTAACTCCATTCTGAAGTTTTCTTGCCAAATTGCAACTATCTTGTCCTAAAGTGCCTGACATGTGGACCGGAATTCTAGAGCTGTCATATATAACGTCGAGCACATGGTCATTGCTCTACTGGTTGTCTGGAGCGTTCAATCTTGGTTGAACTATTGATCAATTTGAGCAAAATTAGCAGGTCAATGACTAAGGCATAAGGACAAAGGTACACACAGGTTTCAGGCTTATGGCTTTGAGCCAACCTCCCCTAATGAGTGATCATTTAGAGTAACAAGTTTTAATTTTAGCTTTTTGACGGGAAACAGTAAGGGATACAGTTAAATCTTAAAGATAGCACTAGAAACAAGGGTTTATTTGAGGCAGCACAAGTAGATACTACAGAGTACTGTAGTGGCAACCAGTAAACACCTCGCAAAATAACACAACTTTCATAAGAGATAAACAGAGCCAGACATCCTGTCACAAGTGGGAAAGGATAGAAATTTATGGGTATTTTGTTCAAGTGAATGCAAGAACAAAAGGGGCTTAAATCTTGCATTAGACCATGTAATCAAATTATAGATTTCTCACTGTCCAGCATGAATTAATGTGCTCACACATACTGAAGTTCAATGCTCCGGTTCACCAACTTCCTTGTTTCAAAAAGATGTGAGCAACTTTGCAACTAACATCTTTGCACCACGCGGTTGCTATGGCTGGATCCACATTTCGAATCTTGTACTCTGCTACCAATGGATCACTTTCAGTGTTCAAATGAGCCCATCGTTTGCTTTCCGATATCAAGCGACACAAAAGACAAAATAATGAGCAGCAGAAGCACAAACTAATATCAGAATCACTCAGCGGAAGAGGAAGCCATCTCCAGCTAAGGAGCTCTCTGTGGTGCGGGCCATGGTGTCCCGATGCGTTGCAGCATTTCCGACACCTTCCATTCCTAGTCATGCAATGCACACCATGACACTACTGTATATTTGTTGCTAGGTTTTGGCTAGCATTGCCAAAGAAGAACTGAATGACTTGGCCGGAACCTATGGCACTACTGATATGCATCAAACTCCCATTCACCTCCTTCCTACCGCCTCAAGTGAGTTGATGCCTTTTAGATCTTGAAGAATCCCAATCCATTCATCCCGTATTTAAGGAGAGTAATGTCTTTGATCTGATCAGTATCTCGATGTCATTGGCAATGTACTGAGTTACTGACTACTGAGCGGAAGTAGGCATTGCCAAATTGATGAGACTAGATGCTGAAGTTAATGTCTAATTGGGACCTGATCAGCTAAAGTCGTTCAACAACTGCACACCATTTAGGCCACCACCAGAAGTTGGTATCAGATTGGATCTAAAATTCCATCTATCATGTATCCATACTAAGGAGATTTTGAAGTATGCTATTAAGCAAGATCAAATATCGGCTTAAGGGAGAGAGGAATGGCCAAAATCTTTGAATGTCGTGATATTTTCCAGAAAAAAGATATTTGGTATAAGATTCACGCACTAACCAAGTTAAATTTAAATTTAGTTGATACTCTTGTACGCCAGAAGTGGGGGAGACTGCCAGATTTCTTTTCCATTGCATGGAGGAGTGGTATATTATTTACTTGAAGTAAATGCATCACTAAGTTTGGAATACCCTGGGTTGAATAGTATATCCATCTTTGCGAAGTCGACTTATTGGTCATTGATCTACAGTCCACGGGGACGTCTGTGGATCTAAGGTCTAGTGACACTAGTCAAGATAATCATTAAATACTTCTTAAATACTTCAGAAGAGAAATCACCTGGAGGGTGAAATACCTCCATGAAGAGGATCATCATGAAGATAAAAACCTCACAAATTAAGCACGCGTATATTGTAATACTAGGGAACACAGAACAATTAATAATCTTTCGTTTGGGAAATGATGAAGATTTGGTTAACACTAAAAGGTACTCAATTATGAGGATATTTGGAGAAAAGTTGTTGACAACCAGTTTGCCTCTAAAGTTGCTAAAGTTCCTCATATGAGAACATAAATCCAAAACCAAAGTCCATGGCCAAGCACTTGAAGTGTTCATATTGGGTAAAGAAAATGAAAGGAAGCAATTAAGGCCGAACCATAATCATAAATAAAAGTCTTGAAACCCGTTAGTTCAGACTTGGTGAGTCATTATGAGATAATGAGGTGGTGAAAGCGATGGTTCAAGGATCCCTGTAAAGATCGATGTTCTCCTGTTATGAATAAAATAATGTTCCATTACATAATAACTTTGACAGATGACATGAATGAGATATGCAGTTATTGGATTCTGAAAATCCTTGATGGGATCCCTGAAGTGACTCAAAGTTCAATCCTTGAAGGACTCAGTGTTTCAACAAGAAAGTAAATTGCAACATGTATACATGTATATAAAACTCATACCTGATAAACTCTTACTCGAAGAAAGAGTGTCTCCCAGAAGAAAAAATGCCTCTTAGAAGAGGGAACATCTCCCTGAAGAGAAATTAAATCACCGTTGATTGAAAATACACCTACGATTATGAAATCCCTAGAAGTGGATAAGGACCCATCCAAGGCCCGAGAAAATGGAATGATAAAACTAAAGACCAGAAGTGCACCATATAAGCACATAAAGTGCATCTACTAGAAGCTAATGGAGTGGCAATTTCCTTTATTACCATGAAGGTACCATATATATTAATGTTAATGGCAAATTTATTAATCCCCTAAGTGCCAAAATTAAGACTTGTTATATTAATTCTGTGGTGGTATGACCATGCTTTTAGTTCTGTAGAATAGACTTTTGGTCATATAGGTACTACTCAGAAATGGTTGCTAAATATTAAGACTCTGAAAGGTTTTGATAAGTCATATCCTAAAGAAATATGGCATTGCAATTGATTACCCCCATATCCTGATCAGGATAAATATACTGGCCTGTATTCATTCCTTAAAATGCATTAAACACATTAGAATAATAAGACTTCACCGAAAGTGGTCTTTAGGGGAGCATATACTGAACCTTTATAGTTATGCACGAGATTCAAAAGATCTCAACTTGAGTCTTATGCATGAGATTCAAAAGATCTCAACTTGAGTCTAACCTAGAAGGTATTGGCTCGATGATCACTACCTTGAAGGTCTTTACCACTTATGGTATAAGTCCAATCGATGGATATGATAAAGGTCCTAAAGATCATAATAAATCCTGAAGATAAGTATTGTACTCTTTTTCCCTTAGTAAGTTTTTCTAGTTGGATTTCTTACTTGAAGGTTTTTAATGAGACAACAAATACAATACAATTTAACATGTGTTGTGTACTCTTTTCTTTTCTTCATTCTTTTTTTCCTATTGGGTTTTTGAAAGGAGTTTTTAATGAGGCATATGCGTATCGTGGTATAAAGCCTCACCAGAATGTACTTGGCTCAACCGAATGATTAGCCACATCAAAAAGTCATGTGGCATAAACACCGTTGATAACCCACTATTATCTCTAAAGATAATGCAGTTTGGAGACACAGATGCAAATGGGCTATGTTAAAGTAATATCACGAAGCATATTACTCAAATTCTTTTATCCTCACAAGCTCTAGAAGGACAGAGAGGTAAAGATGTTGAAAGCTAGGTCTTGTGATAATTTGACAGATATATTCACAAAATCCCTTTCAGCCTCTGCCTTCTAGAAGTGCGTACGAGACATTGGAATAAGACAACCTAGAGAGTTACAAGGTTCAGGGTTAGCAAATCCCTGAACCATAGCCCTTATGTAAAACCAAAAACCTTACATGATCCTGAAGATCCAAATGGTGCACTTTTTCCCTTTGTGAGTTTTTTCTGGAGTTTTCTCACGTAAAATTTTTTAATGAGGCAATAAGTGCAACACATGGAACGGATGCGATATACTCTTTTCTCCGTCCCTTTTTTCCCCCACTGGATTTTTGGAGGAGTTTTTAATGAGACATATGCATACCGTGGTATTCGCCCAAGAGGGAGTGTTACGAAACCTAGAATGTTACAGTGTGAACAAATACCAGAATTGTCTTTAGTGGGCTTAGACTATAAATAGAGAGGCCATTGTACCATATAAACAGATCTGAGAATGAATAAAGACTACTCTTATGTTCTCTCTCATTGATGTCTCTTATGTTTGATCTATTGTGTTCATAGTGATTGATTGCGTGGATTACATTGCCATTCATCTATTCCTCAACGATTTCTAAACACTTTGTTGGGAATTGACTCACCCCCTAGGTATACGTGGCAACGAGGCCACACTAAACGGCCATCAGTTGTAGTTGTTTCCATCTTTGCATCTCCTGAAATTCCTTTGCAGTAGACAAAATCTGGCTTATAAAAGGCTAGTCAAAATCTTAAAAAAAAATTGCAGGTTGGTTCACAATAATCAATGTGTTGCATAGATTTTGTCTGAATTCTTTCTTAGAGACAACTAATTACAAACGGATATTACCTGTTCCTTATCTGCTAGCGTGGGCATACGGTCTAACCGTCCTGACGCCCAAGTGTATTTCCCATTTTGAGCTCTAGCAGCAGAAATAGCCAAAGTGCTACCTTAGCTACTCCATTAACAAACTGATCAATACCTAACCTTTGCACGTCCACGTGCCACGTCGGATGCGCACGCTTCACCCTGTTCGCTAACCCTTATCCTTTCGGAGTCGTTTGCCCTAACACCAATAAATTTTGGGTTGGTGTTACATCGCCAATTATAGGAGAGACCCACCCATTATACTACTGTCCAGATTTATTTTTCTTTTGACTTCACACTAGCTTGCACTGTCCATGAACTGATAGCCTGACAGTAGCAAACTAACAGTATCTTCTTGTTCTATTTCGTAAACCATACCCAGGTAATGACAACAAAAAACGTGTCGCCATTGCTTTGCTTCACAGGTACGTACAATGGTCTTTCTCTGGTGATCGGTAGACTCGCTTACCCAGGACGGAGTTACTCGTATGAAGCTTAAACAAAGCACCACCGTGTTTCTCAAAAAAAAAAAAAACAAACAAACAAACAAAGGAAAGAGAGAAAGAACACAACAGGCATCACCATCCTAATGGATTCTGCACGCAAGAGCAAAGACTTCAAAGGCCTTGGCTCTCTGCAAGTTGGCAATTGGTTTCAGTGAAACTAAGGATGGTCATGGATGTATTTCTTTTTTTAGAGTACAATTAGGATACACATACACCATACATCACACGCACACATCCATGTAGACACATCCAATACACACATTAAGATAAAGTGAAGATCTAAAGTTCTATAGAATGTACATACTAAAACAAAATAGAGACATATCTATGTAGACAGTACCATCCAAAAATGAGAGGCGGGATCAAGCCCAGGCGTGTGGCCTGCACGCCAGTAACGCTACCATCCGAGCTTACCCCTCGTGGCTGTATTTGAGAAACAAGGGAAAAGTTAGATGTTATGGCTATAGGTCAAATAGTAAATTAGAAGATTAGTTTAGTGATTATGAGAAATGAACTAGCCCTATGGTCGTCCTCCACGGTCAGGGTGTATCTTTACATTATAAAAATGTGAGTTGGTGGTCGTCGGTTTGTTCTCCCTCCTCTTTTCTCAGCTGTCCGATCAAAAATCAGGCGTCCAGATCCGCATGTATGTAGTTCTTCCGCTTCTCGTAAAAAAAGTCGGACCGACGCGTGGGCCGCGCTCCTCTTCTCTTCCCCCGCATCCTCCACTTCCCGCAACCACTCCACCTTCCGCAACCGCCGCCTCCTCTCCCTCGAACCATCATGCCGCGCCTCCTCTTTCTCAACGCCGCCACCAATTCCTTCCCCGTACGGCAGCGTCTGGTCGCAGTCCCTCAACTTTCCCCAGCAGCACCGCATCCCCTCGTCACTGCCTCCCCAATGCATTTGCCCACCGCCTCCTCTCCCCATTTGCCCGTCGTCGCCTCTCCACCTCCACCTCCCGTAACCGCCACATCCCTCTTCCCCGAACTCTCGTGTCGCGCCTCCTCCTCCCGTAACCGCCACCAATTCCTTCTCCGCGTGGCAACATCTGGTCGCAGTCCCCCAACTTTCCCCAGGGCGCTGCCACCAATTCCATCTCCCATCGCCCCTCCAACCAGCGTCACGACGCTCAACGACAGCGGCCAGTGGATCAAAGAGAAGGGCACTCGGTGATGGCGGTGGCTTCCTCTTACTACGCCCGCCCACGGGGCTCTCTTCCGCCGCCGCCGCCGCCCAGCGGTCGCTCGCCCGGTGAGCTTCTCTACCTCCTTCTACTCTTCGCTCAGAGCCTGTCATGTTGTCTGGCGATTTTGGTCTCCCAAGCTGGTCGTTGAAGTCAATGCCGTGGTCGAGGGTCCATGGCCGAAGTCGAGGGGTTGTGGTCGAAGTCGAAGCCGTGGTTGAAGGGGGTCGTGGCTGAAATCAAAGATCCGTGGTCGAAGCCACGGTCGAAGTCGAAGGGCCATGGTCGAAGTCCAAGCCGTGGTTGAAAGGGGTAGTGGTCGAAATTGAAGGGCCGTGGACGAAGTCAGTCTGTGGTTGAAGTTGAAAGGCTGTGGTTGAAGTCGGGTCGTGATCGACGTCGAAGGGCCGTGAACAAAGTCAGTCTGTGGTTGAAGTCGAAGGGTCATGGTCGCCGTGGTCGAAGGGGTCGTGGTCGGCGTCGTAGCTGTGGTTGAGGGGTCGTGGCCAAAGTCAAAGATGCATGGTCGAATTCGATGCCATGGTCGAAGGGGGTGATGGTCGAAGAGGGAAATGGTCAACATCGAAGGGCCATGGTCATCGAAGGGGCAGTGGTCAAAATTGAAGGGGGCAGTGGTCGAAGTCGGGACCGTGGTCGAAGTTGGGGCCAAGCATGCTGGCGCTGGCAGTCTGGCGATAGGGCACAAGTGCACTGGAGGCTTGCCAACATACAACCACTAGCGATGGTCGACCGCTCCCGTCCTACGATCACGCACAATGGTTCGCTCGATCGACTGCAACCTCCGCCATCGCCGTCGGTGACATTTGCTGGCTCCGAGCCTCTTGCATCTCCCACATGGCCCCCCAAAGATCTGCCAGCTCACGTTGCAACGTTCCGAGGGCTGCCATCAAAGTGCCTTCTATCGTCAGGGTAGTCATACCCGCTTGGGCGGAGGTATGCACTGCGAGGTTGTTGGCGATAATGGCCTGCTTGCCAGAGCCACTCGGTACGTCGGCATGGTTGGCATCAAGGCCGGCGACGAGGCTGACGTGAGCATCAGAACCACTGGTTGCCCCGTGCTGACTCTAGGGTCACTGGACATACCGGCGCGAGCGTCGACGCCGATAGTCTTGCCGATGCAGACGCCACCGATGGGGTCGATCGTTGCACCATGGCGGTCTTCGTGGTGGCCAATCACACCAACGCGGACGTCGACGTTGGGGCCATTTGCTGCGCCAATGTTGCCATCAGAGCCGGCCCCGGGTACCCGCGTAGACTATCTTCCACCTGAGGCTCTAGCGTTCGCGACTGCCACCGTCGTTCTCCGCTTCCTCTTTGCTATCGTTGATGCTTTCTTGGGCGCCATCGCTTCTCAGGTCTATGGCTTGCTCATTGTCATCTCCACGGACGGCGCCAACTGTTGTGGCTACGAGCCAAACAATAAGTTAGGAGAGTAGTTACAAGAAATGAACTAGCCTCTTGACCATCCTCCACGGCCAGATATATATATATATATATATATATATATATATATATATATATATATATATATATATATATATATATATATATATATATATAGGACGAGTGTTTCATGCACCATGGTGCCTAGGCACCAATATCAATACCCGTTGATTTGCTTGAGATTCATAACGCTTGATATGGGTATCTTCATATACCCATAAAAAGTATATTTGAGATGTCAAACTCAAAAATTTAAATTCAACTTCAGTTTAATTAGTTTGAACTATTTTTATGGTATATACTCATCAGTAGTTGCATTGAACTCAAAAGTAGTTCAAACTAATTTGAACCGAGTTCAAAACTTACTTACCATAAATATATCAAGGGTATAAAACATTTTCATACCCAAACTCAAAAAATTATCAATCATACACGTGTATCGGATGTTGGTGCCTAGGCACCATGGTGCCTTATGTAATTTTCCTATATATATATATATATATATATATATATATATATATATATATATATATATATATATATATATATATATATATATATGCATCTTTTCTACTCCCGGGTGTAATTACACCCTATGTCGTATCTCACAACGTAGGGAGTATCTCGCGTAACGAGGAGTATGTACATGTAGTGAAGAAAACACCGCAGGCGCGAAGCATGGTGGGCCTGCACCGGGGGAGCATAGGGAGGAAAGGGAGCCCGGACGGTGGAAGAGCCAAGGGAAGCCGGGTCATTTGACGGAAATGGAAGGTCCAAGCGGCTCATTCATTCTTGGAAAAAGAGGGGGGAGCGAGCCAATGTATCAATGAATAGATACAATCAACGGTAGACAGACAGCGCTGCCTATACGCGAATTAGCTTCCGAGGTCGAGCATTCTCAAATCTCAATTTCACTACAGGATTTGCGAATGAATGCTGGGCTAGGCCACCTCAAATGGCTATACACACACGGAGCATACACATCTTTGTACATATCCTACTGGACCTTTTAGCCCTTAACAGACCGGACGGGCTTTGGTGAAGACCATCCCTACTACATTAGGCATAGGCAGAGACGGTTAGTCTAAACCGGTTTGCCAATGGTGCTATCGATCACATGGCTAACTAGGGTTAGAAAAGCCCTGGCTGTCGTGACTCGTGAACATGTGAGAAACCTGCTACCATCGTACTGCCCCTTTGATTAGGCCATGAGCCGATGCCTGTGACTGGCTCATGGCTTTGATCTTTCGAGGACCATCACTGAATTGATTATCTGGTGGCCAATATAGACAATTCTTCAGTTAGTGCCCAGCTTAAGCTTGAAAGGACTTGCTCTTCAATTAGTAATTTCAACTCTCAAGTCTTCAACGCTATGGACAGTGTTGCTTTCTGGGATGTTGATGACTTGATTCTGTAACCACTGAGTAGAGAAGATGGCTAGCATGCGAGTGTAACCTAAACCAGTACAGAGCTGACATGAGAAACGAAGCAAACAACTGCAAGAAAAGTGACAAGACTAGCATAACAATCTTCAATGACACAAAATGTTCCAAGCACTTGTCAGGCATAACAATCTGCAACGTCACAAAATGTTCACATACATATAAGAGGGTTGGGTATGAGAAGACTACAATACACAATAGTATGTCTTCTGTTGCAATGGAAAATACATGTACATAATGTTTCAAAAGATCCCAGCCAAAAAAAAGTTGAGGGAAAAACGGTGCTTTCAAGTCCACCGCAACTCAGAAAAAAAAGTAAACACTTAGGACATATATATTTACACAATGGAAATGCCTGAACAACGGTACAACTTCAAAAGAATAATATACTACCTACCTTCTTTCCTTTTTAAGAAAATAAGAACAATGCCTATCTACTAGCCCCTAGAAGAAATAAACTGGTGAGCAAGCTTAACAAATGAACAGAATAGTACACTTCCCTAGAGGACTCATGGGATGGTGCACCCCGTGAGGTCATGTATCAAAGGAGAATGCAAATGGCAATATCTCATCTCATGCCTCCTTGCAATAGTCTCATAAAGAGTCGGGGATGCCATCATGTAGCTTGGATATAAGTGATAAATCATCTAGCGATCTCAGTACCAAAAAGCCTCTCCCTGATCAACCCACTGCACGAAATGCTCAGATAACCCCTGAGCCTGAATCTCTGCAGCGTGATCTTCCTGAAAGTTTCAAATGAAGTGACTGATTTAATTTGTTGGGTGAATCATATCTCCACATGTATATTTCCACCCAAAATGATAAAAAAAAATATAATCTGCCAATGTGATAATCATATTCTCTAAAACAAAACTTTGGTCATTTGAAATGAATTACGTCCAGGGTTCACAATTCCAGAAGGAAGCCGCTTTTATGGTTTATCGGTGAAAGGGAAGTACAGTAGTTAACCCAGAATGAGGGTGGTAATGTTCTGTTTTTAGTGGAATGTTAATATTTAATACTAATGCTTATACATGATGAAGGGAGAAAGAACTTCAGAAAAAAAATACAAAACAGAATATTAATAAAATGGCAGGCCAGAAAAGAACCAGAAATCTGGATTCTGGCAGTCCTTGCTTCTCGGCTTGGGTCCAGAAATTAGTAAAAAAAGGTTTTGTGAACCATGATTGCAATGCATAAAATGGGCAAGAAGTAGGGAGTGGTAACGAACAGTTAGATCGATGAATGCACTAACCGTTATCCCAGAGGTTACACCAGTGGCAACATCATCAGTTGAAATATTCACATCGGGAGTACTTACAGCTGTTGACCTGCTCAAGCATAATGTACAACACATACATAGTGAGAAGGGATAGAAACATTCATCTATATATCAATTCTGAATGTGAGGTATCAGTGAGCAGTGCCATGCGCACATCACTATATTTAGGGATTGTATAATAGAATACATGGGAAAATACAGCGAGAAAGGATAAAAACATTCATCTAGATCTCAATTCTGAATATGAAGTATCAGTGAGCAGTTCCATGGACATCACTAGACTGAGGGATTGGAGAATATATGGCAACAATTACAATTTTTTTAGGTTGTCTGTGAACATAGATAAAACTATACAAGTCTATTACAAACAAAGGATCTACAATTTGTGTTGATAAACCTTTTTTGCGAGCTATGTGCAGAGTTTTTCTTTTTCGACTATAAATGTATAGCAGTTTTTACGGAATTAATAAAAATGATAAACTAATGACTCCTTGTTGCCAATTTTGTGTGTATATGTGCACATGCAGTGAAGAAAAGGCTTAACAAATTGAAGAGAGACAAGGATATGATCAAAAAGGGAAAGCGAGGCAGTGCAAACAACCTTTCACTGTCTGAAGCTGAAAGCCAGTCAAGATCCAGGAAATTTGAATCCCCAGATCCATTGCAATAGTCAAGCTCACAGCTGACATGCTTAATATGAGACACTGTGGGAGTATACCTGCAGTATTTTTCAAGAGAAATGGGAGAATCAATACCGTAAGTGTTCAATATTAATTTCTGTGAAACACCACACCTATATACCTTAGCATGCATTGCTCTGCTACTAACAGAATACGAAAAGGTTTAGTTTCAGAATCAGAACACAAACCAACCTTAATTTCGACACCGCATTAGCAGAGGTTGATGAATTTTTTTGCACTGAATTAGAACTCCAATTTGGAGATTGTACCTCATTTTTGAAACCAGTAAATGCTGAGTTTAACATTCCATTTCCACCGTTGCTGGACATGGATGTGTTGCTTTTACGAAGAATGCTGCCGTCTGATCTTGCCCTTTTCATCAATTTACTGTGACAAATATACATCTCAGATAATTGGTAAGATGGATTTTGCTGACTTGCGAAATGTTTGTGCGAATAAAATTTGGGTATTTCCTTAAATGAGGTGCTCCTTAGGTGAGTCAGGAAACACTATGCAAAGGTATTTAGTACTCATGTTTTAAAGAATAAAGGCTACTCACTCTGTTCCACAACACAGAATCTAGGAGACCTAATAGGATTAAAGAGGCGTAAAATTAAGCGAAAAAAAAAGAAACAAAGATTGAGCCATGCTACCCCTATGAAAAAAGCTGATGAATAAGCACTCGTATTTCTCTGTCCTAAGTTAAAACCACAGGTAAAACCGGAAAATATGCATTGGATAGTCTCTTGTTTTCTCCTTGTCCATTAACTGTGGAACAACGCAAGACAATTTCCCTATATTGTAACAAAATTGGAGCACTATACACATTACAAGTTAACACATTATGGAATCTCATTTAGAAGCATTTGATGTTTTTATTTGAGAATTGAGAAAAGGTAACCATCAAACTCTGTTGGTCAGATACTTGTGAAGTGGGGAACAATGTAGGGCTGGCATCTACTCATGTAGAATTTCTTTGTGATCTCATGCAAACACTACTGGCCTGTTCCTGTTTCCCAAAGTCAGTACTCAGTAGCATTGTACTAGTTATGATGTTATCAGCAGGTAAGCCAACAAATATATGCACTTCATGTGTCAGGACTCAGGCCACCATCCGCATAGCCCAAATTGACACGAGATAGATAGATAGAGAACAGTACATTGCTCTTGTATAGATAGATAGAGAACGGTACATTGCTCTTGTAGTTTAACCAAAAGGAAATGACTAATATCATGCAGTTTTAATCACATATGTTCAAATATAACCATATATTGGTAAGTTTACCTTGCATTCTCATCAAGGACATGCTCCCCAGCAACAGATTCTGGCTCCCATAGTGCAGGCTTGCCCCGCTGCGGTTGAAAGTATCCCAAAAATCTAAAATTTAAGAAGGCAAAAACACCAGGAACTCAGTATATAATATTTCCTATTCAAAGGATATAAAGGGATCTTTAGTGAACAATGAATTTGATCAAACATACAAGTTTATTGCTGCCTGTTTGTAAGCATCCATATAGGCGTTACTGTAGTATCGCTGTAGTGTCCTGAAGAACTCTTGAGACTGAATAGCAAACTTCAAGTGCCCTCTCTTTGCAGAGAATATCTATACATAAAACCACATAGTGAGTTCATCAGACAAGTGCTCAATGAACAAAACATTTAAAAAACACTGCATAAAAAAAATGATGAAATGCTCTATACCAGGCTTACCAGCTACTGATAGATAGTGGTCAAATTATCAAGGCATAACATTATAATTCTGTTCCAGCTATACTTGCGCATAAAAGTTTTGTAAATCTTACAAAAAATTTCTAAATGCTCTTTTAAAATCTATATTGGATTCCAGACTCATCAATCAGCATAACTTGATGGATGATTACCTTTTGTCAGTCTTCTAACTATGAGTCATGCCCAATTTAAGCAACAAATTTTCATATACCATTTAGTCCTCAAAATCACAATTTTTAACTCCAGCTAGGCCTATGGTTTGAATTAATATTTTGGGAATAAATGCATAGTTTTATAGTTATTATCCTGACATAATTGGTTTCGTTTGAAAATTAAAACTTAGAATGGACCAGATACAAAACCTAAGGAGCAAAAGATAACTAATCCTAACATAAGTAGTGCATCACAAATTCACAATCACTCCTATTTCAACCCAGAATCTTCCTACGGAAGGAGTGAGGTAACTACAGCTTATCTCACAGATTGAAGCAAGAAGCCACTTAAAAATTTGTTGAAATAGCAAGATTCCAATGACGTACCTTGTTATGAGCAGCTGAACCACCATACTGTACAGCAAGTGTGTCACCCATTCGCTCATAAAAATGCATCAAATGGTGAGCCAAGGGGGAGTCTAAATCAAGTTCTGGGGATTTTACAGAACCAAGTGCATGCAACTGGTGTCCAAGAGCAGCTAAACCATAGGCATACTGAGCAACATTTGTGCGGTCCAAACAATCTATACAGTTTGTACGTAAGACACCCTTTTGAAATTTTGGAGTCTTTACTGGGGTAGATCCATTGTCCGCAGCTATATCTTCTGCAATTCCATTACCAGAGGTATCAGAACTGCCACAGTTATCTTCTTGGGAGATGTCATCAATATCATCGATACAGTCTGCATTGTCACCATTGTTGTTGTTGTCACATACGTGAGGACCAAAACCATTCTTCCTATAAAGCATGAAATGAAAAATAAGAAGAAAAAAAACCAACGGAGAAGTTTCGCCTTTGTAACAAGAGCAGTAACCTATTCATGAGGTAAAAGACAACAGGAATTCAAATTAAATAGCAAAGAAACCAGTATAAAATAACAAATACTTACAATGGAGCATGAAAATTAAGGGAACACTCAGCTGTTTGAGCTGGGGAAACTTGGCAATAAAAGAATTCTGTCAAGTTCAGAGCTTCAAATGCCACTTTCAAAAGCACTTGTAGGGCATTTGTACTTTTGCTGAAATACAACTTGCTTCAGTAATGCACATCAAAAGCGTCTAATAAACCATAAGTGAAAGGTTTACAGCACAAAGAATCAATACCTTCGAGAGTTCTTATGAAGATCCCAATGTAAAAATCTCAAATGATTTTCCCCCGGTAGACCATTGTTTATAATCTTTATTGCTCTATCAAATTCTCGACGAAGTATAGATTCGCGTGGTCTCCTCTCACGTGTCTTGCAAAAATAACAACACAAATAAATGTAAGAGCATGAGCTATTAAAGTACTACCTCTAATCACAAAAAAGTGACAGTCTCCAAAACTCAACTTTGACCATCAATTTCTATTGTAATGTATTTGTAAAATCTAACAAAGTTATAACATTAGTAGGGTATTTTGTTAAATCAAATCTACTTGTATTATTTCATATGGGAAGTCTAAATATTCATAAAGATAGTCAAAAATAAAATAATTTAACTGCAGTATTCTAAGACGTCACTTTTTTTTACTGGAGGAAGTACAGTTTATATATGAAACATCCAGTAGAGGTGGTGACCGCACAATAACAGTGTGCAACCCAAGGTTCTAAATACCATTACCGGATCAAATCCCGCCAGCAGCCAGATCGGCATCGCCAGAAATCGAAAAACCGCAGAATCGGAAAAACTCGGTCGAATTTCACGTGCCAAAATTTGAATTTGAAATCGGTAACCGGAAAAACCGGCCGGTAACCGCCCAAAAAACCGGAGAAAAACCGCTAAAAACCGGAAAACCCGCTAAAACCCGGTTTTTCAAATTTGAAATTAGAAATTCTTAACATATTCATGGCAAAAAGTATGAAGTTAAGCACGGGAGATGCATGGATCTTCCTAATACATCATATTAGTGTTAAACAATGTAAATATCATTCGGGAAACTAACATTTACATCCAAAATTTGAAAATTCCTAATACATTTACGGAAAAAGTATGAAATCAAGCACGGGAAATATATACATCTTCCTAATACATTCTATTAGTATTAAACTATGTAAATATCATTAGAGAAACTAATTTTTACATTCAAAAGTTTAAATTTGAATTAAAATAAAAACCGGCGGTTTTTTTCCTCCCGGTCGGCGCCGGTAAGACCGGTTACCGGCGGTAACCGGCCGGTTACCGCCGGTATTTGGATCCCTGGTGCAACCTACCTTAATCAAGTTTAAGATGATGATAGGATTTCCATATCTCCTCCTAAGATTTTCAAAATGAAGTCTGGTAGCTTCATAATTATTGTCCTTCTCATGCACTGAAAGAACAAACAAATTAAAATAATTGAACAATACCGCATGCATCAAAGAAGAATTCCGATGCTTACATATGATGTCAGGCTTAAGATTAAGCTTCGATGTCTCCTGGGACCAGAATAGTGGAATTGAACCCCTGTTCTGCACAACAGAGCTTATTTGCCTAGGTCCAAGCACGTCTTCAAAAACAATTTGCTCAGTCTCAACATCATTTGCTACTCTGCCCTCCTCATTCACACCCCTCTTTAAATACCTGTTCAATCAAAATGACAAGATCAGGAAGCAAAGATGCAATGATCCATACGTCCTTTTAAATTACATCAATCCAAACCAGACAAAAAAAACTAACAGGGAAAAGTATATAATTACTAAGAGTTTGACAAGTGTGAACCTGGTCCCAGCATAATGCCTCGAGCGTCTAGCAATAAGCGTCAACATAATGTCCTTCCCGGATATTGAAAGTTTATCCTTGATATAAATGAAATCAAATAAATATTATTCTAAAATGATGTGACTAAACAGAAGTTGTGATATCCTTGAACAACAGAGAACTTACACAAAAAGGAAGTTCAAAACTTGTCTACTTAATCCTACAGCAAAGGATATTCTGCTAGATCTTCTTTAGTTTTAAGTTTTTCCCACAGGAAGAAATAGCTCAGTAGTACAAAATAAATCAACCAATATAATTGTCTATCAATAGTCCCTGCTCTTTCCAATATTTCCGTAAGTATCACATGATTTTTACAATTTTTAAATAGGGTGGAAAGCAAGGTTGAAGACCCGCTACTATCACTTGTCTAGCTCAAGAAAATAAAAATCATGACTGTGGTTCACTAAAGAGTAAAACAAATCAAGGAAATAAACAGGGAGAATAATTAATGGCCCAACATCCATAAGACCACGTGGACAGGAGTAATCCATTTTATGGTTGCAATCTACCATATTCACTAATTCTCTTTGGTAATATAACAGCACTACAAGAGATCTAATTCATAGGGGTATATATACCTGTTTAAAAAAACCATAGACTAATGCAACAGTCCAGAGGGTACTTTTCAGAATGTCACGAATCCCTCGTGTTAGAAATTCATTCCATACGAACATTGTGTCATATAGGTCCCATCCCTCCTGTGGATCATTGAAATTCTTCTGGAGACTTCTCATGATATGGTATGAGTGGCTAAAAAAGAAGTCCTTTCTAACATCTATTGTCTGCAAGAGCTTCTTGTACCTGCATGATTAGTAAAGGTCGGCTTATCAAGAACACACAGTATTACAGTACAGTAGTTCAGCATAGGAAATGAAATAAATATGTAGCTTTGTTGTTAAGTTGTTTTAGAAAAAAGAACCAGATGCTCCACAGTTAGAAAATATTACCAGCAATCCAATCATTGTAAGGTAATGTAAAGTCTACGACATCAATGATATAAGGGATGCAACATACCTGTTCTCATCCTTGGAATTAAGAAATGTTGGCTTCATCTTGGAATTTGATAACTCAATCATTGCAGTCTTAGTAACTTGGTAAACTGAATGGCCAAATACAGCCCCAATTTTTCTCTGTTCGGTGATAATTAACATGTAATAAGGCCCGAGGAACTTAATGAAACCTGTATGGCAAATTTATCATTGGTGCATAGTTATAAAAATATTGTCATCTGTTTTGCATGAAACTATTATCATAGAAAGATATGATAATTTACCGATGATTCCATAACAATTTGTAACAAATTTTATTCCACCAGTTGACCTATGGTCTTCATCTAGAACTTTTAGCAGATCAAGATATTCACTCTGTGAGTACACAGTAGAACCCTCATCTATGTTGAGCTCTGATGGCTCCATTTTATCAATCTTGAGTAATCTCCATAATGTTTTGTCAGTGTTAGTTCCGAGAATATAAAATTTCTGCAAAACAGAGTTCATAATTTAAATATGATGAAAATATTAAACCAGCATATGAACCACAATATTCAATAACGCTTTCAGTAAATTTTTAAGTATCCGAAGACCAAAATGCAGATGCAGCAATAGAGAAAGTCATGTTATATCTACTGGTGAAATTTTTTTAAAAAGGAATCAGAAAACTCGTTGTGATTTGACCATACTACCAATTTTTGAATGTAGCCAATCAATGCTAGTAAAAGTCACTACATGTGTCATAAAAGATAATAACAAGCTAGCAAATCTGCTTGCAGTCATGTTATCGTAATGCCAATAAAGCAGCTAGTAGTTTCTTGACAACCAACAAGACAAAGCTTGACTGCAGCCTACTTAAATTTTAGGCCAACAAAAATGAGAAGACAAAAGGTACTCCATAAAAGAAAATGCAAATGCAAAATTTGGCAATCAATACCCTTTAGCTGGAGGTGCAAACAGAGGGATAATTGTGTGTTGTTTGGTAGAGTCAAAAGCAAGCAGCAATTGAAAACCTGAAGCTGCAGGTACTTCTATGCAATTTGTTCTGCCCGAATCACAACTAGAGCACAAATTACATTATTAATAAAAACAAGAACGTGTACAAGACACTAGGGAGCACAAGTCATCACCAAATAGGCCAACATTTAATTTTATATGCAATGCCATACGCAAACAGAGAAAAAAATCCTCCCAATAATTGAGCTCAGTCAAAACAGCAATGCTATCATTTCTAAACAGAAAGGAACACCAAGTAATATAAAAGCCAGTCAAATCAATTAGAAAGACCAAAACAAAGAAAAAAAGAGAAAATGCGAGCATTTTCACTAGTAGGACGCAAGAAATTCTTGAGCAACAAAATAACAAGAGCTAAGATACTGATTCAACAGCTCGCACAATCCTAGTAACTAATTTGCAGTTTTGCACACCAAAATGTTAGGAACAAGCACACATGCAGTTGCTAGGCGGTGTCAGCACAGATTGCCAATTCATCATTATATCAGCAGGAGGGAAAGAAAAGGAAATACAATTGTTGCAGTATTGCATAGCAAAGAAAATAACAGCGATTAAGGAACATTGAACAGTCTGAAAATCAGTTGGAAGGCTTGAGATTTGTGCTCTATAGGATTTGGTGGCATTGAGTCACAGTTCAGCTTTGAAGCTTGAGTGGAGACACTGGTTACAGCTGCTGCTACATATAGACATAGTTTCTTTTGTTACTGCTGTAATCAACTCTAGGTTGCATAAGATCCACTACTTGTTACCTACCTTACAGAAGAACACAAACTCAAATCAAGTCCCCTAATTTCCTATGTTCTCCATTTCCCTCCCCATCCTCCTCCAACCTTAACCTCACCAATAAGCCTGCTATAATCTTCTCAAGTCGTCCTTTTCCTATTGAAATCTCCTGTCAGAGCATCTTGGATCGTGACAAAAATACTCGCCAACTTAACCACCAAGGCCACATTACCTCCACCCTACCACATTCCACACAGTGAAAAGAGCCAAAGCAACAAAGAATTGTAGGCATCAACAAAAATTGTCAATCACAACATGAAACGATCAAAGCAAACAAACACACAAAAATCTCATTGAAAACCTTATAAAGTTGTCACATCCCACACCCAAAAAAATCCAAATTCCAATCTACAAACACTACGAAAGCTATGGAAAGACAGCAAGGTTACACACAAAATTTGCAGGCACAATAATTCCCACAAACCCGCATAACATCACGTATCCAGATTGTGAACTCCCTAAATTCACCTCGGGAAACCAGCAAATATCCCGCAAAAAAAAAAGACAACTAGTAATCACACTACAGCAGCAGAAACCAAAGATTAGGAATTGGATTGAGGAAACATAACTTGAAGCTACAGTCACTATAACACAGAACTGCAAGAAAACACACAAAGCTCCCTCCTTTTAGAATCAGAACTCCAGCAAATCAACCTCCAAAAACAATTGGAAACAAATAAAGCTCGCTTCTATTTCTAACCAAAGATCATAGAAACTAATCAGACAAAGACACAATTCCCAGATCTACCGCATAGAATGGAACAACAAAAAAAGCTAAAGACTCCCTAAAAATCACTTCCCATCCAAGCACAGCCAAATCACACACGACATGAATGAACAAAAGAGATCGTAATAATTCCTAATCCCCGGCGTTCCATGGCACGATCCAAGCAGCCACAGCTCGTGGCCCCCCACCTTCTAAGCCACGACAGCGGCCGCCTCTTCCCGAACTAAACGACCCAAAAGCTCGACCATTTCCGGAGCCACACGCCCACCCAAAGCTCGCACCGTTGCCGGGATCAAGCAGAGCAGTAGAACGAACAACAAAGACAAGAAGAGAGTGCAACACAACAAAGCCCGCACGAAGCGGCGGCGCATTGTGATTCGGAAGCGAGGAGCTCACCGACTCAGCCTCGTAGAGCTCGAAGCTCTGGAGGCAGCTCTCCACCTCCGCCGCCGCCATGGCCGGCCGAATCCCCGGCGCGGGCCGGCTCAATCTCGCATCCGCCGCCGGCAGATCACAGCCCCGCCGCCGCCCGCCGGAACCCTAAATCCGCGGCTGGCTGCTTGAGGTAGAGCATTCCCCCGGAACCCCGCGCGAATCACAGCGGCGCCCGCAAATCCGAATCCAAAGCCGAGGCTTCCGGCGGGCGAATGGTCGCGCCTTCGGATTGGGATTCGGGGAGCTCGGGAGCGATTGCGAACGGTCGGCGAGGTGGAGGAATTGGGGAAATTTCTGGGGAGGAGGAGGCGAGGCCGTGAAGAGGAGATTGTTTTCGCCTTTTTTGGCGTGTTCAATCCGTGAGGCGAGGAGGAGGGCGAGCTGGCCTGAGAGAGAATAAATATATTGTGATCTGTTTGTTTCTCTTTTTTTAATTATTTTTCTGCTGAGTTTGCTTTTGTTTGTATTTCTAAGAAGGAATTTAATGTCCGTGTTTTTATAGGAACTTTCATCTGTGGTATTGTTTGGTTGCCTCTAGTTGTACTTATTCTGTTGTTTTTAAAAATATGAGTTTTTTTTTTGTTTAACTCTTATTTTCCTCAAAAGAAGTTTGTATCTTTGGCGGAACAACAATTCTTCCGGCCAAAAAAAAAAGGCAAAACCGGTTGCACATAGATTGGTAGGTATAGTTTCAAGTTTCTCCCATAAAAAAATGCTAGTGTGGGTGCATTATTAGCCATTGGAGCAGGGTGTATTCTAGAGATCCTGACGAGACGGCGATTGGTGCCGGAAAACCTGGCTGCTAATCCTGCAGCTTCCTGGCCATGCATGGCACGGCCGGGGGGCGAACGGCTGAACCGGCCCCGACTCCGACGAGTCGCCACCGCCGATCGGCGATTGTTTGGTCTACCTCTGCCCAAACTCCGAAGTAACACGGAAGACGCAACGTGCGGGGCAGCACAATCTGTTGGCCCCGGCGACCAGGTGAGCGATGCTAGTAGTAGTATCGTTTATTTGTACGTTGCGATGCTTTTAGCACTCGGCAACGTGAAGACTTTGTGCTTCAAGGTCATCAGTAGCAACAACATACACGCATTGACCATGGCTTACACGGTTACTTACACCGTTACACCAAACGATCCACACAGACAAAGTTTGAAGCTTAGAAGTGCATACGCGTAACTAGAGATTTACAGTACAGTAGAGGAGTTTAAGCCCGTTCGTATTGGGTTTTACTAATATCTTTTAATTGTGGCTGATAAATAATAGTACTAGATAGAAACGATTTATAGAAGCTGATGTGTTCGTATTGATTTACTTTTAGCTTTTTACTAGGTGCATTATGGGAAAAATATAAACAACAGTGCAACGAAAGACACTACGACATTCAAGCCGTACAAATTATAAAATTGTAACATAATAAAATACAAAATATTACAATATACGTAAATATATAATAATAACTGATAAATAATAATAACTAATAAAAACTGATATATTTATATTGATTTTGATTCCTCTAAGCACATATCCTACGACGAAAACCAATAGAACAGTCCCTAACGCCGAGGATTTCTTGTATCGAGGGAGGAGGAAGCGTTTGTATTTGTCGTCATGCACACGCGCGTCAGCTCGGGATGCGCGCGGGCGGGGAGGTGGCGGTCGAGCGGCGGGTTGACCGGTCCAAGGCGTGCGACGTCTCCCGCGCTCGGCCTAACGTACAGCGCAATGATTGGGGGCAGGGGCGTCGTCGTCTCGTCAAATGGGAGCGCGCCACGCCACCGCGCGGCCGGACGTCGTTTGCCGCGCTGTTGCTCGCTGGCACGTCCACGCCAAAAATGCCCTCGCGACGCGTGGCGCAACATGTAGTATTAGTTTTCTTTTCCACAGTGCAACTCCTCCTATGTGGCAGTGCATTGTTGAGGGAGCATTTGTGACCTAAATAAATCCAGCATAAAGGATACGGCCGTACTTAACAGTATCCAGCTCTGATCTTTTGTGCCTTTTAACTACGTGCGGTGGTTTTATCTATATTTTTAGATGATATCAGATAGATAGCAGAGATGTCAATATAGATATCACATATGATTTGGGTTCAAAAAGCATATTTTTAGATGATATCAAATAACAGAGATGATAATGTAGAAATCACATATGATTTAGGTTCGAAAAGCTATTTAGATAATCCGTTTCAAGAAGTCATCTCTATTTGTTTTGATTTTTTTTAAAAGCCAAAAAATAAAAGTCCAAAATAATAGGCCCAAGTACAGCAAGCATATCTTTGGTAGAACGGCTCGGTGGGATGAGCCGGTGGAGGTGTGCTTTTAAAATGATCAGGTTTGTGCCACCCCTCTCTCAGGACGAAGAAGAAACCCCAGACCGCATTTAAACCTTCGTATTCAGATAAATCAGCTGCTTTCACATTATAGAAGGTGCGTAGCAGCTTGAGCAAACCGTGATTCCCTCCCAAAGCCAAATGTACCGAGCTTGAGTAGGAGTTTGCACCGACAAGTTGTCCCCGTTTCAGCAACATTTGCAGCGGGAGACCAGCTACTGGTTACTAGCTTTCAGTTCATGTACCCTGCACACGGTAAAAACTAAGCTAGCATGAGCATATATTACCATTGCAGCGGATCGATGGGCTGTGCATAGATCGGTCGCTAATTAACTAAGCTAGTGCTAGTGTGCTACCTTTAATTTCACAACAAGCTGAAGATGACAAAGGGACAGGCGACTTGTGATTTTTAGGCAGTGAGATACTGGAAAGGAACTAAGGAAGCGATAGTAGCTACGATGCATGCCTTTCTGATTCACATGATGCATGGGACAGGAAAGGCAGGGGGAACAATAAAGCTTACGCTGACGATTCAGAGGAGAGATCCTTTCCTGCTAATCTTCGGAAAATCTCACTCATCATCATCAACTTATCCCCACTATAATGGATGATCCTGCAGCGTCATGATTTTATCAACTTACTAATAAATGGACTAATTCAACCAGATAATTAACCTGAAGACATCTGGTTCCAGAGCTTGAACATTTCTAAGATCGTTTCGATTTCCATTTTTTTTATTCCCTTTTGTAATTAACTCGAACAAAGCCAAAACTTCAGTATGGGGTTGTCGATGACATGCGCATTGATACGGGCGGCAGACGTTCATATGCACCCCGGGAGTTGCCTACTAGGGCTCTGCATGTACTATTAACAATGACACATTCCTAGCTTCTCCAAAGAAGAAGAAGAGCCCCAGAGTACCATCCATGACAAGTTTTCTAGAAATCTACAAGGACGGTTCGAGTAATCACAAAATTCTCAATGATGGCAGCGATAATCACTAGAATATCCCACCGGGATCGCCACAGCACTTTCCCGCCCGATCACATTCTCGAAACAAGGACCCGTTCATCGGCAGCAACTTGCCAAGAGGCATCCGGTAAAGATCGACGAAACAACCAGCATACGGCACGCGCCGGAGCCAATCATCGATCCCAGATGCGACACCACGGGCCACAGGACATGGGCGGCATGCCGGGTCGTCGCCGGTTGCGGAAGAAGACCGCGCAAATCCAGGGCGCGCGGATAGGCTCAAGAGACCGTCGCAGGAGGGCACTGCACCACCGCTGAATGCTGGTGCGCGCGTGTGCCTCGGCCGGGAGCCGGTGACCTGGGGCAGAGGCAACCGGCCGACGCGTGCGGTGGATGCGATCGACGCACGCGCGCGCACGTCGTGATTAATGGGAGGCTCAATTATTCGTGTGAGTTTCTGGCCTGTGGGATCAAGATGCGCTATCGATGGTTAATGATGGGTTTGTCCGTTTGTGTGATCTACATCGGACCGTCAGACGTGGATGCATCATGCGTAATCTTAGATACAGTGACATCTATCTATTCATTACTAAAAACTGTTTTTGGTTGCTAAAAGAGAGAGAACAGGTAAAAATTCTCACAAAAAAGCCCTTAATTCCGTGGACCCTAATTATAGTTAATAAATCAAAACCATTGGATTTTAGATAGCCCCGCATTATTAATTCCGTGGATCTTAATCATAGTTAATAAATCAGAACTATTGGATTTTAGATATCCTCATATTATCATTACTATTATGAAGAACAAGTTGGTAGTTATATGTCTCTTCTCCTCCAACCACCCCATTATCAATTTCTCATCACTCTCCACTTTTCAACTGATCAGAATAGCTCTCTTCCATAGCATGGTGTAGAAAAAATAAATTGACTTCTACACTTTTCAAGCAGATACAAGCAAGGCAACAGATGCTTGCAGTGCGCGCACACAACATGAGGGCATACATACATATGCATTATTTAGAAACTATGTTTATATATATACACACACACACACAATTATATTATACTCCACAATGTTACGTCTGAAATGGATTTTCTTAAAGAGTGTGCAACATAGTCGAGCCTTCTACCAATTAACCAAGAATTAAGATCATTCTGATCATCTACACTAACTCCAGTAGTTGGTAGATGTAACAGAAGAACTGATAGGAATATGGGTGCATTTTTTTTTGTGGTTTATGATTTTTGGCCTAACACGAACGCTTGTATGAATGAATTGAATGCTAATAAACCACTTCAAAAAGGTTGTCTCGATAAACCGCTTCAAAATGATAGCAGAAAAATAATCTTATTTGTTTGTTTAAGAAAAATCATAAATTATAAACTATAAACTAAAAAGAACTAAGTCTATAGGATAATTAGAGTGAGATTCTCTCTCTGCTCTATGGATTGGAAACGGATGGACCCTGACCCGAGATGATCAATGTTGGTCTGGCCCCACAGACAGCGGCAGGCAGGTAGACATTGCAGAGAGCACCATGACATGCAAGACCAGACCAGACTAGGGGTGGAAAAATAGCTCGATGCTTGCGAGCCAGCTCGAGCTCGTAAATTTTTGAGCCGAGACAAGCCTCGTTTGCAGCTCGCAAAAAAATGAGCCGAGCTTGAGCCGCTCGCGAGCCGGCTCGCGAGCTTTTTTGGCTCGCATCTGCAGTTGGCAATCGGCCCAACCAGGCCCAGGCGCTTCGCAAGCCTCGCAAGCCTTCGCAGCTCGCTTCGCACGCCCGCCCCTTCCACTCAAGACTCGACATCGACAGCACATCGCCCCCTTCCACTCGAGACTCGACAGCACATCGCCCCTTGCTTCCTCCGCACATCGCCCTCCCCTTCCTCCTCGCATCCTCCCCCGCCGTCTTGATCGGTCATCTCCCGTCTTGAGTCCCCATTCTCCGCATCTCCCATCTTCTTCTGAGCCCCCATTCTCCGCATCTCCCGTCTTCTCGAATCTCCCGATTCTCCACTCACGTTGTGTCGGCGTTGCTCCCCCCGCCGCCGTGTGCCCCCCTCCCTCCCCGCCGTGTGCCCCCTCCCTCCCCGCCGTGTGCTCCCCCTGTTCGCGGCGGAGATCCGGGAGACTGGGACCCTACACGGGAGGGGCTCGCGTGTGGCTCGGCACCTACGACACCGCCGTCGAGGCCGCGCGCGCCTACGACCGCGCAGCCTTCCGCCTTCGCGGCTCCAAGGCCATCCTTAACTTCCCCAACGAGGTCGGCACCGCCGTCAGCCAGTGGGCGCCGCCATGACCACCAGCAGTAAGAGGGCGAGGCCGGATGAGCGAGCACAAGAGGAGTGGACTTCTGGGAGGAGATGGAGGAGCTGAACGCGCAACTCCTGCTGCTCCTGGGACGGCGTAGGTTGCGACGTCACCGGCCTGCTCCTCTGTGACTCTAAATAGCTATGTGAGATGCTGTTGCTGCTGTCTGTGGAACCTACTCTGCGAGCTGTTCTGGCTCGCGAGCCCTCGCGAGCCGGCTCGAGCCGAGCCAAGCCTCTTTGGTAGCTCGTTCATAATACGAGCCGAGCCAAGCCCACTGTTCACGCGAGCCCAAACTAGTTTGGTTAGGCTCGGCTCGTTTCCACCCTGGGACCAGACCACCAGTGCCATTGCGGGAAATAAGACAGAGAGAGTAAGAAAGGAAGAGAGGATGGAAAGGATGGGTGGATTCATTTTTGATGCGGCTGATAGATTTTGGTTCTAATGTGAGTGTTTGTGAAAATGAATCGAATGTTGATAAGTTGCTTTAAAACGTCTCATTTGTTTATTCAAAAGAAGTCATAAATTATAAGTCATAACTAATAAGTTGAAAACAAGGGAACGATGTTTAATGGTTTTTTTATAACAACGTGGGCCCATCTTAATACCCACTGCAGCCTTACACATTGCAGAAGATTCTAACAAGTTATCTCAACCATCTTAAGGCCGACTTTACAAAGAAAAACATGGAAGTTCTCCTTAAAGCATATTTTGCTACTATGTGTTATGATCAAGGGTTGTTTTTTTAAAAAAAATCAATTTATTTTTCTTGAGACGTACTTGGTTATCTATATAAAGAAGCTTTTGTTAACAAATCCAATTTTCATCAATGTCGTTTTTTAGAATGCATGTACAAAAATTTAGCAAAATCTACACACGCGAATGGCGCAAATCCTTTTATTTTAGAGGTGATCCTTTATCACTAACTAACTGAGTCCTTTCATGTTATAGGACTCCGGTTTACTGTATGCAAATTTGTATGTTCATATTTGATACGGCTGGTATGAAGAAGTTTGGGGTGGATATATTAAACAAAATATTGAAATATCAACTAAAACCATTTGAACTCATCACAAGTCATTCCACTCACCCATGCATTTTGTTCAAATAAAATAATATGAAATCAAAACTTTATTTGCGAACATTTTTAACGCGCTAAAGAGATGGTCGCGCATATGCGCAGGCCACTTTTCTAGTTCTACTAAGTTTCAAACAAACAAATGCTGGTAGAGTTAACTTTGCAAAAGGGTTACTTTGCGGTTCAAGATTTTTTGTCCCGCGGCCCCTGTAAAATTAATGTAGAATAAATTCGTGGGTTGTAGATAGGCCCTGAAAGGCAAATGGGTAGATTTACGCGGTTCAAGATAGAAATTTTTTTATGAATAATCTATTTTTATTTAAAATCATAGAAATATATCCACACGAACATTTTTTATAAAAATAGACTCCAGTCGCCTAACCGTCCGGCGACTGGAATCTATCGCCCAACGGCCAAGCGACACGCAAGCAATCCGTTGACCGTTGGGCAAATTATTGCAATCGCCGAATGGTCGGGCGATTGCAATTGCTATCGCCCATCAGTTGGGCGAATGCGCTTCTAATTACTGAAGGGTTAGGCGACTGGAAGCGCAGATAAAAGCCGACGCCGCTCGACCATGTGGAATAGAAGCGACAGAAGAGAGGGCAGAGCAGAAGAGAAAAGGAGATGGCGGAAGAGAGGTCCCCCTTGGTGACCCATATTCAACTGGCCCTTCGGCGTCTGTCATGGTGGCTTACTCTATGACGGAGAAGATAGTTGTTCCCATCATCAATGCCTCGGTTATTCATTTTATAGCATAATCGCAGTGTCGCGGCGTGCTTTATGACACACGGCAGCTTTGCACAGCGATAAGACCACACGAGCCAACTGTGCGTAGTGACATAACATGACGGACCAGCTTTGCACAGTGACAAGACTATACACGCCAGCCTTGTGAAGTAATATGACCGTACGGGCCAGCTTTGCTTAGTGACATAGCAGGACAGGCCAGCTTTGCTTAGTGACATAGCAGGACGGGCTAGCTTTTCGCAGTGACATGATACGACGAGCCAGCTTTGAGTAGTGAGATGACACAGAGCAGCTTTGCGCAGCGACAAGATCACATGGGCCAACTGTGCATATCAATATGACATGACGTGCCAGCTTTGAGCAGTAACAAAACTACACACGGCGACTTTGCGCAGCGACATGAGCTCACAGGCCAGCTTTGCTCACTGACATAACAGGACGGGCCAGCTTTTCACAGTGACATAACACGACGGGGCAGCTTTGAGCAATAGGTTGTACGAGCAGTTGATTTGGTTAGTCGCATATGATGCTCTATGTTATGCATGTAATCAAACCCTACGTGGCATGTTACTCCCAACTGTATTATGAAGTCTATTTTAATTCAGACAAGCTTATTTCCTCGTCTTTTTCGCATTTAATTATTCCTATAGCAAGTCATCCAACAATATTAACAGACCAGTTTTTCTTCGTGTACGAATTCCCTGTAAAATCACAATATTACTTACCCTCGAACTTACCGATTATTCTAAATCCAATCGTTCTTAAAAAAAGTTTCACGAATTTTTTGCACTACAACAACATACAATGATCATAAACTCTTATCACGAATCGAACAGATTATCTCTCAATCATAATCTACAAAATTTACAAAATGGATTAGCATCTCATTTGTAGTCGCCCCATAGTTGGGTGACTGTAGTTGCTGTCGCCCACCCACAGGGCGACAGGATCTAGTCGCCCAACTGTCAGGCGATTGGAACCTGTCGCCTAACGGCTTGCAAACAGTTTTATTGTTGCTTGGCCGTTGGGTGATAGGCTCCAGTAGCCCGACGGTTAGGCGACTGGAGTCTATTTCTGTAAAAAAAAAGTATTCGCATAAATATATTTTTGTTATTTCAGATAAAAAATAGATTATTCATAAAAAAAATTCGTTCAAGATATGCGCGGCCTAGTTTCATGAAGAGCAGAGCACATGTGCGTTACTCATGCTAGTTTGTTCGTGCATGCTCATTCGGGTAAGGAGAAAAAGGATGGATATGAAAAGAGGCGTGCAGCCAATTAAAGCAGGCAATGGAATGGAATGTCGTAGGGCCAACCGATCTCCGCACGGTTGAGCATCATCAAGTCTCGATCCCCTCATGCGTCCAAGGAACAACTTTTGCCATTAAACTAAGACCCGCAACCCCCAATAACTTAATTTGCTCCCTCCATCGATCAGATCACATAATCACATTTAGCAAAAGCGCGCACTCTTTTAACTCTTCCAAGACTAAGAGATTAGCAAAAGGAGTACCAGTAGTTAGCTATGGCCCTATTTCCAAAAAAAAAACAGTTATCCATGGCTCAACCTGGCATGATGAAGGTAGCTATCGTCACCTTTGCGCTCTTAATTCTTTTTAGATTATACCTTATAATTTATGATTTTTTAATAAATAAATAGAATAGTTTCTCCATTGTTGTTTTGAAATGATTTAGTAGAACAATTTTTTAAAAAAACTTATCAGTTTATAACATTTAGTCTATTTGTATAAATGCTCACACTAAAATAAAAAAAAAACTTTCAGACATATCTTAGCCAAAAAAGACACCGTTGTCGCCGGTGGTTAGCCTGCCTGCCACGCCCGCCCAGCATGCAACATGAACGCTGACGTCTCGAGTACCACCCGTCACCCGTGGGCAATGGCATGGATTTACAGGCGCAGCGGCGCCCGGCGTGAAGGCTCCAGAGGCGGATAGAACCATCGATTGATATCGGCAATAATTTATCAGTCAGTCATCGATCGATCAATCGATCGAAGGGAGGTGTAGCGAGTAGTTTGGTTTAACTCTAGCTAGCTCTATTATTGCACTGAAGCGTAACATTAGTGGTAGCAGTACTATCTTCGAACAGTTGAGAACTTGAGGTTGAGATAGATCGGAACCTGACGCGTGATCACTTGATTAGCAGCAATGCGACGTACGTAATGACGCTGGCTTGTGTTGTTGGTGGTGTGGAAGCTTTCCATGTGCGCGGTTATCGGAGCCATATGTCCACGCTTAACAACACGTAAATCACGTACGGCGCATTAGGTTCCCGATGTACGGTCGCCCTAGGGTCAACCAGATTAAGGGCAAACACATCCGTCCTTTTTGGATAACTTTTTTTACTTTGGGCCGGGCAAATTAACACACGTAGTACTAGTGAGGTGCAACAGGTGATTGCCACGAAGCAAACTTTCCTCTGCACTGCGTGTCCAAAGCCACAGGCAACATGAAGACCACGTACTTCACATGCACATCACAAGACACATCCACAGTTTGTGCACAATGACAACCATCCCCTTTCCCTACCGGGATAGACTATTGCACAGGCGACTAAAATTTTTTTATCTTTCAGTCACTTAAAGTTGCACTTTAAATCACCTGAAGTTGCACATATTTTTTTGGAGGGGGCTGCAATTTTAGTTGATTGAGAGTGCAATTTCAGGTCATCTGAAGTTGCACTCTGAATCACCTAAAGTTGCAACTATTTTTTTGGAGAGGGGCTGCAATTTTAGTTCATTAAGAGTGCAATTTCAGGTGACTGAAATATAAAAAAGTTTCAGTCGCCTATGCAATAGCAAAACTGTTCCCTACCTTATACAACTGTACAAGTGACTACCAGTCGCAACTTACTACACTACACAAACCTTAAAACCTTGACCGTAAGGTGTAAGGACGCATGCACGCGCTCTGCATTTTACTCTCCGTGGCCTGCGCCACTCTCAAGTCTCAAGTCTCAACTACGCGACGGTGACCTCCACGGTCTTGGCCTTCCTCTCCGGCGGGGGCCGCTTCTTGACGGTGACGGTGAGCACGCCGTTCTCGCAGAGGACGGCGCCGGCGCCGGCGCCGGCGTCCGCGTCCTCGGGCAGGATGAACAGGCTCGCGAACCTCGGCGGCACCGCTCGCCGCTCCAGCCGGATGTACCTGCACTCCTCCCCTGGACCCCTCCCCCTTCCTCGATCCCGCGTTCGCTTCCCGCTGTTCACGTTGCTCTTCACCACCAGCACCCGCCCCTCGTCCTTCAGCGTCACCTGGATGTCGGACCTGGAGAGGCCCGGGACGTCGAGCAGGAAGGCGTACTCGTCGGGCGTCTCCACGAGGTCCACGGGGCGCCGCCCTCGCCGCCACCAGCACCGTGGGCGTGCGCGTGGGAGCGTACATGTGAGCGGGTGTGGGAGTGCGCGCCGTGGCTGGTGGCGAGGCGGTCAAGGACCTCCGGGGGGTGGAGCAGGCCGGTCGTCGCCGTGTCGAACAGCTCCGTCATGGTTTTCGAGGGAGAATACGATGCTTCGCCGCCGCCTCGTTTGGTTTGGTTTTTTCAGGTAGTTGCGCGAGACAACGAGGTGGCAAGAGTATAGTGTATAGAGAGGGGAAATGAACGTTCGAGCGCGTGGCGTCCAGAAGCGTGGAGGCACGTGCAACTAGAACAACTGTTTCTGGCAGGAACATTTTACCGTTTTGTGTGTGACCACCGGCGAACTTTTTCCCATGACAAGTTGTCAAGCACAGTGCATCCATTCACGGCGCTGGCATTCCTTCATATAGGAGCAGTGGCGGATCCAGAAATTTTTTTTGAAGGGGCTGAAGTACCTTCAGCTCGACCTCAGCCCCTTCTACATTATACATCTATGGCTAAAAATTTAGGGGGGCTCCAAGGGTCCGGTAGCGGTAGGGGCCCCCCGCCCCACCGCTGGATCCGCCCCTGTATAGGAGTACTTACAAGCAACACAGGGCCTGTTCCTTTTAGTTGAAGGTTATAGTTTTTGGCTACGGCTTGTGACTTTTAGACTGTTCGTAAGAGATATTATAGAGAAATAGAAACTCACATACGATTTTTGCCGATATAAATGAAGTCGGTACAATATGTACTACAATTAACTAATAGACTCTATCTTTAAAAGATATTTTGTTTAAAAGCTAGTTACTGTAGAAAAGTCGAAAATCAGCTTTTAGAAGCGGAAAAGAATAGAAACACATTTCCATTTTCTGTCGAGTCCGGATGCAACAGCAGCATCACGGCTCACGAACAAGAACAGAATTCAGGGAGAGCGGGGGGAAACACTATGGATTATGGAAAGCTCTTCCGGGAACGGAGAATAGGAAAACGAAATCACGATCACCACCAACGTTCTAGTATGATGATCTGCTTAATTTACACCATGTTGTTCCGATCACGTCCTGCCTGAGCTCAATCTCGATTCTCCGATGATTCGCCTGCCTCCGTGGGGTTTCCCGCTGCAAAACAAAAGGAAACATAATGGAATTCATGGGCTCAAATCAATTGTGGCCTAGGACTCGCATGGGCTGGCTGCTTGCACGAGGCCTAACTGCGCGCATTGCAATTATGCGGCGTGCGTACCGTCGTCGACGAGGCCCTTCTGGTGCTTGTCCATGGCGACGAGGATGTACTTGAAGGCCTCCGTCTCGCAGGGGATGGTGAGCGCGCCGCCGCGGTAGTCGAACCCGAACTCCTCCTCCGCCTTCTCCAGAAGCCGCTGGAACACCGGCATGCCTAGGTACGCCGTCGGCACCACGAACCGCCGCCGCTCCGCGCCAACGTACACCGCGCAGCACCCGCGCGGCACGTCCACCGGGGCGTCCGGGGTCATCGGCGTCATCGGCTCCGACTCCGGATCCCTCTCGTCGTCCGGCCGGTTGTCGTCCTTGCCGCCGCTGCTTCCGCCGGGCTCCTGCGCCATCACCGCCCGCAACCGCCGGTCCGCACACTCCGCCGGCGATGGCAGCTGCAGCGGCTTCTCGTCGTCGTCGTCATCTTCGGTGGCGGCATCCTCGTTCTGTTGATCAGCCGAGGCGTCGGGGTTGCCGCTGGCGCTGGCGTTGGATCTTCTTGCGGCGGCGGCGGCGGCGTTGGATTGCCAGCGCTGGAGCATCTTCCGGAGCCACACGATCTGCCGGAGGCCAGAGACCGGTGGTGCCTCCGTCTCGTGAGCACCACTCTCGTCTGCCATCGATCGGCAGCTACAAGGCTTTCATGGTCGCCACGGTTACGGTCGACGTCTGATGAATTTTTTTGTTTGGAACTGACAGGCCTCTAATTGAACGCCCAATGCCCTAAAGAAGTCATTAACATGTGAATCTTGAGAGCTTTAGAGAGAGGTGAATGGTCATCAACTTTAGAGCATTAGGGATGAGATCACGTCGCCAGCCAGGGAGAGAGAGTGCTGGTCGGAGGAGAGGGAGACTGGAGTTCGCGAAATTCGAGGCAGGCTAGGCAGTGTCTCGTGCATGGTTGCTAAGCTATATATGTTGGGAAGTTTTGTGTTCGGGCAGATCGCCAGCCGGCCATGCATGCATGATCCGTGCTATTGGCGACCTCAAGCGAAGAACGGGCGCGTTTGAAGGCCGTGGCTTTGTCCGTGTTGCGAGGAGGCGCCAACCACGAGCGTACGGTGCACTCATTCTTGGCACAACCCATGAAGAGTAGAAGACCGGCCGGGTGTGGGTGTGCGGGGTGCCACCATGTTTCCACTCAATTTTTGACCCTATTTAATTTATCTATGTTTTTTATATGACAGTGGACGATAGAGAGATCGATATAAATGATATACGTGATTTTTAGACTCGAAAAATTATTTAGAAAATTTGTTTTAAAAATTTGTTCTGTTTATTTTGCCTTTAAGAATCCAGAAGACAAAAGTAAAAAAACAAACATGCCCTTTATCATTTAGGCTGTCTGATAAATACTGTTCCACTCGTCTACGTTGCAATCATTTCTCCTAAAGCCGTGATTTTTCACTTAACGTCTTCTGTTTTGATGAATAGACATCGTATTTCTTTTTAATACTCTTCCCAGTACATGCATGCACGTATCCTCTTGTGTACAATTACTTATTAACGCTAAGTCTAGAAAGAAATTACCATTGCGCATGTTCATATCGACATCCGCATGGATTCATGAGCATACGAGAGGTAATACTCTACACACAAGCAGAGATGCAGGGAGAGAAGCAAGATGGGCGTTACTTACGTCGTGAGGCGGACGGAGGGTAACGGGTTCCTCTGACGTTGCCTAAATCTGAACCGCCCGACGAGAAATGAACAGCTCAGATTTTATTTTGCTATAGTAAAAATTACTATAGCTACAATACTTTTTACTGTAGCAAAACTAGATCTGAATCATTCATTTCTCATCGGACGGTTCAAATTTACAACTACACTCTGAAGTTGCCTTATGCAACCTCAGATGATTCATTTCCGGACGGAGGACGAGGGGCGACAAGGCGGCGGCAGGAGAGAGAGAGAGAGGTGGCGTAGGCGGCGTTCCCCTCTGTGGCGGCGGACGGGGAGGGGTAGTGATGGGTAATGGGCTTTTGTCGTCCATGCAACTATTTCATGGGCCTATTCCTCTGAGGCCCACGATTACCGGAGGCGGTGGTGGTTCGAGACTCCACGGCTCAGCCTCCCCACCCCACTCGTCGTCTTCCTCCCCTCTCCTCCTTCCCGCCGTCGTGGAAGCAGACCCGCGGCTCCCACCGATTCCGGAAGGTCCGTCTCCTCGGCTGCTCCATCTTTTCTACCGCCCGACTATCCTTCGCTTCTTCGCGGCGATTTCTCGCGTAGCCCCGTGGTTGTGGTTGTGATTCGTGGTTTCTTGAATTGTTCTAGGGTTCGGAGGTAGTAGGCTCGGCTGCTGCGATGTTCTCCAGGATCTCTCAGCTCGGGGCGCGGATTCTGCGCGAGACTGGAGCTGGTTGGTATCTTTACCCCCTTCTCTTGTTCCTCTTTTTGATAGCTTTATTATTGGTTATTATTCAGGAATTAGGTGAAAATTGTTATCTTTGGCCTTATACTGTGGCAAAATGGTTTTTAGAATGATCCATTGATAAATGTGATGTATGCCCTATGCGTGGAGTAATTTGTGCTTGCACCGAATGCTTAGCATACTTTGCGTGTTGCGAATACCATTACAATTAGATAGATAGTCATTGTCGATGCTAGCTAATTGCTGAGTTGAGAATCATATTTCTTGAGTTCTTGTCTTGAAATGCTCTTTATGTATGGTTAATTTAGTTAAGGTGCAGATTTTGTTCATTCTCATTCATGTTGATTACTTTTGTGCAGCAGGCAACTTGTCGAGCAATAGAAGCAGTTATTTCCAAGGTCAACTCAGCCGGCATTTGGCCCCAGCGGTTAGTCCTATCGTACCATCATTGTTGCGAATCCGAGTGGAGAACTTAGATGAACATGCCCCTTGTATCTGCTGTCACCAAGAATATAACCGAGTCATTGATAAATGTTAACTGCTTTTCTATACATGATATTTGCATAGTAGTTCTTCCTGTTTCAGATTCAGTTGTCAGTTTTTTTTAAAAAAATGTGCACTATGAAGTGACTATTAGATAAGAACTTTTCTCGACCTGCACATTGTTTTTCCACCACCTCTTATGTGCAAACATTGCTTTTTGGTGAAAACTGTTCTGTACCTCCAGAAGTGATGATTTATCATTTTTCAAGTTTCTTTACATATAGCGAACACTGGTCTATAACTTTTCAGAAGAACATCCTATTCTCCACTGCAACAACTAGTAGTGATCACGATGAAGGCACTCAGGACAAGGATAAGTGAGTCTATTCATCTCTTCTTTCATTTTTTTTCATTTAGCATAAAGCTTCGACACCTAGCTATCTTTGTATATTGGGACTAGGCAGTATCTTAGTCCAGATCCTTTCTAATGTGAATTTTGTGTTAACGCTCTCTCACCTTTTGAGGGGCTGCTCCTTCCCACATCTAGATGAAATAGCTGCCCTGAAACAATAGCTTGATCGGTTTTACCGAATGGTAGTATTCAGCTTTGAGCTTTTGAGCAATTATTTGACTTTGGGGTAAGGAAATAGTCTTCTGACAAGTGCATTTTTTCTCCGTACTGCACAGAATATCTGTAACATTTGTTGACAAGGATGGCACAGAGAAGACGATCAGTGTTCCCGTTGGAATGTCCATGTTAGAAGCTGCTCACGAAAATGACATAGAACTTGAAGGTTACAAATTTATCGTTGAAACTGCTGATTTCCTTTTTTATATGTAACTTCTTTTGCTGCTTGTGTTATCCTGTAGTCAGTACTTGCTAGCTGATACAAAAAGCTATTACAAAAATATGTTTGATCACCTGACAGCCCATCGGCATGTCATTCATTGGCTGTTACATGATGTTACTAACATTCATCTATATAGAGGGCATTTTATTTAGTTTATATATGTTCTGTCAACTGATTTTCAATTGTAGTTAATAACCTTGCCTGGTATTTCGGTTACCGCAGGAGCATGTGAAGGCTCACTTGCATGTTCTACTTGTCATGTTATAGTCACGGTATGCTCTAGATATAACCTTTGCAAATTTTAATGCTGTTGTAGATGCTGAAGTACCACTGACTAGCACTTTCAATCTTATCCAGGATGTAAATTATTACAACAAGTTAGAAGATCCAGCTGATGAAGAAAATGATATGCTTGATCTTGCATTTGGGCTCACAGAAACGTAAGTGAAGAGCTCCGAAAGGCTCTTTTTTTTTTTTCAATTATCCATCTTATTTCATAATCCCTCAATTCTTGCTATCTGAGTATGGTGCAAAGAAGCATATTAAATATCTTAGATCTCCCTATGAACTGTGCCTGGAGTTATTGTCAGAAGCTGTCCTGTAGTTGATGACCAAGGGTGGTGAGTTGAGGAAAAGAAACACAGAATTGGGGCCCTCTAAGGAGAGGGGAAAGAAGAGAGTGGATACATGATTCAATTGTTTTCGTAATAGTCATGATGATCTCCAAAACCTATATGCTGCCTCTATGGACTAGATATTGTTACAGTGGCAACTAGTAGGACTGTTAATCGTGTGCATGAAGTACTGAAATTAAATCCAAGTTTACTAAGACAATCAAATAGCTAATTGGGCTATAACCGTACAGTTAATTTGTAAACATGTAAATACCGTGCTAGCTGTCTATTTTACTCAAAGAACGAAGTGTTGATTCCAGGTGTAAAATATGTGAATTACGAGAATTTAGTAATTTGTACATAACGTTAGGTCATATGAAAGCTGGACTGTGAGTGTTTCATTTATCTAATCTGGAATCAAATGCTTGGACTGCATTCAGGTCTCGTCTTGGCTGCCAAGTAATAGCGAAGCCTGAACTTGATGGCATGCGACTGGCATTACCTGCAGCGACACGGAACTTTGCGGTAGATGGCTATATACCAAAACCACACTAATGACAGTGTCATAGTTGCGATCACGAATTCTTACAGTGGCATCAATTTTGTAGCTCATAACATGTAACTTAACTATAGCCTCATTACTGAAAGTTCCGGTGTTTTCGGACTTTTTGTTCGGGGGGATTTGTTCGTTGATGAGCTCCTCGGTTGCTTACAGAGATCATTTGTTTCATCCCTACCATTGTCACTGGGTGAGTAAACATGCTGCTGCTGTATGCATATGTACACAATAAATGGTCGTACCATATGTTTTCCCCATTTTGGTCGCACCCTTGCACTGGTCAGTTTTCGTAAAAGTCCATGCCAGGAAATGCTGGTATTTCAGGTGGTACATTTAAGCCTCTTTCGTTGCTTTTGTTTGAAGGAAATGCTGGTATTTCAGGTGGTACAATTTAAGGCTCTTTCGTTTTTTTTAATCGAACAAATTTAGTGCTCTTTCTTTGGATCAAGCACTAACAGTTTTGTAGCATTTTGAGCTGTCAATGCTCCTTTAATGCAAGTCTGTGGGCATGTAACAGCTTGAAATACTTACATTGCATTCCTCATCGACAGTTGAGACGAGATTTGAGGTCGCAATGGGATGAAGGTGGAGTACAAGGTTGGATGGTTTTATATCGGGTGGTAATGAGGAATGCCAAATGGTTGTGGCATGTGTTCTCGACGCAGCTTCGTCGCAGTACTGCGGTTTGGACAACGCAGGCGACTTGCAAGGCGCCGGAAGGATTCTGCCGCACGCCGCGCTGCCCGGCGCCACCCGCGTCCCGCTCTTCTCGCGACCCAGCCAACCGCATGCCCGCAAATGCGCAAAGCCACGCGCACCACGGCCGCACGGTGCCACCCAGCCGGCGAGGGGCGGCGCCGCCGAGCGCAAGGTCCACCACACGGCACGAACGCCCACCGCGCGGTCCGTCTCCCGCGGCGCCTAGCACGGTAGAGCCGGCCTACCAAGTGAGTCCGGACTCTTAAAGCTGGCCTAGCCTAGCCCAGCGGTAGCCCTGGCAAATGGTGTGGTCGAGACCTTTCGCGAAAATGACATGGCATGGCGAGCATATTTCGGCCACCGAAAAATGTGGTCAGCTTGTCATCGTCACAGTGATGCTGACATGGGGCTATCGATCAGCCCCACCACAAAGCACCTACGACCGTACGGGGCCATCCTGGGCCATGCAAGATTTATATATGCTAGCTCATCTTAAGCGCTCGTGGCTAGGCACAAGACAACAAGATGTCGCGTGAAGGGGTCAACAATCTATAAGCCGATATCACAGCGTCAGTGGACGCAGGCCACAGAAAAGATCAAATCCTTGTGGGGAATCTCTCGCGTCTGACGCTTCTCTGTGACAGTATAATCCCTTCCCGGAGGCCCGAAGATAGTAAAGGGCACTGGCAGTGCTAATTATTCAGTCATCCACTCAACATCATGTAGTCTTAATCGGTGAACCCTAACATAACGAAACAGATCTTAATAACACCTGAATGTTTTCGTTTTCGATGTTTTAGGAAGGGTTAAACACGAAAGAAAACCAGGCGATTGTTGATGTGAGGGCAAAGCTGTGGAACGTAGGTAGTACTCCCTCGAAAGGAGATTAGTGATGGACATGTGCTTGCCACTGCATTGTGGTCTCAACCTCAGAATCTCGTCTACGCTTTCAAGAAACAAACCCCACTGATTAATTCACAGGTGGGACTGCATTCTGCATCTGTATGTAGTACTATTTGCCGGGAGAGTTGATGGACTATGTGAGAAGGTTCAGAATATTATTGTGATGAATCATTGTAAGATTTGTAGGGTGGTCAAATATTTTTGCAAAGATCGTATTTTGGTTGAGATGTTTTCTGGAAGTGTCAGAAAAATCGAAAGTACCGCAGGTGTTTATACGGTAGAACTGTTGAGCAGCAGTATCGACGGTGTAAGCGTAGTAGTTCCGCTCGAACGGTAGCTCTAGTCGAAGCAACAGTATATTTTTTCAGAGAGGTCTTGTGCGAAGAGCGAAGATGCAGAAGTATTGCTTTAGGGAGTCGTAATACCGCATTGCGGTACTACCGACATGATAAGTATGGTACTATTAATCTTCTCAGAAAAACAGAGTTTTGGGAATTGAGTTGGGATGACCTAGGTCATTGGATTAAGATTGCATGCTGCATGTCTTGGCTAATTTAGGTTAAGTTGTGAAGAACATGTGTCTGGAAACGATTTATTTGTCTTTAGATGTACAGCGTCGCTTGGAGTAAACTGTGGTCAATGACGATGATCGGGACTAGGCATATAGAGGAATTAAGGTCTAGAACGATCGAGAATGTTGGGTGAGATGGTGAGCTCAAGCATGGCACAAGAAAAGGGGGGAAATGTTGAAGGTGAGTTCGAACAACATGATGACGCTATGTGGCTCGCACAGGCCAAGTGAGCCATGGTTCAGTGGAACCGGGATGGGAGAGACTTGGCGACGTGTTTAGAGGGGCTGAAGTACCTTCAGCTCGACCTCAGCCCCTTCTACATTATACATCCATGGCTAAAAATTTAGGGGGGGCTCCAAGGGTCCGGTAGCGGTAGGGGGGGCTCGATCCGCCCCTGGTTGTACCAAGGGCATGTAAAAGATGAAGATAATCGTTAGAAATACATCTCCACCTATCTAGGCACTTTGATAACAAGATTCACGAGAAAACTCGGTTTTGCTTGATTTTAACCTCTTTGTTCCATATCTTGATTCGAGAGTTTTTGGCTTGGTTTCTGTGGTAATCTAACATGTTGTAACATGTGAGAATACATCTAGACTCTTCTTGATCATCATCATCCCACGAGCAAGTTGTATTCACCGATTTTGGTTTTGGGTTGGTTTCGGAGCAACCCTCCAACAAACTGAAAAAGGTCTCAAGTTTGACCTTAATTTTTATGATGTTTGTTAGAATAAATTCATAATATCCTAGAGAGGATCCCTACAAAATTTCATATCATTTGGATTTTCAAATGAAAAGTTCTATCGATTTTAGTTTTTGAACTTGGGTTGATTTTACTGTTTATCGAGGAAAGGAAGTACTGCAGTTAAAATAAAGATACCTCCAATTTCCCTGATTTTTCTCTAAAATTTCAAATGTTTGTTTTGCTTATTTGTTGTTGGTTTCTCATTTCAATCTTCATAGTTTTATAGATATTTAAGTGAAGGAGTGTTGAATACTTGAAAAAAAATTGAAATACACCATTCACCTGTTTTTGTTGCTATATTCGGTCATTTAAGAGCCCATCTGCCGACTGAACAGTCAACGAACCAAGCAAACAAGAGAACCCAAGTGGCCAAGTGTCCTCGTCAAATGGTCTCTGTGCGCGACTGCATGTCCCTGCATCGCCATGCATGGCATTGAAACCAAATCTAGAATAGGAAGCTTGAGCTGCCATTAAGGTCGCACCCAACCAGATGCGCCCCCGCCCCCGGCCACACCAACCATCTCTAAATGGCCAAATTACTCGCTGGGCACACTATTGGCACCATCAATTGAGCGTACGTCACAGCTCACAAGTGTACCAAGCTCAGAGTTAGCCTCTTGAACAATCGGCAATCATGCATTCGGATGAGACATGTGACGTTTCATGACAACTGACAAGCATAATGTCATGGTGATTACTCTGGCTACTTGGCTACTAGTGAAGTGTATTAAGTTGTGTATACCAACTAATTCATATAAATTTACATAAAAAATTAAGCTAAAAAAATAGATAATTTACTTATATTTCAACATTTCTATCATATATAGACTTCTATAGAGCTAAAACGTATAATAAAAATAGATTATAACTATTTTTTATAATTATTATTTTTTAATTATATCTATCGGTTTTTAAACTTAAGTTTTTTGGGTATATTAAATTATATATATCAAAAAAATTTATTTAATTAAACTGGTAAGAAAAGATGGATAACCCTCTTGTACTTCAATGATCAGAAAGCTAGCCAGTCATGTTAGGTGAAGGCTAATCACAAAGGGTAAAAGTAACTTGCGTGTCAAGGGTGAGTTGGGAGAGTGTGGTCACCAAGAAACGTCATGTTGGAAGCATTCCGTCATCAGCAATCGATAAAAAGATGCTTTCCACCATACTTATCATCTCCCCTAACCTTCTACCGGCTACTATTGCCAATGGTTTGTCTCAGGAACTAACATTTGCAGTGAATGATACCGCAGGAGTTGATTTCGCCGAGCAACAATGTTGCAGAGACTACTGTAATTAAGGCGTCATTAGCATTTGACAAGAAGCCGAGTTGCAAGTGAAACTGAAGGCAAAAATGCGAGATCATATGCACATATTACAACGGTTTACAGCTACAAAACCATTAGTTTCCCAACCAAAGATTTCCCCTTTTTATTGCTCTTTTGGAAGTTTAGAAGGCCGAGATGATGCCGACTCTACCCCTCCGCCGCGGGCAAGCCGCCGCCTTTAAGCCCCCGTCGGTGCCCTGATTCCACAGCCGCACGACGCTGCCGTTGAGCGCCGTCGCGTTCCGGTACCGACCCATCTCCGCGGTCGCCGTCGCCCTGAGGGGCACAGACCTCACTACCTCCCATTCGAAAGGATCCGTCTCCGACGGCTCGTACACGCCGTCATCTTCCAGATCCTGATCCTCCTCTTCCCCCTCGTCGCCATCATCATCCACGTCGCAGCACCCAACGCAGCCACAGTCGTAGTAGTACGCCGTGTACCTCTCCTTGGGCGAGGGCGCCGGCGACGAGGTCGACTTCGGCGGTCTCTCCGACGATCTCGCCGGCTCCTGTGATGTCTCCGGCAGGGATGGCTCCAAATCCAAAGGCTTCGAGGTGGGGCTCATAGTGGCCGGTGTGGAAGAGCGGAGGCGCCAGAGGCCGGCGGCCGCGGCAGCAGCTAGTACCGCGGCGAGGCACGTCCAGGCGGCAGCTCCAGTGGCGGCGGAGGCCTCCGGGAGGGGGTAGAGGTGGAAGGCTACGGCCTCGAGGGGGTTCTCAAGAAGGTCCATCGACCTCGCCGGCCAGGGTGGTGGGTTTCGCGGTTGTTTCAGCTCTGCTTGCTCTGGCTGGGAGAGAGTGAGTGGGAAGGGGGAAGCGGTATTTAATGGCGGGAAGGAGGAGGTGGGTCATTAAATTTATGGTGGTTTTTTGAGCTGTGATTTTGTATTATAGTTTGTGAATTCTGGTTGTTGATGAGATATGGTATCTGGCTGTTCGTAAGATACTGTACATAGAGAAAGATAGTCGTATATGATGTTGATTGATATAGCTGAATTTGGTATATGTCTACTATAATCTAGCTATAAACTTTACTTAAAAGAATATTCTGTTTAAAAGTTAGTTATTATATAAAAAAATAATAAATCAAAGATAAAACTAAAAAGAACGCAGCCCTCGGCCGTTGAATGGTGAGACCAAGGAGGGGGATCAGGGGAAGATGCTGGGTATCGGTGGGAGCGAGTAGGGAGATGCTGCGATGGAGATGCCGCATTTTTCATTTTTATTTCTTAATTGGGTCTTACCATTCCTCCTACTACAAGGCGGGCCACGTTGGTTTCCTGAGAAATTTGCTAGAGGCACCTGGTCCAGGTGGGTAGATCCATATTCTTTTTTGCGATTACAAAAAATAACGCACAAGCACCACCCCATGAGTACGCTCTTCTAACACATGTTTAGAAAGATAGAGATTGGGAATAAATTCATAATCTCATAAAATTCTTATTGAAAGCGTATTCAATATGCAGAAAAAGTGGTACTAGAATTTGAATCTTAGTGGATAAAGTTGTACACCTATAACTCCACCACTCTACCAAAAGATAGTTCCGATAAAAGTAGCTACGATGTGCATTGGCTACATGCTTATTAGTCAAATTACAACTATCAAACTGGTATCAAGAAGCGAAAGCGGTTGTCTAATTGAAGCTTGTATGTTAGTTCTTTTTTCCTCTAAAGTTATTTAACCGTTGGTTGTAGTAGTACAAAAATAGGAAATCACTATAATGTCTCTATGTAAACCGGATTTCATGCACATGTATAAGTCTCCGTTAAAGGTGACAACCGTATGTAAATCACGAAGGAACCTTAGTTTTGTTTTCGCTTCGTATAAGAGACCTAAATACACACACTCAATTTACTCGCACGCTCTGGTTGCTTGGAGCTCATGTGTCTGTTTTGATCCTATGGGTTATCGCAAAGCCGTAAACAGTGCACAGTGCGTCAGTGCGCTGCGTTTGAGCCCGTGGTGCGCCTGGCAAATTCGCCAGCCCGCGAGTCGGTCCGTCTGGTGGGGTGAGGCGCGCGCTCACGAGGCTGCCGTCCGGTGACCACTGACCGGTGACGACGGGGAAACTGGGCCACGCACACCGACGCACGGTTACTCTGGGAACTGGACTCTTCTCCTCCGTTCTCCCGTTAGATTATCCAGTGCAGTTTCGATAAACAAAGAAGGTGAGGCACGACGCCGCCAGGTTCAGGTTAATCAGTGGCAGGCGTAACCTCGTAGGTAGGATCGATGTGCCGTGCACGATACCAACTTCGCGCCTGATGCTGCTGCTAACCTTGTATTTATCCTGCAAATTAACCCGAGAGGTCTAGAGGAAACAGCACACTTCCAGTAAACTTTACAGGTGCCGTGTGTGTATACACGTTTTCCATCGCATAATTGACGTGTACGCCCGGAGATTCTGAGAGCTGCCACTTGTGTAGTCAAAGCCTCTGTTGGACTATGGGGGTGATCAAGAATAAAATGATGATGAATAATTGATATTTACATTGTTTAAAATTTACGTTTGCGATAGTTTTGGTCGATTGTAGTCAAAAATTTTAAATCCGAGTGGTTTCGATCAGTTCTAAGTGACTCTAAACGGTTTTGATCTGCTTCAAGTGATTTTAACTGCGTACGAGTGGTTTCAGTTTGCTTCAAGGATGTCCGGACTAGTCCAATCAGCTACGTGACATCGAACGACTGTCGAGTAGCAAAGAAGTATCAGACGACGCTCTGCTTTAAGGAGGTTCGGACCAGTCCGATCGGGTAAGTGGCATCGGATGGCTGTCAAGTAGCAATTGAGTATTGGACGGCGTTCGAGTGGTATTGGCGGATCGGTCGACATTCGAGTGTCATCGGAAGATCGGACAGCAGACTTCGACCTTGTTCGACTTCGACTACGTCCTGCTTCGACCAGAGCAAAACGACCACGGTCGGGATGTCACACGAGGTGATTGGGCTCATGCTGGAGCATATGGAGATCAAAGGTGGATGATGCGTGGAGGCATGGACACAATTACGGTCGGTAACAAGGAGGACCGGGACTAGGAGAGAGTAATCTGAGGTCCAGGCGGTTGAGATGTCACGCGAGGTGATCGGGCTCACGCTAGAGCATGTGATGATGCGTGGAGACGTCACATGAGGTGCAGCCTGGAGGCTTTGACACGGGAGTTGGTGATGTGTGATAGAGATACAGGAGGTGTGTCCTGGAGGTTTCGTCGCGTGGTGAGATTGGAGATGTTATGAAAGGAGTCTGTAATGGGAAAGTTTAGAGATAGTGTAAAACCCGTGTTAGGAAGGGTTTCGGATCCCTTGATTTGAGGAAGAGATAAAGTTATATGTTCGTGTTTGAGGTGGAGACGGCTTGAACATTAGCCTATAAAAGCAGGGAGAGGATAGGAGCTAACATGTGGTTTTCAGAGGGCTTTTGGGGAGAAAGCTTGTGTGATTTTTGATAAGGCTTTTGGGGAGAAAGCTTGTATGGGTTTTAGATGGTTTTTGATAAGTCTGATCAACACATCGTAATCGTGATCGAAGAACGTGCTCGACACCCAGGCGGTCGAAGACGTGGTCGTAGCGGGTGCTCGAGCAGGCGTGGTCGTACCAGCTAGTCCACACAGTGTGCCACAACGTGGTCGTATCAGCCGGTCGACTCAACATGATCGCAAACAACTGTTTGATCCCCTAGTGATCGGAATTTAGTCGTACCGGTCTGGTAAACGTGGTCGTATCGGTTTGATTGACGCTGCGTAGTCGTAGCTAGCTGTGTTGCACAAAAACTCATCAAACAATGTTAAAAAATACATACAAAATTAAAGGAGAATAGCCTTTGTTTACTACAAATTCACATAAGGAAAAATAATGTTCCGGTATTTCGGTTAATTCAGTTTTTGTGACTTCAAAATCGCACCAAAAACCGAATAGCATGAAAATATAAATTGCATCGAATACCATACACTGAATAAACTGCAATTTTCAGTGTTTTCGGTTTGGTATTTCAATTATGGTATAAAAATGCCCACCCTTAATTTTTATGCAAGTCTTTTCCAAAAGTACAGGTCTTCATGCCCATGCTTCTGGCATTTTTTATGGCTGCTATTTTGTGTTCTAGTTGAAATGTATGCTCACCTATTCATATTGCCATGTAGTTACAGTGGCAAAGATTAGTAGCTATTTTTTTTTATTTCAAAGTATGTGATACATGCCATGATTTGAATTCAATTCTGTAGTTACTTTCAAGGTTGTTGTGTCAAAAGGAGCGATTTTTTCCCTATGAGACTTACAGCCGATAGAAATGTCGCTGTACATTAACATATCAGTAGCTTATTATAGTGATGGGACATATCCTCATTTCCTATTTTATTTGTTGCAGAGGTCGATCGTATCATTATGATGCGAATAAATGTAGAATGAGGTACATATATGCGTTTGTCACAATTACTGCCCAATTCTTCATTCATTGAGGTTTGTCTGTTCACATTTGAAATGAACATGTAGACAAGTATGGTACACTGGAAAAAAAGTGAGGCACGTATATATAGTATCTCACCAAGAAATGAGTACATGCATACCTACAGTGCAATAAACAGAAACCATCCTTTTATATGAGCATGCTAAATTCTGGTGTGATGTGTTTGTCTATACTTTTATAGTACTAAATTTTTGTTAAAAGTTGTCTTGTACGATGTATGAATGTTTCATAGCTAACAAGTCCTTTTAATATATGTTTTGATAGCATTATGAATGGATCAAGGACCATAACTTTGACAAATTGGCTATTCCTTGCTCAACTGGTGCCCTTACATCTGGTCATGGTCATTGGCATGATATAAGTGATCGAAATGCACTCTAAAATTTGTTGTGTTTTGTAGTCCTTCAGATACTAAATACCTCATTTCCATTCGGCCTTTGAAGCAGAACATCACTATTTATTGTTTAGCTTGAGGATAAAAGATCTTTTATGGATCAACCCTATCTTTGATAATTGAGATGTCTAAACTTTAAGTAGTTACATAAATTCCAGTCAAGTCTGAATTAGCTCACACTTAACTCCTTTGAGTCCCGCGTATAAAGAATTGGCCTGAAGAGAGTAGCATAGCGAAGAACCGGTCAAATCAGTAATAAATATTTTTGTTTGCGATGAAAAATTCTGTAGTCACTAAGTTGCAAACAAGATGGAATAGCGCTCAATCTTGTAAATTATGGGCATTCAGAGCTTTACAATCTTTATTATATGACCAAATTACCCTTCCTAGCACTATATAATGAAATAAGCACTTTTAATCCCAGGCGTCGCTTCAAAAGCTTTTTTTTAAAAAAAATTCCGTAGCAACGTACAAGTATCTAACTAGTTAATCCTAAAATTAGAGTTGCATGGCTTCGTTAGGTAGGAAGTTATGGACGTAATTATTATTTCTACTATTTATACTACCGTGGGAAGTATAACTAATCTAATCTATTGTATAAAGACGAATGAACGGCTTATATTAAACATTGGACACCGTAAAAGAGCTCTTACCGTAAAACAACGATGACATAGCATGTGCAGTATGAATAGATACACTTAATATCTGGATTAACTGGGACAACACATCTGAGAGCACAGGACCAAGGAAAAGAAGGCACCGATCGATACATCGAACTCCTGGCGCGTACCTTCCTTCGGTATGTGTTGTTCGCAACGACAGAGGTGAAAGGAATAATTAGCCTGGAACCTAGCTACCGCGATAACAGTCAACGAGCCCCCTTGAGTCGAATCCAATTTTTTCACAGGCTCTGCAGGATCTTGAGCGTCTCGCCGATGTGCTTCTCAGGCTGGAACTGGTTGTTGTAGACGTACTGCACCACGCCCTTCTTGTCCAGCACGTACGTCTCCCGCCCCGGCAGCGTCCCGAACAGGTCCGACGGCACGCCCCACTCCTTGCGCACCATGTTCCCCTCGTCGCTCAGCAGCGTGAACGGCAGCCTGTACTTCTTCGCGAACGCCTGCGGGCGGCCGGATCGCGTTCACAGATAGTTGTTGGTTAAAGCTGATGAGGATCAGATCACTAGCTAGTAAGTTGATCGGTACCTTGTGGGAGGCAGCATCATCGCCACTGATGCCAATCACCTCGGCTCCGGCCTTCTTGAACTTCTCGTAGGAATCCCTAAACGCACAGGCCTGCATGCACAACCACAGCCCGGATTGGAGCAACATGACAATGTCGCGGCCAAAATTTTGCAGGATGCAGCCAAGGAATTTCCAATATGTTAGGATCGAATGCCATATGTTATGGAATTGACAAGGCAGGGCACAAAATAAATGAAGAACAATTAAGAACACGAGACAGAGATTTAACATGAAAAACCCTTGCGGGTAAAAAATCACGGACGCACGGTAGACGAAATCGCTACATGAGGAGAAGTTACACAACGCTCTTAGCGTATATGTGATTCTGCACCTCTACCAAGTAATTTACAGAGGATATAAATAGTTTTGGGAACAAAAGTCCCATATGAGAAAAGAACACAGAATCCTAACAGCAATAAAATAGAGACTTATCGGAAACTAGAACAGTAACCTTCTTGTAAATCGAAACAGCACCCCAATTAGATTGTCTCAGAACATAACAGTGTAGAGTTGTAGTCGAAACCATCTTGAGTATCCACGTCTGACTCCAGTCGGCGCATGCACCTTAAAGCACCACGTTGATGCGGGTCAGTGCAGAGTCTATTACGAATTCAATGATGATCTCAATCAAAACCTCCGATTAATTTGCATTGCTTTTCTGATTGAATTATTCAAGTGGTAGAAAAGACCAATAATGGTTGGACCCGACCAGATTTGGATTTCTCCTGTAGCGAAAAGAACTGAAGAACTTCTCGATGAAATTGAAGAATGCCTCTTGTGGCTCAAATGTCCGAAAGAACTAACGAGTAACACCGACTAAGTCTAAGCAGAGCTTACACTTAGCGGTAGGAACTTGCTTTGTCATCATATTGACTGAATTCTCATGAGTATTAATCTTAGAAACTTTGATATTACCTTGTGTAATAACTTCTCGGATGAAATGATATCTGACTTCAATGTGCTTTATTCTCTCATGGAACATTTAGTCTTTTGTAAGACAAATAGCACTCTGACTATCATATAAAATATTAGTGCAACACATACTTCCACAAAACTCAGTGTAAAGACCACTTAGCTAAAAACTTCTTTACAAGCTTCTAAAATAGTTGTGTATTTGACTTTAGTGGTCAAAAGAGCAATAATACCTTCCTCTGATGGTAAAATATAACCAGTAAGAGATATTCGCTTATCTAGATCTCTTGTGAAGTCAAAGTCAACATTTCCAACTAGTCCAGCACTGGTCTATCCAAAATACAAATAAGCATCGGAAGTGCCCCTTAAATACCTGAAGATCCACCGAATAATTCTCTAGTGGTCTTTGTCAGGATTGTCCATATATCCGCTAACAATACTCGAAGCATGAGATAAGTAGGGGGTGAGAGCAGATCATGATGTACATAAGTGATCCAACTGTACTTACATATAAAATATTTAACATGTATTCAACTTCTTTAATTATTTGTAGACTTGATGCTGAAGAAAGCTTAAAATATGCAGCTAACGGTATACTGGTTAGTTTGGTCTTGTGCTGTTGAAGCGACGAAGAACTTTTTTAATATACCATTTCTGACTTAAGTATAGTTTCCCAAACCGCTGATCTCTAATGAGTTTTATACTAAGAATCTTTTTTACTACACCGAGATCTTTCATATCAAATTCACTGTTTAATTGTATCTTCGGTTTTGAAATTGCATACTCATCTTTTGCTGGAATTAGCATATCATCAACATATAAGAGCAAATTGAACCTTTGAGAGATCATAAAGAAGTTAAATATCTTGTACTATTGTCTGAGTGATTGCTTCAACCCATAGAGACTTCTTTAGCTTGCAAGCAAAAACCTCATTTCCTGGAATGACAAAACTTTTTGGCTGCTCCATATAGATGTATTTTTCCAATTCTCCATGTAAGAATGCAGTTTTAACATCTAGTTGCTCAAGCTCAAATCACACATAACCACAATGTTGAGTAGAATACGAATATAATTATGCTTTACAATAAGGGAAAAATATTTGTGAAATCAATATATGAGATTTGTCTATATTCCTTTGCAACAAGCCCCACCTTGTACTTGACCTGGTCGGTCGGTGATGTGCATTCCTTCTTCTTGTAAATCCACGTGCAGCGTATGATTTTCTTTTCAATCAGGAGTAGCTCCCAAGTGAATTCTTCTCAAGAGATTCCATCTCCTTTGTATGGTAGGTATCCACCTCTCTGACTCATCAGAACAGATGGCTTTTGAATAAGTTGAAGGCTTAGCAGTCCCTTCAATATCTTCTGCCACGTTTAAATAATAGGCCACAACGTTGGCTTCTTCAATTAACCTCTTCAGAGGTTGAATTGTTCTCCTTACCCGATCAGCTGTAATAGATTATTAGTTCCGACCAGTTCCTGTTGGATGACTACTGATCGGGGATTGAACAGGGACTTCCTATGAATTCTCTTTATTGGCTTCTAGTGAAAATCCAGAATCAATAATGTGCTTCCTATGAATCAGATCATTGGTTTTTGTAGGTATGTTCTAGTTTTATCCATAACGCAGCGATGGTGTTCTCCTTTGTGACCTCTCGAAGAATATTGTTAGAAAGATGAAGATGTATCTGAAAGAGGGCCTTATGATCTCTTCTTTGTTTCTTATTGGCAGACTATGCAACGGGTATCCTATCGATTCCCAATAATGCATCATCCAAATCGAGTTGTGCTAGAATAGCTCTTATCTTGATTTGGCGCAGGGAAAATCTGGTGTCTTAGTCGAGCAGAGAAAGATCATACTTCATTGTTGTTATATCGAGAGTATCCTAGATTTGATCTGGATGAAGAACATGGCTTTGATACCACTTGTTAGGTTCAAATACTACATGTTAATATGTTATGAAATCAATAAAACAACACAAAACAAATGAAGAACATGGGGCATAGATTTAACATGAAAAACCCTTATGGGTAAATAACCATGGACGCACGATTGACGAAATCACTATATAAGGAAAAGTTACAGAATACTCTTGACGTATATATGATTTGCACCTCTACCAAGTAGCTTACAGAGAATACAAATAGTCTTTGAAACAAGAGCCCCAGATGAAAAATGAATAGATTCCTAATCGGCAACAAAACAGAGACTTATCAGAAATTGAAATAGTAATCTTCTTGTAGACAGGAACAACACCCCACTTGAAAAATCTCAAAAGATAACAGTGTGCAAGTGTAGTTGAAAGCGCCTTGAGTAGCTACGTTTGATTTTAGTTGACATATGCACCTTAGAGCACCATGTTGATGCGAATCAGTGCAGAGTCCATTAGAAACTCGAAGATGATTCTAATCAAAATCTCTGATCAGTTCGTATTGCTTTTCTAATCAAATTCTTCAAGCGGTTGGAAAATACTAAATTTGGATCACAAAATATAACATCCCATAACAATGGCTCAACGTGAATTTCTTGGCATTTCAGTCGGTCTATTATATATTTTGAAAGAAAAGTTGAGCTATTATATACGGGAACCGCAACGAATTAAACTAATCTAGCTAGTGTTCGCAACAACCGATCTTTTTATGAACCTATTAGACTATAGCATCGCCTACTGGTAAAACTTCTCTCACTGACCTGTTTGGTGCAGCCGGGCGTTTCGTCGGCGGGGTAGAAGTAGACGACGACCGGCTTGCCCTTGAACTTGGAGAGCGACACGGCCTTGCCGTCCTGGTCTTTCAGAGTGAAGTTTGGCGGCACGCTGCCTTTGGTCACCTACAAAGCAGGAACCCAATCAATCACCACGAATTCACCACTAACACGTACAAACATACGCCGCTTCTGCGAGCTATATAGCTAGGTACCTTGCCGCAGACGATGCCCGTGGACGTCGCGCGGCGGCGCGGCGTCGGCACGGCATTGAATGCCAGCGCCCTGCGGCCGTGGAACGCGGGCCTCGTCGAAGTGGAGGGCCTGCAGAGGAGCGCCTGCGCGCGAGGAGACGAAACGCTCGACGACGCCCGATGAGTCAACAGTAGAGAAGGCTTGCAAGCCGTGGAGGCTGCTGTGAATGCCATCGTCGATAGAGAGCTTCAGGAGAGGCCGGCCGGTCTTGGCTGCTGCTGCTCTCTATGGTCTTCCCTTCTCCTTTCTCGGTTTCTCTGGAGAAACCCTCCCGTGATGGTTGGTTGGTTGGTAGTACTTAGGGGATATCAGGATGAGATGAGAGGGGTCTTTTGTGCCGACGTGGCACAACCTGGTGCCCTGCAGGTCAATTTCCGACAACCACAGTATCGACTACTTTGCCATCACTACGCAAGACTAGCCTGCAAGAAAAGGCAAATTTACCAGCGTTTCTGAGAGCATCCTTTGAGATTACAGTGAAACTCCACTTGAGCACTGACAAGTTCTGTTAGTTTCCTGGCATGTCAACATGATGGCCAATTTTGTTGACCACAAGCACCCACTTATCCATCATTACAAAAAGACTTACCATATAAGAATTTTGAACTTAGAAACCTTTCTGCTAGTCATTCTATGAGATAACAACAATCCCCGTGCAAGTTTCACTAATTTCCTGGTAGCCACAGGCTGTCCACAGACCTGTTGGCCCTTTTTGAACACGCCACCACTTAGCCATCATTATGAGACCCTATCCTCCAAAATTTGCAATCTCGCATGTGCTCGGATACCTTCTAGGAATAATAATCCCCCCTATTATAGCAGGGGGATTCCCCGCCCCCCCGCTCGGCCACGTCCCCCGCCCGCGCGCGCTGGCCGCCGCGTGGCGGGGGGATTTCTGTACGGCCAGAGAGGATTTTCCTCCTGTTTTCCGGAATTTACGTCAGGTCCTTTTTCTTCGCGAATGTGTCTTTTTCTCGCGAAAAGGTCTGCGGGTTTTTGCCGCGATTTTTCTGAAAACCCCCTCCAATTTGCAGGATGGCGCCCCGCGGTTTTCTAAATTGCGTACGGGTCCTCATTTCATTACATACGGGTCCTCAATTTTTACGACAAAACCCTTTAACTTTTTCGAAAATACGCATGTACCCTCGATTTTTTTTAAAAAAAACTCCTCACAAATTATCGCCTCTTTTACTTCGGTGCACACAATGGCTGGCGCGGCGTGTCGCCGCGCCTATGCTGCTAGTTGTGTTCATGCACAGAAGAGCATAGGTGCTACGGGTCGTTGTCGCATACAGGAATAGTCGTAAAATGGTGGGAAAAAAGTGCATCAACCATAGTCACTCCCGATTGGCTATGGTACAAACACAACAAAAATTTATCAACTGTTTTTTCTCACACTTGTTTTTCCGATTCCCCTAACTCCCACTTTTAGGATTAGTAATATAGGATTGAATACAGCAATCAGAGAGAGGGAAGTGGTGTGAATGATTGTCGCCGCTTTTTGACACCTGAAAACAAATCTCAAACCAACAGAAAGACAATCTAACTTACAGAGGTAGAATTTGACCGCAAGACACTCGACCACTCGACTGCTTTGATAGCTCTAGCGCTCTGACCGCTAGAACACTTCAATAGCTCGCTTCAACCACTCACTTCAACCTCCTTTGCATGTAGTCGAAATCTCCCTCCGCTCGAAGGCTTCAACTGCTCGAACGAGAACACGCCGAAGACAACACATTCGTTTCTCGCAAGATCAAGATGTGTTAGCACACCGCCGCAAAAGACACAAGAAGATAATGCTCAAAAAACATATCGCCGACACTGACTAACTTTTCTTAGAATAGATGTGATCTATTATTTCTATATCATGTATATGGTTACAAAGCACCCCCACGACCCCTTAAAAACTCTAGCACAAAAAACCTCCTCAAAACCACGGCTAAAACTCTTAGTCTCTACCTGCTTGTGTATGTTAGAGCCCTAAACCATGTTCACCTCAAACACAGACATCTCACATCGTGTCCTTAACAATCTGGACATGCAATCCTATCTCTTTCAAAAATCAAAAGACCCGAAACCCTTCCAAATACGGGTTTTATTTAAACTCTCAATCTTCATAGTTATGGACTCTATCCATAACCCCTAACCTAACATGTGATGAAGCCTCCGGAATCGCACCTCTCGTATCTCCACGCATCATCAATGCTCGTGTCAAACCCTCCTGGACCGCACAGCCCGTAGCTTCTCCACGAGTAATCACCTTTGATCTCCTCATGATCCAGGGTGAGCCCGACCACCTCCGTGACATTCTTCGACCATTGGACCTCAGATCTCCCCATCTTAGTCCCGGTTCTCCTCGTCACCGACCATGACCACCTCCATGCTAACATGCATATGCAAAGATCAAAGAAACTTTCTCTCGGCAGAAGTTCTTCTCATCTTGACCATTATTAGCACACACACACGAACCACACACACCCTCGTCTACTCATAAACAAGAACCAAACCTTCCACGACCACCAGCCAGTTTATCCACGATCATTAGCCAGGTCATCCATGACCACATATCCGATTGCTATGTAGTAATCAGCCTCAGACCACTCATTATGACCGCTAGCTCAACAAGTACTCAAAAATAACAAGTACTCGGGAATTACCATTGCTCCACTCAAAGCACTTGGGAATAACCAGCATCTCTACCAATCACAAAACTATTGAGTACCGACTACCAAGTACCGATCGCTTACGGCTAAAGTACTAGATAGCTAAGTCCATGACTACCGATTTCCAACCATTCGCTGCACCATCGATCATCGAGTACCGCACAGACTACCATCCATGAGTACTAAAGTACCAACCACAAATCTCCGACAACCGATTGCTAACCATGACCGCAAAAACTACGACTATCGAGTATCGAGTTGAGTACCGTTCACCGACCACCATGCACCAGCCAGTCATAACACTGGCCTAATATGAGTACTCAAAGTACTCAAAGATATCAAGAATTGAAGCACTCGAATTGACCATGATGTCTACGAGTACCAACCGTGAAGCCTATGGCAACCAATCGCAAAACCTAACACTACTGATTGCGAGGTTTATGACAACTGATCAAAAAGCCAAAGACAACGACAGCAGACCTCAAAGTCTATGGGTACTGATCACAAAATTTTTGACTATCGAGTACCGACCAGTAAAGCTGACGACTATCAAGTACCGACCAATAAGGTCCACGAGCATCGAGTACCGACCAGCAAAATCCACGATAATTGAATACTGACCAATAAAGTCTATGACCATCGACCAATTACTGTAGCTACAACCATAGACAAGGAAATGTAGCTACGACCATCGACAAAAGCACTGTAGCTACGACTATCAAAAAGTACTGTAGCTACAACCATCGAAAAGTATTGTAACTTACTATCTTCAACTAGGTATTGTTGTTCTACCGTAGTCGATCTTCTATGGTCGAAATGTTGTGATTGAAGAATGACGAGGTCGAAATACTATGGTCGGATTATCGTGGTTAAGCCGGACATGGTCGAATTCGGATGTGGTTGATGTCTATCATGATCGAAACCCAACGTGGTCGAAGTTTGATATGATCGAAGTCTATTGATCGGACAAAGCCGTTCGGACTACCCAGCACAGCTATTTGGATCAACGATACAAGACCGTTCGGACCACTGACTACCAAATATGGTCGAAGCCAGTCGTAGTCGAGAAGCTGTGATCGACATGCATTAAGCGACTACCGTAGTCGATCTACCTTGAGCGACTGCCGTGGTTGAAATGCGTTGAGTGACTGCCGTGGTCGAAATGCTGCCCTAAAAACTCCAACACCACAAGCGCATCGTCTAGAACTGTTAAAAATGCAAATTCCAATGAAATCCAAATGTTAATTATTCATCATCACAAAAAGCTCGACTACCACATGGTCTAACAAGTAATGTAAGGTTGAAAAAGTGTATGGAAAGTGAATATAGCATAATACATGTATCATAGTCACTCCCAGAGGTGGCTGTTGGTACAAACAACTTTAGCTACAAAAAGTTTACCATCATTTTTTCACATACACATTATTTTCACTTCCCTCGTTGCCAAATCTAGGATTAGTATATGTGAAGTGCATAAAACACAAATTGAGGGACTATGTAAGAAGGTTCAGGATTATTTGTAATAAAACATTGTCAATGCATGCGGAGTTGAAATTCAATTTTACGAAAGATTTGGATTTTCAGTTTGTGGTTCAGCTCTTGTCGGTTAGACTGGCTGTGCACAGCGGTCAGACCGGTTGTCTCTCTAGCTTTGGCAATGTGTTCTAAAATTAGGGAGTTTGGTCAAGGATTGGGTAAATTGGTCCTAGGTTAGTACATTCATATTGCATGAAATATATTTTAGCTAACGTGGGTTAAGTTGTGAAGAACTTATGCCCAAAAATAATTTTTTGGTCTTTAGATGTGCACGAAAGCTTGGAGTCAATTATGGTGAACAGCGAGGACTAGGACTACGCTCATGGAGGAGCCGAGGTTTAGAGGTCAAGAATGCTAGATGAGATGGTTGAGCTCAAGCGTGGCACAAAGGCAATGAATATTGAAGGGAATGTTCAAACAATTAGTTGCACCAAGTGGCTTGGTCGATCCAAATGAGACGTGGTTTGTGGAACCGAAGTGAGCGAGCCTTGCTGATGTGTGGTAAACCATTAGTGCATCTACACGTGGCAAGCATGGTGATTGCTTGGAAGAAAAGGAGAAGACCTGGTTAAGATGAGGGTATTTTGTTAGTTTGACAAATACTGAAAACTTAATTAAATCAAAACCGCAGCGTTTGAAGTGATGCTTGAAAAAACGGTTTAGGTTAAGAAGATGATGAGAACATCAAGTGGATCAAATGCTAAAAGACTTAGCGGGTTTAGACTTATGTGCTTCGTGCATAAGTGTGAGTGAAAAATTCATTGTGTGTGGGGTTAACGGGGTTTCCCCAATTATGTTAGTGGATAATATCAATTAGGAATAGCTGTGTGCTGGTTGCTTCATTTATTTAATGGGTTGGAGATAAAGGTTTGTATGTTAACCATTCCAACCATTTCATTCTTGTGTTAGGATTAGGGTTTGACAGAGAAGAGTGAATGTTGTAGTATGCTTTCTTATTCTCCTTATGAGTGGCTATGAAACTTTTATCTTTAAGTAGCAATATTATGAAGTTTGTTCATATATCATGAATTCTTATTGCCTTGGTTGATCTGCTCTTATTCTTATCGGTTCTTTGTCTCTTCTCCCTTATTCTTGATCTTACTGCATACTAAGGACGTGTAAGTAGTGGAGATGATTTATATAGATCAAATCCCATCCATCTATATATTGTAGTTTGCAAAATTTCGAAGTTACCTGGTTCTTAATTTGGAGCCTTCTTGAGGAATCTTGATATGAGGATTTTGGTTTCATTTCGTTGGTTGGTTTTGCTTGCTGAGATATGTGGGAATATATCTAGAGTCATCTTGGTTGTATTTATCCCACAAGTAAATTGTTTATCAAGTTTTTGAGATTTGCCCTATCTTGATGTAACTTTACATGTTTTGAGGAAATGTTAAAACTTTGGCTAAGATCCATGCAATACTTGGATGGAATAGGTTCCTAAGACCGTCAACAAAGTGTATACAAAGTTGGACTTTATTTGATCATGGATTTTGAAGTTTGCACCATAAGTAGTTTTGACTCGGACTGATTTTCTTTTCTGGTAATAGGGCAGTGGTCAGATCGTTCCTAAGCCTGGTCCGACCGGCCGTCAGTCATACCACAGGCTTGTAGCTGGTCAAATCATCGGTGTGTGGCCAGTCAGACCATCCACCGGTCAGATCGCACCTCCAGTAGTGATCAGACCGGTTAGGTGCTAATTTTGTGAGACTTTGTTTTGAGCTGTGGTTTAGATTTAGACTGTCAAATATAATCTTTTTAGCTCACTACCTTTGGAGTGAAAATTTTCAAAATACTTACACATCATTCATCCTCTTTGTTGCCATAGCCAGCCCTATACAAACTCATACGCTATTTACTATGAGCAGGACAACTGTGAACAGAACTTTGACCAAATCATAACGATTGTGAGCGAATGCTCTTTGTTATGTTACTGCCATACACTATGATAAGCACTAGAACAGGACAACATTTTGTAAAATGTTGTATTCGGTTGATTGTTAGCAATGTGAGTGTACGACATTCAATTTGTTATGTTGTTGTCATTAGGTTACTCCAGAGTCCAAAAGAAATGGACTGATATTACACGAATGACTCGTTAAGGGGTAAGAGCCATTAGTAAATCCTACCCATTGATTGGAGAGGGTTGATTTTGGCTAATAGGAGTAAAATGCTAACCGGCTATAACCAGTTTCTCTGTCATAGTCACCAAAGGAGCGACGCCAGAAAAGGAATGTCTTAATGGGACCAATGGCCTAGAGAACCAATTAAGGCATCTAATCCTACCGGTGTAAACATACTTGGTAAAGGAATTTCCGAATCTCAATCTATAAAATGTTAAATGAATTCAAATTAAACCCAAATGTTGCTTGGATTCAAATATAAATTCAACAACCATATACGAATTCCAATCATATTCTATTCAATTTAAACACTGAAGAAATTGGTGGTGTTTGTCCGTTCATGCTTTGCAAAGTAACAGTACTTGCAATCACACTAAGGGAACAACGTCTTAGTAGTAGGGTTGTGGGAGTACGACTCCACCCATCAAAGTTTGAATGTTGTGCTCACCTTTATGCACACATCTCCACCCACCAAGGTTTGAATGTTGTGCTCACCTTTACTCACACATCTCCACCCACCAAGGTTTGAATGTTGTACTCAGCTTTGCGCACGAACTTTACGAGATTGCAGATTTATTCCTACCTTTTATATTTCTAGGTGTGCTAAAGGGACGTACTCGCAGATATGTGCATGGTGGTGGTATATGTGCTTGTAATCGCAAAAAAATGTTGACAGCAACAACAAAAAAAACCCTCTGAGAAAAAAAAATCATGTTTAGTTTCCATATATAGGATTTCCTTTTTCCAAATTCCTCATTTCCATTGATACCTAAAGTTGATTGAAATGATAATATGACATATTTAATGATCAAAGATGACTTAATAGGGCACCATGTTAAATTTTAGCTATTAGATCATGGGAAATAGACAGTCTACGTAAAAGCTGGTGTAGGAATTGTATGTGAATCTGTTGCCTGCCGAACTAGTTTCAGGTGACTGATTGCTAGTACACACCTTTTCCCTCCAGGGAGTCTGCAAGTGCGAGCGATGGCAGGAGAAAAAGGTATCTCAGATTCTTAGTCAGTTTAAATGGTTATACATGTTTATATGTATTCAATTATTAATCATTGTAAGTTGGATTAGTTCCCTAATCCCTCGTCAGCTTCTCGCATAGGATCCATTAACATCGCCACCACATCCATCACATCCACTATAAGGTCTTATGATATAATGCAAACTTCGTTTGTTGCATCAGATATTCAGATGAGTAAATAATATAAGAGCCAGAAATAAAATGTACAGCAACTTCGTCACCGCTGTTTGGCATCAGTTCCCTCTGGACTTGAATGACGAGAACGAGAAGAACGATCGATGTACTGCAACAGAGAGAGAGAGAGAGAGAGAGGAATAAATAAAGCTGTGAAAAAGAAACAAGATGTAGGCACTGGTCATGAACATAAGATGCATGTCAACTTCGTATTAGTAGAACCTCTTGGTGATTTTGCTGGTGGAGCCATTTCCTTCAGTTCAGATATTGCAGGCGACGATGGTACCAAGCTTTGCAAGGACCTAACTGCACACATCATAAGCATGTTGATAGTCACGAAAGTGGAAACTGAAGTTACTGAACACATGGGAGCATAATAATCCCCGTTCCCCTAAACACCTAACTTCTCATTACAAAAGATAGTAAAAAGTGTTAATAATTATTGGCAGCCTGGTTCTATGTGCAATTGTGATAAAGATGTTTATTGCCATACTGAATCTTTGTTTATTTCCCCTGAAAGTCAATGTAACGCTTTGTTACTCTGATTTGATGGAGTCAAATTATTCGGTCACTGTAAAGATGAAGGCAAACAACATCTGACAATCTGACATAGTGACATGCACAATTGATTCTCAAAAAGAAGAGGAACTGACATGCACAATGCTACGAATATATACTTCTGTGACAACAAAAAAGGCCAGAAGAATTACCATGTGGAGAGATGACATAACTGTTGTCGAGATCACCTGAAGCAGCAATGGAGGAGCACATTCTGGGCTTGATGGAAATGGAATCACCTGAGAGCCATCCTTCACTCACGCTGTCATCACAGACCAGAGTGGCCACGGAAGGCGGGGCGCGCTCGACGACAACGGCAGCCTCAGTGCCCTTGCTGTTCTTCTTGCCAAAAGTCAGGAACCTCTTGAGCCCTGCCACTGCATCCATCGGTGACTGCACAGCGACAGAAACACTGTTCCTCTGAATGTTCGGCGTCAGCATGCTCTTGTCGGCGTCGAAGTCGGCGTCCTCATCCCGTTTCTTCCTTAGCCTTGCGGCGTCCGCTTCCAGCAATTGCTCTGTGGATTGAGCGTTGCTCGAAGATGGACTGTGGGGTGGAGAATCGGTGGCCGAGGCATCAAGCTCCGAGCTATGGGAGAAAGATGACCGCACATTTGAGTACAGAGATTGAGAGCTCTCCCGGGACGCTGATTCTGCATCAATCACCGGGCTTTCTCTGACGATCGTGTCAGATGATGCCATGGTGTCCTCGAAATTTTCAGTTCCCTTCTCATCGTCGGGCTTTGGTTCAGCATCTGAACCAGAACCAACCAATGCTTGAGAAGACTTCACGGCTTCCTCTTCATTGTCCTTCTTGATGTAGACATAGCTCGGCTCGGTGTCTGAGTCGCTGATGATCTCCAAATCTCCAAGCTTGTCAGAAGATTGTGCAATCTCATCATCACCACCATTGCCTTCATCGATGTTGAAATTCTTTGATTCAACATCTGAATATTCGGAGCTGTCAACATTGCTGTCGTTGCCAATGTAATCTAGTCTGGTACAACCATCGACCTGTCTGCGAATCACCAATGGCGGTGAGGTGTGCGCGACGCCAATGCCTGTTCTCCTAAGGTGAGACGGCTCAGAAGCAACGGCCGCAGCCATCTTGATTTCAGCAAGGACAACCTGTTCATCCAGACAGCTCCGCGTCAGGCAAATGGCATCAGCACTCGGCGCAAGAACCGGCGCCCCTTTCAGAACCCCCGCACTGTCGTAGCTGGCGCGCGGGGGCTGCAAGCGCGGCGGCCTCGGGTTATCCCTGACGGAGGAGCAGTGGCGGTCCTTGTCCTTGAGCAAGCTCCTGCTCCGTGACAATGTCTTCAGCTTCGGCGTCGCAGCAGCAGTGGACGGTGTCGGCATCCTGTTCTCCTTTCGTGGCGTGGTGGGTGGCTCTGCCTGCGGTGGCTCCCGGTGCAACGCTCGCCGGTTGGACAGCCTGGGGATGGTCGCCGCCGCCGGTGAGGATGACATGCTGCTCCTGGGACGTGCGAGCTTCATGGCCGAACTGCATCTTGGTGCGACAGGGGAGATTGTTTTCACCTCAAACTCCAGGGGCTTTTGCTGCAGAGATGTATTAAGGGAGCTCTAGTTAGTAGTATCGTAGTATGCATATGCTCATCAAGAAATACGCTTCTTTCGCTGCTTAAATAATGAACCACTCTGATCAGTGGATGTTACTGCTTCATCTGGAGAGTGCTAATGCTAAGTTCCTAAGATAATTCCATTTGGTGCAACTTTAATATCTCTGGGAAATAGGATCTGACATTTACTGGTTTACAGTTTACACATGCAAACTCACGAACATACACTTCGTCCAGTTCAATAGCACTCACTGTTCTTCAGGAGAAGGTAGGAGCACCATTGAGCCAAGAAGAAAACAATCGCAGAAGTAAACGATTTGACTATCTGCAGGGGAGACACAACATTGTAACAGTAGAACTGATTGGTGAAATAGACTTCAGGGTCAGGCAATGCATGATTCGACTCTGAATTAGAAACGAAACCTGGCATCTTCCAGGACGGTGATGCCACGAAACTAGGATAACCTTGGGGAAATTTTACAGTGCATTTTACTGGTAATAGAAATATAATAGTAGAATTAAAATCTAATAATTAATTTGCGAGGGTACAGTCCACATTTGTTTGTAAATCCTTTTTACAAAAGGGCATTATGGATAATTTGCATTAACACATTTTGTAAACAATTCCTTGCAATCAATCGATGCATTGTTCCTGCCCGCTACCACCACCACAGAGGTCATGGGCGTTGCCAGCTTGCCCTTGCCTGTGCCGCCGCCGGCTTGTTAGTGATATACCCTAGAGACAATCATAGAGATATTGTCTCATTTCTATATTTATGATCTTTTGAATAATATGCTATTTTGTCTTTTGAATAAATATCTTTTATATTGATTAACAAGTATGTGATTTATTCGTAGAAATTTTTATTTATGTTTTGATGTTATTCTAAATTATCTCAGATCTTATATCATTATATGGGATAATTATGGTTTATAGATTAGTATATGTATTGATTGATGATCATATTTCACGGATCGTGGATATAGGGATATCAAATCAATAATGTGGATACATATTAGAGAACATGATGTTGGATTGATCTATCATGATACATTGTGAAAATTATTATAATCTTAAGTGTTATCAGTTAGTCTCATGCATAGTATATATAGGATTATTAGACTTGAGATTGTCATAGTTTCCTACATACATAATAGTTTACTTAGGGGTTACCAAACACTACGTAACTGGGTGGTAATAAAGAATAAAGATAGCTTTCGAGTTTACTATGAAACATGCTTAGGAATATGAGCGATCAAGATGGAATTTAACCCACCTATATAGTGTGAGAGATATCTTTAGATCCTTCGATGTGGTTGGATTAAGAAAGTATATGGCAATTCCGAATGTGATTGAGGAGTCAATTATAAATGAGTAATCCACTACAGATTCGAGTGAAGAATCGAGCTATCATAGATGACGCGCTTCTCGCCTTGAGTTCAATATGGTATTATGAGTCAAAGGGATTAGTACATAAGCACTATATAGGTTCGTCTGATATGTTCTTTATGTATATTTAGGAGTCGTTATATTTGCTAGGGACCGCTACCAATTTATAGACCGGAAAAGAGTTTTCGGCCCTTGGTCCAATATACATAATCCTATAAGATCACACACTTAATAAGTTGGAATGATAAGGATCTGAATGATAGACTCCTAGTGGGATACGATCTCTATTTGCATTGGATACAGATCCAGCCTAAGCCTTTTCAAGTTGGATATGATATCTAATCATATCGGATGAGGATTTGATTGGAGGTTATATAAAGAGAGGCGCGGGGGCTGAGGGAGCCATCCTGAGATATACCAATCGAAACCCTAGCCACCACCTCTTATAACTCCTGCCGAGCGCGTTGGTGCTAGCACACTGACGCACGGTGTTCTATCCTTAGACGTGTGAACCTTGATAGAGGCAGTGCTGCGACTGCAACACTGATTGGGATGATTGTGGGGAGGAGATGGTTGGCCAATGAACGATCAACTAGTTTCACTACACCGACGCATATTTCATTGAATCGGACACTTCGACTCTATTTCCACTGCACTGCGCGTCTAGTGGTAACGATTTATGATCTCTAACTCACATTGGCTTTCTGATTTATACAGTAAAAAATTTTAATATATGCTAGTGTAGCTTACCTGTATTTCAACAAGGCTCGCCCATCCCTTGGTTGCCACTGCACGCCCTTTCCTATGCCGCCATGGAGGTCTTGGCCGCCGACGCCGCGTCGCTATTCACTGCTCCACTACTACCTCACCCTTCCCGGTGATGCCGCCTCGCCCTTGTCGCCGCTGCCTAGTACGTGTGACGCTGTCTCATCTCCTACATGTTCCTATCGTCGTTTTTAGTAGCTGTCAAACCCTGTGCTGTGTTCCCAATCGATCTCGTTTTTTTCAAGGGAAACCATATTCCGGTTCCTAATTGGCAAATTACTCAACTAATCTACATTGTAGTGATGAAACAAAACGCAGATCACAAAGATAACTAAATAGTAAGGTCATTATTTTCTTGTTGTTGGCTTACTGCTATGTCCATGGCGCAACTAGGGCTGTTGGTGGAGGGCCGGTTCGATCAGAACTGAACAGGGAGCGTTTCCTTCCGTTCGTATTTTCTAGCTAGGAAATTACAAATATACCCCTTGAGCGATTCTTATTAGTCATGTTGCCGAGGAAAGTATAACTAAATACTGACTAATCTGATTCATTGGACCGAAAAGGATACATGGCTCACATTAATTACTAAGGGTACCATAGAAGAGCTCTAAACTTGAACAGCGAAATGAACTTCTGTGATACCAAATTTCGGCGCCAAATCAAGGACAGTAATTTTGCTTAATCATATATCAACACAAAGAAATTCAATGAAATCAAGGTGAACCACCAAAAAAAAAGGCAACCGCTGAATTCTAAGACATGTATCTCACCTATAAGAGCATGTACAATGCAGGCTCTTAAAGATGTGTTTAGCAATGAAAAACTATTTTTTCTTGCCATATAGGATAGATAAGATGCTTATTTTGAAGCATCGATGCTTAAATAAGCACCAGTACTTAGTAGATGCTTATGTATATAACTGATTCTATTAATAGAAAATATTGCATCTAAGCACACATGGAAGAGATGCTTGCATTGGAGAGAATAACTTTTGCATAGGTGCTTGATGATGTGGCTATATTCTCTTTCTTTAAGTATTCATATATAAGCATCTTGCATTGTACATGCTCTAAAAGTGCTCTTATAGGATAGCTCAACTCAACTGCTCTTAACGAATCACAAGAAAGGTACAAAAGTGTCCCAAGAACGAGATCAACAATAAACAAGAAACGTGAAACTTGTTGCATCTCCCAAAATGCGATGCCTACAGAACATTTTTGACCCAAAGATTGCGCAAGGGCACAAGATTTGAATTTTTAATTAGCTGTTGTTTTCAAACATTACCCGAAGAGAAATCAAGAATAGTGTGAAAAAAGACCATGGAATAACGGTGCAAAATACTGTACATTTGTGCAGTATTCCGTTATGGCCTAGGCGAGGCATAAGGGAGCAATTACCTCTCCGGCCGGGCTGGCGGTGAGCCTACCGTCGGCGTCTGCGTGGCGGCCGCGGTCGAGGCGCGCCCAGAGCGCCTTCATCTCTGCCTCCTTGCGCTCCATGCGCGCGCGCCATCCCTGGCGTAGCTTCTCGTCCCTCCTCCGCACGTACGCCTCGTACCTCCTCCCCTCCCCACCACCACCTCCTTCCCGTCCTCCTCCGCGTCGTCGCCGTCGACGCCGGGACGATCATCAGCCGCGAAAGCGGCGGCCCTCCTCTCGGCGAGGCGCCGCTTGTAGCCTTCGAACTGCCGCTCCAGCTCGGCCGCCTTCGCCCACAGGGCACCCGCCCTGTCGCCCAGCATGGCGCGCCTCCTCACGGCCGGCAGGCGTGGGCGAGCGTCGCTTGCGTTTGTTCGCGTCGATGGCTGGGCGACTACGTACGTACGTACGCAGCGTAGCGCGACGTGAGGGGAGCTTTTGGTCGATGCGTGTGGCTTTTGGCGCGTTTTGACCTGGACGGGGTCGTGGGCGCACGGCCGGCACGCAGCGGCAGCATGCACTGGAGCGCCATGCTGCCGGGCCGCCGGGGCCGGGCAAAAGATGGAGGGGGGGCGAGCCCTCCTTGGGTCGACATGTGGCGCAGCGTGGTGGGTCGTGTCCTGCGCCGCGCGGAGACGGTGGGCTGGGCTCGAAGGGCTTGGATTGGGCGGATTGTAGTAATTGGGATGGATCTAATGATTTTCTCGTGGCCTGGGCAGCGGTTTTGTTGGGTGTTTGTGCGATGGGGAAGCTTGGGTTGGGCCTCATTAGTGCTAGAGTGCCCGTACGGATAAATGGGTTAAGGCAGGGCTTGGATTGGGCCATGGACATGCATAGAATTTCCGTACATGGCACTATGGCAGGCTCCCTGCGCTGACGCCTGACGGACTGTGGTGTAGGTTTCTGGACGTAGCAGCAGAATAAACGGAAGCCGGCAGACGTTATGTGATGAGAAAAACTATGGAACTGTGTCCCGGAGATTTTTTTAGATAATGGATATAAAATCCGGCCTCTATATCTACAAGGGATATACACAGCCAAAAATTACACGAGCTCTTAGGCCCAAAGCCTCAACACTGAGGAGTACACAGCAAGAAAGATAGTTTAAGGACTATGAAAAAGCTAGAAAGACTAAGTTTCAGAACTTCCTCTCCGTCCTTACTTTCAACCAAGCCCCTAACCTTCTCCAATTGAGCCACCCAAACTCCGGTCTATCCTGTGTGAAGATGAACCTCCGAAGCGACGTCTTCAAAGAGGCGACGAGGGTCGCCGACGCCGCCCGCCTCACCGAGACAAGGCTTTCACCTGGAGAACCGAATACATGATGGCTATGTAGTGCCATGACAACCCTTCAGGAAGGAAAATGGCATCCATAGGCGTCATAGTTATCGAGACCGGTAGGAACACCGACAAGGCTTTCGCCAGCACAACCACAGCAAACCACGCATACCCACACACAAAAAAGACCTCCATCAGCACACCGGGGTTCTGCACACCTCAAGGCCATGGCAAAGCCATCCAAAGAACCCACCACAAGCCGCTTCCCGCACGAGCAACGTCGTGCCAAGGAACCCTGGACAACCCAGCAGCCACCACTCCTGCCGCAACCGGCAACCTGGCAGTGAAGCCCACTGCCAGCGCATCCCGGAAGAAAACAACCACCGTACCCAATCCCCTTCCAAAAGAAACCACCACCTAGCTTCTTCTTCGTCAGAGCTTAGCTCATCCGCAAGGGGCCAAATTTTGGATCCCGCTGGTCGCCGACGATGTCCCGCCAAGGAGACAGCTAACTGCCTTCTCGCCGGAGCCGAGCGACACCAATCAGCGGAGCACTCAATGTAACATCCCAAAAATTTAAAATTTGAAAATATGAATTTCTTGAATTGTTTTTGCAATGTTCTATTGGAATTTGGATTTCATGGAGTTTTCCTGAATTTGATTGAGGTTTTAAAAATTGGAGAAATTCATAAAAGACCAAGACCAACATTAATAATACCAAAAAGGTGAATATGTAAATAATGAAAACTCAAGATTATAAATTTGAATCTGAAAAGATGATCCAAGATAAGAAGAGAGAAACTGAATTATTAAAATATAAAATTACATTTCAAAAAAGATAGTATAAAGGCAACAAAAATAAATAGAGAAAATATATGCAATTATATATGTATACAAAAGACTAGCAAAAAAATATGTATGTATATGTATACCAAAATAGGAATAAAGAAATATAAATATTTCATAAAGTGTGTAAATATAAAATATATATATAAAAAAAGAATTGGGGTCAGTAGTAGAGGCCCGACCCAACCCCTCTTTCTCTCCGTTCTGTTCCATCGCGATCGAGCCGGACCGCCCGCGTGCGGGCTTCTCCTTCCTCCTCCCTTCTCTTTTCTCGCCTCGCGCTCGCCTCTCGATCGTTGCTCTCCTCGCCCGCCGTTTCTCCCGGCCGCAGCCAACCCGCTCCTCGCTCTTCGCCAATGCCACATGGGCCTGCTCCTCCCGCTCGCTTCCTCGACCGGAGGCCCCGCACCGCGCCGTCTTCCCCTCTCTCCTTCCTCCCACGGCTCGCTTCTCTCTGCCGTGCGCAGGATTCCCGCCTCGTGGCGACCATGCGCGCCTCGCCGCCTCCACCTCTCGCGCGCGCCTACCCGTCGCCGCGTCCGTCACCTCATCCGGTCACGCCCGTGAGCGCGTGCGTGCTCTGCTGCGCCGCAGCTCTCTTCCTCCACGTGTCCTCCATGCGCAGCCCCCGCCCACGGTTTTCCCCGCGCCGCACACCGTCTCCGCAGCCCCCTGTGGCCATAAGAAGCTTCCCGCGCGCACTCCCTGCCTCTTCTCCCGTTTCTGCCCAAGCAAGCCGCCGCTGCCTCCATGTCGTTTGGGTACCCCGGAGCATCCCCCACCAATCCGGCCGCATCACGGCGTATACCCGTTCCCCCTCTACCCCTTCCCTCACTTAATCGAGCTCCCGTGCACCAAATCTCTCCGGTGAGCCCTTTCTTCCCAAAGCCGCCGCCATCGCCGTCGATTGGAGCCACCTCGGACCAATTCCACCGAGCGGAGCATCCTCGTGACATCGCAAAGTCAACCCCACCATCGGACAAGCCTCTCCCGCCTCCTCTTCACCGGCGCGCACACCCTCCGATCGTCGCCTCACACGCCGCTAGGCCGCCACGCCATCCTCAAGCTCCATCGACCCCGAGGTAGCTTCGACCATATCAAGATGCTCCTAGCAAATGAATCGGATTCTTATGCCTGTGTCGCCATATCCTCCTCCTCGCTCCGCCGCCTCAAGCCGCCGCCGACCACCCCGCCGCCAAATGGGCGGCGAGACCTTGTCCGGTAGTAGGGGGCGCGAGCAACCCATTTCGGGATGCCCACGCATCGCCGCCGCTCCTCACGGCGGCGAGCTCGCTGTTCCACGGCGGAGGAAGACGACATCGTAGGCCGGCGGTTAGGACATCATTAGTGCTAATCATGATTGAGACGCCTAATTAACAGATTAACGGTTAAATTAAGATTAGTTAATGCAAGTCAAACTGACATGTGGGCCCGGCCTTTAATTAAATGAAGCTGGACCCCACCGCCGATTTGTTATTTTCTGATTTATTAGAGCCGAGAATTTCATAAGGGCATAACTTATTCATTCTAACTCCAAATTGGGAGAAACAAATTTCTAAATTCATTTAAATTCAATATCTATCCAATGAAACTTAAATCATGAATTTTAGAGCTCATATGAAGTTTTGGTGAAATTTTGCATAATTAGGGAATATTGTATAGAAGCTAATATTATTTAATTAGAAGGTAAATAAGATCAATAGAGATTTTAAATCTAGGATTAATCCTTGAAGCCAATAAATTACATTAGGATGTAAACTAAGGTTACTTAACATTTTAAACATGTGATTGTTTACTATATGAACAACTAATATAGTCTAGATATTTAGATAAGGTCTAGTTATCAAATAAAGGCATTAATAAAATGTGGTTTAGTGTATAGCCCAAGATTAATAACATTCTAATTAAAGATACATCCATAGAAGGTACACAATTTATTAGGATATATATGAGCCCAATACATGTCTAACCATAGATACCTTAATCTTACAAACATATAGATACTTTAAAGTAAATATGTAACCATTAACACAAGTAATTAGGGTTACATAAAATGCTACATACCAAGCTTTGCAGACAGCTGAATTAGGAATAAGGCTAAGTAGTAACTAAAGCATAGATAAAATAATAATTGTACCATTAATTGAAATCTTAATACTAGATTTAGTAAATAATAGTATTGAGCATAGTTGTATATATAACAAGTTAGGATCCATATGAGTGGATCCTAATTCAACTTAAATTTAACCTAGCTATGAAGGAAGATACATAAGATATGATAATGGGATTATTAGAGATTTAAATTCTAAATTAATTACCCTATAAGAATAGATATTGAGCCCTTCCTATTTATCTTAATCTAATTAATAGTGAAAGCCTATATCAGAGATTGGTCTAAAAACTTAATAAAGATGTCCAAATGTTATAATACCTTCGACTAAAAGGTTTATAGAATAAGTACAGATCTCATCCATCAGTCAGTTTGCATTCACCATAACCTAAGCTGCAAGGAATATCTACCCAGCTAGGCTCATACATAGATGCATAGGTCTACCCTGACTCATGGAACTTCCTTGATAAATAACAAAATAATACAAAGAGATTATTAATAGAAAGATCAAGTTATCGTATGCTATTACCAACCTTGCCTCAACTCACCAAATCACCCATTAACTCGTAATAAAACTAAATTTAGTTTATTCGGATTTATTTGGATCTTTTTGAGTTATTTGCTTTTATTTGGATTCAGTCGTTTGTCACGTAATTAGAAATCGGGAGTCGTGAAGATTCAATGGATCAAGCGAGATCAAGCTCGAAGTGAAGATAGAGATTAAAAGCTCAAGAGAAAGCATTACGTGAGCTCAAGACAGCGGTAAACCGCGCCAGGCGAGTCAATACTTTGATCATGTTGAACCTACGTTTTCTGCAAATTACTTTTGTTTAAATTATCAAATTGCATGCTGTTATGTTATATGCAAATACATGTTAATTTAAGATTCTAGTTATATCCCATTGTGTACTTGGTTAATATTACCTCCTTTGAAATATTTGAACATGTGAACATTGTCGCCTAGCACAAATTATAATAGTAACCTTTCGAAAATAAGTCCGTAATTGTATGCCATGCGTAGTATTGTTTAGGTACTCATGGGCGCGAGAGCGCCCAAGCATCACTTTTTAATCATGAGAAAAGTTGGTTGGGCAGTCATGGTGATAATGACTGGTGTATGTTGGATATGGTTATTTTGTATTCCCAAAAACTCTCAATTTGCTTTAATATCTGAGCGGATGGTTTGGGGGCTGGTATGTGGTGCGAAGGAATGCACAAAATTGTGGAGTGTGGTAGAACCGCTCGAGATAATACTAAGGACTGAATCTCGTCATGTCAACCCGTGTAAACAAAGACAACCACAAGTCTCAGAAATACAACTTGGCCCAGAGATTTATCGAAATCCGGACTCATCTCACTGGTAGTGGATTGATGGGGTTATGCTATGGCAAGGGGGCCGAAGGGACACCAGGTAGGGTGAAGTTTCTCAGTCGTACTAGCGCAGAGGGGAGTGGAGCCCGTACGCTAGTAGTAGTGAGAAACATCCCGCGCACAGATGGGACCCATCGCAAATGGGAGGTTACCCATAATGTGAGATGGGAGAAAGGACTAGATACTTTGAAAAGTCACTGTGATGGTCTGCTCAACCACACGTCTAAGGAATCGTGTGGGGTAACGAGTTGATTGTCTCTTGTGGTGAAAGTGTACAAACTCTGCAGAGTCAAAACTATTCGAATAGCCGTGCCCACGGTCATGGGCAGACATGGGAACTTAACTAGATATAGTTCTGTTTACAAAATGTTTGAAAACTGGGAATGGAAAAGTGGAAGGGCGAAGGACTGCCCTGATTTGGAATTGTCCTGGGTGTCGTCCCAGTGGTAAGTTAAGCGGCTATAACGCTGAAGAAATTGCTATATGGTACAGATGCCATGTAATGGTGGATGGAATCTGGATCGATATTACTAATGCATTTCCTTGTACATTAAGATTTGTTCCAAAATTGCTAAGTCATAGGGCTTTTTAGTTAATTGTATTCAAAAGCACTCCTTGCAAAATAAAATAACCCTAGCCTCTCCTTTGACTAGCCAAACATGTTAAATATTGCATTCTGTGTGTTGGCTCGCTGAGCACGGGGTCGGAGTGCTCACGCTCGCTTTGCGACAAAAATTCAGATTCAGAATCAAATCACTTCGCCTCAAGAACAAGATTGGACAAGCGGCAAAGAAGATGAAGATGTCAAGGGCTAGGTCGCGAACCTCCGGTTGGTCGCTGTGGGCATGTCTGAAGGTCCCACTTGCGTGCTTCGTTCTTCCGCTGCAATTTCATGATTTCGCCTAATCGCCCATGAGTAAGTCTGCTATTATATTTACGCTTCCGTATGATATGTATTTTGATATTCATTTCGAAGCGTGAGCACTATCTACTGATCCAGGGAATAGTGCAGTAAATCACAGAGGAATCCGGATTGTAATATCTGGGGCCCTACACTCAAGCTCCATCCGCCAAGAGGTGCCATCCTGCTCAAGCCGCCGCGCCAAGACTCGGCAGCCCACCGCGGCTCCGCAGATCCGGGCCGAGAGACGCCAGATCCGGCCACCAGGCCGCCGGAATCGCCGCCGGCGAGGGGAGCTGTGGCCGGGGAGCTCGCGCCCAGAGCTCTGCTCTCCACTGACCAGAGCTTGGAAAGGGGAAAAAGCCCCGCCGCCGCCCTCCTATCGACCACCGGCGCCCGACGGCGCGCTCCGGCGACGGGGAAGAGGCGGGACCCGGACGCGGGTGGGGGGGGGGGGGAAGAGAGGCCCGAGAGGACCACACTCAGCGCTGCTGCCCTCTGCCGACTGGGGGAAAGAGGCCCGAGAGGAAGAAAAAGCCCCGCCGCTGCCCTCCTTGCGACCACCGGTGCCCGGCAGCGCGCTCCGGCGACTGCGAAGAGGCAGGATCCGGAGGAGGGGAGGGAGGGAGGGGGGAGCTCAAGAGACTCTGGACTCGCATAAGGACCACAGCGATGAGCTCAAAGGCTTCTAGCAGAGGCAAATCTAACAGGATACCTCTAAGCCGTTGGATAAAATATCTTTATCCTACTTTCCACATTGTTTTCCAATTCAGCTTGATACATTTTCATCGTGTGCTCCCAATCTATTCGATGCTGCAGCTCTTCCATACCTCTCCTCCCAATTCCATCACCGTCTTTTCCCTTGCATTCGACCAACGACTGCATACAAGGTTGCCTCTATGCTGGGAGCACGAAGCTTGCCCAAGGTGCTCTTCCTCAGGACATGGTCAGTTGCATGTTGGTGACGTCACAATAGACCGTCAGCTTGACGAGGACACAACTGGTGAGGATGGATAAAGTGTGACCTACGAGATGGATCTGTGTGGTGTGACCGCAATAGCGGTCATCTTTGATGCCATAGGCCTCAAATTAGCATGTCACCTTCTCCCCAATCTACTCCATGGTCGGCGATGGATCTCGGCAATGCCACGAGGGAGGTAGCGAAGAGCATAATGCAACACTGATGTTATTCTATATTGATCAACAAGTATGTGATTTGTTTGTGGAACTTCTTATTTATGTTCTGATATTATTATTCTAATTCATCTCTGATCTTATATCATTATGTGGAACAATTATGATTTACAAATCAGCATATGTACTAATTGATGATCATATTTCATGGATCATAGATATGGGATATCAAATCAATAATGTGGACACATGTTAGAGAATATGATGTTGGATTGATCCACCATAAGACACTTCAGGAATTATTATATTTTTAAGTTCATCAGTTAGTCTTATATATAGTGTATGCAGGATCCTTAGATCTGAGATCGTCATTATTTTCTACATGTGTAATAGTTTACTTAGGGATTACCAGACACTATTCCGTGACTGGGTAGTCATAAAGGTAGCTTTCGGGTTTATTATAAAATATACAGATGAATATGAACGATTAAGATGAAATTTGCCCCTTATATATAACAGGAGAGATATCTCTAGACTCCTCGATGTGATTTGGTTAAAAAAGTTCATGGCCATGCCGGATGTGATTGAGGAGTCAATTATGCACAATGCTTGAGCGACAGTCCTTCCCTCCACTTGAGAGATATTTCTCAGACCAATCTGTCGATCTCTTTACAAACCTCTCTTTCAGCGGTTGAAACCGTTCAGATTTCATACGACCTTCCGGAGTGGGCAGGCCTAAATACTTCCCTTGAAAGCTAGATTGCTCAACTTGCAAAATATGTTTGATTTCATCCTGTCTGTTCGGTGGACAATATTCTCGAAAAATCATCGAACAGTTTGCCGGATTAATGAGCTGCCCCGTACACTGGCCATACAAAGCGAAGCAGTTCTTAGCAAGAAGAGTTTGCTGTGCCTCTGCCTGGAAAAACAGTTTGTTGGGCCAAAGTTGGGCCATTCTAGAAATGGACCCACCACACTGCAAGTTGGGGTTTGTTGTGTCGTGCTTATTTTTGAAGTTGTTGTGCAAAGAGTTGTGACAAACCTATTACTCTGATTGGTAAATCAGATTAAAGTTAGATAAATTATTTACCCAATTGTTGTAATCTCACAATTAATCTCATATGTTCTGAAAGTCAATAATATATCCTTTTGCAACTTGAAAAGAGCTTGCCAAATGCCAACCACCTAAATATCTAAAAGCGGCTCAACCAAATGAGATTAGTACAATCCACCACAATGCCAAGCGGATCCTCAGTGTCACATTAGGTATTCCTGTGCAACTAGTAGCAGATCAACATCCTATGGCAGGACACTGAAAGCAAACCTGGAATACAGGATAATTCTGCATTTCTGCATGCATAAATATCGAAAGAAAATATAAACCAGCATGTAAAGTAAACATTCTCAAGTGTGAGTTTTTGTTAGGCAAAAGGCCCCTGACGGGGCTCGATTTCATTCATATGCAAGTGATTTTACATATAGTAGCCCAAAGAGGCACAGTACATCTTTGGAGAACTGGACAGTCTCCTCGATGAGAAGGATTACTACAGAAGGAAATGTTACATCCATTTTGATATTCAGCTGCTGCTCTAGCCAAGATGTCAGCTACTTGATTCATGTTCCTTGATTGATGCATGACCATGACTGTGGCATTCAAGCCCCTTAGTTTCTGTTTGATTTCCATGACAGTGAGTTTGATTCTCTGTTCGCATGTCAAAGCCCTTTCAGCTTGCAAGATGTTCAAAGAGGATTTTATTGTCGGAAATGAAACAGTTATTGTTTTCCTGCAGAGAAATAGCAATGTGTACCCCAAGCAACCGACCAAAGTTCTCTGCATGGATTGGGGAAGTAGCATATGCAACTTTGGCCTGAACTTGAATGGAGCAATTGAGTAATGTATGTGTAGGATCGTCAATGGCAATCAGAAAGAAGGGTTGAATTATTGCAATTCACAGCGTCTTTTCTTGTTACTGTTCTTCTCAGGTGTTTTTTTCGCACGCAGGTGCTGCCGTCTGATCAAAGCAACAAATGTGTTTGAGTTGGCCGTCACTTTCACGGCACTACTTGGTTTGGCTCTCCTGTTGTCCAAAGGTCCAGAGAACAACACTTGATTCCTCTTTTGTGCAAGCAACAAAGTGCTAGCTCTGATCTCAGCTATAGCTCACCACCTGCATGCAAAAATTAATTGTCTAGGCATATGCAACAACGGAAGCACACTTACCAACTAGCGTGTAGAGCCTTGTCAATCAAAATCAAGTGGAGACGTGGCTCTGCTGCTTGTTCGCGCGAAGATGAACCTGTGTGTGCACGCGGATGGAGATCAATCGCAGAAGATAACGCCGTCTTGGACTAGGTGTTCCCTGCAGCTTCGCTTGGGAAACAAGGCAAAAAGGTGGCGTGGCCATCTTTGATCTCCACGTGTTCTAGTGTAAACCCGACCATCTTGTGACATCCTCGACCGCCTGGACCTCAGATTTTCTCCTCCTAGTCCTGGTCCTCTTCGTCACCGATCATACCATCTCTACGCCTAATCTGCACATGCAAAGATTAAAGAACATTTTTTCCGGTACAAGTTCTTCTCAACTTGACCAATATTAATCAACGCATACACGCCACACATCTCAAATAATAATATGAAGCAATGTTGTCAATTATCCATTATTACAAAAATCCTAGACCTAGCCACATGGTCTAACAATATGATTAGCCTGGAAATAAATTCCCAGACCTATCCGGTTTACATTTTTGAAAGAAGTATCTGGGTAGCATTTAAAAGCATAGTTTGTGTAAGTGTTGATATGAGTAGAGATGAGGTTATTAGTAGTACTGTGATGCACACGTAACAAGCAGTCAGAATCAGTTTTATCAGCAACTTCATATTGTGCAGTCTGGGCTGCTTTAGCTTGGAAAATAAGAGAACTTACTGAGCAGCCTTTCTTAAAATGGTAATCATCTCTCGATCTGAATTGTCAGTCTGCCCAATCTGCACGACGGCACCTGCGAGATAACTTGGGCTGCATGGTGTCCAAAGAATTGAATGAGCTTATCCTGATCCCATCTTCTCGGTTTTGTGAGCCATAATTCTGATACTTTAGCTGGCATCTGCACTCCTTGCGGTTGTTCCTGCAAAAAATCATACAAATTCTGCCATATAGGGCACCAAGGTTCTGTCCAAATGGAGATGTCTGCATCATAGAAGTACCACTGAGTTGCATTAACATGTAGTGCCTTATATGGAGGAGAGTCTCAAGTCCAAGATTTTGGACCTATATTCGTTGTGTAGGAAAATGGAATAGCCAGAATAATTGTTGGGTATATTGCTTGAGTCTTAGAGGACATATATATAGAGTACAATATGACTTAGAGATCAAATCAATCTAATACAGATATGGAAGGTTACTAGAGATATGGAAGGAACCATATCGCATACAAATCATCTTAATTGATTCTATTCTATTTCTTATAATCTTACCAAACATGTACTCTAACATTTCTTCGCAGTCGGAGCGGGAGCGTCGCGGACGCGCAGGCTGGAAAAGAAGTCAACGAGGATGCTCAAACTAAAGTGGAAGCAGATGAGGAGTGCCATGCGAAGAGCCAGTGGTGAAGTTGTCTCCTGTAGAGATAGTCGTCAAAGGAGTAGAGGACGGTTGCAGAGAGAGGGCAACCAGTAGAAGGGGACCAGAGGAGGAGGGCAGCCAAAGGAACGGAGGCAAAAGGAGGACGCTAGACTAGATAGCACGTTGGGCAGACGCTCGATGCCCAGGAGTGCCAAACGGTAGGCGACCGTAGGCGGGGGTGGAGGAGATGTCGTCGTTTGGGCGCTCGACACCCAAGAGGCCGCCATATGGCGGGCAACCGTAGGCGGGGACGAGGGCCACCATGTTAGAGTAGAAAAGCACATCGGCCACCAGTGGAGTGCACGACGGCCAAAAGCGATGGAGAAGAAGAGCAAGCTGGTAGGCATGGGACGCCGACGCGGTGGTAAAGGCAACACCTTGTAAGCATAGAGGAAGAAGTAGAAGTAAAGTATCGGCTTGGTGTGGTAGACGCTGGCAAAGTGCGCAGCAGCCAGGGAGATACGAGAAAAGACGACGAATTGGCAGTCAATCATAATGGCACACATGGTCAGAAGTTGGGGACGACAGCGACTGGGGCTGGGAGGAGGGGCCGCTCATCGAGGAGCCTAGAGATGGGGCTGTGGAGCTCAGATCTAGCTGGATCTGGACCCGGCGTGCAGCTTCATAACGCTGGAGCCAACAGAGACGAGCGGCGAAGAGACCATCGAGGAGAAAAGAGGGGGGAGGCCGGATCCAGCGTGGAGGAGACCGGATCCTGGGTTGACGACAGCCGGATTCGGTCCTAGCATCAGCGCGAGCGCGCGCTGGTGGCCATCGACGGAGGCCGGTGATAGCACAGGCGACGATAGGGTCTGGGAAGAGGGGCCGCTTGTCGGGGAGGAGCTCGTCAATGGGGAAGCCGAGGGAGAAGGCAATGAGTGCCTCTGTCCCCATGTCGTGCTCGCACTCGTGAGCACGGGCGATGGGTGGCAACGGCCAGACCAAACCTAATCCGATGTAGGAAGATAGGAGGTCATCTATCTATAATATTTTGCACAGCCCCTAGGAAATTAGATCATGGAGATTGAATCATCTCTCCCAGGGGCGGTGCGCTGGGGAATTTGGTGGTGGCTAGGAACAGGCTCAAATGCGAACCTGCTCAGATACCATGTAGAAATATAGAATAGCCGGAATAATTGTTGGGTATGTTGCTTGAGCATCGGAGGACGTACATATAGAGTACAATATAATTTGGAGGTCAAGTCAATCTAATATAGATATAGAAGGAATCGGGTATAAATCATCGTAATTGATTCTATTCTATCTCTTATAATCTTGCCAAATATATATTCTAACACGTACCTTTCCAGTAAGAAGTGTTAGGGAAGTATTTAGCTTTAAGAATTTTGACCAAGGGATGCTCAGAGACTAGTTTCCAAGCCAGATCAACGGTGAGAGCTTCAAAAGAGGTAAGGTCTCTAATTCCCAGCCCTCCAAGAGATGTAGGAATGCAAATTTTATCCCAAGCTCTTAGATGACGAGGTTTAGTACTATTTTCACTTTGAACTCCCTTCCACCAAAAATGTCTTATTATGGCAGTTAGTTCTTCAATGAAGCAGTTAGGCAGGAGCACATTGGACGTGTAATACACAGAAATGGAAGAAAAAACAGACTTAACGAGGGTAAGTCTAGTTATTGCAGGCTCATCCAAGGTTCCAAATCCCGACGGTAATCGGTTCTATATGTGTTAGTTTCCTAATAATGTTTACATTGTTTAACACTAATAGGAAGATGCATGCATCTCTTGTGTTTGATTTCATACTTTTTGCCACGAATGTGTTAGCATTTTTTTCAATTTCAAATTTAATAAACCAATTTTTTGCGGTTTTTCTTCGGTTTTTTTAGCGGTAACCGGGAGGTTTTTCTGGTTACCAGTTTCAAATTCAAATTTTAACGCTTGAAATTTGACCAGTTTTTTTCCAGTTACCGGCCGTCCAGCGGTATTCCCCCAGTTCCGGGTTTTGGAACCTTGGGCTCATCTACACTACGGAAAGAACAAAACACAAAAGTACTATTTCTTCAGACACTGGAAAGAGTTTTCCGTTGCCAATACAACCTTTTTACTTCAGTAGTGCAAACACCAGTGAACTGTTACATTGGAATATACAGAAACAGCACGTATATACAGTCTAATAGCTAAGAACATGTAAGATTACAATGAATGGAAGTCCCAGATAAACACAGGTACCTTATGAAATTCAAAACAGTTATGTATGACAAAAAAGAAATTAATCCATGTCGTTGGGTTACCCAGTTTTAGTGGGAACAAAACGTAAGCTCCCAAATAAGGTGGGTCGCTGAGCATCTTCCGCCAGAAGCATTTTGATCAATTTTGTCAGTGAGTTGGCTCTAGGTCTAACCTCAAAATAACACTAGGTGTATTGGATCCTTAAACCTCTCAGTATCCTTCAAACAATGGTAAGAAGCACATTTTGTATTTACGTCAGGAACCTCTCCATGCATTTACATCATCAGAAGCACTACAGGCTTGTGTTTGCGAAGGGATGCCACCAAGGTCGCCATCCAAACTCATTTGCTGTACTTCAGCAGCTGATAAAATTTTGATGCTCTTCACACAGCTCACAAACTCCCTGTAGATAAAGTTTTCCAAACCATCAGGGGGACCATGTTAAGAAAGAGTTGCAACTAATACTGGATGCATGATAAGGGAAGGGAAGAACTTACTCCCAGGGGTCATCCCCAACAAGGAGGACATCATTCTCATGATCAACATAGACTAGCTTCCAATCCATTTTATAGGGATCTTCAAGCTGCCCTTGAATACCAAACATGGATGCAAGATCATACCGAAGTTCATCGTAATTTCGATATCGTGTGATATCAATTGATCTCCCCACAGATCCACGCTTTTGAACCTTCAAATTAAGATTGTTTGATGCATAACAAAAATAAATACTAGTTGTAAATGAAATAAGGATACTAGTTGTAAATGAAATAAGGACAGCTGGAGAGTGAGAGTAAATGATGATCATTGGATGCTTGGATCATTAAGTTCTCAGTTTGGCACATTCAAAATTTGGAACAGGACATAGTGATGCTCCAGGACATGAGGAGAATGTCTAGTCCTAGCTAAACCTGAACCGTGACAAAAATAGACATGGAGATGGCAATAATATCAGTATATCAAAAACCCAACTTGCATCGAATACTTCAAATTTTAGATTTATCAATTTGTACCAAACAACGTCACAATTGATCAGTGGGTCTTTTAGCTACAAGCCGCCTTATAGTTTGTGCCTTAGAAATGCCACTCAATGTCTCACTGACTTGTGGGCCAGGGCCCACTTATACTCACATTGGGTGACAATTTTTGTGAATAAGAAAAAATAGGGTATGCATCTAAAAATTCCTTGACCCTATTCAAAGAACTTTCTATGTCCGATGCTAAAAGAAATATTTCACTAATTTCTATAACATTTGCAAATGGATTGATAAATACAACTTGTTGTTAAGGGTATTAGAGATAGAGTTTGTATTCTATTCCATATATGTCTTATCTCTATATGGCATATCCCCTTGTACTCTCCTATATATATGGTCCTTTGGGTCTCATATCAATACACACAATATTCATAACATGGTATCAGAGCCTAGGTTCTATACCTAGCCTAAGTTCGTCTTCCGCTGCCGCTGCCCCCGGGAGAATCGATCTCTGCTCCTGGGGGCGGCCATCTCCTCATCATGTCTCCGCTGCAGTCGCCTCTTCCGGATCCGAGGCGGCCACCTCTTCCCGGTCGCCGGCGCCACCGGTTTGCTTTCGGATCTGGGCTCTGGTGGTCGCGCCGCCTCGCTCCCACTCCGCCCGCGCGCTGCGCGCCACACGATCCGCCGTCTTCATCGCCCGCGCCCGGATCTGTTCATCTCCGACGCCGCCAAGTCCGGATCCGGCCGGATCCGGTCGTCTTTGCTGCCGCCGGCGCCCTCGTCGACTTCACCGCTGTCTCGGATCTCGCCGCCGGGCTCTTCTTCGCCGTCGGTCTCACCGAGCTCGAGCCGCCGCCACCGTCCTCTTCTTGGACCGCCGCCGCCGCCGGATCTCGTCGTCGCCTGGTCCAGATCCGACGCTCCCTCGCCCGTCCGGTGGCCGCGACGCTCCGGGCTCCCCGACGCCGCCTCTTTCGGCCGCCGTGCCCGCGCCTCGAGCTTGATCCGCGGCCTTCTTCCGGCGCCGGCTTCTCCTTCGGAGGAGGGCAGGGGTGTGAGGAGATAGAGTGCGCGCGGGAGAGCGCGACGGGCGCGAGGAGAAAGAGGGAGAGCTACACCCCCATCCCGACCGCCTCTCTCTCCACTGTTTTCTTCTCGGCTGGCGCTCGGCCACGCCTCTGCGCTCTACGAGGGAGAGAATCGGGAGTGAGGGAGGAGGCGTGAAGAAAGAGAGGGGAGGGGGTTTTGAGAGAGAGAAGGGGTTTTGAGGGCGTGGGATTTTCTGTTGCTGATTTTTTCTGTCAGTCAGTTTATTTTTCGTGAGTCTTCCATTGCGTCCATCCAAAAGTTCGTAGTCTCCGCCGCTCTATTCTCTGAGCTGCGTGCAGATCGTAGAAGTCGTCTATGATGCCGCCGCTTCTCTTTGAGCCGCCACCCCGAGTTTCTTAAGCCGCCGCGCTTCTTTTGCACCGCGCCTCCGTTGCGCTTTTTGTGCACTGCACCGCCACCGTCTCGGGCTTCGATCTGCGCTGTCATGCATCTATCTATTTCTCTTCGGCTTGATTTGACAGTTTATTCAAAGGCTGCACGCAATGACGACATCATTAAGACTCGGACTTCGGATTTTTCTTGTTTTAGTATTAACCCTTTTCAAATGCAATGCTATTGCATACGCCTTGCATTTGAGGGGGGATGTTAAGGGTATTAGAGATAGAGTTTGTATTCTATTCCATATATGCCTTATCTCTATATGGCATATCCCCTTGTACTCTCCTATATATATGGCCCTTTGGGTCTCATATCAATACACACAATATTCATAACACTTGTTACATGAATTTGCAGGGTAATATCCTAACAACGAGATCTTCAAGTATTTCTAGCCATAGTCCTCTGATCTCGAATCAGGTAAAACTTCCTCGAGTTAGAGTGTTAGACTGAGACATGTATGCATCAGATAAGATCAGTTTTGATGTGTGCACCAAATATACTTCTCAAAAGCAAGCACTTCACAATTTTCAGTGTGTGCACATGTAGGTATCTGTAATAAAGATATTCTTAAAGTAAACGATACCAACCTTAGTGAAAGTTCTCATCCGTTGTGTTTGATTGTTCCACAAACCTTGGCTTGGCATTCCACCATCAGTGACAGCAACGTCACTTGAACATCCAGGTTTGAAAGACATGTCAGGCACACCAAACAACTGAGAGCTGAATGCAGCAGAGGATAGCTCATTCTCGACCTCCCTGTGATCCCTTTGTCCAGAAGGCAGATTGCAAATATCCTTTCCTGTTGCCATCCCCCTTGACAACAGGGCATCCGGCATCAATGCATCCACATTTTCTGCAATAAGAAAGTTATCTCTTGGATCAACTTGAACATTGCTATCCAAACAAACCGGAGGAAAGGAAAAGCCTTCTCGTGGGCTCTCATCTAAACAAAAGGAGGTAGCAGATGATGCATCAAGTTGATCTGAAACTGGATGTCGATTGGGCACAGGGACCGTCTCTTTGATACCCTGCATATCATTCTTGATTCGATTATCTGACTTGCTTTGAATTTCCTGAAGTAAGTTGTCAATATGTGGTGTTGCTGTCATGTCGGTTAAATTTCTGCTCTCTTGGTGTGTTCTACTCAATGAATTCATTGGAGAAACACGGTTGGCAGATGGAGTAGTTGAGCAGGATGGATCCTCACTCTCGGCAAGTGCTGAGTGAGCCCTTACAAGTTGCTGGGGCGTCAGAGATCCTGTGATGTGGTTTAAAGGTGTTTGCTGCGATTGCTTGAGCTGACCCATAGCATCAGCACCGCTCAACTGATGTTGCAAAATTTGTTGCTGGAGAATTTCCTGGCTTTTCTGAGACAATTGTTGAACTAACTGGGACTGCTGTTGTGGGTTCAGCTGAGATAGCATATTTTGTTGTTGAATCTGAATCTTTTGAAGCAGCTGCAGCTGCAATTCTGGTTGTGATAGTTGTTGTAATTGCTGTTGCTGACTCTGTAGGAGGGCATGCTGATATTCTGCTGTTTGCTGGACCTGTGGAGTCTGAGTTAGTGCTGGCTGCTGCAAAGAACCCGCAGTTGGTAGGCCTGGTAACCCTGGGCGCTGGGTAGGCAACTTGGGTAAACCCAACTGTTGTAGCTGCAACGAAGATGGCTGGAAAATCTGGTTTAACAGTTGTGCTTGCGAGACAGCCTGTCCACCTGAAGGCTGTTGTTCTTTTAGCTTGTGCTGCTCCAATGATTGCAGACTTGCAGCAGCCTTCATCTGCTGTTGTGGCTGTGACTGCTGTCGTTGGAGATGTTCTTGCTGCTGCTGCAAGTGAATGGCATTCTGCTGTAGCAACTGGGCTTGCTGTTGCTGTAGAACCATAGAACTTTGCTGCATTGGCTGGACCTGCTGCTGTCGTGATAGTTGGTGAGGCTGCGGTTGATATTGAGCCATTACAGGGTGATCCACTTTTGAACCAACCTGTAAGTTAGGTAAACTAATATTTTGGGCCTGTATATTCAATCTCTTTGTTGGGTCTTCATTGCTACTGCCCATCCCATCCTGCATAGCCAATGCATTTGAGGTCAAGTAGGGCGACTGCACAGCTGGGGCAGCAGCTGTTAGCATTTGAGGATTCTGCTGCATAGCCATCCACTGGACTAGGCTCAGGCCTGGAAATAATGCACTTTGGACATCTTTTAGGGCAAAGTCGTCAGCAAGCCATGGCATGGCTCTTTTGAAAGCACTCTCAACCTCGTTTTCATCATCTGCAAGTTTTATTAAGTTATAAAAGGACCAACAGGATCTCCAGAAAAATTCACAAGAAAATGCAAATAAAAGATGCTTGAAACTTGATTAAGAAGTTAACTTCTAGAACTTCTAGACATGGATACAAAACAAGTACTCCACACTTCTTGGTTTCTTGCTGACCATTAATGTGTCAAGTTTATACACAAGCAAGAAGCAGACATATTTAGGAAAATACCATTGCATATTTATGAAACTTAACATTCTTTTCAGCTTATGACTTATGGTTTGTGGCTTCCCTTAAAAAAACAAATAGGACAGTTTCTCCGCCGTGTTTCGAAATGGCTTATTGGGATAGCATTTTAGAAGCAGTTTATCGGCTTATTGGCTTTTGGTTTTGTAGGATCGTATAGCACAATCAGAGGGGAGGTGAATGATTGTCTCCGCTTTTTATCACCTGAAAACAAAACACAACGCAGAGAACAAAACAAAGCAATCTGAATTACCGGATGAAAATAACGACCGCAGCTGCCAGCTTGTACGTGGTCGAAGAACCTCAGTTGCTTGTACGTGGTCGAAGCCTCAAGCCTCTCTATCGCTCGAGTACTCATTACGATCACTCGCTTACGACCTCGTCCCGAACACTCGCTTACGAGTGCTTGGATCAATCACCCAGTCGTTCCGATCACTCAGCACAATCTCGGATCGACCACCTGCTCTTTTCGATCACTCGATACAACCATAGATCGATCGCCTGCTTGTTCTGATAGCCCGGTACGACAACGACGCACGTAGTCGTAACTTCCTTCCGCCTGATGTCTTCAGCCGTTTGACCACCGCCCGAATGAGTACACGCCAACAAAATAGAGCACGTAAAGCGAAGAGGAACACAAGTCACCAGTGAACTTTTTGTGAAAAGAATCTAATCTATTATTTCTTCATCATGTTCTTGGCTACAAAGCGTCTCACGGCACTCCTAAAAACCTTCTCTTTGAAAGCCCTAAAACTCCTGTCATTTAGCCTATAGCCACCCCTGCTTTTACAGGCTAGTGCACAAGATGTGTTCAACCCAAACACCTCAAAACCGTGTCCTTAACCACCTGGACACGAGATCTTACCTCTTCCTCAAATCAAGGGGCCTGAAACCCTTCCTAACACGGGTTTTAACCAACTTGTACAGGTTATGAACTCCATCCACAACTCTATACGACACACACGACAAAGCCTTCAGGATATCCCCTCCTGTATCTCTATCGTGCACCATCACTGCGTGCTCTTGCGTGAGCCCGATCACCTCACATGACCACCTGACCGCCTGGACCTCAGATTACCCCCGTCCTCCTCGTCACCGACCATGATCGTCTCTATGCCTCCACGCAACATCCACCTTTGACCTCCATGTGCTCCAACATGAGCTCGACCACCTCGCATGATATCCCGACCACCTGGACCTCAGATTACCCCCTCCTAGTCCTGGTCCTCCTCGTCATCGACCATGGCCGCCTCCATGCTCACCTGCACATGCAAAGACCAAAGAAACCATCTCCCGATACAAGTTTTCCCCAACTTGCCCGTACACATTAGCAACACACCCTTGTCTATCCCCAGACAAGAACCAAACCTCCTACGACCATCTCCCAGATCATTTATGACCACACAGAGTCTATCGCTAGTTGGAACAGACCATCAGACCACTCCATTCGACCGCTACCACAGAGTACTCGTAACCCAACAAGTACTCGAAAACCATCCGCACCACTTCAGACCGACTATCGAGTACCGAATCCTCCGGCTACAAGTACCTCAAGCAACGATCATTCATCATCGACCACCAATCACCGACCAGTCATCTACTGGCCAAACACGAGTACTTGACGTACACGAAGATCTCAAGAGTGAAGCACTCGTATCGACCATGAAAGTCTACGAGTAGTAACCGTGAAGCCTACGGAAACTGATCGCTAAGCCTCCGACTACCGAAGATAGAACAGTAGACAATGAAGTCTACGAGTATCGACAAGACTACCAAAACTATGATCATGAAAGCATTCTGCAAAACCTACGACCATGAAGATAGTCTGCAACACCTACGACCATGAAGGTAGTCTGCAAAATCTACGACCATCGACTGCAAAGCTCTCGACTATCTAGTACGACCAGTAAAGTCTACGACTATCGAGTACTGTAGCTACGACCATAAAAAAGTACTGTAGCTATGATTATCTTCCGTGGTCATAAGATCGAAGTCGTATTGCCGTGGTCGAAAGGTCGAAGTGGTACTGCCGTGGTCGTAAGGTCGAAGTCGTACTGCTGTGGTCGTATGGCAGACGCGGTCGACAGCTGTTGAACGTGGTCGTAAGCTAGACGTGGTCGAAGTCTGCATTAGTTGTAGTCGTGGTCATGCCGTGGTTGACTGCCATAGTCGTAGTCGTATTCATGCCGTGGTCGAAAACTGCTGTGGTCGAAGTCAATCGTAGTCGTAGTCGTGTTCGAAGTGCTGTGGTCGGACACTGTGTATGCTGTGGTCGTAGTATGATGTTTGATGTCTGTGATCACTCGAAATTGAGCAAAAACCACTCAAAAGCAAAGTCTTCCACTGTAAACTACCAAGTCTTTCACAAACGCAAAATCCAAAGCAAACTAAATGTCAATTATTCATCATCTCTTTATTTACGACCATCCACATGGTCTAACAAGTTCGTTCGCAAGAGCACTTGCACTAAGGCCAGAGCCATAAGCTATAAGCCGCTGCCGAAAAAACGCACCTATTAATAAAACTTGGCACCAAAAAGATGTTCACGTAGACAGTCAATCAGCTTAGGAGTGCAACAAGAAGAGAATGACAATAGCATTAAAGGCCTCAGTGCCCAAAGGTTGAGACTGTCTGAATATTGCATTGTTTCCTAAACAGTACTACCATACATATACCATTAAGTAAACAGAAGTATCTGTACCTGGCATTCCTGGCTGCTTAGGAAGTTTTGGCCTGAAAAATGATGGTGGACAAATATAAAAAGGCGTGGCAACTGGTTCGATCTCCCATATTGAAACACGGATGCGCCTCTCAGACATAGTTGATTCATCCCAGCCAACCTAACTTGGAAAAAGGAGATGAAGTCAGGAGAAATTGCTGTCTAATGTGATATACAATCTCACAAATATCATTTCCATTTGGTTTAGACTAATCTTATCCATAAAATTTGTTCACTATCAGGTTTGACTTGTGTAAATGCAAGTTAACTAATTGATTCAGATAGTTTCTTACTAAACACAGCTGAATGGTAAGGATATGACAACACTGCAGAACTAAAAAACAAGTGGCACACCTGAAGATTTCTCCAATGAGAATTCTTCCACCGCACTGGATCCAAGTCGCCAATACCTGTGATCGTGCCCATATACCTTCGAACCCCTGAATCCTCTGTCTCAAACAGCATTCTGAACCGCATTCCAAGAGACACTTGTGTATACAGAGCCTTGTTATATTTAGCTAAAGGAATGACAAATTCTGATGGGCTCGTCCTATCCAAAGAATATTATGAGTTCATTGTCCTGAATGGTGGCAGAGAGTGCATATGGGATATCAAGTAACAACTACAATACCTTGGGTTGTAGAAAATAGTAAACGGGGTACTGTTTGCAGCGGAGTGGGCTGCTGCAGCTAAAATCCCAATGTGCATGCAGTCACTTGATAAAACTGATGATGATAGAGCTGGTTGGGGTCTGGTAGCATGCCGTATGCCTAAAAGAAGCTGAGATTTCTCATCCCTGTAAACAAAAAGTACAGGATCCATGTTTCTTGTAATTATTTAGATAAATCCAGGCCCTTTTAATTTCTAAGTTTGATGATGCTACCTTATAAAGAGAACTGAATCACCAGCTGACAGCCTTTTTGTACTGACAAAGACACTCCAACCAGTTGTCAAAAGGTGCCTCTTCGGTTGACCTGCATGTGCATGTGCAGGTATAGTAGAAGGATAAGTACACAATGCTGTTGATTGATCAGCCCCCATGTCCGAGTACACAGACTTCCTTACGAGTTCAAGAAAAAGCAAAAAAACTCACAGTAGCTGCAAAGGGGTAAACATAAATAATGGATCCATAAAAAATTATGGCAGTGAACCACGCTGCATATGAACATATATTCCTATATAACACCAAGTTTATGTACAGATATTCTCTGAATGGTTGGCGATTTGGCATACCTCGAAAAATGTGTCGAAATTTCCATGAAATGTCATGGAGATCCTTGGCAATGAGCTCTTGGGCTGGTGGTTGCATCGTAAAGTCCTATCAAAATTTTTTACCCTGGTAAGGCACGTATTTATTGAATCATCTGATAAATTCATAGTTCCATCTAAATTATCCCAAGCTTATGAAGAAACTCTGCATACTAGTGGTGGAAATATCTTTTCGGCTGCACGACGTGGCACTGAGAATCCACCATGGGTACTTGTGTCGCTCGCCGTCAGCGTCTTGCAAAAGAATTCCGCTGGTTGCTTGTTTTGCTTCAGACCCAGTTCAGATGCCAGCATTGCGTCTCGATCATACTACATGCATCAAGAAAAGATATTTCATTTTCAAAGAAGAAAAATAGCACCACAATTAAGAAATCCGTCTACAGAAAAATAGCACTGCAATTAAGAAATCCGTCTACATACTTTGTTAACAGGTTGAAGCGTCATTTGCGCATAAACTTCATCGGTTTCAGAATCTGCCTGCACCAAAAAAAATTTTGTATGCGCTCAATTAGTAAACGGGAAAAATAAAATGGATACAACTACAGTATAGAAGGGGAAAAACTAACGTCCACATACATGTAAGGTGAGGCTCAGAAGCTTGCAAATCAGCTTGGAAGGAAGAGACGGGTAACTGGGGATGTTATCAATCTCCTTGTGCATCGAAGCGGCAACCTGCCAAAGAAGTACCAGAAAAAGAATTTTTTTTCAGAAACTGCTCATGATTTGGCACGTTTCCTACAGTAAACTGATACAGGCTGCACCTGTTCGCTATGGCCCTGTGGAAAGTACACGACGAGGCTGCCCACCGGCGGCAGCGACACCAGAGGCCCGGCACAAGCATGCCATAGCTCCGAGTTGATGGCCTTCTTTTCCCCTGCTTTGCAAACACAAACACCCTGTTATTATAGTGCATCCATCTGCATCACACGCTGCAGAGGGCACACTTATGTTGCAAAGATTCATAAGAAAGACATGAACAAAATTTCACTGCAATTAGCTGCAACCAAACGCTACAACTAACTCCCAATGAAAGTTGCAGCAATGGTGACGGCTTTTCTCAAGAAGCTGCATTTAGCAAATGCTTAAGCTAAAGAACCTGAATCCATGAGCAATTATACTATGAGTAAGCAAGCATGGGCAAGACGATTCTCACCTTCCGCCGGGCCGGGCGAGACGCCGCCCGGTCCCTGGTCCTTCATCCCGCCGGCAAGATCCCGATCCAAATCTCGCCTCCGGATACGGGAATATCCACCTCCCCTTCTCCCTCCTCCAACCTTTATCAACTAGCTAGTAGCTAGCTAGGAAAGCCCCCCTCCCCCCGACTGAAGTAAGCGGCGACGAGTATAAAATTCGGGATCAGCGAGGGAGCGAGGCGACGCGAGCGCCCCCGTAAAGCGGTCGAGGCGTAGCAAAGCCGGATAAATCTTCGCCGCCCACCGCGCCGTGGCCGTGCCGACGTGACAGGTCATCACACGCGCCCCCGGACGCTTCCGCCACCCCGGAGCATCCACGACCGCGGGAGCAAGGGCTCGTCGACCCGTCGAGCGGCAAGGCGGCGGCGAACTCCGTCCACCGGCAAAAGCGCCAAGGTGGGGGCGCGGGCGCTTGGGATGGGATGGCACAGCTGAGGCAAGTGGAGGGGCAAGGGGAAGAGGAGGAGGGAGACAAGGGGGGTGTAAAGAATGGGGGACGGGGCCGCGGTGAGCTGGGCGGGCTGGCGCTGCCTGTGCCGCAGCGGCACGGGGTGGAGCACGCGGAGTAAAAAAATGGCGCGCGGCTGGGGATTAAAGCTAGAGATAACCGGCGAAGATGTTGGGAGTGTTAACAAAGCGGACGAGGCCACATGGCACCCGCCGTGGCACATGCTCCATGCAACACGGTCATCAGAGATCGTTTGGTCCGTTTATTCTTTGGTTGCAAGCTTTGACCAACTGAAATCACACCATATGCGGTTATCAAGTTAAACCTGTAGGATAAGCTACTTAATTAAGCAAATACTAGGTGGTTGATCCGTTTGTGATAGGTAGACTGTTCGCTTCCGCAGCTGCCAAAAGATGCAGTGCAAGGAACGAGATCTGTTTTGGATCTGCGCCCGCGAGATCCGGCGAGGAAAAGGACGGCGCTTTCCTCCCCGTACGGCGTGGCAGTGCAGTCGGCCTCGGAACCCACCCCCGCGCAGCGCCGTGGCCGTGCCGCTCCACGCTCGTGGACCCTCCGCGCCGTCCAAGTCAACGACGCCTCTACACACGCACGCTGCCCCCACCTGTCACCTCGTGCGCACCAAGACAGCGGACGCCCGCGGTCGCGGGCACGCAAACGCATGGCGGCTAGCTATCTAGCGGGCGGGCGGGCGCGCGCGGAGTGGGACGGAAGCGACGTAGCGGCGGGCTGCCTGCACGCGCGGCGTCGGCTCCGGTGCGCCTCAGCCTCACGGGCTAGTCCCCCGCGCACGCACGCAGACGTGTGCAAAGTTAAACCTTGTTTGTAGCCTTGTAGGCAGTACCCGAATCATACCTCAGGCAGGATAAACTTTAATTTAAGATATGAAATATATATATATATATTATAATCTAGATAAATTCAATCTAGTCTAGATAATATTTTTATGGTCCAACCTAGATAGCCTAGTTCATTCCGTCACTGAGCCTGGGACGTAACCAAATCTTGATTCTGCCACTGCTTGTAGAGATATAAGCGGGCATGTCCACGGTTGGTTCGGCCACGACCACATCAACCGTAAGATGATTTGCAGGCAACAATATATAGACTTCATGATGCTATTTACTTTGACGAGTTTCGCGGAATGCCACTAACCACGTGCATAAAGAGTAAAAAAGAAGTTACAATTTATCTAAAGCTAGACGGGTATTAATATATTATACAAAGAAATCATAATTGCTAACTTGTCCAATAAAAATACGATCCTAAAATTTTTTTATTAGTGTCACAAATACAAAAAAAAAATAGAAAAATAGTTTCACATCCTTCTCAGTCAAAATGTTTGAAAAATCAATCACGCCATACGAAGCCAAGTGAGTACCTAGCACACAAATTATTGCACAATTCATGGCTTCATGCAAAGTATAGAAACATATCTGACATCATCCACAACAACAAAGGGACAATACAAGTAGATTATATGATCATTGCTGCTTACAAATTAAATAAACAAAAAACATAGCAAAAAATTGGTAAGGAGTACCTCCAACATGCTACTGTAAGAATGCTTCAGCTCAATCATATCTAGCTGAATACATAGTTAAAAGCTTAAGACTTGGATATTCCTTTAGCAGTACAAAACTAGATTTATAACATTGCAATTCCCAACCTGTAAACATGGTAAATGAACTTCCTTGGCACTCTTTTATTGTGAATAGTCTTAGGTAAGTATTTAAATGGCATAGCAAAAAAATGCTCCCTTTTCATCTTGCCCTGTAGGGAAAAGCATCTAAGCTTAGAAGAGAATTAACTCTACATCACCGATCTTGGAAAAACATCTACAGCAAGTATGACAACTGGATTGCTGTAGATTATAACATAAATCCACAAGAGTAACCATGCAGTAAAAAGAAACTACATTCCACTTAAATCTAATCCTAATCTCAACACTTCGGCTATTGTACTTCAGAAAACGTTGCTACCGCATGTTAGTTTTTGGAATATCTAAGCTAAGAGCATCTCCAAGAGAGGCTCAATATTTTGTCCTCTAAAATCTCATATTGGGAGTCTTCCTAAAAAAATTGTCCTCTAAATCTTTCCCCTGCTTCAGCAGCTCCTCTAAACTTGGATCCCTAAAATTACCATCTAGGCACTGTATATTTGATGGTGATCCACCTCAATTTTGGAGTACCAAAATTATTGGGCGTGTTTTTGAGTATCTGTTGGAGGCTTGTTTTTAGCTTTCATACCCAATATTTGAAGATAGGGGGTGAGAAAGAGCATCTCTTGGAGATGCTCTAAGCACCGAAGAAAAGGGCCGCGTATTAGTTTTTGGAACATGAAACAACCTTTAAGGATCTTAACTACCAAGCAATCCAAGAACTAAAATAGTGCATTTAATCCATCTAAATAATAAACAAATTAGATCTACACAACAACTACAAAGAGAAACCAAAAGAAGGTTTAACCTTGTAACCAGGGGCGTAGCTGGGCCTCGGGCCACCGGGGCAACGGCCCGAGGCCCAGGTAAAAGTTTTACACTAATCTTTACTGTAGCTAAAAAGAGATTGAATTGGGCCTTACGCTCTCCAGTGGGCTGGGCCCGAGGCCTGGGCCTCAGCTGGCTCCGCCCCTGCTTGTAACAATGTAATGTAATTCTTCGCCCAAGCTTTCAACTGACCAGATGATGAACTATAATAATGGAGATGCATGTGTGAAATCAGCAATGCAATAGAAGGAAACAAGCATCTGACTGGGGTAGAGGAGGCATCGGGCGGAAGGCACGATGACTGTATAGGTGGTGGAGACCAGGCCAGAGGTGGGGAAGACAAGGGTGGGAGTAGCGGAGACCAACGGAGGACGGCGGAAACGAGGTGGACGACGCGTTGAAGATTGCCGTCGACGGGTAGAGGTGCTACTTTCTGCTTTATTTGTTACTTGTTCAAGGATAAAACTAATTATGCAGGAGGAGATAATTTTGTGAATGGAGGATTTAGAAATTGGAACCATAAAGATAGATTTGACAAGCATGTTGGTGGTATTAATAGTGCCCACAAATGAAACTCAAGAGAAATATGATTTCTTTATTAAATCTAAAGCATCAATTGAAGAGTCTTTTGCTTCAAACTCCAAACAACAGAAGGCTATGTATAAATCTTGCTTGACCTACTCACTTAAGTGTTTGAGGTTTCTTTTGCGTCAAGGATTGGCTTGTCGTGAGCATGACGAAAGCAAAGACTCACAAAATAAAGAAAATTTTCTTGAGCTTTTAAATTGGCTAGCAGAAAATTTCAAAGAAGTTAATAAAGTGATTCTAAAAAATGCTCCAAGTTATAGTAGAATGACTTGTCATAATATACAAAAAGACCTTATCAACTCTTGTGCTAAGGAAACTACTAGGTTTATCATGGATGATCTTGGTGATGAATATTTTGCAATACTTCTCGATGAATCTAGTGATGTGTACCAACAAGAACAATTGGTTGTTTGTTTGCGTTATGTTGATAAACAAGGAAGGGTAGTTGAGAAGTTTCTTGGTGTTGTTCATGTTGAAAATACTACCGCTTTGATACTTAAGAAAGCAATTGAGTCTTTGCTAATGGAGCATTCATTGAGCTTGACTATGATCCATGGAAAGGGTTATGATGGGGCTAGTAACATGCAAGGTAAAGTTAATGGTCTAAAAAAAACTAATTATAGATGAGTCTCTTTCTGCTTATTATGTTCATTGATTTGCCCATCAACTTTACTTGCTGCTATTGCTAAAAAGAATGGTGATTGTGTTTGGTTCTTTCAGCAACTAACACATTTGTTGAATGTTCTTGGTATGTCATGTAAAAAGATACAAATGCTTCAAGTAGTTAAAGCTCAACGGATTGTAGAAGCATTAGAATTAGGTAACATTAAAACTGGTCATGGTTTGAATCAAGAGATGGGCTTGGGTAAGCCAAGTGACACTTATTGGGGATCTCACTATAAAATTGGGTAGGCCAGGTGACACTCATTGGAGATCTCACTATAAAACTATTATGCATGTCATTTTTTTTTGTATCCTTCAATCCGACAAGTTTTTATAAAGATTGAAGAAGACTACTCTTCAAGCACGGAGGCTATACAAGCTCAAAGTATATTGGACTCATTTGAGTCATTTGATTTTGTTTTCATAGCACAATTATTGTTGACTATATTTGGCTACACAGATGACTTAAGCAATGCTTTGCAAAAGAGGGATCAGGATATTGTTAATACTATTGATCTCATTTACTTAACAAATATTCAATTGTAGTTATTGCGGGAAGATGATGGATGGGAAACTTTTCTTAAAGATGTCACTTCCTTTTGTGTGAAGCATGACATCAAAGTTTCTAATATGGATGGTTTCTATAAACTGGTTGCCAGATCGAAGAGGTTCTTCGAAAAAAATCAATAATCTTCTTCACTTTCATGTTGAAATATTCTTAAGTGTCATTGACTAGCAACTTCGAGAGCTTAATGATAGATTTGATGAGGTAGACACATATTTGCTTCTTTGCATGTCATCTTTTAATCCTACTGATTCATTCGTAGCTTATGATAAGGACAAGTTGGTTAGGCTTGCTTAGTTTTATCCTAAAGATTTCTCAAGCACAGAATTGATGTATCTTTCCTTTCAACTCACACACTTTATTGCTGATATGCGAAGAGATGAAAGGTTTAGAAAAGTAATAAATCTTGCAGAGCTTTCCATTATGCTTGTTCAAACAAAGAAGAACCTCCATTATCAAATTGTTTACAAGCTTCTCAAATTGATACTAATTATTTCCGTAACAACTGCAACTGTTGAGAAAGTCTTTTCTTCAATGAATTATGCCAAGAATAAGCTAAGAAATAGAATGAGAAAGCGATACTTGAATGATTGCTTGATTATCTTTCTTGAGCGAGAATTTTTCTTACATGTTAAGGATGATGTTTGCTTGGTTTCCTTTCTTGAGCCAGAATTGTTTACAAGTTAATGATGATGTTATCATATCTCGCTTCTAAGTTATGAAGCATTGTCGAGTTAGATTGTAATTTTCTTAATTATTTTATAATTTCTCTATATTATTCAAGATATTGTCTCTATTACGAACAATTTGTACTTTAATTTATGCTATCGTGGATCTTTATGTTTTCTAGTAAACCAAATTTTTGTAATTTTGAACATCCATCTTAAAAATTGTAGGTCCGCCACTCTCCTGAATGCATGGCATTCTACCTTTTAAATTTTATTTCTAAATGTATACCGTTCTATGATTTCAAGGTGATTTTCTATCATCTTTTTCCTATATACTCCCTTTTAGCTATTTCTAAGGTCATTTAATATCATGGACTAAGGTAACACAGCAATAAGTGATCTAATCTGGGAGAGTAATACAGTTTTTCCTAGATATACTTCGGTAGATGTACAAGAACCTAGAACGACAGCCATTCAGAATAGAATGAGTATATACATCAGTTTGGCCATGTTTCTTCTTGGCTAGTGTCTAATGTTTTCGTAGTTAAGAACGCAAACTAAATTCGGGCGGTGCATTGCAATTGTTGCTAACATGCAGCTAGTTTGCGAACAGTTCCAGTTCCAGTGCCGTCGCCCCTTAATTACCGATAGTAGCCTTTGTTCGTAGTTGAAGTCATGTTACTCACTGACAACGTTCGTAGTTGAAGTTATGTTCGTAGGTATATGGTAAAAAAAATTACAATAATTATATTTTTTATCTTTGTAATGAATTTATACTATGAAACAACGTTTTTCTGAGAATAAGTAATTATACTTGGGGACGAATGGAGTATTTTTTTTTTTAACCAGACCTGATGTTTATTGCTCGCCAAGACAGGTGGCGAGAGAGGGCACAATTATCAGATGGTAAATCATTGACCCCGTAAATTGACCGTACACATACACTAGAATACTAGATTAATAAAAGTACAAAGAAGATCATAAACCTCCGATTTTTTATTAAATATTTTTTAAAAATATTTTAATAACAATTATCTTATTAACTTTATTTTCGAATCTACCCTTTTAACCATGCCAAAACCCATGGTGCGGCAAATGCACACTGCCCCCCCCCCATGTCGGCGGGCATGGGCAAAGCTTATGGGCTTCAAATCGCACCAAAGTGACTATTTGGAGAGGTAGTGTACCTAGAGAAGAGAGACAATAGGAGATGAAGGACATGGGGGTGGGCCAGCTTGGGCACATCTGATAACTTCCACTGTGCACACTGTTATGCATGGCATGCCAGCTATCACACCAAAATATTCAGCGTGGCAAATGGCGACCGCAGCCACGCCAGCGTCCACGGGAGCCTCCATGTTGTCTAACTGCCCTAGCGTGGCAATTTTGGCCACGCCAGCCTATATAGCATGGCAGTTTATAGGGGCAAAACTAGAATGAAAATGATCGGGATTCACTACTTCACCATATATATAACAACTTATATAATTTTCAAGCAATACTATACTAAATAGCAATACATCCAGTAATTTTTAGCATCAATACTTCAATATAACTGGTGGCAGTGTATAGTGACAAAGAAGTAGTGATCGAAATGCTTACCAAAATGAAGAAGCCCGATAATAATATTCGTTAATTGCAGCAAATTGAAGGAACTAAGGGCGAAATCACAAACAAAAGTTAGTCGGTATTGGTAAAATACATCATCTGATCCCAATAGCATGTTAAAAGAGAACAAAATTACTTAAAGTTTTCAAATAAAATAATAGAATGATCAAATATAATTTAATGTATTACCTTTTAGTATTTATGTTCTTTTAGGTTCATAAAACGATGAACTATAACATCATTGGTAATTTTCATCAATTCTTTTTTTTTCACATAGCAAATAAGTATATCATTCATGAAATCATTACTAATTAATTAAAAAAGTCGATTAGATATTTGTATGTGCAACCATTCAAGAACAATATAATAAAAAAATAAGTTCAGTGACTCACTTATTTGACATTGTGATTAAATGCTACAATTTTGTCTCTAATTTGTAGCCAGCAAGGTTGAGATTTCAAAAATCAAAATTGAAATGCTAAGTCTTAACCCTACAATTTGATAAAAATCAATAAACAATCATCACATTGAAACTTTAACTCACAAATTTAGTCTTTGTTCTTGAAACAAATTAAAATAATTTGAGAGAAATTTAAAATAAAATATATATTGATCGGGTGGACCTAAGTTTCTTTTGGCCTGCGAGGGTGCTAAGCAACAGGGATCAGGCGATGCAACGATGAGATGGCAGATGAAAGCGGTCGGTGGCGCCAAGGTGTGGCGAGCATGGTGCACATCTCCTGGGCGACCATGCGAGATGAGCAGATGTCGAGAGCTGCTACGAGGTGATACGCTTCAGGATCAATCAAATGGATATTGTGGCCTATTGTGATTCTTCCCCTTGGGTTGGCTCAAGGGCCGGCTTGGCCTGCTACAGTTGCCTCATGGGCTAAGGAAAGTGGAGGCTCCTCGTGAACTGCTGCTAACTACTGAGAATTTGGACTACTAGTACTCTCTTCGTCGGGCTTTAAGGAAAGAACTGGATGCACTGAGTTTAGACTGAGGGTTCACACATGAACTGAAAATGCTAATCTTTGTTTAAAAAAAATTGGACCCGATATCCTGCGACACCAGATGGACTTACTTGGTTCTGCTCGTAGCAATTTGTATTTGCTACGTTATGGGTTTTGTCATGGCCAAAAGATCATATTTAGAAAAAATAGTTGGAGAGAGATTATTATTAAAATATTTTCAAACAAAACTATTTAATAAAAAATCTAAACCTCCTTGCTCCTAATTAGTTAACCATCCACTAAGAGCAACTCCAGCAGGACCCCTACTTGAGCCCTCAAACCTCATATTTGAGAGCCAGAGCAAAAAACTGAACTCCAGCAGGGCCCCTACTTGGCTCTCAAAAATAGGAGGCCTCTCAAATGAGGTCTCCAAGCCCTCATTCCTAGGGGCCCTGTAGAGACCCGAATATGCAAATCCGGACTCCCCTGTGTATTCTGCACTAGTCCAGGATCACGCTAGTGCACACAGTATAAACAAAGATGAAATATCGAACATATCACGATTCACTAAGAAAAGACTCAAATATTATTAATAATCATCAGAGTACGACCTTATGGTCAAGCTTACAATAGACTAGCCCGAAGGGCTTAACACAAACTAGCAGCGGAAAATCCAAAAGAAAGCGCAGCAGCCAATCGACACGCCCACAGGCTATCGAGTGGAGAACGAAGCCTAATCCGCGAAGACGTCGAAGTACTCTCCTTCAGGAACCTCCTGCTGGTGATACTCCTCCTCCTCAACTGAGCAACAGGGGCATAAAGCCGTGAGTACATAGAGTACTCAGCAAGTCGTTTGTAACAAATGAATGCAATATAGTATGCAAGGCTTAACAACGGATGGCTGAAAGGTTAGTTTTGCAAGAAGCGACAATTTGAAGTAAATATCATACATAGATTGAAAAGCATCTTTAACAAAGGACGTTAAATTAATAATCAAAGGAATTGAATATAACCACAAGTGAATTAACCATTCACTTCCCAGCTCAAACCAACCAGATTTCATAAACAACTCTACCCCTCGTGTGAAATCACCGAGCATTGTCCATGACCGAGGACACGGCTATTCGAATAGTTTTACACTCTGCAGAGGTTGCACAACTTTACCCACAAGAGATAAATCATCTTAATAGTCAGCATGCTTCCTTAGGCATGAGACCCAGATAAATTATCACAAAGCTTTTACCTCACTCCAATCTAGTTAGACATCACCCGCTAAGGTTTCACTGCTGAAGGGTTAACCACCACAGTGTGAAGTCCCCTCTTGCGCCGTATGAGGACAGTAACCCTGTTCCTCACTGTGAGCAATCCAGTACCCCTGGTACTCACTTACCAATGATGATATCTAAACTAAACCTTTGCAAGTTAATCAGCTAGGTCTATCCCATACTAGACATGTGGTTGTGCGGTAAGACTCAGATCAATGGCGCACAAAGTTAAGTCCTTAAATTTACCCAGGCGAAACATCCACATCCCTGAAGTGTTAACCACACTTCTCCCCTTTACTGCACGATCAATCGCCCAAGTGAAAACCAATTTTGTATAACCAACACCAATGACACTACCCATGCCATGGCAACACGTTTTATAAGCGTGGTTAACCACCACATTCAAGTATATCATTAAGTCAAGGTTAATTAACCACATGTGATGATGAACCCTTTCGCAAAATAAGCAAGGCTAAGCATTCTAATCGTACCAACCCAATGTGACAAATAACATAGCATCACTAATTAAATTCCCAACCTAAGGTGACAATGGCATCAAGGTATTCCAAAATATCAAGGAGAGAAATAACCAATTGGGACGATAACTACCAATACAAGGGTTTGAATAAAAATAGCGATGCAAGATAATTTAAAACAAAATAATTAAATAATAGATTGCAAACTGGGTTCAACATGATCAAAGGACACGACTTGCCTTGGCCTTGCTCAGCTGAGGTCTCTTGGTCTTCAAATCCAACTTCCGTTCCCTCGAACACGCGATCTAACGAAAGAGAAAGCGAATCGAAAAGACAAAATAAAAACAAATAAAATTCAAATGAACTCCAAAAACTTCCAAACCTGGACCAACAGGAAGAGCTCAATTTTAGATGAATTTAGGAAAAAGAATCGGGTCAATCGGATCTAAAGAAAATCGGGGAAATTGGAAAAGGGCACTGTGCTGTGGACCGGGTGCACGGGGAGCTGGGTCTACGGTGGGCTCGGCGCGCGGAATGCAGTCGCGGCGGCGGCTGGTCGCCGACGCGGCGCAGAGGCGACGTGGCGTCCACGTGGCGACACGTGTGCGCGGTGGTCGCGTGGCGGCCGACCGGCCGGCGACGGCAGCCGCCGTGGCGGTCGACGTGGCACCGGGGACCTCGGTGCCGAGGTGGCGGCCACGTGGCAAGCCACGTGGACACTAGGGCCGAGGTGACGCCGACTTCGGCTTGGCGACGTGGCACCGGCCGCACGCAGTCTCACGAGCTCGGTGCCGGGTGGGCTGGTTTGTCGCTGGCTCGGCGCCGCGGTGGACTCGATCCACGGAAGGCGGCGGCGGGCTGGCGTCGGCGATGACGCCGCGGCGCGAGGGACCGAGCGTCGCGGCGCGGCGCGGTCCGGCACGGCGAGCGGCGGCGCGGCGGTGCGATGGCGGGCGGGCCGGCGGCATGGTCGGCGGCGGCATGGCGGCGGGGCTCACCGGCGGCGGCGATCGGAGGCGGCAACGGCGTCGGCGACTCACCGGCGGCGATGGGGGCGGCGGCGAGGCGACAGAGCACGCAGACCGCGCGGCGAACGCACACGGCGGCAGCGACTACGGCGCGCGCACGGCCGTCGGCGGCGAGAGCGCGGCGAGCGGCGGCCGCGGATGAGGAGAGCCGGGTCGGCCCCTTAAATACACGCGCGCGAGGTGTCCGGATGGAAGACGGCGGAGGTGTCTGGCGGAGATGGCGACGCGGCGGCGAGTCGTGCGACACGAGACGGAGTCCCGCCGGGGCGATACGCCGACAGTGGGCTCCACTGCCGGGCACGGAGAGCGGCGGCTACGATCGAGCGGCGAAACCACCTCCTGGATAGGCGGCGCGTGGCCACCATCCAGCGCGCGCGACGCGAGAGAGGGCGGATGACGGCGCGTGGCGCCATCGCACGAGGAGAGAAGCGGCGCGGCGCGACACCGATGTGCGACGCGTGGCACGGCGGCGGTGCGGTGCGGCTTTCTTTGGTGGGCATTGGTGGGTTTCGCCCATCGGCGGTTTGGATTTTTGGGAGTTTTTCTTTTTTATAAATTCATTTAAATCCTTTTGAGCTCTAGAAAATATCAAATAAATCCAGAAAAATCCAGAAAAAATTCCAATAAATTCCTTGAGACACAAGGAACTCAAATAAAATAACTTTGGCAAATATTAATGTTTAACTTAATCATATTAAATCCTTTTATTTCATAAAAATTCATTTAAGCTTTTAATTAATTCCAGAAAAATTCAAATGGTGAATTTTATTTTAAAAGCTTCAAAAAGACTCTGAAAATCAGGATGTTACAGGCCCCCTACTCCGGCTCTCATTTTTCAGCTTTCCTCGTTTTTTGTGGAACATTTGTGCTTTCAATTTAAATTCGGAACAGATTTGAATTTAAATTTGAATATTCGTATTTGAATTCAGAACAAATTTGAATTTAAATTTGAATGTTATGTGATGAACTTTGTGCTTTCAATTTAAATTCGGAACAAATTTGAATTTAAATTTGAATATTCGTATTTGAATTCGGAACAAATTTGAATTTAAATTTGAATGTTATGTGATGAACTTTGTGCTTTCAATTTAAATTCGGAACAAATTTGAATTTAAATTTGAATATTCGTATTTGAATTCATATTTGTGCTTTCAATTTAAATTCGGAATAAATTTGAATATTCGTATTTGAATTCATATTTGAATTCGGAACAAATTTGAATGTTATGTGATGAACTTTGTGCTTTCAATTTAAATTCGGAACAAATTTGAATATTCGTATTTGAATTCATATATTTAAATATTGTCCCTCATTGTGAAATCATAAATATTTTATTGTGTATTGTGCTTTTGTCCCGTACATATGCATATAGTGTGTGAGGAAATAGAGAGAATTGAGAAGTAGGGGCCATGTTTTGAGGGCTCCTGCTGGAGTGCAGCCCAGAAAACAGGGCTCTCAAAAGTAGGGAGAGCCCTCAAATGAAAAGTAGGGGCCCTGTTTTGAGGGCTACTGCTGGAGTTGCTCTAACGGAAGACCAATTCCGGGGCCTTTGGTGCCTCCTGGCTCCTAACCGTGGCTCCTGCGGCCGGCAAACCGTGCGTACGGACGTGATGTCAATAATGCATATGATGTCCACTCCACTAGTGCCACCTGTTCTATTTTACTTGTCATTTCGATTTCGTCTCGAATACAAATATTTTATTATTATGTTAGTAAAATTTATAAAAAAATATAATGGTACGAAAGTAACATGTAATAATATATTTTATCAATTCTGCACCGAATGCATTTTGTGTATATCGGTGGTCAGCTTTGAAAGGTAGAATCAATAAAAGAGAACAGATAGAGTACTTCTCTGTGTAATTAATCTAAAAGATCGATTAATCTATGGTGTTCAAACAAGCGTTCGTGTGTAGGAATTGCATACTTATAAATTATTTTAAAAAGATTATCTCAATAAACAAAAAGCAGCGAAAATAAAACAACCTACACCACTAAACTTGTAGTTGAATCTTCGTACAACTATACAAATGTACAACCACCAAAAAGCCTTGTACAGAGCTGGATTCTTCAGCCACAACACAGAATTACTAAACTTTACACACACACATGCAACGATTCCAACGCTTGTCACCGTGCACGTCCGAGGATTTTGTTTGCAACTTGCAAGTAACTAAAATCGACGACGTACCGGGTTACATATATACTTTTTGCATGTGTCCACCTATGCACCGGCAGACGCTGAAACACTGGAGGCCATGTCCCATTACGCTACAAATCACTGCTTAATCGCAGGGGGTGTCGTGGCAGAGCATGAACTATGCGTGCATCTCATCACCTTGATTAACTAGCCTCATAGGCGCGGCGCCACGCCGGGCCTAACCACCGTGTGTACCAAAATAAAAGAGGCGATAATTCGTGAGGACTTTTTTAAAAAAATCGAGGGCACATGTGTATTTTCGAAAAAGGCAAAGGTCTTTTACGTAAAAAAGCGAGGGCCTGTACGTAACTAAACGAGGACCCGTACATAATTTAGAAAACGCGGGGCGCAATCCTGCAAAGTACACAAAATTTCGGTGAAGTGGAGGGGTGTTTTCGCAAAAAAAAATGTTTTAAAAAAAACCTGCCAGGGACCTTTTCGCGAGGAAAAATGACCTTTACGTAATTTCAAAAAAATACAGAGACTTTTCTCAAAAACAGCTCCCCTGACCGTACCGGAATTTCCCTGGCCACGCGCCGGCCGGACGCGCTCGCGGGCCCATGTGGCGCTCCCCTCCGCGCGCGGTTTCCCCTGGCATAATAGGGGGAGTATTAGGCATCATGCATGTATGCAAGCAGCTGGTTTGGTAAGGTAAATGGTACAAGTAGAGGAGGACGGTCGAGTAGCAGTAGAGCAAGGACCCCGCAAGGCATGTGCAGGAGACAGAAGGCTCCCTGCTCGCCAATAACGCCATGTGATGTGCATGTAGTGTGCGTGCATACATGCATATGCATTTGGACCACGGCCTAAGCACACCAAGAAGGCAAGAAATGTTGTTTTTTTACCACCATAAACGATCGAGTTGGTAGTACCTAAGGCCCCGCTTGATTGAGCTGAAAAGTTATAACTTATGGCTGAAATTACACTGTAGCGGCTGAAACTTCACTATAGCTGAAGGTGGCTTATTTGGCGTAATTAAATTTAAAAAATTTAAAAATAGAAAAAAAATGCTAGCACATCACGGATAATGCAAATGAATACGGGAAAAAAGAACCGGAAAAAAAGCTAAAAAACCAAAAGTTCAGAAAAAGACGAAATTTATGAATAGTAAAAAATAAGCCAGAAGTAAGAAGTTGAAGTCGAAATGAGCGGGGCCGCCACATATTTCCACCACCTTGTGCTGCTGGCTGGCAGGGGCGGGCCCAGCGGGTAGTCCATATAGGCCTAGGACTACCCGCTCCACCGGCGCCCATCCGCCCATCCGCCTCCGCCAGTCCGCCTCGCCTCCGCCAGGCTCCCTCCGCCTCCACCTCGGCGCCTCCGCCTCCGCAGGCCGCGACCGCAGGAAGAGCCGAGGAGCAGAGCAAGCGGGCACCGGCGACCGCAACCTAACCTTCGCGCCGTCGAAGGCACCGACCCCGCCCCGAAGGCCGACCCCTCCCCCAACCTCTTCGTCTCCGGTGCGATTCCTTCTCTCCCTTCTTCCTGTTTCCTTCCTTTTCCGTAACACCTCTCAGGCATATTGATGTGATGGGATTGGGCGTTTCGATGCTGTTCGTGTGTGGGGTTGGTTGAATAAGTCCGATGGCAGATTGGGGATACAGGGTAGTGGTTGGAGTTGGTTTAAGCCTAGGATTGTTGTTGCTGCTGTTGTTGCAGGTGTGCAAATTCGTGCTTATTTACAAAATTGTGTAGTGAAGTGATTGGGATTTGCTGGATAATAATTTTTTAGTTAAATATACCTTGGATTCAAATCCTGGTCCGCCCCTGCTGGCTGGTGCTGTAAAAGCTCTCGATCGATCGCATCCGGATCCGTAATCCGTCCTCCTTATGCACGTAGCCAAGTAACACCACTGTACGTGCAACCATGTGCGGATGTACACACTAGCTTTATATACGTACCTTTTTTTTTGGCCTTTACATGTGTACTTGCTGACGATGTATGTAGCACGACCGACCAGCACAGCTGATTTAACCCCAGGACGGAGGGAACACCGCCACACCGTTGTTGACCGGATCGGCTCGCTTAGGCTGACAAGCTGTGGCGCCCAAGGTGGCCATGTGGGTGATGTACGTGGGCCGGGTCGGTGTCCCCCCGTACATTTCAACTAAACTAGAAACAATAATAGTCACACAGTTAGATAATACAAACAAACGTAAAAGAATAAATAGACACAATATATAGATAGGGTAATTCGGCGATCTTCTTTATTCTAATATTCTTTGTGCAGTTTACAATATCTTAATCCGGGGATCTTCTTTATTCCAATATTCTTTGTGCAAATTACAATACCTTCTTCCTAATATTTATAGCCTAAGAGTTATTTTGATATGTGTTCATATTTCTTCTTGAAGACAAAATCAATGCGACTACCAAAATTTAGAAACAATGGTCTAAACATTTTAAGCACATTTAGAACTTGTTTCAAATGCGACTATTATCTCAAAGTTGAAGCCAGGCGTGCAAAGTGCAAACCAAGGCAGGCTCGGTGGAATAAAGCTCCTAGTCGTAGAATTCTCAAGCTGAACAGTTTTTTTTTAATTCTTGCAGAAATTGATTTGTTTTTGGTGAAATGCGTGTAAAATTCCAGAAAAAATCGTACGTTCCAAACGGGACCTTAGATCTACCAGGACAAGCCCAACCCATTGGAATTTCTTAAAAGAGCCTAGTCAATTTTGACAAGTTAGCGTAGCCCATTATATCTTTTGGGCCTCTTTTTCTTTTATAAAGAGCCCCATACGTACTCAAGTGCATTCTTTCAAGAAGAAATGTTGCATGCGTACATGTGTGCAGCCCTTTGTCAGACTTGTTTCTCGGATATCAACCGGTCCGAATCTGCCATTTTCTGAAAGACACTTCCAAGTGCAAAAAATTTAGCAATGGAAGTGCTGCTTGTGAAAGAGGTACAGTAGTACAACAAAATTCAGTTCCAGCTTACGTACAGGGGACAAAGAATTTTATGGATCTGGTCATTGGCACGCTTACACTTTGTTTGTACCAGGGGCAAAGCCAACGGATAGGCTTAGTAAGGCTTGAACCTATCCTCTCCGGTGGCAAGAACCCTCCACCTCGCTAGCCAACGAGCATAGTAGGCCAGCAGCCAGTAGAGAGACAGGCGCCACAGCAGGGGAGCAACAAAGAAAAGCAAAATTAAAAAAAAACCTAGTTAAGAGTGGTCAGCCATTGGCCACTGCCCTTAAGAGACTCAACAAATCCATCTCATAAGCCCGCCAAGACAACAACTACAACTCACAAACCTTACCAAATTAGCAATTGGAATGATTTGCAGAGAGAGGGCTGATGGCACACCTTGTAGGGCGACCGGGCATCGGGTGAGCTATGAGCAGAAGGGGGACTGGGTCGCCAGCCTAGGGAAGGTAGATCTGGGGGCAGCGAGAAGGAGCTCGCCAAGACGCCAATCACCGTCGGCACTAAGGCACGCGTGAGAGAGAAAGAGAGAGTAGAGAGAGTGTGAACTGTGAAGATTGAAGAAGTCTGAGAGAGTGGCCTTCTTTACTTCAAGTCTTCAATAGAGAGTCGCCTTCTACTTAGTCTTCAACTGATAAACGTTAGTTCTTTACTTCTTTACTTCCTTCTTAATTTAGTATTTTTAGAGTTTAGACTTTTAGTGTATATTAGTATGTAGATAGTTTAGTCCTTATAATTTATTCATATATTTTATAGCTTTGTATTAACAAAAATTAATAATTTATTTATAGATTTTGCTATAATGGAGAAACGGACTTTGTGTAACTATTTCGCAAGCAATTCAGGTAGTTCTTATTCAACCAATGAGTACAACTCAACCAAAGAAGCTTCGACTAGAATTTAATCCAAATGAAATTATTACCAATCCGACACTTCGCATACAAATTGAAGATTATGCTAACAAAATTAGAGATAAAATCATAAACCGCTTCCAAGGCATGAAGTCGCGTAGAATGCATTTGCCCTGTAATTCAAATTTGTCTCGTGATTCAAATTAGCTTATTTGTGGTATATTTTATATGATCTAAATTTTGATTATCATTCATAATTTTCTATTATGTCACTAATTTTCATATGTTCCATACAGGTGACTTATCGCTACTCCGTGCTTTTTATTGTTAAGGCACCTATTTTGTATTTCTCTATTTTTTATTGTTTGTCTCTAATTATGTAATTTCTGTATGAATTTAAAATTTTATAAAAGTACAAAACTACATTTATGTCAACTTAATTTAGTCTTGATTTAGTTTACCTTTAATTTTGTTCCTGATTTGCCACTGTTTGTACAGCTTCACCGTTCTGAATAAACAGCAGCGAAGAAGTCAGCAATGTACCCCGTACTGTACTCCATTTGGGTGGTTTGACACTTCACATTTCCAGAACCTACCCTAAAGTGCAAACATAAGTGTAGCAGCTTTCTGAAAAGAAAAGTGTGAACTTTAGCAGATGGAAACCTTTCTACTGTAGTACATTCAATTCCGAGTAAATCCAGTGGCGGCGAAACGCGTACTTTGGCAGCCGTTTCTCCAACGAACACCTGCCAGATGGCCAAATCCACCAACATTTCCTGCCCGTCCAGCCATCTTGATCCTACGTCAAATTGAATGCATATCTAAGGTAGCTCGCCGGCTCACCCACCTATGCTGCACCCATACTCCTCGCTCCTACAAAAATTTATGGTTTATACTGTGACTTCGAAGTTTCCATTTGCGGGGAAAACAAGGTCAGCACGCATATACCCAACGGCCTCGAACCAAGAAATCCTACTCCCACGGATCTCCCTCCCACTATATAACAAGGTGACTTTTGTACCTACAGGATAGAAAAAAAAACCCAACAGATCGAATAGTGGTCATATCATATTCGTGTTAGTATTTTTTAAATAAACATAAATAAATTGAATACTTATTTAATTCGATCAATTTGAATATTCTAAAATATAATAAAGTTTTACACAAGAAATTCAAACTCTGAACATTTACAAAAAGAGTTCTGATATATGAAATTACATGTCAAACCCCTACAAGCATAGCAACACAACACATGCAAAAATGTTAGTGGACTAGATGACAAGAGAAATAAAAAAACAGTATTATCTAGATTTATATTCATCTTGCAATACATATGTTATTTTTCTTACCACAATCACTACCATCCGGCCAGATAAAATAGACTATCTAGATTTGTTTTACACCCTAGTCATAGCGAGGCCATCGGAGCTAGATTCACACTGTGGAGTGAGTGAATTCCTCACCGGGATCACCGATCACCGAGAAGATAAATTTCCACGTGATCAAACTACTGTTGCATATGTTGTACGCCTCTGTATGCTCTTTCGAAAGAAATATGTCGAATGTAAGTTGCGTAAATTTTTATAAAATTGACTGACACGTAGCATTTCCATCTGTTTGTTGCAAATTCATAAGGGCAAACAAGAAAGAACGGCATTGCCAAGTCCGCCCAGGTTCGTCGAGAAACCCAAACCAAAAACCCCACGTGGGCTCCCACCCTTTCTACATAAACGCACGCACCCTCGCCTCCACCCCGCAGGCCCGCCACGGCAGAGAGCCACCCCTCCCTCCTTGTTTCCGTCGCCACCCTCTCCTCCCGCCGCCGCAGCGATGCAGAGCCTCCTCCTCCCCACCGCCGACGCCGCCGTGGCCCAGGCGGCGCCGCGGAGGCGGCCCGGGCGCATCTCCGTCCGCGCCTCCGCCGCGGCGGCGGGCGTGCCGCCCCGGCGGGAGATGAATCCGAAGAAGCGGGTGGTGATCACGGGGATGGGGCTGGTGTCCGCGTTCGGGAACGACGTGGACGCCTACTACGACCGCCTGCTCGCCGGGGAGAGCGGCGTGGGCCCCATCGACCGCTTCGACGCCTCCAATTTCCCAACCCGCTTCGCCGGCCAGATCCGGGGCTTCTCCTCTGAGGGATACATCGACGGCAAGAACGACCGCCGCCTTGACGACTGCCTCCGCTACTGCATCGTCAGCGGCAAGAAGGCGCTCGAGTCCGCCAACCTCGCCAACGGCTCCAAATCCATGGACAAGGTAACACTAACGCAGCTCGGATTCAAATGCCGCGCCTCTGCTGGATCAGGCGCTCACTGATGCCAATGTAGTGTGATTTTTTAAGTTACTACCCAGTAAAGCTGGGGGACTTTCGGTCCTAGAAAGTGTCCTGGGGTTTAACACTTTTGATAGATCAGGGCACAGGCCACAGGGCCTGACTGATTATGTGACGGCTATCCTTTTCCCTATTTTTTGGTAGGAGTCTTGGAGATGTGATCTCCGAGGATAGTTATGACCAAGTAGAATGGTTGATGGTGAGATGAATACGTTGAATAGTGCTGGTGATGTGCCATCTGATCTTGGCAGAAGAGGAACAATTGGGGGTGGTCTTGCGAGTAATGATCTCGCAGATAGACCCCGGGCAGTAAGAATGTAAAATGTGGCACTGTGGATTGTAGCGGGAAGGGGGTGCTATTCTTTTAGTTCTGTTCTTCAATGCGAAATAGAGGATGAAGAGTTTTTTTTACTATTGGAAGGAAGCTGGTAAACGGTAGTATTAGTTTGTGAGGAGTTTGTGTAGTTTTAATGTATCTAATTGGGATTGCAGGGAGTGAAGGGCAATGATTTTGTTTTGTTATAAAATGGTAGTTGAATTCAATCTCAATCAAGCTGGGTACCCTCTTAAGTCTTAAAGAAGGTTGTTGGGAGTGTCATCTAATTTAGAAGGTGTGATGAAGCTGCCATCTAATCTCAGCAGTGAATTACATACGCCAGGATTTGAGCAACGGCACAGTTGGCATAGTTCTCTTTATATTTTGTGGTAGGCAGGTGCAGTGTACAAATCTATTTGGATTGGCTGAAGCAATGCATTGATCTGTGTTGGTGGCACTGCAGTTGATTAGAGGCCAATTTGGTCTGTAGTAAGAATGGCACTTCCTCTGTTTTGCTCCTTGGTGTATCTCTTGGTTTGTATCTAATTGAAAGTTAAGTGGGCATCGAATGACATAGATAATGAAGATGCTGCTTGATTTGAGTAGAAGAGTTGTGATGAGCTGGAGGGTAGACTTGTGGGAGTAACTTGCCGTTGGGGTGGCTCTAATGTTCCAGAAGTGTAAGATCATGTGACTTAGCACAAATGTTCAAGATACATGTAGTTTAATTGGGTTCCAATGATATACGGTCGTGTCTATTTTAAATTGGTATCAAGTATCAACACAGTATCGAGGGATTATTTTCCCTTTTAATCTCGAAAAGATTGGTTGGGCACTATAGATTTATTCTAGAGTAAAAGATAAGCTTTGCAAAAGCACTTGATGAATCCCTTGCATTATTATCATTTTATAGCAAAGATGCACTTTTGGACTAAGTCACATTCTCTTCTAGCACACCAAACTTCTCCTGTTTGCTTAGGGCTGATAGTAGCTTCATTAACTCCATTGTATTTGACTATTCTGTTATATTTGTTTTCTTCATTGATACTATCTTTTGAGAAAGATGAATTTGGTGCTAATTAGTAAATGTTCTCTCTGGCAGATTGACAAAGCCCGGGCTGGTGTACTTGTGGGCACTGGTATGGGTGGCCTCACAGTGTTTTCTGATGGTGTTCAGAATCTTATTGAGAAGGGGTACAGAAAGATAACTCCTTTTTTCATCCCGTATGCCATAACAAACATGGGATCTGCCCTGCTTGCAATGGACATTGGTTTCATGGGTCCAAACTACTCTATCTCAACTGCCTGTGCTACCTCAAACTACTGTTTCTACGCTGCAGCAAACCATATTCGCAGAGGTGAAGCTGATGTGATGATTGCTGGTGGCACTGAAGCCGCAATTATTCCAATTGGTGTTGGTGGGTTTGTTGCATGCAGAGCACTGTCGCAGAGGAATGATGACCCTAAAACAGCATCGAGGCCTTGGGACCAAGACCGTGATGGTTTTGTCATGGGTGAAGGAGCTGGAGTACTGGTAGGCTCTATGAACGTTAGGCTGATCCAGATTATAAATTGCACTTAAGTTGATAAATCACTCTACTGAAGATTTTCCTATACTGGTTGTATCCTGCAGCCTGTAAAGTGACACTAATTTATTTGTTCTCAACAATCTGTTCAATAATTTTTAGTGAATTTTGGTAGGCTCAGAGTTAATCTCTAACTACTCCAATAGAGTAACTGTTTCCAAACATATTCAAGTTGTCACATTTTAATTTTGTTAGATATCGTGTATCATGCTCCTATCATAGAACATGATGATAAGAAAAGTTTCGTATGCTCTACATTATATTGTGGAACTATGATTCACTGCTATTCTAATCCTTTAATTCTGTCAAATTGAAAAAGGTCATGGAGAGCCTAGAACATGCAATGAAGCGTGGTGCACCAATAATTGCGGAGTATTTAGGAGGTGCTGTGAACTGTGATGCTTACCATATGACTGACCCGAGATCTGATGGTCTTGGTGTTTCATCATGCATTAGGCAAAGTCTTGAAGATGCTGGTGTGGCACCAGAGGAGGTAATCCAAATATTTCACCCTTAAAAACACTACTGTTTGTATTCGTTCTGTTATGCATTAATTTTTATTCTAAAGTGGCAGTTATGTGCGATCCTTAAATTATGATTCTGTTGTGTGATTTGATTATTTTTGTATTAGGGTATTAAATGGACTTTTTGTAAAGTTCGGGGGTGTAAATTGGACTTATTCCTTAATCTTTTCACAATGAGATCTGATTGGTCTTTTCCATTTGATGTTTAATGATTCTAGCACTTGTTATAAATTTCTTGTTTTGATTGGGAAATGCTTCGAAGAAGTTTCATATGACTGAAAAAAATCACAAACGATTATTTGTAGGTCAACTACATAAATGCTCATGCAACATCCACTCTTGCTGGTGATCTGGCAGAGGTGAATGCCATCAAGCAAGTATTTAAGGACCCATCCGGGATAAAAATAAATGCAACCAAGGTGCTTTAATGCCCTATATTTGTTACTTCAAGAGAATTGATTCATTGCCCCTTCCTAATGCGATCTTCCATTTGCAGTCCATGATAGGACATTGCCTTGGTGCAGCAGGTGGTTTGGAAGCCATTGCTACTGTTAAAGCTATAACCACTGGATGGGTGCATCCAAGCATAAACCAGTTTGTAAGTATTTGTTTACATTATTACAGCTAATTTATCTAGCAAGATAGTAGAAACATGAAAGGCACATTATGGCTAGAATAACTAAGAGCTACACTTTGTTAACTGCAGAACCCAGAGCCAGCGGTTGAATTTGACACTGTACCTAATGTAAAAAAGCAACATGAAGTGAATGTTGGTGAGTAGCAATATCTATGCTTTGCAGTATTACTGCCCCCCTCTTCCTGCTCCCTCTCCCCCTCATATTTGTTTGCTATTGCTATACAGGTATCTCAAATTCCTTTGGATTTGGAGGACACAATTCAGTGGTAGTATTTGCACCATTCAAGCCTTAGTTTGTTGCTTGCTCCACAAATCTTGGCCAGAATAGTGAAGGTCTTTTCAGGAAGTTCTGTGTTATTTTGCATGTGTTTTCTTTGGGGGAAGCAACTGCTGATTTGAAGTGCAGCAACGTTACAAAACTGAATCTGAGACAATTGTATTTTAGATACATCCATCTTCAATTAGATTGAGAGAGCGCTGTATAACGTTGTTTTGCATGATTTGCAATTGATTCTACCTGTTTTTGTGTAATGGAAAAGGCGGGAATTTCTAGAAATTGTCCTGTAGAAGCACATGTAGATCTTCTGTTCCATAGAGAATGCATTGGAGGCCAAGGAACTGCATGTCTGTAGTCTGCACTTCCTGATATGGGAAAATATATACATTCACAATTGTTTTTATTGTTTCCAGTATGCAAATGCCCCTGTAATCTAATAAAAATTTTATCACCGATGATTACTTAGTGATACGCTCGAACATTTTGAATGAAAAATATGTATCTGTTCTCAAGTGAGCTGTGGTCTATGATGAGATCATAAGATCTGTAGTCACCTGTGACCTGTCAGTCATGCCTGAAATTTTGATGTACCTCAACCCATCAGCAGAGCTGGGCCAAGATGAGCAGCAGAACCAGTGGCTTGTTGCATAAGTTCTTACTTATAAGAATGCAACTCAGCTTAGCTCGTTTTGCATGCCCAGGTTGATCTTTTCATTTCATCGGGATAGGAGAATATACAGAACAGTAGTACACCCAGAATTACAAAAAGATGCACAGTACTGTCAATGGGATCAACCTGAGTTAAAAGACTGATAGAACTGACAGGATACCGGGAGAAACATGGCATACTGAAAACTCAAAAGGGAACTCACATAACACCACAAAGGTCAACGATGAATCAGATGTTCTGATGGCTGCAAATTCACGCCGTGATCCCTGCATCTGCTACTGTTAGAACCCCGCCCGTGTTGTCGTCCTTTGATGATCCAGAGCAGTGTGTCATACCTTCAGCAATTAGCACAATTTCAGCATATTGCAAGACATCCGTCGATTCTACGGGTTTCTACCCATGCATTTCGCAATCCTTTTAGCTGGAGAGTAACCTGACAACTGCGCAAACCCAATGTCAAAAGGCGTTTCACAAGCAAGAAATGTAACATCCTAAATTTCGGATGTTCGAAATTATGAAAAATTTAAAACTTTTTAACGTTTCTTGTCAACATTTGGATTTTTCAGAAATTTTATTTGGGCTTTTATGAAATTAGTGCTATGCCAAAAAATACAAGGAGAAATACATAATAAATATAATAATAATAATAACAAAAGGAAAGCCAGATTTAATCTAGGGTAAATTCAATGAGAAATTAAAAGCAACATGAAGAATGAAATTAAAATTCAAAACTCAATCAAAAAGGAAAATAAAACTAAAAACTCAAAATTCCAAATCGGGCTCAGCCCATTTTCCAATTTTCCTTCCCTCTGGCCCACCAGCTAGCCCATCTTCTCTCCTTCCTTCAGCCCAGCACCCATCGCCTAGCCCAACTCCCTACTGCCCCGCTCTTCCCCTTCTCTCTTCCTTTTCTTCTAGCCGAGCTTAGAGGGAGGTCAGGGTGGCGGTAGACCAGCGGAGGCGAGGAGGGCGGTGGAGGTCAGTAGGGAAACACAAGGATGAGAGAGGTTAGGAGGTGGCAGCAAGTTTGGCAGAGGTAGCTGTCGGAGACAAGAAAGAGGGTGACATTGGGGCGACAAGACCAGAGTGGCTAGGAGGTGATAGTGAATCCGATGGTAATCACCGTCGGAGATGAGGAAGAGGGTAGTGTGGGGGATCTCACTAGAAAGAGGAAAGAAGCATGGCGCGGCACGGTGGGAGGGGGAGGCGGGGTGAGGGAGGAGGAGGGTGGTGGGGGAGGAGCTCGCTGAAATCAGCGAGGTGATGGGAGGTGATGCGTTGGGAGGGGGTGATGGCTAAGAGTGACAGTTGAGGTGGTGGGGCAAAAGGAGGGATATAGGAGCCGCAGTGAGGGGAGGATTGGCCGGCGAGGCGGTGAGGGGCGGTGTGCATGGAAGGAGCGGCGGTGGCTGAGGGTGAAGGGTTAGGGGGTGGAGGGAAGTATATATGGGAGAGAGGGGAGAGATCTGAATAGTTGGATTAAAATCAAATGTTCCAAAAAAATCAATTGTATTTTTAAATAGACATTGTGTAATAGTTGCCCTATATCCCAGGCATGCATGCATTCACCCGGTCCACCAGCAGCGACGTCATGACTGATCCCTGAAAAGCTGGACCTGCCGTCGCCCTCACAGGTGCATGCACCTGCAAATCTCAAATCGATCCTTTATCCGAATTCAAACATGCATGCTCGCTAATCTGTTATCTATTATTAGTTGATGCCAGTTGATTTACTACGGCCGAGAAAAAAAGGAATATATTAGAAATTATACATAAAAAATATCTAGTTCTTAGTTTGATAACCCTACGTTTAAATATTTAGATTTGATAGTTGACTAAGATATATCAGATTTTCAAAATAATTCTCAAAAAATAAAAAACATCTAATGACAGAGAAAAAAAGACTCTGTCATGGTGTCTTACATGCATTGTAACTGATTTCTAGCTTGCACTATATATGATATCTTACGTACAGTTGTCGTGCCACATCGATCTCACCAAACTGGTATGGGCATGTTGGCATTGAAAAGCATATGTTGTTTTCTTCTCTTGTCTGAAAGGAGAAGCAGATGTTATTTTTCAAGAAGCCCTGAGGAAGTCAGACTTCTCGTCAAATTTACATACATCGTCGTTCAAATTGTCGCAACCGTGTGCATGATGAGCCTTCGGAAGTTATAACACGCGGGAGCGGAGAGAAAAGACGGGGGCGGCGGCGCCGGCGGCACGGTCATTACTCATCATCGGCACACGGGACGGGCTGGCGCGCGAGCTTGGTCCGGCCTTTGGGCCGCCGATCGCTGCACGCCGCCAGCTGCGGTGGCTTCACCGGAGGAGTTCGCCAATGCAGCTTGCTAGCCAATGGCGGATCCAGGATTTTCAGGATGGGTGTTCGGACTTCGAAGATAAGTTGTCGAATACGTCGATACCGTAACGTACCGTTTCCCCAAAAACACCGATACAACGATACGTATATATAGATATAATAAAAATACATAAATTATATAAATTAATAATTTCTTACGAAAAAACGGGCAACATAAGTCGAGCATAATGATATGAATTAAACAACAAATTATAGATATTAATGACAGTTGTATACCTTATGGATCCTGCCTTTTTGTGCTCTTTTCCCCATCAGCAAGAACCGTCCATCTAAGAGGAAATTGTATGTTCCTTCTATGGAGCAAAATATAGCAAAAATTAGCATGTAAATAAATGCAATAAGGGTCCAACTAACTGTTCATTGCCTAAGGCAAAGATTGTATTTTTATACAGCATCTATTAGATAAAACGAAAAAAACAAATGCTAAGCTCCAGAAAGAACCGGAGCTAGCATAGAGCAGAATAGAGCAAAGCGGAGCAAGAAAGAAAATAAATGGAGTGAGGCAGAGCATAACTAGATTTGGAGAGAGGACGATGACGATATGTTGGAGGTGATGCTCACTTCCCGATGCCGCGCTTCCTCCTGCCTATCGCGCTGCTCCCTTTCCACCGCCCACTCCCTACCAACATGTTCATCGTGCCACCGTTTGCTTGCCCACGACACCTCTCTACTCACCCGCGCTGCCACAAACTCACCTTGCACCCCACGCCGTCTCACGCATGATTGCCGTCACATCATGGTGCCACGTCCACTGCCCGTCGCTCGCCTACGCAGTCCATGTCCGTTGGTCATCACTCGCCTCCGCAGCCTGCACCTTCGCTCGCTCGCCACTCGAAGACCGGAGCCGCCTACCAGACAGACAACAAACAAGGTTAGTGTTTTGTTGGTATCTTTACCTCTTTGGACCTATAAGAGGAGGGCTGAGGTAGGAAGAAAAATGGGTCTAATGTGTTACATGAGATACACACGAGATACGAGAAGTGTGGACTGAATTTATTTGCAGGCATAAAAATATAGTTTTAACTTAACTAACAGTATATACATCTAATAGATATATTATATACCTGGTATTTTATAAAAAAAATTTGGGTGTTCGGCTGAACACCCTTGACCTTCTTTGGATCCGCCAGTGTTGCTAGCTGATGAAATATGGTATTGTGTAGCATCGTCGATGACAATCAGATGAGGTGAATGATTGCAATTTTTAGTAGAAACTCTTCTTAAGATTTATTATTATTTTTAAATTTGTAAATCACAGTAAAAAAATAAAGACAAGAACAGAAGAAAAATAAAGTCAGTAACTAATAAAAGATTGGAAGATATCGCTTTAGTTTGCGGCTCACTGTTGGCAATTGTTGTTCACGTGTGCTGCGTACAAAAGCCAAAATTTCACTTCTAGTCATAACGCATGGCCATCTTTTCTCCACGTGAAGGATAGCTAAAATAAACAATCTATTATCTTCCCGTGGGCCCCGCAATATGAATCACCAAAGCAATACCTCACTGGATGGCCCTGTTGCACGCGTGTTGCAGCGCCTCTGCTCGTGCTGCCCGAGACATGCACACGCAGACCGTGACAATTCCAATGACGGAGAGAGACGAAAGCCCCGTTTGGTAGAGCTCTAGCTCTAAAAAATCTGTAGATTTATTAGAGCTAATCATCTGTAGCTCTAGGAAATCCTGGATCTAGAGTTGCAGGCATGTTAAGTGCATTTACTTGACTCATTTCATTTATATTATATATTAAATAAAAAAATTTAAATCACTTTAATTTAGTCAACAAACTACAGATCCAGTATAGATCTCGGAGCTAGAGCTGTGCCAAACAGGGCCGAAGTGACACGCTGCCGCTGGTTTCCTCACAGATCAAGAAAAGTTGTTTACTGGTTTAGTCACCCGTGGATCGAAGCTCCGTGCGAACCGGGAATAAGTCGTGACGCCTTAAAAATCACTGCCATTAGTAATGCACGCGCGGCGCCTGGACTCCACGTCGCGCACGAGACGAGCGATGAAGCCGATGTCTCACCGCGCGGCGAACAAGATAAGAACACCCTGCAAGAAAACACACCGCCGATTTTTTTAATAGATTTAAATTTTATTTCTGAATCATGGCGGCTACAAAGTGCCCTCCTGGCACCCCTTAAACCCTAGAACGAAAATTGTATCTCTAAAGCTACGGGGTTAGCCTCCAACCCCACCTCTCTATTTATAGTCTAGGGCCCAAAATCTGGGCTTATCCCAAGCTCACGAGTTCTAATCTAATTCCAACAAATAAGGGATCCGAAACCCTTCCTAACACGGGTTTTCTAAAATTCCAACTAAAAATTCTCCAACTCATCATGTGTCGAAGCCTCCAGGACCGCACCTCCTGTATCTTCTCCACACATCATCCACCTTTGATCTCCATGTGTTCCAGCGTGAGCCCGATCACCTCGTGACATCCTCGACCGCCTGGACATCAGATTTCCTCCTCCTAGTCCAGGTCTTCCTCGTCACCAACCATGACCGTCTCCACGTCCAACCTGCACATGCAAAGACCAAAGAACATTCTTTCGGCATAAGTTCTCACCAACTTGATCGATATTAGTCCATACATACGCACATGACTCGCATAACAACGCTAAACAAAATTACTAATTATTTATCATCACAAATTAACCATTGTTAATTATTTATCACCAAAATATCATAGACCTAGCCACATGTCTAACACATTGCTACGACGATCCTATCCTTCGAGCGTCGGTCTAGATTGGAGCATTGGAGTCAACTTTTGTCCTGTCCTCTATGACTTCTGCACTCGACTGGTCGGAGTGTCGGACGGACAGCTAAATGCTCACACATACCACCGTCCAACGCGTCCCTATGCGGCCTCCAACGCGGCACACTGTATCCGGGAAGTTAGGGGTTGTTTGGGACTGCTTCACAAACTCTGCTCCACAAACTCCACCGTGGAGCAGCTCCACAAAAAACTGAAGTTTGTGAAGTACCTCTTTAGGTGCTCTCACAACTCCACCTTTTTTCCTTGAATAGGGTGCGTGGAGCTGAAACCGTTTGGCTAAAAAACGTGGAGCGGAGCTGAAAAACGTGGAGCGGAGCAATCCCAAACACCCCCTTAGTGTCCCATGCTTCGCTGCCTACTTAAGCAGCCTTACTTGCACTTAATTATCTCATAATAGTAAGTTAAGGAAAATTTACATGACGTCACTGTCGCCACCGACCGGTGCAACGAAGAGGAAGTACAAGGGCGTGCGGCTGCGCAAGTGGGGCAAGTGGGTGTCGGAGATCCGGCTGCCCAACAGCCGCAAGCGGATATGGCTCGGCTCCTACGACACCGCGGAGAAGGCGGCGCGTGCGTTCGACGCTGCCTTCGTCTGCCTTCGCGGCCCTGGCTCGGAGGCGAGTCTCAACTTCCCGGAATCGCCACCAGGGTTGATGAGAATTGATCGAAAACTATGTTTTTTTTGGTGATGGGGTTGCAGAGAAATTGGGGACCTAGTATCTTAATAGTAACCAATCAACATTGTACATGCTTCTCAAATCTCAACCCAAATTTGGGGCTCCAAAAACCTGCATTCGATAAAAACATCTTATACATCAACCTTGTTTTACATTAAACTCTGATTTTAGATAGCAATGTACCTTAAGAATAGTCCTCTCTATGATTGATCATTGATCTGTCATGCCTTGTTGAGTGGTTTCCAATTTTCCATGGCCGTAGTTATATGCTGCCTGTCATTGAGTCGTAGTTTCCGTGGTCGTCATTGAGCCATATGCTTGCTGTTGTTTGGCTATATGCTGCTGTTCAGAGTTTCAGACCTTAAGTTGTGTAGACTTCAGACCTCAATTATATGATGTTGTTCAGTTGCTGACTTGTTGAATTGTCTAAGACTCTTAGGTTTGAGCTTATGAAGTAAATATCCTATTTCTATTTCATCATGCTACTATGTATTTGGAATTGTACAGTAAGATACTAAGATTACACATAAAATTTGTTGGGTACATTATTAAACCTATATATACTTATAAATATATTATTATATTAAACTCCGAAATGGTAAGCTAGTACGGGCCGGTACCGGAATGTACCGTTCCAAGAGCCAATTCGGTATGATATTTGGTATGGTATTGACAACTTTGGGAGGGAGGGGAGGACCGGCCGAGGGTCATTTCATGAAAATAAAAACGACCAGCGGGGGGTTTTTCCACAAGAACGCATAAGTGAAATGGGTTGTTCCACCCGTCTCCATCTGACCCACACACCAGATCAGACGGCTAAGGTTGCCATTAACATTTTAGCACCCAAAGACCCATTAGCACTAGATATGTTTCCTTTGTTATACTACATTAATTGATAATTCATCTATTAAATCGTGAAAACTGTTAGTATAGTCAATTATAAGACATACGCGTATGTAGTGGGAGCCACATAATGAACTGCACAATGTGGTGATGCTCTTACGTATAAAATCTTGATACCACTTTCTTAATTGATATAAATCTACAAATTGTACTGGGCACATATCTAGTCGATCGATCCAGCTCCCGCCATATGTTTAGCCTCGGTTACATCTAAATATATACGAAAAGGAATGAGATATAGGGTCCGTTAAAAACTGCTTTTACAATGATTTCTATAAATGATTTATACAAACTATATTAAAAAAATTACTTCATTCAAAACCGATTTTTAAAAGTTAAAAAATAGAAACGGTTCAGATCATGCTGGTCAAACTTTTGTGCTTGTGCGCGTGCGCGTGCTGCGGCGCCGCTACAGATGGTGGCCGGTGGCCGCGCCGCTCATGCTCGTGCTCGTGCGTATAACTAGAATACGGCACTAGCGATCGAGAGCATATTCGATGATCGTCGGACGGCAATGATAGACATGAGGACACGTGGCAATGCTGATCTGGATCGGTCAATCTGCATAATTTTTGATAGATATGGGACAACAGACAAGAGGACAATCCTAATAACTAGCAAGTTGGCCCCGCGCGATCTTTGATAGATATGGGACAACAGACAAGAGGACAATCCTAATAACTAGCAAGTTGGCCCCACGCGATCGAGCGGATATATAAGAGTAAGTACAATAATAGTTTTATAGTCAACCTAGTCAGTATTTTTGCTGATGTAGAGGAGAGAAGAGAGGAGAGAGATAAGAGCTTGGCTCTTATGCAAGCAACAAGCTGGACACGGAAGCCTATGCAGTGGTGGGGCAAGATAATAAATATATGTGAGGAGGAATAGGAAAGAGAATGTGAGACATGGTACCACATAATAATAAAAAAACCTTTGGTAGACAAATAGAAGACAAATTATTGCATAACTTGGCTCTTAGAGCAAGTCCAATAATGGTCTTATAGCCAAGCTAGTCATCATTTTTGCTGATGTGGAGGAGAGAAGAGAGGAGAGAGATGAGAGCTTGGCTCTCATGCAAGCAACAAGCTGGGCACGGGAGCCTATGCAGTGGTGGGCTCAGATAATAAATGTATGTGAGGAGGAATAGGAAAGAGAATGTGAGACATGGTACCACATAATAATAAAAAAATCTTTTGTAGACAAATAGAAGACAAATTATTGTATAACTTGGCTCTTATAACTTAACTTATAGCCAAACACTTGGCTCTATTATTGGACTTGCTCTTATAACTTGACTTATAGCCAAACACTTGACTCTATTATTAGACTTGCTCTAAAATAGATGAATGTACATGCGACTAACCTTGGTGTGTCATAAAGTCTTCTTTTTAATCTTTTCTAAAAACTACTCATGAAATTAGTCCTGATTATCCGTTTATATTGACTTTGGCTTATAAATAGTAATAGTTTGTAGAGAATTTTATAGAAAAAGACACTTAGTATGATTTTAGCCGATATAAATGAAGTCTCTACAGTATATACTAGATTAATAGACTTTACTTAACAAAACTCTGTTTAAAAAATAGATATTGTAGAAAAACTATTTACTATAGAAAATCAGCTTTTAAAACTTAATATGAGTAGAGCCTAGGTCACATGTTTTGCCTTTTCTTTTTAGGAATTTCTATCATAGTTTAGGTTTAATAGCATCCAATGCTGCTATAGCTTAGGTTTAATTAGGGTCTACCAAATTGAGAGTTAGATGTTTTGTCTGTTTATATTTTTATTAGAAGCATTAATTGAAACTTAAAGCCTATATATGCTTTCAATTAAGGAATACAAGGAAAACAAAACATTATGGTCCATGTACAGAGTAGCAAAATAACGAAAAGGGCAAATCATTAATCAATAAAGTGGATAAAGGATAATAAGTATTAAAAGATTCTAATGGAGCCTCAAGCTTTACAACATAACCATGCTTTTGCTCTCAGTTTTGGAGTTAAGTTGTTTGGCTAATCCACAAGCATGGCATCCGTTTTGTGAAGAAGGTTCTTCTGATTCTAACACTGCAACAGAAACATTCGTGATATGCTGTGTACCGACATAGAATAACCTGACTGAAAAGACATAAAGGCGTAACACAAAATTAGCTATGCGAGTAATTCTAGCAGAGAACTACAAATAAATACTTGGTTATGGCACTTGTAGGAGCAAATATGCCAAACAATTCTAGCACTTTCATCTGTGTAGAGAAACTCATGCCATGGTTAGATGTAATGCAAGACTAATTCTTCAGACAGTTTTAAATAAAAAAAAGGAAACATCAATTCATGGCATATGCTGTTGCTTTACTGGAGACAGTTGCCAAGACCAATTTATTCAAGCTCTTAATTTACCACCGGTAATGATACATGGATTAAACTTTTCTACCAAATTTCAAAACACGATATAGCTGAAGGAGCACGCCTCTCTATTAATTTGAGGTGGTATCTTCAACCCAAATAGCCTTGAAAATTCAGCACCATTAGGATTGATAATAAAACCCAGCCGAGAGCAGCTGGGAAAACTTCAGGCACCGTCAGGATAAAAAATACCCCATTAGGCTAGCATATTACTATGAAGCAGAACAGGCAGCTGCTATTTCAAAAACAACAAACTAAAAGGTAAATGCTAGGGTGGAAGTAATTAGAGTTGATTGGAAAAAGAATATTGCAATGGGAAGTTGTATTGTCAATATTGTCAGATGCTCAGTTACATGAAAATAATAGGCCATAAGGCCCACAACCGTAGAAGGTCCAGAATACTAAGTAATGGACATGAACTTCATAGGGAAGTATATAAATTAAGCTCAGCGTTACAAAGCTGGAATACTTTGGCTAGCACTTGTTAGTGATATAGCCTAGATGCATTCATAAAGATGATTATATCATTTTTATATTATGATCTTTTGAATAATAATATAATTTTGTCTTTTAAATAAATGTCTTTCATATTGATCAACAAGTATATGATTGATCAAGATGATCGCGAGGACGAGATGGTTGACCAGAAGACAATCGACTACTTCCACTACACCGATGCACGCTACGTTGAACTAGCTGCTTCAACTCTACTTCCGCTGCATTGCACGTCAAGTGGTAATGATCCATGATTTCTTACTCACACGGCTTTCTAGTTTACGTGGTAGAAAATTTTAATCCATGCTAATATGGCCTACCCGTATCCTAACAACACTATCTTACCATTCAAGCACACATTATTCTTCATTGTCATCCTTAGGAAGCACTAACAGTTATGTCCTTTGTTGCCCAGCATTGTAAAATGAGAATAATATGAGGTAATGTCCATAATGCACATAGTGACCTGCTATGCGAATTGGTATAAAGGCAAATTCATGCAGAAAATTTCTAGTTGAGGAAAAAATATAAGACCATGTGAAAGTCACCTTATGTTGTGTGATGAAAATTTGACTTTGCTTGTGTTTTGAAGTTGAAGTTAGAGTTTGACTTTGTGTCATTTACTCTCTGGTTTTTACTATTAGGTGGACAGCGGTCTGACCGGCCAGCAATGGCAGTTTGACCACTATGCATGTGCGGTTTGACCGACCATGTAATGGCAGTCTAACTGATGTCCGATGTGACCGGACATAAAGCAGCTTGACCAAAAATGCAGTGTGACTTATTTCTAGTCGATAGTATATTTATTCCAAAGAGGTGTTCATTGTGTTGCACAGAGTTTTTGAGAGCGATATGACTGGCCATGTAATGGTGGTTCGACTAGAGGTCGTCGAGCGGTTTGACCAGCATGGTCACCATGGTTAGACTGGTTCCCTATTACCAGGAGGTTTTAAGTCGGTTCTCAGTGGCTAGACTAGCTGTCAGTTGGCGATCAAACCGGCCTTTGGTGAATTGAGTGAGTTAAGTTAGTTTTTTGCTGTGTTAGGCATGGCGGGAGTCCATGCATTATGGGAATTTTGACGGGAGTGTCAAGTGGTGCATGTTTGCATCGATTGTGTTGATAAGAGTTAAGTACATGTCACTTGTGCTCAGGACGATTACTTGTTTTTTGATGCGTAAGGCGCTTTGTGGTTGTTGCGGTTAACGGCAAGACGAAGCTAGGAGAGGTGCCCTGAGGCTATGGAGGGTTGCGTAAGTCTGGGTGGAACATCATCTCAAGAGAAGAAGTATGGGAGAAAAACAAGAATCATGATGAGACAAGTGCATGCATGTGTGTGCCATTGGATTTAGGCATTTCAAGTGGTGGTAGTCCTTGGGAGCAGACGTATGATCTTAGTAGCAAGTCATTAGGCATCATGGACTTTTTTGTGGTGGTTTCTTCGAGGAGAAGCACTGTGAAGGTCGGTGGGTAGCAATTGAGAAAATTGTCCGATACTGGATGGAGAGGTGGTTTGCAAAACCGTAGCAGTGGCATAACTGGTTTAGGTTATGTCCTGAAGTATGGAGCATCTTATCGGCCTAATGGAGCTATGTGGAAATCATGCTTTGAAAAGCATGCAAAAGTGTATGTAAAACCCTTTTGTGTGTGGATTATCAGGTTTTTCCATTTGTAAGTGTTTATATCTACTAAGTGTGGGCTAGTTTTTAGGGTTTGGTGGGAGGTGAGGAGCTTCTATTAGATAAGCCCTTGTGTGTGTTGAGAGAGGAAGGGCTCTTGGTGTGCTTGGAGAGAGAGGTTAGTGTTTTTTTATATGGAAAATTTTGTATGTGAGTTCTAAACTTAGAGCTCTACCCTACATGAGGGAATGGCTGTAAAACATTCCTCTCAAAATGAAATGGATATCCAAATTTCGCCCAAATGAATTGTGCCATGTATTTCTCCTTGATTCAAACCCAACATTTTATGGCCCATTTATAATCATCCCTTTACTCCACCACCAGGAAGATGTATGTATTGCATCATGTGTAGTTTGCTTTCTACATTTCGCATTTCTTTGTTATGGAATGGAGACATCACAACCTATTAGCTAATGCCATATTTTTGTCCACTAGTCCACTTAAATCATCTGAGATAAATTTTTGTGTTGACCAGGTGCATTGTTATTTCTATATGGGCCATCTTTTGCTCAAAGATACATCTAATGATCCTCCAAATGGATTTGGAGAGAGGTCAATGCAATAAATCATTAGTAAGAATTTGGAGATATTTCATATATAACTAGGCACCTAACTGGGTTACAATTTGGCTTCATGAATTCTGGATAACAAATGGGGGTCACTTCTTAAGCCTCAAGTAAATATATGACACCTATACCATGCATTTCATACTGTTATGAAGATCATGCTTCTCAAGTATCCAGTTTATATTTATAGATTATTGCTTTTGTATTGGTGTTTGACATCTGTAACATGTCATGTTGTTCTCAATCCAACATTACCCGGCTACTTGCTTTCGTCCAACAGTGGATCATTGCGCATTTTGAAAACTAATATTGATGAAATGAAATATATTTTCTATGGATATTAATTGCTTCGATTTATAGTTTCCTCAACACATAGGTCTATTGTGAATTTCACTCCTGGTTTATGCATGGCGCCAATCAGTACACGTACAAGTGGTGGATGGGGTGGGCTTCAATTTTTTACCCTGGAATGGCCATTTTCACAATATAGTCTTAAATACGGAAAAGCAAAACACTGCTACATCTATATATTACTCCCTCCGTCCAAGTTTATAAGACGTATTTTCTCTTAGCATATAGATCAAAGAGATAGTAAAAATAGCAAGATTACCCCTAATTATTATCTCTAAGTTCTATATTCAATGCATACATGTAGAGAATAGCAAATAAATCTACATATTTATTAGTGGTCTAATGGAAATATCACACCAATTTTACATTAGAACATGAAATACACCCTATTCAAAAAATATGTCCTATAAACTTGGACGAAGAGAGTAGCTTATATCAATGAAGAATGGAGCACCAAATGATCGATCAACATACAGTTAGAAAATAATGGCTTGAACTAGGTGATGTGTGCTAGGGTATGTACAATTTCCATCTGAAATTAGTTTAACAGAAATTTTGTTAATGTACCGAAGTCTTCATGAACAATATGGTATTTGTTTCAAGGCCCTAGGCTACTATAAAAAAAATAGAAAGTGATTAGTTAATGCACTCATATTCTCATTAATATACATGCATATGTGACTTTATATTTACCAAGAAAATGTATTAATATTCTTTGCAAACATTCATATCATGTAGGAAAATGGGTAGAAAGAAACGATTGAATGTAGTATGATCTAGCGCTAAATATGCTGATGGAGAGCACAGTAGCAGTGAACATTCTTTGACACAACTGAGCTCGTGCTTGAATCACAAGCATTGAAAGATGATGAGATCCAAGTTGAGCAGCAAGATGAGGACCTCCTCAATATGACAGGTACAACTATAATTAGACAAAAGCTAAGACTAGCTAGAAGAATTGAAAGAGTATATGGTGATCCTCAAGTTAATGAGTAATACTTTGAACTAATTTTATAGGTGATGATGATGAAGTGGATAAGCGTTAGAGAACTACTTTACCACATGTTTGAAATCTTCCGACGGGGAAACACATAGTAGTAAAATGCAACAAACTTGGGCAACCCATTGGGATAGAAGGTGGAGTGTTAAGTCAATTTCTTGGGACAGTAGCAAGAAATGGAGGTTATTGTCCATTAAACATGAAAGATTGGAGAAAGCTCAAAGAGGATGGTGGAGATTTAACAATACTTCAATTTATACAGGCCCTTAGGATATGACAAGATATTATAAATACAATGTCCTGATTTTGGTTGCTACCCACAATATATCTTGATTTTGGTTGGTACCCACCATCTTCTTTATCTACAATGACAACACATAAGTTTACCTTTCTTCATTATTTCTATTTGATTTTAGGCAAAATTTATGTACCCTCTTTCATGTGAGAAATGAATACTGAAAACTACTGGAAGAGATTGGAGGTGATGCAAGGAAACATTGAAGAAAATTCTTTTTAGTCCTAAGAAGAAAATATCCTCTTTGTATAAGTTGTGCCCAGATGATGTTGATGAAGAGCAATGGGTTGCACCTGTCAAATATTGGAAGTCAAAAGAAGGAAAGGTAGTGAAAGTGCAGCAACATTTGTACTATTGCTTCATTTAAATTTATATAGTTATGCCGATGTTAAATAATACATGACGATGTGATTTACTTTGTACTACATTCCTTAGTGAGAAGAACAAAAGAAATCATGCAATGTTGAAGAATCTCCATTCACCAGGGGTAAAGAGTTATGCTCATTGGGCTGAGGACTTGGTGAGTCATTTTGTTTTGCGAAATATTCTTCTGTATGTTTTCCTTTATATTGTTGCACCCCTTCTTTCCAAGACAAGATAATCCTAAAAAGAAGCAACCACATAGAGCAAATGTTTACTTAGTAACTCACAAAAAGGGGGGCAAAGATAAAGATGTTCACGTGGTATGCTATATACTCACAATTCTTTTACAAATACCAATTTATTATTTTCTCTAACATTTAGGGCAGGCATGCTTTATTCTTTTCTAGGCTATGTTGGAAAATCTCATTGATGAACAATCAGTGTTGGTACAAAATGACCAAGGAAGAGTTGCATGGAAAGGTGATGCATTACATCAAGTATTGGGGAAAGAAAAACATGGGCAAGTGCATGGCATGGTATTGCTTCCTGTCCCTAAACAAGTTTATGGTCATACATCACATCATCTTAAGAACATAAATATTAGTACAATAAATGGCTCATCATCTGAAGAAGAAGAGATGCACGTTGTGCAAGAGTTGAGGGAGAAAGTGAAAAAGCAAGATTTACTTATTTAAGAATCGGTAAACAAGTAGACATGCCTTGGGAACAATGAACTAGCAATAGTAATTATGATTATTATTTTTAATTTCATATTGAAATTTTACTCAAACTTGATATTCCTTTTGTAGGTGAATTGCAAAACAACTGATCATGATAATAGTCAACAACAAGTAGTACATTCCAAAATAAAGGTATTTGTCGAAGTTTTAATCCAATTTTAGCTCTCTTCAATTTCTCTTTAGCACTATGGAAATATGCAGAGAGTTCAGTGCAATGCACTAAATCTAGAAGACTCATTGAGTGAATAAAGAGATACATTAATGGTAAAATTGCTCAATTATCACATGGATTTACCATGCCAACACGGGCCAACATCATCATCACCATGTTTTGATCCTGATTTCCGACAAGAGGTAATTCTAGTGTGTTGAGAAATATACTAGTTATCTAGTGTGTTAAATCCATGTGACTATGACATTGGTGTGAAACATAGTTTTATTAGACAAAGGTGGTACAGAACATTTGCCGTAGCAATAGTCCACAGATTGTTGTGTGATTTATAGACTAAACAATTAATGGTTTGGTAGTAGTATACATGTCATACTTTATGACTGAGCTGAAATGCAATTTAACATATATCCATGACCTATGTTGTTCAATCCTAAGACATGAGGGATAATCCTAAAAGAATATAAAAAAGAAGGTAACACATTTTGGTAAAGCAGAGCATCCACTTCATTTTTCAGCTAAGTTTCAATTCAATTTTTCAGTTGCAATGAATGCAAATGATTACACGTAATTAAATATATTTCCTTTCTAAAAATATTATTTGTTCCAACTTTTATATAATGTTTGATCAATATTTTCCCTTATTTTTAGTTTGATATGCAAAGAAGAAATTCTGTTGAAGGTAGAAAAATGATGTCAATGTACGTAAGATTATCCATCCCATATATCAATTTGTACAAAAAAAAAACTCCATTGTGAATTTTAGATATCGTATCTAGGGTTTTAGAAATTGTATCTATCTCTCCATAGATGAATAAGAAGAAGCAACAAAATTTACAAGAGAGTACGAAGAGTACACAACGGCAAGACACTCAAAACAGGATTCGATGCTGCAAGTTTTCAAAGCGGAGGCATCTTTCTCCAATAAAGGTACAAGTACATCATATAAAAAATGTTCATATTGGGGTCTTAGTTGATACAACTAATTCATATTTTTCATTCGCTAATTTAATGACTATATTAATGCTAATATAGGCTGGTACCACAGTAATTCTCAAGACTGCAATATATCCAAACAAACAATATGTGGCATACCTATGTTTTTGAGTAGTAGACCAATTGAAAAAGTTGAGAATGTCGAGATAGGTAATCAATTTACAAATTTCTTATCAATCATCCTCTTGTGAAAAAAGAGGAGTTAGTAAGACCAATCAATCACTGTAAGACAACAGGTGATGTCCATGTCGAACGAAGACCGGTTGCTTGGCCTTCGTATTGTGTATGTTAGTTGTCGCTTGCTTCAATTACAATGCAGTACATATATCGTATTCAATTACAATGAAGTACATATACCATATTTTGTAATTGCAATCCTAATGGTTAATGTTATTTGTGCAGGTTGAAAAAAATCAGTGGTTGAATTCTTACATTTGGCTGCTTAAATACCTCATGAATGGATCAAATAGCATTAGATATATTTTAGATTTTTGAACTAAACAATTGTACTCTAGTTCTTAAAGACATGTATTTTTTCCTCTGCAAATCCGGTCGTTATGGATGCTATGAAAGATGTGAATAATACTTATATTTATTTCCTTGATGCAATAAAGTATGTTATGATCATTACACTCATGGTCATTGGTGTTATCGTGCAACATGTCATGCTTAATTATCAAAGAAAATTTTATGAAATAGTTTTATTTTGGTACATTCATGGAAAATAAAAAAAACTTTCAAATATTTAAATATGTTGAAGGAGGACAACATTATGTTGCTATAGCTAAAAAAAGGTGTTACTAAGACTTATAATGTCATCATGTTGATATATCAAAATAGTGTTATTAGGGCTTATAGCAATATGTATTACTATGTTGGTGTAGCTAAAAAGGTGTTACTACGATCTGCGGTAACACATTTCATATGTGTTGCTGTAGTATGGTTGTAACACATTTCTTATATACAGGAACACTTGTTGTGTGTTACAATAGATCATACTATAGTAACACAGGCTCCAGAAACACTAATAAAATGTGTTACAATAGATCTCAGTAACATTGTTTCAAGCTGCAGCAACATATATGTATATTACTATAGACCCATTATAATATAGTGCAATAGGACGCACCATTCTAAAAACATCTTGCAAAGTTGCAATAAATTAGACACACATACGAAAGTAGGAACTAGGTGGGAGCCACATGATGTAAACATATTGCACGAGTTTGTGATGCTTATGCAAAGAATATTGGTGCAGAGCCCGCTCGTTGCCTACGTGTCACCACTGGGGGATAGGGATGCTGCCACCACTGCTCTCTGGGTTGCTCACGTGCTGCCTTCTCTGACCAAGCCAATGAACGAGAAGGGTAGAGGAGGTCGTCTCGACATCTGGGTTTTCCTAGGAAGTGGTGAGAGTGAGGGGAGGATTGCAAGAAGAATACATCAAATATGATCGAATAATATTAAATACGAATATAAATTTATATTTTCTAAAATGAATATTAATATAAATTTGAATATTCTTGAATACGAATCAAATGTCGTAACGAATTTGAATCGAATATGTATTTAATTCAGTTGAATATGAATATCCTCCTATAATTTCTATAACAAATCTCGGTAGAGCAAATTTATTTAACATGATCTAATACGAACCCCGGCGGCATAGGAAACGGATCTCGAATACGAATATGAATGTTCTTGAATACGAATACGAATATTCTTAAATACGGATATAAATATTTTTCAAATACGAATTTTATTTACCACATCCGTGTTTTCTCAGATACGAATATCGGATAAAACGGATTACCTGTTATCGTTTTCCGCCCCTACATAGTAGCGGCGACTATGGGAGTGGATGAATGAGGAAGTGGAGGTAGGGAGTAAGAGCAAGTCTTATAATACAGCCTTCAGCTGGCTGTATGAATACTTACAGCTCACTTATCAGCCTACTCATATAGTAGTTACTGACCACTAAAGGTCAGATGACCTACCCTCCCTCTCACAAAGTTTCTTGGTTCTTGTGCTTCACTGGTCAGTAGCTTACACCCACCTCTCTTCTCTCTCCTCCACCTCAAGATACAACACTTACTTGACCTCTTATAATACTTGCTCTAAGAGAGAAAGGAAGAAGACGTGCGTAAGTTGGTTCATAATAGCATCTATATCTCAAAAAGAGCAACTTGGTAATGACATATTTAAAAGCCAAAACTCTATAATGGCATATCTGAAAACCGAAATCCTTGCAATGGCATTTATCTCATTTTGCTCCTTTTTTTTGTCCGAGGAGCCATTTGTACCATATTTACCCAGATATATTCAGCGTCCAAATTCTCAAAACTTTTGTACGAATAATCCATTTTTTATTCGAAATTACAGAAATATACCCCGCGATTTTTTTTACAAAAATAGGCTCCAGTCGCCCCCCATTGGGCGACTGGAGCCTTTTGCCCAACCGGGAGGCGACACGACGGCAGTTTGGTAACGGTTGGGCGAGTTATTGTTGTCGCCCGGGCGTTGAGCGACTGGCATGCAGTCGCCTCACGGTTGGGCGACAACTCTTCCAGTCACCCAACGTGCGGGCGACAGGAGGGGTTAAAAGCAGCGGCCGCGGCCGAGCGCGCCGCTGCTCATTTGCATCCTCCATCGATCAGCGACGCGAGAGAAAGAAGAGAAAGAAGAGAAAGGAGAGAAGATGAGGAAGGAGGGGAAGAAGAGAAGGAGGGGGAGAAGAGGAGAGCGCGAGATCTTCAGATTCAGGTTTTTTTTTCAAACTTTTTCTTAGTATATTACATTTTACTATATTTGTATGCAATGTTAGTGGTAGTAAAAAATGGTAAATATAGAAAATTTAGTATGAAATTTTTAGTATAGGAATTTTAGTATAGCAATTTTTAGTGTAGGAATATTAGTAATTTTAGTATAGAAATTTTTAGTGTAGAAAGTTTCAGTATAGAATATTAGTATAGAAATTTTAGTATAGGAATTTTTAGTATAGGAATTGTAGTATAGAAATTTTTAGCATGGAAATTTTTAGTATAGAAATTTGTAGTATAGGAATTTTTAGTATAGGAATTTTAGTATAGAAATTTTTAGTATAGAAATTTTTAGTATAGGAATTTTAGTATAGAATATTAGTATAGAAATATTAGTATAGAAATTTTTAGTATAGGAATTTTAGTATAGAAAGTTTTAGTATAGGAATTTTAGTATAGAAATTTTTAGTATAAAAATTTTTAGTATAGAAATTTTTAGTATAGGAATATTAGTATAGAAATTTTGATATAGAAATTTTTAGTATAGGAATTGTAGTATAGAAATTTTTAGTATAGAAATTTTAGTATAGAAAATTTTTTGTATAGAAAATTTGCAGTGTACAATTTTTAATATAGAAAATTTAGTTAACGTAATTTTGTATGAAATGTTAGTAGTAGAAATATTAGTATAGAAATTTTTTGTATAGAAAGCAACCGTAGGTGTAGATCTAGCTACAAAAAGTTAAATATTTGTTATACTAAATTTATTAAACATGTAGTTTTACAAAATTAACAACATGCGTATGACATCTGTATGCAGGTATGGCGCGTGACTGGCAGTATCCCCTGTTGGACGAGCACGTGGACCGCATGCATCGCGCTTCCCGTCGTGTGCCGCCACTGGGGAGCGCGAACGAGCCGGTTGAGCTGGGAGTGGTCCGGACACGCACATCTCGCGTGGCCTGGAGACTCGCCCCTCGTTGGATAGCTAGGTTTGCACTACGCTAGCGTTTTAGTGCTGCCATAAGAACATTCCGTGCTGACCTTCACTTTGTTTACAGGCTGCGGGATACCGGGCTACTCCCTCTTGCCCGGATGGTGCAGGCCACGGAGGAGGATGTACCCGCCTTGGCCGCGGATGGGGGCAAGGTCGTGGAGCGATCACAACGCTTCCTGTTCGACCGCTCCCTGCTGACTGCTTTGGTGGACCGTTGGCGGCCCGAGATGCACACTTTCCACCTCCCATTTGGGGAGATGACGCCGACCTTGCAGGATGTGTCCCTGCTTCTTGGCCTTCCGATCACGGGAGGCGCTGCCTTCCTACCGGAGGCCCCGGTCTACTGGCGCGCTGACCTGCTCGGCAAATTCGAGGGGGCCCTTCCACCGAGTGCCGTGGGTGAGCACTACATCTTCCCGGCGAATCAGACCCACGGGCCGTTGCTGAGGTGGCTCACATAGTTCCGGGTATGTGGTCTTTACAATCGATCGTGTCGTCGAAGCTCTTATTTGCATTATTACGTACTAATAAAATGTTGTTTGCACGTATTTTCGAACATTCCCTAATGGCAATGCTATCTTGCATAATTAACCATTTTATGTCTTTTCCTTCAGTCAGATGTGGGTCTTTCGATCATCACGGAGGCTGAGAGTATGCTGCATAGGCTCGCCGCAAGTGCCGAGGTGGGCCACGATGAGCACATCAGCGTGTATCGTTGTTTTAAGGAGTGGGGTACACGTGTCGTGCACCTACTGTCCTGCACGAGGCTACCAGTGGCCTCCACGCCCACGCCCAGAACACGGATGGCTCGGCCACCGGTGCCGCCCCGACCGGCGTGGCACTACTCTGGAGGCTTTACGTGGGCATGTCCTACAGCACCTCACCCGGACGAGGCTGAAGATCTGCCTGGGGACGGCCTCGTACACCGCGTTCGCCGTACATCCCTGGCTTACCCACACAAGGGGTGTACTCGGCATCATATGCCCCTCCTCCATGCGTAATGGCGCCAACTGAGGGTACGTATCGTACGATCTCCATTTTATCGCAATGTTTTACATCTGAAATTAACAATATTACTTTTGCAGGTCTTTTCCAGTCTGAGTACCGGTACGGCCCCTCCGCGAGCCCGGACGATGTGGACCAGTACTTCTCGGAGTGGGTCAGGCAGCCGTCTGCGTCTGCACCTCCTGACTCAGCACCAGAGGTTCTCTCCGGCAGTGCCCTCCCAGGTGCATCGGAGGGCACACAGCCAGAGGTGCAACTGACTCCACCAGCTAAGAGGCGGGTGCGACACGCTCCTGATCGTTTTACGTTCTCGGAGCGTCGTCTCCCGTTGCACCGGAGGACAGCCAAGCGGGGCCGTACAGAAGGACACAGGCATGGGGACGGGGTAGGCCAGGGTGGTGCCTGATTGTACACCATTGTTTCATGTACTGCTTACGTTCTTTATTTACCATGTGAACTTTTTAGTACTGTGCCGTGCTTACTTTTACTCCTCGTTACCTACTCGATGCACGCTTCAAACGAATAGTGAACTTCAATGATGACAACCGCATGAAGATTCTCAGTAACATCAAAATATCACTTACCATCGTGTGTATCAATCGTTTTACGGTCAATCGTTCGTAAAATTTTTTTGCAAAATTATTTACGCACCTACAACATACAATGAACATAAACTTTTATTACAACTTCAACAGATTTTTTACCAATTTAAAATTATAAAATTGACAAAATCTAAAACATTCAGGGGGGACTGCATCTAGTCGACGCCCCATTGAGCGACTGCATGAAAGTCGCCCAACGACAGGGCGACTGGATGCAGTCACTCTAGAGTAGAGCGACAGGGATTGTGTCGGCCCCTGGTTGGACGAAAGGCTCCAGTCGCCCTATAGGGGGCGACTGGAGCCTATTTTTATAAAAAAATATTTTCATAGCTATATTTCTGTAATTTTGAATAAAAAATGAATTATTCGTACAAAAAAAATTCCCAAATTCTCTTCCTGCTGAGAACCCGGACGCTTAAGCAAGTGCGTCCGGCAGACGTCGCTAGCTAGGCCCCACAAATTCTTGGAGAAAACGAGTGGCACTGCAGAAAAACTTAGGTGCATGCGTATGCGAGTTCATTGTCGCGAGTACTCCATCTTAAGTTTGGACCACGTTTTGTGTACCTGAGTAAGAAAAGGACAATGCGGGAGTCATCTTTTCACCATGAACATTTTGAACACGCCACATAAGTCGTCATCGTCGAACATGATGAACATGCCAAATATGGAAGACAACCGTGTCACCATGCATCAGTGCGGCCCGGCATCGGGGACGGCCGGAAGGCCAGCATGCACGTGCCCCTGCTACATGCAACCTCTTCGGCGCACACGGCCAAGGAAGATGGACAACGCAAGCTGCTACTGAATCTAACCTGTCCAGGGAGGAAGGGACCAGGGAGGAAGCTAACCTATGGATGTGTTTGGTTGGTGCCCAAAATCATCCTACCAAAATTTTAGCTTGGTTGCCCACAATTTGATCAAAGATTGGCAAAAAAAAATACATAGGGCATGACCATAGAGCTATAGGCTTGCCAAAATTTTGCAATCATCCAAACATGAGCCAAATTGTTGGGGCTAGCCAAATTTTGATAAGGTTGGTTTAGGCATAAATTAACCGAACACACGAACATGTGCATGCATGCTAATCTGTTATCTATTATTAGTTGATGCCAGTTGATTTACGACCGTTAAGAGAAAAAAAAGAAACATGCCAGAAATTATATATAAAAACATATAGCCATTAGTTTAGTGGGTCCTAATTTAAAGAATTAGATTAGATAGTTGACTACAAGATATCATATTTTTGAAATAATTCTCAAAAAAGAGAAAAACTTCTAATGACTGAGAAAAAAATATAAGACTTTGTCATGGTGTTTTACATGCATATTTCATGACTCTGGTTTGTGGGAAGTGCTTCAGTGTCCTCAGTAAAAGTGAAAGAAATAAAGTTTAAAGTATGATGTGGGTTTAGTTTGCAATTAGCCACCCCCTAATGGCATTATGCTAACTGTATTTAGAAGAAAAAACCCTAATAGTTCTTTCACTGCATTGAAAAAAGAAACTAGCTAGGAAACCGTGTACTAATTGGGGGAAAGTGAAATGGGGTGTGATCATGTGATATGTACTTTTGGGTTTGGTGATGTCAAAATTTGCTGTTTTAATTACCCTGTAGGCTGTAACTGATTCCTAGCTTGCACTGCATATGATAGGTGATATCGTACGTACAGTTGTCGTGCCACATCGATCTCACCAAACTGGTATGGGCATGTTGGCATTGAAAAGCATATGTTGTTTTCTTCTCTTGTCTGAAAGGAGAAGCAGATGTTAGACTTCTCGTCAAATTGTCATCGTTCAAATCGTCGCATGGTGACATTGAAACGCAGATGTTGTTTTCCTTTTCCTTTTCTGTAAGGAGAAGTAGATGTTATTTTCTACGAGAGTGTCTAGGATTAATTAGATATTTTCTTTTTAACAATTATCTAAATTTATGATATTTGAATTAAAGATCAAATGACCCTTTGTTTTCGAAGGGGGGAGATTTTTTTAAAGGAGAGGGGGGCAAAATTCAAGGGGGGAGAAAAGAATTCATGGTCATTATTGGATTTTTAATCCAACAGTTCTAAATCTGTATAATAATTAAGAAGAAAATATCTAGATAATATTTAACAAAACCCATTTCCTAGAAGTCGTGAGGAAGTCAGACTTCTCGTCAAATTTAGATTCACCGTCGTTCAAATTGTCGCAACCGTGTGCATGAGGAGCCTTCGGAGGTTATAACACGCGGGAGCGGATAAAAAAGACGGGGGCGGCGGCGGCACGGTCATTACTCATCATCGGCACACGGGCTGGAGAAACAATGTCGCGCGAGCTTGGTCCGGCCTTTGGGCCGCGATCGCTGCACGCCGCCAGGCGCCAGCTACGGCGGCTTCTCCGGAGGAGTTCGCCCATGCAGCTTGCTAGCTGATGAAATATGGCATTGCTACGAAGATCCTATTGCTACGACTCGTTGTAGATTGGAGCAGTGAGTCAACTTTTGTCTTGTCAGCTATGACGTCTGCACTCGACTGTCGGGCGGACAGCTAAATGCTCACACATGTCACCGTCGAGTGCTTCGCTGCCTACTTAAGCAGCTTACTTGCACTTATTTATTTCATAATAGTAAGTTAAATTTACATGACGTCGCCGTCGCAGTCGGATCAGTCAGTCCCGCCGTCGCCACCGACCGGTGCAACGGAGAGGAAGTACAAGGGCGTGCGGCTGCGCAAGTGGGGCAAGTGGGTGTCGGAGATCCGGCTGCCCAACAGCCGCAAGCGGATATGGCTCGGCTCCTACGACACCGCGGAGAAGGCGGCGCGTGCGTTCGACGCTGCCTTCGTCTGCCTTCGCGGCCCTGGCTCGGAGGCGAGTCTCAACTTCCCGGAATCGCCACCGGCCGTCGGCCGCAGCAGCGATCCGCAAGAAGTGCACTCGGCCGCAGAGTTGCATGCAAACCGGGCGACCGGAGGCCCCGCTTTCACGGTTCGACGGGAACCAGCTGATGCGACGGCGCTTACGGAGGTAGACCCGAAGCCGACGGACATGACGGTATCGACGGCCGCGCAGGCGATGGAAGAAGTAGAACCCAACGTATTCATGGGAGATGTGGTGGTGCCGACTCTGCGGGTGGCAGACGGGAGCTTCGACTGGTCGCAGTTGATGGCAAACCCACCGCCGCTCTACTCGCCAACCCTCATGGGGGGCCATGCATACGACTTGCCGATGTCGCCGATGGCACAGGTAACAGAATCCACGGCGGAGGACGACAATGGAAGTGATAGCCTTTGGAGTTTTGATCCTTGATCGACTCGTATTTCGGCATTAAGTATTTTACATAGGAGCTGAATAAAAACTCAGTACTCCCTTTTATCACAAATATCGTTTTTGATATTAACATGATCTCTCCAAAATACAAACTTTGACCCACTAACTTATGTAACTAGCAAATTTTCCTATGGAATTGTGCGGCTAGATCTTGCAATATGTATGTCTATATTTGGAAAATAGAGTTGTATTTGTTAACTAACCCTAATGCCCATGATTGAAAACACATTTATATCTATTATATAATTGCAACAATTCTCTTATACACCTGATTGATCTACAACATGATAATCTAGATAAACCTGGGAGTCGGGCCGTGCAATGCGCATGGCATGGGCCCGGCGTACTTTGGGCCATGTCGACCCGGCACGGCCACCCCGCCATGTCGTGCCATGCCACACGACTCGCCTCCGGTGGCCCAAGCACGACCCAAAGCATGACGGGCCAGTGTCATGCTGTGCCAGCCTTGGGCCAGCCCTGTGTACCTATAGCGACGGAGGCGGTGACAACGATGGTGACAGCGGCTGCCATCTTCATTCCCCTCGTGTTGTGATTGTATCTTGCGCTTGCATCTTCGATGTTGCTACCGTCGAGCCACGCTCAGCCACGGCCATGGCCGTTGTGGCTCCTTGCTCGGCCACCTCCGCCATGTCCCTGCCGCCATGGTCAGGCACTAATGTCGTTCCCGTCAATCGTGAAGGTGGGAATGGTAGCACAAGTTGGCACAAAGCTTGTGCGAGCCAGCTAGAGCCCTCCAGGTGGGCATTGGGGTCATAGAGCATATTCTCTTGCCGCTCGATTTGTAGCTCAAACTCCTATGAACATCGGACGACGAGGATGCGGAGCGGCGGGCGTTGCAGTGCTAGTGGGACGTGAAAATTGCATTGAATTTATGCCCACCTTTAGAGATAATAGGCGCAAATTCATATACATCTGAATGAAGTAAATCAAAAAGACATGAAGATAAAGACTCACTAGAATGATAAAAAAGCTGTAGCTGCTTGCCCAGCTTACAAACCTGATAAAATATGGCCGTGTCAATAGTAACACATCCAAGAACACCCTGACGAACTAGTGAAGAAAAACATGACCCACGTAATTAACCTAATCGGTGATGCCACTGCGCAAAAGCTCCAGAGGTGGTGGCAGCAGTGGCGATGGAGGTAGACATGGATGTGGTAGGAGCAACTGAAGTGGACGAAAGGTGGAGGCGGTCAAGAATGTAGAGACCCTGACGATCCCTATGGCGTCAGCCAGTCCTAAGTGAGAGTCAAAACCAACCTTACAACCAAGATTGGTAAGCTAACCCACTAAGAGAAGCTGCATGGTAAGCTAGAGAACATGGAAAATATCTGGAACAGAAAAATTAGTGGACAAAAGGGTGCCCTAACAGCTGACAGACTGAGGAGTACCGTTAGCTATCTGAATAGAGATAGGAGAGACAGGAAATCCTACTGAAGTAAGGGATGTGTAGTCCGGTATCATGTGGAAAGAGGAACCAGAATCTAGAACTCAAGAGGTACCTAGAGGAGATGTCTGAGCTAGATTGGCAGAACCTACTGAGCTGTGAGAGAGCTGAAGTAGAGTTGGCAAAGCTGCTGAACAGAGTTAGCTCACTGAGCGAAAGTAGAACCTGACGAGCTGGTCTGTCATCATATGAAGGAAGGGCCTCCTTGCGCCCCTTGGATCTTCCACCCAAGAGCATTTTGTTCCGCTTTTTTTGCACCGCAAAACTTTGGTAGTCATGCCTAAAGTTCTTATAGTAGTTGCACTAAACTCTAGTTGGTACAAACACAGGAGCGAAAAAAGACACCTGGGAAGAGATTGTAGTTGAAGCAGAAACCGTCGGCGTAGGCAAAGAAAAGGCAACAAGTACAGTTGAAACAGGATGTGCTACTAACCCAAGACGAAGTTCCTCTGCCCGAAGCATCAAAAGGGCCACAGTGACTGTCGGGCGTGGTAAGCGGCTCAACAGTTGAGTCCTGATAGGCTCAAACTCTGAGTGAAGACGAAAGACGAAATCATAAAGGATAAGGTGATCATAATCCACCTTCTGCACTTTATGACACTCCTGGTAGAGTTGAGAGGCCAACTCATCAGCTGGTGCTAGAGACTAGCTAGGGCTAGGAAGAAGTTGTCGACAGAAAAGTCCCCCTAGCGAAGCATCTCTAACTCATGCTAAAGTGAAAAGAACTAAGCATCACTGCGCCTGCTGGTATCGCTTACGCAAGCACTTCTAGATCTGTCGAATAGACCACAGACCAACAATGTTTGGCTGATGGAGTCATCAATGTTGACCACCAGGAGGCGTAAACACGGACCTCATCAGCATACCAATGCTCGAAAGCGTCAATGGCATACTGAAAGGCCTCATCAGCAGCAATAGTAGCAACCTCTGCCTCCTTGGTAGCCCCATCTTTTACAAGAGGTGCGAAAGCAGACTACATGGGAGGAGACCGAACTGGTGGTGTGGAGAAGGTCGTGCACCGGTGACATGTCACAAGAGGCGGAGACCATCAAGCGTGATCCCCATGAGTGAAGACCACAACCTATAGTTCGTCCCATGGGGCTTTAGTCCCTGAGAATGAGATCGCAGCTGATGGAATGGAAGCCATTGGTAGGCAGCGCTAGACGGCATGACAACCAAGGTAACAAAGTCTCACATGCAGCGCTGGATGGTGCAGCGGTTAGGTCGATGTTTTTACTTCCTTTTTTGCTAATATAAAACAACCGGATCAGATCAAATCAGGCGGGCGGTGGGTGCCAAACAGGCGAGTGCCAGGCGACGGGCGCCAGCGGGTGGAGGGCGGTGGCCGCTCCTACTAGGCTGGGCCGACGGGAGCGGCAGGCGAAGGGCGGCAGTCGAGCAGTGAACAACGATGGTGGTGGGTGCCAATCGCCGGTCGAGCGGAGGGCAACGACAGGCGGTCGGGCAGGCGATGGCTGGATGTGCATCGGGCTGGCGATGGTCGAGCGTGCATCAGGCAGCTGATAGACAGGCATCGAACGATGGCTCTAGGTGAGGCGGCGAACCAGAGGGTAGTGCCGGCCTGGCCTGTGAACTGGCAGCAGTGGCGACGGATGCCCAGCGGTGGTGTGCAAAAAACTAGGGTTAGTGCATTAGCTTTGGTACAATGTTATGAATATTCTGTGTATATTCATGAGATCTAAAGAGTAATATATATAGGGAGTACAAGAGGATATTACAAGGGAACATGCCATATACAAATAAGGAAACAACATATAAGAAAACAAAGAATTCCTTTCTAATTCTAACACAAAGCATCGCATTGAACAAGAACTGAAGCACAGATAACCAATGGAAAATTTTGTTCAGATGAAATAAGATCTGCAACCAGAACTCAATACCGCAAATTCTGGCACATATGATAGCTAGAGCTGATGAAACAATGGTGTTTCATCCACCACCTGCCCAGCTTCTCAGCAAATGAAATCTTTTAGGTAAACTATGTAGCAAACCATACAACAACATTTAGGCTTTAGGAGTAGTGCAAGTCATAAACGGATTTCAGATCATACAATGATTTTCAGTAGCTAGTTGATACATGAGGTTCATTACGAAGAACAAGTTATTTGCAATGGCAGGGCAGTCTAACAAGGTACAAGGTAACGACCATTCTAACTACGATTTATCCTACAGTCGATATGCCTTTGATACCACCTCTGTGGGGACCCGAATTTGACAATCCGAATCTCCTGTGTATTCCAAGCTAGTCACAGGATTAGTAGCTAACTCACACAATAACGTTAGTAGATATCACATCCATACATATAAATAAAATGGTACTTTATATAACATAGGCAATCATAAATAGGTTTTATGACTAAGTTTTTATACAATGGCTAAACGACCAAATAGCAATTTTTAGAGAAAAGCAGCGGAACAGCACGTAAACCAAATGGGGTCTCCATATCTTGCCATAGGCAATCAACTGTGGCTAAATCTAGTACTGACCTTCATCTTCTATGTCAAAGTCGAATGCATGGGTGAACCCATATACAGGATCATCACTTCCGTCATCTACAAAGGTACTCAACAAGTTCCTATAGCAGAATGCAACTATATGTAACCATATGCAAGGCTTATCCAATGGAAGATCTTATGTCTCTTCTCGCATAAAGCCAATTTGCTAAATGTAATAATTTAGTTAGATTCCAAACCTATGACTTAGCCATTTTGACATTAAAACTAATATTCATTTTTGAACCAAATTTTATGATAAGAGCAGAATCACTCCGCTTTCATTTCCATTAAGGTGGAAGAGAAATCCCTTCGCTTCCACTTCCATTACTGTGAGAGTGAAATCTCTCCACTTTCACTTCCATTAATGTGAGCGAACTACCTCTACTTTCACTTCCATTTTAAGTTGGTCATCATAACCATTACCATTTTATTATTTATTTTTGAAAACTACATAAGTGCAACGTTCCTACACCTTTGCCCATGTCCAAGGGCATGGCTATTTGAATAGATTTTTAACACTCTACAGAGGTTGTACAGTTTTACCCACAAGATACGATTAAGTCATAATGTCGATCACTACACGCTTTCGTAGGCGTACGACTAAGAAAATCATAACAAGACTTTTACAAAACTTAGCTACGATGCTTACTCCTACTCTAGGATGAAGTCCTCGACACTGGCAACAGTGACCGCTCTCATCCCGGGTTACGCCTCACTCCAGAACGTTCTCATCCACATGCTACATTTTCAATGAGGGACCCTGTTGTTAGGGAGTCTACGACACTTCTCGACAAATCCACAAGGGCAGTGCTCATCCTAGGCCACTCCCACCAATCACAGAAATCCATAAATCCATGAACCAATATTTGTGCAGGATTCACACCAAAACTAAGCAAATTAGTATGCCAGGTCTGTCCCCTAACCATACTTGTGCTTGCATGATTTGTGTATAGAAAAGATAACCACAATAATTTAGTCCTTAAATGACTCAGGCGAGACCAACCATAAACCCAAGCTCATGCAATCCCTCCATAGCTATTCAAGAAAAGACATGTGCAAACCCTGCGCAACCCGCCCAAAAAGACAAGTGCAATTCTTGCACGCCCTGTTCAAAAATGACATGTGCAATCCCTGCACGACCAATCCAAAAATGACATGTGCAATCGTTGTATGCCCAATCTAATATATTCAATCCCTGCATTGGTCTCCAACCAACCACTCACTTGAGTCTCCATCATTTTTAAAAAATATTTTCCTGTTTCCAGTGGCAACCCATGTTACCATTTTTATCATGTTTTCAAGTTCAATTGACAATGTTTGTGTTGTATTTCATGTTACCACTATGGTGTTTCTAAGCGAAACCGTGGCTTACTAAAGTTCAATCAATGGTAGAGTTATTATCATTTGTAAATATCCTAGTGCAACATGGAAAAGAAACTTCAATAATGAAGAAGGAGAATACTAGTATCAAGTGCATGGTATAACTAAGCATTCAACCTTTAACATAGCATTTTAGCAATTACTATAATAAGCATGCATGTAGGTTTGAAAGCAAAATATTGCATCTGAAAATTAGGTTTAGCATGATCAATTATAAAGACTTGCCTTGATCAAATGTGGCTAAGGTGCGATTTTGTTTGTCGACAATGGAAAAAAAATTCAATCAAGCATTCAAATAAAATTCAAATAAACTCTAAAAATTATGATTTTGGTACCATTGGAATGATTTTGAATTTAGATGGGTTTAGAAACAAAAATCATTGGATTGGATTTGAAATAAAGAAGATATGGCCTTTCAAAGTTTAAACCGAAAGGAAATTCCCAAAATTCCGACAATGGGGTCCATTGAGATTTTCTTTCTATTTTGGAATTATTTTTCTACGGGAAAAGCTTCTGTGGCTGATAGATGGGGTCGGCTGAGGGTTTTCATTTCTTTTCTAATTATTTTTCTTAAGGAAATCCTTGAGAGGCTGACAGGTGGGGTTGAGGCTCACATAGACTAGGTCCATGTGGTCATTAACCAAGAGGTGGGGCCTATTGGCCAGTGACTGTAGTCCATAGGGTCGATCCATGCGACATGTTATGGGATGTGGGGCCTGTATGCCAGTGGGTCAACGGTAAAACCTAGGTTAATTAGATATTCTTATTTTCTAGGGCCCACATGTTGTACTAATATTAATTGCGTCATTAAATCTAACTAACCTACCAGTTACACTAATCTTTCTGTCACTCGAGGCCACCTATCAATGACTACCTTCGTCTTCTACCTATGCTCGGCCATGGCCGAGCTTGGCACTGACGGTGAAGGCGGTGACGGGCGGGCGTGAGGGGCAAAATGGGTTGTAGTGGTTGCTACAACTCTACCAACGGTGACGGCGAGGTCGAGGACGGTGTGAGGTGGTGGCACGGTGGTGAGGGCGGCGGTGGTTGCAACGACGAGCATGGCAATGGCGCGGGCAAGCATGAAACTCCAATTAAATGATATATTTAGCTTCGGGGTGGAAGTACAATGCTAGGGGACGTACTTGCGCTATGGGGACGGTGGTGAGTGATGCTCTCCATGGTGGCCAGGCATGGCACGGCAGGGCAGGGACAGTGGTGAGGAAGAGCTACAGTGTGCTAGACGGTTGCTTAGTTAACTCACTACGTTGGCTTGACTTAGAATAGCAAGGGAACATGAAGGCTTACTTGGGGATGGCATGGCGACGTCGACGGTGAGGACAGCACACAGTGAGCTCTTTGGGAATCGGTGCTCCTAGGGGCAGTCGGGCATGAAAGAGTGAGAACCGAGTAGGTGAATACGAGGCAAGCTCAAAAAGCATGATGGCGAGGTTAAAGACTCACCAAAGGGAAGGAATTCAGTGATGGATGCCAGCGACTAGAGTTGAAGAACTCAGTGTGATTAGTTCAACCAAAGGCAAAAAGAATGGGAGAAGGTAGGGAAGAAGAAGAAGAGTGGAGCTATGTGTATCTCATGACATGGGCAGCTTTTACTTTTATAGCAGGGAAGGGAGAGATTGGCTCCAGTGCCATTAGTTCCTTAGGGCACCAAGCATGAGAGAGGGCAAGAGAGAGAGAGGGAGAGAGGCATCAACAACCAATGGGATGATCTCGTGGTGACGGGATGAAGCCGTGATGCTCTTGGCTCAAGACGGGAAGGTTTTCATTATTGTGTGGCGTGCGGAAACAAGCAACAGGATAAGATCGGGCGTCGACGTGAGGAAGAAGAGGAGGAAGAAGTTCCACAGTGCTAACAGGTGGGTTTGAGCAGACATGGCGGTGATGCGCAGGAAAGGGGAAGCGTGGGCTGGCTGGCGCACATGGGCCGACTAGCCTAGGCCACGACGCGAGGGAAGAAATGGGCGTGTCGACCAGGCCTACGGGCGAAATTTGGCCCATGGCCTTGGAGGAAATTTGATTAGTATTTGAAATTTTATTTTTAGTTTAGATTGAGTTTAGATTTTTTATTTGAATTCCCAAAGGAATTTGCGCACGAAATTTTTATGGAAAATTACTTAGCACCCATGTTAATTTTAGAAATTTTGTTTGCACATTTGGTGTCATAGATTTTATTTTAAAAATCTTAAACCTCAATCAAGCTTAGGAAAAATTTTAAAAATGCACCAAAAATTTTGAAATTCATGGAAATTCATGCATGTTTGTTTGGAAGTCAAAATTGGGCTATTACAAGACCCACCCCTTAAAAGAAATCTTATCCCGAGATTCAGGCTACTCAGCAAAGAAGTAGGGGAATTCCGTCTTGAGGGTTTCTTTGGGCTCACATGTAGCTTCTCTTTTGATGTTGTTACTCCATAGAACTTTGCAAACATATATCACTTGTATCCTCATCTAACAGTTTGCCACATCAAGAATTCGTGCGGGGTACTCTACAAGTGAGGTGTGTGTCAAGGTCAATAGCCTATAGCAATGTTGATTCTTGTGGAATTCGAAGGTGTTTCTTCATTTGTGTCACATGGAACACATTGTGGATGTCAGCCATCTCTGCTGGTAGGTCTAACTAGTAAGCGATTTCTCCTCGCTTAGTAGTGATCTGAAAGGATGCAATGTATCTTGGTGCCAATTTTCCATGAATCTTGAATCACTTCACGGCTTTTAGAGGCGAAACCTTGAGATCGATGAAATCTCCAATCTCAAAACTTAACTCCCATCGACGATGGTCAGTGTAGCTCTTTTTGTCTAGATTGGGCTGCCTTAAGATTCTTTTGGACTAGGCAAACCTGTTCTTTAGCCTCCCTTAACAAGGCTGGTCCAATGATTGTTTGTTCTCCTATCTCTAACCATAGAAGGGGTGTTCTACATTTGTGTACATAGAGTGCCTCAAAAGGTGTCATTTGTAAACTGGCTGGTAGCCATTGTTGTAGAAAAATTCTGCATAAGGCAAACTCTTTTTCCAATTGGTGTTGAATGTGAGTGCACAAGCACATAGCATATCCTAAAGAATCTGATTGGTCCATTCTGTCTGTCTATCCATCTGGGGATGATATGTAGTGCTAAAAGCTAGGTGGGTTCCTAGAGCTTGATGGTGACTGGCCCAAAATCATGAGGTGAACTGGGTTCCTTGATCCGACACAGTTCTCTTTGGGACTCCATATAGGCAAACTATGTGAAGAATGTATAATTCGGCTAACTTTTCTCCACTATAAGTGGTCCTAACCGGGACGAAGTAGGATACTTTGGTTAACCTGTCCACTATAACACATATGGAATCATATCTTGTCTTTATTTTGGACAAATCACTGATAAGGTCCATGCTTACCTCCTCCCATTTCCAATTAGTGGATGGAGTAGTCCACCTAATCTTTGGTGTTTGGCCTTAACCTGATGGCATACGTCGCATGTGGCTACGTACTAGGCCACCTCCTTTTTCATTCTTGGCCACCAGTATCTTTCCTTCTGATCCTAGTACCTCCAAAGTGAATCAAATAAGCGGATTCGTGTGCTTCTTTGAAATTGGGGTCTTAAGGTCTTGGTCATTGGGCACACAAATACGAAACCACAAAATGCCTTTATCGTCTATGGTGAATTTTAGAGCTTGGTCATTCTCTACGTCCTCTTTGGCCTTTTTGACTGCTTTGTCATTTTCTTGTGCTACTCTAATCTGGGCTTCTAATGAGGGTTGGACTTCCACTATGGTGATAAAATCTTGGTCTATGATTTCTAAGTTGTCTGAATTCCTCGTGAAGTTCTAGTGGGGCAATCTCTAACGATGGTGCCGCTACAATATGCTTTTCTACTCAATGCATCTGCTACCATATTAGCTTTCCTGGGGTGGTAGTATATACTGAGATCGGTCTTTGATTAATTAATTCCATCCATCTTCTTTGCCTTAGGTTTAAATCTGTTTGGATGAAGATGTACTTTAGACTCTTATGATCGATATAGATCTCGCAGTGATGGCCAATAAGGTAATACCTCTATAGCTTCAGTGCGTGACCCACTAATGCCAACTCCAAATCATCAATCGGGTAATTCTCTTCATGTGGACTTAATTGCCTAGAAGCATAAGTTACCATCTTACCTTCCTACATTAGTACGTATTCAAGTCCTAGTCTCGACACATCATAATAAATATCAAAATCTGTTAGACCATGTGGCTTGGTCTAGGATATTTTGGTGATGAATAATTGACAATGGTTAATTTGTGATGATGAATAATTGGTAATTTTGTTTAACGTTGTTATGCGAATTGTGTCGTGTGTGTGTGCGGATTGATGTTGGTCAAGTTTGGACGAACTTGTGCCGGAAGAATGTTCTTTGGTCTTTGCATGTGTAGGTTGGGCGTGGAGACGGTCATGCTCGGTGACAAGGAAGACCAGAACTATGAGGGGGAAATCTGAGGTCCAAGCGGTCGAGGATGTCACGAGGTGGTCGGGCTCATGCGGGAGCACATGGAGATCAAAGGTGGATGATGCGTGGAGAAGATACAGGAGGTGCGGTCCTGGAGGCTTCGACACATGATGAGTTGGAGAAGTTGTAGTTGAAATTTTGGAAAACCCGTGTTAGGAAGGGTTTCGGGTCCCTTATTTGTTGGAATTGGATTAGAACTCGTGAGTTTGAGATAAGCCTAGGTTTTGGGCCCTAGACTATAAATAGAGACGGGGTTGGAGGCAAACCCTATGGCTTTTGAGATGCAATTTTCATTCTAGGGTTTGAGGTATGCCAGAAGGGCACTTTGTAGCCACCATTATTCAGAAATAAAGTTTTAGATCTGTTAAAAAACATCCGGCGATTTTATCGAAGCCAACGTCGGCGTCGCCTCGTTCCACATGTGAGAAACAGAAGCGCGTTGCATAGGCGGCGTCTCTCCACATGCTTTGTCGGCGTGCCATCATGGTCTCGTATGCGCCTGCATGAGATTTTCTCACAGCGAAAGCATCAGGTGAAGTTATCCATCAGGACATGCATGTGCACAATATTTTCGTTTTTCTAATAAAGTTTGTGAGTTTTTTAGTTCGCATATATTATCTTTTTTCTTGGTTTTTTGATTCCTATATATTCTCCATGCATTGATCTATGTCTAGGTATTTTTCTTACTTACATACATGAATCAGTTTTTAATTAAAAATCGATTAGAAGATTGAATGAAAACGCGCACTTTTAGCAACCTATTATCTAGTCGCTACAGTAACTGCTACAGCGCGTGCTGCAGTACTCGCTACAGTATTTTGCTACAGTGATCAGTACATCACTGCTGCATTGTTCACTATAGTGCTGCTACAGTAAAATCAGGAAAAAAAATTCGCTTTTGTTATTTCTGTTTTTTAGAAGCAGAAATTTTGAGAAAAAGTTTCCACTAGGCGTTGCAATCATTCACCCCCCTCTGATTGCCATCGACGATCCTACAAGTGGTATCAGAGCGGGTTGCTATGGCGTCAGAGAGATATGTGAATCGTCCCCCAAGCTAGATGGTACTGATTTTGCTTTTTGTAAGTGTCGGATGCAAGCTTATATTGAGGCTCAAGATAGTGATGTTTGGAATAAAGTTTCTACACCATATGATGTTCCTGCTACTGTTACTAATTTAAATAAAGCAGCTGTTGATTTAAATGCTCAATCTCGTAACTTACTATTTCAAGGGATTTCTTGGAAAGAATTTAAACGTGTAGCTCATATTAATTCTGCCCATTTAATTTGAAAAAATCTTTGCGATTATCATGAAGGAACCGCTAAAATCAAGAAGGTGCATAAAAGCTTTATCAAAAAGAATATTATGATTTTGCTATGAAACCTGGTGAATCCATTCATGATCTCTTTGCTCGGTTTGAGAAAATATTGAGTGATCTCTGCGGTGTTGGTGTTATTCCTGCTGATGAAGATAATGCAACTAAAATTTTGAGATCTTTAGGTTTTGAGTAGTTGATGGTTGTCACAACTATCAATCAAACTGTTGATCTAGATACTTTAACCATGGATGATCTTTATTCTAGATTGAAAACATATGATATGGAAGCTTTGCCATCTAAGATTAATAAATCTTCATCTTTAGCACTTGTGACTAACCTCGTGCAGGCTGCTTCGTCGAGTGCTTTGTCTTGTGTTTCTTTGTCTGCCTTATCTTCTTTTTTAGAGGAACAGTTCGAGCAGCTTCCTGAAGAGGACTTTGTATTGATCTCCTCACGAGCATACAAGGCACTCAACAATGTGAGGATGAGGAAGCGAGGTGGCGTGTCAGGTCCAATCAGATGCTTTAAGTGTGGCGAGCCAGGCCACATTAAGATGAATTGTCCTAAGCTCAAGGGAAAGGTGATAAAGGAAGAGAAGAATTATCGTCGTCGGCCATCCAAGAACAACAACACCAAGGGTGGCAATTTCTGTCGCAAGCTTACTGAAAAGATCATATCAGCTATTGAGCGTCTTGATTTGAGCGATGTGGAATATGAGAGCTACGACGATGATGACCACGACGATGATGATGCTAAAGGCAAGAAGAAGAACAATGATGACTTCATGGACATGTGCTTCATGACAGGCAACAACAGTGATGATGGCGATAGTGATCCCGATGAGGTAAGACCATCATATGATGAGCTTGAAGATCGTTTGATTAAACTTGCTATTGAATTAAAAAGACAAAACAGAAATTGAAAGAAAATAATTATGTTGTTGAAAGCCTAAATTCTGAAATTAATAGACTTAGAGTTTTAATTCCTGATGATGAATATGTGAGTCTTGCCAAGTTTTACATTCTGAGTTGAAGGCAGTTAGATCTATTAGTGCATCAAACTTGGTTCAACTTAGAGATGTAACTGATAAATTTGATGAATTAAAATTGACACATGACTCTTGTGATAAAAAAATTAAAACTTGCAAATGATGAAATTGAAAAGCTCAAACCTACTTATTCTACATGTTTAGAGTCAAATATTTCAAATGCTCAATCTAGAGCTTGCTCTAATTGTGAATGTTAGAAGCTAGACTTAATTCATCTCAGGAATCTATTCAACAAATACTTTATCATGAGAACATGTCTTGCTCAAATTGTCTTAAGTTAAATATTAAAATTAATACTTTGATTAGGCAATTGAATGATTTTGCTGAAAAAGAAAGACTGGCTCAATCTAGTGCTTTCAAGAATTTAGCAAATGAACTGGTTAAGTGCACATCTTGTTCCTCATTGGCTAAAGAAAATGAGTATCTTAAGGACACTTTGGAGATATTTTCTTTTGGCAAGAAAAATTTAAATATGATCCTAGACAAGTCAAAAACAAGTGTGAGAAATCGTGGTCTAGTATTTAATTTTGTTGAGCATGCCAAGAATAATCCTTCTAAGGTTGTTAAGTTTCTTGAATCTGGAAAGATTGAAGTAAAATCTGAACCAAAATAAACTGTGTTTAAATCTGCTGGCTTTATGCGAAGTTTATCGAATAATAATGTAGGTGCTAACTCATCATCTCAAAAGAATTTTGGTTATGTTAAATTTCATTGCACCTACTGTGGAAGAGATAGGCACTTATATGAATTTTGCTTTAGGCGTGCTAAGAAAGAGAAGAATGAAAGATTGAATGCTTTAAGACAAAAATGTGCAATTTCTTTTATTCCTAGAACTAATGTGAAAGCTAAGTTTTTAGAGAACTTTTATGATGATTTTAAATCTGCTTCACATGCTAATTTAGGGATATAATCCAAATAAGTCACATTCTTTTTGGCATTTTAATCACCCACATGCTCATGATTTTGGTTCTAGATTTGTTACTGTTTCTCCACGTCGTGTGTCACAGTACTGGATTCCTAAATGTTATTTTATTAACCTCAATACTATGAGACCGATGTTTCCTGTGATGTAAGAACAGCTGATAAGGATGGATAACATGAGCTAAATTGGGTTCCGGTCCTTTTCATCATCGCTTGATTGAAACACATGATGATTCTTCACTCCTTTGATGGCTTGCAAGAGATTTTATTTTCTGAGAGACCATGTGGAAAAGGTGATGTTGTCCTACATCTTGTTAGATTCTCAAGTTGCTGATATTCACCTGAAAACACTTGATACTTCTCGTTTTACTCTTTTGTAAAGTGAGTTGGGCGTGTTGCATCTTGTAGGATTATTCTGAGGGGGGGCTTGATGTTTAAAATTTTAGAAAGCTTTGTTTATTATACTTGTCAATTAATTTAACAAGTCCAAGCCATCAAATTTAAATGAGTTGTGGAGCTCTCTTTATCATATTTATTCATATGCTGTGTAGCTTTGATCATGATTAATTATAATTAATTTGTAACACTTGAACTAAAATATGACATGGCGGAATATTTTGACTAGATTGATTATAAATAGTACTTTGCGATGTTCATAAAAAAGGATTAGCTTGATTGTGAGTCTTATTTTAAATCTCGGCTATGAGGCTCACATGTTTCATATTACAATTTTTTATGATAATTCAATTTGGCATATTATAAAAAAAATAGAAAGAGACATGTGAAAAGATGTATGCTCCAAGCATGCTATGGTAAACAAAAAAGGGCACAAAAAGTGCACAAGATGAAAAAAAAGTGTGCTTCAAGCATGCCACCATTTACAAGAAGTAAGCTATCATAAAAAGAAATATGCTAGAAGTATGCCACATGCGTAAGAATTGAATGTGGAGCAATATGTTGTTTTATGAGACTACTAACTCGTCTAGATTAAAGATTTGCTTCACTTTTGGGTTTTGACTTTTTGTTGTGATATCTCATTGTGCTCTCTATAATTGGTTTGGTCATTGTTGAGATGTCTGTTAATGATATAAATTGTTTAATCATATTGAAAACCTTGTTTTGATATTGCTATATTATATATGACCTTATATGATCTAGATAGCTCTACTAAAAAAATTATGGCTTGGATAAATTATTAAATCAATTCAAAGTGGCTTGGATAATCTACAAAGCTTCTTGATTTTTACTCTCGTTGCTCCTTCTTAGAATTATATTTTCTCTGAATTTTCTTGATAATTACATTGCCAAAGGGGAGAAATTGGAGAGAATGTGAGATATTGGAGAATTTTGCTAAAACTACATCTCTTGTGTTGAGGGGGAGAGATTTGAGACTTGTGGCTTGAAATGTTTTTTCGGCTTCAGTTCTTCGCTTATATCTATTTGAAGCTAATTCATCATGCTATCTTAAGGTGTTGTCAATGTATTCATCAAGGGGGAGATTGTTAGACCATGTGGCTTGGTCTAGAATATTTTGTTGATGAATAATTGACAATGGTTAATTTGTGATGATGAATAATTGGTAATTTTGTTTAGCGTTATTATGCGAGTTGTGTCGCGTGTGTGCGGATTGATGTTGGCCAAGTTTGGACGAACTTGTGCTGGAAGAATGTTCTTTGGTCTTTGCATGTATAGGTTGGGCGTGGAGACGGTCATGCTCGGTGACGAGGAAGATCAGGACTAGGAGGGGCAAATGTGAGGTCCAAGCGGTCGAGGATGTCACGAGGTGGTCGGGCTCATGCTGGAGCACATGGAGATCAAAGGTGGATGATGCGTGGAGAAGATACAGGAGGTGCGGTCCTGGAGGCTTCGACACATGATGAGTTGAAGAAGTTGTAGTTGAAATTTTGGAAAACCTGTGTTAGGAAGGGTTTCGGGTCCCTTATTTGTTGGAATTGGATTAGAACTCGTGAGTTTGGGATAAGCCTAGGTTTTGGGCCCTAGACTATAAATAGAGACGGGGTTGGAGGCTAACCCTATGGCTTTTGAGATGCAATTTTCATTCTAGGGTTTGAGGTATGCCAGAAGGGCACTTTGTAGCCACCATCATTCAGAAATAAAGTTTTAGATCTGTTAAAAAAAATCCGGCGATCTTATCGAAGCCAACGTTGGCGTCGCCTCCTTCCACACGTGAGAAACAGAAGCGCGTTGCATAGGCGGCGTCTCTCCACGTGCTTTGTCGGCGTGCCATCATGGTCTCGTATGCGCCTGCATGAGATTTTCTCACAGCGAAAGCATCAGGTGAAGTTATCCATCAGGACATGCATGTGCACAATATTTTCGTTTTTCTAATAAAGTTTGTGAGTTTTTTAGTTCGCATATATTATCCTTTTTCTTGGTTTTTTGATTCCTATAGATTCTCGATGCGTTGATCTATGTCTAGGTATTTTTTTACTTACATATATGAATCAATTTTTAATCAAAAATCGATTGGAAGATTGAACGAAAACGCGCATTTTCAGCAACCTATTATCTAGTCGCTCAGTAACTGCTATAGTGCGCGCTGTTGTACTCGCTACAGTATTTTGCTACAGTGATCAGTATGTCACTGCTACAATGTTCGCTACAGTACTGATACAGTAAAATCAAAAAAAATTCCTATTTTTCCAGAAGCAGAAAATTTGAGAAAAAGTTTCCGCTAGGCGTTGCAATCGTTCACCCCCCTCTGATTGCCATCGACAATCCTACAAAATCCTTTTTGGTATCCGGCAATACTAGCACTAGGGTAGAAGTCAATCTCTTGTTTAGCTCTTGAAAACTTTGTTCGTAACTCTCAGTCTAAGCAAATTTCTTTTCCTTTTTGAGTTGGGTGAGGGGTCGAGCAATCTCAGAGAATCATTTAATGGATCATCGGTAGTAATCAGCTAATCCAAGAAAGCTTCTAACTTCTGTTACGGAAGATGGTGGCTTCCAATGAAGAACGGCTTCTACCTTGGACAGGTCTACAACAACTCCTGCAGACATAATATTCCTAGGAAAGCGACTTCTTTTAGCCAAAATTCACACTAGTTGAATTTGGCATAAAGCTTGTACTCCCGGAGTTTCTCCAAAATGAGTCTCAGGTGTTCCTTATGTTCCTCCTCATTCTTGGAATAAATGAGGATGTTGTTAATGAAAATGACCGTGAACTTGTTTAGGTATTCCATGAATGTTCTGTTCATCAAGTTCATGAAATAAGCCAAAGCATTCATCAATCCAGATAACATAACGGTAAACTCATATAATCCATATCTGGTTGAGAATGTAGTTTTGGGGATATCCTCTAGTCTGATTTTTAGCTGATGGTATTCTGATCGTGGATCAATCTTGAAAAACACACAGGCTCCATTGAGTTGATCAAATAGATCATCTATCATGAGAGGATACTTGTTTTTGATGATGACCTCATGAGGGCAAGGTAATCCACACACATTCTCATGTTGTTGTCCTTCTTCTTGACAAATAGCACTGAAGATCCCTATGGAGACGAGCTTGGTCTCACAAATCCTTTATCATGAAGCTCCTATATCTGCTTCTTTAACTCTTCCAACTCATTGGCAGGCATGTGATACGGCCTTTTGGATATAGGCGCGATGCTAGCTACTAATTCTATGACGAACTCCAAACCACTGTCTAGTGGCATACCAGGTAAGTCTTCGGGAAAGACATAAGGGTATTCCCTCACAATGAGTACTTCTTCTAATCCAACACACTTCATGTTATTCACTACCAGGGTCTTTTGAGGCGAACGGTTGGTTGTGACTTCCACTGGAATTCCTTGGGTGTTCACTCTGAGGGCACAATGGATTTGGCCTTGGTGTTAGATAACCAATCCATACTTAAGATCACATCCAGGGCTTGGGATCCAATACTATTAGGTTGGCTAGGAATTCTACTCCCTTAATCTCGATTCTGGTATGGGGAATGACTAGATGGGCTTCATATCACCTCTGGGTGACTGAATTATCAATGGGCTTTTTAGTAGAAAGACGGGCATGTGGTGCCTCTTAATGAAATTCTTGGAATGGATGAATGCGAAGCTCCATAATCAAACAAGATTATAGCAGATACTAAGTTGACAAGGAACATACCTAGTACGACGTTCGGTACTTCCTGAGTTTCTTCTACGGTGATGTGGTTAACATGGCTTCTTTCAAAGGCTAGCGTCGATCTAGCCACTTGAGGGGTTCGATCTACCACTTGGGTCATTGGAGCTCTAGCTTGAGTGCTTGTGGTGTTAATCCTAACTGGGGCATGCTTCTTCTTGGGGCATTTGTTTGCATAATGTCCCTTGTCTCCACAATGGTAACAAGTGACTTCGGTTGTAGAAGTGTTGCTCCTTTGTTGGGATCCTCAAACCGAGGCTCGGTATACAGGGTTGATTGCACATTGTATTGTAGGTGGTGCTCTAAGGGGTGCAACTGGGCTAAATCTACCTAAGGTCAGGGGTACTTGGGTCCTTTGCGAGTTTTCCTTGATGAGCCAACTAGCGTTTGTGATTATTCTCAAGAAGCTTGCGCTGGTTTTCAACCACATCGCCTTATCTACCAAATGTTGAAAATCTGCAAAGTCATGAGATGATAGTTGTAACGCTAACTCTTAACGTAGGCCTTCCAAGAATCGTTCCTACTTATCCTTGTCATCCTATACGTTCGTAGGGGCATAGCGGGAAATTTAGTTGAATCTTGTGAGGTATTTGGGCACTATCATACTTCCATTCTTCAGCACATGAAATTCCTTTTTCTTTAACGTCATAAGTCCCAACGGGATAAACAAGTAATAGAAAGCGGCCTTGAATTCATCCCATGTCATGTCGTAGCCTTCCTCCTGAGTTGTCTTGAAATTGTCCCACCAAACGGCGACGGGTCCTTCCAGCTGATAGCTCACAAAAGTACCTTCTCACAGGCGGTGCATCGTGCAATCTCTAGCTTCTTCTCAATCGTGTGGATCCAATTGTCGACGTCTAAGGATTCCTTAGGTTCAGTAAAAGTTGGAGGTTTGGTCCTCGTGAATTCTCCTAACTTGGATGTTCCTCCTGATGCTGCGGAGTTCTGCATGAGAACTTCAAGCAACTGGGTCTTGCGGGCCATGACATCAGCCATGGTGGGGGTTCTCTAGTGGTAATGGCACGGTCTGGTTACGGCGACCTCGTGCCATTCTGTTGAAGGTATAGAAGTAGATAAGAATAGAAGTTATGAGAAGAGAGTGTCTATGGGGTATTCTAGTAACACAAAGAACTTAATAATCAATGAGGAAAACACAAAATTGCATAACATAGATCTTACATGACGGCTATGTGTAATGCACTTAGGTGTCCTGCCGTTCATTTGATAGTTAAAATATTACAGACAACATTACAATGGTTCTAAAGTTCATGTGGGAGATATAGGTACTAAGAGCATCTCCAGCAGGTGCTCTAAAAGTGGTGCTTTAAAACTAATTATAAAGATCCTGTAAACCTCATTTTTAGAGATCCAGGGTGTCGTGCTGCAGCAGATGCTGTAAAACTGGTGCTTTATAATTGATTTCCATCCAATTCTCTTGTCTTTTTGTGCATGCACTCTCCATTTTCAGTCCATAAACATTCAAATTTTCATGTTTTAAACATACACAACCAACCATATTTTAAAATCCAACATTTGAAGTTCAAATTCAAATTCGAATTCGAATTCGAATTCAGAATACATGTAGTAAAAAACTAAAATTAACATGAGAAGACAAGTGGACATCTATCTCCCATGGAGTTGCCACAAATGTTCGATAAGATCCTCACGAAGTTGCTCATGTGCGTCTCAATCCTCGATTTGTCGATGTACCTCAAGAAACTTCTTGATGCGGTCTTCATTCCTTTCGGCCCGCACTTTTTTCCCCACATATTCATAGTTGAAATCTTCTTGTCCACCTCGCTCATCCTCGATAATCATGTTATGCATTATGACACAAGCCATCATTATTTGCCATAGAGTCTTTTGGTCCCAGAATCGAGCAGGGCCACGAACAATGGCAAAGCGAGCTTGCAAGACCCCAAAAGCACGCTCAACATCCTTCCTGATTGCTTCTTGGGATTTGGCAAAGTGCACTCTTTTGTTACCTTGAGGTTTCGAAATTGTCTTCACAAATGTGGACCATGAAGGATATATACCATCAGCAAGGTAATATGGCATTGTGTACTGATGGCCATTGATCTCAAAGTTCACTGGAGGAGTTTCACCGGCAGCTAGCCTTTTAAAAAGAGGAGACCTTTGGAGCACATTGATATCATTGTGTGAGCCTGGCATCCCAAAGAATGCATGCCAAATCCAAAGGTCATGCGATGCTACGGCTTCAAGAATGATTGTTGGATCATGGCAGTGACCTTTGAATTGGCCATGCCATGCTGTTGGACAATTCTTCCACTTCCAGTGCATGCAATCAATTGATCCAAGCATTCCCGGAAACCCTCTGGCTGCATGTGCTTGGAGAAGTCTCTCTGTGTCCTCGGCATTCGGAGCTCTCAAGTATTCCTCTCCAAATATTTCAATCACCGCTTTCACAAATTTCCGCAAGCTCAATATTACAGTGCTCTCTCCTATGTCCCATGTCTCGTCAAGAGTATCACCTGGACAACCATAAGTGAGCATTCGCAAAGCTGCTGTCACCTTTTTTATAGAACTATGTCCAAGGTCTCCTGCTGCGTTGCGTTTCTGTTTGAACCATGAATCATGGGCTTCAACCACATTGGCGATGCGCAGGAAGAGGGGCTGCGACATCCGGAACCGCCTCCTGAAAGTAGCTGCATCGAACACCGGATTCGGAGCAAAATACAGAGCAATCACCTTCTCATTGCCTGCAATCTTGTCTCGATGCACCACCCGACGCCCTTGCACAGAGCCTCCATGTTTCCGACGCTTGTTGCTTGCGAGGTCTGCTAGCGTTGCGGCAGCTACCATCTCACAATCATCGTCGGAGCTGGAATCTTCAAAAAACATGCGAGCTAGTGCTGAGCTCATCTTGTTGGCAATTAACCGAACACCTAGTGGGCAGTTGGCAAGCACGGCGTTGAGGAGGGCAGGGCGTCGTGCGTCAGCCACGACGCAGAAGCTAGCACGGCGGAGAGGAGGGCAGTGTGTCGCGCAGCAGCCACGGCGCGGTGGACACGGCACGACAGGCAGACACGGCGCGGTGGACACGGCGCGGCGATGGACACGGCGCGCGAGCGCAGAAGGGGGACACGAGCGGCAGCGGCGCAGAAGGGGCGGCGTCGGCGGCGCGCAGACGTCGTCGCCTTGGCGCTTCGCGCGCAGGAGCTCTGGGGCGACGGCTATGTTCAGCCGTATTTCAGTGGGCAAAATGAGCTCTCTGGGCCAGACGGCAGTACTACTAGTAGCACGGTTCAGATAGCAGCAGTGATCAAGTGCCGAGCCTAATAGATGTGCCGAGTTCAGATAGCAGCACGGTTCCTGCATGTTGCAAGCACCAAAATTTTCTTGTATGCAGGAAATGGAATTGGTATATCTGATTGAAGTTTTCCGATTTAGTAGCTAGAGCATTTGGCATTCAGTTGTAATCATGCATGTATTCTGAAGGCATTCAGAAATTCTCAGTTGAGACATTCAGTAATACAATTCAGAGAATTGGCTCTCTGAACTTCCACCAAAATTCAGTACTTTGCCGTAAAACCAACAGTGCAGCTCGGTTTAGATTTTCCTGGGCGTGCTCTGTTTTGCTTCTACTCTGGGCACATTCCTGGAGCCTCTCTGTTTACATGCATCTCAGTCTCATGAACGTAATTCACACATGAAAACAACAGGAGGAAAGAAAGCAATTGAAACCCAAATAATGATTCCATTAAAGTGTAAACCATAATCAGAAATAAATTTCAGAACATAACATGACCCAGAAATCTTTATACATGGTCCAGCCATCTTCTCAAATTAATCATAAAGCATTTCCAGAACATAACATGGTCCAGTACCAAAAATATAGGTTCAAAAGGACATAGAGCATCACATGGCCCAGTACCAACAAATGTAAAAGAGAGCATCACATTTTTTTAACATGACATAGAACATCACATGCTGCCACCACTCCCTCCGTTGAAGCTGAAATCACTATTCAATCTTGAATTCATCACAGATGCAAGGATTTGTGATCGGAGTGTTTCTATATATGCCATTTGTTGTGGATCAAGGCTGCTTGTGTCCATAAACATAATCTTCTGATCTTGCTCCTTTTGCAACCTCTCTTCTGCCCCTTTCTTGATCCTCAACCTTTCCTCTTCCATAGCCACCTTTCGCTCCTCGATGGCCTTGAGCTCTAGCCATTTCTCCTCCTTGTCTATCTTCTTTTCAGCCTCCAATTCTTTCTTTGTCTCCATCATCTTCTCTATGACCTCCACATACACAGCCCCTTCAGGTTGTTTCTTGAGTCGATTCTTCTCTTGCTTTCTTCCCGGAGGCCTTAAATTTGTAGTTCGGCTTCCTCCTTCTTCATCATCTAAATCGTCATCTTCTTCTTCCTCCAAAGAAGTATATGATGAATTGCAAGACTTCTCATTGTTCCTTGTCCGCCACTTCTCATTATCCTTGAGGAGTTGCCAGCAATGTAGCATCACAAAAGGCTTGTGCTTCTTCTTGTCTTTCTGCTTGTACAACTCTTGAGCTATGGGAACCTATCAATATGTGCAATCATGATTTAAAAAACCATTGATAAACAAGCAGATGGACTCAATTGTTGTGCAGCGATATTACTTACTTGGTCTTGAATTGTGGTTCCACTTGGCTGATTGTCCGCGACCTGATCCATGCAACCCGCCCACCGATTGCAACACTCTTGGATGCTGCACCAACGTTGCTGGAGTGATTTTGTTGTGCGCATAGAGCTGGACTTGACGGTGCGGTTGTAGTACTCGGCAATGCGATCCCAATAGGTTAGTGCATCTTGATCGGTTCCCGTAACCGGATCAAGGCTCACATTTTCCCATGCCAACACCAAACCCTCATCCTCCGCAGTTGTGTAGTTTCCTGACCTTGATCTTTTCTTCTTCACCAGTGGAGTGACCTCAAGCGGAGTATCATTTGTGAGGTTGATGTCCTCAATACCGACATCATCGGTCATTAAGTTCATGAATGAGTTCGGGCTATAATCAAAAAGCGTATATTCAGTCAAAAAACTCGGCAATGACTTAATCACAATGATCAAAAACAAAAAGAAATGACAATTCATACAAGGAAAAAAGTATAGCCGAAACCTTCACCTCTCAGGCATTTCACCGAGCATGTCGTGGTCGTCCACCATTGTTGAACCATGGGCCGAGCTGGGGACGGATGAAGCTGCTGGCCTTCTCCTGACAGGTGCAGGGGGCTGCTGTGTCGCCGAGGGCTTCGTCTTTCTCTTCTTTGGAGGAGCTGCACGTGGTGGCGGTGAGGTGCTGGGTCGGGCAGCGTCGACATGGATGTTGTCACCTGTCGGGGCTGCAGCTGCCATGGTGTCGGGCATGTGGTGGCGAGGAGCAGGACGATGAATCGGCCGTCGAGCAGGGCGGCCGGCCGGGCTGGGCGTCGAAATCACGGCAATGAGGGTCGGGGCAGGGCGGCCGGCCGGGCTGGGCGTCGAAATCGCGGCGATGAGGGTCGGGCGGCGGCGGCCGGCCGGGCGCCAAATCGCGCGATGAGGGTCGGGCGGCGGGGCGGCGGGGCGTCGAAATCGCGCGATGAGGGTCGGGCGGCGGCGGCGGCGCCGGGCGCCAAATCACGGCGATGAGGGTCGGGCCAGGGCGGGCGGCCTGGTTGGGCGTCGAAATCGCGGCGATGAGGGTCGGGGCAGGGCGGCCGACCGGGCTGGGCGTCGAAATCGCGGCGATGAGGGTCGGGCGAGCGCGCGGTCGGTGGCGTCGAAATCGCCGGCTGCAGATGCGTCGATGGATGGGAACTCGCGCGGGAAGGGGAAAAAACTTTCGCGCCACGGGAAAAAAGCATATACAGAACGCGGATACAGCACGGGCCTGGTGCTCCAAAAATAAAGCACGGGCCTGATGATTTACAGGATCTCTAAAACATTTTACAGCACGATCCCGTTTTAAAGCATTTGCTGGAGTAATCCTATGCTTTATATTCTCAGATTTTAAAGCATGAGGCACTTTTAAAGCATCTGCTGGAGATGCTCTAATTCACTATAAAAAATACAACAATGTGAGCTCTAGCAACCTATCCCATAGGTTGGGTACTGCCTAAGAAGCTATAGTCCTACTCGTCTAGGAATCCTCCACAACCATGTTGGCGCTACTCTGGAGTTTACGTAGGCGGGGCTGGCTATCGAGCTTAACGAGCTATTATCGAGCTTCTTTTGAAATTGACATAGTTCGACACAAAATCATTTTAGTTATCATTTAAATGGTTATTTTAAATTCGAGCTAACGATCCACTATCAAGCCGAGCCTCATTAACCGTTTTTCACTTGAAATGGACTCATTTCAATTTTGAACCCATTAACTATTGTAATCAAAGCAATTTTGATTCGAGCCTTAATGAGATTTTTTGCCAACCCTAGCCGGGTATAGCGGCGCTAGTGCAAACTGGTCATGGTGGTGCAGCACTAGAGGCGGAATATCCTAACCTGCTGCTACCTAGGGCTCCTCTTGGGGTGGGGCTAGTTCCTCTCTGTTTGGCTCTGCCTGAGGCATCGCTTGGCGGCCATACAGAGCTTCTTCTAGTTCCGTGATCCTATCCAAAGCCATCCGCCACATCTCATGAAGACAGCTGAGCTCTACGAGCATGGTCCTCATGGCTCCTTCCTGGGCAAGTGTGAAACGAGCCAGGTGGATGATGGTGGTGTTCCTCTTGTCAGAAGTGTATCAGGCCTGAGCCGGCCGACTACAATGGGTGGCATAGGGATGGAAACAGAAGACGGTCTCTTCGAGCTCGGCACGGTAGGTGCTACATAAGTGGAGCATCGCAACATAGTAAGTCTCCTAGATACCTTCCTCAAAGTTGACCCTCCTGGTTGTGAAGCGGTGAGGAAAGCTAGCTCAGCTGTTCTGCCGAGCATAGATGGTGATCTAGCACTGTACTCCACGCTGCGTACCGTTGACCATCCATTTGGTGATAAGAGCCTATCGTAGCCTCCCAATGTCTGCAATAGCCTCCATAGCTCAGCAGCAAATCCTCCCAAGCATTCACCGTAGGTGTGAACCACCGACATTTACAAAGAATGTAGAGTGCAAACATTAGTAGAAATTTTTGGGAAATCAAAAGAGAAGTAGGATGAGAACAAGAGTCTAATAAAGAGGGAAGGAGAAAATAGCAATATTACGCTATATTTTTCGCAAATTTTTTGCTTAGGGAAATTAGTATTTTTCTACAAAATAAATCCTTAGACTAATGACCATTCTAACTAGGGTTTATCCTACAGTCGATATGGCTTAGACTAATGACCATTCTAACTAGGGTTTATCCTATAGTCAATATGGCTCTTATACCACCTTTGTGGGGATCAAGATTGGACAATCAGAATCTCTTGTGTAATCCAAGCTAGTCCCTGTATTAGTAGCTAGCTCACACAATAACATCAGCAGATATCACATCCATACACATAAATAAATAAAATGGTACTTCATATTACATAGGCAATCGTAAATAGGTCTTATGACCAAGTTTTTACACAACAACCGACCGACCAAATAGCAATGTTCAGAGTAAAGCAATGGAATAGTACGTAAACAAAAAAGGACCTCTGTATCTTGCCACAAGCAATCAACTGGGGCTAAATCTAGTTCTGGCCTTTGTCTTCCATGTCAAAGCCGAAGGCATGGGTGAACCCATACACCAGATCATCACTCTACTCATCTAAAATCACTATTAAGCAACAAGGAGTACAAAGGTACTCAGTAAGTCCCTATAGCAGAATCCAACTATGTATAACTATATGCAAGGCTTATCCAAAGGAAGGTCTTATATCTCTTTTTGCATAAAATTAGTTTGCCAAATATACTAATTTAGTTAGATTCCAAACCTATGGCCTAGCCATTTTGACATTAAAACCAATATTCATTTTTTTAATCAAATTTTATCATGAGAGCATAATCACTTCACTTTCATTTCCATTAAGGTGGAAGAGAAATCCCTCCGCTTCCACTTCCATTACTGTGAGAGTGAAATCCCTTCGCTTTCACTTCCATTAATGTGAGAGCAAACTACCTTTGCTTTCACTTCCATTTTAAGTTGGTCATCACAACCATTACTAGTCTATTATTTATTTCTTAAAACTATGCAAGTGTAATATTTCTACACCTCTGCCCATGTTCAAGTGTATAGCTATTCGAATATATTTTTAACACTCTGTGGAGGATGTACAGCTTTACTCATAAGATACGACTAACTCATAATGTTGGCCACTACATGTTTTCGTAGAACGTGCAACTGAGAAAATCATAGCAATGCTTTTACAATACTTAGCTACGATACTTACTCCCACTTTAGGGTAGAGTCCTCAACACTTGCGATAGTGACTGCTCCTATCTCGGGTTACGCCTCACCCCTAGAATGTTCTCATCTATAGACTACGTTTTTATTGAGGGACCCTATTGTTAGGGAGTCTACGACGGCCCTTCTTGACAAATCCTCAAGGGCAGTGCCCATCCCAGGTCACTCCCACTAATCACAGAAATCAAGAAATCCACAAACCAATATTTGCGTAGGATTCACACCGAAACTAAGTAAATTAGTAGACCAGGTCTATCCCATAACTAGACTTGTGTTTGTATGATTTGTGTAAAGAAAAGATAAGCACAAGAATTGGTCCTTAAACGACTCAGGCGAGACCAGCCAAAAACCCAAGCTCATGCAATCCCTACATAGCTATTCAAGAAAGACAACATGCAATCCCTACACGGTCCGTCAAAAAATGACACGTGCAATCCCTGCACAGCCAATCTAATATATGCAATCTCTGCACTGGCCTCCAACCAACCACGCACCCGAGTCTCCACCATTTTTAGAAAATATTTTTTTTCTATTTACAGTGGTAACCCATGTTACCATTTTTATCATGTTTTCAAGTTCAGTTGGCAATATTTGTGTTGTATTTCGTATTACCACTATGGCGTTTTTAAGCACAACCGTACCCTACTAAAGTTCAATCAATGGCGGAGTTATTATTATTCAAAAATATCCTAGAGCAACATAGCAAGGAAACATCAGTAATGAAGGATGGGAATACTAGTATCAAGTGCATGGTATAATTAGGCATTCAACCTTTAACATAGCATTTTAGCAATTACTATAATAAGCATGCATGCAGGTTTGAAAGCAAAATATTGTATCTAAAAACTAGATTCAATATGATCAACTACAAGGACTTGTCTTGACAAATATGGCTAAGGCGGTCTCCAAAGCGTCGAAGTCTCTATACGCGAAATCATCCATATTCAATGAAGCATTTAAACAAAATTTAAATGAACTCCAACATTATGATTTTGGTATTGTTGGAAAGATTTTAAACCTCGCCCCGGCCCAAACCGCCTCGGCTCCACTGCGCTCGGGCCGCCGCCGGTGGGCTCAGCCCCGCCAGCCGCCGCCTTCGGGGCGCCGCTCCCGAAAACCTCCGTCTCCCGCTCGAGAAGAGCCGCCGCCAATTGGTGAGGTGGCTAGGGTTTACCCTAGCCACCGGGGTTTTATTGGGCCGACAGAGGTGTTGGGCCAACCGTGCGAAAACGGGCTGATGGTGATAGGCCGGAGGGGGAAAAGCCCGGCCGGGGGAGGGGGGCGTCGGCGTTTTGCAGAAAAACCATCCATCTTTCTAGAAATTACCGAAAGGTCCTTGAAGTTTTCATATGGGTCCCAAATTTTGTAGAGAGGCCTCGGTAATTCCGAAAATTATGAATAGGCCCTCAGATTTACGAACGGGTCTCAAATTTTGCAGAAAACCCCTCGAAAAATCAGGAAATTACGCAAATTTTTCTCTGAACTAAAATTTTGCGTAGAAACCCCCAGAAATTGCAGAATTCGCTGAAAATTCATATTCTAGCATAAAAGGGCCTCAGGAATCTGAATTTTGAATTATTTTTAGCATGTGAAGCATATTTATTTCTGCCATTATTATTTTATGTATTTTCTGTATTTATTTACTATTTTTGGTTAATTATAATTGTGTAAATTGCTTTTAATCACTGAAATTAGCAGTAAAATTTATAGAAAATGCATAGAAAATTATGAAATATTGCGAGAACCTTTTGTACCATTTATTTACCAGCAATAACCTTATTTATTCCGTTCATACACATGTAGATGACTGGCATCACGAACCGGGAGTTCGAGGAGCTGGCCCAGCATGGCAAAACTATCTGACGTGGGCTTCCGATGTCGAGATAGTTCTTGGAGCCAAGAAGCTCCGTGCGGCTATCGGGATTGGTGGACTGCATGACGCCCAACCCACGCCTGAAGAGAATGATCAGGCACTTCATTTTCTCAGGCACCACCTCTACCTCACTCTCAAGAATGAGTATATGGCGGAGCAAAGTGCGCTAGCACTCTGGACCGCACTCAAGAAGCGGTTTAAGAGGCTAAAGTACACCATTCTTCCTCAAGCAGAGCATGAGTGGGTCAGACTGAGGTTTGCCGATTGTAAGATGGTCGAGGAGTACAATTCTGCCTTGCACAGGATTTGTACCAATCTTCAACTCTATGGCAAGCAAATCACAGATGAGCAGAAGATCGAGAAGACCCTATCCACCTTTCACCCCAATGTTGTTCAATCCGCCCACAACTATCATCAAGACAGCAACAAGGAGTATGCCGAATTGATTGATATGATGCAGATTGTGGAGGCTCAGGACAAACTTCTTCGCAAGAATTACGTCACTCAGCCACCAGGGAGCTCCGCTGACCGCGAGGCCAACGTTGGGAGCTACAAGGTGCGAAAGCCTTTGATGAAGAGAAGGGAGAAGATGGGTAAGGCCATTGCCCAGAAAGGCAAATCAGATGCTCCAAGTGACAAAAGACTAAGAAGAGTGGCAAGACGTATGGCCAGCAAAACCAAGGCTGCTACAAGTGTGGCAAGTGGAGGCACTGGTCGCAAATATGCAAAGAACCGCAGCATGTCATTGATGCCCACCAAGCCCAGAAGAAGAAGGATGGCAAAGGGCAGCGTGAAGCCCACTTTGCAGCGGTTGAGGGGGAGCATCCTGAGCAGTTGCCTGAGTTGATGGAGGTTGAGTCCATCCCGGCAGCAGCACCCCCTTACGACCTAGAGGCAGCCACCGCCATGATTCTCTCGAAGAGAAGATCACACCTGAGAAGATAGCCAAAGAAGTCTCTGATTTTCTAGTTGATTCAGTCTGATGCACAGAATGTATTAGACTTTAATTGTCATTTATTTTGTGTTAAATGGACAAGTTAGAACTTGCATGGATGGTACTTTAGCATTTGTTCTCTCGTGATGGTTGGATGATTTTGGAATAATTCATTCATTTATTCAGTTTATAATGGCATGATATGTTCTAATATTGGCGTATTTTATTTATATGTTGAATGCCTTCTAATACATGTTAATAAAATACCTTATATTAGAACACGTGTGGTACCCTATGGAGGAAGTGTGGATTGCCGACAGGGGCACAACGAATACCATCTTAAGAGAGACTAAGTATTTTCAGTCGATTCGTAAGAGCACCGGCAGCCTTATGACAATCGCTGGAAGCGATGCATGTATAATTTGTTCCAGAAGAGCCACAATTATACTTCAAATGGGCACAACTTTGATCATTGAAGAAGCCTTATTGTACCCAGAATCGACTAGAATTCTCCTAAGTTTTAAGGATATTCGCGTCAATGGTTTCCACGTTGAGACTGAAGAAGAGTACGGTAAGGAATACCTACTCGTTACGAAGCGCAAAGAGAATGGCAAAAGGGTATTAGAAAAACTTTCTTCACTAGAAATTGGGCTATATTATACCAATATCAAGGCACCTGCAGCCTACACTGTCCTGAAGACAGTATTTAGAAGCTCTGAACTATTATGTCTCTGGCATGACAGATTAGGCCACCCAGGTCTTAGGATGTGAGAAATATAATCAACAATTCCCAAGAGCATAATATTAATATGAAGAATTTCCTGAATCACGAAGATTTTGTGTGCCCTGCATGTGCCATCGGGAAATTAATTACTAGACCCTCCACTCTGAAAATGAAGGACGAAATCCATGCATTCCTGGAGCGCATCCAAGGAGACATTTGCGGTCCTATTCAGCCCATTTCAGGGCCATTTAAGTATTTCATGGTGCTCATTGATACTTTCTCGAAGTGGTCATATATGGGTTTATTATCCACAAGAAACCATGCTTTCGCAAAGTTGATCTCGCAAATCATTCGCATCAGAAATGTGTTCCCTGATCAACACATCAAGTCCATCAGAATGGACAACGCCGAAGAATTTACTTCAAAGGCATTTGATGATTATTGCATGGCAATGAGGATTGCAGTTGAGCATTCGGTACCGCATATCCATACCCAGAATGATTTGGCAGAGGCTTTAATCAAGAGAATTAAATTTATTGCCCAACCCCTTTTGCATAATTGTAATTTGCCAGCTACATGTTGGGGACACGCAGTCCTACATGCAGCGAATCTCATCAACTTTAGACTATCGGCCTACAACATTCATTCACCTATGCAACTAGCACAAGGGTCACCACCGAAATTTTCTCATCTCAGGAAGTTTGGATGCAATGTTTATGTACCTATATCCCCTCCGTAGCGTACTGCAATGGGCCCTCTTCGGAAGACTGGGATATACGTTGGTTATGAGACTGCATCCATAATCAGGTATTTAGACCGCCCACTTCGCTGATTGCATTTTTGATGAGGATAATTTCCCAACATTAGGGAGAGGAAATAAACCCCTTGATGAAAAATGCGGGAAATTACGTGGGAAGCCACGGGAATTCATGCACATGACCCGTGCACTAGTGAAACAAAGAAACATGTCCAAAAGATCATTGACTTGCAAGTATTAGCAAACCAACTACCTGATCACTTTAGTGATTTGAAGAGCGTGACTAAGTCGCATGTGCCTACACGCAATGCATCGGAGAGGGTTGAAATACCAAAGAAAATTGAAGGTATCCCTAATCCCATTCAGAGGCCTCAGAATAAAAGGACGAGAACTCGGCTCCTCGAATCCCAAGTAACCGGGGACGTCAGGCGAAAAAGGATAAGAAGGACTTGTCACAGCCGATCATTGAAGTCCCCCAGAATGAGAATGAGAGCCAATTGAGACCTAGCACAAATATGACACATTCAGAAAAGGGCATACCGGATCTGAATATCCCCATGGAAGAAGAAGTCAGCATGGACATGTGCACACACATCGGAGCCGAAAAATTAAAGGGACTTGCCACCGTAATTAGAAGAAGCGATGTGCAAGGAGAAGCACCAGAAGAAGCAATCGCTCCAAAAGTAGCAACTCATGAAGAAATAGCTATACATTATGTGTACACGGGAGAGTCCATGAATAGGACGACAACCAATATCAATATCTACTTCACAAAGAAAATTGCCACAATCATCGATCTTGATTCTGAGCCTGCATCGCTCGCTGAATGTAAGAAAAGATCAGATTGAGAAGATTGGAAGAAGGCAATAGAAACTGAATTGCAATCTCTGAACAAAAGAGAAGTGTTTGGGCCCGTATGCCACACACCTCCCCATGTGCACCCTGTAGGGCATAAGTTGGTATTTGTTCGAAAGAGAAATGAAAGAAATGAAGTAGTGAGATACAAAGTAAGGCTGGTAGCACAAGGTTTCACTCAACGTCCTGGAGTTGATTATGAAGAAACCTACTCCCCAGTCATGAGTGGAATTACCTTTAGATGTTTGATCTCAATGGCAGTGAACTTGGATTTAGAAATGAAATTGATGGATGTAGTAACTACATACCTTTATGAAAACTTGGATTCGAAGATTTATATGAAAGTCCCTGAAGGAATCCCTCTCCCGAACCAAGATAGAGCAAATAAAAATCTCTACAGTGTGAAACTCAGAAAGTCATTGTATAGACTGAAGCAATTTGGAAGAATGTGGTATAATCGCTTAAGCGACTTTCTCTGCAAGAAAGGCTACATGAACAATGAAGACTATCCCTGTGTGTTTATACGGCAATCCCAGAATGGATTCTGTATAATCTCAGTGTATGTAGATGATCTGAATATCATCGGGACAGTGGAAGATATAAAAGAAGCAAGCTCCTACCTGGAGTCAGAATTTGAAATGAAAGGTTTGGGCAAGACCAAATTTTGCTTAGGCCTGCAGCTTGAGCATGTCCCTGAAGAAATCCTGGTACATCAGTCGGCCTACACCCAGAAGGTGTTAGAAAGGTTTGGCTTTGAGAAGGCATACCCATCGAAAGTACCGATGATCGGGAGGTCTTTATAGCAAGAAAAAGATTCTTTTCGACCTAGGGAAGAGGGGGAGGAAGTTCTAGGACCGGAATTCCCATACTTAAGTGCAATGGGAGCACTCATGTACTTAGCAAACTGCACTAGACTGGATATTGCATTTGTCGTAAACCTATTAGCAAGGTACAGTGCAGAACCTACCAAAAGGCATTGGCAGGGTATAAAAGACATCTTCCGATACCTCCAAGGAAGTAAGGACCTTGGATTGTTTTACAGAAAGAATCAAGATCTGAACTTGGTTAGCTATGCAGATGCTGGGTACCTATCTGATCCGCATACTGCAAGGTCACAAACAGGCTATGTATTCCTGTGTGGTGGAACTACAATTTCCTAGAAATCGTCCAAGCAAAGTCTCGTAACGACTTCGATGAACCACTTAGAAATTATAGAACTGTATGAAGCTGCACGAGAGTGCGCTTGGCTCCACCGAATGGTTAACCACATCCAGCAGTCATGTGAGATGAACATTGTGTAAACCCCCACAATTATCTATGAAGATAATGCAGCTTGCGTTGCACAAGTGCAGACGGGCTATGTGAAGTGTTATCTCACAAAGCATATCAACCCCAAGTTCTTCTATGTTCATGAATTGCAAAAGATGGACAAGATTAAAGTACTGCATACTAAGTCATGTGAAAATCTAGCAGATTTGTTCACTAAGTCACTCCCCACATCTAGCTTTGAAAGATGTGTGCGAGGAATTGGAATGATGAGACTTAGAGAAGTGCAGAATTCAGGGGGAGAATTCTCTCAAGCCTGCTAGTAAATCTTGATCATGAAGACTAAGTACCCAAAAGAATAAAGTCCTGAGGACTGAATGAAATTAGGTGAATTTTACTCTTTTTCCCTTGACGAGTTTTCCTGAAGTTTCTCGACCAAGGTTTTTAATGAGGCAATTCGTGCATCGCAGCATAACATGTATCATGTACTCTTTCTCTAATTTTTTTTCCACTAGGTTTTTATGGAGTTTAACGAGGCATGAACGTGTCGGATGAGTGCCCAAGGGGGGGTGTTAGGAAACCTGGGCCTGGGCCGATAGACCTGGCCCATGGTGGGCACCTCACCGGAGACTATAAATAGGGAGTCGTACCAGCATATTTTGTACACATGCAATCAGAAATTAATAAAGAAAGACCAGGAGTTCTCTCTACCTCTCTCTGTGTGTTCAATCTATTATTCTGTCTTCTGTGATTGATTCGATTTGTTCTAAGCAGAGAAATCGATCGGACTGGTCGCCAGCGACGATTCATCAACAATTTACTTTATCTTTTACTGCGATTTCCGTCCAATTTACCCCAAATCTGATTCCGATATCAAACTTGTATTTCCCCAATTTCTTCAGAGCCTGACAAAGGCCCCCTGCGTGGCTGCGCCGTCTCGCTTGCCTCGCCACCGGCGACCATGTCCCTGGTGGCCATCTTCGTCTTCCTCCTCGTCTCCGCGCTGCAAATGCTCTCCCGCGTCCTCGATCTCGCCAGAAAGGTCAGCACCAAGAAACTTCTCTTTCTTTTCCTTTTTTTGCTTCGAGGGATTTGGCACCAATTTTTTCGGAAACTTTCTTCTTTAAGGAAGAAAGATTCGATTTTGGGTAAATTGAGGAGTTTGTGAATCATTCTATCAAGAAAAAATGTTGGTTCCGTGATTAGTAGGGGTGCAAATGGAGCGGATATTTCCCGACCGTCCGTCCGTCCGTTTTAATTCGGATACAATTCGGAGCAAATTTTTGGATATCTGAAGGTTTTGTCGGATACAGAAACGGATTCGGATATTTTTTGTCGGATACGGAAACGGATTCGGAAAAAGCATTATCCGATGGATACGGAACTATCCGGATAGTTACCGGATACGAAAACGGAGTCGGATACCTGGCCTCTCCGCCGGCTAGGTGGGATCTCCGACTCTTCTTGAAATGTAGCATCATTTATTTATATAAGATTGTTTGTTTCGGTGGCTGTTGCAACGTTGGTACACTCGTATTAGATCTCAGTTTGTTTAATTTGTCTCTATCACCATGTGAAATTTGCTTTCGTGCATTATCCGATTAAATATTCGTGACTGAAATTAGCCGTATTCGGAGCGGCATGTATTCACTCCGTATTCATGACCGAAAATATCCGCATTTGTATTCGTATCCAACACTATTCGTGTCCAACTCCGACTCCGATAAAAAATATGAAAAAGGATATGGGATAAACAATATCCGTCTGTATCCACTCCATTTGCGCCCCTAGTGATTAGTGGATCTGCTACATGCTGCAATTTCGATTGTTTTCTGTTGGTGCTGTTCCAGTAATGTTATCCTGACCGGTTTATGTTCCAGAGGGGATCATTTACTGATGAGTAGCTCAAACTACGGCTGGAAATCACGCAAATCCTCAAGGAGGCTAGTGCACTGTCGACGTAGGCAATTTGTTTACTCTCTCTCCCTCCCCTCCCTCTTCTGATTTGGTGATTTTGATATAGTTGTTCTCTAAACGTTTTTGTTCTCCCCTGTCTCTGATTCTTTCCCTGTTTGCGTTGCAGGCCCTTAACATTTGCGCAAGCCGCAAAACTCAAGCGGCTGGCTGCTGCAAAAGAGAAGGAATTCGCAAAATGTAAGAGTTGAATTCCTGTAGCATCATGGAATGTGATCTTTCCTCCCATATTACCTTATTCCCTAAGCCCTTACCAATGTTTTCTTTTTCTTTTTGTTGCGACAAAAGCCCTCACAGATGTTGATATCAAAGCAAAACTCATTCATTGGTATAGTAAAAAATAATCTGTGCAACAGTGCAATTACAACCTGCAACTGTCAAATATTATTTTCTTCTTTCCGTTGTAGAGTACAAGAGCTGGACATTAAAGGGAAGCAGTCTTTATATGACCAATATGGAAGAGTTCTGTTGATTACCAAGGTGCCTCATGATTCACATAGTTTTTGTTTTCTATTATATTTGACATGTATAGTTTCAGGAGTGTCTCATCAAAATCATCTGGTGGTAGGTTCTAATTTATGGTGTGCTCATTCTGTGGTTTTGGAGTACTCCTGTAACTACTGTTCCCCAGCATCTTCTACAGCCCTTCGGTATGTTGATGGCACTTATCAGTTATTGTGACACCCTGGTCCATATTGATCCATGTATGTGTGCACATAAATTTCTGGGTTAGTCCTACCTTGCTAGCTTATCTTGAGAAGCATTTACATATAAGTCTAGAAGTTCCAATGGTAACACCCCCGATTAACCGTTTTGCGCATGGACATGTGCCAAGAGGGGAGATCCTTATCATTTGCCCCGGTGTGGGTATGTTTATCTAATGAGGACATCGGGTCCTTTAAGAGGGGTGTATGTGACACCCCGGCCCATATTAGCCCATGTGTGTATGCACATGAATTTCTGGGTTAGTTCCACCTTGCTGGCTTACCTTAAGAAACACTTACGTATAAACCTAGGAGTTCCAATGGTAGCACCCCCGGTTAACCGTTTTGCGCGAAGGGGGGACGAAAGTGCAAGCGGGTTGCTACGTGTGCGTGACCTATCCAAAATATGGTTAAGTCTTAGCCGGTTTGGACCCTAGGACGTTACAGTTATCAGCTTGTTCCAAAGCCTTATTAGTTGTCTATTAGTTCATCGTGCTATATTAGTTCATTACACTTCCATTAGCATTTATCTATCAGGGAAGATGTGGACTTTACTTCGTAATGATGGCATTTGCTGGATAAGTTTTATTTTTCTATCTAACACCTTCAGAGGGTGAAGGAACTGTTCCGAGTAACTCTTTTCCCCCTTCCACGCAACATATGGCATGCATCTAGATCTAACGGGTACTGTTATGCATGAATTCATGATAAAAATGAGCTAACTGATTTCATTGGTAATCTGTAACCACATATCAAGTGTTTGACAAAAAAAAGGGTGGTTGGGGGGAGGGGGGGCTCTTTTTCACTGAAACCGCTTAGACAAACTGCCAGAGAGTGTCATATCATTATAATTTCATTTATATTTTGGTATACTTGACTTTTTGTATTATTGAGGGTTGACATCCTTTCAACTTGGATGTGTCGTGTGTTCTTGCTTTACCTTCTGGGAATAAAATGATTCACAGGAAGGATGTTTTCCTGGAGAGGTGTTGATGCTGCTACAGGCCGTGTTGTGGTAAGTGTCATCGAACTTTTAACTTTTAGTGTCTCCTTTGAATAGGATAGGTTTGGCTTAATCTCCCTGATAAAAGTATTGTCCCAGGAACTAGAATAAAAATTCTCTCATTGGGGTTATCCCCTATATGGAGATAAACTAACAGGATTGGCAAAGTAAGGGATGGGGATGTCTTGTTTTAAACACTTCAATTAGTTGTACCCCAAATATCCTAGTGAATTTACATATTTGAGGAGTGCTTTTCAAAATTTTCTAACTTGTCCCTAAATATGTTTCCAGGGAAATGAAAGTTCCACTGTTTCCTAATCCCTCGAGCTGCTGGTGCAGGTTGGAATTCTGCCGTGGCTATTTTTGACCTCTAGAGTGAGCAAGTTATTGTGCCAAAAACTTGCCCCCATATTTCTGCATCCCCTTTAGATGAGTTAGATGTGCTTGCTCAGTGTTTTTCCCCCGCAATGTTGTTGTATAACATTTCTACCTGAGTGTACTTACTGCAGCACCATTGCTTCCTGTGCTGTCACTTCCTGTAAATTTTTGTTTGTTGTGCTTATCTGCCCAATTCTATCGTGGTGTTTGATGTATCAGTGTCCTGTGGTGCAAAAAGGTCTCTTCTTTTTTTTCCTTAGATTTACTCCAAGCTTAAATTTATAGGTTGTATTTGTACTACTGTTCCATCGATTTGATTATACTAACGGACTGCAAGGTTCTAAAGACAGTTAATCGTATTCGTTCACTCACCCACCTAGCAGCGATTGTACGGCTTAACCGGCCTGATTATGCTGGCTAACAAGTGACTATAAAGTAACAGGTAGGGGCACACAGCCTAATAAATCCTTTTTTGGACACTAATGGACTGATAATTGAATTAGTAAAAACGAACCAAGAAGCAAAGATGGCATTTGTGTTTGATTTGGGCTTGACCAGTAGGTCCAGATCTTTATTAGAAGTAGCAAGCTCATTTTGCAGATTTTCCCTTGTCATAGATTTGCTCACGAAATGAGTTTCTTACTACAGTGGCACAGAATTGGACAGCATAGAGCACGTGTTTGAAGCTGATTTATAAAAGAGAGCGACTACGGTATAATATACCATCGAAAATCGTGTTGTCCCTCCCTTCCCTCTCTTATATCAAAGCGCCGCCGCTTCGCTCCCCTCCCTCTCTTCTCTTGCTTCAACGCCGATTGTCACCCTGCTCTCCTTCTCTAGCGCCGGCCGTAGCTCCGCGCACCTCCTCCGCCATCCCTTGCCCCCTCCACCACCACCCGCGGCCGGTGGCACCGTCGCATAGCCCCCCAATCCCTTCTTGCCAAGTCGTCCCGTCCAACTTAACTGCCACAGTAATCGTTGTCACCGTCCTTCTACCCCGCCCTTCGCCCCCACCACTGGACCACCGTCTCCCTCTAACCTTTTATGCCCAGAGGAAAGGTGAACCTATAGCGGCAGCGAGAAGAGAGGGTACGGTGGACGGGGACAAGAGAGAGAGAGCAGCAACCAGGAGTGAGGAGCATAAGTGAGTGGTGGCGACGGCTCCCGGCAATGGTATACCAACGAAGTATACCGTATAAACGTCTAATCTCCTGGTCTGACCTGGTCAAATCCCTGCCTCGCGCGCGCGTGCGCCTTCCCGCCATCCTCGGCTGCCTATTACGGGTAAGCCCACCCCGCCGCTCTCTCTCCGGCGAAGAAACAGAGCCCCAAGAAACCAAAACCACCCGCGCAACCATCCTTCCCAGCCTTAGGCACGCGCGTCCCACACGCGGCCTCCCCGTCCGGGCCCCCTTCACGCCGCCATGGCCCCATCTCCCCACCACCTCTTTCTCCTCGTCGTCACTGCCGCGGCGGCCACCCTCCCGGCCGCTGCCGGCCAGAACATGACCGACGCCGAGGCGCTGATGCAGCTCAAGAAGTCCTTCACCAACTCCTCGTCCCTCTCGTCGTGGCTCATCACCACCAAGGACGGCGACAAGTCCCCCTGCGCGCCCGGCGCGCACGAGTGGCACGGCGTGGTGTGTACCCGCGGCATGGTCACGGGCCTCCGCCTCAACGGCCTCAAGCTCGGCGGCACCATCGACGTCGCCGCGCTCGCCGGCTTCCGCCGCATCAGGTCCGTCTCCTTCGCCAACAACAACTTCACCGGCCCGCTCCCGGCCTTCGACCAGCTCAACGCGCTCAAGTCCATGTACCTCTCCGACAACCAGTTCTCCGGCAGCCTCCCGGAGGATTTCTTCGCCAAGCTCAGCCACCTCAAGAAGCTCTGGCTCGACGGCAACGATCTCTCCGGCCCCGTCCCGGCGTCCATCTCCCAGGCCACGTCCCTCCTCGAGCTCCACCTCGAGCGCAACGCCTTCTCGGGGGAGCTCCCGGCTGTGCCGCCCCCGGTGCTCAAGTCGTTCAACATCTCGGAGAACGATCTCGACGGCGTCGTCCCGGAGGCGTTCCGGAAGTTCGGCGCGGGCAGGTTCGTCAGCAACGAGTACCTCTGCTACGTGCCGACCCCTGACAGGCCGTGCAAGCGCGCGCAGATCGCGCCCAGCTCAGCCAGGCGGGTCGTCATGGTGTTCGCCACGCTGTTCGTCTCGGCCGTCGTGATGGCCATCGCCCTGCGCGCGTGCAGCAACCATCCGAGCCGTGTCCGCAACTTCGACTCCATCCACGGCGGCGACAAGGTCGACATGGAGGGCCTCGACGAGAAGCCGCCCGTGTACATGATCAAGCAGGCGTCGACCACGCAGAAGAGGAGCAGCTCGTGGCTCGGGAGGAGGACGGGGTCGTCGCTCGGGCACCGGCGGGCAGCGTCCGCGGCGGATGAGATGAGCAGCGCCGGAGCTGGGGACCTCGTCATCGTGAACGACTGCAAAGGCGTGTTCGGGCTGACCGACCTGATGAAGGCAGCGGCCGAGGTGATCGGGAGCGGCGGGCTCGGGTCGGCGTACAAGGCGGTGATGGCCAACGGCGTGGCCGTCGTGGTGAAGCGCGCGCGCGACATGAACCGGGCCACCAAGGACGCGTTCGAGGCCGAGATGAAGCGGCTCGGCGCGATGCGCCACACCAACCTGCTGCCACCGCTGGCCTACCACTACCGAAAGGACGAGAAGCTGCTCGTCTACGAGTACATCCCCAAGGGCAGCCTGCTCTACGTCCTCCACGGCGACCGCGGCATGGACCATGCGGCGCTGGACTGGCCGATGCGGCTGAAGGTGGCCGTCGGCATCGCGCGCGGCACGGCGTTCCTCCACACGGAGCTCGCCGGCCACGAGGTGCCCCACGGCAACCTCAAGTCCGCCAACGTCCTCCTCGCCCCGAACTTCGAGCCGCTCCTCGTCGACTTCGGCTTCTCCGGCCTCATCAACCACATGCAGTCCCCGCACTCCTTGTTCGCGCACCGCGCCCCCGAGTGCGTTGCCGGGCACCTGGTGAGCGCCAAGGCCGACGTCTACTGCCTCGGCATCGTCCTCCTCGAGCTCCTCACCGGCAAGTTCCCTGCGCAATACCTCCACAACGCCAAGGGCGGCACGGACCTCGTCATGTGGGCCACGTCGGCGATGGCCGACGGCTTCGAGCGGGACCTGTTCGACCCGGCCATCGTGACGGCGTGGAAGTTCGCCCTGCCGGACATGACGCGGCTCATGCAGCTCGCGGTGGAGTTCGTCGATGTGGACCTGGAGAGGCGGCCGGACATGAAGGAAGCCGTGGCGAGGGTGGAAGAGGTGGTGGCCGCGTCGCTAGCTACGGTGAGGGAGAGGCAGGCGGCAGGCGGCGAAGGGAGTGTCCGACCAGGAGACGCGGCCAGCAGAAGCTCGCACGCCTCGTACGTGCGAGATGGGTCCATTCAGCGGATCACTAGCGTCGGCGAGCGGTCGTCGCGGCGAGGCAGCAATGACTACTCGTACGGCATCTCGTGAGACGGCACCAAGCTGGCCGGAGTCAGATTTTGTAAGTCGATGTTATTGGTCCTTTTTTTCATCCTTTTTCTTTCTGTTTTACTAGTTATCTCGTGTACCTGTAAATGTAGCTCCAAAAATGTGCAAACAAAATGTAGAAGTGAATATTGCACAAATGCATTTCAATTAGTCGATCAATCCGTATTCCTGTACTTTAGGTTGTTTTTTCCCTTAAAAGTTGAAACACAGTTACCAAATCCTCACAAACAAAGGTACATTCACTAAAATGCACATCTTTTATCAAAACATTTGTAGTACATTGTTAACAACTCAAAATGTATCTTGCTAAATTTCACCTTCGCTTACAGTGCACGCCTTCTCTTCATCATGTAGGCTACGGATGGATGGTTGTTCTGCAGCAAAAATAAAACACGCAAATATATCCCATCAGTACGCAAAGCGCAAGGGAAGGTAGGAGAGGAAATACTTTGTGCATAAGGAGGAGAAATAGGGGGCATTCCTTACACCAAGGGAAGAATCCGTAGGATCCAACAGTTTTAATTGTTCCTTTGATCTTAATTTCGCCACACCACAGGCGCATTTCTTCACTTGTATGTATGTATGGTTGTAATCTAACTCCATGTGTAGGATGGGTTGCAAGTTTCTTAATTTGTTTACTTAATGTGGGTTTGATCTTTATTGATGTCATTTCCATGATGAGTTTGCCCTTGCAAGTTGTAAGAAGGGAGTAGCACTGTTTACCTTGACAATTGTAGCTTCTGTTGCTCCGCATACGCAAAGTGTGTATGCCCTTGCATTTGAAAATCCATGAGCTCGATTCCATAATTCTTGCCACTCTAGCTTTGGCCCTTGTGTTCAGCATCCCCTCTGATCCACACCTTGCTCACCAAATTGTCTTTTGAGTAACTACACCAGAACTACATGAAGTGTTCAATTTGCTTCTGAAATTGTTAACCAGCAGCGACCAGCATCCTTCCTGACATTGCTGCCGTCAAGCCTCTCTCTCAACATATCCTTTTCACGCCATTGACATTGTTCAGCATACATGTTCGACATCAAAACATAAGGACCATACTTCCATGGCTCCAGTTCCATGACCTTCCCTGCTGACCTCTTCCCCAGCTCGACTTCTCCATGTAAACCGCAAGCACCTAGAAGTGACTCCCATGCAAATGAATCCATTTCCAACCCCATATTTCTAATCAATGAGACTGCTTTTTTTAGTCTCCCGGCATGTCCTAGCAGATCAACCAAGCATGCACAATGCTCTCTCTGTGGCTTGACATCATGATGCTCAACCATGGAGTGAAAAATCGCAAGCCCTTCATCCACAAGACCTCCATGGCTACAGGCAGAAAGGACTGCGAGAAATGTGATGCTGTCCGGCTTAAACCCTCAATGAATCCACAAGCCTTCGTGGCCTTGCCGTGTCTCCCGTACTTGACAATCATAGCTGTCCACGACACCACATCGTACACCCGCATCTTAAACTGAGCTTCCGTTGAGCTGCCACACTTAAAAGTACATGTCAAGGAGGGAGTTCCCGACAATTGTATCCAAGCAAAAGGCCGACTTCATGACCCCACAATGCACCATCTTTCCATGCTGAGACTTGCAAGGGCACCAAATGCACAGAGCACACTAGTGAAGCAGTAGTCGTTCTCATTTTCCCCAGCCCTCACCATTTCTTTGTAGAAGTTCACTGCTTACACAGCAAGGCCATTCTGCACCAACCCGGCAACCATTGCTGTCCAAGGGATTATGTTCGGCTCTGAGATCCCGTCAAAGACTCCAACAGCTGAACTCATCCCTCCATCACATTTCAGGTACATGGTGATAAGAGCATTGCAGGTTGCCGTCTCCGAGTCAAAGCCAACCTTCCACGTGCACGCATCGAGCTGTAAGCCGAGGCCCAGATCATCCTCGCTCGAGTACGCCTTCAAGATGCTCGCCAGCGTGAAGCCGTCAGCGACGCCTCCAGCACTGCGCATTCTCGACAGCATCTCGACAGCACGCCGCGGGCACGCGTCGATCATGACGTTCCAGCACACAACGTCCGGCTCGGTGATCTCCTCAAACACGGCAACAATGGCGTCCACGTCCCCGCAACGCTCGTACGCGCGCACCAGAGCGCTCCCCACGAAGGCGTTCGAGCAGAGCCCGAGCCGCACCGCATGGGAGTGCACCTGCCGGACGAACCCGCGGCCCCCAGCCGCGCCGTCGCGGCGCGGCGGCACGAGGAGGGCCGAGAGGGTGGTCCCGCTGGGCCTCGCAACGCCGCGGCCCTCGCGGAGCATCCGTGAGAGGCACGCGATGAGGGTGTTGTACGAGACGGCGTCCCGCTCGGGCATTTGCGTCGAACAGCCTGCGGGCGACGTGGAGCGGGCCGCGGCGGGAGTAGAGGCCGAGTAGTTTGTTGCATAGGTAGGTGGCGGGGGAGGAGGCGGCCTCGAGCCTTAGGACGCGCGCGGCGGCGGCGGAGAGGGAGAGGCCGTAGCAGCTTGTTCCATAGGTAGGTCACGGACGTCGGGGAGACGCGCGGCGACGGCGGTGGGTTCCGATTCTGGAAAGCGCGCCTCTCGCCAGCGTTTGACCTCCCATTCCTAGTGCAGGGTCGTATTCGTATAGCGGCAGTGCAAACGGACACTGAGAATTTTGCTGCACCTGCTCCTCTCCAGTGCAATCTACCTCATTTTTTTCTGCAGCTTGCTGCTTGCATCGCCGGTTTGGTCTCTAACGTGAGGCGTCTCGAGCCAGTTATGGCCTATTTGCCTCAAGGGCAGCTCAGTCTTCAGTGTATAGAGAGAGAGAGAGAGAACCAACTTTTTGCTGTATCTTCTGAAAGTGATGAAATGATGGAGATAGCCAGATGAAACGACTGCCGATCAACATCCCGGAAATTTCGAACAGATCAAATCGAATCTCAGAATTCAGCACGAGGAAAGCAGAAAACACAACCATTGCATTGATGAACGTAATTGAATGAGGTCCGAGAACTTATAAATCGAGTCTTTACATTAGATCAACATTTGTGGCTTCAATCAAAACTGCTCCAGTTTGCACTGTCGCTATGTTCCATCTTGCATGTCCGGATGTCCCTAGGAAGGTCTTCTGCACGAGGCCAAAGGATTGCAGCAATGTAAGTGGATCACGTAATACTTAATCCATCACAGATTCCACCAACCTTTGGCATTGGCCCCAAGATGCGGAAGGAGAAAGTGCTATGCGAGTCAATAGCAACACTACTCTCAATTCTCACTGCAATCAGCACAACATCACCTGCACAAAATGTACGATAGAACCATATACAACTTCTGGGACGGAAAGGGCTGTTTTACTGTAGAATCGAGTAAAGCGATTAAAGAAAAGTGAATAGGAGCCTAAATTGATTCTAAGATTTTTCAAAATCTTTTTCTTTGAATGGAAGCAAAACTCTTCACTCTAGTAGCTATAGAAACTATGAAGATCAAAGACAAATAATCACAAAAAAATATCCGATCAAAACCGGGTAAAACATGATTTGAAAACCCCCGGCGGCTTAACATCTATATACATGACGGTCTGACTGCTATGGAGGGGGCGGCCTGACTGCTACAAGGTTGGCGGTCTTACCGCCATGGTGGTGGCGGTCTAACCTCCATTAAGAGAGCGGTCTGACCTCTACATCAGGATATGATATGAACAGTAATTTCAACGCTATATCAAATCCGAAAATACAAGCAATTTTTGATCCGTAGATCCAAATGACATAAAATTTTGCAGATATCTTCTCTAAATTATCAAGAATCTATGCTAACAAACGATTATGAAACTCATGGCCAAAGATAAGACATTTTTTAGTTTGAAGGAAAAGTGCACCGAAACCAAGTCAAAACCAGAATCGGTGGATACAACTTGCTCGTGGGTGAACTATGGCCAAGATGATTTTAGATATGTTTCCACATATCCTATCAAGCAAGAACACTGAAGAAATCACTCCAAAAATACTCAGATCAAGAAACCATTTGGAAGGCCAAGAACGTGCAAAAACCGAATTTCATGATGAACTTACTACCAACGTGCCTAGATGGGGTGGAGGATGATTCCCAGAGGATCTCTCCGTCTTTGATACATCCTTGGCACAACAAGATTAAGAAAAAGGCGACGGGAGAGGAAAAACAACCAAAACAAAAGCAAATCAATCAAATAGAGAGATACCCATAGAGAATATCAAAGATAAATTCTATTGCTACTTGAGGAGGAAATTTTTTACAGCCAATCCCTTAGGATAGCATAGTTCTAAGACTCTATAGCACACACACTATCTAACCTAACTCCCATATGAAGGAGGAGGAGCTAATCACCAATAGTCTTATCCAACCTTTTCAAACCCTAGCCCTTGCCTCTCCTCCCCTTATATAGCCTCACAACCTGATCCAAAACCTAATGGATCCACCCATTAGGCTAAACAGGGGATAACCCGTTAACCCCACCTAACACCAGGTTTTACTCTCACGCGCGCGTCTCAAAGCGACTTACAACCATTAACCCATTAATGAATCAACACTTGACCCACTTTACATTTTCATCACATATAAGACCTAAACCACTTAGGTCAATGCTGCGATTTCACATACTGCCACTTTTCCGGTATTGGGCAATTTATCAAAATGCCCATCTACCATTTTTCACGAAGCTTCTCGCTTCCTTTACCATGAAGTATCGCCCGTACTTTACCATCTTTCACGTGGCCCCAATGACTTGCCGCCAAGCCTCTCACAAGTCCGGATCCCACCGAACCGTCATCACTTACAAACGACCCAAGTCACTTGGCGCACCACATGCTTCTCCTCACGCATGACGGCACCCGACTTCCTTGACCGCATGGACCTTGGCTCCTCCCTAAGCTTAGTCTCGGTCAACCTTGCCGTTGCCTGTCATGTCCACCACCAGTAGCTCCCACTTCGGTTCCTCGTTGTCTCGTCTTGTAACCACTACATGAGCCTCAGACATCTTCGGCATCTACCTAACCATTCTGGATCTCAACACCACCCTGTGCCTAGTCTTGGTCCTCCTACGCCTCACCATAACCTAGCTCCGAAGTCCTGCAACCAATACCAATAAGCAAACCATTATGTAGCACCGCACAATACATAAAGCCATCACCATGCAAAATATATGCAACCAAAATACTGATCCTAAACTTAGGACCAAACATTAAACCCATGTGCACACAAGCAACAACACCCATACCATGACCACATGGTCACCCGAACTCAAAACTCCAAAATACAAATTCTGGCTGAAAATTCCCATCTGGACATTCCTCAGCCAGTTAGACCGCCAACCCTCAAGCAGTCGGACCACTGATACCAACCAATTGCACAATGATGATCTGACTGTCCTTCCCCTGACGGACCAACAATACTGCTATTCAAATTTTCAACTCTCCCAAATTGCAATGGTTTATCACACTAAAAACTAGGACCTTCTCACATGGTCCTTCAATCCCCCACTTGATAAACCCATTGGCAATTTTTGAAAAATGCAGTTAGTAATTGAATTTTAGACAAAGATAGGGAAATTTGCAAATAAAGCACCAAATGGTCAAATGAAGAATTCACTAAGCTGAAAATGACCAATTGAGGCAGAAATGGATAGAAGCTACTGAAAATGACAACTTTGCACAAATAGATTCAAATCCACCAAATGAGTCGAGAAATTTCACTCTAGGTTCATATGAAGAACGATTTTTCTGTTTGACTTTGATCATGGTGAGAAAAGATCAAAATCTCCAAGTTAGCAAAAAATTGCACAAAAACTTCAAATCATACTCTAGATATGCATTTTTACCAATTTTTCTCCCCTTTGACAATGGAGTAATCAAAATATATGGAAGAAGATAAAGCATAGATAAAATGAATTGGATGTGTTTTATTCATTTTTAGCATTAGAAACTATGAAAATTATCCAAAGTGATTCAACAAATACTACACCAAGCCATATTATGTAAAAGAGCTATCTTGATTATGGCAAACTACATATAGCCAAGTCATGTCAATATTCTAAATGAAACCAAAAAAACCACAATTGAGTCAATTTAGAGTGCTACAAGTTCAAGGTTGAAACATAAGGAAAAATTGCCCTAAATACTCTCTCTTGAAAAAGCTCTGAAACCTTGTTTGTTCTAGTCTCCTGGTCTTCATTGTTCATCATGAGACAACAGAGCATTACTGTTTGTTTTCGCCGTGTTGATTCGTGGTTGCATTCCAACACTTGGTATCAGAGCTCGATGCATGCCCAAATAATACGGTTCGAGTCGATGGCAACCAGCCAACCACCGCGCAACAGACGGTGATGGAAAGCGGTGGCGTGCCCTTCTACTACCCGATGCTGACATCCTCCAACTACACCGTGTGGGTGATCAAGATGGAGGCGCTGATGGATGCCCAGGAGATCTGAGAGGCCATCGAACTGGTGATCAAAGTGGTTGTGGAGGCAAAGAAGGACAAGTTAGCGTGAGCTTTCATTTTCCAAGCCATACCCGAATACATTTTTCTATAAGTGGCCAAGAAGAAAATAGCCAACGAGGTATGGGATTCTCTAAAAACCAGATATCTCAGGGCTAATCAGGTGCAAAAGACATGTCTACAAACACTGCAGAATGAGTTTGCGGCATTGCGCATGAAGGAGGGAGAGTGCATGGATGACTTTGCCGGGAAGCTGAACGAGATGGAGAGCAAGTACAACGCACTTGGTACAACCCTAGAGGATCTAGTGCTTGTGAATAAGCTCCTTGACTCAGTGTGACGCGGATACGCTCATGCCTTACACTTCTCAGTTAAATATATTATTTAACTGGAAGGAATTATTGAGCCGCATTAAATATTATCAGGTGAACTCTAATTTAATTGGGTCTTTAATTATTATATTTAGAGATACAAAGTTACTACTATTTTATTTAATTATATACAGGCCCATACTCGATCTGTACAAGCCTAAAGTGAAGATGTGTTTAGAAGGGCTCGTCGATACTAGTACATCATCCATCACTTCAATTGTACAAGATAATGAGGACATTCCAATTGGAACGATTACGCGAGCGCGAGCTAAAAAGATTAATCAATAGGTGAACTCGCTCCTAGTTAAATTTGATTTTTATTTATATGACAACTAGTTACTATCTAATATTAGTATTTTAATTATTCTTAGATTTGTGCGGAATGATGGGCATGATAAAAGAGGAAACCATGCGACACAAGGACAGTGCATATTTGCAGCCGAAGCAACCCAAAGAATAACATGCTACATTGGAGAAGAAACAAGACAGCATGCAGCATTAAATATTTTGGAAGCAAAGAAAGTGACAAAATAATCAAGCATTAAGAGGAAGAAAAGAATAAAGCATGCATGCATGGCTATTCAAGAGTCCACGTGAGAGTCAAGAGTTACGTGATCCTTCTTACATACTACAATAACCAACATAGAGTTTTCAGAGAGCATGCCATTCGGAAAGAACCAGGAAAGACGTGGAACTAAAAAGAATCCAAGTCAATCAGGGCCCGGTTCTCTTTGAGTTCCTAGAAAACCAGTTTTGGTTTTTGGGAGGATGTTACGAAAACCAATTCTGGTTTTTTTTTTTTGGCCTGTGCGCCTGAGAGACCATGTGGTCTAAATCCCGTGTTGGTGATGAGTAATTGACTCGTGGTTTGGTTAGAGTGAGTTTAGTTTGAGTGATTCGTGCCTTTTTGGCATTTGGCGAGGTCGGGTCGTGACTAGACAAATTTGACGCGTGGGCGTCGTCCCGGTTGGCCACGTGGGTCATTTCTCGCTTGAGTAGGATTTGTAGGTGCTAACCATGTTTACATGTTTTGTACCGTGCTATGCGATGTGTTTCTTGTCTGTGTTGGCTGCAGGACATCGAGACGGTGTCGTGGTGAGACACGGAGGACCGGACTAGGCGCAGGTGGCGTTGAGGTCAGAACGGTCGGGATGTGTCGAAGACGACGTGGACTCGAGGTGGAGTCGTAGCGAGGCACGGTGGACCGGACTAGGCGCAAGTGGCGCTGAGGTCAGAACGGTCGAGGTGTGCTGAAGACGGCGAAGCTGCGTGGCTTGCGAGACAAGGGATGAGGAAGCTTCCTGGAAGGTGCGCGAGGGGCGTTTCGGTAAAAACGCAGGGCTGCACAAAAGGAAGCGGGTTTGGATAAAGCGCAAAGTTGTTGAAGGCCTAATGGGTAAAGCATGGTGCAAAACCCATTAGTGGAGGCTATAAATAGAGAGGGAGATGTGTGCTGAAATTAGAGAGAGAGTGTGGGTGTAAAAGTTAGGGTTCCACTTGGGTCTCTCCATGTGTGTATGTGTGTGTTCCTCCCAAGAAGCATGTGTAGCTCTTGGTGTTCTTGAGGATTGAGAGGGAGAGAATGAGTTGAGAATCTATGTAATCATTCCTCTGTTCTAATGTCCAGGCGTATCGGGACTCCTCTCTATTCCTTGTTTTCCTTGAATGAAATCACCGAAGTTTAGTTCTCTGTTCTTATGCTTCTAGCATTTCATTTGTTTGAGCTATTTGGTTTTTGTTTGGCGAAGCATTTTTAGCTCTCAGTGTTTGTGCTCTGTTTCTTCCCTCTTGGTTCTTTTGGCAAAGTAGTACTCATTGGTCATAGTACTAATCGGCAGCCAAGGCACTTGTAGACAGCATGCAGATCCTCGGATGAGCATTCTTCCTTTGCATTTGGTTTTGTTGGCAGTTTCCTTCAGTTTGGTTCCCTAGTGATCCAACATCAAGTACAGCCATTAATTCCCTTCTTTTTGAGTCAAAGGAGCAAGCACTTTTTGATTCTTCCCGTGAACACTCTTTGTGGGAGATTTCATGTTGTTCCAACAGCATTTATGGCATGTTTTTTTATTCGGTCGTATTGTGCATCAAGCATTAATTAGGTCAGTTCATTTCTTGAGGTTGGCAGCAGGCATGCATTTCTGGTTCGGCGGCCTGTAAACCGAATGGACAGATTGTGATTCGGCAGAAATACTTTTTGTGAGCTGCAATCTTTATCTTTTCTCTGCTGTCCATTCTTGCTGCAGAATCCGATTTCTTTTCTTGTCACCTTTTTCGGTTGGCAGCAGTGTACTACCGAACAGCACATTTCTCCTCTTTGCTTTCCTGCTGTAAAAACACTGTGTGCTTTAGAAGGTATATTTTTTGGTGTTTGGCTGCAGCTAAATCAAGATGTGCTGTTTACTTTCCAGTCCAAAAGATAAATGAACAATCAGACAACAGTTGGTGCAGTTCCTTTCTTGATCTTCTCTCGTGTTTGGTGCCTCTACCTTCTCCTTTGAATTTTAGAGGTCCAGTGTCTTCTTCTCAGCTCTGTAACTATAGGAGAAGTATATCTTTTAGTGGATACTTGTGCGGGGACGAATTTTTAAGTGATCGACATTCACCCCCCCTCTGTCGCCAATTCGGTCCAACAATTGGTATCAGAGCCGGTTAGCTCTAATTCATAGATCTTAACCGGTCTCAAGAGCCATGGCGACGGACAAGTACTCGACCAAGCCGCCCGTGTTCGATGGCATCGATTACCCCTTCTGGAAGAGCCGAATGGAGACATACATCCGTGCCTGTGGGTATGCCATCCGCGGAAGGTCAGCACGATTCATTGTTCTCGCCGATGAGAACATCAATGCCGGAACATGGTCGATGTTGAGGCGAATGCAAAGGCAAGGAACATCATCATCCGGGGTTGAGTCGTAGCGAGTTTGACCAGATATCTCACCGCCGTCCGCCTCGACATCCGGGTGACCTCGACGCATACCATGAGGGCACCACCGGATCAAGACGGTTCGACAGACCAGCCTCAAGCGCGAATATAACAAATTCGAGATGCTTGCCGGTGAGTCCTCGGACGAGTGCTTTCGCGATTTCACAAAATCTTGAGCAACCTCCGAGCGGTCGGTCTCACATACCCCGACTCGGACAACGCTCGTCAGATGCTCGCGGCACTCGATCTGCGCGTGTGGGAGATGAAGGTGACCACCATCAAAGACACGACAGACCTCTCGACCCTGACTCTTGACGCGCTGTACTCGCGCCTCAAGACTCACGAGATTGACGTTGTCTCTCGTCGGTCGAAGTCACAGTCGATGGCTTTGGTCACCAATCCCAGTCCGACTTCTGGTTTTTCCGCCGATTCGCTTTGTGGGTTCTCCCTAGCTGCTCTATGTGACGTAACTGATGATCAGTTAGAGCAGCTAGAGGATGAACACCGGCCCTCCTAGCTCGGAAGTTCTCCCATGCTTACAAGAGGAGGAGGGACAGAAGAGAGGCGGACAGTCATCCGCTTCGAGTGTGGTGGCCCCAACCACATTCGAGCGAACCGTCCCAAGCCGGAGAAGGGCAAGAATGACTACGGCGGTTCGGCAAGAACGACTACACCGACAAGAACCGCAACAAGAAGACTCCACTCGGGCGGGAAAGAAGAAGTTCCGCAACCGGGAAGGCCAAGAAGCTCTTCCACGCGTCCTCACCGCTTTCGACGACCTCGACCTCGGCGAGGTGGAGGGATGGAGCGACGATGACGGACGGGTGACCAAGAGCCCAAGGATGGCGGCGACGACTTCTCCCAAGCATGTGCTTCATGGCCTCGAGGGCGAACTCAACGACAATGAGTGTACTCCGACTTCGGACGAGGTATGTCCCTCCTATGACCAACTTAATGAAGCTTTCCTTAAGCTAGGAGGATTTCATGCTAGATCTAGAGCTAGATGTAGCGAGTTGGAGAAGGAAGTAGATAGACTCACACGGAGCTTACTTCACTTACATCCGCTCCCTCCCGTGACGATCGTGATACATGCTCGCTTTCTTGGTTGATATGGAGAAATTAAGGACCTCGCATGATAGTGTGTCCTCCGAGCTTGATTCTATTAAGGTGGAGAATGTTAGTCCGCTTGCTGAGTTAGAGTTGAGTAGGATGGTCATACCCTACTTACTACCGATGAGACTACTTCTCCCACCTCATGTGAGGTTAAGGACATTGCTGCTAGAGGACCTTATGCCATGCTCCTTGATCTGCCCGAGTCTTATGAAAATTGTAATAATTTAAAGATGAACCTAAAACGGGCAGATCACAAGATTGCTGAGTTGCGTGCTTCATTGCTTGAGCCCATTGATTCATGTTTGAATTGTCCTAGATTAACCGCTGAACTTGAATCGGTCTCAAAACAGTTTCAAGAAATGATTGACACTAATAAGAAAATGGCTCAATTCGCGACTAAGGATCCTGTTAGCTCACCTTGCATTAGCTGTGATAAACTAAAACTTGAACTCGTTGCCTTGAATGACAAATGTGTGAAGCTAACTAAGGATCAACTAGTGAAGGCACCAACCGCTTGTATCTTGTTTGTCCGAGAAGGGGAGAAGCCCGGGTAAGGTGGAGACGCCTAGAACGTGAACCAACCGGTTAGCGAGAGGATCGCCCATTCGTAGCCTCGGTGTGCGTGCACAAGCCATTCTTCCCTCTCGCCGTTGGTTCTTCTTCGCTCCCTTACCTTCTGCTGTCTCTTCTTCTCCTGCTCTTCTTGCATCTCTCTCTTTGGAGTGTCGGTATCTTATGAACACTCTCGAGAGGTTTGTAGGCGGCAAGAAGAAGCTCAATCTTATTCTAGACCAATCCAAGATTTGCAAGTTCAATCAAGGTCTAGGATATGATTTCTATGAGGATATGAGGAAGCATCCTCCTGCTATTCTCCGTCCTATCTTAGGAGGTGTGATCGAGGTTGAGCCTGTGTCCGACGAGGTGAAATTCAAATCGCGGGTTTTGTCCAAGGGATCTCTCGACAGCAAGGTAGGTTCACTGCTACTCGCCTCTCGAGCCGAAGTCCTCGCGTGCTACTTCCACCTCTTCGAAGGTGAGGTACCACTGCACCTTCTGTCAGAAGGATGGGCACTCGATCGAGAGATGCTTCAAGCGCGCCAAGATAGCGCGTAGAGACCGTGTTGAGTCTCTTAGGGGTATTCAGGGTCAGCCCCAGATCCTGAGTGCACCTAAAACCAACACGAGGTCTAGGTTTGCTCCTGTTACGGAGTTTAGGCAGCATAGAGGACTTGGTTTTTCCGAGTTTTCTGTTTTTCGTCCTCATGTTGCCTCTGGTCATGTCTTCCGCCGTCCTGAGGGTAGATCTCGGTTTCCCCGTCGAGATAGTTACCCGCGGCGTGATCAGCGTGTTGCCGGTGTTCCGACTCGCTCTCCGTAGCGATCGGACCCGCACAGCCTTCTGTGTCCGCCACGCACCTTCGCTTCTTTGAGTCATGGAGAGCGTAGGGTAGATAGAGGTCAGTCGTGCTTGACTACTTCATCTGCTCGACGTGTTCTTCAGTATTGGGTGCCAAAATCACTCTTGATTTATCCCAAGATCGAGACTTTACTCTGCTTGACTCAGTTCGCGCGTGGAAGGGAAAGGTTTGGCTTGTAGACTCGGTTGTTCTCGCCATATGACCGAGACTCCGTTGGTTTTCTTCCCTTGCCCGTGCTCCGGTGATGAGACGATCACGCTCGAGATGCTTCATCCGGCGCGTCATCGCCAAAGGTATGTGCGCGATTAATGATTCTTTCATTTTGAAAGATGTTGCCTTGGTTAGTAAGCTGCAGTACAACTTGCTTTCCGCTTTCTCGACTTACCGATGACGGTTTCGAGGTGAGCTTCAAGAAAACAATTGTAAAATTCTTGATTCTTCTGTAGTCCGGTTTGCGGATTTCGCTTTGGGAGGATCTTTCGTGCTGATTTTTCCGAGTCTTCCGTGATCCTCTCAAGTGTTTAGTTGCTTCGAGTCCCGCGACCTCTCTTTCTCGCATAGGAGACTTGGTCATATCGGATTTGACCATTTGACCCGAAGTTAGCGCCACGACCTCATTCGTGGTCCGCCAAGCTCAAAATGGTCAAAGATCTAGTTTGTGTTCCATGCCGCACGGCAAGATGGTTGCCGCTTCTCACCCTCCAATCCACGCATTACTATGACCGATGCACGGGGACACCGCTCCACATGGATACTGATGGGACCACTCGAGTGCAATCAGCAGAGAGGAAGTGGTATGTTCTTGTCGTAGTCGATGACTTCTCGAGGTATTCTTGGGTGTTTTTCTTAGCCTCGAAGGATGAGACGTTTTCGCATTTCCGAGGTCTTTTCAGTAGGCTTTCTGTTGAGCTCCCAGGTGCCTTACGAGCGATCCGCAGTGACAATGGCACGGAGTTCAAGAATTCCTACTTTGAGAGTTTCTGTGGTGAGACAGGTGTAGAGCACCAGTTCTCTTCTCCGCACGTCCCACAGCAGAATGGCGTCGTGGAGAGGAAGAACCGTACCTTGGTCGAGATGGCCAGGACGATGCTCGATGAGTACTCTACACCTAGGAAGTTCTGGGCTGAGGCTATTGCAACCGCGTGCCATGTTTCGAATCGAGTTTTTCTTCGGGCACACTTGCACCGCACTTCTTATGAGTTGAGATACGGCGAAAGCCCAGCGTCTCTCATTTTCGTGTGTTTGGTTGCAAGTGCTTTATTCAAGTCCGAATCTAGATAAGTTCGAGTCACGTTCTTGTGATGGGATCTTTCTAGGTTACTCGCTTCCTCGCGGGCTTATAGGGTCCGAATGCGAGTCTAGCAAAATGGTAGAGACTCGTGAGGTGACCTTTGACGAGGCTAGTCCGGGGACTAGGCACGATATCTCGAGTTCTTTAGAGCATCCGAGACCATCTTCGTGGATGACGAGGACGATGGAGATGAGGGTTGTCTACCCGATCCAGTCCCTATCCACCCCTTGAGGTGCCGTCTTCTACCGCACCTCCAGTGATCACCATGCCTTCGCTTCTCTCGGAGCTAGTGGCTCTATTCCTATCTCGTCACTCACGAGGTAGAGGCCACTTCTTCATCTCATCCTGGACCTCCCGACATATCCGTAAAAGGCATCCTTCGAGCGGATGATTGGAGACTGCTCGAGCGTGTTACTCGCTCAAAATCGCTTATCTCACCTGTCTCCACTCGCTTTCATTGCCTCCTTTGAGCCCAAGGATATTTCTCATGCTCTTTCCGATGAGTCTTGGGTCAATGCCATGCATGAGGAGTTAGAAAATTTCGAGAGGAACAATATCCGGTCGCTTGTCGAGCCCCGCGAGGTCACAATATTATTGGGACTAAGTGGGTGTTCAAGAACAAGCAGAGCGAGGATGGAGTGGTTATTCAAACAAGGCTAGACCGGTAGCTCGTGGGTTTTCCGTGTTGAGGGTCTAGACTTCGAGGAGACCTTGCCCTCGTAGCTCGACTTGAGGCCATTAGAATCTTGCTTGCCTTTGCGGCTTCTAAGGGTTTCAAGCTCTATCAGATGGACGTCAAGAGTGCCTTCCTTAATGGAGTCATTGAGGAAGAAGTTTACGTCAGACAGCCTCCAGGTTTCGAGAACCCCAAATACCCACACCATGTCTTCAAGCTTTCCAAAGCGTTGTATGGACTTAAGCAGCCCCGAGCTTGGTATGAGAGGCTTAAGTCCTACTTGTTGAGTCATGGGTTTGACATGGGTAAAGTAGACAAGACCTTGTTCATCCGCCGTCATGGCAATGACCTTCTCGCTCGTCGGATCTATGTCGATGACATCATCTTTGGCGGCTCTTCCCATACTCTGGTTTCTCAGTTCTCGGATGTCATGAGCACCGAGTTTGAGATGAGCATGATGGGTGAGTTGACTTTCTTCCTTGGCTTCCAAATCAAGCAGTCTCGGGAGGGTACTTTTCTACATCAGGGTAAGTACACTCGTGACCTCCTGAGACGCTTCGATATGAGTGATGGGAAGCCGGTGTCAACTCCGATGGCTTCTACGGCCTATCTTGCCCAGATGAGGATGGCGAGCTAGTTGATCAGAAAGAATTCAGAAGTATGATCGGCTCCCTTCTTTACCTCATCGCCGAGACCGACATACACTTCTCTGTGTCCGTGTGCTCGCTTCGAGCTTCTCTCGCGTATCTCACCGCCAGCGGTGAAGCGCATCTTCGGTACCTTCGAGCTACCATTGACTATGGTATCGGTACTCTTCCTCATCCTGTCTTTCCTTGAGAGCCTTTTCGGATGCGCACTTTGTTGGTCAGTAGGATAGATAGGAAGAGCACTTCCGGCACTGCCGATTCATTGGCACTTCTCTCGTTTCTGGTCTTGAGGAAGCGATCCGGTGTTGCACACCCACTGCAGAGGCCGAGTGCGTTGCTTCTTTGCCGATTCTTTGCGATCAGTACTTTGATGGTTTCGACCTGCGGGACTTTGGGTTAGCCTTAGACGATGTTCCACTCTTTTGTGATAACACGCCGCTATCAACATTGCTAAGAACCCATCAAAGCACTCTCGGACCAAGCATATTGATATTCGCTTCCACTTCCTTAGAGACCATGTAGAGAAAGGTGACATAGTGCTCCGGCCAGTGAGAGTGACCACCAGTTGGTGATATCTTCACCAAGCCTTTGGACAGTTCGAGGTTTTCACTCTGCGGGAGAGCTTGGGGTGGTTTGTCCTTACGATTTGTAGTGAGGAGTTTGGGCTTTCTTGCTTTATTATATTGATTATGCTTCTGTCTCATTTCATTGCATTGCACTCGGGGTGCATGTGGGTTTAGTCCTTCCAAAGATAGGTTAGAGTGCTTCTCTTGCCGAGATGCTTAGACTTCTAACTCTTATCTTGTGCTTCCAGATTAGTTGCTTCTTATCTCACTAGGTCGAGCTCACTCACTTCTTGTAGGTTCTAGCGAGGTTGGGCCACCCTGGGTAGACAGTGGTGCGTGTTTGCTCTCTAGTGTGTGATTTACTGTTAGCCGATTGTCCTGGAGTCATATGGGGTAGATGAGAGTCAGTCTGAGCCATAGTATCCTCTATCTTATCTATGCTTTAAGGACTGCCTGTTTGCTGTTTTCTTTCCCAGCTTCTCGATTTTATTGCTTTGGTTCAGGGGGAGTTCATTTGGGAGCTTCTGGAGCTTAATATTGACTTAACTCAACTTGAACTAAAAGTTGCATCTAATGTTGAGGGGGAACTGGTCTTTCGTGCATTTTCAGCATTCTAGTATTATAATCAATCTGCATTGAGCCTTGATTATTATCCTGTTATGACATGCTTCAGTGCTTTACACCTTGCCATGACTTGTGCTTAGCTTGCTAAATTTATCATGACTTCATATGTGTAGACTAGCGTTTGCCATGATAAGTTAAGTAAAATTGATCAACTTAAATTAAACTTGTCATGCTAGCATTTGAGTTTAGTCTTTCTTAAGCTATCCTTTTATGATTCATGCCATGTCAAATAGGCTGAGTAGAGCGTTGAATCTATATTGAGCCTTAGTTTGAGCTGTTTTAGTCTCCTGATGATACATGAGTTAGTACAATGTGTTAAAAAGCAAAAAGATCTATTTTGTGCGAAAAAACTGATCTCACCAATTCTTTCCTATGAGACGGCTTGCCATTGCACTAGGCATGAACTCAGGGGGAGTTTTGGATGACCTAGACTATCTTCTTAAGCTTATTGCTTGGAGTAGTCGCATAAGGCTTGAGATCTAGCACATAAACAAAAAAATTGGGTTGAAAACAACCATATGCTTTCAAAAGACAATGTTTAATGTGCTCAATTTGCTTAATCTACAATCAGAACCAAGTACTTTAACCAATGTTTCAATCTTGAGCTTATAGCACTCTATTTGGACTCAATGTTAGCTTCTTTGTTCCGCTTAGCTTATTGACATGGCCTGCATCATCCTTGGATGTCTCTAGCTAGACTTTACTCATTGATGACTTGACTTGCTCACAAAATGCATTACATTTCAGATTGTCATCTATGTGCTCTAGCTGGCTTATATATATGTTGTCATGATCTAGATAGCGTTTTATTGAGTTATGGCTTGGTGTATTACATTATGGTCATTATGGATAATTCTCATGGCTCTAAATGCTTAAATAAACAAACTTCAGCCATATTCATCCATTGACATGTCATATTCTCTCTATTGCATCTTGATGTGTTTATTGCCAAAAGGGGGAGATTAGAGAAGAAAAAGTCTGTTGGGATCATTTTAGAGCTTTGGAGATCAATTTGCTCTTTCAGTTGTTGCTCTAGTGGTTCCTTCTATCGACATGGTCATAGGCTTCATTCCCTTCTTTGGACCATGTTGGATTCTTCAAACTCAAACTCAACTTCGTGCTTTTTCTGAGTTTGTCAATATACTCATCAAGGGGGAGATTGAGAGACCATGTGGTCTAAATCCCGTGTTGGTGATGAGTAATTGACTCGTGGTTTGGTTAGAGTGAGTTTAGTTTGAGTGATTCATGCCTTTTTGGCATTTGGCGAGGTCAGGTCGTGACTAGACAAATTTGACGCGTGGGCGTCGTCCCGGTTGGCCACGTGGGTCATTTCTCGCTTGAGTAGGATTTGTAGGTGCTAACCATGTTTACATGTTTTGTACCGTGCTATGCGATGTGTTTCTTGTCTGTGTTGGCTGCAGGACATCGAGACGGTGTCGTGGTGAGACACGGAGGACCGGACTAGGCGCAGGTGGCGTTGAGGTCAGAACGGTCGGGATGTGTCGAAGACGACGTGGACTCGAGGTGGAGTCGTAGCGAGGCACGGTGGACCGGACTAGGCGCAAGTGGCGCTGAGGTCAGAACGGTCGAGGTGTGCTGAAGACAGCGAAGCTGCGTGGCTTGCGAGACAAGGGATGAGGAAGCTTCCTGGAAGGTGCGCGAGGGGCGTTTCGGTAAAAACGCAGGGCTGCACAAAAGGAAGCGGGTTTGGATAAAGCGCAAAGTTGTTGAAGGCCTAATGGGTAAAGCATGGTGCAAAACCCATTAGTGGAGGCTATAAATAGAGAGGGAGATGTGTGCTGAAATTAGAGAGAGAGTGTGGGTGTAAAAGTTAGGGTTCCACTTGGGTCTCTCCATGTGTGTATGTGTGTGTTCCTCCCAAGAAGCATGTGTAGCTCTTGGTGTTCTTGAGGATTGAGAGGGAGAGAATGAGTTGAGAATCTATGTAATCATTCCTCTGTTCTAATGTCCAGGCGTATCGGGACTCCTCTCTATTCCTTGTTTTCCTTGAATGAAATCACTGAAGTTTAGTTCTCTGTTCTTATGCTTCTAGCATTTCATTTGTTTGAGCTATTTGGTTTTTTGTTTGGCCGAAGCATTTTTAGCTCTCAGTGTTTGTGCTCTGTTTCTTCCCTCTTGGTTCTTTTGGCAAAGTAGTACTCATTGGTCATAGTACTAATCGGCAGCCAAGGCACTTGTAGACAGCATGCAGATCCTCGGATGAGCATTCTTCCTTTGCATTTGGTTTTGTTGGCAGTTTCCTTCAGTTTGGTTCCCTAGTGATCCAACATCAAGTACAGCCATTAATTCCCTTCTTTTTGAGTCAAAGGAGCAAGCACTTTTTGATTCTTCCCGTGAACACTCTTTGTGGGAGATTTCATGTTGTTCCAACAGCATTTATGGCATGTTTTTTTTTTATTCGGTCAGGGCTGTGCATCAAGCATTAATTAGGTCAGTTCATTTCTTGAGGTTGGCAGCAGGCATGCATTTCTGGTTCGGCGGCCTGTAAACCGAATGGACAGATTGTGATTCGGCAGAAATACTTTTTGTGAGCTGCAATCTTTATCTTTTCTCTGCTGTCCATTCTTGCTGCAGAATCCGATTTCTTTTCTTGTCACCTTTTTGGTTGGCAGCAGTGTACTACCGAACAGCACATTTCTCCTCTTTGCTTTCCTCTGTAAAAACACTGTGTGCTTTAGAAGGTATATTTTTGGTGTTTGGCTGCAGCTAAATCAAGATGTGCTGTTTACTTTCCAAATCAAAAGATAAATGAACAATCGAGACAACAGCTTGGTGCGTTCCTTTCTTGATCTTCTCTCGTGTTTGGTGCCTCTACCTTCTCCTTTGAATTTTAGAGGTCCAGTGTCTTCTTCTCAGCTCTGTAACTATAGGAGAAGTATATCTTTTAGTGGATACTTGTGCGGGGACGAATTTTTAAGTGATCGACATTCACCCCCCCTCTGTCGCCAATTCGGTCCAACAGCGCCTTTCATGGCCGAACACCTTGGGTCGGGTCGGTTTGTATCGTGTGTTTGTTTTTGGTTGAGTCTGAACTCTTTTAGGAGATTTGTTGTGTGTGAGATTAGGAGTTGGAGGCCAAGTCCAATAGGGAGATTGCGCCTATCTTGAGTCGGCCATGTGGCCTTATATATATTCTGTGTACCTGATGCTATAGAAGACAGATCACTGTGAATTAATCTATTATTTTCAGATAGAGCTATACGCTTATTCTTCCTAGGGTTTGACATATAGATGCAACCTAGAGGGGAATCGGGCGTTCTTCCCCGTCGTTCTTGTGATTCCTTGTGATTTGCAGGAGCGACGACACGTCTACTTGGTGGTCGAGTAGACGGGATCACGAGCATGTGGTTGGGCGAATTCTTTTCTCGCATGTTGTTGTTCTAACAGTGGTTGGCGCCATCGATTCGTCAGGTTGCACGGATCCAAGTTATCATCAACGATCCTACGCCGTGAAGATCAGGCAATCCCTCGCATCATCTTGGTATCAGAGCGCGGTTGACACGGTAGGATCAATTTACCCGTAGTTAGATTTATTTCTTTTCCTATACACAAAAAGCCATAAAAAATCTAAACCGGTGTGTTAGGCGCGGTACTTCCGATCTTGCCAGAGAACAGGGGTTTTGAAAATTGAGTCATGAATCGAGTTGGGATGACCTGGATCAATGGATTAAGATTGCATGATGCATGTCTTGACTAAAGTAGGTCAAGTTGTGAAGAACTTATGCCTAGAAATGATTTCTTTGTCTTTGGATGTGCAGGGTCACTTGGAGTTAACCGTAGTCAACAGTGAGGATCGGGGCAAAGCTCATAGAGGAGTTGAGGCTCAGAACGATTGAGGATCCTAGGTGAGACTATGAGCTCAAACATGGCACGAGAAAGGTAGGAATGTTGAAAGCGAGTTCGAACTGCGGGAAGGTGCCATGCAGCTTGCATGAGCCAAGAGAGCCATGGTTCGGTGGAATCGGAACTGGAGAGATTTGGTGACACGTGACGAGCTAGTGGTGCACCTACACGTGGCAAGCATGGTGATTGCTCGCAGTGGTTGATGATGACTAAATCAAGAAAGGGTATTTTGGTAGTTTGACCAAAATACCGAAAACCAATCAAAACCGCGGCGCATTGGTGATACGTTGGAGAGCGATTTAGGTCAAGGTAGAGCTGATTGGATCAAGGCTAAGGATTTAGCGGATGCATACTTATGTGCTGTGAAAAACGTGCATAAGTGAATTTGTGAGAATAAAATCCATGTGTGAGGGTTTAACAGGTCCCCTCATTGTAATAGTCGATATGATTTATTAAGAGATGTAGATGGTTGGTTGCCCCCTATAAAAAGGGTTAGGATAGAGATATGTAGGGTTAACCATCCAACCCTCTTTTATGTGCTCTCTTGTTTAAGTTTAGGGTTTGAGAGAGGGGCGCTTAGTGTGCTCTTTGTCCTCGAAGGTGGAGTGGCTGTGAAACTTTCTATCTCAAGTAAGTAATACATCAATCTTTGTGTATCTCAGTGGATCCATCCTGCTTTGATTGATTTGCTTTTGATTTGATTGGTTTGTTCTCTCGTTTTTCCTTTTCTTGATCTTGTTGTGCCAAGAACGTGTAAGAGATGAAAACTAACTCTGAGAATCTATCTCCACATATAGTCACTTTGATAGCAAGTTTGTCGAGAAAACTCAATTTTGCTTTATTTTAGCTAAAAAGTGATTTCTTGATAGGGTATTTGAGTTGATTTTTTTGGTGTTTTAATTTGCTGTGATATGTGGGAATACATCTAAGACCCATCTTAGTCATTATCCATCCACGAGTAAGTTGTATTCATCAATTTTGATTTTGATTCGGTTTTGGTGGAAACTTCCAACAAACTGAAAAAGGTCTTAACTTTGGCCATGATTTTTATGATCGTTTGTTGGAATAGGTTCACAATACCCCAGAGAAGATCTCTGCAAAGTTTTATATCATTTGGATATACGGATCAAAAGTTCCACCATTTTTCGTTTTAAAATTGTGCTAAAAGCAAACTGCTCTTCTCTGTTCATCTGAAGTTTTCGATCACATTGTTTCTTTTTTACCACATTGGGTTTTCAACTACTCATTGGTCGCCAATCTCACTAGTTAAATTTCAACCTGATTCGACCACGCCAGTTTTAGATAACTCATTGGCCTTCAACCATGATGGTTTTCGACCTCTCTGATCATTGAGCACTCGAGTCGAATTTCAACCACGTTGACCTTTGACTATGTTGACTTTGACCACGTTAATTTTCAACCATGTTAGTATTCAACCACTCTCTGATCGTTGACCACTCGAGTCGAATTTCGACCACGCTAGTTTTCGACCACACTGATTTTCGATTACGTTATTTTTTACCGCTCTCTAGCTGTCAACCACTAGAGTCGAAACTCCGACCACGTGGATTTTCAGCTGGTTGTCGAATTCTAACCACAACTAATTTCAGACTGGTAGTTGAATTCCAACCACATGAACTTCCAACTAGCAGCCAAAATCCGACCACATTGATTTCTGATCAGATCGTGTTTGTGTGGTTTACAAGTAGAATTTTTATCCTAATCTTTATATCTTTATAGTTATCAAAATAAAAGATAAGTGAATACTCGAGAAAAATTTTAAGACATCATTCACCCCCTGTTGCCAATCCGGTCCTACAGAAGGGAAATAGAAGGGAAATGGAATGTGAATTGAATGACGCTATATAATTTCACTGTATTCTGTTGTCAGGCTATTCTCCTGCTGCCTCTTTTAATATACAACTACAGTGCTCCAACAGTGGCTTTTTATAGTTTTTTCTTGCATATCTTTCTCCTTTTTGGGGGTGGTTCATTTTCTCCGCAGCACCAACCTAAGAGAAGTTAGTACACAACACGGAGCAGACCAGGTTGAGGCTGCGTGTAGTGGAGGCCTTCGTCCAGAAGGAACTGCTCGACGGCAATTGGCAACCTTGCGGTGCGAGAACCCTTGGTATGGTGACCTGTTCCGACGCATATCATGACTTGCATCCTCTCGCCTGCAGCCCTCGCCGTGCTCCTCAGAGCACCTAGCTCAACCTTCAGAATGTGTATTGCTTCACTCACATGGAGTCCATGTAAATCAATCAGACGGTCACTCCCTGGTTGCGTGGTAACAGGGTTCCTGAACAAGGGAAACAAAACTCAGGATAAAATAAATGTGCTTGTAATTCGTCAGAAAAGCACACAGAGCAGCTAATCAGGTAGATAAAACATTAAAAAGACAAGAAAAGGATTTCGTTTTTTCAATGCAGAAAGGGCAAGGGAGCAATTGGGCAACCTCTGTCGATAAATAGCTTCTCTAGCTTTCTCATGAGCTGCTTTCATCTGCGTGTTGTACGCCTGTCCCTTCATGCTCAGTTCCTTGGCCAGAGCTTTGTTGCCGACCAAGTAAGCCTGCCTAGCCTGCCAAGTATATCTTTCTGTGAATACTTCAACAAACAAAATATCCAGCCCAATAGGTCAAGCTGCGCACGAGCAAAAAATGTAGCAACCAATGACATGCAGAATTAAATGTTGACGATGTGATAGCAGATATGCTGGAGAAATACAAATGGTTGTTATGGTTCTCTAGATATTTTGCTTGCAATATTCCTTAGGAATACACGGCCTGTGTAGTTTTCTACATAGCCTGTCTCAAACCAGGAAAAAAAAAGGAAGGTTGTGTTAGGCTTAGCGAGCCAACGTAAAAATCAAGCCACCTTTCCATAGAATGAAAGACTAAAAGGTTTTATTCCTAGCCTATCCTAACTTGTTTGGAACAAAAGGCTTTATTGTTGTATTCCTTATGAATATACAAGGCTACTAGCACAAGCAAAAGAACATGCAGATGTGAACTTGTGACATGTTACACTTGTATGCACATGTGCACGAGCATATAGGCATAGGTACATACATATACAACCATGCATATGAGGCCAGAATTAGGAAGCTTACCTGCTCAAAACATGCATTTCGGATGCGGGCAAAATCACGAGCTTCTCCCCTTGATTCTGAGTACATATTTGCTGGTGGGTCGCACACAAAGATATATATTGATCAGTCTATAATTGGAACAGAGTCTAGAAAAAAGGAACACGAAGTTGAAATACATTCATCTACTTTTGATTTTTTTGAAATTCCTGGTAACACTTATGTCCACTCCTGCAGTTATGCACAAGTTTCCAAGTAATTGTGATTCCAGTTAAAATGCATACTTTGGCGAGTAAAATGTACTAATATTAACTTGCCTAATTCTATTCAGATAACAACTTGCAAAACCTTACAGGAGGAAGTTGTGTAATTTGCACAAGAAAGAACTAAAAATATTCAGATGAATATTACCCACTGCATAACCAGTCTCAAGCCATGGAGCAGCCCTTGCACTGTTAACAGTTTGAAACTTGCTTCCGGAAGATCGTTTCATGCTAGAACTGTACTGTTTGGGTACAGAAGCAGTTGAAACACCATTACCATATTCAGGACCTTTCTTACACTTCCAATGGCCAGAATTTTGCGATGCAAGTTTCCGAACAGCTGAAACAAAATCACCAGTACCACTAGATATAGTGGATGAGTTGCGATTGTTGAATATACCAAGGATATCCGCATTGCCCTTAGAGAAACCATTTTGATCTTCAGCTGTTGGCAGCGCAGGGAAGTCCCCTGTGCTAAAGTTTGGTGCACTGGGGGTCAAATTCAGAGTTGGATTGGAGGTAGCATCCACTTGCATCTAAAAAGCCAGGGGGGAAATCACTTAAGATGCTGCTCAAATATTTTAAATGTAACACAATAGTTTGGAATCACATTGCAAAGAAAGAGGAGAGGGTTTCAATATTGTCTTTTGAGGGAGACATATATTATTCATCATAACAGTTTCAGGTATAGATGCAAATAAGAGAAGTTCTACAATTTCGAGATATCATGCAGCAAGTTAAGAGGAAATAGAACAATAGCGTCAGAGAAGTGGCATGCAAATGATCAGAAAGATTAGTTATTGAATAGCCTCTACTTAGCCATAGGTAGGTGCCAAGGTCCACGCACAGTACAACAGATCAAACAATGTTGCGGCCAATGGAGAAGCTATAAAACATGCCAGTGTACATACAACATATCGATATCAGAATGAGAATGAGAATGCCCAACAAGTAATTGCTGCCCTTTAATGGCGAGTAATTGCTGCCCTTTAATGGCGGACAGCCAATGGAAAAGCTACACACAAGAAACAGCGTCCAGACAAGCCAAAAAAAGCATGACAACAGTGTTGTCCAACCAGTAATTGCTGCATATATAATAGGCTCCACCAAAAAAATACAATGTAACTAGTTATATTAAAAAAATGTTCTGAGTGGACGTCCAGAAGAGTTAATTTGTGTGCTAGTCTTACAGAGACATTACCTCTAGCTGGGTGAGGATTTCAATAGTATGGTTGAAGTCGCATCCATTTGCATAGTACAGCTCTGCAAGGCTCTCTGCTGAAAATCCAGGGAACTGCGATGCTAAATACTCTAGGGGGTCAACAACACCATCTGATGCGCCAGCATACTCACTAGCAAAACTGTCAGAAAAGTCGGTGGTAGTTTCAGAATCGTAATGAAGGTCCTGATTTCCATTAGTAAAATGGAGATCACCCACATAGTTTTGCTCCCAGTTGCTTGAACCCATTGTTGAAAAGGCTGTCTGTGAATTATCTTCATATAGTAAATTGGTAAGCCCCAGTTCCAGGCTCTTGCTAGCTGGAGGAGATAACTCATGGTGTTCCCTTGACAAGTGGTTGGCTGTTGTCCCATAGAAAGGTGGTGCATTCAAGGACAATCCAGTAAGGGACAGCTCTTCATGTTCTTGTTCAATTTTCTCGAAAGATGTAAAGTCCGGAATAATGTCATCAGGAAGCTGCTTACACCAAAATTGGTGCGCCTCATCATCCGAGTTATTAGACTTTGATGACTCGGACCTATCTAGGATTGTTTTTCCAGAAGACCCCCTAAGATCTGACTGACCTACATTTGAAACTGTGCTACCTGCAAAAGATGGTCTAATACATGAAGGTACAAATTCTGCTGCATTGGGATTTAATGCAGTGACTTTATTTGGTAACATTGACCTTGCATCTCCATTATTTGAAACCATTTTAGTCAGTGAACTCATCTTTTTAACAGAAATTACATGTGATGTTACATGTACAAGAGAAATTCTTCCAATAACGATTTACCCAAGCCCTGCAATGATAATCAACAAGGAGGGTTAGTAGAGGCATGGTTGAGCTGCCAATTCAAGACAACTATTGTAAGTGCTTTTTAGGAACAATTGATGTAATTTAAATAGAAATATTATCACTACCATAATAGTAAGAAGATACTTGTTAATCTGCAAAACTATTTTACCACTTCCATGTTCTTCTGTGAGGTTGAGTGCAGATAATAAATTTATGCATGATTATCAAAAATTGATATTGTGCTTTAGAAAATTCCATTTCATGCTTATCATAAAAATGGCACAAACAAATAAAAAGTAATAACATAATCCGCTAGTCCTTATCATTGGGGTATTATTTACAGCAAACCAATTGAACTCTTTCAAACTAGGATCGACATTACATGATATTGGACAAATGGACAAGGATTCAGTTGGACAAGTTCTTAAAGTACAAAACTACAAGCTGTTCTTTTTATCATATTGTTAGAATTCAAAAAGTTCTTTCTTTTTTATTACTGTCAGGCAGAGATGCCACTACCAGTATCACCGTTACTTGTAATAGAACTTTCTACATTTACACAAGACCCAAAACCGGTAACTCTGTTTCCCAAAAGAAAATTAGAATAGTTTGCTCCCCGCCTCCGCAAAAGCATGGCATGCCCTTTTTCAGTTACTCCTATAACTGTTCTACCTTATTACAAGTTTCACTTTCACATCACAAAAGCAGTACTCCCCGGGCAGCTTATCAGTTTGTACTCCCTAAATTAATTGGCTGAGAGATTCGATATATCCTCCTTCATTCTTACATGTTGGCACATTGTTTCCTTTTCACCAAAATTTACCTTTTCCATTAAATTCACACGAGCTGAAAAGGTGGCAGACAAGAGAAAAAACATAAGAACGACAACAAGAGAAGCTTAGGACGATGCTGCTGCTCTAGTAGCCGTTCTCAAACCACCCCTTAATCCCCTCCAAAGTCTACGCAGCCCCAGCTCGAACATAAACTTGGGAAAATCACACGCGCGAATAAGGCAAAAGCGCAACGAAAAGACGAGCAGACAGTACACCTGCTTCGCTCTCCGGGCCAGCGCACGCTACCACGTCCAACCCCGCCGCTAATAAAGAAGCAAAAAAAAAGGAGGGGGCTTTTTATTGTCACCGCACGGCCGCAATCGGAAACGAAGAAGAAAACCAACTAAACCAAATCGAACTCCGCACGAGATCCAGACCACAGCAGGCCAGATCTACCCGGAACCCGAGACGAACCCACACCAGATCTGGAGAGTATCCGCCAGCAAAAACCAATACCTTTCCGCCGGTCGATGAGCTGATAGTGATATATAGCTGGCGACCGGCCCATGGGGCGCGAGGGCACCCACCGACGGGAAAAAGGCCCGGCCCTCCCGCCGCAGGGCCTTCGGACCACCGCCCAAGCAACGGAGTCGGTGCGGCGGACCGGAAGGGGGTTCGGACGCAGGCGGCGGAGGAAGCAGAGGCCGGGGCGGAGACGGGGTCGCTAAAAACCGCGGCTTTTTGTGGGGGAGGCGGAGACGGAGAGGCGTCTCGGCCGTAGAAAGGAGAGGCGATGAGAGGAGGGGGAGGAGGAGAGGGTTGGTGCCGCTGGATGGATGGGTGGGGTGGATAGGCGAGGGATGGTGGAGTTTGACCCGCCGCGGCGTGGGCGGGGCCCGCCCGGCCAACGGGGGAGCGGCGGCGGTTGAGGTGGGGTGGGTGTGGTGGCCTGGCCTCGGGATCTGGGATTGGCACGGCTGGCTGCGTGCGTGCACCTGGCTGCAGCGCGCGCGGTGCGATGCGAATATGCGACTCGGTGATTCGGTTCGAGATCTTTAGAATTCTGGCCTTCTTGGAGCGGGCCTGTGCTCCCTTGTCTTTTCCGGCTTTTAAAAATAACTTTTCAATTTTTTATAGTACTTTCTTCCCTTAGACGGCGTAGGATGATGGGGTAGACGGCGAAGCTGCTGCGCGGTGGCTCCTTTGCTCACTCGGGCGGGGCTACCTAGGATGATGACGATGTCAGCTGCATCGGGTGTTTCGCAGGTGACGTCTCAGTCGAGCTTTCTCTCCTCAGCCTCAGCTCAGCTCGAGCTTCTCTGTTCCAACCGTCGAGCTCCGCTGAGCATGTGTTACGTAGAGGTGGGAATTAGGCCGTACCGGCTGGTTCACTGTACTTTAGGCCATTTCGCATCGCGTGCCGGTTCGGCCAATCATCTGTCGCCGCGCGTCGCGTGCCGCCCGCCTCGTCTTCTGGCGGGCCCAAGCACGCCCAAAGCCCATCAGGTCGGCGTTAAATCGCGTGCACCAAGCCCAAAGACAAAGTAACTATACACGGCAAAAGCGACAGCGACAATGGTAGCGGTGGCCGCTATCTTCCTTACTCTTGCATCCACCTTATTAAAAACCTACTTAAAATTCGATTCTATTGTCTCATGCCATTTCACCTTCGAATTTGGTCATCTAGTCCAATGGAATGCATATCTTGGTGCAAATTAGACTATGGCGTACGTGGACATCGCCCAACAATCTAGCATAGACCTACCCAACTAGTCAAATAGAAAAGCTCAAGGAGAGTCATGAGTACAATTTACTATAGTTAAGAAATCAATTTTAAATAGTTTCTGGCCAACCGTGCTCTTCGTGCCGTGCCGACCCAAGCACGGCCCGATCTGTCATGCCGTGCCGTGCCGCCCACCGTGCCGAATTTTGAAGCCCGGCCCGGCCCGGCCCACCGTTCGTGTCGTGCTGGCACGGTCCGCCACATATCGGGCCATGCCGTGCTTGGGCCGGGCCGTGCCAGCCGTGCTTCGGGCTGGCCCAAAGAAGCCCGACCCAAGTCCCACCTCTAGTGTTACGTGATAGCTCAGCATGCTTTGGTTTCACCTCGTCATCCTCTATCTATTCCTCACCTCTATTTCCCTTCACATGCACAAGATTTACTTTGGAATATGATCGTCTCCTTAAACTCCAGTGGCATGCTATCTAACACCATCGTAACTAAGACTAATCCGATGGCCTCCTTCCAAATCCTTTCGAATCACATCATATTTCACCAAATCATAAGCAAAACATATCGGTCAATTGTATGATTCTTTCACAGAAGCTTGTGTTGGCACCGTCTTTCTCTATTCCAGCTGGAGCCGCTGCCACCACCACCATTCTTCTTGCTCTGGTGAGCCTCACTCAAATTCCTTCCTACCAGAGAATTTTCTTGCCATTCTCTATCTTCGCCAATACCTAATTTTAGACGCCTCCTTCAACAACGCCCTATCGCGTGGACCTCACCATGCCACCCTGGGTTGTTGTTACTAGCTCGTCTTAGCTCTTCCTTGCCTTTAGTGACTACTATGGTGAGGTCCTCCCTCCTCCCTAATGCTCATACGCCCTCTATTTCTCCCCTTCTCCCTTGGCTTCCTTACCCCCTCCCCTGTTATTTTGTGGTCTGCACCGCCTCGTCGGAACCGCCACCACTACTCGGTCCTGATGGGGAAGGTAGAGACGAGAGAGAGAGAGAGAGAAAGAGGAGCTAATGAAAGAAAGTTTAGAGCATGATATGCGGGCTTCACCATATATTTTTTGATTTGTTTGATAATTTTGCTAACTGGCTGATATATCATCCTAAAATCAGCTCATATGTCAATAAACCACTGCCACGTTAGTGTCACCTTAGCTAAAAACGTGTTCCATTAGTCTCAGAGGGTAAAATAAACAGTATTGATAATTAAAAGGGTAAAATACCCGGTTTTGTATTTTCACATTGAAAGTTAGACAAATGTAAGAGTCCAAATAAGTAAAGCGACTTATTCTTTTAATTTGAGAAAATTGTTTTTGTCGCCGCTGCTGTTTTTGTCTTGGGTTAGTAACTCTAATCATAAGGCTCATTTCCTTTTCTTCTTTTTTTTTCAATAATAGCATCATAATATGAGACTCATTTCTACACAACCAGAAAACAAAACATCTGGTGGTCACACCGAAAATGAACCATAGACGTGTTTAGCAATGACAATCACTCTACCAAAACAGAACAGACTCCTGCATCTTTCATTCTTGCCCTAGAAATTAAGTCTATTTTGCTCTATCTTCGTAAATGAGAACCACTCAACATCTCAATTCTCAAGGACAAAACAAATTCATCATAAAAACATGGTCGAAACCCTGCCTGCTTAACCTTGGCCACAAGATCAATTACGGAAAGATGCTTGGATCATATGCTACACATCATGCTACAAAACCTGTGAGCAAAGTACGTAAAACTGATTTTCTCCACACAAAAGAAAAGGTACGTTCGTGATTTTATCTTCACACGAACCTCCGAGCATCTCTTAGAAGAAACATACTGGCGATGAAAGCAAACTCGCCACAAATTAAAAACCCGTTCATGCCTGATTAGAGATGGCAACGGGTAAATACCTATTGGGTATTGTTATTCTATACCCGTACCCGCTAGGTGTAAATTTACCCATCGGGTTACCCGTATCTGCACGCGGGTAGGAAAATTTACCCATACTGCACTACACGGGTATTACTACCCGACGGTAACCTGCACCATAAGCATACCCGGTTCAACACATAAGAATATCATCAATTTAGACATTCATTAATCATACATGCCAAGTACAAAAGCGTCTAATGATCAAAATTAGTACATCACATAAACATATTTGACATGACCACATCAACATATAACAAACAAATAAACAATCAACAACAAGTAGATAATAAAATTAACATTTGAGTGGGATGTCTAGTTGTCTAATACGGGTATTCATTACCCGCGGGTAGGCGGGTATGGGTAGTATATACCCACACCCGCACCCGCCTACCCGGCGGGTAGAGGATTTCGCCCAATAACGTACTCATGAGTACATAAAATTTTTCATACCCGTCTCTTTATCGGGTAAAACCTGTCGGGTATTCGGGTATCGGGTACCATTGCCATCTCTATGCCTGATTGACACCCTGCCTGCTTAATCAATCTTACCCAGCAGATCAGTCCATGGAAAGATGCTCGGATCATGTGGCGCAGATCGTTCATCATGATACGTAACGTGTGAGCAATGTACGTAAAATATGTTAGCGTACGCCGGGAATATCATTCAGGTGACCTCATCCATGATCACCATAAATGTGTCATGATAACTCGACACTACTAGATAGATAAGTTAAGTGGAGTCAGGACTTAGTTACTTCTCGAACTTAGTGGTAGAATGATCTAACTTATCTGAACTGGATCATAAAAATTTTACCCAATCTAAACTAAATTTACATCTTGGACTCAGTGGTGGAATGATTTAAGTTATCTGAACTGGTCCATGAAAATATTACCCAATCTAGACTAAATTTACTTAAACTATATATTAGATATTTTTCTACACTTTAGACTGAAGTCTACCCTACTCGGAGGTGAAAATAAGAGTGCAAGCTTTTCTGTCCAAATTCTTGCGCCCGGCCGGCCGTCCGATCAAGCGACTGTAGGGAGCAGTGCGCTTTGCTGTACGTTAATTCGGAAGCTACCGCAGCAAGAGGACAGGAGGCATTCACATGAGCGGATCACCGCTCGATCCATGCAAGGTTGGTGGGATCAAGTAGCGTCGGTTTAACAGGTGAAGAGCGATCTGTACCTGCCCAGGGTCGCAGCCAAGAAACGTTGGCATCGTGCTACACTGGCACATTGCCAAAGCTACCATGTATTGGTCGATGAGCGTGTATGTGCCGTGGAAGAATGTCACTGTTCACTGTGCTCGCCGCTCACACTCGGCGCCGAGAGAGGGCAACAAATAGGGGTGAAAACGGAACGGATTCGGACGGATATTGCTGTTACCATATCCTAGCCCATATTTTTTCTCCGGATTCGGTATCAATCAGATTCGGTACCAATCGGATTCGGTGTCGGATCGGTCGGGATTAACCCAATTCGTTTGCACCTCTACTTGTTTGTAAGGAATGCATACAGTGCAGTAAATGGAGTAGGACGCACTGACTTGATGTTACTATTTAATAGCTGATGTGGAAGATTTTATTTTACCATTACAAAAGAAAATGAAGCATCAAATAGTAGCACTAACATGAAATTATACTTGAAGACGTATCGGATTCGGACGGATATTCGGATTCGGACGGATATTGCTGTTACCATATCCTAACCCATATTTTTTTCTCCGGATTCGGTACTAGCCGGATTCGGTACCAATCGGATTCGATGCCGGATCGGTCGGGATTAACCCGACCCGTTTTCACCCCTAGCAACAAACGAACAGACCAGGAGGTGAAGTTGCGTCTGATCCGATCTGGCCCGTATGGTCGATTTCGCTTGCGATCGACTCCACTCGGTTGGGCTGAAAAGTTGTGCCTTATGGCTAAAATTATGCTGTAGCGGCTGAAATTTTAATGTAGTTGAAAGTGACTTATTTAACGTAATTAAATTTAAAAAAATTTAAAAATAGAAAAAAAATTACCTCATTACAGACAACGCGAACGAATACGGGAAAAAAAGAACCAACAAAAAAGCTCAAAAAAGTCAAAAGTTTAGAAAAAGACAAAAATTATGAATAGTAAAAAATAAACCAGAAGTCAGAAGCTGAAACTGAAATGAGCGGGCAACGTCCAGACTCGACACGCAGGCCTAGTGCACAGCTGCACATCACCAGCAGCGTCGTTCTGAACGTCTCGTTGCTCTTCCAACATAAGAACATCCAGAATCGTGCAACAGTGAACGCAGGGTGGTGAGGACGGAGAACGACGTGACGCAAAGATGATGTTCAGATCGTAATCTTCCAACCGGCCCACTGTGGATACAGTAATCAATGTGACCCGTCGCGACAGGACCATGCAATGATCAGATGAAAAGCAGGTAGCTTAAGTACCACTCAGCACGCTTCGCTGCGAGTCTGCATCGGTTGTCGACTTCGATCGGTACAGACTCTGCCTGCCTAGTCCATTTGTATTTGTTTCGTCATGATTGTCGACGCCTTTATTGATGGTGCGACATTGCAATTTGTAGTACCCAAGATGGTAATAAAGAGATAAATAGTGTCTCAAAATTTCCTTCTAAGTATTAATCAATCTTCCACTCTAATAGCTATAAAGTAATAGAGATTAGGATAGAAATCTAATATAAATCTTAGCAAATTAAGAAACTAAAATTTTGATGAATGAACAGTAAAATCGGTATTACCGCTACAGTACTGTGGTAGTACCTCAAATCGGTATTATCGCTACCACAGAGCGATAGTACCACTGCTACAGTAAAATCAGCACATGAATAATAAACTCAATATGACTTCAAAATCAAGAATCTATGTAACTTTTGATCTGGGAGTCTAAATCATTTAAAACTTGACATGTACCTTCTTCTCTAGTATGTCATAAATCCTCGCTAAAAAAATAATACCAGTGAATAGTTCAAAAAGGATTTTAAAAAAAGATGTCGTGCACTGCGTCGTCCATACTAAGGGCCGCACACACAAGCTGCCTGGGCCAGCATCACGTGGAAGTTGAACAAATTTGGGGCCCGTTTAGGTGGGCCGGCATCGTGCCAGATTTCGGCCCATATTCCCATTCCGGCCTATTAAAATAGGCCTAAGAGCACAGCAGATCCATCCCATCAGAGCAACCACTACCAGGCCCAAATAAACCACAGAGTTTGGCGACGAAGGAGTCGGGGTCCCAACCCAACCCAACAGCCAACGACTCCCACCAGCCGTTCCACCTCGGCATTTCTCTCCGCGTCCTCCTCCGCCGAGATCGCCGGCGACGGCGATGGCTCCGGCCGTGGCAGCGTCGGCGGCGGCGAGCCAGGCCCTGAGGGACCGGGAGATCCTCGACGCCGTGGGCACCGCCGCGGCGGCGCTCTCGCTCGCGGGCTCCTCCTTCATCGTGCTCTGCTACCTCCTCTTCCGCGAGCTCCGCAAGTTCTCCTTCAAGCTCGTCTACTTCCTCGCCGTCTCGGTGAGCTGCTCGGATCTGAGCGCTTTAGTTTTGGGGTGCTAGTTGCGTGATTTGCCGTGGGTGCGGTTTGGAATTGGCGGGCTCGTGGTGCGATCTGCGAGCGGCGCTTTGTTAATTTGGCATCTAATTGTGCAGTTTTGGTGGTTTATGTCGTTAGTGAGCATAGTTGCTTTACATTTGACTTTCTATGCGTACGGGCTGAAGTAGCTCCCGAGAATTTGGCGCTAGGAAGGGTTGGGATCTTCAGAGTTCAGAAATGTGCGTGCAATTTTCACTCGTGATGGTTATTTCTGGCAGCTGGTGCCATAAGCTTAATATAGTTTTTGTAGCAGCAGTATCCGTGGCACAGAGTTGCATATGTTTTGCACTTTGATGTGGTTTGAAATATTACTCAAGTTTACGCTTATCTTCATGAGATGTTTGAGATCATATGACCTGCTGCAATAGCGCATGGGCTGCTCCAATTCAATGAAGCTAAATATGAGGATGTTTTTCACATAGATACTTACTTGAATATGGGAGCAACTGGCATCCACCATTCCTTACCTTGTTCGTTTGCAAGGAGATCACATTCCCCCTACTGTTTGTTGAAAATTGGAGCCAAAGGGCATGATGAGCATCTACCTATCAAGCCGATTTTGTCAATCTTTATGGACCTGTTCTTTACGGCTTCTAAAAGTGGTTTTTGGTTTTTGCTGCAGTACCTAACTTTTAAATGGAGTGAATATCTCTCTCCGTAATCTCTGTCGCGAACAGTCTAAAATTCAAAAATTTCGGCCAAAAGTCATAAACCACAGCCATAATTCAAAAAAAGAACATGCCCTATGTCTTCAAGACAATGAGAAAATTGATTTCTTAGAAAAACGAAATTACATGTCCAGAGCTAGTTAGCCAATACTATTGAAAGCATTAGCTGAAGTAAGGTTTGTTCATTCTTGTGATTTCTTTACTTACTGTATGTTTTTCTGACAACTTTCATCTGAATCGCAGGATATGTTTTGCAGCTTATTCACTATAATGGGGTATGTTGCTGTTGCTGTCCGTACTGTTTAGATTACACTTTCTGCTGCACATAGTTACGTCCTGACTTTCTGAATATTAATTTATCTTTGCTACTAACACTCACAATAAAGAATACCTACAGATTTGATTGTGGGCATTAACCATAATTGAATAATTTGAATTGGTAACCTTGCATTCTGCCGAATAAAAAATATAAATGTGAGGAATGTAAGGCTAAGCAGAAAGTATAGTACTTTTTGTGTAAGAAGAACAAAACAGACTGTTCTTTCATTTCTTTTTGTATTTTAGATCTGTTATTTGCAATGCACACTGACTGCTGAGTTTCTGCTATGTCATTTCGTAAGATATTCTAGTAACAATGTTGGTTTTTGATGTTGCAGGGGCCCATCAAATGCATTTTACTGCTTTGCGCATGACTACAGTGCACACTTCTTTTGTGTGGCCTCTTTTCTCTGGACAACCACCATAGCATTCACTCTCCATCGCACAGTTGTCAAACACAAGACTGATGTTGAGGAATTTGGATCCATTTTCCACTTGTATGTGTGGGGTATGCAAATTTTTAACCACTTGGCAGCATTTCTTGGAATTTATGTGTTCCAAATTACTTGGAGCAACTTGTCCAACTAGTTCGACAGACTTTTTTGGGTAGACTATAATTTTTTTAAAAAGTTGGCAATTTTATAGATGTATCACCTATGTGACATTTATGCTCTTGGCAAAAAAAAAAAAAAAGTTCAGACCACAGAGCTGTGTTTGATGCATTGTGCTGTGTCTGTCCTCTAACATTTAGATTGCTTATGTCTTAACAACATTATTTAGACATGACACACGTGCCTTTTGCTGCCAGTTTTTATCTGCTTCTATTTTCGCTCTTCTCTGTCTTGTAAAAGGCCAAGTATTTGCTTGTCCATTTATATGCGCTCATGTCCTTAGTGTATGATTGCGTGCCAAGTAAGATTCATTGCATTTGTTGACTTGATGTAATAGTAATTTGTAAGTATGTTTTGTTAGTTGTAACTCATGCTACTGATCATGTTTTCCCATTTGAATTTAGCATCCCTGCATGCTTCATTGCATCACTTTACTAAAGCCATCCATTTCTTTTAATTATATTTTTGTCTTTAGCTGCATATAATATGTATATGATTTGTTTGAAAAGTAGAGCATTACTACAATTCCACATATCCATTCTTAAAAGTTAAACATAGATCATTGTTATAATGATTTATTACGGAAGTCTTGTGTGAGATTCCTAGTTCAGTTGGCAAGGTTTTTTAAGTCTATATTTTGTTCTGTTTCTTCAGGAACTTCACTAGCTACCACTGTACTACGTTCAATAGGAAGTGATTATGGAAGGCTAGGTTCCTGGTGTTGGATCCAACAGGGAAGCATGGCAAAGGCATGTGAGCTTTTGTTCTTAGTTATGAGTTTGTGAACTTGGTTTGGTTCTAAATACTACAGTTGCCTAAACTCAGCTACATTTGAATCCATTATAGCTTATATGATACTCAGACCGGCCCAAATAGAGCTAATGATCTATGTCTACCTATACACTAATGTATTTAGCATTTGAATTAGCATTTGAACTTTGTGATTACCTGTCATCAAAGGATTCAAACTGATCTTCACCCAGAGGAGTAAGTGTTAGTAAACTCCCGGTGATGCTTGCCACTGGCGAGATCAGAACTCTCAACGAAGAGTATGAACACACCCAAACAAGACGCTTGGAACACAGAGTTTGTGCTGCAATGGAATTAGCAGCTTTTCTGATCTTCTATTTCTCCTTTTATTGAAAGGAATCACGATCGTGCCACCGCACGTCCGGAAATCTGTGCGTACATGCCTGGTTCGTGTGCGAGCAAATCTCGCCACGACCCTCCTACTTGCGCGCGGCACCCACAACTCAGAGCTCGCGCGCATGCAATCAACAGAAAGAAACATGCAAACCTAACTACCTGAAGCAATACCCGGTCAGAGGTTTAACCAACATATCTCCCCCTAAACCTTGTGCAATTGCTTCACGTCGACGAGGCCGATCTTGGAGCGTAGTTCACAGAAACGTTCACGCCCCAATGCTTTCGTCAAAATGTCCGCCAACTGCTCAGTGGTGCCGATGGATTCGACATTCAATCTTCCTTCATCGATGCATTCTCGAATATAATGGTATCTTGTGTCAATATGTTTGCTTCGATCATGGAAAACTGGGTTCTTACTGAGTTGGATAGCGGACTGGTTGTCGATTTTCAAAACAATGGTGCTTGCCTTCTCGCCCCGGAGCTCAGCAAGCAAACGTGCCAACCAAACACCCTGGCAGGCAGCTGTTGTCGCAGCGATGTACTCCGCCTCACAAGAAGATAATGCTACAACCTTCTGTTTTTGGGACTGCCAGGTGATGACATTGTCGCCGAGGAAGAAGAGTACACCGGAAGTGCTTTTCCGCGTGTCAATGTCGCCGGCGAGGTCGCTATCGCTGTAGCCGACGAGTTGAGCCGCCTTCTTCTTCGTCTTGTACGGACAACCGAAGTTCAGAGTCCCGGAGATGTACCTGAGCACCCTCTTTACGGCTATCAAATGCTCGGTGGTCGGTTTCTCCATGAAACGGCTGACATACCCCACCGAGTACGCCAAGTCCGGCCTCGAGTTTACCAAGTAGCGAAGAGAGCCCACAATGCTTCTATAGAATGTTGTATCTACAGCAGGAGTGGTACTCAACTTACTCAGCTTGAGACGCGGTTCCATTGGAATGTGGCTGGGATTGCAACCAGTCAGTCCTGCGCTCTCAAGGATCTTCGCTGCGTATGCGCTCTGGCTCACGGTGATCCCCTCTTCCGTCTGCGTTACCTCCAAGCCAAGATAGTAACGCAGGAGCCCCAGATCACTCATCTGGAATGTTGACTTCATCTCCAGTTTGAACTTGTCAATGTCGATGTGGCTGCCACCTGTGATCACCAGATCATCGATGTATACCCCCACGACGAGACGGTGTGCGCCCTCATCGCAGAGATAGACAGCATGCTCGGAGGTGCTTCTGTGGAACCCTAGCTTGATCAGCGAATCGTCGAGCTTGGCGTACCACGCACGCGGGGCCTGACGGAGTCCGTAGAGGGCCTTGACAAGATGAAGGACCTTTTGTTCGTGCCCCTTGAGGACAAATCCGCCGGTGCTTTCGGCGTACGCGTCCTCCCGCAACTCGCCGTTGAGGAAGGCGGACTTGGCGTCCATATAATGCACGCCCGCCTTCGTTCCCGCGTGTGCCAACAAAGCACCGCACCGATCGAGGCATGCCATCGGGCGCGAAACTTCGCCGAAGTCGATGCCTGCCGCGCACATAACCCCCGCGACGAGCCGCGCTTTGTGCTTGGTGACGACCGGCGGCGTCCTTCTTGGTCTTGTAGACCCATTTGAGACCAATCCGCACACTCGCGGTGGTGGCTCAACCAGCCTCCAGTGCCGTTAGCCTCGATCGATGTCATCTCATCGAGCATCGCATGACGCCAAAGACTCATGTTGCGGCGCCTCGTGAGCGTTGCGGCTCGGCGTCACTTGCCGATGGGAGCTGCTCCCCAACTCCCGTGAGGCGAACCCGGCGGCGTGAGCGGCCCCAACACATTGTCGATGTTGCGGGCCGAGCGGGCGTCGTCGTCGTGGTCCGCATCCACCGCTGTGAAGCGCCAAACGCAGTGGTGACACGAACTCGATCGGCGTGTCTCGAGTGCATGCCGCGCCGCGCTCCCATGGCGTACTGGCGAGGCAAGGGCGACGACGTTGGCGAGTGTGGCGCGACGGTCTTTGGTGAGTGTGGCGACGGTGTTGGTGAGGCGTGGCCCGACGGTGCCGGTGAGGTCGAAGGTGAAGCAGCAGCCTCAGCCGATGTACTCGTGCTCGTCGTCATTGTAGTGGTGACCGACCCGGACGGCGCCAGGTTGAAGTTCTCGACGACGAAGTCTCCCATATCGCTGCGTTGGCCCTCGGTCCAGGACCACTGCACCATCTCTTCGAACACCACGTCGCGACTAATATGCACGCGTCGGGACACCGGGTCGTACACCCGGTACGCCTTGGAGCCCGCTTCATAGCCGACGAAGATGGTGCGCTTGCTCCGGTCGTCGAGCTTCCTCAGGTTCGGTGTCGTCACCTTCATGTGCGCGATACACCCAAAGGTGCGTAGATGATGAACTCCAGGGACACTCCCGGTCCAGAGCTCGTAGGGAGTCTTGCCACCCACGCTCTTGGACGACGAACGGTTGAGCAAATAAACGGCCGTGGTGATCGCCTCGCCCCAGAATTCGCCCGGGAGCCCCTTCGCCTTGAGCATGCTCCGAGCAGTCCCGACCACGGTTTGATTGCGGCGTTCGACGACGCCATTCTGCTGAGGAGAGTAAGGCGCCGTCAGCTCGCGACGAAGTCGCAGCTCGGCGCAGTCCTGCATGAAGTCCTTTGCTAGGAACTCTCCTCCCCGATCCGTGCGGAGTGCACGAACCTGCTTGCCTGATTTGCGCTCCGCCGCTGCCTGGATGCGCTTGATCGCCGTGGGTGCAGCATCCTTGCTGGGAAGTAGAGACATCCACATGTACCGGGAGCAGTCGTCGACGAGGAGGAAGTACCGATTTCCACTTGGTGTCGGCGGCGAGATGGGGCCGCAAAGATCGCCGTGGAGCAGTTGCAGCACTTCCGTTGCTCGTCCGAGTGCACGCTGGGGAAACGATGAGCGACGATGCTTCCCGGCGAGGCACGCTTCACAGACTTGTTCCACTTGGGTGAGTGGGGGCATGCCGCGGACAAGGCCATCCCTTCCCATTTTGCGCAGCGCAGCGAAGTGGAGATGGCCGAATCGGGCGTGCCAGACCCACGCTTCCTCTTCTCCCCGCGCCGCCAGGCAGACAGGCCGTGCGATGTCGGCGTCGAGCACGTAGAGTCGGCTTGGGTTACGGTGGATCTTAGCGAGTAGGCGGCGCTCCTCGTCGCGGATCCGCATCACCCCGTCTTCGACCAGCAGCTGGTACCCAATCTTGTCGAGCTGGCCGATTGAGATAATGTTGGCGGTGAGGCGCGGCAGGTAGTAGACGTTGGAGATGGCGCGGTGCTCTCCGGTCTTGCAGGAGAAAAGCACGGTGCCGATCCCCTCGATGCGGGCGACGGAGCCGTCGCCGAACCGTACGGAGCCGCTGACGCCGGCGTCGAGGCTTGAGAACGCCGCCCGCGAGCCCGACATGTGATTGGATGCGCCCGTGTCCAGGACCCATCGCTTTGGGTCCCGGTCCCCGGACTCGTCGAAGGCGGCGAAGACCTTGTTCTCGACGAAAAGGAGTTGGCCATCGTTGCAGATCGACGGTGGAATCGCCGGAATCGAGGTCGGCGGCGGCGCTTCGAATTGGGGATGAATCCCCTCCTCCTGCATGGCACTTAGGGCAAGAAGTAGAGTGGGCTCGTCATCCTGGGCTACGTGGGCCTGCTCCACTTTCTTTTTACCTCGGCAATCTTTGGCCCAATGGCCCTTCTTGCCACGCTCGCACACGCCGTCGGGGGGCGGCTCGCTGCGCTCGTCTTGCGCCGCGAAGTCGTTCTTCTGCCGCGCCGCCCACGCCTCTGCCGCGGCGCTTGCCGCGGCCGCCGGAGTTCGACCCGCCGCGATTGGACTCCTGGTCCCGCTTCTTGTAGCGCTCCATCCACTGCTCCTCCGTGAGCAGCAGCTTGCCGCTGACGGTCTGCGCCAACGCCGGTATGTCGTCGTCTGCCGCCTTGAGCCTCCCCGTAACCTCCTCAATCGAGAGCGCGTCGATGTCGAGGAGTGTCTCGATGGAGACGACGAGCTGCTTGTACCTCGGTCGAGCGACGCGCAGGTACTTGGCCACCACCTTGGACTCCGGCTCCGGGTCGCCGAGGATCGCCAGCCGTTGCACGATGTTCATCAGGCGAAGGGCAAAATCTTCGACCGATTCGCCGTCGCGGAACGTGATCTGCTCGTACTCGGCGCGCAGACTCTGCGCCGTCGACTTCCGCACCCGATCATCCCTGATGCGCATCGTTTTGATCGCCTCCCACGCCTCCTTGGCCGACGGTGTTAGTCGCTGGACTCTTGCTCTTGGTGATAGCAAGATCCTTACTCTCATGGAGAGGATGACACTAGGAGATGGGGCAAGTTTTCTTGTTTATTTCTCACACAATGTCATGCCAACTTTGAGGGTTGGGGATACAAATTTATAGGTGAGAACCACCAAGCATATGCTAAGATGCTATCCTAGATGCTGTCCTAAAAGCGGTCAATATGCTGTCCTAAAGCGAATCTTTGTCCTAAGCGATCTTGTCCTAAAGCGAATCTTTGTCCTAAAAGCGATGCTGTCCTAAAGCATAAGCGATGCTGTCCTAAAAGCGAATGCTGTCCTAAAGCGATCAAAAAAACAAAAACTACCACAAATTTCACAAAGACCACAAGATGGGACTTATTCATCATTCTCCCCTAAGTCTTGTGCGTCGTCTTGTGGGAGGGTTGAACCATCCCGATCTTGGAGCAGAGCTCAAGGAACTTGATCCTTCCAAGAGGCTTGGTGAGCGATCCGCAAGGCGATCCGTGGTGTTGATGTAGCTTGCCTTGATGCTTCCTTCATCCAGCGACCTCGGATGAAATGATACTTCACCCGATGTGCTTGCTCGTTCATGAAAACGGGGTTCTTTGCGAGGCTAGAGCGGACTTGTCGTCCACCCCGAGCTCCATCGCCGATGTCCTGCCGAGAGATCACTAGCGATCGAGCGAGCTAGAGTGCTGAGTCGAGCGGTGGAAGCCGCTATGTACTCGGCCTCACACCGAGCAGGCCACCACCGCCGCTTGATCGATCGCGATGAACGAGACACTTGCCGAGGAAGAAGAGAATCCGCTTGTGCTCTTGCCGGTGTCGATGTCACCGCGTGGTCGCTGTCGCTGCATTCGAAGTGTCGTGCCGCACGACACCTCGGGTAATGGAGGCCGTGGTCAAGAGTCCCCGCAGCGTAGCGGATGATCCTCTTCACACCTGCGATGCTCGTCGTCGGTCGTTGCATGAACCGACTAATGTAGTCGACGGAGAATGCCAAGTCCGGCGTGTGTGGGCGAGGTAGCGAAGGCTCCCACAAGACGCCGTGCTGCGTGGCGTCCACCTCCTCCGTCGTCTTTGTCGCGGCTCGGCTTCGACCTCTCTCCATTGGGTGAGAGCGGGTTGCGATCGGTGAGCCCAGCTAGCTCAACGACGCGCTTGGCGTGGCGATGCAATCGGCGTGATCCGGAATCATCCCGGTGCACCTCGATCCCTAAGTAGAAGGAGAAAGACCCGGTCACTCATCCGGAAGGTGGCCTTCATCTCTTCCTTGAATGCCGCCACCTCGCATCCTTGGTGCCGCTGATCACCAAGTCGTCGACGTAGACACCACCGCCAGGCGTTGCGCGCTTTGCCCCGCCGGTGATGCGACCTGCGTGCGCTCTGCTGGAACCCCATTTTCTTGAGGGTGGAGTCCACTTAGCGTTCCACGCCCTCGATGCTGCCGCAAGCCATAGAGGCCTTGCGCGGCGAGCACCTGCCTCCTTGCCGGGATCGCAAATCCGTGGTGATGCGTGAGACCTCCTCCTTCAAGTCGCCGTTAAGAAATGCCGACTTGACATCCATGTGATGAACACGCCACCTTCTGGGCAGCTAGCGCAGGAGGAGTCGCGCGGACTCCATCCGTCGCGACGGTGCGGCGTCATCGGTCGACCCCTCCCGCCGCGACGAAGCCTCGTGCCACCAAGCGAGCCTTGTGCTTGCGATGGTGCGGCTTCATCCCGCTTCGGCTTGAACACCCACTTGGGTGATCGCGCGGTGGCCGGCGGAAGATCCGCCGCTCCCACGTCGGCTACGCTCGGCGGCGTCCATCTCTCGCCATCGCGACACGCCACGCCGCGTCTCCTCCGCCTCGGCGAAGGCGGGGCTCGCCGTCGTCGCATGCCAAGTCGCGCTCGCCTCGCGATCGCTAGCTGCGCCAGTCCGAGACGGCGGCTCGCGAGATGTTGTCCATGGTGCGATAAGCGCGAGGCTCGCCGTCGTGGTAGGCGTCGACGCGGTCCTCGTCGTGGGATAGCGAGTAGCGAACTCCACCATGCGCCGCTCATCGTGGATCGGCCGTTGGGGCCGATTCGGTGGTGTGGCCGCCGGTGCGGGAGAGTGGTGGCCGGTGGTGAAGGGTGGGCGTGGCCGTGCGAAGGTGGTGGAGCACTCGCCGGGCGGTGGCGAGCAAGGTGTCGAGTGGGCGAGCTCGGTGAAGACGAGTGCTAGCTCCCGGCTCTCGAAGTGGGCGTAGTCGACAACAAAGTCCACGAGTCGAGGCCGAACCGCCGTCCACCGCCTTGTCCCACGTCGGCCTCGCCGCCGTCGAACACGGCGTCACGCGAGATGCGGGCGCTGCCGTGTGACAGGTCGAGGATGCGGTAGGCCTTCGAGCCCTCCGCGTGGCCGATGAACACTCCCGAGTGCTCACGCCGTCGAGCTTGCCGATGTGGCCAAGCTCTTGGCGAACGCGAGGAGCCAAGACCCGCAAGTGGGAGACCGCCGGCTTGCCCATGCCAAGCCTCGTGCGGCGTCCCGCCGCCGGCGCCTTGGTAGGCGGCGGTTGAGGATGTAGACGGCGATCACCACCGCCTCTCCCGAAGGCGGTAAGCAACCCTCTCGCTGAGGAGGCCGAGCCATCCCCACAACCGTCTGTTTGCGCGCTCGGCGACGCCGTTCTCTGCGGGCGCATGCGGCGCGGAGTAGTGGCGCCAATGCCTCATCGCCGCAAAGATGATGCGATCTGACCAGCGCGCGAATTCCGCCGTTGTGCGTGCGCGGCGCGAAGACGCGCAGCTTGCGCGCCGCGCTCGCCTCCGCGCGACTGCGTGCGCTGATGGCGTCCGCAGCCTCTCCGCTTGCCGCCGAGGACCATGACCCACATGTAGCGGGAGAGGTCGTCGACGGCGGCGGAAGTAGCGTCGTCTCCCGGTGTGGCGGTGTCACCGCCACACAAGTCCCGTGCACGAGCTCGAGCCTCTCCCTGGCTCTAAACTCGCTTCTTTGGGAAAGAAGTCGCCTGCTTCGCCAACACGCAGACGTCGCAGAGCTGCTCCACATGGTCAAGGCACGGCAGCCTCGCACCATTTCCGTGGCAGGCGCCGCCTGGGCCTCGAAGTGAAGGTGCCCAGCGCTCGTGCCATCGCCACGCCTCGTTGTCCCGACGAGTGCGAGGCAGAGGGTTGTGCCACTGCTGCGTGAAGAGTGTAGAGTCGATTTGCGCCTCTGTTACCTTGGCAAGGAGGCGGCGTCGAAGATCCCAAATCCGCGGCACCGTGCTCGATCTCGACACGCGAGCCGTTCTCATCCACCGTATCCCAAGCCGATGATGGAGTTCCGCAGTCGGGGATGTAGTAGACGCCGGTGGCGGCCGGTGCTCGCCGATCTTAGCGGCGAAGACAGCGAGCCGACGCCTTGATCTCCATGGCGGGCGTCGCCGAACAGCGGTGCCTCGAGCGCTGAGTCGAGCTCGGAGAAGAACTCCCGCCGCCGGCCATGTGGTGGGTGGCGCGGTGTCGAGCACCACCGTCGGTCTGTCATTGCCGGATCGCCGCCGGGAGGCGTGTGCTTTGGCTCGTCAAGGTGGAGAGAGCCATCTGCGGCGGTGCGGCCGAGGTGGTTCGATGCTCGCATGAGCAATGAGCAGACCGGCCGCTCCTCCTCCTCGCTGCGCGGCGTGGGCACGCCGCGTCGTGGTGCCGACACTCCTTGGCCCAATGACCAAGCTTGCCGCGATTGTGGCAAGAGTCGTATCGTCTTGCTTTTGCTTGCCAAAGATCGCCGCACTGGCGCCTTTGCGCGCTTGCGCGCTTGCCACTCTTGCGGCGCGCTCGTGGAAGAAGGCTCCTTCTTCTTGTCACCTTGGCCGCAGCCCAGCTGCTCCCGAGTGAGGAGGAGCTTCCGCCAATGGTGGCGGTCCCGAGAGGCTCGTGGCTCATCGATGTCGGCGACCTTGAGGCGACCCAACGCCTCCTCGATGGTCATCGTGGAAAGGTCCAGCAGAGACCCGATCGGCGAGCCATCCGCTTGTACTTCTCGGGGCGCGGCGGAAGAGCTTCTCCACGCTCTCTCCGCGTAGGTGTCGCCACCGAATCGCACCAACTTCGCAGCAGAGTGTTGAGGCGAGAGCAAAGTCATCAACGTCTTCACCGGCAGAAGGCGGGTTCTCCCACTCCGTCGCGTAGTGCTGCGGTGTAGACTTGCGGGCGCGGTCACTGCCGATGCGTCTTTGCGGCGATGGCGTCCCAAGCCTCTTTGGCGATCCGCTTGTTGGTAGCGAAGCGCATCTCGGGCGGGGCTGCGGCGATGAGAGCATCCAGCGCCGTCGATCTGGTCGTGTCGGCGTCGCCGTCTGGATGCATCCCACATATGCCGCACTGGAGCTTCACCTCATCACCGCAGCCGCTCGGCGTAGTTGGTCTTGGTGAGGTAGGCCACCCGCCGCCGGGCCGCGTCCTCGACGACGACCGGTACTCGTGGTGACCACGATGCATCAACCGGAGAGAGCGGCGTTACTGTGAGGCGCGCTCTCCGTCGACCCGTCTGCCGCCGCCGTGCATGCCTCCTCCAGAGCGCCACCGCCGTGTCGCCTCCTTCAGAGCGCCGCCGCACGTCCGCGCCTCTGCAGGCTCCGCCGCGCTCGTGGCGTCGCGGCGCCATTGTGCCGTTCGCCTTGCGCCGCCTCCTCTCCAGCGGTGAGGTCGCGTCGCCGGCCGCATCATCAGAGCGGAGCTGCTGCTGCGCCGCCGCAGAGCCTTGACCTCTGCTTCTGCGCCGCACGCTGCATCTGCCGCTGGCCGCTGCTTCGCCTCTCCGCCTGCTGCCGGCTCCCACCGCCAACCTTGACGCCCTTTCGCGCCGCGGCCGTCTCTGCCGCCGCTGCCGCTGCTGCTGCTGCGACGCGAGCTCGGCCGTCTGATGACGCCGCATGCTCGAGGCGGCCGAAGCGCCGAGATCGCCTGCGGACATGGCGCGCTCGGGGGCATTGCGTGGAGAAATCTTTTCCAGCGAGCCTTGCCGTCTCGGAGAGAGTGGCGGGGGGACCGGGAGCTGCTTTGCTCTTGGGTCAGAAGCTGCTGCGAGGCGGAGAAGGAGATGAGCGAGGAGATGCTCGGGCTACGGGATACTAAGGCTCGATACCACTTGTTAGTCATTGGACTCTTGCTCTTGGTGATAGCAAGATCCTTACTCTCATGGAGAGGATGACACTAGGAGATGGGGCAAGTTTTCTTGTTTATTTCTCACACAATGCCATGCCAACTTTGAGGGTTGGGGATACAAATTTATAGGTGAGAACCAGCCAAGCATATGCTAAGATGCTATCCTAGATGCTGTCCTAAAAGCGGTCAATATGTCTGTCCTAAAGCGATCTTTGTCCTAAAAGAGATGCTGTCCTAAAGCAGATGCTGTCCTAAAGCAAAAGCAGATGTTGTCCTAAAGCAAAAGCAGATGCTGTCCTAAAAGCAGATGCTGTCCTAAAGCAGTCAAAAAACAAAAACTACCACAGCCCCACAAAGACCACAATACAGGGACTTATTCATCAGACGGCTTGGTCGCCAGGGTGGGAACCATCTCCGGAGGCACCCTACTGCAGATCGCCTCCAGTGCGGTGCGGTCGTCGTGGAAGTCGGCGGCATCTTGCTCAACGGCGTCCCAGAGATGACGAGCTTGGAGCTTCAGCTTCATCAACAGAGACCACGAGTCGTAGTTGGTCTTCGTTAGCTGCGGCCAATTGCCGAAGCCGCCGGACTCCTTGATCACGCGCTCAATCACGACCTCCCGTGGGCGTCGTGCGTCACGGGTTCGCGAGTGGCGGGCGTCGCGGGTCCGCGATCGGCGCGACGGCGAGCGACTTGGTGACGGCGTGCGCGGTGGCGTCTTGTCGCCGGAGCCATCACCCCTGCCGGAGATCTCCATCTCGTCCGTGCCCGGCGGCGTGCGGCCGCGACTACCCGTCGGCGACACCATGGCGACGTAAGGCCCTTACGAACAGCTCTGATACCAATTGTTAGTAAACTCCCGGTGATGCTTGCCACCGGCGAGATCAGAACTCTCAACGAAGAGTATGAACACACCCAAACAAGACGCTTGGAACACAGAGTTTGTGCTGCAATGGAATTAGCAGCTTTTCTGATCTTCTATTTCTCCTTTTATTGAAAGGAATCCTGATCGTGCCACTGCACGTCCCGGAAATCCTGTGCGTACATGCCCTGGTTCGTGTGCGAGCGAATCTCGCCACGACCCTCCTACTTGCGCGCGGCACCCACAACTCAGAGCTCGCGCGCATGCAATCAACAGAAAGAAACATGCAAACCTAACTACCTGAAGCAATACCCGGTCAGAGGTTTAACCAACAGTAAGTACCATTTATATGGAATTCCTAACATACCTTGCTTGGACTATCTTCAGATTTTTCTGAGACATTATGTTATCTAGAGTTAATGAGTTGTTGACAATCCATGTGTATAGTCTAAGATGTAGAACTTCTGTTTTCTCTTATCTTGCATGTTTTGCCCTTCTGGTGTTGGCCCCTTTTCTTTACTTTACTACATTTTTATGTCTTCCTTTCCGTTCTTGTACCCTTTTAATCCTCAGCTAGACCATTTATTTAACTCTATCAGCATCCTAGCAATTCTTCCATTAGAATGCCTTTTACTTTCAGGTCTTACACTTTATAACATTTTATCTTCCACTTTGGGGTGCCATTCTCTACAATGGGTTTACATACTATCAAGTCAACCGCATGCTGAACAATGCGACACGGGTACGCGCACAGCACACATTCTGTCAACAGTTTTCTCTTGTGTATTGAGGGTGATTAAGGCTGCTATTGTAACTCCTGGTAGATTCTGCTCTTTTTGCCTATATGTTCTGAATTTTGATAAGCTCATGGATTAATTTGTAGATGGCTGTTGGCATAAGTGATCGATCGATTCAATCTGACATGAGGGCGGACAAGAAGGTACAACATTATCTACAAACCTTATGTCATTGTTTCTGCCTCAGCGCTTCTGCTGAAGGTTTTTTTTTTTCTAATTTGCTGCTCAACTGTCCCCGATGTTATTGGTTCAGAAAATAGTTAATGTGCTCTTATTATTCTTTTTACTTCATGGCTTGGAGATAAACTGAAGAAACATTATAATGTCTGTTATTATTAGGAAAATGTTATTGTGTGGATTCCACCTATAATATCATGTTTCCTCGATGTGTCCTGAATCAGCCCTGTACCATTGTTCGCTGTCTGGTGGAAGAGGGGAAAAAAAGTTTGAGCAGATACAACTTATCGACTTGTTTTCTTTTGCAGGCATTTAATCGGTGGGGTTATTACCCTCTGATTTTAATAGGTTCGTGGGCTTTCGCAACAATTAATCGTCTGTATGACTTTACTAATCCCAGCCACAAGATATTTTGGCTCTCCATTCTTGATGTTGGGTTTGCTGGACTAATGGTGAGTCTTTTTTATACTATTTCATTTCATCCTAGATGCTACTGAAGTCCTGTGTTGCAAATTTGGGGAAAGTTTTCCTAGAGAAACTAAATCCAGTTGGATATTGTGGGCCAAACTAATCCTAAGGGGCTAGAGTAAGAGGACTTCACATGTCTTTTTTTCAATCCCATTGTTAATTAGCTCCAAATGGGAGTGCCAGAGTGTTCCAACCATACTCTTTCTTGAAACGATCTCATGCTAGCCTTCATTTTCCAATGGAATTAGTGCAGTTGATTTAGATCAAATCCACTGTCAAAAAGGCCCTATTTAGTGCACGTATGACTCATTGAGTCTTCTTGAAGTTGTATTTGCTGGAATCGTACTGTTCTTTCATTTCCCTATGAGGTTATAACAGAAGAATTTTTGTTTTTTACTAACCATACAAATTCTCCTATATTTCACCGAACTTTTCATTTTTCATGGATTCTGATGTTCGCTGATATTTTTAGGGGCTTTTTAATTCCATTGCTTATGGGCTTAACTCTTCAGTGCGCAGAGCGATTGCAGAAAGAATTGACATGTGAGTTCTTTTGTGTAGACTAAATTTTCACAACCATATGTTCCTCCAGTCCTGTACCTTTTATATTTACCATGCACTACTTTTTTCAGGTTTCTACCCGAGAGACTTAAAAGGAGCCTTCCTACTTTGTCAAGGTTGACAAGTCAACAAGAAAATGAACTGACCTCTCTTATCGTTGAGAGTAACAGATACGATAATACGAGTAATACCTAGGAGTTTTTCTAGCATATAAGTTTGTTCATATCTTTTGGGTTCTTCAATTTGGGAAACGGTGTGTTTTTTTTTTGATAAAGGGAAACGGTGTGTTACATCACTGTAGGACAGATGCTTAGCATTGACCATTGGTGCACATCGAATAGCCCCCCTGCGGTCCATTGTTGATTGCCTTGAACACGAGCAGTGTCTTGAAGTTACCTTGTCCAGAGTACATAATAGGTTAGGAGGTAGCAACACTTGGTAGATACTCTGATGTTCATTTGTAGTCTGTGGGTAAGTTTGTCAGTGTCGTTCTTTTAGTCCCTTCCCCTTGTATTTCCTGAAATTTTGTCTCAGTTTTCAAATCTTGTTGCGTGCTGTACAACTTAACGCTCCTGTAAACTAGGGTTGTTCCATTACTGCCCCCCCCCCCTCTTACACACACCATTTGTCATTCCTTTGGCAATCCCAGCTTAGTAAATTATGAATTCTTCTCAGAGTTAGCGCTTATAGTTCTTTTGAGGAAGATATATATTCCCCCCTAATCTCAGCCTGTTTAACCTAGTCTCGAGAGGGATCTTATAACCTGTCGTGCCTGGCGAAGTGTATGCATGACATTGCTGTCATGGCATCATGGCAATCATAGTCGGTGAAATGCGCTGTCCAAGCTGATTGATCATCGAATTGCCTGTTCAAGATTGGGCGATTGAGACGGTCTTCGTAGCATTCATTTTGCGGTAAACGTGGTGCTTTGTTTTTGGCCCTATCGGTGAGGGCGAAATGAGGTGTCGACCCTCTGTGCCCACAACGCCGTGTGTCTTTAGCCGCGCAATGCGATCGCTCTCGCGCCGCTCGGTGATATTGTGGATAGGGATGTAAACGAATCAAATACGGATGAATAATATTTCTATCATATTTGTTTTCATATTTTTTATCAGATACGGATACAAATATGGATTTCTCGGATACGAATAATATTGAATACAGATACAGAGCGAATACAAATCGAAACAAATACGATTATGAATATTTATCGGAACATAAAAACCCCTTAAACTATATATCCAAAATAAATGAAAACACATAAATAATTTATCTTGTCAAAATATTAATAAAATCTAAACAAGTACAAGTATTTTTATCCATAATAGTCATACCATTGTACAGATTTTAAATCTTTAAATGGCAGTTAATTTTTTCTAAAGTCCTAAATAATTCTTAATGGATTTCTACCATTTATATGTGACTAATAAATTAATTAAGAATTTAAATTTACATCAGAATGATTTAAACAGCAGTATATCAATTTAATCGGCATAAATTTTAATCTACCAACAATACTAAATTTATTTTTAATAAACATAAATATTTACTAGTGGGCTGGGGCAGGGAAGATGAGAGAGGCTGGATTGGGCTGGGCAATGTTGGGCTGAAATCTCGGATATCCGGATCCGTATTATTCGGATAATCCGTATTCGTATTCACCAGATATCAGGCCTACTGTATTCGTATTCGTTTCCGACAAAAAAAATTCGTATTTATTTCCGATCCGAGAATTATCCGAAGAAAATCCGATCCGAAATAATCTGTATTCGTTTTCATCCGAATCAGTTAGAAACTATCCGATCTATTTTCACCCCTATCAGTAGAAATAATTGCGAGCGGACAAATGTTAATGCACCAGAGCATGGCCTGCGAGGGCCCCAGCAAATCCTCCTCGATGTAATCATACTTGGTACAGTTCCAATCCCAACTATGGCTATGGCTATCCGACAACTCACACGTTTCCGAGAAGGGTTCCTCTTAAACATGCATACTTAATTGTTTGGTCCCTAAACTCGCTAGGTTGTATGGTCCCTCAAATTGCAATTTCGGTTCGTGTTAAGAAAATGGGGAAAATAAGCAAATGGACTAGTGGATGCAAGTCTAAGGACCCCATAATTAAATTCAATAAGTTGGGGGAGATAGGTTATTGTTTGAAACGCAGAAATTTTATAGAAATTTTACAGATAGAACAACTTTCATAGAAATTCTGCCAAATTCGCACTTTCCAAACAGGAACTAGATGTTAGGAGCCTCCTTGCAAATTTCTCTGGCACAATTATGGGTGGGTTCTTTAGGCTGATGACTTATGGATTATAGCTTAAGTATTTGAATTCTGACTGTTCGCGAGAGATAATACGCACAAGAAAATAGTCGCATGCGAATTTGGCCGGTACAGCTGAACTCAGTATACTTTTTACTATAATTTTTTCTATTGACTCCGCCTTAAAAAACGCACCGTTTAAAAGCTAGTTACTGTAAATAGTACAAGCACAAGTCAAAAATAAACCTAGCCGAACCCAGCCTAGATGTTTGTATCCTCGCGGAAAAAACAGGCACCTATACATTGGGCATCCGAACTTTTGTTGCCAGAGTCAAGTTCTCTAAGCACATAGGGAGCCATCTCTTAGTAGGGTGATGGAATTGTAAATGTACGACTTTATCTATTATAGTTTAAATCATGGTGTTTACCTATTATGCGCATGCGAATGTGTTTCAGTAAGAATTTTATGAAGTTGTAGATTTATCTTTGGCCTTCGTCTGTCTAGACGTGTGCTAAGGAGGTGCACTTATATGTTCATGCATGATGTGTGTGCGCGGTGGTGTGCATGTATCTTTCTTGTAATTAAAAAAGTTTCTCTAAGCACATGTAACGGGCAGTATTTTCGATTTACAAAATTTGCAAAACAGTCTCAATTAGTGTGACACATTCACATCACAGTGCACCGTGAGTCTGTGACATGGACAGGCGTTTTGGAAGAGGTTTTCTCAGGGGGCCGGAGGCCCTCCCCCCGTACACCTGTTCTCCGGCGTTTTGCATGAAGATATTTTCTTGGGTTTATGGGCCGCGAGGAATCGCAGCTGCACGACCAGCCGAGCCCAGCCCGGTTGGTACGCTTGCGTTCGAGCTATATACGCGCGCTCCCGCCTCATCCGCATCCGAAACTCTTATCCATGGCGCTAACCACAAGCACGCTCCACACTCGCGCTCTACGTCCGTACTTGCGTCGACATGGACAAACCGCGCAAACTCCCAACCCTCGTCTGGATCACCCTCGTCGCCAACGCGGTGGCCGCGTCCGCGAGCTCGGCGACGGCGGGCGAGAGGAACGACGTGCGAACCACGTACATTGTCCACGTCTCCAGCGCGCACGAGCCACTCGCTGCCCCGGCCGCGCTCGGCCGCGCCTACGCGTCGCTCCTGCGCGGGCTCCTCCCTTCCCACCTCCAGCGCCCGCGCGCGCGCCTCCTGTACTCGTACACGCCGTCGTTCCTCGGGCTCAAGGACCCCCAACGGCATCCTCCCCGCGGCCCACTCGGCGTCCGACGTCGTCATCGGCATCATCGACACCGGCGTTGTAACGCCCCATTTCCAAAAACGCTAGGATCCGACATTCCGCAACTACCCAAGCATGAATAGTTACAGAGCGTCGAGCAAAAGAATATCATCACAAACATGCTTACAACCAAAGAGCCAACTTTATTTTACACATAGGGTTTAGCCACCAAGTTTTCCTGCAGCGGGCATGCAAGCCCAAAATATAATACATTACAAAACAATCACCAGGAACTTGAGCGCGATCGAGACCTAGAGCCACGGATCCTCATCGAAGAACTGCTCTTCCGGAGCATCCTTGACTGGCTGATCTTCATCAGCATTCTGAAACTCTGAAGTAGTTTTGCAAGCCGTGAGCTAACCAGCTCAGCAAGTTACAAGGGAAGGCCTATCTTAGCTAATTGCACGGATCACCAAAGGATGGGGTATACTTGTTTTATTAATGTATGTGGATGCAATTTTATTTGTAAACATTTTTGAAAATGACAAACCAAGGACTACTCCTTAAGATTAAGGGGTTTTTTCAGTCAAAGCTGATTATCCAACTAATCAAGTTAAAACCTGTGAAATCTACTTATGCCTGACTGTTGGAATCACCCATAGACACAGCTCCATTAACCAGGAGCACGCGTATTCGAATACCATTTATTTGACTCTGCAGAGTTGCCCAACTTTACCCACAAGCATTCTTAACCCTCATGACTGAGTTAAGGAACTGGATCTTTTCACTGCTCAACCCTTGGTATACACTCTATCCGATAGGTTAGGGGCTCGCACACCCTCGGGTATCCGTTGGCCGACACAGAACACCAGGCCCGAGTTGTGGGGACCTATCATTGTCTTAGTCTGGATCTGCCGATCCACACCGACTCCCAATGCAGGGCTTCACTCAAGTTGAGCAGCTACTAAACCAGAATTGACAAGTCAACACCTGTGGTTGAGTGCCCAGTATGTCACTTGCTCGGCGTAAGGGTCTAGTCCTTACATTTTCATAAGGCTTCAGCCTCCACTCTAGGGTAAAGCGGTGGGCGAAGACCATCTCGCGGTGTCCCACAGCACCTTTACCTTAAACCCCAATAATTTTAAATCTACCGGCCCGCAGCCACAACTTTAGTAGTGTAAAGATGTGCATAAAATATAAATATCCTACAAGTATTTCTATTATCATGTAATTATTTCTAGGGCTATCAAAGGCATGGCGGCAAATTAACATGGCAATTGTCGGTGGTAGGAAATATCTAAATATCAGGTCATTCTAAACATTTTATTTTAAGCAACTAGCAATTTCACAAATAACAATAATGCAAATACCATAATACATAATTTAAATGGCATGGAATTCAACATGATCAAGGTCTTGCAACTTGACTTGGAACTCGACGGCCTTGGCAACCTCGTACGCAGCAGTCCCTGGATCTTGACCTTGCCCTGAAGCCTCCGAAAACTCCGACACTAGCGCAAACACACAAAAATAACATAAGTCCGGCTTAAGCCTAATCAGGCGAGAAAAAATAAATCTATGAAAAGGAGTAAAATGCATAAATATTCAAATGAGGGATTTTTGAAGTTTTCTGGAAAGAATTTGGTGGATTGGAGGTCAAAAATGGGTTCAGGGCATCAAAATGAGCAAAATGGTGTAATTTGGGAATTTTGGGATTTTCTATAATTTTCTGAGATTTTATTTGATTTTCTGGAGTTTTGGAAATTAGAAAATCTCTGAAAATTCACTGTGAACAGTGTCAGGCCGGCCCGGTGCAACAGTGCAGCCCGGGCATGGAAATCAGCCCGCGCGGCCCACGCGTGAAGCGCTCTGCGCGGCTGAGCAGGCCGAGTGGCCTCGGCCCACGCTCGCGCGCGCCCACCCGAGACGGATGGTCGATGCGTGGCCTGGACGAATGGTGGCGATGCTGCGGCTGCGGGCAGCTCGGATCAGAAGCGGTAAGTGGGATCGGACGGCTAAGAAGCAAGGCCATCCGGTGCCCGAGGTTAGAAGGCAACGAAGACGTGGACGGCGGGAATGCGTCCACGTCGTCATCGTCTTCCTCCGGCTCGTCGTCCTCGCCGAAAGGCAGAGAACGATGGTGCTGGGGAAACAGTGCCGGTGGCGCTCTCCAGTGGAAACTGGGGGTGGCGAGGGATTCTCTCGGAGGAGGGGAATCCATTTCTGGACTTCGGGGAGAATGAGAAGGTCCAATGGCGGCGAACGGCCGTGGAGAAGGCGACCGTGATTTTCGGTCACCGGAGGCCAACGGCGGCGCTCCGGGCAAATTGGTGGCGTCTGGAGCATCTTTGGGGCGAGGGGAACTCGATGGTGGCGGTGGATCAAGCTGAAAAGCTCTTTGGCGAGCTAGCCACGGCGGCCCCCTTTGGGCCGAGTGGCCGACGGCGAGCTTCACCGCCAGGGCAGGGGAGGGGCGCTCTCGGCTGGCGGAGTCCACCATTGCGTTCTGGGAGCAAAGAAGAGTAAGTTAGCGAATGCAATCAAAGTTTAGAAGAGAAACGAGAGAAAGGGGCTCGGGAGTTCACCGGCGGCGGAGGAGCTGATTGGCGGCGATGCAAAGGCTTGGAGCTCAATCGGTTGCTTGGGAAGCTTCTAGTGAGTGTGGGGAAGGCAATGCCGGGCTTGGCTTAGCTTAAAAAGGCGAGGGGAGAGCTGGCATCGAGGGAGCAGGTCGGGGTTGCTTGGGGGTAGTAATGGCGCGGCGTGGGCGGGGCTACAGAGCTGCAGGCGGCCTGGGGAAGCTGCAGGGGTTGGCGCGACGTCGAGTCCGAGCGACGGAGCTGCGTCATCGGAGTAAATGCACAGGGTAGTGCAGGAGCATGTGGCCGGCCAAAATGGGTTGCAGCGCAGCGCGCGGAGGAGGGAGAAGGAGGGACTGGCAGGTGGGTCCCAGGTGGCAGGGAGCGGAGGCCGGGTCGGGGAAGGAGGGGCGCCAACAGAATGGGGAGGCGGGTGGCCGAAAAAGGAAGGCGCACTTCCGCCGGGAGTTTCCAAAAAGGGAAAGGGCTCAAAACCACTCAAAAATTCAGGAAAATTCACAAACAATTTTGGTTTGAAATTTTGGGGCATTTCAAGCATCTATCCCGTCGGCCGCGCGTCCTTCTCCGCCCCGACCCGTTCCCGCCTCCACCAGCATCGTTCCGCGGCGGCAGCTCTCAACTCCTTCGTTCAACGTGTAAGAAGAGGAAACCAGGATCACACGCCCAGAACTCAACCAGAGCTACTACTGTTGCAAATACGGCAAAGTATATGAAGTGTGTTTTTAAGGTTCAGAGCTATATCCTCTGACTGAATTTGAATGTCTGAAAAAAACTTACAACTTATTACTACTTATGCTAGTAGTGAACTATGGATCACAACTCCTACGATCCACTAAAACCGAAAACTAACTTCGTGCATATCGCACGTTATTGACTCTCACACGAATGCATGTCTAGCGCACATTCAGGTAACCTCCTGCATGAGCTTCTGACGACAAGTTCTTGACCTTTGACACTAGATAGCACACCAACGGGCCACACTTAGGATTATGTCCAACACAACGCCTCCGCCTACTGCAACAACAAGCTCGTCGGCGCCAAGACCTTCTGCTCGGACTATAAGACCGCCGTGGGCGACAAGCTTGGCGCGGGCAATGAGCTGAGCCCGCTGAACACCAACGCCCACGTTATCCACTACGCTGCCATAGCTGCCGGTGTTAGATCCAGACACTGGCCTCCCACCAGATCCAACCGGATTTTACTCGCTAGTCCCAAGTTTTAAAGAGGTTGTGCACCCATGCATCAAAGCCCACGGGCTGCCTGCAAGGAAGCCCCTCAAGCAACAACATTATAAGTGGTATTGAGTCTTCTCACCCAAAAGACTAGTCTAGGTGAAGGCTTTCTCACATTTATAAGTTGTGCTTTTTTCTTTCTCATAATCTATGTGGGACTAAACCCAACATCTCCCCCTCACATATGGATTGTGCACACCGCACTCCTAGGAGATATTAGGTGTCTGGGCTCTGATACCCTTGTTAGATCCGGACGCTGGCTTCCCGCTAGGTCCAACCGGATTTTACTCCCCGGGGTGCACCCGCGCATCTAATCCCATGGGCTACCCACAAGCAAGCCTCTCAAGCAACAACCTTATAAGTGGTATTAGGTCTTCTTCCAAAAGACTAGTCCAATGGGTGGAGACTTACTCACACTTATAAGTTGTATTTTTTCCTTTCCCAAAATCCATGTGGAACTAAACCCAATAGCCGGCATGCCGGTCCCAGGCACCAACTTCTACGGCTACACCCCCGTTACGGCGGCAGGCATGGCCCCCTCGGCGCGCATCGCGGCGTACAAGGTCTGCTTGCTCGGGTGCACGACGTCCGACATCTTAGCCGGGCTGGACGCGGCCATCGCTGACTGCGTCGACATCATCTCCATGTCGCTCGGCTCAGGGTATCCCCTGTCAAAGTTCCATAGGGACAACATCGTGATTAGAACATTCGGTGCCGTCAGCAAGGGCATCCTCATCTCCACCTCCACTGGCAACTCTGGCTCTAAGGAGTCTACCATCAACAACGTCGCACTGTGGATGCTCATTGTCAGCGCGTCCACAATCAACAGCGAGTTTCACACAGACGTCGTCCTCAGCAACGAAAACACCCTCACCGGCTCGTCACTGTGTGCCAAAAATCCACTGAGCTCCACACAGTTTCCCCTGGTCTCCGGTGAGGACGCAGGCTCGCGTACTATGAACCTGGACGGCTTCGCTGGCAAGTTCATCGTGTGCAGAAGAAAGATGGGCAGCGATTAGTACAAGTCAGGCCACCGTCTCGAAAACCGGAGGCACCGAAGCAATATTTATTAACCTCATGGACAAAGGCAAGGAGCTCCTTCCAGTTGCCCACATCCTCCCCGCGACGGTGGTCACGTACGCCTCGGCCGAGAGCATTTTCGAGTACATGAAGTCTGACCTGTCGCCCACTACAACTCTCGTGTTCTGCTAGCACGGTCATAGGCGGCCAATCGCCAGCCAGTCTTGGATAGTCCAGCGTGTTCATCATGGTCAAAGATTCTCTGTAGCAGTTGTGACATCTTTATAGCAGTCATAGGATGTCATGGTCGTAAAACCACTGTAGTAGTCATAGTTGTCATGGTCGTATGACCACTATAGCAGTCGTAGTGGTCATGGTCATAGAACCGCTGTAGTAGTCATGGTTGCTGTGGCCATAGTTGTAGCGGCCATGGTCGAAGAGTTTTTCTGTAGCGGTCGAAAATGCTCGACGCGTGCTCAGTCCATGCGGGAGCACGTTTTTTGTCTTGTTAGCATCTAGTGTGTCATGGCCTGGATCCGTGGGATCGTGCAGGTGGTGGCACATAATAAGGGTAGCTTAACCATTAGAGTTAGACTAGGATTTTATTTAAATAGGAGGCTAATACAACAGAAAATGCTACCCAGTTTTTCAACAGCGTGAAAACTCTTGTGTTCTTACTCTGTGTTTTCAACTTCGTGTGTGTTTGTGTGTGAGTCCAGGCGTGTTGATTGGCCGAAGTTCCTAACATTTGGTATCAGAGCTAGGGAACGTTGATCCATGATACAGCCGGTTGATTCCTTGTCGTCCCGGTGCTCCCAGTCTTCATCGCCATGTCCCAAAGACCACACCAATAGAAGCGGCGGTACTCTGGTGGTACAAAGGGTGGTGAAGGAGGTCGGGGGGTTAGCGGTGTACCCAACACTCACGAAGATGAACTATGGTGATTGAGCTTTGATGATGAAGGTCATGCTCTAGGCGCGCGGGATGGCGCTGGAGGCCATCCTGTGTGCCGTTCCATTGGAGATGATCTCTACGCTTGCCGTCAAGGCAACCGCTAAGGAGGCATGGGATACCACGAAGGCCACGCACGTCGGCATTGATCGAGTGCACAGAGCAATGCTCAGAAGCTCTATAAGGAGTTTGAGAGCATTGCATTCCGCGACGGGGAGTCTATTGACAACTTCACGTTGCAGCTCACTGAGCTGGTAGACCATCTTAGCACCCTCAGCGACCCGGAGCCGCCACACAAGTTCATCGAGAAGTACATGCATGTCGTCCCTTTCAGGTTCTCCCAAATTGCTTTGTCAATTGAAACTCTGCTTGATCTCTCGACGCTGTCGGTGGAGGAGCTGACCGAGAGATTAAAGGCGGCAAAGGATCGGCTAGACCCAGTGCCAATCATCGAAGCTAGTGGGAAGCTACTCCTCACGGAGGAGGAGTGGTCTACGCGGATGAGGGAGTAGCAACAGGGGGAGGGATTCTCTAGCAGCTCTAAGTCTGATAACCAGCGACCCAAACCACCACGACGAAGGGCTAATAGCAACAGCATAAATGAAAAGCAGGGAAAGGCCAAGATCTGGTGGCGGCCGTGACCTCTTGAAGGACAAGTGTTGCAACTGCAGTAAAATGGGTCATTGGGCCAAGGATTGCTACAGCTGGCAGAAGCAGGCTGAGGCACATCTAACGCAAGGGGATGACAATGAGGCCACACTCCTAATGGCCAGGGCCGTCACCATCCCCGAGTCCTCGACGCGGCAAGCCACCTCCCTACGACCATTCAAAGTAGCTTCAACCATGGCTTCGACCACTGCTTTCGACTGCTCCTTTGACCATGGTTTTGACTGCTCCTTCAACCATGACTTCGACCACTCATCCCCGTCGCTGTGATGCAAACCCCCTCCGACTGGTCGAGGCGAAGGTCTTCACATAGCTAGATTGGGAGGAGGCGCCTGACGACGAGTTTTGGTACCTCGATACCGATGCGATCAATCACATGACCGGCTCTCGCAAAGTATTTTCTGAGCTGAGCTCCGAGGTGGTCCAGGAAGGGGAAATATGATGTCCAGGAGGTCAAGAATGTCACAAGGTCGTCGGGCTCACGCTGGAACACGTGGAGATCAAAGGTGGATGATGCGTGCAGAAGCTATAGGAGGTGGAGTTCTGGAGGCTTCGACACGTGTTGAGTTGAAAGAGTTTTGAAAGGTTTAGAGATTATGTAAATACCCGTGTTTGAAAGGGTTTCGGGTCCCTTGATTTTCGGAATGAACTTAGTTATGGAAGGAGTCCATAACTGAGAACGGTTAGAGATTATGCAAAACCCACGTTTGGAAAGATTTCGGGTCCTTTGATTGTTGGAACGGATAGAGTTTGGTGTCCATATTTGATGAGGATACGGTTTGGGGGTGTTAGCCTATAAAAATAGGGAGAGACTAAGAGTTAACGCAAGGTTTTGGCAGAGTAGATTGAAGAGGCTTTAGTTTTAGCTAGGCTTTTAGGGGTGCTTGTGAGGGCACTTTATAAATCCACAAAAATCCAGCAATAAAACATCATCTTGAATCAATCTGGCTCTTGATTTGCTTAAAAAGTGCTGGTGATTGCAATTGGATTGAAGCTTACGACGATGTGCACAGGTGTCGAATCGCCTCCAGGAAAACAAGGGAAATACAAGTACTCGAAGGCGCTGGTTTCTCGAAGGCACAAGTGATCAAGATGTTCTACTCCCGGTGTTGAAGATTTCGAGTACGTATAAAGCAGTCTAAGATCAAAGCTGAGCGAGCGGTTAAACATTAAGCGATCGAGCGAGCGGTTGAACACTGAACGATTGATCAAGTAGTTGAGCACCGAGCAATCGAAATCTTTATCAAACACGTGCAAAGGGATCGAACGAGCGGTCAAGCGTCTTGCGATCAAAATCTATATCTGCTAAGTTAGATTGATTTTCCTCTAGTTTAAGTTTTGTTTTTAGGTATAAAAAACCGGAGACAATCATTCACTTTTCCTCTAATTGCGATATTCGATCCTACACTTTTAAAAACTAATACGAACATAACCATATATCACCTGAAGATGCACCTTAGCTAGTAGTGTGGCGTCTTATCACTTTGGTTGATGAACTGGGCTTGATTTCAGCAGCCACATGTTGGGTGGCTATTTATGTGGATTTCTGTATTGGGATCTGTGACCTATGAGTTGTAAGCATTAAGAAAATTGCACTTCCTAATTGTTCCTAACATCTAAATAAGATCTAGAGCAACTGACAAGACAAAAAAAATCAAGTGCGGAGAGAGAGTGAGAGAGACTATTTGGAAAACCATTTTAGTTGGCGATCAAAGTATGATGCCCCTTCTGTACCTGAGATACTATTTGAAAAGCTTCCTGGGAAACTTGGCGCCGTTTTTTTTCCATCGACTCGGCCCGGACTGGATCAGAGCTTACACACCTTTCCCGTCACTGGATACGCCGAACCGTTCTTTCCTGTCCTGTATGTGTCGCGACCGGCGCACACAGCCGTGTATGCTCATCCTGTGATCCTTCCTTTTCCACGCATAATTGGCGCGCTTGTTCTTCCATCCAGGATCTCTGGTGCCAATCCCGGTCATTGTTGTTCCGTTGCGCCTCGCTCCGTGACTCCTTCCATCTGTAAGCTACTTGACTGTAACTAGCCCTGCAGATACCAAGCTGCCCTTGCTCCCACTGAAACCCCGGTGATCACCAATGCATGAACAGCTGCAAATCAGCCAGCCACCTAGCTCCCGTTTGCACCAGAGTTTCTGGCAGGCTGTCTCGAGCACCTGTAAGGCTCTGACTCGGCTTGTTTGCAAGCTAACTTTGAAGTGAACAAGCGTGGAAGCTTATTGCGAAAACCAAAATGTTCGGGAGCTCTAGCTCCAGAACTCTCATATGAACTCTAATGTTTGCCAAGGCACCAGGCAGCGAGCATGCATGCGTACTATGGCATGTTCTTTTCGGCTGCGGCTTATGGTTTTTGTTTGAAATTTTTAAATTTTGGCTATTTACGGTACAGATTACGGAGAGACATACTCACTTGCGATTTTGGCTGATACAGATGTTGGGCTTTTAACATATAGATTGTTTAACTTGTAGACCCCGTCTTGAGAAAATACTCCGTTTGAAAGTTAGGAACTGTAGCAAAAGCCAAAAGCCGCCAGCTTTTGACTTAAAGAACTGAGAGTATGAACTGAGAGGTTATGAAAAGGACATGGGAAGCTCGCTGAATGCGGATGTCGGTCTATTCTTTGCGGTTTCTAAAAGCGGCTTTTAGCTTTTGCTACAATATCTAATTTTCAAACAAAATATTTTTTCCAGATGAGGTCTATAAGTTAATTGTAGTGTACGTTAAAAGCCTAATATCTGTACCAGGCAAAATCGCAAGTGAGTATCTCTTCATAATCTCTGTCGCGAATAGTAAAAAAATCAAAATTTTAAATCCAAAGTCATAAGAAACAACCATAACTGAAAAAAGAACAGGCCCGATATCTGGTCGGAGAAAAAACAAGCAGGAGGATAGAAGTTTGAAGGCTCAGGGAAGTTTGTTACTTAGCGATTAAGATTCAACGCCGGAGATTTCCCGGAAGATTTCGTGGGGCCATCAAATATTTGAACGCCTAATTTATTTACCTTCGCAAAAATTTTCTGTAACATGCCAGCGGCGGAGGATCGTCAGAAAATCTGAACGGAAGTTCCACAGGCGAAGTTTCGTGGAAGCCCCGGCTGTGGAATTTCTGGGAATGGCCAGCCCGAACGAATTGATAGATTAGATTAAGTGTGGGTTCTTTTTTTTTTGCTGCGATTTATGATTTTTAGTCATAGTGCGAGTATTTATGTGAACGAACTGAATACCGATAAGCTGATAAACTGCTTTGAAAAGGTTGTCACGATAAGTCGCTTCGAAATAGCGGCAAAGAAGTCATCCTATTTATTTATTTATTTGAGAAAAATCATAAACTATAAATCATAAGTCATAAGCTGAAAAGAACTTGATCTAAGTTTGGGTGACGAGGCATGTGAATGAATTGGGCGGTGCGGAGGAAGAGGGCGACATGTGAGAGGTGGGAATTGGAGCTGTGCGCCCATGCCTGTGTGTATGAACAAGATAAATTGTGTAAGTCTTGTGGTGTTTATTTTTCATGAATGATATGTTGCAGTACGTTTAGGTCATGTTTCTAAATATTATGGCTTTTAGCTTTTGACTTAAATAGTATTGTTCCAAAGTGATATACCGTAGTACGCTTAGTCTTGTAAGGATGTCCTGGTTTTAATGGCAAAGATTATTCAAAATTTATGCCTAGTTTGTGATGCAAGTATTCATTCATTTATCTTTACAAGATAGTATACGTACTAACTAGAACATGATCACTACGTTAGTTCTACTGTGCAAGCCTTGAAAAAAAATCTGAACGGAAGTTCCACAGGCGAAGTTTCGTGGAAGCTCCGGCTGTGGAATTTCTGGGAGTGGCCGGCCCGTGAAGTGAAGCGAATGAATTTCCGCTTGTTTAGGACTTTAACTTTTGAGTTTTAGTTTCTACTTTTTAGATTCTTAATTTTGTTTCTTTAATATTTTAGAGCTTTTTTTTGAGATAACCAGTTTTTTGTTTTATTTTTTAAAATTTAATTATACTGAAAAAACCCGAACTGAGTGGCCTTGAAAGCCAGCAAACGAGCTTTCTGTTTGATTCGCCTTTATGGCTTTGTTCCCAGTACCGTGGCCTTTGAAAAAAAATTGGCAAAGCCGGTCAGAGAAGTCGATGGGTCAAGGAACAAGCATGCTTGTCTCGAAGTACACTGAAGTAACGAATTGCTTTGTGATTGATTTCACCACAGAAAATTCGAAACCTTTGTGGGAAATGTCAATGTGTACGAGCCCACCACCGGCATGTAATTGAACACGCTCTACCGTCACGTTCTTAACAGGAAATTCAATCCTTCCACGTTAGGCGTTGTCTATGGAGAGAACAGATCGTTCTATGAGAAAGTTGAATTAGTGCTGATTGTTTCATGAACCTGAATATTGCTTGGCACACGAGTAGCTGATGAGATGCGCACACATCGGATGGAAATCCACCCTCGGTGGCCGGCGAATACTCGGACGAGGCGGCGGTTTGCTGGTCTCACCCTTCCTCAAAGTAGAACCTGATTCGATCCAGCCAAAACGGGGCACTGCTGGAGCAAGTGAGTGTCGACGCGTCGTCGTGCCGTCGTTACCGTTTGGATCGTACGAATGGAAAAGGTTGGTGTAAACAGAGAGGAAAGAAACAAACGGGACATCTGCATCTTTCCATAGAAAAGGGCACCGCAGTCGTAGATCATCCTGAAAAGACAACGCGTCATCCCTTGTCCCTATCTGCTTTTGGTTAAAATGACATCGTATTTTTTAAAATATTTAATTAAAGAAAAATTAGAAAAAAGTTAAAAGAAATATTATATCTCCATAAATAACACAAAGAAAAAAGCCGTGGTAAGAAGATAACCTATTCTAAATAGGTTTTATATTTTGAAAATCAGAAATTAGAAGTAATCGCTGATTCGAATAGGTAGCTCAGTACTAGTAGTTTGTAGGTTTGTTTTATGGACCAAACTTGAACCGAAACGAAAACAGACGGCATAAAGAGAGTACCAAGAGAGTATATATATCACAGTACCATTCACCCCAGAGGAGGAGAGAATTTGGGGAGTATTTGGGGGCGAGCAGAGCACTCTGCTTCTCCTCCGTGTTCTTGCGGTTTTTTCAGCTTACCCTTTCCGTGTCGTCCTCGATCCTCCCCATGGGAGCGTTTCTGCGGATGGCCATTATTCTCGCCCTTGGCAGCGCGGCGGCGGGCGGCCCCGAGGCCCTCCGCCTCTTGCTCGCGCTCGCGGGGCAGAGCCCCGTCGCCGACGTCGCCGCCTGTGTGTTCCTCATCTTCGCCGTGACCGCCCCCGTCCTTGGCACCATGCTTCTGGCGCGCTACTTCGGCGTGGCGCGCAATACAGCCGGTGCCGCCCCTCCTGCGCCGGCCACGGAGCGATTCGCCATGGTGACTCTGACGGTCGCTCTCGCCGTCGTGTTCCTCGTCACCGCCTGCCTCATCGTCCTCCCCTCTATCCCCGCCGGGGGCGAGTCCGACGTCGCGAGGTACGCCTGCTCTGCCTGACGCGGCACGCTCGGGTGCAGCTGCTGTGGCTCCCCACCCCACGAAATTGCCGGCGCCATCGACCTGTTGCGCCGCCCTCCTACCGCCGGTAGTAGTACTCCATGTTTCTTTGGTAGTTCCGGTTGTGCTTTACTTCAGTTGCTCTGTTTCGGTGAATCGGTGTGATACAGTGCTTGTAATTACCGGGCTCTTCCTTCTGTACGCAGCTCACGCAGAGGAAAGGAGCTATTTTTTATACCCTTTTTCGAGTAGGTAATATGATGTTGGTTTGAGAATAAGTAATCATCTGTGATCATTACTGATGAATCTTTTTTTTTGAACTCATTACTGATGAATCTTGAATGGACTGAATCGACTCGGACAGAGCTCTTGTGAATAGGTTGATAAATCCTCTCATGCGATTGGCCAATACATAGATTTTGGGGAAGCTTTCGTTCTCGTTGATGTGGTGGTCCGCGCCGACGCGCCATCTCCGTAGTCACCTCACAACCCTCGGATCACGCGACGTCTCTAAAGTCTTTTACTATGGCCCTACGTGTCATTTGATTAGACTGAAATAAACTAGTTTAATTAGTTGAAATTATACTGTAGATGACAATAGTTTATTTAGCATAACTAAATTTAAAAAAAATAAAAAGCCAAGAGAACTTGAAGATGTAAGCCAAGAGAAACCATTTCTTGTGGCATCAAGCCAAAGCGATTTATAAAATCTGACAAGTTGACGAGGGAGGCACATAAGGTGGAATGTGAACTTTAAAATGGGCTAGTAAACTTGATAAAATCACTCCAAAAAGAGACTCAAAGGTCGGAAGTCAAGTCTAACAGACGATCCATTGTTCAACGAGGTCCAGTGAAAGGAATGCACCGAATGATGCAGGACACGACGTTTCTTTTCGTTTCGTTTTGACATAAGGCCAATGGCATGTGAAATATAAGACTTCGTACTTACGTAAGATTTGGGTTCCGACAGCGCCGTATGTTCCATGTCTTTGAAATTAAGGTACTAGTAAAATAGAGTATCAAATAATTCAAATGGACTTCTTATGCACCCTAATTCATTTTGTCATGTATTTTGAATTCATTTGAGTTGGTGTGAAACTTTCCTACACAGCTAGTTCTAACGGATACTATACACTCTATTAGTACGAAATCGAGGCATAAAATAAAATTGAATGACAAACACTTTGAATGGACTTCATATGATGCCTAATCATTTCAGTATGTATTTCAAATTCGTCTGAGTCACTATGAAACTTTCTATCATGAATAATTTTGATGGCATTATATGCATGGAGATTTCTCTCTATGATGAATTCTGACGGCATCATTTCATCCATATGAAAATTATGATGCCATCAGAACTCAAGTCTTTACGCCGAGTGGTGTTCTAGCATTCAAATCTTACATAGCCATAGGATTGACATGTGAAATATAAGGTCCATCCCATGTTTAGTCACCATCAGAATCTTGACAATACCAGATTACTTCGTACTACTTTCCTTTCTGCGTGGAGACATTGCCCCCCATTCACACAACAAAGAAAAGTGTGCTCCCCTTTTCACACATAGTGCAATTAGAGCTGGGAGTTGGGCCGTATTTTTTTGGGCCAACCGAAGCACGGTCGCCCCGGCAAAGCCCAAGCACGGCTTGGCCCGACACGTGGCGGGCTATGCCGGCACGACACGAACAGTGGGCCGGACCGGGCCTAGAAACCCGGCCCACTGGGCGGCACGGCGGGCACATCGGCGCCAGCGCCCAGGCCGCTTTGGTCTCCACGGCTCCACCTCGCCTCCCTCCTCCCGTTGGCATCCCTAGATTCCCCACAACCACAACTCATCAGGCCATCACAGAGCAGAGAGATGGAGTAGAGGGGAAGGACGTACACCAATCACCGGAGCCCGACTGAGTGGACGACGGCTGCAGGAGGAGGAGCGGGGCAGCTGGAGCCGAGGGCGGCATCAAGAGTCGACGGAGGCCGAAGGGGGTGAGGTCACGACGCTGCCTCCGCTGGTGTAGGCGCCAGCACCTTTGCCTGCTCCGCAGCCGTAGACTCCACGCTGCGACCTCCATCCTAGGCTCCCAGCAACAGCCTCCCAACTCCCAAGAGACTCCACTCGCCAGTGTAGGCGACGGTGCCCTCGTCAACCTTGGCCTCTCGTGCGCCCGCCTCGGCCTCACCAGCGCCAGTCGTGGAGAAGATGGCAGCGGGATCGGGGACTCGAGGAAGGAGAGGTTGTCCTGGGAGGTTGAGGGAGGAGGGGGCGGCCGGGGGGGTTGGGGGAGGAGTGGGAGGTAGCTAGGGGGTTGGGGGAGGCAACCAAGGGAGGGAAGGGGCCGCGCCTCCAAATCTACACTTGCTAGCCTCTCCCACTCTCTCTCGCCAATTGTGAGATTGGTTGGCGCTTGCTCAACTATGGACCATGTCACTACCTCGTGCCTCCACCGAAAATAGAGAGAGAACATCGGAGAAAACCTCTCATTTTGTGAAGAAATTAGGTACGGTTGTTATGGGTAGTGTCGTAGTGAGGATGAGTATTTAAATTTTTAATGGGTCTCACCTTGGAGACCTAAACTTATATGTTCCCTTCATATTAGCTTGGTTTTTGGCTTTGGCTTTTGGCTTATAAATAGTAATAGTTTATATAGAGAGATATTCGCGTGTGATTTTAGCTGATACAAATAAAGTCACTGTAGTATGACTAATAAACTCCGTTTTAAAAAGACACTCTGTGTTAAAGTTAGGTGCTATAAAAAAACTATTTACTATAGAAACCAGCTTTTAGAAACCAATACGAATATCGCCATATATCACCTGAAGATACACCATAGTCTAGTAGTGTAGTGTCTTATAACTCTGGTTGATGGCCATAGCTTGATTTTAATAGCCACGTGTTGGGTGGCTATTTATGTGGATTTCTGTATTAGGAACCGTGACCTATGAGTTGCAAACATTAAGAAAATTCCACTACCTAATTGTTCCTAGCATCTAAAAAAGATCTAGAGCAACCGACAAGACAACAAAAAAAATCAAGTGCGGAGAGAGAGAGAGAGAGAGAGAGAGAGACTATTTGAAAAGCTTTTTAGTTGGTGATCAAAGTATGATGCCCCTTATGTACCTGAGATACTACTTGAAAAGCTTCCTGGGAAACTTGGCGCCGTTTTTTTTCCCAATCGACTCGGCCCGGACTGGATCAGAGCTTACACACCTTTCCCGTCACTGGATATGTCGCACCGTCCTTTCCTGTCCTGTATGTCTCGCGACCGGCGCACACAGCCGTGTATGCTCATCCCGTGATCCTTCCTGCACGATCACAAAATTCCTTTCCACGCATAATTGGTGCGCTTGTTCTTCCATCCAGAATCTCCGGTGCCAATCCCGGTCATTGCTGTTCCGCTGCGCCTCGCTCCGTGTCTCCTTCCATCTGTAAACTACTCGACTGGAACTAGCCCTGCAGATACCAAGCTGCCCTTATTCCCACTGAAACCCCGGTGATCACCAATCCATGAACAGCAGCAAATCAGCTAGCCACCTAGCTTCCATTTGCACCTGAGTTTCCGGCAGGCTGTCTCGTGCACCTGTAAGGCAGTGACTCGGCTTGTCTGCAAGCATGGAAGCTCTCTCATATGAACTCTGATGTTTGCCAAGGCACCAGGCAGCAAGCATGCATGCGTACTATATATTGTGCGCGTCCGAAGTGTGAACTGAGAGGTTATGAAAGGGACATGGGAAGCTCGCCGAATGCGAATGTCGATATCATCGGAGAGAAAACAAGCAGGAGGGGAGAAGTTTGAAGGCTCCGGGAAGTTTCTTACTTAGCGATTAAGATTCAACGCCGGAAATTTCCGGGAAGATTTCGTGGGGCCATCAAATGTTTGAACGCCTAATTTATTTACCTCGCAGATGCCAGCGGCGGAGGATCGTCAGAAAATCTGAACGGAAGTTCCACAGGCGAAGTTTCGTGGAAGCTCCGGCTGTGGAATTTCTGGGAATGGCCGGCCCGAACGAATTGATCGATTAGATTAAGGGTAGGTTGGCTTATGGTTTTTAGCCTTAGCGCAAACACTTATATGAACGAACTGAATAGAATACCAGTAAGCTGATAAACCGCTTTGGAAAGGCTGTCTTGATAAGTTGCTTCGAAACAGCGGCAAAAAAATCATTCCGTTTGTTTGTTTGAGAAAAATCATAAATCATAAGTCATAAGCTGAAAAGAACTTGACCTAAGTTTGGGCGACGAGGCATGTGAATGAATTGGGCAGTGCGGAGGAAGAGGGTGACATGTGAGAGGTGGGAATTGGAGCTGTGCGCCCATGCCTGTGTGTATGAACAAGATAAATTGAACAAGTTTTGTGGTGTTTATTTTCCACGAATGATATGACGCAGTACGCTTAGGTCATGTTTCAAAATATTATGGTTTTTGACTTTTAGCTTTTGGCTCAAATAGTACTATTCCAAAAGTGATATACCGCAGTAACGCCTAGTCTTGTAAGGATGTCCTGGTTTTAATGGCAAAGACTATTCAAAATTTATGCCTAGTTTGTGATACAAGTATTCATTCATTTATTTTTACAAGATAGTATACGTACTAACTAGAACATGATCACTACGTTAGTTCTACTGTGCAAGCCATGAAAAAATGAGATAAGATTTGAAGAGGATGCGCATGGTGGCTTCTGTCTATTCTTATGTCAATTTGTTAACTACTACTAAGTGGGCTAATTGATTTCCTTGCTTCCCATCCACGCGATCGCCGGGGGATGTTTATGTCCCAGAGAGAGAAATCCAATGGGGGAAGCTTGGCCTTTGAAGTCTGCAATTCTGCACATCAAGAAAGGTCAAGGTCAGCACCGGTGGAAACAGGGGTGAAGCCACACTCTGCACAGGATAGGCTTCAATCTAGTATATGAAAAAATATCTAGTGTACAGTCTGAGTAAATTCAGTCCAGACTAGGTAACATTTTTATAGTTCAGTTCAGATAATCTAGATCATTCTACCATTGAGTCCAGAATGTAACTAAATTCTGGCTCCATCACTGGGTGGACAGATCAGGAAAATAGAACTACCAGGAAAGAAGTTTAGCCGGGCGAAGTAAATCTTTTTTTACTTTAAAATTTTATGGACGAGCGTTTGAAACAAAATTGAAAAAAAACTATATTCCTTATATTTTGAAACAGAGGTAGCAGTTGGAATGTACACTTGAGAATTCTTCCATGCGCAAATTCTAACCTGAAAAAATTCTCATGGGGCTAAAATATTTGTGCTCAAGCCAAGAAACAGAGAACATGTTCTGTATGGCTCTGTGTAGCAAGATAAAAGGAAGCCGTTATGCCTTGGAAAGCACCAGTCTGGACCAAACCACCGAACCTTTGTAGCCTTAAGCATGCAGATAAAGCCGCCACGATTCGACTCATGGAACTGAGTACAAATCAGATTGGTTTGCAACGACAGAAATTAACTACCTGCTGCTGGTGCTTCAATACAACTCACACAATCCTACATTACAAAATTGAAAAATCTGTAACTGTCGTAACTAGAGAGCTCAGAAGCATGAAAATTCAGGAAATTTATTGATCAAACTTGGTGCAGCACATTGCAAGATACAAAACCACAAATTTTCGTTGAGCACAATTATGTGCAGCACACAGTTGAACAACTGGCACATGTCAGGTTCAAGAAATGAGTTTAAACAAGCATTGAAATGCATGAACTTGGTTTCTAGCACACTAAGAGCATGTCCAATGCAGGCGCTTAGAGAGATGCTTAGCAATGAAAAACTGATTTTTCTTGCCACATAGGATAGATAAAGTGCTTATTTTGAAGTATCGATGGTTAAATAAGCATCGGTGCTTAATAGGTGCTTATATGTATAACTATATCTATTAATAGATAATATAGCATCTAAGCACCCATGGAAGAGATGCTTGTATTGGAGGAAATAACTTTTGCATGGGCGCTTGATGATGTGGTTATATTCTCTCTCTTTAAGCATTTATATATAAGCATATTGTATTGTACATGCCCTAAGAAACTACTCCATTCAGTGGCCATCTCCACTCTCCAGTGGAGTTCACCGTGCTCCATCTTTTTTGGGATATACTGAAGCTATCTATGTTGTTTGCAGCAGAGTTGATTTCGGCCAGTTGTTGGGCATCATCACGGCTTTGCCAAGCCAAATCCAAGCTAGGATTGTTCTCAGACTCCATCTGTCAACCAATCAACACATGAAGCATGAACACAAATCCAACAAGAAATGAAATCCAACAAGCATAAACACAAATCAAACAAAAGCATCCAACAAGAAATGAAACCCAACAAGTATGAACACAAATCAAAACAAAGGCACGGCCACATCCAAACGTGTGCAGCCATAGCTTCTGCTTTGGGCGACGACGGCGCGGCCTTAGCATGGTGGCGACGGTGGGGTCGTGCGTAGGGTGCAAACGGAGTAGATAATTCTCAACCGTTCGAATAAATTCTGATCTTATTCAGAGCGTAAAACTAGATATCCGGGGTTTTTGTCGGATAACGAATTCAGATCTGGATAGTTTTTGCGGGATACAGAAATAGATTCAGGAAGGAGGTATCCGTCGGATTCAGAGCTGTCCAAAAAATTAGCCAGATAGTTTCTGAAAAAATATCTGGTAACTATCCGGAACGAAGCCTGTAAACCCTAAGCCCAATATGCAATAGCCAATGCCGAATAGAAAATATCCTCGGACTTAGTCAATCCCTGTCGCCCCAACTCCAGCCCTTAGTGTTGGGAAACTTGGGCCGACAGGCCTTGGCCCATGGTGGAAACTTCATCCTTTAGTCTATATATAGTGAGTCCCAATGATTGTATGATGACCTTTTGAAAGGAGAAAAGTGATAAAGAAAGAAAGAGTTCCCTCATATTGGTGTTAATTTTATTGCTTCTGTACTTCTTCGTATGTGATTCTTCTTCCATCTACGAGGTAATCACCAGAAAACCAGGTGAGCCTCAGACACCCAAACACCCCTCACTGGCCATCACATCGCTGCCATCACCAGAAAACCACAAGTAAGCCCAAGTTTCAATTCTTCACGTTCAATTCATATCTTTTCAATTACTTGCTACTGTAACATCTTCATGCCCTTTGGAATTCAACTGAAGCTCCGCCATAGCCAGCCAAGCCCCATAGCTCCTTGGCCACCTTCCATCCTGCCGACCGAAATCACCCCGCCATGGACCCGCCACCACAAGCCACCCTAGCCCGAACCGGCCACACCATCAACACCCTATCAACCCTAGGATGATCCAACAACCATGCTTTCGTTATTTTAGCCCTCAAATAGCTCCTGTGCCATGCGAAAGTCCCGAGAACTCTCCACGTCGCCGCTGATCATTCCCTATTTTTCGACCACACCTAAGGCCAAAAATGGAATCCCCTTAGTCCCCTAACTCCATTCATGCCATCGACCGCCCTCAAAAGCCACCACAGCCTCGCCAATCGCTGCCGCAACCAAACTCTGTTTTTAGTGCTACAGTAACTGCCGAAGGTTAGGGAAAACACTATTCATTTTGGGCTGAACAGTAAAAGGCTAATTCTATTAACAAGCCAGGTTGACCATTTCACTATTCATACTACAGCACTGTAGCAAAGACCTGACGCGATAACAAACAGTGTTGGTACTGTAGCAAACCTAACCCGCATAAATAGTTGTTGGACCGAAATGGCGACAGAGGGGGGGTGAATGTCGACTCTTTCAAATTCGTCCCCTTCAAGTACTTGTGAAAATATTCCTCTTCAAGAACTATGATGAGCTCTGAAGTGAATGAGCAAAGAAACTCTTGAAACTCAAAGTGAAAAACCCAACTGGAGGAAGCTATAACAGAGAAGGACTAAATCAATACAAAAGATTGCTCCCTTACAAAGGTATTCACTAGAGCTTCTTAAGTTTTCTCCAATATCAGACAAGGCTATGAGAAAGAAGGACTTAGCACACTTGAAAAGCCCTCATCCACAGAAGGGAAACCTTAAGGTCAGGTCGGCCCTTGGGTGAAGACAGCAGACACGCTGATTTTTCAGGTTTGCACCAAGGTGACTTTGTCAAAAATAAGTGAAGGAGATAATCAATTCAAATCTCTTTAAGGCAAAGCTACAAACAACTATTCCAAACACTTTTGAGGGACCAAATAGCCTGAGAATCCAACTGAAATTGTAGAATTTCAGATTATGCCCAAAACCTGAAAATTACAGGGAGCTGAACTAAACACTCAAATAACCACTTGAACTTTGGTCCTTTGGCTCTAAGACTTTGAGAGTGGCCAGCAAATAGCCTTAGCACTTTATGGGTCAAGCCTCAAGCCATCTCAGAGAGGGAAATCAGAGGTTTAAGCTAAACCCTAGGAAAACTGAAGAAGTACAGAGAGGGCACCCAAAAATCAAAATACTTCAAGAACTCAAGTCCTTTGCTAATGAGATTTAGCAGATATATTAGCAATAGTACAAGGACTACTCAAACCAAGAATCAAGCCAAAACTCAAAGGGAATCAGAAACTAGCTTAAACCCTAGAAACTGAACATATGCAGAGAGCAACCAAAAAGTCAAATTCCCAACAATTCCTTGACCATTTGGCCATGAGTCTTTGCAGGTATATTAGCAATACCCATAAGATTCTCCAGACCCAATCTCATGCCAACTCAAGAAGGGAATCAAAAACTGCACTAAACCCTAGAAATGGAAGAGCATGAACAGAGCAACCCCAAATAAGAAATATGAGATTAAACCAAAGTTAGCTCTTGGGAGCTCGATCAAATGATCTTGAGGCAACATCCCAACCTAGAGCAACCCATTTTGGCACTCTCCAGCAAGAATCAACAAGAAACTCAAAAGTCAAGAAATCTCAGAATGAGGCATCGAAGAGAAAAATGAACAGAGAGCACAAGAACTGAACCACTCACCATCTCATATTGATATTGAGGATCAAAGAGACGTCCCCATACATGATTGCAATCAGAGGTATGATTACAAACTTTCAAGTCATCTCCAACCTCTCAATCCTCAAGAACACCAATACCCTCACATGTTTCTTGGGAGGAATACATCGAAGAGAGGGAGGAACACCCAGGGAGCACACTCTGTATTCAACACCTACTCTCACCCACTAAAGCCTAAAGCCAAAGCAAGCCATCAAAGCTTCTTTTGACTCTAGCCAACCCTAATTTTCTCTCCAAGTGTTCAAGTGGGCATGTAGCCCCTCCTCTCCTTTTATATCCCATGGCTAACGGGTCTCCGCCCCGTTACGCCGGCTAAATCCAACGGAGCCCGCTCCCGCTTGTGCAGCCTTGCGAATTTCCCGATTCGCCCCTCCTGCACCTTCCGGAAGCTTCCGCGCTCCTTGCCTCGCACGCCTCGCAACCACCTCGAGTCCACGTCGTCTTCAACACATCCCGACCGTTCTGACCTCAGCGCCACCTGCGCCTAGTCCAGTCCGCCGTGTCTCGCCACGACTCTGCCTCGACGTCCTGCAGCCACACAAACAAGAAACACGTCAAATAGCACCGCTCGATACATGAAAGCGTAAATAACATTACTTACCATACCGAAGTCCAAACCTGTCGAAATATGGGAATATACAACCTAATCCCATACGACCAAGATTGACCAAAGTCCGACCGAGCCCGATTGCGCCACGCAACGACTCGACTTCGAACCACTCAAACCAAACTCGACTAACATAACCAACATTATACACATGTGGTCACATCCACATGGTTCATCAATAGTGCAAACCACAATGAATAGTAAAATATCCGTTACTGTTTATCCATACCAAAAAATACAAAATATATCCATTTCATCCGTTTCGAGCACATATATCCTATTTTCAGCTTTGTTTTCCCATATAAGACCCAATAAAACCTTGCAAGCCCAGATGCCATTCTAAACCCATGTCTAGCACTATTTCGGCCATTACTATTCACCAAAAACCCAAAAAGATATATATGGGAATTATCTTTTGGGCTTGGACGCTTATTAAAGTTGTTAAAATTAACCGTTATGTCTTATTTTAATCAAGTTAACTTTTTTAAAATGTTCGTAGCAGGCATGATGCTTTTTTTGGTTCGCAACTGAACTCCTGAGCTGTTACGGAATGCACAACGACACTGTTACACATAGTCCACAATTCTGATACTTCTTGCCCCGTTGCTCACAATTTCGGTGCATAGCCCAGATTTCCCCTTGGATTTGAGAATGTTTTGCGTTTTGTTCTTGTTTCCTGTACCTCTGTTCTCCCGACTCCCACGACGTTGGCCGCCGAACCGATGGCTTCTCTGGCAACGGTATCCTAAACGGATTCCAAATATGTTCATGGCGCTACGGCAATACGTTCTTGGACAGTTGTCCTATCATGATCTTTTATATATATTATATATATATATATATATATATATATATATATATAGAGTATAAATAACAGGGCATATATATATATATATATATATATATATATATATATATATATATATATATATATATATATATATATATATATATATATATATATATATATATATATATATATATATATATATATATATATATATATATATATATATATAGAGAGAGAGAGAGAGAGAGAGAGAGAGAGAGAGAGAGAGAGAGAGAGAGAGAGAGTGCGCTGGTTAATAGTACTGTCTCATGATGGTCGCACTGACAGGCCGTTATTCTTCGAGAAAAAGTCACCAATGTGGTCTGTGGTCATGTGCCGACACCCTTGCCTTGGCTTATCTGAACTGTTGGCTTATCTGAACTGATGCTAATTCTGGGGTAATCAACCATGCGGGTCCGCACGCCTGCACCCACCTGACCTGAGCACCATGTAAAGTAAATAAAGGTGGGATTCCAATAAGTAGGAAAAAGGCGAGCTTTCTGTCGATTCGCCTTTATGGCTTTGTTCCCAGTACTGAAGTAACGAATTGCTTTGTGATTGATTTCACCATCGAAAATTCGAAGCCTTCGTGGGAAATATCAATGTGTGCGAGCCCACCGCCGGTATGTAATAGAACACGCTCTACCGTCACGTTCTTAACGGGAAATTCAATCCTTCCATGTTAGGCGTTGTCTATGGAGAGAACAGATCGTTCTATGAGATCTCATGTTGAATTAGTGCTGATTGTTTCATGAACCTGAATATGATAACCCTCGAATAAAATGAATCCGAATCTGATCAGGAAAGTACGATATATTGCTTGGCACACGAGTAGCTGATGGGATGCTCACACATCGGATGGAATTCCACCCTCGGTGGCCGGCGAATACTCGGACGAGGCGGCGGTTTGCGGGTCTCACCGTTCGTCAACGTAGAACCTAATTGATCCGGCCAAAACGGGGCACCGCTGGAGCAAGTGAGTGTCGACGCGTCGTCGTGCCATCGTCGCCGTTTGGATCGTACGAACGGAAAAAGTTGGTGTAAACAGAGAAAGGAAAGAAACAAACGGGACATACGCATGTTTCCATAGAAAAAGGGCACCGCAGCCGCAGATCATCCTGAAAAGACAACGCGTCATCCCTTGTCCCTATCAGTGGCATGCCGTATGCCATTCTTAACCATGTGCTATATTATAACTCTATAAATAATATAAAAAAAAAGCTGTGTTAAGAAGATAATGTATTCCAAATATCGCTGTTTAGAATAGGAGGCTTAGTACTAGTAGTGTTGTATGTTTGTTTTATGGGTCAAACTTGGACCGTAAGGAAAACAGACGGCATGAAGAGAGTACCAAGGGAGAGTATATAGCACAGTACCATTCACCGCAGTGGGCACGGTGCGATGCACAGGCAAATACAAAAGGTACCTGTTGTAGGGGTGACCCCCACCTAAACCCAGCAGGCCTGATAGAAGACTATAAAGACCAGAGTAGAACATGTGCAATGACTCAAATACCCCTAGGAGGGATATACAGATGTAAAGGCATGATTGTAAAAGTATACCCCACATGAATATATATATATATATATAGTATAAATAACAGGGACACCTAGGTGTCTGGACACCTAGTCTCTCTACCTTTGGATTGCTTTTAGATGCGTGCTAGTGTGATTGAGACTTTCCATCCATGATTAAGACTTTCCTTCCATGATTAATTTAGCATGCCTAATATATTACATACCATTGCTCTAGCACGTATCTAAAAGCAATCTAACGGCAGGGAGCCTAGGTGTCTGGGCACCTAGGTGTCCCATTTCAGCGTCATATATATATATCAGGATGAGGGGGGAAGGCAGGACACTTTTTTCCCACTCCCCACTACCATTCCTCTCTCTGTTTGGTCCAGAACCACAACAGATTGGCGCCGTCCGTGGGAGGACGAGGACAAGCCCAAGACCGAAGAAGAAGATGGCACCGAAAAAAGCTTCATCGGCGGCGGCTAAGGGAAAGAAGACGGTCGGGTCGGAGCGGCGCGTGAGCACCAAGGCCTCGGCGTCGGCTGCTGCGGGCGCAAGCATCGACGTTCGCGCGACAACGACAACCGACCTCGCCACCGCGACGACCACCACCGACCCCGCCACCGCGACGACCACCATCGACCCGCCGCGCGACGGCGACAATCGACCCGCCACCGCGACGACCACAACCGACCCGCCACCACGGATCGGCGGTTGGGGCAGCCATGACGGAGCGGTCGGCGGCACAGGACCTCGGGAGGCGATAGTCACCATACCGACTTCGCCGCCGAGCGGGCGGTGGCCCCGCCCTCGCAGCGATGGCGCCTGCGGCGGCCCTCAACGCGTTCAGCGGGAGCTCGGAGATCTTCGCGAGCTGTCCGAGACATGCAGAGGCCCGAGCCGCAGCCGCACGCTGGTCGCGCGAGCCTACGCCGGAGAGGGCGGACAGTCGCGACGCCCCCACATCTAGTCGCGCCCCGCTATGACGCGTCGATCCAGAGTCCCCGCTCTCGGTAGGATTGCAGCAAGCGGAATGGCCCGAAAACTTTAAGTTCCCTAGCGTCATCGAGCCGTTCAAAGGCGATACGGATCCTCGCGAGTTCGTACGCGTGTATGAAACCGCCATCGAGGCAGCGGGGGGAGACGATACCACAAAGGCGAAGGGGCTCCCCCTCGCGTTACAGGGAGTGGCGCTTTCCTGGTTCTTTACCATAGAGCCGAACTCCATCTACGCGTGGGAGCAGCTCCGCAGCCGCCTCCACAACAACTTCCAGGGAAACTACGTCGAGCGGGTCGACGCGGATCAACTCTTCGCCGTAAAACAGAAACCCTCGAAGAAGCTCCGGGATTACTTCAAGCGCTTCGCGAAGATACGTTGCCAAGTCAAGGACGTCAACGAGACCACCGTCGTCAATGCAGCCATGCAAGGCCTCCGCCCGGGTCCGATGGCCGAGTACAATGCGCGAAAGCCAATCAAGACGGTGGCAAAGCTCTTCGACAAGATGGAGCAGTACGCCAGGGCGGAAGAGGACGCCCGACGGAGGCGGGGTGATGACCCCGATACTAACCAGGCCGATGGATCGATAAGGGTCGAAGAAGATCCGTCCAAGGATGGCTCTTCGAAGGGCAAGCGCAAGCAGGAGTCGTCCAAGGATGCAACCGATCGCGGCGAAGCTCCGCACAAGGAGCCATCCAATAGATCCAAGCGCGGACAGCAGAAGTCGCATCGAGGCCACTTTGTCTTCGACATCAAGGGTAGCTCCGAAGAAAGCACCTCCGCGGGTCGTGGCAATCGGGGGCGCCGAGGTCGCGGTGGTCGCAGCCGCGACCGCGATGACAGAGGCCAGGGGGACTACGACGACCGGCAGCATGGCCTGTGGTGCGAAGTCCATGGCCGAGGCACCCACGACACACGCTCGTGCGTCTCCATTGCGGCGCTCCGCCAGAGCGTCGCCAGAGACAGGAACCCGGAGGTGCGTCCGCCTGTGGTGGCCCACGTCCAGCTCCGTCACGGCCCCCATGCGGTTCGGGGCAAGGTACAGCCCAGAGGGCCCCTGCGGATCGAGCTCACGTGCAGCGGCCGGGAGGGCCTCCTGCGATTGCGAGCCCCGAGGCAGCACACCGCAGGTCATCAACGTCATATCCGAGGCTCTGCGCTGGAGTTCGCCTCGGCACGGCAGCGAAGGCCTATGTTCGAAGGTTACATCACGTGGCGGCGTACCCCACGCAAGCACCGCGGAGTGGGCACAGCGTGAAGTCACGTTCACACCCGAGGATGCCCGAGTGAGACTTTCTCACCAGACCCCTAATCATCCGGTCATCATCGCGTGATGCGGCGTGGGCGTGCCCTTGTAGACGGAGGTAGCTCGCAAATGTATTGTTTGCGCGCCTTCGACCGATGGCTATCCTCGGCCGTTTAGGGCCTTCGGAGTTCCCCGCAAGGCTTCGGGACGGCCTCTACGGCGCTTGGCGGATATGCCTCAAGTCTCGTTTGGCCAAGACGACAACGTGCGGGCCGAAGACGCTACCTTCGGCGTGGTCGACCTCCGTACCCTACAATGCCATACTAGGGCGCCCAATCCTCAACTCCTTGACGCGGTGCACGCACTACGGCTATCTATGCATGAAGATTCGAGGCCGCGGGCTATCATTACCATCTGTGGCGACCAAGATATGGCCCGGCACATCGAACCAGGTACCAGGTATCCGTGTCGCGAAGCTCAACGGCACTCTTAGGGTCGGCATCGCAGAGCGGAGGTCCGGCGGCATCATTCGAAGGTAGCTGGGCGGGCCCTACAGATAGCCTGACCACCAGAGGCTCCAGCCGCGCCAGGGACAAACGGTTAGTCTATCCCTCTTTTGTAATTGCTCACCCACGCAAACGGGAAGCCAATAAAGTCCACTGTTTGTCGCTTGTCAATTGACTGTTATACATCAAGACGCGACGAAGGGCGCGCGGAGGCTTGGCCTACGCGCGTGCTCCGGGCGCTCAAACCAAAGACGCACGCTCGCGTGTGCACTCGCCGTAGCACGGGTACGGATCGAGTATAAATCGAAGTCGCGACGCGTCACGTGTGCCCTCGCCGTAGCCAAAGGTGACGGGCTGAGTATAAACCAAAGACGACGCTCGCGTGTGCACTCGCGTAGCTCGTACGGATCGAGTATAAATCGAAGTCGCGCGTCGCGTGTGCACTCGCCAGTAGCCAAAGGTGACGGGCTGAGTATAAACCAAAGACGACGCTCGCGTGTGCACTCGCGTAGCTCGTACGGATCGAGTATAAATCGAAGTCGCGACGTCGCGTGTGCACTCGCCGTAGCCAAAGGTGACGGGCTGAGTATAAACCAAAGACGCACGCTCGCGTGTGCACTCGCCGTAGCTCGGGTACGGATCGAGTATAAATTGAAGTCGCGCGTCGCGTGTGCACTCGCCGTAGCCAAAGGTGACGGGCTGAGTATAAACCAAAGACGTGCGGGGACGCCGCACGCACTCTGCGGAGTATAAATAAGACGTGACGTTGAGGTTCAACTCCGCACGCGCCAGTCTACGAACTCTAAAAAAGACGTGACGTTGAGGTTCACCTCCGCACGCGCCAGTCTACGGACTCTAAAAAAGACATGACGTCGAGGTTCACCTCCGCACGCGCCAGTCTACGGACTTTAAAAAAGACGTGACGTCAAGGTTCACCTCCGCACGCACGAGTCCACGGACTATAAAAAAGACGCGGATGTTCTCCCTGCGCACTCTACGGAGTCTAAACAAGACGCGAATTCCGCGCACGCCAGGGACCTCGTCCCTGTGCGTACTCCCCGGAGTATAAATAAGACGTGGATGTTAATCCCACGCACTCTACGGAGTATAAAAAAGACGCGGATGTTCTCCTGCGCACTCTACGAGTCTAAACAAGACGCGAACTCCGCGCGCGCGCGGACCTCGTCCCTCTGCGTACTCCGGAGTATAAATAAGGCGTGGATGTTAATCCCACGCACTCTGGAGTATAAAAAGACGCGGATGTTCTCCTGCGCACTCTACGAGTCTAAACAAGGCGCGAACTCCGCGCACGCCAGAGACCTCGTCCTGTGCGTACTCCGAGTATAAATAAGGCGTGGATGTTTATCCCACGCACTCTACGGAGTATAAAGAGGCACGGATGTTCTCCTGCGCATTCTACGGAGTCCGGATAAAATGCGGTGCCCTCCGCGCTCTGCGGAGCGCGGAGGACGCGGTATCAATCGCGCGCCCACCAAGCGGATGGCGCATCTGGCGCACTGCAGGCTGCTCCCATGGGAAATGCATGAAGGGGCGGCGTGCGCGTCTCTACCGACCGGCGCCGGCTCGCGCCACTCGCTCGAAGGGTAGGGGACGACGCGCGAGTACATCGGCCGCCCCGCCGTGAGGGGCGGGAGCGCAACGTGCGCGCACCTTCGCCTCCGCGCGCCAATCTGCGGGCGATGGAAGGCGAGCATCGGTCCGCCCTATACACGCCATCTGCCAGCAACCAACACGCCAACCCCGGTGGGCGTCGAACAAGGCCCCGGAGCGTCAACACGTCCACCTCGGTGGCGACGGAGCCCCGCGCAACCGCTGCGACAACGGCGCGCCGAGCATAGAGACCTCGCCCGCGCGGCGTGTGGCGTGTTGGTGAACCCGAAGGGAAACTTGCAGCGCATACCCCGAAATACTGGAAAATCTTGTGTATATTGCAAAAATCACAAAGCTACAAAGGCCCGGCGGCGTCCCTGCTGCGCTAGGCCACTACTCCGCGGACTCGTCCTTGATACGCGCTAAAGCTGGGGCCTCGCCTGAAGAAGGTCGGCCTGCCCAAAAGTTCAAGGACTCCTCGGCCCTTCGCCACCGTCGAAAGCGCGTCGTCGCACGCCGACGACGCAGCGCCGCCCCAAGAAGGAAGCTGTCCGGGATGAAGGCACGAAGTCAGTTCGTGAAGCAAGCATACACTTTATTCATTCAGCGAGGGGGCAAATATTACAACACATGCCCACACCTAGCTACTTTGGCGCCGCTTTGTGAGCCGTCGGCATCTTCGAGGCCCCGCGCCACCCTCGTCGCGCGCGACTTCCGTCGAGAAATTGGCCGAGACTCCTCCCGTGAAGGGACTTCCGAGCTCGACCAGCGGCGCTATCCCGGCGTAGTCCCGCATCCGCTCGTAGAAGAATTTGAGGGGTGGCGAACGGCGCGGACTTCACCGGACATCACCGGCTCGCCGCATCTCAGTGCTGGTTCGCCACTCGGTGATGTGTGCGCAACCGCGTGCCGAAGAAGGGCGCACACTAAGCATGACGCCACGTAGGCGCAGTGGTCACCAAAGTTCGCCGCAGCCTCGCGCGCCACGTCGGCGGCATCATGGATCCAGCGAAGGGCCGCGGCAACTCCTCCGGCCGGCGTGATCCGCACCTCGACCACAAGTCCTGGAGATGGACTTCCAGCATTTGCGGGGCATCCCACGCAATGACCGAAGCCTCGCCAGCGTCCGTTGCGCTCGCTAGAATCGAGGCAAGCTCGCCCTTTTCCTTCTCCAAAGGCGACTTGCTGCAAAGGCCGTCCGCTCCGCGCGAACTCTATCCACGCCGCCTCGATGGCTGACTTTTGCGCCGACGCGGCAGCCTCTCGTGCGCCTTTGCCTCGGCACACTCGCCTCAAGCCGGCGGAGTCGGACATCTGGGCGGACCGAGCCCCGCCGCCTCGTAATCGCCCCTCGGCGGCTGCGCAGCCTATCTTCCGGTGCCCTTTGCGCATGAGCGTCGCCGTCTGCGGGGCCCCGGCACCGTGTGCCAGAGGGCAAGAAGCGATTCAGCAAGCGCAGAGCGGCCGGGAGTTGGTCATATAACTATGTACTTACCCGCACTCCCGACACCTCGAAGCCGTCCCTCAGACGGTCTACCCCGTAAGTGGGTAGCGCCTGCCGCCTGGCGCTGGCAGCCGCGTCATCCACAATACTGTGCCATGCCCTCAGCGCCTCCGGCGGGGGGACGAAGTCCGCGGGGTTGGAACGCGGAGCGCTCGTGCCAGCAGCGCCGGAACCCTCGCGTTCCGGCAAAGCCTCCTCTCCCGGGATAAGCAACGCTGCAGGCAAAACTACGCGTGAGCATCACAAAGCGCAGTAAAAAACCTACCAAGGTCAGCTCAGCCACCGTACCTTCAGTAGCGGAAGGAGGGCTTCACGGGCCCGTCCCCCTAGTCGCAGGCGGGGGAGCGGCGACATGGGCCCTCGCGGACGTCAGGGTCCCGCAAGGAATAGAGGTCTCCGAGCTCGGAGCCAACGCCGACCGCTCCGGTGCGGCGGGCAGTGTAGCCAGAAGGGCAGAGAGGGCCGATGCCACCGGGACTTCGCTGTGGGCATCCGAATCCCACAAGCTCCTTGTAGGAGCCCAGATATTAACATCCGGATTCCTCTGTGATTACTGCACTATTCCCTGGATCAGTAGATAATGCTCACAGTTACAGTAATGAATATCAAAATACATATCATGCGGAAGCGTAAAATTTAATAGTAGACTTACTCGTGGGACGATTAGGCCGAAATCATTAAATTGCAGCAGCGGAAGAACGAAGCACACAGGTGGGACCTTCAGGACATGCCCACAGTACCAACCGGAGGTTCGCGACCTAGCCCTTGACATCTTCATCTTCTCTCCGGCTTGTCCAATCTTGTTGCTGCGGCGCAGTTGATTTGATTCCCGATTCTGAATTTTGTCGCAAAGCGGCGTGAGCACTCCACCCGTGCTCGCGAGCCAATACACATGAATGCAAATAAATAGTATGCATAGCTTAACAAAGGAGAGGCTCGGGCTATTTTATTTTGCGTAGAGTGTTTTTGAATACAATTAATTAAAAAGCCCTATGACTTAGCAATTTTGGAACAAATCATAATGTACAAGGAAATGCATTATTAATATCAATTCAGATTCCATCCACCGTTACATGGCATCTGCACCATATAGCAATTTCTTCAGCGTTATAGCCGCTTAACTTACCACTGGGACGACACCCAGGACAATTCCAAACCAGGGCAGTCCTTCGCCCTTCACTTTTCCATTCCCACCCACAAAACATTTTTAAATAGAACTATATCTGGTTAAGTTCCCATGTCCGCCCTTGACCGTGGGCACGGCTATTCGAATAGTTTTGACTCTGCAGAGTTTCTACACTTTCACCACAAGAGACAATCAACTCATTGCCCCACACGATTCCTTAGTCATGTGGTTGAAAAGACCATCACAGTGACTTTTCAAAGTATCTAATCCCTTTTGTCATCTCACCCTATGGGCCGTTCCCACTTGCGGTGGGTCCCATACGTTGCACGGGATGTTCCCCACGGATACTAGCGTACGGGCTTCCCTCTCCTCTGCGCTAGTACGACTGAGAAACTTCACCCTTTCCTTGGTGTCCCTTTTGGCCTACTGATGCCCTTGCATATCCTCTTCTAACCCCTCCTAGTGAGATGAGTTCGGGGAGTCGATAAATCTACTTAGCCAAGTTGTATTTTACAGACTTGTGGTTGTACTGTTTTACACGGGTTGACATGACAAGATTCGGTCCTTAAGGTTATCTGGGCGGTTCTACCACAAACCACACTCTCGTGCACCCCTGCACCATACCCCCGAACCATCCGCCCAGATAATTAAGCAATTGGAGATTTTTGGGGAGTATAAAATAACCATATCCAACATACGTTAGTCATTACCACCATAACTACCCAACTAACTTTTCTCATGATTAAAAGTGATGCTTGGGCGCTCTCACGCCCATGAGTATCTAAACAATACTAAGCATGGCATATAATTATGGACTTATTTTAGAAGTGTTACTATTATAATTTTGCTAGGGCGACAATGTTCTCATGTTCAAATATTCCAAAGGAGGGCAATATTAATCAAGTTAGATAATAGGCATTTAACTAAAATTCTAAATTAAACATGTATTTGCATATAAATTAACAGCATGCAATTTGATAATTTAACACAAAATAATTTGCAGAAAATGTAGGTTCAACATGATCAAAGTATTGACTCGCCTTGCGCGGTTTACCGCGGTCTTGAACTCGCTTATAGCTTCCTTATCGTTGGTCCGTATCTTCACCTCGATCTTGATCTTACTTGATCCATTGAATCTTCAGAGCTCCCATTTCTAATTTCACGACAAGCAAAAGAAAAACCAAATAAATCCAAACAACTTAATTGCCCGATTTTATTTAATTTATACATTTATTACGATTTGAGAATAGAAGGATGAGGCAGTTTAATGTGTTGCAAACACAACGGTAGCTGGATTTAAGTGAGAAAACGAGTTATCTGAATAGCTTTACCGTGAGGGAAAATTTTAGGATAATAAGAGATCAAAAGTGAGGAAGCATCTACAGGAATTATTGGCTTTGGAAAAAGAAGTGGCCAAACATAGCCGATTGGAGAAAGGCAAAGTTCGATCTTTTATTTATTAACTTCTTTTATCACTTTTATATTTATTTAGGAAGTTCCATGAACTAGGTTAGACTTACTGCGCGACATATGTGTTTGGTTTATTAGCTTAATCTTTAGAGCCTATATTCCTAGCGCTCACTGTGGCATTTTATGGGATTCTATCTACTAATTATTCAAGGTATACTCCTAATGATTAGTTTAATAGTTTAGCAACGTACTGGGGTATTCAATTACCTCATTGATGTCTAATAGAAATTTTTAGTATATTCTTATTTGCTACTCATTTGCGACTATTAGTCATAATATTATATGCTTCACAGGGACTGGTTATCGGTGAGATTATTTCAATGTCCCAATGACCTAGGGCTAATATATTTTAGTACCTTTACACTAATACGATCCTTTTATCTAGAAATATTCGGGTCTAATCACATCGTTGTTTCATCCTCTGAATCAAGATCTTGCTTGTTTTAGTTAAACTTCTATTTACATAGGACCGAGCTCACTACACCCAATTTTCGTTCCACTAAATTCATCGTTAAGATTTATTTATCGGTGACGTGCTAATGGCGAGGATTTTATTAGGACCTTCTAAGTTAAATGTTTATGGTCATACCCTAATGTTTAATTAATTTTATGAAGAGGCCTAATTTAATTTAACCTACTATTAAGATTTATTTTATCGACCAATGTTATGGCATATATTTATTCATAATTAAGGATAATCTTCTAACTTAAAGCTTTGTTTTCATTGTTTTAACATAACATCCAATGCATTTTTCTTAAATCCTAACTTGAATACATTTTTAATTAGGTTCCTTATTAAGTTTGGACTTTAAGCAAAACCACATTTTATTAATGCCTCCAATTGATACTTAGACCTCAAATAAATATTTAAGCTACATTAGTTGCTCTTATACTAAATAATCAAACATCAAATCTTAAGAATCTTATTTTATACCTTAATTAAATTTATTAACTTTTCTAAATTTTATTCTCAGATTTTCCATGATTTTTCTTGCTTAAAATGGGCTACAGAAGTTAAAAACAAAAATGTGGGTTAAGGGGATGCGGCTGGCTTAGTTCGAACTCAGGATCTGGGGCAAAGTGGCTGAAGCATTCGCTCGGCTAACCAAGCGGGCGGAAGCGCTCGGCTGTTGTAGGAAGGGGAGACAACTAAGAAGAGGTAGTGTGGTAGTGGTGCTTCAAAGCAGAGCAGGCGGCGCGGCGACTATGGCATCGGCGGCGTCGGCGGGGTGGATCCAGGGACTCGGTCGCGATAGGCAAAACGGAACACTGGGGTTCTTGGCAAGCTAGGGATGGCTGCACTTCTGCTCGGGCGACGACGTAGCGCGGCCGCGATGGCTCACGGCGGCCGGCCATGGAGGGGAAAGGGGAATGGCGGTGTAGATGTGGGAGAGGAGGGATTGAGGTGAGCACGAGCTACACGAGATCATGCGCAAGCTTACCCTGCATTTGGCCGGGCCGGAGCAAGCCCGAGGTGAGCCGGCGGCGATGGCCATGGGCGGCGCGGAGGGGGTCACCGCGGCGGGGGAGCTCGGGTGGCGGAGGGCTTCAACCGACGGTGGGGAGGCCGGGGCACACAGGGAGTTGCTCTCTTCGCAGGGAATTATGCTGGGGCCGACGGAGGTGGAGGCGGCATTGGAATTGGCGGTGGCGGCCGGACTTGGGGAAGATGGCCGTCCCGGCAATCTTGGCGCACGGGATTCCAATCAAGACGGCGGGGATGACGATGAGATGTAAGGGATCGATATGACGCGCTCAATTTTTGGAGGGGCTCGCCGGAGGGCGGGATTCGGCATGGAGGCGGTGGTGGCTTGCTTGCGGCGGAGGGGGAGAAAGGGTGGGGGGAGGGAAAGAGATGGCGCAGGGGGGCAATGGGGAGCCGGGTGGCTTACTTGTAGGAGCGGAGGGAGTCGCTGCGTTGCACTGTGGCCGACCACCGAGCTCGGCGACGTGCGGGCGAGCGATGGCGGCAGCGGCCGAGGCGATGGGGCGGGGCATGGGCGCGGCGGCGTGGGGCGGCGGGGCGCGACACGAGGTGACGGGCGTGACGCGAACTCCACGAGCGACGTGCGCGCTGCAGGCCGTGGTCCGGGTGTGACGGAGGAGCATGAGCAATGGGGCCGGGTGACGCGGGCGCTGCTCGGCCACAGGACGGGGGAAAAGAAAAGAGTGAGCTCGGCGCAGAGGAAGGGAAAGAAGAAGGAAAGAGGAGGCAGGGCGCCGGGCCCAGCGTTAGTGGGAGAAGGGGAGAGGAAAGAAATCGGGGAGGAAAACGGGCCCCTCGGTCAGAGAAAAATCGGTGGAGAGGGAGGACAGAGAAAAGGAGGATGGCCCCACATGGCATAGGGAGAAGGGAGGGAAAATAGAGAGGAAAGAATTTTCAAGCGCAATTTTGGGATTTGAATTTTTAATCTAAATTTCTATTTCATGTTTAAGATCATTGGTTTCAATTTGCTTCAAATCTTGTTTCAAATATCTAGGTACCAAACCTAATATTTCTCTATTTTCCATTTTATTTAATTTGTCCTCGGGCTTTGATTTTCAAATTTTAATTTGTGCTTTGATTACTTTTGAGACATAAGTTTATAACTGATTTTTGAATTTTAAGTTTGAAAACCTCAAGGTTGAACCTGAGTTTGAGTGCTCGGGTCAATTTGATTTAAGGTGAATTTTTATTTAATTTGATTTTCTGGATTTCGGTTCTTAGTATTTTTAAATCACATTTAACTAATTGGTATCTTTTATCATCACAATTCTTGTTTGCATTCCAGAATATTTCCAATTATTATTTTGTTTAGCACAACACTTAGGAAAGCCCAAATAAAGTTTCAACTAAAACGTCAAATGCTAATAAGATGCAAATAGAATTTTAAATTTTTTTGAAATTTTCGAACATTCCAAATTTTGGGATGTTACACTCCTGATGCCCGTCGCCACGACGAAACCCCTCGTCGTCCGATGGAGCTCAGGTCGCAGGCACGGCCGCTTGGCCGGAGCAAGCGGCGGTACCACCCCAGCAAATGCCGCCGGAGGAATTCCTGCGTCCACGGCGTCCGGGGGCGAAGGCCCCGCCGGGGTGGGTGCTGCGAGGGGCGCCTCGCATTCCGCCGCCACTATCGGCGAAGGCTCATCTCCATGCGCCCTCGCGGGAGAACCTCGGCGCCAGAGCGAACGCGGTGAGGAATCCACCTCCACGCCGCCGGCCCGCGCGTTTCCTGCCTCGACGACCACAGCGGGTGATGAGGTTTCCTCCCCCCGACTGCTTGGGGTAGGCTCGGCGCCCAAGACGCTCGCCGAAGATCCTTCGCCTCCGGCGTCTGCGCCTCCCAACTCCGAATCAGCGTACTTCGCTGAATCCGACTCCGCGTCTGCCGCACCTTCGGGAGCGCTAGCAGTAGTAGCCGCAGCTGCAGCACCAAGCGCGGCGGACGCTCCGCCTCGGCTCCTTTTGCGAGACGACGCCTTCCTCTTTGTTGCGCCGTCATGCGAGCGGCGCGCTCCGCACGGCAAGGCCTAGGGTCTCGTACACGCGGTTTATCCGCCCGACCCGCGCCGGCGGTAGCAGATCTGTGCGCTCGTGCTCCCTCTTGGTGTACGGCCCCAGGAACACGCGCGCGGCCAGCTCCGCATCCTCCAAGAAGATCCCTGAGGCCAAACAAGCGGCAACACTAAGGTAATGCATTCAGAGCACGGAAAGGGGAGATGCGGTCAAGACTTACGAAGACTGGGGGCGCCGGTAGCGAGCAGATCCGCGGCGAAACATTGTTGTCCCGGCGCTTCTCGGCGGCAAGCCGCCAGTCATGGGCAAGCGGGGCCACGTCGTACATAATGTACTCTTCGGCGAGGTCACGCATGTTCAGGAGGGCGGCTATTCCTACGAGCCGTCGGGCCCTTCGTTGGTCCTCATCATCTAGCGTTCGGCCGGGCGAGGTCTTGAACATGATCGGCCGGCCCGTGCATTCGAGGCCGCTCCCGCTCTCCACGCGGTGATAGAACCATCGCTTCATCCAGTTGGACTCCCACTTCCCGCGCGTAGAATTCGCGGGGAAGAGCTTGCTGCAACCTGACCGCAGGTAGGCGAACAACGAAGCGCTGGGCCAGCACGCTCCCGAGCGCAAGGCCCAGCTGTACACCGCAAGCCGGGCCACGGCGTTCGGAGTTAGTTGCGCTAGCTCCAGCCCGAAAGTCCGCAGCACGGCGCCCACAATCGCCGCCGCCGGGATGCGAAGCCAAGCGTCAAGAAAGGCGACGAAGACGATCACCTCCGACTTCTGGGGGTGTGGGTTCGTCTCATCGGCGGTGGGCAGTCGCACTGCCTCGCGCTTGGACAGCTTCCCCGCGTGCACCAGCGTTTGGATAACCTTCTCGGTAACGAGCGAGGGGCCCAACTCGCCGGAGAACGTACCTTCCCGCGCCACCATACCTTGTTCGCGCGCAGGTCGCGCGTTCGCCGTCGAGTACTTCACCTCGACCGGTGACGACCGCCGGCGGACACCACAACCGCCAGCCGCCTGACCATGTTCACCGCCAGATGCCATCGCCTTTCGCAAAAGGAAGGTGGCGACGAGAATGCGAAGGAGAACACGGAAGGCGATGCAAGCAAGAAGCGGGTGTGGAGCTGCGGGGGCACAGTTACGACGCCTATTTCAAGCCACCTCGCCCAAATACCGAAGAGTCGCGACGATCTGCGCACCGGGCGCGACCACAGTTGTACAGAGGACCGTCCCGCACGATTCCCCAAACCGAAGCCGAGGCGTCGTGGCAGTACACGCGGCACGCGACCGCAGAACCAAGGACAGTCAATGCAAGCGGTTGCGGTCACGCAACCCCTGGCATACCGCGGCGCCCCCAATTATGAGCCGCCGCGTGCCCCACCCACGGGACGGCACAGTACGACGCGGTGACCCGCCTTTTGGTAGGACATGCGTCGGCACGGAGCGCGCGCCTCTACTTCGACGTAGGCGCCAGCTCCGCTGCCACCCGTTCGAAGGGTAGGGTACGGAGCACGCGCGCCTCTACTTCGACTTAGGCGCCAGCTCCGCTGCCACCCGTTCGAAGGGTAGGGGACGGAGCGCGCGCACGCGCCTTTACTTCGACGTAGGCGCCAGCTCCGCTGCCACCCGTTCGAAGGGTAGGGGACGGAGCGCGCGCACGCGCCTTTACTTTGACGTAGGCGCCAGCTCCGCTGCCACCCGTTCGAAGGGTAGGGGATGGAGCGCGCGCGCTTTACTGCCGGCGTGGCGCCAGCTCGCGCCACCCGTTCGAAGGGTAGGGGACGGAGCGCGCGCCTCTGCGCGGCGTGGCGCCCGCTCGCCGCCACCCGTTCGAGGGTAGGGACGGGCGCGTGCGCCTCTGCCCGGCGTGGCGCCAGGCTCGTGCCACCGTTCGAAGGGTAGGGGACGGAGCGCGCGCGCCTCTGCTTCGACTTAGGCGCCAGCTCGCTGCCACCCGTTCGAAGGGTAGGGGATTGAGTGCGCGCGACGCGCTTTACTGACGGCGTGGCGCCAGCTCGCGCCACCCGTTCGAAGGGTAGGGGCGGAGCGCGCGCTCTCTCTTCAGCTTGGCGTCGGTTCGCGCCACCCGTTCGAAGGTAGGGGCGGAGCGCGCGCGACGCGCTTTACTGACTTAGGCGTCAGCTCCGCTGCCACCCGTTCGAAGGGTAGGGGACGGAGCGCGCGCTCTGCGCCGACTTAGGCGCCACTCGCCGCCACCCGTTCGAAGGGTAGGAGCGGGCGCGCGCGCCTCTGCCGGCGTGGCGCCACTCCGCTGCCACCCGTTCGAAGGTTAGAGGACGGAGCGCGCGCGCCTCCATTTCGGCTAGGCACCAACTCGCGCCAATTCCGCTGCATCGACTTCGGCACCCTGCCACGGGCAAGCCTCTAATTTGGCAGAGATACTTTGCCACCCGCCTCGACCCGACGCCGAGCCACGACGGCAAACCGCCATGGCTCAGGCGACCCCGGCGGCAGCTTCGGCATGACCTCTGCCTCCGTGGGGCAAGGGGCCGGCGGCCGTGCCGACGGCAAAACCTGCGCGGACAGCCTCAGGTCCCGCAAAGTTTGCCTCGGTCTTCCTTAACAGACCACCTACAGCGCACCAACGTTTTCCCCAAACGGTGCGAACGGCCTCCATCAGGAGCGCCGATTGTAGATGGTCTGTCAGGAAGAACAAGGCAAACCTTGCCGTCGTATGCAGAGATGCGGCGCGAGGGCAGCGAGCGCGGTACAAAGGTCAAATTGCGGCAAGCACAGACCTGCTATCGTAAACAGATATGAAGTCACCACACCAAAAAAAAAATCCTCGTTCCTACAGCCAGCTCACGCGGATGACTTCATATCCGCTCACGGAGTCGGTCGAGCCCGCCATTTCCACACCAAGTCGTGAAGTATTCCCACAAGTAGGGTATACTTTTGTTCACCAGCTCTCGCTGACATTAGCGTCGGTCGACGCAATCATCAAATGCGATGAACAAAAGTTTGGCCTACATATGAGAAGTTTACCATGAGCAGTGCGGGGCGCGCAAAGAAAGGATGTCCGTGAGCGCCCCCAATGCCAACATATTTATACCCGGCTTTACCAGCGAGTCGCGGCGTGCGAGGACGTCGATGGCGGCATGCCAACCGTCGGAAGCACAAGCGAGGGTGTCGGGCGGTTCACCTACGGTGGTGCGTAAGTCTGACCGCCCGCACCCCACCGCACGCGCATCGGAACCGTCGCATGCTCCACTCACGAGGAGCGCATACACAAGGCGACGACCGCCCCGCATGCCAACCGCATTTAAAGCGCACTACCCGTCCACACGTCACGTCGGCTTCCAAGTGGCGGGGCGGCGGCGCGCGCACCTCTACCTCGACTTAGGCGCCCGGCTCGCGCCATCCGTTCGAAGGGTAGGGGCGGAGCGCGCGCGCCTCTACCTCGACTTAGCGCCAGCTCGCGGCCACCCGTTCAAGGGTAGGGGCGGAGCGCGTGCGCCTCTTCCGACAGGCGTTAGCTCGCGCCACCCGTTCGAAGGTAGGGGACGAGGCGCGCGCGCCTCTGCTGACTTGGCGCCAGCTCGCGCCACCGTCGCGAAGGGTAGGGGACGGAACGCGCGACCACTTCGACATCGGCAGCGGCCGGTGCGAGCCTCTGGCACGTTCGATTATGCAAACCGGAGAAGTTCACGGGCCGCCAAAGGACTCGGCAACATGGCCGGCCCGGTGAAGCCCTTCACCATGAGAGGCTACTGTTGTAGGGGTGTCCCCCACCTAAATCCAGCAGGCCCGATAGAAGACTATAAAGACCAGAGTAGAACATGTGCAATGACTCAAATACCCCTTGGAGGGATATACAGATGTAAGGGCATGATTGTAAAAGTATACCCCACATGAATATATATATATCAGGATGAGGGGGGAAGGCAGGACACTTTTTTCCCACTTTCTACTACCATTTCTCTCTCTGTTTGGTCTGTAACCACAACAGTACCAGTACACCGCTTGGGTGGTATTATAAATCACAATTCACGAGCCACTCGGAACGGTCACACTTACAAGACGCAGAAATTCCTCAGGCTCCACCCAATAATGCTTAATGTATCGACTCTTAGTACGCTACAAGTACGTATTCAGAATAAGTTGTGAGATGAAGAGATGTTAGGCTGTGGGATCCAGAATTCTAGGTGATTGAATTGGTCTGCTCTGATTGGACACACGTCACTGCTACGTACCTAGAGCTCGGTTCAGTTCTCGGCTCCACCGGTCCATCTACCCCCACCACGGTCGCAATCGTGCCCCCAAGCAGCGGATGGCGCGACGGCTGCAAGATGTGCCGTGTCACGAAAGTGGGAAGCCAAGCCTAACCGGCCGATACTGGATCCAGTCCATGGGTGCTCCCGCCACTCGTTTCTCCTTTATGATAACTAGCAGTGTAAGCGTGACGCCACACTATGCTAGCTACTGTGTGGATCGTAGTAAAAGAGAAAAAAGTTTCTTAAAAAAATCGGAGACATGCGTAATTTCAGAAAAACTAAAGGTCTTTTTCGTAAAAAATTGAGGATCTGTATATAACTAAACGAGGACCTATATGTAATTTTAGGAAACTGTGAAGGTTCTATCCAATAAAAAATACACAATTTCGGTGACATGGAGGGGGTTTTCGGGAAAAATCTTGCAGGGATCCTTTTTGCAGGAACTAAGGACCTTTATGCTATTTCAAAAAATGCAAGAGTTGTTTTGCAAAAACGCTGACATTGCATGGATAAAAGGCGGGGAACTCCTCGGCTTTAATCGCTCTCCTCTGTTTGTTCTAGCGGACAGGAGGGGGGAGAGCTGGTGAGAGCACACGCACGGATAGAAAAGATCTTAGCTTTCCGGTTCAGCTCGCCTTTTGATTCATGTAGAGAGAGAAATCGCCGGTGTTTGGTTTGCTACAGTTCCAATCGAGGGGGCAGGAGGAGAGAATTTGCGGCGAGCAGATCACTCTGCTTCTCCTTCGTGTTCTTGCGGTTTTTTCAGCTAACCCTTTCCGTGTCCATCTCGATCCTCCCCATGGGAGCGTTTCTGCGGATGGCCATTATTCTCGCCCTGGGTAGCGCGGCGGCGGGCGGCCCCGAGGCCCTCCGCCTCTTACTCGCGCTCGCGGGGCACAGCCCCCTCGCCGACGTCGCCGCCTGCGTGTTCCTCATCTTCGCCGCGACCGCCCCCGTCCTCGGCACCATGCTTCTGGCGCGCTACTTCCGCGTGGCGCGCAATACAGCCGGTGCCGCCCCTCCTGCGCCGGCCACGGCGCGATTCGCCATGGTGACTCTGACGGTCGCTCTCGCCGTCGTGTTCCTCGTCACCGCCTGCCTCATCGTCCTTCCCTCTATCCCCGCCGGGGCCGAGTCCGATGTCGCGAGGTACGCCTGTTCTGCCTGACGCGGCACGCTCGGGCGCGGCTGCTGTGGCTTCCCCCACGAAATTGCCCACGCCGTCGACCTGGTGCGCTGCCCTCCTGCCGCCGGTAGTAGTACTCCATGTTTCGTAGGTGGTTCAGGTTGTGCTTTGCTTCAGTTGTTCTGTTTCGGTGAATCGGTGTGATACTGTGCTTGTCATTACCGGCCTCTTCTGTACGCATTCGCGCAGAGGAAAGGAGCTCTATAAGCTTTCACTTTGTGTGTGTTTTTATACCGTTTTTCGAGTAGTTAATGTGATGCTGATTTGAGAATAAGTAATCATCTGAGAGCATTACTGATGAATCTTGAATGGACTGAATCGACTCGGACAGAGCTCTTGTAAATATGTTGATAAATCCTCGGATGCACTTGGCCAATACGTAGATTTGGGGGAGCTTTCGTTCTCGTTGATGTGGTGGTATCTGATTCCGAATATTTAGCCAAGCCAAGCTCTTTTTTTCTCAGTTCCCTAGTGTTCTCTGAATTAGGTGAACAATCCATGGCCCTTTTTTCCCCTCTCCCCTACTACTGACGATGGAATCAGGGAGCTGGAACCCTGGAAAGGCGTTTCCTTCCCCAATGTCATATGTTTATGTCATCATTGTGGGCCATTTGGAGTTTGAATCTTGAAATTACTGTTTTTTTGTGTGCATGTGCTCATTTGGCTCTTGGAATTACTGATTTTATTGTGATGTATCACCACGGGAGAAGATCAAAAGTGGAGAATAGAAGTGCCTAGGCCCTTGGGCAAACCATGCCAAAGGTGAGCGTGCCCTGATGCTGACGGAGTGACGGGCGGCCTAGCAAGAATTGTTGCTATGCCGGTGCGCTTTGGCTTGGTACCGGCTACTGCGTCCCTCTTCGATTCACACCTGTAAAGATCCGATGGTTGGGTTAATTTCTGATCTGTCGGTGTTACTAGCATCAGGTGTCTTATATACTGCGATGGTGATGCAATGCTGTGACTGTAACGTGCATGGTTGAATCCGAAAAGCGATAGGAACACAAGTGGAAATTGCTTAATGTTTGTTATCATGATGTACATAGTTAGTAAGCCATGCCGTTTTTGCAAAAAAAAAAAACAAAACAAAACAAAACAAAACAAAGGCAATCATCCTCCATCAAGGCCAGGTTTTTTAGGTTTAAATTTGACCTATACTTGTACTGTTTATGATAACTAACTTTTAAATGATATGTTTTTTAAGACAAAATCAATAGAAAAATTATAGCAAAAAATATACTGTGTTCAGCTGTACTAGTCAATGTCGCATACGACTATTTTCCTTTACATACTGTCTCTCACGAATAATCAGAATTCAAATATTTAAGACATAAATCACACACCACCGTATCAAAAGAACTGACTCCAAATCTGGCTCTAGTTGCAGGACAAGGGTGACTTGATTCTTGAATGATAACCAAACTGGTACCATACGAGGAAGCGACTGAAGGCACCGCACTGACAAGGAATAGTGGGGGACGTTCAAAGATAGGTCAGATGATAATAAAGGCCAGTTGCGTCTTTCAGACACGCTGTATTGCATTCCCTTTTTTCCCTGCTCTTGGTTCAAGACAGAGCTAGTAATTTTTTTCCTTTTAGTTCCTTCGCATATGCAGAGGTTATCTATTCTTTCCATATAACCATGGCATGGAGAGCATCCTTTTGCTTGGAAATACTTTACAATGCAACAAAATTAGTAGCAAAGCGAGTTGGTGCTGGACGAAGAATCTCATGCCTTTAGTGAGCTTCCTCATTAGATATTAGATATAGTGAATAACAATGGTTATACACATGTTTAGTAATAGATGATGCATGAGAAATAGTCCTCTGTAATAGTTCCTCCTTACACACGTCACTCAATATCAAATTCAAACAATGAGCTGCACAAGGGGGCCAATAGATAGAAGGAAACTCCTCTTCTAATTTATTTCCAGCTGAAACCATATTAGGGGTATTGTTAGTTACAAAGTGGACAACATTTTCTAGTCCAACAAAGTTTATAACATCTCTAAACAATCTAAACAAAAAATTATCGGTTTTCGAACTATCAGTGGCATCAATTGACTTTATGAAGACCATACCTTTTGGACAGTAGACCAAGAAATTTATAAGGGCCCTTCTCTTCCTGTCAGTCCATCCACCAGCCATAACAATGCAACCGGTTTCCTTCCAGACTTTGTGAAACCCTTTAGTAAACTTCTTAGTTTCTTCAATATTCATGACTAACAAAGGACCACACAAATCATAAAAGCTTGGCCCTTTGTAACCAGAACCAAATGCACACACTGCATCAAACATAGGTTGGTAATAATTGAAATTACTTGCATTAAAAGGAATAGATACATCAATAAACCATTTTGACACGCACAAATCAACTGTCTTTCACTGCTTGCCCTTGAAGCACACTTTTTTTTATTGTAGGTTGATCCCCTATATTAGTCCTAGGCACGAAGAACCTGCCAATTCTAGCAACACTACCTCTTACTCTGCCTTGACCCAACTCTAAAGAGTAGACTTTGTCCACCACCAGTGGTAGCTCCTTTAGTATTTGAAGTAGGAACAGTAGGTGGATTATGCTGATTTGCATCATAGTCACTCCTTATGGCTCTGGTGGTCCATATGGATTATCTTCCTCATATGCTTCTCGTGGTTTTCTTTTCTTTGCAGTCCAAGCCACTAAACTTTGCTTTACTTGCATCAACCTTTTTACATGGCTTCACATCTCCTTTGACACCGGCTAAATGTAGCTTAAATCTATGAATTCCTCCTTGAAATATCTCATTACAGTGCATGCATTTAATCTTCTTTTCTCCATTCTGATCAATCATCTGTATATAATGCTCCCAAGCTTTCACTCTACCCTCTAGACCTTTGTGATGATTATTCAGTTGGTGCTGACTACCCAGTTGGAGTATCTGAGGAATCCATTGTTGTGTGTAAAAACAAGCCATCAACGCATACATTTTGATTCCCTAATCCCAACAACTACTTGTTTTGTATTATACTATTGTTCCACTAATTCAGTATGTAGCTACAGCCTACGAACTACAAAGCACAAATAAGCAATCCCAAAAGGCCTAAAACCACCCCAACCTACACAGTTTCCCATTTTACCCTTGAATGTATTGCAGCCTATTGTACCAAATGAGGGTAACAAGGTCACACTCAAAAGCCGCTCGGTTGCTAATAACCGGCCGGTTCACCGATTCCATCAAAAATCATCTGGTTTTTTTCAGTCCAATTACATGAGCGGTCTTTGAGCGAAGCTGAGCCAGTATAGTCTTTGGTTCTGTGTTTTTAAGTTGAACCGGTGGTCTGATCCAGCTTTAATTACTATGATCCCAAGACCCACTTCTGCTTGGGAGAACAAACGTTTTCCCATTTGACAAGATGATATTTCCTTTTCTCCCTCCTCTTAGCCAAAGGAAAGATCTTCTATGTTTGTCAATTCTTTTCAAAATTGTTTTAGGCAACATATACATTGACATGTGGTAAATGGGTATACGTAGTCCCGTTCATTTCGGCTTAAATTTCTGGCTTATTTTTTACTTTTCTAAATTTTGTCTTTTCTAGCTTTTTGGCTTTTAAATTTAATTATATCAAAGAAGCTACCATCAGTTACAATATAATTTCAATCAGCTCGATTGATAATTCGTGCATTGTCTGAAATAAGTAGGTCTGATTCTTATCCGTGGAGAGGATATGCAGCACATACTAATTATTTTGTGCCATCCTCAGTGTTATATTTGTACCACCTGTGCAACTCCCATAAGTTTACTGTTATCACATTCTTTATAGACAAATGGTTCCTAATTATTCTAAGAACAAATCATGGCGTTCAACCCCCAAAGAACTCCTCTAGGGTCTGACCTCATATACTCTCAATGAGGACACCGGTCGGATGACCGACACATCGCCACACCAATCTCTGCGTGCAAGGGTTCTCTCCTTTTCTCCGCGCAATCTCCCGTCTCGTGAGCAGGCGCAACTTCGATGGGCCCGACGTCACCGTCGCCCGCGTCACTGGCGCCGCTTGTAGGTCGTCGTTGCGCTACGTGCTGTGCTCGTCGGCGCTTTCTGCGGCTGTCGTAGGTCTTCGACCTCCCGGGACCTTTACGACCGGTTAAGTCGTTTCGACGGTGAGAATCAAATCGATCGGTTGAGTACTTACGACCAATTCGAGCGCTTCAATCTCCTCCGTTGCTTTTCAGCGTGGTCGTAAATTTCTCGTAGCAATTTACAACGCTCGCGATCTCATTGCCGCCGCCGCCTTCCTTCACCGCTCAAGATACGTGATCGAAGCCTTCTCACGATCACGCAGTGATCTTGGTGATCATCGTTCACCGTGGTCGAACACATGCGACCACGTTCACTTCCTTCAGCGTGGTGGAGTTGCTTCCGACCACGTTACGCCTTCTCGGTGTAGTCGTAGCTCGTTCGACCACCTTCGACTCCTTTCACGCCGTAGTCGTAACTCCTCCCGATCACGCTTGCGGTGATCGTGAGTCCTTCGACCACGTCTTATGCAAACACACGACAAAACAATGCTCGTGTTTCTCCCTCTTTGGTCTTTTCTCAATTGCTTGGTTCATAGATTACATGGCTCTAAGCCTCTTTTATACCCGGCTGTCCTACTTCAACACGGGTTCTCAATATCTACTCCGACTCGATTCTAATACGACTTTGACTAGGTTTCCACCTCGACTTTGAATTGCGGTGCAATTCGACTTGATACACCCAAATTTTGCACATGACTCTAAAACAAGATTATTTACAACATTCTCTCCTAATCTTGTTTTTCAACTTCGATCATGCCAATCTTCTTCTTCATCTCTGAAAACTTTATCATTTCCCAACGACTTTGTCAATATATGCGCTACGTTCTTGGTTCGATATAGTTGATATCGATCTTCCCTCTTCGACACAATCTCGATATAGTGATATCTTGTGTCTATGTGTTTGCTTCTATCATGTAGAACCGGATTCTTGCTCGGTGATATTGCAGATTTGTTATCAACCCCAAGGCGTCACCTTTTGAATCGCCGTTTGACAACTCGCTTAATAGTCGAGCGAGCCAAACTCCACGACACGATGCTGCGCTCGCTGCGATGTACTCGGCTTCACACGAAGATAATGCAACCACCTTTTGCTTCGGGTTTGCCAGCTGATCGGACTCTCCCGAGCACAAACATTATGCTGTCGTGCTCTTTCGATCGTCGACATCTCCCGCCATGTCGCTATCATCAGAGCCCGTCGGTACAACGACTTTCCACCTCCTTTCTGTCTCGAATCCGAGATTCAAAGTACCTTTGATGTATCTCGGGATGTGCTTCACGGCATTCATATGCTCTGAGTCGGTTTCTCCATGAAACGACTTACGTATCCGACCGCAAGCGAGATGTCGGTCGGTGTGCACCGATCACCGTAGACTTCCGACAATGCTCCTATAAGTCGTGGCATCAATCGGTGATCTGGGCTGTCTTGCTCAACTTCGATGATTCTCCATTGGGGTTTGACATGGATTGCACTCTTCCATACGACTTCTCGAATCTTTCGAGCATATCGGTGACAAAGTGTTATGCCGTTGTCGGTTTGATTTACTTCAATGCCGAGTAGTAGCACGTAGTCCCAAATCGGTCATTTTGAACAGCCTCTTCATCTCTTCTTTAAACCTCATAATCTCCTTGAACTCGATCCGATAATGACCAAGTCGTCCACGTAAACGCCCACGATCGATCCGTTCTTCATATCTCCCCTTGAGTATACCGCATGTTGAGTTGCTTCTTACGAACCCGAGTGCCGTTAGACTTTTGTCAAGCTTCAAATTCCATGCTCGTGGTGCTTGCTTAAGTCCGTGAGAGCTTTGTTCAGCTTCAAGACTTTCTCGGCTTGCTCCTTGGATTGAAAACCGCGGTTGAGAGACATAAACTTCCTCCTAATGTCTCAGTTCAAGAACGCGTTTTCACGTCCATGTGATGAATTTCCATCCACCGTTTGTCGCCAACGCAAGAAGTAGTCGTATAGTCTCCATACGAGCTCTTTGGGGCAAAGACTTCTTCGTAGTCGATGCCTTGTTTTTGAACATACCCTTTCGCCACAAGTCGTGCTTTGTGTTTCGACTTCTCCTTGGAATCCTTTTTACCTTGAAGATCCACTTTAAACCGATCGCTCGATGACCCTTTGGCAAATCGGTGAGTTCCCAAGTGTTGTTGTCTTCAATGGATTTCAGCTCTTCTGCATAGCGATTCTCAATGTTCCTCTCCGTCGCTTCTTCATAGCTTTGGGTTCTTCAGTATTGTGTATAGTAACTCTTGATCGCCTTTCGGTTCAGTTTGTGCATAAATCTCACTTATGCTTCTCATCTTGGTATTCTATCATCGGAATCTTCTTCATGAGACTCTTCTTCATTAGGTGAGACTTCACGATCATCGACATCGGTCGAATTTTGGCTTTGAGATGTGGTCGTAGCTTCTTCGTATTGTCGGCATCGATGCCGACTTGAAGGTTACCCACCGACATATCTTTCTCAATGTCCTCGTGTTCTTCCCACTCCCAATGTTTGTTCTCTTGAAGACCACGTCTCTGCTCACATGAATCTTCTTTTCGGCCGGATCATGCTTTGTGCGCCTTGGTGCACGGTTCCGAGCCAAGATAAATCATCAAATGCCGCTCGGTCGTCTAGCTTCTTGAGATAAGTGGATGGCTTCACATGGGCTAAGCATCCGAAGACCCTTAGATGCTCGACATTGGGTTTTCTTCCGACCACTTGTTCATATGGAGTGACTCCATCCGGTGATCGCGTGGTCGCACGATTTAGCGAGATAGAGCGGCATGTCGTCGCTTCGCCCAAAGTCTCGGGCAGAATCGGCTCTTCAACGGACTTCGTGCCATTTCGACCACGGTCGGTTTCTTCTTTCTCGACTCCGTTTTGTTGAGGTGAATACGGGCCGTGAAGAGTCTTGTAATACCCTTCTCTTCACAAATCGAGTCGAACTCTTTCGCGAGAATTCTCCTCCTCGATCGACTGACCGACTTCACCTTTTTGTCGACCGTTTTGACAAGAGTTCTGAACTTCGAAAGTTCGTCTTTGCCTCATCTTTGCTCTTACTGCATGTACACCCACATGGCTCTTGAATAGTCATCCACGATCAACATGAAGTATTGATTCGGCATCATGCGAGGTGTGATTGGTCGCCAGATCCACGTGAACCGATTCGAGTGGTTGCGAAGCTCTGAAACTCGTCTGCTTTGTGGAAAACGCTACGAGTTTGTTTCGCCACGAGCGACCTTGCAGACTTGCTCGGGTGGTCGATTGTCGATGTCCGACCACCATGTCTTTTCCGCCATCGTGTTGAGACTCGGAAATTCAGATGTCCGAATCTTGCGTGCCATAGCGAGCGCATCATCGGTTGTAGTCTTCATACACCCGGCTGCATGCTTCAATTTGAATTTTATGCAGACGATTTACCGTTCTCTGTACTTTCATTAGTAGTCGTTCGGTGTGGTCGTACATCTTGGTAGGTGTCTTTGAGTTCAATCCGACAACCTTCTTGATCAATTGTCCAAGGCTTATAATGTTGCCGTAGACTTGGAATGTAGTATACATTCGACAATCTCCTCGCTTCCATCCTTGCCTTCGCATCGGATCGTGCCTCTCCCTTTTATCTGAATGGTCGAGCCGTCTCGAGCCGTACTCTTCAAGCACATTCTTATTTAATTCATAAAACATCGATGCGTACCGTCATGTGGTTCTTGGCTCCGTTGTCGAGATACCGATCGCCATCCGCTCTTGAGTCTGCTCTCCTTTCTCCAACGACTGGAAACACTTTCTCCTCGTTTAATAGAACCATTGTCGGTTAAATGCGGTCTGAGCGACAACGACAATGTCGGCTCTTTGTGCTCATCCGTTTGAGCCAGGTTTGCTTCTTCTACTCTCTTCTTACTCGGCAATTTGCAGCATAGTGACCATACTTCTTGCGGTTGTAGCATCGATGTGGCTCCGACATTCGGCGGCGTAATGTCCGAATTTCTGCCGTGTAGCCTTGGATATCGACTTGTGCATGCGGTGATTGCTATCTCCACGGCCACCACGACCTCCTCGACCACCTCTTCCACGGCCACTCGGCCATAGCCTCGTCCTTGTCCTCGCCCATGAGGCGCGCGCGCGACCACGTCCACGACCGCCCCTTGATGATGATTCTCCTCGGTTCTTCGTGTCTTCCTTTACAAACAATGCTTGTTGGTTGTAAGGCCCTTGTCCTTCATTGTCGACGATAACTCTTGAAGCTGCTCGTGTGCTTTGGCGCTCGGTCACCTCTTCAATCTTCATCTTGAGAGGTCTGTGAGTACATAAGTGTAGTCACAATCGGGAGAAACTTCTCTGCGATGCTCGTAAGTACTTCTTCTTTGCCACTTCATCTTTTAGATCGTCGTAGAGATTTGATCTCATTTACGACTTCATTGAATCGACGAGAGAATTCTTCCACATGCGACTCTTCCCCATCTTCATGGCTTCAAACTCACTTCTTAAGGTTTGAAGTCGAACTTCCTTCACTCGATCTACTCCTTCATGCATGGTTCGCGAGTAGTCCGGACTTCCTTCATTGTCTCCTTGCCGACTAGTTTGTCGCATCATTGAGTCGAACGCGACTTGATAGATCGCTGCCATCGCCATTTTGTCGAGGCGATCATCGAGGACCTTGTCCTTCTCCTTTGGTTCGACCGCACCCGGGCGCCTTGCGCGATCATGTTGACCTTCATCTTCATCGCCCGACCGGATAGTTGTCCGGCGAGGATCGAATGCTGCGGCGACACGCTGCGCCGCCCGTGTCGACCATGTTTAACCATCGCTCGATACCAAATGTCGTAGGTCTTACGACCTCCGGGACCTTTACGACCGGTTAGAGTCGTTTCGACCGGTGAGAATCAAATCGATCGGTTCGAGTACTTACGACCAATTCGAACGCTTCAATCTCCTCGATTGCTTTTTCAGCGTGGTCGTAAATTTCTCAGTAGCAATTTACAACGCTCGCGATCTCGCCGCCGCGCCTTCCTTGACCGCTCAAGATACGTGATCGAAGCCTTCTACGATCACGCGGTGATCTTGGTGATCATCGTTCACCGTGGTCGAACACATGCACGACCACGTTCACTTCCTTCAGCGTGGTCGAGTTGCTTCCGACCGCGTTAACCTTCTCGGTGTAGTCGTGGCTCGTTCGACCACCTTCGACTCCTACGCGTAGTCGTAACTCCTCGATCACGCTTGCGGTGATCGTGAGTCACTTCGACCACGTCTTATGCAAACACCACGACAAAACAATGCTCTGTGTTTCTCCCTCTTTTGGTCTTTTCTCAATTGCTTGGTTCATAGATTACATGGCTCTAAGCCTCTTTTTATACCCGCTGTCCTACTTCAACACGGGTTCTCAATATCTACTCCGACTGATTCTAATCGACTTTGACTAGGTTTCCACCTCGACTTTGAATTGCGGCTGCAATTCGACGATACACCCAAATTTTGCACATGACTCTAAAACAAGATTATTTACAACACACCGGGCGGGGCCATTCCGCCCGACGACTCGCTCGAGCCGGCACCGTCTACTTCCTCCTCCTGCACTCCATCTTCGGTCCGAGTTCTCCGCCGCCGACCTCGCTGTCTCATGAACCGCCTCACGCACTCGCTCGCAAGGGCGCTCCAGCCGCGAGGCCCAGCCCCGAGGCGCTCTTGCGAACTCGCGCACGGCAGCGGCCGGACGGCCGCGCCGGGCACGAGAATCGCTGCCGCGCGGCGGCGGCGGCGCCGTGGTGTTGTAAATAATCTTGTTTTAGAGTCATGTGCAAAATTTGGGTGTATCGTCAATTGCAGCCGCAATTCAAAGTCGAGGTGGAAACCTAGTCAAAGTCGACAGAATCGTGAGTCGAGTAGATATTGAGAACCCGTGTTGAAGTAGGACACCGTATAAAAAGAGGCTTAGAGCCATGTAATCTATGAACCAAGCAATTGAGAAAAGACCAAAGAGGGAGAAACACAGAGCATTGTTTTGTCGTGGTGTTTGCATAAGACGTGGTTGAAAGGACTCACGATCACCGCAAGCGCGATCGGAGGAGTTACGACTACGCGCGAGGAGTCGGCTGTGGTCGAACGAGCCACGACTACACCGAGAAGGCGTAACGCGGTCGGAAGCAACTCACCACGCTGAAGGAAGCGAACGTGGTCGCATGTGTGTTCGACCACGGTGAACAGCGATCACCAAGATCACCGCGTGATCGTAGAAGGCTTCGATCACGTATCTTGAGCGGTCAAGGAAGGCAACGGCAATGAGATCACGGAGCGTTGTAAATTGCTACAGAAATTTACGACCACGCTGGAAAAGCAACGGAGGAGATTGAAGCGCTCGAATTGGTCGTAAGTACTGAACCGATCGATTTGATTCTCACCGGTCGAAACGACTCTAACCGGCCGTAAAGGTCCCGGGAGGTCGTAAGACCTACGACATTTGGTATCGTGAGCAATGGTTAAACATGGCCGACACGGCGGCGCAGCGTGTCGCCGCAGCATCCGATCCTCGCCTCGACAACTATCCGGCCCGGGCGATGAAGATGAAGGTCAACATGATCGCGCAAGGCGCCCAAAAGCGGTCGAACCAAAGGAGAAGGACAAGGTCCTCGATGATCGCCTCGACAAAATGGCGATGGCAGCGATCTATCAAGTCGCGTTCGACTCAATGATGCGACAAACTAGTCGGCAAGGAGACAAATAGGAAGTCCGACTACTCGCAACCATGCATGAAGGAGTAGATCGAGTGAAGGAAGTTCGACTTCAAACCTTAAGAAGTGAGTTTGAAGCCATGAAGATGGGGAAGAGTCGATCGTGGAAGAATTCTCTCGGTCGATTCAATGAAGTCGTGAATGAGATCAAATCTCTCGCGACGATCTAAAAGATGAAGTGGCAAAGAAGAAGTACTTACGAGCATCGCCAGAGAAGTTTCTCCCGCCAGACTACACTTATGTACTCACAGACCTCTCAAGATGAAGATTGAAGAGGTGACCGAGCGCCAAAGCACACGAGCAGCTTCAAGAGTTATCGTCGATAATGAAGGACAAGGGCCTTACAACCAACAAGCATTGTTTGTAAAGGAAGACACGAAGAACCGAGGAGAATCATCATCAAGGGGCGGTCGTGGACGTGGTCGTGGCGCGCGCGCCTCATGGGCGAGGACAAGGACGAGGCTGGCGGCCGAGTGGCCGTGGAAGAGGTGGTCGAGGAGGTCGTGGTGGCCGGGAGATAGCAATCACCGCATGCATAAGTCTGATATCCAGGCTACACGCGGCGAAATTCGACATTACGCCGCCGAATGTCTGAGCCACATCCAGCGCCACAACCGCAAGAAGTATGGTCACTATGCCGCAAATTGCCGAGTAAGAAGAGAGTAGAAGAAGCAAACCTGGCTCAAACGGATGAGCACAAAGAGCCGACATTGCCGTTGTCGCTCAGACCGCAGATTTAACCGACAATGGTTCTATTAAACGAGGAGAAAGTGTTTCCAGTCCGTTGGAGAAAGGAGAGCAGACTCAAGAGCGGATGGCGATCGTATCTCGACAACGGAGCCAAGAACCACATGACGGGTAATGCACTGATGTTTTATGAATTAAATAAGAATGTGCTTGAAGAGTACAGCTCGAGACGGCTCGACCATTCGTGATAAAAGGGAGAGGCACGATCCTCGATGCAAGGCAAGGATGGAAGCGAGGAGATTGTCGAATGTATACTACATTCCAAGTCTACGGCAACATTATAAGCCTTGGACAATTGATCAAGAAGGTTGTCGGATTGAACTCAAAGACACCTACCAAGATGTACGACCACACCGAACGACTACTAATGAAAGTACAGAGAACGGTAAATCGCTCTGCATAAAATTCAAATTGAAGCATGCAGCCGAAGTGTATGAAGACTACAACCGATGATGCGCCTGGCTATGGCACGCAAGATTCGACATCTGAATTTCCAGTCTTAACACGATGGCGGAAAAGACATGGTGGTCGGATTATCGACAATCGACCACCCGAGCAAGTTCGCAAGGTCGTCTCGTGGCGAAACAAACTCGTAGCGGTTTTCCACAAGCAGACGAAGTTTCAGAGCTTCGCAACCACTCGAACCGTTCACGTGGATTCAGGCGACCAATCACACTCGCATGCATGCCGAATCAATACTTCATGTTGATCGTGGATGACTATTCAAGAGCCATGTGGGTGTACATGCGTAAGAGCAAAGATGAGGCAAAGACGAACTTTCGAAGTTCGTAACTCTTGTCAAAAACGGTCGACAAAAAGGTGAAGTCGGTCGTCGATCGAGGAGGAGAATTCTCGCGAAAGAGTTCGACTCGATTTGTGAAGAGAAGGGTATTACAAGACTCTTCACGCCCGTATTCACCTCAACAAAACGGAGTCGAGAAAGAAGAAACCGACCGTGGTCGAAATGGCACGTCCGTTGAAGAGCCGATTCTCGCCCGGAGACTTTGGGCGTATGCGACGACATGCCGTCTATCCGCTAAATCGTGCGACCACGCTGATCACCGGATGGAGTCACCCATATGAACAAAGGTCGGAAGAAAACCCAATGTCGAGCATCTAAGGGTCTTGGATGCTTAGCCCATGTGAAGCCATCCACTTATCTCAAGAAGCTAGACGACCGAGCGCATTTGATGATTTATCTTGGCTCGAACCGTGCACCAAGGCGCATGCAAAGCTATGATCCGCCGAAAGAAGATTCATGTGAGCAGACGTGGTCTTCAAGAGAACAAACATTGGGAGTGGGAAGAACACGAGGACATTGAGAAAGATATGTCGGCTGGTAACCTTCAAGTCGGCAATGATGCCGACAATACAGAAGAAGCTACGACCACATCTCAAAGCCAAAATTCGACCGATGCTGATGATCAGGAAGTCTCACCTAATGAAGAAGAGTCTGATGAAGAAGATTCCAGTGATAGAATACCAAGATGAGAAGCATAAGTGAGATTTATGCACAAACCGAACCAAGCAATCAAGAGTTACTATACACAATACCAAGAACCCAAAGCTATGAAGAAGCGACGAGAGGAACATTGAGAATCGCTATGCAGAAGAGCTGAAATCCATTGAAGACAACAACACTTGGGAACTCACCGATTTGCCAAAGGGTCATCGAGCGATCGGTTTAAAGTGGATCTTCAAGGTAAAAAGGATTCCAAGGAGAAGTCAGAAACACAAAGCACGACTTGTGGCGAAAGGGTATGTTCAAAAACAAGGCATCGACTACGAAGAAGTCTTTGCCCCAAGAGCTCGTATGGAGACTATACGACTACTTCTTGCGCTGGCAAAGAAACGGTGGATGGGAAATTCATCACATGGACGTGAAAACGGCGTTCTTGAACGAGACATTAAGGAGGAAGTTTATGTCTCTCAACCGCGGGTTTTCAATCCAAGGAGCAAGCCGAGAAAGTCTTGAAGCTGAACAAAGCTCTCTACGGACTTAAGCAAGCACCACGAGCATGGAATTTGAAGCTTGACAAAAGTCTAACGCACTCGGGTTCGTAAGAAGCAACTCAACATGCGGTATACTCAAGGAGATATGAAGAACAGATCGATCGTGGGCGCTTACGTGGGCGACTTGGTCACATCGGATCGAGTTCAAGGAGATTATGAGGTTTAAAGAAGAGATGAAGAGGCTGTTCAAAATGACCGATTTGGGACTTCGTATACTACCTCGCATTGAAGTAAATCAAACCGACAACGGCATAACACTTTGTCACCGATATGCTCGAAAGATTCTCGAGAAGTCGTATGGAAGAGTGCAATCCATGTCAAACCCCAATGGAGAATCATCCGGTTGAGCAAGACAGCCCAGATCACCGCTGATGCCACGACTTATAGGAGCATTGTCGGAAGTCTACTTGATCTCGGTGCACACCCGACCGCACATCTCGCTTATGGGTCGGATACGTAAGTCGCTTCATGGAGAAACCGACTCAGAGCATATGAATGCCGTGGAAGCACATCCCGAGATACATCAAAGGTACTTTGAATCTCGGATTCAAGACAGAAAGGAGGTGGAAAGTCGCTTGCGGTGACGGGCTCTGATGATAGCGACATGGCGGGAGATGTCGACGATCGAAAGAGCACGACAGCATAATGTTTGTGCTCGGGAGAGTCCGATCAGCCGGCAAACCCGAAGCAAAAGGTGGTTGCATTATCTTCGTGTGAAGCCGAGTACATCGCAGCGAGCGCAGCATCGTGTCGTGAGTTTGGCTCGCTCGACTATTAAGCGAGTTGTCAAACGGCGATTCAAAAGGTAACGCCAGGGTTGATAACAAATCTGCAATATCACCGAGCAAGAATCCGGTTCTACATGATAGAAGCAAACACATAGACACAAGATATCACTATATCGAGATTGTGTCGAAGAGGGAAGATCGATATCAACTATATCGTAACCAAGAACGTAAAGCGCATATATTGACAAAGTCGGGCGGATAAAGTTTTCAGAGATGAAGAAGAAGATTGGCATGATCGAAGTTGAAAACAAGATTAGGAGAGAATGTTGTAAATAATCTTGTTTTAGAGTCATGTGCAAAATTTGGGTGTATCAAGTCGAATTGCACCGCAATTCAAAGTCGTAGGTGGAAACCTAGTCAAAGTCGTATTAGAATCGTAGTCGGAGTAGATATTGAGAACCCGTGTTGAAGTAGGACAGCGGGTATAAAAGAGGCTTAGAGCCATGTAATCTATGTACCAAGCAATTGAGAAAAGACCAAAGAGGGAGAAACACAGAGCATTGTTTTGTCGTGTGTTTGCATAAGACGTGGTCGAAGTGACTCACGATCACCGCAAGCGTGATCGGGAGGAGTTACGACTCACGGCGTGAGTCGAAGGTGGTCGTAACGAGCTCACGACTACACCGAGAAGGCCGTAACGCGGTCGGAAGCAACCCACCACGCTGAAGGAAGTGAACGTGGTCGCATGTGTTCGACCACGGTGAACATGCGATCACCAAGATCACCGCGTGATCGTGAGAAGGCTTCGATCACGGTATCTTGAGCGGCCAAGGAAGGCAATGGCAGCGAGATCGCGAGCGTTGTAAATTGCTACGAGAAATTTACGACCACGCTGAAAAAGCAATCGAGGAGATTGAAGCGCTCGAATTGGTCGTAAGTACTCAACCGATCGATTTGATTCTCACCGGTCGAAACGACTCTAACCGGTCGTAAAGGTCCCGGAGGTCGTAAGACCTACGACACGTGGAAGCCGCGCCGATCGATCGACGAGTCCATGGGCGCGCGTCCATGCGAGCACGCCGATTCTGGCGCCGCAATGAGGCCTAAATTGTTAGCCATTCGTTTGTTTTTTTCTTTCCTTTTCTTTACTCCTATAGTGATTTCCTGTTAGTTTCAGGCTTTCAGCAAACCAATGGTGTACTGAACTATATTCAGATGGGATTCAGCTCCTCTCCTTTGTACTGTACCCATCGAGCAATCGTACGATATGAGCTGCAAGTGTGCATGCATCCGCGGTGAGGCGGTTCATGAGACAGGCGAGGTCGACGGCGGAGGACTCAGACTGGAAGATGGAGTGCGGGAGGAGGAAGTGTTAGATTGATCTCTCCCTGATTAGCCCAACGGCTAATCGGGACCTTGATCCGCGCCCTGATCGGGGGCACTCAGCTCAACTATTGGCTATTGGGCCCCCGTCGCGCTGCGCAATAAATAGAGGGTGGGGGCCGGCGGCTCGACTAACGAGGTTCGCCTGAGCCGCAAACCCCACCCGACAAACCCTAGACCGATCTAGAGGGACGCGCAGTCGGCGGCGGGAAGCTCCATCGCCGTCCCCGTCACCGGATCTCCGCCGCCACCGTCCTCCTCTTCCCGACCGCTTCTTTGCGTGCGCGAACTTCACCGACGAACCAGCGATGGCGAGCTCCTCCTCCAATGCATCGGACGGTCGGTACCCCTAACCCTAATCCTCTCTCCTTCTCCCCTTCTCTCTCGAATCCGAACAAGAACACCCTCAGATCTAAACCTAGATGATCCTAATGACTTGATAATGGTATCAGAGCCTGATCTAGGCGTAGATCTAGATGGAAAAGATCTCAGACCGCCGTCGGTTGACCGACGTGCGGAAAAGAAAAGAACGGAGAATCCCCAACCCTAGAAAATGGAAAAAGAAAGAAACAGAGAGGGGAAGGAGGCTTACGGTTTTTCGGCGCAGCCGCTGCCGCGTCGCCTCTTGGGCGCGCCATTGCGGCTTAGGGGCCGCCGTCGCGCCATTATTGCGTCTGCGAGGCCGTCGCCGATGCGCTCCGGCCGAGCGCACAGCAACCGCCTCCGCCTCCTTATGGCGCACGCCGCGCGCGCGCATTGCGCGCGCCGCCGCCGCCGCAGCTCCGGGCCGCTGGGGCGGCGCCCTGCATCAGCGCCGCGTCGCGCAGCCGCGCGCACGAGCCGCCCGCCGTGTTTTGGATGGATCAGGCCAAATGGCCTTTAGGGTTAGGGTTTTGGCGCCGCGTCGTTTTGTTCGGCGCAATCGCTCGCGCCGCTCGATCGATCGACGCCGTGATGAAAGGCGGTGCGGCCGGGCCGGCGGGATGACGGCTCGAGCGGGGAGCGCGGCCGATGCCCCGAGGACGGCTCGGGCGCGAGGCGCGGAGCGCCATGGGCCAAGGCTGCGAAGGAATGGGCCAAATGGCCATTTTGCACAGTAATTTCATTCAAAGGTTTTTTATTGATTTTCAGAAGCAATTTTGAGTGAATTTGAATGAAATTTGAATCAAATCTCTGTAAAATTTTGCACCAACATGTTAATTTTTCCAGAGATTATATGAGTACAGTAATAATGCTTCTGAGTAAGAATTATTTTTAGAATAATTTCTTTTTTCCGCTGCAAAAGTTAATGTTGATTACTCTTTCAATTAAATTCGAACCAACGGGAGAATTTAATTTTTGAGAATTGTTGTGAATTATGATATTGTTGTTTTCTGACCAACGTTGATAATAACAGTATTATAATTTAAATTGATGATTTTATGCATTATTTCTATTTCTGCCCAACGGTGATGTAGATTTAATGTATAGATAAAATTGTATGTCGTATTTTGACCAACGTTGTAAATAAGGCATATAATTTTGTTGTTATTATGTTTAAATGTTCTCACTGTATATGAATTGTGTTTTCAGAAGGATACTCTTTGATGGGCTACATCAGGGATATCCCGGTTCTCAAAGGAGACAACTACGGTGAATGGAAGAAAAAGATTGACTTGGCCTTCATCTTGGCTGAGGTGGACTGGGTAGTCACCACACCGTGTCCCACGTAGCTGTGTGGCACCTGTGAGAGATGAAAATGAGGCGATGCTGCTTGGCATACCAGACAGAGGGACTATGCTCCCATAAAAATGTCATATGATCTTGATCATAAAAAGTGGGTCACTGCCAACAAGAAATATTTGACTGTGATAAAGAACACGATTGAGCCTGCAATTGTGGGCTCAATCGCAGAGTGTGACACTGTCACAGAGTACCTTGAGAAAATAAAGAGTCAGTTTACTGGCTTTTCAAAGACTTATGCTACACAGCTGATTAAGCAGCTTGTGACAGAAAGGTACTCTGGTGGTGGCAGTGGCATAAGAGAGCACATACTAAGAATGAGCAACTTGGCATCCAAGTTTAAACCAATGGATTTGGCTCTCAAGGATGAGTTCCTTATTCATTTGATTTTTGCTTCCTTGCCGAAAGAGTTTGACACATTTGTTGTCAACTACAACATGCAGCCCGAGAAATGGGACTTAGAAAAATGCATAGCTATGTGTGTGCAAAAGGAGGAAAGAATTAAATCCTCACATGGTGGTTCTATCAACTATGTGAAGGACAACAAGAAAAAGAACTTCAACAAGAATTCTCCTCAAAGAACAAGGAAAAGCCCACGCCCATCACCTCAACGAATAATTTTGCAAGAGACAAAGATCGGTGTCTTCATCAGAAGAAGACGGGACACTACAAGAAGAACTGTCCCGATTACTTAAAGATGATAATGGCAAAGAAAGGTGAGAACATTATTACCTTTATAAATGAATCCATGTATGCGCAATATTCAAAATCTTCTTGGTGGATTGATTCAGGTGCAACTGTTCATGTTGCCAATAATTTGCAGGGATTCCGTTCGACGAGGACTACGCAAAGAAAAGAAAGATGCGTTAAAGTCGCAAATGGAGTTCAAGCTGAAGTTGAAGCCGTTGGTGATCTTTCATTAGAGCTAGCTGATGGCTTCACTCTTTTACTTAGATATGTTCTTTATGTTCCCTCTTTACAGAGGAATTTGATTAGTGTTTCATGTTTGGACAATGATGGTTATGATTGTCATTTTGGAAATGGCAAGTGTGAAATAATATTTAATAAAGAATGTGTTGGTCTTGCCATCTTACAAAATGAGCTTTATTTGTTATCATTATATGATGATGTGAATGTCATATGCGATAATGGGAACGTCGCGTGCGAGAAAGTGAATGAATCCTCGTCTACGAATGTAAACAAAAAACGAAAGAGAACTCTAGATGCGTCGTCGAAATTATGGCAATCGCTGCTTAGGCCATATTTCGAGGGGAGAATAGAAAGACTAGTTAAGAATGATATTCTTCCTCCATTATAGTTCTCAGACCTAGAACAATGCAGAGAATGCATTAAAGGAAAATATGTAAAGAAAATTAAGAAAGACGCCAAAAGAAGCATAGGAGTTCTACAAATTATTCACACAGACATTTGTGGTCCTTTTCCTGTGAAAAGCGTGGATGGTTATGACTCGTTCATAACATTCACGGATGATTACTCTCGTTATGGATATATTTATCCAATCAAAGAAAGAAATGAAGCCTTGGATAAATTCAAGATATTTAAGACTGAAATTGAAAACCAACACGATTTAAAGATCAAGATAGTCCGATCTGACCGTGGGGGGAGTACTACGGTCGACATACCCCATATGGACAAGTTCTGGACCTTTGCAAGGTTTTACAGAAAATGGCATAGTGGCCCATATTCTACACCGCGAACCTCGGCCAAAATGGAGTAGCTGAAAGACGCAACCGTACCTCGATGGATATGGTGCGAAGCATGATGAGCTATTCCACACTACCATTGAGTTTATGGATGGAGGCGTTGAAAACCGCCATTCATATTCTCAACAGAGTGCCTAGTAAGTCGATGCCCAAAACACCGTACGAGTTGTGGACAGGAAGAGTTCCCTTACTAAACCACTCCTGCTGAGGCTAAAGTATTTAACCCAAACCTTGGGAAGCTTGATCCCAAAACAGTAAGTTACCATTTCATTGGCTACCCTGAAAAGTCAAAAGGTTTTCGTTTCTACTGTCCAGACAGGTATACAAAGTTTGTAGAAACGAGACACGCTGTCTTCTTAGAGGATGAAATGATGAGGGGAAGCATGGTAGCTCGAGAGATTGACCTTGAAGAGAAGCGGGCATATGCGCCCATTCCGATGATTCAAGAGCCATTCTTCACACTACTGTCAGAATCGCACCGACGGTGCAAGACATCAGTGGTGCAAGACTGTTATTGTTCCTCCCGTGGCAACAATGAATGAAAATGAGGAACCTGTTCTTGAGATCCTATAGAACCCATTGCCACGGATGAGGGGAGCAACAACGATCTCAAATGTAAGATGTACCAAATGAGGAGGCACCGAGGAGGTCTCAAAGAGTAAGAAGATCATTATTTCGATGATTATCATATTTATCATACAGAGGAATTTCAAATGGAGGATGATCCCACCTCATTTGAAGAAGCCATGAGAAGCGAAAATTCTTCAAAATGGCTTGAGGCCATGGAAGAGGAAATGAGGTCCATGAAGGCTAATAAAGTCTGGGACTTGGAAATTATTCCTAAAGGAGCCAAAACAGTAGACTGTAAATGGGTCTACAAGACAAAGCTTGACTCCCAAGGGAATGTAGAAAGATACAAAACGCGACTTGTGGCAAAATGCTTTACGCAAAGAGAAGGGATTGATTACAATGAGACCTTTTCTCCAGTCTCATGTAAAGATTCCTTCAGAATCATATGGCATTAGTAGCGCATTATGATTTAGAGTTACATCAGATGGATGTAAAGATGGCATTTCTTAATGGGGATTTGGAGGAAAATGTTTACATGGCACAACCGAAAGGTTTTGTCGTGGAAGGAAATGAAAGAATGGGATGCCGCCTAAAGAAATCAATTTATGGGTTAAAGCAAGCTTCAAGACAGTGGTATTTGAAGTTTGACAGTACAATAAGAAAATTTGGGTTTAAAGAGAATGTAGAGGACAACTGTGTTTATGCAAAGTTTAAAGATGGGAAGTTTATCTTCCTAATCCTGTATGTGGATGATATCCTACTAGCTAGTAGTGATGTCAGTCTGCTACTGGAGACAAAGAAGTTTTTGTCCTCAAACTTTGATATGAAAGATCTTGGTGAAGCTTTGTTCGTTCTAGGATCAAATTCACCAGATAGAAACAAAGGGACATTGGGATGTCACAAAAGGCATATATAGAGAAAGTCTTAAAGAAATTTGGTATGCATAAATGTAGTCCTTCACCTGCACCTATAGTCAAGGGCGACAGATATAGGGATTTTCAATGCCCCAGGAACCAGTACGAGCTCGATCAAATGAAATCGGTTCCATATGCTTCAGCTGTTGGAAGCTTGCAGTATGCTCAAGTGTGTACGCGCCCTGACTTAGCGTTTGTTACCGGGTTACATGGCAGATTCCAGAGCAATCCTGAATAGAACATTGGAAATTGGTAAAGAAAGTCTTGCGTTATTTGCAAGGAACAAAAGGCCTCATGATGACATACAGAAGATCAGATTCACTCCATATAGTGGGGTATACAGATTCTGATTATGCGGGAGATGATAGAAAGTCGACATCCGGATATGTGTTCACTCTCGCTGGAGGAGCTATATCGTGGAAAATCTCAAAGCAAACCGTCACTACATCGTCCACAATGTATGCCGAGTTTGTAGCATGTTATGAGGCTACGGGCGGTGAACGGCTAAAGAAGTTCATACCGGTTTAAAAGTGGTTGACGACATCAATAGACCACTTAAGTTGTATCGCGATAATGAACCCGCAGTAATGTATGCCCACAACAATAAGTCAAGTGGTGCTGCCAAACACATTGACATAAAGTACTATGTTGTGAAAGATAAAGTTCGGGATCAAATTATAAGTCTTGAGCATATAAGTACCGCAAAGATGTTAGCGGATCCGCTTACAAAAGGCTTACCACCCAACGTGTTCAGAGAACATGTAGCCGGCATGGGTTTAAGGGAAAGGCTATGATTCCTGGACTATAAAGGGCCCAAAATTAAAGAATCTGTTTCAGAACAAAGAAGTGTATTGTAGCTGTTAAATCTATCGGCGATTGACCGTGACGATGAAGCATGCTCTATGCACTAATCTGTGATGAAATGGTAAAAGAAGAAAAGGTATAATATGAGAGGAGATCAAGGGGGAGAATGTTAGATTGATCTCTCCCCGATTAGCCCAACGGCTAATCGGGACCTTGATCCGCGCCCTGATCGGGGGCGCTCAGCCCAACTATTGGCTAATGGGCCCCCGTCGCGCTGCGCAATAAATAGAGGGTGGGGCCGCGGCTCGACTAACGAGGTTCGCTGAGCCGCAAACCCCACCCGACAAACCCTAGACCGATCTAGAGGGCGCGCATGGCGGCGGAAGCTCCATCGCCGTCCCGTCACGGATCTCCGCCGCCGCCCGTCCTCCTCTTCCCCGACCGTCGCCGCCGCGTGCGCGAACTTCACCGACGAACCGGTGATGGCCAGCTCCTCCTCCAATGCATCGGACGGTCGGTACCCCTAACCCTAATCCTCTCTCCTTCTCCCCTTCTCTCTCGAATCCGAACAAGAAAACCCTCAGATCTAAACCTAGATGATCCTAAGGACTTAACAGGAAGTAGACGGTGCCCGGCTCGAGCGAGTCGTCGGGGCGGAACGGCCCCTGGCCCGGCTGCAGCAGTTGCGCCGACGAGCACAGCACGTGGCGCGAGGACGACGACTTGCAGGCGACGCGGGCAACGGTGACGTCGGGCCCGTTGAAGTCGCGCCTGCTCGCGAGACGGGAGATCGCGCAGAGAAAAGAAGAGAACCCTTGCGCGCAGTGCTTAGTGCGACAACGTGTGGGCCATCTAACCGGTGTCCCCATTGAGAGTATATGGGGTCAGACGTCAGACCCAGAGGAGTTCTTCCCCCCTCCCCCCAGATTGTCGTATTTGCTGAGGCAAAAGCTTTTTTTTTTGCTACAGATGATAACTTGTGTCTGTATTTTTTAAGATAATAGTAAATAATAAAAACATAAACACGGATAATATATAGATTTTAGATTTAAAAAATTATTTAAAAGATGCATTTTAATAAACTATACTGTTTATTTTGATTTTGAAGGAAGGGCCAAAAAGCTAAGAGCCAAATATACTGGTGGCTCGATTGATTGCTTGTTAGGACAATGGATGTGAGAAAGCAGACCGGCGTATGGCTTCTGGCTTATTTTTCATTATTCATAAATTTCGTCTTTTTCTGAACTTTTGGCTTTTTGTTGAGCTTTTTTGCCGGTTCTTTTTTCCCCGTATTTGTTTGTATTATACGTAATGGGCTAACATATTTTTTATATTTTTAAATTTTTTTAAATTTAATTATGCGAAATAAACCTCTGTCAGCTACAGTACTTTTTTCAGTCAGCTACAGTGTTTTCAGCTATAAGCCATGAGCTTTTAAGCCGAGTTGATCACCACCATGAGGCTTAATTGGCCCCTCTAACCTCTGTACCGACCAATACAATGTTTGGCGGGCATGTGCGTGGGACACGGTGGAGCCAGTAAACGCATGGTCCACTGAAAAGTATGGGAAGAACATTCGTTCTTCTCCTGTCAGCTGGAATGGGATTGAATTTTCTGTCCGACACTGACAAACATCATCCTTGTTGGCTGTTGCTGCTTTGTTAGGTGCTACCACCCTAGGTTCTAAATAGTATTAGTAGTGTAAGTAGCATTCAGAAATAACATATTAGAACTTTGCAACCGCCTTTTGTAACCCGCTAATGGTGTAATATTTTAGTGCTACTGAATTTGAATTTTGTATAAGTTATTAGACCAATGCATAAATAGTTGAGAAGTTCTAACCAAATTAGTTGTCTTTACCTATGTGATACAGTCATTTTAAGTGTCGCCACTATTCCCCTCTTGCTCGATGGCGGCCGATGTTTATCCTCCACAGGTCCATCACGACTGTCACGATACAGTTACAATTTTATTGTGCTAGTAAATCATATTATATTTATGACTAACTCAAAATTATAAATATTGTTTATATATTAATATTGAAATATAGCATCCGTAATATCATCCGCGGCCGATATCGGTTACGCCGACATCATCCACTGCAACCCCGCTATCCACCATTCAGTAGCTTGCTACCACCGTACTGGCCACTAGGTGTCGAAGTCTGGAAGGCTGTAAGGTCGGCGGCTTGTGGTGTGGCAAATACAAGCAAACCAAGCGGGCCAAGGCCTGGGAGTCTCCAATTCTTCATACCTGTTCCATACTCCTATTTTTAATGCTCCATGTCGAATTTTGGATCATGGAATTACAGTATCGGAGAAAAAAATACTGAATTGCGCGACTTTAGTCTCAGCATTAAGCGATGAGCTCAAGCTGCAATACATTCTTATGTAAAAAGACTTACAAGGGGTGTACTGTATCAATTGCAAGAAAAAGTGAAAACAACGGGAACTTTGAAAACTAGTGTTTCTATGTGAGAAAAACAGAACGAGGAACTTTTAGGAGAATTTCCATGGATTTGCAGTTTCTACACGAACGAATTTTTGAACACTTGCTACACGAAAAGAGTTCTTTTTATATTACGACTTCCTATGCTTCTGCTTCAGTTTTCCACCAAGCCCCTGTATAGCCCCGCTTCGATCAAGACTAGTAACATGTCACACGAAACAATTCTAGAAGCGAAGTGAATACCACAACTCAGAATTCAGAACTGACCATTGCTATTACCAGTCAAAACTCAAAAGCCAAAAGAGAACGTGAAAATCAAATTACCGATAGAAAGTTTAACCTGCTCTCATGTGGAAGAAACAAATGATCGGTCCATTTTAAACGTGTTTCAGCCGCCGTCCGCGTCCGTCTCCGCGGATCAATTCTCACGGCACGTCAACTCGCTATCGGATACGTTTTTTTTGCTGGGTAATTTATAACTATAACGGATGGTTTTTATTAAAATATATGTATTTATGTAAATGAATTAAATACGATAAGTTATTTTAAAAACTATCTAGATAAGTCACGCTTGAACAATAAAAAAAATTATTCTATTTATTTATTTAAAATAATTATATGATATAAACTATAAGCCGCAAGTAGAAAAGGGCGGAAGTATCCGTATTTCCCCGAGCCAGGACCCGCGCCTTCCCGGAAACGTTGGGGTTTTTTTTTACTTTGACCCCCCTGATCCTTTCACCTATTCATGAAAAGGATCTCTCTTACATTGAGTACTTTACGGTCCTGTTTAAAAAGTATCAGACTTTTATTTTTTTATTAAAATAATACTGTAGTGGTGATTAGTTTTTTGAGGTATTAGATTAAATAAAAATAAAGAAAAAAAATACTATAATATCTTTACAGATAATGATGATAAAAAATAGGAAAATAGATAACAGAAAAAAATCATATTAAAAAGCTAATGTGTTTTAAATGATTTTTGACTTTTGAAAATCAAAAGTTGAAAACCATCGCTATTTAGGGCCTGTTCTTTATGGCTGCGGCTTTTGGCTACGGTTTGTGACTTTTGGACTGTTTGTATAAGATATTACAGAGTAACAAAAACTCACGTGTGATTTTTGCCGATATAAATGAAGTCAGTAAAGTATATATTACAATTAACTAGTAGACCCTATTTTTTTAAAAAAAATACTCTGTTTAAAAGTTAGTTACTGTATAAAAACCGAAAAATAACTTTTAGAAGCCGAAAAGAACAGAATCTTAGAACGGGCTTACACATGATAAGGAGCTGGATATAATAAAGGATTTCATTGGGACTTCACGGGAAGAATAAAAAAAGGAGGGAACCCAACTTATGCTTACCCTGTTTCGCCTTCGTTTAGGAACGGGGGAGGGAGGCGGGGTTGAGAGCACGCGTTCTTCGCCTCTACCTCACGGGAGGCGAGATGCGCGATTGGATTTCGGGAGGCATATCAAGCAAGAAAAAAAAATCGAAAGGGGGTTGCCTTCTCGCCTCCCCCGTCTCCTCTGGATTTGGATTTTTTGGTCTAGTTAATCCCACGCCCAAATCCGCAAGAAAATCGCCGAGCGAGCAAGGGAGGGAGGGCGGTGTCCTAGGCCTAGGCGTTCCTCCCTCGCGTATTCCGGCGCGGTGTCCTCTCTAATCTGAACGCGGCGGCGATTTGGAGCGGCCAGGTTTGGTGATTGCTTGAGCTTTCCTTTGCGTCGTTTCCGTTTTGATAAGATAGCTGTGAATGCGGGTGGTTGGAGGGGGCGGCTTGTAGGTTTGCGTGGGGGAAAATGTATCTTTTTTTGGCACCAGATTGCTGATCAACGGCCTTTAGTATGCCGGCCGATGCAATCGTGGGACGGCGGTGTGGTTGATGTTAACTTAAGGAATTTTTTGGGGGGCGTTGATGTGTGCTGCTGCCCTAATTGCTGGGTCCAGGTGGAATTTTGATTGAATTGGCATTGTGTTGTCCATCAAGATTTGTATATGTACTTGATATCATGGGGGCATTTGGTGTTGATGTGATAGTCTTGTGAATAAAAGTGGATTTTGGAAGTGCTGATTTGAGGTGACTCTTTTTGTTAGTTAATTGACATAAGACTAATGTGAACCTCTGATTGATGTGAGATATATAAAGAGGGTGATTTTTTTATCATATTTCCAATGTCGGTCTAATAATCATGAAGTGACCTACAAAGTAACAAGAGTAGAGGTGAAGAGCAACTCACTTTTTTTAGACCTTTTTTCAACAGCTGGTGTGAAATTTTTATTTGACATCATATTCATCATTTCCTTGTTGGATGCTGCGTTGTACTAACTCAAACTGTAAAAGTAAGTTGTGTAGCTGATTCATTTTTCCTTTGCTCTAATTGACAGATCACTAAATTTCCCTCGTCTTACATTCACAAGCTTGCTTGGAAGGCTTCCTGTATTCATTTTAGTATGAAGCCTGATTGGTTAATTTTCTCCAATCTCGATCGTGATGGGGGATACCTGTACAAGTTTCCGCCAGAATTTCCAATGTCTCATGATCTTGGGTTGAGTTTGTTCACACATGTGGGTAGATTGGTGGGTAGCTCTTGTCAACATCGCAGGCAGATATGTTCTTCAGGGAATGGGAAGATTCAGGAAGCATTCACTTGCCTCAACAAGTTTGCCAGAGCTTTCTATTCTTGGCTTTCTAGAACGTCTGATCCCAAGATTTTCCATAGGTTGTCAGCTATTGCTGGCCCTAGCTCTACAGCTCGTCAGTCAAATATAAAGCAAGTGAGCACCCGCATGCAAAATTTCGTGGGATTGCAGTTTGTTTCTCTCAGAGAAGAGCATGCTATACAGCTGTTTTTAGCTAGGCTTGCAAACGCAACACTTGGGCGACTGTGGAATGATTTTGAGCAGCAGCATGCCTGCAACCTCCTTACTTTAGCTGGTGCTGCTGCTATCGTACCACCACTTGAAAATATGTAAGGCTCAATACCATTTGCTTGAACTTTTCATGCGCTCTCCTTTTTTTTTGCATTCATGATTTTTCACTTGTTTTTCTTGTATACTTCTATCTCATTGACTATTCATTTCATTGTATGAATGGACAAGATCGCCGAAGATGCTTGCAGAGTCGATGGCGTTGGGAAATATTGATGGTTATATCAACAGACCTGTGGATCAACCTTATTTGGAAGGAAAGCGCCTAAGTTGTGCTTGTGTTACTGTGCCAAGCACAATCTTTCAAGAAGATGTAGTTGAACCAAAAACTAGAATCAAGTTCCCTCCATTTCTCAAAGACGAGTCCAGTCCAGCTACAATGGTATTTCCCCCTTGTTTTTTAGGAGATTCTTATGTCATACAAATTGTTACAATAAAGCTTTTCAATGCCGTATCGGTTATTCTACAGTTGCGGCAAGCTAGTGGTGTACCAACCAATATGCCAGCTGGAATACTCTTAGACTAGTTTCTTTCACAATGCAGAATTAAAGTGCGCAAGATTGTAGATTTATGTATTGTATGGACTTGCTATGTATCATGGCACTTGGTATATTCCAGTTGTTCTGTGGAGAATGGACTTGACAGAGTACAGTTTTCATCTTTTTGTTTTTTGATATCATGCCTTCCTTCTCAATTCTCTCTATCATTTCATCCAACTTCTTGGCGTTGATGGCTTCATGTCACAATTCATTGACAATTAAATTTACAGGTCCTTGTTGGGATGGGTTTCAAAGGCATGAAAATAATGAAGGTCAAAAATTTGAACCTGTACGCTTTTGGTTTATGTGAGTTAAATATATTTTTAAAAATTTGATTCTGTTTCTTGTGTCTATTTTTGAGCAAAAATTGTTTATCTGATACTTATCCATTTGTTACTGACGCAATTTTCTCGTAGATATGCAACCAAATTCTGTTTGCGAGAAGCTGGGTCCTAAGTATGCTTCTGTTCCAACTACCAAATTGAAGGATCATCCAGATTTCTATAATGATCTTCTGAGGTATGCTCTCCATTGATATATTACCAATGTTGAATTGTTGTCATATTTCCTTTTGTGATAATTCCTCAAAAGTTTTTGCTTAGCCTAAGTTCATCACATTTGTAAATTTTAGGAAGTGCATAGGCTTAGAATGCGCTAATGTGGCTGCACAAAATCAGTTGCCTTGTCAAGCAAGGTCCAGGGCGTATAGGTGTCATGTGGGGGAAATATTACACCCGCCGGTCCCAGGCTAATCACAATCAGATTTCAGGTTAGGTAAAGGATATTAGTTTAAGGAAAGCTTTGCTGTTTTGGTTAGAAGATAAGAGTTAAGAGATTAGAATCAGAGTTGTTATCAATAAGGACTAGGAGTTTGAATTCTTATCTAGAACTTGCTCTTCCGATTCAGTTCAGGATTTGGCAATGTAATAGCTACTTATAATCCAGCCTCTGCGGTTCAGCAGGGCAGGCAAGAAATAAATCTATTCTCCCTCACCTGCTATTCTCAAACATAGGGCACGGAGGGGAAAAACCTCGCCCCTCTACTGGTCACGGCTACGGGCTCCGGAGTCGGGGTCCAGCGCCGCCAGATCGTGACATCTTGGTATCACGATCCAGGTCTTTCCAGCCGCCGCCCTCCATTGCTCCTGCGCCGCCATCCAGTTCATCCGCCGCTTCCGCCATGACGGGCGCCAATGAAGATGATCTCAAATCTCTGATCCTCGCCCTTACCAAGGAAGTGCAGGCCCTTCAGTCAACCGTCCACACCAACGCCCAGGCAATCCAGCGCCTAGAGCTGCAGCAGCCGCCCCAATACTCGTCCTCATCATCAGGCAACCGCGTCCACTCCGGCGAGCACCACAACGACCGACCGTCGCGTTTCTAGAAGATGGATTTTCCCAAGTATGATGGCAAGGGCGATCCACTTCCGTTCATCCATCGATGTGAATCTTACTTCCATCAACAGCGCATTGCAGAGGAGGAGAAGGTGTGGATGGCCTCCTACAATCTGCTGGACATTGCCCAGTTGTGGTACATCCAGGTGCAGCAGGATGAGGGCACACCGCCGTGGCGCCGCTTCACCGAACTCCTCAATCCGCGGTTCGGCCCTCCCCTGCGCTCCAATCCATTAGGGGAACTCGTCGCATGTAAGCAGACGAGCACGGTGGCCGACTTCCAGGACCGATTCCAGGGTCTTCTTCCTCGGGCGGGTTACCTCACGGAGGCGCAGAAGGTCCAACTCTTCACCGCCGGCCTTCAACCGCCGCTCAGCCTCGACGTGGAGATCCACAACCCCCAGACACTCGCTGTCGCCATGAGTCCGCACGCAGCCGAGCTCTGCGACGGACGGCGGCGCGGCCGGGCGCCATGGGCAAAGGGCTCGCTGCCCTGCCGCCTAACGCCTCCGGCCGTGCAGACGCCAGCCGCCACGCCGGCCGCCCCAACGGTTTCCGTGGAGGGCCGACTGGTGAAGCGCCTGTCGACGGCGGAGATGGAGGAGCGCCGTCGCCTCGGTTTGTGCTACAACTGCAACGAGAAGTTTGGTCGAGGTCATAACAGAGTATGCCAGCGCCTCTTCCTGTTAGAGCTGGGCGAAGCTGATGACAATACCGACCCAGAGGATGACGACCAGGTCGCGGCGGATCCTCAAATCTCCCTACACGCGATTGCCGGGGTCCGTACCAGCGAGACAATGCAGGTGTGCGTCCAGTTGGGTGGCGCCACACTACACGCACTCCTCGACTCTGGCTCCACGCATAACTTCATCTCCGAGGAGGCGGCCGCCCGCACGGATTGTCTTCTGAGCCGTCGCAGCAACATGTCAGTCACAGTGGCAAATGGCGAGCGCGTTCCCTGTCCGGGCGTATTACAGCGGGCAGTTTTCTCCATCGACGGGGAGGCATTCCAAGCGGATTTTTTCGCCCTCCCTCTGGCCGGTTACGACGTGGTGCTAGGCACTCAGTGGCTTGCGACACTTGGGCCCATTCTTTGGGACTTCGGGGCCCTCACCATGTCGTTCTGGCGCAGCGACCACCGCGTCAGCTAGCGCTGCATGGCGGGCTCGGCCAGCCCCGGCCTTCGCTCCTGCTCAGGGCCTGACCTCCTGGAGGCCCTCCTCGTTGACTTCGCCTCGCTTTTCGTCGAACCTCACAGGCTACCACCACCCAGATCGCGCAATCACTGCATCACCCTTTTGCCCGGTTCGGCTCCAGTGGCTGTCCGACCCTATCGCTACCCGGCCACACACAAGGATGAGTTGGAACGCCAGTGCACCGCCATACTTGACCAAGGCCTGATTCGGCGCAGCTCCTCCGCCTTCTCCTCGTCGGTGCTGTTAGTGAAAAAAGCCGACGGCTCATGGCGATTCTGCGTCGACTACCGAGCCCTCAACGCCATCACAATCAAGGACGCCTTCCCTATTCCAGTGGTCGATGAACTCCTGGACGAGCTACATGGTGCCAAATTCTTCACCAAGCTCGACCTCCGCTCAGGCTACCACCAAGTCCGCATGAACCCAGACGACGTCGCTAAAACGGCTTTCCGCACACATGACGGCCTCTACGAGTTCCTCGTCATGCCATTTGGGCTATGCAACGCTCCAGCGACGTTCCAGGCGCTTATGAACGATGTGTTGCGCCCATTCCTCCGCCGGTTCGTCCTCGTTTGTTTGATGACATCCTGATTTTCAGCAGCTCGTGGGCCGATCACCTCCGCCATGTACGCGCTGTCCTCACCACTCTCCAGCAGCACAAGCTCTTCGTCAAGCGGTCCAAGTGCGCCTTCGGGGTGGAGTCCATCTCATACCTGGGCCACATCATTTCGGTAGCAGGCGTGGCCATGGATCCAGCTAAGGTGCAGGCCGTCCTCGACTGGCCACTTCCTCGCTCAGCTTGCGCAGTTCGTGGCTTCCTCGGCCTCGCGGGATACTACCGCAAGTTCGTGCGGGACTACGGCACCATCGCCGCCCCGCTCACGGCTTTGCTTCGCAAGGAGGGGTTTCTATGGTCGGACGAGGTTGCCGCGGCGTTTCAGGCGCTGAAGATAGCACTAACCACGGCGCCGGTGTTGGTTCTTCCGGACTTCACCCAGCAGTTCGTCGTCGAGTGCGACGCTTCAGGCCATGGATTCGGGGCGGTGCTTTTGCAGGACAAGCATCCTGTTGCCTTCTTCAGTCGTCCGGTGGCGCCGCGGCATCGTTCTCTGGCCGCGTATGAGCGGGAGTTGATCGGTTTAGTACAGGCCATTCGGCACTGGAGGCCTTACCTCTGGGGGCGCCGTTTTCTGGTACGGACAGACCACTTCAGTCTCAAATATTTGCTGGACCAACGTCTCGCCACTATTCCCCAGCACCATTGGGTGGGCAAGCTCTTGGGATTCGATTTCGCTGTGGAATATAAGCCGGGCAGCACCAACACTGTGGCTGACGCCCTGTCCCGCCGCGACACGGAAGTGGGCGCCGTCCTTGCCATCTCGTCGCCCCGGTTTGACTTCCTCGACCGCCTCCGACAGGCTCAAGCCAGCGATCCCGCTCTAGTGACCCTCCGTGACGAGATCGAGACCGGCCAGAAGGCGGCACCATGGTCCATCATTGACGGCTTCGTCGCTTTCGACTCCAAATTATACGTTGCGCCGACGTCACCCCTCCTGCACGAACTGGTGTCCGCCGTCCATGAAGACGGCCACGAGGGCGTCCAGCGCACGCTACATTGACTCCGCCGCGACTTCCATTCGCCTCACCTTCGTTCTGTGGTACAGGATTTTATCCGCAGTTGCTCTACTTGCCAGCAGTACAAGACAGAACACCTCCGTCCGGCGGGACTCCTTATGCCGCTGCCTGTTCCGACGGGGGTTTGGACAGATATCGGCCTCGACTTCATTGAAGCCCTGCCGCGTGTGGGAGGCAAGTCGGTGATTCTTACGGTGGTCGACCGCTTCAGCAAGTATTGCCATTTTATTCCGCTCGCACACCCGTATACGGCAGAGACAGTGGCCAAGGCGTTCTTCGCGGACATCGTGCGCCTCCACGGCTTACCACAGTCCATGGTGTCGGACAGGGACCCGGTTTTTACCTCCACGTTCTAGCGCGAACTGATGCGGCTTTGTGGCACCAAGTTGAACATGACCACCGCCTTCCACCCCCAGTCAGACGGCCAGACTGAGGCAGCTAACAAGGTCATTGTCATGTACCTCAGGTGTTTCACGGGGGATCGTCCACGTCAGTGGCTTCGTTGGCTGCCATGGGCCGAGTACATCTACAACACGACTTTCCAGTCTTCCCTCCGTGACACGCCATTCAAGATCGTCTACGGCCGGGAGCCTCCTTCCATCCGCTCCTATGAACCAGGCGAAACGCGGGTCGCCGCGGTGGCTACAAACATGGCAGACCGGGACAAGCTGCTGGCGGACGTCCGCTACCGCCTGGAGCAAGCCCAGGCGATCTACAAGCACCACTACGACAAGCGCCACCGCGAGGTCCAGTACGCCGTTGGGGATTGGGTGTGGCTTCGCGTCCGCTACCGTGCCCCGGCCTCTCTCCCAACGTCATCCACTGGCAAGCTGCGTCCCCGTTTTTACGGGCCGTATCGCGTCGAGGCAATCGTCAATGACGTCGCTGTCCGGTTGACACTTCCTTCCAGGACGCGTCTGCACAACGTCTTCCATGTTGGCCTACTCAAGAAATTCGTCGGGACGCCTCCTGATGCACCACCACCTCTTCCGGCTATGCACTACGGCGCGGCAGTTCCAGAGCCAGAGCGCGCGGTCCGCACTCGCTTGGCGCGAGGTGTCCGCCAGATCCTTGTCCAATGGAAGGCGAGCCACCGACGTCGCCTACTTGGGAAGACATCGACACTTTCGAGAACGTTATCCGTCATTCCATTTCGCGGACGAGCCGCTCGTCGAGGGGAGAGATGTCATGTGGGGAAATATTACACTGCGGTCGGGCTAATCACAATCAGATTCAGGTTAGGTAAAGGATATTAGTTTAAGAAAGCTTTGTTGTTTTGTTTAGAAGATAAGAGTTAAGAGATTAGAATCGAGTTGTTATCAATAAGGACTAGGAGTTTGAATTCTTATCTAGAACTTGCTCTTAGATTCGATTCGAGATTCGGCAATGTAATAGCTACTTATAATCCAGCCTCTGCGGTTGTGGCGGTGCAAGAAATAAATCTATTCTCCTCACCGCCGGATCGTGGCGGCGCTGGACCCCACTCGGGCCGTGGTCGTGATCGGTAGAGGGGCGAGGTTTTTCCTCCGCGCCCTATGTTTGAGAATAGCGGTGAGGAGAATAGATTTATTTCTTGCTCGCTCACAACCGCAGAGGCTGGATTATAAGTAGCTATTACATTGCCTAATCTCGAATCGACCTAAGAGCAAGTTCTAGATAAGAATTCAAACTCCTAGTCCTTATTGATAACAACTCTGATTCTAATCTCTTAACTCTTATCTTCTAAACAAAACAACAAAGCTTTCCTTAAACTAATATCCTTTACCTAACCTGAAATCTGATTGTGATTAGCCTGGGACCGGCGGGTGTAATATTTCCCCCACATGACATCACTATCCATTGAGCTGGATATATGTTATTTGTGCTAGGGTGGTTTCTGGGAGTACTTCATACTTGCTATCAGTTGATATCTTCTTGTCGGGATGTCTGCCTGTATGCATTAGAAACTTGCGAACAACCTCAGCTTCGTCGATCTCGTCGCCGAGAAGACGTAGATTGTTGGTGAGGCCCGCAATTCGCATCGAGAATTCATCAACGTTCTCGCCTTCCTTGAAAGCGATGTTGTTGAAATCACGTCGAAGTTTCTGTGTGTTCGTCACGCGCACTCGCTCGACACCCATCCGCATGATCTTGACTGCCTCCCACGCCTCCTGCGCGGTCTCCTTGTTGCCGATCAAACTCAGCATCTCCGTCAGGACCGAGCGAGCGATTGCTGCTAGTGCCAGCCGATCCTTGCTGTACTCGACGTCGCCGGGTTCAATTGCGCCCCACAGGCCTTGTGCCTGCAAGTTGATGCGCATCATCACCACCCACTCCGGGTAGTTTGTCTTTATCAGCATCGGGTATTGGACCGACGCCGCTGACTCCTTGACGACGCGCTCGATGACGACTTCGTCGCCGTGGTGGCGCCCTCGGCGCGGCGCAGGCAAGTGCGATACATGTCGTCGGGGAGGGGGTGATGGCGAACGATCACCACTGCCAACGGGAACCGATCGGACGGACATGTTGGCTCTGATACCATTTGAAGAAACCAAAACTAGATTTTAGCTTGGAACCGACGCTCGGGATTCTGGCGCTGCAGATTCACGATGCCCGGCGTGGCAGGTCCGGCGACGCCCGGTGAGTCGTCGAAAGCCTTGACACTCTCGGTCACTGTAACACCCCCATTTCTGGGAGTATTATGAAACCTCGCAACTGCCCAGGACTGTTCAGCTGCGAGTTACATCAATCGAGTGTATGACATTGCCAACACATGCTTAAGACAAAAGCCAACTATACTACAATATAAAGGCATAAAAGCCAAGTTTTACAATAGGGCAAACGACCCTTAGATACATTACAGAAAAAGGACGCCACAGGCACGCTTGAGCGGCAGACGACCCTATTTTCACGTATCCTCGATTTCGTAGAATTCCACCTTCTCGCCTTCGTCTGCCTCCTTATTGCTGGTTGTTTCTGTTAATGTTTTTAGCAAGTATGAGTACAACTACCGTACTCAGCAAGTCACACGGAGACCAATATTAACTACATGCAGGGTACATCAAATGATGGGGAAAAGCTTATTATTTTATGTGGATGCAGCTTTAGTTATAAACAGGTTTTAAACACCAAATCAGAGTTTTCTACAAACTTTAGGGGGTTTCCAAGGTTCAATTACTAGCTCACCAACATTACCAAATCCTTTCCAAATCTACTTATGCCTTGTTGCTGGATTCACCCATTAAACACGACTTCATTTACCTAAGCACGGCGTATTCGAATACATTTGGTCATGATTTTGCAAAGCTGCCCTGCTTTACCCACAAGATTCCTTAACTCCGCGCTAATAAGTTAAGAAAACAAGGTTGTTCACTGCTCAATTCTTTATATAGCCTCTACCTAGTAGACTTCCTCAATAAGCCCAGGCAACAACCTCTGACTCATCTCAGCCTACTATTGTGTGGACATCTGATAATCAAATCAAATAACAAAAACAACAATGGCGCCAACTTCCATACGGCCCTTCTCTGCTCCCTTCCGTATGGACTCACACTTTGCCTTCACCCTGCGTTTGTAGAGGTTCAATCGAATTTGAGCAGTTACTAGACCAGGATTGACGTATCAACGCTTGTGGTTGGGCGATCACTATGTCCTTTACTTAGCATAAGGGTCTAGTCCTTATATTTTCACCGGTGGCAGTTTCTTCCCCACAAATTCTTGTCAAGTGCCACAACACTGTCACTGATTTGTGATACTTGCCTTCACCCTCGGTTAAGGTCATAGGATCCCACGATCCTCGCTTACGCCAGAACCACTTCCCAATTAAATACCAAATCTTTTAATAACAGAAGATGTTGATTCTTTAAGCCACCATGATTACATATTATTATATTTAATATTACTATGTCTTGTCAAGGTGAATATGGCCATCAAATTGACTGGGTTTTTTCGTGTGGTAGGACATAACTAGTATCATGTCATTCTAAGCATTTATTATACATAAAATAACAGTGTACAAATAGCATAATGAAAATACAAGTAAACAAATAACTTAGGGAATGTAGGATCAACATGTTCAAAAATATGTGTGACTTGCCTTGCGGGTTTATGATTTCGATTAATTTGTATTCTTCAGCGGGCTGGGCCTGGACCTGAGCTTCTCCCTTCTGCTCTTGCGAAACTTCGGCTTCGGAAGCTAACGTAAAACAATTAAATAAAATCACTTCCGTGCCCAAAGGACTAGGCTAGGAATAAAGAAAATAAAAGAATAAAGAAAATCCGAAAAACTCCATTAAAATGAGGTTTTGGGCTTATAGGAGGGCCGTATGCAGAAATGGGCTTTGGATTTGGGTTGACGGGCTCGAAACGGATCTAGGGAGTACCAACATGTATTTTGGGCTTTGGGTCGATTACTGTTCATAAGGCTCGGTCGGGTACTATTCCTCGGGCTCGAACCGGCTGGAACGGGTGCAACAGGCTCGGGCGAACGGGCTCGGTGCAACCGCTTCGGGAGGGTCCGACCGGTTACTGTTGGTGCGGTTCGGGTCGGTTGCAACCGGCGCGGGGGCGAGCTGGTTGGACGCGACCGAGTCGGCCTGGTTCGGGTCAGGCGCGTCCGGTGCGGGCGAGCGGGCTCGGTCCAGCTGAGTCAAAGTGGTGCGGCCGGAGGAACAGTGCAAAGCACTGTTCTTCTTCCTCCTCAGCCCACGCACGCGCAGGGAAAACAGAGTAGGGGGCGGTGGCTACCGGTGGGGCTAGGGTGGACGGCGACGCTAACCGAAGGTATGGGTGGGTTCGGGGCACTGTAGGGGTTCCATTTTTGGTGTTGGTGGGTCCGGCGGAGGTGGCAATCGCCGGCGGCGAGCTCCTCCTTGCCACGGCCGATTTGAGCATAGCGGGTAAATAGGGGCTCCTCTAGGCGATTTGGTTGGTGCTCGAGCATCCTTGGGGCTAGGAGAGGCTCATGGAAGGGTCGGTCTGGGCTAGGGAAGCTGGAGCCGGGCTAGCCACGACGAGGTGCTTCGGCCGTGTGGCGGTTTTTGGTGGGAGGGAAATAGGTAGCTTGGGGAGCTAGGGCGGTGGCTTGGGGGTGTTCTTGGGAGCTTGAGGATGCTATTGGCAAAGGCAATTGAAGAGTGGATGGCCGGAAGGTAGACATTGAGCTAGGGCACGGAATTGGGGAATTTTGCAATTACCGACAATAGGAGGGAAGAGGGGAGCTTGGAGGCGTTTGGTGAGCTTCAGGGGATGTGAGGTTCACCTCAGGGGACTTGGCTCGCTTAAATAGGTGGGGGAAGGCGGTTTGCACCGGAGAGAGGGAAGAAACCCACGGCGGCTGTGGTTTTGGGAGCTTGCGGTTTGCCATGTGAACTCAGGCTGGCTTGGGCACGAAGGTGCGGCGGTCCAGTGTTGTGTCAGGGCGGCTGCAGACGGCTGAGGGGAAGGCGCGAGAGAAAGGCAGAGGCGGTGGCGGTGAACGGTCGGCAGCGTCGCCACGTCTCACAGTCGAGCCAGGAGCTGTCAGGGCGGGACGAGCGAGGCGTACGGTTCTCTGGCAAGTGGGGAGGAGCTGGCAGGGCTAGAAGGCGCGGGAGAGCTCGGGGAGGCTTGGCGGCAAGAAAATCAGGGACGTCGGCTGCGTTGTCGGACAGCGCACAGTAGCCGAGCTTGATCTCCCCGTTCATGGCTTGATGACAAGGATTAAGGGATGGGTTGCTTTGAGATTTGTGTGGTTTAGATTAGGGAGGCTAGAGGAATTCAAATCCAAAGCAAACTCCAATCAATTTTTGATTTTGTAAATTATCGGTTTGTTTCAGTCACCACCCGCACTCCGGCTCTGCACTTGCCTCTCCCTCCGCTACGCAACGTAGAGGCTCTGTTGATGAAGACTCAAACAAAACTCACACGAGACAATCTGATAGAGTTGTGCTCTGAATAGATGTTCTGGTGTATCCGTGAATGGATCAACACAACTTCTTTATTGAATCGGTTCTGAACTATATATACATACATTGCATCAGCTACAACGCGAAGCAGTTCTCCAGGCGTAGGGAAGCAACGCGACGCCTGACGCGAAACGGAATCGCTGCGGCTTTTCGGCAACCGACGCGTATACATGAACAGTAACCGTATTTGTAAACAGTGCCATGCAGTGTGCACGGGATTTATTCTATCATGCATGTCAGCATGTATTGCGCACATAGGAACACGTGCATGTCTCACACTGACACACACATTTCCATAAGATCACTAAATCCTCAGAGTAGACATTTTTGGCTTCTGAAAGTTTATGTAGAATCTGTTCTAGAAATATGATAAGAAACTTAATACTTCTCGTACATTCTATGTTCCTCTGATGCTGATAAAATCTGTATTATAATTTTCCAGGGAAAACCTTCATATGAGAGTTAGGTTGGTAGTTAACTGCAACGGCCTTAGCATTGGTGCAGTGCGAGAGTAAGTAGGACGATTTTATCGTGCCCACAAAATATCAATTTTATTGTGCCCACAAAATATCTTTTGCATATTTCTGTTCTCATAAAAAAAATCTATGATCTATTCAAGACTGAGTTCACATTTCTTATATTCTTTGCAGTGTATTCAAGAAGTCACTTGGCCTGCGTTTGCAGAAGGTATTTGCTTCTTCAGCTGCTACTTATACTTGTTTTGCTAGTCCTGTCGACTTATGGGGGGCTTCTGCATTTTATTTCTCCAACAGATGAATCCTAGCACTGATTATCATTGCTTGAAGACCTTTGGTTCTTACTTCACTGAAGATATTCCCATACCCGCGGTAAGGTTTTCAACACAGTATTTGGTGCTCTGTAACTTTTAGACTTGAGTGGTTAATGTCAATGTAATTGCAGGGCACAAGGATCGACTTCTGTCAAACATCTGATGGCCAGCTAATAACAGAAAGTAAGTATCTTAGGCCATAGCTGAATCTTATATTTGTTTCGGCCTGTTCTCGATATAACATCGGGTGGATCTTGACAAGAACATTTTTGAGCAGTTGATGGCAGACAAATCGGTGCTGTTCAGAGCAAAGACCTTTGCAGTAAGTATATGCTTGCCATGTCAATACTATAGAAGCTGCTGCACTTTGCACTTTCTCAATTTTGCCACTTGCTTTACTTGGATCAATATTCATAAGCTGTACCTCAAGTACTTCCTTTGCTAGAGCAACTTTACTGTATAGTTCACCTTTTGTAATTGTAAGTGAGTCTTGTTTAATGAGCAGGGGCTTTCTTTGACATGTACATTGGCGATTCACCTGTCTCATTGGAGGCCAAAAAAGATGTTGCCCAGAACGTAGCTGGGCTCATGGGGAAATGCTGAGGAAAGAGGAAAGTAAATGGCAGCCGGTCAGAGAATTATTTCATTCTTCTATACAGTGATACATCTGTAACTTGTAAAGAAAAAGAGGCAAAAAAAAATGTAATGTACCTGTGGAAGGTTAGCATCCGTCTACTATGCAAGGGCCTCCATTCCTTTTTTCCATTTGGATGGACCTTTTGCCATTTCATAGATGAGTGACAAGTTGTAATACCTGAGGAATTGAGGATGCTTCTTCCATAAAGAAAATACAAGCTTTCAAATCATTATACGTAGGGGGTGAGTGGTTTTGCTATGCCTGTCTGCTCTGGTCCGTTCACTTCCAGTCAGAACTGCTCAGCTGCTACAGCACTGGTTGTGGTCACCTCTATCTTGAGCAACAGGATTATGTTTTTTTTATTTAGTTTTGGTACTATTTTGCCTGCCAGCTTGTAACATGCTTGTTTACATAATTCAAAACAGAGAATCCAAAAAAAAGAACCACTCATGGTGGAATCCAAATCGACAGGGATTTCAAGTTGCATTCCTAACTGGCTAACTCTTCAGTTCTAAGATCATGGCGGCCAAGCTGGGCAACCCATGGACGATGGAGGGGCCGACCATGATATTGGATCGGATGAAATAGTAGACGGGCCAAACGCACGAGATCGGACTTCGGCCGGTACGGGGCAACGGGCCGTGGTGGGCCTCCTGTTTTTGTCCGGCCTGCCGGGCCAGTCGCTCCTCTGTAAAAGTCGTACGTGGTGGTGCCAACCATGCCGTGCCGCCGTGCTGCGCTTCGGCGCGCGCGAACCTGCCGAGGCGGTCAGCCGCGCGCCGCCACGCCGCGCGGTGGAGTGCGGCATGATCGAGCATTCGAGTTTCGATCGTGCAGCGGTTCGCGCATGCTGGCCGCCCGCACCAAAAGATAGTGATTAGAGCACGGGAGGGAGGGATCGCCTCTCAAGAATGGTACGGATGCATGGGTGTTTAAAAAGAGAATGTAACCATATTTATCAAATACCTATGTAAAATTTATTCTCTAATGAAAGTATTTTTTGTAAGTGTCTAGACATTTGAATTATCTATTAATTTGATATAGCTATTGTAACGCCCCCCGTTTCCAGGGGCGCGTACGGACACGGCACTCCGCAACTATTCACGCATGAACAGTTATAGAATGTCGCGCAAGAGTATACCATTACATGCTTACCACAAAAGACCAGCATATATTTGACATAAGGATTAACATCCAGCTTTGACAGCGGGCGTGCAAGCCCAAAGTATAATTACATTACGAAGCTCGAATCCGCTGAGCGCGGCGAAGACCTAAAGCCACGGATCCTCGTCGAAGAAGCGACCTTCCGACTTCCTCAACGGGAGGCAAACACCTTTGTCTTGATCCTCTAAAGAAGGGCAAAAGCAAGCCGTGAGCCAATCAACCGGCTCAAGAAGTCCCAAAGGGACCCTAACTTATTATATGCGCGAACATCAAAGGAAGGAGTACACTTGGTTTATTAATTTGAGTGGATGCAGTTTTATTTGCAATCATTTTTTTTTAAAAAAAAAAAAGGGACCCAAAACTACTCCTCAAGCACTCAGGGGTTTTCAACAAGAGTTCATTAACCAACCTAAACAAGTTAAACATTTACAAAACTACTTAAGCTTTACTACTGGAATCACCCAAGTGACACGGCTCCATTAACCGAGCACGGCGTATTCGAATACCATTTATTAGACTCTGCAGAGTTTGCTCAGCTTTACCCACACGATCCCTTAACCCTCATGACTGAGTTAAGGAAGCCAGGTCGTTTCACTGCTCAACTCTTTATATAGGCTCTACCCAGAGAATTCACTCTGTCCGCCCACACACACACACACACACACACAAGAGAAAACGGTGGCGCTTGAGTGAACTCTACCGTTGTTAGGCAACCGTAACCCGCCTTGGCCTAACCTCACCGCTAAACCTCCTGTAGAGTTTCAATTGAGTTGGCGGCTACTAGACCGGTGTTGACAAGTCAACTCCTGTGGTTGGCGATCACCGTGACATTTGCTCGGCGTAAGGGTTTGATCCTTATATTTTCACATGGTCCGCAACCTCGCCAGCACGCGACCCAACCTAGGGTAAGCGGTGGCGAAGGCCGTCTCGCGACTCCCACAACTCCCTTACCCTACTCCAAACCTAAGGTAAGAGATTGGGCAAGGACCGTCTTGCGGTTTCCCCACGCACCCTTACCTTACCTTGTGCACGCCGGCACTCTCCGCTCTAAGATACGGTGTCCCATATCACCCTACCTTAGAGTCGGGTTTTCTAAAATTCTATTGGCCCACAGCCACAACCTTATCAGTGTAACATTTTGCATGATGATAATAATATCCTACAATTGTCTAGATTATCAAGTAATTAATTCTAGGGTTACAAAGGCATGGCTACAAATTAAACATGGCATTTAACGGTGGTAGGATTAACTACATAATAAGTCATTCTAAACATTTTATTTTATTTCAAACTAACATTTCACAATTAGCATAATGCAAATAGCATAATAACGAAAATAGACAACATGGGTTGCAACATGATCAAGGATTTGAGACTTGCCGACAATGCGGATGATCTCACTGGCTCGAACGTAGAAGCTCCCGGATCCTGCGATCGCACTTGAGCTTACGAAACTCCGACACTAGCGCAAACACTGAAAATAACATAAATCCGGCTTGAGCCTAATCAAGCGAGGAAAAATAAACTATTTTAAAAGGAATAAAATGCATAAATCTCCAAATGGGAATTTTAGGAATTTATCTGGGATGAATTTGGGAAAAGGAGGTCACCAATGGGTCTGTAATATTATTTGGAGCAAAGTGGTGAAATTTGGGAATTTTGGGAATTTCGTGATTTTCTAGGATTTATTTGGATTTTTGATTTAGAAATTGATAAAGCTGGAAAATAGTTATGAACAGTGCTCGGGCGGCCCATGCTACAGATGCGGCCCGGCCGGGTTTTCAAGCGCGCGCGCACGCGGGCGAGAGCGGGCGGGAGAGCGGCCCGATCCCCGCGCGTCCCACGCGGTCGGGATGGCCGACGCGTGGCGGTGGTGGGCAGCGGCGGCGCGCGCGGCGCGGTCCGGATGGAGGCGAGGATGAGGATCGGGCGGCTGGGATACAAGGGAGGCGGCGGCGGTATGCGGTGGATCGGACGGAGGAGGAGTGTGCGATTAAGACCATCGGACGGTGGAGGTTTTAAGGGACGAGCGAATCGGTATGGGAGGCGGGCGGCGAGGATTAGAAGGCGGCAGAGGATCCGACGGTGGGGAGGAGGCCACGTTGTCGTCTTCTTCCTCCGGCCGGGCGCGAGCAGCAGAGAGGCAGAGGCGGCGGCGCCTCCACTCTCCGGCGGCTGCAGGCGTTTCCGGCGGCAATGGGGGGTACCACCGGGTAGAGTAGAGCACGGGGAGTCCATTTTAGCTAGTTAAAATCTGCGGGGATCAAAGGAGGGAGCGGGAGGGAGATGGGAATGCCTCGGGTATTTGACGGCAGGGAGGGTTACCGGCGGCGAGAGGGTCCAATCGGCTGTGGCTACACCATCTGGGGGTTCGGGGGCTTACAAAGGCGGCGGTGGTTGTGGCGGGGAAGCTCCGGAGTAGGCTGGCCACGGAGAGCTGGATCGGCCGGCGGTGAGCTTCGACGACAGAGCTCCCCGGGCGGTCACCTGTCCAGGGGAGGATGGCAAGAGGTTTAGGGGCAGACAAGGAAGTTCGGGACGAAATTAATTGAGAAATGGTGGAAGGGAGAGGGAGATCGACTCCAGAGGGTCGCCGGCGCAGGGGAAGACCGTGGCGGCGCTCTGGGCGACGGCGCTTCAATCCGTGGCGCGAGGAGCTTCTCTGGAGTGGTAGAAGGCGAGTGGAAGTAGTGGGGGAGCTGGGGAAACAAAGGGAGAAAGCGGGCGGGAGGGCTTTATATGCCCGGCGGGAGGAAGTTCCTTCGGGAGAAGGCAAGGGCTCGGGCTCGGGGCGACAGGAGGTAGGAGCGGTGAAGCGTCTCCTGCACGAGGGAGTGACGCACGGAGTTGCACGAGGATGGGCGGGCGACGGCGAAGCGAGTGAGGCGAGGCGGCGGAGAGCGCGTCGCGCGGAGAGGAGGCGGAGGCGCGAGTGGGGCGAGCGGGGCGGGCGGCGTGGCGCGCGGCGTCCACCTTGCACCGAGGTCGCGGGGCCAGCGCGGCAAAGCGAGGGTGGCGCGAGGGCAAGCACGGCGCGCGCGCAGCGCGCGCTCAGCAGCGTCTTGCGAGGAGAGGCTGGCGTCGGCAACGGGAAGCGGAGGAAGGCGGCGGGCGAGGAGAAGGCGGTCGGGAGCAGCGCCGCGCGAGGAGGCGGAGTCGGGCGGCGCGCGGCGGAGAAGCGGGAGCGGCGGGGCGGGCGGGAAGGTGCTAGCGGGGAGGGGCGCGAGCACCGGGGAAAAGCGGAAGGCGGAAAACGGCGGGGCGCCAACGGAGAGGGAAGGTGCCCTGCCGAAAAGAGAAAGCGGCGGAGGGGAAGACTTTCCCAAAAAGGAAAGTTTCGAAATTTCACTCAAAATTTGCAGAAAAATCAAGAAAAATTCCTTTTGAATTTTGGGGACTTTTCAACCTACCCCCCTTAAAAGAATCTCGACCCCGAGATCAACTTAGTCCGGGGAGTAAGTTGGGGAAATCCCGCTGCAAGTCTGATTCTCGTTCCCAAGTGGACTCATCCGCTGTATGATTCTTCCACTGCACTCTGCAAAATCTGACATCCTTGTTTCTGAGCTGCCTCTCTGAGGTTTCATATATTTGTAGTGGTTCTTCAGCATATGTGCAGTCATCTGGCAATTCAATATCTGACAATGGTTTTTTATCTGTAGGCTGTCGCCGACACTTTCGAAGCTGGGACACGTGGTACACGTTGTGTATTCTTAACAAGTTGGGCGGCAGCTGTACTTGATAAGCTACCTCTCCTACTCTTCCGATTATTTGAAATGGTCCCCATATCTTGGTGCTAATTTAACTTTACCTTGAAATCTCTTAACTCTCTTGAATGGGGTGACTTTGATAAACACGAAATCTTAAACCTTGAAGCTCAGATCCTTTCTGCGGTTATCTGCATAGCTTTTCTGTCGGTCTTGTGCCATCTTGAGTCTATTTCTGACAATTCTGATATGTGCTTCTGCATCTTGAGCAATCTGAGGTCCAATAAGTTGACGTTCTCCTATTTCTGACCAACTCAGAGGTGTCCTGCATTTCCTGCCATATAAAACTTCAAATGGAACCATTTGAATACTGGCTGGACAACTATTATTATACGAGAATTGAGCGAATGATAAACAAGTACTCCATGCTGTTCTATACACCACTGCACAAGTTTTCATCATGTCTTCAAAAATCTGGTTTGTTCTTTCTGTCTGTCCATCTGTCTGTGGTTGATACGTTGAGCTGAAGTTTAAATCGGTGCCCATAGCTTCATGCAATTTCTCCCAGAGCTTGGACGTAAACTGTGTTCCCCTATCGGATACAATCTTCTTCGGAATTCCATAGTGTCACTATTCTGGTCAAATAGAATTCACCAAGCTTGTCCTTCCCGTAGGTTTGTCGGGAGGAAATGAGCTACCTTAGTCGATCTATCAACAATGATCCGATAGCATCATATCCTCACGAGTCTTGGGAAGTCCAAGAATGAAATCCACTCCAATACTATCCCATTTCCATTCGGGAATTGGCAAAGGCCGCAACAATCCCGATGATTTTTGGTGGTCGACACAGGTCTGGGCAAACATCACATTTCGCTACTTACTCTGCCACTTCTTTCTTCATCAGATTCCATCAATACTTCTTCTTCAAGTCTTGTTACATCTTGGTACCTTCTGGATGAATTGAAAATTGAGATGAATGGGCTTCAGATAAGATCAACTCTCTCAGCTCTTTCTTGTCGGGTATGCAATAGCGGCCACGGAACGTAAGGATTCCATGCTCGTACTATGTTGAATCTTCTTCCTGAATATCCTTTTTCAGTTTTTGAATCTCTGCATCTTCATCTGTCTTTGTTTTAATCGATCATCAACAATGGTTGAAATTGATCTTTGCCATCTTGCCTTGTTCTCGTGATCACCAAATTCGGTTGTAATATATCATTTGTAACTCGTGGATACTCATCACGCTGGCTTTACTTTGATGGGTCTTTCGACTAAGGGCATTGGCAACTACACCGGCCTTGCGTGGGTGATATTGGAGATCAACATCATAATATTTAATCAATTCGGCCATCTTCGCTGTCTCATATTCAGTTCCACTGTGTGAACAGTACTTCAAGCTTTTATGATCGAGAATATCTCACAACGAATCCCTAGCGGTAGTGCCGCCAAATTTGGGCGCGTGCACCACAAATGCTAGTTCTAAATCGTCGTTGGATAGTTCTCTTGGTGGCTTCAATCGTCTTGACGCATAGGCAACTACTTTTCCGTCTTGCATAAGCACACAATCCAAACCTTGTTTTGAAGCATCACAATAGATTTGGAACTCTTTCTCTTGCGCTTCATCTAAGCGTCCCTTGAGCTCTTTTAATTCACTGGCTGACATTCTGTAATGAAGCTTGGCAATTGGTTTTGTGCCTGTAATCAACTTTATGGCGAGTTCTACTTGTTGGTTAGGGGTCTGCCTGGTAATTCTTTCGAAAACACATCAGGGTATTCTTGTACTACTGGCACTTGATCTGGTGTAACTGCTAGTATGTTGATCATGCGTTTTCTTGCATCCTTCAATACTTCTCTCTTCTTTTTTTTTTGGGCCTTCCGGGTTTACCAATAATACTGTTTCGATCTCGCAATCTACCTTGCCTTTGTTCTGGGCTAGCCAGTTCATGCCCAAAATGACATCTAACCCTTGCATATCTGGCTGCAGCAAATCTGCTTTAACCTCTTCCAGATTGATTTTGACTTCTCTTCACTTGTACCTGTATATCATCCTTGCGTGTGTGGTGCGGGTTCCCACTTGGGTGATTTATGTCGTACCAAGGTTGGATATGATTGGGTCTGCTGGGATTAACTCTATTACAACATGACCATCACACTCATTTCACTTTACACCAATGGTCTGCATACATCTTCATAATTTTGCCACAAGCCTTAGTTAAAGTAATTTACAGACATCCATTCAGTTCTAGCTTACAAAAGGATAACCAAAAGTACATCATCTCATTTCTTGTTCTGCATAGCTCATATTTTCTTGTCTATCTGCTGGTTTTGGGCTTGGAGTTTAGCTGCTTCTGATGACAAACTCCTTCTGGGACACTGATGCCTGTAGTGTCCAGTCTCTCCACAATGAAAACATGCATCTGTTCTTCGTGGACAGCTGCTAGCAAGGTGCTTGCCACAGCAGGTGAGGCACTTGATGGCGAGTGGTGAGGGAGTGGCATCTTCTTGAGGTCATCGGCATCGGTCTTGGTATCGTCATAAAGCGACGGAAGGGTGGGGATCGAAATGAGGGTGATCCGTGGTCTTGCTTTCTTGAGCATTGTGTGAAGATCGAGACTTGTGCGCTGACTTACACTTTCCGTCATCCTCCATTCTGGTCGTCTTAGGGTAAGATTCATCTTCTTCCATCGGTGGCAGGCGGGATGATGATGTCCGCCTCTTTGCTTGCTCTTTAGTTTCTCCGGGTAAGAACTTGAGTGGGCATTGGTCACGATAATGCCCATCCTTCTGATGAAAACAAGTGTTGGTGATGGAGGCAAAGGCTTCTTCGTTTCATGATTTTCACGTAACTGGTCTTTCTTCTATCTGTAGAGCCCGATCAACCAGGTTTAATAGGCTTGAAAACTTCATGGCCTGAAGGCGTTGTCTCACATTGGGTTGTAGACCCTTCATAAAGTACTCCATTCTCTGGGCTTGGTATCAATCTCTTCTTGAGCATCTGGGACAATTGATAAAATTGTTCTAGATATCTTTGACTGAGTTCTCTCCTTGTTGAAGGTTAAGAAAATCCTGATATTTTTCAAAGAAAATTCCAGGAGAAATGTAGGCTTTACGAAATCTCTTCACAAAGTCTTCCCATGTAATATCTTTCTCCTTAGGGTGCATCCACTGGATAGCATTCCACCAAGTGATTACGAGTTCGGACAAGCGATAGGTGGCGAAAGAACTTTCTCCTTATTTGTGCAATCGAATAATATTCATTCTCCTTTCAATATCTTGTAACCAATCATCCGCATTCGGTGACTCGTGGTTGAAGGAAATTTTGGGGTTGAGTCGGCGAGCAGCAGAAACTTCAATGCGATTGCGCTTGATGCGACATCGATTCTTCGGTGTCACCTTGACATTTGGGTGATCTGGCCGCTATCTGCTCTTGCAAGCGGGCTCATTGATCTAGCATTCGCGAATATTTTGCTCTCTCTGATAGCGATTTTGTTCCATCATCGCTATTATGCTGGCAAGTGTGGCTTGATCTGTGGCAGGTGCACCCTGCCTGTTGGTCTGACCATTCTGCTGTGTTGGATCCATCTGCCAATTGGGAGCATGAGATCAGCTTTGCAGCGGCTTTGGCAAGCGAGATTAGATAAGTAAGACATTGAATTTTCAAGGTAAGTATAGGGCGAATAAGGTAAGAACGAGAGCCAAAGGGGACAGGAGAAAGCTTTGAATGTAGGGGGATTACTGATAATTAAGCAAACAACATACAAGGATAATGAACATAAATTTACAATATGCAAGTGGTACACAAACCACTTAGGGTTCATGATCACACCTGCTTTACATTACAAAAGCACTACTACAACTCAGGGTCAGTCTAGTCTAGCGAACGACGGCTACTCCTCCAGCTGCCGAGAAACGAAATTTTGAAGCTAGACAAGCAAGCGATAAACATTTTTGCCAAAGTAAAACTTAAGCGTATAAACTAAGATAGATAAGGTAGCAACAAGAGAGAGGAAAAGACAACAATACTTATGTTTTTCAGTAAACCCTTTTATGACTTAAATTAAGTTTTGCGATAAGATTGCTTCCTAGTTTGCCTTAGGTCTCAACCTACGGTCAAGAGCCCGCTCGATACCACTTCTTATAACGCCCCGTTTCGGGGCGCGTCGGACACGACACTCGCAACTATTCACGCATGAACAGTTATAGAATGTCGCGCAAGAGTATACCATTACATGCTTACCACAAAAGACCAAAGATATATTTGACATAAGGATTAACATCCGGCTTTGACAATGGGCGTGCAAGCCCAAAGTATAATTACATTACGAAGCTCGAGAATCCGCTTGAGCGCGCGAAGACCTAAAGCCACGGATCCTCGTCGAAGAAGCGACCTTCCGGACTTCCTCAGCGGGAGGCAAACACCTTCGTCTTGATCCTCTAAAGAAGGGCAAAAGCAAGCCGTGAGCCAATCAACGGCTCAGCAAGTCCCAAAGGGACCCTAACTTATTATATGCGCGAACATCAAAGGAAGGAGTACACTTGGTTTATTAATTTGAGTGGATGCGCTTTTATTTGCAATCATTTTTTTAAAAAAAGGGACCCAAAACTACTCCTCAAGCACTCGGGGTTTTCAACAAGAGTTCATTAACCAACCTAAACAAGTTAAACATTTACAAAACTACTTAAGCTTTACTGGTGGAATCACCCAAGTGACACACTCCATTAACCGGAGCACGGCGTATTCGAATACCATTTATTAGACTCTGCGAGTTTGCTCGCCTTTACCCACACGATCCCTTAACCCTCATGATGAGTTAAGGAAGCCGGTCGTTTCAACGCTCAACTCTTTATATAGGCTCTACCCAGAATTCACTCAGTCCGCCCACACACACACACACACACACAAGAGAAAACGATGGCGCTTCGAGTGAACTCTACCGTTGTTAGGCAACCGTAACCCGCTGGCCTAACCTCACCGCTAAACCTCTGTAGAGTTTCAATTGAGTTGAGCAGCTACTAGACCAAGTGTTGACAAGTCAACTCCTGTGGTTGAGCGATCACCGTGACATTTGCTCAGCGTAGGGTTTCACCTTATATTTTCACATGGTCCGCAACCTCGCCAGCACGCGACCCAACCTAGGGTAGCGGTGGCGAAGGCCGTCTCGCGACTCCCACAACTCCCTTACCCTACTCCAAACCTAAGGTAAGAGATTGGGCAAGGACCGTCTTGCGGTTTCCCACGCACCCTTACCTTACCTTGTGCACGCCAAGCACTCTCGCTCTAAGATACGGTGTCCCATATCACCCTACCTTAGAGTCGGGTTTTCTAAAATTCTATTGGCCCACAGCCACAACCTTATCAGTGTAACATTTTGCATGATGATAATAATATCCTACAATTGTCTAGATTATCAAGTAATTAATTCTAGGGTTACAAAGGCATGGCTACAAATTAAACATGGCATTTAACGGTGGTAGGATTAACTACATAATAAGTCATTCTAAACATTTTATTTTATTTCAAACTAACATTTCACAATTAGCATAATGCAAATAGCATAATAACAGAAATAGACAACATGGGTTGCAACATGATCAAGGATTTGAGACTTGCCGACAATCTGGATGATCTCAGCTGGCTCGAACGTAGAAGCTCCTGGATCCTGCGACTGCACTTGAGCTTCTGGAAACTCCGACACTAGCGCAAACACTGAAAATAACATAAATCCGGCTTGAGCCTAATCAAGCGAGGAAAAATAAACTATTTTAAAAAGGAATAAAATGCATAAATCTCCAAATGGGGAATTTTAGGAATTTATCTGGGATGAATTTGGGGAAAAGGAGGTCACCAATGGGTCTGTAATATTATTTGGAGCAAAGTGGTGAAATTTGGGAATTTTTGGGAATTTCTGTGATTTTCTAGGATTTATTTGGATTTTTCTGATTTCTGGAAATTGATAAAAGCTGGAAAATAGTTATGAACAGTGCTCGGGCCGGCCCATGCTACAGTGCGGCCCGGCCGGGTTTTCAAACGCGCGCGCGCTCACGCGGGAGCAGAGCGGGCCGGGGAGAGCGGCCCAGTCCCCGCGCGTCCACGCGGTCGGGATGGCCGACGCGTGGCGGGGTGGACGGCAGCGGGGCGGCGAGCGCGGGCGGTCCGGATGGAGGCGAGGATGAGGGATCGGACGGCTGGGATACAAGGGAGGCGGCGAAGCGGTATGCGGTGGATCGGACGGAGGAGGAGTGGTGCGATTAAGACCATCGGACGGTGGAGGTTTTAAGGGACGAGCGAATCGGTATGGGGAGGCGGACGGCGAGGATTAGAAGGCGACAGAGGGATCCGACGGTGGGGAGGAGGCCACGTTGTCGTCTTCTTCCTCCGGCCGGGCGCGAGCAGCAGAGAGGCAGAGGCGGCGGCGCCTCCACTCTCCGGCGGCTGCAGGCGTTTCCGGCGGCAATGGGGGGTACCACCGGGTAGAGTAGAGCACGGGGAGTCCATTTTAGCTAGTTAAAATCTGCGGGGATCAAAGGAGGGAGTGGGAGGGAGATGGGAATGCCTCGGGTATTTGACGGCAGGGAGGGTTACCGGCGGCGAGAGGGTCCAATCGGCTGTGGCTACACCATCTGGGGGTTCGGGGGCTTACAAAGGCGGCGGTGGTTGTGGCGGGGAAGCTCCGGAGTAGGCTGGCCACGGAGAGCTGGATCGGCCGGCGGTGAGCTTCGACGACAGAGCTCCCCGGGCGGTCACCTGTCCAGGGGAGGATGGCAAGAGGTTTAGGGGCAGACAAGGAAGTTCGGGACGAAATTAATTGAGAAATGGTGGAAGGAGAGGAGATCGACTCGAGGGTCGCCGCGCGAGGAAGACCGTGGCGGCGCTCGGGCGACGCGCTTCAATCCGTGGCGCGAGGAGCTTCTGGAGTGGTAGAAGCGAGTGGAAGTAGTGGGGAGCTGGGAAACAAAGGAGAAAGCGAGCCGGAGGGGCTTTATATGCCCGAGCGGGAGGAAGTTCTTCGGGAGAAGGCAAGGCTCGGGCTCCGGGCCGACAGGAGGTAGGGAGCGGTGAAGACGTCTCCTCTGCACAGGAGTGACGCACGGAGTTGCACGAGGATGGGCGACGCGACGGGGCAGTGAGTCGGGCGGCGGAGACGCGTCGCGCGGAGAGGGAGGCGCGAGACGGCGAGTGGGGCGAGCGGGCGAGGCGGCGTGGCGCGCGGCGTCCACTCCTTCCGCACGAGGCTGCCGGGGCACGGCGCGGCAAAGCCGGGTGGCGCGGGGGCAAGCACGGCGCGGCGCAGCGCGCAGCGCTCCGCGCGTGCGCGGGGAGAGGCTGGGGCGTCAGCGGGCAACGGGGAAGCGGAGGAAGGCGCTGGGCGAGGGAGAAGGCGGAGTCGGGGAGCAGCGCCAGCGCGAAGGAGGGAGGCGGAGTCGGGGCGGCGCCGCAGGGAGGAGAAGGCGGGAGCGAGCGGGAGGCGGGGGCAGGAAGGTGCTAGCGGGGAGGGGCGCGAGCGCCGGGGAAAAGCGGAAGGCGGAAAACGGCGGGGCGCCAACGGAGAGGGAAGGTGCCCTGCCGAAAAGAGAAAGCGGCGGAGGGGAAGACTTTCCCAAAAAGGAAAGTTTCGAAATTTCACTCAAAATTTGCAGAAAAATCAAGAAAAATTCCTTTTGAATTTTGGGGACTTTTCAGCTATATACATAAACAATTGTTAGACACCGACGTCTACTTAAACATCGATGCTATAATATAATCACCTCATCCATCTTACAGTAACAAGAAAAATAATTTTTAGTTGCTAAGCATTTCTCTAAACATCTATGTTATACATGCTCTAAGAGCATTTACACGATCACCAGCGGCACGTGCACGGCGGATCAAGCTTAATTACGTTTGCTAGCTCCTCCTATTGAAGTCCATGTGTGCGCGCGTATATATATGGAGGAATTGGCTACATGACACTATAAATTGTCACCATTTACTAACAGACATTTGAAAAGCATGGTTCCGCTAGAACACATTGTAAAAGGTGTAATTTTACTGTAGGACACTGAGGGCACTATTATATCATTTTTAGGTTACAGTGGAGAGAAAGCACACAAATTGTTAATTTTACCCTAGGAGAGATAAAGCAAAACCGTTTTGTTCTTCTCTCCCTATTTCTCCTAATGTTGTTGCTCCCTGCCGAAGCTTCCTCATCGCGCCTCCTATTGCCTCTTGGCACTGGCAGTGAGGACCTCAGTGGCTCGGTAACATTAGCAAAATGGACTCCTCGATCATGTGTGCATCCCTCCTCAAGTACGCGCGAGCTAATTTGGTCCCGAGGTTCGCCAACGATAAGCCGAGCAGTGGCAGGAACAGGGGATGGAGCAAACCGGTGACTCGAGGCACTAGAACTCGATTCCTTTTAATGGGAGCACCTACGGGTGGCTATGAACGAGGGGCGGCGGAGCTTGGGGATGTCTCAGTTGTGCTGGTGACGACGGGGTCGAGCGACGGTGAAGTACACACGAGGGAAGCTTGCCGAAGAGGACGGGTGAGCCTAGCGGTGGTCGACGTGGCCTTGTTGTCTCCCAATGATGCTCCTACTACAAGCAATTGGCAAACGGGACGACAAGCAGCCGGAATTGCTCCGAGCGATAGTTTGTCGGAGACGGAGGAGAAGTGGGAACTCGGGAGGCTAGAGCTCAATTGGTTGCGACGGGCACTGGGTGAGGAGGCTAGGAGGCAGAGGAGTGGCTTTATAGAGGCGGAGGAGAGGCATGGCACCGTCGCACCATGAGGCGTTGCCTCGACCGCATCAATGGCGTCGGTAGAGATTCAGGATAGGAGCGACCTGGGTTGGTTCAACGTCTCCCTTGGGTGGATATTCAGGCATCGTTGTAGGCGACCCCTATCTGTTACTATTGCCGGCAAGACTGTGGTGACCGACGAGATGGGCATCACCACTAATCACCGCAGCGGCTGCCTCAGCTGCCTTGCACCACTGCTCGGTCTGCACGCATGGTCGTTACGAGTACGTAACGTGGTCGTAACCATTATCGGAGTAACCATGGCCGCTTTCAACCACAACCACAACGAGGAGGGGGTGGCGCTGGGGGAGGCTGGGGGGCGATGCCGACTGCCGAGGGAAGCCGGAGGGGGCGGAGCAGCCCAACGTTGAGTTCATCGATAACGCTGGTCTGCAGCGGCTGGCATAGTGAATGACCTGACCACACCACTCTCGCCGTCCCCAGCCGCAAGAGGAGGAGAGGAGACAGCGAAGGCAATAAGGGCTGGGCGGGCGAGCGGTAGACTTTTGGTGGTGGAGCCTAGCATCGTGGGGGCGAGCGAGGCACCGGGCAGAGGAAGCGAAGGTGGTCGCCCCTGTGATGGCTGCAGGAGATCGGGGCTTGCGGGGTGTGTGAGATGCATTGTTGGAGGTGGGCAAGCGAGGGAAACCCGAGTTTTTTTTGAAATTTTCTCTCCCTCCGGCCCAGAAATCATATAATAGTACCTTTGATGTCCTATAGCAAAATTACGCCTTTTTACAGTGCGTTCTGTCGTAACCATATTTTTTAGATGTCCATTGGCAAATGATGATAATTTACAGTGTTTTGTAGCCAATTTTCCCTATATATACATATGTAGTAAAAATAGTCCTATATATACACATATATGTGTGTATATACATATAGGTATATATATATACACATATGTACATATATACAACAACAACAAAGCATTTTGTCCCAAACAAGTTGGGGTAGACTACATATGTACATATATACATATATTTATATACATATGTATATATATATACATGTATATATGTATACATATATGTACATATATACATGTATATATATACATATATATACATATATATGTATATATATACATACATATACACACACATGTATACGTACGTATGTACGTATGCATGTATGTATGTATGTATGTATGTATGTATGTATGTATGTATGTATGTATGTATGTATGTATGTATGTATGTATGTATGTATGTATGTATACACACGCGTGCTCAGGATCGAGGTAAGTGAGCGCGCTTGCGCATGCTACAATTTACGTGACTCGAGCGGATTTTTTTTTTGGAGTAAGGGCAGTCCCAATGGCAATTAATGACCAGTTTCTATCTTCCTTAAATGACCTGCCACGTAGGCAAAACGATGACATGGCAACTCAATTAATGAAGAAAGAGAAGAAAAAGAGTAGAAACCGTTTCTTCTCAGGGAAACCACCTCTACTCTTGAATCGATGCACGAAGAAACTGCAATTTTACCATTGGGAAGAAACTGGTGGTTTCCATGCGCGCTCGCACCGCTCCCAACATGCCTGCTCGCGCGGTTTCCACTGGGAAGAAACTGCAATTTTACCATTGGGAAGAAACTGGTGGTTTCCACTATTTATTGCACGAAGAAACTCCCATTGTGTGAGTCAGTTTTTATACTTAGATTTTTGCTAATGTGGCTATCTTGGATTTCGCACATGGTTTGGGACTGCCCTAAAGAAACATCTGAAATAAGCACGGGAGTAGAGTAACCTGAAGATTTTACTTTGCTCTAGCTAGTTCTCTTGCTCGAATCTCGATCGATATTATTGAGTAAACAGTTGACCAGATTGCTGTCAGCATTAACCGGACAGTTGAATCGTGTCTTGGAAACTACAGATCAAGGATTAATGGCAATGCATGCATGCATTATATGGGCCCGTTCCTTCTTCCGTAAGTCTCGGAGCAGCTAGCTTGGCTAAGCATTTAGACACCGCTCACTTTGATTTGAAGGTTTCTTTATTATTTTTAAATTTTGTTGTTTTATAATATTTTGGTTTTTTAAGTTTTTTTAATCGGTTCTTTTTTATATTCATTTGCATTATCTATGATGGATTAACATATTTTTTATTCTTTTTAAATTTAGTTACGCTAAATAAACCACTATCAACTACAACTACAGTATAATTTCAATTAACTATAATACAATTTTAATCATAAACTAGTTTATTTTAGCCCAACCGAGCGGCACATTAATTTAAGCAACACTCGCATGTGCTACACCCGCGCGTGGCTGTGATTAAAGAAGTGATAAAAACTGGTTAGCTCAGGTCATCTGGTAGTCATTGCTTCTCAGCATTTGTCGGCAGCGGCGACGTGATCCGGCCATGATTTTTCCTTACGAGCTCTGATCTTCACAAAAGGAAATTTAGGCCTTAAACCTGATCTGTGGTGCTAATTATGGCTAAATGAAGGCTACAACAATGTCTAAAATGATACAAGACAGTCCTGTTGAGAGAGAGAGAGAGAGAAGATTGCTCTATCAGGCACTACTCTATGCAGCAGTCGCTAGGCCGTGCTTTGTTCGTAGGCAGGTCGGTTGTTCGGGCGGGTGTTTGGTCCAGCAATGGACCACCGTTGACGCTACATTACTACGGGGCTTGTACAAAGGACACCATACGGTACGAGATGTTGGAGCAGGGCCGTGCCGTGAAATTTAGAGGCCCTGTACAAAACTCTAAACGAGGTCTAAACCAGAGCCGGGCCCATGGGCGTGCAGGCCGTACGTTTGTACAGGACCCATGGGCGTGCAGGGCCTCCAAAAATCAATGTGTTCCTTCCGTGCCGCTTCGTATTCTGGCCGTCTAGCGGAGAGATGCGCTTGTACAAATACAATACGTCAATACCGCTTCGTATTCCGCCGCCGAGAACCTCCGGGACTTTCCGACTTTGCATGCACGCGCACGGACGGACGTGAGGTGAGGCCTGAGGGCGGCATGAGGCGTGACCGCGTGACGCCGTGAGGCATCAGCCATCAGGCATGCACGGAAGTCGGAACCTCCGACTCTCCGAGACGTGAGGCGCCAGGCGGTCGCCGCCGTCCTCTCGGCTCTCGCCGCCCGCCAGTCGCCAGCCATCTTCCGCCAACCTCGCCGCAACCAGCGCGGACGGCGGACTCCATTCGTGATTAAATCGTCGACTCGTCGTCGGTCAGTATTCATTTTTTCAATTCTAATTGTTTGGCTACGATAGCACTTGAGAGTGGATTGCTGGAGAAGATTAATTATGAGCATATTATTGAAGATTTTATTTCAAAGAACACTAAGAGAATGATGTTATTCAAGTAAAGATTATGCAAACTAAGAGTTCAAAAGGTACTATTCTTGATATATCGCATTTGCTCTGCAATATATATATTATTTTGGCTATATTTGATACTTTGGTTTAGACCTCATTTAGAGTTTTGTACAGGGCCTCTAAATTTCACGGCACGGCCCTGCTCTAAACCAAAGTATCAAATATAGCCAAAATAATGTATTCATTTTAGAGGCCCTGTAATGTATTCATTTTATATATACTTGGCCCTGTAATGTATACTTGGCTATATTTTATATATTGCATTTGCTCTGCAATATATACATTATTTTGGCTATATTTGATACTTTGGTTTAGACCTCATTTAGAGTTTTGTACAGGGCCTCTAAATTTCACGGCACGGCCCTGGTCTAAACCAAAGTATCAAATATAGCCAAAATAATGTATATATTGCAGAGCAAATGCGATATATCAAGAATAGTACCTTTTGAACTCTTAGTTTGCATAATCTTTACTTGAATAACATCATTCTCTTAGTGTTCTTTGAAATAAAATCTTCAATAATATGCTCATAATTAATCTTCTCCAGCAATCCACTCTCAAGTGCTATCGTAGCCAAACAATTAGAATTGAAAAAAAATGAATACCTGCACTGGACGACGAGTCGACGACGAATCACGAATGGAGTCCGCCGTCCGCGCTGGTTGCGGCGAGGTTGGCGGAAGATGGCTGGCGACTGGCGGGCGGCGAGAGCCGAGAGGACGGCGGCGACCGCCTGGCGCCTCACGTCTCGGAGAGTCGGAGGTTCCGACTTCCGTGCATGCCTGATGGCTGATGCCTCACGGCGTCACGCGGTCACGCCTCATGCCGCCCTCAGGCCTCACCTCACGTCCGTCCGTGCGCGTGCATGCAAAGTCGGAAAGTCCCGGAGGTTCTCGGCGGCGGAATACGAAGCGGTATTGACGTATTGTATTTGTACAAGCGCATCTCTCCGCCAGACGGCCAGAATACGAAGCGGCACGGAAGGAACACATTGATTTTTGGAGGCCCTGCACGCCCATGGGCCCGTACAAACGTACGGCCTGCACGCCCATGGGCCCGGCCCTGTGTTGGAGAATACACAGATTTGTTTTTAGAAGACTATGTATGGGATTTGATGATCGTACTATATCATAGCACCAAAGTTTTATATGGAGTAACTTAGAGGTACCGATTTTACTTAACATTTCCATCGGTTCAAAACGCGAGCAGTTTTGTCTCTTGGCATTTTCGGACGTCAATAGCCAAATGATGCTTTGGCTTTTTTTTTTTTGCATTTTCGAGCATTAATAGTCAATAAACGAATATAGATCCATCTATTTTTTTTACTGGACACAACGATTCAATTAAGTCATTGGATTGGTCAAATCGCCTGCCAACACAACGTTTACAAAATCAGGAAGTTGGGATAACTATACGTGTTGGCTTCCCTGACTTTGCTTGGCTCCGTGAGCCGCAAGACTATTTGATATTCATCTCCACCTTAATTCACCATTATTTTAGATAGTACGACAAAAATTTTGCAAAACTTGCCTATAAGCCATCTGGTCAAGCTGGATAGTTTGGATTTATGACTTACTAGCCACGTAGGCGTGGCGCAACGCCACGCCAGCCACCGTGTGTACCGAAGTAAAAGAGACGAAAATTTGGGGAAAAAGAAAGCGCAGGGTCTTTTTTTTAAAAAAAATTGAGGGCCTCTTCGCAATAAAAGGAGAGTGGAGGGGTTTTTTTTGCAAAACAACGAGGGCCTTTTTTAAAGAAATAAGGACCTGTTCGTAATTACAGGACCGCGGGTCGCTATCGAGGAAAAACTGAGCAAAAAACTGTGCAGGGGTTTTTTTCGCAAGAATTTAGGGACCTTTTTGTGAAAACTAGGGACCTAAACGTAATTTTGGGAAAATAGAGGGGCTTTTCGCAAAAGAGGCCGCCCGACTGTACCAAGATTCGGCCGCCACGCACAGGCGGAGCGCAGCGGGCGACGTGGCGCTCGCCGACGCGAACCCCGATAATAATCTTTGGTAAGATGAAGAAGTTTTTATTAATGGATGGCTAGAGGCCTCATTTGAGGTACAAAAATTTATATCAAACAGTTAATTCTTATAGAAATCTAGAAAATTTTCACGTCCCAAATGGATCCGAAAGTTGTTCAACCCATCTACGGATGGCTAGAGGCCTCGTTTGAAATACAAAAATTTTATATCAAACAGTTAATTCTTATAGAAATCTAGAAAATTTTCACGTCCCAAATGGATCTGAAAGTTGTTCAACCCATCTTACACCGTAGGAAACAAATCAGCCTTCCAACTTAGGTGGTGATCCAACTAGTTTTTAGCTTAAGCTTTTAACTGTGACTTTTGATTTTTAGTTGATATTGTATTGTAACGGTTATTAGTTTTTTTAAAGAAAAAATAAGAAAAAACTGAAAAATTGATTTAAAAACTGTTATATTATCACAGATAATATAAAAAAGTAAGGAGAAAAAAACTAAAAAAACTAAAATAAGCTAAAATTAGAAACCAATATATTTTAAATAACTTTTAACTAAAAAATTAAAAATGAAACATTAGAAGCGGAACTCGTTTGAAGCGTCACCTTAGACCTGGCAATTGATCATATACTCTCCATTTAGATGGAAATTGAGGATTTACCCTTCTGATCTATGTGTCAGTGACTTATGATGACCCCATATGTCATTAAAATATAGAGGATAAATCTTTAATTTCTCAACTAAAAGGAGGATATATGATCCAATCTCCCCCCTCAGCACGTCATCCGAGCAAAAGCCGAGAAGCCAAACCCCAACGACCCGATGCAAAGCAAAAGCAAGCAAGCATCACGCGACGCAACGCGAGCCGCCAACCCCCCTCCCGTCTCCATCCACCACCACCACCCTCCTCTCCGTGCGCGCGTGCGAGGCGCTTGCTCCCTTTGCATGTGAGCGAGTGGGGAGGGACTAGGGAGAGCAATGCCGATCGCGCTGGAGAGCGGGCGGCGGCATGGCAGCACCCGGTTCGGCCGCGGGGAGCCCCGCTACGCGCCGCCGGCGGTGGGCGGGCAGGGCGGAGACTCTTCGTCGGCGGGGCGGGGCAGCGACAGCAGGGCGGCGCTGGTGCAGTGCGAGGAGGCGGAGGAGGGCGATGGGGAGGTGCAGAGCTCGTACAGGGGCCCCTTCGACACCATGGACGCTCTCCAGGACGTCCTGCCCCACAGGTCAGCCCCCAATCCGCCGCAAAGCTTGCGCCTTTATCGACATTCGTTGTGCAATTGTGCCGGAATCTTGGTTTCGCGGGTTTTTTTGTTTGGGGGTCGTTTCGTGTCACTTCACTGCTTGGTTCGTTTCGTGTAATGTAGATGGAATGTCGTTTCTTGATCTGGTGAAATTTGTTCCGTTCGGGTTTTTCCGGTTCATTTGGTGCTATGGAGTAGCGTATGTGTAAAAATTATTTTTTTGATCCTGTAGTGTGCAACATTCTGGTGAAATTTTGGGTGATTGAGTAATGCAGTGGAAATATTTGGGAGAAACGTTGGGGTTTCTTCGGTCTTTTTTGGAGTAGTGTGAGGTCGAGTTAATTGGCTTTTCATCCTGGGGTGATCGTTTTCTAAAAAAAATCCTGGGGTGATTGTTTTGTTACGAAATTTGGGGATTTCTTGGGTGATCCGATGCAATAAGTGGGGCATTTGGTGCGGATTGTTTTGATGGGTGAAATACTGGAATGTGCATATGGATTGGCGTTAAGGAGGAACCGTGCTTCATAATTTGTTTTCAAAGGTTCAGTTCTTGATCGATTTGGTCGGTGGAGGGCTTGTGGAAATGGTAGATAATGAGGATGGTGGGATGTGATAGTGTGTGTCATTGGGTGTCCACAGAATGTGTTAGGCATCTGACTATCTGAGGGGCTTTCGAGGAAATTTTTGGTTCTTAGTATTTAGTTTTTGGTGCCAAACAGACAATGTGGTTGGGAAGCTTGAACTTTTGATAGGTGCTAGTCATGTGGGGAACCCGCGGTTTTGAAAGAAAATTGTGAGTAGCTTTGAGCCTTTGATCCATGATGACTTGTCATCACGGTCATGGTATAGCTTGGGAATTGTTGGTCGCAAGCTGTTTGGCAGGCTTGTAGCTTCAGGATTCATGCTTTTAGCCAAACCTTTTGTTTCATTGCTAGTTTTGTTAGGTGCTCTTTTGCATATATGCATAGTAATTTGCTAAGGTTTTGTTTCCGTTGATCCAGAGAACACCCAATGTCAGGCATTACAGTAACCAGCAGTAACCAACCTGTAAAACTCTGTAGTGCTCTTTTAAGCACCAGTCTACAAGGAAAATATTTCCAAAAAAAATAAGTTCTTTGTTTATCAATTAATATACAAACATGCTCGAACTATCTACCAGCAATTGAGCATTGTAGTCTAAATTTGTAAATTGTCAAATTTATGGACCGAGGGATTTTTCTTCTCTATATATACGGTAGGGGCCTGCCCTACTGATGCTGGTCAAAAGAAAAAAGGACCGAGGGAATCCAGATGCTAGACGGTGCAACTGCAGGATCACTGCCAGTTAGAACGACTCAAAGTTGTACTTTGTTGGTTTTCTGTCATGCTGTGGTTCAAGAACCTTACTTATTTGAGTATTACATCATGATGTGTAACTCTGTAGTTCTAGCTATTGTTTTCAGTATTGTTTCTACATTATTCTAGGGGGTGTGATCATGATATTATTCCGAGGAAGCATGAAATGTTTATTTTAATTCATTCAACATCAAGATAACATGAAGACCCAAGTTCACTAGTAAATTTGGTATCCAACATCTAAAATGCTCATAGCAGAAAATTTTTGTCAAGCGACGTCCATTAGCCATGTAGTTAGTATTGGCAAGTTTAATTTAACTTGTGCCCATCACAATGAGCTTGCTTGTCGATTTCAAGGATAGATGCAGTTTCTAAGCATTGCCTGCAGTTTTGCTTTTGGCAGGAGTACTTTCTTTCTTGTTTGTATGTTTTCGTGTTGAGAATGACATAAGTTATATCTTGTTATGTGTTTTTATATGGAGTCAAGTCATATTTGATAATTTGTAATTGATTGAACATATGACTGCTTGGTAGGTGAACACTTACAGTTTTTGGCATGTAAAGATTTATTTATTATGGAAAGATAATTGGCAGTGTCGATAGCACTACTGCCTGATAGACTGATGCTATTTGCCATCAACTTTAGTGGCATTAAATGGTATTGGTGTATTATGACAACTTACTCAACCCAAAGCAGAATTTGCCGTGTGCACATAAACATGATTATGTGTGTTTAGCATGTAATTAGTGGAGGCACAGGATCAAACAGACAAAACAACCTTCTTTTGCGTCATTTGTTGGCCAGCTGGCAAAGTATTGTTGATGTGCATCATTATGTAGATACCTGTCTACTTATCGATGCCTGGAAACATGTATCTCTATCCAGTATTTACTAATAGATTATACTGTTGGCATGTCTTAATCAGATAAATCATCTTACATATATTTCATTCTGCTAACCTATTTTTTTTACGTATGATAGGAAAGGGGTATCCAAATTCTACAATAGCAAGTATACTTCTTTGGCAAATGCTGCGGACGCTGTATTCTCATCTCAACCTGTGAAAGACCTTGCCAATCCTGAAAACCCATCCCCTAAGAAGCGAAAGGGTCTTCTTCCCTTCGGTATCAACAAGTCGCGGAGTAAAGAGCTGAGCCCTGTTGGCGATGTCACCAACAGCCCAATGAATTGCAAGAAGTCATTATATCCAGCTGTTACAAACAGTTCTCCACGCAAGAGCAGGAGCGGTGATGAGCATGAGTGCTGTAAGAACCTGCCTTGCCACTGCCTGCAGAGAAGACTTAATGCAGTGGATGCTTTTGCTTCTCCACCTGCTACCCTTCAGCCTCAGCTGATCACAATTCAGACGAGATCTGCTTCGATGGTTGGTCCGCAGGATGTGGCAGATTCGACTGCTGTGGTTTCTCCTAGGGAAAAGCGCAGGAAGAATTAGCAAAACCCGCGAAATGACATTTTCATCAATCCAACTCTAATCACTGGTGTCCATTTTAGACCGCGGAATCCAGTGGCCCATATTCAGAGCAAGGTTCAATGGCGGTGCTGTATAGGCTCTAGACTTGTTCTCCTTAATACATAATGATAGAGATTCTGAAATTGAGGAAGTAATGCTTCATCTCACAGGCCGTATGCTGTTTGATCAATGATTTCCTGATCTGTTGTACACTCTGGGGTTGTGTTTTTGCCTGCTAATTCAACCGTGTTGCCTGCGCTGTTTCATTCTGTGACTGCCCTGTGGTTGAATGATGAGTGGTAGTGCGGAGATTTTTCTTCGCTAGCACATTTTCTTCTCGTTCGATCAGCAAAAAGTAATAGTTCTTGTCTCTGCTGTGCGTAGGAATTGCAGAGCTTGCATCCTATGATGACCACGCTGAAATTCTCTAAAACAATCATTGGTCTTTTAAGATTGATTGTATCACATATCATCCTATGAATAGGGTCTATCCTTACATATATTGAACCCCGGGTCCTATATCATGATTTTCCGTCCACACATGCCTCCTGTGCTAGGTGGGGATTTTTATGCCAAGGAATCTCCACCACTGAGAAATTCGGTCATCTTGCTGCTCCGACGAGTGTGCCCCTCTTCTCCAGTGGCCTGTTGCTCGCCATCAACGGTGTCTTCCCCCCTTTCGCGGCCATTCCCGGTGGTGTGCCTCGCCGATGGCACGCAGGAGTGTGGCAGCTCGTGTCCCTGGCAGTAGTGGTTTCGACGAGTGCGTGGTGGCGCCAAGCGGGAGGTTGAGGACGGCGTTGTGGCCCACATGCGGTGACGTGGGCAAAGGCAGCATCGGCGCTGTGAACACGATGCGGCTGAGTCTTCGTCCTAGGTGCAGTTAGACTTAGACGAGAAAATTGATGCTTTGCCATCCTATTCGGTGGACTTCGACAAAATACCACTTCTTAAAATAATCACTATAAAATACCACTTTTAACATTGACACTTTGATTATTTGCCATTTTAAGAGGTTTTTAGGATTCTTAATTATTTTTTTTTTAACTATTTTCATATTATTTGCCATGGAAAAAGACACATTTACCCTTGGACCATTTGCTTGTTCTCCAGCCCTCAACCGAGATCTCCCCTTCAACCCAGGCGAGACATTTGCATTTGCACACGAGAGAGGAGAGACCGAGGCGGCAGCGACCGAGACGGCGCCGCCCCTCCCCGGCCGGCCACGGCGCCCTCCCCGGCGCCCCGCTCGCGCCCCTCATCGCCGCGCCGAGCAGTCCGCCGCGCAGCAACCCGACGCGGCGCCCCTCCCCGGCGACGGCGCCGCCCCTCCCCGGCTGCGGCGCCCCTCCCCGGCGCCCCGCTCGCGCCCCTCATCGCCGCGCCGAGCAGTAACCCTGATTTCTTCCCATCTGCAGCAACCTGGCTTTCTTCCCATCTCCACGGCGCAGCAACCCGGCTTTCTTCCCATCTTTTGTTTTTCAGATGTGAAATTCATATTTAGAGTGCATCCTGCAATGTTTTTAAGTTCGAAAGTTGGATGATCAAGTGTCAGATTCTAGCATAAGAGAGAATGTATTCTGCACTGCCTAATGGCCGTGTGTGTAAGCAATTGTTATCATTTCTGTGCTTCAGTCCCATTGAGAGTTGTCCCAAGACATTCTACACATTTGATTCAAGAAATCATATTGCACAATCTCATCGCAGTATACAGGAATCAATTAATGTAACTTGCTGTCATCCTTAAATCACATCCATCAGGACTAGTTAGCACTTAGCACATCTCATTTCCATATAGAGTCAGAAATCCTGTGTAGCAAATTTATCATAGCCTTGTTCTGTGGCCGGCCGGGGAGGGGCCAAATGTCTCGCCTGGGTTGAGGGCTGGAGAACAAGCAAATGACCTAAGGGCAAATGTGTCTTTTTCTATGGCAAATAATCTGAAAATAGTTAAAAATAATTAAGAATCCTAAAAACCCCTCAAAATGGCAAATAATCAAAGTGTCAATGTTAAGAGTGACATTTTATAGTGGTCATTGTAGAGAGTGCCATTTTGTCGAAGCCCACCGAATAGGATGGCAAAGTATCAATTTTCTCGACTTAGACGGAGTAGTGCTTTTGGCGCAATAAGAGCCTCAGAGATCTCCTCTGTATTTATACTCTGGTGTACAGTATACACAAGATTACATGTTCTGTTACAATCCAAACAAACCGGCTAACAACATATGTGCCGGATGATGAAACAATACACAGATCCGGCACAATCTGTGAACACCTAACTGAAGACTATTGCCTAACTGAAGGTTGGCTATCTGCACATTCAGCTAACTGAAGATTTTGCCGAGCTAACAACTAGCGATAGTCTCGGCGACAACAACCATCAGCACATTTCTGGAACTGCTTTTCTATTTTCACATTCCCCCTCAATCTCATCCGTCAAAACTTAGGTTGAGATTGTATCGCAAGCAATCCAGCATCTGTCTAGTTGCCAGCTTAGTGAAGGCATCTGCTGCTTGATCACGAGAGGAGACAAATCGTACCTCTACTGCACCCAGTGCAACTTTCTCCCTGACAAAGTGAAAATCCACCTCGATGTGCTTCATTCGAGCTTGGGACACCGAGTTAACTGTTAAGTAAGTTGTACTGAGATTGTGCTCTTGACTGGTGTACCTTCATCTCCTTGAGTAAAGACTGTATCCATGTCACTTCAGTCGTGCCATTTGCTAGAGCTTTGTACTCTGCTTCTGTGCTTGAGCGAGATACAGCGGGTTGATTACGAGCAGTCCATGATATCAGGTTTGAGCTGAGAAACACGACAAATCCTCTAGTGAAACAGCGATCGTTGGCACACCCTACCTAGTCTGCATCAGTAAAAACACTGAGAAGTGTGGACTTTGATCTCCTTATGCTTAACCTGGTGGATACTGGTCCTTTTACATACCGTATGATCCTTTTAACTGCCTCCCAGTGTACATCAGTTGGTTTAGATAAGTACTAACAGATTTTGTTTGCACGAAAGAGATGTCTGGTCTTGTTAATGTGAGGTACTGCAAACCACCCACCATACTATGATACTTGAAAGCATCATCCTCACTAAGCAAATGCTCGAGCTCATTGGAAAACTTATCTTGGACAGACATTAGAGTAGAAGCAACTTTGCAATTCTCCATATGCGCATGGTGAAGAAGCTCCGTGGCATATTTCTTTTGCGTCAAGCACATTCCCCCTGAATTGAAAACATCTTCTATTCCAAGGAAATAGCTCAACTGCCCGAGATCTTTTAAAGGGAACTTAGGAGCTAGTTGACAAAGAAGGTGTTCTGTTGCCTGCAAGCTAGAACTGGCATATCATCTGCATAAACCAATATGTAAATGGTGATATCGTCATGACTGAAAATGAACAAAGATGTACCAGCTTTGGAAGGTACAAAACCAAGCTGCTAAAGCTTATCACTGAGATGCGAATACCATGCCCGAGGTGACTGTTTCAAACCATATAATGATTTCTAAAGCTTGCAAACATACGAAGAATGGTGATAATCCTCAAACCCAGGTGGTTGTTGCATGTAAACATCTTTACTAGGAACACCATGCAAGAAAGCATTGTTAATATCTATTTGTCGCAGATGCCACCCCTTTGAAACAGTCATGGAGAATACCAATTGGACTGTAGCTGGTTTGACAACCGGACTAAAAGTGTCCAGGTAATCAATAACATAGCGCTGAGTGAAGCCTCTTGCTACCAACCGAGCTTTATATCTATCAATGGAACCATCCAGCTGCCGTTTAATCTTGAAGACCCATTTGCATCCAATGATATGTTTGTTGTCCTGGTGATCGAGGAACAAGACACCAAGTCTTATTCTATTGAAGAGCATCATACTTAGCTTCTATTGCTCCACGTCATTGAGGATCAGACAATGCCACCCTATGTGACGTCGGCTCAAGAAAGCATGCCGATGTGGTGAGTACCTCACCATGCAATCAGTAAATAGCTTTGGCTTGATGACGTTGTTCTTCAACTATGTTTGATTGGATGATGACCAGTTGATGAGGTAGGCACTGAGACTTGGACATGATCTATGCCAGTCGATCCATTTGACACGTCAGCCACCAATGCTATATCTGAACTCATGCGTGGTTCACTAGAGTCAGTTTGTGCAGCAGAGGTAGCAGAAGACGGTACCTCACCACTTAAAGCTACAGCAAAAGGCGTTGGCTCATCACTTGAAGTTGAAACGCCTGCATCAATACCATTAGTCCCCAACAAAGACAAGTTGTAATTACGCATTTGATTGTCCTGTACTACTGGCTCAGAGGAGCGGAGTTGTTTGAACCCATGTGAGTGGCAAAAGGAAACACGGATTCATCAAAAATAGCATCTTGTGAAATGTAGATGTGACCAGGGCATTTGTACTCTTTATGCATGCCACTATATCCCAAGAATATGCATTGTTTGGAACGAAAATTCAGTTTATGAGTGTTATTAGAGCGCAAATTTGGCCAACATGCGCATCCAAACATGCATAAAAAGGAGTAGTTAGGGGATCGATTTAGAAGGTATGCTAGAGGACTAGAATTATTTATGATAGGACTAGGCATTCTGTTGATGAGATAGCATGCTGTCAGAAAAGCCTCGTCCCAAAAATGAACTGGAAGAAACGCTTGACCAAGAATGCAAGTCTAGTCTCAACTATATAATGGTGATGTATGTGGAGATGTATGTGGACAAGACACTCGGTGAGTGATGCCTATTCTCAGAAAGTAACTGTGGAGCTTATGGTGTTGATTTGTGATCCAAATTCTATACATCAATTAGGCGGCTTCGGGCGGAGCGTAGCGAGGCCGTGCACCAGGGGCGCTGGGGGAGTGCGGGGCGGCCCCCGCGGTATGGATCCTAGTCGAATTAGGGTTTTCATGATATATATATTTCCTGTAAGCCGCCGTTTGGGATATGAGATTAGAGTTGTAATCCCCGGCGTTGTAACCTCACCCCGATATAGTGAATATTGTTGCTGGCTGGCGCCCGTGGTTTTTTCCCTCTCGCATTGGGAGGGTTTTCCACGTTAAAATCTCGTGTGTCTCTGTGATTGATCTTGTTTATTTCGTCGTTCCTCCGCCGTCTCGTGTAACAAGTGGTATCAGAGCTGAGGTTCCTCAGATCGGGCATCGCGATGGCGTCGATGAAGTTTGATCTACCGCTACTCGACTACAAGACGAGATTCTCGCTGTGGCAAGTGAAGATGAGGGCGATACTCGCCCAATCACAGGATCTGGATGAGGCCCTAGATTGCTTCGGGAAGAAGGAGAAGGATCAATGGACTCCTGAGGAGAAATGTAAAGATCGTAAGGCTCATCGCTCATTCAACTTCATCTTTCTAATGATATCTTGCAAGAAGTCTGCAGTGAAAATCTGCTGAGAAATTTAGTTGAAATCGAATCGATCGCATGTCAAAAGATCTCACCATAAGATGCACATGAAGATGAAGTTGTTCTCGCACAAGTTGCGGGAGGGAGGATCGGTGATGAACCACATATCGGTCTTTAAGGAGATCGTGGCGATCTGCTATCCATGGAGGTAAAATTTGATGATGAGGATTTAGGTCTTCATTACTATGCTCCTTTGCCTAGTTCATATTCAAATTTCCGTGACACCATATTGTTAAGCCGTGATGAACTAACCTAGCGGAGGTTTATGAGGCGCTCAGTAAGGAGAAGATGAAAGGTATGGTGCGGGGTGAGCCGTCGTCCTCCAAGGGCGGCGTTGCGTCGAGGCGATCTCGGCGAAGTCCTATGATAACAACAATCGTGACAAGAGCCAGCATGGTAGAGGACGTTCAAAGTCCAGGGATAAGAAGTTCTGCAAGTACTGTAAGAAAACGAACCACTTCATCGAGGATTGCTATAAGTTAAAGAATAAGGAGAAGAGGAATGCTACACACCAACAGAAAAATAAATCTGAAGGTAATGCCTGTGTTGTCTCCGGTGCTGATAGTATTGATTCTAGAGATTGCCTTGTCGTATTTGCTGGTTGTGTTGCTGGTCATGATGAATGGTTACTCGATTCGGCATGTTCGTTTCATATCTGCATTAACAGAGAATGGTTTAGTTCTTATAAGCCTGTGCAGAGTGGAGATGTTGTTCGCATGGGAGATGACAACCCATGTGAGATCGTGGGCATTGGATCTGTTCAGATCAGGACACATGATGGCATGGTTCGCACGCTGGACAATGTGCGACATATACCAAGGATGGCAAGAAATCTCATCTCCCTCAGCACACTCGATGATGATGGGTACAAGTACTCCGCTTCAGGTGGAGTTTTAAAGGTATCAAGAGGTTCTCTCGTTTACATGATTGGTGATATGAATTCTGCCAAGTTATATGTGCTTAGAGGAAGTGCATTGCGTGTTTCCGCTACGGCTGCTACTGTCTCTAATAATAATACTAACCTCTGACATAAGCGTCTTGGACATATGAGTGAACTTGGTATGGCAGAATTGATGAAGAGGAACCTGCTGAATAGCTGCACTCAGAGTAAGATGAACTTCTGTGAGCACTGCATTTTTGGTAAGCACAAGAGGGTAAAGTTCAATGCCTCGGTACATCGCTCCAAAGGTATACTTGAGTATGTACATGCTGATCTGTGGGGGCCTTCTCGTAAGACCTCGTATGGTGGTGCAAATTATATGCTTACTATCATTGATGATTACTCTAGAAAAGTGTGGCCTTATTTTCTGAAAGGTAAAGATGGTACATTTGCTGCTTTTAGAGAGTGGAAAGTAATGATAGAAAGGCAAAGCGAGAAGAAGGTAAAGGCGCCATCGATAATGGTGGTGAATTTTGCTCGCATGAGTTTAATGATTACTGCAGGAAGGAAGGCATTGTGAGGCATCACACCATCCCATACACTCCGCAGTGAGAATGGTGTGGTGAGCGCATGAACAGAACCATCATATCGAAGGCTCGTTGCATGCTGTCCAACGCAAAGATGAACAAGCGTTTTTGCGCGAGGCCGCCAACACCGCATGCTATTTGATCAACAGTCGCTTTCTATTCCACTCAACAAGAAAACTCCCATTGAGGTATGGTGCGTACATCTGCGATTATTCACGGTGAGAGTTTTTGGTTGCCTTGCTTATGCTCATGTTGATAATGGAAAATTGGAGCCTAGAGCTATTAAGTGTCCGATTCTTGGTTATGGTTCTAGAGTAAAAGGATATAAGCTATGGAATCTGAAACAAGAAAGACTTTCATGAGCGAAGTGTTGTTTTTAATGAATCGTGATGTTTAATGACAGTTTACCCATAGATATTGTACGACAGTCGATGATGAGGAGCGAGAATATGAGCGTGCGGTGGAGCACGTGGATGATCGGGAGATGAATTTATTGATGATACTATTGATCTTTTTCAGCACTTATCTCTGTTTTGCAGCAAGACGATCGACCTATTGCACTTCGCAGAGAAAGAGGAGTTGTGCTCCTCGATCCCGATTAATTGAAGAGTGTAATTTGATTCATTATGCTCTTAGTTGTGCTGAACAGTGGAGAACACTCATGAGCCGACTCATACATGAAGCCATTGTTTCGGAGATCATGAGAAGTGGATGTCAGCTATGCAAGAAGAGATGCAGTCCATGGAGAAAAATGGCACATGGGACGTGGTGCGCTTGCCTAAAAATAAGAAGACCGTGCGTTGCAAATGAATCTTCAAGAGGAAGGAGGGTCTATCTCCTAGTGAGCCTCCAAGATTTAAGGCAAGGTTAGTAGCTAAAGGTTTCAGTCAGATTCCGGGTGTTGATTACAATGATGTGTCCTCCCCAGTTGTGAAGCATAGCTCAATCCGTACATTCTTTAGTATTGTTGCTATGCGTGATCTTGAGCTTGAGCAGCTAGATGTGAAGACAGTATTCTTGCATGGAGATCTTGAGGAGGAGATATACATGGACCAGGCGAGAAGGGTTCATAGTGCACAGTAAGGAGGATCATGTTTGCAAATTGAAGAAGTCCTTATATGGTTTGAAACAGTCTCCTCGCTTGATGGTATAAGAGGTTTGATTCATTTATGTTATCAAATAACTTTAAAAGATCTGATTATGATAGTTGTGTCTACATTAAATTTGTTGATGGATCACATATATACTTGCTGTTATATGTTGATGATATGCTGATTCTTGCCAAGAGCAAGAAAGAAATCATCGCATTGAAGGCTCGGTTGAGCGATGAATTTGATATGAAGGATCTTGGTGCTGCTAAGAAAATTCTAGGTATGGAAATTACTAGAGACCGTGTACGGTTTATTGTTTCTTAGTCAAGAAAATTATATTCGAGAAAGTGCTTCATCGTTTCAACATGCATGATTCAAAGCCTATTAGTACTCCCATTGCACCTCACTTTAAATTGTCAGCTTCACAATGTCCTAGCACTGATGAGGAGGTTGAGTACATGTCCAGAGTTCCGTATGCTAGTGTTGTTGGGTCTTTGATGTATGCTATGGTTTGCTCTCGTCCGGATTTATCTTATGCTATGAGTATGGTCGGTAGATATATGGCTAATCTGGTAAAGAGCATTGGAAGGCCGTTCGGTGGATTTTCAGGTACATGCAAGGCACATCGGATGCTTGTTTGAAGTTTGGCGGGACTGAAAAGGAACTTGTTGGCTATGTTGATTCAGATTATCTTTGGTGATTTGGATAAGTGTAGGTCGCTCACAGGTTATGTATTTACCATTGGAGGTTGTCTTTGTGAGTGGAAGGCACATTTGCGAGGATGTTGTTGCTTTGTCCACCATGAAGCGAGAATATATGGCTATTTGTGAAGCAAGTAAAGAGTCGGTTTAATTGAAAGGTTTGTTTGATGAGCTTCTGGAGTTGATTCTTGCATTAATCTGTTTTGTGACAGCAGTGCAATTTATCTCACTAAAGATCAGATGTTTCATGAGAGGACAAAGCACATTGAGATTAAGTATAATTATGTCGAGAGATATTGTTGCAAAGGGTAAGCTAAAGGTATGCAAGATTAGCACTCATGAAAATCCTGGCGATATGTTGACAAAGCCAGTTCTGTTGCTAAGTTTGAGCTTTGCTCAAGCTTAGTTAGTATCTGACTTAGCCAAGAGGTTGTGTGGCGCGAAAGTATTTCTTTCTTTTGTTGTGTTGAGGTGAAGGATTGATTTATGCTACAGAAGGAATTTGTCTCAAGGTGGAGTATGTTGATTTGTGATCCAAATTCTATACATCAATTAGGCGGCTCACGGGCGGAGCATAGCGGAGGCCGTCGCGAGGCTTAGGGCGGAGCGGAGCGGCCCGTGCACCTGGGCGCTTTGGGTGCGGCGCGCCCCCCGTATGGATCCTAGTCGAATTAGGGTTTTCATGATATATATTTCCTGTAAGCCGCCGTTTGGGATATGAGATTAGAGTTGTAATCCCCGGCGTTGTAACCTCACCCCGATATAGTGAATATTGTTGCTGGCTGGCGCCCGTGGTTTTTTCCCTCTCGCATTGGGAGGGTTTTCCACGTTAAAATCTCGTGTGTCTCTGTGATTGATCTTGTTTACTTCGTCGTTCCTCCGCCGTCTCGTGTAACATATGGTACTCTCCGCCCAATCCGATTGAACAATCCAAATTTTTGCATTCAACAGGCGTTCTACAAGTGTTTGAAAGCTATAGAAGGCATGTTCAACCTCATATTTATGTTTGGGCAAGTAAATCCAACTAAAACGACTAAAGTCATCAAGGAAGCTCACATAATACTTAAATCCTCCTACGGAGGTAAGCGTTGGCCCCCAAACATCTAAGTGGACTAGCTCAAGAGGAGAAGTAGTTATTCGAGAGGAACTGCTATAAGGTAATTTATGAAGTTTTTCTTGCTGGCAAGCATCACATACTGACAATTCTTTAGAAGAACATGCCAAATTATTTGATCTATGAATGGACTCGAAATGGAATGGGAAGGATGGTCAAGTCTCATGTGCCATATTTCTGGGGACAGCTTGACACTGGAGAATCCTTGCCGAGTGGAAGCTCTTGATGATGTTGACACCCTATTGATAGGCACTAGGTAGAGTCCTCCTCTACTTTTACTGTGAAGAAGCACCTTCCTCATGGTCTTGTCCTTTACAAAGAATGAGTCAAGATGAAATTTGATGAAAGCATCATTGTCTGTGACTAACTTGTGAACTGAGAGCAAGTGTTTGTTAATGCGTGCAACATGCAAGACATTATTTAGAGCAAGAGAGCTATCTAAGCTAGTTAAGATAGAATGACCAATATGCAAAATGTTCAAACCTACCCCATTGGCGACCTGGAATTGATCTTTGCTGGCATAGCGCTCGTACACCGTGGGCCTATCAAGATCACTTGTGAGGTGATCTGTTTCACCAGTATCTTCATACCAATTAGTGTCGATATTGTATGATCCGAAGGTAGCTGCATTTCCAGCACAGTGATCTTCTGGCTGATATGTGTGGTTAAAGCACTGATGGCATCGTAGCGCATCATGCCCATATATCCCACACACTTGGGATGTGGATTTTCCTCTTCCTCCTTCGTGACCTTGGCCCTAGGATTGATTGTGCCAGTGGCCACAGCCTTGCCTACTGCAACTGCCACCACAATGATTGTCATTGCTGTAGCCATCGTGGTGGCGTGCCATGATGTTGGTAGATGAAATCATCTCATGCAGGGAATTATTATTTGAGTCGGAGCTCAAAGCTCAAAAGATATGCATAAAGATCATTGAGGCTCACTAGGTCATTTCATGTTGTAATCGAAGTGACCAAGGGATCGTAGTCAGACCCAAGCTCGGCTAAAATGTATCCTGTCACCTCTTCATCAGAGAGAAGCTTGCCAATCGATGCCATAATATCAGCATGGCCCTTCATCTTATGAAAGTGTTGAAGTATAAGTGAATTGCCTATCTTTTCTCATCAGCTTAAGGTTTTGGGTGAATTGGTTGGTGCATGAAACTCAATATGGTATCAGAGCCAAGAGGTCCCGAGTTCAAGACCTAGCTGACGCAATTTTAAAAAAATTAATTGCAGTCCACTTCTATTCCACGTATTAGGGGGAGTGTTGAAGTATAAGTGAATTGCCTATCTTTTCTCATCAGCTTAAGGTTTTGGGTGAATTGGTTGGTGCATGAAACTCAATAGAAAGAACTCAGACACTGGCGTGCCCTTCTTCAGATTTGATAGTTGGAACCATACTTGCATCACCCTTGCTCTATTTTGGGAGGAGAACATGGCCGTCAGTCCCCCCCCCAAACTTCGGCAGAAGTGGTGAATTGAACAACTTGGCTGAGGAGATACTCTGTCATTGATGACAGGAAGGCGCCCAGCGCAATCTTGTCCTACCAGAACCAATGAAGATAACTAGGATTCGGTATCTGATGCATGGCTACACTATTTCCTTTAGACAACATCACCAATGGCGCAACAACATTTCCATCTACACAGCCATACAGGTTTTGGCCTTACAAGAATGGTTCGTCCTGTGCTTTCTAGAGAATGAAGTTCTCTCGAGTTAGCTTGATGCTGATAAGGTGACCAAAGGCTGGAATAGACACACTGTCACTTGACGAGGAGATCAGGGCGCTGGTGGTTCCGGAGCCAAGGCCTGCGAAGGAAGTCATCCTTGGATCTAGCTCTAATACCAAGTTAGACAAAGTAGTGTTTTTAGCACAATAGGAGCCTCAGAGATCTATGTATTTATACTCTGTTTTACAATGTACACAAGATTACATGTTTTGTTACAATCCAAACAAACTGGCTAACAGCCTATGTGCCGAATGATGAACAGTATACATCCGGCACAATTTGTAAATGCCTAACTGAAGACTGTTGCCTAACTAAAGGTTGGCTATTTGCACATTCAGCTAACTGAAGATTGGTGGAAGTAAAAGCTAGCGATAGTCTCGACGACTACAAAGCAGTATCACATATACATAGAGATCAATCAAACAATAAAGTAGCCATTGCAATGCAACTTTGCAAGACAGCAAGAGAAAGCTCTGCACAGGTCACGCTTCCACAATTGCATTGCTCTGAAGTATGAACTCACATACAGGAGGTCACTCTGCGGTCACACTCCTGCCACAAAAGTATACCTGTAGTAGTCCTACTCCTTTGGTATGAAAAGAAATTGGGAAGCAATAAGACTCTGCACAGGATGAAAACAAGATGGTTAGTGGGAATAGTAACAAAATTTAGTTTAGGGAAGCCATTCTTCATGAAAATCAGATTATAGAAGCTAAATTCAGTTCATGGAAATCATAAAATGCAAGTAACAAAAAGTTTCACTTTCCAACCTATTGTCATTTATCAGTTCATATAATTTTTGGCATTGTCAATACCAGCTATCTAACACAATGCATTAGAAGGAGAGTACCACTTTTCTTTTTCATATTTGCATTTTGCTGACCTTCAATTCACATATATAGTATATTGTCTTCCTCACATCTTTGACTTTACTTATGGCTAAAACAATGTAATCTGGTTATTTACCCCCCCCCCCAAACAGTCTTTTCCTCAAGAAAGTTAGGTGACCTATATGCATGTAGATCATTGGCCCATCTTTGTCTTCGAACCAATGTGCATGTGACACAAAAATTTTGCAGAAGGAAAAAAAGCATTGTATGTATGTATGTATGTATGTATGTATGTATGTATGTATGTATGTATGTATGTATGTATGTATGTATGTATGTATGTATGTATGTATGTATGTATGTATGTATGTATGTATGTATGTATGTATGTATGTATGTATGTATGGACACAAATAATGCATTTGGCTTGCATGGCCATGGCATCGTAACCTTTTATTCCTAGTATGCTGCTCTAGCTATGCATCCAGATTGAGCAGAAAATACAACACATTTAAAAAGGAGTGGTTAAAAGAAACAATGGTTTTGTGACAGTTGATAGGCATTTTTAGGCGAGACATATTCTTGGCAATCTATGCTATCACTGAAAATAGGATTTTGACTGGAAACAGGTTTTTGAAACATGATTTTGACTAAAAAAGGATTTACACTATATTACTAAAAACAAGATTTACACTTGAGACAGTGCTATATTTCAAATATTGTAAGTAAAAATGATGCACTTGTACTAATAAAATATACCAGTAGTCTACTCCAGTCTCTAGTAAAGGGTGGAAAGATCCTTCGTCTTCTTTGTTGCTGCCTTTCCTTGCCCACAGGCATCATCATCGTCCTTTACAATCTTACCTTCTTTCTCTTAAAATAGTGAATGTCAAGTCACTTTTCATAAAATTAATTGAATTGCTAGATTGATATATAGTAGATAGTGGGTAGTACATAAAAAAATACTCACCTACGAACGCATTCGGTTCATCGACATCACCATCATCACTTGGGGAACTACTGCTATTCGTGTCCTCACATGATGGGCTTTTAGAAGTAGTTTGTGTGTCCTCTTCACTTCCCACATCGTCCTCATATTCATCCATTCTCTTCTTTCCTTTCTTGGTCCTATGCTTTGATATGCTCTCGGAGCATTTCCTCTTTAATGCACAACATTGAGGGGCTTTTTGAGGAGTGCTTCACTTGACCTCTCTACTATTACTTCTTCAAGAACAACCCTTTCATCCAAAACAGGCTAGGATTCCCTCATCGATCTTGACAACCAGTCTATAATGGGGTTATCTTGGTCATACAATGTGGCATCCATCAAAATCCATCCAAAACAAGTTGGGATTTCCAAAGCCATACTTGTAGTGATCTTCTAGATCAAGTACAATAGCTACATGAACAATAAAGGAAAAAATAACAACTACATGATTAATTTAATTCATGAGGATAACAATAACAAATAATTTAACTCAAATGCACTATGCTCATTACCTACAACCATGAGAATATTCTTGTAAAGATACTTGACCCTGGCATTCACAAGGCCCATGAATTTGCTCATCTCTCTTGGCTTGGGGCTCAAACGAGCTTCCATTTCATGCAAACTATCCATCATCATCAGCATAAATCTCGACATCGTGGTCTTTTTCTGTGTATTGGTGAATGGCAATACATGGTACAGTGGTTACATTGTATCTAACACACACTTCACATCTAGCCACCATGCGTTGCTTGTCAAGTAGGCGTCTGTGTAAGCATAGTCAGGATCAGCACTCCAAGCGCTATTCTTCCAATCCTCGGATATCATTCATTGCCAGAATTTATCTTTCCTATCCTGGAAACTCAGCAAGAAGACAAACATTGTCCCAAACCTCGTGGCATTGGGCTTGACTAGCTCCCCACCAATCTTCTATTTTATCTCAACATACAATTGGCCATGGTTGTACAAGAACCTACAGATTCACTTGGCACTATTGATGACATTCTTCACCTAAGTCTCATTTGCTATGTGTTTCAACATTAGATTCATCGTGTGAGCAGCACATGGTTGCCATAATATGTGGGTACTCGGTGATGAGTTGTGAACAAGCTTTCTTAATGTTGGAACCATTGTCATTAACTATTTGAACAGCAAACTTGTGACCAATCTCATCAACAACCACTTGTTTGATCCACTCATACAAGAATTATGCATTATGTATATGGCCATTTGCATTGACACACTTGTGAAAGAATATGCGCTCATTGCAATACACTATGAAGTTGACAATGCTCATAGTCGTGGGCCCAGTCCATGAGTCGCACATGACTGTAACCCCATAAACACTCTAATCTTCTTTGAATTCCTCCACATGGCCTTGCATCTCCTCAAAGTTACCTTGCAAATATGGCCCATCGATGTCTAGCCCTTTAGGAATCTACACCACTTTACCAAACTGCTGAGTTAGCTTCATTGCTCTTTGAAAGTACAGGCAATTGGCTTTCCTACCAGGGATATTCGCATGAAGAAATTAAGGAAGGCATCTAGTTTTCTTCCTACCATTTGAGTCGGATCTGACGAACAAAAGTACACCTATGGAAAGCCACTCAAGAATCATGCAATTTAGAATTTACTACAAATTAAGGAATACTAAGACCTTTCTCCAAATCTCTCACACCTAAAAATAAAACTTATTCATATGATTTGCATAAACATTTCCTCCAACCATTGATAACGCAATTTTTTTAAACAATGGACACTCATACATTCTAGAATCCTCTCTTGAGTTGTACCTAAGCTAGACATTCATAAAACTTCTATTGAGATGCACTCTAAAAATAGTAAAGTTTGAGTGAAAAATGAGATGCAAGAGAGCATCACGTCACCATTTTTCTCTGCTATTCAATTTCAAATCCAATGGATAGAATTGTACTTCAATTTCCATTTATTTTTAAACCAAACATTTTCTAATTTAAATTAGCATAAGTAAATAATTCCACATATTATATTTATTCCAAATTTAGTTTTTAGTGTACAGTTTTCTCTTATTATTTTTCACTTATACATTAACATTATAATTAACCTTTTAGTCTATTAGCTACAATTCTCTACCTAAACATTCTGTTGCACAAATAGTTATTCAAAAGTTTTTCTAGTAAATTACAAGGAAAAACTAATATAATTTTTGTGGCAATGTACGGTTCAATCTAATATAATTAAGCTGACAGGAGTTAATAGATTATATTTGCATTTGTCAAGCTTCCACGAATAACTTGATCCAAAATTTGACTATTGAACAAATTTCTATTTTACATTTATGTGGCTCGGCATCCAACTCGGTTATGGCCCTGTTCTTTTGGATTATGCCTAATTGCTTTTGGCTACGGCGAATGACTTTTATCTGCACTTTTTGATACGGTAGAGGGTGGTGGAGACACTGATACGATCGGCACACGGGGTTTTGGGTTCAAGAAGTCATTTAACGAATCCGCTTTAAGAAGTAGCCTCGTTTATTTCAACTTTCAAAGAAGTCAAAAGCCCAAAAGAATATAGCCTATGACCGTCAAGGGTGGCCCACATGTCAGTTTGTGAGCAAGAGATTTTTTGGGTGGCAAAGGGGCGGCAAAGGCGTGAAGTCGAAGGACTTAACTCCAACTAAGGGCCGAGAATGAGTGCGTAAGGTTTGGTCCGAGCCGTCATTTTAATCCATCATGTATCTGACGGCCCAATAAGTCTCTCTCCTTGTTGAGGTAGTTTTTTACACTTGAAATGAGGAGACGAGGTTACCGGACTGGGCCTATCAGAAGAACTATAGGCCCTAACTTTGACAAGAGCGAGCGGGCTCCTCTTCCTCTCTAAGGGCATCTGTAGTGTATATAACTCAAAGGGTCTTAAGGTGGGTCCCATCTAAACCTTAAGACCAACTCCATAGTGTATATAACCCAAGGGGCCTTAAGACGGTCCCACTTGGCAGATAAAGAAAAATTGTATTTTAATGCTTATGGCCAGGTCTTTAGCTTGAGGACCAGCCTTAAGCTTTTTTTGCTTAGGGTCTGCTTAAGGTCACCCCTGTAATGTATAAGGTTGACCTTAAGATGGTTTAAAACCTTCTCTTTTCATACACTACAGATGTCCTAAGGGACCGAAGCGGAGGAGGAGAGCAGAACGGGCGGCGAGCGGCAGAGGCGCGGTCGGGAGATCCGGCCAGCGTCCGGCTCGGTCCCGGAACCCTTTCCGAACCGAGCAGAGCTCGAGGCTCCCTGTATAGGAGAAGCCAGCGCGCAAGAGGAACAGCATACTAGCGGAGGTCCTCGCGAACTTGTGAAGCCAGCCAGGGTATCCCGCCGGCGGCAAGAGCTAGTGTCCTCCTGTGTCCAGGCCTCCCTCCCTCTTCGAGTGTATTTGCAGGCCTCGAGTCGTCATGTTAGTGTACCAGCCTACCAGTGGTTGCAGGTTGCACCGAAGTAGGATTCGTGTTAATCTAGCACTCGATTTCTCGTCCTCAAGAACGGAGAGAAATTTAAGCATTGGGGTTTCGGCGCATTTTACTTGATTGTTTTAAGCTAGGTACTCGTTTAATATGTTTTTAGATGAACAACCCAGTCCCAAATCTTATTGAAACCCGGTTTTCAAGCAGTTTTAGCTCAGTACATCATGGCGATTACAGCTTCTCAACTCTTTTTCTACACATCTCTTTTTTCTCCTTACAGTTTCAGTACATGGTAGAACATTACAGCATCACTTCATTTCCACTTCGTCAGACTTCATTCTCCTCAGCTTCACATTGTACTAGCGTTCCTCCCAAGTCCAGTATCCTCATTTCGATGTCAGCCTCATCGGCTTCAGTATCAGGGCCTCCAGCTACTCGCAGCAGCGACCCATCTGATGTAACTTTGTATCCTGCAATAGTTGTGCCCAGCTCCTTAGTGTACTTAAGACTTTCCTCCAAATTTGCCTCATACTGAGCCAACACTTGCGCTGAAAAATAATCCCATTACGACATTTCCACAAACACCATAAAGCAGCAGCAATAACAGAATTTAAAACAGCATGCTTCTTACTGCTGATCCAAAATTTTGCAATAGATTCGAAATCAGGGCCTATGTGAACTTGAAATAAATCAGCCATGTCGACCCAAATACATTTAGCCACCACAATCGAAGAACGGGTGATTTCTGGATTCATTTCAGAGCAAAAAGCACAGTTCATAGGCTTCACAATGTTTCTTTTTAGCAAATTGTCATTAATCATCAATTAATTATGAGATAGTAGCCATAAGAAAACATGCACTCCAGAAGGCACAGTGATAGACCAAATTGCAGCTATGTAAATCGGTATAACACCTCTAAAATTTATAATAGCACAAAGAGACTTTGTAGAATATTTCCCATTACACTCATATTGCCATATCAGGGTATCATTTTCATTAGATAAAGATAAATGCTGCACAACATACCATTAATCGGGGGGCTTTCTTTCTAGGAAGCAGGAAAGATTGAGTTTTTGTTTCCGCTCTTTTTTTTCCTTTCTTTGAGTTTTGGTTTGAGGGTGAGGGAGTTTTCGGCTTGTAGGTAGTAGAGAAGTGTCAGGGCCTGATGATCCTGACCAAATTAGTACCAAACAGTGTGATTTGTCCCTCGAGGCCCTGATCAACTCGGCTTCAGTTTCTGGCTTATTTTTCATTATTCATAAGTTTCGTCTTTTTCTGAACTTTTGGCTTTTTGTTGAGCTTTTTTGCCGGTTCTTTTTTCCCATATTTGTTTGTATTATACGTAATGGGCTAACATATTTTTTATATTTTTAATTTTTTTAAATTTAATTATGCTAAATAAGCCTCTGTCATTCTGATGCTTTTTTCACCGACTCTGATATTTTCAGCCATAAGCCATGAGCTTTTCGGCCGAACCGATCACCACCAAGGTTTGCCTAACTTCACCTTGTGTGCCCGCATGCACGCGGCCGCACGCATGCGCACGTGCCCACATGCACGCGGCCGCACGCACGCGTGCGTCATGGCGCGGCGGCGGCCGGTGGACGGAGGCAGAGGCACGGCCGAACCGCTGTTCACGCAGACGAACGTCGTTTCGCTTGGCCAAACGAGGTTTCACACAGCTGTGGTAGCTAGTGAACCCATTTCTTTCCAGTCAAATTCACCTTCTGTTGTCCTTATTAAATCCATCTTCATCTGATCGATTGCCTTTCTTACCACCCTGTAGGTTCACACGCAGCTGTTGAGGGAGTAGTGGGGCGATTGCGCATTTCGGATCCATCGTGCAGTGTGTCCGTCGAGCGCGCGCAAGGCAAGTACCTCGCAGTTATGACCTTTTCTGTTTCGCAAATCACATGTTTCCAGTTTACTTGTCACCTTGTCATTAAGCATAATTATCATGTCAACCATACTTGCTTGACTAATACCATATCGCTTAGCTAATATCCCATCACAACAATTACCTGACTAATCTCATAGCGCTTGACTAATATCATATCGCTAAAATCACATCACTAAAGTTACCTGGCCAATATTATATCGCTAAAAGTTACCTGGTTACTAGCATATCACTTAAGCTTATCTGGTTAATAGCATATCACCAATGTTGTATGGTTATTATCATATCATTCATATTTACCTGGTTTAGGCTTTTAATATTGTATTCATACCATGATGTTCTAGGGTATTTTATTTCACCTGATTTTATGTTAATTAGGATGCTCAGTTAAAATGTTCTAAAGTTCATGCTTTTAATTAGTGATTTTAGAATCTATGCTTAAATGGTTAATGAGGGGTAGCATATGAACATGTTTTAACTTAGGTTTAAATTATTGATACTCTTTTGATATTAGGGCTATTGTGTTTAGTTCCTAATATTATGTTTCAATGATTGTATGATGTTGTATTTGAGCCATGAAGGATATATGTATTGAATCTGTTAATCTGACTATTCTCGTATAACCGGGTATGTGGGGAGTAATCGCCAGTGCCCTTGTCATAACTTGCTAAATAACAATTATTCCGGTTGACCAGATGACGGTTACCTGGCATGGGGTCATCCACATATAGGGGAGATTTCCACCCACCTGGTAACGTATGGAGGCCGTACACTTTCGTTACTCAGGATATTACACCCCGTCGGCGGTTATACAGTCAAGGATGATGGTGTGCCTGACTATTCTTGTATAACCGGGTATGTGAGAAGTGATCGCCGGTGCCACCATCATAACTTTCTAAATAACATTTATCTTTAATGTCACTATTACTGTGATCTCTATCTCCAATCTGTATCAGCATTTTCGATAACCTAGCTTCTTTGCACATAAACCGTATCAATGGCTTGCTTGCTTTGCTTGTCCTACCGTTATTGGGTATTCGCTGAGATTTCCAAATTTCACGCTTGCTCCTTTCATTCTCATGTAAAACGCCAGTGAAGTGATAACATCATGCATGGATAGGAGCACTCGAGTTTTCAGCACCGTGGTTTTCCACTATATATTGTTTTATTCGTCCTTTATTTGGTTAGAAGTGGACCGGTCCCATATTTCAAACATTTATTTCAGCCTCTGTTGATTCTTTAGTAAATTACCTTTAAAGTTTATTTACTTGTGATTTCTATTATTGCTTTTATTATTCATTCTTTATTTTGACGATGACGTTGTATAGTAGTATCTCACATCGGTATGTGGGGTGCTACACTCTTGTCCTTTTTTTTCTTACGTTCGTACGCAATCCCAACTCCCTATAGTCTTTTATTCGGGCTGACAGTGGCACAGAATTTCTTAATTCTACGTCCTTGCAATTTTTTTCATCGCCACAGCAGTCACCTATGCCTTTCATGTCCCTACACCTCCCAACAAAACAGGAAAGCCGAGTGGGCAATCCATACTCTCAAGGACACTATCCGCACTCTCCTGTTTTAGGCACACATGCCTCCCTCCTTCTGGGCTGGAGCTCCGACCATTGCAACGTACCTTCTGAACCATCGCCCCTCCAAGGCCATTCAGAACCCTGCACCGTACGCGAAGCTTCATGGTCATCACCCCTTCCCTTCATCATATACGCGTCTTCAGATCCTTGTGCTATCCCAACCTTTATTCCATTGCTCGCAATAAACTCAACCCTCACTCGATGGCCAGTGTTTTCCTCGGCTATCACTCCTTGCATAAAGGCTACTGATGCTACGACATGTCTACCTGTTGCGTGATTATCTCCTGCCACATCATATTTGACGAAGGCGTCTTTCCTTTCTTGACAGGCAGCAAAACTAATTCACCAGACTCCCTAGATTTCCTACTGGATTTTGTTTTCCAACAATATCTACCTGTCGTGCATGTGTCGTGTGCTACACATACTGCTTCCCTGGTGCTAGTGCCGTGTGCTCCAAGTCCTGCATTTCTTCAACCTCTCGACCTAGCTAGCTCATAGACCGTGGCAGGGGCGGAGGACATGGGGTACAGTTGTACCCCAAAATTTTTTGTAAAAAATCAACTATATATAATATATATTTCATATATATAGGAAAAAAAATTAGAAATGAAGGTAATGTAGCAAATTCAACCCACTAGCCAATGGCCCAATTGGCATTTCCTGATTTCCTAACCTAACTCCTGCTGCCTGGCTGCTTCTCACGAGTCACGCCGCCTCCTGCCTTGCTCTCACGCCTCCTCTCCATTTCTCTTGCATAGCCGCGCGCCAGCTCACGCGCCGCCACGCCCAGCGCCCTCCTCGTCTCGGCGGCGGCGGCGGCGGCGACGGCTACGGCGGCGGCGGCGCGCCGCTCTGTCTTGCTCTCACGCCGCCTCCTCTCCATCTCTCTTGCACAGCCGCGCGCTCAGCTCACGCGCGCGCGCGCGCGCGCCCTCTCTCGTCTCGGCGGCGCGAGCAACGGCGAACGGCTACTGGCGGCGCGCGCGCGCCCACTGCACACACCAATGGCGGCGTCAACGGCGCGCTCCTCCCTATTCCATTGCCATCCAGTCGATTTGCATTGATGTTGTTTCATGTACTCTGTTGATGTTCACTAGAAATTAAGTCAATCAAACTTATATTGAAATTGCATTTATTGCTTATGTGTGATTGTTTATTTGGTTAACTATATGAGATATACATATTATGTGTATCAAAATTCTCTATCTTATATATATACTCTGTAGATTCTTAACTTCGTACCCCCATCTCAAAAATCCTGGATCCGCCACTGGACCGTGGCACCTACCTGGCCGCCAGCTAGGCCAGCCCACTCCTCTCCAGATGTTGTGGCCATAGATGTTGTTGATGTGCATGTTCTAGCTACCACAGATACCCCAGCTCCAGGTCCGCCACCCACTGTCCCACTAGTTGGCCCTACTGCTCGGCTTGCACCTGGCCCCCACACCATGCAGGCCTGGGACGAAACCGGCCTCATTTTTCCTGTGGAGTGGTTGAACCTCACTTCTAGTCACACTTCAATTTCTCCTATTCCCAACACGTGCCGTGCCACTTTCCAAGACCTCCACTAGCGCTGAGCTATGGTCGACAGGCACCAAGCGATCCTCGATAACCATACTTGGTCGCTTGTTCCACATCCTCCTGGTGCTATCGTTGTCACTGAGAAATGGATCTTCAAACATAAGTTTCATTCTAGTGGTCCTCTTGCTCGATACAAGGCTCACTGGGTAGTCCATGGGTATTCCTAGCAACCAGGCATCAACCACGATGAGATCTTCAGTAAAGTCATAAAACTCTACCATCCATGTTGTATTGAGCATCGCCACTTCTCGCTACTGGCCAATTCACCAGTTGGATGTCAAGAACGCCTTTCTCCATAGCTCTCTTGACGAAACGGTTTACTACCAGCAGCCGTTCGGCTTTGTCAGTCCTTCCCATCCTAACCATGTATGTTGCCTCCACAAATCCCTGCATGGCCTTGAACAGGCACCTCATGCTTGTACCAGTGGTCTGCTTCTTACATCCGCATCATTGGGTTTGTGGCCTCCGTTTCTGACATGTCTCTCTTCGTCCTTCATGGTGGTGCCGACCTCGCCTACCTCCTGTACATGGATGACATCATTTTCACAGTCTCCTCCCCTGGCATGCTTCAACGCCTCACTTGTTGTATTCACACCGAGTTTAGCATGACCAACCTTGGCGATCTGCACTTCTTCCTTAGCATTTCAGTCTCCCGCACTCCTGTTGGTCTGTTTCTATTGCAGTGCCAGTATACCCTTGACGTTCTTCGTCGTGCTGGCATGACTGACTGCCACCCTACCACCACACCTGTTGATGCCCACGCCAAGTTGTTCACTATGAATAGGTCACCTATCTCTTTAACCCGACTGAGTACAAGAGCTTGGCTGGCGCACTCCAGTATCTCCCCCTGACCGTTGACCGGTATTGGGGTTCACATGGATTAGAGAGGAATTTATCATGACCTCAGGGTTCAGGGGAAGAGGGGATGCCACGCGTGCGACAGTGGGAGATGTGCAGCGAGCTTGCATATACAGGAGGCACCTATCATGGCAGCTGCTGTGGCCGTGGCCCGTGGCTGCATTTCTTGTAACAGCCCAAGTTATTGAGGAAGTGCAGCCGAAGAGCAAAAAAAAAATTTTCTTCCGGCGGGAAAATCGGTGGGGGAAAGGCGCGAAGGCAACAACGGACTGGAATTTTATAATCGATTGGGCCGAGGAGTGCGTTAGCGCTGGGCCGGCTCCGTAATTCGAATCCTGGTTGCAATCTACGGCTCAATCCGCTGTGCTCTGGGTCCGGTTAGGCCTGCCTCGAACTACGTTGTGTTTCGGTTGCAGTGCAATGCAATGAGCGGCAAACGGCAACGCTTCTGTCAGAGACAAGAACATACTATAAAATCCATTGACAATGTTAAATGCAGTCTTGCGACAGCGCCATGGCATGGTGGTTGAACAGCTGGAGGTCGAATCTGAATTTGAAAGCATTCTAGTTTATTAGTACCTCTTTACGGAATGAAGAACCTATACTTTTTTCCCCTTAGATGTCCATATAGTTTCTGTTCCTAGATGTCCCATCTGATATTGTAGTGTAATTTTTGCATGTCAGTTGGTTGGCTAGTAGATTTTCAGTTTTTACTGAACCAGAGGGGGATGCTGATGGTTCCTAATTCTAGCTTATAGAGATTACCGCAAAGTACTATTGACCTCACATTAAGTTAGCAGTTTCTTCACAAACAAAATTTCCAGAAATCAAATCGAGACTGGATAAAATTCTGCAAAGCAGCAACTTGCATTGCCCGAGATGCGGCTTGAAATATACGAGTAACGAAGCTTGGATTACAAGTACGCTGATTACCTCAAGAGAGATCCTGTACGAAACGTGATGTGCTCTTGCATGTACAGGAGGCTTCTATTATGGTAGTTGTTTAGCACATGCTGTGGTCTGCATTGCACGTATAAATCTCCATGTCACAACATTCAGCAGTCACTAGTAGGTTCTTGTATCAGTTCATCAAAATTCCACACAGTTGATTCCTGTTAGAGTATATATTTAGTAAGATTATAAGAGAGAATAGAATTAATTAGAACGATTTGAATCTAATATGATTACTTCTATATCTAATAAGCTTCCATATTTATATTAGATTGACTTGATCTCCAAGTCATATTGTGTATGTGTGTGTATGCCCTCCGAGACTCAAGCAATACATACTCGACAATTATCCCAGTCGTTCTATTTTCCCACATGGTATTAGAGCGGGTTTGCATCTAGGCATTTTCCTAGCCACCACCAAATCTCACAGCGCAACGCCCTTGGAAGAGATGATCCAATCTTCATGATTTAATCTCCTGAGGGCTGTACAAAATATCGTAAATAGATGGCTTCCTTTCTTTTCTCTGATCAGTAGATCAGATGATGCCACCCCCTGCCGCCGGATTCGCCGGATCCAGACCCAACGCCGCTTCGAGCCACGCCATTGACAGGGCGCGGCGCCCTTGCCTCAGCCTCTGCGGTCTCTTGGCTGCCACGCCGCGCCAGGCTCTCCTCCGCTGCTGCAGCCTGCGGCGACTCCTCTACCTGGACCACCTCTGGCACGACTTCTAGGACGTCCGGGCGGGGTCCTTTCTACATCCTCGTCTGCTTCGTCCTCCCTTGCTTCCTAGCTGATGCCGTTGACTCCCGCTACATTGCGCCCGTGGCCGCCACTGTTCCAAATCCGGCCTGACGCCGCCCCGGCCAGCCTTCTCCCGGCCTCCTCTTGCCTCTTCCTCTTGGCCAACAGTGCCACTGCCTCCAGCTTGCTTCGTCGGCATCTTCTCCTCCACCTCTGCCGCCGATGACACCAACTATTCTGATGGCATCTTCTCCTCTGTCGTCGGTGACGCCAGCTACTCCGCAAGTATCTTCTCCTCCCCCTCTGCCGCCGGCGATGTCAGCTGCTCCGCCGACATCTTCTCCTCCCCCTCTGCCACTAATGACGCTAGCTGTTCCGCTGGCGCTGGCATCTTCTCCTCTGCCACCGATGACGCCAGCTGCTTCACCGACATCTTCTCCTCTACTGCCCCCTACCGCCGGATCCAGACCACGACAGATCAACTATGGCAGATCGGACCATGACAGGTCAACCACAGTGGCTACAACCTTTTCCCTATAGCTACCGCCGCCTCTCTGCTCCTTTTTCTCATCTTCGACATCGACCACGGTGGCTATGACCGGTTCTCTATAGCTACCGCTGTCTCTCTGATCCTCTCTCATCTTTGATGTTGACCACGGTGGCTACAACCAATTCTCTATAGCTACCACCACCTCTGCTCTTTTCTCTCATCTTCAATGTCGACCACGGCAGGTCAACTAACGACCGGTTCCCTGTAGCTACGACCGGTTTACTATACACCTACCATGGTCGATAATCATATGCACCTTGGCCACGACCTGCTCTGCAATCCTCCTGCGACGACTACCTCTACGGCAGACAACTTCACCATTGGCTCTTCGCATAGCACTCTTCATCGGCTTCTACTTCAACTTGAGCGTCCTCATCGACTTCTTCTCCAGTCTAAGCATCCACGATGCTCCCACTCCGACTGCGGGGATGTTAGAGTACATGTTTGGCAAGATTATAAGTGAAAGAATAGAATCAATTAGGATAATTTGTATTTGATATAGTTCCTTTCATATCTTTAGTAATCTTCAATATCTGTATTAGATTGACTTGATCTCCAAGTCATATTGTACTGTATATATATGCCTTCTGAGTCTCAAGCAATACACCTCCGACAATTATCCCGGCCATTCTATTTCCCACACTTCCAAAGGGATGTCTATGCATCTATCCATCGCCTTGGTGTCTCCGGGAGCAACAACTTGGTGGAGTTTGTAGAGCCATGTAATGTGGACCATTCATACGCTATCCAACGGTCGCGATTCATCGCCATTTCTCCTCACTCCACCCTGTCCTACCATCTCCATTGCCGTGAATTCACCCCCATTTCTACCCACTCACTGGAGTGCTGGTCCCTGTCCTACCATCTCCATTGCCATGACTCATTTCGAGTCCTGATCCCTTCATATCCAGGGAAATTTAACTATTTGTCACCCTTAAGAATGCCACCTATTCAAATGCCATCTTCTTCGTTGCATTCAACTATTTGCCACTCTTAAGATGTGGTTGACTAATTTTTTGCCACTTTTGAGCCCACGAGGCGCTAAATCATGCCATGTCGGCGCCTCCCGCCACGCCGGCGCGCTGCTGCGCCGCTCCGTCGCCGCGCCGCCTGCGCCTCCTCGCCTCCGTCCCTGCGCCGCGCGCGCCTCCCGCTCGCCGCGCTGCGCTGCGCCTCGTCCCCGCGCGCCCGCGCCCGATCGGCAGCGGCTTCGAGTGGCGCGAGAGGGCAGCGAGGCGCAGCGCGGCGCGCGGCGAGCGAGGCGCGGTAACGACGAGGCGAGGCGCGGCGCAGCGAGCGCGAGGCGGCGCGCGCGCGGCGGAGGAGGCGAGGAGGTGCGCGCGGCGCGCGGCGAGCGAGGCGCGGCGACGGAGGCGAGGCGGCACGCGCAGCACGGGCCAGCATGGCGGGGAGGCGCTGACATGGCATGATTTGGCGCCTCGTGGGCTCAAAAGTGGCAAAAAATTAGTCAACCACATCTTAAGAGTGGCAAATAGTTGAATGCAACGAAGAAGATGGCATTTGAATAGGTGACATTCTTAAGAGTGGCAAATAGTTAAATTTCCCTCGTATCCAGGCCCCAGCTGAGTTTCAGTACTTGAGTTCACGAGGATTGCATTGCGTTGCTATTGCTAATTTGCTATTGCACCGCCCTGCCCATCCTCTTTGGCCCACTCATCCATCAATCATCGCAGGGCAGGCCGGGCACTTGCAACCCTTCTCTACTGTTCTTCCCAATCTGGCCCCAGCCTTCTGCAACTTCGTATCATTTACACCTCCCTGACAAGCCAAGGACAATGCCTCCCTGGGCTCGGCGACATCCGCACAATACAAGCACATGGCAATGACAGGAGGGAGAAAATAAAAAACCAAGAAAATCGGGATTATTCAATTAGTTTACTCACCACTTTTACTTGCTCATAACACCGGATGGTATCAGCAAAGTCAGTGGAAACAGAAATGCCACTCTGCTAATTTATCCAAGCAAAACCACCTGATCAGTACACTTCCCATCGTTCCAATCCCAAATAAGTCACAGAGAAGAACCCGACCGAAGAGATCCAATACCACCGCCCGGGTTAGACAAAAACGAGGGGAAAAAAGAGTACATAGCTTTTTTACAGTAAAGAAAACCACCCCTTCAGAATCCCTTGTTAACTTCTGGGTACCCAACATATTTGGACAAAATGTGAGTTCATTACTTGACTAGCTGCAGCTGCCGCCTGAATTCTACTATTGCAGTACTACTGTGTTCTGAGAAATGACCTCGCCGAACTTCAGAAACAGCTCTGCATCCGAGTTCATTACTTGACTAGCTGCAGCTGCCGCCTGAATTCCCAGATCAACAGCTGACTACTATTGCAGTACTACTGTGTTCTGAGAAATGACCACACCGAACTTAAGGAACAGCTCTGCATCCGACGTACTCGACGAATTGGCGCAGGAGAGCACACTGGTGCCTCTCAAGCTGACATACTCGTTGATGTAGCTTGGGACAGTCGGTGGCTGTGGCAAGGCCAGTGGTTGTGCAGGCTTAGGTGGCGGCTCAGGATGTACAAGACAGTCTAGGACACACACAACCTCGTGCATTGTCGGTCGATCAGACGGTTGTCTCTTGGTGCAAAGGAGTGCAAGCTGAAACACCTTCTTGACCTCGCCAAGATCTTTGCATGTGTCTACGATGTCTGGGTCAACTGTTTCCATGACTGCATTGTTTGCAGTCTTTGATAGGATCTGCATTACAACAGTACACAAGAATGGTAACATGATCTGTGCAAAAAAAAAAAGCGAAGAAAATACAGCAAATGTGAGATTTGTTTCCCTGCACTTTCAGCAATACGTATAAAATTTTCCCAGTAGGGTATACAATTTTAGTAATGGATAAAGTACTGAACTTTGAAATTTATCTTATTTATTACCAGCACCAGTACTGTCGTTAGGGGAGATGCTTTGTCATACAAATCTGGTCTGAATTAGATGCGAGTTAAATGTTAAACTAAGGTGTGAAATGTTAATGGCTGCAAGGTAGAAGAACTACTCCTTGAAAAGAAAAGGTAGAAGATAATTTTTGTGATATACTGTCATTTGTAGCTGTCCATCTACATGATTGATGACGTGGGGACAAAAAGGGCAGGCTTCAGGGGACAAAACACTGCAACTTATAATGGAGCTTTCAATAGCCATATACAAATGGATCAGTCCACCACAGGTCCACTGTGCCAATAGATCTACTCACATGATAAGTTTCATGTTGTTGGTCCCCTTGTAGGAACACAAGCCTAATGGGCATCATTCAGCAACTATTGAGCACTACCAGAATCCAAAGCTAAATAAGCTAATGAAAATGGCATCTGACTGAAGAATTGCAAGAGAACGAAAAAATAGTTACCAAGTGATGGAGATTGCACTCGTTGTCCACTGGCTTTTTGCCAGTCAGCAGCTCGAGCAGAACAATGCCATAGCTGTAGACATCAGACTTCTCATTGAGACAGGAGGTGCGTGCGTACTCAGGATCAATATAGCCAATAGTGCCCATGACATAGGTCGACGTGTGAGTTTTTGAAACACACAAACTCTTAGCGATGCCAAAGTCTGTAAGATGTGCCTCATAATCTTTGTCAAGGAGGATATTCTTTGATTTTACATCCCTGTGGATTATTCGTGGACTGCAGTCATGGTGAAGATAAGCAAGGCCTTGAGCTGCACCAAGAGCAATTCGAAGGCGAGTCTCCCAATCAACTTTTTTCTTCTTGGATGGACCTTCTAGAATTAAAAAAAATAATTACCATTATATACAGGTATAGTTTTTCATTCAACTATTTGCTATCAATAAATAAGCAAATCTGCAAATGTGTCAAAACATCGATTTGGGAGTGAGAGTGACTGGTTGGTGCTTTATGACAGATGAACAAACTAATAATCAAAATTAAAACAAGCACAGAAGTGTTAGCTACCGATCACTGTTACACTAAACTATCCTCAGCATTCCTAGACAAAAACTGTGTCTGAGTTAGTAGTCTGCACTTACCATGTAAAACATCCCAGAGGCTGCCATTTTCCATGTAGTCATAGAAGAGAAGATTCCCAACAGGTGATAGGGAGTATCCCTGAAGGCTGACTAGATTCCGGTGTTTGATGCTACCAACAGTCTCAAGCTCAGTCTCAAATTCTTTCAGGCTTTGCGGATAGTGGGCATACAGCTTTTTGATTGCCACTGGTTTGCAGTTCTTCAGCACACATTTGTAAACTGTGCTTGATGCCCCACACCCAATGATGTATTTCTCACTCAAGTTTTCAGTCATCCTCATTATGTCCTCGTATACATGAAGGGCCATGTTCATATGAAGGATCACCAGCTTGGGGGGGACATTGCTCACTGCAACAACATGAATATCTATTACAACAGAGTTATACTATTCTAACATCAACTATGAGTGATCAGTTACAAAAGTGAACTATTGGTCCAGGTAAGCCCAATAATATTATGGTTTAATAAAATACATTAATCACTCAACATGACTTGTATGACAACATAAAACTTGCCAAGAAGGTGAATAATTGATTTATTGAAACAACAGATTCAGAACTCATGTAGATGCATTACCTGGATTGCTTACAGAGACATCTTTGAGAACAGGATGACTGTGTGGCCTGCAAACAGCTACTAAGATCATCAGGAGGATAACAAGCCCACCCACAGCAATGCCAAGTATCGCAGCCTTTGAGATTGGTGCTGCATAGAAAATCCAGGGGGGGAAAGGTGATGGTCTATTAGATTTGAAGAAAGTTTATTTGAAAGCAATTGATGAATGAAACATTGTTTTTACGTTTCTCTTGGTGGCTGGAGGAACAGCATGAAGAGCCAAGCCAAGAATACCCACAGAGTCCAGGATTACCCAAGAAGCTGAAGAAAGGTCCAGATCGTTAGACTACTATTTCTAAGTCAGAGCGATAGATAGAATAGTGATGGAAATGATGGAGCACACTACCTGTCAGGCGAAAACCGTGAGAAGTTGTTGTCAGTAGGGACAACACCAGCCAAATTATTGTATGATACATTTCTGTTCACAAATACAAGATAATGTCAGCAAAACCAAACAATTCGCATATGCTTAAAAGTTTTCTGGTTGTTAACTTACAAGATATTGAGGCTGAAGCAGTTTATCAGTGAAGAGACATCCCCAGTTATATTGTTATTTTCCAGTTTTCTGCAAGAGCAAATAATAGACAGATGAATCAGAAGTCAATTGAAGATTACCTTCTGAACCTTCCACCAAGCTTATGGATTAAAAAAAAATGTGACATGAAAAGATACAACTCACAGCAATATCAGATTTTGCAGCATTCCAACTTCTTTTGGAATCAGACCGCCAAGGTGGTTATCAGACAAATCACTAAAACAACACCCCAAGTTATTCAATATAGCATCCAAGGAATTAATCAGTAAAAGGATTCAAGATCACATCACCGGGTACTTACATCTCCATGATACTCCTCAAGTTCCCAAACTCCGCAGGGATGAATCCAACTAGACCATTCTTGCTCAAGTTACTAGAGAAACAAGCTCCATGACATCAACACATGATGCTGGAAACATACCAAAAAATGGTAATGCCAAAAACTTACAGTCTTAATAGATGCTCCAAGCTGCCAATGGCTGATGGAATTGGACCGGTAATCATGTTACAGGATAAATCCCTGATACATGTATTTTCATTATATGTCACATAAAACAAACATTCTCGAGAATTGATGAGCTAATGGGACTTACAAGGTGTCCAAATTGTTGATTCTTGAGAGCTCAATAGGAAGAGGGCCACTTAGATAATTTGATGACAAATTCCTAAAAAACAAACAAAGTAAGTCACTAAGCAGCACGGCGAACAAGGAAGAAGATCAGCATGAATATTGACCAATTTTTTTAAATTAGAACCAGAATAATTCTTTCAACTTTATTATAGAGCAATTTAAGGTTTAAAACACCTTACAACTTACAAATAAGTCATGCTCTCAAGTTTACGCAATGAACGAGGAATGGTCCCATTTAACTTGTTGCCATATGCATTGCTGTAAAGGAAAATTAGCACATTACATATGTATTATGGCACTGCATATGACACAAAAAAATATAGAAAGCAGCCATGCTTACAAGCTATTGAGATTCACACATGAACTTATATTGTCAGGAATTGGTCCTTCTAGGTTGTTGTTTGCAAGGTTCCTGTGCAACAAGAGCATTTTATTAACACACTTGGGAAATCATAACAAATATTAAAGGGTAACTAAAAAGCACTTACAATTCAAACACGCCTGTAAGCTTTCCAAGCTCTGGTGGAATGGACCCACTAAGTTCATTATCATTAAGTTCTCTGAATTTAGGTATTTTGTCAACAAAGATAGAATTCAAGTAAACCAGAATTTGAATATCCAAAATTGGCAGAAATATTTCACTTACAGGTAATGAAGCGTTGACATATTACCAAGCTCTGGTGGTATTGGCCCTGTTAATCGATTGCCTTGCATGTATCTATAAGCACAAGATGTATGATGTTAGTGACTCAGAAATACTCCCAACATAAAAAGTTCACAGAGGCGATTTATCTATCAGGTAAATCCCAAGCAGATATGAACCATATATTGGGGGACAAGAAAACTTACAGCTTCTCGGTGTATGTCAAGTTTCCAAGTATCGACGGTATAGGACCAGATAACTGGTTGTAACTCAGATCTCTGAAACGGTAAAAGGTCCTACCAATTATCAATCTTGCACCAACAGCAATGAGGCAATGCTGCCTCCTTTATTGATCAACCTATAATCTAGTAAATTTAAGTTCATCATTGGACTTACAGTACAGCAAGTGCCTGCATGAGACCAATAACTGATGGAATAGGACCAGTGAACTTGTTCCCTTGCAAGGACCTGATACAGACAATATGCATAATTTTTCAGATGATTGTTTAACTCTGTTAAGCATGTAAGTTAAGAAGATTCATTTCATTTAAAATAACGACCACATACAGTGTGGCGACTTGTAGGAAACCAATGTTGAACGGGATTGATCCAGCAAGCTGATTGTAAGACAAATCCCTACCATTACAAAATGTTAGGAAAACTTACAGGCTGAAGGATAAATAGCATAACAAAGAGGGGGCAAGAATGTAAATACGTACAAGACCTGAAAACTCGTACAGTTTCCAATGGTCTCTGGTATCACTCCAGTCAAGCTATTGTTCTTCACATCACTGGTCAAAGTGATTGTAATGTTAGAACCCGATAGTGGATACACAACACAATGTGGTGTCAAATTGGTAAGCAGCATACTTACAAGTACCAAAGGCCGGTCAACTGGCACATATCCGGGGAGAGGCTTCCTTCTAAATTGTTGCCACGCAATCCCCTACGTATATGATCAATTCAGCCACAAAACATTAAAAAAAGACTAGCACAATACACTACTCCAAAGACTATAGCACAATACACTACTCCATGTGCATAAAACGGTGGTGTCTTACTGTAATGTTCTTCTAACCATAAAAGCTTCATGAATTTACCCATCTATTGCCAGACTCTTAAACATACTGATAATGCAACTGCAGTAGGACCACTAGTACACAATCTTTGAACTGGCAAGTGGCAACACAAAGTTAAGGATGACTTACAAGTATTGAAGAACCTCATTCCAATAGATTAGCCTTGGTATCTCCCCACTCAGTTTGTTTTGAGCCAAGTCCCTAAGATGCACATCACATCACAAATTCAGAACAACCTTAATTAGATCCACAAAATGATAATGATGTTGCAACTTACAATATCTTCAAATTTGGGAGCTGTGAGAGCGTTGATGGGATCACGCCGATCAACTGGTTGTTCTTCAATATCCTAGAAAATCACAAACACCAGCACATAATCAGCAATACCGTCCAAAAGATTTGTTTACTAAATACATTTCAGCAAGAACAGGCCTTACAAGTTCTCAAGGTGCTTCAACTTTGATACTGAGAACGGTATGTCCCCATCCAAGTTATTTAAGGACAAATCCCTAAACCAAGAACAGAAGTTAGAGCACGCATTATTTCCTAACCTAAACATCATGGTAGAGTCCACTCACAGCATTCTGAGCGACGAACAATCGCCAATCTCATCAGGGATCTGCCCAGACAGTCCATTCGACTTCAAATCACTACATGTATATACCCAAATACACAACTTAACGCAAGCCAAACACCAGGAAAGCTACATTCCAATCAGCCACACAGGCCAGAAGGTTAAGCAAGACATCATCCGTACATTGAGACGAGGCCCTTCAAGCTGCCGACGGCCGGAGAGATCTCGCCCTCGAGGTTGAGCCCGGAGAGGTTGCTGCATTTCATCAACACGCCGCGTCAGTGACCAAACATTGCAGTCAGTAGGAAAGTTGTGAACTTTTACTCTTCTCCTTACAGCGCGGCGACGGTGAAGGTGACGTTGTCGCAGAGGACGCCGCGCCACGAGCAGTAATCGTCGCCAGCCCAATCATACAGTACGTTGTCAACATTGCGGAAGGACTTCTTTATCTCCAGCAGCGTCGACCCTGGATGTAATGTAACCCAGCCACATTAGCACAAGAAAATGGCAATACAAAGCAGATTCAAGATCAGTAGAATATGAGAGATGATTTGATCCCAAAAAAATCAACCAAAAGGGAGGTTGGTCACGATGCTAACAATGACTTTCCTTAGTCTTCAAGGCAAGAAAACATAGTTCAAGAACATCTGATTTGAAAAGCATAAAGAACAGTACAGTAGTGAAGCAAAAGAGTTGGTAGCACCAAGATTAATCCCGATTGCTAGCAGCGTTATGCTCATCAGAGTGGGGGAAAAAACAGAGTGGCAGCAAAGATAGACACAAAAAGAAACGAAAACCAAGCTTCCGTCTTTGAATAGCTGAACAAAGAGTGCAAGATTAATGTTCAAACCATTTCTTGGTATCAACACCGTCTGCTCTTATGAATAACAGAACAATACGAAGGCAGAGCAGTGGCACTTTTGAAACAAAACAGAGCACAAAAGTAAGGGGAAAAAACTCTCATTTTGAAACATTGGTGGACTAGCAAGCAGCTGCTATGAGAGATGTCAAGAACTGTCTCCCAGAGAGGGAAGAAGGCAGGAAAAGATAGAAGGGGCACACATCACAAGGATTAGTTAAGTGTTAGACTTCGCTTACGGCATTAAAAAAATGGCACTGGAGCATCACTAGAGAATCACCATGACCATGCTTCCAAAAGCGCGTACTTGCAGCACTAATAAAATACCAATCCTAACAAACCAACCATACCCCTGAATCTTCGCTCCCCAGTACACAAACCAAACAACACCCCGGAGAACCAAGAAACGAGCCGAGAGCACCAACCGTCATCGGCGACGGCCACGGCGACGAGGAGCAAGGCAATGAGAGCGCGGGAGGCCATCGCCGCCGCCGCCGCCGCCGTCATGGCCGCTGATCTGTGAGGCATCCGGGCAGTGACATTACAGGGAGAAGAACAGGAGTCGACTGTGAAGTGTGGTAATGGGACGCGGATCCCCTGAACTGCAGCAGGTAAGTCACCTCTGACTTGCCTCCCCCCTCCCATCCACCGTTCGCCCTCATCGAACGGTCCACCTATCATGGCCCCACCATCCATCTCTCCTCACGAGACAGTCTACTCTAGTCTTCTTCCTCCATGTAAAGGAAAGCAAGCGCGCCGGAGTAATCAGGGCCGAGGAGGTGGAGACGTGGAGTCGGCAAGTCCGGAGCGGCCACCGCAGCAAACGAGAGGAGGCGGAGTTGAGCCGGAAGTCATGGACGAAGAGATCGAAATCGATGGTGGCGACGGTGAAATGCGGCCAGAACTGACCCGTGACCACCAACTCAACACATCACAACACACGAGCCTCTCTGCTTGCCAAAGAATCCGTCCATTAATTCTTTAGTTGTTCTAGTTAACTGCACTAGCCTCTAGACGTGAAAATCCATGCATGCTGGTATAAGGTGGCAGGTTGACTAGTGTACTACTGTACTAGGACTCGAGATTGGAGAGGAAGGGAGGGAGGGAATTTTGAGTCGGGAACCGGCGGCTGCGACGGCCGACAACGCCGGCGTGTGGCCGCAGGCCAGCCCGCGCACGGGGAAAGAGAATTTGGGGGAGGACTGTGAGGAAGAAGATGGGAGTAGATGGGGAAGTCACGCCGTGATCCGCGTCCGGGGTGGAGTTCTTGGTTGGTTTCTTGGGTTCTCGCGCTCGGCTTTGCGCACTCGCGCTGCTGCTATCTCAGTGACAGCGAGTAGCTGTATGGCTGAGCGACAGAGGGGCAGTGGCTATGAGGCTAGAGCGAGTAGCAGGCTTAAGTTCGGAGTTAGCTTAGGCTTTAGAGAGAATGATTTCTTGTGAGGATGAGATAGCGAGAGAGGAGAGAGAACGATGAGATAGTGAGCTTAGGCTTTATTTTGGATATTGATAAACATCATTTAGATATTTTTTAACTATTATCTAAATTTATGAACATTAGATTAAAGATTCAATAGCCATAAATTCTCCCTCACCCCCTCCGAAACAAAATCTCCCCTCCTCCAAAACAAAATCTCCTCCTCTAAAAAAAGAGGCCGTTGGATCAGAGATCTTCTGATCCATTTAGATAATTGTTAAGAAGAAAACATCCTAATAATATCTAGACACCCATTTTCTCTATCTTATCTGGTTGGGCTAGAGTGAGTAGAACTCGTCACACGTCGAGGGGCAGGAAATAAACCATCACTAGTAACCATTATAGTAAAGTTTACTGTTGGCGAGAATATCAACTTGAGTTGAAATGAATACAAAAGTGAACCAAACAGCTTGTTATCGCACATTCTAAAGATCTACTATTGTTTGTTGTCATGACAATTAGTGGCGGAGCCAGAATTTGATTACACTTCGGATTCAATGGTGGAATGATCTAGGCCCTGATCGTTTCGGCTTCTGGTTTATTTTTCACTATTCCTAAATTTCGTCTTTTTCTTTTTTGAATTTTTTACCGTTCTTTTTTCCCGTATTCATTTGCATTACACGTGATGGGCTAACCCATTTTTTCTATTTTTAAAATTTTTTAAATTTAATTATACCAAATAAGCCACCTTCAGCTACAGTGCAATTTCAGCCAGCTACAGTGAAATAAGCTATAAGCCACAGCCCAAATGATCACCACCCTAGACTATCTGGACTGGACTATAAAAATATTGCCCAGACTGGACTAAATTTAACTAGACTATACATTAAATATTTTTACACACCTCGGACTGAAGTCTACCTTGCCCAAGGTGTGGATCCGGCCCTGATGACAACAAACCGGTAAAGTATGGTATATTTTGGCTCCATTTAAAACACCAAAATTTTATATGAGAGTTATTATGCTTTCTATGGAATTGGTTTCTAAAAGCTGTTTTTAAATAGTAAATGACTTTTCTATGATACCTAGTTTTACCTGGAGTATCTTTTCAAGACGAGGTCAACTAATTGATTATAATTCACACTACAATGATTTTATTTATATCGATCAAAATCACACACGGGTATCTCTCATAACAAATTTCTCTATAGATTGTTGCTATTTATAAGCCAAAAATAAAACCAAAAGGAGTCCATTTATATTGCCTTTTGATTTTATGTTAGAGAGGTAAACATTGGCGTACAAGTTTGCCGATACAAACAGTGGTATAAACTGGCGCAACTTCTCTGACTTTACAAAGTAAAGTCACAGCATGACTTTACTTCGTAAAGCCCCTCCATCCAGCGATCAACGGCCCAGATTTTTTCCAGCGTTTTTTTATTTTTGTACTTCTAATTTTTAGCTTTTTATTTTTATTTTTTCTAGTTTTTGTTTATATTATCTGTGTTAAAATAACATATTTTTTATTTTTAAAAAATAGGTTATTTTAACACAGATAATATAAATAAATATAAGAAAAAAGAAAAAACTAGAAAAGATAAAAATAAAAAATCTAAAAATTAAAAATACAAAAATAAAAAAACGCTGAAAAAAATCTGGGCCGTCGATCGTTGGATGGAGGGGCTTTACGAAGTAAAGTCACGCTGTGACTTTCGTAAAGTCAGAGAATCTCGCTCGGGTATAAACAGGCCATATCTGTACGATTGCACCACACTCAGCTCCTCTCTCTCCGTCTTAACCAATGGGATGTTGGGTGCAATGCGTGTGGCTCGAAAAACACTAACAGTTAGCCGATGGAAACTAGCTACCGACATGTGGGGCCTAGGTTCGCTATACCCCCACATGTCAGTGCTCCATGTTTGATCGAACACGAAACGAGATGTTTATCAGGCTCCTGCAGGAATCTTCATGGCCGCGCTTTCCTTCATCTCTAGCTTTTGCCTCTTTTTCTCCCCCATTTTATTTATTCCTTATCAATTTATTCCCCCCATTAGTTTTTTTGGTTCATTTTCACATATGACTTGTATGTTATGATTTATGTTGTAGTAACCTATTTTTAAATAGTATGTTTTTAACACATAATTAATAGAAAGATTTTAGTAAAAAGTATACTGAGTTCAGCTATATCAGCCAAAATTTTATGCGACTATTTTTCTCTACGTAATGTCTCTCACGAATAAATAGTATTCAAATTTTTAAGCTAAAGACATAGATCAAAAGAACCAACCCATAGTTTTTGAAACGTTTCAAGTAAATCAACGGTAAAAGATCACCGGAACAAAATGCTGCAAATGCCGATTTACTGTATGCTTGCAACATTGTGCTGTATTGTATAGTTTGTTGCAGTTTGATTTTATAGCAGTTACAGCGTTGATGTAGTGTGCAGTGAAGGTGAACTGTACTGTGGAGATGATTAACAGTTGGCGAGCCTGGCATTTTGGCTATGGTGGCGCGATGGCAGCCGCGTGCATGCCACGGGACAGTGTCACCATTGGAGCTCCCGTGGCAGACATACACTAGTAGAGCAAGCATTGAAAGGTTTGTCTTTTCGGCTAGGTTGATGGACTATGGAGGTAGCTTATGGCTTATTATTTTTAAATTATTTTTAAAAAGTTGTTTTAATAAATCGCTTTGAAAAATGGTAAAAAAAATAGTTTCGTTTATTTATTTAAAAAAACTATAAACCATAAGTTGAAAAAAAAAAAGTCTGCCAACCTTGCTGGAGCCGAGACGTCTATCTTCTTCTAGGTTTGTGATAGATAGACGGTCGGTTAATCAATGCATTATGTTCGCTGCCAATTAAGAAACGATGTAGTCATATCCATCCACCTTGGCGAGAATAAACGGGGTTAATGTTTTATCTGAAAGTGAGAGCAATGCCAAAGCTTAGGTGGATAGATTGTATGATATCCGATATATGGTAGCACATGAACACACTAATTAAACTGTTGAGTTCACACGAAAATACGTTGGCTATGGTTTAGAGGGAATTTGGGGAGCCAAATGATGCTAATGTTTACTACTGTTTTAGAAAAAATCTAATATATAATACTAAAATCTACACCAGTATATATCCGTTATTATATGTCCATATAATTGCACTAGTCTATTAAAAAATAGAATTTTGCAACAGTAGTAGTACTAGTATGCATGCTAGCCGATAAGACTACAGCACAAATTCATCGTATAACATTTGGGAGTTCAAAGTGCGTGAATAAAAACTTGATTTGGAATTCAAATTTGCAAATAAATTCAACCAAAAATTCAATTCAATTCGAATCCGAAGCCCAAGTCTTGGCCTGGGCCGAGCCTGGCTCATTTCCACCCTCTCCGCCCTTGGTCCTTGGCCTTGGCTTGGCTCAGCCCATATCCTCCCCTCCCTCTCTGTTGCGCGCTCCTGCCGCGCCCGGCACATGCATGCGCCGCATTACCCCCACGCCTATCGGCTCCTGTGTCGCTAAAGCGCTGTGCCGCTCTCCGGAACCATGTCCCTGCTACGTCCTTGCCTCTCCCGACCACGCCTGGCCATCTCCTCTTAGTTGAGTGAGCATAGGAACTTACTTGAGTTAGTATCTATTCAAATAATTGTGCTGTCTATCATGGGTGAGTATAGGGACTTACTTGAGTTAGTATCTATTTCTAAAACTTTGCGGGTGAGATGAACACTATGTCTTAGAGAATTCCTACCTATTATAGCTTTTAACTAATAACTTTAGCAAAATAGAAGAACCCTAACCTACAGTATGAAGCTATAAATATATGAATAAATTATGAGGACTAAATATCTATATACAGTAAAAGTATTAACTCTAAACTCTAAAATACTAAATCAAGAAACAAGTAAAGAACTAACGAATAATATTACTAACTCAGTGTCTTAGTTGAACTTAAACTGTTGAAGCGTGCAGATTGCGGTGTGCCCCACTTTTCCAAATCACTAAAAACTAGCCGACCAGACTCGAACCAATCTCTTCAAACACACGCACTCTCTCTCTCTCTCAGACTTTCCTCTCTCTCTCTCTCTCTGTGCTGACTGGCGATTGGCACCATCGCCGTGGGTCTTCGTCCAGCAATCCAGCGCAGGGCACGTGTACTCTTGCCAGCAACGCCACCCACACTCAGCGGCGGCAGCTTGGCCCTCGCTGCCCCGGCTCCAATGGATCAGTTCCTCCTCACAGCCCCAGTTAGGCTCCCTCTAGCCGCCCCAGTCAAGCTCCCCCCTGGTCGGCCGATCCGACTCCCTCTAGCCGCCCCAGTCAAGCTCCCCCGCCCCTGGTCGGCCGATCCAGCTCCCCTCGGCTGCCCCGGCTCAGCTGAGCTCCCCCTCGCCTCCCGTGCACCCCTGGTCTGGCTCCCCACCCCTGGATTTGCCTCCCCTCGGCCAGTGGCCTAGCCCTCGCCGCCAGATTCAACTCCGTCGACGGCCTGGCCCCAGTCCTTGCCCCCGTTTGCTCGCCCGACGCCTAGTCGCCCCTGTGATGTGCGCCGTCAGCACTCTCTCTGGGAATTAGTGGCTTCTAAGTTTCAATTGCTAAAATGGTAGAGTTTTATGAGTTGGATTTGGTGTCTTTGCACAGCTCTAGCTCCGAGATCTATACTGGATCTGTAGTTTGTTGACTAAATTAAAGTGATTTAAATATTTTTATTTAATATATAATATAAATGAAATGAGTCATGTAAATGCACTTAACAGGCCTGCAACTCTAGATCCAGGATTTCCTAGAGTTACAGATGACCAGCTCTAGGAAATCTACAGATTTTCTAGAGCTAGAGCTCTGCCAAACGGGGCCGTGCCAGTGAGATAAGTTTTTTGGACCTCTTAAGGGAAGTGGGTTGATGACTCTTTACCGGACGTTTTTTGTTTTTGTTTTTCTTTGCAGCTTGACGCTGGTCTCCTGGCTCCCTGCTGATTGTTATCCTCATTGGTGGGCGCTCGGTGGGGTGTGCCGGGGGAGGGGGTGTTTTTCCCACCGGGGGTGGGTAGGCTCGAGTCTTACTAAGTCTACCTCTTAGTTTTGTACCTAATGAGTACTATGTTTTACTTCCAAAAATGGTATAGTGGTTTCATAAAGGCTTTTAAATTGATTAAATCCGAGTCCGACGCATCGACATGTCACATTTATTACAGTGTTGTGATTTGGAGTAAATGGCGCCTCATAAACCCACTGCCCATTGGTAGACACAAAAACTGAGCTTTTCAGAACATGTTCTCCTCCTGCTGCTAAATCTCGTTAATCCTCACATGGCCCCTGTCCTGCAGGTAGAGAGATGTCAATCTCATGTGTCCTCCTCGCGTGGCATTTGTGGCTTTTCACCTGCGAGGAAACGAAGCTGCGTTGCACCACCGTTCGGGGAGCTCCTTGCCCGCAGAAGCGACGCGTCGGCAGCAGTTACCACTACTTACCACCGCTCCAACCTTCGTGTTACTGCGCCACAGAAGTGGCAGCCAGGGAGGGCGGGGTCGCATCGCAGGGGAAAGAGTGTAGGGCCCCACGCTGGCTGCCATGCGGGCCCGGCACCGCGCCGCGACAAGAACGGCCTGTTGCTGTATTTCGAGCGGATCGGGTCGTGTCATGCTTCGTTAGTTTTAGAACTTTTCGCGCCTGGTGCAGTGCTTCCAGCCTCCTGTGCTCCATGCTGCCTTTCCTGACTCTTCCAGCCTTCCTTGCGCAGGTCTGATGCAAATGTTGAGATAAAGCTTCTGATACTCCTACCATGCGCACGCGTGACTATCATGTTTACTCCTGCTTTTTTATAAGATGATCACTAACCAGACGGCATATCCTACTTAGGGTGCACTTGCACTCTAAACTAAGAGTTATAAAAAATATCGAAAAAATTTCTACATATACCTTTAAACTTACTTTAACTATGCATAACATTTCAACTTCAGATTCGTTAGGGGTTTCAAGAAAAAGAAAAATTAATTAGTGTTAAGAGTTTAAATTTATCAGAATTTTCTATTTTTTGCTGCTCTTAATATATAATGAATTAGAACTTAAAATTTTATGCATAGACAGAGTAAACCATAAAATACATCTAAAATTTTTTCTCAAAATTTTTTAATGATTTTTTTAGTTAGCGTGTATCATTAGTGCATCCAAAATTTGAATACATATGATATGTTGCCCACTCACCAAGCATATATACTAGAGAGCAGAAAACACTGTTGAGCCAGGGCAAACAAATCAAACGTTGCAATGGAACCGGGCGGGGGGCGATGCCTGCCTGACCCCTGTCATTTCCAATCCCCGGACCAAAATGGCGCGCTTTAGCACTGACAACAACATAACGACGCCTCGCCGGACGCGGCCGCGCGCTGTATCGACCGCGGTGGCCATGCCCACCCCGCGCGTCTGCACACCCACCCGACGCCGCACAGTTCCGATCTTGACGATGGCCGCGGCGAAGATTCTCGCCGGCCGGTACAAAGCGCGCGCTGGTGCCGTCGCCTCTGGCCGTCAGTCCGTATCACACGCACACATCGCCGTTTGGCGGCAGCAGCGGCGCAGCGGCTGCAGCCCCTACTATGTGCAGAGTGCGTGAGTGCGCACCAGCTAGCGATGCGTACGTACGTTGCAGCACCGTACGTACTCTGCTCCATTAATCTCAGATAACCTTTTTTTTTTGTTTGAAGCTAGGGTCATCCGATGTTGATGCGTGTTTGCGGAGAAATCTCTACTCTTAAAAGAACGAGTTCAAGGTGAAGGTGCGTCCGACGCTCTGCCACCTCTTACAGGAAAAAAAGCGCCGACATGTGGGCCTCCTTTTGCTTCTCTCCTCCCCCAAAATCGAATGTCGTGCGCTGAGACCTCCTCCCAACAGAATCCTCCGCTGATACCTCCGTCCTCCGGCCATACCTCCCTCCTCCACCGCCGCTCCGCCCGTCGCTCCTCCCCTCCCTCCTCCGCCGCCGCTCTGCCTCGCTTGGCTCCTCCTCCTCTGCCGCTCCGCCCTCGCCTGCTATCCTTTGCCGCTCTGCCCTCACCTCCTCCTCCCCACCCCGCGCCACCATCGCCGCCTCCCCGTGGCGGCTGGCTCAGAGAGGAAGGGGGCGGAGGAAGGAGGAGGCGTTGCTGCGGCGGGGGAGAGGAAGGAGGCGACGGCGGGGGTGGCGCCGGTTGGGGGCGGAGGAGAGGAAGGAGGCGACGGCGGGGGCGGAGGAAGTAGGCGGCGCGACCTCAATCTCACCGGTTGGGGGCAGAGGTAGGAGGAGGCGCGGAGGAGCGGTAGAGGAGACGTCGGAGGTGACCCGAGAGGTTTTCGAAGGTCACCCGAGAGGTTTTCGACCACTTTGGCCATGGTCAAAAGCCACTACGACCACATTGGCCATGGTCGGAGGTCGCAAGACAGCTTTACGACCACGTTAGCACGAGAGGAAGTCAGAAGTCGAGGCTTTGACTGCCGCGATCGATAGTCGGCCGACGGACTTCGACCACGTTGTGAGGCGATCGGATGTGCTCAAAGCGCGATCGGACTCGATCGGTTGAGGTCGTGGCGGTCGGATGAGGTTGGAACGTAGTTGGAAGTGGTCAATCGTGATCGAAAGGGCTTCGACCACGGTGAAACTCGGTGTATGTGGTCTGAATGAGTTTCGACCACGGTGGAAAGCGATCAACATGGTCGGAAGGTGGTTCGATCACGTAATAAGCGGTCGTAGCTTCTGTTACTACCTTTCGACCACGTTGAGTAGTCGTGGCCTATGACCACGTTATCGTAGTTAGCGGTCGGAAGCACTCGGTGTAGTCGTAGCGCGATCTGTTGTGGTCAAGTCCATTCGATCACGTTATAGACTTAGTGAAAGTCGTAGCTTCGTTGTCCGGTCGTATGGCTTTGAAGCGGTCGTATCACCGGGAATCGGTCGTAACAGTGGGAACCGGTTGTAAAGACTTATGAGGTGGTGCAGGTCCGAAGGGCGAGCGCGCCTTGGCGCGGGGTGGCGGAGGAATTTTGAAGTGCAGAGGGCGGAGCACGGCCGCACGGGTGGCGGATGAATTTTGAAGTGCGAGCGTGGGAGCGTGGGCCAGGCGAGGCGCGCGAGCGTGGGGGAGGCGGCGGAGGAGCGATAGAGGAGGCGGAGGAGGAGCGGGAGGAGGCGATGATGGCGCGGGGGGGGAGGAGGAGGCGAGCGAGCGGCGAGGATGGAGGGTAGGAGGCGAGGCGGGCGGCGAAGTGGGAAGGTAGGAGGCGAGGCGGAGCGGCGGAAGTGGGAAGGTAGGAGGCGAGGCGGAGCGGCGGAGGAGGAGGAGGAGCAGGCGAGGCGAGAGCGGCGCGGAGGAGGGAGGGGAGGAGCGGCAGGCGGCGGCGGAGGAGGAGGAGGAGGCGCCACGGGATTGGTGGGAGGCGGCGCCGGTTGTGAGGAGGGCGAGGACGTGGGGAGGAGGCGAGGCGGAGGTCTCGCCACGGAGGACTGTGGGGAGGAGGCGAGGCGGAGGTCTCGGCGCGGACAAGCGAGCCTTTGTGTTCAGTGCGAGTTTTCCTTCGGTTGCCTTTTGAACACCTTGATCTCAGCACCATCTTCTCTCCACTTCAGCGCTCGGTTGCATTGCTCTGTTCACAATTGACGAGGTACATTGATCCATCGCGGCAATTGTGTATCTTGGCAAAGCACCCTCCACTCTTTAACGTCGATGTTATTCTCATCAAAATAACCTGCACACCAAACCATTTCTTATTCTGAAAATAAGCTTCATTTCTTTCTTTCCAAATGCACTAAATAGTTGCTGAAGTAAGCATATTCAATATAACTTAGTTCTTATAGCAGATCCACCATCTGGCCAGACTCAAAGTTGTAAAGTTGTACATGTAATTTATTGTGCTATGTAATTATCTTGAATGTTGTAAAGTTGTACATGCCAGTATAATTTATTTTCTTTGGGGATGAAATTATGTTTTGAACAACCATGTCCTTGCGACGAGGCTAAATTTGCCATTTGTATCATATTATTTTTTTTTGTCTTACACATTTCATTTTAGGGAAAGGTGTTTTAGCAAGATGTCACAGCCATCGAGCCAAGATCTCAAAGGGAAAAAAGGTTCCTATATTGTAATTCTTGAAGTGCAAGTTTTCAAAATAAAACATGAGCTTGCATTAATATTTTAAATGAATATTTGAAGTCTTTGGATGCAAACTTGGCAAAGGGAATGAGATCTTACCCCATTGTTATACCACGAACTCCAACAGGGCTCGTAATATACGAACCATCGGATGGTGTAGGCCCAAATTATGCTTCCTTAGATAAGGAAGTTTTGAACCAAGCATCTATGCCTTTTCTTGCTCATAGTACTCTCACTTCAACTAACTTGCATGAAGAAGGAGAGAGCTCAAAGGGTACCACCTTTAGCTACACATTATATATATGGGAAAACATGTTTTTAATATGCATCAATAAAATTTACTTTGGTTATATCTTAGGACGAAAGCGTTCTCGTGAGCAAGGGAAAGCAAGCATTGGTGAACAAAATATCCAACATGAAATAGCTGCATATAAACGAATCCAAGTGAAACGTGATCGACAAAACAGGTGGTATGCAAAACTTACACCTGAACAAAGGCAAGCAAAGCGAGATCGTGAAAAGGCACGTCGACAGAGTTTAACAACTGAGGAGAGACAAGAGATTAATGCTCATAGAAGAGTACGTAGACAAAATTTACCACTTGAGGAGAGGAACGCCAATCAAAGAGCTCGTAGGCAGAGTTTGACACAAGAGGAGAGAAAAGAGAAGAATGCACGCCGTAGAGTACTTAAGAAATGTTTACCACCAGAGGAGAGGCAAGCACTCCTAGATAAAATGAATGCAAACTATGCAACTAGGCGAGATACACCATGTCTTGAATCTCTCGCAATGCAATCCATGGAATGCCCGGAGGGTGGCACCTCATCCATGGAATGCCCGAAGGGTGGCACCTCATCCATGGAAAATTCATCACTATGGCGCCAAACCGACAATATTTCAAATATGGATGATGGTAACCTTCTTTGCTTGATTTTAGCTCTCATTTACAAAGAAAAATGTCATTCTGCTCATGTATTCACATCTAAAAGTGATTGTAGATCTAGATACAATTCTTGAAGAGGACATGGACGAGGAGTACTACATGTTCGCCGGTGGAGGTATTATTTTTATTTTTGTCAATCATTGTTTAATCATGGATAGCCCGAGCTGGATGCTTATACTCTAACCCATTCAGACTTGGATGTGGGAGAAGACATAGATTCGAACGATGTAGAAGACGCATCTGTCCAACATGATCCCTATGAACATGTTTACAGTAACATACCAAATAGCACACATGTGCTAAAGACCGTGCAGACTGCAGCCATTGCGGTGCAAAGAAATTTCAATATGAGTCGAAGGGGTTTTGTTGCCGAAATGGAAAAATAAAATTGGCTACGCTGAACCTCCACCTGAACTTAGAAGGCTTTGGTCGAGTGCATCCCGATGCAAGGCATTTTCAAGATAACATTAGATTTTTCAACGGCCACTTCTCCTTCACTACCTTAGGCGTTAGTCTTGATGAGAACTACACCAACATGAGATCGTGGGTTTACACTTTCAGGGCACATGGCGGATTTACCATAATGTACATTCATTTGGCCAGCGACTCTGGTCCAAATCATTTGGAGCTCTATTTCTATGACGATGATCCCAACCTCGATCATCGATTCCGTCACTCACCTAACCTTGACCAAGCAATCATGAGGAGTTTAGTCAATATCCTTCGGGAAATCCTACTCGAGACATTCCGCACCTTGGCAAGGTTGAAAATCTTGAGGAATATCGTGTCTCACTAAACATCGATATAAGGATGGACCAACGAGTATATAATAGACCAATAACATCGGAGGTGGCTCTTTGTGTGGGTCGAGGGTAATGAGCTACGCAGGAATTTGACCGTAGCATTATCCTATATGGGAACAACAATGAAAAATACAACATCAAACCGTACTATGGATGCTACGACCCTCTATCATATCCACTCTTCTTCCCAAGAGGAGCTTGGTTGGCATCCACAGATCTGAAGGATGGTGTGCCCATTGAAGATATAATTCGACAACATGGTGATGATTATGGTTTTGAGGATCCAGGTTAGTTTTCTATTAACTTTCCATGACACATCCTTTTTGTTGTGCTTATTCGCGGCCTAATATTATGTGGCTCTTTCTTGTGTTTAGATTTGAATAGTCGGTTGTGCGTCTCCGCCAGAGACTACTACTGTTATAAATTCCAAATGCGTCGTGGGATTTTCAATGCCATACTGTATGGCAAACGCCTATTCCAACAATATGCGGTTGACATGTACATCAAGGTTGAGAGTACCCGGTTGGACTACATTAGGCATCACCAAAAAGAGTTACGTGCCGACCTGTACAAAGGCGTGGTTGATAGTATACAAGCTGGAGAGAGTCGAGCCGATGCGGTGGGAAAGCGCATTGTTCTTCCAGCATCATTCATTGGGGGCCCGAGAGATATGAAAAGAAGATTCACGGATGCTATGGCCTTAGTGCAGAAGCATGCGGAAGCGGACATCTTCCTAACAATGACATGTAATCCTAACTGGGATGAGATAATACGTGAGCTAGAACAAGGTCAATGCCCACAGGACCGCCCAGATCTCATTGTGCGTATATTCAGAGCCAAACTAGAGCACCTCAAGGAACAGTTGTTCAAGAAGCACATCCTTGGTAAGGTGGCTACTTATGTGTATGTCGTTGAGTTCCAAAAGACGGGTCTTCCACATGTGCACTTCCTTCTAATCATGGAGGGACGGTACAAGCTCACTTGTCCAGAACAATATGATTGTGTCATATCTGCTGAGCTACCAGACAAAAATAAATACCCAGAGCTATATGAGATGGTTGTCAAACACATGATGCATGGTCCTTGTGGGGTCCTAAATCCCAAGAATGTGTGCATGCAAGATGGCACATGCAAGTGCCATTACCCGCGCCCTTTCAATAGTACTACTTTACGAGGAAAGGACTGCACTGTTTATAGAAGAAGAGATGATGGCCGTCGGGCAAAGGTTCGTGGACAAATGCTAGACAATAGATGGGTTGTGCCATACAATCCTTACCTCCTAAAGACGTTCAATTGCCACATCAATGTGGAGGTCGCTCGAGCATAAAAGCGTGAAGTATCTTTTCAAGTACATCTACAAGGGCATGATCGAGCATCGCTTTCTCTTGATGAGCTCGATAGCAATAGTAATATTGATGAGATCAAGCGATTCGAGGATGCAAGGTGGGTTACCCCACCAAGCATTATGGAGGATCTATAGCTTTGAACTTAGCAAGGTCTCCCACCGTGATGCAGCTACAACTACACCTCCCAAACATGCACATGGTCTCATTCCGTCTTTGGACAAGATCTCCACGATGTTGTCGAACGACATGGCTCTGAAAGGTCCATGTTGGCTGAGTATTTTGAGATGAATAAAGTTAATGAAGGAGCTCGTTGCATCCTGTATAAGGATTTCCCATCAGCATTTGTTTGGCAGGCGGGGCCAAAACGGTGGAAGGAAAGGGAAGAAAGAACACAGGTTGGCAGAATCGTGTCAGCACATCCAGCAGAAGGGGAGCGATACTATCTCAGGGTTCTCCTTAACCATGTAACGGGTGCCACGTCATTTGAAGACCTCCGAACGGTAGATGGGGTGGTATATCCATTCTTTCGTGAAGTTGCTGAAAAGAGAGGGCTTGTTGAGGCAGACAACACCCTTGACGAGTGCCTTAGTGAGGCCGAGTTGTTCCAGATGCCATCTGCTCTTCGGAGACTCTTTGCAACAATTTTAGTGTTTTGTGAGTCTAATAACGTGCGTGGCCTTTGGGAGAAACACTTTGAAGGAATGGCGGAAGATTACCATCATGTGCACTCATGCTCACGCATGGTTGAGCAAATGGTGTTGTTGGATATCAAGAATATGCTCCAATCGATGGGGAAGGACATAACAACATTTCTCTACCCGAGATTGACGATTCGCTCAACACCAATGAGACTAGGGAGATCATGGAGGAGTCAATAATCCAGGTTGACCATGAGCATTTGTCTCTTCCATCATTCTTGAACACTGAGAAGAGGGCTGCGTACGACGAGATATTAGCTGCAGTGGACAATTGTGATGGTGGTGTCTTCTTCGTAGATGGTCCAGGTGGCACAGGGAAGACATTCTTATATAAAGCACTCCTTGCAAAGGTTCAAGTGAGGAAAGATTGCCGTGGCAACCGCAACATCGTGTGTTCTTTGCATCCATAATGCCCGGAGGCGGACCGCACACTCAAGGTTTAAGATCCCACCAACATTGAAGATGGGGCTGTTTGTAGCTTCACAAAGCGAGTGGGACTGCCACTCCTTCAAAGAAGCGTCACTAATAATTTGGGATGAAGCCTCGATGACAAAGCGACAAGCTGTTGAGGCGCTAGACAGTAGCATGCGAGACATCATGGGCCGAAGGGATGTGCCATTTGGGGGTAAGACGGTGGTCTTTGGTGGGGACTTTAGACAAGTACTACCGGTTGTTTGGAAGGGATCAAGGCCTCAAATTACTGATGCGACACTTCGTAAATCCTATCTTTGGGGGTGCATACGGCAGCTTAGGCTTGTCCGTAACATGAGGGCCCAAAGCGATCCATGGTTCGCAGAATACCTACTCCACATTGGGAACGGCACTGAGGAGGTTGACGAGCATAGCTATGTACGTCTTCCTGATGATATATGTGTTCCATGTACCGGCAATGACAACGACCTTGACACACTCATACAAAGTGTGTTCCCGACCTTGGATGAGAATCTTTCAGATCCAAACTACATCACGTCTCGGGCCATTTTATCAAGACGAAATGACTACGTTGATGATATTAATATGAATATGATTGACTTGTTTCATGGGGAGGAGATGGTATACCATAGCTTCGATTGTGCAGAGGATGACCCACACAACTATTACCCTCCTGAATTTTTAAACTCATTGACACCTAATGGGCTACCGCCGCATGTACTGAGGCTCAAGATAAACTGTCCTGTCATACTACTACGGAACATTGACCCCACCAATGGATTATGCAACGGGACAAGGTTGGTTGTCCGAGGGTTCCAAAGGAATGCTATAGATGCTGAGATTGTGCTAGGACAACATGTTTGAAAAGGGTATTTCTCCTCGGATACCTTTGTGCCCATCCGATGATGAGATGTTTGCCTTTAGATTCAAGAGGAAGCAGCCTCCGATTAGGTGAGCTTTGCTATGACAATTAATAAGGCACAGGGGCAGACCATCCCAAATGTTGGTGTCTACCTCCCTGATCCGGTATTCTCTCACGGCCAGCTGTATGTCGCTTTATCAAGGGCCACATCTAGGAGGAACATAAAAATTCTTGTTGTTGCAAAGAAAGATAAGGCCACACAGAACCAAGTGATGAATACCAGTGGAATCTTCACAAAAAAACATTGTTTATAAAGAAGTACTCACTTCATAGGCAGTGTATTGTATTAAATGTTGTCGAGTGCAGATCCTGATGCAAGTCATTTTCGAGATAACATTAGATTTATTGACTTGTGCCAATAAATTAGTTTCGGCACAAAAGCATCTATAACTCAAAGCCAAGAAGAATAAAAGTCTATGACCACGTGAAGGAGTTCGACCACGCCGGGAGAACGCTGACAGAAGTCGGAGTCTGATTCTGTAACCGAGTAGGAGTTGTAGAACCAGGTATAAAAAGAGGCTTTGAGCCATGTAATCTGTACCACGAAGCAATTGCGAGTAATAGATAAGAGAAAAGTAAATTCCTGTGCGTTGTTTTTGTGGTGTGATATCGCAAGACGTGGTCGGAAAACTCACGACCACAAACAAGCGTGGTTGGGAGGAGTTACGACCACGGCAAAGCAAGTCGAAGGTGATCGAGAGGTGCTACGACCACGAAATCTGATTAGAACGTGGTCGTGAGAGACGCTCGACCACGCAGAGATGGCTACGACCACGGTGAAGGTGGTCGTAAGGTGTTACGACTACACGGGTGACGGTGGTCATAGGAAGTTACGACTCACGCCTCGTACCACGCTGAAGGAAGTGAACGTGGTTGAAAGGGTGTTCGACCACGGTGAGCGGTGATCGCCAAATCAACTGCGTGATCGTAGAAGGTTTCAATCACGGTATTTTTGAGCGGTGAAGGAAGGCAACGGCGATACCGCGGATCGGTCGTAAAATGCTACGATGAATTTACGACCACAACTCGAAGTGATCGGTGGCGAGTGTGAGTGGTCGAACGGCATCGTAAGTGGTCGAATCGGTCGTAAACAACTCTAATCCGGTCGTATAAGGTCCTCGAGAGGTCGTAAGACTTTCCAACATATCATAGTAATAGTTGTCTAGAACAGATCACCGTGGTCGAACTCCGTTCCGAACACGTTCAGATCTCCCCGATGAAATCGCAGCTCCTTACGACCACTTGCACCGTGGTCGTAGCAACATTACAATGTGGTCGTAGCCTCCTTACGACCACGTTCGAACTGCCGTGGTCGAACACCTTTCGACGACATCTACTGTAGGTTTGACGTGGTCGTAATAACATTGTCCTTGGCCGTGGTCGATAACACTTTACGACCACGTTCTGCATGCCTTCAACGTGGTCGTAAACCTCTCGATCGCCTCCTACTTTGCCTTGCCGTGGTCGTAGGTCCTCCCGAGCACGCCTCTTTCAGGCAAACCGTCAATAGACATGGTAGTCGGCAAACCGTCAAACCACGTTGTAGCATGCGACCACGAGGGTAGTCGGCAGACTTTAACTACGACCACGTTGGGAAGTCAGCGGACTCTAACCACGTGGTGAAGCGGTCGGTAGTCAGCAGTCGAATTTACGACCATGTTGAGGAGTCAGCGCCTTACGACCACGTTATCACTCAGAAGCGATCGTAACACTTGTAAACCTCAGCCAGAGTGGTCGTAAGGCCTTCCGACCACTCGAAAACGCATCTACCAGGTTCCGACCAAGGACGACGTGATAGTAAATGGCTTCCGAACGGCGACACAATGGTTGTAAACTTGATTTCCGGCTTCCAACCGCTGACAATGTGGTCGTAAAACTTCCAAACAGGTATCAACGTGGTCGTAGAGTCTTTTGTCGACTTCCACCATGACCAATGTAGAGACCGCCCACTTGAAAAGGCTTGAGACATTGCGGAATCAGCACAATATGGTCGTAAAGCTCCACCACTAATTAAGTGCCTCCTATGACTACCAAGTCGATCGCCTCGACTACCAAGTCATAGAGACTCGTTGAACACCAAGTTGTAAGTCCGACTACGCCTACCAAGTCGTAAATGACCCTTTCGACCACATTGTTGTAAGCCTAATCACGAGCATGTCACAAAGGCTTAAATCCCAATAGAAAGAGAAGAAAGCATGGGAGGATTCCTCGGAAAAAATACCGCCGACGCCGTCCGATCTCCCGAGCCGCTTGACGCCGTCCGATCTCCGCGCCGCTCGGACGGACGTCCGATCTCCCGAGCCACTCGGGCGCCGTCCGATCTCCCAAGTTCCCGTGCCGCTCGACGCCATCCGATCTCCCGCGCGCTCGAACGCCGTCCGATCTCCGAGCCGCTCGGGCGCTGTCCGATCTCCTCGCCGCTTCGGGCGCCGTCCGATCTCCCGAGCCACTCGACGCCGTCCAATCTCCCGAGAGCGCTCGGGCGCTGCTCGATCTCCCGCGCCACTCGAACGCCGCTCGATCTCCCGAAGTTCCCATGCCGCGGACGCCATCCGATCTCCGCGCCGCCGAACGCCGTCCGATCTCTCGGAGTTCCCGAGCCGCCGACGCCGTCCGATCTCCCCGCGCCACTCGAACGCCGTCCGATCTCCCCGAGTTCCCCATGCCGCTCGGACGCCATCCGATCTCCCGCGCGCCGAACGCCGATCTCCGCGTCGCTCGAACGCCGTCCGATCTCGACAACGTGGTCGTAAGGCGCCGACTCCACAACGTGGTCGTAAACCACACCGCCGACTTCCGACCGCAGCGGTCGTGGCTTCGATCGCCGACTTCCGACCACGCGGTCGGAGCTCTCCGAGTCCATGCGCCAGCGCCCTCACTCGCCGACGACGACCCCTCCGACGACGCCGCGTCGCGCCCCTCCACCTTCCTCAACGCCGTCACCACGGGCAACGTCGTGAGTATCGGATCCGCCGCCCCGCCCGACGCCAAAATCCCGGCGATCGCGCTCGTGCTCGACCGATCCATTCGATCCGTTCCGCCGAGTTGCGCCGCGTCGGACCTCTCCCGAGCTCGCTCTCCCCGTCATGATCCATTGCGCGCCACACCAACCTCCGCCTTGGCTCCCTCTCCCGAGGTTGACATAAATGATATTTTGACAAGAATGCCATCCGCTTTGATGGAGGTTAAGGTTTAGGTTTTTAGGTCAGGCAAAAACTAATCTTCTTAGTATTTAGTATAAGTACGGATTTCTTTGTCAATGTACTATGTACTATTCCATTAGTTTGCTTTAGATTTGCAGTCTATCTTATTGCTATTAGGAGTCGCTTTTTAGAGAAAGGAGCACAAAGCTCTGCTTGATAGTTGAATTTGAGAAGTCGTCATATTGCAGATTTTGTAATGTCAAGACATCAAGGACTCCCCTCCACGCATCCGATGAGCCTTCCAATGTTGCGCAGCTATTGCCTCGTGGGGCCTTGATTACATAGTCATTACAAGTGTTGATCGAGATGATTTACCCGATCAAGGGAGTGGTCACTTTGCTGAAACAAAGATGGTTAAAGGTTTTGAAGCCGTAAATGCTTATTGAAGCACTTGGTAAGCCACATATATCTTGTCATATTGTTTGGTCATTTCATTATTTTGATACATCATCTGTCCTCTGTTAATATTAGGCATTCCAATATTCCATGTATTGTACCCTTAATTCTTAAAGTAGTAATTTTGTAGTACCAGATTTCGAGGATTCTAGCTGTAGAGAAGGTTGTAACTTCCGGTTGCATGTTTTTGCACACAATATTGAAACAAAGGAAGAGCTGCAAAGAAATGTGTGAGACTATCGTGCTAATTTTAAGCACCCATAGATGTTCGAAAATGGCAAAAGAGTATGCCCTCCGGCACCCTTACGAAGACATCAATTATCTTTGGGTTGTAGGAGACTCGATCGTGTTATTGGCATAATGGAAAAGTTGAGGGTCTTGGTGTTGATGCCATGACATTTGGTCAATACATGAGACCGTCAAAACGTCATATGCCTGTTTCTGAGTATGTTACTCCTGAAGCCTTCAAGAAGTATCGATCTCGTGGTGTTGAAATGGTATGACCATCTGCCTCATTTAAGCTTTCACATTGAACAGAGTAAATTCTATTATTGACCATAATTTCTATTATTATTGACCATAATTTCCATTATACATCTTATACGTGGCAAAGCTATCATTAACAACAGTACCAGCTTCACATCTTATACACAATAAAAAAACTTTTCTCAAATGTAATTACTTGTTGTAAACTAATAGTCTATTGGTTGTCAATCTGTACCACATATAATGCACCTAAAAAACAATCCTAAAGTCACACAGAAAATTGTACAACACAGTCATTAGCTATCCTTGTTAAGATTGATCAGCTTAAAGTTTTAGTTTTGTGATTGCTGACTTGTTTTTCTAATTGTGATTGATGGATCAGCTTATAGAGTTTGACCTTTTATGTGATTGATTGATTAGGAAGCTGTTGATGTTTTAACACGAGAAACTGCTGCTGCGCAGAGGATGAGAAGAAACCCAAAGATGCACTGCGATCGAGGTTGAGAAGGACAAGGAGGGTGCAGAGAATGAAGACGAAGAAAAAGAACCAGAGGATAAGGTATATAAATATTTCTGATTTGTGCCATAATGATATCACCTGATTGCTTTGCAATGTGTCTGGGTGTAGTATGGCGTGCACATTTGGTATTGGTGACTAGGGTTATGGCAACTCTCTTTCTGGACATGCCAAATAGGATGTTTTGTGGGCTTGATAATATATGGTTTGGAATATCATGTCATTTTAAAAGCTCAAAAGTTATGGATATATTTTGAGCAATAATGATGCGTAGACATACTTTTGGCTTTTTGTTGCATTCAAAACAAGCTAGAGGTCATCCGTTTAGTGAGGTGAAATATAAGAGAACATATGTGGTCAGCTATACTATTTTACGGAATGTAATGCAATTACTCAACTGGTCTAGATTTTTATCATAGAAAGCCTTTCTATTTACGGTACAAAAATGTGGTTTGATTTAACCTTCTTGAAAATCGCATTATTTTTTTGTTTTTCGAGTTCTTCGATTTTCACTAGATTAGTTTTGCACTTGTGCCCAATGCAATATGCTTCGTTGGAATGTATTATCTTACTTTTTATCGCTTTGTCGGTTTTCCTATCACACGCTATTTGGTACTAGGTTAGATCATTGTGTGAACCACTAATCGTGACCTCGGTGAGCCATTGCTGCACTTGGCACCATGTGTTAATGTTGAATCCGCTTCGAGTGCTCGTTGCTCCCCTCATGCCGTCCGCCCGCCGCTGGCTCGCAACATGGGTGAGGGCAGAGCCTTGGACAGTAGTGGAGCCCAGGGTAGATCTGCTACAATGATAATTTCAGGTTAGGCCCTCTGTGATTTTTTATACTCTACAATGTGCACTAGAGTCACAATGCCACTCCACTACTCTTCAGCCTACAGGACCTAAAGGCAGGCATCTCACTGAGTCATGTCTCTTCACATACCACCACTCTCTCCTTCCGCAGGAAATTTCCCCATCTTCCCCAATGTGCTGCAGCAGTCCCCCTCGATCTCTCTCATGCATCTATCTCCATCTGTAAAATCGGCAGAGCTGTGTCTTGTCGAGATCGATTTTACAGTAGATCATGCAGCTCTCTCTCTCTCTCTCTTTCTCTCTCCCTGTGTGTAGCAAATCGATCTGCTAAATCATGCTGCAGATATCCCTCCCTCTCTCAATCGAGATGCACACAATCTGGTGCTCCATTTAGTGCCAAAATATGGGAGAGAGGTGTAGGGGTTCAAACTTTTAGCGCCCAATATTTTGTGATTGTAGCTATAAATAAACATTCAGGTGCCTTGCTCCATTGTTGTTATCGGACCGGTGTGCTCTATCAGTGCGAGTCAATTGCAATTTTTCTTTATGCACCGATTTGAACTTCATGTTTATATTTTTCCGGGGGATTTAGGATGAGGCCCTTGAAGCGTCTTAGAGTTGAAGCTCCACGTGTTCCAACATTTGGTGATTTTCATCCTTCAACAAAATGGAGCATAGGTGTTCGAGTTTATCACAAGTATCATGTTGAGACATTCGCTCCTGGTAGGAAGAGGCTAACCTTGGTTTTGTTGGATGAGCAGGTAATGTTCACACATGTTTTTTAGATATGCTTAGTTATATTCTGTTGAATTTTAATGGTATCGACTTTGCTCTGCTTGTTAATAGGGCAAAAAATGGTATGCATGCCACGATGACCAGTGCATCGCTTAGATCCCCTACTCGAGAGGGTCTGTGCATATTATGTGTCAAGGTTGTCCGTAGAGCCTACGAGGAGAATAGAGCATAAGTGGCTTGCAGAGCATGCTTATGGGTGTGTTTTCACACGTGTCACTCTGTGAGTGAGATACCAAACATGAGTGAGAAGACATTGCCGCTTTTTCCTCCGCTCATGCCACTTAGTGAAGTTTTGAATTCACCTATCATAATGACATTTATGTTGGTATGTATTTCAGTTGACCACCCAAGTAATCTCGCTTGTAATGAATCAAAGTTTTACTAACATTTTTTCACATGTCGATGTTATTGGAATGGTCATGTTTGTAAGCAATCAGAGGCTATATGTAAGGCTACTACAATAGAAATATACCTTTTAGAAATGTTCTTATAATTGATGGCGTGTATGTACTTTGTTGTAGTATCTTCTTGATTTTATGGTTGCACGCCTAAATTATTTATGTTACTATACTGGTTTCGAAATCATTATTGTCCATGGCTCCCAAAGTTTGCTCCTTTGGCACTTAGAACATTACGGTTTGTTTGCTATATTTGGTTGTTTTTGCATAGAATGGAACCCTCTTGTATAATTAATCTATAAATGCTAATGGCCTTCCTGTATAATTAATCTATACATGCTAATTGCCTTACAAAATTTCCTTCCTTCATGACTTGTCAGTTAGAATATATAATCATGTTTGGTGATTACATTTTCAAACAGATGGAATACCTTCTCGCTTTTATATAATAGTGATAGTGATAATATATGAATCAAAAATGTTTTTCTTGAGTCTCCCAAATTTTTATAAAGTAGAATAACTCGCTAAGTTCATATGTTGGATAAAGTGCCATGTTTATAGAGCTTTTATAACACAAAATGGAAACTCACCCATGTTTATATTCCCGTAGCTTCAAACTGTGAAATTAGTTGTTAAGGACAAAGTACTTACCACCATTTGACTAAATGGACGAGATGCTCGATGATCGAACTATCATCGTTGCAACTATGCTTGAGCAAGGCGTGAACAAGGTGAGTTGATGTGTGTTCCTTGTTCATTTTGTGTTGATCTACTCTATGTTTTATACTTACTTGTTTACTTTTTAGATCATAGCTTTGCACACTACATGCTTGATGGGTGCACTTTGAACCTAATGTTGCGGTTGCACGCGATCTGAGACGGAGGTAAACATAATTTTGATTATAAATTTTTTAGTAATTAGTTTTAGCTATATGGTTTATCATTTATGGAATCTTTTGTAGGGTCAACAACGAGCTTATTGGAAATGCTTCTCCATGACATTACTAGGGGAAGTAAATGCAAATCTTTTGGCTAAGGGACCTCTAGCTATATAATTGCTAGAAGTGCAAGACTCATTTTGGTGGAAGTAGATGTGATTTGTCATGAAGGAAGTTGTTATGGTTCTTTTGGTTAGGATATTCATAGCTAGGATGCTTGCTAGAAGTAGATGCAAATGTTGTGGCTAAGATACTTCTAGCTATCATGCTTGCTAGATGATTGTGCTTCAATGTGTAATTTGACGCATAGCAAATTGGACATGCGTTCATGCCATTCTATCTAATTTTAGTGGTAGTATTTGTAGTATCAAGAAACTTTCTTATATATCTGTGGAATGGAGTTATATCCTAATTGAATATCACTAGGAACAATGAGTGCATCCATTTGTGAATTGTTCGACGACGTCTTGTCAATATCTTTTATCTTGCCCATGGGATATGCTCATACAGTGTTTAGCTTGTTTGTTTTCGGATCGAGATTTCCCATATGTAATCTGGTGTTCTCTTTTCAGCTTGTACCATGTAACCCTGTGGAAAGTTTTTATTTGTGAATTGCAATTAATTACGTCTCTCCTTTTTTTGGCAATCCTTGTAAGTCAAAGTCTTTCTATATGTGGATCTATAGTGTTCTTGTTTGATAGACTAATTTTAGAGTATTCCCTTTGCTCCCTATCATTTTGCAATTAGACTTTTTAAATGTTATGATTATGTTTTAATCCGTAGCAACGCACGGGCATCCAACTAGTATCTACTGAAGTTGTGGACTGTGTAGCTTTACGTGATGATCCCCTTTCCCTTGCCATAGCTTGGCTGCATCAGCTGTTTATGTATTTGTGTTTGAAATTGTATCTATGTTTTTTAAATTTTTGCCTCCACACTTTTTACAAAAATAGACCCTTCCAAGCTTGAAAGGTACAACAGATAACATATGTCACCAGCCACACCAGTAGTTCGGTAGGAGCCAGATGGCGTGTCAGGCCGGGCGAGAGTGGCAACCAAAGATGCGACGCGGTAGGTGGGCGGGCCCACAGCACTTGCCGAGTCGCCCATGCTCAGTAGGTGCTATCGAGCTGCGCCGGCTCAGCAACAGGCTGGGCAGGCGAGCGGGCAGGCATGCACGAGCAGGCAGGTCGTGGGTAGGGACAGGGGCACAGGCACGTGGATTGGTTGCTGGCGCGAGGGAATCACATGGGTAATGACATGACGCGATGTGGCAATGCAACATTAGATTTTTATTTTATTTGGGCGTTAATTATGCTGTCGTTCGCGCGCGTATAAAATGGAAACTACAGTCGATTTCCGAGCGAGCGAGAGCGTAGTGAGGGAGGGAAAGGAAAGAGAGATTTCGTGCAGAGTGAGAAACCAAGGAGGGAGGTGAAGGAAAGACAGATTGAAAGACGAGTTTGTAGTATAATTTCGGGGTGGTTTAGCTGTGATTTACGATCCTTCGTAGTTGGAAGCATTTGCGAAGCGGTTGAATACCTTCAGAAAAAGGTACACTTCATCTGCATGGGAGCAATTAACATATCGTTAGTGTTTTATTATAGTAACCATTGTTTTCATTATAGTAATCCACTAGTGGTAGCTCTTTCATACTCTGGATAGTTGAGCTCTAACTTTCACACTTCACCGGGTATTCTCACACCCTTCTTTTAGAAGATCACCGTGCACGACGTCTCCACCACCGTCTAAAAGGCAGCAAACTCGAAGAGTAATAAGTAAAGCCCCTCTTTTGACTCTCACTACATGCAACAAATACACAAGCTCAAATAGACACTATATCCAACTTTAAATGCAACACATGCAATCTAGATCTCTTCTCATTACTCACAAAGTGTAACAAATGAACAATTGATAGTACGACCTCACACTTGCTCAGGGAAATAGAAATGGGTCAAGTAACGACATCTTTAATCGGCCACAAGGGGGTATTTATACCTTCACACAATAAAACTAGCTATGGAAGCCAGATCCCTAAAAAATAAGGAAAGATAGAAGTACCGCCGTTGTAAGGTCGATACTTCTGCTCCCCTCGCAACGGTCAGAAAAATTAGCCGTTACAATCAAAATCAGATGTTCTGTCATTCGTTCTCCAGTACTTTCGATCATCGAAAGTATTGCTCCACACATATGGCACTATCGTTCTAGCGTGGAGGAGAAAACCAGCACAAAGGTGTCTCTCTGAAGAAAATGTACCGTAGGAAAATCCAGAGCTTCCGGGGCTCAGTAATATCGCGCAACACACGCCGGTACTTCCACAGTTCTGGTACTTTCGCTGGCCGATTGGACCACTCATACAGAGCCGTTCGGATCGCTCATCCAGTAGTACTACGCAACACATGCAATACTTTCGATGTTCGATAGTACTGGAGAACGAACACATGCAAAGCACATTTGCAATGTATGGTCCCATATTATAAAGATTCAACACATGAGTTTCGACCATTTGCAAAATACATTCGCAAATACAAGCATCATGCTAAAGATATCTAAAGCAAGTGAGGTTGAGCAATCAACACATAATGAGACTCAAACTACTAAACAAGACCTCCTCTTAATAGTAAGACAACCTATATTAGCAATCCGGTTTTTCAACCAAACACCAAGACCGATAAAAGACTAGAAACACATTCTTAGCCATAACTAGTCATATCTTTTCCTTAAGCATCCTCTTGAAACTTGATGACGCACATCATCGCTGCAAGTCTAGGTTATCGTCCTGACATACATCAACACATGATGCATTATTCACTTGAGCTCCATCAACATATGATGTGTCTTCGCTTGATTTGATGATCAACACAAGATTATCTTCTCTTGGATATGCATCAACTCGTGATGTATCTTCAACTTGATGGTTTTTAACGTATAAATCTATCTTCCATCACACATCTTGACTTGATGATCTTTAACACATGAAATCATTTCAAGTCATCCTCATTTGTGGAATCTAACATATTCATCAATCTTATGGAAAATATTAATTCACAAACCAATTGCCATCAATTACCAAACTTCATCATTAACACATAATGGAAAGATTGGATTTTATAATCTTCCCTTTTTGGTGATTCATGACAATCTCAACAAATAATGAGATAAAAATTGTATTTGCGAGTATATAACATGTACACAACACTTGCATACTGTAAGATAAGTTTTTACAACAAAGTTTATTTATCCAGTTATCATTAATTGTCTAACCATTAACATATAATGGAGAAGTTAGATGATAACCCGATTGTAAATGAGTATATATGAATTACACAAGCTATATATACTCAAAGAATGTATTTCAAAGTAAAGATGCTAAAATATGTATTAAACAAAACATGGATCAATACCTATGAAACCTCAAAACATAGAGTAAACTCTCTCTAAATGTGTGCATACAAGTATGTGTAATGAAAACATATGCACATATTCATTTTGGATTATTTGTGGAGTTCAATTTATATTTGGGATCCAATGAATACACTAATATATAATAAAGTGATTTCGTATGCATGCCTCTTTGATTTCACCTTTTCATCCAAATGAGACTAAGCAATAATATACTTAAATGAACATATTAGTCTCACATATATATTTGTCTTTTAATCATATATTTGAATGTGAGGAATGCAACAATATTATAAGAAAAATATCGAATACATATTTCAATGATTTTACCTTTTTCACCCGTATTAGACAAAATAATATCATAATTAATAAACAAGATTAATCTCACAAATATATTTATCATTATCACCAAAATCTTATAACAGTTGTTGTGGTTACAGACCAAACAGAGAGAGAGATGGTAGTGGAGAGGTGGGAGTGTTCTGGCTCACCCTCCCTCTCATCTTGATATATATATATTCACATGGGGTATGCTTTTACAGTTATGCCCTTACATCCGTACATCCCCATTAGGGGCACTTATGCCATTACACATGTTACTCTGTTCTTATAACCTCCTAACAGCCTCTGGGCTGAGGTGGGGCCACCCCTACAACAGAGCCTCTCATGGTGAAGGGCTTCACAGGCCGCCATGTCGCCGGTCCTTTAGCCCTCCGTCCCTGCGGCTGTGAATTTCGCCAAGCTTGTGGTTGGGGAGCCCGAGGTTTGGGATGGACGGTGCCTGGTTGAAGTAGACGCGCGCGCGCTCCGTCCCCTACCCTTGAACGGGTGCGGCGAGGCCGGCGCCTCGCTGGCGTAGACGCGCGCTCCGCCCCTACCCTTCGAACGGGTGGCGCGGGGCGCGCTTGCTCGAAGACGCGCGCGCTCCGCCCCTACCTTCGAACGGTGATGGGCGGGGGCGCGCTTGCTCGGCGAGAGAGCGCGCGCTCCGTCCCTACCTTCGAACGGGTGACGGCGGGCCGGCGCCTTGCTCGAAGGAGACGCGCGCGCTCCGTCCCCTACCTTCGAACGGGTGGCGCGAGGCTAACGCCTGTCGGCCGAGCGCGCGCGCTCCGCCCCTACCCTTGAACGGGTGGCGCGAGGTCGGCGCCTAAGTCGGTCGAGGCGCGCGCTCGTCCCCTACCCTTCGAGCGGGTGGCGCGAGGCCGCGCTAAGTCGGCCGAGCGCGCGCTCCGTCCCTACCCTTGAGCGGGTGGCGGTGGAGGCCGGCGCCTTGCTCGGCGTAAGTCGGGTCGAGCCGCGTGTTCCGCCCCTACCCTTGAACGGGTGGCGCGAGGTCGGGCGCTAAGTCGGCCGAGGCGTCTTGCGCTCCGTCCCTACCCTTCGAACGGGTGGCGCGAGGTCGGCGCGCTTGCTCGGCGAGACGCGCGCGCACTCCGTCCTCTACCCTTCGAACGGGTGGCAGCGGAGGCTGACGCCTAAGTTGAAGCCGAGGCGCGCGCGCTCCATCCCCTACCCTTCGAACGGGTGGCAGCGGAGGCTGGCGTCTAAGTCGAAGCCGAGGCGCGCGTGCTCCGTCCCCTACCCTTCGAATGGGTGGCAGCGGAGGCTGGCGCCTTGCTCGAAGTACACACGCGCGCGCTCTGTCCCCGCGCTAAGATTGAAGCTTGGCGCCGATATTGTTGTGCTTCGGAGCTGTTGTGACCTTGCAGTCTGGTAGTGCGCTTTTAATGGCGGCTAGAATCACGCCGACACCGCCCGGCAGAGGTCGCTATCACGCCGTCGCGATCGCCATCCCGCTTGTGGACACGCGCGACTCACGATCGTGCGCCGTGGGATGTGAGCTTGCGTGATCATGCCGTTCGCCTCTTCCCGGAAGTTGGACGCGTGTTGAGGGCGTGGGCGTTGTGCGCTGTTTGGTCACCTACCGCACGCCCTCTAAGCCCCGCGGTTCTTCTTTCCAAATCGTGGGCACCGACCGCCGCAAGTTGGATCTGTCGCACTTCGAGCCACATGAGAGGCGAGCGCCTTTATAAGGTGCCGGCATTGAGGTGGAGGCACCCTTGCTTGTTTTTGTGATTCGCCGCTTTGCTTCCGCGTGCTAAGCTATAACGCCGATTCTTGCTTTCCTCGCTTTTTCCACGGTCGCAAGAGCGATGGCTAGCCATGACGGCGCCACCCACCATCCTCGTAGCGGTTCCTTGCCTAGCCGGGCGAGGTGTGCCGCTCGCCATGGAGTACGAGTGGTGCCGCGGGAGCTCGCGCGCCAACAAGTGGTGGGACGCCATGGAGCACTCGGAGGCCGCTGCTCCGTGTGTTGGGAGGAGCCGCGTGAGCGGCGGGACGCCACTGACGACTCGTGGAGGAGAGGAAGATCGCGGATCGCGATGGGGCTCGCCACCTGCCGGGACGAGGCGAGCCGGCCCCGCCATGGAGGCGATTGTTTTGTCGCGTTCTTCGACGCCGCCTTGAATGCCCTCCACGTTGTTCGTGGCGAAGTCTGCGGGCCTACAAGTTGGAGCTAGCCCAACCGATGCCCCACGCAATACTCCGCCTAGTTTGTCTTGCGTGGGCGATGCGGACGGGGGCGGCGTCCCAGCAGCGAGCTTATTCGCCACATCGCACGACGCGCTACCGCCAACCTGCAAAGTTGACGGGCGGTGTCCAACTTCGCGGTGTGGACTTTGTGCCGGGCGTCGTGCACGACGTTGTTCCTCGCCACCTCGCCGAGGCAATGGAGTCCTACCGACTCGGCGGTGGTTCTACTACACCGCGGACCGACAAGACCGGATCGCAATGCCGAGGTGGGCGATCTCGCCAACAGCGATGCGCCGAGTCCAAGGCGGAGATTGACGACACGCAAAGGCTACAGAGTCTTGTCGGTGTCGCCCATCGAATGAGCTCGCGCGACCTAGCCGAGGAGTTCACAATGTATGGGGTGGCGCCACTCTCTCCCGGGAAGTATGTTGACAGGCGGCCCCGCGAGGATGGGTTCAGCCCCCCGTATCTCGCCTGCTTCCACCTTCCGCTCCTTGTAAGTTGCCCAGCACGTTGTACGCGCGCCATTGTGCCTGTTTGGTCTCCGCTGATCGACGTGATCTTCGCGCGCGCGGCTCGGCTAGAAGACGCGAGCACGCGGTTGCGCGCGCCTCGGCCGTGCACGCTTAAGGAGCACCAGGCTCGGGTAAACCGCACATGCGAGGCCTTGGGCATTACTGTGCCTGAGTGCGTGGTGCCGGGGGAGCTTCCCGCCGGGACTTCGGGCGCTCAGGATGGTGATAGCCCTGCGGGGGTGTTATCTTCGCGACGCCGGGCCCGCTCCCCGGCTGCCGTATGCGACCCCGCAGGCCCTTCGGCGGTTAGCACAGCTGAGACGGGACGTGCGACCGGCGGTGGGCCCGGCCACACTGCTTCGGAGGAGCGCGCCCCCTCGAATCCCCCGGCACGGTCTGTCAACGCCAACGAACCCGTGCTCGCGGCCATCGTCGAGCTGGAACTCGCCAACCCGGGGGGAGCACCGTTCCCGGCGAGAAAACCACGGTGGATGGTGCGTTATCAACCGCAGCGGCCGACGAGGGCGCGCGCCCTACGGAGGAAATCGTGGGGGCGACGGGAACCGTAGCTGGTGTTGCCGCGGAAGATTCACTTGTGCCGCCGCAGGCGAAACGCCCTCGGACGCAGTCCCTGCCGCCAGCGAGGGGTCGATACGCCGTTGCGGGGCCTTGTCGCGGGATTACGGCGTTTGGCGCGGCCGAGCAGACCTCCTCGCCGACCACCGAGGTGCCCGCCTCCCACTTGGAAGTCGAACCGGCGCCACTTCCTACCGCGACGAGAGGCGCGGGAGGTAGGCGTGAGTCCCTCTTCACCGACCGCGAGGTTCTCCGACCGCTCGCTCATTCGCCAACATCGGCGAGACGAAGTCTCGGGACGTGGCGAAGGATCGAGCAACGAGGTGCGCGGTCGAAAGCCTTGTGCAGGGTGCCCCGCAGGTGTCCGTTGCTGTTGATGTCGCCGCGGCCTCGATAAATCCTGGCGCGTTGGGGCCGGGGCTCGCTCGCTCGGACTTTCTCCCCCGCCCGGAGACACTTCGCGTCCTCACCGCAGCCGCAGAGCGTGCCGACAACGGCCTTGACCGAGAGATGTTGTCGTCATGCGAGGGGGAACTCCTAGCGCTCGCGCTGCAGGCCTCCGAGATGAGGGTAAATATGTGCGCTTCAGCTTGTAAGGTACTGCTGGGCGCCTGCTGACTTGTTGTTTTGCGGGCGCTGCCTCACCGCCTTTGATGAGGCACGTGTTCGGGAGCGGAGGGTTCTGGAAGCCAGCCTTCGCGAAGCAAACGACGCTCTCGTGGCGAAGGATGAAGAGCTTCGTGCGCTGGAGGGCACCATGGCGGCCGCTCAACTCGAGGCCACGGAAGCTAAATGCGCCGCAGCTGAGGAGCGCGCCGCCTTCCTGCAGCAGATCGCCGTCCTAGAAGGGGAGAAAGCCCAGCTGGCGGAGTCTATTGCAGGGAATAGCCGCGTCTTGGAAAATGCGTCCACGTCGGCGTGGCGGGCCATGGAGTCTCTGAACCAGGCCCTCCGAGATCTGTGTGTCAGATTGCCGAACACTATGCACGGGCCGGAGGCCCTGTCGGAGACGCTTGGGTTGATCGAGGAGGGGGCGGGCGTTGCTCTTCGTGGCTCCAGAACCTTTGGCGAGCACTCCGGCTATCTTGGTGCGTGCTTCGCCCTCGCCATGCTTCACACTCGTGGGTGTAGACATACCCATGAGCTGGCGAATCCTCAACTGGATCTTCCCGGCCGACCACAGGTTATGTCAGACGCCATTCGCTCCGTCGGGTCTAGCCTGCAGAACTTCCACCAACGGATGCAGGACCGCCGGGAAGATGCGGCGAGGGTCGCCGTCAAGTGACGACGCATGGGGAGGGGACCTCCTCGGTGGCTCGAAGGAGTCGCCCAACACCACGGCGACGCCGCACGGGTTTGTCCGCACCGCGCCAAGACTGAGTTGTTGGTCGGGTAGGGCGGGGGATGATGTATTGGTTCTCATGCTTGTAACCATGTAACCTCCCTTTGCTTTTGCAATGAAACCAAGTAGCACTTTATTCTTGGTGTTACTCGCGCGAGTCGCGAGGAAGACCTCTCGCTTTTTAGCGCACGCAGGCGTTCCCAGCGTGTCGTGTTTAGAGTCCGTAGGCTGGTGCGCGCGAGGGCGTCCCCCCGTTGCGTCTTATTTAGAGTCCGTAGACTGGTGCGTGCGGAAGCTAAGCTCAACGCTACGTCTTATTTATAGTCCGTAGACTCGCGCGTGCGGAAGCTGAGCTCAAAGCTACGTCTTATTTAGAGTCCGTGGACGGTGCATGCGAAGCCGAGCTCAACGCTACGTCTTATTTATAGTCCGTAGACTCGCGCGCGCGGAAGCGAGCTCAACGCTACGTCTTATTTAGAGTCTCAGAGGCGGTGCGTGCGGAAGCCGAGCTCAACGCTACGTCTTATTTATAGTGCGTGACTCTCGCGCGGAAGCCGAGCTCAACGCTACGTCTTATTTAGAGTCCGTAGATCGTGCGTGCGGAAGCCGAGCTCAACGCTACGCCTTATTTATAGTCCGTAGACTCGCGCGGAAGCCGAGCTCAACGCTACATCTTATTTAGAGTCCGTAGACTGGTGCGTGCGGAAGCTGAGCTCAACGCTACGTCTTATTTATAGTCCGCAGACTCTCGCGTGTGGAAGCTGAGCTCAACACTACGTCTTATTTAGAGTCCGTAGACTGGTGTGTGCGGAAGCTGAGCTCAACGCTACGTCTTATTTATAGTCCGTAGACTCTCGCGTGCGGAAGCTGAGCTCAACGTTACGTCTTATTTAGAGTCCGTAGACTTTGTTTTTCTCAGCGTGGACAGACAATGCTCTGGGAACAGCAATCTTTATTGACCTCCCGTTTGCGCGGGCGAGCATCGTATAACAAGGGGCTGGCGGCTCTACACTTGTCATCCTACTTCTAGGCGTAGTATCGCCGCAACCTGTCCGCATTCCATGTGTGCCGGAGGGCTTGTCCTTCGAGCGTGGCGAGGCGGTACGCCCCCTTCGGCAATGCCTCCATCACGATGTACGGGCCTTCCCACTTGGACTCTAGCTTGCTAGCGGTCTCCGCCTGGAGCGCCACTCTGAGAACGAGATCCCCAGGCTTGAATCCCCGCGGGCATATAGAGTGCTCCCGAGTACGCATTGTCTGCCGCGCATACTTCTCGACATGGTGGGCTCCATCTGCCCGCAGCCCGTCGAGGAGGTCCAAGGACACACGGCGCTCTGTTGGGTGCTTGGGCGAGACCCTCCGCGAGCCGCCCCGATTTCCTCGGCGTCAACGCCGTCGCGAAAGGAGCTTGAGCGGCGTGAACCCGTCGGACGCGTTACCGTTGTGCGGCGACCAAAGAACGTTGTGAAGCTCGCTGGCCACTTGCCCTTCGCAACCCGACCAGCGCTTTTGATGGCAGCGAGATGGCGCCATTCGCGCTCGACCGCCCGTCGGATCGGGATGCCCTACCGAGGCGAATCGGAGGTGATGCCCATCTTTGTCACAATAGTCTTTGAAGAGGGTGGCGTCGAATGCGGGCCATTGTCAACCGTGAGCTCCGGGCACGCCGGCGACATATGATATTTTGCCGAGGAAGCGCCAGATGGCCGAAGTTACTTTAGCTGAGCGACGCTCCGCCATCGGAGAAATACTCGGTAGCGACTACCACGAACCGAGGTCCCCGGGCTCGGGCAAGTGGTCCTACTATGTCGGCGCCCGGTGTGCGGTGGCCACACCGAGGAATGGGGTTGAGGCTCGTCGGGGCTGCGGATGATGCGCGCCATCCACGGCACCCTTGGCACCGACGAACGAGGTCTGGCGTCGGTGATGGCGGTTGCCGATAGAATCCTTGCGAAACGCCTTGCCGACTAATGACCTCGGTGCTAGGTGGGATCCGCGACGCGCCGCATGGATCTCCGCAAGGAGCTCCTTTCCCCGATCGAGAGGCGCGCGGCAGAGGTGCGCAAACCTCTTTCTTGTAGAGTATCCTTCAACACTGGAAGGACCTTGCGCGGCCTTGCAAACGCCGGCTCGGCGGTCCTCCGGCTCGGCGATGCCTTGCGAGAAATTGAAAATGGGCTCGCCAATCACCGGCGGCCGATGTGGTGGACTAGTGCCACGCCCCGGTTGTCTGCGCGATGGCCGCTGCACTAATGTCTCGTGAAACGCCCCATCGTGGCGATTCTTTGGTAGCGCCGCTTAGCGAGGGCGTCGGCTGCTCGTACTCGCGCGGGGATGGCCTTGACGGTGGCGCCCAAAGTGCCTTTCCCTCGCCCTCACGATCGCGAGTACCAGGCCAACTCAGATCCTTGGCTTGATATGACTTGTCCACATGACCACCACCAAGCGCGAAGTCGGTGCGGACTAGCACCGTCTCGCGCCGATCGCTTTGAGCTTCACGGGCCAAAGAGCGGCGCCTCGTATTCAGCCGTGTTGTTGGTGGCGGGGAAGGCAAGGCGCGCCGAGTATAGCAAACGCTATCCCTCGGGCGTGACGATCACCGCACCTACGCCCGCGCCCGCGACGCCGTAAGCTCCGTCAATGGTGAGCGTCCAGATGGGGTCATCATGCGTCTGGACGGGTTGGGCCGGCGGGGTCCATTCGGCGAGAAAATCCGCAAGGACTTGGGATTTGATTGCCGTTCGTGAAGCATACGTCAAGGAGAAGGGAGCGAGTTCGGCAGCCCATTTGCCGATGCGCCCTGTGGACTCCTTGTTGTGTAACATCTCTGCCAGGGGGAATGAGGAAGGCACTGTGATCGGGTGGGCCAGAAAATAATGCCGAAGTTTCACGAGGCCATGACTACAGCGTGGCGAGCTTTTCCAAGCTCCGTGTATCTTGTCTTGGCGCCTTGGAGGCTTCAGAGACAAAGTATACGGGCATTGCCAGACGCGCTTCCTCTAAGACGAGGACGGCCGATCGGCTGGTCGACGCGGCGATAGAGCGAGGAGGAGCCTCGTGCTTGGGCGACAGTGGGAGGCTTGCCAAGTGCTCCTTGAGCTCGTTGAAGGCCTTCGTGCAATCTCGTCCCAACGAAATCCATCGCACCGCAGAGTATCTTGAAAAATGGCAGCCCGCTCGCCGCCACGATAGGAAGCGGCTTAGTCTTTCCATACGCCCGCCACCTCTGGACCTCCTCGTTGTCTTGGCGCTCCATACCCGAGATGGCGTCTACTTTGTCGGGTTCGCTGGATGCCCCGTCCGGACACGAGGAAACCTAGGAGTTTGCCCGCCTGCACCCCGAAGACACATTTGTTGGGGTTGAGCTTGATGCCCGCCTTCCGGAGGTTGTCGAAGGTCTCCTGGAGGTCCCAGCCATGCAAAGCAAGCTGCGGGTTTTGACCACCACGTCATCGGCGTAAGCCGACGTTCCTCCCGAGTGGGGCGGCGGGGCAATAGCGACAGGCGGGTAAAGGTAGCACTGCGTTCTTCAAGCCAAAGGGCATTCGACGGGCGAGCGTCCCAAGTGGTGTGATGAAACCGGTCTTCTCCTCGTCGTCTTTGGCCATGTATACCGGTGGTAGCGGAATAGGCGTCCAGAAACTCATTAGTTCGCACCAGTGTGGCGTCGACCGGTGATCGATGCGCGGCAAGGTAATGTCCTTTGGGCACGCCTTGTTGAGTGCCGTGAAGTCGATGCACATACGCCGAGCCCCGTGGTTTTTACTAGTACCGGTTAGCGAGCCACTCGATGGTGGACCTCGCGGATGACCCGCCCAAGAAGCTTCGCCACTGCTTTTTGGCCGCTGCTGCCGATCCATCGACATACGCCAAGCCTTTGCTTGACCGGCTTGGCGTCGGGCGGACCGCCAAGCGATGCTCGATTCTTGCTCGGTCGCGCCTTGATGTCCTCCGGGACCATGCGAAAATGTCAACGTTGTTACAAGCACTCGGAGCGGATCCGTTCGACCCGGTGAGCCCCTCGCCGATGGACACAACCGCCCCTCCGCCGGCGGCACCTTCTTGACTCGCCCTCGGTCGAGGCTTGGCGTCCACCGGGCGGAGGCCCATCTCCGGCGTCTTGGAGAGGGTATGCACCGGCGATGCGAACGCGGCCGCGACCTCGGCACGTCGGCGGTCGATCGCGAAGACGGTGATAACACCCTCGGGCCGGAGCTTCACACACAAAAGCGCGTGAGTGGGATCGCCTCGAAAGAGTTGATGGCGGTCGCCCTAGTATGGCGTTGTAGGGATGTGGGATATCCACGACGTCGAAGATGACATGCTCGGTCGGATGTTACCCTTGTTGCCCTCCCGACGGAAAGTGGCCGGAAGGGTCACGTGCCCCAAGGCTGCGCAGGTTGACCCCGAAGCCACGAAGTGGAGCTCCGGCTGCTGAGCTGGCGGCCGGAGATCCCCATACGGTCGAGGGCCTCTGCGAACGGATATTCGCGGAGCTTCCGTCGACAAGGACGTGCTCGACGTCACGGCGTGCTATGTGGGCTGGATGACTAGAGGGTCTTGGTGAGGTACTCCACACCGGGCGTTGCTCAAGTCGAAGGTGATGTTGCGGGCGGCATCCACAGTGCGGCCGCTCCCGTGGACCCTTGAGGAGGAACCTCCGTGATGATCTTGGACGGTGCGATCTTCGCGCGCCCTCTGTTGCGTGGCTCGTGTGGGGCTACCCTTGGGTGCCCCACGTGGGCTCCGGCGAGGGGCCGAGGAGGCAGAGCCCGAGACACCCTCCGCGGCTCCATAATGCGGTGCATGCCCTGTGTAATGATCACCGTAGCCGTGTACCTCGCATCACTTGCCATAGTGTAGGAGCTCTTGTTCTGCGTGGGGTTGGCCGCCGCAACCAAGTCCGCCTTCCGACCCCCGGTTTCCCCTCCATGAGGCGGGGTCGGGTCCTTGCGCGCTCTCGGTGTCGAGACATGATGGGCCACCAGGACTGTGCCGGCGGCGCCGAGGTTTATGCCTGCTCCTTGAAGAGCCTTCCTGTACCCCGGTATCATTGCCTCGTGGAGGGCCTCCTCGTGGCTCTCGGCTGCGGCCCTGCTTCGAGGAGGGACCACCCGCCCCCACTTCGTGCGGGGGGCGCTCCTCATGGGCGAGGTTGAGGGCGGTAACATTGCGTCTTCGCGCATCCTCCTCCGCTCGCGCATACTCGTCCATTTTATCGAAGAGCTTGGCGACTGTCTTGATTGGCCTCGCGCGTTGTACTCGGCCATTGGGCCCGACGAAGGCCTGTATGGCTGCGTTAACGACGGTGGTTTCATTAACGTCTTTCACTTGGCATCGAATCTTGGCGGCGCTTGAAGTAGTCCGGAGCTTCTCCGAGGGTCTTTGCTTTACAAATAAGAGTTGGTCCGCATCGACTCACTCGACATAGTTTCCTTGGAAGTTGTTGTGAAGGCGGTCGCGGGCTGCTCCCACGCGTGGATGGAGCCCGCTCTATGGTAAAAACCAGAGAGCACCACTCCTTGCGCGCGAGGGGAGTCCTTCGCCAGTAGTGTCGTCTCGCCCGCGCCTCGATCGCGGTTTCGACACGCGCACGAACTCACGGGATCCGTGTCGCTTTGTACGGTCGATGACGCTAGGGAACTTGAAGCCTTCGCCACGCCGCTGCAGCCCGCCAAAGCGGGGACTCGGATCTGCGCTCGGCGTCACGCGGCTAGACGTGGGGGCTTGCGGCTGTCCGCCCTCTCGGCGTGGGCTCGGCGCGACATCGGCGCGACTGCGGCTCCGAGCCTCTTATATATCTCGGACGGCTCGCGAAGGTCCCCAATTCCCGCCGGAAGGCATTGAGGGTCGCTAGTAGGGCACTTTCCACCGCAGTCTTTGTCGAACGCCGGAACACCCGCGTGCGGGTCGGTGCGAGGACCATCGCCTCGATCTCGGATCCACCGGATGCCGTTGCGGCTACCCGGCCGTTTGATCATGCGCTGCCGCGGGGTGGCGGGGTTGTCGTTGCGATGCGCCGACGGGTTGGATGTCGTTGTAGCGGCGCTGGCGGGATCGGTTGATGTAGCGCGAGCGTCAACGCCCGCGACCACTGCGCCTACGCCGCCGCCGGCTCGCCGGCCGGCGTCTTTGAAGCCACAGTATTCACGCGCCGCTCCGACCCAACCGTCTTCTTTCTCTTCGCCGCCGTTGATGAAGCTTTTTTCGGTGCCATCTTCTTCGGTCTTCAGGCTTGTTCTGTCCTCCCCATGGACGGCGCCAACTGTTGTGGTTACAGACAAACAGAGATAGAGATGGTAGTGGAGAGGTGGGAGTGTTCTGGCTCACCCTCCCCCTCATCTTGATATATATATTCACATGGGGTATGCTTTTACAGTTATGCCCTTACATCCGTACATCCCCATTAGGGGCACTTATGCCATTACACATGTTACTCTGGTTCTTATAACCTCCTAACAGGCCTGCTGGGCTGAGGTGGGGGCCACCCCTACAACAATAGTATTTGTCATTATTAGCAAAATTAATTTAAATAGAGTTTGATTTTCCACCCGGACCCCGAGCCTTCCCCTTACAGTGGTGGATATCGAGTCAAATACTCATCTTATAAAGCTTTTCTTGAAATTAGCACAATTTGATTTAATACTATTTTAGTTATAGTTTGGATGTATTTTTATAAGGGACTTAATAAGCTTAACCAAAGCCAAATCCAAATTAACGAGTATAATTGAATCAATTTTGAATTGAGTGAACGGGTCCCACTAACGAATTTTTTTCATCCCTACCCTCGACCCCTAGCCCTGCTCGCCTGCCCATCCTGCTGCTGAGCCGGTGCAGCTCGGCAGTGCCTACCGAGCAGGGCAACTCGACAGCACCGTGGGCCTGTCTGCCTGTTGTGCCATCTGGCCCTTGCCGAGCTATCCTCGTGTGGTAGGTGACACGTCATCAGTTGCATCTTTTGAGCTCGGGGAAGGGGTTATTTTTGTAGAAATAGTTGTTGAGAGGCTAAAATGAAAAAATGACTAGAATGACAAATACGTAAACAGTTCTTTGTGTGCGCTGTATGGTCAAGCCTGATAGAGAGATGTGAAATACTTCGTATGTTACACCCCAGGGGATTTGTCCCCACGCCATCTCCTTTGTAAAAAAGCCCTTCAACTTTTTTGAAAACGTGTACAGTCTTTGAATTTTGCAAAAAGATTCGAAACATCAACATTTTTGCGGAAAAGCCTTACCAATTTTCGAAATTACGTATGGGGCCTTGATTTTTGTAGGAAGGCCCTCCATTTACGGGATAAGGTCTGCGATTTTTTTTTTTGTTATTACATATGGACCTTGATTTTTTTGCGGAGAAGCTCTCCGGTCTTCCCAAAAAGAGGTTTGGACCCTTGATTTTTCAGAAAAAAAAAACTATGAATTACCGACTTTCTTACTTTTATCTAGATAGTAGTTAGCGTGAATGATGGATGGGGTGTTCCACGCCGTGCTTTCGCAACTAGGTGTGAGTGATGGATGGGAGTGTGCGGTGCATTTGCGAGGACAGGGCCTTTGTCAGGGATGGTGGCAGCAGGCAGCGACCTCCATTGATTACCAGTACTCTCCTTTCCTACGTAGTTATTGCTTTGTTCAGTTTTCCAGCAGCTCGTCTCTCTCTCTCTCTCTCTGCCTCTTCATTGTTCGTTGGGACTTGGGCGTAGTCCTCTGCCTCTGTTTGGCGTCGTGTTCGCTGCTGCTGGATGCATGGTGCATGGATTCCTTGCAGCATTCCATCCCCTGGCGTTTTCTCAGTACTTCCGGGCATGGCGATTGGCGACTTCTGACGGGAGATGGGCTCGTAACTAGATGATTCGTCATCGATCTCTCACATGCACGCTTCCTGTTCTCCCCTTATTCGTTCATTGCAACTCGCTCCGAAATCCCAACTGGTTTTTTTAGTAAACACTGTGCGCACATGCATGCTGCGCTCCAGTTCTAGTATTACACCACACACATTGATTCTGGTCACAATACCTCGAACGTTTCTTCAGAGGAAGATGTGCATCGCACAACTGTAGAGGATGGTGTAGCTCTCGCTCAATCGGGCGTTTCGTGTCCAATTAGATCCGAGCCTGTATTGGACTGAACAAATAAACGTGATTTTTTTTCAGTAAAAGTATGGGATTTCACATTTGCACGGGCTTACGAGCTGCACGGACTTGCACTGGTGCGCCAAAGTGGTAACTCTTATCGTAAGAGCATGTACTTCAGAATAAATTCATTGTTGCACGAGTACGATTGAATTGGAACATATCCAGAAGCAGAGCAAAACCCCTCAGTTTTTCTTCTGAAAATGACAAAAGCAGCGATGATTTTTCAGAACTTATATTACAGTTTTGCTAATACAAGGATGCCCGTTGCAGAAGTTGGTAATTGTTTATATAAAAAGTACTATAGTTATTTTTTTCAAATTTGTTCTTTGGACTTGTGTTTTTGCAAATATAGCTTCCTCTTTGGATCTGCTGAGCTTTGCCTGCCGACCTCTCCTAGCTCGGCAGGCACCGACCCCCATAGCGGCAGCATGATTAGCACTAATGAAACGCTCATGATTTGCACTAATTAAATATGATTAATACTAATTAAATACATTTAGCACTAATTAAGCGTAGTGCGTCCGACCAGCGACCTTAGAGCTCGGCAGGTATCTACTGAGCTCCTTGTACCCGTTGAGCTCGGTAGATTTAAAGAGAGAGTTAGATTTATAAAAATAAATGTTTAAGAGCTAAATTCGAAAAATAAATAGCTACAGTGCCTAAGTTAGCAGTGGGCACTCGCGGCGACGCTAGATGCGTGAGAGGGGCTCTTAACCGTTGGATCACATCTATTTCATCACTACGCCAAGGCAATGTCTAGCTTGAGGGCAGACGAGTTCAACCATGCTCCTCCCAGGTGTAGTCAGCACTGAGGGCACCGCTAGTAATAGGATCGGCAGAAAAACGGAAGTGAGAACATAGTTTGTGTTACGATTACAAGGACGACGCCGGCAATCGAGGTAGATTTTAGATTATTATAGAGTGAAAATTTTCGACCGTAGTTGATGATTTATAGTTATAATTAATAATTTTTTATTTTAATATAAGTATTTGTATAAATAAATTAAGTGTTGATAAGGAATCCAATTATAAGGAGGCTGGCTGGTGTTGGCATAGGTACAGCACTGGTCGAAGAAGGGAGGAGCGGTGGAGGCACCAAGCCAGCCAATGGATGATGAGGCGATGGGGTCTCGATCTTCCGATATGATGATAATTTCGATTTTGGTAGAGGTGACCTTTGCGATCCGACTACAACCGTACGATGTTGCTTGCGCCTTAGCAATCGCTGAACCACACTCTAAGTCGTTATCAACCGTGCCAAGAACGCGATTGATCTGACCACGAAGGTCTATTCCTGCATGCAACCGAAGAACACGCAAGAACAAGATAACAAGCAATCTGAAATTGCAAATATTTATATTGAGTTCAAAAGGTGAGATTCCAAAGGCTGTCTTGACAGGTGGTCGTCCGACACAACTGAAGAACAGAAGTTTGCACAATGGCTAAACCTAAACTCAACGAAATCCAAAGAGTTCAAAGGGGGTAGAGGGTGAATATATGAGTTGGAAAAGAGAGAGAGGCGGCCAAGGGTCGTCCTAGGGTTGGACACCCACCCTAACAAAAATTATAAAGCCCTTGGGCCCAATAAGAGATGACGCAGCACCTTTAGACTCGGATTCAGAAATAGTTCTGATTTGTTTTGGTGATATCTTTCCGCACAGAAGGAATTTTGAGGTGAGGCTAGATCCATTGGAAAGAGGATAAGATAAGCTTTCCATCAAGTACTCACCCATCCCAAACGGACTCCGGATGTGAATTCTATGCATATTAGAAGTCGGTCCTGTCAGGCTGAATCAACCTCGGATTATTTTGGCGATTGCGACGCGACCAAAATGTTTCTGAAACTGAGGCCTTACCCATTGGATGGGCCTTGAAATAAGCTTTTCAACAAGCATAAGAATATCTAAATCGGACTCCGTTTGTGAAAATTATGGCCGTTTTATTACATGGCTGTCTAGCTGTCCCTAATCCGAATTGAGTTCCGAGTTGATTCCAAGTTTGATTTCGGTTGGGCTTGAGGAAATTCCGAAATGGGCTTGGAAACCTCATAAAAAACTTAGGATTTAAGTTCTTGGACATCTCCCCTTTTGCCCTCCCACTGCATGCCTTCTCCTTGGGCTTTTTCTTCCTTATTTTCTCCATTGCTTTGACGCTGGCCTCTCTCTCGGTTCGAAAGTATTCCATTTTGTCAAAACTGAGAATGAACAAAGTAGTGACATGAGGTAGCATCATATTCTCATTTAAAATATGTTGAAGCTGAAGAAACAAATCCACCTTTAGTTCAATCTTGATATTGGGCGCTATGGTCGTGTGTGTTTGTGGCGTGGTCACATCAATGGAGGCAATAGGTGAGGCAGCGTGCCCTCATTTTTGTTAGCATATACATATTGTCCTTACATTTCATAGAAAATGAAAGTAGAACCATATGTAGTATATATACTAGGTTCTTATTCGTATTGGCTTTTAAAAATTATTTTTTATAGTAAATTATTTTTATAGTATCTAACTTTTAAATAAAATGTCTTTTTAAGACGATATTTACTAGTCGATTATAGTATATATTATAGTGACTTTATTTATATTGATGAAAATCATATATGAGTATCTCTCTACAAATATTACTATTTATAAATCAAAACCAATATAAATAAGCACTAAGTAGGCACAAAACAAATTGAACCATCTTACCGTTTGTATTTCAAATAGTTTACACCAGCCTAAAGCAATTAGTTTTACAACGTAGCTTGAAGGGAGGACACTCCCCGAGGAGGTCGAGGTCTACCACTCCTGGCTAGGGGTGAAAACGGGTCGGATTCGGACGGATATTGCTGTTACCATATCCTAACCTATATGTTTGCTCCGGATTCGGTAGCAATCGGATTCGATGTCGGATCGGTCGGGATTAACCCAATTCGTTTGCACCCCTACTTGTTTGTAAGGAATGCATACAGTGCAGTAAATGGAGTAGGACGCACTGACTTGATGTTACTATTTAATAGTTGATGTGGAAAATTTTATTTTACCATTGCAAAAGAAAATGAAACGTCAAATAGTAGCATTAACCTGAAATCAAACTTGAAGATGTATCGGATTCGGACGGATATTGCTGTTACCATATCCTAACCCATATTTTTTTTCTCCGGATTCGGTACTAGTCGGATTCGGTACCAATCGGATTCGGTGCCGGATCGGTCGGGTTAACCGTTTTCACCCCTACTCCTGGCAGATGTAGGGGTGCGCTAAGTGGTTTATAAGCTGAAGCTTAATTATATTATGTATTGTGGCTGTTGATTTATTTTATGTAATTAAATATAAAAATGAAAAATATGTTATTTCAGTGTGGAAAATACAAAAAAAAAGAAAAAAACCTAAAAAAATCATAAAAGACAAAAAAAAACTATAACCTAGAAGTCAAAAACAGAAGCCGTTTAAAGCGGAGCGGTAGCGATGGCACCACCGGTAGATATTCCTTTTCCTACAAAATATAGGGTGAATCTCCATTTTCCAACGGGCCTTACTTTGAGTATTTGTTGGTGCCAAAATGCTTGATTTGCCAGCCCTTTTACAAGTAGATTGGCACTTGGTCCTGCTCATTTCAGTTTTTCTGTTAGGCTTGTGGTTTTAGCTTCTAGTTTTTTTAATTTTATTATTTTCTGATTTTTGACTTTTTTATCTTTTAATCATATTACATTGCACTGTCAGTGATGAGCTAATATAATTTTTTATTTTTTAAAATTTAATTACATAAAAATATCAGTAGCTATAATATAAAATAAATCAGCTATAATACTAAACAATAAAAAAAAATCAAATGAGCATTGTCTTATAAGACTAAAATGGACACTGTGAAATGGAGTCAATCACGCTAAAGATTACCCACAGGGAAAATGTACGGGCAGAGTATTTTCTTCAAGAACAAAAATGCGAAGACATCCATCAATCTAAGCTCGGCAGTGACATCGCCTCGGGCAGCACAACGATCACTCTCCGATCCAATCGCGATCCGCGTGTCGCTGTCGCGTCTGTCCGGCCCCTGGGCCGCGATCGGACGGCCGGTACGTGCGGGATCCCTCACCTCACGTACGGATGCACAGGACTCAAAACGCGACAATGCGAGGCACCGTGTCCTACGGATAGGTGGAAATGGAGTGGATATTATTTAATCGTGCGTCTGTCCGTTTTCATTCAGAGTAAATTTTTCGATATCTAAAAATTTTATCGAATACAGAAATAAAGTCGAATATTTTTTTTGTTGGATACAAAAACGGATTTAGAAAAAGCATTATTCGACGGATACGGAACTATCATGATATTTTTTCGAATAGTTACCGGATACAGAAACGGAGTCGGATACCTGGCTTCTTTTGATATCGGATACCAGATACGAAGCCTTGTTGAATTATTTGCTAAATGTAATGAAGTTAAATGAACCAGTGATGTACCTTGAGTACTTGGCTATGGGCAATTCGTACTTTTGAACCATATAACATGTATCTAGTTAGCTACTACATGTTTAACTAGTCTCTATCATTTACTTGCTACTTTGCTAGATAGAATTTACTAGTTGCTTAATTTGTCCCTGTTACCATGTGAAATTTACTTTTGCGCATCATCTGATTAAATATTCAATATTCGTAACCGAAACTAACCGTATTCGGAGCGACATGTATTTGTTCCGTATTTGTAACCAAAAATATCCATATTCATATCCAGTACTATCCGTGTCTGACTCCGACTCCAATAAAAAAATATAGAAAAAAGATATCAAATAAGCAATATCCATTTGTATCTGCTCCGTTTGCACTCTACCTACGGCTCCCGCGTACGTATGCGCTACGTGCCAGTGGCCCAGTGGGGGCGAGCGAGACGGGAGGATGTCACTCATTTGTCCGTCTATCACGTGGGCCCGGCCGTAGATAGATCCTACGTGGCTACTGCGCGTTCGTCGTAGCCTGCAGAACAGCTACGTCCGAGCTCCGGTGACGTCATGAGTGTGCTGGTTTTCTTCTCTTTTTTTTAGGGAGAAAAGTGTGCTGGTTTTCTGCAAGCCTGTTCTTTCTCGTTACAGTTTTGCTATTTCTCTACCGATAGATCTGTCACTAAGATCCGTCGATTTTCTCGCCGAGTTTGATTGGCATCACTATTAGAGCTTCAGCAAAGATTACGTGCTCGGTAGGCACTGACGGGCCAACGATCAGGAAAGGCAACCGGACCTCCAATGGCACCACAGTCGCCGGTTTGGAGGACTCTCCGACAACCCTAAAAAAGAGGGTGGATTTATGTCCTGTTCTTTTGATATTTTAGTTTTTATCCTTTGTCTTTTTTAAAAAGTTCAAAAAATGATATAAATTTTTAAAGTTGATTTTTCAGACGATTTTTCAGATCTAAAACTACACGTATCATCTTCTGTTATATCAAAAATCAAAAAACATAAGTAAAAAAGCCATATGCTAAAAGAATATAGGCCATATTCTTTTGAGTTTAAAGTGGTTTATACTTATACTGTCTGCAACAACTAGCGATCAAACTATGCTGTTTTTGTGCAAGCATATGCATGGCTCGTTGGCGTAGACGCCAGTGCCAAAAAGCTCGAGAGATTCCAATTTACTAGACACGAAAACGCGGTGTCACGTCGTGTTAGCTACTATATGAATTAAAGAAAAAATGTATAATTCGTAAAAGGGGTTTTCAACAAAAATTAAAGTTTAATTAGATAAAACGAGGTGTTTTTACGAAAAGTGTGGTTTTATTCCATGAAAGATGGTTTTTCTAAAAAAAATTGAGAATCTATATGTAATTTAGAAGGGTTTGTATGTAATTTAAAAAAAATCAAAGGGTTTAGTCAAAATATCGTGATCATAACAATGTGGTCCGTGGTCGAACTCGAGGTCGTGGTCGAAAGGCATTGTGGTCGAAGTCGTGTTCGAGGTCGACGCCATGGTTGTGGTCGAAGGGCCGTGGTCCGTGGTTAAGGTCGAGGCCGTGTTTGAGGTTGAGGCCGTGGTCGTTGTCGAAGGCCCGTGGTTCATGGTCGAAGTCGACACCGTGGTCGAGGTCAAGGCCATGGTCGTGGTTGAAGATCCGTGGTTGTGGTCGAAGAGCCGTAGTCGACATCGATGCCGTGGTCGAAATCGATGCTGTAGTCGAAGGGTCGTGGTCGAAGGACCGAATCGAAGTCGAAGCCGTAGTCAAAGTGGAAGTCCTGGTCGAAAGGGCCGTGGTCGATGTTGAGGGTGCGCTCGAAGGAGGCCGTGGTCGATGGTCGACATTGAGGTCGTGGACCGTGGTCGAAGGGTGTTGTGGTCGAAGCTGATGTGGTGTTCGAAGTCGGCGTGGTCGAGGGTCATGGTTGAAGGGATGTGGTCGACGTTGATGCCGTGGTTGAAATCGATTACGTAGTTGAAGGGGTCATGGTCAAAGGACTGGGTCGAAGTGGAAGTCGTGGTCGAAAGGTCCATGGTTGAAGTGGAGGGCGTGGTTGAAGGACGCGGCTTCCTTGTTTCCTTTGCCAGTTCCCATCCATATTCCTTCCTAGGTAGCAACATGTTATTGGTTTTAACCGCTTGCTCACCTACTCGTAACCTCCTAACGAGTACTCCGATGATGGTTACGACCACGCTGTACAAGTTAAGACTACGTTACGTACTCATAGCAACCACGTCTTCTAGCTCTTAACGACCACGCTCTACTTTGACCATGAACACCCACAAAGAAATAGAACCAATAGAGTGTTGCCACCTAGGTGGGAATAGGGTGGGAAACAAACAAAGGAAACAAGGAAGTTGTGTCTGTGGTTGAAGGGGACTGTGGTGGAGGTCAAGGGTGCCGTGGCCGAAGGGCGCCATGGTCAATGTCGAGGCCGAGTTCGAAGGGGGTTGTGGTTCGTTGTCGAAGGCTTGGCTGTGGTCGATGTCGACATCAGCGAAGTCGAAGTCGTAGCCGAAATCGATGCTTTAGTCGAAGGATCGAGTCGAAGTTTAAGTCGTGGTCCATGTATGCTATGGTCGACATCGACATAGGCGAGGTCAAAGCTGTGGTCAAAGTCAAAGCCACGGTCCAAGTGGAAGTCGTGTCAAAAAGGTCGTGGTCGAAGTTGATGTCGTGGTCGAAGGCGCCGTGATCGAGGTCGATGCCATGGTTGAAGGGCATCATGGTCGAGGTCGAGACCGTGGTCGAAATGGGCCATGGTCAACGTAAAGGCCATAGTCAAAGAAGTATGTGGTCGAAGTCAACACTGTGGTCGAGGTCGACATAGGCGACGTTGAAGCTGTGGTCAAGGTCAAGGCTGTAGTCATGGTCGAAGGGCCGTGGTCATGGTCGATGCCTTGGTTGAAGGGCGTGGGGCCGTGGTCATGGTCGAGGGCGTGGTCGAAGGGCGCTGTGTTTAAAGTCGAGGCCGTAGTTGAAGAGCGTAATAGTCGAAGTCAAAGGCATGGTCGAAGTTGAGGCCATGGTTGAAAGGTGCTGTGGTTGAGGTCGACACCATGGTCGAAGTCGATGTGGGTGAAGAAGTCGTGGTTTATGTTGAGGCCGTGGTCATGGTCGAAGGGCCGTGGTCGACGTCGATGTCGTGGTCGACCTCAGCGACTACTTCGATCACGGCGCTTCGACCGCGAAGCCGCAGTCGAACGGATGTGATCTAAGCGATTGTAAAACCAATAAAAGTAGTATAAAATTCAATAAAGATAGCACCTCATGTCCATAAGAGAACATAACGAATTCAGTAAAGACAGAGCTCGTTTGCAATATGTAAAAACTCATAAAAATATTAAATTTTATGAATTTTTAGCAATATTCGCCATAGATAAAATTCTTCAAAAATTACAATGCAAGGAACGTTGTGTTTGGAGACTGTACATAATTTTCGTAATTTTTTGAGCTCATTTAATATATTTAAAAATTCAAATAAATACTAAACATAAAAAAATTAGATAGGTAATTAGGTAGGCTAATTAGCCGATCTAATTACGTACCACCTGATAGCCAGGCGGTAGACGCCATGCGTCACCTCACAAACGCTGCAGTCCATCACCGAAAAACCAAAACGAAATTTTTGTCCATACTACCGTCGTACTACTATTCTGGAGCGACTGAGCCGGCCTGCTGGACGGGCAGCAATAGAAAAGGTCGTAATCACGTGTCCTGCACTGTCACGCCACCCATCCATCTCCATCCGGTCCGGCTCAACTCAACTTCTTGTCCGTCCATCCAGTTGCTCGCTCTCGCCACGCATTGGTACTTGCAGCAAGAGCACATCGCCAAACACCACAGGGATAAGTCAACTCAGAGCTCGGCTTTGCTGAGAGACATGCTCCCATGCAGAGACATGCAGCGCTCGAGCGTCACAGAACCACGCTGCCATGCAGGGACATGCAGCGCTCGACTGTCGCTGCCCATCCTGTTTGATCCGTGCGTCGCATCAGGAAAAAACGGAGACAGATAATCGGATAATCAAGCATTAGTTTTATTCTGCAGAGCTGAAAGATGAAAGTTAAAACCCTGGGCACTGAGCTGACATGACATGGTTGTATATTTGATAGTCCTGTACAGAGCTACTCGTGCTACAAAACCGATCAGCACAATTTGGAACACAATTTTCTAGATTTTACTCTACGCGGAAAAGAAATGTCCATTCTCTGTAGGTGCAGAGTTTCTCGCAAATTTTTTGCGTTCTAAATTAACAATTAGTTTTTATTGCAAGGAAATTAACTGTTAGTTGTAGCTCATATCAACCACAGTACCATGCTAATTAAAAAGAATTAATTGATGGTGGACGCTAGTATGCGTGTGGGTACGTACGATCTCAACTAAACTATACGGCCCTAACTAGCTGTAGGCTTGTTCTTTTTTACTTTATTACTTGTGGTTTTTTTAAGATAGATCGATAGTTCCTTTGTACTGTTTCAAAACGATTGACCGGTATTTAATTATTCTCATACAAATATTTCTGTTAAAATCAAAAGCTATTTGCTACAGTAGAAAACACATCGGTACGTGGAGGTAGGTCGGTAGCACTAGAATGTATTACTGCATGCTTAACCGTACACGTTTTGCCCATGACTTGTCTCTCTACCAAGTACCAACAAATATTAACTCCGGTCAAATCCGCGACTGAAACTGCTCTTTAATAGTTGTACCAAAAAAAAAAACTCGTAGATGCGATCGATGCGAGGCCTACGAGGCTACAGGAAAGAAGCCGGCCATGGTTCAGACGTTGCTCGTGCCGCCGTGAATTATTGGAGCTAGCTAGCGGACCGGAGAATCACGTCGGCACGTCTCATAAAATGCTAGCTGTCCGTAGGCCGTGGCCAAGTCTCCGATTTCTGCGAGCAAAAGAAACTTAGGATTTGCTCGATTAGACTCAAAAGCTGTAATTTAAGGTTGATAATATAGTGTAGCTGATTAAAATTTTACTGTAACTAAAAGTGGCTTATTTGGTGTAATTAAATTTAAAAAATTAAGAATAAAAAATATGTTAGCTCATTTCGGACAACGTAAACAAATACAGGAAAAAGAACCGACAAAAAAGCTAAAAAAGGGAAAAAATAAAAAAGACAAAATTTATAAATAATGAAAAATAAACTAGAAGTTAGAAGTTTAAGTTGAAACAAGTGGGGACCTTAGGATGTGTTTGGTTGGTGGAATGGGGAGAAATGAGATGAGACGATTTCAGTTTTTTGAGATGGGATGGAACGGGATGGTTCTGTTAATATGTTTGGTTCATAGTATGGAATGATTCTGTTTTTTGTTTGGTTAGTGGGATGGAGAAGAATAGAACCGTTCCGTCTCTTGTTTGGTTGGTGGGATGGGGATGAACAGCGCGGAGGCGCGGGGCGGGAGGAGCAGCGCGAGAGGTCGGCGCGGCGGAGGCCGCGCGAGAGGAGGTCGGCGTGGGAGGACGGCGCGGGCGTGGGAGGCCGCGCGGGAGGAGGTCGGCGTGGGAGGCCGGCGCCGCCGTGGGAGGCCGTCGCGGGAGGGAGATCGGCGCGGGAGGCCGGCGCCCCGATCTGGATCTGGAGAGGGGGGGTGAGAGAACGGAGAAAGGGAGTGGGGTGAGAGAATGGGAGACAGAGGGCGTCTGGGATGGATTCGTCCGGCATATTTTGGGGGATGGATTGATTCCGAATATTGAAGGAATATTCCTTTAGGAGTAATAGTTTGCTTCCACTTCATTCTCCTCCATACCACGATCCAAACAGCTAGATGACCCTTGAAATTGGAACAGGATGGTTCCATCTCTTGACCATCCTAGCATCCAAACACATCCTTAAAGAAGGAAGATAACGGAGGGCAATGAATGCCAGTAGAGCTTTTTTTTTTTTTGAAATCGAATGGCAGTAGAGCTAGGGGTACCGGTCCGAGTGTTGGGCTAGCCAGGGAAAACTTTTGCCTACATGCCCGTGCAGAGCGGATGGGCTCGAGATGCACGGACGCCGCCCGCATCGACGTACGCGGTACGCCTCCATGCCGACGGATGCGAACCGCGCCGCGCGCGCGTACGTTACAGGTTAATTTCGCGGTGCAACGGCGGGCGCGGCGCGCGTGCGCTGTTACGCTGCGGCGTCTGGCTAAGATACAAACGACTGGCGCGGCGCGGCGCGCGCACACGAGCCGCGGCCGAGGAGGACGGGATGCGCACGCGTGCTCGTGCAGTCGTGCGCGCGAAGGTGCCGCTCGGTTAGTCTGAAAAAAGTAATTTATAGTTAAAATTTTACTGTAGCTGACTGAAATTACATTGTAGCTGATGGTGGCTTATTTGGTCTAACTAAATTTAAAAAATAAAAAACAGGTTAGCCCATCACGGACAATGCAAACGAATACTGAGAAAAGAACCGGCAAAAAACTCAAAAAAGCTAAAAAGTTAGAAAAAGACGAAATTTATGAATAGTGAAAAATAAGTCAGAAACCAAAAACTCAAGCTGAAATGAGCAGACCCAAGTTGGGCGGATGAATCGGTGCCGCACGGTGCAGTTCTCCGAGGTGGAAAAACTGCACATTTTGACCAGGTTCGCGACGGCGCCACGGGGTGGTCAGCTATGAGTGGCCCCAAGCCCAATCAGTCTACCAAGTCAAATATCCATTATACGTGCAAATACGTGACAGGTCTAATATAGCTATATCGAGAAAAGGACATAATTGTCCTCACTATTAGAGAATTTAAATGGTGCATTTATATAAACAATCTCTCATAACTATAAGTACGATCTCTAAGGCATCATTAAAAAGAGAAAGTATTTTTGTAAGAAAAGTTCGGAGTAATAACCCAGTGTCCTATATACCGTTACATCTGTTCTAATGTAAGTTTTAAGCTCTAGGTATTAGCTTGTGACCTTGTAGCACCATTATTCACTCTCTCACGTGTAACCACAACAATCACACAGGCTGAGCTTGCTCCGAGTCCGACCAAAAGAGGCGAGAGATCGCATGCACGGGACGCAGCAGAAACACGGTGGCCCAATGGCCCATGATGACCGCATTAGCAGTGCCAGTCATGTATATGTCGACGTTGAGTTTTCACCCCTGCAGTAAAAAGAAGAAGAGGCGTTGATCGGTGACTCACCCTTGCGGTTCGTCAACGTCTCAGGTCGCAACGAGACGTTAGGCGCCAAAAGCTCACGTTGCCGCCCCTAGCCGTAGGCGGGGCCCCCCCGGCGCCTGCACTTGGCCCCACGTGTCGGTGACGGCACGCGAACGCGCCGGAGCTCTCACCCGTCGCTTTCCGATCTTTTTGGTTTGGCCTTGCCTTTCCCCAGGTGCGGATATCCACCGAGGTTTTAATATTATTTTATTGATAGTTTAAAATTATTTTAAGAATCAAGCTAACGAACTGAGCCAAAGCAAACTTTAATTTCATCTGAAATAGAAATATTCAACATTTAAACAATTAATAAGTGTAATTGAAATAATTTTGAGCTAAGTCAACGAGCCTTACGAGTTTTTTTCCACCCCTACCAAGGGGTGGCCATATGCCATAGCGAGCTTTTTTAGGTACAAAGATGTTACATAATTTATACACATCACACTCATATTGTTGTACACATGTACATATGTTTAACACACACTAAAAGACTGATCGTCGCAAGATCTTTAAAATATAGAAATATGCTGTCCCACTTAACACGTACATACATACATGTATCCGCAAAAATTATTGATGATTGTGCATATGGGCGAGTCAAACTCGTCCAGGATGAATGCAGCTTCCCTGTTCTTTTTTTTTCTGTTCTTGCCCCTGTTCATTCACACGTGTCAGCAGTTTATTCATTCTATTTTATTTTTTGTGGAATTTACAATAGCATTTACCTCTTCTATACTACTATCACGTGTAAAAAATACAGAAAAAAGAACAGGAAAGCTTGATTTGTCCAGGATGGGACGCACGCTGTCCCAGCCAACTGAAGCGCTCAGTTCCCGCCACGGCGAGCTTTCGGTTGCACGCGACACGATGACTACAATCACGGTTTTTTCACCTACATGTAGCCGGGCCCGCCGGTTAGTGGCAGTTACGCACATGTTTCTTTACCTGCCTTTTTTTTTTGGAGAAATACGGAGGGTGAAAAGCCTTTTTAGACAGTACTCGGCTCACCGGCCGGCCTCGCGAAGGTGCTCGTGCTCGCCCGGATTTGTGTGCGCCACCCATAAACGGATGTTGGTGTGCTCTGTGGTTAAGAAACAACATGGGTGAGAAAATAACATGCTCTCTAGAATTGGAGTACCTATATCACTGCAATTTAGGTACTGTGTTTGTACTCCTGGATCGTCTATCCGCCTGCCCATACAGAAAGGGCTGCATTATTGCTACCGTGGATACGGACGGTCCAAATCCATGGAGTGCATGCGCCCGGTTTTCCATTGGGAGCCACCACTGTTTCACCATCTCCTGCACGAGCTATGGAGCCAAATGATTTGTCTCCAAGCACTTCATCTCCTTCCACAATTCGGATTGTGGCGGTGCGGAGAGAACGAGGGCGTCGTGTTCAATGTTCCATCAAGGCCAACGCATGGGGAGCGGGCGGGAAGGCGTCGTGTGTACGCTCATGTGCGAAGTGTAAACCAGCAAGCATCCTCGGCGCACATGGCCAGGTATCAGCTCATTGTTGGTGATCCACCCGTGCATAAGCCGTTCTATGGCTTGTTTGTAACACGGGGATTTCATGGAAATTTTGTAGTATTCTGATTAAGAAACCTGAAGGAATTCCAATAGATTGCCATGGTTCAAAAGGGACCTGTGGCATTCTTTTCTTTCCGAATCTGTACAAAAAATGAGCTGTTTTCTATAAAAATTATTTACATTACAAACAGGCTATGACCTGTTCCATTCCTGCATTCCAATTCCAAACATGCCCTAAGAATCCGCAATAGTTACGGACACACCCTGGGTCAGTCGTAGTGATCGGACAAAGGTGTACAAAAGTTTCACATTAGAAAGGGCACAGTACCAGAAATATAGCACAAGAATGCGCGGGGCTGAAACAATAACGGATAATGCATCGATGTTAAACACACACACACATACAGATGAACAAATCGAGAAAAAACTAGGTCACAAATACCAGCTACAATCACCTTCATATAGCAGTTAAGACAGGTTTAATGTTCTCTCAAACATGACTTCAACACATCTTACAATCTTTCATCCTATCTTCTAATTAGCTCTATTGCTTCCATCTCTCTGCAATCCGTGATGTGCATTACACGGATTGCTTAACAGGTACAAATGCTACTCAAGATAATTCTGCATTACAGTCTTCAAAAGGATATATCTGCATCAAACAAGTGAAAATGTATCCCATGCTACATAAGAATTCAAACCCTTTCAAGCCTCTTTCCTAGTTATCCTGTCAAACGAAAACAGTGGTTTTAAGATATTGGTAATTTCCCAAATAGTAAGATAGCAAAGAGGCTTCCCGACCTGAAGCAATAGATTCCGAGAGCATCCTTGATTTCATGAACAACCGAAACGGCAAGATGCAGGTAAAGACCCACTGTCACAAATAAATAGAACGCTGAGAAGTAAATGTTGGTCGTGACCAGATATGCAAGCAGCAGGTAGAACTTAAGTTGACGTCAATCCAGAAGGTAAAAATTAATAAGGATTCCGCGGAGTATGCATCAAAGGATCAAGAAAAAAGGCTTATGTTCTTGGGCAGGTGTTGCATGTGCTAACTTCAAAATGAAGTGTTACATGATATAAACATGACAATGAGTCACATGCCTGCATGTGGGTCCTGGACCATAGGGTTTTGGTTACCGGTTGGGAAAAAAATACAGGAGGTCACCAAGATTTCCGGTTACCAGCAGTAGCCAGAAATCTTGGGAAAATCTTGGCCAAGATTTTTAAACAAATTTTGAATTCAAATTTGGTTATCGACCGAGATCTAGGTAGAATCTCGGCCAAAATTTTTTGGCCTATTCAAAAATATACCGGCACCCACCGAGATTTCCGATTACCGGCTGGTAACCAAAACCCTGCCGGACCATACCCAGAAATCCAGCACAGCAGCTGATGAACAGTTATCGTGCTTGTGACCTACCTGTAGGAATTGTAGGAGTAGAGTAGGCTAGACACTAGCAAGTAACTAGGTTAAAAATCTATATGGAACTTTAGGTTCCAAGACATGCAAGGTTATCCAATTGAAGAGGCCGAACAGAAGATCGATGTCAACCAAGCTAACAAGTTTCCATAAAAATGAGTTATCATACAGCAAAAATTGAAAAGGTGAGTACTTCAGCATTCAACACTTCAAACCAAATGGTCGGGGTAAAGCAGTTCACCTGTGTACAAGCAATACAGAAAAAGAACCAGAAGCTCATCCGCTAAAGGAGTCCTGTCAACAATAACAACGTATCATTTAGCATGACTGCATAAATGTTCACTCGAGATATTAGCAGCAACTAGGTGCAACGAAGATAAAAGAAATTACCCATCATTAATCTTTGCGGTGAGTGCATTTGCAATAGCAAAAGGAAGAAATACCAGAGACTGAAATAAGAAATATTTAATTATTACTTCAAGTGACTCCTGCACTTGGTATGTGCAGATAGAAAGGAAACATGGAACTATAGGCATACCATGCACATTCCAGTTTTTAGACCTTTGGGCTCGTCACATAAATGAGCAAGTATCATCCTTCCCTGTCCACGCATGGCAATTCATTCATATTAGAAAGATGAGCAGTAATTCCAGAAAAGAAGAAGGATGATAGTAGATTAGTATTATGAGCTATGTTTGCCACACTCACTCCATAAAAAACTGCTGCATCAATAAAGAACATGCAACCACACAAGTAACATCCAGTGAACTGTCATTACAAGCTTGTTCAGAAAACGAAGTGCCACTGAATGCAGCATGTGCATATCTGTATAATCTGTGGTCCATGTTAGTCATAAGGTGTTTTGCTTGACTCCTGAACTCCATATCCAGGTGCATAATGGGACCATCAAGTATATACAGAGATGACTTGGATGTAACCTGACTAGCGATTTGTGAGGTTGCAATGTCAATCAAACTGCCTTGAAAGGACTTCTAACGCTCCTACAGATAGATTGGAGCGGATCATGTGGAAGTTTTGCAATGAACAAAATATGTGGGGATATTATGCTGACTGAAGACAGCAATCAAGGAACTGCATGTTGCTGTGCCTCACATTTGATGGACATAAGAAAATCCAATATGATGTACAGTTTGTAAGACCAAGCTAAATAACATTCACTTCAGCTCTCCTTTCAGATGCAAAGCAAGGTTAGTTGATCACAGCCAAGTTGGTAATGTCTAGTTTAACAAGTAAATGCTGCCTAGGGACCAACTATGATACAAGTGCAATTGCCTTGATGGTCTGTGTGTAGACCCAGAGTTATTTCAGGTGCTTCAATCTACACAATTTAGCCATATTGTCATATAGCTTAGTAATCTTATTTGGTTAGATGGGCTAATCATAACTTGAATGTAGAAGCTTACTGTCTTTCATTCGCTAGTAATGTACTAACGAAGTTCCACTTCAACAAATTTATCCACAGTTTCAGCATTTTTAAATTTCTCTCCATTGCCAGAGAAATTGATGTGCTCCCATCACGGAAAAGACAATCCTACGAGGCTGTAGAAGCAGCACATGATGCCCACTAATTTCCCTCAGAAAACTCAATTTGCACACCTTAAGTGAACTCCTCTTTGTACCATCTCCAACCATGGAGAAAGGCGAAAACTTTGGACACTCACATTAAGTAGTAGCCGTATCATATCTACACAGATCCATATTCTTAAAAGACAAATTTGCATTGAATACAGACTGAGATTGCAAGGTTACAGGAAATGGGTATGGATTGCATTTCAATATTTGTCTGATAATACTGTCATTCTTAGATTTGTTACACTTAATACAAAGTTAAACACTTTAGATTTCCAATGAGAACACAATTCAAATCAGTGAATCATACAATATAAAACAAACAAATTTGGACAAGATTTTCTATCCTCAATACAAAACTTTGATAATGAAACTAGACACAATCCAATCCTAGGTACTTTATATACATATCAAATCTGGAATTAGATGTTCGACGACATTGTCCTGCCAGGTTTAGATGGCATTGTGAACTCAATTGTCAAATTCAGATGATTTTTAAAGAGCGAATTGCTTGGTACCATCGCAATCATCACTCAAGTTGCAAAATACCATCGATGTGTCACTGACATTTGACTCTAGCCCCGCTTGTCAGCCTCACATACGATGGTATTTTCCCATTTGTACATCTTTGCGATGGTACCGAGGAAATTTTCTCATAAAACAGTGTCCCTGTTCATTTCATAGAGAGCCAGGAACTCTAGTCTAAGAGACAGCAAGATTGTACTAGGTGCCTAAGGTGTGTAGTCTTGTTCCAGTAGAAACTAGAACAGCTAGATAAACAGTTTATTTGAGAAATAAAGGAGACCAATACCAACAAACAATCATTTGGTCTGGCAATTTCAGTGCTTAGCCAGTTTGAGTTACATGTGTGCTAGGGACAAAACAAATAACAAAAATTAACATTAAATATAATTCTCTATGTTACTAAGCGAGACAGTGTCGAAAGAATCCAGCAAAAAAAAAAAGAAACTTACCACCAAATATCCAAAAGCAAAACCAGTTCCTATTACTAGCAAATGTGGCTGATTCCTCATAATATCTGAAGGAGAAAGATAACACCTGCACAACAAGTTACAGAAACCAAAGTATTTCATTCAGAGAATTGTATCCTATACAATAAACAATGAATAAGTTTTCTGACACCCATACCAGACAGCAACTCCAGCTAACAATGCAATAAAAGGTAGGAGCTGCAAGCCATATATAAAAAATGTGAGAATACAAGCATTAAGTGTGCATGCTATCTGTTGAGATAAAATCAGAAGTCACATTTGTTCTTATAAAGTGATTTGAATGAAATATTAACAAATCATCAAATGCAAATTGACAGTATCCAAATACAACAAGGCTAAAACCGTTTGGGCACCTGTTCAAGATAAAGCAATGATGCAATAACATTGAACCTAAGATGCTCCAGGGGCCTATAAGATTTGTAAGGAACTAGTTGTTTATCAACTTTTCTGCGTCTGTGTTGCAAAGATATATAAGCCTAATAGAAAAAATCTATTCATAGACATAAATACAGAAACTGAGTATTCACATCTAACAATTCCAATTACTTCCCTCTTAGGGTCAAAGTTTTAAATGGGTGAATAGCTTAGTGTTTCCAAACGCACTCTAGCAAGACCAAGATGGCTTCTACAACTTCAAGTAGTACCAGTTTCTAGTCTTCTACATATGAGAAATGCCAAAAGCTTACCATCGCTAATGCCAACACCATGCTTCCATTTCTCGCGACAACAACTTTTTGGACATTACTGACACTGCAACAAGAGAATCAAACATTTGTAAGCAAAGATGATTAAAAAGACGTATGTAGTACACTTTTGTTTATTACTCTTGCATTGTTTTATGGAAAATACTACCAAAAAAATCACTTGCAAAGGTATTGATTCGTGATACATGAAGAATCAATCATTTGCAAGCAGTTCCCAAGAGTTCTGGGTACTGAATAAACATAATAGTTACATAATAGGAGAATCAATCATTTGTAAGCAAAGATGATTTAAAAGATATATGGCAGAAGAGTGCTATTTGTTAATCTTGCTTCATGTTATGGAACCGTCACAAAAGTTACATGGGGAAAAAAGAGATTAAAGGGACTTTAAACTCACTTGGATCCAATGGTAGGGATTACAGCAAACAGGATCATAAGAATCAGCACAATAACGTATAAGGGGGTTTCTGATACAAGTGAAAACAAAGGAAATAAGAAAGAATTCTCATAGCAGTTATGTCGAGTATTTGTGCACTACATTGGCAAATGATGCCAGTTGATGTAAGAAGCTGACATAATATTGCAGCAAAGGGTATAGAAAAATTATACCAACCTATGCTTGCAATCAAACAAGAGTAATAGACAAATAGTAAATATGCAATCATGATCACAGAAAATGGCAAAAGCATTTGATCATTCCTAAAGCAACATACCCGGAACAAATGGGAGTGGAACCCAACTAAAAAAGGGTAGTGATTTCCGAAAATCTTGTGCCCACCATTCAGCACCTAGATTGGGGAAGCAAATATCAATTTATTATACAAGTGATTATCCTAGAAGAATGTAATAAAAATCCACAGAAGAAAGTTATGTGCACATAGAGACTTGCTTATTAGGGAAAAATTACCAGTAAGAGAAGTAAAAAGATGGGATACATAGATCAGCATCAGGCCCTCCGTTGGTCCATTAATTACAGGAAGAATGAGCGTATTTGTAAAGAAGCTGGTGGCATGAGAAGTGTAAGTGTCAATAAACAGCAGGTGGACCTTTCATGAAATCAATGGATTAGCAAGTGTGATGGAAAACCAAACATGAAGAACAGCAGCCTGACACTTCAGGAAGCAAATTTTTAGTTACAAGCTGAGCCGGTAAATTTCTTAAGTGAAATAATTGTTACCACAAGAATTGACAGAATCAGAAGAAATGAGAGCCCACATGTCACATATACAGAAAAGGTTACATCATGAAATCAGGATAAAGCAGGATAGCATACGCAGTGATAAGAAAATGAACACATGTGATGTGCCAATTGTTACCCATTTATGAAGGTGCCAGTCCAAGTTGGAGCTGTTTTATTGCATTTTGCCATGCCATATTACTGTCTGAAAAAAAAGTTTACTAGCAGAAACATTATAAAGCTCGTTCCTCAAAACTTTAGGATCTATAATTATCCTTATATGCCACTGAACCTTCCTGAAATGATTCACTGTGAGGTTTACATGATAGGTCCAGACCCACATGTCACCGATACACCCACTGGCATATAATATAAGGACATGCAGAAAAGATTCAGTGGCATCGTCCCACTAAATCAATCTTCATGCGACACCTGATGATAACTCGAGGCTGAACTAGGTACGAAGTCTAAATGTTTCTACAGTAAGCAACATCCTGAAATTTAATATTTTGATCAAGAACCAGAAAACAAAGGGATTTTTTGGGTGAAAGATGAGAACAATTATTACAGAAATATAGAGTATGCAAACCAAATGAGTTCAAAGATTCTTACTGTTCCCACGTTGCGAGATAGAATGGGACAGCAGCAACCACCCAGAAACAAATTGTCAACCTTCCACACATCAAGGTGCTTCCAAGGGCCAAGGCTTCAATCTAACCACAATATAAGGATGACGCCAGTCAAAATAAATCGGAGCAATATTTGATAGGTGAAAGGAGGACATGGTAGAAAGGGCTTAGAAAATCCTTACAGCACAGGCAAGGGCATCACATCCTGTCAAAATGACAAATTTGCATATTGTAAGGCGGATACATTGATTGATTGATTGAGAGAGAGTGGAGAGAGTGAGAGAGAGAGAGAGAGAGAGAGCGCGCGAGGGAGAGGAAGAGAGGTGGAGGGAGGGGGAGAGAGAGAGAGTGAAAAAAATATACCATGATCAAAAAGTTCTCCAAGAGGACTTGATGAGCTAGTGCGCCTCGCTTGTTTACCATCAACAGCATCAAAAGTCTAGCAGGGTTACAATATAATACCGTTCAAGCAGATGCTATGAGGCAACATATTACATAGTTGATAAAGTCAAATCAATGAACAAGCTAACATCATAATTCCCAGGTTTACTTAGACACCTTGAGAAAAACTAATGCATACCAGGGGATAAAGATCACATAAAAAATTCAGATTTTTTTTACTTCCATAAGGGGATACAATGCAAAATCATTCATCAGGTAAATTTGGAACTGCTATAGTTTACCAAAAAGGGAATTGTTTGAAACTTTGGAGATTAGTAGACAACTCTATAAGCATAATCTACAAAAATTTTGATATTGCAACAAGTCAGCTCAAGTCATAAGCTATAACAGTGGCGGATGGAAGTATGGGGAAAGCAATCCCCTATAACCATTGATATTTATGTAGAACAAAGATTTGCTCTTTGGTAATCAGATGAGAGAGAAAAAAAGAGAATAAGAACACATATGTAGTTGCCCATTTGGAATATCAAGGTTAGTTTCACACACCTGGTATAAGAAGAGAAGTAATCCATGGGCAAGATGGACCCACCTAGGGGGAGCTGTGTCGAGGTGGGGTGAGTATATCTGTGAAATTAGAATCCTATAAGTGAAGAAAAGAAGGGGTGCTACATAACATGAAACATGGGATGCATCGAAAGGTGTCAAGGTTGGGAAATTAGCAGCTCACTTTTTTAGCAGCTTCCCAAAATTACAACCAAATCAAGCAAGAAAGACACTCACATAGCCAAGCAGTGCAGATACAACTAGGCACATAAATCCTGTGAGTGTGATCTGAAATTTCAGAAAGCATCACCATGGACAGCACCAGATGAAATAAATCCAAGGAAGAATTGACAATCCATTGATCAATCTCTTACCATATTTGGTCTATATGTGGATCCATACATGCAAATGTAGAAAATTGTAAGTTAGTGCAGAAACTTTGGTACAAAAAGAATAAAAATGCAAATTAAAAGGATTTGTTTGCTGTTTGTGCAAGGCTTAAGCTTAATTTACTGATAATATGTTGCTAGGCAGCATCTTCCTGTGCAGGCCCCAATTGTTGGTCATACAAGAAGATCATCAAGTTAAAGCAGTTTCTTAGTACATACGGAGTAGTGTTTACACAAGGTAGTATATGAGCAGTCTTGATATTTATTACCTCACAACATGAAAGCTGCAATCATAAGCTTACAAGCTTATTTACACAGTTAGACAGCGCGTGATTGTTTGAATTAAACCCCAACCACTCAGCCATTGGCCATACAAGTGAATCATCAGGTCAAAACATAACTTACAAGTTAAAATTAAGGTCAAGCAAACTTGATAATCATTGCCTAAACATATGAAATTTTTTTGCACAAATTAATCCATAGATATTTGAGCTACTGATTACAGCAGTTACGTCCATCTTGATCCTGAAGCCTGAAAAATACTTCTTAGCAACAGTTGAATGCATACAATTTACTCCTGCTTTGTTTAGAGCAACTGACATGGCATACTACTGAGTAATGACTAATTAATTATTAACTGATTAATTTATATTGACTACAATAACTTCACAAGTTAAGGTAAATAAACCAAAAAAATACTGGGCTAATCTATAGCCTATACAGTTTTATACTAACCATATGCCAATACTATCAACTGTCAACATTTCACTGATTAAGTGGTTTCTTCTCCTTTCATATGTAAGTGGTTTCTACTCAATGTTAAAATGAATTATCACCCCGCACACTGACACATAACCAATATCGATATCCAAAAGACGAAAATTGCGTGGAACAACACATTGTGTCGCTCCCCCACATAACCAAAGTCATTCACCCATGCGCACCAGCTCCTACGTGGTTAAACGCAAACATCTACCCGCTAAGCCGTTACTAACCAATACTAGAGAATCAACCGAGGAGCAGAGTCGGAGGAGGCGTCGGGGGTGGGAGGGGACTCACGGCATCCAGAGCGGGAAGAGGGTGACGCAGCGGGTCCAGATGGGTTGGAGCACGTACTTGGCCACCACCGAGTGGTCCTGCCCGCTGTACCTGTACCGCTTCAGCGCCTCCACGCCGTGCGCGCCGATGTATCCCATCTCCGCTCGGGGCGGTCGTGGCCGGCGGGGGATTCGGAAGGTGGAGGGGTTTGGGGGGTTCGGGAAGCTTCTGGAAGGGTCCAGAAGTGTGGGATCGCGGGGTTGGAGACCAGGCAGTCGGGGCGGTGTCTGCAGCGGCTTGGCGAGATCGCGAGGCCAAGGGGGCAAGTGGAAGCTGATCCTGCCGATGGCGTAGTACGATCGACAGACTCGACACGACATCCCTGTGAGCTGGGAAAAAAGGTGTACGGAGAGGGTTCACCCGAGGCCCAATCAACTATTGATTAGTGGGCCCAGCTAATTTTGAGTGCACGAGAGTTCCCGATCCGGCCCTTTTCTGCTGGGCTTACGGTTTTCGGCTCTAGTATAAACGTTCGGCTCTAGTATAAACGTTCGTGTAAATAAACTAAAAGTCGATAAACTATTTTTAAAAAGCTATCTCGATAAACTGTTTTGAAATGACGGTGAAGAAACTGCTCCGTTTGTTTATTTGAGAGAAACCATAAGCTGAAAAGAGCATGGCCGACATATTGAATCTATTGAGGAACTGTCACTAGCGAGTCTAGTACGAACGATTCCTTCTAAGTAAGAGACATGGATCAAATACTAATACAAAATAATAAATTAAACACAAAGAGATAGGGGGAACTCCTTACTTTCTTTATTGCTTTTTTCCTTCACAAGTACACGAATAATGATTAGAACCCCTATATATAGACTAAGTGATGAGTTGCCCACCATGGGCCATGGCCTCAGGTCCAGGCTCAAGTTTCTCAACGCTCCCTCTTGGGTACTCATCCGACACATTCATGCACCGTCAAAACTCCAAAAATCCAGTGGAAAAATTGGAGAAAGAGTACATGATACATGTTATATTGTGTTGTACGAATTGTCTCATTAAAAATCTTGACCGAGAAACTTCAAGAAAACTCGTTAAGGGAAAAAGAGTACAATTCACTCAATTTTATCTAATCTACAGGATGTATTCTTTTGGGTACTCGATCTTCGTGATCACGTTTTAATAGTGTGCTTGAGAAGAGTCTCCCTTGAGTTGTACATTTATCTAAGTCTCATCATTCCAATTCCACGTACACACCTTTCAAAGTTAGACGTTGGAAGTGATTTAGTAAATAAATTTACAAGATTTTCATATGACTTAATATGCAGTATCTTAATTTTATCCATCTTTTGTAATTAATAAGTATAGAAGAACATGGAGTTGATATGCTCTGTAAGATGACTTTTCACGTAACACATCCGCACTTGTACAACACAAGCTGCATTATCTTCATAGATAATTATGAGAGCTTGCACGATATTCAATTCACATGACTGCTAGATGTGGTGAATCATTCGTCGAAGCCAAGCATATTTATGTGTGATTTTATACAGTACTATGATTTCTGAGTGATTCGTCGAAGTCGATACAAGACTTTGCTTAGACGATTTTCATGAAATCATAGTTTCACCACACAGGAATATATAACTTGCTTATGACCTAGCTGTATGCGGGTCTGACAAGTAACTGGCATTTGCATAGTCATTTATTTTTAGATCATGATTCTTTCTGTATAATAATCTAAGATCTTTGCTTCTTTGGAGGCATCAGAAGATGTTCTTTATTCTCTACCAATATCTTTTGGTAGGTTCTACACTATACCTTGCTAATAGGTTTACGATAAATGCAATGTTTGGTCTAGTGCAGTTTGCTAAATACATAAGTGCTCCTATTACACTTAAGTACGGGAATTCCGGTCCTAGGATTTCCTCCCCCTCTTCTGTAGGTTTGTATGGATCCTTATCTTACTGCAAAGATATTATGACCATTGGCATTTTTGATGGGTATGCCTTTCAAAACCAAACCTTTCTAACACCTTCTAGGTGTAGGCTGACTGATGCACTAATATTGCTTCAGGGGTATGCTCAAGCTGCAAACCTAAGCAATATTTGGTTTTTCTCAAATCTTTCATTTCGAACTCTGACTCCAAGAGCTTGCTTCCTTTATATCTTCCAGGGTTCTAATACTATTCAGATCATCTACATATACTGAGATTATACAAAATCCATTCTGGCTTCGTTTATAAATACACAGGGATAGTCTTCATTGTTCGTGTACCCCTTTCTTACATAGAAAGTCGCTTAAGCGATTATACCACATACTGTCTGATTGCTTAAGTTCGTACAGTAATTTCCTAAGTTTCACACTGTACAGATTTCTATTTGTTCTGTCTTGGTTTGGAACTGAAAAAGTCTCAGATACCTTCATATAAATGTCCAAATCCAAATTTTCATAAAGGTATGCCGTTACCATATCTATCAATTTCATTTCTAAATTCAGGTTTACTGCTATCCACATTAAATATCTAAAGGTAATACCACCCATGACCGGGGAATAGGTTTTTTTTATAATTAACTCTTGGACATTGAGTGAAACCTTGTATAACAAGCCTTACTTTATATCTTATAACTTCATTTTTCTCATTTCTCTTTCAAACAAATACCCACTTATGTCCTACGGGTTCACATAGGAAGGCGTGGGGGCTTACAGGCCCAAACACCTCTCCTTTGTTCAGAGATAATAATTCAATTTTTATTGCCTTTTTCCAATCCTCCTAATCTGATCTTTTCTTACATTCAGCGAGCGATGCAGTATCTGGATCAAGATCGATTATTGTGTCAATTTTCTTTGCAAAATAAATATCAACATTGGTTGTTGTCTTATTCATGGATTCTTTCGTGTGCACATAGTTTATAGCTATTTCATCATGGGTTAGTTCTTCTAGTGCTTCTAGTTGTCCACTGCTCCTTTCAGTTGCGGGGGCAAATCCTATTAGTTTTTTAGCTCTGATGTGTGCGCACATATCTATGGTGGTTTCTCTCTCCATAGGAATGTTCAAATCTGGTATGCTTTTCCTTGAAGGTGTCATACCAGTGCCAGGTCTCAACTGGCTCCCCTTATGGTTCTGAGGAACTTCAGTGATTGGCTCTATCAAGTCCTTTTTATCATTTCTCACCAGGCATCCTCGGTTACTTAGGATTCGAGAGGCCGAAGTTCTCGTCCTTTTATTCTGAGGCATTTGGACGGGATTAGGGATGCCTTCAATTTTCTTCGGTATTTCAACAATCTTCGGTGCATTGCGTGCAGGCACATGCGACTTGGTCACGCTTTTTAAATTAGTAAAGTGGCCGGACAGTTGATTTGCTAATGCTTGTAAGTCAATAATCTTCTGGACTTCTCTATTTGCTTCACTAGTGCGCGGGTCATGTGCATGGATTCCCGTGGCTTGCCACGTAATTTTCTGACATTTTCATCAATGGATTGATTTCCTCCCTCTAATGTTGGGAAACTATCCCATCAAATATACTATCAGTATGTAGGACTGCGTGTCCCTAATATGTAGTTGGTAAATTACAATTCTACAAAAGTGGCCAGGCAATAAATTTAATTCTCTTAATTAATGCTTCTGCTAGTCCATTCTGAGTGTGAACATGAGGTACAGAATGCTCAACTTTAATTCATATTGCTATGAATAATAATCAAATGTCTTTGAAGTAAATTCTCTAGCATTGTCCATTCTAATGGACTTTATATAATGATCAGAGAAATTATTTTTTTAATTTGAATTATCTACGAGATCAGCTTTGCAAAAGTGTGGTTTCTCGTAGATAATAAATATATGTGTGACCATTTCGAGGAAGCATCGATGGGCACCATAAAATATTTAAATGGCCCTGACAGTGACTGTATAGGACCGCAATGTATCCTTGGATGCGTTCTTGGAGTGCATAGATTTCATCCTTTACTTTTAGAGCAAAAGGTTTAGTAATTAATTTTCCAGTGACACGTGCGAGACACACAAAATCTTCTTGATTCGGAAAATTCTTTACATCAATATTATGTTCATGTGAATTGTTAATTATATTTCTCATCATTCTAAGATCTGAGTGGCCTAATCTATCATGCCAAAGACAGAATAGTTCAGAGCTTCTAAATATGGTTTTCAGGGCAGTATTAGCTGCAGGTGCCTTAATATTAGTGTAGTATAGCCCAGTCTCAAATGAAGAAAGTCTTTCTAATACCCTTTTTCCATTTGCCTCACGCTTTGTAATGACCAGGTATTCCTTACCATACTCTTGTTCAGTTTCAACGTGGAAATCGTTAGCGCGAATATCCTTGAAACTTAGGAGAGTTCTAGTCAATTCTGGGTACAATAAGGTTTCTTGAATGACCAAAATTGTACCCATTGGAAGTATACTTGTGGCTCTTCCTGAGCCTATTATATAAGCATCGCTACCGGTGATTGTTGTAAGGCTATCAGCATTCTTGCGAATCGACTGAAAGAATTTTGCCTCTCTAAAGATGGTATTCGTGTGTCGCTGTCAGCTAAGCTCACTTTCTCCATAGGGCGCCACACCATTCTAATATAAAGTACTTTATTAATACATAGTAGAAGTGTGAGACCATGTAGAGATCACCCCATGGTTGTGATAAGTAATTGACCTTTGGATTAGAGTTTGTGTCGAGGTTGAGTTTGGTTTTTGAGGTTTGTGTAGAAGTTGGCTCTCTGTCTGTAAGGCTTTACGATTTGGTGGTTGCAGAAGCCTTTACAACTTGGTGGTCGCAGATGCTTTTATGACTTAGTGATTGACTGGCTCTATGACTTTTGGCTTTAGGACTTGATGGTCGCATAAGCTTTTACGACTTGATGGTCGTAGTCGATTTTACGACTTGATGGTCGGCTGAGGTATCACGACTTGGTTGTCGGCAGAGGCCCTTATGACTTGGTGGTTGGCAGAGGCTTTTACGATTTCATGGTCGACAGTTGATTTTACGACTTTGTGGTTGTCAGTCGATTCTACGACTTAGTGGTCGTAGCTTCTGCTGGTTGATAGTCGTAGCCTTTGCTGGTCATGATCGATAGTCGTAGCTCTGCCTGGCTTGTGTTCGATAGTCGTAAGTTGTATCGACCAGATGCTGTGAGTGATAGTCGTAGACTGGTGGTCGATAGTCGTAGTTTTATCTGCGCGTGATCGATAATCGTAGCCTACGGTCGATGGTCGTAGCTTTGGCTGGACGAGATTGTCGTAGCATTCTTCTGTGTGATCGATAGTCGTAGCCTACGATCAATGGTCATAGGCTGTGGTGCTCGATAGTCATAGCGATCAGGCGCAGAAGTCGAAGCCTGTGTTATCGGTGATCGTGGCTATCGGTTGCGGTAATCGTAAGTCATAGCGACCTGGTTGGGTAAGTCATAGCTGAAGTAAGTGATAGTCGTAGCGACCGTTGCGATAGTCGTATCGTTCTGTAAGTGGTGGTCGTAGCGTCTGCTGCATGGTCGTAGCGACCTGTGTGGTGGTCGTAGTAGTTTGTTGTATGGTCGTAGGCTGTTGGAAGGATCTCGTGGGCTACGAGTACTTCTTTTCTTGTGCATTTGAGTACTTGTAAGTCATATCAGACCAGTCTATGTGCTGAGGTTGTTCACTGGATTTACTGGTGTTTTGGTCAGGGTTGACCAGGGTGTTTGTTGCTGTGTGCACCAGAGGATATTGTTTGGTTCTAGGATTAGAATCAGTAACTTGGGTGCATTCATTTTGTTTGTGCTAATTGATGATTCTTGTGTATTGTGCGGTGCTATGTGATGGTTTGCTTGTTTGTGTTGGTTGCAGGACTTTGGAGCGGAATTCACTATATAAGAAGATATTACAATTTACAAGAATGGGGAATTTCGGTGTATCAGCCATGTGACTACAAAGGTACATATATAGACTAAGGAACAATAGTTCTAAGAGATTATGAAACCGAAATAAGATCGACGTATGTGTTCACTTGAACACATATACAAATTCGTGCCATACTTCAACACGTAAAGCTGGTTTGAGTAACTCCTCATTCTGCGATGAGATAATCTTTGTATCTTTGTCTGCTTCTTGCATATCACTTCTAAAATTCTAGTATTGGAATGACATGATTGTTGTTGCTTGAGTTAGTGATTAGGTTCAGTGACGAGACAATTTCTGTAACTAGCATACACGTGGATCTCAATTTTTTAACGTCTTGTATAATTCTAGAAGGAGCTTTTCAAGGGAAAAACAACAATGAGTCCCTTTGTCTGTGCTGCTATCTGGTTCAGACGTGAAATTTTGTCTGTGCTGCTATCTGGTTCAGACATGAAATTTTCAAGCATCCTTCCGACAAAAACACATGGAAATTTACATACTCCGTTTGCGTCTGCATCACTATACGTTGCAAACTATTCGCATGCTACAGCATAACTGCACTAGTGTATCTACTGCGGCAGCGAGTCATTGCCGGACGCAGCCATATGAGTTGCTTTTCACTTGACTATGTGATTCGCTGCAACTCCAACTAGTCACCATCACATCACAAGTTTTCATGTAGAGCTACCAGCCAAAGAGTACGAATCGTCTCCTTCAGAAGAAATATCCATATAGCTACCAGTCTTGATTAAGGGCCATGGCGTCTGTGGTAGGCTGGTAGCTAGGTGCTTGTTTCTTTAATCTGAAGCTGGATTAGGATCATGTCCTGCATTTGAATTACGATTGTTTATCAAGATTTCACTTTAGCATTGGGAAACTATTAGGATTCTACTCTGTACTTACCCCCCGCGTCATATGTATTTTCTTTGCACCCCTGTTATCCGGACATTTTTTCTTTTGATTGGAAATAATAGGAACGATCACTGAAAAATATATTAAAAGCAAAAGAAATACACCACCCAAATATCACACACACACACACACACACATATATATGACGCTGAAATAGGACACCATGGAGTCTGGTTACCAAGCTTCTCTATATTTGGATTGCTTTTAGATACGTGCAAGTGTAATGATATATAATATATCAAGAAAGAAAATCTTAATCATGGATAGAAAGACTCAATTATAGATAGAAAGTCTTAATTATAGATGAAAAGTTTCAATCATAGAGCATAGGCAACATGATGCCCTTGTTATTTATACTAATATATACATACCTGATTTTTCTGAGATATAGCACACCCAAATATAAAATCGTTAATGGTTAATTTCTTTATTTCTCTTAGGTTATTTGTTTTTTAGAGTCTGTTTGGTTCTTTTGCAAGCCAGGATAAACCCATTCACACAGCAGTTTTTTTTAATCATGTGCGCACGGCAGCTAATTTGCTGTGAAGAAGCTGTGTAAATTCTCTACACAACATTATGTTGAGGTTAATACTCGGCAACTTGCAATGTGTACAAGGAGTCCAAATTTTGTTTCTCCTTCGTAGCTGTCGTAAGGTGGGACGGGTAAAGTTCAGTTCTTCCTCTCTCTCTCTCTCTCTCTCTCTCTCTCTCTCTGTCTCTTTCTTTTGAGAATGAGCTCACAGGAAAGACTTGTTACGCGTACATGTTACAAGAGAGGCCATACTGCTGAGTGCTGACGAAGTGACGAGCACGGCGTGTCCAGGAACCAGGGGGTTCCTGACTTGCATTTCCATCACCATTAGCTCGAGAGCACAGGCAAGAGCATCTGCCAGTGCGGCATGCAGCGCTAGCTCACCCGTGCCCCACACTGACCTAGCTATCCCTCGCGCTGACCATCCCATTCTCACTGTTCTGCCCTTCAAAACCCCTTCCCCTCGCGCAAAACGGCAAAAGTCCAGCACGGCCGGCCGGATGCGCACGGCACGGCACCGGCACGCGTAGGCCGAGTAAGCTCGAGTGATTTCTTTGTGTCTTTGCTCAACCACCCACGCGCGCGCGGCAGGTGCCAGCCAGCCTGAGCGCCTGCAGGCGCTGCGCTGCTGCTGCTGCTGCCACCGCCACCGCAGGCCGCGGCGTGCAGACTCTGCAGCGCGCACTCTGCCTGCATGCACCTGACCCTGAACACTGACCGAAGTGACCCATCCTCTGCACTGTCTGCAGTCTCTGCACCCACCACCACCACTCACCTTAACTCCAAGCCAAACCCCACACCCCTTTGCCTGCAACCTGACGCGCTCATATGCGTGATGTGTGTTATCTTTCCCTGTCTCCTTCCGGCTGAGCCCTGAATCCTCCTGACACGGGCACAGAGCAAGGAGTATTAAACTCCTCGCACCGCCCATGGCTCTCGTCTATCTAGCTAGCAAAAAAACCACTCGAGACTGAGCTCTTGTAGACTTGCAGTAGCACTTCGTGCTGCTGCTAGCTACTGCACTGTGGTGGAGGAGATGATGCTGAGCGGGCGAGGCGGCGGTGGGAGATGCCTGTTCACGGCATCGCAGTGGCAGGAGCTGGAGCATCAGGCGCTCATCTACAAGTACATGGCGGCCGGCACGCCGGTGCCCCCCGACCTCGTCCTCCCCCTCCGGCACCGCGACGGCTTAGCCATCGACACCGCGCCCTCCCTCGCCTTCCCGCCACATCAGCCCTCCCGTACGAACGCAAACCCATGTCCCTCTTCTTGCAGCTGCTGGAAGTTCTTGCATTGATCGTTTGCTTGCTCACTCTTCAATCTTGATGGGTTGTACCGACGGTTGGTATGTGCGTGTATGCAGTAGGGTGGGGATGCTACGGGGCGGCGGCGCAGTACGGGCGGAGGGCGGAGGATCCGGAGCCGGGGCGGTGCCGGCGGACGGACGGCAAGAAGTGGCGCTGCTCTAGGGAGGCGTACGGGGACTCCAAGTACTGCGAGAAGCACATGCACCGGGGCAAGAACCGTTCAAGAAAGCCTGTGGAAACAATGTCCTCCGCCGCCGGCGCCTCCTACCGACCGTCCGCCCTCTCGATCTCACCCCCCGCGCCTGACGCGCCCAGCTACGGCCACCACCACCACCACCTCGGCCGTCCCGACGCCTCCTCTGCTCACGCTCCCGCTCAGATAAGCCCTCTCCAGCTCCACCTCGACGTCGTCGCGCACGCGACGTCGCCGCCGCCGTCCTACCACAGGTACGCGCAGTACGGCACTTCTCCCCTCTACCCGAGCGGCTACGGCTACGGGTCGTCAAGGGAGCACGAGGAAGCGGAGGCGAGGCGGCGGCAGCACTTCCTCGCGTTCGGGGCGGACCTGAGCCTGGACAAGCCGGCCGCTGCCGACCACGACGCCGCAGCGGCGACGGAGAAGCCTCTGTGGCGCTTCTTCGACGAGTGGCCGCGAGAGAGCAGCGACGGGAGGCCGTGGATGGGGGTGGATCAGGACGAGACGCAGCTCTCCATCTCCATCCCCACGGCCTCGCCTGACCTCGCCGATGCCGCCGCCTCGCGCTACCACAACGGTACGTGTGCAAAAGAACATTAAAATTAAGACACTGCTTTATTCGCCTATGTACAATGTGCTGATTGATTCTTGCATGGTTTTTTTTGTCTGATACAATCTGCAGCAGATGAATGATCAGTGTATTTCGTTGCTGCAATCCTGCAATAGCTACAGCGTATCGTGGAAATGCTGCTTCGTCTGCAAGCGCTCATGTGCAGTGCAGACTGCAGAGGAGAATGCGGCTTGAGAATCTGAGCCCAGTGAAGTGGTCGTAGTGGTAGTACCCTGGTTTGATCTTCTTTGTAGTTTGCATCCAATCTTAGGTTGTTTGTTTAACTTTGTCGTTTAACGACCACAGTAATCCAGGGTGAGGTGACATGATCAGGGTATGTGAAGAAGTATTAATTGTGTACTCTTATTTCTTTCTCTGTTTTCCTTGTGGTACTTTTCAGTCTATGATCGATCAATGCATTGTGAGCACTTTCCTTTTATGCGTGTCTTTTCCTTTCTCTCATTCCTCTGCCTTTGATGGTTTGTCACGTCAGTGGATTCTTCCTATAAAGCTTTCTTGTAATGTCAGTAGAAAGAAAAAAAAAAGAAGAACGGAAAATAATGCAAAGGAGAAAAAAACTTTACCGTGAGATTGCTTTGGCTTTAGAACGCTGAATAGAATATTGCTTATTGAGGTTCCTAGCCTGTATAAGACCGGTAGACGCCTATCATATATGTGGACATCATCATTCGGCAATAAAAACATCTAATATTTACGTTTTTATCGATTTACCTTCCGCAGTAGAAAAAACAACAAATAGTGCTAAGAATTCCCCTATAGACCAACGATCCTTGAGCAAACAGCCGCATGAGAGAGCCAAAGAGATAAGGTAAGAGCAGCTCCAGCAATGCACAAGCCAACAGAGAGCGCCTCAAGGCCAAAGTCACTATACAAAAGGCAACCACCTCACAGGGAAGATCTCACTCCATTCATTCCCTTTACTAAGGCGGAGAGTAAGCTCAAGGCTCACCGCAAACTGAAGTCAAGCACAACCACAAAGCTAAAACTAAAACCACCACAACCCAAGGGTAGGGGTGTAAACCGAGCGGATACGGATGGATATTGGTTATCCCGTATCCTTTTCTATATTTTTTTTGTCAGAGTCGGAGTCGGATACGGATAGTGCCAGATACGAATATGGATATTCTCGGTCACGAATACGGAGCGAATACATGCCGCTCCGAATACAGTTAGTTTCGGTCACGAATATTTGATCGAATAATACACGAAAGCAAATTTCACATGGTGACAGAATTAAGTTAAGCAACTAGTAAATTCTAACTAGCAAAGTAGCAAGTAAATGATAGAGACTAGTTAAACAAGTAGTAGCTAACTAGCTACATGTCACATGGTTCAAAAATACGAATTGCCTATAACCAAATAGTCAAGTACATCACTACTTCATTTAACTTCATTACATTTAGCAAATAATTCCACAAGGCATTCATGCCCCTTAAGGTCTCACATCAAGCTTTGTGAGAACATTTATTGCACTGCACCCAAAGTTGTTTCTCCTTTCCACCATTTTTTGTGTCAACAGTCACTGTGTATTTAATATAGTGGTCCCAAATCTTCGAGGTGCACTTCTTCTGTTTTTTATCAAAAGGTTCAACTTCTTCGGTGCAAGTCCCAGTCCCAGCAATGACCGTATGTTTATTGCTTAACATAGATTTTCAATCAGAAAGCATTCTATTTCTTACTGAACAAGCATAGAGTGTAAAGGAGAAACTATCCGGTAACTATCTAGTAACTATCCGTTTCTGTATCCGGTAACTATCCGGAAAAATACCCGGATAGTTCCGTATCCGTCGAATAATGCTTTTTCTGAATCCGTTTCCGTATCCGACAAAAAATATTCGACTCCGTTTCTGTATCCGACAAAACCTTCGGATATCCAAAAATTTGCTCTGAATTATATCCGAATTAAAACGGACGATCGGGAAATATCCGCTCCATTTGCACCCTTACCCAAGGGTAGTGAGGGACCCGAAACCAGACACCACCCCAGTTCACCGACCACATAGAAAGGGAGTAAGGAAGGGAGAAATGAAGGTAAGGAGCTTGGGAAGTTGGAGAAGACCAACAATACGGAGTCCACAGTGATCACGAGCCACCTAGGATCACCAGAACCACGCCTAACCCAACCAGACAAGGAGGCGAGAAGGGCCAACAAAAACCGTGGAAAGCGCCATCACCACCACGGCCATTGTCATTGCCTTCTCATTCCCACCCAATCCGAACGAAGTAAGGTTCTCCTCAAACCCATTTTCCCTTCCGTCCATAGTGCGACACCACTGCACGACACACACCAACACCATCGACGACAAGTCCATAGGAGTTGCCGTGCACCCTTGGAAAAGAAAGCATGCTCCCTGATGCATGTCGGCATTCCCAAGATCGAGCATAAATGAGAGCAGAGCAAGACGAAAGTAGAAGCTAAAATGAAATGCATGTAGTAAAGGGAGGAGGAGTGGACCGTCCCGCATAGAACAAGAGGTGGTAAACCGACGACCAGGTAGAAACGAGGTGGATCACTGGCAACATGTTGGTGGGCCATAGCCGAAGCCATGGAGGGCCGAGCCGAGGTAGCAACCGAGGCCATAGAGGCAACGAGGTAGGAGGCCGCATAGGTTTGACGGAGGAAGTCGAGGCGCCTAACCTCGGCTGGCATCAAGCCGGGGAGGATCACCCATATCCCAGCTGTGCCAAGACTCGACCCAAGGTGAGCCTAAGGGAATCGGCAGAGGAGGCGGTGCACTGTGGTCAACGAGCCGTATGGGGTGGCAACGCGGCGGCTGGCCCAAGCCCAAGGTGCGATGGCCAGAGGCGAAGGGGCAACGGCATGTGGAGTTGGAGCCGAGGGAGATGCATATGGAGGTCGAGTTGATCGACGACCGGATGACTGGAGGAGGCCGGAGAGGGAGGAGGTGAGTAGGGAGCTGGCCAGTGGTGTGAGGAACGACCGTGATTTGAGGGAACCGAGGAGGAAGGAGGAGATGAGGAGAGGAAAGGGGAGAGGATAAGGTGGGAGAGCCAAATGGTTGGAGGAGAGTTCAGCTCGGTGGAAAAGAAAATGGAAGAGAGAGAGAAGAGAGATTGGGTGAGAAGAGAAAAGAAAAAAGAGAAAAGAAAATAAAAGAAAGAGAAGAGAAAGGAAGGGAAAAAAGAGGAAAGTGAAAGAAAAAAGAAAGTGGGGAAGGAGATTAAGCGCACACAAATAAATATCATTCGCGAATATGGATGATGCCATCTTTGAAATATGGTCGTTTGAGCACTGAGACAGCAGGAAAATGACTGGTGAGAAGGGATTGTTTTTGTCAGTTTTGTGTGTAGAAACGATGTCATGTGTATGTGTGCGCATATATTGCTATGGTGTATTGAGAGGGGATGATGCTTGTACAGGTGGAGGTTCTGGTTTAAAGCCATCCATAAGGAGTGGAGATTGAGTAGGATTAATTGTTAACGTTAGAAGAATACTACATCATGCAAATCGCATATGAGCTAGGGTGGTGAGTAACTCATATATCTAGTCCGGAGTGTATTTGTTAGGTCGATGAGAAAGCTATATGACTAACCTGAAGCACTCATGAGTAACACCTACTATGGTAGGTACTTTACGGGAGTGGAGTTCGAGACCCTATATGAAAGAGAACGGGGTAAGTGTGGTTCATCGATAGGTGAACACTCAGCTATATGGGTATGAGCTCAAAAGATGCATGTGGACATTGCATTGCATGAAAAAAAATGAGACAATGAAACCACTACAGAGATTATGCTTGCAGTTCATGGATATGGGTTTTACTAACAGTTACAGAGATTGTGTTTTACAGTCCTCGGATATGGAGCTTACTGGATTGCTATGTTGTCGTCATTATTTTATTATGTACTTGCTGAGTCTCTAAAGGCGACATGCATGTATAGAAGTATCACATTTATTTCACGTGCAAATAGTATTCCATAGGTCACATTTAGTTGATATAATTAGACTTTAATGGTGTGCTTTGGTAGTTAGCATTGGAAGTGTCTTCATGGAAATGCTACGCATTGTGTGGTTCATGCATTTTTTTCGATAGTTGGTAATCTGATACAGTTGCCTCAATGCTCGTCGGTAAGCGCATGTGCGTATTGTGTCGATGAGTTGAACAAAGGAGTGCTGCTGGATTCTATCAGCAATAAATGTAAAATGGTACAATTTGGAGTAGTGGTAGCATTCGAGACCCAATGTGTGGACTGGGTGTTACATCTCTATGCTCTAGCACTTCCAACCGCGATCTTTTTTGGATTGTTTTTAACTTTTAACTATGATTTATTAGACTAATAAATAATAATTGCTGAGAAAAGTCAAAAACTAAAAGCCACTAAAAAGCACGTCACAATACGTTCACAGTACCGCAATATTTAGCTACCTAATATCTTGTGAAAACTACTACTAATTAGCTAGGTATCTACGGGAGGCCGTTTCGCAAACGACGAGAGCCAGTGAATAGAGTACAAAAAATGACGATCCTGAGAGGCTGAAACGAATCGTACCCGGCAAACTGAAGCCTCAAGGATCGCTCCAAACCTGCACGGATTCTGGCTCCGTGGATGCTTGCTGGTGGCCTCTCGGTTGGGAAAAGCCTCGCTGCCTTGCCTTGCGCAGGTGAGGCTTTATTCTACTGAGACTTGACAGTCTGACGCGGCCTGTCTCGCCATAATCAACCTACTCGGCTGGACATGCTACTCGTGTTGGTCAGGTAAAAACTGCAAAGACAGTACAAACGTGCTATGCATCTCCGAGCTCTCCCGGTAATTTGACTGGTGCTCAGCGGCGGCGCAAACTTTGACATTAAAATGTGCTCACGGCCACATAAACTCGTGCATGCTGTAGATTCAATTCGACGACCGGTGAATCACGCAGATCGGCATTTGCTAGGCAAAGAGAATAGAATTCGAGGTGGTTATGCTCTAGAAATCAAGGCAACGTGTCAATCACATCACAATTTCGACGAAAGCCCATGTGCCATCCGGTTACCATGGAATGAAATCGGCCTGCTGCCATCAAGCTTGGTTGATGTCACAAGGACTGGGCCGATATATTGGCCGGATTCATACTCAATGTCTTATTGTCTTAGCCATCTTTTTTTCCTTAACAAACTGGTCGGATCTCCATGCTACTGCACGTACCCCACCTCGTCCATCTGCCCTAATTGGCTCCCATCCACCCTCCACTTCACCACCAGTGCCTATACCGCAAATCGGTATGGATATTTCCCTTTTGGATTCACCTTGATGTTGGCTAAGTTTTTTTGGGCTTAGTTGATAGGTCGTGCTACATGGGCTAGGCTAATATATTGGTCGAGTTCATACTCAATGTCTTATTGTCTTAGCCATCATTTTTCCTTAACAAACCGATCGGATCTCCATGCTACCTACACGTACCCCACCTCGTCCATCTGCCCTAACTGGCTCCCCTCCACCCTCCGCCTCCCTACCAGTGCCTATACCGCAAATCGGTATTGATACTATCCCTTTTGGATTCACCTTGATATTGGCTGGGTTCTTTTGGACTTATGACTTGGCTTTCTACAGTAACTAGCTTTCAGACAAGTGTCTTTTCAAGGCGGGGTCTAAAAGTTGATTATAATAGATAATACCTTGACTTTATCTATATCGGCTAAAATCGCACGCGAGTATCTCTCTTCATATTCTCTCACGCGAACAGTCAAATTTCAAACATTTAAGCCAAAAGATATAAGCCACAATTCAAAAAAAAACATATCCAATTATCTTCCAAAGGGCATCTAAGTACTCCTATAAAGTACAAGTTTGCCTTTTTTTCCTCCAACATTTTGCATCATCTCTCTCTAAGTTGAGATCTATGAGTAAATAAAATATCACATATTTTTTTACACCCCACACTCTCTCTCCCCTATCTCTACTCCTTAAAAATTTAAGTTGGTAGTCGTCGGTGCGTTCTCCCTTCTCTCTTCTCAGCCGTCCGATCTAAACACAGGAATCATAACCATCTATAACCCCTCTCTCTCGAGCTAATTGTCCCTCCTCTCCACTTCCACCTTTAGTTATTTTGTTATCTCATTCTCTCTAGATCTCTCTCTCACGCTCTCTCCCTCATAGACCCATCACCTCATCTCCCCTCTCCCTCCTCGCCGCCCATCGGGCATCTCCCCACTACTACCACCCCATCTCCTCTCCCTCCTCCCTTTGACCACCGGGCTAGACTGGTGGGAACCGTGAGGCGGCACGACGCTCAGCGACAGTGGCCGGTGGATCCGAGAGAATGACGCTCGACGATGGTGTCCAGTGGATCCGAGAGGCATGCTCATTGACAGTAGCCGGTGGATCTAGAAGGCAGCAATCGACGCTGACCAGTAGATCCGAGAGATGGGTGCTCGTAGACAGCGGCCATTGGATCCGATGGCCGCCCCTGCTCCCTCCTTGCCCCACCCCCATGGGGCTGCATTGCCATGGTTCTCCTCCCCTGCCGCACCTACCCCCTGCTGCTACCGTTGCTCGGTGCCGCGCGGCGGCAGCGGCTTCCTCTTCTTGTGCCCACCCACATGGCTCTCCCCCACCATCGCTGCCCAGCGGTTGCATGCCCGGTGAGCCTCTTGGGGCCGTGGTCGAAGTTGAGGCTGTGGTCGAAGGGGGTCGAGGTCAAAGTTGCAGATCCGTGGTCAAAGTCGACACCGTGGTCGAAGGGGGCTGTGGTCAACATCGAAGGGTCGTGGTCGAAGTCGGGGCTGAGCGGGTCGGGTGGGCCTAGCAGGTTGGCACCGGCAGTCAGGCTATAGGGCACGGTCGAAGGGGGAAGTGGTCGATGTTGAAGGGCCATGGTCGTCGAAGGGCTACGATCCAAGGGGACAGTGGTTGAAGGGGTAGTGGTCGAAGTCGAAGCGGTGGTTGAAGGGGGCCGTGCTCGAAGGGTAAGTGGTCGACGTCCAAAGGTCGTGGTCGAAGGGGACAGTGGTTGAGGGGGCAGTGGTCGAAGTCGAAAGGGGCAGTGGCCAAAATCAAAGATCTGTGGTCAAAGTTGGGTGCCATGGTCGAAGTGTGCCGTGGTTGAAGGGGGCTGTGGTTGAGGGGCCGTGGCCAAAGTAGAAGATCCGTAGTCGAAGTCAAAGTGGTGATCGAAGGGTGTGGTGGTCGAAGGGGGAAGTGGTCGATGTTAAAGGGTCGTAGTCGAAGGGGGCAGTGGTCCAAGTCGAAGATCCGTGTTCCAAGTTGAAGATCCATGATCGAAGTCAAAGATCCGTGGTCGAAGTCGAAGCCGTGGTTGAAGGGGGCTGTGGTCGAAGGGGAAAGTGGTCGACGTCAAAGGGCCGTGGTCATTGAAGGGCACGGTCGAAGAGGACAGTGGTCGAACAGGGCCGTGGTTGAAGGGGCAGATCTGTGATCGAAGTCAAAGTCGTGGTCGAAGGGGGAAGTGGTCAACATCAAAGGGCCATAGTCGAAAGGAACAATGGTCGAAGTTGAAGGGGCAGTAGTCGAAGTTGAAAGGGGTCGCGGTTGAAGTCGGGGCCATGGTCGAAGTTGACGTCGTGGTCAAAGTCGATGCTATGGTCGAAGGGGCCGTTGTCGAAGGGGGAAGTGGTCGACATCGAAGGGCCATGATTGAAGGGGACAATGGTTGAAGGGGACATTGGTCGAAGTAGGGGCCGTAATCGAGAGGAGCTGAGGTGGAAGTCGACGCCGTGGTCAAAGAGGACCGTGGTCAAAGGGGCCCAAGGTTGAAGTCGAAGATCCGTGGTTGATGTCGACGCCATGGTTGAAGGGGGCTGTGGCCGACGTCGAAGTCGGGGCCGAGCAGGCTGGCACCAGCAGTCGGGTGATAGGGTACAGTCGAAGAGGGAAGTGGTCGATGTTAAAGAGCCGTAGTCGTTAAAGGGCCATGGTTAAAGGGGACAGTGGTCGAAGGTGATAATGGTCAAAGTCGAAGTTGTGGTCGAAAGGTGGTCGTGGTCGAAGGGGGTAGTGGTCGAAGCCGTGGTTGAAGGGGCAGTGGCCGAAGTCGAAGTGGGTAGTGGTCGAAATCGGTGCTGTGGTCGAAGAAGACAGTTGTTGAAGGGGGTAGTGGTCAATGTCGAAGGGGGTAGTGGTCGAAGTCGAAGATCCGTAGTCGAAGTCAAAGCTGTGGTCGAAGGGGGAAATGATCAATATCGAAGGGTCATGGTCGTCGTAGGGCCGTGATCCAAGGGGATAGTGGTTGAAGGGGGCAGTGGCTGAAGTCGAAACTGTGGTCGAAGGGGGGCATGGTTGAAGAGGGAAGTGGTCAATGTTGAAGGGCCGTGGTCGAAGGGGATAGTGGTTGAAAGGCGCAGTGGTCGAAGTCGAAGAGGGCAGTGGCCGAAGTCGATGTTGTGGTCGAAGGAGGCCGAGGTGGAAGTCGAAGATTCGTGATCGAAGTCAACGCCGTGGTCGAAGGGGGTTGTGGTCGAGTCGAAGGGTCATGGTCGAAGTTGGGGCTGAGCAGGTCGGGCGGGCGAGCAAGCTAGCACTGACAGACGGGTGGCAGGGCACGGTCGGAGGGGAAAGTGGTCGACGTCGAAGGGCCGTGGTCCAAGGGGATAGTTTTCAAAGGGGGCAGTAGTCGAAGTCAAAGCCATGGTTGAATGGGGAAGTGGTTGACGTCGAAGGGCCGTTGTCGAAGGGGACAATGGTGGAAGGGGACAGTGGTCGAAGGGCCGTGGTCAAAGTCGGGGCTATGGTCGAAATCGAAGCCGTTGTCGAAAGGGACAGTGGTTGAAGGGGGCAGTGATCGAAGTCAAAGGGGGCAGTGGTCGAAGTCAAAGGGGGCCGTGGTCGAAGTTGAAGCCATTGTCAAAGGGGCTGTGGTTGAAGGGGGAAGTGGTCAACGTCGAAGAGCCGTGGTCGAAGGGGACAGTGGTTGAAGGATGCAGTGGTCGAAGTCAAAGGGGGCAGTGGTCGAAGTTGAAAGGGCAATGGTTGAAGTCGAAGGGGGCAATGGTCGAAGTCGAGGCCGTGGTCGAAGTCGGGGTTGTAGTCGAAGGGGGCCGAGGTCGAAGTTGAAAATCCATGGTCAAAGTCGACGCCGTGGTCGAAGGGGGCTGTGGTCGACGTCGAAGGGCCATGGTCAAATTCGGGGCCGAGCAGGTCGGGTGAGCCGAGTAGCCTGGCACCGACAGTCGAGCGACAGGGCACAGGCGCACCGGAGGCCTACCAACATACGACCATCAATGATAGTTGACCGCTCCGAACCACGATCACGCGTGATGGTTGACAGCTTCTTACTTACGACCACGAGGTGTGATCGACGGCTTCCAATTTATGACCATGAGCGCTAGTCGATGTGTTACAACTTACGACCATGAGGTGTCCACGATGGCTTCCAACTTACGACCACGAACAATGGTTGTCGGCTTCCGACGTACGACTACGAGCCATTGTGGAAGGCTCCCGATTTAGGACCACGATCGATCGTCGACCGCTGCCAACTTACGACCACCAGTGATGGTTGACCACTCTCGACCTACGATCACGTATGATGGTTGACGACTTCCGACCTATGACGACGAGGTGTGCTCGAGGGCTGCCGACCTGTGACCATGAGGTGTGGTCGATGTCTTCCGACTTACGACCACAAGGTGTGATCGACGGCTTCCGACTTACTTGATGGATTTAAAAACTTTTAGAACATGTTTGCATGCATATTCTAAAAAATTTTATCACCCGTGAGTTTCAGAACATATAGAATGATAAATTTTAAAAATCTATAGTAACATATGGGCATTCAACTAGTCGCACTAAACAAGTGGACCCAAAACCTTTTTTCATGGCTTGGTACCGGAGCAAATGTTGGTCCCGACGCTAGCAAAAATTCTTTGGTACCCTCTCTGTCCAATGCTAAGTAGCGGTACCAAGACCTCTCTCTCGTTGCTTGGTACTGTTGTGGGAGGACATTGGTGATTGTGTTGATTTTTACTAATGCCTATGGTTTTTTTGAAGCGACTAAAAATGAATAGTGCTGATAGAAAGAAGTTATTTTTAGGAGTGGGACGAACAGTGAAAATTAAGAGAGAGATACGTACGCATAATAGGAGCGAGAGAAATAAGATGCGTGATGTATCCGTGATCCTTTTGTCTTAACCCTTGGAGCGAGACGATAGCGAGAGAAGTAGAGAAGCTGCTTTGAAAAATCAAATATTTATATTAATTTTTAGTTTTTTAGTCTTTTAAATAGAAATCAGAAATAGAAATCTTTACGAAATATCCTAAAAATGATCTAAGGCCTTTTGTGGCATATCACCACCTGAGTCGCTAGCATTTACCACCCGCTCTTCCTGGGACCATACTCCATTTCTTCACTCTGTGCGCTGGCATTGGCCTCTATCACCCACCCCATCCTTCCAGGCTGCACGGTTGGCGGTGCTGCCATTGGGCACCTCGCCGCACTATCGCTCAATGTTGTCCTGCCAAGAACATGTGGTTCACTCATAAAACCTGTCTACTGATGAAGCCCTCACTAGAACACAAATTACTTTGCAAATCAAAAGTTGAGGAGAAATCTATCCGATTTCTTGCATATCCAAGAAAGTATGTCCCAAATTCAAGATTAAAAGCTGCTTGGAAAGCTACAAATATACGTTCCCCGTAATTTCAATGGGGACTGCACCAATGTCGACTGTCTTTGGCATTTTGCAAAAACATTTTCTAAAAGTGGCAAAAATATTAAACCCAAGAGACGATTTACCGTCAGATGCTTACACCGGATTTCGATCTAATGATCCGTTTTAAACCACATGTTGAGGGCTTTTGAACAAAACATTACCCAAACGGGATCGATTTAGCATCAGAATCCATCAAATCGTCCGCTCCGGTTTCCCATCGGACAGGAAATCCATCAAATTCTTCCGTATTCCCGCTTCCTCACCAATCCGACGCAACTCCCAACCCAAACTCGCCTCTTCAAGGGTTGCATCCTACAAAGTCCTCCTTACGAGGGCTTTCCCGCAAATTCCCCCCTCCGTCGTTCCCCTCCCCTTCGGCGATGGCCGCGGAGTCCGATCAGAAGAAAGGTTCGATTTTTCGCCTCGCTTCTCTTTCCTCGTCTTGTTCGTCTCCCTCCTCCGTTCTGCGCTTACTCCTCCCATGGTTTGCGAATCCGCAGTTGTCGCGAACTTCCAATCGGTCGGCAGCGCGCCGAAGCTGAGGCAGTCCAAGTTCAAGGTGCGGCCTTTCTTTTCTTGGTTGTAATTCGTCGCGAAATATCTTGCCTTAACTCAGGTTTTAATCTAGTCTGTTCGTGTGGCTGATTCGATTTGGTGGTTTGGCTGGCCTGTGCCTATCAAACCAGTAGTTGGGGCCACTTCAACATCTCTGAATTATTCTGGGAAGAGAAGAATACGTATTAGGGATGTAACTAGGCCGTACTGAATGTTGTTAGTTGGGGACTTGGGGTGTCTTGCATCATTCAGAAACGTGGCCGTACCTGTAGCCATCAAGAGAAAAGTTGTGATGGGGAAGCAAGTTCCTGCTTGGCTCATTAAGTCTTTGATAGATGTAATAGCACCAGCGCTTGGCATGTACCAGGAATAAACATGTGCACACCAAGCCCCACACATACCTGTCCATGCCAGTGGTTTTTCCGGATGGGGATGAACTTTCTTTTTTCCAAATGGACTAATCCACCAATATTGCGTCAAGATGTAGTTGATTAGATTGTTTGCAGAGTGTTGTCATGATGTCGTGTGATTGTTTAACTCTTGAGCTAGTCTTGTATAGCCTGGTAGAGGGTGATAGCATGCAGTTTTGGGATCCAACATAGCTTAAGACGCGTTAGAATTTGGTAGTTTTACAGAATATTTTCTGCTCAACTTGTAGAAGGTCTTGCTTTAGTGAGTAGAAAAACCACTCATAAAGTGAAATTATGCGTTAATTTGTTACGGTTCATGCAATTTGAGACTGAAATTTGACAGGCTGTGCTGGCCGTGCCTTGCCCTTGAACTTTTTCTAACCTGCTTATCGTTCAGATTGGTGGAAACGAGAGGTTTCTGAAGGTCATTGAATTTCTTCGCCGCCAAATTCACCAGGATACAGTGGTAATAATATAATTTGACAGTTTGTAGATTCATCTAGAGTAGAGTCGCACTTCGGAATTTCATATTTTTATTGATGATCTCTCTCTGTTTTGCCACAGTTTCTCTACGTGAATAGTGCATTTTCACCGAACCCAGATGAGTTGGTAATAGACTTATACAATGTAAGATTCGACGGTCTCAGTGCTTGTATGTGTCCTCTTCAATCGTACATCTCTTGAAATGTAGTGCCAAACAGCCTTTTGATGTTGAGTGTGTTTACCAGTTTTGGAAAGAAGTACGAAAGCATTGTGCCTGCAAAGTTTGCAATTATTTCTATTCTATCAATTTAATTCTGTGGACAAACTGAACAATAGCATGAATAATTCAGTGACCTAATCTTATTGTCCTAACAATAGCTAAGCATCTTGCTTTCTTTTCATCACAGAACTTTGGAATCGATGGGCAGCTGGTGGTTAACTACGCATCATCGATGGCATGGGGTTAAAAGGTGCACTTGATCGAAAGAAACTTCAACATGGAAAGTGCTCCTGGTCTTTCTTTATTGCTTTATTTTCCTTATGCCGTGTACAAAATAGCTAATAGCAATATCTATTTATAGCTTAGTGGTGAGGTGCCCACCATGGTCCAAGGCTTCAAACCCAGGCCCAGGTTTCCTAACATCTTTTACACTCCTACATAGGACATTAAACAGTAGGAATATAATCAGAGCGAATACAGAGAGACTAATTATCGAGTTGTTGAAGAAAGAACACTTAATATTCTTCGTCTGTTTAGATACGACAATCTGCCTATCTGTTATCTTGTTTTTGAGTGAAGTCATAAGACTTACTCATATCACACGAATAGATATCATTCATTTCATATCCTATTCCGTATTTTTTCTCGAAGTCGGACTCGGATATAGATAATGCTGGATACCTATTTATCTTTTTTATATTCGTTTCATAAATCTTCGATCGATCAGACGAAAATTATCTGCTTCGTTTGCATCCTACCGTGTATAGCTAGTGTTGCCGGGGTAATACTCTCTTTGGCTGTAGCAAGATGCTTGATTTGTTCTCTGGGATTCGATGGTCCTTTTTTCAAGTCATCATTATGCTCGTCATTAAGGCAGTCATCAATCAGCTTCATCTAGATGTTAGCAGTTAGCACATGTTTCTATATTTGGTGAATAATACGTACAACTGGCTAGCTTGGTGAAACAATTAAGGATAGGGAATGATGCGGCGCAGTTTTCCTCCACGTTGATGTCGCTCTGTCCATGTGTTCGAACTGTGAGATTCCTAGTACGGACATGCACAGTAATTTGGAAAAAAATTTTCCGAATCAGGAGGCGAGCCACCTGTTTCATTAACAAAACAGCGTAACGCTACAGCATAGAGTTTTAAGCGACACCACTCACACCTAAACATAGTGATGATAAACACACGCTGTCATCACCCTGAATTTAAACTTCAACAAAAACAACCACCAAAAACACCAAGAGGCATTCTCTGCTACAGAACCTACTGAGTTTTACAAAGACACCACCAAGAGGCATTCTCTGCTACAGAACACACATAACCACCAAAAACCGCAGAACTAGAGCTTTTCTTCCAGCTTCAAGCATCTCCTATTCTTCTCATCCATGGATTCCATCCACGAGTCTTGTTGAACACCTCAGTTGCCACCAGCAGAAGCTGTCTGGACCCCAGTCGAAGCACCTCCTCCGAGCTTCCTTTCTGCGGTGATGCCCAAAATTCAATCCAGTGAGAGAGTAGAAAAATAACATCAGTAGGATCACAAGGTATTCTCCTTTGAAAACAAGCAGCGTTTCTTGCTTTCCAGAGTGCCCATAGCATAGCAGCAATTCCCACTACCATCATACCTCTAACATTCTTAGGAAAATTCCTAAGCCAATCACCTCCTAACAATTCTATGAGGGAGAGAGAACGTGGGAGGAGAGAGAGAACAGAGGAGAAGGTGAATATTTAGTATTGGGCCCACTGATAGATACTATGTATTAAAGGGGTTGAATCTAATTTTTTAGTAAATAATATGGAGGACAGTCGACATAACTTTGTTGTATCTGCACCAGGAATGCTCTACTGCCTATATATTCCAACGGAGGGAGTACATCATATTTAAGGAGTAGATCAATCATTCTGAACGTACTCTAGTCTTGCCTCTTAAACACATTATAAGGTGGTGATCAGTTGGGCTTTTTTTTTGTGGCTTATGGCTGAAAACACTGTAGCCGACTGGAAAAAACACTGTAACTGACAGAGGTTTATTTAGCATAATTAAATTTTAAAAAATTAAAAAATATAAAAAATATGTTAGCCTATTACGTGTAATACAAACAAATACATGAAAAAAGAACCGGCAAAAAAGCAGAAAAAGCAAAAAATTCAGAAAAAGACGAAATTTGTGAATAGTAAAAAATAAGCCGGAAGCCAGAAGCTTAAACCGAATTGATCAGGGTAAATTCTCTCTCACATTCCTATTCATCATGCGAATATTAATTGTAACACTTTACTATTAGTGACATTTATTTACTCCCTCCATTCATATAACACCCCAAAATATTATGAAACCAATATAATTATTTTTAAACCATCATTTATGCATTTTTGGATTTTCATAATTTTTAGCATTTTCTTGAATTTTCCCCTTTTAGTAGATGGAAATGAATTTCTAAAGTTTATTAAAACTTGACTAGAGCCTAGAAATAATTTATTTGAGCTATAAATATTCTAAAGTGCCTCTCTAAAATTTTCATGAATTTTAGAGTTGGTATGATAATTTTGAAAATTCAAACTTGATTTCTGTAATTAAATTAATTCAAAAACAAAATCTAAAATTCATCTTCGTCTTGGGCCAAATCCTCTCTTGTTGACCTGGTCCATCATTGATCTAGACCAATGCCAGCCCGCACGCCATCCCCTCCGAGCCGCCTGCATCTTTACCTTCTCTGCGCGAAAGCGCCTCCTGCCGAAACCGTTTCATCTCTCACCGCTTCTCCCTCTCTTTGTCATGCGGTCCTGGGACCCACTTGACAGGGGTCATCTTCCACTCTCGTCGTGCCATAATGCTCTTGTGCCCATGCCAGGCAAAGCACGCCATGACATGCTCTGCCAAAAATGTGCTCTCTGTCGCTATGTTGATAGCGTCGCTGCCGCACCCTTATCGCCTGGTGCGCCTGCCTAAGCCGTTCTATTGGCCATAGAGCTTGTAAGCAACATGCCTGGGAGCACCACCGATGCAAATCCACTGACTCCACCTATTTAAGCCCCATTGGAGCTCACCATCTTCCTTGCCATTGCTCGCCATCACAATTTTGCCCCTTGGACGAGCTTCTCCAGCACTAGTGCATTCGGAACAATCCCTTCATTCTCGAAATCAGTGCACGCCCGCCACCATGCTCCTTTGTACCATACTCTCTTCTCAATGAGCTCTTGGCCTTCTGTCTGTGTCACTTCATGCTAAATTCCTTCAATTTTAAATCCCCTCAATCGATTTCTCTTACCTTGCAGTGAGCTGCCAGATCTGTGTCATCTTCTTAAACTATGGTTGTCATCATTGAAATATTGCTCTCTGGTGAGCCTTGAGCCCCGTCATGGCCATTTCTAGCTTCGCCTCACTCCCCTCTTTCTCATAGCATGCCTAGTTGCAACTCTATCCCTCCGAGGAGCTCCATCACTGTGAACAACCTCGTCGATGTAGTTCTCCGCCGTCCAGCCACCTCAACGCCTCACCGCCGTTGCCATCCGCACCATCGTCTTCCTAGTGAGCTACTGATGCTTATGCGCTATTCGTTTTAGCCCAGAGTAGTAGATTTTGTCATCGCCATCGCTACCCCATTCTGCGCCACCACAGGGCTTAGTTGCTAGCCTACCTCCGGCGACCATTGGTCCTTGTGCCACCATTGTTAGCACTATGCTGGACCCAAGAAGCCATCTCGGTGTTCCTTTGCCTCGTTGTTTTGCTTTTTTACCATTGTTACCATTTGCTAGACTTCACCGTTGCTTCATGTCACCGAGAGCCCTCCTCCAACCGTCTCTCTGGCCGCCATCACCACTAATGGACTCTCATGAGCCCCTCTACCTATCCCTGACCTTATCATAGCCTCTCTGGCCCTCCTTTCATCACCAGCGAGTTCGCCAATGAGCTCGATCGAGAGCGCCGCCACACCTCTGTTATGTGTCACTAACAAGTGGGCCCCGCCAGGAGATTAGTTTAACTTAACTAATCTTAGTTAAACCTAATAAGTCTATGATATGTGGGCCCAAGTAGGACAATCAAGTTAAATTTATAATTCAAATTGGCTTTAAGTATTGAGTCACTGACACCAGGAACCAACTTGTTAGTCATTTTATAAATTAATGAAATCCTAACGAGTAGGCCCCACTTGTCAGTCTAATCATGTAATAAACCTAGAATTTCCTCTAGAAATAAAAATATAAATTAAAATGGAAATTTATGCATAGTTTTTCTTTTACTTTTTTAGCTTTTTTAATTCAAAGCAAATTCAAATGCTTATAATTCTTGCCTATGAACTCCAATTGAATGATTTTTGTCTCTAAAATTTTACAAAATTATGCTCTTTAATATTCTATAAAAATATTTGAAATTTATCTATGTTTGATTTTATGTTATCTCTTATTTGTGATATTTGATATTTGCCAATTACATATCGACGTTCTAGAAAATTTCGTCGACGAGGCAGAGCAAGACCAAGAGTTCAATAAGCAAGGCAAACATTCTCTTTGACCATGTTTATCATATATTTTACTATTATGTATGTTGTGTTCAAAATTATTATGCATGTGTATATTTTGGTAAAAATCGCTATATTGGTAAGGTTGATAAATTATTACATTGATCCCACCTTGATAAATTGTTACCCTTGATGTTACCACATTCTTATTAACATTCACTATTGGTAAAATGTGGAAATTATATAATAAATGAAGTAGTTGATGCTTAGCCATGCTCACAACGGTACTAGATTTGCTAGGTTAAAAATTGGTCGAAATATTCAAAAACATGATATATTTGAGAAATGATCTAGAGGAGATACCTCTATTATTTTGGTTAGCAAATAAAATGAAAAACACATTTTAGACTTGGACAAGTGGTTGTAGAGACCGGTGCGGTTAGCATGAGACTATGTTTTGTGGATAACTTGCCCGAGTCACTAAGGACCGAGCCTATGGTGTAGTTAGACCCAAGGTGTAGTGTACAACTATACGTGCCTTTATGAAAAGGCCTTAGCATAATAAGTTATTCGGTTCTAGTGTGGTAGATTGTAGGTGAAATTGGGCTAGTGCGGGCATGGAGGGATTCCAGGATCGGAGGGACCTTACTGAAAAGGAAGGTTTACTAACAAACAGTATAAGTGTTGGGACACTAGAGGGCACTCTCCGTCCTAAGAAGGGAATCATAGCGCGGTGATTGCTAGGACTGGTAATGTAAAAGTTTCATCATGAACTCTCAAATTGGATACCGATGATATCGCGTGACATGTATAACATGGTGGGATGTTTATGCCATACGGGTAAAGTGTATAACAAATGCAGAGTGTAAACCTATTCGAACAGCCATGTCCACAGTCATGGACAACTTGGTGAATCCTCCACCTTAGTAGCGTTATGTTTCATAAAATGGTTCGGGGAATGTATGAATGGGAAATCCATGTATGGCTTGGTTCAACAAGGTTATTAGCACTCTTTCAAAATCCTAGGGCAGCAAGCCTCTTATGCTAAGTTGTGCTATTTATGCTTTATTATTAATTATTTATCAAATTTAAATGCTCTTACAACTTTTGTTGCAATCTATTACTTGTTATTATAACCAAAAGCATGTTTTTACAAATTGAACTAGACTAGACATGTATCTTTGTCTCTGCTTGCATACTATATAACTTTGCTATAAAGTCTTGTAGAGTATGATTTTTGTACTCATCGTTGCTTGTTGAACATATTCAGTGGACACTGAAGAAGGTTCATCTTGCATACTCACCAGTGGCAAAGTGTTCTATTTGGCCGGTCGGCTCATGTGTTGTAAACTCCACCATGCAGGCTTATGTACATTTACTTCCTATGTACACTACTTTGTTTAAATTTATCATATATGGATGTATAATAAATTTTATTGAATGTGTGTGCTAGCAACTGATCACGAGACTAGCACAACAAACACATAGGCTTTGGAATGCAAGTTCCAGGTTCTGACAGTTTTTTTGTTTAGCACCTTATAATTCATGTCGTGTTTAAACCTATATAGATTGACTGCATGAGACTATATCGTTAGATTTGTCATCACAATACTTTTATAATATTGTAATTTTATTAGTATATCTTAATATAAAGTTATAAACTAATGATCAAAATTGTATATCCGAGGCCGTAAAAAATCAACAACGTCAAATAAAAAACAACAGAGGGTGAGAGACCATGTGAAGGTCTGGAATAAAGTTGTGATGAACAATTGGCACTTTGGTTGAGTTGAATTCAAATTTTTTAAAAGTTTTAGAAAATTCAGATTTTAGAGTTGTTGTCATTCAAGGACAATGTGACCGGCCGAGGTTGGCAGTCTGACTGCAAGTCCAGTATGGCTAGATTCTGGTTGGCAATTCGACAGTTGGTGCGGTGTGACCAGATTCTAGTTGGAGGCTGCTTTTTCTAGAGTGCATATTTTGGAATTGGGCACGTGCGATCCGACCAACCAGTGTTGGTGGTTGGACTAGAATTAGGTTGGGCAGTGTGGCCAACATTAAAGAAGTAGTCACATTGGTAGGCTGGTTAAACCGGCTATTGGCTAGCGGTATGATTGCTACAGTCCAACCGCAATGGGTGCGGCTAGAGAACAGTAAAAATGGTTTTTTTGGATTGGATGAGCATGTGTATGGCATGGGTGCTGTTGGTATATGGCATGGGTGCTGGTGGTTAGTTGTGTTGTGTTGCGTGATGCATGGTTTTGAATAATGTGAGTCAAATGTATGGAACTTGCTCAAAAGGGTATATCTTGGTAAGGCTACGTGGCTTAAGTAGGAAGCACAAAGAAGACAAGGATTATAAAGAGGTGAGTCAGTGCATGTGGTGCGCTAGGTAATGAGGTCGATGCATGTAGAGACAGTTTGGAGGAGGCTGAATGCGTTAAGACATGATGGCTAGTCATTGGGCACTACGAGCTATGTTCCATAGCATGTAGGGGTGAAAATAGATTGAATACAGATGGATAATAACTCTACCATATTTGTTTTCATATTTATCTCAGATGCGGATACAAATACGAATACCTCGGATATGAGTATGGATACGAATAATGTCGAATACAAATACAAAGCGAATACGAATCAAAACAAATATGGCCACAAATATTTTTTAGAACATGAAAACCCCTTAAATTATTGCAAGAAATTAATGAAAACATATCTCGACACTTGAGGAGCTAGGATTGCTCTACAACATTCTGTTAATTGATGAATTAATCTGAAGTCTCTAAACTCACTGGATCGCTGGTTTACCTCCATGTGACCATGCATTGTACTACACTGTTATACATGCTGAAGTGACGGAAACATTAGAGGAGCTAGTAGACGTGTGCTACTATTCCTTTCCAATATTATGATAAAAGTAAGGTTAAGAAACAGTGAAACAAACTGAAAATTTGAAAACAATTTTGATTCCTTTGATTCTTAGCCCTAATCTCCACCTTTCTCCACCATTCAAGCCTCAATTCCATTGCAGCCTCCTCTCCATTCTTCTAACCATGACACAGTGAGACAACACTGTTCATCGTGTGAAAATATCCCACCGCCGCCTGATATTTTGCCGTCACCCGAGCTCTTGTGCCTTCTCGCACTCTCCCCTCACAGCCACAACTTGCACCGTGGACTTCTTGATGCCCAAGGCACCATGCCATGACCGCAAACCCCTCCTCAAGCCGCCAAACTCTCCAGCGTCTCCCCATCCCGAAATATTTTCCCTCCCTCGAATCACCTCAAGACACCTATTTAACAACTTGAACCCCCTCCATTGAGACGTATTGCCCAGACATGTCACCCATACCCCCAATTGCTCCAGTGGCCATCCCATCACCATCGATCGCCGGAATCCCTCAAGTAAGCCCTAAATTCAATTCTTCTAGTATAGCCAATTTTATTTCAATTACTTGCTCCCGTAGCTCCCTCATAACCCTAGAAGCACGATCAAAGCACCGCCATGTCTAGCCAAACTCTTCAGCTCATCGGCTACCTTCTCTTCTGTCGGCCGTAACCACCTCATCGTGGACATCTCACCATAAGCCCTCACGACCCAAACTGCAGCCTCCCAAGTCACCATGACCACCCCTAGTTGGTTAAAAAGTAGTCAATTAGAAGAAAGACCCTCCCTATAGCTCCTATGCCATGAAGAACCGCTGTGGAGCTTCCTCGTCGTCGACGAAGCTCCAGCCAACCCCAACCCTACCCAAGGCCAAAAATGGAACCCCCTCGTCCTCAGGAGTCCACCCATATCCCCGATTTTCATTTCTATGCACCACAGCTCAAGATTTTCTTGGTTTTCAATTTCTCTATTTTCTGGCTACTGTAGCAGCGCGAGGAGGAAGACGATGAATAGTACTAGTTCGGTATTGTAGCGCCAGCCCGTTAAGGAACAGTAACCAGACTCGATACTATAGAAAACATGCCAGGCCAGCCAGATACAACGCTGGCAATGAGCCCACAATGGTGGCATCTGTCCTCAAGTTTGCCTGGGAGGTATGCACCCTACTGCTCCTCCCCCATCCAATTTCGTCCGCCCCCTCATTTGTCTCTCTCTTTTTCTCTCCTTGTATATCTCAATCATGATAGATTTCCCAATCTTGTGTAAAATCCGTTTGTGTGTGGGTTGCTGGGTTTTTCCATTTGTAATTAGTTGTATCCACTAAGTGTGGATTGGTTGTTAGGGTTAGGTGTGAGGTGAGGGGCCTCCACTATATAAGCTCTTGTGTGCGTTGAGAGAAGATACTCTTATGCTAGATGAGAGGGAGTTAGGGTTAGATTCCTTGTGTTTGAAGCTTTATATGTGTGTTCTTGTGAGAGCTCTATCCTCCAAGGTGTGAAGTGGCTGTAATGCTTGATCCCTTCGTGGTAATAGGAGATCAAACTTGTTTATTTTGCTCCTTTTGTGTTCTTGTTTGATTTTCATGCCTTCTTGAGGTGCTTTGAGGAGTTCTCGGTTCCTCCCTCTTTTGTGCTGTGAGAACCCATCTAAGGACATCTAGATCAAAACCCATCCAAGGTTATCTAGATCAGCAAGGATTCACACAGATCAGAGTTTTTCTTTTACTCAATTTTGGTGCAATCTTTCTTATTTTGGGTAAAGGTCAAAAGTTTGACTATGATCTTCACGATCAATGATTGGAATAGGTTCCTGACATCCTAGAGAGAGTTTGTACTAAGTTTCATCTTATTTGGATCAGTGGTTTAAGAGTGCCTTTTTCTTGGTCGTGGGTAGTGTCTTTTTGCCTCTATTCGTGGAGCGGTCAAACCGCACCTAACATCTGGTCCGACCAGCCAAGTGATTTGACCACCAGCTGGCCGACAGTTAGACCAGTGATATTAGCTGGGTTTGTGTTTTTACTGTATTGTGTTGCTAATACTCAGGAAAAAAATTTAAAATGTCATTCGATGCCTCTGATTCGCGATACCCGCCATACCTGATCATACCAATACAAACCGAATATTAAAAGCAACAATACACACCAATATTTTCCCAAAAACTATGTCAGAGTGCTGGGTAGATATTATCTGCATCGTGGGCGTACCTAACATAATTCATGGGTATTTAGCTGAATACTCAAAAGTTTTCACAAAAAATCCACTATATACAAGGTATAATACATATGTATATTAGTAGTTGGGTCAAATTCGTCCTGTTCATACCAGTTAGCTCAAATTGGTGCCAGATCCTTTTGGCCCATTTTTCTCCCATCAACACTGGCCTATGCCCACTGTAGGATATGTGATAGCATGCAAATTCATTCTGTTCATACCCAGTTGTAATCTTTCAGTCATGAAGGATATACGATATCATGCAAATCTATAGCTTGTATGTACACAATAGGGCTGGGATTTAGAAAACTACTTGAGAACATCAAACACTTAGCCTCCTAGAAATTTTGCTGCTAAATACCACATGACAATTCTATTATTTCCCCTTCTTAGACCACCACTATTGTTCAATTCTAATGGTGTGAAAAGAAATACTAGTTTTTTCTTCTAGGAAATTGTAGCCTTGACTGTCTACCATAGATTGCATGCCTTTTATTTCTTTTCTTTTGAGAGGGAACACTTTCTGATACTTTTTCTGAAAAACATAGATAATAAGAAAACAATGCAAGTTTGTAGGGATTTCTTGAAGAAAACATGTAATAGAGAATCTTGGAGATTTGCACACCCTGATTCGCATACCGAGGTAAGTATGTGTATTTTTCTTTTGTCATAAATTTATGTTAGCTTACAAGCTACTAACTAGCAAGTTTTTCCTCTGCAATTTTTTTTCTCAGGTGATAAATGACAAGGTTGAAATTTGCTGTGATTTTAAATGAGGAGAATGAAATCGATCTCTCTGTCGTTTTTGCCATCTATCTACGAGCTCAAGTTGTGTTAGATAAAATAAAGTAAACTATATCTAGTGATTCTTTTTTTAAACCCAGATTCAAATTACGATACATGGCTGCCAAATACATATATAGGAGGGCATACACCCCGGAAATATCTCATCACAAAGTTAACCTTAACCTTAATTCCTTTCGAACATTTCTGCTCATTCAAAATAGCTAGAACAATGGTAGAATAATGTTTAGGATTGCATTTTTTGTCAAGTACTTCCGTCATTTGAGCAAGCTAACATATATCCCTTTACAATGGAATATATTATTGTCTATTTAAAATAAGTACAACAATGTTATAAGTTTTTTGTAACTTTGAATACGCATTTTGAAATTTCCAAGTCCACCACGGATCCGCACTATTTTCACCCCCTGTCTAAGATCGATGTATAATGACAGAACAGCCATGGTCCCTAATCCATTTACATTTATGGTGACTTACTAGCTCTTCTAGCCTTTTGCTCCATCGAACTTTCAACACTGTCGTTCCCAATGGCCATGGGGGTTGAACTGTTGAAGGTGATAAACGGGGCCACGTACTATGTATAAATACGGCAACCAAGCTAGAACGAAAGGCCCCGCTGCACACACACACGCAGAGAGAGAGAGAGAGAGAGAGAGAGAGAGAGAGAGAGAGAGAGAATGGGGAGGAGGGCGTGTTGTGCAAAGGAAGGGGTGAAGAGGGGGGCATGGACGAGCAAGGAGGACGACATGTTGGCCTCCTACATCAAGGCCCATGGAGAAGGCAAATGGAGGGAAGTTCCTCAAAGAGCAGGTACTTACACTACTCGATCCCTAAGACCCTAATTAACCTTAAAAACTTTACGAACCCTCCAATCAATGGAGCATGTTAATTTGCAGGTCTGCGACGGTGCGGCAAGAGCTGCCGGCTGCGGTGGCTGAACTACCTCCGGCCGAACATCAAGCGCGGCAACATCTCCGACGACGAGGAGGAGCTCATCATCAGGCTCCACAACCTCCTCGGCAACAGGTCTCAGCACTGCACATGAACATGCGTGCACGCATGCTGTTTTTCTTTATTTAATTCATTGGTTTTTCGTATTAAAGTTGAACCATATGCATGCCTGTGTGCAGGTGGTCTCTCATTGCAGGCAGGCTGCCCGGGCGAACAGACAATGAAATCAAGAACTACTGGAACAGCACGCTCGGCCGGAAGGCCAGCGCCGCCACCGGCCGCGGCGGCACGAGGGTCAGCACGCCCGACGGCGCCTCCCGAACCACAGGCGCCCCGGCAGCGTTGTCCAACTCCGAGGCGAGCCAGGCTGCTCCACTCGCGGACCCTGACGCCGGCGCTTCCCGGAGGGCGCTGCCGCCGGCCTTGTGGGCGCCCAAGGCCGTGCGGTGCACGGGCGGCCTCTTCTTCCACCGGGAAACGCCGCCCCCACTCGCCGAGGCGCAAACCGGGGGAGCGGACGGAGATGACTGCAGCGGCAGCAGCTCGGCGACGTCGTCGACATTCCCGGTGACCGAGCCATGCTTTTCCGGCGGCGACGACTGGATGGACGACGTAAGAGCCTTGGCGTCGTTTCTTGAGTCCGACGAGGACTGGGTCAGGTGCCAAATGGCCGAGCCGCGAGTGCGGTAGCACTCGTGCGAATTCAAGTAGCCAAGTATACGTACGATTGTAGTATGTATGTTCGTAAGTTTCTCAAAAATAAACTATACCTATATACGTACGAACGTACGTATGTGATCATGGCTAGCTACTGGTATAAGTAGCTAGCTAGCCTGGGTTGCTGTGGCTTGCAAAAACCAACGGAGACTAAATTTTAAAAAACTGAATAGAGTGATATTCGTGTGGTCAGTTCGTAATTGTTGCATGTGCCTGATCAGACGTAAGCATCCTCCTGCATCGACCAATCCGTACGTGCGCATGCAAGGCAACGCAATAGGAGGAGGCAATGAATGGGATTGATGATTTGATGTTGCATATATACCGCTAGTACCAAGTTGTAAACATGATCAGGAGCTAGCAATCAAGATCCATCGTATTAAAGTTGACCGTACTGTTGATTCAAGACGTACTCTGCTATCTTTCAAATGGACCAGTTCTGGAGATAGATACTCTCTCTCTCTCTCTCTCTATATATATACTCTCTTTAATTTTGACCTTTCTTTCGTTCTCATTAGTTTACGCCGTGATATGTACTTATATAGTCCATTTGAAAGCATGCACATGCCTTGATTTCACTAGCAGGCAAGGAGGTGAGGATATGGTTGTCATATTGTAATATTGTACATTTGTACTACACATGAAACTAGCAAGGTGAGGATATGGCTGCATATTGCCATCCACACACGTAAACAAGCTAGTTATTTTATAAGGCCCAGAGATATTTTACGAGTATGCCTGGTTGAGATTAATTTCCTAGATTACCCTTGCTAACTGCATGTATACAGGTTTCTGGCTTAGATCACTACAGCTCATTGTCATCAAACGTAAGAGAGCTTCGGTTATTGAGGACCAGCCTAGTTTGTTAATGCTCGTCTTTGATAAGTTTCAACAATTAAGACATAATTTGGTCTAAGTATTTTTAACTCATGTTTTTCTTCGAACAAATAAATAAAATAGTTTTTTTATTGTTGTTTTGAAGTGGCCTATCGGGATGGATTTTTCGAAGAGGCTTATTGGTTTATTAGCATTCGATTCGTTCGTACAAACGCTTATATTAGAATTAAAAGTCATAAGCCGTAAAAGAAATGGGCCCACTCTTTTACTAAAAAGAAAGTTTCAAGTCAGACTTTGTTAATGCTCGGCCTTGCAGACGCACTTAAAATATTGACGTTTCTCAAGGTAGTACTAGTGAGCTGGACACATATAATTTTCTTAATTTGTACAATGAATCATTAATTGTTTCCTATTGCATATATATATATATATATATATATATATATATATATATATATATATATATATATATATATATATATATATATATATATATATATATATATATGACGAGTGTTTCATGCACCATGGTGCCTAGGCACCAATATCAATACCGTTGATTTGCTTGAGATTCGTAACGTTTGATGTGGGTATCTTCATATACCCATAAAAAAGTATATTTGAGATGTCAAACTCCGAAAAAATTTAAATTCAACTTCAGTTTAATTAGTTTGAACTATTTTTATGATATATACTCACTGTAGTTGCATTGAACTCAAAAGTAGTTCAAACTAATTTGAACTGATATATGTATGTTATTTTTCTTATATGAATTTCTTGCAGTACTGTTTGACAAAACATCCCAATGCTGCAGATTTTTAGAGAAGTGTGAAGTATAGAGCAAAAACGTTTTTAGACTTTTCTACAACATTTGTTTAACTACAATATGTGGCATTAATTTGCAGTAATATATATGTATGTTATTTTTCTTATATGAATTTCTTGCAGTACTGTTTGACAAAACATCCCAATGCTGCAGATTTTTAGAGAAGTGTGAAGTATAGAGCAAAAACGTTTTTAGACTTTTCTACAACATTTGTTTAACTACAATATGTGGCATTAATTTGCAGTAATATATATGTATGTTATTTTTCTTATATGAATTTCTTGCAGTACTGTTTGACAAAACATCCCAATGCTGCAGATTTTTAGAGAAGTGTGAAGTATAGAGCAAAAACTTTTTTAGACTTTTCTACAACATTTGTTTAACTACAATATGTGGCATTAATTTGCAGTAGAATCAACATTGAATGTTGCAACAGTATTAGAAAAATATTGTGATAAATATTTTGTCATTTCATATGAATATTTTAATAATTTCAGCAACATTAATTGCAAGTAATAGCTTTTACAAGTGCCTGAAGTTTTTGTGGAAAATCAAGGACCCATTTTTCTATCACTTCCTTTTTATATTTGTATTTTTTTAAAAAAAATCTCAGTGTGCAGTATTACCAACGAGATCCCACAAGATCCCACACCGTGAACCATCAATCGATCTGACGTCCGATTTGTATCAAAAAGCGATGAAAAGTACTGGCGGCTTGTGTACAAATGGACCAACGTATCCCTGTCTATCTACTTCAAGATGTACTGTGATAAATGAGATATTGAAGCGTTAGCATTACATTGCTTAGCTGTGACCCCATTCCCGAGCATGTACATATGTACACATGGGCCATATCTAGGGTGATCTGCAAGAGAAGTTAAAAGGTGCAAGATCACGTGGTGACCGTCCAAGATGGTGATAAGTATTTGATCTTGTTCTTACTGAGTTGTCAATGGTTAAGTTTGAATTTTGTTTCTTTGATTCTCTAATTTTTGCTATTAGAGTGGCGGCAGTCTGATCGACTTTTGGCTGGCAGTCAGACCGACCAATGGTCTGATCGGCTGTTGCATGGCGGTCAGACTAGTATGCAGTAGTACTGGCTTGTAGTCGACAGTGGCAATTTTTTAAAGATGTCTATATTGCAGTGCGCGAAGAATTTAAGAGTAGTCTGACTGGCCTTGTCATGACAATTTGACTAAAGTGTGCTGGGCAAGCTTGGTGGTTGCAGTCAAACCGGCGCTAGCTTCTGTCAAGTTGAGTTGGGTTTGGTTGCAAGTCATGTTGGAGTCGATGCAAGTGTTAGAGCATCTCCATCCCACTAGTCATTTCTCCCTCTTTATTTGCTAGGATGAAGAGGCTAGCTATTATTTGCAGCTCTCTATTTGAGTATTCATTCCAATGGCCTAGCTATTCTCCCTCTTTAAATGGTTTAAATTTGCAACAATGCAGTACACCATTCACAAATTGCTTCTCTGAACATATATAACCATACATCCAGCAAACATTGTCCAGTTCACAAATCTCAAAAGCGCTACATCTGATCGCAAAGTGCTGCATCACAATCGCAAAGTGCACAAGTTTAAATGTTTACAAACCAGAGAGAACAAAAGTTAACTTCATGTAAAACCTGTAAAGTATTCATGGACACAACTAGCTTGCTGCAGTATCGCCAAACCGACGAGTAAATATTTCATCCTTTAACCTCTTGTAAAACTGCTGCTGATCTGGACTCATTGTACTAATATCAATGTTTATTATTCTTTCGTCTTCAATCCTTTGCTTCATCTCCACGTCCTTCCGCTGTAGTTCGAGCCTTTCGCGTTCAAGCTGTAGCCTCTCGTCATTGCGCTCCTTCTTCCTCAACTCCCTCAAATCTTCTGTCTCCTTCTTTTTGATCCAGAAATCGCTCATCACCTCCTTCAAGTGGTTCTCTCCATCACCATAAGGTCTTTTCCCTCGACGTTGTCGCTCCTTCTCTTGCTTCTTACCGGGAGGCCTTGTCATTGCTTCATTAAGTGCCTGTTCATTGCTTCCAGGACTACAGTTCAAGGGACTAGCACCACTTGGTGCCTGTTCTCTTGTTGTTTCATTTTGGGACTTGTCTGCCCTCTGAATCCACTTCTGCTCATGACGTAGTTTCTTCCAGCAATGGTCCATCACAAAAGATTGCTTCTTTGGGTGACCGTTCTTGTATAGTGCCTTTGCATGATCTATCTGAAAATATCAACCAACAGAAAGGATTATTGGAGAACCAGAAAACAACCAAATTGATGGGAGGACAAACAATACCTTATCTTGCTCCGTTAATCCACTTTGCTTCCTGCGCACTACCTGAGCATAAACCCCACAGAAACGGCTAACATTCGCATTGATAATTGACCAGCGGTTCATAAGAGATGTCTCTGAACGGTCCGATTCAAAATCCTTGTGCTCATGGAAGGCGGCATGCATTCTCTGCCAATACCTTGACATCGATTGGTTATTGCTTTCAATCGGATCAAGACCCACATTTAGCCATGCACTGATCAGCTTCTCATCTTCGTCGGCAGTAAAATTCTTAGTCCTCTTCTTGCCGCTTTTGGTATTTTGAGAATATTCATCATTGCCTCTGGTAGGCTGAGAACCTTGTGCAACTGCACAAGTTTGTTCCTCAGGGGGGTATATAAATGGATCATCCCAAATTTCTTCGCTGCCATCAAGATTATCTGCCCTCAGGATGTGCATATAACCTTCCATGGCAAAAAACTGTAATCAATCAAACATTGTATCTGTTAAAATGTATTAACAAACTTGAGCACAAGGAACATGTATTACTCAGTTTTGAATTATGTTTCAACTTGTGTCATGTTGCTCAGAAGAATGCTTGAATTACTGTCTCATGTACTCCTAGTTTCAGAAGAATGATCAACTATGCTGGTTTAGCAACAATACTTCACCCCTGTGCATTTGTATTGCTAGAATCTGCTTAAAATTCGACATACTTCATGCCAGAATTTGGTATTGTAAGAGATGCTGGTTAGTACCAATAACAATAAGTGATGTGCAGTTAACTTTAGTTCTTAGCCTATGCAAGTGCAAAGCTTGGTGGCTAGTGTCTAATCAGGAGTTTCCATACAAGATAACTGCCTGCTTTTGTCCAAACAGACAAAAGAAAACTAGTAGGGCCAAAGTGGCAAACTGGATGATCCACACAAATGTCCAGGTAGTGAATTTATTTTTACTAAAAAAATGAGAGATTAATCTATTGCATAATTCATCCAAAGTTCCATACGGAAGAATATTTCCTCCGTTAGAACACATGCAACCTTTGTTTCTAATCGTGAGCATATTTCAACAGCTATTATCATCTAACCGTGAATAACATCAAAATGGATCTTATATCTTTCGTTCTCAAATAGGTAATAGTGTGATGTTAGTCCAAGTCTTTCCCCTCTATTGAGCTTACACTAAACCCAGATTCTTCAAAAGCTAAAGCGGTAGATGACAAGTGAACTAAAGTATCCCAATTAACCCATTCGACATTCCACGTAAAGTCAGCAAGCCACAGTGTTACAAGAATCAATCTCAAGAAAGCCAAAACTTAACCACAAGGCAAAATCACAGGTTGCCCTTTATGCCCACAAAGTGTTAAATTTCGTATCTAAACTTAAACTTTATTGATTTGGTTCTTGAAGCTCCCAAACTTCTTTGATTTTGGTCTTTAAAGTTTAGACTTACCATCGCACGCTGCACAACTTAATGATTTTCTCTACTTTACGCTTAGCAAATATCATGCCAGAATTTGGTCCCATGACCAAAGCCCACTCTGTGTACTTCAGAGCAAAGAATGATCAAACACTCGTAGTCCATACTTCAGAGCAAAGAATGATCAAACGCAGCAGCTAAATGTGATTCCACAACCAAATAAAAGAGCAAAACCAAACTCTAAATATTTAGCGCTATGCTCAGAAGAGAGAAATTACCAGTGGGGAGAGGTGGGAAGAGGCTGGGGAGGCCGGCGGGGGAGGGGCGGCGCGGCGGACTAGTGGGAGGGGGCGACGGGGGAGGGCCAGCGAGGGGCGGTGAAATTACCAGTGGGGAGAGGTGGGACGAGGCTGGGAGGCCGGCGGGGAGGCGCGCGACCGGTGGGAGGCGGCGCGGCGGACTAGTGGGAGGCGGCGGGGAGGGCCGCGAGGGGCGGTGAAATTACAAGTGGGGAGAGGTGGGAAGAGGCCGGGAGGCCGGCGGGGAGGCGCGCGCGGACTAGTGGGAGGGGCGGCGGGGAGGGCCGGCGAGGGGCGGCGGCGCGTCGAACCGCTGGGAGGGCCAGCGAGGGGCGGTGGTGGCGCGGTGGACCAGTGGGAGGGGGCGGCGGGGGAGGGGCGGCGCGGCGCGGCGTACGCGTCGTGGGAGGGGGAGGGAAGTCGCGGAGGTGGGAGGACACCGCGCGCGAGGCGATGGGAAGGCGCGGGAGGGGACGAGAGCGCCACGCGGGAAGGAGTTTCGAGGGCGCGGGAGGGGGAGGGAAGCCGCGCGGGAAGGAAGAATCGCCCGCGAAATCGCGATGGCGAGCGAGCGCCCGCTCGCCTTCGATAGCCAGCCTCCGGAAGGAAAAAGCCAGCGGGTAAATTTGAAGAGGGGGATAAAAGATGGGTTGGAGTCTATTTTTTTGGGTTATACTAGCTAAATATACAATGAAGAGCATGATAAAGAACCGGATGGAGATGCTCTTAGTCATGTAAAGTCTATGAAAGTGTGAGTCGTGGCGAGCATGTGTTGATTTACCGATGAGAGTCAAGTGCATGTCATTTGTATTCACATTGATTGCTTGTTCTTTGATGTGCAGGTGCTTTTATGATTATTGTGGCTAGCGGCAAGACCGAGGCTTGGTGGCCGTGACATGTCACGTAAGTCCACGTGGAGCATCATCTCAAGTGGAAAAACACAAGAGAAAGACAAGGATTATGAGGAGGCAAGTGTGTGCATGTGGTATGCCAATTGGACTTGTGCGTTTCAAGTGGTGACGGTTCTTGGAGCAAACGTGCGATCTTGGCAGCAAGTAATTGGACATTGCAGATTATGGTGTGATGTGGTGTGCAATAGGATTAAAGCGTTTCAAGTGGTGGCGGACTCAGAGCAGGCGTATGATCTTGGCGACGAGGTATTAGGTATCACATTTTTGTGTGAAGCCGATGGGTGGCAATTGAGAAAATTACCCAATACTAGGTGGAATAGTGGTTTTGTGACATTGATCTAAGTGGTTTAGATCACGTTTTTAAAGATAGAGTGTCTTATTGGGCTATTGGAACTTTATGTAAGTCACGCTTTTGAAAAACATGCAAGTGCGTGTGAATATAAAGTATGGGTTATCGGGTTTTCCTATTTGTAGGTGGTGTGATCCACTAAAGAGTGGCTGGTTGTTTAGGGTTTGGTGTGAGGTGAGGAACATCCACTATGGGGGTGTTTGGGATTGCTCCACTCCACGTTTTTCAGCTCCGCTCCACGTTTTTTAGCCAAACAGGTTCAGCTCCACGCACTCTGTTCGAGGAAAAAAAGGTGGAGTTGTGAGAGCACCTAAAGGGGTACTCCACAAACTCCAGGTTTTTTGTGGAGCTGCTCCACGGTAGAGTTTGTGGAGCAGAGTTTGTGGAGCAGTCCCAAACACCCCCTATATAAACCTTGTGTGAGTTGACTCTTCTATGACTTGACGAGAGAGATTAGGGTTTCCTTTGTGTGAAGCCTTGTGTGTACTCTAGAGTTAGAGCTCTGCCATCCATGAGGGAGTAGCTGTAAAATATTCCTCTCTAAGTGAAATGAATACCCGGAGTTTGCTCAAATAAGGTGTGCAATGGACTCTTCCCTATGCTTTTAATTTACTTAGTTTTCTTGTTTGGATTTCAGTCTTCACTCTTCTTGTTCGATTTAATCTTGCCTCTATTTGCATGTCGGGAATGCTATTATTCACAGGTCACAGGTCCAACCAAGTGATGTCCACTTAAAGTAAATCAATGATGCAAGAGTCTCTATACCAAGTGTACGTGACAGCTTAGCAGTCGAGGGGACTAGTGGTTGGTTTCTGCCAAATTTTATCATGACAAAATTCAATTTGATCAAGAAAGCATTGACATATCCTAAAATGAATAAAATCTTGGCAATAGGTCAAACACATGCCAGTCTAATCAACTAGCTAGCTGGTTAATTAATTTGCCCATGTAATTGCGTGGCCAAGTTTAGTGAAGTTTGTGTTCGTAATATATAAAGCATGCATATTAAGAAATACAATTGTGTTTGTGTATATATGTTCAAAATTGTCGTCTTCTATATGATTCTGAATACTTCAGATGATCTGATAGCTCTATCAAATGTTTCTCTCAGTTCTGGCCGTTTGAGTTAGCTAATTAATGCAATGCATGCTCTGTGTTTTCCTGTGATTGCTAGCCTAATAGCTAAAAAATAAGGTTTATATGTCTGAAAGTTTAGATTTCTATTTACTTTAAGAAGGGTGCATGCGCGTGGCTGTTCACAAATGAATGGCCATTTGTTGTAATGCAAAAGACAACCGGAAGACATGCCTTGTACTTGGCATAATAATAACATGCATCACACTTATTGGTAACTTGGAAGTGTTGTTGAGCTTTCAAACTCTTTGTGTTGCTATTGCTATATATACCATCTTATACATTATAGAGTCTGAGTTAATTTTTAGCAAATATATCACAATATTAAAGCTCTACTTGTACAGTTATACTACATGGTATGCATGCTATACAGCATATATATATATATATATATATATATATATATATATATATATATATATATATATATATATATATATATATATATATATATATAGTCTGATCACAACTTATGTAATGTACATCTGAACCATTACAAAGTGTTATTATGACTTACTTTTAGGTCTCTTTAAATAGAGGACAAAAGAAAGAAGCCCAGGATCGAATCTCCATAGTTGACAAATCCATGGTTGCACACGAGCTGCTCTTGAATTGTTATGAAAAAACTTGTCCGGGGCCTTTGGAAAACCAATATTTCCCAGCCAGTACACACCTACTCTACGTCTCTAGGAACCAATCTTTCCCAGGCAGTACACTGTACACACCTCTAGATCCCTAGGACTTCAATATTTTACCAACAAAAAGAGTAGGCATATTACCCTTATTCCACTTGAGACGTGAGATTGGCATGTTTGGATTTGGGGTATTTGGATGGATTTAGTTCAAATTTGTACTAAACTCCAACCAAATACACCCTAATCCAAGGCTCCAAGGTTAATATAATAAGTTTTCCAATCACTCACAAACTTATTGCTTATTATCCTCTAAAGCCAAGTGAGATTACATAATAATGCACATTCTTGAATGCAAGATGTTGAGAAGGATTATCTTTTCCTTTATTTTTTTAATTACCAAGTGATATATCTAATTAATAACTTATAATGGCTACTATAATTAGGTCCTAATTAGGTTCCACCATATTGAGGACCATATATTTTTTCCCTTCTCTTAGAGCACTGTCATTTTTTTCCTTTTCCTTTGCTTATTATCCTCCAAAGCCAAGGTGCTTTTTTTTATACATTTTTTAGCACCCACGAACCACTGTCATGGGTTATTGTTGTTGTTATATAATAGAAAGTGTGACCAATTTTTACAACCATTGCCTTCAAAACAAACTTCCCTCGGAGTCCATGTTATAAAAATTGGAAACGGTAGCCAGTTTACATAACAGCCTAATATTATCTAGTCTTTTATCGAGGTAAGTTCCCTGAAATATCTTTTCTTCTTCACATGACTAGAGTCGGTAATCATAGATCATTAGTCCGACTTTCGATGAAATATTTTTTCTTACTTTACATTATCAAGCTAAGTTTATATACTATTTTTAAAAAATTATATAAAGAATTGTACAGCTCTCCGAATACCAGCTTCTATCAGCTACCCAACATTTACATCAATCGCTACCTGGGCAGGACACTTGGGCAGGACCGGGAATAAGAGATATAAAGCAATAGCAGGACCAAACAGGGAAGCCGCTGGGATTTGGGCGATCAGGGGCTCAGGCCCTGGAACAACATATTAGAGATCGAGAGCAAAAATAATGCCCGATTGGACCAAAAGAGAAGGGCATGGGCATATAAATAATAGCAGGACCAAAACAGAAGGGCATGGGCACATAAATATCTCAGTTGTAAAAGTTACTTTTATAATATTATAATTTGACCAATTTTGCTACCATACACCAACACAAATTAACAATCAAATTTGTACGGCGAAGACAATACCGAATTTTTTTTGGCAAAAATGACATTGTTGATCACCGAAATACCAAATCTAGTCCCCAAACATCAACATTTCCATTTATAGCTCCTTCCCCACCGCACGATTTAGCAGAGAGCGACATGTGGTAACCGTGTGGTCGGGGACCGCACGACACCGAGATCGTGCGGTCCCCGACTGCACGACCATTGTTCATGAGCTAATCGTGCGGTCGGAGACCGCACAACTACTGTTCATGCCCGAGTCGTGCGGTCCCCGACCGCACGACCTGCATGTGTACTGTGTCTGTGTATTTTTGGATTAGCTGCTGCGTGCGTTTGTGTGCTTGTAATGAGGTATAAATTTTGTATTTTTGTGTGGATAAGACTTTATTTAGTTGTGCAAATTTTTTGTAATTATAAATATTACGCATATTCACATATAATTTAATTTGTTTGGAGTTTACAGCAATTTTGTAATATAAAAGAGGAGGTACAAAATATTATGAAATATATTTTGAAAACTCCTTTTGCAGTGTAGATGATACATGTAGGAAATATTTTTTTAGATTGTTATTTTTTTTGAAATATTTTCGTAGGTTCTTAACGGTATGATAGCCATGCGTTGTTATAGTGCTGTTAATTTCCAGAAAATTTTTGTAGGGACGATTGAGCCATGAATGACTCGTACGTACAGAGTTCATAGTGCGGTGTAATGGTTGATCCGTTTGTGCTTTTTCGCACATTGTGAATGGTAAAAAATATGTTCGATTCGCTAAAATATTTTGCGATCATGGTATATTGTTGTAGTGCAAGAAATTTCATGAAAAGTTTTATGTGGACGACTAAGATGGGAACAACTAGTTAGTAGGAAGGAAAGTGATATGAAGTACACGAGGAATTGAATACGAAAAGACGACGACAATTTATGTTGCTAATCAAAATAGATTTCATAATAAACTTGGGAACAACACGACGCACATGATTTGGTTACAACAAACTGAAGTAGCCGTACGATACATATGTGTTTTGTTGACATGGAAATAAATTGGACATTTAGGGGAGTAGTGCGGAATGGCCTGACCTACTGCGTAGACCTGGGCCATTTTCCCTTTCTTATGAGCTCGGCGTTGAAATCCTTGGAAGCCTCTTTCGCCTTTGCTGCCATTTCTCTTTTTTCTTGCGCTCCCTATCGCGAGCCTCGCACTGCCTGCATGTGCACGCCTCGAGATGAGCTTTTGTCTCCCGACATATACACTTGGTTTGCTCGTCTTGGCAGCGCTCCTCCTCGCGGATCTCACATGCCCTTTTGTCGTTCCACTCCTCATAGTCCAGAGTCCATTGGTCATGTGGATGGATCTCCAGGTCAATCCATTCGCGGTAGGCACATAGCGGCTCCGAGGACTATGGGTAAATGAAAGAGTTTGTTATTGCGTATTTTAATTAGAAATAGTGGGGAAACATATTGTAAGTGGTCCTTACCGGCTATCAATAGCTGATCGTGTCGAAACGATGGTCAGAATAGTCAGAGGAGTAATTCGCACAACACCAATAACGCATGCCTAGGCTGAGGCGCTGCTTAGACTTGAAGAATTTGCATGGGTCTCTGCACCAGCAGAGGGGCAGCGTCTCACCCTGGGGGGGTGGTGTTGTGGCGAACATTCAGTTGGAACGTTTAGTACGGACATGCTCCTACGGGGGTGTCGTTAGGAGTAGGGGTGGAAACGGATCGGATACAGTCGAATAGTCTCAAATACGAATACGGATTCATGTTTTTAAAACGGATATGGATACGAATTCGAACATTCTCGAATACGAATACGAATCGAATGTCGTAACGAATACGAATCGGATATATGCTTAATTCGGTCGAATACGAATATCCTCCTACGAATGTCGTAATCGACCGGTTTTTCCGATTAGCGATTTTAAATTCAAATTTTGATATTTAAAATTTTCTCAAAATATGATTTCCACAGTTCATATTTCTGGCACCATTGTTTATTCACACATGTAGCCTACACGGTAGCAATTGTATCCATCGACCAAAACTGTAAACATCACCTCATTCTGTAATGATCTCAGATTCCTGGAATTCAGGCGCTTTATAGTTTAGTAATGCACGCATCCGATCTGACAACTGGAACAAAAATATACCAGCTGTAAGTACACCAGCAGTCATTTCCATCATCATAACAAGATGCATTTCTCACTACCTGGCCAAATTAAATTAGCTAAATCTACTCATTTGCGATCAAACTGGAAAAGCATTAAGCGTCAGCTAATAGCAAAGTGATTCATGTTTGAACAAAAAAAGTAAAGTGATTAATAATTACAGGTAAATCAAAATTTAATTCTTTCCAACCAATGGGCCATCCAACATTTTCTAATACGTTGAGTCAAAGATTAGCCAGGAACAGGATGGTACTACATTGGACTAACAGGCAAAGGAGTTACTAGGAGAGTTGATCTATTATCCCCACTACCAGAATCCTCATTTTTTAGACCTTGGATGCATATATGAGCATGCTTATTCACCATCAGAATTCAGTAACCTCACTTCCAAACCTTAAAATAAAGCACAACTATTTGCTAATATTAATAGACCAACTAAATGATTGATATCCGCTTTTTTGAAAAACTACAGGAAGACAGAAATGCCACATCATGCAATATGCAACCACATTAGCTAAGCAGATTATCAACATCCCTGACTTGTCAATACAAATTATCTTACACTGAGCTAGTGCATGTTGTGCCCGATATCTCATTGTTAACACCTAAGGCTTTACATGCTATTCTAACTTTGGGTCAGTATTAGCCATAGCACCATCAAGACTTAAAATAAATTGGTCATGATGAAAAAGAAGACCCTGACAGCCTCCTCTCCCTGTTTAGTGTCCTAAGAATGTGCAACATCTATATCACATTTTATAGCTTACCTGAGTGACTGAACTTGATTGCATCAGTTCTGCCAGTCCACATTTAGCAACACACACCAAGAATTTATTATCAAGGAGCACGTTAGCTGGTTCAAAATTCTGATGCACAATTGGAGGTTTGAAGCTTTCATGGAGATACTTGTAGGAAAAAGTAATTTGGAAGTATAAAGGTCCACATATTTTGAAAAAGAACACCAGATAAGAATTATGCAGAACTATAACTTCACTTACTCTTAAGGCTTTTCCTGAACCAAGAGCAACCAGATAAGAGTATCAGAGCTTGTTGCATCCTGCAGATAAGGGAAGATTTGTGCACAAAGATGGTGAAAGAAATCTTACAATCTCTGCAGCTTGTCGAGCTTCCCAATGCTAGGTGAAATGATGCCTCCAAGCAATTTTAAATGCTTAATTTTGTTACGTTGGCAAACAAGACAAGTCCTCACGAAGTCGTGAACAAGACGTTTGGCCCCTGGAATATGAAAATCTTGACGCAGGCGACATAATGTCTTCTGAATTCCCTCATGAGCTGCCTGAGCAGAAGTGAGGTTCATATGCACAGACGGAGATGAGGCTGGCACATACACCCGACCGGTATGCAAAATGAGCCTATCCCGAATGGACCATGGGGTGCCCAGGTTACCCGAAGTAATTTTAGACTGAAGATGCTGCAAAGCTGGATTATTCAGAACTTCATCGCGTAATTCCGGAAAGAGTGAAAGAGCCGGTGAAGAAATAGCCAATAAACTGGTCGGAAGACAGTCGCGGCGAGACAAAGCATCAACGACTGTATTGAAGCGGCCCGGCCGGAATTCAACTGTGAAATCATATCCAAATAGTTTGGTCACCCAGTGATGCTGTGGAATAGTTGAAAGCCGTTGATCCAACAAGAACTTTAAACTATGATGGTCTGTACGAATAAGAAAGGCGCGGCCCCATAGATATGGTCTCCAATGATGAACATCTTGGACGAGACCGGTTAATTCACGCTCATAAGCTGGTAGTTTGGAATGACGAGGCACCACAGGTCGACTAAAGAATGCGATCGGTCCTAGACCTTGGTGAAGAATAGCCCCAACCCCAGACCCGAAAGCATCGCACTCAACAATAAACTTTTGCGTGAAATCGGGCATATGCAAAACCGGTGCAGCCGACAAAGCATCCTTAAGGGCTTCAAAAGCATGCTAGGCGGTAGGTGACCATCCAAACACCTCCTTCTTGAGCAGATCTGTAAGGGGTGATGCGATTTTCCAGAAGTCCCTAATAAATTTGCAATAATAGCCACCGAGACCTAAAAACCCACGTAATACTTTAAGCGTCTTGGGCTGTGGCCAATCAGAAATTGCTTGCACTTTGGACGAGTCCATGGCCACTCCACCTTTTGAAATAACATGGCCCAAATAAGAGACCGATGATAAGCCAAAGGAACACTTAGATTTCTTGAGGAACAATTCATGCTGACGTAGAAGCATGAAAACCATGCGTATATGTTGTAGATGCTCGGACCAAGAGGAACTATAGATCAAAATATCATCAAAGAAAACCAAGACAAAGCTTCTCAAATATGGATGGAGAACTACCTGCATCAAAGCTTGGAATGTAGCTGGTGCGTTAGACAATCCAAAAGGCATAACCAAGAACTCAAAAAGACCTTCATGTATTCGGAATGCCGTCTTAAAGATATCGTCTGGGTGCATGCAGACTTGGTGATATCCGGACCGAAGGTCGAGCTTGGTGGAAAACCGAGCACCACGTAATTCATCCAATAATTCATCTACCACTGGAATTGGGAATTTGTCTTTGATAATCAACTCATTAAGGGCACGATAATCCGCACAGAACCGCCAAGTATTATCATGTTTTTTCACCAACAAGACTGGAGATGAAAAGCAAGAGTAGCTACGTCGAATAATGCCACGGCGGAGCATGTCGTTGCACTAACGCTCCAATTCATCCTTCTGATGATGTGGATATCAGTATGGCCGCACGGTTTTGACACATGACATGAAACATTGTAGCACAGGACGCCCCCCAAGAAAATTGTGAGCCCAAAAAATGGTTTTTTTGGTAGTGATACAGTGTTTTCGCTGCAGTGCTACAGTGTTTTGGGCCACATGTGATCACTTGGTTGGCTCATTACACAACTTGGTCTGTGGCACCATTACACAACAAAATTTTTCCCACCACCTGTAGGGGAAGCAAAGATCACCCCGTGCGCAGTAGGTAAAGTGACTGCGAGGCAATGTTTGTATTGATTTCTGGTTGGTAAAAAGCTAATATGAATATTTGTTTTCTCAAAATGGTTTCTCTACTCTTTTCACTCTTGTCTCATACAAGGGTCATAGGAGCATTACACATCCTATTCATTTCGTTCCCGTCTCACGCACGTATCTCTCTCACTTTCTCTATTGCTCACACCTTTCTTCTAAAAGTTACTTATTTCAACAACTACTATTCATTTTTAACTAAAAGCTATCAGCCGCAGCCAATATGAATGTCCCTAACTTAAGCCTGTTGCACTAGCGACCGTCTGATCTAAGGCCCCATTCTACACAGCTTTTGGCTTCCAGCTTTCAGGAACCAAAAGTCATTTTGAACGTAATGGCTTCTTAACACGATTTTTTCTTTTTGCTTTGCATTGTTCGTGGACATATAATAGTTTTTTTTTATTTTTTGTCTCTTTTTTATTTTTCTTTAATTGAATATCTTAACCAAAAGCTAATAGCCACTACTATGCCATTTCAATCAAAAGGACAAGCCAAAAACCATCAGCCGCAACTAAATTAAAATTGGCCTAAATCGAGCGGCTAAAATTAGGCCGAAATACTATTTGTACACTATAGTGAAATCGCTTCCACGTAGTGAAACTAGTTGTAGTGAATTAAACTTGAAATGGTGTATCCACGGATGCACGGTTCTGAGATGGTTCAAACTAAAGTGCTACATTATGTACCTATAAATAAATTCTTCAATTTTCCGTCCAAACAACTTTTTTGTAGTGTTTTATTAAATTCTGTAGGATTTTCATGGAATATGACATCTTGTAGTTCTTACTTATGCTTTGCCTATTACTACTGGTTCCTCTCCTGTGTTCGAAGCAGGTGCAACCAAGTAAACGAAAAATGTGCAGTACAAAAGTAACATGGAATGTACATTTTATTTAGCAGAGAGTCCGGACGCAACCAGTTGATGCCCTAGCTGTCACTCGATTGGACTAAAATAAGCTAATTTATAGCTGAAATTATATTGTAACTGATAAAAATTATATTGTAACTGATGGTGGCTTATTTGGCGTAACTAAATTTAAAAATTTAAAAATAGAAAAAACAGATTAGCCCATAATGGACAATGCAAATTAATACGGAAAAAGAACAAGAAAAAAAGCCAAAAAACGAGAAAAAGATAAAATTTAGGAATAGTGAAAAATAAACCAGAAGCCAGAAGTTCAAGCCAAAATGAATAGGGCCTTAATATGATTGATCTATTCTTTGTGGATGTGGATTTTGATTTTTTGTTAAAATTTTTGAATTTTGGCTGTTTACGACAGAAATTACTAAAATTGAGATACTCGCATATGATTTTTGCTAGTACAGGTGATAGATTTTTAACGTGTACTACAATTAACTTGTAGATCCCATCATAAAAAATACTCCGTTTGAAAATTAGGTACTGTATCAAAAGCAAAAAGCTGCCCATAAAAGCCAAAAAGAATAGGGCAGAAGAACGCCATTCAAATAGCTTAAGCTTCTGAGTTCTGGTTTCTAGCTTTTGACTTTTATTTTCATCTTTTTTGGTTTTTTTGGGTTTATTTGCTTTTCCTTTTTTCCCTTATTACTTTGCGTTATCCGTGACAATATAACTTTTTTATTTTTTAAATTTAATTACACAGAAAAGGTAACAACAGCTATAGTGCATTCTCAGCCGCTATAGTGCAAAAACGTCAGAAGACTTGGCTTATAAGCCCGTTGGAGCACCGCCTAAAAACATATGTATGTTTTTTTGCAATAGTTTAGGAGTTCGGTTGTAAATAGAAAGAGTATTATGTCTACTCATGAATATTTAAAAAGAATAAGTTTGATTAAAATATGACCTATTGGCCAAACTCCAACAGCTTTACAGGCATGTAATTCCAAAACTTAACTTATATTTAGAAGAACCGAAGATCGGATTGAGCAATATACTAGACCAGGTTGATAAGTCAAACTTGTGATTGGGCGAGTCCTGTAGACATCGCACTCCACTTGATCAACATAGGCACCAACTAAAAAATAACACACACAGCTTGTGGGTTTATTTTCTACTTCTTGGCCTTTCAACTATTCCACATAATGATGTTCAGAATGCCTCCATGAGGACAGTCCCAACACATACACCAAATCCTTACTAATCATATTGATGAACTTCCACCGTTGATAATCAGCATGCACGCCTTGCCCTTGACTTCACATTGGTTTTTGAAAAGACTCCAACACTGTCCTTTGGTCATCTTGTCGACATCGTCACCTTGCACCTTCTTGACTTGGATGTTCTTCCCACTAGATGGTGCATTATCTTTCTTCTTGTCGGGGGGTAGAAACATGTTCAGCACCCTCAGCTATGAGTTTCACCTCTTCTTTTTGTGGCTGAAACACCTTTGCTAGCAATAGCAAACTCCTTCATCGTCTTCCTTATGGGCTTAGCGAGGACCATGTAAATTGGCATCACATCAACTCTTTCATCTCCTCCCATGTAGTGCAGATTGGATAATCCCGTCGGTCCTGACTCCACTACATATTAGTCCATCAACGTAGCGTGTTTCCGGTCAATGCCATCCTGGCCAGTCTCATCTTCTTGTTAGAAGAGAGTCTTTAGCCCCAAAAGAATTCCTCTAGTTTTCCACCCACGTGTAGTAGTTCTTCGGGTGCTCTTAGAAGATGGCGGCATGATGTAAGCTGGTAGCCTCAGCATGCATTGATCATGCTCTATCATCATCTTCTACTACAAGCAACAAAATTTTTAGCACGTATCATGATCAACGAGTGCTCTGATACCACCTGATATGGACCCAACTAACAAGCTAGCAGGATCGCGTTGTTTGGCCTTGATCTTTTACTGTACACATTGCTGATTACTTTTACCTTGCCTTAGGTTCTTGCGTACCACAATAACAACACCTACTCTATGATTGAACCTTCTCCCACACACACCACAACATATGAACAAAGGATAGTAGAACCAAAGTTCCAGCGAGCAAAATCCAATACCACAATTGGATTCAACACATCAAGAGCAATTTCTAGATGGAAATCTCAAAAACACACACCAACAATGGCCGCCAAAACCATGGCGATTTTCTGATGTTTCTTTCTCAACTCAAAACATAAATTTCTAATCTCAGGTCTGAGCTACATGGGGTATACCCCTTGGCCTTACATTGGTGCCTAGGGGCACAGCCATGCACAGCAGGGCTAAGCCTGACTCAAACTTAACTTGTGTTTGTGATTGACATGCTTACAAAAGATAGACTCATGCCCTGATCAACTCGGCTTCGGTTTCTGACTTATTTTTCACTATTCATAAGTTTCGTCTTTTTCTGAACTTTTGGCTTTTTGTTGAGCTTTTTTGCCGGTTCTTTTTTTCCCGTATTTGTTTGTATTATACGTAATGGGCTAACATATTTTTTTATATTTTTAAAATTTTTAAATTTAATTATGCTAAATAAGCCTCTGTCACCATTCTGATGCTTTTTCACCAACTACAAGAGTTTTCAGCCATAAGCGATGAGCTTTTCAGCCGAACCGATCACCACCTCAGACTCGCTCTTGAAAATTGAAATTGGTTTTTGGGAGGAACTCAAAAAAAATTGAAACTACTCAAAGAAACCGGGCTCTCAACAAACTGGGACTAATACATGACTCGAATTCCTAAGGATAAGGAAATTTAAATAAGGTTGCGGAAGGAAAACAAACTAAGGAAAGAGTTGAATCGAGATTGATCCTATCCAAATTGAACATGGGCTTTGATCATTGGCTCGAACTCCCCTCCTAGCACAACTTCACGTGCCCTCCTCCTTGAGTTTGGCTTGGTTTCAATTTCTGGCTCCCTTCTTGTTTCTCTTTAGGCCGCATAAGTCTCACTCAATCATGGCTCAATTCTCTGATTGCCCAAGTTACGTAACAACTAGACACCTCTCTTTCTTCACGCACAAGGCATTGCAATATCCTTTATTGGAGCTCTGGCCAAATCCTTCTCTTTCTTTTTCCCAAGCCAGCTTTCCTTTTCCTAGCCGATTGCTTTCTTCCTTGGCCACACACGCTTCTCTTGATTGGCTCAGCCTCTTGGCCCATCTAGCTTGAGGCGCACCACCCTAGGCTCGGTTTCTGGCTTGAATTAGCACGACTTGGACTCAGTTTGGTTTCTTTCTTCCCTAGCTATTTCTTTATGCACAAGAAAGAGGGCCCTTGGCTTTGCACGGCCAGTACCTGATTCATGCGCTTGCTTTGCACACTGCCTCCTTGGATCAAGCACCCTATGCGGTCCTCCTTCATCATGCAGTTGGATGCATGGGACGTTCCTCCCATGCACTCGAGTTTGATTCCTTGGGCTGAAACCCTTTCCTTTATAGCCAGATAGGAGAGGAAAAGCTTTAGGGTTGAAATGTGGCGCAAATAGTGGCAATGGAGCCATTTGGCTTGGCTTTAAAGTTGATGAAGGTGGTGGTGCCAGGAGCAAGGCAACCTCGTGACAAGCACGTGGATGGCCAAGGTGTTTTGGCGGTGCTAGTAGTCGTGTTAGTAGGGAAAGGTGCATTGAGTCTCACTGGCATGAGAGCACAAGCTGGCGAGGTAAATTGTGGCACCGAGCGCGTGTCGAGCAGCTAGCGGCAAGAGGTAGTAGCACGAGGTTCGGTGTCACAGAGGATGGCGCATAGCTTGGAGTGACGTTATGTAGTACGGTGGGTTGGTGAGGTGGCGCAGTCATTGTGCCTCCGTTGATGGGTTAGTACCGGTGAGTAGGCGCGGGCGAACTGGCAAGTGCAAACGGCACCTGGCACATGGTAGAGAAAGCAGTGGAGGTGGCACCAGGGCAAAAGGCGCCAAGGAAAGGTATAGGCGGATTTTCCCAAAGGAGAAAGCGAGAAATTGAGGAAAGTTTTCTTATTTGCCAAAAATTCAAATTCAAACAAATTTCAAATAAATTCAATTTTTTTAAAAAAAATTGAGTTGTTTGAACGTCTAAACAGCATATAACCTGAAGTGGGTTTTTGGATCACATGGAGTAGAAATAAGTTTTCAAAAAGCAAGTTTTATTAGAAATTTTAGAAAAAATAGGTTTTAAGTTGTTACCATGTTAAGATGAGTTTATAGATTAATTATTTGTATTACATCAACTAAAACGAGTTTTAAGTACATCAGTGTTTGGTTAAGATATACGCCAATATATAATAACACAACCAAGATGAATTTAAGGGCCTGTTCTTTTCGACTTCTAAAAGCTATTTTTTGGTTTTTTTTTACAGTAATTAGTTTTTAAATGGAGTATCTTTTTAAGATAGGGTTTACTAATTAATTGTAGTACATATTGTACTGATTTTATTTATATCGGCAAAAACCGCATGTGAGTTTCTGTTACTTTGTAATCTCTCGTACGAACAGTCCAAAAACCATAAGCCGTAGTCAAAAACCATAAATTTCAGTAAAAAAAGAACAGACCGTAAGCAAACTCATCGTTATGTTAATGGAAATACCACACGTCTACGTTTCTAGTTAGTCACAACTCCCAAAACACCAAAAAATCGAAAGAGAATAACATACTGGAAACACAGTATATATGTTACTTGTTGATATCTGTGCTTGGTCTTTTATTTGCTAATCACCAGGCCACGTAACACAAAATATTCCGTACTCGACACGCCATGCAACTTCCAACTGCGCTTGGCCGAAAATTTGGGGTACCCTTGAGTTTGAAAACATGGATGCGCAAAATTGGTTTTCTTAAAAACAGTTAAAATTTTGGGTTTTAGCAAAAACCAGTCTTTATTAGAGCATCTCCAAGAGATACTCTATATGGCTCTTAATATTTAAATTTTAGAGTTGAAGGGTAAGAAGTAGCTCCAACAGATTCCCAAATAGACTCCTAAAAATATAACACACCCAAAAAATGGGCTCTCGCTCTTTACTTATAGAGGATGATCTAGGCTCCCAATACTGTTTTTCTGGTTTAGGGTATCTGTTGGAGGGAATGATTATTTTGGGACTTTATATCGTGGTTAGGATCTGTAAAAAGAGATTTAGGGTGTGAATTTATTGGGCATCTCTTGGAGATGCTCTTATGTTGGTTTTATCCTATGCTGCCAAACATGGCTTAGGTTGTTGGGCCCGCAACCGTGTTTAACCAAAACTAGTTTTGATAAAACTTGAGGTCCAAATAACCCCGAAGTCAACAGCCACCGCCTGCCTTTCCTCCCTTCAGAGTTGAGATCCCTGATCGCCCAGCCTCGTTGCCATCACAAGCATCGATCTGTCAGCAATGGCTGCCTCAGTCTCACCGCGGCCAGTCCCTCCTCCCCAGGCCAATATCAAGAAGGTAAACCCCATCGGTCTCGTCGTTCAATTCCAACTTGATTCCCGATGCTGCAAATTGCGGATCGCTTACAGAAGTTCCTGCTCCTTGCGTTCAAGTCTTGTTTTGTTGGCAACTTGGCATGTCCAGTACAAGATTGCGCTGTGCCAGCTGCTTGTCTCCCCGGACAAGGACGGCAACATCGCCCGCGCGCGCTCCCGCATCGAGGCCGCCGCAGCCGCCGGTGCCAAGCTCGTCGTCCTGCCGGCAAGTCTTCCTCTTCGTCCGTTACTGCCATTTTGCACTTAATTGACTGCGTTCACTGTCTCAAATGACAAACCGTTAACCGCTGAACGGACTATGGCCACATGCTAGACTTCACCTGATGCGTTGGCCACAGATCTGAGACTAGAAAGTGTAGAAGTTCACAGGGCATACATCTTTTTTTAGACCAACACGAGGCATACATCTTTGATATTGTTGTTTTGTTTCAGGAAATATGGAACTGCCCCTACTCAATGGAGACCCTGCCGAGCTATGCCGAAGATATAGACGGCGGAGCGTCACCGTCGATCTCAATGCTGTCGGAGGTAGCTGCTAGCAGAAAGATCACTATCGTAGCTGGATCCATACCCGAGAAGGCGTCTGGTCAGCTGTTCAACACTTGCTGTGTGATCGGACCGGATGGAGAGAGGAAGGCCAAGCACAGGAAAGTAAGGGGCGTGATGCATCTTATCTTTGCATCCAAATTTTGACATGTAATTTGCAATAACTGACTGGATTGAATTGGCCTGTGTAATGACTACTGAACAATGGGCAATTTCAGCTGCATTTGTTCGAAATTGACATCCCAGGAGACATCACTCTCAGGGAATCTGATACCTTCACTGCTGGACAAGAACCTACCGTAGTTGACACTGGTAAGTTCTGAGCTATCATGAAGTTGCGTGAGTTCCTCTCCTTCTCACACATGCTGGATCGCATTGTATTGTAAATTTAATTTAAGATGCATGTTCTCTAAGATTCTACATTTTTACTCTGTTGTTAAAATGCTACTAGTACAGCTACAGAAGTTCATGTGCGGTGCGCCGGTGCACACTTCTTTCGTCGTCTATTTTCATGATAACTAACGCTGTATGTGCTGCAGATGTTGGGCGGATCGGTATAGGAATATGTCATGATATCCGCTTTCCGGAATTAGCAATGTTGTATCGTTCAAGAGGTACGCTTCATCATTTCAGTAGGAACTGTTGTATTGATTTGGAGCAATGAAAGTCTCTCAAGGAACCAAAGTCAGTCTCGTCTTTTGGCTTCCGACGAACCAGGTGCGCACTTGATATGCTACCCTTCTGCGTTCAACATGAGCACCGGGCAGCTTCTATGGGACCTGATGCAGAAATCCAGGTTCCATCATCTCTCTTTTCCAACTGTTTTTTCATTTCTGTATCATGATGCTATTAGAAAGAGGGTGTTGCTCTTGTTCACCTTTTAATTTTATCTGTATATAAGTATGTTTGTTCAAACCGGGATGGGACCATCCTTTTCTTCAGATAGTTATCTAATTCTCGTTGTTTTTTCCCATCTGCCCACTTCACTCCTTCAGGGCAGTAGACAATCAGGTAATGCTCATCAGCACATGAGTTCTTCATTAAGATCTTGATTACTCTTTGTGAGTTGCTTCAATTCCCCATTTGTACTGAAACTGAAGTAGACGCGATCCTAAACTGTCTTGGTTTCAGTTGTTTGTGGCGACTTGCTCGCCTGCACGAGACCCTAACTCAAAGTCGGAATACATGATCTGGGGCTACTCTAGTCTCATTGGACCAGTAAGAACATCAGTGAAGAAAGCTCTGCTCCCTCGTGGTAATTTGGATTCCACCAAGGTTGGATGCTAACTGAACTCGTATTCACTTTTTTTTCTAGTTTGGCGAAGACCTTGCAACAGCAGGGCATGAGGAAGCAACTGTCATCGGCGAGATTGATCTTTCTTTGATTGAAGCTGTAAGGTACAGGATTTTCTTTTCTTCTAGTTGATTTTGTGCTTGTGCGTTGTCTGATCAAGGAAAATATGTGCAGGGAGAACCTCCCTTTGGAGATGCAAAGCAGAGGGGATCTATACCAATTGGTCGATGTGCAGAGAGAATCTGCATGCAACGTTGCTTGAGGAAATGCAAATGCATTGAGGTGAAAAAAAAGTCGTAGTCAATGAAATAATGCTCTGAGGTTTACTGTGAGATGCCTCCCTAGCATTTTTACTGGCAGTGGTGTTAAACCATGTGGATGGTCGTAGATTATGATATGATGAATAATTAACACTTGATCTGTTTTGGATTTTGTGTTTGTGAAAGACTTGGTCATTTGCAGTTGAAGCCATTGCCCTTCAGTGGTCGTGTGCAGTTTGGATGAGTTCAGATCACAGATGCTACGACCACGGCAATAGACACTCTTACGACCACGACATACACATGTTTTACGACCACAGCAAGAGACGCTATACGACCATGGCAACAGACAGTCTTACGATCACGACAACAGACACTACGACCACAACAACAAACAGTCTTATGACCACGGCAACAGATGCTACGACCACAGCAACAGGAGTTTTTACGACCACGGCGTCAAAACACAGACACGGCTACGACCACGGCAGAACACAGACAATCTTATAACCACGGCTACGACCACGTTCAGTTTACGACCACGGCTACGATAACGGCATGCTACGACCATGTTCAGGCTACGATCACGTTCAGGCTACGACCACGTGCAGGCTACAACCACAGCAAGCTACGACTGCGTCTGGCTTTGATCACGGTAGCACGACTTCGACCCTTCGACCACGGCTCTACAATTACGGTTTTACGACCACAACAGGCAATCGTAGCTACAGTACTCGATAGTCGTAGACTTTACTAGTCATTCTTAATAGTCGTAGGTTTTACAGACTATCTTCATGGTCACAGACTATCTTTATGGTCGTAGGTTTTGCAGACTACCTCCATGGTCGTAGATTTCGCAGACTTCCTTCATGGTCGTAGATTCTGCAGACTGACTTCATGGTCGTAGTTTTGGTAGTCTTATCAATACTCGTAGACTTCACAGTCTATTGTTCTGTCTACGATAGTTGGAGACTTAGCGATCGGTTGCCGTAGGCTTCTCGGTCGGTACTCGTAAGACTTCATGGTCGATACGAGTGCTTTACTCTTGCGATCTTCGAGTACGTCAAGTACTCGTGTCGGACCAGTGGTTGTCTAGTCGGTGAGTGGTGGTCGTTGATGGATGGTCATTGCTTGAGGTAGTCGTAGTCGGTACTCGATAGTCGTGTGGTTTTCAAGTACTTGTGGATTACGAGTTTGCGGTCGTTTTGGTGGGTCTGATGAGCTATTTCGGTTAGCGATGGGTCTGTGTGGTCGTAAACGACTTGGTGCATGGTCGTAGGTGGTAGCGATAGAACTGTGTGGTCGTAAACGACCTGAGAGATGGTCGTAGGCGGTAGCGATAGATCAGTGCGGTCGTAAGCGACCTGGGGGATGGTCATAGGAGGTTCGGAACTTGTCTGGGGATAGCCAAGGTTGTGTTTTGCTAATGTGTGTTGGCAGGAGTTGGTTTCTTTGGTTTTTGCATATGCAGGTGGGCATGGAGGCGGTCATTGTCGGTGACGAGGAGGACCGGGACTAGGAGGGGGTAATCTGAGGTCCAGGCGGTCGTGAGGTCACGCAAGGTGGTTGAGGTCATGCTGAAGCACATGGAGGTCAAAGGTGGATGCTGCGTGGAGGAGTGGAGACAGTTACGATCAGTGACAAGGAGGACCAGGACTAAGAGGGGGTAATCTGAGATCCAGGCGGTCGGGTGGTCACGTGAGGTGATCGAGCTCACGCGAGAGCACACGGTGATTGTGCACTATGAAGATTCAGGTGGGGATATCCTAGAGGCTTCGTAGCGTGTGAAGTATGGAGTCGTGGATGGAGTCCATGATCTGTACGAGGTGGTTAAAACCTATGTTTGGAAGGGTTTCGAGTCCTTTGATTTGAGGAAGAGATAGAATACATGTTCAGGTGGTTAGGGACACGGTTTTAAGGTGTTTGTGTTGGATATGTCTTGTGCGCTGGCTATAAATACATGGGAGGTTGTAGGCTAGCGTGACAAGAGTTTTAGGGCTTTTGTTGAGAAGGTTTTTAGGGGTACCGTGAGGTGCTTTGTAGCCAAAAAGGTTGATGAAGAAATAATAGATCAGCTTCTTTCCAGAGAAAGATTTTTGGCGACTTCCAGTTCATCGTTTTGTCTTTCTGTTTTCCGCGCTCTGTTTTGTCTTCAGCGTGTAGTCGTCCAGGCGGTGGTTGAACGGCTGTGGACGACAGACAGAAGAAGGTTACGACCACGTGTGTCGTTGCCATGACAAGCGATCATATCAAGCAGACGATCGATTAGTTGTCGGCGCAGTGATCGGAACGAGCAGGCGGACGATCTGTTGTCGTAACGAGTGATCGTTCTGAGCAGTCGAGTGATAGGCGATCTTAGCATGTGGTCGTAACAGGCAGTCGGCGATAGCAGTCTACGACCACATACTGGCAGGCGACTGCGATCAGTACTTCCGCTTGGTAGCACACAGTGCAGTGGTAAAAAACGAAGACAATTATTCACCCCTCTCTGATTGTACCATGTGAATATGTGATCCTTGATGCGTGCATAAGTTGGGCCATTCATGCTATGTTCAGAATCGGTCCGGTGTTCGCAGAAATCCGTTATGAACGCGGTTATAGCACCAGAAGTATGCCGCTCACGAGTATGCTTATTTAGCAAAAGTAAATTCGTAACTCCCCTCCTTCTAAATTCTTTAGCCGACCCATAAAAAATTAAAACTGAAACCTAATTGAGTATAACAGTGGGCTAGGGTTCTAGGAAAAAACTAGCAGTGGCTCTGATACCAAATGTAAGCCTCAAGAATTTCATGCACATCATTAAGCCGCTAGTCTAGCACTAGAACACCTAGGGTTACAAAAGATCGGGGAGACTTACGGTCACCGATGAACGCCATGAGCTGAAGTCCCGTGCCTGCGTGATGCAGGCGTGAGGCAGTGGTCGGTGAAGGTCGGGGTGTTGGAGAGTCACCGGCGACGTCCTGTAGTGGCGGTCGACGGCCTTCCCGTTGCCGACAGCGCGAAGTAGATCGGGTCGCTTTAGAGTTTTGTACAGGGTTTACTCTCTCACGGGAACAGAACTAGCACTGCAACGTGAGAAGCCGGAGCCCCTTTTATCTAGCGTTGTGCAACGGGGGACCGTAACCAAAGTTGGTTAGGCACCCCCGATCAGGGCGCGTAGGAACGGGTGAACGTGGGCATCACCCCACGTTTCCCTCAACCGTTTTAGCCTGAGATCAAAATCCAACATTCTCCCCCTTGATCGTAAGGCTAAACATCATAAGCCCTCTCTAAATAAAAGTTCACACCAAAGTAATGCGTCACAACAGTCAATTAAGTACCACTGGACATCAGTACTTATAGTGCTTCATTCTATATCGATCGGATAACATAATACTTCATGGGAGTTGGTTACTTTATATGGTCCTCTTGTTCCAGGATCACAGGCTCTCCAATAAACCCATGCCGGCAACATGATCACGAAAAATATTGGGTGGTAAGCCTTTTGTGAGCGGATCCGCAAGCATAAATTTAGTTCCAATATGCTCAACCTTAATTGTTTGATCCTGGACTCTATCTTTCACAACATGGTACTTTATGTCAATGTGCTTGGCAGCCGCACTTGGCTTGTTGTTACTCGAATAGAAAACTGCGGGTTGATTATCGCAGTACAGAATGAGTGGTCTAGAAATGCTGTCTACCACTCTCAATCCCGGGATAAAGTTCTTAAGCCATACAGCCTGCCTGGTAGCCTCATAACATGCCACAAATTCAGCATGCATTGTCGACGATGCAGTAAGCATTTGCTGTACACTTTTCTATGAAATTGCTGCTCCTGCGAGGGTGAAAATATAACCTAATGTGGACTTCGTAGTGTCTTTACACCCCGCAAAATCAGCATCAGAATAACCGACAACCTCAAGGTTATCGCTTTTTCTATATGTGAGCATGTGACCTTTAGTGCCTTGCATATAGCATAGGACTTTCTTAACGGCTTTCCAGTGGTCCAGTCCTGGATTTGACTGATATCTGCCAAGCATCCCGGTAACAAAAGCTAAATCAGGGCATGTACATACTTGAGCATACATAATACTTCCGACAGCAGAAGCATAAGGTATAGCCTTCATCTGATCAGATTCATATTCATTCTTTGGGCATTGAAATTTCCCAAACTTATCGCCCTTAACAATAGGAGCAGGCGAGGCAGAGCATTTATGCATATTGTATCTCTTTAGTATTCTGTCAATGTATGCCTTTTGAGATAAACCCAATGTTCAATACCAAGAACATAAGATGCTTCACCGAGATCCTTCATGTCAAAATTGGACGAGAGAAATCTTTTAGTTTCCATGACATGTCTACACTGCCGGCAATAATATGTCATCCACATAAAGAATTAAGAAGGTGTAATTACTCCCCCTGAACTTAACATATGTACAATTATCAACATCATTCTCCTTAAATTCAAATTTCCTTATGACTTCATCGAACTTAAGGTACCATTGCCTAGAAGCTTGCTTCAGGCCATATATGGATTTCCTTAGCTTGCATCCCAAATGTTCCTCGCCTTCCACAACAAAACCTTCCGGTTGTGTCATGTAAACGTCCTCATACAAGTCTCCATTCAGGAATGCAGTCTTAACATCCATTTGGTGCAACTCTAAATCAAAATGTGCTGTGAGCGCCATTATGATTCTAAATGAATCTTTAGTCGAGACAGGAGAGAAGGTTTCGTTATAGTCAATGCCTTCTCTTTGCGTAAACCCTTTCGCTACAAGTCTCACCTTAAACCTTTCGATATTCCCTTTGGAGTCATGTTTGGTTTTGTAGACCCATTTGCAGCATACTGTTTTGGCTCCATTAGGAATTTCTACTAAGTCCCATACACCATTATCGCCTATAGACTTAATTTCATCTTTCATGGCATCTAGCCACTTAGATAAATCCTTACCCTTCATAGCTTCCTTATAGGAGCTAGGATCATCCACCTTCCCAAGATCATCTTCATTCAAGTAAATCTCATAATCACTTGGGATAGCAGATCTCCTCACTCATTTTGATCTCCTGACAGGTTCATTAGCAGGCTCATTAGGATGTTCATTAGTTGTCACAGAGGGCTGTGAAGGCTCATCATTAGGTACCGTACTTGTATTTTCAGAGCCCTCAACAGAAGAAGTGGCCACAGAATTAACTGGAGACGCAACAGGAGTTGCAACTACAGGATCAACTGTGGGCACAACTATTTGGGGCATAGGAAAATCAGTCTGTCGGATTAGCGGTGAAGCAACATAAATCTGCTTCTCCTCAAGATCAATTTTCCTAGGCTCCAAGTCGCCACTGATGCCATCATTTTCCAAGAACACAGCGTGCCTTGTTTCTACAAATTTTGTGGTACGATCTGGACAATAGAATCGGTACCCTTTAGACCTGTCAGGGTAGCCAATAAAATGGCAACTCACAGTCTTGGGATCTAATTTCCCAATATGTGGGTTAAATACTTAGCTTCAGCTGCACAACCCCACACATGGAGGTAGTTCAAACTTGGTTTTCTCCCAGTCCATAATTCATAAGGTGTTTTAGGCACTGATTTACTGGGAACCCGATTGAGTATGTGTGCAGCGGTCTTTAATGCTTCCATCTATAACTTTACAGGCAATGTGGAGTAGCTCAACATACTTCGAACCATGTCCATAAGTGTGTGGTTCCTTCTTTCCGCCACTCCATTTTGCTGGGGGTCACCGGGCATTGAGTACTGGGCGACTATACCATTTTCTTGTAGGAACCTAGCAAAAGGTCCAGGAACCTGCCCATAAGTTGCGTGTCGCCCATAATACTCTCCCCCACGATCCGAGCGCACTACTTTAATCTTTAGACTGTGCTGATTTTCAACTTCAGCCTTAAATATCTTAAATCTATCAAGCGCTTCCGATCTCTCTTTAATAGGATAGATATAGCCATAATGTGAGTAATCATCGGTGAACGTAATAAGGGAATCATAACCATCCACCGATGTCACAGGGAAAGGGCCATATATGTCAGTATGAATTATTTCTAAAATCCCTGTGCTTCGAGTAGCACCTTTCTTTATTTCTTTACATACTTGCCTTTGATACAATCAAGGCAATGATCATTCGAATCACTAAAGTCTAAAGGGTGGAGAATTTCTTCTTTAATGAGACGTTCAATTCTCCCTCTCGAAATGTGGCCCAAACAACAGTGCCACAATTTCGATGAAGTCTCATCAATTCGCTTTCGCTTCTTATTCACATCACATACATTCATAGCTGTTCTAGCGCGAAGATTTGATTGCGGTAGTACCGGCCCCTGGGGGCGGTAGTACCGCTCGACCAGAATTTTTTCTGAAAATTGTGTCAAACGGCTAGTTTTGGTTGGTGGAGGCTATAAATACCCCTACCACTGCACAAGGGCTAAGGTTAGAGACTCATTGCATATTCCTTGAGCCCAAGAGCATTCATTCCACCCACTTTCTCTCATTGAGCATTAAATTGAGGTGGTTTTGCAATTAGTGCAAGATTTTTAATTGTTGATCCACTTAGCACAAGAATTGCATTCAACTGAAGCCCTAGGTCTATTACTCTTAGTGCTTGCCGGCACTTGGACGATCGGGCGAAGTTTGGCTTGGTGATCTTCTCAAGAAGCTTGTGAGAAGACTTGGCAAGTTGTGAAGGTTGGAGCTCACCTACCCAGAGCGGGGAAGAGCTACATTAGTGATCGAGGTGTTTGGCTCAATTCGTGGAGCCGGTCCAATTCGTTCGGGCTAACCTCAATGTGGATTAGGGGAAACTGGCAAGTTTCCGATCACCACGGTAAAACATCGGTTGTGTTCGTTTGTGCTTAACTCTTACTTATTTACATCTTTGTTGATCATTTGATTGTTTAGAGCTAAGTTTGCTATATTGTTAACTAGAATTGCATAGGATTAATTGCTTTACATTCTTGTCATCTAAATTGTAAAGAATTAATCAATTGAACAAGAAAAATTTAAAAACCTCCTATTCACCCCCCTCTAGTCGGTATCCTTGATCCTACAAGTGGTATCAGAGCTTGGTCTCTCATTTATAGACTTAACCGTCTAGAGAGAAAAGGATGGCTAGTGAGGGGATTACGGTAGGAAAGGCACCTTTGTTTGATGGCTCTAATTATGTTTATTGGAAAATTAGAATGTCAATTTATTTAAAGGGCATGAGTCCCAACATTTGGAAAATCGTAAATGATGGTTACGTCATGCCACTTGATCCTGAGAATCCGACGGAACAAGATGGGCGTAACACTCATTTAGATGCCCAAGCCATGAATGCTCTTTTTGGAGCCTTAAACGCGGATGAATTCAATAGAGTGAGCAATCTTGAGACGGCTCACGCTATTTGGACTACCCTTTCGGAAATACACGAAGGGACATCCATGGTTAAGGAGGTAAAATTGCATCGGCTTAGAATTAAGTATGAGACATTCATAATGTTGCCCCATGAGGATATCAATGAGATGTACACATGGCTAAACAACATTGTGAATGAGCTCAAAGGCCTTGGAACTAACCTTTCCGATCTTGATATTGTGAGAAAGATGCTTAGGGCCTTACCGGAGAAGTATGAGATGTTGGTGACACTCTTCCTCAACTCACCGAAGTTGGCAAGGATGACGCCAACACAACTCTTGGGTAATCTAATTACCAATGAGTTGTACAAGAAGGACAAGGAGGAACTCTTGGAGCAATCCACCTCCAAAGGAAAGAAGATCACCGCCTTCAAGGCAAAGGCGGTGGCAAGTGAGGAGTCCGAAGATGAAGAAGAGGATTCCGAAGAGGAGCTTGCACTTCTTGTGAGAAGGATGAACAAGTTCATGAGAAGGCGCTCAAGCCGAGGCGCAAGTTATGACAAAGGCAAGAAGTGGAAATCCTCCTCCAACAAGAAGTATAGCAATATTCGTTGCTATGAATGTGATGAGAAGGGGCACATTGCCTCTCAATGCCCCACAAAGAAAGATGACAAGGAGAAGTCATCAAAGAAGAAGAACTATAATGGCAAGAAGAAGCTCTTCAAGAAGCTTCACAAGGTGGGAAGAACGAAGCCCATATTGGTGAGTGGGACTCCGAGGAGGAGTATTCCGACTCCGACTCAAGCGAGGATGAGTCTCCCAAGAAGAAGGGACTTGTTGGCATCGCCATCAAGGAAGCTCCATCGCTATTCTCCACTCCCACATGTCTTATGGCAAAAGGGGAGAAGGTAAAAACTCTAGACAACGATGAGCCTTCTTATGATGATTTGATGGACATGTTAGTAGAATTAAATGAATTTCTTGGAAAAGAGAAGTCAAAATTTAAGGTTTTGAAGAGGGAGCATATATCTCTTCAAAAATCATATGAGCTAAAAGAAGCTCATGACTTGCTTCTCCAAGAAAATCAAAAGAAATCTAGTACTAGCATTGGTATATCTTGCAATATTTTGAATGAGATGTCTAATATAGAAAAATCAACATCTAGCATGTCAACCTCTAGTGATGATTTACTTTCCATGCCATGCTCATCTAATGTTGATTCATACAATGCCTTATCTCATACTCATGATAATGTGCTAGTAAATGAAAACAAGAATTTAAAATAACAAGTGCTAAAATTGAACAAAAGCTTAGAAAGAGCTTACAAGGGAAAGGATACCCTTGATAAGTTGCTAAGCGGGTAAAGATGTTCTTTTAACAAGGAAGGAATTGGGTACATTCCCAAGAAAGGTAAGAAGCCGGCATACAAACCTCTAAGGTTTGTAAATGAGAATGGTAAGTATTGTACAAAATGCCGGAATGTAGGACATATGCCAAATGATTGTTCTAAGAACAATATGCATTCCATTGGCTTATATGATTCTTGCTATATGCTTAAAAAAAATCTAAGAATGGAAATGTAATTGCTCATTTTATTGGCACCTCAATTTTGGGTGCTAAAAAGAAATCCATTTGGGTGCCCAAAATCTTGGTTACTAACCTCCAAGGACCCAAACAAATTTGGGTACCTAAAAAGACTTGATTTTCTTTTGTAGGTAAACTACAAAACCGGTGGAAGACATTGGGTGTTGGATAGTGGATGCACTCAACACATGACCGGAGACCGAAAAATGTTCACAATATTTGAGAGCTGAAGCAATGAAAGAATCACCTTTGGAGACAATAGCAAAGGGAAGGTACTTGGTTTGGGTAAAATTGCTATATCCAATTATCTTTCCATTTCTAATGTATCCTTAGTTGAAACATTAAATTTTAACTTGCTATCCGTTGCTCAACTATGTGATTTAGGATTAACATGTTCATTCTCTAAATAAAATGTAACTATCTCAAAAGAAAATAGTAATGAACTTGTTTTCAAAGGCTTTAGATTTGGAAATCTCTATTTAGTAGATTTTACTTCAAATGATGCATGCTTAAAAACTTGTTTAATTGTAAAATCCTCTTTGGGTTGGTTATGGCATAGGAGGCTAGGTCATGTGGGTATGGTGCAACTTAAAAAGTTTTTCAAACATGACTTAGTTGTTGGCTTGAAGGATGTGAAGTTTGAGAAAAATCGACTTTGTAGTGCTTGTCAAGCCGGAAAGCAAGTCGCTAGTTCTCATCCTTCGAAAAGTACCATGTCAACCTCTAGGCCATTGGAGCTCTTACATATGGATTTGTTTAGGCCAACAACCTATAAGAGCATTGGAGGTAATAGTTATTGTTTAGTCATTGTGGATGATTACTCTAGATACACATGGGTCTTCTTCCTAAATGACAAAAGCGAAACCTCCGGAATTTTCAAAAGTTTTTCAAAAAGGGCTCAAAATGAATTTGATTTTAAAATAAAGAAAATTAGGAGTGACAATGGTTCCGAGTTCAAAAATACAAAAGTTGAAGATTTTTGTGATGAACTTGGAATAAAGCACGAACTTTCCACTACCTACACTCCGGAGCAAAATGGAGTTGTAGAAAGGAAAAATCGCACATTAATTGAAATGGCTAGGACAATGCTTGATGTGTATAATACTTCCGATAAATTTTGGGCGGAAGCTATTAACACCGCTTGTCATGCCATAAATCACCTTTACTTACATCGACTTTTGAAAAAGACCTCCTATGAGCTTCTCATTGGAAGAAAATCGAACATTTCCTACTTTAGAGTATTTGGTTGCAAATGCTACATTCTAAGAAAGGGTGTTCGGCTCTCTAAATTTCAAAGTCGTTGTGATGAAGGTTTCCTTTTAGGTTATTCTTCAAATAGCTAAGCATATAGATATTCGCCACTATTTCTTGAGGGACCATGTTAGCAAGGGAGATATTTGCATTAGCCACATCCGGACTGAAGACCAATTAGCGGATATCTTCACCAAGCCATTAGATGAAAACCGTTTTTGCAAACTTAAGAGTGAATTGAATGTCTTGGATTACTCAAATGTTGCGTAAATTTATGGTAAATTTAAATGCATACTCATTTGAGGAAGCTTGAAAGGTTGTTTGAAATTGCTCTCGTTTATACAAAAGGTTTTGATTTTAAAAGGAAAGGCAAAAATTATTTAAAGGTAATATTTTGTTCTATCTAATGCATAATGATCCTTAAAGATTTTAATTGAGTGCAAAAACTAGGGATCATTTGCATCTATTCTCTTAAAATCCCAATTCTGCGAAGTTCCAGTAATATCGGAACTACCGCTGTCTCCTGCGGTACTTCCGAGTAACGGTACTTCCGGCCGAGGAAGCGGTACTACCACTCTGAGCGGTACTACCGGCCGCATCTGCGGTACTACCGGATCTGCATTTAAGGGGGAGCAACTGCCCGCGCCCGAGGGTTTTCCTCTATTGGACCCCACCTTTTTCCCTCCTCTCCGGTACTTCCTCTCCACATCCGCCCGAGCCTATGCCTCTCCTCTTCTCTTTCTCTCTCTCCCACCAAAAACCTCCCAAACCACACCATAGATCTTCGAATCTAGTGGTGATTTCTTCGAGTCTTCAAATCAAAACTTCTACCAAGGGTTCAACTCCTCCGATCCTCAAGGTATTTCGGATCAAAAATCTCTTTTTGATCTTCATTCTTGAACCCTAGGTCTTGTTCTAGGTTAAATTGAAAAAGTCGTTGATTTTGCTATTTAATTCTAAGGAAATTGAGTATATTTGGTGCTTAGGGGTATATACAAACCTATTCCATGGATTCAATCCAAGAAAACACCAAATAATCCTTTCACATTTCCAAAACCCTAGAATCTGCCAGGAAGCGGAACTACCGCCCGTCTGGTGCGGTACTACCGCTGAGCGGTAATACCGGCCCAGAATCGGCGGTACTACCGGATTTCCTGACAGTGCAGCAAACTCAGTCCATTTCTTTTCAATTTAACTTGGCTATACTCTTTTAATTCTCATGATGCTTTCTTCTTGGTTCTAGATGCCTAGAACAAGAGCCGCTGCCAGAAAGTCATATGCTTCAGGGGATTCTTCGGGCATTCCCTCACTTCCATCACCTGAGGCAGTCCAAAAGGGAGATCAAGATAAGGGAAAAGCACCCGTCTCTGACACTGAGTCCGACTCCGGATCTGAGACAGAGTTTGAGCAGCCACAGCCTACGAGCTCTCCCATGGAAGAATCTGAGGAAGATTTGGCTGACAGGGAGGATCTTGAGATAGATCTCAAGAAGATCACCGCTGACGAGTACGCCAGACTTCGTCACCGGAACCAGTATGAGCTACCCTCCAACTCCATAAATCCCAAGTTTCACACCAGATTCCAGGAGAAGATTTTTGATGAGATGTATGGACCAGATCGCCAGTTTGCAGATCACAAGTACGTCGACTGGGATCATATTGACAGCATTGATAAGTATGATGGGACTTTCAGGCTATTTCTGGGAAGCGGTATTCATCAGCTTGTGGCCAAGGGGTGTGATTACAATGAAGAATTTATTCGTCAGTTTTATGCTACTGTGCATGTTATTGCAGACTGTGAGCACATGACATGGATGACAGTATGCACAAAATTAGAGGCCACAAAGCATGACTTTGAGATAGTTTTGAGGGCGGAGCTCAGTGCTTATGAGAAGGTATATGACAAGCCCGCTCTTGACATTCATGCCATGTACCCCTACTACAACACTGAAGAGAAATTTGTGCTTGGCAAGAATATTGGATTACTCCCCATTCCTAGCCTGATCAACCGTATCATCAATCATACTATTCTTCCCAAAGGCGGCAACTATGATGCTATTCAAGGTCACACCTAGAATATCAGAGACTATATTATGAAGGGGGAGAAGTTCGATGTTGTTGATGTTATCATAAGGGAGTAGGACTGTGCAATCGGTTTTTTCGGTTTAATCGGTTCGGTATATACGGTATATACGGTAAATACGGTGTTTGTATTTCGGTAATATACGGTATTTTTAGAAGTACGGTTCGGTATCGGTAAATCCCGATTTATTTCGGTGCGGTATCGGTAAATACCATATTTACCAAAGTTGACGCGAATTGCAAACAATATAACGACTAGCGAGACGAGTAGACGATAATACATACACTATTGGCAATAGAATTAGAATTTTAGAAGCATTCTAATGTAGTATGGACATATGCATAAAGTAATAAAGCATAATAATTAATGATGTTCTCTACCCATTAAAAATATTTATCTCTTAGTCTTATTTTATTTGAATAACTTAAGCAGAGAAACACTCATCACTCTAAGCAGTCAAGCTCTCATCTTCTAGTTCTCAGTATCTCAGTTCTCATGCAATGATGCAACCCGCCAGGCCGCCACGCAAGAGAGTTGAAACTTGTATATACAGAGAATCCATCCGGCCCGCAAGCATCCGCAAGAGAGATTTCCAGAGAAGGGCCGGGCCCATCAGGCATCATCCGTGGGAACAGGGGGACCAAAGCATCCGGCCGTGACCGCCTCGGCGCCTCCGCAATCGCCGGTTTTGGGCTATTCGGTATTTCGGTTTTTAATCAGTTTTTCCCGAAAAAACCGAATGCCAAAAAAATCCAAATTTTGAAAACCGAACCGAATACCGAAAACCGGTCAAACCGAGTTGACCGGTTCGGTTCGGTTTTTTCGGATCGGTTTTTTCGATTCGGTTGAAAAATGCACAGCCCTATAAGGGAGATAGTCTCTTCCAAAAATGATCGCAACAAGCGCATCAATTATGCGCCCTACATCATGGCATTGATTGATACCAAGTTTCATTATCGCGGAGGACGTGGAGTGCATAAGCCTTACAAGCCCAGACCAGAGGCTCTCATACACAGCTGTGAGAGCCAGACAGGCAGCCACGGGAGCTGGATCATCCTCAGCAGCAGCAGCCTCAGCAGGTGCAGGAGCAGCCGCACCACAGGAGTCTAGCCAGCCCTCTCTCTCTCAGGTTTACTCTTCCATGCTTGAGGGGTTCTCCACCCTCAACTCGCGACTGGACTCCATTGACAGCAGATTGACTTCGCTAGATGGTCGAGTTGCAGCTCTTGAGCACCCTCCGTCGCCTCGTTGCTACACTCATCGCCGTACCTCTCAGGATTGATCTCTTTTTGGTACTTGATGCCAAAGGGGGAGAAGATTTAGGAAAGATTGGGGCTTACTTTTGGGCATTGGGCTTATATCTACTACTTTTTATTATTGTCTTTAATGGTTGTAATGAACTTTTGTTTGGTCAATGATCATGTGGATGTAATGAATCTTCATGAATGTTGATGTAATGAACCTTCATGGTCATAAATGTTTATGCTATTATTTGTTGCTTAATTGTTTATCTACTCTCATTTGATGTCACATCTTTGACTTGTGCATATTGTATGAAATGTTGTAATTTTTATCATGCACATGTTTAGGGGGAGTCATCATCCCCTTGTGGACTCTAAAATGAGATAGTTCATTTTATATATCTTCTCAAGTTTTATTGCAAAGAACTTCTCCCATTTAAAGTCAACATGGAATATACAATTGTTGTCAAACAATTTGATATATTCAAAACATTTATCTCACATATAACTTGAGTTGTCATCAATTACCAAAAAGGGGGAGATTGAAAGCATCTAGGCCCCTAAAAATGGTTTTGGTAATTAATGAAATTATGTGAATATGGGACTAACGTGTTTTATGAGCATGCAAAGGGTTAGTTCACATAAGTGCAACAAGATGCAAGCCAAAGGAGATGTGTGAAGATCAAATTGGCTCAAGACAAAGGTATACTTAGCGTAGGATCCTTTTTGATTTTTACCGGTCTTAGGCGAATGGTGGAAGACCGGATTATAGGATAGATGATCGTACCATCAAGAGGGATCTTGGCAAGTAGCTTGAAAACATACGTCTTGTGCCATATGGATCAACATTAGAAACTTGCATCCATCAAAAATCAGTTTTAAAACAAACTCTGTGCTCTATCTGGAAGGGCGGTAGTACCACAGTTTTGAACGTCGGAACTACTGGAGAGCGGTAGTTCCGCGCCCAAATGCGGTAGTACCGGCGAGCGGAAGATCCGTTTCTTGAGCGGATCAATTTTTCCAGAGAGCACCCGCGAATGCACTTAAGCTCTTGCGGGAACGAAAGTACCGGCCACTTAAACGCCGGAACTACCGCACCGAGCGGTAGTATCGCATTATGAAGCGGTACTTCCGGAGCCCGGAAGATCCGAAGGAAGAGCGGATCGATTTTTCCAGAGACCACCCTCCGGATGAAGTCTGGATTTTCTCTGGCGGAAATGCGGCGATTTCAACGCCGAACTATCTGCGTGTGCGAGTTCCGCTGTCCAGAGCGGTACTTCCGGAGTCCGGAAGATCCGGCCTCAGAACGGATTAATTTTTCCAGAGAGCGCCAAAATTGGGATCTTTTGGAGGTTGGCTGGAGCGGTAGTACCGCGCCGACTTTGCGAAACTACCGGGGAGCGGTAGTACCGCAAATGTCAACGGCGGTAGTACCGCGCCGCCACATCCAACAGTCACTGCAGAGCTCTGACATAGCCGTTCTGGCGCGAAGATTTGATTGCGGTAGTACCGGCCCCTGGGGGCGGTAGTACCGCTCGACCAGAATTTTTTCTGGAAATTGTGTCAAACGGCTAGTTTTGGTTGGTAGAGGCTATAAATACCCCCACCACTGCATAAGGGCTAAGGTTAGAGACTCATTGCATATTCCTTGAGCCCAAGAGCATTCATTCCACCCACTTTCTCTCATTGAGCATTAAATTGAGGTGGTTTTGCAATTAGTGCAAGATTTTTAATTGTTGATCCACTTAGCACAAGAATTGCATTCAAGTGAAGCCCTAGGTCTATTACTCTTAGTGCTTGCCGGCACTTGGACGATCGGGCGAAGTTTGGTTTGGTGATCTTCTCAAGAAGCTTGTGAGAAGACCCGGCAAGTTGTGAAGGTTGAAGCTCACCTACTCGGAGCGGGGAAGAGCTACATTAGTGATCAAGGTGTTTGGCTCAATTCGTGGAGCCGGTCCGATTCGTTCGGGCTAACCTCAACGTGGACTAGGGGAAACCGGTAAGTTTCCGATCACCACGGTAAAACATCGGTTGTGTTCGTTTGTGCTTAGCTCTTACTTATTTACATCTATGTTGATCATTTGATTGTTTAGAGCTAAGTTTGCTATATTGTTAACTAGAATTGCATAGGATTAATTGCTTACATTCTTGTCATCTAAATTGTAAAGAATTAATCAATTGAACAAGAAAAATTTAAAAACCTCCTATTCACCCCCCTCTAGTCGGTATCCTTGATCCTACAGTGGCCCGCAAAGCGCGCTCGGCCCCAAGAACGACGACCGTCCGATCAGATCGGACGGCCGATCGTGCGCGCGGCGGGGATATAACCCTGAAAACCCTAACCCTAGCTCAAAAAACACCGGCCTCCACCCGAAAAAAATGGAGCGGAGCGGTGGCGTCGAAAACGCGACGGCGGCATGCGCGCGCGGGCGGTGGGTGCACGACGGCAACACGCGTGCGGCGGCGGCGGCGGCGCGCGACGACAACCGCGCGCGTGGTGGCGGCGGGCGCGAAGCGCGGATCCCGCGACGGCCGGCGGCGCGATGGGCGGCGGCGCGAGCTGCATCGGGAGGCGGCGGTGCCATGGGAGGCGCGGCGCGGCCGCCTGCTCGCGGATCGGTGGTGGCCCAAAACGACGGCGCGTGCAGGAGCGGCTGCGCTTCGCTCGGCGCCCGAGGCGGTGGGCGGCGGCGGAGCGAGCGGCGGCGTGCGGCGGCAGCGATGGCGGCAGCCGTCGGCAAGCCCATGGCGAGCGGCGGCCCGACAACAGCCGTAAGTCCCGGACCCCCCTTTTCCCTTTTTTTTTCTTCCCGCCGCCAATCCGAAGATTGTTCATTTGATTTTGGGGATTTAGGGTTCGGGAAAACTTGACATTTTGGGGTTTTCATCAGGTTTTGCAAAAGTAAATTCGTAACTCCCCTCCTTCTAAATTCTTTAGCCGACCCATAAAAAATTAAAACTGAAACCTAATTGAGTATAACAGTGGGCTAGGATTCTAGGAAAAAACTAGCAGTGGCTCTGATACCAAATGTAAGCCTCAAGAATTTCATGCACATCATTAAGCCGCTGGTCTAGCACTAGAACACCTAGGGTTACGATCGGAGAGACTTACGGTCACCGATGAACGCCATGAGCTGAAGTCCCGTGCCTGCGTGATGCAGGCGTGTGGCAGTGGTCGGGGAAGGTCGGGGTGTCGGAGAGTCACCGGCGACGTCCTGCAGTGGCGGTCGACGGCCTTCCCGTTGCCGACAGCGCGAAGTAGATCGGGTCGCTTTAGAGTTTTGTACAGGGTTTACTCTCTCACGGGAACAGAACTAGCACTGCAACGTGAGAAGCCGGAGCCCCTTTTATCTAGCGCTGCGCAACGGGGGACCGTAACCAAAGTTGGTTAGGCACCCCCGATCAGGGCGCATAGGAACGGGTGAACGTGGGCATCACCCCACGTTTACCTCAACCGTTTTAGCCTGAGATCAAAATCCAACAGTACAGTCATACACCATCATCAGAACTGAGAAGTTCAACATATAGAGTGCACCAAAGAGGGTAAACAAAGCAAAAAGTTCAAATAAATAGCGAGAGGGTCTTTTTTTTCAGCTTTAAAAAGCTATTTTTCAACTGTTCTATAGTAACTAGATTTCAAACAGAATATCTTTTTAAATTGGGATCTACAAGTTAATTGTAGTACACATTGTAGTAACTTCATTTATAACAGCCAAAACCGCACGTGAGTTATTTGTGTCTTCGTATTTTCTCTCACAAACAACATAAGCCACAGCCATAAGCCGAAGCAAAAAAAGGCATAGAGAATCTTTGTAAGCAGCACATTTCAAGCGTTCCATTTATTTGAAGTTATCTGCGTATATACGGTGATACACATCATGGTTCATGGCCGTACTTGGTCATAAGAACAGCAAGTTGATCCTTCCGATCAATCTGCCAATATAATTACTAACGGAGCTCCAAGCTAGTACATATAGCTGCATCGATTTACAGTAACACACAACCGATGTTAGTTTTTCTAGCGCATTAACGTAGCATGTTTGTCTAAAAACTGTATGGGGACTGCTCCAATGCTCTTGAAAACATAGTTTTCCAAGCAAAACGAGGGCCGGATTTACCACCACCCACTGCTCCGCTACTGAGACGATATAGTTTTGAAACGAACCATTTTACTGACAAGGGTCGGATTAGTAATTAGCAATTTAGCATGCATGTTTTAGCTCAGATTCCTCTGGTACCGTGCTCACCATTGATCGATGCCTCTGCTGCCGCCTTAGCCGGTATTCTCGTGGTGGCTGCTGACGGCCACCGCAGCGCGTCCGTTGAGGGAGCTCTCAGCTAACGAGCCATTGGCATCAGCGCGGGAGGCGCCACCGACTCCAAGAAACCACGGCACCATTGCAACGACCAGCACAATGGAGAGGTAGACTCCAAGAGCGCACACCAACCGTGTGGTCAGAAGGACAGTAGTCGCAACGAGCACAAGAAACACGACGGCATGCGCCGCGGCGACGACGTCGAGGGCCCGCACAGCGGCGGGATTCGGAAGCGCCAGGTCGAGCATGACCGACGCCAGCGACGCGCAGAGCACCGGCATTAAGCTGAGGAGGAGGAGCTGCAGGGAGTGTGCTGGTACGGCGGCGACTTGGCTCCCCGGGGTGGTGTTGCTGCTGGTGGCTTGGACAAGCAGTGGGATGAGAAGGTTGAGAAAGCTTAGGGAGAACCTGAGGAGCTCCTTGTTGGGGGAAGCCATTGACCAAGCTGATCACTAGCTACAAGTTCTTCAGTGCACACGCCAATGCACTAGTTATATATGTAGGCACTGGACTTGCCCCATTTACGTTCAGCCCCTCTAAGTTTCTCTCAGTTCGTTGTAAACGACGTTTTTTTTGTTTTTTTTATAGTCTTCACGATACGATTTTAATCATTACTTTTTATAACTTTACATTAAAATATATTAATAAAATTATATTATTATGAAGGTATTTTAACGATAAATCTAATAATATAATTTTTGTATAGCTAATTTATATAGTTTTAAAACTATTGGTGATCAAACTTTAGAATATTTGATAGTACGGATTTTAAGAAGTAAAAAAAAAAAGAAAGAACGGAGGGAGTATATGTGTGCAATTTTTTACCGGTTCAAAATTTTATCAGTAACAATTATTCATAATCGATGGTCATGACCGTGCATTGTGTAATTATGAATCAGGCATGGGACAAGTGGATTTCCCCCCTCAAAATTTATTGATATTATAGACTTACTCACAGTTAGCTCATTGGCGAGTGCTGAGACAACAAAGCCCTTTTTAGAGCCTATTTAAAATGCAAGAATTATTGTATAAAATAGTTTAATTTCTATAGAAATTAGGAAAAAAAATCCCATCGGGGATTAGAGTTGGGAGTGACTATTGCACAGGCGACTGAAATTTTTTTATCTTTCAGTCACCTGAAGTTGCACTCTGAATCACCTAAAGTTGTAGGTGTTTTTTTGGAGAGGACTGCGATTTCAGTTGATTGAGAGTGCAATTTTAGGTCACCTGAAGTTGCACTCTGAATCATCTAAAGTTGCAGGTGTTTTTTTGGAGGGGGCTGCAATTTCAGTTGATTGAGAGTGTAATTTCAGGTGACTGAAAGATAAAAAAAATTTCAGTCGCCTGTGCAATAGCAAAACTGTTTAGACAAAGGCACCACGACGTACCTAGCCAGATGTGACAGTCAAGGAAGAGAGACATGTCACTTCTGAGCCTTCAGATAGCAACAACAGAGGCTGGGGTTAGCACTAGCATATCAACCGATCATGGTTGGAAAAGGGGAAGAAAAGGAGGGCGAACTGAGTTTCCTTGCACATGAAAGAGTGAATTGGATGGACAGAACAGAGAAGAACAAATTCTTCGGTTGAACTCTCGCACGGTACGCACGTATATGACCCAAAGTTGAGGATTTTCCTCGGAGGCCACTGATGAAACCAAAGCAGTTATGAACCCCCTCCTGGGGAGGAGCAGAGTTATGGTGGTCTTCTGATGCTCTGTTGATAAGTGTAGTGGTGCTCTTTTGGGAGAATTGTATCGCACGTAAAAAAGGATGGTCCGGAAACATAGATGTCTCGTACCTGTTGATAAGTTGTGAATATATTCCTTTCTCCATGTGAAATTTTGACGAATGTGCCAGGGCAAAACCAATTAGCTTTGTAGCTTAGTCGGACATCTATATCTATACATATTAAAAATAACGGGCGATATTCAAAGTACATCTTTCGTTTTAGAAATTAAAAAAACCGTACAATAATCCTTGAATAAAAAATTCTAGAAATTCTCTCATTAATCAAGAAAAAAGAAGACGATCTACACTACTTATTTCAGTGGATCACATTATAATAGTGCAGATTAAATTATTACAATTGTATAACAAATACAACTATATTTTTCAAAAGTATTGGAGTTATAAAACAAATTCAGTATGTTCTAATATCTAGCCGCGTAATTGCACAGCTAATTCTGCTAATTAATATACAATAACCATTGGTATATAGGCACCAGATCTTATTTGACAATGGCCATGTTCTTTTTGGCTTTTGATTTCTTTGAAAGTCAAAAGGCTAAATGTCGAAATAGGGCAGCCTTTCGAAGCGGATTCTCTAAACAATTTCCCGAGTCTAAGACTGCATATGACATCCACATTGGCGTCTCCGTCGTTCATTACCATATCGAAAAACGCAGCAAAAAACAATCATTCGTAGCAAAAACCATCAGCTATAGTCCCAAAGAGCACCCAATGTTATCACCTATAATATATGCATGCATAATAAACAACTAGCTAGGCCTCTTAACCTTTTCTTTTCTTTAGAACTGCTAGGCCTCACTTGTTGCGCCCCAAATGTGCATAGCAGTACGCTTACTTTTGACTGCAAGGCTTAGCCTACAGTAATTACCTCGCAATAGAAAGACAAATAACCCACCAAACCACCAAAGTGACGCTTCACCCCCTCTTCACCTCGACCAACCCCAGAGACCCTATCGCACACGTGCTCCCCACCTAAGAGTAATTCCATCATTTTCTAATCACACACCCTGTATTACCAATTCTCCACCCTGGCCGTAAAGAGAAAAACTAACCAACCCTATACTATTCCATACCTTTCCAATGGGATAGGCGACAGCCGTTGGATCTAAACCACATGAATCTCAAAGCACTCTATCACTACACTCTGCCACTCCCGCATCCGACCCAACCCCCTTCTCCCCCACTCTCTCCTTTCTCGCCCGCTCCCTCTCCTTCTCCCTCCCTCATCGCCATCATCCCCTCAACTTTCCCCTACTACCGGCCTCGCCACGTGCTGGATTGGGCTGCCTTGAGGGGCACAACCATCGAATCTGGCGTTGAAGGAGGTAAATCTGCCTCCCTACTATGGGTTCACCTTCCCCTGAGGCATAGAAGGAGGTCGGGAGAAGGTAGCAGCCCCCGCAGTGGGTGGCGGCGAGGGGCGATGGATAGGGTAGGAGGGTGATGGCAGTGGCAAATGTGGCAATTAGGTTGGATGGGGCGGCATGGAGGGGAAAGGTTGGGGGGGCTGTGCAACGAGGCGGCGGCAACACCGCTAGCCACGAGTGGTGGTAGAGAGGGTAGGGGCGGCAGAGGAAGCGTGTGTAGCTGCTCAAGATAGCACAGCGATAAAGTACCACCTATAACATTAAAAGTACTTCAAATAATATACTGTTCACTAGGTGCTCTCGTCGTACACAACATCGCCTTTTGATTTTCAATTTAATTTAAATATTTTTTTCTCGCCACCGCTTGCCTTTGAAGTGAACTACACACCCACCCAGGGCCTCGCGTTGTTTAATGCAATTCCAGCAGCGATCGTAGGCGGCACCACCACCACCCGCTCCTCCGGCGTAGCGTTTGGCTACCTCCCTAGCGGGAATGGCTAGCGGCGGCGGGGAGACGCCCCTCCAACAAGGCGGCGCGCACCACAGCGATGATCAAGTTCATCAAGGAGGTCATCGGCGGCCACTCCGATGACGACATCTATGCTGCCCTCCACGAGTCCAACATGGACCCCAACGAGACGGGGCAAAAGCTGCTCAACCAAGGTCTCCCTCCTCTCCTACCGGCGTCCCCGATCTGGTCACTTCGATCTCGTTGAAAGCTTGGGTTTTGGGCGTGCGTGCGTGCGGTCAGCATTGGGTCGGTGCCGTCGTTGCTCGCGTAGTTTCAGGGGGCGCAAAATTGTGATTGTTATTGGCGGCTAGGGCTGGGGAACTGATGCAATCTGTTGCGGTTGCAGTGGTGTCACTAGTCACTTTGTGTTTGTTTAAGCTAGCCAGATTGATGTTTCAAGGGGTATATCTGTGTATCTGGGCAGGTCTGTGTGGGATAGTTTATGCAATAGGATTAGCAACGAGAGCGTTGGATTTGCTGGTGATTTTGATAAATCAACCATTTAATCATGTATATTTGCCATTGATCTGTCACTGGGTTGGGTATTATCCCATGGTTGTGTACGAGAAGTGTTAAATTGCTTACTTTAGTTATGTTAGTTTTTGATTTCAGGTTGGAAGAGAAGGGTAGTTTGTAATGGTAGCCCTTAGTGATGTTTGTAGGGTTATTTGCTTTATAAGCTTAGTACAATGTAAAATGTTGGATCTTGATATTTCCGTTAGTGTCATGGACGTGGACCTTGGAGCTAGGCTACTGGGTTGGACAAGACATTGGGTTAGCTCTAGGGCCCATTCGGTTGAGAAGATGGTATCACTGTTGGTATAGCTCCTGCTTCTAGGTTCTTCTTCGGATCTCGTGAAAATGAACTAGAGAAGCAGTCTTGAGGTGGATTCTCGTGGGAATCCACCATACAAGTGTGAGACCTTGTGGAGACCCTCTCCATGTTGTGATGAATATTTGACAGCATTTAGGACTTATTGGTAAAGGTTTGAGAGATTTGAGAGTTGTTGAAGTTTGCGAAGTCGAGTGTTGTGTTTAAGTTAGGTTGTTTGGTATGCATATTTTTACTCATGATGGTCAAGTGCACGGCACTTGTGCTAAGGAAATGATTTCTTTGTCTTTGTTGATTGCAGGTTGACTTAATGGCTTGAATAATCATCGACAGGGATTGGGAGCAAGCTTGAAGAGCTGGCATCTAGAACGATCATGGAGGTCGAGGAGATCATGGGGGATCAAGTCCAGTCATGAAGATGGAGTCTTCATGAAGATGGTGCGAGACGGATCTATGCGGTGACTCAGGGTGACTTGGTAGTGTCCAATGTCGACGAGGTAATCCGAGGGTGTTCGGAGCTGGAGACACAAGGTGTGGATGTGACAAGTCAATGAAGAGTCAAGACCGTCAAGGTGGAGTAGCGTGGCAAATCCAGGTGGAAGGGCATTGAGGTAATTGGCATATTACCAGGAATCTTTGAGATGGAGAATACTACGACGCACTCTTGGAGATGGTTTAAGGCTAGATAAACCGCGTGCGTTGAGTTGTGTAGAGTCGAGGGCTCAGATTTTGTAATAGCCGCTTTGTAATGCATGCTAAGGATACGACTGGTGCGACAGGCACACTTAGTTATATGGCCCCAGAGGTTCTTGATGGTAAACCATGCAACAGGAAATGTGATGCCTACAGTTTTGGCATTTGTTTGTGGGATATCTATTGTTGTGACATGACATACCCAGATCTTAGCTTTGCTGATGTCTCGTCTGCTGTTGTTCATCAGAATTTGCGCCCCAAACATACCTCGTTGTTGCCCAAGTGCATTTGCTAATATTATGCGGAAATGCTGGGATGCAAATCCCGATAAACATCTTGATATGGATGAGGTGGTGCAGCTTTTGGAGGCTCTTGACATAAGCAAAGGCGGTGGTATGATACCGGATGGTCATTCTACCGGATGCTTATACTTCACCAGGACTCGTGGCCCATAGATTCTTTTCACGGTACTCTCTTCCCTTGGCTACATTTTGCCCATCTACAAGTTGGGAGCTCCACAGAATGGTTCCTATTGTCACCAGTGCAGTCGATGCTTACAGTCCTCCATGGTTGCCTTTTCATCTTTATATTATGCTGCCCTTTATTCCTACACCCAAATCCAAGCCGCCTTTGTGGACAAGGGTCGTTGAGGGGAAGGTATTGTCTTCTCCAATTGTCCTGTGAGATGGAGGTATGATTGAGATGAACGGTTGAGATGTGAGAATACCTTTTGTTTATGAAGATCTGATGGCTTGAACCGCAACGGGCTTAGTTATGGAAAATCTACGGTACAGAGCAGCCCTTACCTCTTGATCAGCATCCAATGTCTCATATGAAAAGTAGTAGTTAATATCTAGCGTTAAACATATTTCATTAACTGTAATGCTACTTTGTCGCTGTAATGCCTGTGTGGCTGGGCAACCGCGTAGTATTTAGGGTCTGTTTGGTTGGTGCCTAACTTTGCCATGCCTAAGTTTAGACAATATGTGGCTGCCACAGAAAGTGTGACTAACAAAATCGAAGCCACACTTGTGGCAAAGTTTGGCAAGAAACTGAGTCTATGACGTGTGGGGCCGGGTGCTAAGAAAGTGTGGCATGCCACAGTTACGTCAGTGAACCAAACAGCTACCTAAAAACTGTGGCACGTCTAACTTGTGGCTAGGCAACTTCTGGTCATGAACCAAACAGACCCTTAAGCAGCCGCTTTTGTAACCGAACTCACCAGAGAAAAAACCCTAGCCATTTCATATGCAATTTACTTTTCCCATTATATTGCGCATTTGCTTGTTCTAGTATCTTTTCTTCTGCAATCTTTCTTTCTGATCTCAGTCGGAATTCGGAGTAAGAACTTCGGGTCCTGACGCGCGACGCCACCGTCAACCCCGGCCTCGGCATCGCCCGCTGCCTCTCCCTCCTCAACCCCAGCAGCTCCGTACGTGTTCTTCTCCCGATTCCTCCCCTCCCTCCGCTCGGACCACTGTTCCTTGATCCTGACTGGCTGTTCTTTTCTTCGACGACGGCGCAGGGAGAGCGCGGCTGGGCCATCACCCCGTCCTGCACGACGCCGCCGCCGCCGTGGTAACGCGATTTTTTTTTTCGTTTCTGCTGAATTTCCGGCTGCCTGCGCGAGGTCCATGTAGCCCTGAGTGCTACTGCTGGAATTAGTCGCTAACTTGTATATGATTTTGTGTGCTCTGTCTGTCCTATTGCTGTAGGCTGGTTCGGGCGCCGGCGCGAGGCTCAGTGCGGTGCACGGATTCAATACAGGTACCTTGCCGAGTTCTTTGTGTTTGACTCTTGGGGTTTTAGGTTTTCTACCATTGTTTCGTTATTAGCCAAGTGCGCTGAATGAGATTAATTTTGTGGTTATGGAACAGGGTTTCCGTTTGTCCAGAAGCATGTGAAGGGGCCCAAGTAGTTGCATTTGCTTGTTGGGGTAAGTGCTAATTTTGGTTCATGTGATGCTAGTATGCAGATCTCTCTTCGATTCGATTCAGGCATATATGATTGTTAGTTTGTTACCTTTCCAGTTTTTTCGTGTTTGTTGAAAAGATTGATAGATCTACTCACATCGTAAACCTCTCTTTTGTAATTGTAATGCTAGAAGATGCCATGACGTTATCCGTTGTTAGATAATTAGGTGATTAGAGTGAGTTTTTGGTGCAAATTTACCCCAATTCTTTTAGAAATAGACCATCACAGCAAACTCTATTTGATTCATAGTTCTGTGAATCCTGCTACAAGAATGATAAATTAAATGGGAAACTCCTGCTTTTCTTCCTGGTTATTAAAAAAGGTGGGTGTCTCCTTCATCCAGACAGAAAAACTAAAGGAAATTAAGTGGTTGAGCCTGTTTCCGAAGATCAAGCTTGATTCAGTTTTGACAGGGCTGTGTGTAGCATATAAGATTATGAACAGGGCATTTGAAGAATTCAATGGGTTCCTTGACAAACAAGGGCGAATCCACCATGGGTGTTTGTGGGTGCTCGAGCACCCCCTCCTCCCACCGTGGAAGAAGACCCGGCCGGCCCGGTTGGCGGTCGGCCGTCGTCCGGAGGTTGAAGTGTTGGAACACTTCGAAGTCTTGAACTGTTGAAGAACCGGAGGTTGAAGAAAGCATGAGGCAAAGCCCAGTCGGTGTCTTAAGGCCCAGCACCCTAGTCGGCCCAAATCCGTGACGAATCCTGGCCCAAAACTCCAACGACAGCACACAGCAACAGTAGATAAGGTCTGAGGAAGATGAACAGTACAACGCCAACAGTAGATCAGGTCACGGAGAGGCCGAGCCACCGCCGAGTCGGAGAGAGAGTAGAGACTCCCCATCGCGGCGTCGCCCGCAGCTCGACGGCCGGCGCGGCGGAGGGGGAACCGGGAGGCCGGGAGGGGGAGGCGGCCGGCGCTGGGCGACTTCGGTGCGGGGGAGGCCGGCACGGAGGGTGGCTTGACGCGCGGAGCGGAGGGGCGAGGGACGCGTGGCGGCCGGCCAGCAGGGCGCGGGCGAGGCCGAGCGGCGGAGTGGCCGAGGACTGAGGTATGAGGCATGAGGCCCAAGACCGGCGTGCAGTGGGGCGCGATCGCGCGAGGCGCCGACGCGGCGACTTGGCGATTGATTTATTAGTGACCTGCTGCTTTGCGGTTTGTGCAATGTCGGCACTCGGCAGTGAGCCAGTGACTCCGTCTCCGTGAGCCGTGAGGCGTGAGGTGAGCGGTGAGCCCGTCAGGCCGTGACGGCGTGTCCGACCGGCGACGATGACCGTGATTTATTGATCTGTGAATGTGAGTGAATGAGGACCTCATTTTATTATTGTTCTACTGATTAGCCAAGTTGTTTAATGTTTATGAAGATTCACAATTTAATATTATATCATTACATTTGATATTTCTTATCTACAGATCGGTACTCACATAGTTATGAACATTTGTAGCACATTATCCATTAGCAAGGTACTAAATTTATTGTATTGTACAGTTTTAATTTGTTCTCTTCCTGTTTATATATGAATTTGATATTCCAATGATAAAAGACTAGTAGATGTAGTTTTGATATATTTATGTTGTGCTATAGCCTTAATAGTAGAGCTTCCTCTATTTTCATTCTGGATTCGCCATCGTTGACAAATAGTACTACTTAAGGTAATGAAATAGTCCACTGCCCAAAGCAGCTGCTCAAATGTTGTATCCACTGGACAAGTTTCTAAAGGTAAAAAATAAGAAAAAGGTTGAAGCGAGGAGCATGAACAGGGGGTATCTACACTTTAGGCATTATGAAAGTCAGCCTTAACATAAGTTCAGGTTAGCTGCTCAAATGTGTTATAAAGTACTCGCTTTGTACATTTTCTGCAATGTGGTTTCAACGCAACTGACATTAGGTTTTCATAGATCTGCTTGATGTTTGTCATTACTGGTAGTTTGGGGCTTACATTGCTGTCACATGTTCAATTAAAGATAGATGATATTTTTTGTGCAGGTGTCTCCTTTAATTTGCTCGTATTCTCTGGTGCCAGTGCTTTTTTTGGCGGTAAGTATTTACAATAACAAGTCAGTAAGTCTTTTTTTGTACAGAAGCTACTTGTCCAAGCTAGCAGCACCGGGCTCCACCCAAAGTGCAGCCTCATTCTTCAGCTGGTTCAGCAAACAGTCTGTTCATTGGCTGAATTGTCTAAAAATGCGAGAGTTCCTCTCATGCCACAACATCTAGCAAATGAAAAAAAGCAAAGAATTCCAACTATGCCTTAACTCAGGGTGTAACATCAAGGTAGCATGAAGCCACTAATACTGAAAATTATTGTAGTATGAAGGTGTTGGCATTGTAAGTAGCCCAAGCCATGCGAAGATAAATTGGAATACTTTCAAGAAGTAGGAGCATTCAGCTAGAAGATGGTTCACTGTCTCAGGGTAGATCAAGCAAAGAGAGCACAACGGGTTGTGCGGTCACCCCCTCAAACATGAGGTTGTAGGTCGAGTTGGTTGTATATTTACCTGCTGCGGATCATTTCTAGATTAGTATGTCCTCTTCGGACATTAAGTTAAAATTCTGGAGTACTGACCACATAAGGGTATTTTACTACTTAATAAAAAGAACCAATTTCTTGCCAGCATATAATTAATTATCTTAGAACAATTTATTTGCACTAATTATGTACTTAAACATTTCGAAACAAATATCTAACAAAATGATATAAGATTAACACGCGGAAGTAGCACATGCTCACAGCAATTATCAGAGTTTTTGTTTGTTAACATGTAGAAGTAGCACAAGCGCACCTGAAAGCAGCATTCCTAAATTTGAAATAATTTAGTTAGATTGAAACAGCATGAGGGCCACTGACCACCCAGTAGCACTTGAAAGTAGCATGTGGTAAAAGAATTAGTCTATTTCAAAAACCCATGGTTATTAAGGTGGTGCGGCGAGGCGTGGTGATTCACCATCTTCACACAATAATATCGTTTATGGCGCGCGGCGTGGTGACACCATACACACTACAATATCGGACTTTCAGAGGGCTTAAACAGAAGAAATACAAAGAGAAGGACTTTATTGCAATTTTAGAACACTGAGAGAGCTAAATTGTAAAATGCCAAATCCCCTCATAAGTCATAACAAGCCGCCGCTGCAATTTTCTTCACCTCCGGCCATTCTTTGCCCTCATGGCTTCTCTCCCTCTCCTTCCCCCATCTCCTCCACCTTTGGCGCCAGCGAGGCTGAGCCAGCTCTTCGGCGTCGACGAGGCCAAGCCAGCTAGCCGGCGGCCGCTCCCTCTTCCCGCCGCTACTCTCCACCTCCCCCAAGTGGCAGTCGGTAGACCGGAGGAGGCTGCGGAGAGCCGGCCGGCGAAGCAGGAGGCGACGACGGACTGGAGGAGGCGGCAGAAGATCAACGCAGGAGCCGGCGAAGCAAAGGAGACCCGATCTGGCGGAGGAGACCCGATCTAGCAGAGGCAATGGACCGGCTGCGGCGACGGTGATGGCTGATTCGGCTGCGGCGACGGCGGAGGTAGTGGATCCGACGACGATGACGGTGGATCCGGCTACGGTGATGGTAGATACGGCGCACCTCCATGCCGTCCGGATGGCATGAACCTCCGGTCCGCCACGGCGATATGGCGACGAGGTACCACCGATATCTCGACGCCTTAATAACCATATGTCAACTTCCAAACCAATATGCACAAATGATGGACTTGCAAGTCAGATAGGTCTATTTCTACCATTTCATATCACTTCTGCCCCTGTTAATGTCAAGTTGAGGCCTTTGGGCCACCCCCTTAGCTCCACTGCGGAACCCAACAGCCGAACTCTGTTGTGGCCTGTGTTGCTCCTCCGTCGCTTTGACGCTGTCCTCAGCCACGCCCTCAGCTCTGCCACCACGCTCGGCCGAGCTCCTCTGTGGCTTGCGTTGTGCCTCTATAGTCATGCACTCGAGCTTGGCCTAAGTTGCAATCTTGGTCCCGCCACAACACTCTGCCTACATCGTTGTCCTCACATTATGCTGCTCGTGGCTAAATTGGGCTCTCCGTCACTGGAAGGGTAGCTTCTATAGAGATTTTTAAGGGAGCTTGTTGTGACGCAAAATTATTTTAGCTCATGCTTCTCTACCTTTGTGGCTCTGCCCCTTCCTTGCCCGTAGCCAATGACACCATCACCGTCCATTAATTGTGCTTTGTGACATAGGACAATTACTTCAAAATTTATAAACAACCGGAGACCGTAATTGCTTCTGAGAAAACTCAATAAAATGTTGTTAAGATGCATCATGTTAAATCTAAAAAATTAATAGAGAACACAAGCTATTTGATGACGCACAGTAATTACTCCTACCGAAACAAATATGAAATACTTAGGTGATATTACCTTTTCATCTCTTAAATCACATGAACCACAGGTATTCTACTTGCTTCAAACCAATACTGGTCATTGTGTGCTGTCTGGATTCGCGTCTGGAGCCTGTAGTATTGAACGGGCAAGCCGCTGTCTGGTTCTTGAAGGCGACGGAGCTATGTCCAGTCCGAGATCGAACCACGCAAGGATCCGTGCCACAGACAGGCCCACTCCAACCTGGCATCCTTGACCTTGCGCGCCGCCGCCAAGTAATCAGAGCCCATCGTCCAGCGCCTCCACGCCATCCACATTAGGGGTAAAAACGGGTCGGATTTTCCCCGATCGATCCGGTACCAAATCCGGATGGTAGCAAATTCGGTAAACTGGTTTGGTATCCGGTCGGATTCGGTTTCGGATACAGATATGTGTAGACGGATTCGGTAGCGGATTCGGTATAGCTGATACCCGACTGAATAGGTTCGGTATTCGGTTATTCGGATAGTATCCGGATAAAAACTGAATACGTATACGACTAGCGCTCGGCCCATCAGCGTCTCAGCGAATCAGCCACACGGACACGGCCCACCGCCCATACCACACGCGCTGACGCGAAACATATCCAGGCACGGAGGCACCTCGCTCGATCTCTCGCCTCGTCAGTCGTCATCTCGATCCCGCTCGCTCCCGCCCGGAGGCACCAAACCGTAGCTCGCTCCCGCCTGGCCGCCCCCAAATTCCTCCCCGACGGTCGCCTCGTTGCCTGCGACGCACAAGATCCAGCTCAAGAGTGCCAACATGAAGGAGGAGATATGGCAGGAGGCCTTCGACATCGCTTGTGCGGTAGTGTTCTCGTCGCCCTTTCCCGTGCTCTTTGGGTTCTTGATTCGGCTGCGTCGTCTTGATGGGTTCTAGGTCGGGGGGGTTTGGTTTTGGGGGAAACTGGTTTGTTAGGCGTTCAAGGAGCACACCATGGAGAAGGACATCGCGGAGTACGGAGGTGTTTGGTTGCCAGCCACAGTTTACCACGCTTAAGGTTAGACAAGTTTGACCAACTCAAGGAACTGTTTGGTTGCAGCCACAGTTGTGGCAAGATTCCCTTCCAGTAAACTAGGTCCCACGCGTCAATGACTCAAAAAAGTGCGGCAAGATTCCCTTAGACTTGCTAAGGTGTGGCAAAGAATTTGAGGGGGTGTTTGGTTGCCAGCCACAGTTTATCACGCCTAAGGCTAGGCATGTTTGACCAACTTTGGGAGCTGTTTGGTTGCAGCCACAGTTGTGGCAAGATTCCCTTCCAGCAAACTAGGTCCCACGCGTCAATGACTCAAAAAAATATGGCAAGATTCTCTTAGGCTTGCTAAGGTGTGGCAAAGAATTTGAGCACCTCAACTTAGGCAAGTGTGGCAATTTTTGTTGGCAAAGTGTGGCTAGCAACCAAACAGCCCCTAAGCACCTCAACTTAGGCAAGTGTGGCAATTTTTGTTGGTAAAGTGTGGCTAGCAACCAAACAGCCCCTGCATCAAGAAGGAGTTCGGCAAGAACCACGGCCCCACCTGGCACTGCATCGTCGGCCGAAACTTCGGTAATGCTCTCCCCCCGCCCCTTCTTGTTGGAAATAGCTTTGTGCGCGAGGATGTGGGATTCGCCTGTGCTGGATGTGCTTTGCGTGCTTTGGTTAGTTCCGGCGTGGCGAACTGGCGATTGGGTATCCGCATCCAATTCCATGTAAACTAGCCCTTAGATACTGGGACATGGTATAAAGGGGGGAAATGATCATAGTAGAACGAAGAAGGAAAAGAAATGGTGATCAGCGTAGATTGATGTAATGTGTACCACATATGTGTAGGCGAAACTGGTTTGGATAATAATAAGGGGCAGGAAATAAGTAGTTTGCACTCTTGTTAGTTAAGTCAAGGCAAGTTGGCTCATCGGCATGCTAAGTAGTGTTCCTAGCTTACAGGGCTCAATATTTGGAACTTGTTTCTTAGAACTAATGCGAGTATTTCTCCAAGCTTGATCCAGCCTGCTTGTCAACAGTTTCGGTTTTGTCTGATATCAACCAAATCCAACTTAGCAAAGCTAGTATTCAATTTATTGAATTTTCAGTTGACATGTTTCAGATTTGCGTTCAGCCTCTTTCTTGTAAAACGGGTTTGGATAATTATTAAGGCATTGATTGAACTTTGAAGCGGAGATTTAATTACCGTTACAGCAGAGTGTCATATAAGTGCACAAGAGTTATATGATTGTTCAACTGCAGATTATTAAGGCATTCATTGAACTTTGAAGCTGAGATTTTTTTTTACTCCATATTGATGAAACAACAGTCTGTAACGAATATTTTTTTACTCCACAAGAGTTATTTTGTGTTTCTATTATGGCAAGATAAACTTATGTTATGTATGGTACTCCGTACTCGTAATCTCGTATGAACATTTGTGTTCCTATTGTGGCTTGTATGAATTTACCACTTATGTATAATTTGTGTTCCTATTGTTCTCACTGCTTTCTTCTATTCTTCGTTTTGTTGAACCTTTGTATTCCTATTGTTCCTATAATTAGCTTACAAAGTTTCTTGATGAGTATTGGTTTCACATTTTATATAAAACCAAGAGGCCGTTGTAACTTGTAAGCTTTTGGAACTAAAGTATAAGCTTTTGGAACTGTAATCATCCGTATTATCCGCCTATATTATCCGTTTCGGAGCCGAATCCGTTACATATCCGTACCGATGGTACCGTATTCGAAACTCCGAATATTCCGAATTCGTATTCGTATCCAGTCTTACCGTATTCGACTCCGAATCCGGAGAAAAAATATGGGTTAGGATACGATTTAAGCAATATCCGTCCGAATCTGATCCGTTTTCACCCCTAATCCACATGCTCGTCAATCTCCATTCTCTCCCCCCACCGCCATAGCACCGATGGCTCTGAAAAGATTATTCCGAGCAACACATCAGAATAGTTAACATATGTTTCAATTGTAATTTGGACAGTGAAACCAAACAATAAAAATATTTGAACGGAAACTTCACAAATATTTGTAGCCTGATTTTTATCTCCTTGTTCTGAGTTGCAAGCCCAACATAGTCCCTCTGCAAACGATACTACAACAGTAACTAAGATTGTCAAAACTTAAAGCCCAAATATAAAATGCTCACCGCCTTCAGAGAACGCACCTGGACCATTGTCACTTGTGCAGACAATGGAGTAGCCTCCATCTACAGCACCTGAACCTTACACAAGCTACGACATGTATCTTACCTCGCGCTCCTTTGACTTCACAGGAGAAACCCGATTATTTAGAATCCTGGAAATTTTTATAAGAAGATGCTCAATTTCAGTAACGAAACCACTATGTCGTCCCTCCCAAATGGATCCCCGACACTCCGAAGAAATTCACACCTCTTGATCCTCTTAGGATCTGTCAACACAATCTCCGCGAGGCACTCATTCGCCATGATCTTCTTCTTCTCAGCCTCACTGAATTCCCCATTGGCGAACACCGTCCCAATGAGAGCAGCGGCACTGCCAATGGACCCACTTCCACTGCAGGATAGGAAGCCAGAAGCACCCGCCCCTGCAGATGGCCGTGGCAGGTTGGACGACTCCTGGACCGCGCCTCCAAAGTCGAGCTTTGTCAGACCCAGATTTTACAATCTGGAATCTACTGTGTTTAACTACACTATTCCCTGGATCAGTAGATAGTGCACACAGTTACAGTTCTGAATATCAAAATACATATCATGCGGGAACGTAAATATAATAGCAGACTTACTCATGGGCCGATTAGGCCGAAATCAATAAATTGCAGCAGCGGAAGAACGAAGCACACAGGTGGGACCTTCAGGACATGCCCACAGGCAGCCAACTGGAGGTTCGCGACCTAGTTCTTGACATCTTCATCCTCTTCGCCATCGTGATCCATAAGTATTATTGAAGCGTAGTGATCCGATTCTTGCTTCTGAATTTGTCGCAAAAGCGAGCGTGAGCACTCCGACCCCGTGCTCCGCGAGCCAACACACAGAATGCAATATTTAACATGTATGGATAATCAAAGGAAGGTTGGGGCTCATTTTATTTTTGCGTAGAGTGCTTTTGAATACAATTACTTTAAAATTTCTAAGACCTAGCATTTTGAACAAAAGCATAATGTTCAAGAATATGCAATAATAATAGCGATCCAGATTCCATCAACCGTTACATGACATCTGCACCATATAGCAATTCCTTCAGCGTTATAGCCGCTTAACTTACCACTGGGACGACACCCAGTAGGACAATTCCGAACTAGGGCAGTCCTTCGCCCTCCAAGTCTTTTCATACCCAGTTTTCAATATTTTAAAACAGAACTATATCCAGTTAAGTTCCCATGTCCGCCCTTGACCGTGGGCACGGCTATTCGAATAGTTTTGACTCTGCAGAGTTTGTACAATTTCACCACAAGAGACAATCAACTCGTTGCCCCACACGATTCCTTAGAAGTGTGGTTGAGCAGACCATCACAGTGACTTTTTAAAATATCTAGCCCCATCTGTCATCTCACCTTATGGGAAACTGCCCACTTGCGGTGGGTCCCATCTATGCGCGGGATGTTTCCCAGTCACTACGCAGTCGGGCTTCTACCTTCCCGCAACGTAGGGCGGTGGAAACTTCACCCCACCGTGTCCCTTCAGCCCCCTTGCCATAGCGTAGCCCCTTCACTCCCCCTACCAGTGAGATGAGTCCGGAGTTTCGATAAATTTACTTAGCCAATTTGTACTTTACAGACTTGTGGTTGTACTGTTTTACACAGGAGGTCGTGACAAGATTCGGTCCTTAGTGGTATCTCAGGCGATCTACCACTAACCCATTTTGTGCATCCATCGCACCACACTCACACCCTCAAACCAATCCGCCTGATATTTAAGCAAGTTGGGGATTTGGAGGGTATAAAATAGTCATGTCCAAAATATACAGTCATTCCCATCATGACCGCCAAACCATTTTCTCAGATTTTAAAGTGACCATGATGTCAGGGCATTTCAGCGCCCCCTGAGTATCTATGCAAAACTAAGCATACCATATAGCTAAGGACTTATTTTCAAAAATATTATTATTATAATTTTGTTAGGGCGACAAGGTTCACATATTGAATATTCCAAAGGAGAGGGTAATATTATTCAAGGTAAACAATGGCATATAACTAGAATATCAAATTTAGCATGTATTTGCATAAAAATAACAGCATGCAATTTGTTAATTTAAAACAAAGTAATTTGCATAAAATTTAGGTTCAACATGATCAAAGTATTGACTCGCCTTGGTCACAGTGGTCTGGTGCTTGCTTATCCGGAGCTTCTAGGGTTGCTGTCTCGAACTCTTCTTCTTGGGCCTCGTAAGCTATGTTAATCGTGCGCAAAAATTTGGATAGAAAGAAAATATCAAATCAACAAAATATCACCAGAAATTCAAATGAACTCTAAAAATTATGATTTCAGTTTCATTGGATAGATCTTGAATTTAGAAATTTGTCTCATTCAATTGGAATTAGAATGAATAAGTTATGCCTATTTGAATATTTCAGTTCAGTTAAATCCCAAAATTAATAAATTTCTGACAGTGGGTCCCACATGTCATATCTTTTTATTTTTTATTTGCTTATTCTTGTGTCTATGGCCAGTGGGGTCCACATGTCGGCGTGCATTAGTCGCTGACAAGTGGGGCCCTGGACCCATCTGCCAGCGAGAGGCGCCGACAAAGGCCCCAGGCATGGCAAGCCACCGGCCGACAAAGGGCCAAGGCCAGTCGGGAGAAAATAAAAGAAATGCTCGATCACACGCGCGGAGCCGAGGCTCGAGCAGCAGCGCGCAGCAGCGAGGAGGAGAGACGAGCGCTGGTAACCAAGTGAGCGGGGAGGCGTTGCCTACCCTATATGGATGATCAAGCCTTTTGAGCTAGTTCGCGGAGGGGCCTGGCAGAGGAAGAAGAAGACGGTGGCGCCGGCGATGAGCGGTGGCCGGAGAGGTCCGGGGGCTTCGTGATATATAATCCCCGGGCGATGGTGAAGCTCCTGGTGATGTTGGCGGGGATGGAGGAGCACGGTGGCGAGCCGGCGGCGTGTGACGGCGGCGGTCCAAGTGGGCGGTCGACGCCGGCGATGCTCAGGCGATGGGTGACCCAGTGAAGGAGGGGGTCGGCTTCGCCTGGCTTCCACGCAGCTCTGGGAGCGAGGGCTGGTTCGGGGGCGGCCGGAATCGACGGCGGCTCGGTCGCCGGCCGTGAGGAAGACAAAGGTGCCAGCGGGAAATTAGGGAACTTTGGCTCGATCGTTTGCACGGGAGAAAAGAGGGAGTGGGGCTTTTATAGCCGGGAGAGAGGGGCGCGTGGCGAGGCGACGGCGGCCTCCGCCCTGTTCCTGCTGGCATGGGGGATGAACTCAATCTCCTTCGAGATTGTGTGGGGGAGGGAAGTGATGGGGTTCTCTGAACCTGCCCCCAAAGGTGTGAGGGAGGGAGAGGATTAGCTGCGGCAGAGGAAGCAAGCGCGAGAGGAGTGATGGTTCTGGCGCATGGAGAAGAAGGCGCCGAGGAAGAAGAGGGGAGAAGAGAGCACGGCGCGGGAGGGGCCACCGGCCAGAGGGAGAGGCGCGGGTGGAGGCGGGTCCACTGGCAGACGCGGCCGGGACAACGCGGCGACCGCGCGGCCATGCGGCAGCGGGAGGAGAGGCGCAGGTGGGGGCGTGGGCCCGCGACGCAGTGAGGTGAGGGGCGCGGATGGCGACGGGCTGGGCCGCGAGCGCTGGACGCTTCGTCGCGGCCGGTCGCGCGTGGAAGGAACGGCCGGGTAACACGGCCGGCATGTGTTATTTTCTTTTAATTAGCTTTTGAATTTATTTACACATGTCTTTAATTCTAATTTATTTGCTCTCCTTCTTACTCCAAAATTTCTGTACTTTTTGTTTAACATAAATTTTTATAGATGTTATATTTGACTAAGTACACATATACTTATTTATTTATTTATGTATACCCCCATATCTGTTGACTTTCTTAATGCATTTAGTTCTTTGTTATAGTTATTTTCAGAACTAGGGTTTTATATTTTAGGCCCAATTCTCTCCCCTTCCTTTTCTGGATCATCTTTTCAGATTCTTACCGAAATTTTAAATTTTCTAATATTTAAACATGCTTGTTTCCCCTTGGTCCTTTTTAACTTTTTGGAACTTTCATTAAACTATTCAGAAAAATACCACAAACTCCAAATTCAAATAAACCACATTTGCAAAAGAAATTCCAAAACTTTATATTTCCAAATTTCAAATTCTCATGATGTTACAAGCTTCCCTATGAAGCTGTCCACCGACAAGTTGCGGCAATGACGGGGCATGCTTCCGCTTTTGCTCTCTGTTTCATTCTCGCTGCTGTGAGCGGGGCTCCATGCGCGCTGGTGGTCGCGCCGCTCCTGGGTGCCATCCCCAGAGGAGCCGAGCACACCCAGGCCTTCAGGTTCATGTACGAGCCGATGAGCCCGCCGATGATGTTTTTGTCCACCGATTCATGGTCCTCGGCTGCGGCGGTCTCCCGCTTCATGGGCGACGGAGGTGGCAAGTGCAGGTTCGGCTGTGAGAACCTAAGGAGGATGTGCTCTGCGACCACGGTTGTAGAGACCCGAATATGCAAATCTGGACTCTCCTGTGTATTCTGCACTAGTCCAGGATCACACTAGTGCACACAGTATAAACAAAGATGAATTATCGAACATATCACGATTTACTAAGAAAAGACTCAAATATTATTAATAATTATCAGAGTACGACCTTATGGTCAAGCTTACAATAGGCTAGCCCGAAGGGCTTAACACAAACTAGCAGCGGAAAATCCAAAAGAAAGCGCAGCAGCCAATCGACACGCCCACAGGCTATCGAGTGGAGAACGAAGCCTAATCTGCGAAGACGTCGAAGTACTCTCCTTCTGGAACCTCCTGCTGGTGATACTCCTCCTCCTCAACTGAGCAACAGGGCATAAAGCCGTGAGTACATTGGTACTCAGCAAGTCGTTTGTAACAAATGAATGCAATATAGTATGCAAGCCTTAACAATGGATGGCTGAAAGGTTAATTTGGCAGAAAGCAATAATTTAAAGTAAATACAATAAATATATTGAAAAGCGAACTTCGAAAACGATAATAAATAAGTAACCAAAGGACTTGAGACCAACCACAAGTGAACTAGCCATTCACCCAAGGAATCCACCATGAACCAAGATCCATGAAATGAACCACCAGTGAACTAACCATTCACTCTCCAACTTAACACAACCAGGTTTTTATGAAAACTCTACCCCTCGTGTGAAATCACCGAGCATTGTCCATGACCGAGGACACGGCTATTCGAATAGTTTTACACTCTGCAGAGGTTGCACAATTTTTCCCACAAGAGATAAGTCATCTTAATAGCCAGCATGCTTCCTTAGGCATGAGACCCAGATAAATTATCACAAAGCCTTTACCTCGCTCCAGTCTAGTTAGACATCACCCGCTAAGGTTTCACTGCTGAAGGGTTAACCACCACAGTCAGAAGTCCCCTCTTGCGCCGTATGAGGACAGTAACCCTGTTCCTCACTGTGAGCAATCCAGTACCCCTGGTACTCACTTACCAATGATGATATCTGAACTAAACATTTGCAAGTTAATCAGCTAGGTCTATCCCATACTAGACATGTGGTTATGCGGTAAGACTCAGATCAATGGCGCACAAAGTTAAGTCCTTAAATTTACCCAGGCGAAACATCCACATCCCAATGTGCAACCTGCACCCCCTTTACTGCACGATCATTCGCCCAAGTGAAAGCCAAGTTTGTAAAACCACCGCCAATGATGCACCAACGTCACGGCACAAATTTTATAACAGTGGCACCAACCACGATTCAATATCTAATTAAGTCAAATTAATTAATCACATGCGATGATGAACCCTTTCGCAAAATAAGCAAGACTAAGCATTCTAATCGTACCAACCCAATGTGACAAATAACATAGCATCACTAATTAAATTCCCAACCTAAGGTGACAAAGGCATCAAGGTATTCCAAATATCAAGGAGGGAATTAACCAATTGGGACGATAACTACCAATACAAGGGTTTGAATGAAAATAGCGATGCAAGATAATTTAAAACAAAATAATTAAATAATAGATTGCAAACTGGGTTCAACATGATCAAAGGACACGACTTGCCTTGGCCTTGCTCAGTTAGGAATTCTTGATCTTCAAATCCTGCTTGGCTCCTTGAGCGTGTGATCTAACGAGAGAGAAAACGAGACGAACACAAAAACAAATTCAAATAAAACCCAAGTAAACTCCAAAAACTGCAAAACCAGAACCAAAAGATGGAGCTCAATTTTAGGTGAATTTAGGAAGAAGAATCGGGTCAATCGGAGTTCGGACGAAGGAGAACGAGCGATCTAAAGTTTGTCGGGGCGAGAAATGCTGGAAATTCACAGATGTTACTGTTCACCCGAGAGCAATTTTTGGGAAGGAGACTAGCACTGGTGAGAGGATGCATGAGAGATGAATCTAACTAGCAAAATGGGTTGCTAGGGACCCAAGGCACACACAGGAACTGACGGCACACCAAACGGAGACCGTTGACGGCACTGGCGGCTACTACGACATGGGTAGGAGAGAGGAATAAAATCCGGGCATAGGACATGGAGAAGCAGGGTGAGCACGGGTTAGAACGCGGCTTGACGAAGCTAGGAAAATTGTCGGCTCGGCCAGAAACCCATCGGAGACGGCGCAATCGACGTTTGAACGACGTCTGGAAGGGAAAAGGAAAAACTTAATATCTTGGTGCTCGGTGAATGAAATCTAAAACCATTTGGAGGGTAGCTACCTGGGATGGTTTGGCACAAAGTGACGCGAACGGATTGGTGAAAACATCACCGGGTAGATGGGGAACACACGATGCCATTGGCGGCCATGGCGAGGTTCGGAGGTGAAAATTTGTGGAGGCTTTTTGGGGAAACGGAAGTGAGCACAGCGTAGAACGTGGCGACGCAAGTCTAAGAAAAATTACGGCAAGGGCTAAAGCTTACCGGAGGCGACGAATCGACGTCGGGAAGCGCTCTTGACCTAGATAGGGGAAAACTCGATTCCGGGAGATTGGCTGCACCAAAATCAAATTAACTTGGCTAGAAGGTAGATGGGACATGATGGCACAATGTGACGCGAAAGGATCACGGAGAAACTCACCGAATAGCTCAAGACACGACGAGCAAATTCGGGACCGGAGGGGCTCGGTGCCGACGGCGTCCTGGGCTTTGAGGGGACTTGGCACGGCTTGGGATGGGTTTAGAGGAGCCAAGGGGTTGTATTTATAGGCTTAGAAGAGGTAGAAACCGACTCCAATTCGTGGATTTCGGTTTAGAGTCCGTTTCAGAAATTGGAGATAAAAGGAAAACGGATGAACGAAACGGAAAGAGACCAGTTGGGATGGATTCCTTGTGTGATTTGGCACAACTTTCCTTTTGGGAAGACATTGAGATAATTTGGCACAATTAGATACATATATATGTGTATGTAGATTTATATTTAGATACTTATACTAGGCCCTCTATTTCTAGTTTCGCTTTGAACCCCTAAAATCCCAGACCAGCCTGATCAGGTTGGTAGGCTATCCAACTACACAGACGCAACCAAAAAAATAGTAAAATAGAAAACCCCATAGAAAGCGCAGGTTCCAACAACCCCACAACCCATTAGATCGAAAGAACCCAAAACTTACCTTCTTCTCAAGCGCCGACGAGTGCGTGGCCTGCGGCACTGCCTGGCGCTCATTCGGTCGAAGTCAGATGACCGGATTTCGATCTAATGAACCGTTTTAAACCACATGTTGAGGGCTTTTGAACAAAACATTACCCAAACGGGATCGATTTAGCATCAGAATCCATCAAATCGTCCGCTCCGGTTTCCCATCGGACAGGAAATCCATCAAATTCTTCCGTATTCCCGCTTCCTCACCAATCCGACGCAACTCCCAACCCAAACTCGCCTTCAAGGGTTGCATCCTACAAAGTCCTCCTTACGAGGGCTTTCCCGCAAATTCCCCCCTCCGTCGTTCCCCTCCCCTTCGGCGATGGCCGCGGAGTCCGATCAGAAGAAAGGTTCGATTTTTTCGCCTCGCATCTCTTTCCTCGTCTTGTTCGTCTCCCTCCTCCGTTCTGCGCTTACTCCTCCCATGGTTTGCGAATCCGCAGTTGTCGTGAACTTCCAATCCGTCGGCAACGCGCCGAAGCTGAGGCAGTCCAAGTTCAAGGTGCGGCCTTTCTTTCTTGCCCTCTTTTCCTCGTCCTTGCCCCCCCCCCCCCCCCCGCGGCGCCGCCGTACGATCCGCAAGTTCATCAATCTACCTCTGATTATTCGTCGCGAAAGATCTTGCATTAACTCAGGTTTGGCTGTCCGTGTGGCTGATTCGATTTGGTGGTTTGGCTGACCTGTGCCTATCAAATCAGTAGTTGGGGCCACTTCAACATCTCTGAATTATTCTGGGAAGAGAAGAATACGTAGTACTTAGGGATGTACTAGGCCGTACTGAATGTTGTCAGTTGGGCACTTGGGGTGTCTTGCATCATTCAGAAACGTGGCCGTACCTGTAGCATCAAGAGCAAAGTTGTGATGGGGAAGCAAGTTCCTGCTTGGCTCATGAAGTCTTTGATAGATGTAATAGCACCAGCGCTTGGCATGTACCAAGAATAAACATGTGTACACCAAGACACCAAGCCCCACACATACCTGTCCATGCCAGTGGTTTTTCCGGATGGGGATGAACTTTCTTTTTTCCAAATGGACTAATTCACCAATATTGCGTCAAGATGTAGTTGATTAGATTGTTTGCGGAGTGTTGTCATGATGTCGTGTGATTGTTTAACTCTTGAGCTAATCTTGTATTGCCTGGTAGAGGTGATAGCATGCAGTGTTGGATGGGGATGAACTTTCTTTTTCCAAATGGACTAATCCACCAATATTGCGTCAAGATGTAGCTGATTAGATTGTTTGCGAGTCTTGTAATGATGTCGTGTGATTGTTTAACTCTTGAGCTAGTCTTGTATTGCACAGTAGAGGGTGATAGCATGCGTTTTGGGCTCCAACATAGCTTAAGACGCGTTAGTATTTGGTAGTTTTACGAATATTTTCTGCTCAACTTGTAGAAGGTCTTGCTTTAGTGAGTAGAAAAACCACTCATAAAGTGAAATTATGCGTTAATTTGTTACGGTTCATGCAATTTGAGACTGAAATTTGACAGTTTGTCTTGGCCGTGCCTTGCCCTTGAACTTTTCTAACACGCTTATGCGTTGATTGGTGGAAACGAGAGGTTTCAAGGTCATTGAATTTCTTCGCCAAATTCACGAGATCTGATGGTAATAATATAATTTGACAGTTTGTAGATTCATCTAGAGTAGAGTCGCACTTCGGAATTTTATATTTTTATTGATGATCTCTCTCTGTTTTGCCACAGTTTCTCTACGTGAATAGTGCATTTTCACCGAATCCAGATGAGTTGGTAATAGACTTATACAATGTAAGATTCGACGGGCTCAGTGCTAGTATGTGTCCTCTTCAATCGTACATCTCTTGAAATGTAGTGCCAAACAACCTTTTGAGTGTGTTTACCAGTTTTGGAAAGAAGTACGAAAGTATTGTAGCTATGATTTATAGTTCTCTACACAAATAACTTACGTGCGGTTTTGGCCAATATAAATAAAGTTGCTATAATATATACTACATTAATTTGTAGACTCCACTTTAAAAAAATATTCCGTTTGAAACCTAGTTACTATAAAAAACCGAAAAATAACTTTTAAAAACCGAAAAGAAGAGACTCTCTCGCTATTTATTTGAACCTTTTGCTTTCTCTACCCACTTTGGTGCACTCTATATGTTGAACTTCTCAGTTCTGATGATGGTGTATGACTGTACGTCTGTACGTTTTCGGTTTCCCAGTATAATGGGTCATTTCTGAAAGAGTAAAGTCCATTACCGGTCCTTAAACTTTTTATGCTGTGTCATCTCGGTCCATAGACTTTCAAAGTGTGTCATCCCGGTGCCTAAACACTCTTTGGATCTCAAAATTAACCCGTTACAGGTCTTGACTGTGTCATCCCGATCCTTAAACTTTTTATGCTGTGTCATCCTGGTTCATAGTTGTTACTGCAGTAATAGCACACTTTGAAAGTCTATGGACCGGGATGACACACTTTGAAAGTCTATAGACCGAGATGACACAACATAAAAAGTTTAAGGACCGGTAATGGACTTTACTCTTTCTGAAATAAGCATACTCCTGAGCGGCATACTTCTGGTGCTATAACCGCGTTCATAACGGATTTCTGCGAACACCGGACCGATTCTGAACACAGCATGAATGGCCCAACTTATGAACGTATCAAGGATCACATTTGCCACTGCCAGTAAAAATGCTAGGGGGCATCTCACAGTAAACCTCAGAGCATTATTTCATTGACTACGACTTTTTTTCACCTCAATGCATTTGCATTTCCTCAAGCAACGTTGCCTGCAGATTCTCTCTGCACATCGACCAATTCGTATAGATCCCCTCTGCTTTGCATCTCCAAAGGGAGGTTCTCCCTGCACATATTTTCCTTGATCAGACAACGCACAAGCACAAAATCAACTAGAAGAAAAGAAAATCCTGTACCTTACAGCTTCAATCAAAGAAAGATCAATCTCGCCGATGACAGTTGCTTCCTCATGCCCTGCTGTTGCAAGGACTTCACCAAACTAGAAAAAAAAAAGTGAATACGAGTTCAGTTAGCATCCAACCTTGGTGGAATCCAAATTACCACGAGGGAGCAGAGCTTTCTTCACTGATGTTCTTACTGGTCCAATGAGACTAGAGTGGCCCCAGATCATGTATTCCGACTTTGAGTTAGGGTCTCGTGCAGGCGAGCAAGTCGCCACTCGCCACAAACAACTGAAACCAAGACAGTTTAGGATTGCGTCTACATCAGTTTCAGTACGAATGGGGAATTGAAGCAACTCACAGAGAGTAATCAAGATCCTAATCAAGAACTCATGTGCTGATGAGCATTACCTGATTGTAACATATATTGTGTTTCCAGTATGTTATTCTCTTTCGATTTTTTGGTGTTTTGGGAGTTGTGACTAACTAGAAGCGTAGACGTGTGGTATTTCCATTAACACAATTTGCTTAAATTCATCTTGGTTGTGTTATTATATATTGGCGTATATCTTAACCAAACACTGATGTACTTAAAACTCGTTTTAGTTGATGTGATACAAGTAATTAATCTATAAACTCATCTTAACATAGTAACAACTTAAAACCTATTTTTTTTCTAAAATTTCTAATAAAACCTGCTTTTTGAAAACTTATTACATATGTCATTTTTGAAAACCTCCCGGCCCGTCGACGGCAAAAATGATATTTTTATCAATTCGTCTCGTATACTACTAATTTTATAAATACGGTGCGAAACAGTGTCAAAACTAATTTTGATTCAAATATGGCCCATGTGTACATATATATATGCTGTAGCATGGGGTCACAGCTAAGCAATATAATGCTAACGCTTCAATATCTCATTATCATAGTACATCTTGAAGTAGATAGACAGGGATACGTTGGTTCTTGTGTACACAATCCAGTCATTTTCATCGCTTTTTGATACAAATCGGACGTCAGATTGATTGATGGTTCACGGTGTGGGATCTCGTTGGTAATACTGCACGCTGAGATTTTTTTTAAAAAAATACAAATATAAAATGGAAGTGATAGAAAAATGGGTCCTTGATTTTTCAAAAAGCCCTGCTCATTTGGGCTTAGACTTCTGGCTTCTAGTTTATTTTTCACTATTTCTAAATTTTGTTTTTTCTGATTTTTCGGTTTATTTTGAGATTTTTTTTACCGGTTCTTCTTTTTCGTATTCATTTGTATTATACGTGATGGGCTAACTTCTTTTTTATATTTTTAATTTTTTTAAATTTAATCATGCCAAATAAGCCACCATCAGCTATAGTGTAATTTCAGCCAATTACAGTAAACATTCAGCCATAAGCCACCAAAATTCAGCCCAACTGAGCACTTGTAAAAGCTATTACTTGCAATTAATGTTGCTGAAATTATTAAAACATTTTGTTATGAAATGACAAAATATTTATCACAATATTTTTCTAATACTGTTGCAACATTCAATGTTGATTCTACTGCAAATTAATGCCACATATTGTAGTTAAACAAATGTTGTAGAAAAGTCTAAAAAAGTTTTTGCTCTATACTTCACACTTCTCTAAAAATCTGCAGCATTGGGATGTTTTGTCAAACAGTACTGCAAGAAATTCATATAAGAAAAATAACATATATATATACACACACGCACGCACGCACACACAATAGGGAAACAATTAATGATTCATCGTACAAATTAAGAAAATTACATGTGTCCAGGTCACTAGTACTACCTTGAGAAAACGCCAATACTTTAAGTGCGTCTGCAAGGCCGAGCATTAAGGGCATGTACAACCCACAGATAGCTTGCTGTCTGTATGATGATGTCACAGCACACGTAGACGGCTAAATAGACAGCGTGTACAATGGACTGCCTATTTGACTGTCTGCTAACTGTTTAATGCTTGTATGTAGCCATGATCGAGCGTGAATATTATTCATGTACACCATTGTGTTGCTTGTTGATACAAAAAGATCAAGTAAAAAATAAAATGATCATGGTTATAATATTTTTTGGAACCATCAATATAAATGCTATATTTATATATAAAATGCAAAATAACATATAGGCATGGCAAAAAACAGACTACACTGAATGGCAGCAGAGGCAAGATCTACAACAGGCAGAGGCTAAACTACTGGTAAGTTGGTAACAAGTCATTGTGATGATTGATGATGCTAAACTACTAGCCAATATAAAGGGATCTGCGGCGCCGGCGCTTGGAATCGACGGCTTGTACAAGGCGCGGCGAAGGTGTCTATTGGCGTGGGAGCACGAGCCGGGGTCGTCCTTTCGCGAGACGACGACCTCGCTGTCTCTTGCACCCGGCGGGGTTCTTTTTGCAAAGTTGACAGCATGGAGACGACGCCGAAACGCGCGTTGTACATGCCCTAACAAAGTCTGACTTGAAACATTCTTAAGCCTCTTCAAAAAAGCTGTCCCAATAAATCGTTTCGAAATAGTAGCAAAAAAACTACCTCATTTATTTGTTCGGAAAAAACCATAAGTTAAAAAGAATTGAACCAAATTATGTCTTAATTATTGAAACTTATCAAAGACGAGCATTAACAAACTAGGCTGGTCCTCAATAACCGAAGCTCTCTTACGTTTGATTACAATGAGCTGTAGTGATGTAAGCCAGAAGCCTGTATGATTAGGGGTGAAAATGGGTCGGGTCAATCCCGACCGATCCGACATCGAATCCGATTGGTACCGAATCCGACTAGTACCGAATCCGGAGAAAAAAATATGGGTTAGGATATGGTAACAGCAATATCCGTCCGAATCCGAATATCCGTCCGAATCCGATACATCTTCAAGTTTGATTTCAGGTTAGTGCTACTATTTGACGTTTTATTTTCTTTTGTAATTGTAAAATAAAATCTTCCACATCAGCTATTAAATAGTAACACCAAGTCAGTGCGTCCTACTCCATTTACTGCACTGTATGCATTCCTTACAAACAAGTAGGGGTGCAAACGAATTAGGTTAATCCCGACCGATCCGACACCGAATCCGATTGGTACCGAATTCGGAGAAAAAATATGGATTAGGATATGGTAACAGCAATATCCGTCCGAATCCGACCCGTTTTCACCCCTATGTATGATGCATACATGCAGTTAGCAAGGGTAATCTAGGAAATTAATCTCAACCATGCATGCTTGTTAAATATCTCTGGGCCTTATAAACTAACTAGCTTGTTTCTCAGTCGTGTGAAATCAAGGCATGCGCATGCTTTCAAATGGACTATGTAGTACATATCACGGCGTGAAGCCTCGTTCTATTGCGTTGCCTTGCATGCGCACATACGGATTGGTCGATGCAGGAGGATGCTTACGTCTGATCAGGCACATGCAACAATTACGAACTGAGCACACGAATATCACTCTATTCAGTTTTTTAAAAATTAGTCCCCGTTGGTTTTTTGCAAGCCACAACAACCCAGGCTGGCTAGCTACCTTATACCGGTAGCTAGCCATGATCACATACGTACGTTCGTACGTATATAGGTATAGTTTATTTTTGAGAAACTTACGAACATTCATACTACAATCGTACGTATACTTGGCTACTTGAATTCGCACGAGTGCTACTGCACTCGCGGCTCGGCCATTTGGCACCTGACCCAGTCCTCGTCGGACTCAAGAAACGACTCCAAGGCTCTCACGTCGTCCATCCAATCGTCGCCGCCGGAAAAGCATGGCTCGGTCACCGGGAATGTCGACGACGTCGCCGAGCTGCTGCCGCTGCAGTCATCTCCGTCCGCTCCCCCGGTTTGCGCCTCGGCGAGTGGGGGCGGCGTTTCCCGGTGGAAGAAGAGGCCGCCCGTGCACCGCACGGCCTTAGGCGCCCACAAGGCCGGCGGCAGCGCCCTCCGGGAAGCGCCGGCGTTAGGGTCCGCGCGTGGAGCAGCCTGGCCCGCCTCGGAGTTGGACAACGCTGCCGGGGCGCCTGTGGTTCGGGAGGCGCCGTCGGGCGTGCTGACCCACGTGCCGCCGCGGCCGGCGGCGGCGCCGGCCTTCCGGCCGAGCGTGCTGTTCCAGTAGTTCTTGATTTCATTGTCTGTTCGCCCAGGCAGCCTGCCTGCAATGAGAGACCACCTGCACACAGGCATGCATATGGTTCAACTTTAATACGAAAAACCAATGAATTAAATAAAGAAAAACAGCATGCGGGCACGCATGCTCATGTGCAGTGCTGAGACCTGTTGCCGAGGAGGTTGTGGAGCCTGATGATGAGCTCCTCCTCGTCGTCGGAGATGTTGCCGCGCTTGATGTTCGGCCGGAGGTAGTTCAGCCACCGCAGCCGGCAGCTCTTGCCGCACCGTCGCAGACCTGCAAATTAACATGCTCCATTGATTGGAGGGTTCGTAAAGTTTTTAAGGTTAATTAGGGTCTTAGGGATCGAGTAGTGTAAGTACCTGCTCTTTGAGGGACTTCCCTCCATTTGCCTTCTCCATGGGCCTTGATGTAGGAGGCCAACATGTCGTCCTCCTTGCTCGTCCATGCCCCCCTCTTCACCCCTTCCTTTGCACAACACGCCCTCCTCCCCATTCTCTCTCTCTCTCTCTCTCTCTCTCTCTGCGTGTGTGTGTGCAGCGGGGCCTTTCGTTCTAGCTTGGTTGCCGTATTTATACATAGTACGTGGCCCCGTTTATCACCTTCAACAGTTCAACCCACATGGCCATTGGGAACGACAGTGTTGAAAGTTCGATGGAGCAAAAGGCTAGAAGAGCTAGTAAGTCACCATAAATGTAAATGGATTAGAGCAAGTACAATAGTATAGTCAACTAGTGACTATAACACTTGTCCATTTCATTTATAGCCTTCAAAAAAATAGTTCATACAATAAGGTAGCTATTACAATAACTATTTGGCCCCACGTGTAAGAGAGTGAAATGCATATTTTTACGTGCTATAGCTAGCTGTAATTTAGTAGACAGCTTCTTTCTCTCTCTTCCTTTCTCTCTCTGCCACGTAAGATTTGGTTGATATTATATTTGCTATAGCCTGCTGACTAAGCCTTATTGTACCTGCTCTTAGGGACCATGGCTGTTCTGTCATTATACATCGATCTTAGACAGGGGGTGAAAATAGTGCAGATCCGTGTTGGACTCGGAAATTTCAGAATGCGTATTCAAAGTTACAAAAAACTTTTAACATTGTTATACTTATTTTAAATAGACAATAATATATTTCATTGTAAAGGGATATATGTTAGCTTGCCCAAATGACAGAAGTACTTGACAAAAAAAATTGCAATCCTAAACATTATTCTACCATTGTTCTAGCTATTTTGAATGAACAGAAATGTTCGAAAGGAATTAAGGTTAAGGTTTACTTTGTGATGAGGCATTTCTGGGGTGTATGCCCTCCTATATATGTATTTGGCAGCCATGTATGGTAATTTGAATCTGGGTTTAAAAAAAGAATCACTAGATATAGTTTACTTTACTTTATCTAACACAACTTGAGCTTGTAGATAAATGGCAAAAGCGACAAAGAGATCGATTTCATTCTCCTCGTTTAAAATCACGGCAAATTTCAACCTTGTTATTTATCACCTGAAAAAAAATTGCAGAGGAAAAACTTGCTAGTTAGTAGCTTGTAAGCTAACATAAATTCATGACAAAGGAAAAATACACATACTTACCTCGGTATGCGAATCGAGTGTGGAAATCTCCAGATTCTCTATTACATGTTTTCTTCAAGAAATCCCTACAAACTTGCACTGTTTTCTTATTATCTATGTTTTTGAAAGGTATTTCCCTCTCAAAAGAAAAGTAATAACAGGCATGCAATCTATGGTAGATAGTCAAGGCTACAATTTCCTAGAAGAAAAACTAGTATTTCTTTTCACTCCATTAGAATTGAACAACGATGGTGGTCTAAGAAGGGAAATAATAGAATTGTCATGTGGTATTTAGCAACAAAATTTCTAGGAGGCTAAGTGTTTGATGTTCTCAAGTAGTTTTCTAAATCCCAGCCCTATTGTGTACATACAAGCTATAGATTTGCATGCTGTCATATATCCTTCATGGCTGAAAGATTACAACTGGGTATGAACAGAATGAATCTGCATGCTATCATATATCCTACAGTGGGCATGGGCCAGTGTTGATGGAAGGAAAATGGGCCAAAAGGATCTGGCACCAATTTGAGCTAACTAGTATGAATAGGACGAATTTGACCCAACTACTAATATACATTTGTATTATATCTTGCATATAGTGCCTGCGTTTGGAAGCCTCCAGTGAATTTCCATTTGCGCTACGCAGAGAAGCAGCAAGATAGTGAGCAAGAGAGGGCGCTGATAGTGAAGGAAAGAAGAACGGCAAACACGGCATTTGGAGTAATTTTGGAAGGTATCTGAAGTTCTCGCAATTGTGAAAGTTGTAGATTGTCTCGTGAGCTTCAAGAAAAGGTAAATATCATCTCCATGCGTGTATAATGTTATTATAGTGATTAGTCTGTAATTAACGTAAATGTTCTGTATATGTTCTGCATATGTCTATATTCTATATTCTATGTAATTATTGTGTTGTATTTTATATTTTATGTGAATAAATTATCCACTGTTGTTGTCCACTGTAATGTGAAATGTTTGTAGTTGTTTTTGGTTGTAGCGTATTGCATTTTCTTGATAAAATGTGTATAGTTGCAGTGTAATGTATTTTATAATTTATGTGAAGAATTTTTGTACTGCTTTTGTGAACAGTAAACTTAAAAAAATGTTAACTGCATTGTAACAACATTTAAATGATGTCATTGTGAAGCACACTGCTAGTTGGAAAGGCCACTTGCGTAGCTACTATTTTTATTATCATGTACTCATTCTTGTAGCCAAAATCACTAAATAATATTAGATCTTGTTGTGCATGTTTGAGAGAGCGTGCTTCCATAAATGAAAGATTAGGGGAAAATGTAGATGTTTAATTTACATAAGAATTAAGAAGTTAAAAAACATGAGAAATGAGTAGTTGGATTGGTGAATTAAGTAGAACAATAATAATAGAAATTAGGCGAGAAATTTGGAGAAATTGTAATTTATTTATCGCATAAATTAGCGAGTAAATTTGATTTATGTAGGAATTTGTTAGGGCACTCCGTAAATTAATTAAAAATTACATTTACAAATAAAAAAAATACCATTCATATTTGTATGGGATAGGTAGAACAACGAAATTCAGATGAAAATATTACGGTTGCATCTGCTAGGCGGTACCTACCTGCTGTATGATGGTACACTTATTGCATGTTATGTATACTAAGAGGATTCAGTATGGACTTATGTTAGGTACGCCATGGGTGACATCCAAGACTTGTTCGTGTTCTACGGAAGTGGTCTCGTACGCGATGGGCCGTACGGGGCAGACCTGAATAATTGTGACCGGACCGTGATCCGGGCACCCAATCTGAACACCATGAGCCTATTGGAGCTACGTAGATGCGTGCGTTCCGCATTCGATCGGGACACCACAAGGAACAAATTACGGATCGAGGCGGTGTATGCCGCTGTTGGAGGTGCTGCAGGGGAGACAATGTGGCAACTTATAAAGGTGACGAACGACGCTTCATGGGCGAATTACATGGAGGTCGTGTGCAACACAGACGCATTGATATATGCCAGGCCAATGGTGTATGTTCAATTCGTGGAGAGGACAGAATCATCCGCCATGGGTGGCTCTGGTGGTACTGGCGGAGATGTAGAGCGTGCATTACTCTCCGGCGGTCATGAAGATCTTTGGTGAAGGGGGAGTCCATGAGTCAATGGAAGATGGTGACTGCAGAGGCGCGTGGAGAATTTTCACCGAATGAAGGTGCGGAGAGGTGGTGGGCGCGCGTGTTGGTATCACGAGTACCTTGAGAACCAGTGCGGGAAAGTGAGGAGGAGGGCGATGTGGAAACAGAGAGTTCGGGAGAGGAGGAAGAAGGGGAACCTACAACGGGAGGTGTGGTAGGTGGTGTTGTAACCACGGAGGGTGCGTGCGTGCCGTCCAGTTGGACGACATCGCAGCGGAATCCCTAGTTTTGCCACGGGCGGAGGAGGCAGAGTGGGGATTCAATGAAGGCAGACTCGTTGTAGGGCAGAGCTTCCGTAACAAGAGTGCTGCACAGCAAGCTATTACCACATACGCCGTCAACATCACCGGACATATCGGGTGCACAGTCCAACCACGACACCTACATTGTGAAGTGTGTGGGCGGCTCCACGCTTGGCAAGGTCCGTGCGCAGCGTTCGAGGCGCCGCACGGACTTCCGGATAACGGTGTTGAACGATCACACTTGTGAGCTTGCGGCGCCACTACCTAGGCACCGCAACATGACGTCGTCATATGTTGCGGGGTCGATAAGGCATCTTGTGGCTGCAAATGTATCCATTTCTCCCAAGGTTCTCATGGCGGAGGTAGCGAACACGGTGGGGTTTCTTTGTGAGCTACAAGAAGGTGTGGCGGGGAAACGAAGGTGCTGCGGAGTATGTTCGGGACATATGAGGAGGCATATGATCCGGTCCCGAGAATGTTGTGTCGATTGCAGCGGCAAACCGTGCACGTACATTAACAAGTGCGAGTGGGTTCATGAGGCGGAAGGGCCGAATTGTTTTGTGCTTAACAGAGTGTTCGGGCCTTCCATCGTGCAATAGAAGGCTTCAAGTGGTGCCGTCCGGTGCTAACGATGGGCGGCACATTCCTATCCGCAAATACAAGGGTACAATCCTGACCGCGGTTGCAGCAGACGCAAATGACCAGTTACTCCCAGTGGCATTTGCAATAGTAGAAAATGAGAGTACGGATAGCTGGCTGTGGTTCCTTGTCAATGTGAAGCAGGCCGTTGTACAAGATCGGCCCGATGTGTGTGTTATCTCAGACCGCAATGCAGGCTTGCTATCTGCAATGCGAACGATGCAGAACGGGACACAGCCTCCGTTCCAGTGGAATGACATGAAGAACCGGTGGTGCATGAGGCATCTTGCGGCAAACTTCCACAGAAGGTTCCATAGCAAGGAACTAATGAAGATGTTTAAAAAACTTTGTATGCAGAACCAGAAGAGGAAGTTCAATGCCTTGTGGAGGCACCTTGATCAGAAGACCAGCAAGCATGTCAGGCGTCTTGAGCAGGCTAAAGCGGGGGCCGTGGAGGGAGGCTCCACGAGACTTGGGGAGTTCACACAATGGGTACACCCAATGCACGACACGGAGATGTGGTCTCTCTGCATGACACCGCGAGCAAGGTGCGGAATCATGATGACAAACATGTCCGAGGTGTACAATGGTGTTCTAAAGGGCGTGAGATCCCTACCTATCACTGCAATCGTTGAAGAGACCTGGAACCGTTCAATAGGATACTTCGTCAATAGAGCCATGATGGCGAAGCAGCATATGGACGAAGGTAAAGAATTCTCCGAGGTAGCGCGGGCCTACATGGACAAGAAGATGGAGAAGGCTCGTTCGCATATTGCTCAGACCATGGATGGCTTACGGAGGAAGTTTGAGGTTCGCCTCAGACAGAAGTACATGATGGGGCAGGCTAGAGGGGATTGTAAGCAGGTGTGCACGATTGATGACAGAGCATCTTGCACCTGCAACAAGCCGCAGCTTCTACACAAGCCATGCTCCCACGTGTACGCGGCATGCGCGTTATGGAACCAGGCGTCCACGCATTACATCTCAAAGTACTATGACATGAAGCACCTGTTTGAAACCTGGAACACGGAGTTCCATTCGTACGGGGTGGACATGCATTATAGGGAGCTTTGGCCAGGGCAGATCAAGTGGGTGCGAGCGATGCCTTTGAAGCACGCGTCGGCCGTGGCGAAGACGAGCCGCCGCATTCGTAACGACATGGATGATAGCCAGCGTGGGATCGGGTTCGGCGCTGAAGTGCGAACTATGCAAGGCGGTTGGCCATTCATTTAGGCGGGCCCAAACAGCCGACATCAAGTAACGCTCCATAGTATGCAGCACATGCATTGTCATTGTGCACTGCTGGTTCCGTGTTTTGTAACTATAGCGGGCCTTTGTTGTGATGCGAGCACAAGATCGTGCATCCTGTAACCTATGCTGAATGTTGTGACTTATTCGATATTTCATTATCATTTGTTGTCGTTCGATGCAAATTACGTTTGTTCATGTTATGTTGTCATTTATTTCACGATGTATTATCATTACCTACAAATTATGTATGTTGCATATTCTCTTGACACTGCGTACTGACTTGTTTTCAATCATCGGCAGGACATGGCGTACGAGTTGCTTGAGGCCCGTTGGGATGACCACCACCGATGCACATCGTGGGCATCTATGCCTGAGGGCCCTCCGTGTTTCGTCCTTAGGGGCCCCCGAGAGCACTGGCCGCTAGACGAGCGGTACATCCCGCTGCTGCGAGACACCGGTCTTTTGCCCCTTGCTCGCATGCTGGATGTTCCATATACGTTGCAGTTCGATGTGGCGTTGCTGTCCGCACTCGTGGATCGTTGGAGACCGGAGACTCACACCTTCCACTTCCGGTGGGGCGAGATGACTATTACACTTCAGGACGTGTCCATGCCGTGAGTCTACCCATCCGTAGTGCAGCGGTAGTGCCACCCCGAGCGGCGGGTGGAAGGACGCCCTAGGTGCCCGATTCAGTCTCCCGATCGCAGACAACATGTCTGGTGTGCCACACTCGTGGCTACGAGAGTTCATGACCTGCCCTGTGGACGCTCTCGAGGGTCGTGCGGGCGCACCTCATGGCATACATCCTTTTTGTTCGGATGGGTCTTGTTTCCCTCGACCACTGGAGTCTCCGTGCATCCGACGCGTACATACACCTTGCGGAGTCCTTGGCGGATGCCTTGCCGGCGAGTGCCGCGAGCATGGTGGGGATCTGCGGTCCTTAGTGCCACGCATCGAGGCTTGTGTGATGCTGTCGTCGCATCGAGGCCCGAGCGGTCTTGGCGGCGTGCTATGTGCTCCTACAATCTGGTCTTAGGAGCACTTCACGGTTGGGAGGCCTAAGATCGAGAGGGCCGTGCACCCTTATGACCTTCGCCCGGAGTTCTACGGTCAGGCTGGTGGCCATGACCCCATAGATGGGCCGACTATGGGGACTCGTTGGACACATGGTTAGCTGCGGTGGGCTAAGGATAGAGCGAGGCGTGTGTACCCAGATTTCCATAACCATTTCGAGCGGCTTCATGACAAAGACATAGTCTGGTTCCCATGGGATGCAGGGTTCTATCAGCTCATTGCCCCTACGGGTTGTCATCTCAGTGCCACCAAGACCACACGTACTGGTTGACGACCTGTCACCTCGTCTTCTCGCACTTCGTCGAATCATACAACCCGCAGAGAGTGCTGAGGCAGTTTCACCTCCACCAGCAAGTGCCACCCCTCCCAGGACGGGCACTACCACCGAAGGCCCACCGGTAAGCCATTGCACGGTAATTGTACGCAAGGTAGTAATGTGTTGATAATACTAATTGTACAATATGTGCACTAACTTGCAGGCAAACAAGAAGAGGGCACCATGGTCACGACTGGATAGCCACACAGCGGCCGTGGACAGACCTGTGGAGTGACTCAGCGAGCACAAAGGTTGTGGACGAGACTAGGCCACACGACATCGCCACATACGGTGCGTACCTAGAGTGGTATATTCCACGCACCCGCAGCAAGATTACTGGGCCTGCCCCACCCCGTCCTTCAGAGGTCGCGCACGAAGATGCCATGCGGCCGCCTGCACCGTCATCGAGCGAAGACGTCGGACGAGGCGATGCGTGCACTGCGATGCGTTTGTACTCATTGTTTCTTTACGTACAGTGCGTTTTAACTCATTTGTTGTTTACCTACAGTGCGAGCATATGCATCGTGCTCAGCACGAGGCTTTTGAGATGCTGCAGCGTGGGGAGGGCGGCAACCGGGTTCTTGCTTCGGCGCGTACCATCTTCAGTGAGCTCAGGAATGCGATCAAGGCCATGAGCTGTAGTCACCACAGGGATGATGTCCATGCACGACGCCTCCGCAGAGAGCAGCCTTCAGCGCCGCCGTCGGCACCACCTTCCCTACGTCCGTCGCTGTCCGGTGGTCGTCCGTCGCAGTCCGGCGGTCGTCCGTCGATGTCCGGAGGTCATCCCAGCTGCGCTCCCTCGTCCTCACAGCGTTTTGGACCAGTGGTACGACATTTGACATCAGTTCATTCGTCCACTCGATTGCCATTTATTCGTAACGCACGTTTTCCCTGCAGCAGTTGCGAAAGGATAGCACGTTGCTACAGCCGTCGTCATCCCGGAGGGCGGCGGACGAGCCTGCAGATAGCGACCCTGAGTCGCAGGCACAACAGACGATGACGTTTGACACAGTTGCGCCTGGCGGTTAGTTCACCCGAGCAGACACGCAAGGGCGGTACGAGTGGTTCGGGCAGACGTACCAAGGTTACACGGCGCAAGAGTACATGGGTGATTTCGCAACGTCATCGTCATTCCAACAGCCGTATGCACCGGTATGTACGCATGTAGTAAACATAACACATGATATAAATAATGATTATAAACTTTTTTGTATTTTCCATTGCAGGCGTGAGACCCTCCTCCGATTGGTCGAGCTCTATTATAGGCCAGCGGTGGAACTCCCACGAGATGTACCCGGCCAGACCGCCTCGACGCAGAACTTACACTCGACCTTCGAGATGCACCGCGCCCTAGCGAGTTCACCTTCTCGGAGGATCGAATCGTCGTCCGAGGCGGCACGACGAGATAATAAATGAATTTTTGTAATTGTGCTGTTGTCATTTTTGTGATGTTTTTCAAGTGCTTGATGGTTTGATGTTCAAAGATGGTTTCCAGTATAAAAGGGTTGCTCTAAGTTCTTTGATTTACTACGGCATACAACCAACTGAGAGAAGACACGATAACAACAACACAAGAAACATGTATTTTTTTTTATAAATATAACTTTACAAATGCATAAATATATATACAACTAAATTAGACTGGTGATTTCTTGAAGTGCTTGATGGTTTGATGTTCACAGATGGTTTCCTGTATAAAAAGGGTTGCTCTTAGTTCTTTGATTTACTAGGGCATACAACCAACAGAGAGATGACAACACGGGACAACCCACATAATACGAAGGCCTCAGGCAATGACAACACGAAACAACACACACATTGCACGTACATGAAATGTAGCAAGTAGTACAACCACCAACACACCAACGAACACAACAACTAAAATACAACACAACCGTACTTAACACATTACCAAAATAGCTTGACGACAACATAGCATAAAACATTACCAACATACACGAGGAGAACCTCCAAAGACTACAACTTGAGGATAACAATAATCACAAGAAACAAAATAGCACACAACATTAAATTTATCTTCCACTCTAGTGCAGCCGAAACGATGCGCATCCCGACGGGTCGCAACCCCCACGACAACTCTCTCATGGCGAACATTGGCTGTCCTATTGCCCATTTCATCCTCCCACACCCGAATCGGCAACCACCGTGAGCTTCCTCGATTCCATGATAAGAAGTTTTTAAACATACCACCACGATTTCAACGAACCGAAACAATCGACTCACCGAGTGATAGGGGCACTTGTAGTAGTGTCGCCGAGATTCGCGTCGTCTGTGATGTCCTACGTCTAACCAAGGTGTTGCAATTTGGGCATATCACCGTGGGTGCCCATGAAGACGTGCTGAGCTGACTCATTGCCTAGTCTGGGGGAGTGAGCACGAAAGAAAACTACACTGATTGTGAACAACTAACTCAGGAGGTGACTGATAACATGGCAAGGGAGTATGTGAGGGATGGCTCCGTTTTATAGGCTGTGCGGGGGGGGGCAGCCTCATGCACAAAGAACACAGACAACACAAATCATACACGCACATAAAGGGGCAGTGAGCAGACAAAAAGGGGCACCTTTGCTTAGTGACATGAAAAAAGATGGCAGCTTTGCCCAGTGATATGACAAAACGGGGCAGCTTTGCCCAGTGACTTGACAAAACGGGCCAGCTTTCCGTAGTGACATGACAAAAGAGGCCAGCTTTCCGCAGTGACATGACAAAACATGCCACCTTTGCCCAATGGGATGACAAAACGGGGCATCTTTGCTCAGTATTGCATTTTTTGTGGCTTGTGATAACAACTCCACGAAGATAACAACCAATCCATCGCATGCTTAACAACGTTGCACATTACATCGTTACGAAAAGAGGCCACAGAACATGAAGGCATCACGCACTTACAACACGAAACAACACATACATTGCACATACATAATTTATGGAAAGTACTACACCCAACAATTTAATTCAACACATACATGAACTAAAATACGACACAACCATAACCCTCGTTACCTACATGCCAAACGAGCCTCGTGGCACCCACATGGAGAATTGCTGAGGGGGCCGCCTCGGACGTGCCTGGCCGTCGTGGTAGTGGCATGCACATATGCAGCTCGGGTTCGCGCAGCAACATGTGGGATCATAAGAGCTTCCTATATTCACGACCTCCTCGTTGCCCCTCTCGCGTTGCATCTGTTCGCGGAGGTCGTTGTTCTCCTTAGTGAGACTCTCCATTCGGTACTCCAAGTCCCATATTCGAGCCCACAATGTATCCATATAACGATCAACATACCGTTCATGAGGAGGGTCGATCCAGCGGGAGAAGTCGCATTTTGCCATCTGAAAAAAAAGGACGGTCAACTTCGAGGGTCCATAAGCAATAAAAAAAATGTAATATTACTAATTTGTACCCCGGAGCGTGAGCATTGGAAGAAACGTCGCCCGCCATCGTTCGGGTCATCCAAGATCTGGACGACCGCGTACTCATTGTGTCTGCATTTCGGCCACGCTGGTTGAGCACGCCGGCTTGGTATCAATCGATACTGTGGACCGAACATATCCCTCCTTTCTAAGGGAATGTCTTCCTTCGGTGACCCAAATCCCACTGGCCCCTCGACTTCCGACATGGTAAGTTTCACCACGAAAGAGAAGGGTACTTTTTTTGTTCGATTTACAATGTCATGGGACCCCAACCGTGCTACTTATAGCAAAACGGGGCAGCTTAATGCAGTGACAACAAAAAAAAAGAGGCCAGCTTTGCACTAAGATGTGACAATAGAGGACAGCTTTGCACACAGATGTGAAAAAGGGCAGCTTTGCTCAGTGAGATGTCAATAGAGTGCAGCTTTGCTCAGGGATATGACAACACGGCCCAGCTTTGCTCAGTGAGATGACAAAAGAGGTCAGTTTTTGCTCAGTGAGATGACAAAAGAGGGCAGCTTTGCTCGATGACATGACAAAAGAGGTCACTTTGCTCGGTGACATGACAAAAGAGTTCGATTTTGCTCGGTGACTAGACAAAGCGGGCTCTTTGTTGAGCTACCGCCTACCGAGTTGCTTGATGACTCTGGCTAGGCCATTACGACATATAAATATTAGGCTAATACGTTAAGTTGGCAGAATGACGTGTGGTACAATTTTCTACGTACACGTAAGAGAGTGAATGCACAAATTCCTGCAGGTCATCAGGGGAGAAGCCTATCTCATCAATTATCCATTTTCAGTCCCTGAGCTAGTGTCAAAGTCAATAAGTCATTCCCTGAAAGTCCCAAGTGCAATGATACACATCACATTCAAAAGGCATTACATAAGAAAGCATAAAATGCATACAGGGACAGATGTACATAATATTGACAATGAAATAAATTTTAAGATTGGATCAAATGACACCTCTTACCGAATGAGGCCATCATCTTGGTTCCCGCGCTTGAATAAGGAGGACATCATTTCTAGCTTGCTTTCCTCAGTGTCATGACAAAAAAGGACAATTTGCGCAGGGACATGATAATACGGGCCAGCTTTGCTCCGTGAGGTGACAAAAAGATGCCAGTGGTGCGCAGTGACATGACAAAACGAGGCAGCTTTGCCCAGTGACTTGACAAAATGGGCCAGCATTCCGCAGTGACATGACAAAAGAGGCCAGCTTTCCGCAGTGACATGAGAATACAGTACATTTTGCAGGCTCTGAAAAGCATTCATAGGGACATTTATTGCTACACTGCAATCCTGACTATCCTCAAAAGATTCCCATGTCGTCCTCTCCATGGACTATGCCCATCGCACTGATAACCTGCCTACATAAAGGCCTCCTATGTCTTCCATACCACATCTCCTCCTCAAGCCATCACAATACTACTACACAACAATGTCTTCCTGGAGGTCCGACCCATTTGGAGTGCCGGAGTGGCATGAGCGCCCGAAGTGCCATTGCGGCTTTAGGACGATGTTATCCGTCTGGACGGATCCAGTACAACGAGCCAACTACGGCCATAGGTTCTTCAAGTGTCCAGACCTGGATGACGACTTCGTGGTAACGACGACAACTAAATTCTTTGTTTCTCGTTAACGTTTTTGACTTGATCCATGACATCTACCACGCCACACATAGCCTTGCGGTTCATCAAATGAGTGGATCGGTGCGCCGGCATGGCCACGTAACCGCCAGCAGTTGGAAAACAAAGGACAATACTTTGTCAAGATGACTCAGGCTCGCGAGGTGGAACGACAGATGCAGCTTGAGCAAGAGCGCCGCGTGAGGGTGGACCAAATCCGTCTGAAGGGCAAGGAGGATGAGCTGCAAAGGAGGCGGGAGCAGTTAAGTCTGCGTGAAGCAGCCATCAAGCGTCGGGAGGAAGAGCTTCAAGCTCGTGAGGCAGCTCTCAAGACCAAGAGTGACGGGAAGAAGGATGCAATGAGCCATCTTCACGGTGCGAGAATAAGGGGAAACAACCACGCTACACCCAGTAGACAAAATGTAATACACCCAGCAAGTTATCTCGTCTTCTCGCATTAATAAATAAAAAAGTACGCGGCATGTTAAGCCCAACTGTATTATCAAGTTTATTTCTATTCAGCTAAGCTTATTATCTCGTCTTTTCGCATTCAATGATTCCCACATGTTCAATATCACTTTCCTTCCTTTCGTCCAATTGTTTCTATCACAATTGTGCTAAAAAAACTTCATTAAATTTCTTCCAATAAAACAACATAACATGATCGAAAAATGTTATTGCCAGTTCAACATATTTTTCACGGTCAGCAATGTACGAAAATCACAAATACACTAATCGTTATCGTACTCTACCAACCAAAATTCTTAATTTTCATAAATGCAAATAAAATTACACTACCAGCAAACTCCACTCCACATCAAATACATTTTTTTCAAACAACATTAACAACGTACCAAAATATTTCAAAAATAAAAATCTAAAAAAAATATATAATTCCTACATATATCATCCGCAATACGTAACCAATTTTGAAAAAAAAACTTCATATTTTTTGTATCTCCTATTCTATATTATAAGTTTGCTGCACACTCTACAAAATTATTTTACATGTGTATACATAATATTTATGTAACTATGTAATCAAAACAAAAATTATAAATTATATTTTGCGCAAAACCCTAACCCTAATCTCGGCGGAACAGGGCAACGCAAACTCTAGCCAAGTGGTGCGGTGTGGTGCCGCACCATTAGGCGAGTGGTGCGGTGCGGCACCGCACCATTCGGTCTGACATGGCAGCGGGCGAGTGGTGCGGTCGGGACCGCACCACTCCGGTGTGATGCGCTCCCCGACCGCACCATTGGACACATGTCGCGCCGCGGTTAAATGGTGCGGTCAGGTGGGGGCTAGAGGTGAAATTTCGTTTCTGAAGAGGCTATTTCTGGAATTTCGGGTAGCAACAGTGCCAAAAACGTCCAAAATTCACATCAACGTGGAGGAAAACTGCCGCAACATTCCCTATCCTTAATTAGTTTACCAAGCGAGCTAGTTGTACGTATTATTCACCAAATATAGAAACATGTACTAACTGCTAACGTCAAGATGAAGCTGATTGATGACTGCCTTAATGACGAGCATAATGATAAGTTGAAAAAAGGGCCATCGAATCCCAGAAAACAAATAAAGCATCTTGCTACAGCCAAAGAGAATATCCCCCCGGCAACACTAGTAGCTGTACACGGTAGGATGCAAACAGAATAGATAATTTATGTCTGACCGATCGAAGATTTATGAAGTGAATACAAAAAAGATAAATAGATATCTAGTACTATCTATATCCGAGTCCGACTTCGAGAAAAAAAATACGGAATAGGATATGAGATGAATTATATCTATTCGTGTGATATGACTTCATTCAAAAACAAGATAACATATAGGCAAATTGTCGCATCTAAATAGACGAAGAATATTAAGTGTTCTTTCTTCAACAACTCAATAATTAGTCTCTCCGTATTCGCTCTGATTATATTCCTACTGTTTAATGTCCTATGTAGGAGTGTAAAAGATGTTAGGAAACCTGGGCCTAGACTTGAAGCCTTTGACCATGGTAGGCACCTCACCACTAAGCTATAAATAGGGAGTGCTATTGGCTATTTTATACACGGTATAAGGAAAAGAAAGCAATAAAGAAAAACCAGGAGTTCTCCCTGTCTCTGTGTTTCAATCTACTATTTGTGTCTTCTGTAATTGATTTGTCTTTTACATAGCGGAGGAATCGATCGGACTAGTCGCTAGCGACAGTTCCTCAACAAAAGAAACGAATAATTTTCATCTGACCGACTATTCGAAGACTTGTGAAGCGAATACGAAATGGAGAAATAGATATATAACACTATCTATATTCGACTTTCCGACTCCGACTTCGAGGAAAAAAGTAAAATAAGATATAGGATAAGTGATATCTATCTGTATAGAACCCCTACTGTACAGCAACGTGAAAGATGCCTACCAAGTCCTACGATCCACTGAACAAAAATGGACTGGCCGATACAAGAAGATAAGATGTCTCAGTTTTTCACTGCAGATGAAAGCTGGGAATACTGATATTGCGATTGCCATTATGTTAGACATCAAAGTGTACGGAAGAGCTTCGATTTGAAGCTCAACTCACAGCACTTTACATTAGGAGTGTGCAGAAAACTTAATTTTGCAAGCCAAAGGCTTTTCCATGTAGAAGTTTCTTTCGAGCAAGTGCACCATTTAACCCCATGCCATCGATGATGCGTAGTTAATCACCAGCTGCCCATCGATTCCAAAGTTCTGTGATGAAAAGAAAGCAAGATGTTTAGCTATTGTTAGGACAATAAGATTAGGTCACTGAATTATTCATGCTATTGTTCAGTTTGTCCACAGAATTAAATTGATAGAATCGAAATAATTGCAAACTTTGCAGGCACAATGCTTTCGTACTTCTTTCCAAAACTGGTAAACACACTCAAAAGGTTGTTTGGCACTACATTTCAAGAGATGTACGATTGAAGAGGACACATACTAGCACTGAGCCCGTCGAATCTTACATTGTATAAGTCTATTACCAACTCATCTGGATTCGGTGAAAATGCACTATTCACGTAGAGAAACTGTGGCAAAACAGAGAGAGATCATCAATAAAAATATAAAATTCCGAAGTGCGACTCTACTCTAGATGAATCTACAAACTGTCAAATTATATTATTACCACTGTATCCTGGTGAATTTGGCGGCGAAGAAATTCAATGACCTTCAGAAACCTCTCGTTTCCACCAATCTGAACGCATAAGCAGGTTAGAAAAAGTTCAAGGGCAAGGCACGGCCAGCACAGCCTGTCAAATTTCAGTCTCAAATTGCATGAACCGTAACAAATTAACGCATAATTTCACTTTATGAGTGGTTTTTCTACTCACTAAAGCAAGACCTTCTACAAGTTGAGCAGAAAATATTCTGTAAAACTACCAAATACTAACGCGTCTTAAGCTATGTTGGAGCCCAAAACTGCATGCTATCACCCTCTACCAGGCAATACAAGACTAGCTCAAGAGTTAAACAATCACACGACATCATTACAAGACTCCGCAAACAATCTAATCAGCTACATCTTGACGCAATATTGGTGGATTAGTCCATTTGGAAAAAAGAAAGTTCATCCCCATCCAACACTGCATGCTATCACCCTCTACCAGGCAATACAAGATTAGCTCAAGAGTTAAACAATCACACGACATCACGACAACACTCCGCAAACAATCTAATCAACTACATCTTGACGCAATATTGGTGAATTAGTCCATTTGGAAAAAAGAAAGTTCATCCCCATCCGGAAAAACCACTGGCATGGACAGGTATGTGTGGGGCTTGGTGTCTTGGTGTACACATGTTTATTCTTGGTACATGCCAAGCGCTGGTGCTATTACATCTATCAAAGACTTCATGAGCCAAGCAGGAACTTGCTTCCCCATCACAACTTTGCCTTGATGCTACAGGTACGGCCACGTTTCTGAATGATGCAAGACACCCCAAGTGCCCAACTGACAACATTCAGTACGGCCTAGTACATCCCTAAGTACTACGTATTCTTCTCTTCCCAGAATAATTCAGAGATGTTGAAGTGGCCCCAACTACTGATTTGATAGGCACAGGTCAGCCAAACCACCAAATCGAATCAGCCACACGGACAGCCAAACCTGAGTTAATGCAAGATCTTTCGCGACGAATAATCAGAGGTAGATTGATGAACTTGCGGATCGTACGGCGGCGCCGCGGGGGCAAGGACGAGGAAAAGAGGGCAAGAAAGAAAGGCCGCACCTTGAACTTGGACTGCCTCAGCTTCGGCGCGTTGCCGACGGATTGGAAGTTCACGACAACTGCGGATTCGCAAACCATGGGAGGAGTAAGCGCAGAACGGAGGAGGGAGACGAACAAGACGAGGAAAGAGATGCGAGGCGAAAAAATCGAACCTTTCTTCTGATCGGACTCCGCGGCCATCGCCGAAGGGAAGGGGAACGACGGAGGGGGATTTGCGGAAAGCCCTCGTAAGGAGGACTTTGTAGGATGCAACCCTTGAAGGCGAGTTTGGGTTGGGAGTTGCGTCGGATTGGTGAGGAAGCGGGAATACGGAAGAATTTGATGGATTTCCTGTCCGATGGGAAACCGGAGCGGACGATTTGATGGATTCTGATGCTAAATCGATCCCGTTTGGGTAATGTTTTGTTCAAAAGCCCTCAACATGTGGTTTAAAACGGTTCATTAGATCGAAATCCGGTCATCTGACTTCGACCGAATGAGCGCCAGGCAGTGCCGCAGGCCACGCACTCGTCGGCGCTTGAGAAGAAGGTAAGTTTTGGGTTCTTTCGATCTAATGGGTTGTGGGGTTGTTGGAACCTGCGCTTTCTATGGGTAGTTGGATAGCCTACCAACCTGGCCAGAGCTGGTCCTGGGATTTTAGGGGTCCAGAGCGAAACTAGAAATAGGGGACCTAGTATAAGTATCTAAATATAAATCTACATACACACATATATATGTATCTAATTTTACCAACAAACACTTAAAATGCGTTATGTATTAAAGAAAAATTCATATCAAAGAGTTTATAGATATTACCTTAAAATTTTCTTCTAACATTTCTAGATGCGAAGTCATTGATGATGGTATTGATATCAATCTCATCCAATAATTTCTTCTCAATACATAAAGTTGCCAAACCGTTTAATCTCTCTTGAGACATTGTTGACCTTAAATGATTCTTCAACAATTTCAACTTTGAAAAGCTTCTTTCAGTGATGCCACAATCCACAGAGCATATTAAATAAAATCGATAAGCAATAGAAATATTAGGATAACAATCCGCTTCTCGACCAACTCAAAGATCTCCATAGCAGACATTGGTTTATCGATAAAGTCAATTGCATAACACTTAAATCGAAATTAGATCATTTAACTCAACATCAGATGAACCATCTAGAGATAAAGTTTCTGCAAATTTTATACAACATTCTTTTAATTCAGTTCGATCCAATGACTTCAATGTTGTTGAACTCATTAAAAATCCAAATATACTTCCGAATGTTTGGAGTTCTTGAAATCTACTTTTCAATGAATTGATTGTCATATCAACAATAACAAAAAAATAATTAACTTCAAATTCCTTCTCAGCTTGCAAAACTGCTTCATCACAATCAATTTCATCAAACTGTTTCTTTCTAAGAATACGCCGCTTAACTGGAAATGATGGCTCTACATTCATTTGAGCTGCAATATCTTTGGTAATGATCATACTCGAATTTGGTATATATACTATGTATATGGGGGATCGGGGGCCCCTGAATTTTGGGGGCCCGGTGCGACCGCCCCGCTCGCACCCCCCCTCAGGGCCGGGCCTGAACCTGGCTACGCCGGCAGCGATCCCGCTCTCCTCACCACCGTCATCGAGCTCCGACCGGGGCCGTCTGGCTTGCCGCCGCTGCAGGCGGGGCACCGTGGTCGCAGAGCACATCCTCCTTAGGTTCTCACAGCCGAACCTGCACTTGCCACCTCCGTCGCCCATGAAGCGGGAGACCGCCGCAGCCGAGGACCATGAATCGGTGGACAAAAACATCATCGGCGGGCTCATCGGCTCGTACATGAACCTGAAGGGCCTGGGTGTGCTCGGTTCCTCTGGGGACGGCACCCAGGAGCGGCGTGACCACCAGCAAGATGGAGCCCGGCGACAAAGAATGAAATGAAACAGAGCAAAAGCGGAAGAATGCCCCGTCATTGCCGCAACTTGTCGGTGGACAGCTTCATAGGGAAGCTTGTAACATCATGAGAATTTGAAATTTGGAAATATAAAGTTTTGGAATTTCTTTTGTAAATGTGGTTTATTTGAATTTGGAGTTTGTGGTATTTTTCTGAATAGTTTAATGAAAGTTCCAAAAAGTTAAAAGGACCAAGGGGAAACAAGCATGTTTAAATATTAGAAAATTTAAAATTGAGGTAAGAATCTGAAAAGATGATCCAGAAAAGGAAGGGGAGAGAATTGGGCCTAAAATATAAAACCCTAGTTCTGAAAATAACTATAACAAAGAACTAAATGCATTAAGAAAGTCAATGAGATATGGGGTATACATAAATAAATAAGTATATGTGTACTTAGTCAAATATAACATCTATAAAAATTTATGTTAAACAAAAAGTACAGAAATTTTGGAGTAAGAAGGAGAGCAAATAAATTAGAATTAAAGACATGTGTAAATAAATTCAAAAGCTAATTAAAAGAAAATAACACAATGGCGTGGCCGTTACCCGACCGCCGTTCCTTCCTTCCACGCCAGCAGCGCAAGACGATCGGCCAGCTCCGCGCCCGACCGTCGCCATCCGCGCCTCACCTCAACTGCGTCGCGGCCCACGCCCCACTGCGCCTCTCCTCCCGCTGCCGCATGGCCGCGCGGTCGCCGCGTTGTCCCGCCGCGTCGCGGTGGACCCGCCTCCACCGCGCCTCTCCTCTCGGCGGTGGCCCTCCCGCGCCGCGCTCTCTTCTCCCTCTTCTTCCTCGGCGCCTTCTTCTCCATGCGCGAAACCATCACTCCTCTCGCGCTTGCTTCCTCTGCGCAGCTAATCCTCTCCTCCCTCCTCACACCTTTGAGGCGGGTTCGAGAACCCCATCACTTCCCTCCCACACATCTCGAAGGAGATTGAGTTCATCCCCATGCCGGCGAGAGCAGGCGGAGGCCGCCGCCGCCTCGCCACGCGCCCTCTCTCCGGCTATAAAGCCCCACTCCTCTTTTCTCCGTGCAAACGATCGAGCCAAAGTTCCTAATTTCCAGCGGCACCTTTGTCTTCCTCACGGCCGGCAGCGAGCCGCCGTCGATTCCGGCCGCCCCCGAACCAGCCCTCGCTCCCAGAGCTGCGTGGAAGCCAGGCGAAGCCGACCCCCTCCTTCACTGGGTCACCCATCGCCTGAGCATCGCCGGCGTCGACCGCCCACTTGGACCGCCGCCGTCACACGCGGCCGGCTCGCCACCGTGCTCCTCCATCCCCGCCAACATCACCAGGAGCTTCACCATCGCCCGGGGATTATATATCACGGAGCCCCCGGACCTCTCCGGCCACCGCTCATCGCCGGCGCCACCGTCTTCTTCTTCCTCTGCGCCAGCCCTCCGCGAACTAGCTCAAAGGCTTGATCATCCATATAGGGTAGGCAACGCCCCGCTCACTTGTTACCGCGCTCGTCTCTCCTCGCTTCTCCGCGGCGCGTTGAGCCTCCGCTCGCGCGTGTGATCGAGCATTTCTTTTATTTTCTCCGTGACACTGGGCCCTTTGTCGGCCGGTGGGCGGCCGCCTTCGGCCCACCGCTTTGTCGCGCCTCTCGCTGGCAGATGGGTCCAGGGCCCCACTTGTCAGCGACTAATGCACGCCGACATGTGGACCCCACTGGCCATAGACACAAGAATAAGCAAATAAAAAATAAAAAGATATGACATGTGGGACCCACTGTCAGAAATTTATTAATTTTGGGATTTAACTGAACTGAAATATTCAAATAGGCATAACTTATTCATTCTAATTCCAATTGAATGAGACAAATTTCTAAATTCATCTAAATTCAAGATCTATCCAATGAAACTAAAATCATAATTTTTAGAGTTCATTTGAATTTCTGGTGATCTTTTGTTGATTTGATATTTTCTTTCTATCCAAATTTTTGCGCACGATTAACATAGCTTACGAGGCCCAAGAAGAAGAGTTCGAGACAGCAACCCTAGAAGCTCCGGATAAGCAAGCACCAGACCACTGTGACCAAGGCGAGTCAATACTTTGATCATGTTGAACCTAAATTTTATGCAAATTACTTTGTTTTAAATTAACAAATTGCATGCTGTTATTTTTATGCAAATACATGCTAAATTTGATATTCTAGTTATATGCCATTGTTTACCTTGAATAATATTACCCTCTCCTTTGGAATATTCAATATGTGAACCTTGTCGCCCTAACAAAATTATAATAATAATATTTTTGAAAATAAGTCCTTAGCTATATGGTATGCTTAGTTTTGCATAGATACTCAGGGGGCGCTGAAATGCCCCAGACATCATGGTCACTTTTAAATCCTGAGAAAATGGTTTGGGCAGTCATGATGGGAATGACTGGTATATTTTGGACATGACTATTTTATACCCTCCAAATCCCCAACTTGCTTAAATATCTGGGCGGATTGGTTTGAGGGTGTGAGTGTGGTGCAGTGGATGCACAAAATGGGTTAGTGGTAGATCGTCCAGATACCACTAAGGACCGAATCTTGTCACGACCTCCTGTGTAAAACAGTACAACCACAAGTCTGTAAAGTACAAATTGGCTAAGTAAATTTATCGAAACTCCGGACTCATCTCACTGGTAGGGGGAGTGAAGGGGCTACGCTATGGCAAGGGGGCCTGAAGGGACACCAGTGGGGGGTGAAGTTTCCCAGCTGCCCTACGTTGCGGGAAGGTAGAAGCCCGGCTGCGTAGTGACTGGGGAAACATCCCGCGCATAGATGGGACCCACCGCAAGTGGGCAGTTTCCCATAAGGTGAGATGACAGATGGGGCTAGATATTTTAAAAAGTCACTGTGATGGTCTGCTCAACCACACTTCTAAGGAATCGTGTGGGGCAACGAGTTGATTGTCTCTTGTGGTGAAATTGTACAAACTCTGCAGAGTCAAAACTATTCGAATAGCCGTGCCCACGGTCAAGGGCGGACATGGGAACTTAACTGGATATAGTTCTGTTTTAAAATATTGAAAACTGGGTATGAAAAGACTTGGAGGGCGAAGGACTGCCCTAGTTCGGAATTGTCCTGGGTGTCGTCCCAGTGGTAAGTTAAGCGGCTATAACGCTGAAGGAATTGCTATATGGTGCAGATGTCATGTAACGGTTGATGGAATCTGGATCGCTATTATTATTGCATATTCTTGAACATTATGCTTTTGTTCAAAATGCTAGGTCTTAGAAATTTTAAAGTAATTGTATTCAAAAGCACTCTACGCAAAAATAAAATGAGCCCCAACCTTCCTTTGATTATCCATACATGTTAAATATTGCATTCTGTGTGTTGGCTCGCGGAGCACGGGGTCGGAGTGCTCACGCTCGCTTTTGCGACAAATTCAGAAGCAAGAATCGGATCACTACGCTTCAATAATACTTATGGATCACGATGGCGAAGAGGATGAAGATGTCAAGAACTAGGTCGCGAACCTCCAGTTGGCTGCCTGTGGGCATGTCCTGAAGGTCCCATCTGTGTGCTTCGTTCTTCCGCTGCTGCAATTTATTGATTTCGGCCTAATCGGCCCATGAGTAAGTCTGCTATTATATTTACGTTCCCGCATGATATGTATTTTGATATTCAGAACTGTAACTGTGTGCACTATCTACTGATCCAGGGAATAGTGCAGTTAAACACAATAGATTCCAGATTGTAAAATCTGGGTCTGACAAAGCTCGACTTTGGAGGCGTGGTCCAGGAGTCGTCCAACCTGCCACGGCCATCTGCAGGGGCGGGTGCTTCTGGCTTCCTATCCTGCAGTGGAAGTGGGTCCATTGGCAGTGCCGCTGCTCTCATTGGGACGGTGTTCGCCAATGGGGAATTCAGTGAGGCTGAGAAGAAGAAGATCATGGCGAATGAGTGCCTCGCGGAGATTGTGTTGACAGATCCTAAGAGGATCAAGAGGTGTGAATTTCTTCGGAGTGTCGGGGATCCATTTGGGAGGGACGACATAGTGGTTTCGTTACTGAAATTGAGCATCTTCTTATAAAAATTTCCAGGATTCTAAATAATCAGGTTTCTCCTGTGAAGTCAAAGGAGCGCGAGGTAAGATACATGTCGTAGCTTGTGTAAGGTTCAGGTGCTGTAGATGGAGGCTACTCCATTGTCTGCACAAGTGACAATGGTCCAGGTGCGTTCTCTGAAGGCGGTGAGCATTTTATATTTGGGCTTTAAGTTTTGACAATCTTAGTTACTGTTGTAGTATCGTTTGCAGAGGGACTATGTTGGGCTTGCAACTCAGAACAAGGAGATAAAAATCAGGCTACAAATATTTGTGAAGTTTCCGTTCAAATATTTTTATTGTTTGGTTTCACTGTCCAAATTACAATTGAAACATATGTTAACTATTCTGATGTGTTGCTCGGAATAATCTTTTCAGAGCCATCGGTGCTATGGCGGTGGGGGTAGACAGGGCCGGCTCAACGTTTTCAAGGGCCCTAGGCGAATTCGGCTCTATGAGCCCTTTACTATAAATTTTTTTCCTACTTATAAAATATGCAGTTTAAACTTTATATTATCTAAAGTAGCACAAATCAATAGTTCTAAAATGCGGCGGATGAGGTTCTAAAAAGTGAGTCGAAGATTTTTTGAGCCGGCCCTGAATAACACAAATCTGTTGATGCTAACTACAGCGTTACTGCATTAGCACTGAGATAGGTCGCTCCATTGAAGTCAGAATGCACCATAATCTCTTCACCTCACTACAGCCTATTATCGCAGAAGCTAAATTCAAGGGCTACAAGTTGCAAAGCAGAGCGGAAAAAAAGGAGAGAATAATATTGAAAAGCTTTAGGTATGGTGAATGCAAAATAGATAAATGATGACCGTAGTTTACTCCATACCTTACTAGCATCAGGTCACTCCTTATTCCTTAAATCCATTTGGTCGCCAGTTCTTGAGTGCATAGCAGTTGTGATGAATACCAACAATTCGAAGTGCATCAAGAAGTGGCTCGTCTTGAAAGCAGTTTAACTTGGGGCAAGTTTGGAACTTGAGATGCTTGAGCGATTGTCGCAATGTAATCTCTAGCATCTGAAGTGAGCACAGTTCACTTGGAAGGGCAAGGCACTTGCGTTGTTTCAGGCTACGAACTTTCAAAGTCTGAAGAGACTGCAGGCATGGCAAGTTCAGCTTACCGCAGTTAAGAATTGACAGATCTGTTATGGATTTGGACACAAGGAATGGAGTGTAACTTTGGACACTTCTCAATTGACAAACTATGAAAGGAAGGGAAATATGCCGAGGCAGCAGAGCAGAACAGCGAACCGCGACGATGGACGGATCACGGATGGAGTCTGAGTCTCGGGCTGCGACGGCCTCACGACCACGATGTCGGCGCAGCCGCGCAGGAGACTGGTGACGACGTTGCCGGTTGCCCCCGCACGCGACGCGACGTTGGCGGTTGACGGCGTCACGGCGGCCTTGATGCGGCCATCGATCACCGGATCACGTCGAAGCCGCGGACGGAGTTCACATTTGGGCGTTCGGCGCGGCGTTGAAGCGTCGAGGCGTTAGGTTAGTCGAAGCGTCAAGCGTCGCGCAAGGCAGCCTTCTGACGGAGTTCACGTTCCGCATGCAGCCATGCAGGCTTCTGGCGTGGGCCTTTTTTTTTGGTGTGTATGTGGGGTGGGCCTCCTGGCCCGGCCCTAGGCGGCGCCCGGCCTACTCCCGCAGCCACAGGGAGAGGCGGAGATTGACGAGCATGTGGATTAGGGGTGAAAACGGATCAGATTCGGACGGATATTGCTTAAACCGTATCCTAACCCATATTTTTTCTCCGGATTCGGAGTCGAATACGGTAAGACTGGATACGAATACGAATTCGGAATATTCGGAGTTTCGAATACGATACCATCGGTGCGGATATGTAACGGATTCGGCTCAAAGCGGATAATATAGGCGGATAATACGGATGATTACAGTTCCAAAAGCTTATACTTTAGTTCCAAAAGCTTACAAGTTACAACGGCCTCTTGGTTTTATATAAAATGTGAAACCAATACTCATCAAGAAACTTTGTAAGCTAATTATAGGAACAATAGGAATACAAAGGTTCAACAAAACGAAGAATAGAATAAAGCAGTGAGAACAATAGGAACACAAATTATACATAAGTGGTAAATTCATACAAGCCACAATAGGAACACAAATGTTCATACGAGATCACGAGTACGGAGTACCATACATAACATAAGTTTATCTTGCCATAATAGAAACACAAAATAACTCTTGTGGAGTAAAAAAATATTCGTTACAGACTGTTGTTTCATCAATATGGAGTAAAAAAAATCTCAGCTTCAAAGTTCAATGAATGCCTTAGGCCGTGTTTGGAACCGCTTTTTCTTGCGGTGCGGTCGAGAGAATCGGAGAATCCCGCCAAACGCTCTGCGGCAGATTCGATTTTTCTCATCGCAAAGACTCAGTGGCCGCGAGAATTGAACTGCACCGCCGATTCTCAAAACGCAGCTCCGCGCTCGCGGTACCGATACCGCACCGCGCGGTCGACGAACGCGGTCCCAAACACGGCCTTAATAATCTGCAGTTGAACAATCATATAACTCTTGTGCACTTATATGACTCTCTGCTGTAACGGTAATTAAATCTCCGCTTCAAAGTTCAATCAATGCCTTAATAATTATCCAAACCCGTTTTACAAGAAAGAGGCTGAACGCAAATCTGAAACATGTCAACTGAAAATTCAATAAATTGAATACTAGCTTTGCTAAGTTGGATTTGGTTGATATCAGACAAAACCGAAACTGTTGACAAGCAGGCTGGATCAAGCTTGGAGAAATACTCGCATTAGTTCTAAGAAACAAGTTCCAAATATTGAGCCCTGTAAGCTAGGAACACTACTTAGCATGCCGATGTGCCAACTTGCCTTGACTTAACTAACAAGAGTGCAAACTACTTATTTCCTGCCCCTTATTATTATCCAAACCAGTTTCGCCTACACATATGTGGTACACATTACATCAATCTACGCTGATCACCATTTCTTTTCCTTCTTCGTTCTACTATGATCATTTCCCCCCTTTATACCATGTCCCAGTATCTAAGGGCTAGTTTACATGGAATTGGATGCGGATACCCAATCGCCAGTTCGCCACGCCGGAACTAACCAAAGCACGCAAAGCACATCCAGCACAGGCGAATCCCACATCCTCGCGCACAAAGCTATTTCCAACAAGAAGGGGCGGGGGGAGAGCATTACCGAAGTTTCGGCCGACGATGCAGTGCCAGGTGGGGCCGTGGTTCTTGTCGAACTCCTTCTTGATGTAGGGGCTGTTTGGTTGCTAGCCACACTTTGCCAACAAAAATTGCCACACTTGCCTAAGTTGAGGTGCTCAGGGGCTGTTTGGTTGCTAGCCACACTTTGCCAACAAAAATTGCCACACTTGCCTAAGTTGAGGTGCTTAAATTCTTTGCCATACCTTAGCAAGCCTAAGGGAATCTTGCCACATTTTTTTGAGTCATTGACGCGTGGGACCTAGTTTGCTGGAAGGGAATCTTGCCACAACTGTGGCTGCAACCAAACAGCTCCCAAAGTTGGTCAAACGTGCCTAGCCTTAGGCGTGATAAATCGTGGTGGCAACCAAACACCCCTCAAATTCTTTGCCACACCTTAGCAAGTCTAAGGAATCTTGCCGCACTTTTTGAGTCATTGACGCGTGGGACCTAGTTTCTTCGAAGGAATCTTGCCACAACCGTGGCTGCAACCAAACAGTTCCTTGAGTTGGTCAAACTTGTCTAACCTTAAGCGTGGTAAACTGTGGCTGGCAACCAAACACCTCCGTACTCCGCGATGTCCTTCTCCATGGTGTGCTCCTTGAACGCCTAACAAACCAGTTTCCCGCAAAACCAAACCCCCCGACCTAGAACCCATCAAGACGACGCAGCCGAATCAAGAATCCAAAGAGCACGGGAAAGGGCAACGAGAACACTACCGCGCAAGCGATGTCAAAGGCCTCCTGCCACATCTCCTCCTTCATGTTGGCACTCTTGAGCTGGATCTTGTGCGTCGCGGGCAACGAGGCGGCCGGCCGGGAGGAATTTGGGGGCGGCCAGGCGGGAGCGAGCTACGGTTTGGTGCCTCCGGGCGGGAGCGAGCGGCATCGAGATGACGACTGACGAGGCGAGAGATCGAGCGCGGTGCCTCCGTGCCTGGATATGTTTCGCGTCAGCGCGTGTGGTATGGGCGGTGGGCCGTGTCCGTGTGGCTGATTCGCTGAGACGCTGATGGGCCGAGCGCTAGTCGGATACGTATTCAGTTTTTATCCGGATACTATCCGAATAACCGAATACCGAACCTATTCAGTCGGGTATCAGCTATACCGAATCCGCTACCGAATCCGTCTACACATATCCGTATCCGAAACCGAATCCGACCGGATACCAAACCAGTTTACCGAATTTGCTACTATCCGGATTTGGTACCGGATCGGTCGGGGAAAACCCGACCCGTTTTTACCCCTAATGTGGATGGCGTGGAGGCGCTGGACGATGGGCTCTGATTACTTGGCGGCGGCGCGCAAGGTCAAGGATGCCAGGTTGGAGTGGGCCTGTCAGTGGCACGGATCCTTGCGTGGTTCGATCTCGGACTGGACATAGCTCCGTCGCCTTCAAGAACCAGACAGCGGCTTGCCCGTTCAATACTACAGGCTCCAGACGCGAATCCAGACAGCACACAATGACCAGTATTGGTTTGAAGCAAGTAGAATACCTGTGGTTCATGTGATTTAAGAGATGAAAAGGTAATATCACCTAAGTATTTCATATTTGTTTCGGTAGGAGTAATTACTGTGCGTCATCAAATAGCTTGTGTTCTCTATTAATTTTTTAGATTTAACATGATGCATCTTAACAACATTTTATTGAGTTTTCTCAGAAGCAATTACGGTCTCCGGTTGTTTATAAATTTTGAAGTAATTGTCCTATGTCACAAAGCACAATTAATGGACGGTGATGGTGTCATTGGCTACGGGCAAGGAAGGGCAGAGCCACAAAGGTAGAGAAGCATGAGCTAAAATAATTTTGCGTCACAACAAGCTCCCTTAAAATCTCTATAGAAGCTACCCTTCCAGTGACGGAGAGCCCAATTTAGCCACGAGCAGCATAATGTGAGGACAACGATGTAGGCAGAGTGTTGTGGCGGGACCAAGATTGCAACTTAGGCCAAGCTCGAGTGCATGACTATAGAGGCACAACGCAAGCCACAGAGGAGCTCGGCCGAGCGTGGTGGCAGAGCTGAGGGCGTGGCTGAGGACAGCGTCAAAGCGACGGAGGAGCAACACAGGCCACAACAGAGTTCGGCTGTTGGGTTCCGCAGTGGAGCTAAGGGGGTGGCCCAAAGGCCTCAACTTGACATTAACAGGGGCAGAAGTGATATGAAATGGTAGAAATAGACCTATCTGACTTGCAAGTCCATCATTTGTGCATATTGGTTTGGAAGTTGACATATGGTTATTAAGGCGTCGAGATATCGGTGGTACCTCGTTGCCATATCGCCATGGCGGACCGGAGGTTCATGCCATCCGGACGGCATGGAGGTGCGCCGTATCTACCATCGCCGTAGCCGGATCCACCGTCATCGCCGTCGGATCCACTACCTCCGCCGTCGCCGCAGCCGAATCAGCCGTCACCGTCGCTACGATCGGTCCATTGCCTCTGCTAGATCGGGTCTCCTACGCCGAATCCGATCTCCTCCGCCAGATCGGGTCTCCTTTGCTTCGCCGGCTCCTGCGTTGATCTTCTGTCGCCTCCTCCAGTCCGTCGTCGCCTCCTGCTTCGCCGGCCAGCTCTCCGCAGCCTCCTCCAATCTACCGACTGCCACTTGGGGGAGGTGGAGAGTAGCGGCGGGAAGAGGGAGCGGCCGCCGGCTAGATGGCTTGGCCTCGTCGACGCTGGAGAGCTGGCTCGGCCTCGCTGGCGCCAAAGGTGGAGGAGATGGGGAAAGGAGAGGGAGAGAAGCCATGAGGGCGAAGAATGGCCGGAGGTGAAGAAAATTGCAGCGACGGCTTGTTATGACTTATGAGGGGATTTGGCATTTTACAATTTAGCTCTCTCAATGTTCTAAAATTGCAATAAAATCCTTCTCTTTGTATTTCTTCTGTTTAAGCCCTCTGAAAGTCCAATATTGTAGTGTGTATGGTGTCACCACGCCGCGCGCTATAAACGATATTGTTGTGTGAAGATGGTGAATCACCACGCCTCGCCGCACCACCTTAATAACCATGGGTTTTTGAAATAGACTAATTCTTTTACCACATGCTACTTTCAAGTGCTACTGGGTGGTCAGTCGCCCTCATGCTGTTTCAATCTAACTAAATTATTTCAAATTTAGGAATGCTGCTTTCAGGTGCGCTTGTGCTACTTCTACATGTTAACAAACAAAAACTCTGATAATTGCTGTGAGCATGTGCTACTTCCGCGTGTTAATCTTATATCATTTTGTTAGATATTTGTTTCGAAATGTTTGTAAGTACATAATTAGTGCAAATAAATTGTTCTAAGATAATTAATTATATGCTGGCAAGAAATTGGTTCTTTTTATTAAGTAGTAAAATACCCTTATGTGGTCAGTACTCCAGAATTTTAACTTAATGTCCGAAGAGGACATACTAATCTAGAAATGATCCGCAGCAGGTAAATATACAACCAACTCGACCTACAACCTCATGTTTGAGGGGGTGGCCGCACAACCCGCTGTGCTCTCTTTGCTTGATCTACCCTGAGACAGTGAACCATCTTCTAGCTGAATGCTCCTACTTCTTGAAAGTATTCCAATTTATCTTCGCATGGCTTGGGCTACTTACAATGCCAACACCTTCATACTACAATAATTTTCAGTATTAGTGGCTTCATGCTACCTTGATGTTACACCCTGAGTTAAGGCATAGTTGGAATTCTTTGCTTTTTTTCATTTGCTAGATGTTGTGGCATGAGAGGAACTCTCGCATTTTTAGACAATTCAGCCAATGAACAGACTGTTTGCTGAACCAGCTGAAGAATGAGGCTGCACTTTGGGTGGAGCCCGGTGCTACTAGCTTGGACAAGTAGCTTCTATACAAAAAAAAGACTTACTGACTTGTTATTGTAAATACTTACCGCCAAAAAAAGCACTGGCACCAGAGAATACGAGCAAATTAAAGGAGACACCTGCACAAAAAATATCATCTATCTTTAATTGAACATGTGACAGCAATGTAAGCCCCAAACTACCAGTAATGACAAACATCAAGCAGATCTATGAAAACCTAATGTCAGTTGCGTTGAAACCACATTGCAGAAAATGTACAAAGCGAGTACTTTATAACACATTTGAGCAGCTAACCTGAACTTATGTTAAGGCTGACTTTCCTAATGCCTAAAGTGTATATACCCCCTGTTCATGCTCCTCGCTTCAACCTTTTTCTTATTTTTTACCTTTAGAAACTTGTCCAGTGGATACAACATTTGAGCAGCTGCTTTGGGCAGTGGACTATTTCATTACCTTAAGTAGTACTATTTGTCAACAGTGGCGAATCCAGAATGAAAATAGAGGGGAAGCTCTACTATTAAGGCTATAGCACAACATAAATATATCAAAACTACATCTACTAGTCTTTTATCATTGGAATATCAAATTCATATATAAACAGGAAGAGAACAAATTAAAACTGTACAATACAATAAATTTAGTACCTTGCTAATGGATAATGTGCTACAAATGTTCATAACTATGTGAGCACCGATCTGTAGATAAGAAATATCAAATGTAATGATATAATATTAAATTGTGAATCTTCATAAACATTAAACAACTTGGCTAATCAGTAGAACAATAATAAAATGAGGTCCTCATTCACTCACATTCACAGATCAATAAATCACGGTCATCGTCGCCGGTCGGACACACCGTCACGGCCTGACGTGCTCACCGCTCACCTCACGCCTCACGACTCACGGAGACGGAGTCACTGGCTCACTGCCGAGTGCTGACATTGCACAAACCGCAAAGCAGCAGATCACTAATAAATCAATCGCCAAGTCGCCAGCGGCCATCGCCTCACGCAGTCACGCCCCACCTGCTCACTTCAGTCTTCAGGCCTCATGCCTCATACCTCAGTCCTTGGCCACTCCGCCGCTCGGCCTCGCCCGCGCCCTGCTGGCGGGCTCCCCCTCCCGGCCTCCCGGTTCCCCCTCCGCCGCGCCGGCCGCCGAGCTGCGGGCGACGCCGCGATGGTGAGTCTCTACTCTCTCTCCGACTCGGCGGTGGCTCGGCCTCTCCGTGACCTGATCTACTGTTGGCGTTGTACTGTTCATCTTCCTCAGACCTTATCTCATCGCTGCTGTGTCTGTCGTTGGAGTTTTGGGCCAGGATTCGTCACGGATTTGGGCCGACTAGGGTGCTGGTCCTTAAGACACCGACTGGGCTTTGCCTCATGCTTTCTTCAACCTCCGGTTCTTCAACAGTTCAAGACTTCGAAGTGTTCCAACACTTCAACCTCCGGACGACGGCCGACCGCCAACCGGGCCGGCGGGTCTTCTTCACGGTGGGAGGAGGGTGCTCGAGCACCCACAAACACCCATGGTGGATTCGCCCTTGTTTGTCAAGGAACCCATTGAATTCTTCAAATGCCCTGTTCATAATCTTATATGCTACACACAGCCCTGTCAAAACTGAATCAAGCTTGATCTTCGGAAACAGGCTCAACCACTTAATTTCCTTTAGTTTTTCTGTCTGGATGAAGGAGACACCCACCTTTTTTAATAACCAGGAAGAAAAGCAGGAGTTTCCCATTTAATTTATCATTCTTGTAGCAGGATTCACAGAACTATGAATCAAATAGAGTTTGCTGTGATGGTCTATTTCTAAAAGAATTGGGGTAAATTTGCACCAAAAACTCACTCTAATCACCTAATTATCTAACAACGGATAACGTCATGGCATCTTCTAGCATTACAATTACAAAAGAGAGGTTTACGATGTGAGTAGATCTATCAATCTTTTCAACAAACACGAAAAAACTGGAAAGGTAACAATCATATATGCCCGAATCGAATCGAAGAGAGATCTGCATACTAGCATCACATGAACCAAAATTAGCACTTACCCCAACAAGCAAATGCAACCACTTGGGCCCCTTCACATGCTTCTGGACAAACGGAAACCCTGTTCATAACCACAAAATTAATCTCATTCAGCGCACTTGGCTAATAACGAAACAATGGTAGAAAACCTAAAACCCCAAGAGCCAAACACAAAGAACTCGGCAAGGTACCTGTATTGAATCCGTGCACCGCACTGAGCATCGCGCCGGCGCCCGAACCAGCCTACAGCAATAGGATAGACAGCGCACACAAAATCATATACAAGTTAGCGACTAATTCCACCAGTAGCACTCAGGGCTACATGGACCTCGCGCAGGCAGCCTGAAATTCAGCAGAAACGAAAAAAATCGCGTTACCACGGCGGCGGCGGCGTCGTGCAGGACGGGGTGATGGCCCAGCCGCCCTCTCCCTGCGCCGCCGTCGAAGAAAAGAACAGCCAGTCAGGATCAAGGAACAGTGGTCCGAGCGGAGGGAGGGGAGGAATCGGGAAAGTAATGGGGAAATGCGCAATGTAATGGGGAAAGTAAATTGCATATGAAATGGCTACGGTTTTTCCTCTGGTGAGCTCGGTTACAAACGCGGCTGCTTAAATACTACGCAGTTGCCCGGCCACACAGGCATTACAGCGACAAAGTAGCATTACAGTTAATGAAACGTGTTTAACGGTAAATATTAACTACTACTTTTCATATGAGCCATTGGATGCTGATCAAGAGGTAAGGCCTGCTCTCTACCGTAGATCTTCCATAACTAAGCCCGTTGTGATCCAAGCCATCATCAAGATCTTCATAAACAAAAGGTATCCTCACATCTCAACTGATCATCTCAATCAGACCTCCATCTCACAGGGCAATTGGAGAACTAAGGAATTTTTAAACCTGACAATACCTTCCCCTCAAAGACCCTTGTCCACAGGGGCAGCTTGGATTTGGGTGTAGGAATAAGGGCAGCATATAAAGATGACAAGGCAACCATGGAGGACTGTAAGCACCGACTACACTGGTGACAATAGGAACCATTTTGTGGAGCTTCCAACTTGTAGATGGACAAAATGTAGCTAAGGGAAGAGAGTACTGTGAAAAGAATCCATGGGCCACAAGCCCTGGTGAAGCATAAGCATCTGGATGACTGACCATCCAGTATCATACCACCACCTTTGCTTGTGTCAAGAGCCTCCAAAAGCTGCACCACCTCATCCATATCAAGACGTTTATCGAGATTTGCATCCCAGCATTTTCGCATATATTAGCAAATGCACTTGGGCAGCAACGAGGTATGTCTGGGCGCAAATTCTGATGAACTACAGCAGACGAGACATCAGCAAAGCTAAGGTCTGGGTATGGCATGTCACAACAATAGATTTCCCACAAACAAATGCCAAAACTGTAGACATCACATTTCCTATTGTATGGTTTACCATCAAGAACCTCTAGGGCCATATAACCAAGTGTGCCTGTCGCACCAGTCATGTCCTTCGGATTCTGAGCCTGAACGCGAACAACACCAAAATTAGCAATCTTAAGGTTTCTCTGTGTATCTAGAAGCATGTTTGCAGTTTTCACATTCTGATGTACAATCTTTCTAGAGTGTAGATAGCTCAATCCTCTGGACAGATCCAATGCAATGTATATGAGCTATTGTCGACTGTTCTTTATCAGATACTGTTTCAAAGTTCCTCCAGCAAGATATTCTACCACAACACAACATGCTCTAGCTGGCTAGTTGGTACGTGTACCACTGTTGGAATTGTTGGCTGGAATCTTAAGGTTTGTGGTCCTCATCGATGCACCAACAAACTTTGTAATGTTAGGGTGGCTGAGCCTATGCCAAACAGCAACCTCCTGCTTAAATGATGTTCACAAAGCGGCAGTTTCAGATTCTGTGGCAAAAGCATCTTCTCCCCAATCCAACATCTTCACTGCAACATTTTGGGTGTCGTACGTGCCGCGATACACTGTGTCGTAGGTCCCCTGAGCGATCACATACCGGATCAGCCATGCCACACTTGAAAGGAAGAAATCAACCTCTATGACCTCAGTGAGTGCTCCAATAATCAGCATATATGTACTGCTAATTGGCTCCATGATTTCCATAGAAATAACAATTCCCAAGAAGAGCCTTGCCATGGCATATTGTTCAGGACAAAAATGGTTGCTAAGAAACATCAAGTAACTTGCATATTTCTCACTTAGAGCACTACAGATCTAAATGTGGCAGACACCATTTAGTTGTAGCAATATGACCAGAAGGTAAAGCATAACAATATTGTCCCTCACAATGGGAATAGGTTGCTGACTGGTTCCTCTAGCAATATTTGCAAACTAGAATAACCCTTTTTCCAACATGGATAGTTTATCCAACAACGTAGCATTCACATTTGCACTTGCCTCCCTTGCAGTTGTTCAGTTCCTGTATAAACAAGTGTCTGTCCTCTTCCTGAAAACCTAGGGATCTTGTTCCAGAGTAGTGGATGTTTGCCTACTTGGCATCCATGATGAAATATTTCTCAGGAAATTTCCATCAATCAGAGCACTGGGTGTGCTATACGTGTTATAGTATGCAGGAAGCTAGCCAGATGTATTCCCTCCAGTACAAAGAATAAAGCTAGGAAACCCCACACAAACAGATAGCACTGACAAGCCCTCTATAGAAGAATAAATGATGGTCTATGTAGCAAGTAGTTGAACAACCCATAAGTGTATGCAAACCCCAGCAAGATGCCACCCAAATGTCCTAGCAGTGAACAATTGCTTGCCAGAAACTGAAACAATATTAGCAAAATCCATGCATACCGTTTTGCAGGAACATTGAAGAGACTGAAGACACTTCGATATTGCACTCCACTCAGACTTGTCTCAATGACAAACATGGAGAATATAACTCCGGAAAAGCCAATAGAGCATTCACCCACAAGAATTGGAACATAGTATAGGGGATTGTAAGCCACCAAGAAAGCAATGATGAGATGAAAAATTGCATTAGTCGTTGTAAGAAGGAACATCAAGAATAAGTAACAGACTGATTCCATAATTCTCTCCAACTCGGCGCCAGGGTACCAAGGCCAGCATGTTGAATAGCACCTGAAGCAAAGAACCATGGAATAGAACAGATGTATAGACCCTATGCACATGAAAATGTGAGAATACTGCCGAAGGCAAGAAGCATATCTCACTAACAGAGTCATAGCCAATCAACAAGCATGCCAAATAAATTGCTTCGCCTATTAAGATAACACTGGAAGTAATGAACAGAATATTGCTGCTCCACCACTAATTCAATCTAGTTGAGATTCCAACTGTTGTAGCTACGGGCTAAACAGGAATGAAGGGGACTAGTAGAAGGAGAAGAGGAGAGCTAGATCTGTGGGGAGCTGGTAAGAAATGAGAGGATCTCCCCCCATTGCCCCTCCTGGGGGTTTATATATGTGAGTGGGGTAGAATGGGAAATCCCCATTCTACCCCTTAGTATTTACAAAGGATGAGGGTACATTGGTATATTTACACTGGTATATTCCTCTACACTATTGGGCCTATTACATGTTGGACTAGTTGCACGGCCCAGTCATGGGGGGTTGGGCCACCCCTACAACAGTACTTCCTCGACAGCAAGCGCTGAGGTCCCGATGGGCGAGCTGACGCGATCAACCACCCCAGCCCCCCGTTCCCTGACAGCAAGCGCGAGGGTGCCGATGCAACTGGTAGCTCGCAAACCCTAGAGGCAATGCCTATGAAGAAATCAGTGAAGCGCCGAAGACGTCGTCGAGCGCCGAAGACGTGCCGTCCCGCCGAGGCGATGCATTCGAGGCGGACGGCGGAGTCGAGCGGCGAAGATGTATCGTCGAGCGCCGAAGACGCGCCGTCGAGCGCCGAAGACGTGCCGTCCCGCCGAGGCAATGCCTACGAGGCGGACGGCGGAGTCGAGCGCTGAAGACATGTCGTCGAGCGCCGGAGACGTGCCGTCCCGCCGAGGCGATGCCTACGAGGCGGACGGTGGAGTCGAGCGCCGAAGACGTGTCGTCGAGCACCGAAGACGTGCCGTCCAGCCGAGGCGATGCCTACGAGGCGGACGGCGGAGTCGAGCGCCGAAGACGTGTCGTCGAGCGCCGAACACGTGCCGTCCCGCCGAGGCGATGCCTACGAGGCGGACAGCGGAGTCGAGCGCCGAAGACGTGTCGTCGAGCACCGAGGACGTGCCATCCCGCCTAGGCGGCGCCTACGAGGCGGACGACGGAGTCGAGCGCCGAAGACGTGCTGTCCCGCCGAGGCGATGCCTACGAGGCGGACGGCGGAGTCGAGCGCCGAAGACGTGTCGTCGAGCGCCGAAACGCCCGCCCCACCGAGGCGATGCCTACGAGGCGACGGCGGAGTCGAAGCGCCAAGACGCGTGCCCCACCGGGCGGTGCCTACGAGGCGACGGCGGAGTCGAGCGCCGAAGACGTGTCGTCGAGCGCCGAAGACGTGTCGTCCCGCCGAGGCGATGCCTACGAGGTGGACGGCGGAGTCGAGCGCCGAAGACGTGCCGTCCCGCCGAGGCAATGCCTACGAGGCGGACGGCGGAGTCGAGTGCCGAAGACGTGCCGTCCCGCCGAGGCGATGCCTACGAGGCGGACGGCGGAGTTGAGCGCCGAAGATGTGTCGTCGAGCGCCGAAGACGTGCCGTCCCGCCGAGGTGGCGCCTACGAGGCGGACGACGGAGTCGAGCGCCGAAGACGTGTCGTCGAGCGCCGAAGACGTGCCGTCCCGCCGAGGCGATGCCTACGAGGCGGACGGCGGAGTCGAGCGCTGAAGACGTGTCGACGCTGTCGTTGCCCGCGAAGAGCGGGCGCTTGCGGCGTAGGCCGAGGGCGCTACGCACGCGGAGGCAAGGAGGCGAGACCGCCGTTCCCCTACCTTCAAAAAGAGTGCCCGCGAAGAGCGGGCGCTTGCGGCGTAGGCCGAGGGCGCTACGCACGCGGAGGCAAGGAGGCGAGACCGCCGTTCCCCTACTTTCAAAAACAGTACCCGCGGAGAGCGGGCGCTTGCGGCGCAGGCTGAGGGACTACGCACGCCGAGGTAGAGAGGCGAAGGCGCTGTTCCCCTACCTTCAAAAATAGTGCCCGCGGAGCGCGGACGCTTGCGGCATAGGCCGAGGGACTACGCACGCCGAGGTAGAGAGGCGAAGGCGTCGTTCCCCTACCTTCAAAAATAGTGCCCGCGGAGAGCGGGCGCTTGCAGCGCAGGCCGAGGGACTACGCACGCCGAGGTAGAGAGGCGAAGGCGCCGTTCCCCTACCTTCAAAAATAGTGCCCGCGGAGAGCGGGCGCTTGCGGCGCAGGCCGAGGGCGCTACGCGCGCGGAGGCAGGGAGGCAAAGCCGCCGTTCCCCTACCTTCAAAAACTCACTGTGCACTCCTTGGTGCAACATGCGCAAGGGCGCGATACCCAAGTGGTGCGCCGCCTAAAGCGAGGCACTCCCTAGTGTCTCGGCCATGTCGCGATTTACAACTTAATTTATAGTCCGTAGACTCGCGCGTGCGGAGGCGGATCTCGATGCTACGTCTTATTTAAAGTCCGTAGATTGGTGCGTGCGGAGGTGTACCTCGACGCTACGTCTTGATTTATAGTCCGTAGACTCGCACGTGCGGAGGCGGACCTCGACGCTACGTCTTATTTAAAGTCCGAAGACTGGTGCGTGCGGAGGCGTACCTCGACGCTACGTCTTAATTTATAGTCCGTAGACTCGCGCGTGCGGAGGCGGACCTCGACGCTACGTCTTATTTAAAGTCCGTAGACCGCGTGCGTGCGGGCGCACCTCGACGCCACGCCTTAATTTATAGTCCGTAGACTCGCGCGTGCGAGGCGGACCTCGGCGCCACGCCTTATTTAAAGTCCGTAGACTGGTGCGTGCGGAGGCGGACCTCGACGCTACGTCTTATTTAAAGTCCGTAGACTGGTGCGTGCGGAGGCGGACCTCGACGCTATATCTTATTTATACTCCGTAGAGTGCGCGCGGAGGCGTCCCCCCGCTGCGTCTTATTTAAAGTCCGTAGACTGGGGTTGCGGAGGCAAGCTCAACGCTACGTCTTTTTTTAGAGTCCGTAGACTACGCCGAGGCGCAAGGCCGTCGTGCGATGAAAATAAAAAACTAGGACCAAAACCGAGGCAGCAGAGAAATGGCCAAAGATTTGTGACAACAAAACGCTCCAGAATGCAGTACTGGAAAAGCCTACGGCAGCCCAAAACAGGCCAAAATCGAAGAAGCAAATACGGCCAAATCAAATGCTCTCCGAATGGAACTGTAGCCGCAATAAACGGTATGACGAAAAAACCATTGCCACGGATGTAACTCGGTGTGAGTCCAGGCGGCATGAGTGCATGCATGGGGCAAATACACTATACGCATGCGTGAGTACATGGGTGTAAACGTCACATACCTAAACGCATGCATGCCATGCAGCATGACTCCGAGGTCTTCGACGGAGCGGAGCCTGCGGCCGGAGTGGCTTTTGCCTGTGCGGAGTCCACGCCGGGGGGAATGGGTTAATGACGCGGGGGCCGCCACCCAGGCGGACTCCACCGGCGCGGACTTCATTTGGCCAGGGTCCGCGAAGCAGAAGCTCGACGAAGGCTCAACGCGAAGGCTGCGAAGCTGGTGGCACGACGGAGACTCGACGCGGAGACTGCGGAGCGGGGACCCGACACGGAGAGTGCGGAGCGGAGGCTCGGGTTGCTCGGGGTCCGCAAAGCAGGAGCTTAGCACAGGGATGACGGAGCTAGCGACTCGACGCGGGGGTCGTCACGGAGGCGAGCGAAGGCCGGCGAAGTCCCTGACGCATCAAGGCGAAGATCGGCGAGGTCGTCGCAGAGGCGAGCGAGGGCCTGCGAAGTCCCTGACGCATCAAGGTGAAGGTCGGCGAGGTCGTCGCGGAGGCGAGCGAAGGCCTGCGAAGTCCCCGACGCATCAAGGCGAAGGTCGGCGAGGTCGTCGCGGAGGCGAGCGAAGGCCTGCGAGGTCCCTGACGCATCAGGGCGAAGGTTGGCGAGGTCATCGCGGAGGCGAGCGAAGGCCTGCGAGGTCCCTTCGGAGTCGAGGCGAAGGTCGGCGAGGTCGTCGCGGAGGCGAGCGAAGGCCTGCGAGGTCCCTTCGGAGTCGAGGCGAAGGCCGGCGAGGTCGTCGCGGAGGCCGTGGAGCAGAAGCTCGGGGGGGGGACTTCGCGCCGGTCGGAGGACCGTGATGCGGGGGCCGGCGCTGTGCCTGCAGGGCTCGGCGGCGCTCGAGGCTCCTTCACAAGGAGCGCGTCGCCAGCGCCGGTCACGCACGCCGCGCGCTGCATGGACCCCTGCACGTGCTGCATGGACACCACCGCCCGCTCCGCACGCAAGCCGCCGTGGAGTTGAAGCACGGCGCGAAGTCAGCCTTGTAGTGCTCTCCCGTCAGCGACATGTTCGGCACTGTCGTGAGGAGCGTCGGCAGAGACCACCCTGATGCCCCCGTGGATCGAGGACTCACGCCGCTTGGGTAGAGCGCCTATTTCTTCCTGCACGAATGCGAACGGTGGACACAGCGCAGGAAGTCATAGATGCCGTTGCCTCTGTGCATGGTCGATGATGAGCTCGCGCGGAGGCGGAGGCCGGGTCGCGGAGCACCATGCGGAGGCCGAGGTCGCCCCTGCGAGGTCTGTCGCGCGGAGGCGGAGGCCGGGTCGCGGAGCGCCATGCGGAGGCCGACGTCGCCCCTGCGAGGTCCGTCGCGCGGAGGCGAGGCCGGGTCGCGGAGGGTCACGGAGCGCCATGCGGAGGTCGGGTCGCGGAGCGCCATGCGGAGGCCGACGTCGCCCCTGCGAGGTCCGTCGCGCAGAGCCGATGTGCCGCTGCTGCCCGCCCTAGCCGTCCCACATGGCACCTGCTGCAGAGCTAGACGCACGGAGAGATGGTGTGCTCACCTGGGCCAGACGAGGTCGCCGCTCGCGAGGACGCACGACCATGGAGACAGAGAAGCCTCGGTGGCGACGGAGCCTCGTATGGTGTGCTCAACGTCAAGCACGGGAAGCACGTAGCGGCGGAGCACCTGGGCGGACGGACTCCGATGCAGACGTTGCCGGCGACGCTGCGCCGTCGCGCCCGGCCTTCTCGTGGTGCAAGCTCTAGCGTGGAGAGAGAGAAACGAAGCACCCGCCGAAACAGGACGCTTTGCTCTCCAGGACCTCGCGGATGGATACTCCGCGTCCGGACAGAGCTCGCGTATACAAGATAGTGCACGCACCGGTGCCCGTGGGTTTCTAGCCACGAGGCTTCACGTACGCATGCGCCTTGAAGTTTCCATCCACGCATGCATGGATGGATAGATGTACGTAAAGGAGTATAAAGGGCAACATGCATGCATGGATTATATAAATCAACGTGCATGCATGGAGTGTGTAGATACTTCACGCGGTTGTCAAGGATAGCACGGAGCTCTTGATTGCACGGAGACGAGCGAGGCCTCAAGCCAACGCGGAGGCCACAGGGGGGAAGGCTTCGACGACGCGGAGTCCACAGCTGCGCTTGGCGAGGTGTACCTTGTGCGGGGTCCAGCGCGGACAAGCCAAAGGCGCGCGGGCGCCCGGGAGGATCGTGCCCTCCAGCATCCAGGCATCATTTCCCTGCATGAGCGCTCCCATCGGAGCGGAGGCAACGATTAGATCTACTCCATACCCCATACGAAACATGGCAAAATGCTTCAGGCGAAACCCATACGACTAGATCTATTCGATACACCACTTATCTGTCGCTGGTGGATTTGCAAGATGCTACCGATGCCATGCCTGAAGCTGTATGCTCCCACGAACATAAAAAATCCACATAGCCGATGCTTTTGTTGAATGCCAGAGAAATCTCTTCCATACGCAACATCTAGTCGTCCCCACAGACGACGTCATCTGTTGTAGCTACGGGCTAAACAGGAATGAAAGGGACTAGTAGAAGGAGAAGAGGAGAGCTAGATCTGTGGGGAGCTGGTAAGAAATGAGAGGATCTCCCCCCATTGCCCCTCCTGGGGGTTTATATATGTGAGTGGGGTAGAATGGGAAATCCCCATTCTACCCCTTAGTATTTACAAAGGATGAGGGTACATTGGTATATTTACACTGGTATATTCCTCTACACTATTGGGCCTATTACATGTTGGACTAGTTGCACGGCCCAGTCACGGGGGGTTGGGCCACCCCTACAACACCAACCATTAACACTAAGCCATGCATAACCACTGGTCTACAAGGCGGAGGCCATGGTAATAGTAACCATAGCACCTCAAATGAATTTTGGAGTGAAGGAATAGCACAATGCGCCCTTACTGATTGAAGCTCAAGTGTCGCAGGTGTACACTCCATGTACAGTTCATTCTCATCAGTAAGTTGTTGCCGCCTTGACACTTGTGTTCTGTTGGGTGCTAGGTGATAATTAATTGTTTGTTGTTCACTATTCCCTGGACTGAATCCCCTCACCTCCATGATTGTAATTTGTTGAACACTAGACAAGAACAACCTACTCCCAATTTTACACCCACAGTAAAATTACATTCTAGAAAAATTACATTCTAGCAATGGGGGTGACAAGCCCCATGTTGTGATTTATTTGGTAATATGGCCACTGCACTAACTTCCCCCTCAAACAATACTATGAAATCCTCAATTGGTATGTAGCCCCACTTTTCTTGTTGTGATCTCCTTAAAGGTTTTCACTATTCCCTGGACCGAATCCCCCTCACCTCCATGATTGTAATTTGTTGAACACTAGACAAGAACCACCTACTCTCAATTTTACACCCACAGTAAAATTACATTCTAGCAATGGGGGTGACAAGCCCCATGTTGTGATTGATTTGGTAATATGGCCACTGCACTAACTTCCCCCTCAAACAATACTATGAAATCCTCAATTGGTATATAGCCCTACTTTTCTTGTTGTGATCTCCTTAAAGGTTTTCGCATGTTACCAAGGGATTCATAATAGGAGTGTAGCATTTCATCTAACACAGAATGAGGATCTAGAATATTGCCCTTTATCTCAGGTGCAAAAACAATTGAATTATCAACACTCTTCCAGTCAGTCGGGCCACACATTGATATCTGAACCCATTTCAACACTTACCAATAGGATCAAAATAGAGTGACATCCCTCCTTGAGTTTCTTGTTGTACAATCTGAGCAGATTCCTCCATTTTCACTATACTGACCTCATCAAATAAATTGAAGGCATCAGAAAAGGATGAATCAAGACATATGTCATCTTCCTTTACCAATGCTTCATTCAAGTATTCAAAAGTGTCCTCAAGAGCGTGATCAAGGTTGGATGTTACACCCCCATTGTTTCTCAGCTCAATAGCAAACTCTGGCATTTCAGCAAATAGGTCAAAAGCATGACGAAAGAAGTGTTTGAACTCCCTTTGGATCTTTTCTTGCTCACACTTCCACTAGATCTATTGAGACCATTCTTGTTACACTCAATCATGGCATCTAGTTTTGTTCTTTTGATTAAGAAGATCTTGATATTTCTTTGTTCCAATCTTAGATTGACCCTGTTGCACAAAAGTCTCTGCCTCAACTACTTCTGAATGTATCATCATATTGGCCATCGGCTTTGGAATTGCCTTGATGCTGGAGTCACGGCGGAGACCCGCTGTCGAATACGCTACTAGAGACATTGAGTTTGTGATGTTGACATCGCACTCCACTGCAGGTGATGCCAGTGAAGTGATCAACTCCAAGGGGTAATCAGCGGACAAGGCGAAGTAGGTGTACTCAGTGCCATCAGCGAGGAGCACGCTTTGGCAATTAAGGTTGTGAAGACTATATGTCACTAGCATTTGGTCGAACACTTGGTAGGCATGATGTCCATAGAAATCTTCATTGCGTTGATGCCATGGCAATCCACTAATGCCACCATGTCCTGCTACTGATGAAGAATTGGTGGTAAAGCTTCCATACCTAGGCCAAGAGTGCACCATGCGTTGAACTCCCATGTGCCCGAACTCGCCATAATCCGTAGTAGAGCACACCATGGATTCGAGAAGATTCAATTGGGGATTTTACGAACGACTGACTCGCCAACCCTCTTGAAATCACTCCCAAATCAAGCAGCTCCGAGGAACGAAGAGCTCTGATACCGTTTTGTCAAGACCTGAAGCTCTTACTCCAAATCCTGACTGAGATCAGAAAGAAAGATTTGAACAGAAAAGATACTATAACAAGTAAATGTGAAATGTAATGGGGAAAGTAAATTGCATATGAAATGGCTAGGGTTTTTCCTTTGGTGAGTTCGGTTACAAAGGTGGCTGCTTAAATATTACGCATTGCCCAGCCACTCAAGCATTACAGCAATAAAGTAGCATTACAGTTAATGAAACAAGTTCAACGGTAAATATTAACTACTACTTATCATATGAGCCATTGGATGCTGATCAAGTGGTAAGGGCTGCTCTCCACCGTAGATCTTCCATAACTAAGCCCGTTGCGATCCAATATTTACTCTCTTGAACTCTAATGCTATTAGAAAGACACTAGGTTCAAAACCACCAAGAGTCCACTAAGAACACAATGAGCTAAACAAGATTTTCAGCAACTTGACTACCAAGAAATAGCAACTTGGCTGACAAGAAAAATCAAGAACTCGAAATCTACTCAATCAAAATTGATGAATTGAACCATAGCAAGATAAGGTCCTTAGGGTCATAATTACAGAAGGAACTGTAGAATAAAGCTCAAGAGAGAGACCTATCTTACTCAAGATCCACGTTGCATTAAATCTGAAATTTCAGCAATTTGACCGGCAAGAAACATTAACTTGGCCGACAAGAAAAATCAAGAAATCAAAATCTACTTAACAAAAAAATTGATGAAATTTGAACCACAGCAAGATAAGGTCCTTAGGGTCACAATTCCAAAAGGAACAGCACAATAAAGCCCAAGAGAGAGACCTATCTTGTTCAAGATCTACGTTGCATCAAATCTGAAATTTCAACAACTTGGCCGACAAGAAAAATCAAGAACTCATGATCTACTCATCCAAAAATAATGAAACTTGAATCATGGCTAGGAAATTATCTTAAGGCTAAGATTTCAAAAGGAATTGCAAAGATATGCCCAGCATCTCAACCCATCATGCAAATAGTTCAAGCTGCACCAAAAACAACGATTTTAGCACAAGAACTCGGGTAATGCAAACACAACTTGAGGAAGAATGAATTCTAATGGATCTTGCTGGGTTGGGACATGTTCCAAATGAACTCCTAAACCTCTTACACGTCCTAGTTCCAACAGAATTACAACAAGTAGAAAGAGGGGAAGAAAAACTCAAGTTGCGGCAAATAAAAGCTAGAAATTGTAAGAAATAAAATAAACTTTAGAACATGAATGAACTTAGAACTTTTATTGCTTTGAGAGAGGATTTCAAAGCCACAATTCCTAGTGGGCAAAACTCAAAGGAACATAACAAAAACCACAAAATCCTTCTCAAAGACTTAGTAGTGGAGGCATACCCCTACCCCTCTATAGCCCTTTGGGAGCAACCTTAACCCTTGAATCACCTCAAGGGCTAAGATTAACTCTCTCCACTCACTCATATCCACTTAGGGTTCAACCAACTCTTCATAGAATACCCTCTAGGCTAGCTACAATTACATCACTGCCCTTAGCATGCATTACAAAGCAGCTATTACAAAATCTGAGCCCTTAACTCTACACAACTCAACGCACGCAGTTTATCTAATCTTAAACCATCTCCAAGAGTGCGTCATAGTATTCTCCATCACAAAGATTCCCGGTAATATGCCAATTACCTCAATGCCCTTCCACTTGGAGTTGCCACGCTACTCCACCTTGACGGTCCTGACTCCTCGTTGACTTGTCACATCCACACCTTGTGTCTCGAGCTTCGAACACCCTCAAACTGCCTCGCTGACACTTGGACACTACCAAGTCACCTTGAGTCACCGCACAGATCCGTCTTGCGCCATCTTCACGAAGAGTCCATCTTCATGACTGGACTTGATTCCCCATGATCTCTACGACCTCCATGATCGTTCTAGACGCCAAGCTCTTCAAGCTTGCTCCCAATCCCTGTCGATGATTATTCAAGCCATTAAGTCAACCTGCAATCAACAAAGACAAACAAATCATTTCCTTAGCACAAGTGCCGCACACTTGACCATCATTAGTAAAAACATGCATCATAACATCCCAAATAACCTAGCTTAAACACAACACTCGACGTCGCGAACTTCAACTCTCAAATCTCTCAAACCTTCACCAATAAGTCATAAATGATGTCAAATATTCATCACAACATGGAGAGGGTCTCCACGTGATCTCACAATTGTATACTGGCTTCCCACGAGAATCCACCTCAAAACTGCTTTTCTAGTTCATTTTCATGAGATCCAAAGAAGCTAGAAGCAGGAGCTGTACCAAACAGTGATACCATCTTCTCAACCGAATGGGCCCTAGAGCCAGCCCAATGTCTTGTCCAACCCAGTAGCCTAGCTCCAAGGTCCACATCCATGGCACTAACGGAAATATCAAGATCCAACATTTTACATTGTACTAAGCTTATAAAGCAAATAACCCTACAAACATCACTAAGGGCTACCATTACAAATTACTCTTCTCTTTCAACCTAAAATCGAAAACTAACATAACTAAAGTAAGCAATTTAACACTTCTCATACACAACCACGGGATAATACCCAACCCAGTGACAGATCAATGGCAAATCTACATGATTAAATGGTTGATTTATCAAAATCACCAGCAAATCCAACGCTCTTGTTGCTAATCCTATTGCATAAACAAGCCCACACAGACCCACCCAAATACACAGATATACTCCTTGAAACATCAATCTAGCCAGCTCAAATCAAACGCGAAGTGACTAGTGGCACCACTGCAACCGCAACAGATCGGGTTAGTTCCCAAGCCCTAGCCGCCAATAAAATCACAATTCTGTGCCCCCTGAAACTACGCGAGCAACGGCAGCACCGACTCAATGCCAACCGCACGCACGCACACCCAAAACCCAAGCTTTCAATGAGATCGAAGCGACCAGATCGGGGATGTCGGGGGGAGAGGAGGGGACCTTGGTTGAGTAGCTTCTGTGCCATCTTGTTGGGGTCCATGTTGGACTCGCGGAGGGCGGTGTAGATGTCATCATCGGAGTGTCCACCAATGACCTCCTTGATGAACTGGATCATCGTCGTCGCGCATGCTGCCTTGTTGGAGGGGCATCATCCGATGCCGGCGGCCATGCTTGCTAGGGAGGTAGCCGAACGCTACGCCCGAGGAGCGGGTGGTGGAGGTGCCGCCTACGATCGCCACCAGAATCGCATCAGACAACGCGAGGCCCTGGGTTTTGGTCATGATGAGTGAGGTGGTTGGGGTCGGCTGGGTTGGGTGGGTGCGTAGTTCACCTCAAAGGCAAGCGGTGGCAAGAAAAAAATATTTAAATTAAATTGAGAATCAAGTGGGGTGGTTGGGGCTGGCTGGGCTGGGTGGGTGTGTAGTTCACTTCAAAGGCAAGCGGTGGCAAGAAAAAATATTTAAATTAAATTGAAAATCAAAAGACGCTGTTGGGTTTGCTAGAGGGGCGAGCACTGTGCACGAGTTTTATGGCGAGAGCAACTAGCGAACGGTATATCATTCAAAATACTTTTAATATTATAGGTGGTACTTCATCGTTGTGCTGTCTCGAGAAGCTCCGCATGCCTCCTCCACTGCCCCCACCCCCTTTACCACCACTCGCAGCCAGCAGCGTCGCCGCCACCTCGCTGCGCAGCCCCCTACCATTCCCCTCCATGCCACCCCATCCAATCTAACTACCATAGCCACCACTGCCACTGCCCTCCTACCCCGCCCATTGCCCCCGCCGCCATCCACTGCCGGGCCGCCGCCTTCTCCCGACCTTCTTGTCTGAGGGAAAGGTGAATCCTAGTAGGGGAGGCGGATTTACCTCCTTCGACGCCCAATCTGATGCCAGTAGTGGAGGAAAGTTAAGGGGATGGCAACGGTAAGGGAGGGAGAAGGAGAGGAAGCAGGTGAGAAAGGAGAGAGAGCGGGGAGAAGGGAGTTGGGTCGGATGCAGGAGCGGTAGAGCGTAGTGATAGAGTGCTTTGAGATTCATGCGGTTTAGATCCAACGGCTATCGGCTATCCCATTGAAACGGTATGGAATAGTATAGGGTTGGTTAGTTTTTCTCTTTACGGCGAGGGCGGAGAATTGGTAAATATGGGGAGTGTGATTAGAAATGACGGATTTACTCTTAGGTGGGGAGCACGTGTGTGATAGGGTCTCCAGGGTTGGTCGGGGTGAAGAGGGGGTGAAGCGTCACTTTGGTGGTTCGGCGGGCTATTTGTCTTTCTATTTTGGGGTAATTACTGTGGGTCGGACCTTGCAGTCAAAGCGTACTGCTATGCACATTTGGCGCGCAACAAGTGAGGCCTAGCAATTCTAAAAAAATAAAAGGTTAAGAGGCCTAGCTAGTTGTTTACTATGCATGCATATATTACAGGTGATAACATTGGGTGTTCTTTGGAACTGTAGCTGATAGTTTTTGGCTATGAATGATAGTTTTTGCTACGTTTTTCGATATGGTAGCAAACGATGGAGATGCCAATGTGGATGTCACATACGGTCTTAGACTCGGGAAGTCATTTAGAGAACCCGCTTCAAAAGGCTGTCCTGTTTCGATGTTTAGCCTTTTGACTTTCAGAGAAATCAAAAGCCAAAAAGAACATGGCCATTGTCTAATAAGATCCAGTGCCTATATACCAATGATTAGTATATATTAATTAGCGGAATTAGCCGTGTAATTACGTGGCTAGATATTAGAACATACTAAATTTGTTTTATAACTCTAATACTTTTGAAAATATAGTTGTATTTGTTATACAATTGTAATAATTTAATCTGCACTATTATAATGTGGTCCACCGAAATAAGTAGTGTAGATTGTCTTCTTTTTTTCTCGATTAATGAGAAAATTTCTAGAATTTTTTATTTAAGGATTATTGTACGATTTTTTAATTTCTAAAACGAAAGATGTACTTTGAATATCGCCCGTTATTTTTAAAATGTATAGATATAGATGTCCGACTAAGCTACAAAGCTAATTGGTTTTGCCCTGGCACATTCGTCAAAATTTCACATGGAGAACAGAATATATTCACAACTTATCAACAGGTACGAGACATCTACTGTGCTCAATAGGGTTTTTTTTGGAGTGGCTTATGGCTGAAAAGCACTGTAGCTGGCTGAAAAACACTGTAGCTGACAGAGACTTATTTAGCATAATTAAATTTAAAAAATTTAAAAATAGAAAAAACATATTAGCCCATCACGTATAATGAAAACAAATACGGGAAAAAAAGAACCGGCAAAAAGCTCAAAAAAAGCCAAAAGTTCAGAAAAAGACGAAATTTATGAATAATGAAAAATAGCCAGAAGTCAGAAGCTGAAACCGAAACGAGCGGGGCCAGTTTCCGGGCCATCCTTTTTTACGTGCGATACAATTCTCCCAAAGAGCACCACTACACTTATCAACAGAGCATCAGAAGACCGCCATAACTCTGCTCCTCCCCAAGAGTAGGGCTGGACAAAAAGCTTGAGGCTCGCGAGCCGCTCGGGCTCGAAATCGGCTCGGCTCGGCTCGAGCTCGGTTAATATACAAGCGAGCCAAGCTTCAATCCTAGCTCGTTAAATTTTTGAGCCGAGCCCGAGCAGGCTCGCGAGCCGCTCGTTGGCTCGCTCATTTCATTTCTCCGCAAGTCCAGAGTCCATCCAGTCTCCCTATTTCGTTGGCGAGATATTTTCTCACGAGCCATTTTGGCTCGTCTCCCTCTCACGAGCCATTTTGGCTCGTGCCCTGACCACACTGCTCCTGGCGCTCCAGTCACCCCCCGCGCAGGCGCAGCCTCCGCGGCTCCCGGGCTCCGCCTACTCCCACCACGCCGCCCCCATCGCCCCCCCGCGCAGCCTCCGCCAGCTCCTGCTACCCCGCCAAGGCCACGCCGCCTCCGTGCCCACCACCCCCCCCATCGCGCCCAACGCGCGCTTCCACGCACGCCTCCTGGCCACCCCGCCGCCGCCCGCGCGCCACGCTTCCCGAGCGCCGCCCTGAAGGTCTCCCCGCCGCGACGCCGTCGCTGTCTCCGACTAGCCCCAAGGCAGCCGGCCCCGTGACATCCCCTGCACCCTCGCAGCCTCGCTCTCGCCCACGGCCACGACGGCGCCCGATGCTCAGGTCCATGCGCCTTTTCCCCATAAAAATCCTAGTCTTTTTACTCAGTTTTCAACCGATTTGGGAGGTTTTAACCGGGTTTTTATCGATCTGTTTGTCCAGATCTAGGTGTTTCTTGGTGTTCATCCAGATCTAGGTGTTCGTCCAGATCTAGGTGTTCCTTTGTTTCTTGTGGTGCTGCAAGGACGGGTTCGGGGTGAAGTATTCCAGGTTCCTCCACATAAGGTCGTGTGGCTTCTGTCGAGGAGACTGACGGATTCAATCCATTCGCGCTCAGCTTCGTCAAATGTTTGCACACGAAAGAGAAAAGAGACTGTCTGTGATTGTGAATGCTCTCTGTCTGTGCCTGTGAATGCTCTCTGCTGTCTGTGAATGCTCTCTGTTTGTGTCTATGAACTGTGAATGCTAATCTACTGCTCTGTTTACATGCGAGCCGTTTTGGCTCGTTCGGGCTTGCGAGCCGGCTCGAGCCGAGCCGAGCCCCTCGTGTAGCTCGTTTCCGAAACGAGCCGAGCCGAGCCGAGCCTACTGTTCACCCGAGCCAGACCGAGCTTGGCTCGAGCCGGCTCGGCTCGGCTCGTTTCCACCCCTACCCAAGAGGGGGGTTCATAACTGCTTTGGTTTCATCAGTGGCCTCTGAGGAAAATCCTCAACTTTAAGTCATATACGTGCGTACCGTGCGAGAGTTCAACCGAAGAATTTGTTCTTCTCTGTTCTGTCCATCCAATTCACTCTTTCATGTGCAAGGAAACTCAGTTCGCACTCCTTTTCTTCCCCTTTTCTAACCATGATCGGTTGACATGCTAGTGCTAACCCCAGCCTCTGTTGTTGCTATCTTAAGGCTCAGAAGTGACATGTCTCTCTTCCTTGACCGTCACATCTGGCTATGTACGTACGTCGTGGTGCCTTTGTCTAAACTCTAATCCCCGATGGGATATTTTTCCCCGATTTCTATAAAAGTTAAACTATTTCATATAATAATTCTTGCATTTTAAATAGGATCTAAAAAGGGCTTTGTTGTCTCAGCACTCGTCAATGAGCTAACTGTGAGTAGTCTATAATATCAATAAATTTTGTGGGGGGAAAATCCACTTGTCCCATGCCTGATTCATAATTACACAATGCACGGTCATGACCATCGATTATGAATAGTTGTTACCGATAAAATTTTGAACCGGTAAAAAATTGCACACATATGCTCCCTCCGTTCTTTTTTTTGACTTCTTAAAATCCGTGCCATCAAATATTCTAAAGTTTGATCACTAATAGTTTTAAAACTATCTAGATTAGCTATATGAAAATTATATTATTAGATTTATCGTTAAAAATACCTTCATAATAATATAATTTTATTAATATATCTTAATGTAAAGTAAAAAAAGTAGCAGTTAAAATCGTGTTGTGAAGACCATAAAAAAAAATAAAAAACGTCGTGTACAATGAACTGAGAGAAAATTGAACGTAAATAGGGCAAGTCCAGTGCCTATATAAGTATATAACTAGTGCATTGGCGTGTGCACTGAAGAACTTGCAGCTAGTGATCAGCTCGGCCAATGGCTTCCCCCAACAAGGAGCTCCTCAGGTTCTCCCTAAGCTTTCTCAACCTTCTCATCCCACTGCTTGTCCAAGCCACCAGCAGCAACACCACCCCGGGGAGCCAAGTCGTCGCCGTACCAGCACACTCCCTGCAGCTCCTCCTCCTCAGCTTAATGCCCGTGCTCTGCGCGTCGCTGGCGTCGGTCATGCTCGACCTGGCGCTTCCGAATCCCGCCGCAGTGCGGGCCCTCGACGTCGTCGCCGCGGCGCATGCCGTCGTGTTTCTTGTGCTCGTTGCGACTACTGTCCTTCTGACCACACGGTTGGTGTGCGCTCTTGGAGTCTACCTCTCCATTGTGCTGGTCGTTGCAATGGTGCCGTGGTTTCTTGGAGTCGGTGGCGCCTCCCGCGCTGATGACAATGGCTCGTCAGCTGAGAGCTCCCTCAACGGACGCGCTGCGGTGGCCGTCAGCAGCCACCACGAGAATACCGGCTAAGGCGGCAGCAGAGGCATCGATCAATGGTGAGCACGGTACCAGAGAAATCTGAGCTAAAACATGCATGCTAAATTGCTAATTACTAATCCGACCCTTGTCAGTAAAATGGTTCGTTTCAAAACTATATCGTCTCTGTAGCAGAGCAGTGGGTGGTGGTAAATCCGGCCCTCGTTTTGCTTTGAAAACTATGTTTTTAGACAAACATGCTATGTTAATGCGCTACAAAAACTAACATCGGTTGTGTGTTTCTGTAAATCGATAAAGATATATGTACTTCATCAGCGGTCGGAGGTCGGAGCTCCGTTAGTAATTATATTGGCAGATTGATCGGAAGGATCAACTTGCTGTTCTTATGACCAAGTACGGCCATGAACCATGATGTGTATCACCGTATGTACGTAGCCAACTTCAAATAAATGGAACGCTTGAAATGTGCTGCTTACAAAGATTCTCTAGTCTATCCTTTTTTGCTTCGGCTTATAGCTATGGCTTATGGTTGCTCTCTACACAAATAACTTACGTGCGGTTTTGACCAATATAAATAAAGTTGCTATAATATATACTACAATTAGTTTGTAGACTTCACTTTAAAAAACATTCCGCTTGAAATTTGGTTACTATAGAAAAACCAAAAAAATAGCTTTTAAAAGCCGAAAAGAAGAGACTATCTCGCTATTTATTTGAACTTTTGCTTTCTCTACCCTCTTTGGTGCATTCTATATGTTGAACTTCTCAGTTCTGATGATGGTGTATGACTGTACGTCTGTACGTTTTCGGTTTCCCAGTATAATGGGTCATTTCTGAAATAAGCATACTCGTGAGCGGCATACTTCTGGTGCTATAACCGCGTTCATAACGGATTTCTGCGAACACCGGACCGATTCTGAACACAGCAACTTATGCACGTTTCAAGGATCACATTTGCCACTGCCAGTAAACCTCAGAGCATTATTTCATTGACTACGACTTTTTTTCACCTCAATGCATTTGCATTTCCTCAAGCAACGTTGCCTGCAGATTCTCTCTGCACATCGACCAATTCGTATAGATCCCCTCTGCTTTGCATCTCCAAAGGGAGGTTCTCCCTGCACATATTTTCCTTGATCAGACAACGCACAAGCACAAAATCAACTAGAAGAAAAGAAAATCCTGTACCTTACAGCTTCAATCAAAGAAAGATCAATCTCGCCGATGACAGTTGCTTCCTCATGCCCTGCTGTTGCAAGGACTTCACCAAACTAGAAAAAAAAAAGTGAATACGAGTTCAGTTAGCATCCAACCTTGGTGGAATCCAAATTACCACGAGGGAGCAGAGCTTTCTTCACTGATGTTCTTACTGGTCCAATGAGACTAGAGTGGCCCCAGATCATGTATTCCGACTTTGAGTTAGGGTCTCGTGCAGGCGAGCAAGTCGCCACTCGCCACAAACAACTGAAACCAAGACAGTTTAGGATTGCGTCTACATCAGTTTCAGTACGAATGGGGAATTGAAGCAACTCACAGAGAGTAATCAAGATCCTAATCAAGAACTCATGTGCTGATGAGCATTACCTGATTGTAACATATATTGTGTTTCCAGTATGTTATTCTCTTTCGATTTTTTGGTGTTTTGGGAGTTGTGACTAACTAGAAGCGTAGACGTGTGGTATTTCCATTAACACAATTTGCTTAAATTCATCTTGGTTGTGTTATTATATATTGGCGTATATCTTAACCAAACACTGATGTACTTAAAACTCGTTTTAGTTGATGTGATACAAGTAATTAATCTATAAACTCATCTTAACATAGTAACAACTTAAAACCTATTTTTTTTTCTAAAATTTCTAATAAAACCTGCTTTTTGAAAACTTATTACATATGTCATTTTTGAAAACCTCCCGGCCCGTCGACGGCAAAAATGATATTTTTATCAATTCGTCTCGTATACTACTAATTTTATAAATACGGTGCGAAACAGTGTCAAAACTAATTTTGGTGGTGATCGGTTCGGCTGAAAAGCTCATGGCTTATGGCTGAAAACATTGTAGCTGGCTGAAAAAAGCACTGTAGCTGACAGAGGCTTATTTAGCATAATTAAATTTAAAAAAATTAAAAATATAAAAAATATGTTAGCCTATTACGTACAATACAAACAAATACGGAAAAAAAAGAACCGGCAAAAAAGCTCAACAAAAAATTAAAAGTTCAGAAAAAGACGAAACTTATAAATAGTGTAAAATAAGCCAGAAGTCAGAAGTCGAAACCGAGTTGATCAGGGCCAAAGGTTCATCAGCACTTCCATTGTACTTGCTCTTAGGCCTCGAGCACGATGTGTCGCCTTCATCCTGGAGATCTTTGAGCTTACTTGTTGTATTCAGTCTAGGAACGGTCGGAGGCCGCAGATGAACCTCCCATAGCGCTCCGGTCCACGCGCTTGGCTCACGCCCACATGTCCCATTGCCTCAGATAGAGCGCCATCCTCGTATGCTGAACCAAGGAGCGGCTACCATGACCACGCACCATCGGTTTCTGACACATGGTGATGATCCGCCTGTAGGGACATGGGCGGTCATGTTGGGTATAGGGGCACACACGTCTCGTTAAAAGCTAGGCCTTTCCTGCCGATATGAGGGCATACAAGTGGCCCGTATTTTTGCAGTTCCTCCACCATACCATCCTATCAATTTCTAGTACCACATTTTTTGCCCACCATCGCGCCTTAGGCTTTGCCTTGTGCTTGCGATTTTTGTTCTCTGGCGATCCTGCATGGTGAGGAGTATGAGACTTCTCATGAGGAGAGTGAGGAGTATGAGGCGTCTGATGAAGCCATGCCAGCAGCTGAAGAACCTGAAGTGGACCTTAACAAGATCACTAGTGAGGATTATGCGACGCATAAGTCAGTATGTGCTCCCCATGAATTCTCAGAACCCTACATGAATTCTCAGAACCCTAAGTTCCATACAAAATTCCAGGAGCAAGTGTATGTGCAGATGTATGGTCCTTGCCGGTTTGCACAGCACAAATATGTGGATTGGGACCATTTGTCGCAGATCGACAAATATGATGGTGCTTACCGACTCTTTCAATGAAAGCGTGTATTCACCATCTTGTTGCTCTTCAGTCCAGCTACAATGAGGAGATAATCCGTCAGTTTTATGCCACCCTGTATATCTCTCCCAACTATGAGCACCTCTATTGGATGACTGGTCAGCAGCCCGTGGACAGCACGAAGCATGAATTTGAGTTGGCACTCCACACTGAGTCTAGTGCCTATGAAAAGGTATACATTAGGCCGGCACTTCCCATTTCAGATACACCGAGTATTATGATCGACGGTGGGTATGTGCCAGGAAAGCTACCAGGTTTGCTCCCCATTCCGAGCCTTGTGAACAGGATCATAAATCACACCATTTTCCCAAAGAGTGGGAACTACGACGACATTCGTGGCCATGCTTGGAACTTGATTGATTATGTTATGCGAGGCCAGAAGTTCGATGTGGTGGACCTCATCATAAGGGAGATCGACGCCAACAAGCATGACACAGTCAGAAGGATCAACTATGCACCTTATATCATGGCTCTGATCATTAGGAAGACCGGGTACAGAGGAGGGCTTGGGACAGTGCATAAGCCCTACAAGCCTCGTGCAGAGCCTCCAGTTCCCGCTCCTCCTCATCCTCGTGGATAGCCACAGGGGCCTGCTGATCCTCCTCCTCAGGGCGAAGGCGCTGTTACGCTATCTCAGATTGAGACCTCTAATCAGGTTGTTACCCTGATTACCTCTGTCTCATCTCTCAGGGGTCGTGTCTCGTCCCTTGAGGACGCTGTGGCACGTCTGCCTTCTCCGGTCCGTTACACCCATCGTCGTCATCGTAGTCCTTCTCCTCATGCCTCCTAGGACTAGCTCTCTTTTTGGTATCTTGATGCCAAAGGGGGAGAAATGAAGCAAGGAGAAGAATGGAAGCATGGATGGAAGAAGCTTGAAGAGCAAAATAAACTTTTATCTATTATATTTGCTATATAATAAAGTATGGTGTAAAGAACCATGTGATGTGATGTTTAAACTCTTGGATGCTTAGTCTTTTAAAATTTCCTATTCATGATGTAATGAACGATGTTTGGATTATGTTTTAAATTACTATTTCCTTGTTCATGCATCTCTTTGAATATTGTGTTATGATATTATGTGATGCTTATGCTTCCTTCTTTTAAAGCAATCAAAGGAGACCATGCAAAATTTTTATCTAAAATTTGGATGCACATGTTTAGGGGGAGTTCTCCTTGATTTTACTCTTTCAAATGCAAATAAACTCCTCATACTCTTCATTGCCAAACATTAAAAGAATTGTGATATATTACTTTCAAACAAGGAATATATCCAAATCTTTATTCTTCTCAAAAAATTGCTTATGTTGTCATCAATTACCAAAAAGGGGTAGATTAAAAGCATCTAGGTCCCTAAAAATATTGGTTTTGGTAATTAATGACATTATGTGATCATGGGACTAATCTGTGTGTTAAGTGTTTGGAAGGATTAGTCTCAAAGGCAAAGTAAGAGGTACACAAAAAGATTTCACAAGATTCAAAGAGTTCCAAGATGACAAGGTAAATAGTTTAGGGCTCTTTTATTTTTACCGGTCTTAGGAGAAAGGTTGGAAGACCGGATTATAGGTTAGATGTCGTACTATTAAGAGGGATCATGGTTAAATGCTTGATCATATGCTTATACGCCTTATGGATCAATTTAGGATCATGCATGCACTTAGAAATAAAATTAAATTAAAACTGTGCATTGTCAGAAATTTCAGAAGTACCGGCGTTCAAAAAGCGGAACTTCCGATCGGCCGGAAGTACCAGAGTTAAACTCGCGGAACTTTCGATCGGCCGGAAGCTCCGGCTTCCGGAGCAGAACTTTTTTTCCAGAGAGCGACCGAGATTAAACTTAGCCTCTCGGAAATCGGAAGTACCGCTAGTTGAACGGCGGAACTTCCGCTAGGTCGGAAGTTCCGGCAAATGTGAGCGGAACGTTTTTTCCAGAGAGCAACTTTTTCAAAACTTCAACTTGTGGAAATCGGAAGTTTTGGGGCTATATCAGAACTTCTGGAAATCCGGAAGTACTGCATTTTCAACGGTGGAAGTACCGCATTTAATGTCAACGGCTACTTCTAACTCTCTCGACATAGCCGCTTCATTGCATCTGCAGAAATCCGCAAGTTTCGGGTTTATACCGCGAACTTCCGATTTCCTGAATTTTCGTGGATAAATTATTGCAACGACTATTTGAGTTTGGTGGGGGTATAAATTCGACCCCACCAGCACAAGGACCTGTTGTTGAACCATTATTAAGCATCCTTGAGCTAGAACAACCTCTCACACCTCATTTCATCTCTTGTGCATTCAATTAAGGTAGTTGAGCGAATTCAAGTGCATTTTGATCCGTGGATTGATCCTTGGCACTTGAGTGAGGTCAAGCACGCTGTGATTCATTACTCTTGGTGTTTGCCGACACCTAGACGGCTTAGCGGGAGTGTTCGGTGATTTTCTCAAGAAGGTTGTGAGAAGGTCCGACAAGATTGTGAAGGTTGGAGCTCGCCTACCCGGAGAGGGAAAGTGCTATCGCTAGTGATCGAGGTGATTCGGCTTAATTTGTAGAGCCAGTCCGATTCGTTCGGGCTTACCTCAACGTGGACTAGGGGAGACCGGCAAGTCTTCGAACACCACGGTAAAAAGTGATCGTGTCATTTGTGGTTTGCTCTCTTGCGCTTCATTTACATTCAAGCAATTTATTTCATTAGAATCATTTGATTGCTTGTATTCTTAGAGTAGCAAACTTTGACCTAGACTAGAATTACACTTGCTCTTAGGATAGTTCATTTGTTCTAGTGTCTATTTGAGTCATATTATCTTGTTTTGAGTCACTACAATTGTTTACTTGCTTTAGGCAATCAATTAAGTTAAAATTGTTAGCCTAAATTAGAAGAAAAATTTTAAACCGCCTATTTACCCCCCCTCTAGTCGACCTCCTCGATCTTACAAGGGTCCTAGCTGGTCACCGTGCCCCAACGGACTGGAGGAGATGCGGCGCCCTCCGTCGGCCAGACGAGGGATTGAAAGGTGTAAAGGCCATGGACACCCTTTCTCCTGCTATGTAGTATGTAGGTTGTTGTCTTTCTTTCTTTTTTCTTGTCTTATAGGCGAGTTCACACCGCCCTTGCCTTCTTTTTTTTTTGACAAGAAACAGTAAGGGAGGCTCCTATTGCACTATATTAAATAAAATAATAATGTACAAAAGAGGGGAAGAGATAGAGGAGAGAAGAATAAGAAATACAAAGTAAGATCAAAGCGACTGAATCCAAAAAGAGAGCAAAGCATGAGAGGCCAGCTTGACCCTATGCAACAATAGGGAAGCCTCCAGTCTAAGCCTTGATTTCCAATCATTGATGCTATGAAGCTACTGCTGGAGGATGAATTCAATTCTAATTTTCCAAATGATATCCAAGATGAACTTCTCCATGAAATGCTGACCCAAAAGTCCATTTCGTGTTAAAGATTCTTGTCAGGGTATCTGCATCCAAAGACCAATGAAATATGGCCCATGTATGGCCATATTTCATATCCCTGTCTATCTACTTCAAGGATTCAAATATGGCCCATGTATATATATATATATATATATATATATATATATATATATATATATATATATATATATATATATATATATATATGCTGTAGCATGGGGTCACAGCTAAGCAATATAATGCTAACGCTTCAATATCTCATTTATCATAGTACATCTTGAAGTAGATAGACAGGGATACGTTGGTTCTTGTGTACACAAGCCAGTCCTTTTCATCGCTTTTTGATACAAATCGGACGTCAGATTGATTGATGGTTCACGGTGTGGGATCTCGTTGGTAATACTGCACACTGAGATTTTTTTTAAAAAATACAAATATAAAATGGAAGTGATAGAAAAATGGGTCCTTGATTTTTCAAAAAGCCCTGCTCATTTGGGCTTAGACTTCTGGCTTCTAGTTTATTTTTTCACTATTCCTAAATTTTGTTTTTTCTGATTTTTCGGTTTATTTTGAGATTTTTTACCGGTTCTTTTTTTCGTATTCATTTGTATTATACGTGATGGGCTAACTCCTTTTTTATATTTTTAATTTTTTTAAATTTAATTATGCTAAATAAGCCACCATCAGCTATAGTGTAATTTCAGCCAACTACAGTAAGCATTCACCAACAGCTTCATGAGCTGTTGTGAGCTGTTTTTTGCCAAACACCCTTTTTGCAAACAGCTTCATGGGTGAAGCTCCTTTTTTCTGCTCTCACAAAGGAATGGGGAGAGGTGAAGCTGAAAAAAGTAGCTTTTCACCAGAGACGGAACTGGGGGGGCCAGCAGGGGCCACGGCCCCCCCTATGCCGCAAAAAAATTTTAGACCCCCCCTCAGCGATGACGGCCCAGCCCAACAACGGAAGGAGAAAGGTCACGTACGAAGAGTCAAAGACTCGCCGCTCGCTCCTCGCGTCGCGTGTCGCCCCCAGTTGCAATTCGCGGACTCGTCCACTGATCCACTCGCCGACTCGCCGCCTAGCTCCCATCGCCCATCGGCCATCGCCATTCCGCAGATTCGCCCATCGAGAGAGCGTAAAGCGTACCGATCGGCCGAGCGCAGAGGAGCAGCAGCGGCGGCGATCATCGCTCAAGGAGCAAGGATTCAAGGAGCAAGTCTCGCATACGCAAACGCAATCTGCAAGCACCGTAAAGTTACTAAGTTAGTATAATTTAATGATGTGCTTTCTATTTTTTAATTGATAATTTGCAATGATCATCCGTGCAAATTTTTGATTTTGTATCATTGTATGCATATTCAGGTAGGAAATAATGCCCCCTAAGTCAGTTCTATGTGTTGTCACAATAAAAACTATGATTATATGGATATTTATATTTCATATATATACACTTTGCCGATCCTTGTGGTTTGTCTGGCCACACTGGCCCCCCCTTTCTCACTTTGCTGGTTCCGTCAGTGCTTTTCACAGCTCTCTCCCTCAGGCCCGCAATCCTAGGAACCCACTGCCCCTCCGGTTCACCAAAATTACACGCATTTGCCACTAGTCCATCCCGTTCACCTCTCCCGTTCACCAAAATTTCACTGCTCCTAATTGTCGTAGGGGTGGCCCCCACCTAAACCCAGCAGGCCCGGTAGAAGACTATAAGGCCCAGAATAGGCCTTGTGTAATGACATAACTGCCCCCAGAGGGGATGACCGGATGTAAGGGTATAACTGTAAAAGCACTCCCTATGAGTATATATATATATGCGAGTAAGCCATGGGGAGAGGCCAGGGCCATTACACTTATCTTCATCACTCTCCACTACCACTTCTCTCTCTGTTTGGTCTGTAGCCACAACAGTTGGCGCCGTCCGTGGGGAGGACGAAGACAAGCTCAAGACCAAGAAAAGATGGCACCGAAAAAGCTTCTCACCACGGCGAGGGGAAAGAAGGCGGCCGGCCGAGCGCCGCAGAGTACTGTGGCTCCACCGCCGGCGGCGGCGACGCGGGCGGCGATGCGATCGCGGCCGAAGACGCCGACGTTCGCGTGGCGGCGCCAACCTCGCTACCAAGACCGCGACGATCAACCCCACCGCTGGCGTTACGAGGACGGACCGCGTCCAAGACATCGACACGGTGCGGCGACAACCGACCCGCCGACGCCGACCCGCCGCCGCCACCACACCGGGATGGAAGCGCCTGGCGGCGGCCCTCAGCGCGTTCTAGCGGAGCTCAGGCCCTTCGCGAGCCGTCGAGATATACAAGAGGCTCGAGTCACCGGCCAGCGCAAGAATCGCGCCGAGAGCCCGCGCGAAAGGGCGGACAGATCGCGGCCCCGCTCTCAGCCGCGTGCGCCGCGACGCGTGGATCCGAGTCCCGCCTCGGCGGGGCTGCAGCAGCGGCATGGCCCAAGACTTCAAGTTCCCTAGCGCCATCGGCTCGTATAAAGGCGACACGGATCCCCGCGAAGTTCGTGCGCGTACGAAACCGCGATCGAGGCCGCGGCGAGACGACACCACGAAGGCGAAGGACTCCCCTCGCCTCGCACGGAGCGGCGCTCTCTTGGTTTTTTACCATAGAGCCCGCCCATCTATGCGTGGGAACAACCGCGACCGCTTCGATCCAAATTTCAAGGGTATCATCTCGCGAATCGATGCGACCAACTCTTCGCCGTGAAGCAAGGACCCTGAGACGCCGACTACTTCAAGCGCCGCCAAAATTCGCCGTACATGATGTTAATGAAATCACCGCCGTTAAGACAGCCATACAGGTTTTCGCCGCCGATGGCGAATACAACGCGCGGAGGCCAATTACGACAAAGTGGCCAAGCTCTTCGACAAAATGGACGAGTACGCGCGGGCGGAGGAGGATGCGCGAGACGCAGATCATCGCCTCGGCCTCGCCGCGAGGAGCGGCCCTCGCGCGAGGTCGGGCGGTGGCCTCTCCTCGGCCGGCCGTGGCCGAGTCTCGAGGCAGCCTCCCGAGGCGGTGAGGACGGAGTACGTGAAGGATCGTCGCGATGTGGGCCCAAACCTCGGCGCCGCCCACGGCCGCAGACGGCCCATCACGCCCCGCCACCGAGCACCCGCCAAGGACCCGACCCGCCTCGCGAAGGAGCCCGAGGGTCGGAGGGTGGAGTTGACTACCCAGCCAACCCCGCGGAGCAGAGCTCTCGCGCTATGGTAAGTGGTGCGAGGTACACGGCTACGGCGATCATTACACAAGGGCATGCATCGTGGTGATGGAGCTGCGGAGGTGACGGCCGGTCTCGGTCTCCGCCTTCTCGGCCCCGCCGGCCCATGCGGGCACCCAAGGATGGCCCCACGCGCCACCGCAGCGGAGGCGCGCAAAGATCGCACCGCCAACGCCATCACCGAGGCTCTTCCTCAAAACCCCGGGAGCAGCCGCAGATGTGGATGCCGCCCGCAGATCACCTTCGACTTGAACGACGCTAGGGCGTGGAGTACCCCACCAAGACCCTCTAGTCATCCAGCCCACATAGCATGCCGCAAAGTCAAGCGCGCCCTTGTCGACGGAAGCTCCGCGAACATTTTATTCGCAGACGCCGACCGCATGGCAATCCCGGCCACCGGAGCAATGGAGCTCCACTTCAAGGCTTCGGTCAACCGCCGCCTGCCTGGGCACGCTTCCCTTCTGTCACCTTCCGTCAGAGGGCAACAAAGGTAACATCCGACCGAGCATGTCACCTTTGACGTCGAGATATCCAGCACCCTACAACGCCATACCGGGCGACCCGCCATCAACTCTTTCGAGGCAATCCCGCACCACGCCTTCTTGTGTGTAAAGCTCCGGGCCCGGAGGGTGTCATCACCATCTTCGCGATCAGACTGGCAAGACGTGCGGCGGCGGCGCGATCGCGTCTCGCATCGCCAGTGCATGCCCTCTCCGGCGCGCCAGTCTTTGGGCCCTCCGCCCGGTGGACGCCCAAGCCTCGGCCGGCGGCGTAAGAAGGTGCCGCTCGAGCGGAGGGGCGCTTGTCTCCATTGGCGAGGGCTCACCGGGGTCGAACGGAGCCGCCGGTGCTTCGAACAACGTGGATGTCTTCGCATGGTCCCCGAGGACATCAAGGGCGTGGATCGCGCGTAATCCAGATCGCTTGGCGGTTCGCCCGATGCCAAGCCGGTCAAACAGAGGCTCCGGCGTATGTCGATGGATCGGCAGCAGCCGGCCAAAGCGGAGGTGGCAAAGCTTCTTCGCGCCGGGGTCATCCGCGAGGTCCACCATCCAGAATGGCTCGCTAACCCGGTGCTAGTCAAAAAGGCTAGCGGGGCCTGGCGCATGTGCATCGACTTCACGGCACTCAACAAGGCGTGCCCGGGACAACTATCCTTGCCACGCATCGATCACCGTTGACGCCATCTGCTGGTGCGAACTCATGAGTTTCTGACGCCTATTCTGGCTACCACCAGGTATACATGGCCGAAGACGACGAGGAGAAGACCAGTTTCATCACACCACTTGGGACGTTCTGCTTTGTCAGAATGCCCTTTGGCTTGAAGAACGCAGGCGCTACCTTCACCCGCCTCGTCACCATTGCCCCGCCGCCACCGGGAGGAACGTCGAAGCATACGTCGATGACGTGGTGGTCAAAACTCGGCAACTTGCTCTACACGGTCGGGACCTCCAGGAGACCTTCGACAACCTCCGGAAGGCGGGCATCAAGCTCAACCCCGACAAATGTGTCTTCGGGGTACAGGCGGGCAAACTCCTCGGTTTCCTTGTGTCCGGACGGGGCATCCAGGCGAACCCCGACAAAGTGGACGCTATTCTGGGTATGGAGCCGCCCAAGACACCGAGGGAGGTCCAGAGGCTGGCGGGCCGCATGGCAGCATTAAGCCGCTTCCTGTCCAGGGCGGCGGAGCGGGGCCTGCCGTTTTTCAAGACACTCCGCGGGTGCGAGGGGTTTCGTTGGGACGGGGACTGCGCAAAGGCCTTCAACGAGCTCAAGCAGCACCTGGCAAGCCTCCCACTCGTCACCCTAGCACCGCAGGCTCCTCTCGCTCTACTCGCTGCGTCGCTACCGCGCGGCCGATCCGTCCTCGTCTTAGAGGAAGGCGCCATGCAGCGGCCCGTCTACTTTGTCTCCGAAGCCCTTCAAGGCGCCAAGACAAGATACACGGAGCTGGAGAAGCTCGCCTACGCGCTGGTCATGGCCTCCCGGAAGCTTCGGCATTATTTTCTGGCTCACCCGATCACCGTGCCTTCCTCATTCCCCCTGGCCGAGATGCTACACAACAAGGAGTCCACAGGCGTGACGGTAAATGGGCCGCCGAGCTCGCTCCCTTCTCCTTGACGTATGCTTCGCGAACGGCAATTAAATCCCAAGTCCTGGCGGATTTCCTCGCCGAATGGACCCCACCGGCCCAACCCGGCCAGGCGCACGATGACCCCGTCTGGACGCTTACAATCGACGGAGCTTACAGCGTCGCCGGTGCGGGCGTGGGGGCGGTGATCGTCACGCCTGAGGGACAGCGTTGTCGTACTTCGCGCGCCTTTGCCTTCCCCGCCACCAACAACACGGCCGAATACGAGGCGCTGCTCTTTGGCCTGGCGAAGCTCAAGGCAGCCGGCGCGAGACGGGTGTTGGTCCGCACCGACTCGCGCTTGGTGGCCGGCCATGTGGACAAGTCATATCAAGCCAAGGACCCTGAGTTGGCCAAGTACCTCGCGGCGGTACGGGCGAGGGAAAGGCACTTTTTGGGTGTCACCGTCAAGGCCATCCCTCGAGCGGAGAATGAGCAGGCGGATGCCCTCGCCAAGGCAGCCAGCCAACAACTGCCCCCCCCGGAGGGGCATTCTACGAGGTGTTAGCAAAGGCGGCCATCGTGCAGGACAACCGGGACGCGGCGCTTGTCCACCGCATTGATCGGCCAGGAGATTGGCGGGAGCCCATTTTCAAATTTTTACAAGGCCTTGCCGAGCCGGAGGACCCTGCCGAGCTGCGACGATTGTAGCACCGCGCACGGTCCTTCCAGGTGTTTGAAGGGACGCTTTACAAGAAGGGCGTTTGCGCGCCGCTCCTGCGCTGCCTCTCGATGGAGGAAGGAAAGGAACTCCTGACGGAAATCCACGCGGGCGTATGCGGATCCCACCTGGCGCCGAGGTCATTAGTCGGCAAGGCGTTCAGACAGGGCTTCTACTGGCCGACTGCCATCACCGACGCCCAGGACCTCGTCCGCCGGTGCCAAGGGTGCCAATGGATGGCGCGCATCATCCGCAGGCCCCCGACAAGCCTCAACCCAATCCCCCCGGTCTGGCCACTGGCGCGCTGGGGTCTCGACATAGTAGGACCACTTGCCCGAGCTCCAGGGGACCTCCGGTTCGTGGTGGTCGCGCTGGAGTATTTCTCCAGGTGGCCGGAGGCGATCGCTCTGGCCAAAGTAACTTCTGCGGCCATACAGCGCTTCCTATGGCAAAACATGGGAGCTCACGGTCGACAATGGCCTGCAGTTCGACGCCGCCCTCTTCTAGGATTACTGTGACAGTATGGGCATCACCTCCGATTCGCCTCGGTAGGGCATCCCGACCCAACGGGCGGTCGAGCGCGAATGGCGCCATCTCTGCCGCCATCAAAAGCGCTCGTGGGATTGCCGGCGGGCAAGTGGCCGACGAGCTTCACAATGCTTTGTGGTCGCCGCCAACGGTAACGCGCCCAACGGATTTACGCCGCTCAAGCTCCTCTTCGCGACGGCAACGACGCCCGAGGAAATTAAGGCCGGCTCGCGAAGGGTTCTCGCCCAAGCACCAAGAGGAGCGCCGTGTGTCCTGGACCTCCTCGATGGGATACGGCGACGCAGCCCACCACGCCGAAAATACGCGGCGCATAATGCGTACTCGGGACGCTCTATATGCCCGCGGGTTCAAGCACGGGACCTCGCCTCGAGTAGCGCTTGCGTAAACCGCCGGCAAGCTGGAATCCAAGTGGGAGGGCCCGTACATCGTAACGAGGCATTGCCAAAGGGGCGTACCGCCGCCACGCTTGAAGGACAAGCCTTCCGCACACATGGAACGCGACGGGTTGCGGCGATACTACGCCAGAAGCAAGACAAGAGGCGCAGGCCACCGCCTGCTGATTAGCGATGCTCGCCGCGCAAACGGGAGTTCAATAAAGGTTGCTGTTCCAAGAGCATCCTCGTCCGCGCTAAGCCGCACGCAATAGTCCACGGACTCTAAATAAGACGTGGCGCCGAGCCTAGCTCGCACGCCGAGTCTCCGGACTATAAATAAGACGTGGCGCCGAGCCCAGCTCGCACGCCGAGTCTCCGGACTATAAAGAAGACGTGGCGCCGAGCCTAGCTCCGCACGCAATAGTCCACGGACTCTAAATAAGACGTGGCGTCGAGTCTAGCTCGCACGCCGCGAGTCTCCGACTATAAAGAAGACGAAGCGCCGAGCCTAGCTCGCACGCACAGTCCACGGACTCTAAATAAGACGTGGCGCCGAGCCTAGCTCCGCACGCACTCTCACGGAGTATAAATAAGACGCAGCGAGGGCGCCCGCGCGCACTCTACGGAGTATAAAGAAGACGTGCGTTGAGCCTAGCTCCGCACGCAATAGTCCACGGACTCCTCCGCACGCAATAGTCCACGGACTCTAAATAAGACGTAGCGTCGAGCCTAGCTCCGCACGCACTCTACGGAGTATAAATAAGACGCAGCGGGGGGACGCCTTCGCGCGCACTCTACGGAGTATAAAGAAGACGTAGCGTTGAGCCTAGCTCCGCACGCAATAGTCCACGGACTCTAAATAAGACGTAGCGTCGAGCCTAGCTCCGCACGCGCGAGTCTCCGGACTATAAAGAAGACGTAGCGTCGAGCCTACCTCCGCACGCAATAGTCCACGGACTCTAAATAAGACGTGGCGGCCGAGCCCAGCTCGCACGCGCGAGTCTCGGACTATAAAGAAGACGTAGCGTCGAGCCTAGCTCCGCACGCAATAGTCCACGGACTCTAAATAAGACGTGGCGCCGAGCCCAGCCGCACGCGCGAGTCTCCTGACTATAAAGAAGTCGTGGCGTCGAGCCTAGCTCCGCACGCAATAGTCCACAAACTCTAAATAAGACGAAGGCGTCGAGCCTAGCTCCGCACGCCGAGTCTCCAGACTATAAAGGACGATAGCGCCGAGATTGGCATCCACACGCGCCGCCCACGGAGCACAAATGAGATGCATACACTGCCCTTCACGCCCAATGACGTGTAACACCAAGCATAAAGTACTACTTGGTTCCATTGCAAAGCGAGAGGGGTTACATGGTCACATGCGTAAGAACCAAGACATCACCCCGGCACCACCCGACCAACCGCCAGCCTTGGCGCGGTGCGGACGAGCCCGCGCCGTCATCGCCACGGCGCCAAGGACCCTTCAAGCCATCGGAGGAGGTCCCCTCCCCATGCAACGCTCTGCGCACGGCGACTCGCCGCACCTTCCCGGCGGCCCTGCATTCGTTGGTGGAAGTTCTGCAGCCAGCCCGACGGAGCGGATGGCGCCCGGCATAACCTCCGGCCGGTCGGAAGATCCAGCTTGAGGATTCGTTAGCTCATGGGTATGCCTACACCCACGAGTATGAAGCGTGGCGGGCGGCACGCACCAACATAGCCGCAGTGCTCGCCAAAGGTCCCGCGCCACGAAGAGCAACGCCGCCCTCCTCGATCAGCCCGAGCTGCTCTCGGCAAGGCCTCCGGCCGATGCGTAGTATCCGGCACTCGGACGCACAGATCTCGAAGGGCCTGGTTCAGAGACTCCATGGCCCGCCACGCCGACGCAGACGCATTTCCCAAGGCAAGGCGGTTCTCAGCAGCAGCCTCCGCCAGCTGGGCATTCTCCCCTTCTAGGACGGAGATCTGCTGCACGGCGGCGCGTTCCCAAGCCGCGGCGTCCCGCGCCTCCGTGGTCGCAACCCATGCGCGCCACCGTGGCAGCCTCCAGCGCGCGAAGTTCGTCATCTTTCGCGGCGATAGCAGTGTTCGCTTCGCGGAGGTGGGCTTCCAGAGCCCTTTGCTCCCGAACGCGGGCCTCGTCAAAGGACCGGCTAAGGGCAAGTGTCTGACAGGAACAACGAATCAGCAGGCGGCTAACCATACCGTACAAGCTGAAGTGCACATACTTACCTCATCTCGAGGCTCGCAACGCGAGCGCGAAAGGTCCCAGTGCATGACGACAAAGACTCTCTCGGTTGAGGCCGTTGTCGGCACGCCGGCGCGCGGTGAGGTCGCAAAATATCTCCGGCGAGGAGCAAGTCCGAAGCGAAGCGAGCCCGGCCCAAAGACGCCAGATTTACCGCGCCACGGCCACGCCGGCAGCAGGGGCACCGGCGGGCATCTCGCACACGGCTCCCGACCGCAAGACACCTCCGCTGCCGATCCTTCGCGCGCGCGGAGACGCCGTCGTCGCGATGTCGGCAGAATGAGCGAGCAGATCGGAGAAAGCCTCGCGAAGTCAAGGGAGGAAAGGGACTCACACCTACCTCCTGCGCCCCTCGCCACGGCAGGAAGCGGCACCGGGTCGACCACCCAGGGGGACACGGGGGCCTCAACGGTTGGGGAGAAGGTCTTCGCGGCCGCGCCAGCCGCCGTAATCCCGCGGCAAGGCCCCGCAACAGTGAACCGACCCCTCGTTGGCGCGGGGGACTGCGTCCGAGGGCGTTTCGCCTGCGGTGGCGCAGGCGATTCTTCCACGGCAGAACCACCTCCAGTCATTGTCGCCCCCGCGGCTTCCTCCGCAGGGGCACGCCCTCGTCGGCCGCTACGGTTGATGGCGCACCGCCCCCCGTGGTTTGTTCGCCGGGGACGGCGCTACCCCCCGGGTCGACGGGGTCCAATTCAGCGGTGGCGCAAGCCCGAGCACGGCTCGTGGGCAGCGGCAGTGTGCCGGGGATCCGCAGCGCGCGCCTCCGGCGGTGTGGCGGTGCCCACCGCCGGCCGCACGCTCCGCCTCAGCCGAGCTACCCGCCGGGGGGGCTGCTGCGTTGCATACGACAGCCGGGGAACGGGCCCGGCGTCGCGAAGATACCCCGCGGGCTATCACCTCCCGGCACCGGAGTCCCGCGGGAGCTCTTCCGGCATCATGCGCTCGGGCACGGCAATACCTATAGCCTCGCAGGTGCGGTTTATCCGCCCCTGTTTAGCCGCCTGGACCGCGGCCTCGCGAGCCCGGTGCTCTTTAAGTGTGTACGGGCCGAGAAGCGCCGCAGCTGCGCGCTCCGCATCTTCTAGCCGAGCCACTGCGTAGGAAATCACGTCAGGTAGGCGGAACCCAAGCAGAGGCAAGGGCGTGATGGGAGACTTACAAGGTGCGGAGGGCGGAAGCAGCTGAGACACAGACGGATCGAACCCGTCCCCGCGGGGGCCATTCTGCGCAACATACTTCCCCCGGGAGGACAGTGGCGCCGCCCCATGCATCGTGAACTCCTCGACTAGGTCGCGCGCGCCATGCGACGAGCTACACCAACGAGGCTCAGAGCTTTCGCGTGTCGTCAATCTCCGCCGCACTAGGCGTCTTTGTTGAACGAGATTGGCCCACCTCGCATCGCAGCCCGCTCTTGTCGGTCCGGTGTAGTAGAACCACACCGCGTCCACCGACGCCACCGCCGCCGAGGCTAGCACGAGGAACAACGTCGCGCAGACGCCGAGCACGAAGTCCACACCACCGGTTGGACACCGCGTCGCCAACCTTCCCGGGCCGACGGCAGTGCATCGTGCGGGGTGGCAAATAGGCTCGCACTAGGGCGCCACCTCGGTCCGCACGCCCACGTGAAGACAACCAGCGGAGTATCGCGTGGGGCGTCCGGTGGGCTAGCTCCAACCGGTAGGCCCGCAGACTTCGCCACAAACAACGTCTGGGCATCCGAAGGTCGGCATCGAAAGCGACAAAACAATTGCCTCTAGGGGCCCGGGCCGCTCCGTCTCGCCCGGCGAGGCAAGCGAGCCCGTCGCGATGCACGATCTTCCTCATCCACGAGCCGTTGCGGCGTCCCCTCCGTCATGCGGCTTTTCCCGGCACCGGGAGCACGAGCCTCCGGATGCTCCACCGTTCCACAATTTGTTGGCACGCGAGCCCTCGCGCACCAGTTTGTACCCTGAGGAAGGATGGGTCCCCCCGCCTTGGGTGGGCAAGGAACCGCTGCGGGGGTGGTAGCTGGCATCGTCGTGGCTAGCCATTTGCTCTTCACGATAGGGGAAGGAGAAGAAGAAGGCAAAGGAGCAATGGGCCTAACAATTAGCGCGGGCGCAAGCGAGGCGGCAGATCAAAAAGCAAAACGAGGAAGGGTGCCTCCCCCCAATGCCAGCACCTTATAAAAACCGCTCGCCTGCTCTGGGGCTCAGCGCACAGACGGATCAAATTCCCGGCGATTCGGCCGTCCAGGATTTGGAAAGAAGAACCGCCCGAACCTACAAGGCCGCGCCTGGTAGGTGGCCAGGCAGCGCACAACGCCCCTACCTCTTCAACACGCGTCCAATTTCTCGGGGAACGAGGCGAACGGCCGCGGTCACGCAACCGCTCACATCCCACGACGCACCAGTCGCGAGTCGCCACGTGCCCCACCCGCAGCATGGCAGACTGCACGACGCGACAGCCTGACTTCTGCCAGGCCAAGCGTCGGCGCAATTCCAGCCGCCATTAAAAGCGCACTACAAGGCTACGAGGTCACAACAGCCCCGGAGCGCGCGCCTCGCGCGGACTAGGCGCCGCCGTCGCCACCCGCTCAAGGGTAGGGGACGGAGCGCGCGCTCGCTGACCAGGCGCGCCCCGCCGCCACCCGCTCGAGGGTAGGGGACGGAGCGCGCGCGTCTACGACGACTAAGCGCGCCGCCGCCACCGGCGGTAGGGGACGGAGCGCGCGCGTCTACTGACCAGGCGCGCCGCGCCGCCACCCGCTCAAGGGTAGGGGCGGAGCGCGCGTCTACTTCGACCAGGCGCGCCGCGCCGCCACCCGCTCAAGGGTAGGGGCGGGCGCGCGCGTCTACTTCAACTTGGCGCCGGCCTCGCCGCCACCCGTTCGAAGGGTGGGGGACGGAGAGCGCGCGTCTACTTCAGGGCGCAAGCTTCAGGTTCCTCAACCACAAGCTTGGAGTAATTCACGGGCGCAGGGACGGAGGGCCAAAGGACTCGGCGACATGGCTTCGCCCCGTGAAGCCCTTCACCATGAGAGGCTCTGTCGTAGGGGTGGCCCCACCTAAACCCAAAGAGTCTGTAGAAGACTATAAGGCCCGAATAGGCCTTGTGTAATGACATAACCGCCCTGCAGGGGATGACCGGATGTAAGGGTATAACTGTAAAAGCACTCCCCATGAGTATATATATATGCGAGTAAGCCATGGGGAGAGGCCAGGGCCATTACACTTATCTTCATCACTCTCCACTACCACTTCTCTCTCTGTTTGGTCTGTAGCCACAACATTAATGATTTGACTACGAAACATAAACAAGGCACTAATATTGCTTCCTAATGATTTTAATTTTTTATTATTTTATTATTTTAATTCATACTCATTCAAATATATTATTTTTAATTCATATGACCATATACAAACATACAACTCCAAATGTTAGAACAAGTCAGGTAGACAGGGGCATCTTGGACAATTGCCCTCTCTCAGTCATGCATGAAGCTGTTGGTGAAGCTGTTTTGCCAAACAGTTTTCCAAAACAGATTTAGCTTCATCGGTGAAGCTGCTCGTGTAACTGAAACAAAAAAACAGCTTCATTAGTGAAGTTGAGCTGTGTCAAATGGGGTCTAACTAGCTTGTTTCTCAGTCGTGTGAAATCAAGGCATGTGCATGCTTTCAAATGGACTATGTAGTACATATCACGGCGTGAAGCCTCGTTCTATTGCGTTGCCTTGCATGCGCACGTACGGATTGATCGATGCAGGAGGATGCTTACGTGTGATCAGACACATGCAACAATTAGGACCTGAGCACACGAATATCACTCTATTCAGTTTTTTAAAATTTAGTCCCCGTTGGTTTTTGCAAGCCACAACAACCCAGGCTGGCTAGCTACCTTATTCCAGTAGCTAGCCATGATCACATACGTACGTTCGTACGTATATAGGTATAGTTTATTTTTGAGAAACTTACGAACATTCATACTACAATCGTACGTATACTTGGCTACTTGAATTCGCACGAGTGCTACTGCACTCGCGGCTCGGCCATTTGGCACCTGACCCAGTCCTCGTCGGACTCAAGAAACGACTCCAAGGCTATCACGTCGTCCATCCAATCGTCGCCGCCGGAAAGCATGGCTCGGTCACCGGGAATGTCGACGACGTCGCCGAGCTGCTGCCGCTGCAGTCATCTCCGTCCGCTCCCCCGGTTTGCGCCTCGGCGAGTGGGGGCGGCGTTTCCCGGTGGAAGAAGAGGCCGCCCGTGCACCGCACGGCCTTAGGCGCCCACAAGGCCGGCGGCAGCGCCCTCCGGGAAGCGCCGGCGTTAGGGTCCGCTGTGGACCAGTAATCCGGACATGGACCAGTTTGAGTTAAGCAGGACCGAGCCATCCAGGCGAATAAGGAGCGGAGTATGCGAGGTAGTTGGTTTCCCGTCATGCAGATCGCTTCAGTTAGTTAGTTTGTTTAAGTCATTTTGTAACGTGCGGTTTTGCACGATTTGCTCCCGGGTCAATCGGATCTCGGGTAGTTTGTTTTCGTTTAGTTTTCCAGCTTCGTGTAAAAACTGGATATTTTTCTATTCTTTCCTGCATTGAGTAAGACACAGAAAATTGCCCCACAACTCTGTCATCTTGCTGTTCTTCGGGTTTTCTCTGAATTTTACTGTAGCACGCCCGAAAAACGCACAGGCGGTGCAGATCGGGCATCCTGCTGAGATTGGCCGGGTGTTAGTCGATCTTGTGGCTTGATATCCAACATCTGGTATCAGAGCAGCAGGCAGAACACCCGGGAATCCTCGGCTCCGCGGAATGGCGATGATTCCGCAAGCATTGGCAAAGGAGAGCGGCGGTGGGTCGTTTTAGGCGCCGATGCTGAACTCCGGTAACTACACGGTCTGGGCAATAAGAATGGAGGCGATCCTCGATGCCCAGGGTGTATGGGAGGCAGTGGAGCCGGCAGAGGGTACAACAGTCAATGTGAAGAAGGACAAGACGGCGCGAGCCTACATCCTGCAGTGCATTCCCGAAGACATCATCCTTCAAGTCGCGAAGAAGAAGACAGCAAAAGATGTCTGGGACAGTATCAAGACAAGATATCTGGGTGCCGATCGAGTGAAGAAGGCACGTCTACAAACATTGAAGAGTGAGTTTGACGCCCTCAGGATGGGAGAGAATGAAACCATAGATGAATTTGCTGGTAAACTCTGTGCTCTTTCCAGTAAATTTACTTCTGTTGGTGAGACAATGGAAGACTCATCTCTTGTCAAGAAGTTACTCGATTCCGTTCCCGACAAATTCTTTACTGTCGTCGCCGGAATCGAGCAATTTTACGACTTAGAGACGATGGCATTTGAAGAGGCAATTGGAAGGTTCAAGGCATATGAAGAGCGAGCACGGTCACGTGGAAACGCTAGCAACAATCACGGGCAGCTCTTACTCACTCAGGCCGAGTGGCAGGCCCGGCACAAAAGTGAAAGTAATGAAACTCCAACAGGCGGCAAGGGGCGCGGATTCAGTGCACCAGAGCGCGGCAAATGGCGCGGGCGAGGGCGCAGCCGTGGGCGTTCTGGTCGCGGGCGCTCAGAAGGTACAGGCAACACTAACTCTGTCGGCAACAGTACCCGTGACAAAAGTCATATTAAGTGTTATAATTGCAAGAATATGGGGCACTATGCTTCTGAGTGTTGGAGCAAAAAGCGGGAAGGAGAAGCTCATCTCACCCGTGCTGCAGAAGAGGAACCAGCCTTGATGCTGGTAATGTCTCAGGAGGGGACGTATTCAGTGCAAGAACAATGTGGAGCAGCACTGCTCAATGAAGAACAAGAGATAAAGAAAGAATGCAGTGGCAGCAAGAAAGAAGAGAGAGCAGATACTTGGTACCTTGACAATGGTGCAAGTAATCATATGACAGGTAGACGGGAGATATTCCAGGATCTGGATGAAACAGTCACCGGGAAAGTGAGTTTTGGAGATGAATCGACAGTACAAATTAAAGGCAAAGGGTCAATTGCATTTATCTGCAAAAATGGAGAACTGAAGCTATTCCAAGGTGTGTACTACATTCCAAATTTGCGAAGCAATATTCTTAGTATTGGTCAGATGACAGAAGACGGAGATGAAGTTCATATTGTCGGTAACAACCTGAAAGTGAGAGAAAAGAGTGGAAGGTTGTTGATGCTGGTGAAGAAAACACAGAATCGCTTGTACAAGATAGTGCTGGAAACAACCAAAGCCACATGTTTGCTTACAAGTCTAACTGATCCAACTTGGCTATGGCATACAAGACTCGGACACGTCAATTTCAGTGACTTGAGTCTTGTGGAGGAGAAGAAAATGGCAGAAGGACTGCCTCAGCTGACCAAGCCAGACAAGGTGTGTGAGATCTGTGTTATGACAAAACAAGTCAGGTTGCCGTTCCCTCACCAGGCGAGTTTCAGGGCACAAAAACCACTAGAGCTACTTCATATGGATATTTGTGGACCAATAACACCAAGTACATTGAGTGGAAAACAATACTTTCTATTGATTGTTGATGACTGTACCAGGTGGATGTGGGTATACACATTGGCGACAAAAGGAGATGCATTTCAGATTTTCAGAAAGTTCAGAATCCTGTCCGAAAACAAGACCGGCTGTAAAGTGAAGGTACTTCGGTCAGATAGAGGAGGAGAATTTTTGTCAGGAGAGTTCACTTGGTATTGTGAAGATACTGGCATTGAAAGACATCTTACGGCACCCTACACACCCCAGCAAAATGGGGTGGTAGAGCGCCGAAACCGCACTGTCATGGGGATGGCCAGGGCTTTGTTGAAAGAAATGAGTGTGCCAGCAAAATTATGGGGTGAAGCCGTGAGACACGCAGTATACCTGCTAAACCGTCTTCCAACAAAAGCACTGGATGGACAGACCCCATTTGAAGCATTGGAGGGAAGAAAGCCAAGTCTTGCACATCTGAAAATTTTTGGGTGCACGGCATATGTGAAAAACACAACTCCTCATATCAAGAAACTTGAGGACAGGAGCTCGCCCATGGTGTATTTGGGTGTCGAGGAGGGATGCAAAGCTCACCGGTTGTATGACCCAAGCCGAGATAAACTCCACGTGAGCAGGGATGTTATATTCCAAGAGGATTTGAAATGGAATTGGAATGTGGAGGCTGACAGCAATATGAATTCTCCGGAGTTCATTGTCCTGGACGAATTTATTCAGAGGAGACAAGCCCAGCTGCAGAAAATGAGGTTAATTCTGAAGAGGGAGTCCCGGCCTCCCCGATACCCTCAGAACCACACTTGACAGGAGAAGTAAGTCCACATACTCAGTCAGTGAGCAGTCAGGCAGCCACCTCACCAATAGTGTCAATGTCTCCTGAATCACATGATGAACCAGTGCGTTACAAGTCTCTTGCAGATGTATATGCAAATACTGAAGAAGTCACCACTCAGTATGATGAAGAGGAAATGGCAATGTTAGTGCTGTCAGAAGAACCAACAAGTTTTCGTGAAGCTGCAAAGGAGAACTGTTGGTGTGAGGCGATGAAGCAAGAACTAGAGTCCATTGAAAAGAATAGGACATGGACACTAACTGAACTTCCTCTCGGTATGAAACCCATAGGTCTGAAATGGGTGTTTAAGCTAAAAAAGGATGCCGAAGGAAATGTTGTCAAACACAAAGCAAGGCTAGTGGCGAAGGGTTATGTTCAAAGACAAGGGATTGACTTTGAAGAAGTATTCGCACCGGTTGCAAGACTTGATACCGTTCGAGTTATATTAGCGCTTGCAGCAAACCAATCTTGGGAGGTACATCACTTGGATGTAAAAACAGCTTTTCTCAATGGAGAGATAGAGGAAGAAGTCTATGTCACTCAACCGGAGGGTTTTGAGGTACAAGGTCAAGGCCATAAGGTGTATAAACTGACAAAAGCCCTCTACGGCTTACGGCAAGCACCACGGGTCTGGAATACCCGATTGGACAGAAGTCTGAAGGCACTGGGATTCAGCAAGTGCGCTCAAGAGCAAGCAGTGTATACCAGGTGTGAGGATGGAGTAAGAGTGATTGTGGGAGTATATGTTGATGATCTTCTGGTGACAGGTAGCAGTCCTGAAGAAGTTCAGAAGTTTAAAAGGCAAATGATGGCAGAATTTGAGATGAGCGATTTGGGTCCTCTTTCCTATTACTTGGGAATTGAGGTGGAGCAGCAAAAGGATCGGACACTTCTTAAGCAGTCTGCTTATGCAAGGAAGGTTCTTTCTCTATTTGGGATGGAGGACTGTAATGCAACAAGGTACCCGATGGAACCAAAAGCTGTGCTGCACAAAGACTCTGAAGGAGAAGCAGTAGATGCAACTGAATATCGGCGCATTATTGGCTGCCTCAGGTATTTACTGAATACACGACCTGACTTGTCCTTTCCGGTGGGATTAGCGAGTAGGTATATGGAGAGACCTACTGACATGCATTTCAAAGCAATCAAGCAAATTCTCAGGTATTTGAAAGGGACAATTCATTTTGGACTTGTTTATGAGAGGGGACATCAAACTGCTAGCCTTTGTGGATACTCGGACAGTGACCTTGCAGGTGATTTAGAAGGGAGAAGAAGTACAAGTGGGATGGCATTTTATTTCAATGGGAATTTGATATCCTGGTGTTCCCAAAAGCAGAAAACAGTTGCATTATCTTCCTGCGAGGCCGAGTTTATGGCGGCAACAGCAGCGGCATGTCATGCGCTTTGGCTGAGAAATATGATTGGAGAACTCACTGGGACTGAGCCGAAAACAGTGACTTTGTTTGTTGATAATCGATCTGCCATTGCCCTTATGAAAAACCCCGTGTTTCATGGTCGTAGTAAACATATTGACACGAGGTTCCACTTTATAAGAGAGTGTGTGGAGAGAGGACAAATCAAGGTTGAGTTTGTTTCAACTGGAGAGCAGCGGGCTGACGCTCTGACGAAAGCTTTGCCAGGAATGAAATTGGCGACTATGCGTCAGCTACTTGGAGTCCGTGACTTGGAGCCATGTCAGGATTAGGGGGGAGTATGTGGACCAGTAATCCGGACATGGACCAGTTTGAGTTAAGCAGGACCGAGCCATCCAGGCGAATAAGGAGCGGAGTATGCGAGGTAGTTGGTTTCCCGTCATGCAGATCGCTTCAGTTAGTTAGTTTGTTTAAGTCATTTTGTAACGTGCGGTTTTGCACGATTTGCTCCCGGGTCAATCGGATCTCGGGTAGTTTGTTTTCGTTTAGTTTTCCAGCTTCGTGTAAAAACTGGATATTTTTCTATTCTTTCCTGCATTGAGTAAGACACAGAAAATTGCCCCACAACTCTGTCATCTTGCTGTTCTTCGGGTTTTCTCTGAATTTTACTGTAGCACGCCCGAAAAACGCACAGGCGGTGCAGATCGGGCATCCTGCTGAGATTGGCCGGGTGTTAGTCGATCTTGTGGCTTGATATCCAACATCCGCGCGTGGAGCAGCCTGGCCCGCCTCGGAGTTGGACAACGCTGCCGGGGCGCCTGTGGTTCGGGAGGCGCCGTCGGGCGTGCTGACCCACGTGCCGCCGCGGCCGGCGGCGGCGCCGGCCTTCCGGCCGAGCGTGCTGTTCCAGTAGTTCTTGATTTCATTGTCTGTTCGCCCAGGCAGCCTGCCTGCAATAAGAGACCACCTGCACACAGGCTGACAGGCATGCATATGGCTGTTCTGTCATTATACATCGATCTTAGACAGGGGGTGAAAATAGTGCAGATCCGTGTTGGACTCGGAAATTTCAGAATGCGTATTCAAAGTTACAAAAAACTTTTAACATTGTTATACTTATTTTAAATAGACAATAATATATTTCATTGTAAAGGGATATATGTTAGCTTGCCCAAATGACAGAAGTACTTGACAAAAAAAATTGCAATCCTAAACATTATTCTACCATTGTTCTAGCTATTTTGAATGAACAGAAATGTTCGAAAGGAATTAAGGTTAAGGTTAACTTTGTGATGATGCATTTCTGGGGTGTATGCCCTCCTATATATGTATTTGGCAGCCATGTATGGTAATTTGAATCTGGGTTTAAAAAAAGAATCACTAGATATAGTTTACTTTACTTTATCTAACACAACTTGAGCTTGTAGATAAATGGCAAAAGCGACAAAGAGATCGATTTCATTCTCCTCGTTTAAAATCACGGCAAATTTCAACCTTGTTATTTATCACCTGAAAAAAAATTGCAGAGGAAAAACTTGCTAGTTAGTAGCTTGTAAGCTAACATAAATTCATGACAAAGGAAAAATACACATACTTACCTCAGTATGCGAATCAGGGTGTGGAAATCTCCAGGATTCTCTATTACATGTTTTCTTCAAGAAATCCCTACAAACTTGCACTGTTTTCTTATTATCTATGTTTTTCAGAAAGGTATTTCCCTCTCAAAAGAAAAGTAATAACAGGCATGCAATCTATGGTAGATAGTCAAGGCTACAATTTCCTAGAAGAAAAAACTAGTATTTCTTTTCACTCCATTAGAATTGAACAACAGTGGTGGTCTAAGAAGGGGAAATAATAGAATTGTCATGTGGTAATTAGCAGCAAAATTTCTAGGAGGCTAAGTGTTTGATGTTCTCAAGTAGTTTTCTAAATCCCAGCCCTATTGTGTACATACAAGCTATAGATTTGCATGCTGTCATATATCCTTCATGGCTGAAAGATTACAACTGGGTATGAACAGAATGAATCTGCATGCTATCATATATCCTACAGTGGGCATGGGCCAGTGTTGATGGAAGGAAAATGGGCCAAAAGGATCTGGCACCAATTTGAGCTAACTAGTATGAATAGGACGAATTTGACCCAACTACTAATATACATTTGTATTATATCTTGCATATAGTGGATTTTTACCAAAACCTTTGAGTATTCAGTTGAATACCCATGAATTATGTTAGGTACACCCACGGTGGAGATAATATCTACCCAGCAATCTACATAGTTTTTGGGAAAATATCGGTGTTTATTGTTGCTTTTAATATTCAATTTGTATTGGTATGCTCGAGTATGGCGGGTATCACGAGTCAGAGGCATTGAATGACTTTTTAAAAATTTTTCCTGAGTATTAGCAACACAATACAGTAAAAACACAAACCCAGCTAGTATCACTGGTCTAACTGTCGGCCAGCTGGTGGTCAAATCGCTCGGCTGGTCGCATCGGATGTTAGGTGCGGTTTGACCGCTCCACGAATAGAGGCAAAAAGACACTACCCATGACCAAGAAAAGGGCACTCTTAAACCACTGATCCAAATAAGATGAAACTTGGTACAAACTCTCTCTAGGATGTCAGGAACCTATTCCAATCATTTATCGTGAAGATCATAGTCAAACTTTTGACCTTTATCCAAAATAAGAAAGATTGCACCAAAATCGAGTAAAAGAAAAACTCTGATATGCACTTGCTTGTGAATCCTTGCTGATCTAGATAACCTTGGATGGGTTTTGATCTAGATGGCATTGGATGGGTTCTCACAGTACAAAAGAGGGAGGAACCGAGAGAAACCAAGAACTCCTCAAAGCACCTCAAGAAGGCATGAAAATCAAACAAGAACACAAAAGGAGCAAAATAAACAAGTTTGATCTCCTATTACCATGAAGGGATCAAGAATTACAGCCACTTCACACCTTGGAGGATAGAGCTCTCACAAGAGCACGCATATAAAGCTTCAAACACAAGGAAACCTAACCCTAACTCCCTCTCATCTAGCATAAGAGGTATCTTCTCTCAACGCACACAAGAGCTTATATAGTGGAGGCCCTTCACCTCACAAGAGGTATCTGCAGAAAGGAAGCTCGGAGGAGGTGCTTCTGCTGGTGGCAACTGAGGTGTTCAGTAAGACTCGTGGATGGAATCCATGGATCAGAAGAATAGGAGATGCTTGAAGCTGGAAGAAAAGCTCTAGTTCTGCGGTTTTTGGTGGTTATGTGTGTTCTGTAGCAGAGAATGCTTTTTGGTGGTGTCTTTGTAAAACTCAGTAGGTTGGCGGGGTTGTGTTGTTTTTGTTGAAGTTTAAATTCTGGGTGTGTTTATCATCACTATGTTTAGGTGTGTGTGGTGTCGCTTAAAACTCTATGCTGTAGTATTACTCTGTGTTTGTTAATGAAACAGGTGGCTCGCCTCCTGATTCGAAAAAAAATGCCACATTGTTGTGCATATCGGTACTAGTAATCTCATAGTTCGAACAAATGGACAGAGCGACATTTGGACGTTTTTGGCACTGTTGCTACCCGAAATTCCAGAAATAGCCTCTTCAGAAACGAAATTCCACCTCTAGCCCCCACCTAACCGCACCATTTAACCGCGGCGTGACACGTGTCCAATGGTGCGGTCGGGGAGCGCACCACACCAGAGTGGTGCGGTCCCGACCGCACCACTCGCCTGCCCATCACGTCGGCCAAATGGTGCGGTGTACGAGCGCATGACACCGCGTATGGTGCGGCGCCAGAGCGCACCGCTCGGGTGGTGATGCGATGGGAGACCGCACCACTCGCTCACGTCGCGTCACGGCCGAAAGCTCCCCCGCCTGTGCTGTGCATTGATTCTTTCCTGCGGGATTCCCTCGCCCGTGCTGCCCTGCATGCATGCGCGTGCTGCTGCTTTGTGCAATGTTTTAACACGCGTTCATTCCCTGCATATACCGAGAGCTGGCCCCTACTTCATTCGCTGCATATGACCGTTCTCTGTCTCGCGATAAAAGGGAGAGAGTGCCTGCGTTTGGAAGCCTCCAGTGAATTTCCATTTGCGCTACGTAGAGAAGCAGCAAGATAGTGAGCAAGAGAGGGCGCTGATAGTGAAGGAAAGAAGAACGGCAAACACGGCATTTGGAGTAATTTTGGAAGGTATCTGAAGTTCTCGCAATTGTGAAAGTTGTAGATCGTCTCGTGAGCTTCAAGAAAAGGTAAATATCATCTCCATGCGTGTATAATGTTATTATAGTGATTAGTCTGTAATTAACGTAAATGTTCTGTATATGTTCTGCATATGTCTATATTCTATGTAATTATTGTGTTGTATTTTATATTTTATGTGAATAAATTATGCACTGTTGTTGTCCACTGTAATGTGAAATGTTTGTAGTTGTTTTTGGTTGTAGCGTATTGCATTTTCTTGATAAAATGTGTATAGTTGCAGTGTAATGTATTTTATAATTTATGTGAAGAATTTTTGTATCGCTTTTGTGAACAAAGAAACTTAAAAAATGTTAATCGCATTGTAACAACATTTAAATGATGTCATTGTGAAGCACACTGCTAGTCGGAAAGGCCACTTGCGTAGCTACTGTTTTTATTATCATGTACTCATTCTTGTAGCCAAAATCACTAAATAATATTAGATCTTGTTGTGCATGTTTGAGAGAGCGTGCTTCCATAAATGAAAGATTAGGGGAAAATGTAGATGTTTAATTTACATAAGAATTAAGAAGTTAAGAAACATGAGAAATGAGTAGTTGGATTGGTGAATTAAGTAGAACAATAATAATAGAAATTAGGCGAGAAATTTGGAGAAATTGTAATTTATTTATCGCATAAATTAGCGAGTAAATTTGATTTATGTAGGAATTTGTTAGGGCACTCCGTAAATTAATTAAAAATTACATTTACAAATAAAAAAATACCATTCATATTTGTATGGGATAGGTAGAACAACGAAATTCAGATGAAAATATTACGGTTGTATCTGCTAGGCGGTACCTACCTGCTGTATGATGGTACACTTGTTGCATGTTATGTATACTAAGAGGATTCAGTATGGACTTATGTTAGGTACGCCATGGGTGACATCCAAGACTTGTTCGTGTTCTACGGAAGTGGTCTCGTACGCGACGGGCCGTACGGGGCAGACCTGAATAATTGTGACCGGACCGTGATCCGGGCACCCAATCTGAACACCATGAGCCTGTTGGAGCTACGTAGATGCGTGCGTTCCGCATTCGATCGGGACACCACAAGGAACAAATTACGGATCGAGGCGGTGTATGCCGCTGTTGGAGGTGCTGCAGGGGAGACAATGTGGCAACTTATAAAGGTGACGAACGACGCTTCATGGGCGAACTACATGGAGGTCGTGTGCAACCCAGACGCATTGATATATGCCAGGCCAATGGTGTATGTTCAATTCGTGGAGATGACAGAATCATCCGCCATGGGTGGCTCTGGTGGTGCTGGCGGAGATGTAGAGCGTGCATTACTCTCCGGCGGTCATGAAGATGCTGGTGAAGAAGGAGTCCATGAGTCAATGGAAGATGTTGACCTGCAGAGGCGCGTGGAGAATTTTCAGCCGAATGAAGGTGCGGAGAGGTGGTGGGCCGCGCGTGTTGACTGTCACGAGTACCTTGAGAACCAGGTGCAGGAAAGTGAGGAGGAGGACGATGTGGAAACAGAGAGTTCAGGAGAGGAGGAAGAAGGGGAACCTACAGCGGGAGGTGTGGTAGGTGGTGTTATAACCACGGAGGGTGCGTACGTGCCGTTCAGATTGGACGACATCGCAGCGGAATCCCTAGTTCTGCCACAGGCGGAGGAGGCAAAGTGGGGATTCAATGAAGGCAGACTCGTTGTAGGGCAGAGCTTCCGTAACAAGAGTGCTGCACGGCAAGCTATTACCACATACGCCGTCAACATCAGCCGGACATATCGGGTGCACAGGTCCAACCCTGACACCTACATTGTGAAGTGTGTGGACGGCTCTCGCCAGCAAGGTCCGTGCGCAATGTTCGAGGCGCCGCACGGACTTCGGATAACGGTGCTGAACGATCACACTTGTGAGCTTGCGGCGCCACTACCTAGGCACCGCAACATGACGTCGCCATATGTTGCGAGCGATAAGGCATCTTGTGGCTGCAAATGTATCCATTTCTCCCAAGGTTCTCATGGCGGAGGTAGCGAACACGGTGGGGTTTGCTGTGAGCTACAAGAAGGTGTGGCGGGGGAAACAGAAGGTACTGCGGAGTATGTTCGGGACATATGAGGAGGCATATGATCTGGTCCCAGAATGTTGTGTCGACAAAGAAGAAACCCGTGCACGTACATTAACAAGTACGAGCGGGTTCACGAGACGGAAGGGCCGAATTGTTTTGTGCTTAACAGAGTGTTCTGGGCCTTCCATTAGGCAATAGAAAGCTTCAAGTGGTGCCGTCCAGTGCTAACGATGGACGGCACATTCCTATCTGGCAAATACAAGGGTACAATCCTGACCGCGGTTGCAGCAGACGCAAATGACCAGTTACTCCCAGTGGCATTTGCAATAGTAGAAAATGAGAGTACGGATAGCTGGCTGTGGTTCCTTGTCAATGTGAAGCAGGCCGTTGTACAAGATCGGCCCGATGTGTGTGTTATCTCAGATCGCAATGCAGACTTGCTGTCTGCAATGCGAACGATGCAGAACGAGACACAGCCTCCGTTCCAGTGGAATGACATGAAGAACCGGTGGTGCATGAGGCATCTTGCGGCAAACTTCCACAGAAGGTTCCATAGCAAGGAACTAATGAAGATGTTTAAAAACTTTGTATGCGAGAACTGAAGAGGAAGTTCAATGCCTTGTGGAGGCACCTTGATCGAAGACCAGCAAGCATGTCGGCGCCTTGAGCAAAGCTAAAGCGGGGCCGTGGAGGAGGCTCCACGAGACTTGGGAGTTCACACAATGGGTGCATCCAATGCACGACACGGAGATGTGGTCTCTCTTGCATGACACCGGCGGAGCAAGGTACGGAATCATGACGACAAACATGTCCGAGGTGTACAATGGTGTTCTAAAGGGCGTGAGATCCCTACCTATCACCGCAATCGTTGAAGAGACTCGAACCGCTCAATAGGATACTTCGTCAATAGAGCCATGATGGCGGCGGCATATGGACGAAGGCAAAGAATTCTCCGAGGTAGCGGGCCTACATGGACAAGAAGATGGAGAAGGCTCGTTCGCATATTGCTCGCACCATGGATGGCTTACGGAGGAAGTTTGAGGTTCGCCTCGCATGTAGTACATGATGGGGCAGGCTAGAGGATCGTAGCGGTGTGCACGATTGATGACAGAGCATCTTGCACCGCAACAAGCCGCAGCTTCTACACAAGCCATGCTCCCATGTGTACGCGGCATGCGCGTTATGGAACCAGGCGTCCACGCATTACATCTCAAAGTACTATGACATGAAGCACCTGTTTGAAACCTGGAGCACGGAGTTCCATTCGTGCGGGTGGACATGCATTATAGGGAGCTCGCCGTGGCGAGATCAAGTGGGTGCCGAACGATGCACTGAAGCACGTCGGCCGTGGGCGAAGGCAGAGCCGCCGCATTCGTAACGACATGGATGATAGCCATCGTGGGGATCGGGTTCGGCGCCCGAAGTGCAGACTATGCAAGACGGTTGGCCATTCATTTAGGCAGTGCCCAAACAGGCCGACATCAAGTAACGCTCCATAGTATGCAGCACATGGATTGTCATTGTGCACTGCTGGTTCCGTGTTTTGTAACTATAGCGGGCCTTTATTGTGATGCGAGCACAAGATCGTGCATCCTGTAACCTATGCTGAATGTTGTGACTTATTCGATATTTCGTTATCATTTGTTGTCGTTCGATGCAAATTACGTTTGTTCATGTTATGTTGTCATTTGTTTCACGATGTATTATCATTACCTACAAATTATGTATGTTGCATATTCTCTTGACACTGCGTACTGACTTGTTTTCAATCATCGGCAGGACATGGCGTACGAGTTGCTTGAGGCGCGTTGGGATGACCACCACCGATGCACAGCGTGGGCACTATGCCTAAGGGCCCTTCGTGTTTCGTCCTTAGGGGCCCCCGAGAGCACTGGCTGCTAGACGAGCAGTACATCCCGCTGCTGCGAGACACCGGTCTTTTGCCCCTTGCTCGCATGCTGGATGTTCCATATACGTTGCAGTTCGATGCGGCGTTGCTGTCCGCACTCGTGGATCGTTGGAGACCGGAGACTCACACCTTCCACTTCCGGTGGGGCGAGATGACTATTACACTTCAGGACGTGTCCATGCTGACAGGTCTACCCATCCGTGGTGCAGAAGTAGTGCCACCCCCCAGGGCGGCGAATTGGAAGGACGCCCTGGGTGCCCGATTCAGTCTCCCGATCGCAGACAACATGTCTGGTGTGCCACACTCGTGGCTACGAGAGTTCATGACCTGCCCTGTGGACGCTCCTGAGGGGGTCATGCGGACGCACCTCATGGCATACATCCTTTTTTTGTTCGGATGGGTCTTGTTTCCTACGACCACTAGAGTCTCCGTGCATCCGACGTACATACACCTTGCGGAGTCCTTGGCGGATGCCTTGCCCGGTGAGGTGCCGTAGTACAGCTGGGGATATGCAGTCCTTAGTGCCACGTACCGAGGCTTGTGTGATGCCTGTCAGCGTACTGAGGCGAGCGAGCCGGTCTTGGCAGCGTGCTATGTGCTCCTACAGTGTTGGTCTTGGGAGCACTTCACGGTTGGGAGGCCTAAGATCGAGAGGGCCGTGCACCCTTACGACCTCCGCCCGGAGTTCTACGGTCAAGCTGGTGGCCATGACCCCATAGATGGGCCGACTATGGGGACTCGTTGGACACATGGTCAGCTGCGGTGGGCTAAGGATAGAGCGAGGCGTGTGTACCCAGATTTTCATAACCATTTCGAGCGGCTTCATGACAAAGACATAGTCTGGTTCCCATGGGATGCAGGGTTCATTCAGCTCATTGCCCCTACGGGTTGTCATCTCAGTGCCACCAAGACCACACGTACTGGTTGACGACCTGTCACCTCGTCTTCTCGCACTTCGTCGAATCATACAACCCGCAGAGAGTGCTGAGACAGTTTCACCTCCACCAGCAAGTGCCACCCCTCCCAGGATGAGCACTACCACCGAAGGCCCACCGGTAAGCCATTGCACGGTAATTGTACGCAAGGTAGTAATGTGTTGATAATACTAATTGTACAATATGTGCACTAACTTGCAGGCAAACAAGAAGAGGGCACCATGGTGACGACTGGATAGCCACACAGCGGCCGTGGACAGACCTGTGGCGTGACTCAGCGAGCATAAAGGTTGTGGACGAGACTAGGCCACACGACATCGCCACATACGGTGCGTACCTAGAGTGGTATATTCCACGCACCCGCAGCAAGATTACTGGGCCTGCCCCACCCCGTCCTTCAGAGGTCGCGCACGAAGATGCCATACAGGCCGGCCCAGACCGTCATCGAGCAGCACGTCAGGACGAGGTGGTACGTGCACCTGCAGTACGTTTGTACTCATTGTTTCTTTACGTACAGTGCGTTTTAACTCATTTGTTGTTTACCTATAGTGCGAGCATATGCATCGTGCTCAGCACGAGGCTTTTCAGATGCTGCAGCGTGGGGAGGGCGGCAACCGGGTTCTTGCTTCGGCGCGTACCATCTTCAGTGAGCTCAGGAATGCGATCAAGGCCATGAGCTGTAGTCACCACAGGGATGATGTCCATGCACGACGCCTCCGCAGAGAGCAGCCTTCAGCGCCGCCGTCGGCACCACCTTCCCTACGTCCGTCGCTGTCCGGTGGTCGTCCGTCGCAGTCTGGCGGTCGTCCGTCGATGTCCGGAGGTCATCCCAGCTGCGCTCCCTCGTCCTCACAGCGTTTTGGACCAGTGGTACGACATTTGACATCAGATCGTTCGTCTACTCGATTGCCATTTATTCGTAACACACGTTTTCGCTGCAACAGTTGCGAAGGGATAGCACGTTGCTACAGCCGTCGTCATCCCGGAGGGCGACGGACGAGCCTGCAGATAGCGACCCTGAGTCGCAGGCACAACAGACAATGACGTTTGACACATTTGCGCCTGGCGGTCAGTTCACCCGAGCAGACACGCAAGGGCGGTACGAGTGGTTCGGGCAGACGTACCAAGGTTACACGGCGCAAGAGTACATGGGTGATTTCGCAACGTCATCGTCATTCCAAGAGCCGTATGCACCGGTATGTACGCATGTAGTAAACATAACACATGATATAAATAATGATTATAAACTTTTTTGTATTTTCCATTGCAGGACGTAGAACCCTCCTCCGATTGGCTGAGCTCTATTATAGGCCAGCAGTCGGAACTCCCCACAGAGATGTACCCAGCACCGCCTCCGACGCAGACCTCGCACTACGACCTTCGAGATGCACCGCGCTCCCCTAGCAGGTTCACCTTCTCGGAGGATCAGATACGTCGTCCGAGGCGGCGACGACGAGATGATAAATGAATTTTTGTAATTGTGCTGTTGTCATTTTTGTGATGTTTTTCATGTGCTTGATGGTTTGATGTTCAAAGATGGTTTCCAGTATAAAAGGGTTGCTCTAAGTTCTTTGATTTACTACGGCATACAACCAACTGAGAGAAGACACGATAACAACAACACAAGAAACATGTATTTTTTTATAAATATAACTTACAAATGCATAAATATATATACAACTAAATTAGACTGGTGATTTCTTGAAGTGCTTGATGGTTTGATGTTCACAGATGGTTTCCTGTATAAAAAGGGTTGCTCTTAGTTCTTTGATTTACTAGGGCATACAACCAACAGAGAGATGACAACACGGGACAACCCACATAATACGAAGGCCTCAGGCAATGACAACACGAAACAACACACACATTGCACATACATGAAATGTAGTAAGTAGTACAACCACCAACACACCAACGAACACAACAACTAAAATACAACACAACCGTACTTAACACATTACCAAAATAGCTTGACGACAACATAGCATAAAACATTACCAACATACACGAGGAGAACCTCCAGCACTACAACTTGAGGATAACAATAATAACAAGAAACAAAATAGCACACAACATTAAAATTATCTTCCACTCTAGTCTGTCGAAACGATGCCGCATCCCGACGGGGTCGCAACCCCCCACGACAACTCTCTCATGGCGAACATTGGCTGTCCTATTGCCCATTTCATCCTCCCACACCCAGAATCGACAACCACCAGGAGCTTCCTACGATTCCATGATAAGAAGTTTTTTAAACATACCACCACGATTTCAACGAACCCAAAACAATCTGACTCACCGAGTGATAGGGGCACTTGTAGTAGTGTCGCCCAGGATTCGCGGCCGTCTGTGATGTCCTACGTCTAACCAAGGTGTTGCAATTTGGGCATATCACTGTGGGTGCCCATGAAGACGTCTTGGTGACTCATTGCCTAGTCCGGGGAGTGAGCACGAAAGAAAACTACACTGATTGTGAACAACTAACTCAGGAGGTGACTGATAACATGGCAAGGGAGTATGTGAGGGATGGCTCCGTTTTATAGGCTGTGCGGGGGGGGCAGCCTCATGCACAAAGAATACAGACAACACAAATCATACACGCACATAAAGGGGCAGTGAGCAGACAAAAAGGGGCACCTTTGCTTAGTGACATGAAAAAAGAGGGCAGCTTTGCCCAGTGATATGACAAAACGGGGCAGCTTTGCCCAGTGACTTGACAAAACGGGCCAGCTTTCCGCAGTGACATGACAAAAGAGGCCAGCTTTCCGCAGTGACATGACAAAACATGCCACCTTTGCCCAGTGGGATGACAAAACGGGGCATCTTTGCTCAGTATTGCATTTTTTGTGGCTTGTGATAACAACTCCACGAAGATAACAACCAATCCATCGCATGCTTAACAACGTTGCACATTACATCGTTACAGAAAGAGGCCACAGAACATGAAGGCATCACGCACTTACAACACGAAACAACACATACATTGTACATACATAATTTATGGAAAGTACTACACCCAACAATTTAATTCAACACATACATGAACTAAAATACGACACAACCATAACCCTCGTTACCTACATGCCAAACGAGCCTCGTGGCACCCACATGGAGAATTGCGAGGGGCCGCCTCGGGCGTGGTGGGCCGTCGTGGTAGTGGCATGCACATATGCAGCTCGGGTTCGCGCAGCAACATGTGGGATCATAAGAGCTTCCTATATTCACGATCTCCTCGTTGCCCCTCTCGCGTTGCATCTGTTCGCGGAGGTCGTTGTTCTCCTTAGTGAGACTCTCCATTCGGTACTCCAAGTCCCATATTCGAGCCCACAATGTATCCACATAACGATCAACATACCGTTCATGAGGAGGGTCGATCCAGCGGGAGAAGTCGCATTTTGCCATCTGCAAAAAAAAAGGACGGTCAACTTCGAGGGTCCATAAGCAATAAAAAAAATGTAATATTACTAATTTGTACCCTGGAGCGTGAGCATTGGAAGAAACGTCGCCCGTCATCGTTCGGGCCATCCAAGATCTGGACGACCGCGTACTCATTGTGTCTGCATTTCGGCCACGCTGGTTGAGCATGCTGGCTTGGTATCAATCGATACTGTGGACCGAACATATCCCTCCTTTCTAAGGGAATGTCTTCCTTCGGTGACCCAAATCCCACTGGCCCCTCGGCTTCCGACATTGTAAGTTTCACCACGAAAGAGAAGAGTACTTTTTGTTCGATTTACAATGTCATGGGACCCCAACCGTGCTACTTATAGCAAAACGGGGCAGCTTAATGCAGTGACAACCAAAAAAAGAGGCCAGCTTTGCACTAAGATGTGACAATAGAGGACAGCTTTGCACACAGATGTGAAAAAGGGCAGCTTTGCTCAGTGAGATGTCAATAGAGTGCAGCTTTGCTCAGGGATATGACAACACGGCCCAGCTTTGCTCAGTGAGATGACAAAAGAGGTCAGCTTTTGCTCAGTGAGATGACAAAAGAGGGCAGCTTTGCTCAGTGACATGACAAAAGAGGTCAGCTTTGCTCAGTGACATGACAAAAGAGTTCAGCTTTTGCTTAGTGACTAGACAAAACGGGCTGCTGTTGAGCTACCGCCTACCGAGCTGCTTGATGACTCTGGCTAGGCCATTACGACATATAAATATTAGGCTAATACGTTAAGTTGGCAGAATGACGTGTGGTACAATTTTCTACGTACACGTAAGAGAGTGAATGCACCAATTCCTGCAGGTCATCAGGGGAGAAGCCTATCTCATCAATTATCCATTTTCAGTCCCTGAGCTAGTGTCAAAGTCAATAAGTCATTCCCTGAAAGTCCCAAGTGCAATGATACACATCACATTCAAAAGGCAATACATAAGAAAGCATAAAATGCATACAGGGACAGATGTACATAATATTGACAATGAAATAAATTTTAAGATTGGATCAAATGACACCTCTTACCGAATGAGGCCATCATCTTCGGTTCCCCGCGGCTTGAATAAGGAGGACATCATTTCTAGCTTGCTTTCCTCAGTGTCATGACAAAAAAGGACAATTTGCGCAGGGACATGATAATACGTGCCAGCTTTGCTCCGTGAGGTGACAAAAAGATGCCAGTGGTGCGCAGTGACATGACAAAACGAGGCAGCTTTGCTCAGTGACTTGACAAAATGGGTCAGCATTCCGCAATGACATGACAAAAGAGGCCAGCTTTCCGCAGTGACATGAGAATACAGTACATTTTGCATGCTCTGAAAAGCATTCATAGGGACATTTATTGCTACACTGCAATATTGACTATCCTCAAAAGATTCCCATGTCGTCCTCTCCATGGACTATGCCCACTGCACCAGATAACCTGCCTACATAAAGGCCTCCTATGTCTTCCATACCACATCTCCTCCTCCAGCCATCACAATACTACTACACAACAATGTCTTCCTGAAGGTCCGGCCCATTTGGAGTGCCGGAGTGGCATGAGCGCCCGAAGTGCCATTGCGGCTTTAGGACGATGTTGTCCGTCTGGACGGATCCAGTACAACGAGCCAACTACGGCCGTAGGTTCTTCAAGTGTCCAGACCTGGATGACGACTTCGTGGTAACGACGACAACTAAATCATTTGTTTCTCGTTAACGTTTTTGACTTGATCCATGACATCTACCACGCCACACATAGCCTTGCCAGTTCATCGAATGGGTGGATCGGGTGCCGCCGGCATGGCCATAGAACCGGCCAAAGCAGTTGGAAAACAAAGGACAATACTTTGTCAAGATGACTCAGGCTCGCGAGGTGGAACGACAGATGCAGCTTGAGCAAGAGCGCCGCGTGAGGGTGGACCAAATCCGTCTGAAGGGCAAGGAGGATGAGCTGCAAAGGAGGCGGGAGCAGTTAAGTCTGCGTGAAGCAGCCATCAAGCGTCAGGAGGAAGAGCTTCAAGCTCGTGAGGCAGCTCTCAAGACCAAGAGTGACAGGAAGAAGGATGCAGCGGAGCCATCTTCACGGTGCGAGAATAAGGGGAAACAACCACGCTACACCCAGTAGACAAAATGTAATACACCCAGCAAGTTATCTCGTCTTCTCGCATTAATAAATAAAAAAGTACGCGGCATGTTAAGCCCAACTGTATTATCAAGTTTATTTCTATTCAGCTAAGCTTATTATCTCGTCTTTTCGCATTCAATGATTCCCACATGTTCAATATCACTTTCCTTCCTTTCGTCCAATTGTTTCTATCACAGTTGTGCTAAAAAAAACTTCATTAAATTTCTTCCAATAAAACAACATAACATGATCGAAAAATGTTATTGCCAGTTCAACATATTTTTCACGGTCAGCAATGTACGAAAATCACAAATACACTAATCGTTATCGTACTCTACCAACCAAAATTCTTAATTTTCATAAATGCAAATAAAATTACACTACCAGCAAACTCCACTCCACATCAAATAATTTTTTTCAAACAACATTAACAACGTACCAAAATATTTCAAAAATAAAAATCTACAAAAAAATATAATTCCTACATATATCATCCGCAATACATAACCAATTTTGAAAAAAAAACTTCATATTTTTTTGTATCTCCTATTCTATATTATAAGTTTGCTGCACACTCTACAAAATTATTTTACATGTGTATACATAATATTTATGTAACTATGTAATCAAAACAAAAATTATAAATTATATTTTGCGCAAAACCCTAACCCTAATCTCGGCGGAACAGGGCAACGCGAACTCTAGCCAAGTGGTGCGGTGTGGTGCCGCACCATTAGGCGAGTGGTGCGGTGCGGCACCGCACCATTCGGTCTGACATGGCAGCGGGCGAGTGGTGCGGTCGGGGACGGTGCGGTCGGGGACCGCACCACTCCGGTGTGATGCGCTCCCCGACCGCACCATTGGACACATGTCACGCCGCGGTTAAATGGTGCGGTCAGGTGGGGGCTAGAGGTGAAATTTCGTTTCTGAAGAGGCTATTTCTGGAATTTCGGATAGCAACAGTGCCAAAAACGTCCAAAATTCACATCAACGTGGAGGAAAACTGCCGCAACATTCCCTATCCTTAATTAGTTTACCAAGCGAGCTAGTTGTACGTATTATTCACCAAATATAGAAACATGTACTAACTGCTAACGTCAAGATGAAGCTGATTGATGACTGCCTTAATGACGAGCATAATGATAAGTTGAAAAAAGGGCCATCGAATCCCAGAAAACAAATCAAGCATCTTGCTACAGCCAAAGAGAATATCCCCCCGGCAACACTAGTAGCTGTAGGTAGGATGCAAACAGAACAGATAATTTTTGTCTGACCGATCGAAGATTTATGAAGTGAATACGAAAAAGATAAATAGGTATCTAGTACTATCTATATCCGAGTCCGACTTTGAGAAAAAAAATACGGAATAGGATATGAGATGAATTATATCTATTCGTGTGATATGACTTCATTCAAAAACAAGATAACAGATAGGCAAATTGTCGCATCTAAATAGACGAAGAATATTAAGTGTTCTTTCTTCAACAACTCAATAATTAGTTTCTCCGTATTCGCTCTGATTATATTTCTACTGTTTAATGTCCTATGTAGGAGTGTAAAAGATGTTAGGAAACTTGGGCCTAAGCTTGAAGCCTTTGACCATGGTAGGCACCTCACCACTAAGCTATAAATAGGGAGTGCTATTGGCTATTTTGTACACGGCATAAGGAAAAGAAAGCAATAAAGAAAAACCAGGAGTTCTCCCTGTCTCTGTGTTTCAATCTACTATTTGTGTCTTCTGTAATTGATTTGTCTTTTACATAGCAGAGGAATCGATCGGACTAGTCGCTAGCGACGGTTCCTCAACAAAAGAAACGAATAATTTTCATCTGACCGACTATTCGAAGACTTGTGAAGCGAATACGAAATGGAGAAATAGGTATATAACACTATCTATATTCGACTTTCCGACTCCGACTTCGAGGAAAAAAGTAAAATAAGATATAGGATAAGTGATATCTATCTGTATAGAACCCCTACTGTACAGCAACGTGAAAGATGCCTACCAAGTCCTACGATCCACTGAACAAAAATGGACTGGCCGATACAAGAAGATAAGATGTCTCAGTTTTTCACTGCAGATGAAAGCTGGGAATACTGATATTGCGATTGCCATTATGTTAGACGTCAAAGTGTACGGAAGAGCTTCGATTTGAAGCTCAACTCACAGCACTTTACATTAGGAGTGTGCAGAAAACTTAATTTTGCAAGCCAAAGGCTTTTCCATGTAGAAGTTTCTTTCGAGCAAGTGCACCATTTAACCCCATGCCATCGATGATGCGTAGTTAATCACCAGCTGCCCATCAATTCCAAAGTTCTGTGATGAAAAGAAAGCAAGATGTTTAGCTATTGTTAGGACAATAAGATTAGGTCACTGAATTATTCATGCTATTGTTCAGTTTGTCCACAGAATTAAATTGATAGAATCGAAATAATTGCAAACTTTGCAGGCACAAGTCTAAGCAAAAAAGGATAGACTAGATAATCTTTGTAAGCAGCACATTTCAAGCGTTCCATTTATTTGAAGTTGGCTACGTATATACGGTGATACACATCATGGTTCATGGCCGTACTTGGTCATAAGAACAGCAAGTTGATCCTTCCTGTCAATCTGCCAATATAATTACTAACGGAGCTCCGACCTCCGACCGCTGATGAAGTACATATATCTTCATCGATTTACAGAAACACACAACCGATGTTAGTTTTTCTAGCGCATTAACATAGCATGTTTGTCTCAAAACTGTATGGGAACTGCCCCAATGCTCTTGAAAACATCATACTACCGTATACAAAGCTGGGGGAGTTCTCCATCGCTCGCCCCTGCCACGTCGCCCGCAGCGCTCCGTCGGCCGCCGCGTGTCCGCAGGAATTTTGGTACGGCCAGGTGAGTTTTTTTGCGATAAAGTCCCTGCACTTTTCGGTAATTGCGTTTACGTCCCTGGTTTTCGCAAAAAGGTCCCTAGATTCTTGCAAAAAAACCCTATATATTTTTTTGCTGGGTAGCAGCCCGCGGTTTTATGTAATTACGAACAAGCCCTTATTTCTTCCGAAAAGGCCCTTGATTTTTCCCAGAAAACCCCTGCGCTCTCCTTTTATTGCGAAAAGACCCTTGCTTTTTCCCAGAAAAACCCTACGCTTTCTTTTTTCTACGAATTTTCGTCTCTTTTACTTCGGTTCACATAATGGCGTGGCGTTGCGCCACGCCTACGTGGCTAGTAACCTATACAAAGCTGGGGGAGTCCGCGCGCGGAGACCGCAGCCACGTCGCTGCGCCTGCGCTCCGCCCGCCGCGTGGCCGAAGAATTTTGGTACGGTCTGAGACCGTTTTTTGCAAAACAAAAAAAAACCCCCTGAATTTTCCCGAAATACCTCCCCTATTACGCCAGGAAGATTTCGCGCGAGGAGAGAGCGCCCACGTCACCGTTTTTCCCTCAGTGCGATTGCTCCGGCCGACACGTGGCTGAGGATTCTGCGTACGGTCGGGAGACCCATTTTCCCTCCGTTTTCCCAAAATTACGTAAAGGTCATTGGTTCTCGCGAAAAAGTCCCTACCAGTTTTTTAAAACACTTTTTTTTTCCAAAAACACCCCTCCACTTCACCGAAATTTTGTATACTTTGCAGGATAGCGCCCCGCGTTTTTCTAAATTACGTACAGGTCCTCGTTTAGTTACGTACATGTTCTCGCTTTTTTACGAAAAAAGACCTTTAGCAACCTTTTTTTGCAAAAACACCCCTCCACTTCACCGAAATTTTGTATACTTTGCAGGATATAGTTTTCAAAGCAAAACGAGGGCCGGATTTACCACCACCCACTGCTCTGCTACTGAGACGATATAGTTTTGAAACGAACCATTTTACTGACAAGGGTCGGATTAGTAATTAGCAATTTAGCATGCATGTTTTAGCTCAGATTCCTCTGGTACCGTGCTCACCATTGATCGATGCCTCTGCTGCCGCCTTAGCCGGTATTCTCGTGGTGGCTGCTGACGGCCACCGCAGCGCGTCCGTTGAGGGAGAGCTCAGCTGACGAGCCATTGTCATCAGCGCGGGAGGCGCCACCGACTCCAAGAAACCACGGCACCATTGCAACGACCAGCACAATGGAGAGGTAGACTCCAAGAGCGCACACCAACCGTGTGGTCAGAAGGACAGTAGTCGCAACGAGCACAAGAAACACGACGGCATGCGCCGCGGCGACGACGTCGAGGGCCCGCACTGCGGCGGGATTCGGAAGCGCCAGGTCGAGCATGACCGACGCGCAGAGCACGGGCATTAAGCTGAGGAGGAGGAGCTGCAGGGAGTGTGCTGGTACGGCGACGACTTGGCTCCCCGGGGTGGTGTTGCTGCTGGTGGCTTGGACAAGCAGTGGGATGAGAAGGTTGAGAAAGCTTAGGGAGAACCTGAGGAGCTCCTTGTTGGGGGAAGCCATTGGCCGAGCTGATCACTAGCTGCAAGTTCTTCAGTGCACACGCCAATGCACTAGTTATATAGGCACTGGACTTGCCCTATTTACGTTCAATTTTCTCTCAGTTCATTGTACACCACGTTTTTTATTTTTTTTATGGTCTTCACAACACGATTTTAATCGCTACTTTTTTTAACTTTACATTAAGATATATTAATAAAATTATATTATTATGAAGGTATTTTTAACGATAAATCTAATAATATAATTTTCGTATAGCTAATCTAGATAGTTTTAAAACTATTAGTGATCAAACTTTAGAATATTTGATGGCACGAATTTTAAGAAGTCAAAAAAAAAAAGAACGGAGGGAGCATATGTGTGCAATTTTTTACCGGTTCAAAATTTTATCGGTAACAACTATTCATAATCGATGGTCATGACCGTGCATTGTGTAATTATGAATCAGGCATGGGACAAGTGGATTTTCCCCCCACAAAATTTATTGATATTATAGACTACTCACAGTTAGCTCATTGGCGAGTGCTGAGACAACAAAGCCCTTTTTAGATCCTATTTAAAATGCAAGAATTATTATATGAAATAGTTTAACTTCTATAGAAATCGGGGGAAAATATCCCATCGGGGATTAGAGTTTAGACAAAGGCACCACGACGTACGTACATAGCCAGATGTGACGGTCAAGGAAGAGAGACATGTCACTTCTGAGCCTTAAGATAGCAACAACAGAGGCTGGGGTTAGCACTAGCATGTCAACCGATCATGGTTAGAAAAGGGGAAGAAAAGGAGGGCGAACTGAGTTTCCTTGCACATGAAAGAGTGAATTGGATGGACAGAACAGAGAAGAACAAATTCTTCGGTTGAACTCTCGCACGGTACGCACGTATATGACCCTGAGGATTTTCCTCGGAGGCCACTGATGAAACCAAAGCAGTTATGAACCCCCCTCTTGGGGAGGAGCAGAGTTATGGCGGTCTTCTGATGCTCTGTTGATAAGTGTAGTGGTGCTCTTTGGGAGAATTGTATCGCACGTAAAAAAGGATGGTCTGGAAATATAATGTCCCGCTCGTTTCAATTTCAGCTTCTGACTTCTGGCTTATTTTTCATTATTCATAAATTTCATCTTTTTCTGAATTTTTAGCTTTTTTGAGCTTTTTTGCCGGTTCTTTTTTCCCGTATTTGTTTTCATTATACGTGATGGGCTAATATGTTTTCTCTATTCTTAAATTTAATTATGCTAAATAAGCCTCTGTCAGCTACAGTATTTTTTCAGCCAGCTACAGTACTTTTCAGCTATAAGACACTAAAAAAACCATATTGAGCACAGTAAATGTCTCGTACCTGTTGATAAGTTGTGAATATATTCTTTTCTCCATGTGAAATTTTGACGAATGTGCCAGGGCAAAACCAATTAGCTTTGTAGCTTAGTCGGACATCTATATCTATACATATTAAAAATAACGGGCGATATTCAAAGTACATCTTTCGTTTTAGAAATTAAAAAATCATACAATAATCCTTAAATAAAAAATTCTAGAAATTCTCTCATTAATTAAGAAAAAAGAAAACAATCTACACTACTTATTTCGGTGGACCACATTATAATAGTGTAGATTAAATTATTACAATTGTATAACAAATACAACTATATTTTTCAAAAGTATTAGAGTTATAAAACAAATTTAGTATGTTCTAATATCTAGCCACGTAATCGCATGGCTAATTCCGCTAATTAATATATAGTAATCGTTGGTATATAGGCACTGGATCTTATTAGACAATGGCCATGTTCTTTTTGGCTTTTGATTTCTCTGAAAGTCAAAAGGCTAAACATCGAAACAGGACAGCCTTTTGAAGCGGGTTCTCTAAACGGCTTCCCGAGTCTAAGACCGTATGTGACATCCACATTGGCGTCTCCATCGTTTTCTACCATATCGAAAAACGTAGCAAAAACTATCATTCATAGCCAAAAACTATCAGCTACAGTTCCAAAGAACACCCAATGTTATCACCTGTAATATATGCATGCATAGTAAACAACTAGCTAGGCCTCTTAACCTTTTATTTTTTTTAGAACTGCTAGGCCTCACTTGTTGCGCCCCAAATGTGCATAGCGGTACGCTTTGACTGCAAGGTCCAACCCACAGTAATTACCCCAAAATAGAAAGACAAATAGCCCGCCGAACCACCAAGTGACGCTTCACCCCCTCTTCACCCAGACCAACCCTGGAGACCCTATCACACACGTGCTCCCCACCTAAGAGTAAATCCATCATTTCTAATCACACTCCCCGTATTTACCAATTCTCCGCCCTCGCCGTAAAGAGAAAAACTAACCAACCCTATACTATTCCATACCGTTTCAATGGGATAGCCGATAGCCGTTGGATCTAAACCGCATGAATCTCAAAGCACTCTATCACTACGCTCTGCCGCTCCTGCATCCGACCCAACTCCCTTCTCCCCGCTCTCTCTCTCTCTCTCCTTTCTCGCCTGCTTCCTCTCCTTCTCCCTCCCTTGCCGCTGCCATCCCCTTAACTTTCCTCCACTACTGGCATCGAATTGGGCGTCGAAGGAGGTAAATCCGCCTCCCCTACTAGGATTCACCTTCCCCTCAGACATAGAAGGTTGGGAGAAGGCGGCGGCCCGGCAGTGGATGGCGGCGGGGGCAATGGGCGGGGTAGGAAGGCAGTGGTAGTGGTGGCTGTGGTAGTTAGATTGGATGGGGTGGCACATAGGGGAATGGTGGGGGGCTGCGCAGCGAGGTGGCGGCGACGCTGCTGGCTGTGAGTGGTGGTAAAGGGTGTGGGGTGGTGGAGGAGGCATGCGGAGCTGCTCGAGATAGCACAACGACGAAGTACCACCTATAATATTAAAAGTATTTTGAATGATATACCGTTCGCTAGTTGCTCTCGCCGTAAAACTCGTGCACAGTGCCCGCCCCTCTAGCAAACCCAACAGCGTCTTTTGATTTTCAATTTAATTTAAATATTTTTTTCTTGCCACCGCTTGCCTTTGAAGTGAACTACGCACCCAGCCAGCCCCAATCACCCCACTTGATTTTCAATTTAATTTAAATATTTTTTTTTCTTGCCACCGCTTGCCTTTGAGGTGAACTACGCACCCACCCAACCCAGCCGGCCCCAACCACCTCACTCATCGTGACCAAAACCCAGGGCCTTGCGTTGTCTGATGCGATTCTGGCAGCGATCGTAGGCGGCACCACCACCACCCGCTCCTCGGGCGTAGCGTTCGACTACCTCCCTAGCAAGCATGGCCGGCGGCGGCGGGTGATGCCCCTCCAACAAGGCAGCATGCGCGACGACGATGATCCAGTTCATCAAGGAGGTCATCGGTGGCCACTCCGATGACGACATCTACACCGCCCTCCGCGAGTCCAACATGGACCCCAACAAGACGGCACAGAAGCTACTCAACCAAGGTCCCCCTCCTCTCCCCCCGACATCCCCGATCTGGTCGCTTCAATCTCACTGAAAGCTTGGGTTTTGGGTGTGCGTGCGTGCGGTTGGCATTGGGTCAGTGCTGCCGTTGCTCGCGTAGTTTCAGGGGGCACAGAATTGTGATTGTTATTGGCGGCTAGGGCTTGGGAACTAACTCGATCTGTTGTGGTTGCAGTGGTGCCACTAGTCACTTCGTGTTTGATTTGAGCTGGCTAGATTGATGTTTCAAGGAGTATATCTGTGTATTTGGGCGGGTCTGTGTGGGCTTGTTTATGCAATAGGATTAGCAACGAGAGCGTTGGATTTGCTGGTGATTTTGATAAATCAACCATTTAATCATGTAGATTTGCCATTGATCTGTCACTGGGTTGGGTATTATCCCGTGGTTGTGTACGAGAAGTGTTAAATTGCTTACTTTAGTTATTTTAGTTTTCGATTTCAGGTTGGAAGAGAAGGGTAATTTGTAATGGTAGCCCTTAGTGATGTTTGTAGGGTTATTTGCTTTATAAGCTTAGTACAATGTAAAATGTTGGATCTTGATATTTCCGTTAGTGCCATGGACGTGGACCTTGGAGCTAGGCTACTGGGTTGGACAAGACATTGGGCTGGCTCTAGGGCCCATTCGGTTGAGAAGATGGTATCACTGTTTGGTACAGCTCCTGCTTCTAGCTTCTTCGGATCTCATGAAAATGAACTAGAAAAGTAGTTTTGAGGTGGATTCTCGTGGGAAGCCAGTATACAAGTGTGAGATCACGTGGAGACCCTCTCCATGTTGTGATGAATATTTGACAGCATTTAGGACTTATTGGTGAAGGTTTGAGAGATTTGAGAGTTGAAGTTCGCGACGTCGAGTGTTGTGTTTAAGCTAGGTTATTTGGGATGTTATGATGCATGTTTTTACAAATGATGGTCAAGTACGTGGCACTTGTGCCAAGGAAATGATTTCTTTGTCTTTGTTGATTGCAGGTTGACTTAATGGCTTGAATAATCATCGACAGGGATTGGGAGCAAGCTTGAAGAGCTTCGTGTTTAGAACGATCATGGAGGTCGTAGAGATCATGGGGAATCAAGTCCAATCATGAAGATGGACTCTTCGTGAAGATGGCGCAAGACGGATCTGTGCGGTGACTCAAGGTGACTTGGTAGTGTCCAAGTGTCAGCGAGGCAGTTTGAGGGTGTTCGGAGCTCGAGACACAAGATGTGGATGTGACAAGTCAACGAGGAGTCAGGACCATCAAGGTGGAGTAGCGTGGCAACTCCAAGCGGAAGGGCATTGAGGTAATTGGCATATTACCAGGAATCTTTGAGATGGAGAATACTATGACGCACTCCTGGAGATGGTTTAAGATTAGATAAACTGCATGCGTTGAGTTGTGTAGAGTCAGGGCTCAAATTTTGTAATAGCTGCTTTGTAATACGTGCTAAGGGCATTGATGTAATTGTAGCTAGCTTAGAGGGGTATTCTATGAAGAGTTGGTTGAACGCTAAGTGGATATGAGTGAGTGGAGAGAGTTAATCTTAGCCCTTGAGGTGATTCAAGGGTTAAGGTTGCTCCCAAAGGGCTATAGAGGGGTAGGGGTATGCCTCCACTACTAAGTCTTTAAGAAAGATTTTATGGTTTTTCTTATGTTCCTTTGAGTTTTGCCCACTAGGAATTGTGGATTTGAAATCCTCTCTCAAAGCAATAAAAGTTCTAAGTTCATTCATGTTCTGAAGTTTATTTTATTTCTTACAATTTCTAGCTTTTATTTGCCGCAACTTGAGTTTTTCTTCCCCTCTTTCTACTTGTTGTAATTCTGTTGGATCTAGGACATGTAAGAGGTTCAGGAGTTCATTTGGAACATGTCCCAACCTAGCAAGATCCATTAGAATTCATTCTTGCTCAAGTTGTATTTGCATTACCCGAGTTCTTGTGCTAAAATCGTTGTTTTTGGTGCAGCTTGAACTATTTGCATGATGGGTTGAGATGCTGGGCATATCTTTGCAATTCCTTTTGAAATCTTAGCCTTAAGATAATTTCCTAGCCATGATTCAAGTTTCATTATTTTTGGATGAGTAGATCATGAGTTCTTGATTTTTCTTGTCGGCCAAGTTATTGAAATTTCAGATTTGATGCAACGTAGATCTTGAACAAGATAGGTCTCTCTCTTGGGCTTTATTGTGCTGTTCCTTTTGGAATTGTGACCCTAAGGACCTTATCTTGCTGTGATTCAAATTTCATCAATTTTTTGGTTAAGTAGATTTCGAGTTCTTGATTTTTCTTGTCGGCCAAGTTAATGTTTCTTGCCGGTCAAATTGCTGAAATTTCAGATTTAATGCAACGTGGATCTTGAGTAAGATAGGTCTCTCTCTTGAGCTTTATTCTACAGTTCCTTCTGTAATTATGACCCTAAGGACCTTATCTTGCTATGGTTCAATTTTCATCAATTTTGATTGAGTAGATTTCGAGTTCTTGATTTTTCTTGTCGGCCAAGTTGCTATTTCTTGGTAGTCAAGTTGCTGAAAATCTTGTTTAGCTCATTGTGTTCTTAGTGGACTCTCGGTGGTTTTGAACCTAGTGTCTTTCTAATAGCATTAGAGTTTAAGAGAGTAAATATTGGATCGCAATGGGCTTAGTTATGGAAGATATACGGTGGAGAGCAGCCCTTACCTCTTGATCAGCATCCAATGGCTCATATGAAAAGTAGTAGTTAATATTTACCGTTGAACTTGTTTCATTAACTGTAATGCTACTTTATTGCTGTAATGCTTGAGTGGCTGGGCAATGCGTAATATTTAAGCAGCCACCTTTGTAACCGAACTCACCAGAGGAAAAACCCTACCCATTTCATATGCAATTTACTTTCCCCATTACATTTCTTATTTACTTGTTCTAGTATCTTTTCTTCTGTAATCTTTCTTTCTGATCTCAGTTGGAATTCGGAGTAAGAACTTCGGGTCTTGACAAAATGGTATTAGAGCTCTTTGTTCCTCGGAGCTGCTCGATTTGGGAGTGATTTCAAGAGGGTTGGCGGCTGTCGTTCGTAAAATCCCCAATTGAATCTTCTCGAATCCATGGTGTGCTCTACTGCGGACTATGGCGAGTGCGGGCGCATGGGAGTTCAGCGCATGGTGCAGTCTTGGCCTGGGTATGGAAGCTTCACCACCAGTTCTTCGTCAGTAGTAGGACATGGTGGCATTAGTGGATTTCCATGGCATCAATGCAATGAAGATTTCTATGGATGTCATGCCTACCAAGTGTTCGACCAAATGCCAATGATGTATAGTCTTCACAACCTTGATCGCCAAAGCGTGCTCCTCGCTGATGGCACTAAGTTCACCTACTTTGCCTTGCCCGCTAATTACCCCTTGGAATTGATCACTTCACTGGCATCACCTACAACGGAGTGCGATGTCAACATCACACACTCAACGTGTCCAGCAGTGTGTTCGACAGTGGGTCTCCGCACGTGACTCTAGCATCAAGGCAATTCCAGAGCCGATGGCCAATATGATGATAAATTCAGAAGTAGTTGAGGCAGAGACTATTGTGCAACAGAGTCAATCTAAGATTGGAACAAAGAAATATCGAGAGCTTCTTAATCAAACTAGAACAAAACTAGATACCATGATTGAGTGTAACAAGAAATGGTCGCAAGAGATCCAATGGAAGTGTGAGCAAGAAGAGATCCAAAGGGAGTTCAAACGCTTCTTTCATCATGCTTTTGACCTATTTGATGAAATGCTAGAGTTTGCTGTTGAGCTGAGAAACAATGGGGGTGTAACATTTGACCTTGATCACTCTCTTAAAGACACTTCTGAATACTTGAATGAAGTATTGGTCAAGAAGATAACATATGTCTTGATTCATCCTTCTCTGATGCCTTCAATTTATTTGATGGGGTCAGTATAGTGAAAATGGAGGAATCTGCTCAGATTGTACAGTAAGAAACTCAAGGAGGGATGTCATTCTATTTTGATCCTATTGGTAAGTGCTTGAAATGGGTTCAGATAACAATGTGTGGCCCGGTTAACAGGAAGAGTGTTGATGATTCAATTGTTTTTGCACCTGAGATAAAGGGCAATATTCTAGATCCTCATTCTGTGTTAGATGAAATGCTACATTCCCATTATGAATCCCTTGGTAACATGCGGAAACCTTTAAGGAGATCACAACAAGAAAAGCAGGGCTACATACCAATTGAGGATTTCATAGTATTGTTTGAGGGTGAAGTTAGTACAGTGGCCATATTACCAAATCAATCACAACATGGGGCTTGTCACCCTCATTGCTGGAATGTAATTTTACTGTGGGTGTAAAATTGGGAGTAGGTGGTTCTTGTCTAGTGTTCAACAAATTACAATCATGGATTTGAGGGGGCTTCAGTTCAGGGAATAGTGAACAACAAACAATTAATTATCACTTGGCACCCAACAGAACACAAGTGTTAAGGCGGCAACAACTTACTGATGAGAATGAACTGTACATGGAGTGTACACCTGGGACACTTGAGCTTGAATCAATAAGGGTGCATTGTGCTATTCCTTCACTCCGAAATTCATTTGAAGTGCTATGGTTACTATTACCATGCCCTCCGCCCTGTAGACTAATGGTTACGCATGGCTTAGTGTTAATGGCTGGAATCTCAACTAGGTTGGATCAGTGGTGGAGCAGCATTCCGTTCATTACTTCCAGTGTTATCTTAATAGGCAGAGCAATTTATTTAGTGTGCTTGTTGATTGGTTATGACTCCGTCAGCGAGATATGCTTCTTGCCTTTGGCAGTAGTCTCACATTTTCATGTGCATAGGGTCTATACATCTGTTTTATCCCATGGTTCTTTGCTTCAGGTGCTATTCAACATGCTGTTCTTGGTATCCTTGGGCACCAAATTGGAGAGAATTATGGAATCAGTCCGTTTCTTATTCTTGATGTTCCTTCTTACAACGACTAATGCAATTTTTCATCTCATCATTGCTTTCTTGGTGGCTTACAATCCCCTATACCCTATTCCAATTCTTGTGGGTGAATGCTCTATTGGCTTTTCTGGAGTTATATTCTCCATGATTGTCATTGAGACAAGTCTGAGTGGAGTGCAATATCGAAGTGTCTTCAGTCTCTTCAATGTTCCTGCAAAACAGTATGCATGGATTTTGCTGATACTGTTTCAGTTTCTGGCAAGCAATTGTTCACTGCTGGGGCATCTGGGTGGCATCTTGCCGGGGTTTGCATACACTTATGGGTTGTTCAACTACTTGCTACCTAGACCATCATTTTATTCTTCTATTGAGGGCTTGTCAGTGCTATCTGTTTGTGTGAGATTTCCTAGCTTTATTCTTTGTACTAGAGGGACTACATTTGGCCAACTTCCTACATACTATAACACGTATAGCACACCCAGTGCTCTGATTGATGGGAATTTCCTGAGAAATATTTCATCATGGATGCCAAGTAGGCAAACATCCACTACTCTGGAACAAGAAGATCCCAGGTTTTCAGGAAGAGGATAGACACTTGTTTATACAGGAACTGAACCAACTGCAAGGGAGGCAAGTGCAAATGTGAATGCTGGGTTGTTGGATAAACTATCCATGTTGGAAAAGGGTTGCAAATATTGCTAGAGGAACCAGCCAGCAACCTATTCCCATTGTGAGGGACAATATTGTTATGCTTTACCTTCTGGTCATATTGCTACAACTAAATGGTGTCTGCCACATTTAGATCTGTAGTGCTCTAAGTGAGAAATATGCAAGTTACTTGATGTTTCTTAGCAACCATTTTTGTCCTGAACAATATGCCATGGCAAGGCTCTTCTTGGGAATTGTTATTTCTATGGAAATCATGGAGCCAATTAGCAGTACATATATGCTGATTATTGGAGCACTCACTGAGGTCATAGAGGTTGATTTCTTCCTTTCAAGTGTGGCATGGCTGATCCGGTATGTGATCGCTCAGGGGACCTACGACACAGTGTATCGCGGCACGTACGACACCCAAAATGTTGCAGTGAAGATGTTGGATTGGGGAGAAGATGCTTTTGCCACAGAATCTGAAACTGCCGCTTTGTGAACATCATTTAAGCAGGAGGTTGCTGTTTGGCATAGGCTCAGCCACCCTAACATTACAAAGTTTGTTGGTGCATCGATGAGGACCACAAACCTTAAGATTCCAGCCAACAATTCCAACAGTGGTACACGTACCAACTAGCCAGCTAGAGCATGTTGTGTTGTGGTAGAATATCTTGCTGGAGGAACTTTGAAACAAGATTCGATAAAGAACGATGACAATAGCTCATATACATTGCATTGGATCTGTCCAGAGGATTGAGCTATCTACACTCTAGAAAGATTGTACATCAGAATGTGAAAACTGCAAACATGCTTCTAGATACACAGAGAAACCTTAAGATTGCTAATTTTGGTGTTGTTCGCGTTCGTGCTCGAATCCGAAGGACATGATCAAAAGCACAGCACACTTGGTTATATGGCCTAGAGGTTCTTGATGGTAAACCATACAATAGGAAATGTGATGTCTACAGTTTTGGCATTTGTTTGTGGGAAATCTATTGTTGTGACATGCCATACCTAGACCTTAGCTTTGCTGATGTCTCGTCTGCTGTAGTTCATCAGAATTTGCGCCCAGACATACCTCGTTGCTGCCCAAGTGCATTTGCTAATATATGCGAAAATGCTGGGATGCAAATCTCGATAAACGTCTTGATATGGATGAGGTGGTGCAGCTTTTGGAGGCTCTTGACACAAGCAAAGGTGGTGGTATGATACCGGATGGTCAGTCATCCAGATGCTTATGCTTCACCAGGGCTTGTGGCCCATGGATTCTTTTCACAGTACTCTCTTCCCTTAGCTACATTTTGTCCATCTACAAGTTGGAAGCTCCACAAAATGGTTCCTATTGTCACCGGTGTAGTCGGTGCTACAGTCCTCCATGGTTGCCTTGTCATCTTTATATGCTGCCCTTATTCCTACACCCAAATCCAAGCTGCCCTCGTGGACAAGGGTCTTTGAGGGGAAGGTATTGTCGTTTTAAAATTCCTTAGTTCTCCAATTGCCCTGTGAGATGGAGGTCCGATTGAGATGATCAGTTGAGATGTGAGGATACCTTTTGTTTATGAAGATCTTGATGATGGCTTGGATCACAACGGGCTTAGTTATGGAAGATCTACGGTAGAGAGCAGGCCTTACCTCTTGATCAGCATCCAATGGCTCATATGAAAAGTAGTAGTTAATATTTACCGTTAAACACGTTTCATTAACTGTAAGAGCAACTCCAGCAGGGCCCCTACTTGAGCCCTCAAACCTCATATTTGAGGGCTTGAGGCAAAAATGCAACTCCAGCATGGCCCCTACTAGAGCCCTCAAATTTGAGGAGCCCTCAAATCCCCTCCCACCCTCATTCCCGGGGCCCCTACTCTGGCTCTCATTCTTCTGCTTCTTCCATTGGTGAAATTTCTCCCGCTCCGCCCGTCCTTCTCCCTCCCACCCCGCCGTCCCGACTCCTCCTTGCTCCTTCCCGCCTCCGCCCGTCCCCCCTCCCACCCCGCCGTCCCGACTCCCGCCCTCCTTGCTCCTTCCCCGCCGCCCCCTCCCGCCGTCCCCGACTCCCGCCTCCCCGCCGCCCCACCGCGCCCGGCTCGCGCCCCTTCCCGGCGCCTCCACCCCTCCACCGCCGACTCGCCCCTTCCCGCCGCCTCTTCCCTTCCCGGCGCCTCCACCTCTCCACCGCCCCCTCGCCTCCCCGCAGCCCCCTTCCCGGCGCCTCCACCTCCACCGCCGCCTCGCCCCTTCCGCGCCGTCCCGACTCCGCCTTCCACTTCCCCGCCTCGCCCCTCCGCCGCCTCCTCTCCTCGCCCCGACTCGCTTTCCCACCGCCTTCCCGGCGATTCAATCGGGCGGCGGCGCCCTTCCGTCGCGGCGGGTCAGGCCGAAGCGCGCGCGCGAGGCGAGATACGGGCGCGCCGGCCATGGAGCCCGCGCGGCGGTGGAGGCTGCTAGCGGCGGCGGCGGCGGCCTAGCGCGCGTGGCGGAGAAGCCAGGCGGTGCGCGTCTCGAGGTGGTGGTGACCGACGCCATGGATTTTTCGCCACCTCCGAGTGCGCGGCGGCCGCGCGGTCCGCGCGGCCGGGCGAGCATGGCGTGGCCGAGCCGGTTCGGCGATGGGGCGAGGAGGCGCATGGAGGCAGCTACGGCGGCGCCGTTCGGGGCGGCCCAGTCGGCGGCGACGCGGTGCGTTGGAGTTGGACTGAGGGAGAGGGAGAGAATGAGGAGTGGGTCCCACGTGTCAGTTGCAGTGGAATGGATTTGAGAGCTTAAATTTGAGGGGTGCTGTTGGAGTAGATGCAAAAAAAACAGGGCCCTCAAAAGTAGGGGAGCCCTCAAATCAAAAGTAGGGGCCCTGTTTTGAGTAGTACTGCTGGAGTTGCTCTAATGCTACTTTGTCGCTGTAATGCCTGTGTGGCCGGGCAACTGCGTAGTATTTAAGCAGTCGCGTTTGTAACCGAGCTCACCAGAGGAAAAACCGTAGCCATTTCATATGCAATTTACTTTCCCCATTACATTGCGCATTTCCCCATTACTTTCCCGATTCCTCCCCTCCCTCCGCTCGGACCACTGTTCCTTGATCCTGACTGGCTGTTCTTTTCTTCGACGGCGGCGCAGGGAGAGGGCGGCTGGGCCATCACCCCGTCCTGCACGACGCCGCCGCCGCCGTGGTAACGCGATTTTTTTCGTTTCTGCTGAATTTCAGGCTGCCTGCGCGAGGTCCATGTAGCCCTGAGTGCTACTGGTGGAATTAGTCGCTAACTTGTATATGATTTTGTGTGCGCTGTCTATCCTATTGCTGTAGGCTGGTTCGGGCGCCGGCGCGATGCTCAGTGCGGTGCACGGATTCAATACAGGTACCTTGCCGAGTTCTTTGTGTTTGGCTCTTGGGGTTTTAGGTTTTCTACCATTGTTTCGTTATTAGCCAAGTGCGCTGAATGAGATTAATTTTGTGGTTATGAACAGGGTTTCCGTTTGTCCAGAAGCATGTGAAGGGCCCAAGTGGTTGCATTTGCTTGTTGGGGTAAGTGCTAATTTTGGTTCATGTGATGCTAGTATGCAGATCTCTCTTCGATTCGATTCGGGCATATATGATTGTTACCTTTCCAGTTTTTTCGTGTTTGTTGAAAAGATTGATAGATCTACTCACATCGTAAACCTCTCTTTTGTAATTGTAATGCTAGAAGATGCCATGACGTTATCCGTTGTTAGATAATCAGGTAATTAGAGTGAGTTTTTGGTGCAAATTTACCCCAATTCTTTTAGAAATAGACCATCACAGCAAGCTCTATTTGATTCATAGTTCTGTGGATCCTGCTACAAGAATGATAAATTAATTGGGAAACTCCTGCTTTTCTTCCTGGTTATTAAAAAAGGTGGGTGTCTCCTTCATCTAGACAGAAAAACTAAAGGAAATTAAGTGGCTGAGCCTGTTCCCGAAGATCAAGCTTGATTCAGTTTTGAACAGGGCTGTGTGTAACATATAAGATTATGAACAGGGCATTTGAAAAATTCAATGGGTTCCTTGACAAATAGTATTACTTAAGGTAATGAAATAGTCCGCTGCCCAAAGCAGCTGCTCAAATGCTGTATCGACTGGACAAGTTTCTAAAGGGAAAAAAAAGAGAAAAAGGTTGAAGTGAGGAGCATGAACAGGGGGTATCTACACTTTAACATAAGTTCAGGTTAGCTGACAGACTATTGGGATTGTGATGTGTTATAAAGTACTCGCTTTGTACATTTTCCGCAATGTGGTTTCAACGCAACTGACATGAGGTTTTCATAGATCTGCTTGATTTTTGTCATTACTGGTAGTTTGGGGCTTACATTGTTGTCACATGTTCAATTAAAGAGAGATGATATTTTTTGTGCAGGTGTCTCCTTTGCTCGTATTCTCTGGTGCCAGTGCTTTTTTTTGGCGGTAAGTATTTACAATAACAAGTCAGTTAAGTCTTTTTTTGTACAGAAGCTGCTTGTACAAGCTAGCAGCACCGGACTCCACCCAAAGTGCAGCCTCATTCTTCAGTTGGTTCAGCAAACAATCTGTTCATTGGCCAAATTGTCTAAAAATGCGAGAGTTCCTCTCATGCCACAACATCTAGCAAATGAAAAAAAAAAAAGCAAAGAATTCGAACTATGCCTTAACTCAGGGTGTAACATCAAGGTAGCATGAAGCCACTAATACTGAAAATTATTGTAATATGAAGGTGTTGGCGTTGTAAACAGCCCGATTGGAATACTTTTAAGGAGGAGGAGCATTCAGCTAGAAGATGGTTCACTGTCTAAGGGTAGATCAAGCAAAGAGAGTACAACGGTTGTGCGGCCACCCCCTCAAACATGAAGTTGTAGGTCGAGCTGGTTGTATATTTATCTGATGCGGATCATTTCTAGATTAGTATGTCCTCTTCGGACGTTAAGTTAAAATTCTAGAGTGCTGACCACATAAGGGTATTTTACTACTTAATAAAAAGAACCAATTTCTTGCCATCATATAAGTAATTATCTTAGAACAATTTATTTGCACTAATTATGTACTTACAAACATTTCGAAACAAATATCTAACAAAATGCTATAAGATTGCTAACACGCAGAAGTAGCACATGCTCACAGCAATTATCAGAGTTTTTGTTTATTAACATGTAGAAGTAGCACAAGCGCACCTGAAAGCAGCAAAGTAGCATTCCCAAATTTGAAATAATTTAGTTAGATTGAAATAGCATGAGGGCCAGTGACCACCCAGCAGCACCTGAAAGTAGCATGTGGTAAAAGAATTAGTCTTTCAAAAACCAATGGTTATTAAGGCGATGCTGCGAGTAGGGCTGGAAACGAGCCGAGCCGGCTCGAGCCAGGCTCGGCCGAGCTCAGTCAAAGATGCGGCTCGGCTCGGCTCGGCTTGGCTCGTTTTGGAAACGAGCTACGCGGGAGGCTTGGCTCGTCTCGACTGCCGGCTCGAGCCAGCTCGCGAGCCCGACCGAGCCAAAAAGGCTCGCCGCTGCCGACCGAGCCAAAATGGCTCGCAGATGCCCGAACGAGCCATTTTGGCTCGCCGATGCCCGAACGAGCTTAAATGGCTCACCGCTCGCAGATACCCATCACAGATTCACAGAGAGCAGCACAGCAGAAATAAATAGCATAGCAGATTCACAGAGAGCAGCATAGCAGAAATAAATAGCATAGCATACAGTCTGTATGTCAATTATCAGTATAGCATATCAGATTTAATAGTGCATTTCAGATTTATGATGTATATCAGATTTAATAGTGCATTTCAGATGTAATACTAATAGCATATCAGATTTAACAGCATAACACATAAGCCAATACTTTTGCAGCATAACACATAAGCCAATACACATAACACATAAGAGCAGATACACATAAGCCAAATGTCCAGCCAACACAACAGCAGTTCACATAAGCCAAATGTCCAGCATAACACATAAGCCAATACACAACACATAAGAGCAATTCACAGCAGTTCAAGCCATCACAACAGCAGGGAGTAGCAGCAGTTAAAGCCAATTCTTGCAGCAATTTCTCTAGCAATTTCTCCAGCGAGCATCATGCAGCAGACCATCACAACAAAGAGGAGCAAACAATGTAGCACTTCAAGACAAAGATGCGAAAGAAAAGAATGAAAATAAAATTTGTGGAAGCATTACCAGAAACTAGCTGCTCTCTACGACGCTTTTAGGAAATGGAATGGTTTGAACATCATCCTTTTCGTCTTCTTCCTGAAAAGATATATAATATTGGAGTTAACATAAGCAAAAATAAAATAGACAAATATTGTATTACAAATGAACGTACCACAACTATAGGAGATCTCATGTCATCATGTGCACCTCTGATCCAGCTAGAGGCACATACCAAATGTTGAACCATAGCCGGACGTAAAGAACTCCTATAGTCATCTAGTACTCTACCACCAAAGACTAAATGTTGATTCGAAGATACATCAGGTAGTGGTGTGCAGTCAAAAATTCTTGACCATATTTGACACAACTAGAAATCTATGTGCATTCAAATTCCACCACGCGAGCAATTTAAAGTCCTTGTTATCTAAACTCTCATTTATTTCATCTAAGTAGATGAGTAACTCAGACTTTGAAGGCTCGGTAAAAGTGGAACGCAAGAATGACTGAAACTGATATGAGACTGATGATAATGAGGTGCTTGTACCAATAGCTGAAGAGGAGGTTGCTTCACCTCTATTGCCCATTCTGTTGTGCTGATGATCCATCTCAAACTGGGAATACAAATCTTCCAATTCAATTTTTACATCATCAAGCTCTTTTGCAGCTTTTGAGGGTTCATACATTTGATTAAAGCACCAACTAAAGAATCTCATCTTAAACCTGGGATCAAGAATAGTAGCAAGGACCATGACATTGTTCTTTTCTTCCCAATACTTGTCAAATTTATTCAACATTGCAGTAGCCATTTGCTTCAAATACTCATCTCCATAAGTAATTGCAGCTCTTAATGCAATCTTGACATTAACTATATGAGGATAAAAAATATTTGCCGTTGGATAAGTTGATCCAGAAAATGCAGTAGTCACTTCAGATAAGGACTGCAATATTGGTGCAATTTTTTCATAAAATAACCATTCTTCGCCCGATGGTTGCCATTGATAATTTGCATCTGTATCAGCATAACACACTAAAGCATCCTTATAAGCAATACATACTGACAACATTTTGTATGTAGAATTCCATCGTGTGGACACATCCAGGCTCAATCCAGGGCCAATTTGCAAAGCAAGCGATGAGCAGATTTGTAAAAATTTGTGCATACGAGATGGAGACTTCTTTATATACTTAACTGTTTCCCTGAGCTTGTTGATCAAAGGTTCTAATGGTTGTAGTCCACCATTAACAACCAAATTGACTATATGAGCACAACATCGAACATGAAAAATACTTGGCAATGAACCGAGCTGATCCTCTAGCAGCAAACTTGGCCATTAAACTACGTACAGCAGCAGTATTCGAGGAAGCATTATCAAGAGTAAGTGTGATGATCTTATCCTCTATCTTCCATTCAACAACGCAATCAAAAATAGTCTGAGCTATGACAACCCCAGTGTGTGGAGGATCCAACTCAATAAAGTTCAGCACACGACATTGCATAACCCAATTTTTATCTATATAATGTGCCACCAAGCTCATATAGTAAATGTTTTGGTTTGAGGTCAACAAATCACACGTCAAACTAATATGTGACACACTTCTGAGACTTTTTCTAAGAACTTCTCTCTCTGATTCATAAATCTTGATGCATTCATTTCTTATTGTCTTTCGACCAATGAACTGATATAATGGATTTAAATATCTCATCAAAACATTAAACCAAGTATGCTCGACCATCCTAAAGGGATACTCATGGACAATGATCATCTTAGCAATAATTCAACGAGTTTCATCTTGATCACATTCCCTAGTAGAAACAAAAGGTAAACCAGTCTCACCTCCCGTGGCAGGACCGAAGTTCAAGTTCGCTTGAGCTTTCATCTTTGCCACCTTGTTCATATATGGCGTGCACTTCGGTATATGCCTCATGAGATGTGAAGTTGCACCCCTTGTTTGTAAGACATGAGCTTGTAGCAGAACCTACATTTTGCCTTTATATCAACCTCTTCTTTCTTTGTCTTCGATGGAACATTCACCACCATGAAGATCTTCCAAACTTCTGATCTCTGTTTCTGTCTACCAGTTGCCTTTTGAGATCTTTTCCTCCTTTTTGCTTCCCTCTTCTGAGACACTGTACCCTCTTCTGTTGCTTCTTCAGCACCATTTGAACTTGAGGAGTCCACATCAATATCATCCATGTCCTCATCCATGTCTTCACGACCATGAACATCACCACCCAAAGCCTCTCAATCCACATCCTCACTCGATGACTGCAATAAAACATTGTAAAATGTTAGCCCCAAGAATCAGGAATAGCAAATACATTTGTGCATAACAATTCCGATTTTTTCCAAGTGTTTAGATCATCTGAGATTTGTTCTCATGTATTGGCAAGGAAATTCCATTCTTTGTGCTTGCTGTTTAAATTTCTGAACTTTGTAAGTCTGACTTGGATTCTTATATATCCTGAAGTAACTTTGTAATTCAGCTTTTTTGAAGGTTTTTGTGGTTCTGTCCATATTCTATCCATAATATACAATGCCAAAGAAATGTTTGCACTCTGATGACTAACTTAAGGATAATACTGTGGCAAATTGGTATGATGAAACTGAAGGTGCAGCAGCAAGAGATGCTGATGGCCAAACAGTTCACAATATATGTTCTGTGCTCATTTGACAATATTCATTGCTAACAGTTTTGTTCAACAGTTCACAATATACATTTGAATTCTAACAGTTTTATTGCTAATTGATTAATAAATTCATGGTTTGAGCATATGTACAAATGGGAATAGTCATGCATTGGCTGGATAACACAACATTATAGCATGCCTGGCCCATTTCATGGTTTTAATTTTAATTTCAGTGAGCAAACAGTGAGCAAATGTATGGTTTGACAATATATGTTGCACATTGCTAACAAATCAAAAGCTCATTTGACAATATTCATTTCAAAAGCTCATAGCATCATCAATTGACAGGATTACATAGAATACATAGCAGGATTGTCAAAAGCTCATAGAATACATAGCACATCAAGTAACAGGATTACAAAAATTTCATTTCACATCGGCCTGGAGCATCAGACACATCTAGCATCGGCCACATCAAGTATCAGGCACATCCAGCATCAGGCACATCAAGTATCAGGCACCCTAACCCTAATCCTAACCCTAACCCTAACCCTAATCCTCAGTATAACTGGTACTCACCGATGCTGCTGGTTCGGCGAGGTCAGGAGGCGGTGCAGACCGTGCAGGTGCAGGCTCGCCCCCTCTTGTCGACAGGGAGGCCTCGACGGCGGCCGCCTTCTTCCCTCGAGCTCGAGATTCCAGGCTCCGTTCGCGGCCCATGCGCGTCGGTTGGAGTAGGCCGCGTTGTGGATCAGGAAGGAAGGGGTCGGACTCGGGGAGGATGGGGATTGGGGAAGGACATCGCCCGCGTGCGTGGGGAAGGAAGGGGATTCGGGGATGGAGTCGATGGACGGCGGCCGACCGCGTGGGGAAGGAAGGGGATGGGATCCGGCAAGGACGGCAGGCGGCGGCCGAGTGTGTGGCGTGGTGAAGGACGGCGATCGCCGATCGGGGACGGACGCCGGCTGCGCGAATGGGGATGGGATTGCCGCGGCCACGGTGCCGCCCGACGGGAATGGCCGAAGGGTTAGGACTTAGGGTTGGCCGACTTGCACCGCATCCGTATCGCATCGATCGACTGGGCTGGGCCGATACTGCGGGGCGTCACTGGGCCGGACGGATCGGACCGAGGCACCGAGTCGCACGAGCCAACGAGTTATAAAACTGGTAGTAACTCTACATGAATTCAACAGTAACTTCACTCATACACGATAGTAACTTTATATGACAGCGTCAAAACATATTCAACATGTATCTTATTTTATTAAGTTCATAATTTCGAATACAATGGTGAAAATGGATCGCAAATTGGACTTTTGGTGAAAGAGTTGTTGTATTTTTTAGCTTATAAACAAAATAAAAAATCACAAGTCAAGTGCATTTATTCTCTTCTCTTTCCTACTGCATGTAACTAAGTTACTATCTTCTGAACATAAAGTTATCATCGTTAATTCACAAAGTTACTTACAATTCTCACGTGATAACTTTCATGTTGCAATGCTACGGAAAGTTATTATCTCTTGAATATAAAATTATCATCGATAATTCATTAAGTTACTTATATTTGTAAAGTTACTATCTCGTGCATCAACCGAGTTATGCACAAGCACACCAAGAATCTAGCCAGCGACCCGCGCATAGCGTGCGCGTACACGCTCGTTAGCACAGTCGTATACATATACATACATACATATACATATGTTTGTGTATATATATGTGTATGTATATGTATATATATGTATATGTGTACATGTGTATGTGTATGTGATGTTGTTCGCGAGGATGTATGCCATATCGAGGCCCAACAAATTAAAGTATATAAGCGCCTCAATAACAAATTGTTGGTACGGAGAATAGTGTGACTGATTAATGATCATAAAGACGACCTTGCTTGCGGTATGGTTGACCGATCTGATCGATATATCGAGCTGCACTGACCTTCCAAAAGACCGAGGTATATATACGTCGCGTCAACATCAGGTTAGGAATATGCAAGTGTAATTCGAGTATGTGCAATATAGCTAGAGCAAAAACGATAGAAGTAGTTGAGTTAGGAACATGTCGAGTTGAGCTGGCTATGCACGATAGATGCACCAAAAACGATCGAAGTAGTTGGACCATCTGGAGCAGTGGACCGTACCATGAAAACAACTTCATCCGATTCCAACCTAACTCCACTGATCGATCGACCTCGTTCTCAATTATGCCATCAACTAGAGCTAAAATTTAGCCCAAGAAATGAGGAGCACACGTGGCAAGTACCAAGAACATATCGTGTGCTTCAGTGCTTCCAGCCTGTTTCGTGAAACCCATATTCCTAGCCGTTGATCATGAAAACTGAACACTGGTCTCGACCTCTTGAGGGTTTTTCAAAAGGTGAACGTAGATGAGCTTTCACTGATTACGAGCAATCACGAACTATGGGCACGCGGTCATGCGGGGTTGCAATGGCGATTTCTAGATAGCCCAAACAATCTGGTATGGCCATGTACGTAGCGAGTGACAGTGACGGATATAGGCCAAGGTCACCTGGGCTTCAGTCTTAGATCTAAGATTAAAAGTCTATTGTAAAATTTTAAAAAGTACCTTATATATATAGTGAATGTTAATCATGATGTACTATCCAGTTCGAAGTGTTGCTCCAACCTGGCTCCGCCCCTGGTGAGTGATGTGGACGCTGAAGCTCAGGCGTTACGTGATGGAGTCGGGCTAATAGTAGCGGGCCAATTTGAGAAGGTTATTCTGGAGGCAGACTCTCTCTCATTCTCAATCTTTGGAAGGATCGGCAGAACATCGAGTGGAAACTAAAACGATTCTTGATGAATTTCAGGAGCTTAGTAGTTTTTTTTTTTACTTTTTTCATGTTTGTTTTGTGCGGAAAACAGCAAATGTTGTAGCCCATCTCTGTGCAAAGCAAGTTTTTTTGTAGCCAATGATCGGTGTACGTGGCTTCAAGCACCTGAGTTCTTAGTTCTTACGTAATTGCCTACGGGACGACTGTAACCCTACTATCAATCATCCTCCTGATTTGCAAAAAAGAGAAAGAGAAAAAAACGGTCTAAATGCTCATGAAAAATTCCAAAAACATTATCAATCCTGATACAGAACCAATCTATTATGCCAAAAAAAATAAATGTAAATTCTATCTGCACATTAAGAACAAAAAAAAGACAAATTCTGCTAAAAAGTAAATCCAAGATAAAAAAAAGGGGAAAAGATAAAGCTACTATTCACTAAAATTTCTTTTTTTTGTTTCTCCGGATATGTACTGTTTTTCGATATGAAATCTTGCAAGATACTTGATTATATTATATCGTATCTAAACATTTTTTTAATAAAAAATTGACTATTTGGATTATTTCCTAGATAGTGAGAGCATGAGTAGCACGAAAAAGATGGAAACACAGAATATGTTATTGGAAAGTACGTTATCCCTATCACTCCTACCTATATGTGATTGCCATGGATTCACATCCTCTGAATTGGAGAAGGGTAAAGCGCGAGGTCGTAAACCGCTAATGCATATGTTTTGGTTTCATTTTCGTAATGAGAAATGGAACCGGAGTGTGCTGCCCTTTGTTGGTCTGGAAAAAAAAAGGGTAAAGCACGATGCATAGTGCTGTAGGAACAGTTCGACTAAAAAATAACGATGGAGTTTATCTGTCTCGGTACTTAAGCAAAATCAGACATTATAGTGGGTTATTATATCTAGCATTTGATTTGGACCTTGAGACATTTTTTTATAGGAATGTCTATACAACATTCGGTGCACATTACCTCGGTCAGTCAGATTGATCTGAGACGTTAGATTTTTATTCAACGGATCCACTCATACAAACCCCTTCCAAAAAAAATGACTCCCTCCACAAAAAATGATCTAGATGGTGTTGAGGAGGGAGGTCAAGGTACTGTTCACCTCTCGGACCCAGTAGGCCGTGTGAATTGTTGGCATGTTTTAATTAGGAGAGTTGGATTGTACTACGACACTCGGTGCACATTACCTCGGTCGCGCCACTACGTACGTACACATCTCCTATTCAGTCAAGTATATACTGTTTAGAATTATTTACCCGTTTCTGTCAGATCCGGCCCGTCTGGTACTAAAAAACACTACACATGAATACGTACTGTGTAAGCTTCACCACACCACTGTTCAATCTCCCATTTCCTTTTGCACAAATTAACTCTTCTTCCTCTACATAAAGGCATGCATTAGTCGAGACATGCTGGAAAGCCCCATAACTGCACGTACGTGCGTATATATGTATATACAACATCTGCATTATGAGAGATTAATTACACCAGCTAGTACGTATATATACGTACTACTCGATCGATCGTCTATGCAATGGTTTCTAGAAGTGCATGGAGTAATCAGCAAGATCAACGAGACATACAACACATGCATAGCAAACTTTTGCTCAGGATCTCTGCTGGTTCTACGTACGTAGACGTACGCCAAAAGGCATCACATGTATATATACGTCACGCTGCTATTATAACCGGCCACATGGACACAATGATTCCCACTAGCTCCATATCGTTTGGGTACATATATAGAGCAATGTAGCATAAGTTGGCACGCAGTACGTGTACACGCATCGCATGTGCACGCACACGTACGTGTACTTGAGCATGCAAGCATGGCGAGATCGATCGGTCGGATTTGATGAGGCACATGCGTGGTCGCGTGTACGCGTACGTCTAGCTCGAACGGATGCTTCGCTACCTAGCTCGCGCGCGTACGTGCGCTGCCCACGATGGCACCACGCGCGGTACGTGCCGCATGCACTCGCTTCGGTCGGGGCGTACGTGCGTGCGGCGTACATGTGTCTCCATCGATCGGCGACGGCAGAGCAGATGGGATGATATGATTAAGATCGCAAGTAGTGCAGTACTAGAGTTTTTTTATTATTTAATCCCTTTTTATTAATATTTTAAAGTTAATGTCTCGCGAACTTTATTTCCAATTCTAACCCGTTCAGCCACGCCACCACCTGTGGCGTGGCCGAAATGTTCTGTCATGCCATCCATAGAGGCGAGGCCAAAGCTACCACATAAGCCCTCAGCCGCGCACCGTGCCAGCGTGGATGACTTGCATGGTATCTGTCACACCGTAACTCATGGCGTGACAAGCACTATGGTCACGCCATGAGAGTTGGCGTGACAGGAGGTGACTTAAGTCAGTCGCCGCTCCAGTTCCCATTTTCCCACGTTCTCTTCCTCCCGAAGCTTCGTCTCTGCTCCCCAAATCTATCGTCGCTGTCGCTGGCTTCCACAGGCCCTTCCTCCCCAACCACCGAACCCCTCCACGTCGACCTCCTGGCGGCGTCCTCTGCCTCCTCCTTCGCCGCCCGTCTCCAGCCCTGGTGACCCTGCCCTCCTCCTTCGCCGCCCGCCTCCAATCTCGGCGGCCCCGCCCTCCTCCTTCGCCGCCCGCCTTCAATCCATGTCGGCCTCCCAGCGTCAGCCTCCTTGGTGAGCGCAGCGACCTCCTCCCCGCTTTCATCTTCGGACCGGTGGAGGTAATAATCGATGATCATCTCCCTCCAGTGTGATTTTTCTGATTTGGTACTTTGCAATATTTTGTTGGATGTAGATGGATAAAGCTATACGTGTATTTACCTGTTGGCCGATTAGCCAAACGGGTAGTGATGCTGACTTTGGTGGCATGGAAGTGACCGTTCTTTTGTTTTGCGAATCACCAGACTTTCAAACTCTTCTAACTAGGATTAAGTTGACCTTTGGATGGGATGAGCCTAGGGTCGTTGTCGGATTGCAGGGGTGATATGATGCTATGTGAGCTGTAAGGTGCGCGCCTGTTTGGTACTAATCTTGTATGACGATGATTGGGACACGTACAAGGATGTTGTGCTTGCATCTCAGGTCTGGTCGTTGGAAGTGATGGTGTAGAGGAGAATCGTTGTAGAGGAGTTGCCAAACAATTTAGATGTGGTGAATGGCAACCTACCCCCGCTTGGAGTGGCTCCTCGCATGCTACAACATCCTCTTTGGCCGCATGTGACAAGGACCCAGAGGACGAGGAAGAGGGCAGCGAGGACAAGGAGGAGGGTGGCACGCATGAGGACACGCGGCAAGGAAGATGAGGGCGACAAGGATGATGAGGAGGATATGGATGCTAGGCTTCCGGACGAGATGGTCCTCCGGGACCTTGTTGGTGCACTGGCCCCCATGCAGCCAACTCAGGCCACACCTCTGTGCCATAAATGGCATGATCGCACAGATATTAGTTTGGTAAATGTCGTTGAGGGCACGTGAGGCCAACACCCAGCAGCGAGGTTTACACCGAGGTCAAGTGCCCGCCGAAAACGTAGGTGAATGGATGCATGGCGCATTTCTTGAATGAAATGAGATGAATTTCTTTTGGTAGAATGAAATGAGATGAATAGATGATTGTGGATTGTGGTTGAATGAAATGAATAGAATGGATGGCTGTGTTTGAATTAACCCCTTTGCTGATGATTGTATTTGAATGGATTATTGTGTTCGAGTTAACCCATTGCTGATGATTGTATTTGAATGAAATGCTTGCAAATGGTTCAGTGTAAGTTCGATTTTGAATGTTTGCAGCTACTATCATGCTAGGTTTCCTAGCATGACACTATGGGACTATCACGTCAGGGGGACTAGCGTGACCGGACTTGGCACCACACGAGGATTGCAACCCCACTGGAACAACAACATACATGGCGTGGCCACACGGTTAGGCTACGCTAGAGGAACTGGCGTGACAAAGTGGTCTTGTTACACCAGGACGAATGGCATGACAAGACTGAGCACTAGAGCTCAGCGGTGTTTTTGCAACCCCACTGGAAGGGCAACATACCTGGTGTGGCAGCATGATTAGGCCACGCTAGGGGAACTGGTGTGACAAAGCAGTCATATCACACTGGGCTGAATGGCGTGACAAGACTTAGCACCAGACCCCGACGGTGTTTTTTGCAACCCCACTAGAATATGTTATATGCTATTTTAGGTTTTAGGGCTGGTTTTGGTTTAGGTTAGGGTTTAGGGTTTTAGGTTCAGGTTTACGTTAGGGTTTATAATTTTATAGTTTAGGGTTTTAGGGTTTACGGTTTTGGGTTTTAGGTTCAGTGTTATGTTTATGTTTAGGTTAGGGTTTAGGTTTTCAGGGTTTAGGATTAGGTTTAGGTGGTTTAGGATTCAGACTAACCAACAACTCTCTTTACTAACTACAACTATGACGCCACTTTCTACAAAGTAAGATGTGACAACAGTTTGTCTCATCAGCTTTTTAGATCGACATGATAACACTTTACATCCTCAGCTTTTCAGACCAAAAAGATAGGATTACGTACAGCATAACATGAGAGCTCCATGCAAAGTAAGATGTGACAATACTATGCCTCAGCAGCTTTTCAGATCGACATGACAACACTCTACATCCTTAGCTTTTCAAACCAAAAAGACAGGACTATGCAAAGCATGACGTGATAGATCCCTACAAAGAAGACGTGACAACATCATACCTAGCCAGCTTTTTAGATCAACATGACAGTACTCTACATCCTCAGCTTTTTAGACCGAAAAGATAGGACTCTATAAAGTAGGACGTGACAGCTCCTTGCAATGTAAGACGTGACAAGACTCTATCTCGCCAATAACTTTTCAGAAAGATAAAGCAATACTCTACCTCGCAGGCTACTCACATAAAATTAACCACACAATGCTAACCTTTTGGCTTATAAAGGGAAGTGAAAGAGATCTAGGAGAGAATACTACACAACCAAATCCAACACTTTGCCAGAGCTTGATTCACCATGTCGAGATGGACAAGATGCAAAAGAAGCAATGGGACAAGATGATGAAGCAATAAGACAAGACCCACGAACAAGCAAGGTTTCCTGTGGCCCGCGATGAACAAGTAAGGGCTACTGTGGCCCGGCATGAACAAGCGGAGCGTGCCAGGAGGTTACCTCCCAGCAATGATGCCCCCGTAGCAGCAACCCCGTCCAGAATGTTCCAACCGAGCGTTCGCCGCAACACCCGCTCGAGGGAGAGACGCCGCCCCTCTGTTAGTGTAGGGACCCATGCAACTTTTTCAAGTCTAAGTAATGGCTCAGCCTAGGTATGTGTTACTGGGGTTGCACGAACTAGTTCTGTGACTATCCCGACCACTGTTAGGACATGAGCAGCTATCGGCAGCCGGTAAGGACCAATTACAGTGTGTTCCCCTACTATTTATTTTTCAAAGTACGCACTAACAACCTCTCCCGCCGACCTGTAGTCTCTGGATCTGCTATGTGACAACCGCAAGTGGATCGACCTAGAGATCCACCACATGACCAGTGGACTCTCGACTAGAGGAGTGGGATGTCAAAAAGCCTATGAGATCCAGGAGGAGGAGCACCGCAATGATGATCAAAATGAGCATATATATCGAGAGACGGAAACTCATCTCAAAGCATGTAGGCACAAAGAGTGTGAGGTTCACGAGAAGGAGCACTAGAAAAAGAAAAAAATGGCGGCCAAGAACAAAGAGCCGGCAAGGAGTTCAACGACGAGCTCACAGTAAAGGGAAAATGGCCACGGTCCACGTAATAGTTTGGGCCATTCCAAACTAGTCTCCGAAGGTCAAATTTATTTTCATTCCAAAAAGACGCATATGTATCGTAGGAGTACTTTGATTTGTTGTTTCTTGCATATGCACTGAGCATGATGTTGTTTCTCATGCACGTAACAAACCCTGTTCGCCGTGTTATTCTCAGCTTTATTATAAAGTCTATTTTAATTCATAACTTCAAATATCGTCGTCTTTTTGCATTCAATTTTTCGCGTTACAAGGCATCCAACAACATTAAAAAACGAGTTCTAGAAGTAGGCACGAAATTGTTTATGACTACAAAGTGACGAAGAGAACCACCTATCATTCCAGTAGGATGTCTACGCATCTTTCATCAGCGGTACTGTCGAGCATATGTCCATCCTTATGCCTCATGTTGTACTACACAGTCCACATATTGGTCTTTTTTCAGGATGCAGTATGTATCACTTCTGGGACACGGTCTGGAAATATTCTGCGGGGTGTTTATGATGGATATATACGCTGAAGTGTCAAAGGTTATCAATCCACAAAAATATTATCAATCCATATATGTATTTACTCTTAGTTAAAAGGATGTTGTTCTATTTGGTTCACAGATAGATTCTCTATTTTTAAGTTATGTATTTTTAAATATTACATGTATATGGTGTTATGTATCACCGTAATTTCAATTATTTTTTATCTTTCAAAAGGTCGTCCCTTTGTTACCATCTTACCACCAAATTCTAAGGTTCCAAATCCATAAATGAAGTCCAAACTAAATTCAACTATTACCTCGATTCATAATTTATAAACCAACTGCAATCACATATGCAAAAGCAAAACACGGTAGACCCTGTCGCGCCACATATTAAGGCGTGACAATGCAGGATTGTCACGCCATGTGATCTTGTGTAACTATTGAAACGCAAGCCTCCACGCCGGCACAATGGGTGGACAAGGACTTGCGTGGCATGTTTTGTCACGCCGTAGTATGTGGCGTAACAGTACGGTTTGGCCAAGCCACCGGTGATGGCGTGGCCAAAGGAGCAGAATTGGAAATAAAGTTCACGAGAGATAAACTTTAAAATAATTTTAAAAAAGATTAAATAATAAAAATTATCTGCAGTACTACGACACCGAGTATACCCATATTACTGTTGACAAATGAAGACGATCAAATTAAATGTACCGCATTCTTGCGTTCCTAGCAAGGCCACACTATAGCACGGATGATAATCGAAGGCGTTTTGTTGAAACGCCTTAGATAAGTCAATTTTCAAGGCGACTTGGATAAAATGCCTAAAATAAGTAAGTATTTTGAGGGTTTTTTTGTCATTGCCTTAAATAATACTTAGTTTACAAGGCGTTTTAAAAGGAACCACAATAAAACTATGTTATTTTGGGGTGATTTTATGAAAACGCCTAAAGAACCTTATATTTGGAGGTGTTTTCATAAAATGCCATAATATTAATCTTGTTTGGGGTGTTCTGCAAAAAGCACCAAAATATAGAAGGCAAAACACCTTCAACTCTGAGTGATATATGCATAAAAGACCCTACTTGTTCTAATATAAGATAAGAAACCTTCCACCACCGAATCATTTCCTTCCTTTTATCTTCTCTCGTCTCTATTCTCAAGGCCACACAAACATACACCAAAAATGAGTATAGTGCACTTTTCATCAGGTAAAGTGTCTCTAGTTTCACTTTACACCTGGTTAAGCCAATAATTTCACTTTGCATCGAGATAGTCTAAGATTAGTTGCACTTTACATTAGCACAACATGTCCATGTCTAACTTAGTTGGGTCAGTTTGTAGTTGGGCTGACCTAACTCGTTCTCACCAAGTCGTCCATGCATGTGATGAAGTAGCGCCCAGATGGCAGCAGATCTCTAACGGCGAGGAAAGGAGAGATGGCTTACGCACGGGCACGACGTCGATGAGGGGAACCTATTTGCGGTTGTGGATTGATGGATATGCCTCGAGGTTGGCTAGCAATGACGTTCCCCATGGTGAGTGTGGAGGCACACATCGGCGGTGAGCTTCGATGATGGAGCGGCTCGAGTGAGGGTAAAATGAGCTTCAAGGAGTTGGGCGGTTATCGTGACACAAGTGGCGAGGGTAGAAGAGTATCAGGGCGGTAGGTCTCCATGCATGGTGAAGATCTCAGTGGCACGGCTAGCCGTCGGTATGATTTTGGCTATGAGGATGAACAAGAAGGGGATCAATAGCTTCGTGATTGAGTGGGGAAGGCAGGGAAAGGATCAATTCAGGAAAAAGAGGGTCAAGGACGACGAGTTTTGGAGAATGGCGAAAAAGGGGTTGGTGGCAATGGAGCTTACCGAGGGCAGAAATGGCGGTAACTCATTGAGGAAAGAATGGTGTGTGGAGGAAGGAAGGTGCGCTAAGTTCAATGCCAGTGAACGCTTCCACCGGAACTGCACGTCCATGGATTGCATAGGGTGCCTCCCTATGCCCGCTCGTCCTTAGACCACGACATCACCCCACATGTGGGTGAGTCAGCATGGATGGGATCAGGTGTGACCTACTTGAAGTGGCCCAGCCAGTTAGGGTTAAGTGATGTGTTCTAGTGCAAAGTGAAACTCCTAATGAAATACCTGGTGCAAAATTGAAGTCGACTCTACTCTCCTTACCCTCCTCGCTGCTGACCTCTACCACAGGAAGTGCACCCTCCTCGCCGCCTAGCTCTCCCATCGGATAATTAGCGCCATCCACGACCCCAAGCCCTACCACTCGACGTGCACCCTCCTCACCACAGAGCCTCGCAATGGACTGTTGAAAGTATCTAGCCCCTAAAATTGGTTTTGGTAATTAATGAATTTATGTGAATATGGGACTAACCTGTTTAATGAGTATGCGAAAGTTTAGTCCATTTGTGAGCAACAAGATGCAAGCCAAAGGATATAAAAGAAGACCCAAAGTGGCTCAAGGCAAATGTATACTTAGAATAGGATCCCTTTTATTTTTACCGGTCTTAAGGAGAAAAGGTGGAAGACCGGATTATAGGGTAGATAATCGTACCATAAAGAGGGATTATGGCAAGTAGCTTGATAGCAAATTTCTTGTGCCATTGGATCAATTTAGAAGCATGCATTCATCAAAAAACTAATTTAAAATCTTATCTGTGCTCTGTCTGGAAGAGCGGTAGTACCGCTGATTTGAACGTCGGAACTACCGGAGAGCGGTAGTTCCGCACCCAGAATCGGTACTACCGGCGACCGGAAGCTCCGGATTTCGAGCGGAGCCTTTTTTTCCAGAGAGCACCCTCGGATGCATTTTGGATTTTCTGGGAACGAAAGTACCGGCACTTTCAACGCCGGAACTACCGCAGGGAGCAGTAGTTCCGCATTTTAGAGCGGTACTTCCATAGCCCAGAAGATCCGAAGGTTGAGCGGAACGTTTTTTCCAGAGAGCTCCTCCGGATGAAATTTGGATTTTCGCAGAGCGGAAGTACCGGCGGTTTCAACGCCGGAACTACCGCAGGTTGCGGTAGTTCCGCTATCCAGAGCGGTACTTCCGGGGTCTGGAAGCTCCGGACCTAGAGCGGAGCCTTTTTTCCAGAGAGCGCCAGATTTGGGACTTTTGGATTTCGGCTCAAGCGGTATTACTGCGCCGACTTTGCGGAACTACCGGAGAGCGGTAGTACTGCAAATTACAACGGCAGTAGTACCGCGCCACCAAATCCAACGGTCACTGCAGAGCTCTGACATAGCCATTCTGTCGCGAAGATTTGGTGGCGGTAGTACCGGCCCCATAAGGGCGGTAGTACCGCTCATCCTGAATTTTTCAGGTATTTGTACCAAACGGCTAGTTTTGGTTGGTGGAGGCTATAAATACCCCACCACTACTCAAGGACTAAGGTAAGAGACCCATTGAACATTCTTTGAGCCCTAGAGCATTCATTCCACCCTCATACTCACTTTGTGCATTCAATTTGATGTGGTTGAGCAAATAGTGCTAGAATTCATTAGTTGATCCATTTGGCACTCATTTGCATTCAAGTGAAGCCCAGATTTATTACTCTTAGTGTTTGCCGGCACTTGGACAATTGGGCGGAGGTTGGATTGGTGATCTTCTTAAGGAGCTTGTGAGAAGACCCGGTAGTCTTGTGAAGGTCGAAGCTCACCTACCCGAAGCGGAGAAGAGCTACCACTAGTGAGCGAGGTGTTTCGGCTTAATTTGTGGAGCCGGTCCAATTCGTTTGGGCTAACTTCAACGTGGACTAGGGGAAACCGGCAATGTTCCGAACACTGGTAAAAATATTGGTTGTGTTCATTTCTCTCTTAGCTCTTGTTTATTTACTCCATTGTGATCATTTGCTTGCTTAGAGCTAGGATTGCTATATACTTGTCTAGAATTGTGTATGATTAATTACTTTACATTCTTGTCATTTAAATTGTGAAAAATTAATCAAGTAAACAAGAAAATTTTAAAAACCTCCTATTCACCCCCCTCTAGTCGGTATCCTTGATCCTACAACTGTCCTGTAGTTGACGTCGATGCTGCCCTAGTCACCTGAATGTTGGTGCCTCCTCCCACGAGGTGATCCCTTTTATCGTCAATGGCCTTAGCTAGGTCGTATCCTCTACCCATTTCAATGAGCTCCCAATCTCGTGCTGCTCTCCCTCTCTATCAATTTTGGACTTGGGAACTTAGGGTTTTTATCTTCAAATCGATGTTTGGGCTCTAAAATTCGACCTTATTTGAGGTGACATTTTTAGGGTTTGTGTTCGAAACCCCAATGTTCAATGCAATTCTAGATGGTGGGTAATGAAGTTACAAATTTCGGTTTGAATTTATTCATGTGTAAAAGTGCTAACACTTGTAGTGTAAAAGTACTGACACTCGTGGTGGATTGGATAGGCCATATTTGATCTAGTAAATCACGATTTGGGTTTTGATTGATTCACAAGTTTAAATGCTTATTTAATTTTGTCAAGGTGAGGGACTGAGCTTGGATTAAATTAGGAATAACTGTTCTCTTTGAGAAGTAAATTTTGATTGGTAACGCATGGCATTGTTTAGTGTAATCCAATGAATTGTGTATTATAGAACTGAGCTGTTGTAATGAAATCTGTAGATACTAGGAATACCTAGCTCATGCAAGATTGTATCTCCTATAAAAGACTGATAATGTTAAACTGAAAATTGATGCATGTTCTAGATGAAACCATAATCTGACTAGAGTCAATTGCTTTACTGACCTATTGATGATTTGGGTGTAGCTCCATTCAAAACTACATAATATATACTCCTTTCATCCTGTAATATTAGTCCAAAGCCCATCATTCGTATAGACCAGAGTCACTAAATCTAAGAAAAAATTATTGTCATTGGACCACTACTTATCCACTTTGTCAGTATTAAAGGAGGGGTATATGGTAGAAATATTACAATAACTACGCATTTGATCTCTACAATAAACTTATATTATGGGGACGATGCTTTGTAATAATAGAGATTTATATTGTGGGACAGATCGATGGAGTATTCACTTAATTGACTAAGTTATATAATCTGAATATCCATCATATAGAATCTCTTTTTTTCAACAATAGGCTGGTATTGATTTATATGACTTGTCATTTTTGTTTATACCCGTACTTGAAAAGAATGGCCAATAGTCTGTTAATTGCATGGAAATAGGTTTGTTTAAACTTTAGAGGCTCGGATTGGTAAGTACACTGTGATACTTTGGCTCAGAATTTCGTACACTGTAGGTTTATTTAATGTGCAAAATACTGTAGGTTTGGTAAGTACACTGTAGATACTTTGGCTCGGATTGATAAGTACACTGTAGGTTTATTTAATGTGCAAAATATTTTACATTTCTGCACCACATACCATTTAAATGAAGTGCAAAAGATTTTTCGGTTCATACAACTATGATGTGTATTTATTTGTAAACAATGCACTAAAACATACAAGTTTTGTACAGTGTACCAGTCTGATTTGGTCCACTGTTATCTGGTCTTGGTTTGGATGGCGTGGCCCTCTTGCCCCTTTTCTCATCTTACAGTGCTAATTTGTCTCATTACCAGTCTAGGGTTAAATCAACTTTCTTTCCCAAAAGTTATGTTTGCTTTGAAGTGTTCCTTTTTTGCTCAGACATGAGATTAATTAGATGCAATGATGCATACCCATGAAAAAAATGTAGCTGGTACCCTGGAGATATTAAGAATCAGAATCGTTATGGGGGGTAGATAATCAAATGTTTATAGTTATTTAATATGTACCCTGAAAATTTCAAACATTCTGGAGTGCTAGCCACGTTGAGCGAAGAAGCTGTACTCGCACGTTTGGGCGCGTGTGTGGTAGGGATGACTCTGTGGTCCTGAGGTCCCGATGGTGGTGGAGCAGTTCCCAAGCGTACGAAAGTATTGGATCGTGTTAATACCTGACAACACTGAACTACGCTGACACTTAATTGGCTATAGCCCCTTCTTTCTAATTTATAGTTTTCCCAATAAATAGATAAGATGATTTTCTTCGTATCTTTTTGAATTAACTTATAAATTAGGGGCAGATACCTCTGGTTTTTAGGTGTATATCTTCGATGCTTGGGTTTCCAGCTACCTCGGTAGGCCTGGGATTGGGCTTATTCAATTGTCACTACTGATCTTATTTTATTGTAGGGGAGGCTATTGTTGTCATTTCATCTAGCAAGCTTTTTTTTTTTTTTGAACTGGGTCTTGCAGGATGTAATTATATATGTGAATTCTCCAGGAGGGTCAGTGACAGATGGTAATAGGTCATCTTCATATTTGTCATCATAGATACATCATATCTTCGATAACAAAAATGTATTTCTTTTCTTTTAGGGATGGCCATATATTTGATACAATGAAGCATATCAGGCCTGATGTGTCCACAGTTTGTATTGGACTAGCAGCAAGGTACAGGCATTGACATCTTCATAAATATGTCTGTTAAATAACCGGTAATTCATTCAAATTTACAATGCTTTGCACATTAAATTTACTTCTGGGATATAGCGATTTGTATCTTGCAAATCTAGTGACCAGTGACCACCCATGGTAGTGGTAAAGTTTTCCATCCAAACTGAAGTATATGTGTATTGTAACGCTTTTGGGGGAAATACCCTCTTTTGCTACAAACATAACTTCCACCAGCAGGAGCTGAACCGCTGTTCCCTTATCTGTCGGTGCCTTCTCAAGACTACTAATCAAGCTCCAAGAGAAACGCAACTAGCTACGGAATACGTACTAAAGATCGATCTAGATCTTACAGAATTTGAAATAATTTCTCATCTCAACTCCTCGTTTATTTTGGCTTTTTGCTATAAAACACTGGAGTAAAAATTATTTTTACTATTCCAATTCAATTGATTTTCTGACTATTGGGTGTGGCTCAAGATTCATACGTTGGTGATGTCTTCAACTCCGGCTTCGGTGAAGGCCACGTGCTTCAGCGATCGATATATTTTCTCCAACACTTTCTATTAACGATCAATCACTACTATAAAAAAGAGTCATCACAGACTATTCAAAACTGTCATCACAGATAGATTTCTGAACTATTTGAATTTATATGTCAATGATAATCGGAGGTTATCACATACGGTTTGTGAGCTATCTGTGGTAAAAAAAACAACACAGACGGTTTGTAACGAGAACTGCCTGTGAAGAAAACTATTACAGGCGGCTCGAACCAAAAACCGTTTGTGATACTCACACATCACAAACGGTTCTAGTTACCAACCGTTTGTGATTGGCAAGCATCACAGACTGTTCGTATATAGAACCGTCTGTGATAGTCCTCCATAGACGGTTTATAGTACAAATCGTCTGTGATAGTTCATTCTATACCAAAATTTTTCTGTTTTTTTGGCTAGCCTCAAGAAATAATGTTACTTATGCCCTTTGAAAACAAGCAAATATAGTGGCAAACATAACAGTGCATTTCATTTCCATTAAGATTAGAATTCACCATTACAACATAACAAGATAACAAATCTAACTCTTTAACATGGCAAGAATATATAAGAAGTAGAGATCCTACCAGACAGTAGAAGCTGGGTGTAGCGCGCGATGTCTTCGACGCCTACCATAAAGGAAGAGAGGGGAGGGCATCGGATGGCGGCCGGATATCACCGACAATGGAGAGACGGTAGTAGTGTCACCTTTGTGTCACCACAGTGAGACTGCATAAGACACTCTTACGACACTTACGTTAAGAGTGTGTTGTGCAGTCGACCGTGGTGTCACAATGGAGGCGCTAACTCACGACAGTAGTTGGCGTCGTCGAGGAACAAGTTAGGAGTGGATGAACTAGTTAGGAGCAGCAGTGCACCGTGGTGTCACAACAGGAGGCGGAGGAGCTAGCTCACGGTGGTAGTCAGCGTCGTCGAGGGGAGGATGCAGGAAGCTAGTGGATGAACTCATGTGTGACTGCTAGTAGAAAGGGAGAGGGTGAGTACTTACTAAGGGCCGAGCGGTGGGAAGAACTGGTGCCTGCCATTCGATGTGGAGAGAATGGACGTGTGAGATCGAAATCTTGGGAGATATGCTACGGATTGGTGACGTGTCATTATCATCATTATCAGAGACGGTTTGTTATACGAACTGTCTGTGATAATGCACATATCAGAGACTATTTGCTATACGAACCATCTATGATACTAATATCAGAGATGGTTTGGTATACGAACTATCTGTGATAACGCTTAAATATGCGCACCCTAATCTAACTCTTCTAAACTGTCCTCTCCCTCATCTTCTTCACCAAATTTCTCAATAATGGCATCTAATATTCTTTTGATCTCTTTCCTCTCATCTATCCATCATGAGTTGTTTGGACGCAACCTTACACAGGTGACTAACAATTTACGTCTGGAGCAGCTCCTCCACTCATGCCCCGCTCTCCTTCTTCCACGATTCACTTCCATCCGTCAGCTGGACCTCATCATCCGTCGTTGACGGAGGTGTCTCGTTGCTGCTCAGGAAGGGGAAACCGCCCTCAGCCTCGTTCTTCTCTGTAATGTGCATAAAGCGAAAGAAGCTCTTGCGGCAGTGAAGAGACACATGGATAACATTGCCGATCAAGCAGAAGCGGTTAATTCTAAGGAAACTTATCATAGCATCCTCTTTGAGATTATGTGCCATGTTAATGATTTGCCTAGGCTAGAGGAGGAAGTGGAGAGGACAAGGACAATCTTCACGGCATTCGAGAACTCAGCGGCTGATCCTCCAACTCCAAAAGTCGAAGAAAAAGCATATGAAGCCTAGAAGACTAAGATCTGGGAATCCCTTTTTGGGTCTTTTGTAATAAATTTGCCTTGAATTTGTCTTTTGTAAAAGTGACTAGTCACACTGGCACACTTATCTGTTTCAGCTCAGTAGATTATGTAGTTCATTCGACAAAGGACAAAACACAGACGATTGTAAATAAAAATTGTCTATGATAGTTTCATAGACGGTTCTAATTAAAAATTGTTTGTGATAATTCATATATCACAGATAGCTTTCAAATCTATCCATCTGTTATAGTTTCAGAGATGGTTTTAACCATGAACCGTCTGTAATAATGCACAGACGGCTCCACATGAATTGTTTGTGGTGAGGCATCCAGTATAGCTTATTTTGTAGTAGTGGATATATGCGCTCCAATATCTGAAATAAGAATTATGGCTGTGTGCACTGCTTGCTCCCTACATGTGGGCACACCCAGAAAAAGGGGACACATGCAATACTGAATATTGTGTGTCCAAGGCCATATAATTTGGGTTGCATGTTTGGTCCCCAATTAAGCAGCAGCATGCAAAGGCTGCCACCAAAAGGCTAAGACAAATAATTTCATAAACAGGTCAAGTTGGACAGTTGGATGATTAGAGCGACTGCTAACTGACTTGAATCAGCTGTCAACCTTGCTATGATCATATGATGTGAACTAGACAACTGTGAACTGTCCAAAAAGCAAAGTCTGGTAAATAAATCAATCAACGTACACACGACAACCAACACAAACCAATCGATCTTTATAGCTCATATAGAGTCCCAGCTGCCTTCCATGGTTAGCAACTGTCTTGAACCCTAGGGCTCAGAAAATGTCAAAATAAACGTCTGAAAAACGTGCAACAAATAAGGTAATCAGCAGCAAGCATGCATATATGCAACTGTCTTTTTTTTTTTTTGAACTGATATGCAACTGTCTTGAGCCCATAAGACACGATCGAACCTCCCAACTAATAACAACCTCCCGCTACTACCTAAGAATGGACGGGATCTCGAAACCCAAAACTAAACACTAAATACACCGATCGATATAGGTTTAAGGCAAGTTATTGCGACTTGTTAGCAGCACTGCAGCACTGAAAAAGCACACTAGTACAGTAGTAGACACGCATCATCATCGCCTACCTCTACATGCCTACACTGCCTTTGTCGAAAGCGAAAAAAGGAGAGGACGTCGCACAATTTACCGGTCAAAACTTAGACCTCACTCAAAATAGCTTAGATTTCTAGTTTATTTTTCACTATTTAATAATTTTGTCTTTTTTTAGTTTTTTAGCTTTTTGACGGTTCTTTTTTTCCGTATTCGTTTGTACTGTCCGTGATGGGCTAACATGTTTTTCTATTTTTAATTTTTTTTTTAATTTAATTACGCCAAATAAGACACCATCAGTTACAGTGCAATTTCAGCCAACTACAGTACTTTTCAGCCATAAACCACTCAAAAAACCCTTTTGAGCACCCCTTAGGCTGCGACGCTGTGTACAATTTTTTCCAATTTTTGTGGGAGTTTGAACTGTCCTAATGAAATTCTAACAAAATCTCTACGTTCCAAGCGAGGCCGTATACGGTCTCGCCCTAGCACGATCCAATGGGCATCGGAATCTTACGGTAAAAAAAACAAAAGCTTCAGAATTCACCGTATTCACAACGCGCGGCACGGGGGAAGTACGTTGAGCAGAGGGGCCGGAGTTGGTACCGTGGCTTCGACCGTATCGCGAGAAGAACGTGGCTCGTTCCTCCTCTTCTACCTCGCGCGAGTAATATTCATACGGCCAACGCGTTGCGTTGCGTTGCATTGCATTGCATTGCCTGGTACACTGCTAGCTAGCTACGTACTAGTGGCTGGCTGGCTTGTACGTAGGCTAGTGGCTGTAGTGCTCGCAAACAACCCATGTTTGTGACTCGCACTAGGATTGGTGGCAGCTCTAGAGCACGCAGTAGATTGGTCGGGATCGAATTCAACTACGAGCAGCCTTTTCTCCCTGACAGGTACTTCGCCGTGTCAGTCATTTCCGGCCTGACGGAAGTGGCGTGCAGTGCGGACGCGTCAGAACTGTTATTTTTGAAACCGAGCAGTGGTAGTGACTTTTCTTTTCCGGCAGTATGTATGTTCAGTAAGATTATTCGAGATGCATGGCCCATGATCCTACGTCCCGGCATGCACATCCAAACGTGACGATAGAGGAGTTATAGAAAATACCGTGGTGCGGGTGGCTGCAACCAATCCTGTGATATATATACCTAGAAAACCAACAGGGATTATTAATCCGTACATGAGACGAGGTCTTCGTCTCGATCTGGATTAGCTCCATCCACATAGGTACGGTGTGCTTAATTATATGCGATGCTTAATTAGCTTGACCCTGCAGAGCACCAAAATAAAGCCGCGCGCCGGGATGGCCGGACGTACGTCTTAGTCGGGAATTTCTCTTCCGATTGTCATGTTCAATCTCCTCTCCTTTTCTTTCTTTTTTTTTTTTTGGAGGGGGGAATCTCCTCTTCTGTTAACTTCACCGAGCCTTGCAATCTCTTCTGGGACATCTGAAATGGATCCAATGCAGTGGCGAAGAAAAATCACCACCTAATACGCACAGTAACCTACTAGCCATGCTACAGTACCATGCAAATTTCCATGTGGTCCTCAATGATCCACTAAACAGGAGAAAATTATGACACGCACTAGACCAGCACGTAGCAACATGAATTTTCCTATATAATGCAGAGGACCCATCCCCTGTTCCCCCAATTAGCATCCTTTACCGACCTTATATCATTGCACGTGAAAACCACAGCATCAAAGTCCGAGAAAAAAAAAAGTCACAGAAGGCCTGAATGCATGCAGTGAAAGCCAGAAAGACAAGCAATGATGCATGCATCAAACTGCAAACAATGCATGCAAACACGTAGATCCCACAGAAAGCTAACCACAAATCACTGTCGAAAGGACAGGAAATGAACTATCAGAACTCAGAGAGCAATGCAAAGGTTGGAGCTTTAGCTGTCCATCCATCCTTCTTGCACAGTGCCTAGCTAGTAATCATGCGGCGGCAAGTGCTAAAATAACAGCAAGAAAGCACAGGCGCGTCTCCCGCCCCGGCCGGCCGCCCCCAGGAGGACCACCTGTGCTACTGCTGTGTAGTCATGCTCTGAAAAATCAAAAAAGGCCAGCCCATCCTAGCTCTCATCGATAAAGAACCCCAAGGCCACAAGCAATACCAAATCAATCCAATCCAGAGACAGGGAGAGAGACAGAGAGACCATCCATGAGTCGCAATATGTGCATGCATGCAGCGCTATGCTTGCTGATGCCCACTGTCACATGCTCCCTCGGGTCATTTTTATTCATCGTTTTGGAGTTTGACATAGTCCAAAGTACATGTGTTTGACCATTACTTTTTCTAATCATGTGTAATATGTACGATCGGTATGACAACCGAAGGGAGAATGATGTCTTCAAATTTCCTCCAAATATTCACCAATCTTTCACTTCAATAGCTATAAAGATATGAAAATTTAGGAAAGAAAGCCAACACAAAAGCTAGCAAGTTAAGAAGCTAAAATCCAATAAATAAATAGTAAAATCGGTAGGACTGCTACAATAAAATTAGCTCGGGAACATGAAAAACAATATTATTTTAAAACCAAAAATCCATATAACTTTTGATCTGTAGATTTAAACAACTTCAAATATGGCATGCATCTTCTCCAAAATATCAGGAACATATTTCAATCAACAATCAAGAAAATCGTTATCAAAGTTTTGACACGTTTCCATTTGATGGTAGGTTACACTAAAGCTAGGAAAAAAACTAACAATGGTAGATATGACAAGCCCGCGATGAATTATGGTCAAAATAACTCTATATGTATTCTCACATATCACAACAAGTTAGAACACCCAAAAAATCAAGGTGAAAACAATTGGATCAAAAACTCACTCGGAAAGACCAAATCAAGCAAAAACCACGTAACTTCAAGAACTTGCCAAAACTGATACCTAGATGGATGGTGATTGATTTCTGAGATATATCTTTATCACTTACTCATTTTTGGCATCTAACAAGATCAAGAAGGGGAGAGAGAAGATTAAAACCAACCAAATCAAGAGCAAGTCAACCAAAACAAGATAGATACATAAGAGATGAACAAAGTTGATATATTGCTACTTAAGCATGAAGTACTACTACAGAAAAGCTCATCACAAACAGTTCAAAAATGTCATTACAAATGGTTTCCTAAACCGTCTGTGCTTATGGGTCAGTAATACTCTACCGTTTGTGATAACCATTATCACTGACGGTTCTTACCTAGAACCGTCTGTGATTGCGTTCTCGCGACATCATAAAACAGCATAATCAAAGAATGTAGATGAACCAAAACAGACATATTTATGATTGGCGCCATGTATTTGGTGGCTCGTTATTTAGGTTGTATGTACTGTTGTTTGATTGCTTTGGTATGTTATGGTCGTAAGCCGTGGTCGTAAGCCCTATTCCCTTCCTTACCCCCAATAGAAACTAATCCAGCATTCCAACTGCATCCAGAACCAACGAACTCAACCACAAGAGAAACAAGATATTTACAAGGAAAAACACACTGGAACTTAGAGACAGGTCACCTCATGGCCATCATGGCAAGTGAGGCTGCAGGCGGTGCAAAACCTGGTGGCGCCGGCGGCCACACAGGTGAGGCAGGAGAAGATGACCTGGTGCTTGAGGTATCCGCCGCCGTAGGTGCACTCCTTGCCATTGTCCTCGACCAGCACCAAATCCGCCTCCAGCTTGAGGTATCCAAGCATGGCTTTCAAAAAAAACTTCATATTCAAGCCTCAAAAAAAAAGAGGGGAGGGGTCACAATCGGAGGCGGAGGAGCTCGGAGAGGTTGTCGATGTCGTTGGGGGAGGCATGTGGGCAACATATACAATGGTATTTGGGTAGTGGAGCCGATCAATAGTTGAGAGGTCGCAATGCCACTTCAGTTTAAAAGTTTGAATAAAGTGGGCGGCAAAATCGGCCAGTAAAATATCACAGATGGTTTTTAATACAAATCATCTGTGATAACTTAATTACCACAGATGATTTTTAACACAAACCGTCTTTCAAGTATCGTAGACAGTTTGTATTAAAAATCGTCTATGATATTTCATCTTTACAGACGGTTTTTAGTGGTGGCAGCAACATAGACGGTCTCTAAACCAAAATCGTCTGTTATTGCATTTAATACTAACGGTTTTGATCAACCGTCTATGATAAGACGTCTAGTATTAGCCTTTTTGTAGTAGTGAAGGTTTTATAACCAATCCACCCGGAGAACAAGAGAGTACACCATAGCGCACACTTATCAATATGGCTAAAAACGAGCCGAGCTCGAGCGAGCCCGACCTTCCTGGCTCGAGCTCGGTAGAAGCTCGAGCTGAGCTCGAGTTGAGGTCCAAGCCTGGACATGGGCTCAAGCTCGGCTCGTTAAAAATCAATAACAATTAAAATAATTTATCATGCACTAATTTTCAATAATAAGAAAAGTTTGAGTTTGAGCTCGACTTGAGTAAGCTCAATAACAGTCAAAATAATTCAAACATACACTAATTTTCAACAATAAGAAAAGCTCGAGTTCGATTCGAGTAAACTCAGTAAGAGTTAATATATATCACTATTTAAGCTTGAATCGAAACTCGTGAACTATTCGAGCTTGGCTCGGTGAAGCTCACGAGCTCGAGTTTAGCTCGTTTAAAGTTTGTGTCGAGCTTGAATAGATCCCAGAACGAGTCGAGCTCGAGTAGCTCGCGAGCCTCAAGCTTTTTTATAGCTTTAGTTTTTAAACTCTAACATTAGAACACTTGGCTTCAATTAATAAAGCTAGGATGGTTAGATGGTTAACTAGTAAGTCTCTATCCTAACTCATTAAAAAAAACAAGGCAACCAGCCCTATCTAATCCTAATAGATACTATCCACTTATCATAAATAGGAGAAACATGTTAACCCCACACAACATGGGTTTTACTCACACACTATACTTATTCATTTTTTCAAAACACATAAGTCTGATTCCGCTCAGTCCTTAGCATTTTATCTAACTTGATCTTCTCAATTTTTTCTTGACCTAAATCACTTTTCTAAGTACCGCTCAAGCACCACAGCTTTAATCCAAGTTAGTATCCTGTATTTTGGTCAACTTACCAAAATACACTTTCTTGACTTGGTTTTCATCTTTCTTTGTAAGCAATCATCATGCTTGTCATGTGTAGAAGCACCACTGGGATGCCATGTGTCGGCAAGTCTCTCTTGTTCTAGTTTCACCGGACCACGTCCCACATGGACTGACTAAGCTACATGGTGCAACCCGTCGTTCGAATTTCCCTTTAGCATTTTCTGCCTTCCTCGTGCCATGCTTGAGCCCATCTCACCTGACATTCTTGATCGTTCTTGGCCTCGGCTCCTCTATGAGCATAGCCCTGATCCTCATCATTGACCATAGTTGACTCCAATTGTGCATACACATCCGAAGACCAAGAAATTGTTTCAGGCACAAATTCTTTATAATTTGACTCATGTTAGTCAAAACATACTTCATGCAACATTAATACACTGACCAAATATAATTCAAAACAGTTCAATATCAAATTATCAAAATCCAAGAATTTTGACCTAGGCCAGTACTACTACCCACCACAGGCCGATACTACCACTCCTCACAACTAGACTTCTCTGAAAAAAGCTACTGGCAAATAAACCGTGGTACTACCACTCTACAGTCTAACCAAAAACTGCCCAATGGTCTAACCAGTTTGCGTGAAAATTTCTAAAACCGATTCAGATAAAATGCAATCTTTGTAAAATCAAATATCCACTCAACAAAACTTACAATGGTTCATTATAACACTATTCTAGATCTTTTCACGTAGTCCTTCATAGTAAAAATTATATAAAAAACATAATGATACTGAAGTACTTTGATAACAAATCTACTTCCTTTCTCTTAGTATCACTATTTATTTAATTAAGTTAAAAATTATAAGCTTAGCTGAAGAGACCCCTTAATTAATAGAAAATCTAAAGAACGGTATCTCGTTCGGATGTCATACGATGGTATAGATCAGAACCGTTCGATCTAAAGTCAGGACGCATGAATCTCAGAACCCTGCTCCCACGCCCGACGCATTTAGTTTTTTTCCCCCACACCACTCCATTCTCATTCCATTCACCCTGCATTACACTCGCCACTCTACTACACTCTACATAAACCTCTCAGCTAGGGTTTCGGCTGCCCATGCCACGCTGTCCTTCCTCATCGCCGCTTTACGTCCTCCTCCTCAGTCGTGCATGTGCAGTACGTGTGCGTTAGGAGCCCTAACTCACCGATGTGCTCTTCCTCACCGACGCGCTCCTTCCCAGCAACCAAATCCACATGGACAGTGACGCGCTCCCGTCCAGTGACTACATCCAGTGCACACAGCCCCCTCACCGATACATCCTTATGTGGCCATAAACCACATACCAGGAATGAAATATCTGGTTTGATAAGGACCAGGAATGTGGTCGGAGGCGATACATGGTCGAAAATCTATGTGCGGTCGAAAGCAAATGTGGTCGGGGCTACAATGTTTTATATGTGGTCGGAGCTATAGTGGTTTGTGTGTGGTCGGAGCTACAGTTTTTTGTGAGTGGTCGGAGCTACAGTGGTTTGTGTGTGGTCAGAGCTACAGTGGTTTGTGTGTGGTCGGAGCTACAGTTGTTTGTGTGTGGTCGGAGCTACAGTGATTTGTGAGTGGTCAGAGCTACAGTGATTTTGTGCTTGGTTGGAACTACAATGTTTTTGTGAGTGGTCAAAGTTACAGTGTTTTTGTGAGCTATTGGAGTTGTAGTGTTTTTGTGAGTGATCCAAACTACAGTGTTTTTGTGAGTGGTTGGAACTACAGTGTTTTGTAAGTGGTTGGAGCTACAGTGTTCAGTCAATGGTCGGAGTTGAAGGCTTCGGATGGTCGAAACACTGAGAGTGGTCAGGATGGCAATGAATGATGTGGTCGAAGAAGGCTAGGTTTCGTCAAGTTTTAAGGGGGTTTATTGCCTGATTTGGCTAGGTTTTACATATAAGTTTTATATCCAATTTCATGGTGTTTCATAGAGTTTCATGTTTAAGTTTTTTTGTGTTTCACGAGGTTTCATCAAGTTTCACAGGGTTTTATTGACTGATTTAACTAGGTTTCGTGTACACGTTTCATGACTAGTTTTATGTTGTTTCATAGAGTTTCATGACCAGGTTCATGTTTAAGTTTCATGGTGTTTTACATGGTTTCATCAAATTTCAAGGGGGTTTATTGCCTGATTTGGCTAGGTTTTATATACAAGTTTCATGTTGTTTCATGTTTAAGTTTCATTGTGTTCATGAGGTTTCATGTAGTTTCAAGTGGGTTTATTGACTGATTTGGATATGTTTTATGTACAGATTTCATGACTATTTTCATTTTATTTCATAAAGTTTCATGACCATTTTCATATTTATGTTTCATAGTGTTTCACCAGATTTGATGAAGTTTCAAGTGAATTTATTGCCTAATTTGGCTAGGTTTCATGTGCAAGATTTATAGCTAGTTTCATGTTGTTTCATACAGTTTTCATGACTAGCCTCATGTTTAAGTTTCATATTGTTTAACTAGGTTTCAGTTTCATGGGGTTTATTACCTAATTTGGCTAGGTTGCAAGTACAAGTTTTATGGTGTTTGTGCAACATTATCACAAGTTTAATCTCAATTAGAATGAAGTCAAGCATTTCATCGAACGTTGCATGCAAAGCAGAATTTGTTTGGAGGTGGGGTAGCGAGAAGAGCATGAATCTTGCCTGAGATGTGGTGGTCTAACAAGCTTGAAAATTGATGTCAACGTTTCAAACTCTATAACATTTCAGGCTTGGGAGACTTAAAGACGGCATCACTCGTGAGCTTGGCAAAGTGGGGTTTCGGGTTGGTCGGATGAGAACGGTGTTGCTTGTGAGCTCTACGGCGCAGCGTCACTCACGCTTTGCGTGATGCAGGAGGAAGGACGGCACGGCGTCGCTCATGCTCCACGCGTGCGACAAAGGAGGAAGGACAGCGTGGAGTCGCTAGCGTTCCGTGCGACGCGGGAGGAAGGACGGCACGATGGAGGAAGGAGGGGTGGGGATGACGAAGGACTGTGATCGGAGAGGAAGGGCGAAGGGTAAGAGATGATAGTCGATTGGATGCTATACCGTGGTCCGAATGATATAGCGTACCATAGTGGCTCTCTTAGTTAACGCCCCGGCTGATCTTACGTACTTTGGTCCCCTCCTCTCCCCCAGCGAATGCTCGCCTCTCGTCTCACCATAAAAACCACACCAATCCCTCACCCAGTTCTTGCACACACACCCATAGGCACAACAAAGACAACTGCGCATTGTTTACCGTTTGGGAAGACGTCGCCATGGCCGCGCCGCATGACATGCACAGCGTCGACTCGTTCTCGCAGCTACCGTTCGTCCGCGCCGCCGCGCTGCAGCCTGCCGCGGCGGCGACGGTGCAGAGGGACGCCACCATTCGCCTCTTCGGCTGCGACTTCTCCAACGACACTGTTGCTGGCCAGCTGCCCAAGGAGGCCGCGGCCGCGGACGCCGACGGCGCCGCGTCCGAGGGGGCCGGCGGCGGCGCGGCGGGGGAGACCAGGAAGTTCGAGTGCCACTACTGCTGCCGCAACTTCCCGACGTCGCAGGCGCTGGGCGGCCACCAGAACGCCCACAAGCGGGAGCGGCAGCACGCGCGGCGGGCGCACCTCGAGGCCTCCCTCGCCGCGCACTGCGGCACCTACCTGCCGGGGCACATCTACGGCCTGTTCGGCTATGGCCACCAGACCGCCATGTCCCAGCTGCCGCCACAGTACCCGGTGTGGGCAGGCGCCGTGCCGGGGATGTACGGTCGCGTAGGCTCCGTGGCGCGGCCTGCAGCATACGGCGGCATGGCCGTGCCGGGCATGTGGAGAACGTCGCCGGTGGGGAGTGGTACTTTTGGTGCCGCCGGCCGGCACGACGAGGCGACGGCGGTCGTGGGGTCGGGAGGGGTGGCTGGTAAGGATGAGAAGGTGGTGATGAGCGTGGAGACGTCACTGCCGTTGTGCCTTTCCGGCCGGTCGCCCGCGGAGATAGTCAGATCTGAGCTGGGACAGAAGGAGGCGGTTGTAAGCTTGGACCTCCGTTTGTAGTTCTTTTACCTTGTTTAGGTTTAGTTTGTTTAATTAACTTGTTCAGGTTACTCTGTTTTTTGAACTTCTTCGTTTGAAATCGAAGGCTTTTGAGTTAGATTGCAAATTTGATTGGCATTATGAATAATTTGTACTTCTCCATTTTAGATAAGGAGTTAGTAGCTATCTACTATATTATTAAAGCAGAAACCAAAGAAGCCACCACATTCGCTCTTAAGAGGTAAAAATTATCACATTAATTAGAAAAAAAGAGAGAAAAGGATATATACCTTCAATTGATGTGAGTCCAAATTATAATTGTTGAGATGTATCTAGATTAGTAAAGGAAAAGAAAGCATTCGGGATAGAATAGGAAAATCTAAGAAAAAACTTTATAAAATAATCCAAACTGTATATGAGGAGTAGCCTTTGTTGTGTCCTGGGAGGCGATAGCAACATACTATAGCTCCTTTTTATTCAAAATGTCATATAGTTTTTTGGTCTTGACTCTATATAATTTGTAGCCACTCAAGCGAACAATCTGTACCAAAAATGGTGGAGATGGATAAAAGTACTCAAGGGACACTTGAAGAACAAATGTTTTACAACAGGTGAACATTACGTGACATTACCGAATTGATGCACGACAACACAGCAAATCAAGTAAGACAATAAGGCTACTTTCAAATATAATATTAGCCTCTTTATAGGCTTGACATTTGATCTTTCAGATTATTTTTCAAGAAGAATAATTCTCAAAGTCCTACAAAACAAATTGACATCTTTAAATGATTATTTGCATATTCTTTTAAGTGCTTACGACTACAACTAGGTATTGTAGGTTACAACTACCGACTGGGTACTATAGTTTACGACTACCGACCGGGTGTTGTAGTTCCGACTACCGAACATGTACAATAGCTTACAATTATCGATCACTACAATACTCTAAAGGGTCTCCGACTGCTCTCCAACTCTAGGGTCTCTGACTATTCTCCATCTCCAGGGTCCCTAACTGTTGTCCAGGATTTTATACATGACCCGTACGACTCGGCCAACTCATTGACTGAAGTTAGAGCCATTACTCAGACGCCTAGCCACAACTTATGACCACGACTGCTACTCGACTTACGAGTACGTCTACTACAGTACTCTTACGAGCATGCCCTCTGACCTCTTCGGTACTCGGACGTTCCGACTGGAATGGTACTCGGACACTTCGACTATCGACCGAGTATTGTAGCTTTCGGCTATCGAACGGATACTATAGCTTATGACTACCGACCAGGTACTGGAGCTTACAACTACCGACCGGGTGATGTAGTTTTGACTACTAACCAGGTATTGCAGCTTACAACAACTGATCGCTACCGTACTCCAGAGGGTCTCCGACTACTGTCTGGGATTTTCTCCACGACCCGCATAACTCTGCCAACTCATTGACTCAAGTTACGGCCATTACTCGGATGCCTAGCCACAACTGATGACCACGACTGCTACTCGACATACGAGTACATCTGCTATAGTACCATTACGAATACGACCTCCAACCTCTTCGGTACTCGAACATTTCGACTACTACAGTACTCGAATGCTTCGACTACCGACCGGGTATTGTATCTTCCGGCTACCAACCGAGTGTTGTAGTTCCAACTACCGGCCAGGTATTGTAGCTTATGACTACCGTACTTTGACTGCTACAATGCTCCGAAGTCTCAGGCTCTGGGATCTCCGACTTCTACACGTACTTGGACACACGAGTACTCGACACACGATTAGACAGTACTCAAACATCGATCACACGGTACTCAAACACCGAACACACAGGACTCGAACACCGACCACACGATACTCAAACACCGAACACACAAGACTTGAACACTGACTATTATCAACAACAAGATTAATTCCAACATTGAGCAGCAAAATGAACATAATTGAGGCGAGTAGTATGAACGATACAAGAAACTCAAAACTTCCACAAGAGCTTGCACCAACTCAATGCCATCATCCACAGGAAAGATCCTCGCCAACTCCACCCATACAAGCAAAGAATCTGAAACCACAATTTTGTGCCATCATCGAGGATCGGGACATCACAAAGCCCGTCGGGTGTGGAATCTGTTGACACCGCCGTAGCCCGTTCACAGCTCGCCGCTGGCCAATTGCCCCGCCCCATGCCGCCCCTACCGCTAGGCAACGAGACCCGTCTACCCAGTCCCCAACCCAGCACCACATTGCCACTGCTTTGCTTCACCTTCGCCAAACCAGTGGTCGCCTCACATCCACTATTGAGGCGTCGGTCTTTGGGGTGATTCTCTAGTAGTCTGTCGGAGTCCATGGCCTGGATCCAGATGGACTCCACGGCTGGAGCCGTCCTCCTATGGGCGGTTTAGTGGAGATACGAGAGAAAAGATTATAAGGATGAGTCAGTGGAGAGAGAAATGAAAAAGGCTTACTCAAGTTAAGATAAACTTGATTCGGATAAGGTGATTTAATCACAATAAGTATTCCTATTCAAATACAATTAGCAATATCCCAATTCAAATACAATTAGTATTCCTGTAACAGTAGGACACGTATAAAGTTTGGAATACACGACTACATGATTCAACAGATAACATCATACAAACTCTGCTCGATGAAATTAACAAGGAGACATTATCATGTTATATCTTTTTGCTTATTCTTTAATAGACATATTTAACCTCTTCTGCAATCATTATATTTTTTTCAATACTAATTTCCATTTACTTTTATAATTAACAACAGATTGTAAAGACTTCCTCAACAACATATATTCACCACTCACAGATCAAAATACTACAAAAAATTACTGGATCCCATCGTTTCAAAAAAAAAAGAGATACTTCACTGTATGTCTTTTACCATCTTATATTATCCTATTCTTTCACAATCCTTATGACTCGGCCAAATCATTGACTCGAGTTATGGCCATTACTCAGACACCTAGCCACAACTTGTGACCATGACTACTACTCGACTTACGAGTACATCTGCTATAGTACTATTACAAGTACGACCTCCGACCTCTTCGGTACTCGGACGTTCCAACCGCTACAGTACTCGGATGCTTCGACTACCGATCGGGTACTGTAGCTTTCGACTACTGACTAGGTACTGTAGCTTATGACTACCGACCATGTACTGAAGCTTACGACTACCAACCGTGACAGTATTCCAGAGGGTCTCTGACTCCAGGGTCTCCAGCTGCTACGGTACTCCGGAGTCTCCGACTCCAAGATCTTCGACTTCTACACGTACTCGGGCACGCGAGTACTCAACACACGACTACATAATATTCGAACACATGAATACTCTACACATGACTACACAGTACTCGAATATATGAATACTCTACACACGACTACACAATAGTCGAACACACGAGTACTCGACACACGACTACACAGTACTGGAACACACGACTATATAGTACTCGAACTCACGAGTACTCGACACCGACCACTATTAACAACAAGATTAGTTTCAACAATCTCCACGCCGACGGCCAAGTCGGGCTGCGGGCACCTGCAGTCATAGTTGATCTTGAGCTGGAGGATGAGGCAGTCATCTTACTGCTTCTGTCGAGTACCTTGGAGCTGCTGCTCTGGTGTCTCCTACGGCGGGCCGAGGCTGAGCACAGGATGGTGAGTAGCTTGGAAGCGAGGCCATGGACATGCTCACCGAGGTCCCGCATGACTGTGACGTAGTTAGGCAGGTGGATGAGCCAGAGGCCGTGGTCGCCAAGGCGGTCGGGGTGGCAGAGTCCTCCCACTCTCTCTTACCGCTGGCGTTGGTGGTGAGGCGACTACCGTAGACCTGCAGGCGGCCTATCACCGGGGCGTTGTCGTAGGCCTGCTTGGCATCCATGGGCAGGGCGAAGAAAGCCGTGACACCAGAGCATGCGAGCAGAGGTAAAGCAACAAAAACCGGAGCAATTTTATTGCTTCCAAATCCGAGCAAACCCAATCACAGTTGCAAAGTGGTGGCAAGATGGAAGAAAGCAAATGGGGAAAATGTATCTATTGGATAAGGCTGAAACGAAAGGACACAATGTAGTAGAAAAATATATCTGCTTTATCCTAAAAACGTATTTCTCTTATACGTTTCATATTTAAATAATTATTATTTTCTAAAACATGAAACTAATCAAGTCGCGTCTTTGCGCGAATCACCTTGCTAGTTTCTTTAAATAAGGGATCGAGAAAGTAGGCACTGGGTTCGAGCCCGTATAGGTGGAGACGTTCGACGACACCCTCGTTTCTCGATTTCAGCTATTTTGTTGTTAGCTCATGATAATTAAGATCGAAGTGACTTCTTATTTTGATATTTTTCAAAAAACTCAGCTTGATATTATTGTGCATTTAATCCATAGTTTTTATACTTTTGATTTTCCTAAGTGTTTTAAAATCGATGTAGGACATGTAACTGAAAGATATGGACCGAGGAAAATCTGCATGATCAAATCCTATTATATTGGTGGCAACCTCCACTACGACATGCCATTGGCAAGTCTCGTACCCTTTAAATGGAAGATTCTTATAAAAACAAACAGTATTAATTAATATCTCTTGGACAGAAGAAACAAGATAAAATGAAAAAAAAAGTATCATCACAAGTTTGCATTATAGCTCTTAATTACTTCATTTTTTTTTCTTTCGGGACACATGCATCACATCCTGTGGAAGGGAGAGTAAAAGGAAGCATATATGTGCCCATCTTGATTGAAGTGCTTACGAAGCGCCGAAGGAAGTAATACGTACTGCCTGCTCTTGTTTGTGCATGACTCCAGCTGCATCGATCCATCAGGCGTGCAGGAAGACGAACCCCTGTTGATATGAAAGGCAGACGAGCTAACCGAAGCAAGTAGGCCTATTCCAAAGAGTTTGAGTTTCTGATTTATGATTTTAGCTATTAACTTTTAAGTTAAAATTGTATTAGTATTAATTTTTTTGAGTCATTCAATTAAAAAAAGTAAGAAAAAAAAGAAAAAAACATGTTATATCGCTATGGAAAATAGAAATAAATAAGAGAAAAAACTAAAAAACTAAACTAAGTTAAAATTAGAATGAGTATTTTAAATAGTTTTTGACTTAAAATAAACTAAAAAATAAAAAAAATCAGAAATTAGACTCGTTTAGAGCGGAGTTAATTGGCTCATTGCTCTTATGGTATTCCACGTGCTAGTGTGCTGCTGCTTGAGTGCTTGATGTACTCGATCGACTACGCGCGCTGCTTGATGTAGCGCGATGCTTGATGTACTCGATCGACTACGCGCGCCGCACGTGCGGCTATTGCTCTTGTCAGCTCTCACATGTAGGATGAGAGAACCCAACCACGACACGAGCAGTGGGTGCACAACAACTCCACAGCTAGCGACCCCCGTACGTACGTGCTGCAGCACTGCACTGCACTACTGGAGCACGTACGTACCTGCAGCTGACGTGTGCCTAGAGAAGCCAGTACTGTCGTCGCTGGGCACTGGGCAGGGGCGGGGCTAGGAATTTTTTGTACGAATAATTTTTTTTATTCAGAAATACAGAAATATACCTGCGAGAAATTTTTTACAAAAATAGCCTCCCGTCGCCCAATGGGGAGGCGACTAGAGAATTTCGCTCACCCGGCAGGCGACAAGAGGCTATGTCGCTGCACGGGAAAGCGACATCACGGAGTCGCTTTCTCACTGGGCGATTTAAGGAAGTCGCCAATGGTGGCGACTTGTAATCTGATCGCCAAGAGGTAGGCGACTTGATCGATCCCCAAATTTGTAGAGTTTTGGCAATTTTGTAGTTTGAAACAGAGAACAAATCTGGTATAGTTGTAATAAAAGTTTATGTGCACTGTATGTTGTAGATGCACAAAAATAATTCCAAAATTTTTAAGAATGATTGATCAGAGAACGATAGATACATAGAGTGGTAAGTGATATTTTGATGTTCTTTGAGAAATAGTTTACTGAGAGAACCGGTATGACTTGCTATCTGAATCATTGAATGCGAACATGCTAGATAATAAGCTTATGTCAATAGAAATAAACTTCATAATACAATTGGGAGTAACATGCAGCGTACATTGTTATTACATGCATAACATATAGCATGATATGCGACTAAGAGCAACTCGGCGATCGCCTTAGGGAATAAAACTTGCTGGGTCTATTACATTTGGTCTCTGGGTGTAGCGTGGTTGTTTCCCCTTGTTATCGCGCCTTGAAGATGGCTCCATTGCATCCTTGTTCCGGTCACTCTTGGTCTTGAGAGCTGCCTCACGAGCTTGAAGCTCTTCCTCCTGACGTTTGATGGCTGCTTCACGCAGACTTAGCTGCTCCCGCCTCCTTTGCAGCTCATCCTCCTTGCCCTTCAGACGGATTTGGTCCACCCTCACGCGGCGCTGTTGCTCAAGCCGCATCTGTCGTTCCACCTCGCGAGCCTGAGTCATGTTGACAAAGTATTGTCCTTTGTTTTCCACCTCCACTGCCCGGTTCTGTGGCCATGTCGGCGGCACCCGATCCACCCATTTGATGAACCTGCAAGCCTATGTGTGACGTGGTAGATGTCATGGATCAAGTTGAAAAATGATAACGAGAAACAAATGATTTAGTTGTTGTCGTTACCACGAAGTCGTCATCCAGGTCTGGACACTTGAAGAACCTACGGCCGTATTTGGCTCGTTGTACTCGATCCGTCCAGACTCCCAACATCGTCCTAAAGCCGCAATGGCACTTCGGGCGCTCATGCCATTCCGGCACTCCAAATGGGTCGGACCTCCAGGAAGACATTGTTGTGTAGTAGTATTGTGAAGGCTTGAGGAGGAGATATGGTATGGAAGACATAGGATGCCTTTATGTAGGCAGATTATCTGGTGTAGTGGGCATAGTCCATGGAGAGGAGGTCGTACGAATCTTTTCGCTTTTTCAGGATTCCAGTTTAGCAATGAATGTTCCTATGTAGGCTTTTAAGAGCCTGTAGCCTGTATTTCTGAAACAACAAGCAAAGGTGACATGAAAACTCACTGGAAAGGATACATGCCTATGACGTGAACACTCACTATAAAGACTACAGCCTACGCCCCTATTTTGTTGGTTTCTGTAGCGATAGGCCTGGATTATCCTCAGGATTCCAGGGTAGCAATAAATGTCCCTATGAAGGCTTTTCAGATCGTAGCCTTTATGTAGGCAGTTTAGCTAGCATGTGTTGTAATCTGACTGAGCAAAGCTGCCCCGTTTTGTCATATCACTGCGTTAAGCTGGCATGTGTTGTCATCTCACCGAGTAAAGCTGAGCGCTTTTGTCATGTCTCTGGGCAAAGCAGCCCTCTTTTGTCCCGCCATTCGATATAAATAGCACGGTTGAGGTCCCATGAAGTTGTAGCCAGAAAACCCTGTAAATCGAACAAAGAAGTACCTTCTATTTCGTGGTGGAACATACCATGGCGGAAGATGAGGGCGATCGGATATGGGTCACCAAGAAGACCTTCCCTTGGAAAGGAGGGAGAAGTTCGGTCCACGCATGCCGCTTGGTACCAAGCCGGCGTGCGCAACCAGCGTGGCCGAAATGCAGACACAATGAGTACGTGGTCGTGCAGGTCCTGGAAGGGCCGAACGATGGCGGGCGCCGTTTCTTCCGATGCCCACGCTCCGGGGTACAAATTACTAATAGTACATTTTTTTATTGCTTATGGACCCTCCATGTTTACTGTTTTTTTTCGCAGATGGCGAAATGCGACTTCTCCCGCTGGATCGACCCTCCTCATGAACGGTATATTGACCGTTATGTGGGTACTTTATGGGACCGAATAATGGACTTGGAGTACCGAATGGAGACTCTCAATGAGGAGAACAATGAGCTCCGCCAACAGATGCAACGCGAGAGGGGAAACGAAGAGGTTGTCAACATAGGAAGCTCGTACGATCCGACATGTTGCTGTGCAAACCCAAGTTGCATATGTGTGTGCCACTACCACGATGGCCAGCCCCGTCCGAGGCGTCCACTTCAGCAGTTCTCCATGTGGGTGCCACGAGGCTCATTTGGCATATAAGCAGCGATGTGTATGGTTGTACCGTAGTATGTATGAGGGTCGATCGAAATAATGCGCAATGTTGTTAAGCATGTCATGAATTGATTGTCTTGTGCACGAGCCACAAAAGTATCTCATTTTAACAAACAGCAAATACATGTACTAAATAAGTACATAACAAAGTACATTACAGAAAAGTCATGTAACTACTGATCAGGACATGCATCGTCTAGCTGTGTTCACCTCCTGACCGCATCGACCACAACGTGCACCCGGTGTTCCAGCTTGTGATTCATCCATGTCATTCCTAATACGTCGGCTCTGTCCCCGACCCTTCCCACCCTTCAACATGTTAACATCCGGAACCCAGGTCCTCGATGCAATGTCCAAAGTGTCGAAGTACCGGATTGTGCTGTGAAGAACACCTTCCACGATGGCGACAAGGGGCTGAGAACGGAGACTCCTTAGAACCCAATTGCACACCTCGGCAAGGTTAGTTGTCATTATTCCGTACCTTGCGCCATCCGTGTCGTGCAACAGCGACCACTTCTCCAACGGTTCCCCCTCGATCCACTGCGCGAAACACCTGATGTTTCGTGAGCTCCTTCTTCTTGGACCACTTGGGTTAGGCGCATCGATTGGCGGCAAGCATTGTGGTTGTGCCGCCCAGAGTGACCGCCCTTGCTCCTCTCTTCGACGTTCTTCCTAGTGTGCTCATCCAACAACCTCCACAAAGCATCAAATTTCCTCTGTTAGTTCTGCCTAGCCAGCCTCTTGAATAGCTTCATCAAAGATTGTTTAGGGATTGCTTGAAAAAGTTTGCCGCTAAGTGACGACTGCACCACCGGTTCCTCATGTCCGGGCAAGGAAAGGGCTCCTCGGGGTCTTCTTGAAGTTTTCTTATTAACTTGATAATACCGGTGTGGCGATCATGGATTACGCACACACCAGGCCGAGTGGCTACAACCCCAGCCCTCACATGTCTGAGAAACCACAGCCAGCTCTCGTAATTCTCACTCTCCACAAATGCAATGGCCAGCGGCAATATTTGATTGTTACCGTCAACGCCTATGGCGTCGGATCTGCCCCTTGTATTTACTCACAAGAAGGTCCGTCAATTGAGATCACGGCAGCATGTGCACAATGCTTCGATGCTAGCACCAAATGCAAACATTGCTCTCTGCAACACCGCATACCCTGGCGGACTAATGGACGGCTTCTCGTGGAGGGCGATGTACGTGCCCGGGTTCCTTTCCTGCAGGACATTAAGCATACGAGGAAGGTTGTCGTACGCCGCCTCGAAA